>CM065812.1:75599000-80399000 GCA_033398695.1 Orobanche coerulescens | reverse complement strand
TCAAGTGTATAAATTAACAACCATTAACTCTCCCAATCATGCTTCTAACAGTTTATCATCTCTTCCATCTACCTCGTACAAGAGCAATATAAGAAAGTGAAACATGTGTTGCCTTTCTCTAGTCTCGGAGCGGCACTGAGAGTTAGATATATGCCTCAATGAGTCCCTTCACTGTCTACTCCTAAGTGGACTGCACATTCATGCCTTGATTCCTTTCTTCGTTGCAAACACCACCATGTATTAGTAACTTATGTTTTGAAGTTAAGCTGCATGGATGTTACCCTTAATAAAGCAGGTTCATTTTACTTCAAATCAGGAAAAGAGTTTCAAATCTCCAAGTACTCTCCCATGTCTTTTCATTAGGTTCAATTGGGAAAGCCACCGAGGAAATGTGTTTTAGTTAGTTTGGTACTAGCATAAACCCACTGCTTAAGTTAATTTTCATTACTTATGTTATTTTGATTGAAATACCTGCACAAGATCCGGCATGATCCTATTTTTTGCTGAGGAAATCATTGCCGTCTTTTTCTTTTCATTGATTTTTTTGCTTACTAAATGCTAACTATGGTTTAATCATATAGCTGCACCATGTTATTTGTGCGTTAACTTTACATGTTATTTTATGCTTGACATTTCAGATTCCACAGACTGGATGGGATAAGCTGTTTATATCTTTCATCCCTTCTGATTCCGGAAAGGCAACAGCTAAGACAAACAAAGCAAACGTAAGAAACGGAACATGTAAATGGGCTGATCCTATTTACGAAACTACAAGGCTTCTTCAAGATTCTAAAAGCAGAAAATATGATGAGAAGCTCTATGAGATTGTTGTAGCCATGGTATATTTCTTTAGGGATTCTGATATCAGAATTTGACATTCGTGATTGCTTTTTGAAACTTCTGGCATGAAATGTATGAACTGCACAAAATAGAATCTACAAGAAAAATCTTAAAGCCCCATGATAAATAAGCCTTTCCTGATTGTTGATATCATTGATTTCAGTTCATTTCCCTTATATTAAATAATTTATTTTGGTATAAAATGGTTGGTAGAAATGTTAATTTATATACACATGAGCTGCTTTCCCTTCTCTATGGTGATAAAATAGACTTGCATATTGGTATTCCATTTTTTTTTTCTGATTGGCAAAAAAAAGTAATTGCACTTTCTAGTTTTAAGAGAATCTTTGTCTGCCCATGCTGATAAAGGCTGGCTTCTTAATCTTTTCGATCGCACTGCGTTCATTGTGCTTAGGGTTCCAAATGTGTTCTAAGTAATTGCGAGACTTAAAATCATCTCTTCATCAAAAATATTTTACTTCAAGTTCATACTTTCTTTTTACTGTCTTCAAAATGGAAGAACCTTTCCTATGCTTGCGAGTAGAACAATTTGATGATCATTTGCACCTTAATCCCAGCTATGTTGGGATCGGTGACATGAAAAAAATAGTGTCAGATAATGGTCAAAGTTTCTTATCACTATGAAATCATGCAAAATACAATGTAGCAATGTTTTATGCTGGATGCCCTTCTTGTCGCAACCTTCATAAGGAGAAACGAGATGAAATTCCATTAACCGTCATCATCATAAGTTTTTCCACTTGCATGGAAAATATTGAGATGATTGTTGTAGTCATGTCCACTTACACGACTGACACTGTAAACCACGCCGGTGACTTTAGTGTCACCAGGCATGTTGTGTAGCCAGAACTGATATGTGAGCTAAGAGGCTTTATAGTTTGTATTCTAATATATATTTAGGTATGTGCGGGGTGCACGCATGTATAAGATCGAATTAGAAGCGGGTACGACAATGTCGGGGGTCTGGGGGCAGCGCCTCCGGTGACGGGGTCTAGGGGCGGCGCCCCTAGCGGGGTCGAGGGCAGCACCCCAAAAGGTCTTCAGAAATTTGGATTGGTAACTTGGTGGAAAATTCCGAATTTAGAGGGTGACTATGGTAAAATTGGCTGATTTTGTCAATTTTGAAAACCATCAATCGTGCCACTAATTCTGGATCACTAATTAATTCAAATCACGGCCGACCCTAATTAAACCCTAATGACGGCCGACCCTAATTAAACCCTAATGACAGCTAACCCTAATAAAACCCTAAACTCGACATGTTTAAATAAGGCTCTTCTCTTTGAGTCTTATACACCTTTTCTAGCTCTCTTTTATCTGACGAATTCAGAATCTCTCTAGCAATTTGGCTTACGTTTCTGTCCCAAGATTCGTAAGTGTCCCTTTGGATTATCCTAGACTGGATTTCTTGTAACCCCAGTTCGGGAAGTGATTACACGATCCAGTGGGAATCCGGATCTCCACCATAAACCCTAAATACCCTAACAAATCAACATGTACATCATGGAACATGACAAATTAGATAACTTAACAATATCAAATTATTTGATATTCAGTAGAAAAACAAGCCTATGAAGTCTAAAGGTGAAATTCTTGTAATTAGGAGTTCAATTTTATTGTCAAACTAATCCCATTCACTATACTCAATTTCTTTCTGAATGGGAAACACATCTATATATTGTCCCAACATAAGATAGTGGGAAAAGAGTGGCTGAAGAGGCAATTTCTAGTATAGGCTCATGAAGGGCTATGTGTATATTCCCACAAATTCTAGTTACCATTTTATTCCGTACTTTTTTTTTTAATTTTTATATCTAGCTTTATGTACTTCAATTAAGCCCCTGTGAAAGAAACAATCCGAACATAAACATTACTCATATATGTAATATTTGAAAGATGTGATAGCATGCTATCATTCGGAACCCTGTAGATTATCTTGATATTGCTTTATATCATGTTTGTTAGCCCCCTCAGTTAAATTAATTATCTCTCAGAATATTCATTTCTCTTTCTAACATTTCTGTCAAACGTCATCCGGTAATTTCCATCCTCGTGAAAATATGCTATTGCTCAATTCAATTTTATTTTTCCAGGGAACTTCACGGGCTAGCACCCTTGGTGAAGCTACCATCAACCTGGCTGATTACGTTGACGCTTTAAAGCCTTCTGCTGTAACACTTCCTCTTCATGGGTGCAATTTTGGGACTATATTACATGTAAGGAGGGATGAACTGCCGTAAATAAAATAAATGCAAGTGACCGATGCTATATGAGCCTGTTGATTTTCATCGACTTTGTACTTCCTTTTTTAAAGCATTCGTCGTGTACTTGGTTGCTGATTGACGTGGCATCCAATACTTGGAATTCTGGTTTCACTTCAATTTAGATAAAAGACAACCTTCCTCATGCACCTTATCCTCAGTATTGTACAATGCGGAAAGGTGAACAGATTATGTAATTGTGGTGGAATGAATGTGAGATAATTATGTCAGAATCATGCATAGAGGAGAAGTAATCAAATGATGACTAACGACAGTTGATGTTTGTTTTATTCCATCTTAAGACCAGTTCTGATACCTAACATATGCCCACATTCTAATCTCATGGGTCTCCAACAATTAACCATATAGTTGTAAATGGAGGAATGCATATTCTTATAAATTCATTTACATTGCTAATAAGAACAGAAGTGGGACAAATCTCTTGAAGATGTAGATGCTTCTTCAGTGGTGCTAATGGAGCCTAGCATGAGAAGAATAGGAGAGGGTCCAATTAACTAAGACTAGGTTATACCAATTATTTTTAGGGTTGGCAAACAATTCAAATGTACATGGCAGAATCTAATACAGCTTAGAAGACTCTGTTTCTACTAATTTAATAGTGTGATTCAATTTTTTTCCACTGTCCTTCCCTGTGGGACTGCTTATACTTGACAGTCCCCTATAGATAGTGGATTTATATAATTTAAGGTTAAAAGTGCCGTTAGCTTATGAATTGGTTATACTTCCAACATGGATAGCTTTGGATTATCAACTCCATGATTTTGCCTAGTCTGATTCAAATGTCTACTGTCACATCATCCCTCAAGTCAGTGCACCCTACTTTGCACAATGAAACTCACCTTTTTTGTTTTCATTTTTTTTATCTCTTGTGCCTTGGCACTAGTTGTTCGAAGCTGGTTAGTTCTTGCATCTATTGCTGCGTTGATGTTTTTCATGGTGGTAATGCATTTGAATGAAGGCTGCGCCAGGAAGGGCATCCAGCTTAAAACTTAGCTATTTTGTTTTTTTGCATGATTTTAGTGTTAACTAATTTTAGACTGTTAATTGACCCTATAACCTCTCATGCCACCGACCTCAACATAGTTGGGACTAAGGTGCAATTGATTGGTAATGCACATGCTAGCCATTTTAAGCATGTTCCTATTTGTCTTTTGGTTATCCTATTTCATTTTGGCAGCAGTTGATGATTCCTGCATCTTTTCCTCGGTTTTGGTATCTGATGTAAACTATTATGCTTATGGTTGTTCTGTGGCATGCTTGCAACGCTTTTTTTTTTCCAGATAACTGTCCAGCTCCTGACCTCAAAAACTGGATTTAGGTACTTAACCACTTTGTGAATGCTGACTTTGATTATTATTATTATCGCGACTACTATTTATTTGAAATGATCTGAACATAAATTAGTTTTCTGCAGGGAATTTGAGCAGCAGAGAGAACTTAGAGAAAGGGGAATACAGGCGGGCCCCTCCAACGATCAGAATGATAAGGTATCATTATTTACGTGGTTCTCATCCATCTGCACCCCAAACCCCAAGAAGGAGCCTTGGTGGGCGTTAGACTTGCAATTTCGTATTACTTGTCAAAAATGTGCCTAAAACGAGTCAATTATTATGTTAATGCTCTGCTTCAGGGTGTCTAGTTCTTCTTCTTCTTCTTCCTCTCTCTCCCTCTCCCTCTCTCCATTTGATTACAGTGTCTGGTACTAAGTGCCAATCAGGGGTTTCTGATGGATTTTCAGCAATCTACTACAACATATCATTAGTAATTGATCTGATGGCAACACAATGAAACGGCTGAGTTCATTAATGATTGCTCTTTCATTTTCAAATTTTAATTTAAAGATCAGCTGATGGTGTGGAATTCCAGTCACTTGGTCATTAACATTTTGTGGTCCGAATACTTTTTGTTGCCTGTAGTGCGGCATCTATAATGGACCTAATTCCAACTTTTCTGTTCCCTTTGTTCTCTACAGGCCAGTTTAAGAGTTAAGTCTACAACAGATGGTAATGAGCTCTCCCCACTTGAGGAAGAGGTGAACCCGGATGAAGAGTATGCAGATTCAGCAACTGGATTTGATGGCTTGTTCAATACGTCCGGAAGTTTGTATGCGGAGAAGCTTGAGACTTCCAGCACACATGAAGTTGATAGCCTCAAAAGTACAATGTCTGGTGATCTACATGTGCTTTCTCATTGTCAAAGTCCACATACAGTAAAACCAGATCCATCTGATCATCATAACACAGCGAGCACTGGTTCTGCTAGAGGCTGGGGTTCTGACATTTCTATAGACAATGAGTTGGCAATGGCTTCTGAGGAGTACGATCGACTTCTAGGGAGCTTGGAATTAGCTGAATCGTCTTTTTCATACCTTAAGCTGGAAGTCAGCTCTTTGCAAAGCCTAGCTGATGACTTGGGTGCTGAAACACAAAGGTTTTCACAACAGCTTGCTGCTGAGATTTCTTCAGCTGAAGAATTGGCAAAAGAGGTCTCCGTCATGAAAACAGAATGCCTGAAATTCAAGGATGATATAATCAGGCTCAAAGATTTGAACCCGAGCCGCCCTCAAGTTCGTAACCGTGAAAGAAGTGAAAACCAGGTCGATCACTTGGTTCAGAACATACAACTTCAGTTTTTGAAGGGAATAACTGTAATTGAAAGCAAGATAAGAGAATTGCAGGGCATGAAATATCTCGTCCCCCATGATGGCGAAGCTAATTTTTTTTTCCTTGAGTTGGAAGCATTGCTCGATTTTCTGCTAGACGTAAAACTGGGGAATTGTGAAATGACAAAGTTGCTGAATGCTCTACCATCAGAAACAGTTGATGTGAAGGAGATCACAGAACTGAACACGTTTAAGGATGATAGGATCGTCATATCTGGAAACGGGTTGGGTTTGAATTTGTGTGAGCCTGAAATTATCCTTCAAAATTTTAGTATGATCCCTCCGGTGTCTGAGGGAGCTAACCATCTAGGTGCGGTCGATGCAATGAAAGGACAAATTTTTGATCTCGTAAGGGAGTTGGACGAGGCAAAGGTCGAAAAGGAAGCCCTTACCAGAAAAATGAATCAAATGGAATGTTATTATGAAGCCCTTATTCATGAGCTGGAAGAAAATCAGAAGTGCATGCTCGGAGAGCTGCAGCAACTGAGGAACGAGCACTCTACTTGCCTCTACTCATTATCTGTCAGCAAATCAGAAACAGAATCACTGCGTCATGATATGAACCAGAAGAGGCTACAATTTGTAGATGAGAGACGTGAATTAGAAGCGCTTAACAAGGAACTCGAGAGAAGGGCTACAACTTCTAACGCCGCGCTGAGAAGAGCTCGCCTAAATTACTCGATTGCGGTGGATAAACTACAAAAGGACCTTCAGTTGCTTTCTTCACAGATTATTTCCATGTTCGAGACTAATGCAAACCTCATTAAGCAAGCTTTACCCGCGCAACTACATTCACGAGGAGATTTAATATTAGTACAGAATCCAAAAGATGGTGATGTTACAAAATTATCAGGATTTCTGGATCAAAGCTCGAGATCAATGGGTGGGGAGATTCTTATGGAAGACTTGAAAAGATCCTTGCGCATGCAGGAAGAACATTATCAAAAGGTTGAGAAAGAACTTAATGAAATGTATTCGATTAACTTCAACTTGGATATATACTCAAGAGCGCTACAGGAATCCTTATGTGAAGCTGATGCTGACATCAGAATCATGAAGGGAAAGATGGATGAACATGTCGAGGAGTTGAAACGCTCAACAGCTTCTCAAAGCCAGTTGATGATGATGTTGCAGAAGGCTACAGATAATATTGATGTGCTTAATGAGTACAAGTATAGTAGCATTTCTCAGTATAATGATATGACTCTGCAAAATCAACTTTTAGAAGATAAATTAATGAGTACTTCCAAGGAAAATTATCTTCTCGTCCAGAAGCTAAATGACTTGGAAAGCTCTGTGATGGAGTATCGTAGTTGCCAAAGCAAATACGAAGCTTGTTTGGTTGAGGATGCAGAGCTATCTCTTCGATTGAAACAAGAAGGGTCTGAAAATGAGAAACTGGCAAAGGAAATCTCATTTTTAAAGGAAAGGTCAATGATCCTTAAATCTGAGTCGGATGGACTAGTTTCCTCCAAGGAAAATCTTGAGAAAAGTATCAATTTCGTGCAAAATAAGTTGGCCAATCTGTTGGCATCCTATAATAGGCAGTTTTGTTTCATGGATAATCCTCAGAGTCCCAATTTGGAAATCGTGGACGTAAAAGATGCTATTTTTCAGTTAGAAAAAACCCATCATAATGTATGCGCGCAATATCGTGAACTGATGGAAGAGAATCAAAATCTAAAAGGTGAGAGGGCCATTGCTGATGTGTCCTTAAGCACCTTCATATCAGAAATTCAGACTATGAAGCAGATGTTCAGAAGCGGCATACAAGACATGGTGAGTAAGCTAGCTGTGTCCAATGCCCTTATAGAGAAACTTGAAGATGAACTTGAATCAGTGGCTAACAAACTCCACTTGAGTTCTGAAATTGAAGAAAAGTACGCTCAGCTGAACGAAGTACTTTTGGATGATTTTGCACTTCTGGAAAGTCAGATGCAAGATTTGACTTCTAAAAATGGTCACCTTGCTCAAGAGATTTTGAGCCTGGATTCTCTGGCAGACGAACTTGAGAGGAATGAATTGACTATTTCTAAGCTAACACAGGACAAGCAAGAACTTGCCATGTGCTTACAGGAAAAAACTGAGGAATCAATCAAGCTTGTAGGTGAGTTGCGCGAGGAAAAAGCTTATAAAGATAAACTGGAAGGAAAACTTGGAAATCTTACTTTTCACTTGAACAAGGATAAGGATAAATTGCTTACTTTTGAACAGCAAAAAGCTGAACTCATGCACATCAGGGAACTGGCATCAGATTTTGAATCGGAGAAATCAAGACTTGCTCATCTTCTGGATCAGAAAAATGCTTTTTTAGATGAATATAAGAGATCCAACCAAGCTGGTTTTGAGAGTCAGTTATTAGAGATGCATGATTACTCACTTGCAACAGATGTTAAACTTATTTATGTTGCAAACCATTATGAAGCCCTAACTGAGGATCTTGTGCAGAAACTTGTCTCCTCAGACAGTTGTGTCAAGGAACTCTGGAGAAGGTATAACGATATGGATGCTATGCTGAATCAATGTCTTGCAGGTGAAGCTAACTGGAGGGAAGAAAAATCTAACTTGTTCACAAGTCTTGAAAGCCTAAGATATGATTTGGAAGTCTCTGAAGCTCAAAACAAGCTTCTTTCAGATTCCAACAACGAGATCAGGGATCAACTTGAGGAGTATAAGAGCAAGTTAACAATGATGGAAGTCAATTTCTCCTCGGATAGCATGTTGCAAGCTTCGGAGACAGAAGGGCTAAAAAACATGATGATTGATGCCGAGGACAAAATCAGTGACCTGGCTGTTTCGCAAGAGGAATTCCAAATTTTAGCTATTGTACTAAAAAGTAAAATTCATGAACAGTCTGCCAGCATAACTTCACTGGAGGAGTACAAAGACGAGCTCACGATAATTCGCTCCCAGTGTGACGAACTTTCTCATAAGCTCACTGAACAGATTTTGAAGACGGAAGAATTTAAAAATTTGTCTACCCATTTGAAGGAACTCAAAGACAAGGCTGAGTCTGAATGTCTTCTAGCTCTTGGGAAAAGAGAAACTGAAGTTACATATACTGCCGGGCAAGACTCCTTACGAATAGCATTCATTAAAGAACAATATGAAACCCAGGTTCAAGAACTAAAACAACAGGTTTCTATAGCGAAGAAGCACGGGGAAGAGATGCTGCTGAAGCTGCAAGATGCAATTGATGAAATTGAAAACAGGAAGAAATCCGAGGCTGTGAACTCCAAGAAGAACAAGGAGCTTGTACTCAGACTCTCCACATTGGAAGCAAAGTTGCGGACAGCCCTGACAGAAAAGCGTGAAAAGAGCAATGCTTGTGACCGAACAAAGGCTGAGCTAGAATGTGCACTGCTTAGCCTAGAATGCTGCAAGGAAGAAAAGGGAAAGCTTGAATCTTCTTTGCTAGAATTTGAGGCAGAAAAATCTCAGCTTGCTATTGAAGTTAACGTGATGAAGGCGCAACTGGAGAATTTGAAATCTTCAAAATATTCTGGAAAGGATGAATACGGTTCTGTGAATGAAGTAGACCACATGCTCAATGGGTCGACTAGGAATACTTCCCCTCTTCTCTTGGAGCAGGATGATGACTCAATGCCTGGTATTGAACAAAAAGACAATATATCAATCCTAGATGGTGAAAATGCAGATTCAACTGAGGCATTGCAGTCACAAAATTTTCAGGTAATATTTTCGTTGACAGTTTTGGTTACCAACTGAGATACTTGTGTCAAATATTTCTAGCGTCAATCATCTGATTGGAACTGTTCAGTTCCTAAAACACTGTGGTTCAAGTTATGTTATAATATTTACCATGCAAGATTATTTCTTGTGATTTCTTTCCTTTCCAGGTGAAGTCTGTGACTTTAGCTTTCATTTCATTAAATGCATGAATAAACTGCGTAAGTTTGCTACAGTATGAAGTCTCACTAAATGAGTACGACCCTTTTGACTATCATTTCAGTATGTATCTTATGGAAGATAAAATCTTGCCACAATTTGCTATTATATCTCATGCCTTGATGCAATTTCGAGATGAAAAGGTTTTGTTAGGTAATATTACATAACTAGTGTAGTATCTGACGAAGTGGCCGGTTAATGAAATGGTTTAATGCAGCGTGAGTTTCTAGGTCTAAGTGAACATCCATTGTGTATTTACCTGAAAGATGGCCTGCCTTCCACCTAATCCTGCAACAATTTGGGTTGTGTTGGATATGTTTAGCCTAAGAAACCTTGAACGGATGTATGTCATTAAAGAAATTTCTATGCCTAGGCTATGGTGAGCTTAAGTTTTTTCAAGCTTGTTAGCTTTGCTCAATCAACTCATTCTCTGCCTCCAACAAAGTCCTTTGTGGATATTATTACATGGTAAAGAAGTTAGACCTGAAGTGGTATGTAATTATGCAGGATGTTGCATGTACAGGCCCGTACCAAAACCCCGAGTTACTTGTCATAGAAGAATTGCCCCAAAGCAAAAACAAAAATTTGGATGTTGGTAGCGGAAATTTCGGAGCCCAAAGACTGCAATCTAGCATGGAGCATTTACAAGAAGAGGTATCTCTTATATTCAGAGCCCATTTTGTTCATACCACTTTGTCTGTAACATGATTAAATCGATATGCTTCTAATACTAGGTTTACACAGGTCACACTATTCATGTATTTTTTTTTTTTTTCTCCTGCAGCTGGAAAAGATGAAAAATGAAAATAAATCATTCAACATAAGCCATGATGTTGACCCAGATCTTCAATTCCTGCAAAGAGAAATCATGAAACTGCATAAAGTGAGCATATTGACTGTCTCCAGCAACTATAATCTACATGCTGATAACAGTCTTATTTTTTCATTTTTCTTTGGTCCTTCGTAAGGCAAATGAAGAACTCGGAAGCATGTTTCCTTTTTTCAATGAAAATCCGGATGGTGGAAATGCAGTAGAAAGTGTTCTTGCATTAGAAATCGAGCTTGCTGAAGCCTTAAAGGCAAAGAATAAATCGAGTATCGTATTCCAGAGGTATGTCTACACAATCACTCAATGGTATTCAATTTCTATTCACGTTTTCTTATGGAGAAGCAAATCATCATCAACTGCACCTTCGTCCCAACTATGTTGGGGTCGGTGGCATGAAAATTATACTGCCAGTTAATTGTCGAAAATTAGTTAACACTACAATTCATGCAAAAGACGGTGGCAAAGTTTCTGCCGGATGCCCTTCCTGTCGCAACCTTCATATGAAGGAGAAATGAGATGAAATTCCAAAACCATCAAAATCACAGGCTTTTCCAGTTACATGGAAAATATCATATGATGGTGATGAGTCGAGATAATTGCTATAGTCATGTCACATTACGTGATTGATTTTATAAAATCATCACGTACATCATGAAACATGACTCACTTATGGAGAAGCAAATATATACTGTTATTTGTTTCTCCGGAAAAATATGCTAATGTCAATGTGTGGGTTGTGTGCGCGTATGTGTGCACGTTCTCAAGCCGAATTTCGACGCAAGATCATAGAAGAAGGATACAACTTAAAGCCTCATTATTATTTTATATTAAGTGGGACTGTTGCTGCGTAATATCGTACATGTGGTGTCTTGTTTTATCGTTTTTATCGCCTTTCAACCTATGTACTACCTTTGCGAATATCACTCACTAATTTTATGGTCTTTCATTACATTTTGAAAGAAGGCCCTGGTTTTGTGTTAGGTTTCAACTACATGTTCTGGTTGTCTGCTGGCTTCATTATGCTTATCATCCAAGCCTTGATTAACATATCGTATTACTGCTGTTGTAAAGAACACACTGTAGAAAGATCTGAATTCATTCACTCATCCCTAATTTCAACTTTCCTAATGTGCAACGGGACATGTGAAGTAATACTTCTAATCTATCTTTTCTGACACCGACTCTATGCCTCTACACTCACAACTTATTACTAGTACTTTACTGAAATCACAGTTTTAAATTTTTTCTCATTACCTGATTCCATCTTATTTAAGGTTCACCTCTTTTGTTGCTACCAATGCTGGTTACGGTCACTTTTCTCAACTGTTGCAACATCCTGCCATTGTGCAATATGCCTAATTCTTTTCAATATTTCTCACACTTAAATTTCCCCACTGGCACCATTTTAACCAACTTGCTTTTGATTTGAAACTCTGTTTTAATTTTCTGTTTGATACACGGGTAAGGGTCCACCTAATACGACCTTGGCATTAATTAATAACAATGTTTCTCTTTTCAACATGTGTGGCTTGAGCCCTCGTATTTAGGTAGGTAATGGTTCAACTACCATTATCTGGCACCCATAGTTTGTCATGTTTGTTGCGGATTGTGCAATTTTATGTTACTTATGTGCTGCTGAAATGATGATGGGAGCTCGGCTTGTGTTTCATTATGTCATGTTTATATGCAACTTCTTGCACACCAGTCATTCATGCTAGACACTGGGATTAATGAACGGACTTTTTAGCTTTACAAAGGCTTTTTTCACTTGCGTAGATCATTTACTGAACTTAAACTGAACTTTTTAAGTAGAAGCAAAAAAATTGTGTCCATGACAAGAAGCTGAGGACTGCATGTGTGTTATTTAGAATTTTGAAGCTTGATAATGGAAAGTCTCTTCAGTTACAACCTGTAACATAACATGTTCTTTGCTATTTCTCCCTCAGTTCTCTCCTGAAACAACATAGTGATGAGGAAGTAGTTTTCAAAAGCTTTAGAGACATCAACGAGCTGATCAAAGAATTGCTTGGACTCAAGGAAAGGCATTCTGCTCTGGAGGCTGAGCTGAGACAGATGCACGACAGCTACTCTCAACTGAGCCTCCAGTTTGCGGAGGTTGAAGGGGAGAGACAGAAACTCGAGATGACACTCAAGAATATCCGTACATTCAGGAAGTTTGTAGCCTTGAATCCATCATCGTCTGCCAATGTCATGGACCACCCTTCCTAGGAAGTTCCGTTGATGCATATGAAGAGATGTTCCGATGTTGGTTGGTTGCAGGGTGTTGTAGTAGTCTTATCGGATGCCCAAAGCGCCCTATTGGATTCCTCTTAACGTAAATAATAATTGTTGCACCGGCCATATTTTGTACTGGTAAATAACTGTACCATATATATTTGCTGTAGCATAGTTATATATACGTTATTCCGCATTCTCAGAGTTTTTCTCTCTTGATTGTAATTAACCGTGTGTACAGCAAATTATCTTTCGTTTTCATATTTAACTCGCTTTCACTGACTAGTAAGTTTAACATAGGAGCATTGATTAGGGAGACCTAATTGATTAACATATTAGTGAGACCTAACTTGATTGGATTAAGCTGTCTGAGTGATTAGACAATAGTTTTATAAATATATTAAGTTATATTTTAATATATAGTTATATTAATTTTTTTAATAGTCAATATAAAAAATCAATTTATATAATATAACATAATATATATTTTAATTTATATTATAATATATATTCATAAATCATATTATAATTTTTAGGTATATGTAAATAATCAGACAATATTTTTATAAATATATTAAGTTATATTTTAATATATATAGTTATATTAATTTTTTAATAGTCAATATAAAAAAATCAATTTATATAATATAACATAATATATATTTTATTTTATATTATAATATATATTCATAAATCATATTATATTTTCAGGTATATTTAAATAATCAGATAATATTTTTATAAATATATTAAGTTATATTTTAATATATGTAGTTATATTAATTTTTTATCAATAAATAGCTTATACTTTTTGAATTTTAAATATATAATATTAATATATATTTTAAATTTATACTATATATACTCAATTATAATTAAGATTATATGATAATTTATACTATATATACTCAATTATTTTATTATTAAAGAGGGTAATTTTGGTATATTAGGGAAGTATTTTTGGCTTAATGATAAGGACATCCCAAAAGTTGCTTAATAAAAAAGATATTATTAAGATCATTAAGTTGAAAATAAACAGCAAAATATAGCTGATTAATTAAGCTGATTAAGCATTAAGCTAATTAAGTAAAAAGTAAACAAGCCCTTAATTGATTAGTGAGACCTAATTGATTAACATATTTTAACTTGCTTTCCCTCAGTAGTGAGTTAAAATATTTAACTCGTTTTTCGTTTTTCGTCTTCCGGTGAGACCTAATTGATTAGTCTGACTGTCAGATTACCTAAAACTAAATTTACATAAAGAGTCAATAAGTACCAAAAAAGAACATAAAAGTACTAAATAACTAAATACTCAAAAATGAACATGATTGAGAATTATGGAAAAACAAAAATAAAATAAAAAATCCTAAACCAAATCCTAAATTACACTAAAAAAAATCATGCTTAAGCCGACAATTTTAAAAAACGTTGGCAAACACCTGGCAATTTATAAGTCGTCGACTAAAGTCCGGATTTGAGCTAAAATCCGAATTTTAGCCGATAATTTCTTATCTCATTAGCTAAAGTACTACTACCGATGAGTTTTTTTGTATGTTAGCCATCAACATACTTAAATCGTAGGCCGAACTCTTGCGTACTTTATATATAATGGCTGCACTTACAAACCCAGAATCGCTTCATCTAAAACACAAGAAATAGAAACGAAAGAAAAAGGGGAAACATGGGATCTCTCTTGATTGAGTTTGATATATATGCAAGATTATAAGGTACATATATATTGTTGGTCACAATATACTATCTTACAACTTAAAAGGGGGGTTGGAAAAGTTGTATCCTTTTTCGAAGTTTGATTTGCATAGCGAAAGTCTTTAGACTAAGTTGCTGTAAGTACAACAACTAGGCAATCTCATGTACCTTGATGCTTACAGGATTTTCAAAGCAAGTAAACTAAAATCACAGGCAGTAAGAAATCAACAAGTACTGAAAGTAACAACATACAAGTTTAATATGGTTCGAGGTAAACCCCTTCACGTCCACAGGTTCTCCACACAGAAACAAGAAGTTTATTAAAATCAAGACGTACACAACTGTGTGATTGATACAAAGATTGATACAACCGACTGTAGCTCAAGCCGTCACACAGATAGGCCATAAGCTTCTTCGACTTGCTTCTTCTCACCCAGATTGAAGCTTCGTCCTTGAACTCTATTCTTCCCACACAGGTTGAAATAGCCTGACTTAGTCCACACAAGGCTAAGGGTCTCAACAATAAGGTTTTGTAGTATCACGAATATGAACAACAATTGTGGGCTTTGTAGTCTTCGCTGTAGTTGTGCTGTTCTTTGTTGAGGACATAGATATTTCTTCACTCAAGATATTCGTTGTATGCTTGAACAAATATGTTGCTCTTGGATAATAAGTTCTTGATCAATCAGTAGTTCATGTGTATTATCTCTTGGCAATGTCCTCTTGCTTTGGCTATTTATAACCTTGGAAATAGATCTATTATAAATGTAGTCGTTGGCCAGTTGTTGAGATTTAGACAACTCTGATTGGCGGCTTCAGAATGTTTGAATTAAGATGTTTCACATTTAACGCTTCAGACATTCTCTCTGATCCGCCTTCAATGCTCTTCTGTTTGTAGTCTCTTTGGATGCATTAAATGCTGTCCTGACAGCATTAAATGCTACTTTAAACTGTGAATACTCGTGAATAAAGAAAGGTTATTCACAACGGTTTAATGTTCAGTCTATATCCCGTTGGATTTGTATTTTACTTTTCCCATGTAAAACACCTACAACATCTTTGTTGTAGCCAATGTTTCTTCATGCTGCACGCTGGAGTTTAACTATAGGATTTGACTTCTTTCGGCGCTGTATGAAGTGGCTATAGGGACAGGCTGTAGGGTGAATTTATCAAAACGCTTGGGGTACTATTTTTCCAAATAATTTCCCCCTTTTTGAATGCCAAAACCCTTTTAAAACACAAGACTGTCTTCAAGTCTTTTGTCGTATGATATGATCTTCGAGATTTAGACTAAAATTTGAACTGCATACAGGCAAGTTCTAAAACTCTAAATCCTACAAGATTAAGTGTATTACAACTTACGTTATGATTGGCTCGTATCCAGAATCTTACAACAAGTAGCCTGATTTGAATACAACTTAATCTATAAACTGTTCGCAGACAAGTTCTTACAACTTTAGACTTACCAAATATTTAAAATTGAAGATCATGAGCTGTAATTTCTTGGGGTAAAATAAGATTCTATTGATAAACTGGTTAGCCATGCTGTTCGAAATTGAAATATTACATCGGGGAGCATACATAAATGAAAAAATACAGCTGTCAGGAGTTATCCTCTATAATGCTGTTGCTTCCAAGACTTCCAAGAGGGATCATGCCCGGTTTATCTCCACCAATTAACTAAGGAATCTCTGCCTCGGTCTCTGTATATGTTCCTTCCTTCCTAGGAGACATCGCAAGCGAGATTCCAGTCTTTTGGGTGAGTTATCCGATCACCCTTTAGATGTTTTGATTTCAACTTCATTTGTAGTGGAAGTTTTCCTTCTAACAAGAGCCTTTAGAGTTCGTTCACAACATCCTCCAGTGTCTTGAATTGATTGAACATGGCAGATTTCCTGATGAGAATACAAAATTATCCCAACAATTCTTTATTTTCCCATGCCTTCAGTTGTTCTGCTGATGGTTGTCTGTCTGTTGGATGTTGGATCTCATCGGGCTTACCAACTGTATTCTTCCATGGAAAATTGGGATCCTGGAATTCGGGATGACAACTAGTTACCCTGTATACTTTCGCTTTTTGACCTGGCTGGGGTCCGGCCAGTCTTCCGATAGATGTAACAGCACTATCGTCCAGTATCGCCTCCACCTCCCTTTCTTTCTCCAATCTCCACCTCCTTCCAGCCTCATGTGCCTCTTCCCCATTTTTGGTATTATCAAGTTCTATGACTTTACCATAATATCCTGAAGAATATCCATTGATTCAGCCTGTTTGTCTTTAGTGTCTCTCACCGAGTCCACCAGATCGGCGACCATTGCAGTTAGGTCGTCAGTTTTCTGATTATGCGTAGTTAGTCTGGACCCGATTTACCTGAGGGAGGCGATCGTTCTTCAACAACTCTTAGATTTTCATGCTCCCGCTTAAGGATCCTCTCCTGGTACTGTTTGAGATGATTCAAGGCCTACCATAGGGCGTTCGACATGAGTCTGAATGCTTCTTCAACATACTTTGAGTTTAGGGAGCTCGTCCTGGGCAGTTTTTCACATCCAGTCGATTTCTTTCCCGACATCATACAATGCTTGGACAACATCCTATAAGAAAACGGTCTGGCGATCAATTTCCTGCAGTTGCTCCATTCTTGCTTTATTGCGAGAAGAGTGGGGATGGGAAATTTTTGAATCAGAGGTCTCTCCTAATTGTTCGATGACGATGTTATGTTTTGACTTTTTAGAGCTGTCATCATGTAGGAAGTCATCACCTGGTTCATTTGGTGAACCTGTAGGGATAGGAGTTTGTACCTGCTCTGGGACTGGAACCTCTATCGGTTCATTCGGTGCTTCTGTTGGGAGAAAAAGTGACTGATTCCTGATGCCTCAATGGAGTGTCTGTAGCCTGCTGTATAGGAGGGACTGATTCCTCTTGTTGACTTTTAGCTTCCGCCTGTTCCTTAGGAGGGACTGAATCCTCCTATCGGACGACGCATGATGCATCTCCCACTGTTGGAGGACTGATACCTCATTGGCGGGAGATGTGTAATACCCCCAAGATGTTCAGGGCATATTACAGTGCCGTGGACCCCACCTTTTAGAATCCACTAGGCTAACAAACAAACTCGACATTACGACGGTGATAAACATCATCAACATACGAACGAATTCTCAATCTAAGACATACAAAATAAGTAGACCGAACTCAAGAGCACAATTCAACGTCAAAACAGACCCCAAATCGGGTACACAACAATTATAATGTTCAAAAGAAAGAAGTATTCGAGTACTGAAACAAACGACATGTTTAATAAAATTTAAAAGACATGACATCAACGAACGACCATTGAACATAATCACCCTTGCCCATCATCCTCGTACTGTCCGTATGCTCGTTTGCCTCCAAGACCTGTACCTGAAATACAAAAGTATTTCCCCCATTTAAGGAGTTAGCGACAACAGCTAGTGTAAGTACAATCCATTTGGACTACCATTCTAATCAGATGAAAATGCGCCAAAATCATTTTTGAAAATATTTTTATATTTCGGAATATCACGTTGCACAAGCACAAAACACACTTCTCCAACAAAACATTTCAAAGGTTAATCATTAGCACGAGACTCACGGCCACCGTACCCCGCAGGGGCCCCGTCGGACCATCACTGGGTGATTAACCTCAGTTCATGATACGTACACACACGGCACTACGTATCTCCAGTGGCCCCGTCAGACCATCCCTGGTGAACATACGCATTCACAACCACAACATATACGAGAAGCCATAATTCAAATACTAGAATATGCAAACAAATATAAAGTACTTGCATTTGAGACATCTTTGACGAAACGGAAAGTGAACGACGATTATGAATGACCCGGAGTGACCATGTCCGCTCCTAAGTGCAAAGTTAACACAACTCAGTCCTAAACGATAACTATAATCAAACGGAATACGCCTGTAATACCCGGTTGTAATTCAATCATTATCATTCAGTAATTATCGTTCAGTAATTGTCACTCAGTAATTATCACTCATTAATGATCATTTTCCACTCATATTCAATCATTGTATTCACCGTTCAGAGTAATTGTACCGTGTATCAATCGTCATTCATCATCAATCTAGTTGGAGAATCGTGCCGTGTTTATCATCGTTGTCATCTTCATAGTGTGCTGTGTGTGAGAAGTAGCGCACGCTATGTACTCTCTTTAGCGTGCGCTAATTGAGTACGGGTAGCGCACGCTACCTCTCAACCCTAGCGCACGCTAGTGTAGTTCAAGCAGGCAGTCCAGAAGGCACTGGACTGCAGTTGGGTTGTAAGTAGTGCACGCTACGAATGGTAAGTAGCGCGCGCTAGTAGGTAGGAGTAGCGCACGCGCGCTAAGGACGGATCAGGCAGAGTCCAGTGGCTACTGGACTGAGTTGGAATAATTCCTAGCACACGCAATGAGTAGTTATTAGCGTACGCTAATCGGAGTTAGTAGTGCACGCTGAATCCTGTGTGTAGCGCGCGCTACCGCGATCAGATCAGAGAACAGGAGGTTCTGGACTCTAGTAATGGGCATCAGATAATTCGTTAGCGCACGCTAACATTTTGAGTTAGCGCACGCTAAGTACATGGTCGTAGTGCACGCTACAAGAGGTATGTAGCGCACGCTACCGTTGCGATAAGAGGGTACTGGACTACCCAGTACACCCGTTAGCGCACGCTATGCACTGGAGCTAGCGTACTAAACTGGGATTTCTATAAATAGGACAGTTCAACCCTTTCTTCATCATTTTCATTTCTCACTTCGTTTTTGGGTGATTCCGGGCGATTTGGAGAGTGTTCTTCGAGATACTATCACCTATCATCATCTTCAAGCTTTTGAGTTGGATTAATCATCACTTCATCATCTCCAATACATCAAATCAAAGGTAAACATTTCTTGGATCAAGTATTGCAGATTTTGAGTATTTTCCTTCCGATCTCTTCGTGTAAGCTTGGTTTTAAGTTGGAATAGGTTAGATATGGGTTATCTATCTTGGGTAAATGAATTCCTACGGATTTGATAACATATATTTCGGATTTCATGTATTGTTGGGGGTTGATTCAAGAACACCTTGGAGTTGACTTTGATATTTGGGGGTTTTCGATTAGATGTTATCGTTAACTTGTTTTGTGGAGTCCTATGGGATTATTGATATCATTGGAGGTGTTTTGTTGGTTTGAAATACTCATTTTGGAGTTGGTTTCGATATATTCGGGATTGGATATTATCAAAGGATGTCTGTTTGCTAAGTGTTCGCTAGAATACCTCAATGAGTTTGGATATTGTTGTATCGACGTTTAAGTAGGTTATGATCGTGTTTGATTCGTATATTGAGCATTGTTGGTAATTGTCATTCAAGGTTGTTCGAGTGACCGACATCTCATTGTAGGACGTTTGTTCGAGGAAGGACATTCTTCACCGGTTGAGTAAGTTAATTCTTACTCGGTTAAAAGGATATTCATTCCTTTTCTTGTTGTTCACTCATAATAATAATTCATTCATAATGTATTAACCGTATTGAGACTTGTAATTGTTAATTAATCACTTCATTCACGAGGAACAACGGTTCCAATCATTTCATTAAACTATCATTCGTTTCACTATCATTTCATCTCGGTGAGTCATTCTTGACTTTGTCGGATTATTATTCATTATTATTCTTCATGGTCACACCTTGCTCATATGACCTTATGGGTTCATATTGCGTGGCCGGGTGGGGATGTATGGAATTTTTAGTTGGGCACGTGATGGTCATGTGTTGGGTTCACCGACACATTGGACTGTGCACACGGTAATGTACCTCCGTGAGACTAATTAGGTACAAGGGCGGGTGTGTCCGGACACTCGTCTTGTGCACTTCCACATACCATTACGGGCGTACTATGATGCCTCTCTTCAGCGTCATTTCATAATTAAGATATATCATGATTGTGTTTATTTCAACTCTTGAGGATTGTTGTTCTGTGTAACTGACCCCGTTGGGGGATGTTGTTTCCAGGTCATGTCAAGGCTAAGGCACGAGAAGAGAACGTTGACGGAGAGGAGTCCTAGTGATACTAGTAGGCCCCCCCAGTCCTTTTCATTCGCTCATGTTTTCTTCATTTTATTTCCGCTACAGACTTCCGTTTGAATATTCATTTCATTCAGTGTTGTATATTTTATCTTCATATAAAATATACATGTATTCTGTATTATCTTGGGTGTGTTGTAATGAAACTCTTCATCGGAGTGATTGATGATATATTGTGGTTCGGTACTACAATTATATTATTTAATTCATTAATTTTCATTCGCCTGGTGGATCCCAGTCGGGGGTCCACGGCACTGTAATATCCGCCTAGTTTGGGGTGTTACAGAGTTGGTATCGGAGCGTGGTTTTGAATACTACCTTCCGAGTCATGTCTCATTTGAAATCATCGTTCATCAGACTAGTATCATTGGACTTTCGCGTCACGTGTGACCTGTGCAAGAGCCAAGCCCCTCATACCAAAGAACAGTAATATTTCTGACGCCATGGTATAATTTCTGGCAATAAGAATCACTCATTCATCATTCAACAGTCAACAATCCTCTTTCATCATTTTCATTTTTGATCAAGTCGATCATGTTAATTCATTAATCACTCAGTTTATTTCATTGTTCAGTTGTTGATCTTGAGGATCATATCATTAATCTTGTTAACTTGTTCAAGATAATCATTTCAAGAATTTCATCAGATAATAACGTCACTTCAGTTGATCATTCATGTAATCATTGTTTTTGAGCGCGTATGCTCATTTTCATCATTTCATAACATAATCATAATGGGATATTCGTGCGAGAGATATAATTATCATATGACTTTCCATTTCAGTATGGAAAGAGCTGGCAGAGGACGCGGGGGAAGAGGCCGTGGTGCGGGCCGAAACCCGAGAGCTCGTGTGAATACACGCGCTAATGCAAGGAATAATGCTAATTCATCGAGCAGTGACGCTACCACTCATTCACCTGGACGTAATCATTCACTATCATGGAGTCGTACCCGGGACACAGCTCAGTCATAAGGTGTTCGGGTTGATCCACTCACTTTTATGCAGGGCATGATGGCCCAAATGACTCAGATAGCACAACTAATGGAGATGATGCACAACTCGACTACTCAAAATCAACAGGCTCCTCCGCCGCCACCTTAGAGGCAAGAGAGGGGTTTGAGCAGTATCATTGGCGACATCTCTCGCCAGAGACCACCTATCTTCAAGGGCTTATCTGAGCCGGCGGATATCATTCATTGGCTTGAACATTTCGAGAAACTGTTTTGCTATGGTGGACTGTCTTGAGGGACACAAAGTTTCAGTTGCGGCTTACTATCTTAGTAAGGGTGCACATTCATGGTGGTTATCGTTGAAGCCCACCGATGGATCTTGTACTTGGGATCAATTCACGACTCTCATGATGGAGAGGTATTATCCGGCCCCACTCAGGGAGGCCAAGTTGTCAGAATTACTCACTCCCGACCTCTCAGTGGACGATGATGTTCTCGCCATCACTGAGAAATTTCAGGAGCTTCTTCCTTTCACCTCGTCTATTATTCACTCCAAGACGGACAAGATCAAATGCTTCAGCAAGAGGTTGAAGCCTCGTATGCGGATGCAGTTGCTTAATCACAATTGCACCACTCTGGCCGAATTCATTGAGAAAGCTCTTACTTATGATCTTACTGCTAAGGAGATTGCTAAGCAGCAACCTTCATCTGGTGGCAAGAAGTCAAAGAATCGCAGTCAGGCCACTTTCAAGAAACCTCTTGTGGGCTCTACTTTTTCTCAACGACCTCCCATGTCACCTAGACCCGCAGAATCTCAGTCACGAGCGGCCAGTTCGGCCATCACCTGTTTCAACTGTGAAGAACAGGGTCATTTCAGCACCAAGTGTCTGAGGCAGACTGTCACGTGCTATAATTGTGGGATTGCTGGGCATAAGGCCCGTTTTTGCTGAAGAGACTCTAAACCTACTCCGACGTCATCCCAGGCCCCGAGAAATTCAGTGGTGCAGAATCAGGCCACTCAGTCCGCGTCGTTCAATATGGCAGGAGCTAATAAAGGTGGAGCCAAGAGCTATCAGACGGGAGAGTCCGGTTCGGGGGCCGGCAAGCCCCGAATTTATGAGATGAAGAAGACCGACGATCCAGAGGCCCGGATGATCTCAGGTACACTCGATATTCTATCTCAAACTGTGTGTACCCTTTTTGATACTGGTGCATCGCATTCATTCATTTCCGAGTCATGTTTGAGTAGAGTACGTCTGGGTAGTGCTACTAGTTGTGAGCCTTATGTCATTGGTCTACCTGATGGTAGAAGAATTATCGGAAATCATGAGATTAAGGATTGTCCGATTCAGCTTCATGGCCGTGTTTGGTTAGCAAACCTAATCGTGGTAGATTTACTGAGAGACGACGTCATCCTGGGTATTGATTGGATGGATCGTCCGATTCCGTCATTAGTGTCCGTAAGTGTATGGTCACTATCATTTCAGACGATGGGGTCGAATGTGTATTTCAGGGAGGTAATCCCAGCTGTTCCGGGAGGGTCATCAACTTGATGAAAGCAGTGAGATTACTCAATCAGGGGTGTGTCGGTTATTGGTGCTATATGACCAAGACCGAGAAACCATCAGTAATGTTGACGGATATTCTTGTAGTGAGAGAATATGCCGATGTATTTCCAGACGAGTTACCTGGTTTGCCTCTACAGAGAGATGTGGAATTGACGATTGAGTTGGAGCCCGGTATGTCCCCAATATCGAAGGCACCGTACTGGATGGCCCCGACCGAAATGCAGGAGTTGAAGAATCAATTGGAGGATTTGACCGAGAAGGGTTATATCCGACCAAGTGCGTCCCCGTGGGGAGCACCAGTATTATTTGTCAAGAAGAAGGATGGTTCATTTCGCTTGTGTATTGATTACCGGGAATTGAACCGGGTGACGATCAAGAATAAGTATCCTCTACCCCGTATCGATGATCTTTTGGATCAACTTCAGGGAGCTTTAGTATTTTCCAAGATCGACTTAAGATCTAGATATCATCAGTTGCGAATTCGAGAGTCGGATATCACAAGGACGGCGTTCCGAACACGCTATGGTCATTATGAGTTTGTGGTAATGCCGTTTGGGTTAACTAATGCACCTGCGGTATTCATGGAGTTAATGAATCGGGTTTTCATCGACTATTTGGATCAGTTCATGATTGTCTTCATTGATGACATTTTGATTTATTCTCGTGACCGGGAGGAGCACGAGTTTCACCTTCATCAGGTGCTCGACGTGTTGAGACGAGAGCAACTCTATGGGAAGTTTTCCAAATGTGAGTTCTGGATGTCCGAAGTGACGTTTCTCGGGCATGTAATTTCATCAGACGGGGTTCGTGTCGACCCTCAGAATACGGAGGCTATCCGAGATTGGCAACCTCCGAAGAATGTTAAGGAAATCCGAAGTTTCCTCGGATTAGCTGGTTATTATCGGCGATTTGTTGAAGGATTTTCTAAAATCGCTCAACCCATGACGAACCTTTTAAGGAAAGATAAGAAATACACGTGGTCCGATGCGTGTCAACAGAGTTTTGAGGAACTCAAGAGCCGGTTAATTTCAGCACGTGTCCTTTCTCTACCGCAAGGGACGGAAGGATTTGTGGTTTATAGTGATGCATCCGGACAGGGTCTCGGATGTGTACTAATGCAGAATGGGAAAGTTATTGCTTATGCTTCACGGCAATTGAGACCTTACGAGGTTAATTATCCGATCCACGACCTGGAGCTAGCAGCCGTGGTATTCCCATTGAAGATTTGGCGTCATTATCTTTATGGCGTTACCTGTCAGATATTCACCGATCATAAGAGTTTAAAGTATATATTTACTCAGAAGGAGTTAAATATGCGACAGAGATGGTGGTTGGAACTAATCAAAGATTATGATGTTGAGATACTTTACCACCCGGGCAAGGCGAACATTGTCGCCGATGCCTCGAGTCGTAAGTCCGTTCAGGAGCAGATGCTTGTTTGATTAACAGTTCAGAGGGAACTTCAGCAGGAATTTCTGAGACCCGAGATCGAGGTCTGGTTACAGCGAGTACAAGGGCAACTTTGTACGTTAGAGATTTACTCGCCACTTGAGGAGACGATCAGGGAGAATCAGGGTTCAGACCCATTTTTGTTACGCATTTGAGATGATGTGGCTCAAGGGAAAGCCCCTGGATTTGTGGTCCACGAGGATGGACTTTTGCGATTCAAGAATTGGTTGTGCGTACCGGCGAATGACGAGTTGAAAAACTCGATTTTGAGAGAAGCTCATGCTACCCCTTATTCGTTCATCCGGGGTCTAGCAAGATGTACAAAGACTTGAAACAAAATTACTGGTGGAGTAATATGAAGCAAGAAGTCACGGAATTTGTTTTGAGATGTTTGACCTGTCAGCAAGTTAAGGTAGAATATCAGCGACCGGCGGGTATGCTGAAACCTCTCCCTATTCCAAAGTGGAAGTGGGAAGATATTTCAATGGACTTCATCATGAGTTTGCCGACGAGTCGTCGTGGCATGAATACAATCTGGGTAATTGTGGACCGCTTAACTAAATCAGCTCATTTCCTTGAGATTAAGGATACGTGGGGTCCCGAGAGACTTGCCCAGTTGTTTATCAAAGAGATAGTGAGACTACACGGTACTCCTAAGAGTATCGTTTCCGATCGTGACGGACGATTCGTGTCTCATTTTTGGAAATCAGTTCATCGTGCTATGGGAACTCAGCTTAATATCAGTACACCTTTTCATCCTCAGTCCGACAGACAATCAGAGAGGACTATTCAGACTTTGGAGGACATGTTGAGGGCATGTGTTCTCGATTGGAAAGATGATTGGGAAGCCCAACTACCGTTAATCGAGTTCACATACAATAATAGTTGACATGCTTCGATTAAGATGGCACCTTACGAGGCCTTGTACGGTCGTCGTTGTCGATCTCCTTTGTGTTGGGATGACTTATCAGAATCAATCGGCACCGAGCCCGATATGCTTATAGCCGCCCGTGAGAAGGTGGCTTTGATCAGGAGTCGTTTGTTGACCGCTCAAAGTCGACAGAAATTTTATGCAGATAACCGTCGTCGGCCATTAGAGTTCGAGACGGGTGACCATGTTTTGGTCAAGGTATCCCCGAGTCGAGGTATCTTCCGTTTTGGGAAGAGGGGAAAGTTGAGTCCGAGATTCATTGGACCGTTTGAGATTTTGGATCGAGTAGGCGAGTTAGCTTATCGATTGGCCTTACCTCCGGCGTTGAGCCGAATTCATAATGTGTTTCACGTATCTCAGTTACGGAAGTATGTTGCCGACCCGAGTCACATACTTCAGTTCGACGAAATCGAGGTCGCCGATGATCATTCATATAAGGAGCGTCCTAAACGAGTCTTAGAGCGGCGAATCAAACAGTTGAGGAACAAGACGATTCCTTTGGTTAAAATTCAGTGGTCTAGACACGGAGTCGAAGAGGCTACTTGGGAAACCGAGGATAGTATGCGAGAGAGTTATCCCGAGTTGTTTGAACCTTAGTTTCGGGGACGAGACTCTTTTAAGGGGGGTTGTATGTAATACCCGGTTGTAACTCAGTCATTATCATTCAGTAATTATCGTTCAGTAATTGTCACTCAGTAATTTTCAATCATTAATGATTATTTGTCACTCATATTCAATCATTGTATTCACCGTTCAGAGTAATTGTACCGTGTATCAATCGTCATTCATCATCAATCTAGTTGGAGAATCATGTCGTGTTTATCATCGTTGTCATCTTCATAGTGTGCTGTGTGTGAGGAGTAGCGCACGCTACGTACTCTCTTTAGCGTGCGCTAATTGAGTACGGCTAGCGCACGCTACCTCTCAACACTAGCGCACGCTAGTGTAGTTCAAGCAGGCAGTACAGAAGGCACTGGACTGCAGTTGGGTTGTAAGTAGTGCATGCAACGAATGGTAAGTAGCGCGCGCTAGTATGTAGGAGTAGCGCACGCTATGCAGTCGGTGTAGCGCGCGCTAAGGACGGATCAGGCAGAGTCCAGTGGCTACTGGACTGAGTTGGAATAATTCCTAGCACACGCAACGAGTAGTTATAATCGGGGTTAGTAGTGCACGCTGAATCCTATGTGTAGCGCGCGCTACCATGATCATATCAGAGAACAGGAGGTTATGGACTCCAGTACTGGGCATCAGATAATTCGTTAGCGCACGCTAACATTTTGAGTTAGCGCACGCTAAGTACATGGTCGTAGCGCACGCTACAAGAGGTACGTAGCGCACGCTACCATTGCGATCAGAGGGTACTGGACTACCCAGTACACCCGTTAGCGCACGCTACGCACTGGAGCTAGCGCGCGCTAAACTGGGATTTCTATAAATAGGACAGTTCAGCCCTTTCTTCGTCATTTTCATTTCTCATTTTGTTTTTGGGCGATTCCGGGCGATTTTGGACGATTTGGAGAGTGTTCTTCGAGCTACTATCACCTATCATCATCTTCAAGCTTTTGAGTTGGATTAATCATCACTTCATCATCTCCAATACATCAAATCAAAGGTAAACATTTCTTGGATCAAGTATTGCGGATTTTGAGTATTTTCCTTCCGATCTCTTCGTGTAAGATTGGTTTTAAGTTGGAATATGTTAGATATGGGTTATCTACCTTGGATAAATGAATTCCTATGGATTTGATAACATATATTTTGGATTTCATGTATTGTTGGGGGTTGATTCAAGAATACCTTGGAGTTGACTTTGATATTTGGGGGTTTTCGATTAGATGTTGTCGTTAACTCGTTTTGTGGAGTCCTATGGGATTATTGATATCATTGGAGGTGTTTTGTTTGTTTGAAATACTCATTTTAGAGTTGGTTTCGATATATTCGGGATTGGATATTATCAAAGGATGTGTGTTTGCTAAGTGTTCGCTAGAATACCTCAATGAGTTTGGATATTGTTGTATCGACGTTTAAGTCGGTTATAATCGTGTTTGATTCGTATATTGAGCATTGTTGGTAATTGTCATTCAAGGTTGTTCGAGCGACCGACATCTCATTGTAGGACGTTTGTTCGAGGAAGGACAGTCTTCACCGGTTGAGTAAGTTAATTCTTACTCGGTTAAAAGGATATTCATTCCTTTTGTTGTTGTTCACTCATAATCATAATTCATTCATAATGTATTAACCGTATTGAGACTTGTAATTGTCAATTAATCACTTCATTCACGAGGAACGGCGGTTCCAATCATTTCATTGAACTATCATTCGTTTCACTATCATTTCATCTCGGTGAGTCATTCTTGACTTTGTCGGATTATTATTCATTATTATTCTTCATGGTCATCCCTTGCTCATATGAGCTTCTGGGTTCTTATTGCGTGGCCGGGTGGGGATGTATGGAATTTTTAGTCGGGCACGTGATGGTCATGTGTTGGGTTCACCGACACATTGGACTATGCACACGGTAATGTACCTCCGTGAGACTAATTAGGTACAAGGGCGGGTGTGTCCGGACACTCGTCTTCTGCACTTGCACATACCATTACGGGTGTACTATGATGACTCGCTTCAACGTCATTTCATAATTAAGATATATCATGATTGTGTTTATTTCAACTCTTGAGGATTGTTGTTCTGTGTAACTGACCCCGTTGGGGGATGTTGTTTTCAGGTCATGGCAAGGCTAAGGCACGGGAAGAGAACGTTGACGGCGAGGAGTCCCAGTGATACTAGTAGGGGGCCCCAGTCCTTTTCATTCGTTCATGTTTTCTTCATTTTATTTCCGCTGCAGACCTCCATTTGAATATTCATTTCATTCAGTGTTGTATATTTTATCTTCATATAAAATATACATGTATTCTGTATTATCTTGGGTGTGTTGTAATGAAACTCCTCATCGGAGTGATTGATGATATATTGTGGTTCGGTACTACAATTATATTATTTAATTCATTAATTTTCATTCGCCTGGTGGGTCCCAGTCGGGGGTCCACAGCACTATAATATCCGCCTAGTTTGGGGTGTTACAACGCCCACAACCCCGATTACAACCACAACAATATGTTGGATTTTACGTGTATCTAATACAATAAAATTGAGTAAAACGCAGCGGAATAAATTAACAAAAAACCCAGACGAGGATCTACATGTAGTAATTTAAATAATTTATTAAGAGTTCATCGAATTACCGTAATTAGAAGAACGGATCTCAACGGACTAGAAGCAGATGAATATCTCTTTCCTCTTTGGGTGATCCACACACGGACAATTCCACAAGCCGGATTGCTAGATCCTTACGAATAATATTGATGAATAGTACAACACAAATTCCTTACTAGAATGATTGTACTATCGATCAAGATCAACTAAGGGAAGAAGATCAGAAGACCGACGTCGTTCTCCTACTGTAAGAGGTGGAGGTCGATATCCTTAGTCTTGAGAGAGAGGGGGGCGATTTGGTGTAGGTTTCCAACGAGAACTCCTTGTCATAGACTCCTTATTTATACTAAGTAACCCTAGATTCAAGAATCTAGTATTTGCTTAGTTACCCCTCATCTTTATTAAATAATACATTATATATAATATCCAATATTATATATTACTTATTATTTAATCTCATCATAAATATAATATCCAATATTATATTTATTATTCCCAATTGATATTTATTCCTACTTGTCTATAATTGTCGTACGTGCAACCCAAAAGGCAAATATTATATTGGCAATTATTTAATAATTATTAAATAATAAATCATAAGCGGCCTCTAGCAAGACATTATGATTACCCAAATAATATAAGTTAATAGTCCATTAAACTTTTAACGTGTCAAATCCTTTTGGCACGCGATATCATATTTGAACTAAGTCATGGAGTGTGTCATACTTATTTATGTTCAAATGTTTTCTCGATCTTAAGTAGACTGATTGAATCAAATGACTCTTCATTTGAGCATGGCCATGCATTTCCTTCAGTCCTACTTATCGAGGGGCCCAGCAGATATCTCTCTCATTAAGGAGAGGGACAAATCTCCATCTCGATTATTCATTGCCCTCTACATGACTCCCACTAATCCTAATCGCTAACCTTTATGATCACCATGTTTCATATGACGTTGGATTACGTCAAGGCATAGCAGTTATCGTGTTGGACTCTATGATAATCTCAGGTTCAAGGATTTATTGACATACTGTTGTATTGAGATTCACTTATGACATTTCCATGTAGTGATCTCAATGCGAGTCTGTCCAGTATTAGTTCTCCAACCAATACCTATAAGATTGATCCGTACCATACGCATAATCATCCGATGATTATCAATCAAACTTATACTAGTATATTAATTACTTGAGTCTCTACTCAACTCGATTGTACTAGGAACATTTGAATAATCTTATTATTCGTGAATAACTATAATTCGATTATTATAATAATAAAACATGCACGCATTATAATAATCAACGAGAAATAAATAACTTTATTTATATATGGCAATTACAAATCTAGGCACAACGAATGTCCTAGGGTATTATTCCTAACAATCTCTCACTTGCACTAGGACCATTCATTCATGACTTTTAGTCCTATCGCTCTAGCATGCTCAACATGCTTTCCTTGTGAGAGAGGCTTGGTAAGTGGATCTGCAACATTCTCTTCCGTTGCTACTTTGCATATTGTAGTATATCCTCGTCTGACGATCTCTCTAACTAGGTGATATTTTCTGAGTATATGTTTGGAATTATGATAGGACCTAGGCTCTTTAGCTTGTGCAATAGCACCATTATTGTCACAATAAAGGCTTATGGGACCCTGGATGGTCGGTACCACTCCTAGTTTAGTAACGAACTTCTTGATCCATACGGCTTCCTTAGCTGCATCTGATGCTGCCAGGTACTTAGCTTCTGTAACAGAATCAGCAACCATGCTTTGCTTAGAACTTTTCCAACTCACAGCACCTCCATTCAATACAAACACATAACTAGTTTGCGATTTAAAATCGTCTCTGTCGGTTTCGAAACTTGCATCGGCATAACCATTTACAGCCAGATCGTTTTCCACCCCTCCATAAACTAGGAAATCATCCTTAGTTATTCTCAAGTACTTTAGGATGTTTTTCACTGCTGTCCAGTGACTTTCACCTGGATTCGATTGGTATCGACTTGTCATGCTAAGGGCAAACAATACATCTGGTCAAGTACAAATCATGGCATGCATGATCGATCCAATAGCCGAAGCGTATGGTATCTTGCTTATGCGGGATCGCTCATCAGGAGTCGAAGGACTCTGAGTCTCACTCACATGAATGCCATGTGACATTGGCAAGAGTCCTCTCTTGGAGTCTTGCATATTGAACCTCTTCAATATTTTATTAATGTAGGTACACTGACTCAGACCAATCAATCTCTTTGATCTATCTCTATAGATCTTTATCCCAATAATGTAAGAAGCTTCTCCTAAGTCTTTCATTGAGAAACAACTTCCCAACCAAGTCTTGACTGTATGCAAGGTGGAAATGTTATTTCCAATGAGTAATATGTCATCTACATATAAGACTAAGAAAACAACTATTCTCCCACTAACCTTCTTGTACACACATGGTTCATCTTCATTTTGAATGAACCCAAACTCTTTGTCAGTTTCATCAAAACGAAGATTCCAGCTCCAAGAAGCCTGCTTCAACCCATAAATAGATCTTTGAAGCTTGCAAACCTTTTTAGAATTTTTTGAATGAACAAAACCTTCAGGTTATGTCATGTACACATCCTCGAGTAAGTTTTCATTAAGTAATGCTGTTTTGACATCCATCTGCCATATTTCATAATCACAGTATGCGGCAATGGCAAATAAAATTCTAATTGATTTAAGCATGACTACTGGCGAAAAGGTCTCATCATAGTCAACACCATGAATCTGTCTATAATCTTTTGCCACTAGTCTAGCTTTATAGGCTTGCATATTATCATCCATGTCTTTCTTCTTTTTATAGACCCATTTGCACCCAATGGTTTTAACACCCTCAGGTGGATCTATCAACTTCCAAACTCGATTGTCATACATGGACTGCATGTCTGACTTCATGGCTTCTAGCCATTCCTCGGACTCTGGTCCTAAAGAAGCTTCTATATAGGTACTAGGCTCATCATCTATGAGCGATGCGTCATCATCCTCTGTTACGAGATAACCATATCTCTCAGGTTTATGTCTCCTATCAGATCTGCGTGGGACTTGTGTACTTTAAACGGGCTCTTCACCTGATTGTTGAGCTTATTCGGTTTTCATCGTTGAAGCGATGTCTTCTTGTGGTTCTCGAGTTTCCTCGATAATTACTCTTCTCCCACTGTCTCTTTTGGAAATAAATTCCCTTTCTTATAAAAGTAATATCCTTTAGTTTCCTTAGGATATCCCACAAATAAACATCTTTCAGATCTGGCTGCCAGTTTTTCAAACACTTGGCGCCTTATGAATGGTTCGTCTAATACCCCGAGATATTCGGAATAATTACAGCGCCGTAAACCCTTTAGATAAGGATTTACAAGGCTAATTTTAAAAGAAGTGTAAAAATAATTCAATCGAACAACTGAAGTTCAAATACAGATTTGATTCAACCGATCAAATGAGTTAACTTATACAACCATATCGAAATTACCTTATTAAAAACCGACGTACTCGAGTACTAAACGAACCAAGAAGACAATTCACAATAACAATAACATCAACCACATCACTGGGCCATTTCATCGTCCTGTCGGTACTGTGGTTGCCTCCCCGCTCCTCGGCTACCTGAACATCAAAACAATGTCCACCCCCGAAGGGGTTAGCAAAACAATGCTAGTACAAGTATCATCATACAATAAATCATCAATGCATCATAAAACATGCAAAACGGACTTCCGCCACCGGAATCCAACGATGCGAATCCTCACGATTCCATCAACACAATACAGGGTAATCCAACGATCCAGCGCCCTTGGTATAGATCCCCATGATGATCCCGTCGGACCAACGCATGGTGGAAAACCCGTCCAACGATCCAGCGCCCTCAAAGATAGATCCCCATGATGATCCCGGACCAACGCATGGTGGACATTCGATCCAGCGCCCTCGGATAGATCCTCATGATCCCCTCGGATCATTTATACCATAAATCAATCAACTATGCATACACATATGCATTTCAATATGTTCATCAATACGAACAAATATCAACGAATATCACGAGAATTTTCAGAAATACATTTCATATTCAACAATATGAACAAAACCACAAGCATGATCAAAGTTTCAATATAAATCGAACTCGACATATGATACTTGCCTCAAAAATGGCAAGGACGAAACACTTCAATGATCTCGACACACTCGAAGGCCGCCTCCTTCGATCAACGTAACAAGCCCGAACCTTAACAAAAGGAATGATATACAAATCATCTCAAGTCGAACGATGGCCTAACAATTCGGTCTACGGCCGAAAAGCTCAAAATAAACAATCTGCCTGGACTGCTTAGCGTGCGCTACGTACTCTACGTAACGTGCGCTAAGCCGGCCTGTTAGCGTACGCTATCGTGTAAGACTAGCGTGCGCTAGCCACGAACTGACAGTTTGAATCGGCTGATACATAACGCACGCTACGTACGTATTGTGCGTTAACTGAACCCCGATAGCGCACGTTAACTCACATATGTTAGCGTGCGCTAATCTTGCATGGCAGAATACTGCTAACGGAAAAACTGGGTTGAAAGGTGGTGAATTTCATGAACTCTATGGTGATAATACAAATTATCCTCGGGCATATCATGCTAATAAGGTTTGTGGAAGTTCTATGATTATGAGATACAAATATACGGATAATTATCTCAACATCATAACTCATCCAAGATCTTCAAGAAATATTCTAAGTTCCGATTATTCCAAGTCCCAAAACATATGATTCCTTACGTAAAACATACGAACTAGGTAATCTTCATATACTGGTCGATTGGTTTTGAAGATACATAACATGCTCAGGAATCCACATACTAAAAGGTTCAATGGATCATACGATGAATAAGTGTCGAAACGTCGAAAATATCCTTCTAACACACGATGTACGACTAATAACGAATCTAACTGACTAGATGAACATTATAAACATCCCATAGAACACTACTAGTATTGGTGAAGAATCACCTACCTCAAGGTAGTGAAGAACACGGAGGAAATTGAAGCAATCCAACACCGAAGGCTTGAACACCAATCTCCAATGATATACGATCTTCAATCACGAACTAGGATGTTGATATGAAGTGTTTAGGATGAAGGAAGTTATGTTCTAAGTGTAAGAATTCGGGTAATGGGAGAAGAAAGAACTGAATTCACGAATAGGATGCTGTCCTATTTATAAGAAATGGCTATTAGCGCGCGCTAGACCCTGCTCGTAGCGTGCGCTAACGGCTCACTGACTTAACTGTACTCAGCACTTAGCACGCGCTATGCACATACCTGTAGCGTGCGCTAAGGCGTTGACTCGGCTTTTCCCGAAAGCCGTCCAGGTTCATCCCGACACGATCCGACAGGGGTCCCCCGGCCAGATCTCACCTACCGCACGTCTCAATCAAACTGACCACACATAGCATGCGCTAATAATCCTTTGTAGTGTACGCTATTGAGTCTATGTTAGCGTACGCTATACATAGCCGATAGCGTGCGCTACGTGCGCAGAATTACAATTTGTAAATCACATACATGAAATCATACGCTCGACAACATCGGATTATGAAATACGGAGAATAATACTCAGATCAAGTACGACGATTACAATATCACAAGTTCCAAATACAAGTCAGAAATCTCGGGTATTACATCCTTCCTCCCTAAAAAGAAGTTTCGTCCCGAAACTTAAGATGAAAACAACTCTGGATATCTAGCCTTCATACTGTCCTCCGTTTCCCAAGTGGCCTCTTCGACTCCGTGTCGTGACCATTGCACTTTAACCAAATGTATTGGTTTATTCCTCAATTGTTTGATCCGGCTCTCAAGTATCTTGATTGGTCTCTCTTCGAAGGTGCCATTATTAGCTATCTCGATCTCGTCGAAATCAATGACGTGACTGGGGTCTGGTACATACTTCCGCAATTGGGATACGTGAAACACATTGTGAACGTGACTCAGCGATGGCGGTAAGGCCAACCTGTATGCTAAATCTCCAACTCTCTCGAGGATCTCGAATGGTCCGATATATCTTGGACTAAGCTTGCCTCTCCTCCCAAAACGGAAAATCCCTCATGTAGGAGACACCTTCAATAGTACATGGTCCCCAGCGTCGAACTCTAGAGGGCGACGACGTACATCTGCATAAGACTTCTGTCGACTCTAGGCAGTCAACAGTCTCTCTCGAATCAAAGCTATCTTCTCTTGAGTCCGAATAATCAATTCCGGTTCCGTCCCGATCAAATCCGAAGAATCATCCCAACATAGGGGTGATCGACATCTTCTCCCGTACAAAGCTTCAAATGGTGCCATCTTAATTGAAGCATGCCAACTATTATTGTAGGTGAATTCAACTAATGGCAAATGAACTTCCCAATCAGTTGACCAATCCAAAGCACAGGCTCTAAGCATGTCTTCTATAGTTTGAATAGTCCTTTCGGACTGACCGTCCGTTTGGGGATGATAAGCTGTGCTAAAGTTGAGCTCAGTCCCCAAAGCCCTATGAACTGCTTTCCAGAAGTGTGACACGAAGCGACCATCTCGATCCGAAATAATGGTCCTCGGCGTCCCATGCAATCTGACTATCTCCGCAATAAATACTCGTGCCAATCTCTCGGGTCCCCATGTATCTTTAATTCCCAGGAAATGAGCCGACTTGGTTAGTCGATCAACTACAACCCAAATCATGTTCATTCCCGTTCTAGTCCTTGGCATACTAGTGATGAAATCCATCGAGATATCCTCCCACTTCCACTCAGGGATCAGAAGCGGTTTTAACATTCCGGCAGGTCGTTGATGTTCAATCTTAACCTGCTGAAAAGTCAAACACTTCGAAACGTACTCCGCTACGTCCCTCTTCATATTCCCCCACCAGAAGTTTTGCTTTAAATCTTTATACATCTTACTGCTGCCTGGGTGAATAGAATAGGGCGCGCTATGAGCTTCCTTTAAAATTGTCCGTCTCAAATCATCATCCTCGGGAACGCAAAGTCGACTCTGAAATCTCAGAACCACATCGTCTTGTATCACGAATCCTGGGGCTTTTCCTTTCTTTACTTCGTCACATAATCGAAGGATCAGAGAATCATTCAATTGTCTAGACTTGATCTCCCCGACTAGTGATGAAGTCAGTTCCATCACATAAAGTTGCCCTTGGATTCCTGGTGCCCATACTTCAATCCCTTCGCGGATCAGTTCTCGTTGAATACTGTTTTGGAACGTAAGTGCTTCCAACACTCGAAGAGAAACAGGTTTACGGCTCAAAGCATCGGCTACTACGTTTGCTTTCCCCGGATGATAGAGAATCTCCAAGTCGTAATCCTTGATCAATTCCAGCCACCTTCTATGCCTCATGTTTAATTCTTTCTGACTGAAAATGTACTTGAGGCTCTTATGATCTGTAAAGATCTGACAATGAGTGCCGTACAAATAATGTCGCCAAATTTTCAAGGCAAAGACCACAGCTGCTAGCTCCAGATCATGAGTCGGGTAATTAATCTCGTACGGTTTCAATTGCCGAGAAGCATAAGCAATCACTTTATCCTTATGCATCAACACACAACCCAAACCCTTATTTGAAGCGTCGTTGTATACCATGAATCCATCAGTTCCCTCTGGCAGCGCTAATATAGGTGCTGTCGTCAGTCTCCTCTTAAGTTCGTCAAAAACAGCCTGGCACTTCTCATTCCACGTGAACTTTTGAGTTTTCTGTAACAGCTGAGTGTGCGGACGAGCAATTTTGGAAAATCCCTCTACAAAGCGGCGATAATATCCAGCAAGTCCTAAGAAGCTTCGGACTTCTTTCACGTTTTTAGGAGCTTCCCATTCTAAGATTGCTTCGACTTTCTTCGGGTCCACCTGAACTCCGTCGGCTGATATCACATGTCCAAGGAAGGTTACTTCCTTAAGCCAGAACTCGCATTTTGAAAGTTTTGCATACAGCTGTTCCTTCCTCAAGGTGCTCAAAACCACACGTAAATGTTCAGCATGTTCCTCTGCGTCCCTCGAATATATCAGGATGTCGTCAATGAAGACGACCACAAATTTATCCAAGTATTCCAAGAATACCCGATTCATCAATTGCATGAATACCGCAGGAGCATTGGTAAGTCCAAATGGCATTACTACAAATTCATAATGCCCGTACCGGGATCTGAAAGCAGATTTCGGTATATCCGATTCCTTAATTCTCAACTGGTGGTATCCTGATCGCAAGTCAATCTTCGAGAATAACCTTGCACCTTGCAGTTGATCAAACAAGTCGTCGATCCGAGGTATAGGATACTTATTCTTGATTGTCATTTTGTTGAGCTCCCTGTAATCAATACACAGTCGGAGGGATCCGTCTTTCTTCCGGACAAAGAGAACGGGCGCTCCCCAAGGAGAAACACTAGGTTGGATATAGCCCTTCTGTAACAATTCCTCCAGTTGCTTCTTGAGTTCATACATCTCGGTTGGCGCCATGCGGTATGGTGCCCTGGAAATAGGAGCTGCTCCAGGCTCTAATTCGATAGTGAATTCCACTTCTCTGCGGAGGTAACCTGGTAGTTCGTCAGGAAATACATCGAGAACTCATTCACAATCGAAATAGACGAGAGCTCTACTCCTTCCTCTTTCCTCATGGCATAGCACCAAAGTCCGTGACATCCCCGCTTTAGTAATTTCACGGCTTTCATTGCTTTGATCAATTTTCCCGAGCTTCTGGTCTCCATCCTCGGAATAAGTGTTCGGATCCGTCATCGGCAATGATAGAAATGACTCTCTCTCGGTAATTGAGAATAGCTCCGTAACGGTTGAGCCAATCATCTCCGAGGATTATATCGTCACCGTAGATGTCAACCACAATAAGGTTTGATAGCCAATCTCTCCCTCCTATAGTTCTTGGAAAATCTCTAGCCTCTAGGGTTCCCACGATTCTCTCTCCACTCGGCAAACCCACAACATATGGTTCATAATTATACAAGCACGAGATTTTCAAACGATTTACAGTTCAATGATACAAAAGAATGTGTAGCTCCGGAATCGAATAAAACACTAGCTGGTTGCAAAAGGATCTGAATTGTACACGATGCAACGGTGTGTTCGATCATCCTTCTTCATCTCGTAAATACGAAGGAACGGACCCAAAGACCGGATGTTTCTCTTTTTCCAACGTTATTATGCTGAAATCCACTCTGCTGCGTCTGGTTCACACTAGTGTCCTTCGGAACTGGTACAGGAGTGCGAGTACCAAAAGATCGGGTCGCATTCCCACAAAATGTTGCGCGATGTCCTTCCTGTCCACACTCGAAATAGGTCACAGCAGGCGCGAAACAATCACGTCGAACATGTCCCACTTTGCCACAGTTGTAACACTTCTTTCCTGCGTCTGAAACAGTTGGTGCTGCCCGGAACTTCTTTCCACCTCGAGAAGGATGCGGAGGTCTCCTGGATGAATGAAAAGAGGACTGACCCCTGCGAGGCCCGTTACTCTTATCCTCCGTGAAGTTGCCAGACACCTTCTGTTTCTTTGCTTCCGTCGCTTTCCCCACAGCTGCCTCCTTCATATCATAGGCCAACGCCTTGTCCTGATACTGTCGCTAGGTGGTACAATCATATCCGGACATATATTCTTTGAATTTCGGCTTCATTCGCATGTCAAAATGGAAAATCCTTTCCGCCTCGGTCTGACCAAGTGACGCACATAAGTCAGTGGTGATTAAAGGTCTTAATCACGTCCGTCAGATGCTTCGAATTTTGTGGTGAGAAAAACTCCCGAACTCGGGCTTCTCTATCAGGCGAGGACAATCTGCGCCTCCATCATCAATTTGAATTCCGTCCAGTCAACATTGTGCTCCTCCGGTCGAATGGCCTCCCACGGTCGAAAGCCTCCCGGTCCGGAAGATCTTGGGCGGCCAGGAACCTTCCTATCGTTGGGACAGTTAATCCTGCAAAAATCTTTTCTAATTCCTTGACGGTGATCCCAAGAAAGCGTCTCGGCGAGCCGTCAAATTTCGGAGGGTGCGGTTTAATCACTTGTAAGCCATCTATCTCCTCGATTTTCCACGTTATCTGCTTTGTCCCATCGCCGTGCATGCGATCCACAACTTGAGCAAACTAGTTTATCACGGGCAACCACTGTGAAGCACTCCCGGCACGTTAGGATCTGCATTATTATTTGCCGATCCCTGCTGTCCCCCAGAATGGGAATCCGTTCGACTAGCGGTTATCTCTGGGGTAGATACCGACTCTTCTTGCCTCGCATTTCCACGTCCGCGTCCACGACCGCGTCCGCGTCCACGACCGCCTCTCAACATACTGTAAACATAAATACTCAATATCCAGGGCAAACTTTCTCAAAGTACATTCATCAATGCTTAGAAGACATGAATTAAATAAAACGGTAGTATTCGAGATTAGGAAACTTACAACCACGGTCCACACGACGATGCTGGCTCAGCAGTGATGTTACGAACTACCAATAATCAAATAACGTAAACAGACCCAACTAACCCGACTGCCAAAATATCCATGAATCTTATCTCCGATACCATATTCTGTAACACCCCGAGATATTCGGAATAATTACAGCGCCGTAAACCCTTTAGATAAGGATTTACAAGGCTAATTTTAAAAGAAGTGTAAAAATAATTCAATCGAACAACTGAAGTTCAAATACAGATTTGATTCAACCGATCAAATGAGTTAACTTATACAACCATATCGAAATGACCTTATTAAAAACCGACGTACTCGAGTACTAAACGAACCAAGAAGACAATTCACAATAACAATAACATCAACCACATCACTAGGCCATTTCATCGTCCTGTCGGTACTGTGGTTGCCTCCCCACTCCTCGGCTACCTGAACATCAAAACAATGTCCACCCCCGAAGGGGTTAGCAAAACAATGCTAGTACAAGTATCATCATACAATAAATCATCAATGCATCATAAAACATGCAAAACGGACTTCCGCCACCGGAATCCAACGATGCGAATCCTCACGATTCCATCAACACAATACAGGGTAATTCAGCGATCCAGCGCCCTTGGTATAGATCCCCATGATGATCCCGTCGGACCAACGCATGGTGGAAAACCCGTCCAACGATCCAGCGCCCCTCAGCATAGATCCCCATGATGATCCCGTCGGACCAACGCATGGTGGACATTCGATCCAGCGCCCTCAGCATAGATCCTTATGATCCCCTCGGATCATTTATACCATAAATCAATCAACTATGCATACACATATGCATTTCAATATGTTCATCAATACGAACAAATATCAACGAATATCACGAGAATTTTCAGAAATACATTTCATATTCAACAATATGAACAAAACCACAAGCATGATCAAAGTTTCAATATAAATCGAACTCGACATATGATACTTGCCTCAAAAATGGCAAGGACGAAACACTTCAATGATCTCGACACACTCGAAGGCCGCCTCCTTCGATCAACGTAACAAGCCCGAACCTTAACAAAAGGAATGATATACAAATCATCTCAAGTCGAACGATGGCCTAACAATTCGGTCTACGGCCGAAAAGCTCAAAATAAACAATCTACCTGGACTGCTTAGCGTGCGCTACGTACGCTACGTAACGTGCGCTAAGCCGGCCTGTTAGCGTACGCTATCGTGTAAGACTAGCGTGCGCTAGCCACGAACTGACAGTTTGAATCGGCTGATACATAACGCACGCTACGTACGTATTGTGCGTTAACTGAACCCCGATAGCGCACGTTAACTCACATATGTTAGCGTGCGCTAATCTTGCTTGGCAGAATACTGCTAACGGAAAAACTGGGTTGAAAGGTGGTGAATTTCATGAACTCTATGGTGATACTACAAGTTATCCTCGGGCATATCATGCTAATAAGGTTTGTGGAAGTTCTATGATTATGAGATACAAATATACGGATAATTATCTCAACATCATAACTCATCTAAGATCTTCAAGAAATATTCTAAGTTCCGATTATTCCAAGTCCCAAAACATATGATTCCTTACGTAAAACATACGAACTAGGTAATCTTCATATACTGGTCGATTGGTTTTGAAGATACATAACATGCTCAGGAATCCACATACTAAAAGGTTCAATGGATCATACGATGAATAAGTGTCGAAACGTCGAAAATATCCTTCTAACACATGATGTACGACTAATAACGAATCTAACTGACTAGATGAACATGATCAACATCCTATAGAACACTACTAGTATTGGTGAAGAATCACCTACCTCAAGGTAGTGAAGAACATAGAGGAAATTGAAGCAATCCAACACCGAAGGCTTGAACACCAATCTCCAATGATATACGATCTTCAATCACGAACTAGGATGTTGATATGAAGTGTTTAGGATGAAGGAAGTTATGTTCTAAGTGTAAGAATTCGGGTAATGGGAGAAGAAAGAACTGAATTCACGAATAGGATGTTGTCCAATTTATAAGAAATGGCTATTAGCGCGCGCTAGACCCTGCTCGTAGCGTGCGCTAACGGCTCACTGACTTAACTGTACTCAGCACTTAGCGCGCGCTATGCACATACCTGTAGCATGCGCTAAGGCGTTGACTCGGCTTTTCCCGAAAGCCGTCCAGGTTCATCCCGACAGGGGTCCCCCGGCCAGATCTCACCTACCGCACGTCTCAATCAAACTGACCACACATAGCGTGCGCTAATAATCCTTTGTAGTGTACGCTATTGAGTCTATGTTAGCGTACGCTATACATAGCCGATAGCGTGCGCTATGTGCGCAGAATTACAATTTGTAAATCACATACATGAAATCATACGCTCGACAACATCGGATTATGAAATACGGAGAATAATACTCAGATCAAGTACGACGATTACAATATCACAAGTTCCAAATACAAGTCAGAAATCTCGGGTATTACAGTTCGCAACCCCAGATCTTTAGAAAAGACAAGTTTGGTCTCTTACCAGTCCATTTCTCAAATGGTGTCTTTTTAACTGCTTTAGATGGAACACGGTTAAGGGTGAATGCTGCTGTTTCTAAGGCGTGTCCCCAAAATGATAATGGAAGCTCTGTTCGACTCATCATGTATCGAACCATATCTAATAAAGTTTGATTCCTCCTCTCGGACACTCTGTTATGCTGAGGTGTTCCGGGAGGAGTCAGTTGTGAAATAATTCCACAACTCCTAAGATGATCATCAAACTCTTGGCTCAATTATTCGCGACCTCGATCCGATTGAAGGACTTTAATTGTCTTGCCAAGTTTATTCTGTACTTTATTCTGAGATATTTTGAACATTTCAAAAGATTCAGGTTCATACTTCATAAGATAAATATATCCATATCGGCTATAATCATCGGTAAATGTAATGAAGTATTGGTATCCGCCTCTGGCATGAGTGCTGAGAGGTACGCATACATCAGTATGTATTAGGACTAATAGATCACTAGCCCGTTCTCCATGACCGGTGAAAGGATTCTTCGCCATCTTGCCTAATAAACAAGATTCACATGTCCCATATGATTCATAGTCAAAAGAGTCTAAAAGTCCATCATTATGGAGCTTAGAAATGCGTTTCTCGTTTATGTGACCAAGTAGACAATGCCATAAGTAACTCAGATTAGAATCATTGAGCTTAGGTTTCTTGGATGCAATGTTATAGACTTCCAAAGTGTCGAACTCATCTAGATCAATATTGTAAAGGCCAGTATATAACTTTGCAGTACCATAAAGCAAGTCATCAAAAAAAAATATGAATAATCTTATTCTTAATAAGAAAAATGCAACCTTCACAATCTAATGTAGAAACTGAAATAATATTCATATTCATAGCAGGAACATAATAGCAATTATTCAAAACTAAAAAAATCCCATTGGGTAAAACTAGATCATAAGTTCCTACGGCTAGTGCAACAACTCTTACTCCATTGCCGACTCTTAGATCCACTTCGCCTTTCTTCAGTTCTCTAATGCTTCTCAACCCCTGCACATTTGTGAAAATGTGATATCCACATCTAATATCCAATACCCAGGAGTTAGAAGTAGATAAGTTGACTTCTATAACAAATGTACTTGTGGCAGTCTCACTACCCTTGGAACGCTTTAGCTCTTCCAAGTAAATCTTGCAATTTCTTTTCCAGTGTCCTGGTTTATTGCAATGATGGAAATTGCCATCTTTGGGAGCTTTAGCCTTGAAAACTAGCCTAGTAGGGTCTTTAGATTTGGCAACGTTTGCCTTACCCTTGCCTTTACCTTTGTTCTTAAAGGACTTCCCTTTGCTGACCATCAGCACGTGGTTTGGTTTCTTCTTAATATTCTGCTCAGCCGTTTTAAGCATCCCATGCAGCTCGGCAATGGACTTCTCCATCTCATTCATATTATAGTTCATAATAAACTGACCGAAACTATCAGGCAATGAGTTTAGGATCACATCCGTGGAGTGCTCCTTAGAAAGTGGAAAACCAAGCCTATCAAGATGATCAATGTATCCTTTCATCTTGAGTACATGAGCACTAACAAATGTCCCCTCAACCATCTTGCAAGCATATAAGGCTTGAAAGGTCTCATACCTCTCTTGCCTAGTATGCTTCGAGAAAGTTTCCTTGAGGTGAGCATTCAGCTCATAAGCCTCCATCTCCTCCAGATTCTTCTGAAGTTCTGGACAAATGGTAGCCAACATAAGACAACTAACATCAATAGAATCATCACAATATTTCTTCCATTTGTCTTTTGTTGCTTTGTTTGCATTGTGTCAGCTGGCTCATCGGGAATTTCTTCTTCAAGAACATACTGCTTTCTTTCTTGCTTGGGAACTATTCTCAAGCTCCGAATCCAATCCAGACAGTTGCTACCGTTTTCTTTGAGCTTGTCCTTCTCAAGGACTGATCGCAGTGAAATGGTGGACATGTTGATTGATGCCATTCTATATTATCCACAAAATTCAATATGCAAAGTATTTAGTCACATTATTTTATTTCTCGAAAAATACTCCCACTAAAACAAAGTACCCTCAATTTTACAACATTTGTAATTTTAGTGGGCTAAGATCCCATTTTGCACAATCCTAAACTCAGCTTTGGCATGACACCTAGAATTGAGCTACTTTAGGTGGATAACTCTTTATCAATTACATCATATGTAACTCTTAGATTATATTCATGAGATTTGATATCTTATGCCCAAGCATGTTATAATCCCATCTTATGCCTTAAGGTTCAAAACTCTTTTGAATTCTTAGTTCATTAAAACACGTAGGTATCACCATTACCCATCCTACCTTACTAAGATAATCTGAGTGCCCAGCTTTGGCATGACCCACTCAAGATGATCGAAGTCTTGATAGGTGTTTTTCAAATGAACGACATTTAAAAAAATTTAACGAGGGATTTTTTTATCCCATGTTAATGTCTATGTTTGCTAACATACATCTAAACATACATAGCATCACATCACATACATAAATTTAAACATACATCGCATCAAATGACAATTAATAAGCATAGGACCGTGTATAGCATGACTATAGATCTTAACGTGATTTCCATGAGGCAACATGAAAATCACAAGGGTCAATCTAAAAGGTTGCAATTGGTCTTCATTGATCTTCCCAACTCCTTGGAACGTCATATGCGATCAATTGCTCCTCGAGTCCGTCCTTCTCATCCTTCTTGTCTTCATTATATTAATGAAATTTAACACTACACTAGTAAATTAAATTACAAAAGGTGCAAACGACACGCAGGCCGTAGATAATAAATAATTTAAATAGACGACTCACAGGCTGTGTAAAATCAATTATTATTAAACGACACGCGTAAAACCAATCCGTAAAAAAATAAATTATCCAATCACAATGGTCAATTTATGGTCATGCCATACACCATACACATACCATAAATAATTATCAAATAATTAATAAAGCATGTAATATACTAAATAATCAATCTCTCTGACAATCAGACAATAAATTAAAACTGTCAGAAATCAAATATCCAAACCTGCAGCCCAGTTGGTCCGGTCAGTCGTCCTGCAACAGAACCATGCGGGTTCGAATCCTTTCCGCAACAAATCATTTTGAGTATTTTCCGGACTTTTAAAATTAGGTTTAAATATATTGTTCTGTGAAAATCTCCAAAACAATCCGTGACCGAGATGGTAAGTTGAGCGGGAGGAAAGGCGAAAGACTTGGGATCGAATCCCGGGTTTTGCAGCATTATTTTGCAATATTAAAACAGATCTCCTGCCTTTTATAAAACATCAGTGAATTATTTCTAAAAGAAAACTGCAGCCCAGTTGGTAAGGCGGCGGTCTTGGGAGGTCTGGTCCTGGGCGGACGACCAGGGTTGGAACCCCTGGTAATGCAAAATATTTTTTGCTAATTTAAAAAAGACCCGCAGGTCCGGACCCGACCCAGACCCGAGACGACTCGTCTCGGACCAGTCCTGTTCCAGAATAGTTATGGAGCATAAATTTGCGAAAACAGTCCAGAAAATTATTTTTTGACGATCCGCTTTAATCAAATTAAACCAGAAAAATTATTATATAAAATCTATATTTTATTAACATAATCAAGAACATAATTTACACATAAATATGTTCTACATAAACAATTAAATTACTTGCAAGTTGGCTCCGATACCACTGTTGGGTTTTACGTGTATCTAATACAATAAAATTGAGTAAAACACAGCAGAATAAATTAATGAAAAACCCAGACAAGGATCTACATGCAGTAATTTAATTGATTTATTAAGAGTTCGTCGAATTACCTCTTTGGGTGATCCACACACGAATAATTCCACAAGTCGGATTGCTAGATCCTTACGAATAATATTGATGAATAGTACAACACAAATTCCTTACTAGAAGGATTTTACTATCGATCAAGATCAACTAAGGGAAGAAGATCATAAGACCGAGGTCGTTCTCCTACTGTAAGAGGTGGAGGTCGATATCCTTAGTCTTGAGAGAGAGGGGGGCGATTTTGGTGTAGGTTTCTAATGACAACTCCTTGTCATAGACTCCTTATTTATACTAAGTAACCCTGGATTCAAGAATCTAGTATTTGCTTAGTTACCCCTCATCTTTATTGAATAATATATTATATATAATATCTAATATTACATATATTACTTATTATTTAATCTCATCATAAATATAATATCCAATATTATATTTATTATTCCCAGTTGATATTTATTCCTACTTTTCTATAATTGTCGTACGTGCGACCCAAAAGGCTTATATTATATTTGCAATTATTTAATACCTTATTAAATAATAAATCATAAGCGGCCTCTAGCAAGACATTATGATTACCCAAATAATATAATAATAGTCCATTAAACATTTTAACGTGTCAAAACCCTTTGTCACGCGGTATCATATTTGAACTAAGTCATGGAGTGTGCCATACTTATTTATGTTCAAATGCTTTCTCGATCTTAAGTAGACTGTTTGAAACAAATGACTTCATTTGAGCATGTCCATGCATTTCCTTCAGTCCTACTTATCGAGGGGCCCAACAGATATCTCTCTCACTAAGGAGAGGGACAAATCCCCATCTCGATTATTCATTGCCCTCTACATGACTCCCACTAATCCTGATCGCTAACCTTTATGATCACCATGTTTCAGATGACGTTGGATTACATAAAGGCATAGCAGTTATCATGTTGGACTCTATGATAATCTCAGGTTCAAGGATTTATTGACATACTGTTATATTGAGATTCACTTATGATATTTCCATGCAGTAATCTCAATACGGGTCTGTCCAGTATTAGTTCTCCAACCAATACCCATAAGATTGATTTGTACCATACGTATAATCATCCGATGATTATCAATCAAACTTATACTAGTATATTAATCACTTGAGTCTATACTCAACGCGATTATACCAGGGACATTTGAATAATCTTATTATTCATGAATAACTATAATTCGATTATTATAATAATAAAACATGCATGCATTATAATAATCAACGAGAAATAAATGATATCAAATAACTTTATTTATATATGACAATTACAAATCTAGGCACACCGAATGTCATAGGGCACTATTCCTAACACAATACGTATACGTTCACTACGGGCGAGGGTTTTCACAAAACCTCCCCGAATCAACAATCTACGGATTAAACACGACGGAAATGAATTGGAAATCACCTGATAACATCAATCGATAGGAAATATTTCAACACAAACGAACGATACGAGTTTAGGAAGGCAAAACCCGAAAACCCCCCAAATGGACAAAGTTAGGGTTCTAGTCGAAGTACCTCAGATTCGGATGGAGGAAGATGGTTAAGATGATGATAAACTTTGCTTGAAGCACAATACTCGATTTATCATGGAACTCCACTGACTAATCTTGAAGAATCGCTCGTAGAAACTCAATTCGCGGACAAGGAAGGAGGAAAGAAAGAAATGACGCGACTGGAACCTGTTCAGGTATTAAATACCTGACTGCTCGTTACGTACGTTAACATGGTGAGGTTAACATATGTAATGCCTCTTGCTCGTTTTGGGGAAATTCTTGTCATGGATTTCAGGTTATGTTCAGCCGGACAAGCGGGCGCTGGGATAGTACGAGGATGCTGGTCAGGGTCGTTGACATGTGCATTTGAGTCCCTTTATTCCCGTTGTCCTCTTCGATTTGGTTGTTGTCTATTTTATAAACTTATAGATTGTGCTCGCGAGTACTTAGGTATTTTCACTCGGATTGTGGTTTGTATCATTGGAAGTTACTTATGCTTTGTCGGTAAGGCTTATTTCTCCGGTAGTGCTGGGCGTGTTGTTTAATGTTCGTACTGGTAATGTATGTCTCTTCGCTAACCGAGGCGGTTAGTCGAGTGGTAATTCTTGTTTAGCCTGGTGGGTCCCATGTAGGGGTCCACGGCATTATAATACACCTCGAATGTTGCAGGGGTGTTACAGAAAATGGTATCAGAGCACTAGGTTTATGGATACCTAGGCTTGTCGGTTATTTGGGTCTAGTCGTATTTTTTTTTGCACATCGTCACACCGCTGCCATCATCTCAGTACTTTCGGTGCTCGTAAGTTTTCCTTACTCGATTCCTTGATTTCTCGTACTGTATTTCCGTTTCTTGAACTGTGATTGTTTTTCCTCTCGTACTTATCATCGAGTTGCTTTTGCTACCTTTTAACACCAGGATGGATGCTGGTCGTGGTCGTGGTCGTGGATGCGGCTGGGGACGTGGGGCAGCCGGTGAGTCGGCCACATCGCATTCTTCGGGAGCTGTCAGTACTGGTGACCGTCATAGCCATGCCACTACTCAAGATGGCACCGATCTTGGTGTTGCAGCGGTGATGCAACAAATGGTGAACCAAATAGCTGTAAAAGCTCAGGTGGTTCATAACCCGACTCTGTCACACGCTACTCGGGGCGGAGCACATTGTTGGCTACGGGATGTCATCAAGATGCATCTTCCCCAGTTTTCGGGAGCTTCAGACCCGATCGGCTGGGAGGGGTGGATCAAGGAGATATCTAAAGTCTTCGTTGCCACCAACTGTCCCGAGGATCGCAAGGTCCCTATTTCCCAAACTTTCTAACTGGGGACGCTACTGATTGGTGGGAGGTTGTCGGGCCTAAGGATCATGTTGCTTCGTGGACGGAATTCAAGGACATGATGGAGACCGAATATTGCCCGTGGCCGGTTATACAGGCTCGAGTTCATGCCTTTTATGATGCTCAGCCTCGGGATATTCCTGTTTCTCAAGCTATTGCCGATTTCAACCGGGAGTTGGTGTAATATCCGTACTTTTTATTTTTGGTAATTTCTTAAGAGTTAGGGTGCCTTTACCCTCCTTGTCATATGTTGGATTCCTCGGTAGTTGGAGGTGCATTATCTTTCAACACTCAGCTTCGTTGTTATGAACACCTCGTATTTACACTTTTGGTTCTATCCTTGGGTTGCGTTTCGTCGTTGTATCGACTGTGCAGAATGTAGTGTTCAGCGAAGCTGCGCATGCATAACGTCGTTATGCATGATCCATGCGTGCGTTATGGCCTTTGCGATTTAGTGCGAAATTTGTTTGTTACGTACGTTAACCAGTGTTGGGTTACGTACGTAACCATCATAACGTACGTTAACAGCTTGTGTTAACGTACGTAACGTGCTGTCAGGCCTTTTAATTCCTGACTTATCCGCAGTCGCTTCATTTCATTCCTTTTCTTTCCTTCTCGCGACGTGAGTTTCCTTTGAGCGATTTGGAGCGATTCGTCCAGTGCAATCCGTAGAAACCCTCTGAAGATTGATTATTGCATTCTAAGGGAGGTTAATCATCATCATTCTCCGTTCGAATCGAGGTATACTTCGTTGAACCCTAGTTTTTTTGGGATTTCGGGATCTTTGGCATAATTCTTCCTTTAATCCGATTTAGCCACGACGAATTGTTAGATTACGATGGTGTAGTCGTAAATCCCTTGTTTCCATTATAGTTTAATGAATTTAACCTCGTAGTTTCTCCATTGTTAGATTATAACCGTCTTGGACTTCGTAATGACCGACAAATTATTCCATCGGGTAGAATTAGGATTAATTCTTACCTTTCCGCGTTATTGAGACTTGTTGTATACTGTTACTATGTTAGGAACGGATTTGGGAGGATTGTTCGGACCGAAACCTATTCCTTCGTCGTTTCCTTCATTTCGTCTTATTCAAGGCAAGTACATATATTATATTTCATTATGTGTGTACGGTTTTGATGCGAATGATGTAAACTGGATTATTGAATGATGTGTTGGTTACTCCTCCACCTGGGGATGGCATGGGGCCTTTGGGGGCCGATACTAATGGGTACGGTCACGGAAGTGGTTTCTCACCTGGGGATGGTTCGACGGGACCTCTGGGGGCCGATACTAATGGGTACGGTCGCGAGTTACCAAGCATGGATATTTGTGATGTGATAAACTTGATGCTATATTGTTTTAATGTAAATGTGATATTCCGGAATATTGATTTTTCAAACGATTTTCCTAATGGTTTATTTGCATTGAACCGCGTATGTATATAATGTTGTGTAATTATGTACTTGCACTAGCTATTCGAATGCTAACCCCTTAAATGGGGGAAATGCGTCTTATGCATTTCAGGTACTTGTCGAGCTGAGGAGCTGGCACGGGATGCGTACGCAAAGGATGGGCTGGCATGATGATGTGGCTTGAGTCTGTATTTTTATGTTTTGTCATTGCATTTGTTGAGTACTGGAGTTAGACTGATTACTTTTAAACTTGGTTTAAGTCCCCTGCATGGGCAATGTATTGGTATTTAACTTATGTTTCATGTATTCTGTTAAAATGTTTTGGCCGAGGCCACGACCTTATTTACTTTTTGAGTGCATCTTTTGGGATATCGTTGTGGTTTATGTGTCTTGAGTTATCCTGGTAGACCTTACGAGGGTTCTACGGTGTGTAATGTCCCATTTGTGAATTGGGGTGTTACATTTATGGTATCGGAGCTTAGGTTTTGAATACCTAGGCTGTCGGTAAATTTTGGGTCTGTCAGTTGCGTCGTTAGAGTTAGTCGTTGAGCCTAATGTCATCATGCTACCGTCTTTTCGTGCGACCCGTGGCTGTAAGTCTCCTCGAACTCTTATACTTCTATAATTCGTTTTCTTGTGTTGTTCGGAATTGAGAATTGTGATACCAACCTTGTAGATTGTGAATCTATCTGATCTTGTTCTTTTCATATTTTCTTCAGTTTGTTGAGAGGTCGTGGTAGACCAGCTAGGGGACGCGGCCGAGGCCGTGGTCGGGGTGCTGATAACGAAGAGGGCTCACTTTCTCAGTCCTCTGCGGACTCAGCCTCTCACTCAGTGCCATCGGGTAATAATGCCGCCAGGAGCTCTTGCCGTACTTTGATTAGTAGCCCGACTTGTTCGAGATAGCTCGGGGTGGGCGCTTGAAATCCACCCCCGACACCTGAAGAGGAAGCTAGTAAGTGGCTTCAGACGTTGACTAAGATGCACCCTCCTCGTTTCTACGGATCTTCTGACTCCCTCGGTTGGGAGAATTGGCTCTTTCAGTTGTCCAGGACCTTCGATGCCATAGCTTGTCCCGAAGACAGGAGGGTACATATTGCCCAGTACCTCCTGGATAAGGAAGCTGCGGAATGGTGGGAGGCCGTTGCGCCCAGAGGCCGTCGAGCCACTTGGGATGAGTTCAGGGCTGCTATGGAAGAGAATATTGTGCGCCGCCAGTTAAAGAACGCAGAATTGTGGAGTTCTTCACTACCACACCCCAGGATGTGCCGATTTCTCAGGACATTATCTCTTACAATCAGCAGTTGTGTTTCGTGAAAGATCAGGTGAGGACGGAGGCTCATAAAATCCGTTACTTCAATATGCGCATGAAGCCGCACATTAGGTAGAGTATGGCACCGCTCATGTGTGCCACTTTGAAGGAATACCAGGATCGCGCTCTAGCGATCGAGATGGTCGTCCTGGAATCAGAGTCGGTTTCGGAAGCTAATAAGCAGAAGACTACTGGCGGATTCTCGGCCGGTAAGGGTGGCCAGTTTTCGAGGTCTCGTTCTGCTCCTACACCTGGGAAGCGGCCGTTTCATCAGGCCGGTGGATCTCAGGGTAACCGTTTGGTCCAGTCTGTTGCATCTGGCGGGAGAGTTTGTTTTAATTGCAGTCAGCCCGAGCATGTTATAAAGGATTGCCCATTTCCGTTAGTTACTTGCTTTACTTGCGGACAGACCGGGCATCAGGCAGCTCATTGTGAGAGGGCTACCAGGGCCGCTAGAGTTCCGACTACCACCGCCGATCAGAGGGAACACAGCACTCCAACTACTCATATTCCGCAGAGTTCGGGCTGTGGTAGGGGTCGGGGTCAGCCGGATCGCCGTACAGTATCGAGTTCGGGTTCAGTTCACCCCCGATTATATCAGGTGAGGCGCACAGAGGATGCAAACGTTTCGGTGGCGTCAGGTACCACTCAGATCCTTACTCATCCAGTTTCAGTGCTTTTTGATTTTGGTGCTACCCACTCCTTTATTGCTCCGGATTGTGTGTCGTATTGGCTTTGACTGCTTGTTTGAGTGTGAACCGTTTGTAGTGAGTACGCCTAGCGGGGATCGTCTGGTTGGGGATCGGGAAGTTAGGGATTGCCCAGTGAGGATCGGGAGCCAGGATTGGCCCTCGAATCTCATTATTATAGACCTTAAGGGTGAGGATTTGATCCTTGGGGACGATTGGTTGGATCGTCACGGTGCTATCATGAACTATCGGACTCGTACCGTCTCGATAGTGGCCAAGGACGACACTGAGCATACTCTCGTTGGTTGTAAGCCGGGTAGATCGGGGAGTGTGATTAGCACCTTGAAGGCGATGAAACTTCTGCACCAGGGTTGTGTCGGCAACTGGTGTTATGCTCTGAAGGCGGAAGATGGTGGAGTTGGTTTGTCGTCAATTCCAGTTGTTAGTGATTATCCCGACGTATTTTCGGATGACTTGCCGGGATTACCACCACAGTGAGAGGTGGAGTTTCCTATTGATCTAGAGCCGAATGCGGCCCCTATTTCTCGAGCGCCATACCGTATGGCACCGTCGGAGATGTTAGAGTTGAAGAATCAGTTGGGAGAGTTGTTAGATAAAGGGTATATTTGACTGAGCGAATCGCCTTGGGGTGCGCCTGTACTTTTTGTTAAGAAGAAGGATGGGTCGCCTCGTTTATGCATCGACTATCGAGAATTAAACAAGTTGACCATAAAAAATAAATACCCTTTGCCCCGGATTGACGACTTGTTTGATCAGCTTCAGGGGGCGACAGTCTTTTCGAAGATTGACTTGAGATCGGGCTACTACCAGTTGAGGATTCGAGACAGCGATATATCGAAAACTGCCTTTCGGACGAGATAGGGCCATTACGAGTTTGTGGTTATGCCTTTCGGGCTAACCAATGCCCCAGCAGTGTTCATGCAGTTGATGAACAAAGTTTTTATTGAGTATCTGGACAAATTCGTAGTCGTCTTTATCGATGACATTCTTATCTATTCACGGAGTCAGGAGGAGCACACCTTACATCTCCGGATTGTATTAGACATTTTGAGAGCTGAGAAGTTGTATGCGAAGTTCTCTAAGTGTGAGTTTTGACTCGAGGAAGTGATGTTCCTCGGGCATGTGATTTCAGCAGAGGGAGTTCGGGTAGATCCGCAGAAGATAGAGGCAGTGATGGCTTGGGAACCGCCTAAAAATGTGAAGGAGGTGAGGAGTTTTCTGGGTCTTGCCGGCTATTACCGTCGATTTGTTGAGGGATTTTCTAAGATCGCTAGACCACTCACTCAATTGCTCCAGAAGACTCAGAAATTCGAGTGGACCGCAGACAGACAGGGTAGTTTTGACGAGTTGAGGAGACGACTAACTACCGCACCCGTGTTAGCGTTGCCTCAGGGGAACGAAGATTTCGTGGTATATAGTGATGCTTCGGGCCTCGGGCTCGGATGTGTTTTGATGCAGAGAGATAGGGTTATTGCTTATGCGTCCCGCCAGCTAAAACCTTATGAGGTGAATTACCCCACGCATGATTTGGAGTTAGCTGCGGTCGTTTTCGCCTTAAAGATCTGGAGACATTATCTTTATGGGTCGTCGTGTAAGATTTTTACGGATCACAAGAGTTTGAAGTATATCTTCAGTCAGAAAGAGTTGAATATGAGACAGCGTAGGTGGTTGGAGCTAATTAAAGATTACGACCTCGAGATACTTTACCATCCGAGTAAAGCTAACGTAGTGGCCAATGCGTTGAGCCGTAAGCCGATGGCGCTACAGATGTTAGAGGTACTTACACCACAGAGTAGGATCCAGCGGGATTTTATTTGTCAGAATATCGAGGTTTGGGTTCAGAGAGTTCAAGGTCAGTTATGTGCGTTGGAGATCACTTCGTCCTTGACTGATAATATCAAGGCGAAACAGTATGATGATCCGTTTTTGGTCCAGTTGAAGGAGCATGTGAGGAAGGGGAAAGCCCCTGGATTTGTGGTTCAGGATGATGGAGTTTTGAGATTTCGCGGCAGAATATGTGTACCGAGTGTTATTGAGCTGAGACAGAAGATCTTGAGTGAAGCTCATGCCACACCTTATTCCATACATCCTGGTACGAGTAAAATGTACAAGGATGTGAGGAGTAACTAATGGTGGAGTAATTTGAAGACAGACGTTAGCGATTTTGTGTCGAGGTGTTTGACCTGTCAGCAGGTTAAGATCGAGCATCAGCGACCCGCAGGGATTTTGCGACCACTTCCTATCCCGGAGTGGAAATAGGAGGATATTTCTATGGATTTCATTACCAGTATGCCTAATACTCGGATTGGAATGAACATGATTTGGGTCGTTGTCGATCGACTAACCAAATCAGCTCATTTTCTGGGTATTAAGGACACTTGGGGGCCAGAGAGACTAGCGCGAGTGTTTATTGCGGAGATCGTGAGGTTACATGGGACCCCTAAGAGTATTGTTTCGGATCGTGATGGCCGGTTTATATCACATTTTTGGCAGGCCGTTCATAGAGCTTTGGGGACCGAGTTGAGACTCAGTACATCCTACCACCCTCAGACAGACAGATAGTCTAAGCGAACGATACAGACACTGGAGGATATGCTGCGAGCCTGTGCTTTATATTGGAAGGATGATTGGGAGTCGCACTTTCCATTGATCGAATTCACGTACAATAATAGTTGGCACGCCTCGATCAAAATGGCACCGTTTGAGGCACTGTATGGTAGGAAGTGCAGATCGCCGTTGTGTTGGGATGATACATCTGAGCTAATTGGTACCGAGCCTGATATGGTAGTTGAGACGAGAGAGAAGATTTCTTTGATTCGCGATAGGATGTTGACGGCTCAGAGTCGACAGAAGTCTTATGCCGATACAAGTCGCCGGCTATTGGAGTTTGAGGTGGGAGACCATGTGTTGCTTAAGGTGTCGCCGACACAGGGAGTTTACCGTTTCGTTCGGAAGGGTAAACTTAGTCCGAGATATATTGGACCTTTTGAGATTCTAGGAGAGTTGGGGAGCTCGCATATAGGTTAGGTTTGCCGCCATCTTTGAGTCACGTTTATAACGTATTTCATGTTTCCCAGCTTAGGAAGTACGTACCGGACCCTAGCCATATTATTGATTTTGGAGAGATCGAGTTGGGACCCAACATTACCTTCGAGGAGAGGCCGATTCAGATCTTAGAGCATCGGGTGAAGCAACTCAGGCACAAAACCATTCCTTTGGTTAAAGTGTAATGGTTGAGGCATGGATCCGAGGAAGCCACATGGGAGACGGAAGAGAGTATGAGGTCGAGATACCTTGAGTTATTCGCGTTGTAAGTTTCGGGACGAAACTTATTTTTAGGGGGAGAGAATGTAATATCCGTACTTTTTATTTTTGGTAATTTCTTAAGAGTTAGGGTGCCTTTACCCTCCTTGTCGTATGTTGGATTCCTCGGTAGTTGGAGGTGCATTCTCTTTCAACACTCAGCTTTGTTGTTATGAACACCTCGTATTTACACTTTTGGTTCTATCCTTGGGTTGCGTTTCGTCGTTGTATCAACTGTGCAGAATGTAGTGTTCAGAACTGGGAACTGATGCATGCATAACGTACATTATGCATGATCCATAACGTACGTTATGGCCTTCGCGGTTTAGTGCAGGCTGTTTGTTACGTACGTTAACCAGTGTTGGGTTACGTACGTAACTGTTGTGGGAAAATCCCTCACAATATGCCGCAAGTACACGGTGTCAACAAGTAATAAAGTGATAAGTAAAGTATCGTTCCCTCGAGGACTGATTTCACTAAGTACTAAAATATAGTCAACTCACAATTTTATTTGAAGAACAATTATATGGAATTTATATCTAAACTAATTGCAGAAAAATAAATAATAATAGTAATAAGGGTGTAGGATTATGACACCTCAAACAATCAGGAATGATTTTTATTCAATTCAATTCACTTTTATTCAATTGATTGTAAGCCAGGAATTCCTAAATTATTCTAAAGCCTTTCCCAAGGTCGATAGAAAATACTATGAATTATTAACTCGATATATCCCTATTCGAATTAGATAATTAATAGCTAAAACAGTTCAAGAATTCCCACAAATAGACTTCACAATTCCCATGAGTATATCCCTATCTCACAAAAATCATGATTATTCTCACAAGAACTATGCCTAAATTTCATCTCCCGAATTCATAAAGACATTCAAAACAATTCAACTCTTGGCCAGATAATTAAAAAGTATTAAGAACAATGAGAAAAATCCAACTCGATACGAATAACGAGTAAATTGAAATAATAATAAATGAATCAAACCGTCATGTAATCGGCTACAATCACAACCCTACTCGAATAGATCTAGAAACTAAGATGCGGAAAAATTAAGAAAAACCGTAAGGGATCCTTGGTCTTATCGTCGCCCACAAATCTCTTCGTTTCCGCTCTCCCCGGAGTCTTGTGTTCTGCTTTATTTCTTCCCCCGCCGATCCCCTGGTTCTCATCATTACTGTGCCTTTTATAGATTTTCTTTTACAACCCCCCATCCCTCCCGTAGGTTTTCTCCCCAAGAAAATAAAATCCTATCACCTATTAGTGCTCCTCTCGGCACACCAAAAAAAAACCAATGATTTGCAGCCCAAAGCTGAGGTGAAGAAAATCAGCACACCCAAAAAGCCCACATTCGCGGCCCAACACAAATATTCTGCACACTTACTTTCTCCCAGTGCGCCTTTTTTTTCTCCTGTGCCGCGGCTCACTTGGTGTGTGCCGCGGCACACAGTACAGTGTGCACAGCGTTCGCTGGTTGTCTTCGTGTGCCGCGGTTCACTTGGTGTGTGCCGCGGCTCATGACCAAAAACTACTATTTACGCCCGTTTTTCATCGTTTTGGCTTCCGGACTCCGATTTCCTGCAAAACATATAAGAATAATGCATTAAAAGCTCATTTATGCTGATTTACTCTCCAAAATAATACAAAATAATGATGAATAAGCGTATAAAAATACGCCTAACAAATACCCCCAAACTTAAGCCTTTGCTTGTCCTCAAGCAAAAAGAATTAATTTCAACAAAAGAATGTCGTGAATAATCGTGCAACTCGTAGTGCTCTACCTAATCAATACTATCCTGAAATTCTCTCTGAATAATACGAGTATCGTAATAGCGAGCTACACTCAGAACACTGATTCTACAAAGTAACCAAGTTCGGTCCTAATTACTCGTTCATGAAGAAAATCCAGCTCAAAGATTAACAAACGTGAATCAAATCGACCGTAAATATGAAAGGTTAAAATAACGAGCTAAATTCGCCCCGTTCCACAGCCTAATGGCAAAATTTTCACGAGTTTCATAAAAATAATCCTCGGACAGTATTCCCTTATATATATATGCTCAAGAAATTGATTCGAGTTGACCACTAGGTTCGGATCTCGGAATGTTTCATCGGGATAATCCTAGGGTGGAACTTCCATTCTCATGTATTGGGAAACCGTTTGACGTAAAAGACACTCATGGGGCACATGGATGCTTCTAGTTACTAAGTTCCCCTCCACAGCGGAGAAACAACTCGAATAGCTAATTCCTGCATGTCCGAATCAAGGTCTCCGTTTTACGCGAGAGTAAACAACGGGTCACGCGAATACCCCCGGTTACTAGGCTCCCTATCATTGGCACATGTGAAATCTCTAAATCACTAGTCTAATCAGGGTCGTCATTTTACGCGAGAGTAAACAACGGGTCACGTGAATACCCCCAGTTACTAGACTTCCCATCATAGAACAAAAATATCTCGACTTTTGGGAAAAACTGACCGACTCTAAACTCAATCTAAATGCCAATACGACTTATGTGACTGGACGACTAGCTAATCGAAAAATATAACCAAACGTATCGACGGTGATTTTAAAACACGTATGTGTCCTCTCTTATCCGCCAAGACCTCTACAATCATGAGAAAAATTTCGGACCTAAATGAATACTAAGCAGAAACAGAAATGACTGACCACAACGCGACTAAAACTCGACCGTTTCTTCAGAGAGAAAAACAGTGTCATAACATCAGTATTACACAAATAGAAGCACGAAAAATCCACGAAAAATTCATGTGTGCAAAAACTATCAACAGCATGCGAGAAAAATAAAGCAAGGATGAAATCGCAATTTATAATCAAGAAAAATTAAGAACATATCGCATGCTTCAATTTATTCCACTACACATAACATCATCAATAATAAAACTCATGTGAAAATAAAAGAGATAAGGAAAAGTGAAACTTATTCCAAATGTCTTCTTGAAAGCCAGCACATGTCTGAGTGGAATCGACTGTCCATACGTCCAATAGCGCTCAACATCACGAGGGACCCCCAAACTTAGTCTCTAGTCATGAAATAACAATATGCATTAAATCAAGCAAGACTAGAATATGAAGAATAATAACTCATTGGGGTTATAAAAAGATTAGAGAAATAAGGGCCACAAGAATACACGAATCCAAACGAAATACAAAACAAAGGAAAAAAAATTAATAACAAAAAATCAAATAAAAACAACTAACTAGAAAGCAAGTAAAAATGATGGGTTGCCTCCCATCCGGCGCTCTATTTTTCGTCTTGAGCACGACGTGGCAAAAAAAATCTAACGTGGCAAAAAAAATCTAACGTGGCTTCTTTCTAGGGAGATTGCCAAATGCCCCCTTCTTGCAATCTATAAGCCTCTTATTCCACAAGGGAGGCTTTGGCTCATGCCCGGTTGCCAAAAATAATGAATAAGAATAATTATGCGGACAACCAAAAAATGATGGAAGAATATAATAATGATAAGGAATGAAAAAATAAGCAGAGTTCGAATGGTCAAATAATAAAGAATTATCATGCACGACCTCATTAGAATTCGAAGAATCAGCCTCGACAAAATCACAAGTAATGGGGTCAATCTCTCCCATTATGGATTTAGGAAAAATTATGCGTGGCACCGTTAATAAAATTTTTGGCACATAAGTGTTCACCTTATTAGTCGAAGTTTGATGACAATTTAATGGAATTACTTTGGAAACATCATCAATGGTAACTTCTTCTACAGGCTCATCACACTTTATGTTATTATCAGGTGCTGGGGGACGACGCTAAAAGTCAACATGTCGTTCTTCTCAACCTCCCCCTCAACTTTACTATTAAATATATGAGCTGGAAAATAACCATAGTGAACTTCAAGACCACGACGTGCACATTCTAGCTCAAAAAGGGTACTATCAGGATTTTTAAGAGTGTCTACACATTGTTCAAGCATGGTCTTTTGTTTCGGGGGAGGGGGCTGACTGACCCTATTTGGCAAATTATTAAGAACATCGAAATTTATGAAATGCCAAGGGCCACGATACTCAAAGGAAAACATAATGAAGAAATAAAAATATAGAGACTAAAAAAAGAAAAACTTCAAATTAAAATTAGAGTCGCTTGGTATTGATATTAGCGAAAAATCAGTCCCCGACAACGGCGCCAAAAACTTGTTGCGATATTTGTTGAACGCAAGTGTACGTTATCGTATACAAGTAATAAAGTGATGAGTGAGTATCGTTCCGACGAGGACTGAATCACTAACTACCGATTTTTATGTATTCTAGTTTTATTCGAACAATCGAATTTTGGGTTTTGCAATTAATTACTAAGAGAAGTATTAAAAGACTAAATAGTAAAAACGATCGCTTGAAGAAAGAAAATCAAATGATGAATAAGTCTAGGATTCTGAATCCACCTCGGTTTATCCGAATTTACTCTCGATTATCTGAAGTTAATAATTTTTCCAATTTATTGAAGGCGGAGATTGCTAATATATTCTACCGCCTCTCCCGAGGTCACTAGATTTTTCTAAAGGCGAATAACGCACTCTATCCCTAGGTGAATTAATTCGTCAATAGGCAAAAAGCATAAAATCTCCAAAAGGCCACGTAGTTCCTATGAGTATATTCCTATCTCACAGAATAAAACGGTCCTCACCAATTGTTCCTCACCAATTCTCCTCTCCCGATTCGAATTGAATGATTAAAACAATACAACTATTGGCCAGATAATTGAAAGCATTAAACACGATTGGGAAAACTCAACAAAAAGGTAATTAATTAGATAATCTCAAGTAAATCCGTCAAAACGTAGGTTTCATCAAAATCCTAGATTAGGGTTTTAGCCTGACATGCTAATAAATGAAAATACAGAATTAATGAATGAAAGCATTAAAATCAAACGCAGATGAAGCTCGGATTCCTCCGTTCTTCGGCTTCCGCCCTCTGCTCTTGAAGTCTCTGCGGAAACGGGACGGGGGGCACATATGCCTTCGGGTTATCCGGAAACGTTATCGAAGGTCTCCAATCTTGTGACTCCTCTGTCGCTAAATTTTCCTTTTCCTCAATTTCACACCTCTTTTCACTTTTCTCGGGCTGGTCACATACCTCCTTCCCGCATCTCAAACTGATTGCATTTAGACTCTCTCTAGGATTTGTCTCGGTTGTACTTGGCAATGTTCCCTCCGGGCGGGCTGTCAACACATTAGCAATTTGGCCCAGCTGGACTTCCAAGTTGCGAATGCAAGCGGAATGATTTTGCAATGTCGCTTCAGTACGTGTCATGAATTGACTCGTATTCGCCGCCAATTTCACAATTGCTTCCTCGAGAGAAACTTTTGGAGCAGGAGGGGGCTGCTGTTGGTTTTGAGCGAACGGGGGCTGGTTTGAGTTCTGTCCGTTTCTCCACGAAAAGTTGGGATGATTACGCCACCCCGGATTATACGTGTTGGAGTACGGATTATTTTGCCGGTTTCCGTTTCCTACAAACTGAGCTTGTTCAATTTGGGGCTGCTCGAACGGATTTCCGACTTGACACTCCACGCTCGGGTGGGATCCGTTACACCAATTGCAAGTCTCAATGGTAACGGGGGAAGGAGAATACGAAAATGCTTGGAGCTGCTGCGTTAATGCTGCGACTTGGGCTGTCAATGTAGATATCGGATCATTTCTAGAAACTTCCATAACTAGCTTCGGCGTTACTCTTTCAGATGGCCATTGATATTCATTTGCGGCCATAGCTTCCAACAATGAGTGTGCCTCGGCCATAGTCTTTCCCATCAAAGCCCCACCGGCGGCTGCATCCACGAGAGTGCGTGTAGAGGCACTCAATCCATTGTAAAACGTCTGAATTTGAAGCCAGTCTCGAAGGCCGTGATGTGGGCATCTCCGTAACAAATCTTTGTATCGCTCCCACGCCTCGTGGAGCGATTCCATATCATACTGACCAAAGGTGGTGATCTCGTTTCTCAATCTCGCCGTCTTAGAAGGTGGGAAGAATTTAGCAAAGAAGGCTTGCGCTAACTCTGCCCATGTTGTGATCGACCCCGACGGTAAGGAATTTAGCCAAAATTTCGCTGTATCCCTCAAAGAGGGAAAAGCCTTAATCGGATAGCATCGTCGGTGACACCATTGTTCTTGAACGTGTCACAAATTTCGAGAAAAGAAGCAATATGTGCGTTGGGGTCGTCATTCGGGAATCCACAGAATTGGCTCACCTGCACCATCTGAATGATCGCAGGCTTGATCTCGAAATTGTTGCCTTGGATAGTGGGACGCCGAATCCCCGAAAAGTTTGCGTTGATCTGCGGCATGGCATAGTCTCTAAGAGCTAGTGCCGGTTGAACTTGCTGCACATGGTTATCTCCTCCTTGAATTTCGATATTCTCGGCCATGATCACCGTCGTCTGTAACTCTCATTTCTCGTTCTTCTTTCTCCTAAGAGTGCGCTCGAGTTCGGTATTCAAAGGTAGTAGGCCTTTGTTACCGAGTTTTCTCATGCACTACGCGAAAGATCCTGAAAGGAAAAACAAATAAATAAAATTAAATACACTAAAATAAGTAAATAAACGTTCAAACTAAGACTAGAAATACTGAAATCGATATTAGCAAAATTTCAGTCCCCGACAACGGCGCCAAAAACTTGTTGTGGGAAAATCCCTCACAATATGCCGCAAGTGCACGGTGTCAACAAGTAATAAAGTGATAAGTAAAGTATCGTTCCCTCGAGGACTGATTTCACTAAGTACCAAAATATAGTCAACTCACAATTTTATTTGAAGAACAATTATATGGAATTTATATATCTAAACTAATTGCAGAAAAATAAATAATAATAGTAATAAGGGTGTAGGATTATGATTTTCACCTCAAACAATCAGGAATGATTTTTATTCAATTCAATTCACTTTTATTCAATTGATTGTAAGCCAGGAATTCCTAAATTATTCTAAAGCCTTCCCAAGGTCGATAGAAAATACTACGAATTATTAACTCGATATATCCCTATTCGAATTAGATAATTAATAGCTAAAACAGTTCAAGAATTCCCACAAATAGGCTTCACAATTCCCATGAGTATATCCCTATCTCACAAAAATCATGATTATTCTCACAAGAACTATGCCTAAATTTCATCTCCCGAATTCATAAAGACATTCAAAACAATTCAACTGTTGGCCAGACAATTAAAAAGCATTAAGGACAATGAGAAAAATCCAACTCAATACGAATAACGAGTAAATTGAAATAATAATAAATGAATCAAACCGTCATGTAATCGGCTACAATCACAACCCTACTCGAATAGATCTAGAAACTAAGATGCGGAAAAATTAAGAAAAACCGTAAGGGATCCTTGGTCTTATCGTCGCCCAAAAATATCTTTGTTTCCGCTCTCCCCGGAGTCTTGTGTTCTGCTTTATTTCTCCCCCCGCCGATCCCCTGGTTCTCATCATTACTGTGCCTTTTATAGATTTTCTTTTACAACCCCCCATCCCTCCAGTAGGTTTTCACCCCAAGAAAATAAAATCCTCTCACCTCTCAGTGCTCCTCTCGGCACACCAAAAAAAAAAACCAATGATTTGCGGCCCAAAGCTGAGGTGAAGAAAATCAGCACACCCAAAAAGCCCACATCCGCGGCCCAACACAAATATTCTGCACACTTACTTTCTCCCAGTGCGCCTTTTTTTTCTCCTGTGCCGCGGCTCACTTGGTGTGTGCCGCGGCACAATCTGATGTGCACGGCGTTATTGGTTGTCTTCGTGTGCCGCGGTTCACTTGGTGTGTGCCGCGGCTCATGACCAAAAACTGCTATTTACGCCCGTTTTTCATCGTTTTGGCTTCCGGACTCCGATTTCCTGCAAAACATATAAGAATAATGCATTAAAAGCTCATTTATGCTGATTTACTCTCCAAAATAATACAAAATAATGATGATTAAGCGTATAAAAATACGCCTAACAGTAACCATCATAACGTACGTTAACAGCTTGTGTTAACGTACGTAACACTCTGTCAGGCCTTTTAATTCCTGACTTATCCGCAGTCGCTTCATTTCATTCCTTTTCTTTCCTTCTCGCGACGTGAGTTTCCTTTGAGCGATTTGGAGCGATTCGTCCAGCGCAATCCGTAGAAACCCTCTGAAGGTTGATTATTGCGTTCTAAGGGAGGTTAATCATCATCATTCTCCATCCGAATCGAGGTATACTTCGTTGAACCCTAGTTTTTTTGGGATTTCGGGATCTTTGGCATAATTCTTCCTTTAATCCGATTTAGCCGCGATGAATTGTTAGATTATGATGGTGTAGTCGTAAATCCGTTGTTTCCATTATACTTTAACGAATTTAACCTCGTAGTTTCTCCATTGTTAGATTATAACCGTCTTGGACTTCGTAATGACCGACAAATTATCCCATCGGGTAGAATTAGGATTAATTCTTACCTTTCCACATTATTGAGACTTGTTGTATACCGTTATTGTGTTAGGAACGGATTTGGGAGGATTGTTCGGACTGAAACCTATTCCTTCATCGTTTCCTTCGTTTCGTCTTATTCAAGGCAAGTACATGTATTATATTTCATTATGTGTGTACGGTTTTGATGCGAATGATGTTAACTGGATTATTGAATGATGTGTTGGTTACTCTTCCACCTGGGGATGGCATGGGGCCTTTGGGGGCCGATACTAATGGGTACGGCCACGGAAGTGGACTTGGGTGCGTGTGTTGATGTTCTTCCACCTGGGGATGGTTCGACGGGATCTCTGGGGGCCGATACTAATGGGTACGGCCGCGGAAGTGGTTTCTCACCTGGGGATGGTTCGACGGGACCTCTGGGGGCCGATACTAATGGGTACGGTCGCGAGTTACCAAGCGTGGATATTTGTGATGTGATAAACTTGATGCTACTGTTTTAATGTAAATGTGATATTCCGGAATATTGATTTTTCAAACGATTTTCCTAATGGTTTGTTTGCATTGAACCGCGTATGTATATAATGTTGTGTAATTATGTACTTGCACTAGCTATTCGAATGCTAGCCCCTTAAATGGGAGAAATGCGTCTTGTGCATTTCAGGTACTGGTCGAGCTGAGGAGCTGGCACGGGATGCATACGCAAAGGATGGGCTGGCATGATGATGTGGCTCGAGTCTGTATTTTTATGTTTTGTCATTGCATTTGTTGAGTACTGGAGTTAGACTGATTACTTTTAAACTTGGTTTAAGTCCCCTGCGTGGGCAATGTATTGGTATTTAACTTATGTTTCATGTATTCCGTTAAAATGTTTTGGCCGAGGCCACGACCTTATTTACTTTTTGAGTGCATCTTTTGGAATATCGTTGTGGTTTATGTGTCTTGAGTTAGCCTGGTAGACCTTACGAGGGTTCTACGGCGTGTAATGTCCCATTTGTGAATTGGGGTGTTACAGTTGGGCTTCGTGAAGGCCCAAGTTATAGAGGAGAGCGACAAAATTTTTCACTTTTCCAGATGGATGAAACTGTCGATTCGGGACTACATGTCTGGGCTCGTATGCACCACTTTGAAGGATTATCAGAGTAGAGCTCTTGCCTATGATATGTCTGTGACAGACAGTGAGGCGGCTCGTGAAAGTAAGAAGCAGAAATTCGTCGGAAATTTTTCGGGTCACAAGAGTGGTGGTCAACAGAAATCTGAGTCTGCAAATATTCCTGCGGGTGGTTCGGCTCGTTTCTCTGGGATTTTTTGAGGTGCTTCCAGAACCTCCGTTCGTGATATCATATGCTTTAACTATGGCAAGTCGGGCCATAAGAACCGGGAGTGTCTTTGTCTGTAGTTGACTTGTCATACTTGTGGTCAGTCGGGCCACAAGGATTCTTTTGTGAGCGGGCCGGACAGATTCTCGGTGCCCAGACTTCTTTTCCAGCGCCTAGAGATCCGAGTGTGAACCAGGGCTTGTTTGCTCCGCAGTCTCCGCCGAGTGCCAGTCGAGTGAGAGGTCGGGGTCAGCCCGCTAGAGGGGGAGCTTTCAGTATCGGCTCCGCCCATCCGCGTGTCTATGAGATGAGGAGGGCCGATGATCCGGTGGCTACAGTAGCTACAGGTACCGTTCCTATTCAGTCTCATCCTGTCAGTGTGCTTTTTGATTCGGTGCCACACATTCATTCATCTCGCTAGAGTGTGTGCGCCGTTTGAGTCTTTACTGTTTGTCGCCTTGCGAGCCTTTCATCGTTAAACTTCCTAACGGTGATAGAATAGTTGGCGATCGAGAGGTCCGAGACTGTTCTGTGATTATTTGTGAGAGGGCTTGACCCTCTAATCTTATTATCATTAGTATTGAGGGTGAGGATTTGATTCTCGAGGATGATTAGCTCGAGCAGCATGGTGCGATCATGAACTACCGCACGAGAATCATCACCATGTTACCCGAGGACAGAATCGAGCACTATTTCACAGGGTGAAAGAGGGGAAACCAGAAGTTCGTGATAAACGCCTTGAAGGCGATGAGACCCTGCGGAAGGGGTGTACTGGTTATTGGTGTTACGCCTTGAAGGCGGAGGATGGTGGAGTCGAGTTCTCATCGATCCCAGTCATCAGTGAGTTCTCTGATGTCTTTTCTGACGAGTTACCGGGTTTGCCGCCGTACCGTGAGGTGGAGTTCGCTATAGAGTTAGAGCCGCGTGCGGCTCCAATTTCGAAGGCGCCATATTGCATGGCACCTTCATAGATGGCCGAGAGAAGAAGCAGTTGAGTGAGCTTCTTAAGTCGGGATATATTCGGCCGAGCGCTTCGCCTTGGGGCGCGCCGGTTCTATTCGTGCGGAAGAAAGATGGTTCGCTGCGTTTGTGTATCGACTATCGCGAACTAAACAAGGTGACTATCAAGAACAAGTATCCCTTGCCGAGGATTGATGACTTGTTCGATCGGTTGCAGGGAGCTGTGGTATTTTCGAAGATCCACTTGAGATCGGGATACTATCAGCTTCGAGTGAAGGAGTCCGATGTTCCGAAAATAGCTTTTCGAATGATATACGGACATTATGAGTTTGTGGTTATGCCCTTCGGGTTAACCAACGCGTCGGCAGTGTTCATGCAGTTGATGAACAAAGTCTTTATCGAGTATTTGGATAAGTGTGTCGTCGTCTTCATTGACGATATTCTTATTTATTCGAAGACGGTGAGGAGCATGCCCATCATCTGCGTGTGGTGTTAGACATTTCGAGGACTGAGCGACTTTATTTCGAAATGTGAGTTCTGGATAAAGGAAGTGATGTTTCTGGGTCACGTGATTTCGGCCGAGGGGGTTCGTGTGGATCCACAGAAGATTAAGGCAGTGTTAGATTGGGCACCGCCCAAGAATGTGAAGGAGGTCCGTAGTTTCTTGGGTTTGGCTGGCTACTATCGTAGGTTAGTCGAGGGGTTCTCAAAACTAGCTCGGCCACTTACTCAGTTGCTCCAGAAATCCGAGAAGTTCGTCTGGAATGATGAGAGACAGTCGAGCTTTGAGGAACTGAAGAGACGTTTGACTTCAGCCCCAATTTTAGAGTTGTCGTGTGGCAACGAGGGTTTTGCCGTTTATAGCGATGCTTCGGGTCAGGGTCTTGGGTGCGTGTTGATGTAGCACGACAAGACTATTGCGTTTGTGTCGAGATAGTTGAGGCCGTACGAGCTTAACTACCCTACTCACGATTTGGAGTTAGCGGCAATTGTTTTTGCGCTCAAGATTTGGCGTCACTATCTTTTTAGCTCTGCATGTCAGATTTTTACCGATCATAAAAGTCTGGAGTACATATTTACTCAGCGGGAATTGAATATGAGGCAGAGAAGGTGGTTAGAGTTGATTAAGGATTATGACCTCAAAATCTTTATCATCAGGGTGACACGTCTTTAGTGTAGCTATCGCAAGTGCACGATATCATATCAAGTAGTAAGTGGACATTTTGAGTCCGGTTTATCGAACCCACGAGGAAGTTAGGTTATATATTGAATTATACACTATTTAACTATTTGTTATAGAGATTTATAAGATTGAAACACACAATTTAAGAGTTTGGTTTGACAATTGCAAAGAAAATGCAATAATAGTTCTAATATTCAAGGAAATGAAAGATTGCACTAATAATAGATTAATAAAAGATAAAATGAAATAGTTGGGATTAAAAACTTAGTTCATCATTAGTTATAGAAGATGTATAGGAGATCATAAGATGAATTTACTTATTATGTTGTGTAGATTCGATTTTCCTTAAACAGACGGTTCCCCTTTCGAATGTCAAAACGCCCCTTATATATTGAATCAATCCACTATATTTCTATGTTGATTGGCTTCAATACATAGCATTAGGTTTTATGAAAATAACTCAAAGAATTATCTAAGGTCTGGAGGTATATTTCTATCCCCTAGAACAACTTAGAGTGAAGATAATTTGATCTAATCAAACATATTTTCTTTCGAAACATATGAAGACCATAAATATCGTCATTTATTGGCCAAATAAATAAAGATTGGTAAAATAATGAAAATCACACACAATAATAAGTAATTCATAATAGATCTTTATACAAACTTAAATAACATGACTAACCTTTTTTATAATCCCAACTTAGGTAACTTAGCCCATTAAGGGTTTATTCAACATATTACAAGCTTGAGTGGTCATTAATAGTTGAAAAAGGGAAAGAATTGGTCCTAACTCCATTAGTAGATAAAGGAGAAAGAAACAATAAACTCCCACAACAACATAAGCTAAACCACACTTACACAAATTACTCAAGAACACAAGTGTGTTCTTCACACAAAAAGAAAAAGTATTACAAAGTGAGAAAATAATAAGATGAATGATCCTTAATGATGGATCTAAGGGGTCTATTTATACACCTAAAGTCATCTAATAGCTCCAAAAGTCCAGCATTATTATATTAGATCGGATCAATGCCATCCACCCCCTCAATAATAGACCAAAAGTATAAAAAATTAGATAATGATCAATAATCTGTCAAGAGTTACGGTCGTAACTTGCAGATGTTACGGCCGTAACATTGAGGTCTTACGACCGTAACTTTTAGATGTTAAGGCCGTAACATTGATTCGGCTTTTTGTACACTGGTTGCTTTGTGAGTTACGTTTTGAGCCCTGAATTTCTTAGACTTCGCGTTTTTGCCCCAAATCTTCTTCGGATGATAACTTTTGATATTTAACTCTAATTTTGAATCCGGAAAGACTGCCGAACTCATCTCGGAAAGCCCTACAACATGAATACATAAAAATTCAACAAAGAGAATATTTTATACACATGTTATTTCTTGAGTAAATCAGTAATTCAATCCGATTAAGACTAAATTTACATCTTCATCTGATAAATAATAAAATTATTAAAAGCTAATTCTAAGCAAAAACGAGTATACTAGCTCAATTATGGGTGAAATATATCGATACAAACCATGGATAAGTGTATAAAACTGACACTTATCACACCCCCAAACTTGAATTCTTGCTAGTCCCGAGCAAGACTCTTTATTATTCACGCTCAAAATAAAATGAAATAAGACACAAAATAAGAAAAATGATACACACACAAATTAAGAAAAATAATTATATATATAAAGAGGATAATAGATCAAAATGCCATTAATACACAATAACCAGCTTTATACAGTAGATAGAAATGAATCAAGATTCAAAATAAATCTACTAATGATTTTGAAGTTAAAACTCGGTTTTATTTTTGTAATTCCAAAATGCAAGGTTTTTTCCCCCAAAGGGTTGATTATTTCTTTCCCACTCGTGATACACACGACTCCATTTAATGGTTGCTCTCGATCACTCGTTTATTTTTCGACTCAATATGAAGAAGAATTTCATTGGCGTCATCAAATATTGTGATTTTTTCACGAAATTGAGTGTATTGAAATTCAGCCGCTAATTAATTCAAATATGCTCATAAACTACATCCCTTAGTGATAGCTTTCACACCGTTATTTGCTAACGTGTAGCTCTTTTCACCAACACAATTTCCATTTTTTTAGGTGATAGCTTTCACACCGTTATTTGCTAACGTGTAGCTCTTTTCACCAACACAATTTTTCATCTTTTTTTTTAGGTGATAGCTTTCACACTGTTATTTGCTAACGTCTAGCTCTTTTCACCAACACATTTTCTATCTTTTTTTTAGGTGATAGCTTTCACACCGTTATTTGCTAACGTGTAGCTGTTTTCACCAATGACTCCTTTGTTTAGGGAATAGAATTTTTGCAGAAAATCGTTTATTAGCTAAGCATGAAAATCAAAAACTCCACAAATTAAGTAAATTTCAGTTCTATTTTGCATCAACCGACTAATTCTTCTTTTCTCATGGTAACAAATGACTCGATTTTATATGATAACTACAAGGCTTGGAAAGAGAGAATAAGGCTCAAAAATTTTTGGAATATACAATTTTTTTAACCGGTTTAAAACGATTTTAGAAGCTTGTATATAGCTAACTTATTGGTGTTATGGCCAGATCTAGAAATCTCACAAATCAAAATAATATATATATATATATATATATATATATATAAAATAATCAAAACCAACACACCAAAATAATTAAAACATACCACCCCCAAACTTGAAAATAAAACTTTCCTCAGTTTAAAAAAAAAAAGCAAGGAGAAAAACAGAATACTCCCTGTTATGAAAGTTGATGCTTGAGCTAACGCCTTTTAGAATCTGTAAGAGAATAAATATACGAGGCAAACAACAAAAGAAAATAAAATATACTCGAAAGTATAACATAATTTTTAAGATGCGCTTCAAGAAAGTCCGTAGAGTCGCCTTACGCTGCCATCAATAAAAGACAAACAATAAAAATTACAGCAATAAAATAACAATATATAAATCGCAAATAGATGCGCGTCAATGTTAAGCATATTTTTATACGCTTATTTATCATTCTTTTGTATTATTTTGGCGAGTAAAATTGCATAAATGAGCTTTTAATGTCTTATTCTCGCATGTTTGACAGGAGATTGGAGTCCGGAAGCTAAAACGAGGCAAAACGGGCGAAAACGGCGAATTTTGGCCGTGGGCCGCGGCACACGAAGAGGACCAGCGGGCACCAGTAATCAGGCCTGCCGCATGCACTGTAGTGAGCCGCGCCCGAAGAAAGTCACGCCCGTGTTTTAACTGACGCCATGTGCCGCGGCACACAGGGCGGTTTTGGTGTGCTCCGCGCAGGTTTGGACCGTTTTGAAGCCAGTTCTCGACCTACTCACACGGACGCGATTTGGAGGCTGTTGGGAGCTATAAATAAGGGTTTAAGACCCTAATTAATGATCTTGGAGGCTTGGGAAAAGGAGGATCACAGAAGACTATCGCAGACGAGAGAAGCAGAAGACATCAAAGGCGGAGGGCGGAAGCCAGAAGAACGGATGAATCCGAGCTCTTCATCTGCATTTGATTTTCATGCTTTTATTTATTAATTCTGTAATTTCATTGTTTAGCATGTCAGGCTAAAACTCTTGTTCTAGGATTTTGATGAAACCTAAGTTTTGACGGATTTGCTTTAGATTATCTATATAATTCCCTTTTCTATTGAGTTTTCCCCATTGATTTTAATGCTTTCAATTGTCTGGCCAATAATTAGATTGTTTTAATTACCTTACTCGAATCGAGAGAGGAGAGTTGGTGAGGACCGTTTTATCTTGTGAGATAGGAATATACTCATAGGAACTCCGTGGCCTTTTGAAGATTTTATGCTTTTTGCCTATTGACGAATTAATTCACCTAGGGATAGAGTGCGTTATTCGCCTTTAGAAAAATCTATTGACCTCGGGAGAGGCGGTAGAGTATTTTAGCAATCTTCGCCTTCAATAAATTGGGAAAATCCTTAATTTCAGATAATCGAGAGTAAATTCGGATAAACTGAGGTGGATTCATAATCCTAGAATTATTCATCATTTGATTTTCCTTCTTTGATCGAACATTTATACGGTTTAGTCTTTTATTAATTCTTTTAGTAATTAATTGCAACCCAAAGTTCGATTGTTCAAATAAAACTAGAATACATAAAAATCGGTAGTTAGTAATTCAGTCCTCGTGGGAACGATACTCACTCATCACTTTATTACTTGTCAATGATAACGTGCACTTGCGTTAACGAAAAATCGCAACAAGTTTTTGGCGCCGTTGCTGGGGAATGAGTTTTACTAATATCGATTTCAGCATTTCTAGTCTTAGTTTGGACATTTTTTTTTATTTACTCATTTTCTTGTATTTTATTTTATTTTATTTGTTTGTCCTTTCAGGATTTTTCGGGTAGTGCATGAGAAAATTTGGTAACGAAGGACTACTACCTTTGGATACCGAACTCGAGCGCACTCTTCGGAGAAGTAAGAAGAAGAAGGAGAAACGAGAGTTACAGACGATAGTGACCATGGCCGAAAATATCGAAATTCACGGGGGAGATAACCATGTGCAGCAAGTTCAACTGGCACTGGCACTTCGAGATTATGCTATGCCGCAAATTAACGCAAACTTTTCGGGGATTCGGCGTCCCACTATCCAGGCGAACAATTTCGAAATCAAGCCTGCTATTATTCAGATGGTACAAGCGAGCCAGTTCTGTGGATTGCCGAATGATGACCCCAACGCACACATTGCGTCATTTCTCGAGATTTGTGACACGTTCAAGAACAACGGTGTCACCGACGATGCTATCCGTTTACGGCTTTTCCCTTTCTATTTGAGGGACAAAGCGAAATTTTGGTTGAATTCTTTACCACCGGGCTCGATCACGACATGGGCAGAATTAGCACAAGCCTTCCTTGCTAAATTCTTCCCACCTTCAAAGACGGCGAGGTTACGGAACGAAATTACCACCTTTGGTCAATATGATATGGAGTCGCTTCACGAGGCGTGGGAGCGATACAAAGATTTTCTAAGGATATGCCCACATCACGGCCTTCCAGACTGGCTCCAAATTCAGACGTTCTACAATGGTTTGAGTGCCTCTACACGCACTCTCGTGGATGCAGCTGTCGGAGGAGCTTTAATGGGAAAAACTATGGCTGAAGCACACTCTTTGTTGGAAGCTATGGCCGCTAATGCATATCAATGGCCATCTGAAAGAGTAACTCCGAAGCGAGTCATGGAAATTTCAAATAATGATCCAATCTCTACATTGTTAGCCCAAGTCGCAGCATTAACGCAGGAGCTTCAAGCATTTTCTCATGCTCCTTCCCCCGTTACCATTGAGTCTTGCAATTGGTGTAATGGATCTCACCCTAGCGCGGAGTGCCAAGTCGGAAACCCGTTCGAGCAGCACCCAATTGAACAAGCTCAGTTCGTAGGAAATGGAAACCGGCAAAATAATCCGTACTCCAACACGTATAATCCGGGATGGCGTAATCATCCCAACTTCTCATGGAGAAATGGACAGAACTCGAACCAGCCTCCGTTCACTCAAAACCAACAGCAGCCTCCTCCCGCTCCAAAAGTTTCTCTCGAGGAAGCAATTGCGAAATTGGCAGCGAATACGAGTCAATTCATGACCCGTACTGAAGCAACATTGCAAAATCATTCCGCTTCCATTCGCAACTTGGAAGTCCAACTGGGCCAGATTGCTAATGTGTTGACAGCCCGCCCGGAGGGAGCATTGCCAAGTACGACCGAGACAAATCCTAGAGAAAATCTAAATGTGATCAGTTTGAGAAGCGGGAAGGAGGTGTGTGACCAGCCCGAGAGAAGTGAAAAGAGAAGTGAAATTGAGGAGAAGAAAAATTTAGCGATGGAGGAATTACAAGATTGGAGACCCACGATAACGTTTCCGGATAATCCGAAGGCATATGTGCCACCCGTGCCGTTTCCGCAGAGATTACAACAGAAAAAGGCGGACAAGCAATTCTCTAAGTTCCTCGACGTGTTCAAGAAGCTTCATATTAACATTCCATTTGCCGACGTGTTGGAACAAATGCCAAGCTACGTTAAATTCATGAAGGAGATCTTGTCAAAGAAAAGAAAACTTGAGGAGTTTGAGACAGTCGCCTTGACGGAGGAGTGCAGCGCGATTCTTCAGAAAAAGCTTCCGCCAAAATTGAAGGATCCGGGAAGTTTCAATATACCGTGCACCATGGGGAATCTCTCCTTTAATAAGGCATTATGCGATCTCGGTGCTAGTATTAACCTCATGCCTCTGTCTATTTTCAAAAAGCTGGGAATTGGAGAAGCAAAGCCGACGACGGTGTCCTTGCAATTAGCGGATCGATCTATTAAGTATCCGAGGGGAGTGATTGAGGACGTGTTAGTAAAAGTGGATAAATTTATCTTTCCAGCGGATTTTATTGTTCTCAACATGGAGGGAGATCAAGATATCCCGATTATCTTGGGACGACCATTTTTAGCGGCCGGCCGAACTCTTATAGACGTGGAGAAAGGGGAATTAACTCTGCAGGTTCAAGACGAGCATGTCACGTTCCAAGTGTTCAAATCCTTTTCATGTCCGGGAGGTGTTGATAAGAGCTCACAAAGTGAAAGTGTGGAGGCCGTTGCGAAAGAAAGACACCGAAAAAATCGTCGGTCGAAAAACTCAAATTCCGTTTCAGATGATCCAACTTTTAAGAAAGATGTAGAACGAGTCGCATTTCTCAAGCATGTGAACATGCCATCATCGCCATCTGACCAGCCACAATCGGAAAAGTCTGCTGCTGTCATAAGTTCGTTCGTGAAAGAGGAAAATAAGCCAGAAGTCAAACGGACGTCTAGTCACGAGAAAAACGGGTGTTTCGGAAAGTTGTTCTCGTCAAAACCTTTCCGCAAACAACATTGGATGTCCGAACCGAAAATCGAATCGTTAAGGAGCGATGGTCAAAATTTTAAAACCCATATTAACGGTTCGATGAACGGGGCGGAGATCAAATAGAGTTTGCGAAAAGCGAACTGATTTTTTTAATAGGTCCGGCTGAAGACTATAAACTTAGTGCTTCTCGGGAGGCAACCCGAGTTCTTAGTTGTAGATTTTTGCATTTCAGTATTTTTCTTGCATTTTTAGAGTCTTTATTTGTCGTCATTTTTATTTGATCCGTCTATCCCGCTCGTCTTGATGTTTTTGTTTAAAATTTCTGTGCAGGAATCACCCCAGGGGAGGAAATCAGTGATGGGCCGCGGCACAATAATAGTGAGCCGCGGCACGCACCAGTTGATGGAATAAGGCCAAACAAACTGTACTATGTGCCGCGGCACGACCTTACTGAGCCGCGGCACACCAGGTCACTGAGCCGCGGCACATATTCCCTGAGCAGCAGCACACCAAAGGTTCAAGAAATGCCCAGGAGACTGTACTCTGTGCCGCGGCACGGACCAAATGAGCTGCGGCACACTAACACGATGAGCCGCGGCACGCCTAAACTGAGCCGCGGCACCCGGCGGTATTACAAAAAAGTCCCAGGCCGACTGTACTCTGGGCCGCAGCTCACTTATGTTGTGCCGCGGCCCCCGTCGCAATATGAGAATGCCCAGGTATACTTCATACATTCGATCGGCCAGCACAAGGTCCCTTCCTTCCTTCCTTCCTTCGCACAATGAGGTCGGTCGATACCCCTCTCTTAGTCTTCTTCTCAAATTCTTCAGGTAAATCTCGATCTCTCAAGCATAATTGATACATAATTTGAAAAGTGAATTGAAGTTATATGTTGCTAGTTGTTCTTCAATGTTTTTCTCAAAAATGGAGTTGGAATATGGTGATTATGGTATTTGATTGTGATGGGATTAGTGATGATGAACAAATTGATGATGTTAGTTGTCGTTTTTCATGGCTATTATCTGTGTTATTATTTTTGGGATTTGGAGTTAACCATTAAAATTCTTGTTCTTCATTTTAACTTGTGCATACCAAGTGTTTGATAAATTACAGCAATGAAAAAGTGGTAAGCCAAGCATTTTCAAATTATATGCAACGAATCATTTTATCAAATTACATTGTCCCCAACCCTTACATCATGTTAAACTTGAGAGCTCGTACTTAACTTCCTCTTTGATGATGCAATCTCATTTATTCACGCTCCGCATGATGTAGTCGAGAAGCGTGCAAGCTCGTCGGATGACGCCGGCACCAGCTCGTGAGAAGACTGTAGGGGAGTACTTGACCTTTCACTTTTATTGCATATTATATTTTGTCCATTGAGGTCAATGTACGTCCTAAGTTTTGGGGGGTTTACTTTCTGTTGCTACACTTATTGCTGTACTTATTAGTTGCACTTTTTGTTAATTTTAGTTATCTTTTTGTTGCTAAGCCTTGCTTGTCATGATTTTACTCTTATTCGTGAATTTTTCGTGCTTCTATTTGTGTAATACTGATGTTACGACACTGTTTTTCTCTCTGAAGAAACGGTCGAGTTTTAGACGAGTTGTAGTCAGTGATTTCTGTTTCTGCTAAGTCTTCATTTAGGTCCGAAATTTTTTCATTTTTTGTAGAGACCTTAGCGGATAAGAGAGGAGACATACGTGTTTTCAAATCGCCGTTGATATGTTTGGTTTCATTTTTCGGTTAGCTAGTCATCCAGTAACATAAGTCGTGTTGGCACTTGAGTTTAGAGTTGGACAGCTTTTTCCCAAAAGTCGAGATAATATTTGTTCTATGATGGGAAGTCTAGTAACCGGGGGTATTCACGTGACCCGTTGTTTACTCTCGCGTAAAACGACGACCCTGATTAGACTAGTGGTTTAGAGATTTTGCATGTACCGAAGACGGGAAGACTAGTAACTGGGAGTATTCGCGTGACCCGTTGTTTACTCTCGCGTAAAACAGCGACCTTGAATCGGACATGCGGGAATAGCTATTCGAGTTGTTTCTCCGCTGTGGAGGGGAACTTAGTAACTAGAAGCATCCATGTGCCCCATGAGTGTCTTTTACGTCAAACGGTTTCCCAATACATGAGAATGGAAGTTCCATCCTAGGATTATCCCGATGAAACATCCCGAGATCCGAATCTAGTGGTCAACTCGAATCAATTTCTTGAGCATATATATAAGGGAATACTGTTCGAGGGTTATTTTTGATGAAACTCGTGAAAATTTTGCCATTAGACTGTGGAACGGGGCAAATTAGCTTGTTTATTTTAACCTTTCATATTGACGGTCGATTAGATTCACGTTTGTTAATCTTTGAGCTGGATTTTCTTCATGAACGAGTGATTAGGACTGAACTTGGTTACTTTGTGGAATCAGTGTTCTGAGTGTAGCTCGCTATTACGATACTCGTATTATTCAGAGAGAATTTCAGGATAGTATTGATTAGGTTGAGCACTATGAGTTGCACGATTATTCACGATATTCTTTTGTTGAAATTAATTCTTTTTGCTTGAGGACAAGCAAAGGCTCAAGTTTGGGGGTATTTGTTAAGCATATTTTTATACGCTTATTTATCATTCTTTTGTATTATTTTGGCGAGTAAAATTGCATAAATGAGCTTTTAATGTCTTATTCTCGCATGTTTGACAGGAGATTGGAGTCCGGAAGCTAAAACGAGGCAAAATGGGCGAAAACGGCGAATTTTGGCCGTGGGACGCGGCACAAGGCAAATGGGCCGCTGTAATACCCGAGATTTATGACTTGTGATATTGTAATCGTTGTACTTAATCTGAGTATTATTCTCCGTATTTTATAATCCGATGTTGTCGAGCGTATGATTTCATGTATGTGATTTACAAATTGTAATTCTGCGCATGTAGCGCACGCTATCGGCTATGTGTAGCGTGCGCTAACGTGGATTCATAGCGCACGCTACAGAGGGTCATTAGCGCACGCTATGCGTGGTCAATTTGATTGAGACGTGCGGTAGGTGAGATTTGGCCGGGGGACCCCTGTCGGATCGTGTCGGGATGTACCTGGACGGCTTTCGGGAAAAGCCGAGTCAACGCCCTAGCGCACGCTACAGGTATGTGCATAGCGCGCGCTAAGTGCTGAAATCTGATTAAGTCGGTGAGCCGTTAGCGCACGCTACTGGCGAGTCTAGCGCGCTAATAGCCATTTCTTATAAATAGGACAGATCCTATTCGTGATTTGATTCTTTCTTCTCCCATTACCCGAATTCTTACACTTAGAACATAACTTCCTTCATCCTAAACACTCCATATCAACATCATAGTTCGTGATTGGAGATCGTATGTCATTGGAGATTGGTGTTCAAGCCTTCGGAGTTGGATTGCTTCAATTTCCTCCGTGTTCTTCACTACCTTGAGGTAGGTGATTCTTCACCAATACTAGTAGTGTTCTAAAGGATGTTGATCATGTTCATCTAGTCGATTAAGATTCGTTATTAGTCGTACCTCATGTGTTAGAAGGATATTTTCGACGTTTCGACACTTATTCATCGTATGATCCATTGAACCTTTTAGTATGTGGATTCCTAAGCATGTTATGTATCTTCAAAACCAATCGACCAGTATATGAAGATTACCTAGTTCGTATGTTTTACGTAAGGAATCATATGTTTTGGGACTTGGAATAATCGGAACTTGGAATATTTCTTAAAGATTGAAGATGAATTATGATGTTGAGATGATTATCCGTATATTTGTACCTCATGATCATGGAATTTCCACAAACCTTATTAGCATGATATGCCCGAGGATAATTTGTATTATCACCATAGAGTTCATGAAATTCACCACGTTTCAACCCAGTTTTTCCGTTAGCAGTATTCTGCCATGCAAGATTAGCGCACACTAACATATGTGAGTTAACGTGCGCTATCGGGGTTCAGTTAACGCACAATACGTACGTAGCGTGCGTTATGTATCAGCCGATTCAAACTGTCAGTTCGTGGCTAGCGCACGCTAGTCTTACACGATAGCGTACGCTAACAGGCAGGCTTAGCGCACGTTACGTAGGATACGTAGCGCACGCTAAGCAGTCCAGGCAGATTGTTTATTTTGAACTTTTGGGCCGTAGAACGAATTGTTAGGCCATCGTTCGACTTGAGATGATTTGTATATCATTCCTTTTGTTAAGGTTCGAGCTTGTTACGTTGATCGAAGGAGGCGGCCTTCGAGTGTGTTGAGATCATCGAGGTGTTTCGTCCTTGCCATTTTCGAGGCAAGTATCATATGTCGAGTTCGATTTATATTGAAAACTTTGATCATGCTTGTGGTTTTGTTCATATTGTTGAATATGAAATGTATTTCTGAAAATTCTCGTGATATTCGTTGATATTTGTTCGTATTGATGAACATATTGAAATGCATATGTGTATGCATAGTTGATTGATTTATGGTATAAATGATCCGAGGGGATCATGAGGATCTATGTTGAGGGCTGGATCGAATGTCCACCATGCGTTGGTCCGACGGGATCATCATGGGGATCTATCTTGAGGCTGGATCGTTGGACGGAGTTTTCCACCATGCGTTGGTCCGACGGGATCATCATGGGGATCTATACCAAGGGCGCTGGATCGCTGGATTACCCTGTATTGTGTTGATGGAATCGTGAGGATTCGCATCGTTGGATTCCGGTGGCGGAAGTCCATTTTGCATGTTGTATGATGCATTGATGATTTATTGTATGATGATACTTGTACTAGCATTGTTTTGCTAACCCCTTCGGGGGTGGACATTGTTTTGATGTTCAGGTAGCCGAGGAGCGGGGAGGTAACCAAGATGCAAGCGGAGACGATGAAATGGCTCAGTGATGTGGTTGATGTTATTGTTATTGTGAATTGTCTTCTTGGTTCGTTTAGTACTCGAGTACGTCGGTTTTTAATAAGGTCATTTCGATATGGTTGTATAAGTTAACTCATTTGATCGGTTGAATCAAATCTGTATTTGAACTTCAGTTGTTCGATTGAATTATTTTTACACTTCTTTTAAAATTAGCCTTGTAAATCCTTATCTAAATGGTTTACGGCGCTGTAATTATTTCGAATATCTCGGGGTGTTACAGAATATGGTATCAGAGCTAAGATTCATGGATATCTTGGCAGTCGGGTTAGTTGGGTCTGTTTACGTTATTTGATTATTGGTAGTTCGTAACATCACTGCTGAGCCAGCATCGTCGTGTGGACCGTGGTTGTAAGTTTCCTAATCTCGAATACTACCGTTTTATTTAATTCATGACTTGTAAGCATTGATGAATGTACTTTGAGAAAGTTTGCCCTGGATATTGAGTATTTATGTTTACAGTATGTTGAGAGGCGGTCGTGGACGCGGACGCGGTCGTGGACGCGGACGTGGAAATGCGAGGCAAGAAGAGTCGGTATCTACCCCAGAGATAACCGCTAGTCGAACGGATTCCCATTCCGGGGGACAGCAGGGATCGACAAATAATAATGCAGATCCTAACGTGCCGGGAGTGCTTCAGCAGGTGGTTGCCCAGATAAACCAGTTTGCTCAAGTTGTGGATCGCATGCAAACGGCGATGGGACAGCAGCATAACGTGGAGAATCGAGGAGATAGATGGCTTACCGAAGTGATTAAATTGCACCCTCCGAAATTTGACGGTTCTGCCGAGACGCTTTATTTGGATCACTGGCTGAAGGAGTTAGAAAAGATTTTTGCAGGGTTTAACTGTCCCAACGATAGGAAGGTTCCGGTCGCCCAGTATCTTCTGACCGGGGAGGCTTTCGACTGGTGGGAGGCCATTCGACCGGAGGAGCACAATGTTGACTGGACAGAATTCAAATTGATGATGGAGGCGCAGTATTGTCCTCGCCCAGTTAGAGAGGCCCGAGTTCGAGAGTTTTTCTCACCACAGAATTCAGAAGCATCTGTGACGGACGTGATTAAGACTTTTAATCACCAGCTGACTTATGTGCGCCACTTGGTCAGGACCGAGGCGGAGAAGATTTTCCATTTTGACATGCGAATGAAGCCGGAAATTCAGCAATATATGTCCGGATTTGATTGTACCACCTTGCGTGATGCTCGAGGACAAGGCGTTGGCCTATGATATGAAGGAGGCAGCAGAGAGAAATCGACGGAAGCAAAGAAACGAAGGTGTCCGGCAACTTCACGGAGGATAAGAGTAGCGGGCCTCGCAGGGGTCGATCCTCTTTTCATTCATCCAGGAGACCTCCGCATCCTTCTCGAGGTGGAAAGAAGTTCGCGGCACCAACTATTTGAGACGCAGGGAAAAAGTGTTATAAGCGTGGCAAAGCGGGACATGTTCGACGTGATTGTTTCGCGCCCGTGACTGTTTGAGTGTGGACAGGAAGGACATCGCGCAACATTTTGTGGGAATGCGACCCGATCTTTTGGTACTCGCACTCCGGCTCCGGTTCTAAGGAGACGAGTGTGAACCAGACGCAGCAGTGGATTTCAGTGAGCGTTGGGAAGAGAGAGACATCCGATCTTTGGGTCCGTTCCTCCACGCCTGTACGAAATGAGGAAATCTGATGATCAGAACACTGCTGTTGCATTAGGTACAATTCAGATCCTTTTGCAACCAGTTAGTGTTTTATTCGATTCCGGAGCTACACATTCTTTTGTATCTTTGAACTGTGTTAATCGTTTGAAAATCTCGTGCTTGTATAATTGTGAACCTTATGTTGTGGGATTACCGAGCGGAGAGAAAATTGTGGGAACCCTAGAAGCTAGGGATTTCCCAGTATCTATAGAAGGAAGATATTGGCCATCGAATCTTATTGTAGTTGACATATGCGGTGACGATTTAATTCTCGGAGATGATTGGCTCAACCGTTATGGAGCTGTTCTGAATTACCGAGAGAGAGTCATTTCTATCATTGCTGATGACGGATCTGAACACTTATTCCGAGGATGGAGACCGGAAAGCTCGGGAAAATTGATCAAAGCAATGAAAGCCGTGAAATTACTGAAGCAGGGATGTCACGGACTTTGGTGCTATGCCATGAGGAAAGAGGAAGGAGTAGAGCTCTCGTCTATTTCAGTTGTGAATGAGTTCTCAGATGTATTTCCTGACGAACTACAGGTTACCTCCGCGAGAGAAGTGGAATTCACTATCGAATTAGAGCCTGGAGCAGCTCCTATTTCCAGGGCACCATACCGCATGGCGCCAACCGAGATGTATGAACTCAAGAAGCAACTGGAGGAATTGTTACAGAAGGGCTATATCCAACCTAGTGTTTCTCCTTGGGGAGCGACCGTTCTCTTTGTCCGGAAGAAAGACGGATCCCTCCGACTGTGTATTGATTACAGGGAGCTAAACAAGATGACAATCAAGAATAAGTATCCTATACCTCGGATCGACGACTTGTTTGATCAACTGCAAGGGGCAAGGGTATTCTCGAAGATTGACTTGCGATCAGGATACCACCAGTTGAGAATTAAGGAATCGGATATACCGAAATCTACTTTCAGATCCCGGTACGGGCATTATGAATTTGTAGTAATGCCATTTGGACTTACCAATGCTCCTGCGGTATTCATGTAATTGATGAATCGGGTATTCTTGGAATACTTGGATAAATTTGTGGTCGTCTTCATTGACGACATCTTGATATATTCGAGGGACGCAGAGGAACATGCTGAACATTTACGTGTGGTTTTGAGCACCTTGAGGAAGGAACATCTGTATGCAAAACTTTCAAAATGCGAGTTCTGGCTTAAGGAAGTAACCTTCCTTGGACATGTGATATCAGCCGACGGAGTTCAGGTGGACCCGAAGAAAGTAGAAGCAATCTTAGAATGGGAAGCTCCTAAAAACGTGAAAGAAGTCTGAAGCTTCTTAGGGCTTGCTGGATATTATCGCCGCTTTGTAGAGGGATTTTCCAAAATTGCTCGTCCGCTCACTCAGCTGTTACAGAAAACTCAAAAGTTCACGTGGAATGAGAAGTGCCATTTGGTTTTGTGAACTTAAGAGGAGACGGCGACACCTATATTAGCGCGCGGAGGGCTGATGGATTCATGGTGTACAGCGATGCTTCAAATCAGGGTTTGGGTTGTGTGTTGATGCAGAAGGATAAAGTGATTGCTTATGCTTCCCGGCAATTGAAACCGTACGAGATTAATTACCCGACTCATGATCTGGAGCTAGCAGCTGTGGTCTTTGCCTTGAAAATTTGGCGACATTATTTGTACGGCACTCATTGTCAGATCTTTACAGATCATAAGAGCCTCAAGTACATTTTCAGTCAGAAAGAATTAAACATGAGGCAGAGAAGGTGGCTGGAATTGATCAAGGATTACTACTTGGAGATTCTCTATCATCCAGGGAAAGCAAACGTAGTAGCCGATGCTTTGAGCCGTAAACCTGTTTCTCTTCGAGTGTTGGAAACACTTACGTTCCAAACCAGTATTCAACGAGAACTGATCCGCGAAGGGATTGAAGTATGGGCACCAGGAATCCAAGGGCAACTTTATGTGATGGAACTGACTTCATCACTAGTCGAGGAGATCAAGTCTAAACAATTGAACGATTCTCTGATCCTTCGATTATGTGACGAAGTAAAGAAAGGAAAAGCCCGGGATTCGTGATACAAGACGATGGGGTTACGAGATTTGAGTCTACTTTGCGTTCCCGAGTATTATGTTTTGAGACGTACAATTTTAATGGAAGCTCATAGCGCGCCCTATTCTATTCACCCGAGCGTGATAAGATGTATAAGGATTTAAAGCAAAACTTCGGTGGGGAATATGAAGAAGGACGTAGCGGAGTGCGTTTGAAGTGTTTGACTTGTCGTGAGGTTAAGATTGAACATCAGCGACCTGCCGGGATGTTAAAGCCGCTTCCGATCCCTGAATGGAAGTGGGAGGACATCTCGATGGATTTCATCACCAGTATGCCAAGGACTAGAACGGGAATGAACATGATTTGGGTTGTAGTTGATCGACTAACCAAGTCGGCTCATTTCCTAGGGATTAAAGATACATGGGGACCCGAGAGATTGGCGCGAGTATTTATTGCGGAGATAGTCAGATTGCATGGGACGCCAAAGACCATTATTTCGGATCGAGATGGCCGTTTCGTGTCACACTTCTGGAAAGCAGTTCACAGGGCTTTGGGGACTGAGCTCAACTTTAGCACAGCTTATCATCCCCAAACGGATGGTCAGTCTGAAAGAACTATACAGACAGTAGAGGACATGCTTAGAGCTTGTGCATTAGATTGGTCGACTGATTGGGAAGTTCACTTGCCCTTGATCGAGTTCACCTATAATAACAGTTGGCATGCTTCTATTAAGATGGCACCATTTGAAGCTTTGTACGGGAGAAGATGCCGATCACCCCTGTGTTGGGATGATTCTTCGGATTTGATCGGGACGGAACCGGAATTGATTATTCAGACTCAAGAGAAGATAGCTTTGATTCGAGAGAGACTGTTGACTGCCCAGAGTCGACAGAAGTCTTATGCAGATGTACGTCGTCGCCCTCTAGAGTTCGACGCTGGGGACCATGTACTATTAAAGGTGTCTCCTACGCGAGGGATTTTCCGTTTTGGGAGGAGAGGCAAACTTAGTCCGAGATATATCGGACCATTTGAGATCCTCGAGAGAGTTGGAGATTTAGCATACAGGTTGGCCTTACCGCCATCGCTAAGTCACGTTCACAATGTGTTTCACGTATCCCAATTACGGAAGTATGTACCGGACCCCAGTCACGTCATTGATTTCGACGAGATCGAAATAGCTAATGATGGCACCTTCGAAGAGAGACCAATCAAGATACTTGAGAGCCGGATCAAACAATTGAGGAATAAACCAATACACTTGGTTAAAGTACAATGGTCACGACACGGAGTCGAAGAGGCCACTTGGGAAACGGAGGACAGTATGAAGGCTAGATATCCAGAGTTGTTTTCATCTTAAGTTTCGGGACGAAACTTCTTTTTAGGGAGGAAGGATGTAATACCCGAGATTTCGGACTTGTGATATTGTAATCGTTGTACTTAATCTGAGTATTATTCTCCGTATTTTATAATCCGATGTTGTCGAGCGTATGATTTCATGTATGTGATTTATAAATTGTAATTCTGCGCATGTAGCGCACGCTATCGACTATGTGTAGTGTGCGCTAACGTGGATTCATAGCGCACGCTACAGAGGGTCATTAGCGCACGCTATGCGTGGTCAATTTGATTGAGACGTGCGGTAGGTGAGATCTGGCCGGGGGACCCCTGTCGGATCGTGTCGGGATGTACCTGGACGGCTTTCGGGAAAAGCCGAGTCAACGCCCTAGCGCACGCTACAGGTATGTGCATAGCGCGCGCTAAGTGCTGAGTACAGTTAAGTCAGTGAGCCGTTAGCGCACGCTACGAGCAGGGTCTAGCGCGCGCTAATAGCCATTTCTTATAAATAGGACAGCATCCTATTCGTGATTTCAGTTCTTTCTTCTCCCATTACCCCAATTCTTACACTTAGAACATAACTTCCTTCATCCTAAACACTCCATATCAACATCCTAGTTCGTGATTGGAGATCGTATGTCATTGGAGATTGGTGTTCAAGCCTTCGGAGTTGGATTGCTTCAATTTCCTCCGTGTTCTTCACTACCGTGAGGTAGGTGATTCTTCACCATTACTAGCAGTGTTCTAAAGGATGTTTATCATGTTCATCTAGTCAGTTAAGATTCGTTATTAGTCGTACCTCATGGGTTAGAAGGATATTTTCGACGTTTCGACACTTATTCATCGTATGATCCATTGAACCTTTTAGTATGTGGATTCCTAAGCATGTTATGTATCTTCAAAACCAATCGACCAGTATATGAAGATTACCTAGTTCGTATGTTTTACGTAAGGAATCATATGTTTTGGGACTTGGAATAATCGGAACTTGGAATATTTCTTAAAGATTGAAGATGAATTATGATGTTGAGATGATTATCCGTATATTTGTACCTCATGATTATGGAATTTCCACAAACCTTATTAGCATGATATGCCCGAGGATAATTTGTATTATCACCATAGAGTTCATGAAATTCACCACCTTTCAACCCAGTTTTTCCGTTAGCAGTATTCTGCCATGCAAGATTAGCGCACGCTAACATATGTGAGTTAACGTGCGCTATCGGGGTTCAGTTAACGCACAATACGTACGTAGCATGCGTTATGTATCAGCCGATTCAAACTGTCAGTTCGTGGCTAGCGCATGCTAGTCTTACACGATAGCGTACGCTAACAGGCAGGCTTAGCGCACGTTACGTAGGATACGTAGCGCACGCTAAGCAGTCCAGGCAGATTGTTTATTTTAAAATTTTGGGCCGTAGAACGAATTGTTAGGCCATCGTTCGACTTGAGATGATTTGTATATCATTTCTTTTGTTAAGGTTCGAGCTTGTTACGTTGATCGAAGGAGGCGGGCTTCGAGTGTGTTGAGATCATCGAGGTGTTTCGTCCTTGACATTTTCGAGGCAAGTATCATATGTCGAGTTCGATTTATATTGAAAACTTTGATCATGCTTGTGGTTTTGTTCATATTGTTGAATATGAAATGTATTTCTAAAAATTCTCGTGATATTCGTTGATATTTGTTCGTATTGATGAACATATTGAAATGCATATGTGTATGCATAGTTGATTGATTTATGGTATAAATGATCCGAGGGGATCATGAGGATCTATGCTGAGGGCGCTGGATCGAATGTCCACCATGCGTTGGTCCGACGGGATCATCATGGGGATCTATGCTGAGGGCGCTGGATCGTTGGACGAGTTTTCCACCATGCGTTGGTCCGACGGGATCATCATGGGGATCTATACCAAGGGCGCTGGATCGCTGGATTACCCTGTATTGTGTTGATGGAATCGTGAGGATTCGCATCGTTGGATTCCGGTGGCGGAAGTCCGTTTTGCATGTTGTATGATGCATTGATGATTTATTGTATGATGATACTTGTACTAGCATTGTTTTGCTAACCCCTTCGGGGGTGGACATTGTTTTGATGTTCAGGTAGCCGAGGAGCGGGGAGGTAACCACAGTACCGACAGGACAATGAAATGGCTCAGTGATGTGGTTGATGTTATTGTTATTGTGAATTGTCTTCTTGGTTCGTTTAGTACTCGAGTACGTCGGTTTTTAATAAGGTCATTTCGATATGGTTGTATAAGTTAACTCATTTGATCGGTTGAATCAAATCTGTATTTGAACTTCAGTTGTTCGATTGAATTATTTTTACACTTCTTTTAAAATTAGCCTTGTAAATCCTTATCTAAAGGGTTTACGGCGCTGTAATTATTCCGAATATCTCGGGGTGTTACAGCCGCGGCACACGAAGAGGACCAGCGGGCACCAGAGTAATCTGTACTCTGTGCCGCGGCCCAGAAGAAAGTCACAGTGCCCTGGTTTTAATCTGTACGCCATGTGCCGCGGCACAGATTAAGTGAGCCGCGGCACACAGGGCGGTTTTGGTGTGCTCCGCGCGGGTTTGGACCGTTTTGAAGCCAGTTCTCGACCTACTCACACGGACGCGATTTGGAGGCTGTTGGGAGCTCTAAATAAGGGTTTAAGACCCTAATTAATGATCTTGGAGGCTTGGAAAAAGGAGGATCACAGAAGACTATCGCAGACGAGAGAAGCAGAAGACATCAAAGGCGGAGGGCGGAAGCCAGAAGAACGGAGGAATCCGAGCTCTTCATCTGCGTTTGATTTTCATGCTTTTATTTATTAATTCTGTAATTTCATTATTTAGCATGTCAGGCTAAAACCCTTCTTCTAGGATTTTGATGAAACCTAAGTTTTGACGGATTTGCGTTAGATTATCTATATAATTCCCTTTTCTATTGAGTTTTCCCAATTGATTTTAATGCTTTCAATTGTCTGGCCAATAATTGGATTGTTTTAATTACCTTACTCGAATCGGGAGAGGAGAGTTGGTGAGGAACTATTGGTGAGGACCGTTTTATCTTATGAGATAGGAATATACTCATAGGAACTCCGTGGCCTTTTGAAGATTTTATACTTTTTGCCTATTGATGAATTAATTCACCTAGGGATAGAGTGCGTTATTCGCCTTTAGAAAAATCTATTGACCTCGGGAGAGGCGGTAGAGTATTTTAGCAATCTTATGCTTCAATAAATTGGGAAAATCCTTAATTTCAGATAATCGAGAGTAAATTCGGATAAACTGAGGTGGATTCATAATCCTAGAATTATTCATCATTTGATTTTCCTTCTTTGATCGAACATTTATACGGTTTAGTCTTTTATTAATTCTTTTAGTAATTAATTGCAACCCAAAGTTCGATTGTTCAAATAAAACTAGAATACATAAAAATCGGTAGTTAGTAATTCAGTCCTCGTGGGAACGATACTCACTCATCACTTTATTACTTGTCAACGATAATGTGCACTTGCGTTAACGAAAAATCGCAACAGTCAAGAGTTCACGAAGAAACTCCTTAAGCTGCCATCATTTAGCACGATTTTTACACACAACAGAAAGTAAAAAAATAAAAGAGGTCCGACATGGGTTATCAAAGGGAGAGGAATAAATCCACTTTTCGTTTTCTCACGGTAAAATCTTCCATCCAGACAATATTAGCTAGAGCTGGATCTGGTTGAGGAACAAATTCAATGAGTTTTTTGATTAGTTCTTCTGGTATTGTTGCAACGACTATGATTTGTTTAGCACGCTCGGAAATAAAACCTTTTTCAGCAGAGTAGTCGATGAAAGATTGTAAACCATCAAAGAAACCATTGACATTAAGCAAACCTATTGGTTTTTCATGAACATTTAGCTGGGCTCTGGTAACCACATAAAAAAGTTCCTCAAGAGTGCCAAAACCACCGGGAAGGGTGATAAAGGCGCCAGAATTATTTATCATGTGAGTTATGCGATCTTGCATATTTACAGCTTTATACTCATCTCCAATAGTTGCCCCGATGATTTTACTTTCAGCCAGAGGTTTTGGAATTATTCCCAACACTATTACTCCTTCCACATATGCAGAAGCAGCAGCTCGTCCCATTAATCCTAGACTTCCTCCTCCGTAAACTACATGAATACATTTTTCTCCTAAGGTACGACCCAAGTTGTGGGCTGCTTCAGTAAAGCATGCCTCTTTTCCGTAACTAGCTCCACCAAAAATGCAAACTGTGCTAAATTTTTTTGTGGAAGATGATGATTCGATTTTTGAAAAAAAATTTATTAGAGAGAAAAAGAGAAAAGTACAAGTTTGAGGGATGAATAAAAGAAACAAGCACAATGCTTATTTATAGAAGAAAAATGAGGTAAAATTGTTTAACAAGTTTGTGATTGTGTTGATTGCGCTTCAACTATTCAATAGAATAATGAATGCATTTATTGCGTATCACCTTTTTTTATTATGAAAATCTCACCATACGACAAAAATTAAAGATACTCACGAGTATGTACAGTTGTTGTGATTGTGGCTCACATCTTCCTCTGATTTTACGTTCAGAAACGGCCTAAACGCCTTCTATGAGTCGGGGAGAAGCTTCCCATCCATTTTTCTTACTAATTGGCAAATAGGGTCTTTTAACGTCAGATTCCCAAGACGTTGTTCATATTCTGGTTTGAATTTATTCCACAAATATCGAATTCCGTAATGTACGAGTCCACTAGGATGCGTGTCAAGAGAAATTTCGATATTATCTAAATTCCTAAAGATCGACATTTTAAATTACAGTTCCATCTAGCACATTTATAGCAAACGGCTATTATCTTTGCTCGTCGTTTCTTAGCATATGAACTTTTTCCTAGCCCTGATAAAAATCTAGTAGGTATTTCTGTGAATTCACCTGCTATTTTCACTTTGGATTCAGTTATGAATCTAATGTCAAAAGGTATGCTCTTATTCATAAGCAATCTCATCCTTTCAAGTCTTGTCTTGTAAATTTTTAAAATGACATTTTTGCTCAGAAAGGGAAATCTTTTTTTAATTTTATTCAAAGTTTCTTACATGATAAAAAAAATAAAATAAAAATAAAAAAAAGTATCTAAAAATATCAGTTGTTGTGGGAAATTGAAAAATCCGACTTTAATAGTCACGGAGTACCGTTATCCGCCACTTGACCGGACAAACACAATTGAGTACTAAGTTACAACGTCGAGAAATTGTATCCTATAACAATAATTTACAATGTAAAATTTCAAAAATAACACTTATACTTCCCCGGCAATGGCGCCAAAAACTTGACACGTCTTTAGTGTAGCTATCGCAAGTGCACAATATCGTATCAAGTAGTAAGTGAACTTTTTGAGTCCGGTTTATCGAACCCACGAGGAAGTTAGGTTATATATTGAATTATACACTATTTAACTATTTGTTATAGAGATTTATAAGATTGAAACACACAATTTAAGAGTTTGATTTGACAATTGCAAAGAAATTGCAATAATAGTTCTAATATTCAAGGAAATGAAAGATTGCACTGATAATAGATTAATAAAAGATAAAATGAAATAGTTGAGATTACAAACTTAGTTCATCATTAGTTATAGAAGATGTATAGAAGATCATAAGATGAATTTACTTATTATGTTGTGTAGACTCGATTTTCCTTAAAAAGACGGTTCCTCTTTCGAATGTCAAAACGCCCCTTATATATTGAATCAATCCACTATATTTCTATGTTGATTGGCTTCAATACATAGCATTAGGTTTTATGAAAATAACTCAAAGAATCATCTAAGGTCTAGAGATATATTTCTATCCCCTAGAACAACTTAGAGTGAAGATCATTTGATCTAATCAAACATATTTTCTTTCGAAACATATGAAGACCATAAATATCGTCATTTATTGGCCAAATAAATAAAGATTGGTAAAATAATGAAAATCACACACAATAATAAGTAATTCATAATAGATCTTTATACAAACTTAAATAACATGACTAACCTTGTTTATAATCCCAACTTAGGTAACTTAGCCCATTAAGGGTTTATTCAACATATTACAAGCTTGAGTGGTCATTAATAGTTGAAAAAGGGACAGAATTGGTCCTAACTCCCTTAGTAGATAAAGGAGAAAGAAACAATAAACTCCCACAACAACATAAGCTAAACCACACTTACACAAATCACTCAAGAACACAAGTGTGTTCTTCACACAAAAAGAAAAAGTATTACAAAGTGAAAAAATAATAAGATGAATGATCCTTAATGATGGATCTAAGGGGTTTATTTATACACCTAAAGTCATCTAATAGCTCCAAAACTCCAGCATTATTACATTAGATCGGATCAATGCCATCCATCCCCTCAATAATAGACCAAAAGTATAAAAAATTAGATAATGATCAATAATCTGTCAAGAGTTATGGCCGTAACTTGCAGATGTTACGGCCGTAACATTGAGGTCTTACGGCCGTAACTTTCAGATGTTAAGGCCGTAACATTGCTTCGGCTTTTTGTACACTGGTTGCTTTGTGAGTTACGTTTTGAGCCCTGAATTTCTTAGACTTTGCGTTTTTGCCCTAAATCTTCTTCGGATGATAACTTTTGATATTTAACTCTAATTTTGAATCCGAAAAGACTGCCGAACTCATCTCGGAAAGCCCTACAACATGAATACATAAAAATTCAACAAAGAGAATATTTTATACACATGTTATTTCTTGAGTAAATCAGTAATTCAATCCGATTAAGACTAAATTTACATCTTCATCTGATAAATAATAAAATTATTAAAAGCTAATTCTAAGCAAAAATGAGTAGACTAGCTCAATTATGGGTGAAATATATCGATACAAATCATGGATAAGTGTATAAAACTGACACTTATCACACCCCCAAACTTGAATTCTTGCTAGTCCCGAGCAAGACTCTTTATTATTCACGCTCAAAATAAAATGAAATAAGACACAAAATAAAAAAAATGATACACACACAAATTAAGAAAAATAATTATATATATAACGAGGATAATAGATTAAAATGCCATTAATACACAATAACCAACTTTATACAGTAGATAGAAATGAATCAAGATTCAAAATAAATCTACTAATGATTTTGAAGTTAAAACTCGGTTTTATTTTTGTAATTCCAAAATGCAAGGTTTTTTTCCCCCAAAAGGTTGATTATTTCTTTCCCACTCGTGATACACACGACTCCCTTTAATGGTTGCTCTCGATCACTCGTTTATTTTTCGACTCAATATGAAGAAGAATTTCATTGGCATCATCAAATATTGTGATTTTTTCACGAAATTGAGTGTATTGAAATTCAGCCGCTAATTAATTCAAATATGCTCATAAACTACATTCCTTAGTGATAGCTTTCACACCGTTATTTGCTAACGTGTAGCTCTTTTCACCAACACAATTTCCATTTTTTTAGGTGATAGCTTTCACACCGTTATTTGCTAACGTGTAGCTCTTTTCACCAACACAATTTTTCATCTTTTTTTTTAGGTGATAGCTTTCACACCGTTATTTGCTAATGTGTAGCTCTTTTCACCAACACATTTTCTATCCTTTTTTTTAGGTGATAGCTTTCACACCGTTATTTGCTAACGTGTAGCTCTTTTCACCAATGACTCCTTTTTTTAGGGAATAGAATTTTAGCAGAAAATCGTTTATTTGCTAAGCATGAAAATCAAAAACTCCACAAATTAAGTAAATTTCAGTTCTATTTTGCATCAACCGACTAATTCTTCTTTTCTCATGGTAACGAATGACTCGATTTTATATGATAACTACAAGGCTTGGAAAGAGAGAATAAGGCTCAAAAATTTTTGGAATATACAATTTTTTTAACCGGTTTAAAACGATTTTAGAAGCTTGTATATAGCTAACTTATTGGTGTTATGGCCAGATCTAGAAATCTCATAAATCAAAATAATATATATATATATATATATATATATATATATATATATATATATATAAAATAATCAAAAACAACACACCAAAATAATTAAAACATACCACCCCCAAACTTGAAAATAAAACTGTCCTCAGTTTAAAAAAAAAAGCAAGGAGAAAAACAGATGTAATACCCGTAATTTCGATTTCCGGTAATTTCTTTTTTTCGGCGAAAGTCCATTTTGACGGCTCGCTCATGACCGTTTCGTCATTTAGAGAATGATTAATTCTGAACTTTTTGTCATCCGAGTTCGTTTCGGTATCATTTTGTTGAGTTTCGTGTTCTTAAGCGGTTTTTTCCGCACTTGAGTTCGATTCTTGTGAATCTCGGTCGAAACTGCTGTTTCGAGTTTCCCGTAAGTTCTTTAACTTTTTTATACGTGTTGCAAGCTTCGGCTTGGTGTTTCGATCATGTATCGTGTATTTCGGACGTTTTGGGTCATTTTCGTAATTTCCCAAAGTTTGGGGTAATTACTTTCCGTTGTCGAATTTCGAGCCTTCGGGTGGTCGGAATCGTGTGTTCTCTTAGTGCTTGAATTCGTCTTTGCGAGTACTTTGTAACCGTATCTTCGATTCGTATTCAGGTTCGGGTTTCGGGGTCGTTCGGGCCGTCGGATTTGGCCCCGACCGAGTCATGGCCGGCGATGCAGGCCCAGTAAGCCTGCCGAGTTACGTACGGTAGCGCTCGGCAGTTACGTACGTAATGCCAGTTACGTACATAACCCTTGGCCGGTTACGTACGTAAGGATGCCGGCATTTTTGGGCAGCGTCTCAGCCATGGCCGGTTAAGTACGTAAGCCCTTGGCCAGTTACGTACGTAACTCGGCCGGCAGACAACCTATATAAGGCCATGCAGACGGGTTTTTGGCCATTTTTCTCCTTCTTCTCCTTCTCTTCCGCGGCTGAGGGTGTGCTTATCATGGAGCCATGTTGTTTAACAACAAATCCATGAAGTTCTTGAGATTATATCATTGATCAATCATCCGTTATCATCCTTTGATCCAGCGAATCAAGGTAATCTCTTCTTAGAACCCTAAATTCTTGAATTTGGGGATTTTTGCGTTTTTGCCCGATTCGTTCCGTATTGTTGATTAATTCATGATGGGTATGATTAATTTTGGTAGTATTCTTGTGTTTAACATCATTTAATCCATTGTTCTTCGTCGAATCGAAGTATATTTCTTGATTTCCCTCGAATCGACTTTTTGGGGGATTTGTTCTCGATCTTGTTTTCATCCGTTTTTGATGGATCGATTGTAGTTAAATGATGTTGTTAAACACATTCTATGGATTGTATATCCATATTTCAACTTGGAATTCCATTTTCGTGTTTTGTCGGGACGAATCGTGTTCTTGGCCGTTTTGGAGAAAACACTTGAACTTTCGTCATTCGTTCTTTGAATTCAATGGCTTTGAGTCATGTTATGGAATTCATTTCATTGTTATTCTTGTCCTTCGTAGTTTATGACCGCGAGTTGGCGATCGGTGGAGTCGGTGGGTTCATAGTCGGTTCGTGTCAACCTATTTCGGTCGATTCTCCGCGTTCTTATTTGAGGCAAGTATCTTGCCCATACTATTCTTGATTTATGGATACGATAATTAGTGATTGTCTAAATGTGGTTGTTTGGTCGTTTGAATTGAACTTTCAAAAGATGCGGTTTTGCCTTGTTAAAGGCTTGTTTTCAAAACGTGGGTGTGTTGTGAATGGTGTGGTTTGTGAATGACTATGTGAATTCTATGGATATGTTTGGTGTTTATGTTTCACTTGATATTGCGTGTGTTCGTATATGGCTTTATTTCGGTGCGGTGTGGTTTGACGTGGTGTTTTGCTAAGTGTTTGATGCCTCTGAGTGAATTGTTTGGATATCTTTGTTGTATGGTGCTATATATGTGATTGTGTGGATGTGGGCGGGGCCTACGGTGGCACATGGCATGCGATCATGTGGCCAGGATGCAACAAGCGATTGATCCAACCGTGAGAGCCTAAGAAAAACTACGGTGGCACATGGCATGTGATCATGTGGCCAGGATGCAACAAGTGATTGATCCAACCGTGAGCGCCAAAGTTAATCTACGGTGGCACATGGCATGCGATCATGTGGCCAGGATGCAACAAGTGATTGATCCAACCGTGAGATGTTGTGATTTGTTTAGCTATCCAGCTCGGGAGGGTCCTTTGAGGCCTCGGGCGGGATCTATGGTATTACCCTGTTCCCAAGGCGATGCATGTGTGTGATTTGTTTCGCTAGCCAGCTCGGGAGGATCGTTCGAGGCCTCGAGTGGGATTTGTGGCTTCGTCCCGGTCCTAGGCGATGCGCGTGCGCGATTATGTTTTGTTTATTTTTATGTCCGTCGAGGACACGTGATATTGGGCTCTGGCCCTGTGAATTATTGTCGGTTTTCTATTTGCGAAAACAAAACCTTTGGGCTGTGACCCCTGTTGATTTTGGAAAGAGAAGGATTCGCAAATCCTAAATTGTTTTCTATTAAAACTCTCGATGGCATTTTAAACTATTTTATAAATTGTTTCCCTTGATTTGTGATCTTTCGTTTTTGGAATGTTTTGCCAAACTTATGCCTCGGGAAGTGCTTTTCGTTACGTTTGGAACTTTGAGGATCCCTGGTTATTGTTATTCGTGGAATGTGAATTGTATGGCTCGTATTTTTGCACTTGTACTTGCACTAGCAAAACAGTGGAGTTTTGCTAACCCCCGAGTATTCGGGGGTGGATGTCTATTTTTGCATTCAGGTTTTAGAGCATAGCACAAGGTCGGCACGAAGGATGATGAAAGATGAACGATACTAATCACACGAGGATCCGTTGATGTCGTATTGGTCTAGTGGTATTTTCTTTTCCACTGCAGTATCTTTTTCCCGTTGTACGGGAGTTTATTGTATTTTGACCCCTGCGTGGGTATGTGTTTGGAATTGAGTTGTATGTTATTATTGAAAGACCAGATCGGTCTACTGAGTCATTTTAGCCTTAAAGGCGATGTTTAGATGTTTGATTTTAGTTATCAGCCTGGTAGATCCTCGAGGAGAAGGTCTACGGCGTGTAATATACCTGAGTGGATTGGGGGTGTTACAACAGAATACTCCCTGTTATGAAAGTTGATGCTTGAGCTAACGCCTTTTAGAATCTGTAAGAGAATAAATATACGAGGCAAACAACAAAAGAAAATAAAATATACTCGGAAGTATAACATAATTTTTAAGATGCGCTTCAAGAAAGTCCGAAGAGTCGCCTTACGCTGCCATCAATAAAAGACAAACAATAAAAATTACAGCACTAAAATAACAATATATAAATCGCAAATAGATGCGCGTCAAGAGTTCACGAAGAAACTCCTTAAGCTGCCATCATTTAGCACGATTTTTACACACAACAGAAAGTAAAAAAATACAAGAGGTCCAACATGGGTTATCAAAGGGAGGGGAATAAATCCACTTTTCGTTTTTTCACGGTAAAATCTTCCATCCAGACAATATTAGCTAGAGCTGGATCTGGTTGAGGAACAAATTCAATGAGTTTTTTGATTAGTTCTTCTGGTGTTGTTGCAACGACTATGATTTGTTTAGCACGCTCGGAAATAAAACCTTTTTCAGCAGAGTAGTCGATGAAAGATTGTAAACCATCAAAGAAACCATTGACATTAAGCAAACCTATTGGTTTTTGATGAACATTTAGCTGGGCTCTGGTAACCACATGAAAAAGTTCCTCAAGAGTGCCAAAACCACCGGGAAGGGTGATAAAGGCGCCAGAATTATTTATCATGTGAGTTATGCGATCTTGCATATTTACAGCTCTAAACTCATCTCCAATAGTTGCCCCGATGATTTTACTTTCAGCCAGAGGTTTTGGAATTATTCCCAACACTATTACTCCTTCCACATAGGCAGAAGCAGTAGCTCGTCCCATTAATCCTAGACTTCCTCCTCCGTAAACTACATGAATACATTTTTCTCCTAAGGTACGACCCAAGTTGTGGGCTGCTTCAGTAAAGCATGCCTCTTTTCAATAACTAGCTCCACCAAAAATGCAGACTGTGCTAAATTTTTTTGTGGAAGATGATGATTCCATTTTTGAAAACAAATTTATTAGAGAGAAAAAGAGAAAAGTACAAGTTTGAGGGATGAATAAAAGAAACAAGCACAATGCTTATTTATAGAAGAAAAATGAGGTAAAATTGTTTAACAAGTTTGTGATTGCGTTGATTGCGCTTTAACTACTCAATAGAATAATGAATGCATTTATTGTGTATCACATTTTTTTATTCTGAAAATCTCACCATACGACAAAAATTAAAGATACTCACGAGTATCTACAGTAGTTGTGATTGTGGCTCACATCTTCCTCTGATTTTACGTTCAGAAACGGCCTAAACGCCTTCTATGAGTCGGGGAGAAGCTTTCCATCCAATTTTCTTACTAATTGGCAAATAGGGTCTTTTAACGTCAGATTCCCAAGACGTTGTTCATATTCTGGTTTGAATTTATTCCACAAACATCGAATTCCGTAATGTACGAGTCCACTAGATGCGTGTCAAGAGAAATTTCGATATTATCTAAATTCTCTTTATTCAGACCATCCTTAATGAACTGAATTTTATCTTCTCTATTTGTAGATGGAATTCCTAAAGATCGATATTTTAAATTACAGTTCCATCTAGCACATTTATAGCAAACGACTATTATCTTTGCTCGTCGTTTCTTAGCATATGAACTTTTTCCTAGCCCTGGTAAAAATCTAGTAGGTATTTCTGTGAATTCACCTGCTATTTTCACTTTGGATTCAATTATGAATCTAATGTCAAAAGGTATGCTCTTATTCATAAGCAACCTCATCCTTTCAAGTCTTGTCTTGTAAATTTTTAAAATGACATTTTTGCTCAGAAAGGGAAATCTTTTTTTAATTTTATTCAAAGTTTCTTACATGATAAAAAAAATAAAATAAAAATAAAAAAATATCTAAAAATATCAGTTGTTGTGGGAAATTGAAAAATCCGACTTTAATAGTCACGGAGTACCGTTATCCGCCACTTGACCGGACAAACACAATTGAGTACTAAGTTACAACGTCGAGAAATTGTATCCTATAACAATAATTTACAATGTAAAATTTCAAAAATAACACTTATACTTCCCCGGCAATGGCGCCAAAAACTTGACACGTCTTTAGTGTAGCTATCGCAAGTGCACGATATCGTATCAAGTAGTAAGTGAACTTTTTGAGTCCGGTTTATTGAACCCACGAGGAAGTTAGGTTATATATTGAATTATACACTATTTAACTATTTGTTATAGAGATTTATAAGATTGAAACACACAATTTAAGAGTTTGATTTGACAATTGCAAAGAAATTGCAATAATAGTTCTAATATTCAAGGAAATGAAAGATTGCACTAATAATAGATTAATAAAAGATAAAATGAAATAGTTGAGATTACAAACTTAGTTCATCATTAGTTATAGAAGATGTATAGGAGATCATAAGATGAATTTACTTATTATGTTGTGTAGATTCGATTTTCCTTAAAAAGACGGTTCCTCTTTCGAATGTCAAAACGCCCCTTATATATTGAATCAATCCACTATATTTCTATGTTGATTGGCTTCAATACATATCATTAGGTTTTATGAAAATAACTCAAAGAATCATCTAAGGTCTAGAGATATATTTCTATCCCCTAGAACAACTTAGAGTGAAGATCATTTGATCTAATCAAACATATTTTCTTTCGAAACATATGAAGACCATAAATATCGTCATTTATTGGCCAAATAAATAAAGATTGGTAAAATAATGAAAATCACACACAATAATAAGTAATTCATAATAGATCTTTATACAAACTTAAATAACATGACTAACCTTGTTTATAATCCCAACTTAGGTAACTTAGCCCATTGAGGGTTTATTCAACATATTACAAGCTTGAGTGGTCATTAATAGTTGAAAAAGGGAAAGAATTGGTCCTAACTCCCTTAGTAGATAAAGGAGAAAGAAACAATAAACTCCCACAACAACATAAGCTAAACCACACTTACACAAATCACTCAAGAACACAAGTGTGTTCTTCACACAAAAATAAAAAGTATTACAAAGTGAAAAAATAATAAGATGAATGATCCTTAATGATGGATCTAAAGGGTTTATTTATACACCTAAAGTCATCTAATAGCTCCAAAACTCCAGCATTATTACATTAGATCGGACCAATGCCATCCATCCCCTCAATAATAGACCAAAAGTATAAAAAATTAGATAATGATCAATAATCTGTCAAGAGTTACGGCCGTAACTTGCAGATGTTACGGCCGTAACATTGAGGTCTTACGGCTGTAACTTTCAGATGTTAAGGCCGTAACATTGCTTCGGCTTTTTGTACACTGGTTGCTTTGTGAGTTACGTTTTGAGCCTTGAATTTCTTAGACTTTGCATTTTTGCCCTAAATCTTCTTCGGATGATAACTTTTGATATTTAACTCTAATTTTGAATCCGAAAAGACTGCCGAACTCATCTCGGAAAGCCCTACAACATGAATACATAAAAATTCAACAAAGAGAATATTTTATACACATGTTATTTCTTGAGTAAATCAGTAATTCAATCCGATTAAGACTAAATTTACATCTTCATCTGATAAATAATAAAATTATTAAAAGCTAATTCTAAGCAAAAATTTGTAGACTAGCTCAATTATGGGTGAAATATATCGATACAAATCATGGATAAGTGTATAAAACTGAAACTTATCACACCCCAAAACTTGAATTCTTGCTAGTCCCGAGCAAGACTCTTTATTATTCACGCTCAAAATAAAATGAAATAAGACACAAAATAAGAAAAATGATACACACACAAATTAAGAAAAATAATTATATATATAACGAGGATAATAGATCAAAATGCCATTAATACACAATAACCAGCTTTATACAGTAGATAGAAATGAATCAAGATTCAAAATAAATCTACTAATGATTTTGAAGTTAAAACTCGGTTTTATTTTTGTAATTCCAAAATGCAAGGTTTTTTTCCCCCAAAAGGTTGATTATTTCTTTCCCACTCGTGATACACACGACTCCGTTTAATGGTTGCTCTCGATCAATCGTTTATTTTTCGACTCAATATGAAGAAGAATTTCATTGGCGTCATCAAATATTGTGATTTTTTCACGAAATTGAGTGTATTGAAATTCAGCCGCTAATTAATTCAAATATGCTCATAAACTACATCCCTTAGTGATAGCTTTCACACCGTTATTTGCTAACGTGTAGCTCTTTTCACCAACATAATTTCCATTTTTTTAGGTGATAGCTTTCACACCGTTGTTTGCTAACGTGTAGCTCTTTTCACCAACACAATTTTTCATCTTTTTTTTTAGGTGATAGCTTTCACACCGTTATTTGCTAATGTGTAGCTCTTTTCACTAACACATTTTCTATCTTTTTTTTAGGTGATAGCTTTCACACCGTTATTTGCTAACGTGTAGCTCTTTTCACCAATGACTCCTTTTTTTAGGGAATAGAATTTTTGCAGAAAATCGTTTATTAGCTAAGCATGAAAATCAAAAACTCCACAAATTAAGTAAATTTCAGTTCTATTTTGCATCAACCGACTAATTCTTCTTTTCTCATGGTAACGAATGACTCGATTTTATATGATAACTACAAGGCTTGGAAAGAGATAATAAGGCTCAAAAATTTTTGGAATATACAATTTTTTAACCGGTTTAAAACGATTTTAGAAGCTTGTATATAGCTAACTTATTGGTGTTATGGCCAGATCTAGAAATCTCACAAATCAAAATAATATATATATATATATATATAATAATCAAAACCAACACACCAAAATAATTAAAATATACCACCCCCAAACTTGAAAATAAAACTGTCCTCAGTTTAAAAAAAAAAAGCAAGGAGAAAAACAAATGTAATACCCATAATTTCGATTTCCGGTAATTTCTTTTTTCGGCGAAAGTTCATTTTGACGGCTCGCTCATGACCGTTTCGTCATTTAGAGAATGATTAATTCTGAACTTTTTGTCATCCGAGTTCGTTTCGGTATCATTTTGTTGAGTTTCGTGTTCTTAAGCGGTTTTTTCCGCACTTGAGTTCGATTCTTGTGAATCTCGGTCGAAACTGCTGTTTCGAGTTTCCCGTAAGTTCGTTTAACTTTTTTATACGTGTTGCAAGCTTCGGCTTGGTGTTTCGATCATGTATCGTGTATTTTGGACGTTTTGGGCCATTTTCGTAATTTCCCAAAGTTTGGGGTAATTACTTTCCGTTGTCGAATTTTGAGCCTTCGGGTGGTCGGAATCGTGTGTTCTCTTAGTGCTCGAATTCGTCTTTGCGAGTACTTCGTAACCGTATCATCGATTCCTGTTCAGGTTCGGGTTTCGGGGTCGTTCGGGCCGTCGGAGTTGGCCCCGACCGAGTCATGGCCGGGCAGTCTGGGCCCAGGCCGGCACTGGCCGAGTTACGTACGGTTGCGCTCGGCAGTTACGTACGTAATACCGGTTACGTACGTAACCCTTGGACTGTTACGTACGTAAGGATGCCGGCATTTTTGGGCAGCGTCTCAGCCATGGCCGGTTACGTACGTAAGCCCTTGGCCGGTTACGTACGTAACTCGGCCGGCAGACAGCCTATATAAGGCCCTGCAGACGGGTTTTTGGCCATTTTTCTCCTTCTTCTCCTTCTCTTCCGCGGCTAAGGGTGTGCTTATCATGGATCCATGTTGTTTAACAACAAATCCATGAAGTTCTTGAGGTTATATCATTGATCAATCATCCGTTATCATCCTTTGATCCAGCGAATCAAGGTAATCTCTTCTTAGAACCGTAAATTCTTGAATTTGGGGATTTTTGCGTTTTTGCCCGATTCGTTCCGTATTGTTGATTAATTCATGATGGGTATGATTAATCTTGGTAGTATTCTTGTGTTTAACATTATTTAATCCATTGTTCTTCGTCGAATCGAAGTATATTTCTTGATTTCCCTCGAATCGACTTTTTGGGGGATTTGTTCTCGATCTCGTTTTCATCCGTTTTTGATGGATCGATTGTGGTTAAATGATGTTGTTAAACACATTCTATGGATTGTATATCCATATTTCAACTTGGAATTCCATTTTCATGTTTTGTCGGGACGAATCGTGTTCTTGGCCGTTTTGGGGAAAACACTTGAACTTTCGCCATTCGTTCTTTGAATTCAATGGCTTTGAGTCATGTTATGGAATTCATTTCATTGTTATTCTTGTCCTTCGTAGTTTATGACCGCGAGTTGGCGATCGGTGGAGTCGGTGGGTTCATAGTCGGTTCGTGTCAACCTATTTCGGTCGATTCTCCACGTTCTTATTCGAGGCAAGTATCTTGCCCATACTATTCTTGTTTTATGGATACGATAATTAGTGATTGTCTAAATGTGGTTGTTTGGTCGTTTGAATTGAACTTTCAAAAGATGCGGTTTTGCCTTGTTAAAGGCTTGTTTTCAAAACGTGGGTGTGTTGTGAATGGTGTGGTTTGTGAATGACTATGTGAATTCTATGGATATGTTCGGTGTTGATGTTTCACTTGATATTGCGTGTGTTCGTATATGGCTTTATTTCGGTGCGGTGTGGTTTGACGTGGTGTTTTGCTAAGTGTTTGATGCCTCTGAGTGAATTGTTTGGATATCTTTGTTGTATGGTGCTATATATGTGATTGTGTGGATGTGGGCGGGGCCTACGGTGGCACATGGCATGCGATCATGTGGCCAGGATGCAACAAGCGATTGATCCAACCGTGAGAGCCTAAGAAAAACTACGGTGGCACATGGCATGTGATCATGTGGCCAGGATGCAACAAGTGATTGATCCAACCGTGAGCGCCAAAGTTAATCTACGGTGGCACATGGCATGCGATCATGTGGCCAGGATGCAACAAGTGATTGATCCAACCGTGAGATGTTGTGATTTGTTTAGCTAGCCAGCTCGGGAGGGTCCTTCGAGGCCTCGGGCGGGATCTATGGTATTACACTGTTCCCAAGGCGATGCATGTGTGTGATTTGTTTCGCTAGCCAGCTCGGGAGGGTCCTTCAAGGCCTCGAGTGGGATTTGTGGCTTCGTCCCGGTCCTAGGCGATGCGCGTGCGCGATTATGTTTTGTTGATTTTTATGTCCGTCGAGGACACGTGATATTGGGCTCTGGCCCTCTGAATTATTGTCGGTTTTCTATTTGCGAAAACAAAACCTTTGGGCTGTGACCCCTGTTGATTTTGGAAAGAGAAGGATTCGGAAATCCTAAATTGTTTTCTATTAAAACTCTCGATGGCATTTTAAACTGTTTTATAAATTGTTTCCCTTGATTTGTGATCTTTCGTTTTTGGAATGTTTTACCAAACTTATGCCTCGGGAAGTGCTTTTCGTTACATTTGGAACTTTGAGGATCCCTGGTTATTGTTATTCGTGGAATGTGAATTGTATGGCTCATATTTTTTCACTTGTACTTGCACTAGCAAAACAGTGGAGTTTTGCTAACCCCCGAGTATTCGGGGGGTGGATGTCTATTTTTGCATTCAGGTTTTAGAGCATAGCACAGGGTCGGCACGAAGGATGATGAAAGATGAACGATACTAATCACACGAGGATCCATTGATGTCGTATTGGTCTAGTGGTATTTTCTTTTCCACTGCAGTATCTTTTTCCCGTTGTACGGGAGTTTATTGTATTTTGACCCCTGTGTGGGTATGTGTTTGGAATTGAGTTGTATGTTATTATTGAAAGACCAGATCGGTCTACTGAGTCATTTTAGCCTTAAAGGCGATGTTTAGATGTTTGATTTTAGTTATCAGCCTGGTAGATCCTCGAGGAGAGGGTCTACGGCGTGTAATATACCTGAGTTGATTGGGGGTGTTACAACAGAATACTCCCTGTTATGAAAGTTGATGCTTGAGCTAACGCCTTTTAGAATCTGTAAGAGAATAAATATACGAGGCAAACAACAAAAGAAAATAAAATATACTCGGAAGTATAACATAATTTTTAAGATGCGCTTCAAGAAAGTCCGAAGAGTCGCCTTACGCTGCCATCAATAAAAGACAAACAATAAAAATTACAGCAATAAAATAACAATATATAAATCGCAAATAGATGCACGTCAAGAGTTCACGAAGAAACTCCTTAAGCTACCATCATTTAGCACGATTTTTACACACAACAGAAAGTAAAAAAATAAAAGAGGTCCGACATGGGTTATCAAAGGGAGAGGAATAAATCCACTTTTCGTTTTTTCACGGTAAAATCTTCCATCCAGACAATATTAGCTAGAGATGGATCTGGTTGAGGAACAAATTCAATGAGTTTTTTGAATAATTCTTCTGGTGTTGTTGCAACGACTATGATTCGTTTAGCACGCTCGGAAATAAAACCTTTTTCAGCAGAGTAGTCGATGAAAGATAGTAAACCATCAAAGAAACCATTGACATTAAGCAAACCTATTGGTTTTTGATGAACATTTAGCTGGGCTCTGGTAACCACATGAAAAAGTTCCTCAAGAGTGCCAAAACCACCGGGAAGGGTGATAAAGGCGCCAGAATTATTTATCATGTGAGTTATGCGCTCTTGCATATTTACAGCTCTAAACTCATCTCCAATAGTTGCCCCGATGATTTTACTTTCAGCCAGAGGTTTAGGAATTATTCCCAACACTATTACTCCTTCCATATAGGCAGAAGCAGCAGATCGTCCCATTAATCCTAGACTTCCTCATCCGTAAACTACATGAATACATTTTTCTCCTAAGGTACGACCCAAGTTGTGGGCTGCTTCAGTAAAGCATGCCTCTTTTCCATAACTAGCTCCACCAAAAATGCAGACTGTGCTAAATTTTTTTGTGGAAGATGATGATTCCATTTTTGAAAAGAAATTTATTAGAGAGAAAAAGAGAAAAGTACAAGTTTGAGGGATGAATAAAAGAAACAAGCACAATGCTTATTTATAGAAGAAAAATGAGGTAAAATTGTTTAACAAGTTTGTGATTGCGTTGATTGCGCTTCAACTACTCAATAGAATAATGAATGCATTTATTGCGTATCACCTTTTTTTATTCTGAAAATCTCACCATACGACAAAAATTAAAGATACTCACGAGTATGTACAGTAGTTGTGATTGTGGCTCACATCTTTCTCTGATTTTACGTTCAGAAACGGCCTAAACGCCTTCTATGAGTCGGGGAGAAGCTTCCCATCCAATTTTCTTACTAATTGGCAAATAGGGTCTTTTAACGTCAGATTCCCAAGACGTTGTTCATATTCTGGTTTGAATTTATTCCACAAACATCGAATTCCATAATGTACGAGTCCACTAGGATGCGTGTCAAGAGAAATTTCGATATTATCTAAATTCTCTTTATTCAGACCATCCTTAATGAACTGAATTTTATCTTCTCTGTTTGTAGATGGAATTCCTAAAGATTGACATTTTAAATTACAGTTCCATCTAGCACATTTATAGCAAACGGCTATTATCTTTGCTCGTCGTTTCTTAGCATATGAACTTTTTCCTAGCCCTGGTAAAAATCTAGTAGGTATTTCTGTGAATTCACCTGCTATTCTCACTTTGGATTCAATTATGAATCTAATGTCAAAAGGTATGCTTTTATTCATAAGCAACCTCATCCTTTCAAGTCTTGTCTTGTAAATTTTTTAAATGACATTTTTGCTCAGAAAGGGAAATCTTTTTTCAATTTTATTCAAAGTTTCTTCCATGATAAAAAAATAAAATAAAAATAAAAAAATATCTAAAAATATCAGTTGTGGGAAATTGAAAAATCCGACTTTAATAGTCACGGAGTACCGTTATCCGCCACTTGACCGGACAAACACAATTGAGTACTAAGTTACAACGTCGAGAAATTGTATCCTATAACAATAATTTACGATGTAAAATTTCAAAAATAACACTTATACTTCCCCGGCAATGGCGCCAAAAACTTGACACGTCTTTAGTGTAGCTATCGCAAGTGCACGATATCGTATCAAGTAGTAAGTGAACTTTTTGAGTCCGGTTTATCGAACACACGAGGAAGTTAGGTTATATATTTAATTATACACTATTTAACTATTTGTTATAGAGATTTATAAGATTGAAACACACAATTTAAGAGTTTGGTTTGACAATTGCAAAGAAAATGCAATAATAGTTCTAATATTCAAGGAAATGAAAGATTGCACTAATAATAGATTAATAAAAGATAAAATGAAATAGTTGGGATTACAAACTTAGTTATAGAAGATGTATAGGAGATCATAAGATGAATTTACTTATTATGTTGTGTAGATTCGATTTTCCTTAAAAAGACGGTTCCTCTTTCGAATGTCAAAACGCCCCTTATATATTGAACCAATCCACTATATTTCTATGTTGTTTGGCTTCAATACATAGCATTAGGTGTTATGAAAATAACTCAAATAATCATCTAAGGTCTAGAGGTATATTTCTATCCCCTAGAACAACTTAGAGTGAAGATCATTTGATCTAATCAAATGTATTTTCTTTCGAAACATATGAAGACCATAAATATCGTCATTTATTGGCCAAATAAATAAAGATTGGTAAAACAATGAAAATCACACACAATAATATGTAATTCATAATAGATCTTTATACAAACTTAAATAACATGACTAACCTTGTTTATAATCCCAACTTAGGTAACTTAGCCCATTAAGGGTTTATTCAACATATTACAAGCTTGAGTGGTCATTAATAGTTGAAAAAGGGAAAGAATTGGTCCTAACTCCCTTAGTAGATAAAGAAGAAAGAAACAATAAACTCCCTCAACAACATAAACTAAACCACACTTACACCAATCACTCAAGAACACAAGTGTGTTCTTCACACAAAAAGAAAAAGTATTACAAAGTGAGAAAATAATAAGATGAATGATCCTTAATGATGGATCTAAGGGGTCTATTTATACACCTAAAGTCATCTAATAGCTCCAAAACTCCAGCATTATTACATTAGATCGGATCAATGCCAGTCATCCCCTCAATAATAGACCAAAAGTATAAAAAATTAGACAATGATCAATAATCTGTCAAGAGTTACGGCCGTAACTTGCAGATGTTACGGCCGTAACATTGAGGTCTTACGGCCGTAAATTTCAGATGTTATGGCCGTAACATTGCTTCGGCTTTTTGTACACTGGTTACTTTGTGAGTTACGTTTTCAGCCCAGAATTTCTTAGACTTTGCGTTTTTGCCCCAAATCTTCTTCGGATGATAACTTTTGATATTTAACTCTGATTTTGAATCCGGAAAGACTGACGAACTCATATCGGAAAGCCCTACAACATGAATACATAAAAATTCAACAAAGAGAATATTTTATACACATGTTATTTCTGGAGTAAATCAGTAATTCAATCCGATTAAGACTAAATTTACATCTTCATCTGATAAATAATAAAATTATTAAAAGCTAATTAATTCTAAGCAAAAACGAGTAGACTAGCTCAATTATGGGTGAAATATATCGATACAAACTATGGATAAGTGTATAAAACTGACACTTATCACAGGGCAAGGCGAACGTTGTTGTAATATCCGCAATTTTGGATTTCCGGTAATTTTCATTTTTCGGCGGAGGTCCATTTCGATGACTTGCTCATGACCGTTTCGTCATTCTGAGAATGATTAATTCTATACTTTTTGACATCTGAGTTCGTTTCCGTGCCGTTTTGTTGAGTTCCGTGCTTTTTAACGACTTTTCCGCACTCGAGTTCGATTCTCGTGAATCTCGTTCGAAATTACTGTTTCGAGTTTCCCGTAAGTCCGTTTAACTTTGTTAGACGTTTTGTGAACTTCGGTTTGGTTATTCGATCACGTATCGTGATTTTCGGACGTTTTGGGCCATTTTCGTAATTTCCCAAAGTTTGGGGTAATTACCTTCCGTTTTCGAATTTCGAGCCTTTGGGTAGTCAGAATCGTGTGTTCTCTTCGTGCTCGAGTTAGTCTTTGCGAGTACTTCATAACCGTATCTTCAATTCATATTCAGGTTCGGGTTTCGGGGTCGTTCGGGCCGTCGTTCGGGCCCAGGCCGGCACTGGCCGAGTTACGGCCGGTAGTGCTCGGCAGTTACGTATGTAAGGACGGTTATGTACGTAAGGCCCTGGCCGGTTACGTACGTAACGGGCCGGCAGATTTGGGGCAGTGACTCGGTTACGTACGTAAGCCTTGGCCGGTTACGTACGTAACTCGGCCGGCAGTTAGCCTATTTAAGGCCTGGCAGCGTGTTTTTCATCCATTTTTCTCATTCTCCTCCTTGTCTTCAGCGGATTTGTTGCGATATTTGTTGAACGCAAGTGTACGTTATCGTATACAAGTAATAAAGTGATGAGTGAGTATCGTTCCCACGAGGACTGAATCACTAACTACCGATTTTTATGTATTCTAGTTTTATTCGAACAATCGAATTTTGGGTTTTGCAATTAATTACTAAGAAAATTAATAAAAGACTAGACAGTAGAAAACGATAGCTTGAAGAAAGGGAATCAAATGATGAATAAGTCTAGGATTCTGAATCCACCTCGGTTTATCCGAATTTACTCTCGATTATCTGAAGTTAATAATTTTCCCAATTTATTGAAGGCGAAGATTGCTAATATATTCTACCGCCTCTCCCGAGGTCAATAGATTTTTCTAAAGGCGAATAACGCACTCTATCCCTAGGTGAATTAATTCGTCAATAGGCAAAAAGCATAAAATCTCCAAAAGGCCACGTAGTTCCTATGAGTATATTCCTATCTCACAGAATAAAACGGTCCTCACCAATAGTTCCTCACCAATTCTCCTCTCCCGATTCGAATTGAATGATTAAAACAATACAACTATTGGCCAGATAATTGAAAGCATTAAATACGATTGGGAAAACTCAACAAAAAGGTAATTAATTAGATAATCTCAACGAAATCCGTCAAAACGTAAGTTTCATCAAAATTCTAGATTAGGGTTTTAGCCTGACATGCTAATAAATGACAATACAGAATTAATAAATAGAAGCATGAAAATCAAACGCAGATGAAGCTCGGATTCCTCCGTTCTTCGGCTTCCGCCCTATGCTCTTGAAGTCTTCTGCTTCTCTTCCTCTTCTGCCGTCTCCTCACGATTCTCTAATTCCAAGTTCCCCAAAGATCCAAAGATCAAAAGATGATTAATTAGGGTCTTAAACCCTTATTTATAGCTTTGCACAGTCTCCAAATCGCGTCCGTGTGAGTAGGTCGAGAACTGGCTTCGAAACGGCCCAAATCCGCGCGGAGCATACAAAAACCGCCAAGTGTGCCGCGGCGCACTAAATCTGTGCCGCGGCACATGGCCTTCAGCTGAATGCCTGGGCGCCATTTAATTCATCGTCGCGGCTCACTGGCTGTGCGCGGCACAGTCTGATCTACTTTGTGCCCGCTGGTTGTCTTCCTGTGCCGCGGCCCTGCTTCCTTGTGCCGCGGCTCACGGCCAAAAATTGTCGTTTTCGCCCGTTTCGCCTCGTTTTAGCTTCCGGACTCCAATCACCTGACAAACACATAAAATTAAGGCATTAAAAGCTCATTTAAGCAAATTCACTCTCCAAAATAATACAAAATAATGGGAAATAAGCGTATAAAAATACACCTAACAAATACCCCCAAACTTAAGCCTTTGCTTGTCCTCAAGCAAAAAGAATCAAATTCAATAAAGGAATCTCGTGAATAATCGTGCAACTCGTAGTGCTCTACCTAATCAATACTATCCTGAAATTCTCTCTGAATAATACGAGTATCGTAATAGCGAGCTACACTCAGAACACTGATTCTACAAAGTAACCAAGTTCAGTCCTAATTACTCGTTCATGAAGAAAATCCAGCTCAAAGATTAACAAAACGTGAATCAAATCGACCGTCAATATGAAAGGTTAAAATAAACAAGCTAGTTCGCTCCGTTCCACAGTCTAATGGCAAAATTTTCACGAGTTTCATAAAAATAATCCTCGGACAGTATTCCCTTATATATATATATATACTCAAGAATTGATTCGAGTTGACCACTAGGTTCGGATCTCGGGATGTTTCATCGGGATAATCCTAGGGTGGAACTTCCATTCTCATGTATTGGGAAACCGTTTGACGTAAAAGACACTCATGGGGCACATGGATGCTTCTAGTTACTAAGTTCCCCTCTACAGCGGAGAAACAACTCGAATAGCTAATTCCTGCATGTCCGAATCAAGGTCATTTGTTTTGCGAGAGTAAACAACGGGTCACGCGAATACCCCCAGTTACTAGGCTCCCTATCATCGGCACATGTGAAATTTCTAAATCACTAGTCTAATCAGGGTCGTCGTTTTACGCGAGAGTAAACAACGGGTCACGTGAATACCCCCGGTTACTAGACTTCCCATCATAGAACAAATAATATCTCGACTATTGGGAAAAACTGACCGACTCTAAACTCAATCTAAGTGCCAACACAACTTATGTAACTGGACGACTAACTAACCGAAAAATGTAACCAAACGTATCGATGGTGATTTTAAAACACGTATGTATCCTCTCTTATCCGCCAAGACCTCTACAATCACGAGAAAAATTTCGGACCTAAATGAATACTAAGCAGAAACAGAAATCACTGACTACAACGCGACTAAAACTCGACCGTTTCTTCAGAGAGAAAAACAATGTCGTAACATCAGTATTACACAAATAGAAGCACGAAAAATTCACGAATAAGAGTAAAATCAAGACAAGCAAGTCTATCCACAAAAAAAATAACTAAAAATAACAAACAGTGCAACGAAATAAGTACTGCAATGAATGTAGCAACAGAAAGTAAACCCCCCAAACTTAGGACGTACATTGACCTCAATAGACAAAATATGATATGCAATAGAATAAGAAGGTCAAGTACTCCCCTCCAGTCCTCTCACGAGCTGGTGCCGGCATCATCCGGTGAGGAGGGTGGTGTGGCTGGCCGAGCAGGTGCAATAAATGGCCCGTCTGGGTGCATGATATGGGTCGTCCATGCGGCAAGGTGCTCCTGATGGTAGGCGTCCCTCGCTGCCAGACGCCTCACCTCTCGTCGGTTGGCCCGGCGGGCCTGCTCTCGCATCTCAGCTCTGACGGCAGCAATAACGCTCTCTCGCTCTGTCCGCTGCTCCTCTCGCATGGCAGCCATCATACTCTCCCTTTCTCTTCTCATATCCTCTCTCATATCCTCTCTCTCTCCTCGTCTCCTCTCTCATCTCCTCTCTCTCTCTCCTCAGATCCTCCCTCAGCCCATCAAACATCTCCTGCAATCTCTCTCTGTCGGGTGGCGGGCCGACATCTGCCTGCCCCTGTGTCAGCAAAAGAAGCTCGGGGGACCCCTCGTGGGCCTCACCCAGTAGAAATCCTCTCCCCCGAGCATGCGCCGGTGCTCCTCCCCACTAGTCAAAATGTGAGATGATGCGGTGGTCGATCGGGGCCTGGGGAGCAAGCATCGGCTCGTCGTCCGACCACGTCAGCCCATTTGCACGGCACGAGCACGAGATAAGAGAGGGTGCTTCAACCCGTCTTGGCCCCTCCACAGATACCTTTGAAATATAGATCGGACCACACTCGGGGCCACATCGAAACGCAGCCCGGATGTGATAGCATATAGTGTCCGGGCGCGGGAGAGAAAGACAGTGCGGATCTGAGATGTGGGGTCTATACGGGCGCAAATGAAATATAGCCAGGCACGCCCGAGCCGACTGAGGCGCGAGCTCTTGAAATGGAAAGTGGAAGAACCCGGTGCGCGCTGCTCCCAGTCGGAGTCGGGCTGCGCAATAGTCTTAAGCAGAGCCTCCTTCGTGAGGCTAGTCATAACTCGGTCATAGGCCGACTCATCTACCACCGGAAGCCCAAACAACCTCCGAATAGCAGCTGTGGAAAAATCAACTGTAACACCTCGGACATCGACCTGAGTCCGAGTGTCTGACTGCTGCAACATCTGGCCTGCTCGAATATGCTTCAATAGCGCGCTGGCATAGAACTCCTGCACTATCGATATCACCGCTGGCTCGGGGGGTGCAGCAAATCGGGCCCACCCCATCTCATCTATCATCGTAAGCAATTCCCCGTCTTGGGGGGCTGGAGTAAATCCCCTCTCCGGGATAAGAGGTCGCGGCCGAATCTTCTCATTGAAGATTTTGTGGATCTCAGGGTCAGAAAACTGGTGCCCCTCCGACTCGGCGCGACTACGAGAGGTTTCCCCTCGAGTGGGGGATGACTGAGTCCTGGCCCTCTTGTTCAGCTTCTTAGTCCTAGCCATAGTGATTCCTGAAAAAATTTAAACATCGAAGATTACTTACTCAAAATAATAACGAGAATAATCATCACTCGGCTAAGGATATCTGGCCGTAAATCAGAAATTTTTACGAGATAGCACAACCGTGAGAGAAAAATGAAATTGAACCATAACATTTAAACTAGACGTACGGGTTGGGGTTGCTGTAATTCCAGAACGAATATGTTGCACAAAGATTCAAAATATTGCCTTAACAAAGAAAATTTTTCATTTAGACATTTCATCGAACACCTAATGGGCAAGAGTTTACTTGAAGAATAAACATGGCTATAGCTCGATTCAATCCCTAAGAACAAAAACACGAATTATTTACCATCAAAACTACATACTCAATTCATTCATAATCAAAAATAACCATCAAAATCGATCAAAAGTTCATATTTCCCAATCTTAATAAGACTTTGAAAACTAACAACATAATCAATACTTCATGAATAAAAACATCTCATTACGCAAGTCATTAAGCAATTAATACAAAGGATTGAGAGTTACCTTGATTAGCCTTGAGAGATGCAAGAAGAAAGCAAGAAGAAGGAGTGTATCGGCCGATTGTTTGTGCAGAGGGAAGAGGGGAAAGGAGATGTACCTGGGGTACCGGCCGAATGCGTGTTATAAGCTACCTGGGCCCTTCAAATTCCGCATGGTGTGCCGCGGCACAGCTCAAGTGAGCCGCGGCACCGAGTATAGTCCCTTTTTACCTGTTCGCATGTTTTGTCGTGTGCCGCAGCTCAGTTTCTGTGTGCCGCGGCTCAGTGCTCAAGTGTGCCGCGGCTCATTTATGCCATGCCGCAGCACAGGGTACAGTGGGTTTAGCTCACCCTTTCGATTTGTGTGTGCCGCGGCTCACAATACTTGTGCCGCGGCTCAGGCATCAGTTACTCCCCTGGGACTTTTCCTGCACAGAATTTCAAGAAGAACACGTCAAGAGCGAGAGGTAGAAGCAAATCAAAGCACAAAATGATGAAAAACAAAAATTCAAGAATGCAAGAAAAATATAGAAATGCAAAAATCTACAACTACGAACTCGGGTTGCCTCCCGAGAAGTGCTAAGTTTATAGTCTTCAGTCGGACCTATTTAAAAATCAGTTCGCTTTTCGCAGACTCCATTTGATCTCCGCCCCGTTCATCGAACCGTTAATATGGTTTTTAAAATTATGGCCATCGGTCGTTAACGATTCGATTTTCGGTTCATACATCGAATGTTGTTTGCGGAAATATTTTGATGCGAATAACTTTCCGAAACACCCGTTTTTCTCATGACTAGACGTCCGCTGGGCTTCCGGCTTATTCCCCTCTTTCACGAACGCACTTAAGACTGCAGTGGACTTTTCCGAGTGTGGTTGATCAGGTGGCCATGATTGCATGTTCACATGCTCGAGAAATGCTACTCTTTCTATATCTTTCTCAGAAGTCGGATCATCTGAAAATGAGTCTTTCGACCGACGATGTCTTCGGTGTTTCTCTTTTGCAACGGCCTCCACACTTTCACTTTGTGAGCTTTTATCAACACCTCCCGGCCATGAAAAGGATTTGAATACTTGGAACGTAACATGCTCGTCTTGGACCCGCAGAGTTAATTCTCCCTTTTCCACGTCTATAAGAGTTCTGTCGGTCGCTAAAAATGGTTGTCCCAAGATAATCGGGATATCTTCGTCTTTCTCCATGTCGAGAATAATAAAATCCGTTGGGAAGATAAATTTATCCACTTTTACTAGCACGTCCTCAATCACTCCCCTCGGATACTTAATGGATCGATCTGCTAATTGCAAGGAGACCGTCATCGGCTTTGCTTCTCCAATTCCCAGCTTTTTGAAAATAGACAGAGGCATGAGGTTAATACTAGCACCGAGATCGCACAATGCCTTGTTAAAAGAAAGATTCCCCATGGTGCACGGTATGTTGAAACTTCCCGGATCTTTCAATTTTGGTGGAAGCTTCTTTTGAAGAATCGCGCTGCATTCCTCCGTCAAGGCGACAGTTTCAAACTCCTCGAGTTTTCTTTTCTTCGACAATATATCTTTCATGAATTTAACGTAGCTCGGCATTTGTTCCAATGCGTCGGAAAATGGAATGTTAATATGAAGCTTTTTGAACACGTCAAGGAACTTAGAGAATTGTTTGTCCGCCTTTTTCTGCTGTAGTCTCTGCGGAAACGGGACGGGGGGCACATATGCCTTCAGGTTATCCGGAAACGTTATCGAAGGTCTCCAATCTTGTGACTCCTCTGTCGCTAAATTATTCTTCTCCTCAATTTCACTCCTCTTTTCACACCTCCCGGGCTGGTCACACACCTCCTTCCCGCTTCTCAAACTGATTGCATTTAGACTCTCTCTAGGATTTGTCTCGGTTGTACTCGGCAATGCTCCCTCCGGGCGAGCTGTCAACACATTAGCAATTTGGCCCAGCTGGACTTCCAAGTTGCGAATGGAAGCGGAATGATTCTGCAATGTTGCTTCAGTACGAGTCATGAATTGACTCGTATTCGCTGCCAATTTCGCGATTGCTTCCTCGAGAGAAACTTTTGGAGCGGGAGGGGGCTATTGTTGGTTCTGAGCGAACGGGGGATGGTTTGAGTTCTGTCTGTTTCTCCACGAAAAGTTGGGATGATTACGCCACCCCGGATTATACGTGTTGGAGTACGGATTATTTTGCCGGTTTTCGTTTCCTAAAAACTGAGCTTGTTCAATTTGGGGCTGCTCGAACGGATTTCCGACTTGACACTCCGCGCTAGGGTGGGATCCATTACACCAATTGCATGTCTCAATGGTAACGGGGGAAGGTGCATGCGAAAATGCTTGGAGCTGCTGCGTTAATGTTGCGACTTGGGCTGACAATGTGGATATCGGATCATTACTAGAAACTTCCATAACTCGCTTCGGCGTTAATCTTTCAGATGGCCATTGATATGCGTTTGCGGCCATAGCTTCCAACAACGAGTGTGCCTCGGCCATAGTCTTTCCCATCAAAGCCCCACCGGCGGCTGCATCCACGAGAGTGCGTGTAGAGGCACTCAATGCATTGTAAAACGTCTGAATTTGAAGCCAGTCTGGAAGGCCATGATGTGGGCATCTTCGTAACAAATCTTTGTATCGCTCCCACGCCTCGTGGAGCGATTCCATATCATACTGACCAAAGGTGGTGATCTCGTTTCTCAATCTCGCCGTCTTAGAAGGTGGGAAGAATTTAGCAAGGAAGGCTTGCGCTAACTCTGCCCATGTTGTGATCGACCCCGGCGGTAAGGAATTCAGCCAAAATTTCGCTTTATCCCTCAAAGAGAAAGGGAAAAGCCGTAATCGGATAGCATCGTCGGTGACACCATTATTCTTGAACGTGTCACAAATCTCAAGAAAAGAAGCAATATGAGCGTTTGGGTCATCATTCGGCAATCCACAGAATTGGCTCGCCTGCACCATCTGAATGATCGCAGGCTTGATCTCGAAATTGTTGGCTTGGATAGTGGGATGCCGAATCCCCGAAAAATTAGCATTAATTTGCGGCATGGCATAGTCTCGAAGTGCCATTTCCGGTTGAGCTTGCTGCGCAATATTATTTCCTCCTTGAATTTCGATATTTTCGGCCATGGTCACCGTCGTCTGTAACTCTCGTTTCTCCTTCTTGTTCCTTCGAAGAGTGCGCTCGAGTTCGGTATCCAAAGGTAGTAGGCCTTCGTTACCGAGTTATCTCATGCACTACACGAAAGATCCTGAAAGGAAAAACAAATAAATAAAATTAAATACACTAAAATAAGTAAATAAACGTTCAAACTAAGACTAGAAATACTGAAATCGATATTAGCAAAAATTTCAGTCCCCGGCAACGGTGCCAAAAAATTGTTGCGATATTTGTTGAACGCAAGTGTACGTTATCGTATACAAGTAATAAAGTGATGAGTGAGTATCGTTCCCACGAGGACTGAATCACTAACTACCGATTTTTATGTATTCTAGTTTTATTCGAACAATCGAATTTTAGGTTTTGCAATTAATTACTAAGAAAATTAATAAAAGACTAGACAGTAGAAAACGATAGCTTGAAGAAAGGGAATCAAATGATGAATAAGTCTAGGATTCTGAATCCACCTCGGTTTATCCGAATTTACTCTCGATTATCTAAAGTTAATAATTTTCCCAATTTATTGAAGGCGAAGATTGCTAATATATTCTACCGCCTCTCCCGAGGTCAATAGATTTTTCTAAAGGCGAATAACGCACTCTATCCCTAGGTGAATTAATTCGTCAATAGGCAAAAAGCATAAAATCTCCAAAAGGCCACGTAGTTCCTATGAGTATATTCCTATCTCACAGAATAAAACGGTCCTCACCAATAGTTCCTCACCAATTCTCCTCTCCCGATTCGAATTGAATGATTAAAACAATACAACTATTGGCCAGATAATTGAAAGCATTAAACACGATTGGGAAAACTCAACAAAAAGGTAATTAATTAGATAATCTCAACGCAAATCCGTCAAAACGTAGGTTTCATCAAAATCCTAGATTAGGGTTTTAGCCTGACATGCTAATAAATGACAATACAGAATTAATAAATAGAAGCATGAAAATCAAACGCATATGAAGCTCGGATTCCTCCGTTCTTCGGCTTCCGCCCTCTGCTCTTGAAGTCTTCTGCTTCTCTTCCTCTTATGCCGTCTCCTCACGATTCTCTAATTCCAAGTTCCCCAAAGATCCAAAGATCAAAAGATGATTAATTAGGGTCTTAAACCCTTATTTATAGCTTTGCACAGTCTCCAAATCGCGTCCGTGTGAGTAGGTCGAGAACTGGCTTCGAAACGGCCCAAATCCGCGCGGAGCATAAAAAAACCACCAAGTGTGCCGCGGCGCACTAAATCTGTGCCGCGGCACGTGGCCTTCAGCTGAATGCCTGGGCGCCATTTAATTCATCTGTGCCGCGGCTCACCTGGACTGTGCCGCGGCACAGAGTACAGTCTACTTTGTGCCCGCTGGTTGTCTTCCTGTGCCGCGGCCCTGCTTCCTTGTGTCGCGGCTCACGGACAAAAATTGCCGTTTTCACCCGTTTCGCCTCGTTTTAGCTTCCGGACTCCAATCACCTGACAAACGCATAAAATTAAGGCATTAAAAGCTCATTTAAGCAAATTCACTCTCCAAAATAATACAAAATAATGGGAAATAAGCGTATAAAAATACGCCTAACAGGCTTGAGGTGTAAGAATCATGGAAAAATGTTGTTGGACATCAATCCATGAAGTCTTGGAGTTCATATCATCAATCATCCATCCTATAACATCCTCCGATCTACCGAATCAGGTCAGATTTTCTAGAAATCTAATTTTGGGGATTTTGGGTATTTTGTTCGATTTCGTCCGTTTAATCCGATTTAACTTAGGATTGTGATGGATTGATGATTATTTAGATGTATTGTATCGTTTCCCTTGTTATTCCATGGTTGGATCGTATCGATTCGTTGTTTTGGTCGAGTTCTTGATCGACACCTTGAAGGTGTCCGGTAAAATGTCATAGAGGAGTTTTCGGGCGTTCTACGATTATTCTTCCTCGTATGATCGATGATTTATTGATTATATGTTGTTAGGGTCGAATTCGTGTGAAGAACTCGAGTCGGAACCCTTCTGTTCGTCGTTTTCTTCAAGCTTCTCGATCGTGGGTGTATTCTTTTCCTTCGCCGGGGAATCGTAGGTGTTCGAGGTGTCCCGACTGAGCCATGATTGTAGGAGTGTCCGGTATCGATTATCGAGTCAAGTATCTTGCCCATACATTACGTGTTTTATGGATATATTAGTTGGTAATTTACGATACGTGATTTATGAATGCCTATAATTAACTTTCAAAGGAATTGATATGCTTTTCAATACTTCCTTAAAAGATGACTCGTATGATTTCGTTGTTAAATATACTTGTCTAAGTATGTGTGGGGTATCGTTTTGTGTCATTATGACGTTGTGGATTTATAGCTTAACCTTTCCTTGAGATATGTATGGAACGTATGCCTATTGATGATCCTGTCTCATTATGTCGTTCGGCGTGGTTGGATAGGTATTTTCCCCCGTTGCTATGTTATTGGTACCAGCTGCATCGTTGAAATTCTAGCATGAATCGTATCGTTACTTGGTCGTGAGTATATGTTGGATGAACTGGCCATTCTAGTAAGGTACCTCGACTATATATACTGTGATTGACCTTCGAGGCTTGTGGTGTGCAACTGTGATTTTGGAACGTGTGTGTGTGTGTTGTTCCTTCCACCCAGAGTGTCCGACGGGATGTCTGGGGGTCGATACTAAGGGGTACGGCCACGGAAGTGGACTTGGGTGCGTGTGTGGATGAACTTCCACCCGGAGTGTCCGATGGGATGTCTGGGGGTCGATACTAAAGGGGTACGGCCGCGGAAGTGGTTTCCCACCCGGAGTGTCCGACGGGATGTCTGGGGGTCGATACTAAGGGGTACGGCCGCGGGTTACCAGTTGTATTTTTCATCTTGAGGATGATGTTGCTGTTTTCATTAATTGTGATATTGTCCGGAGTATCACAATGCTTTGTGCTCGGGGTCGAGAGACATTATATATCGAGTCTTGGTGCTTGGCTAGAATGGCATAGGAATAATATGTTATGTGTAATGTGTCCTTGTAAGTGAATTGCAGTGGATGATCGGGTCGTAGGCCCTGTGTTTTGTGACCGGAATGGTTGGGTCGTGGACCCCGTGTTTTGGTAACGGAATTGCATTTTGGAAAATGAACTTTGGGGCTGTGACCCTAAATGACTTTCGAGGAATTAAGAACTTTTCAATTTCTAATGTTTTCAAAACTCCCGAGATTTGGAAATGTTTTCAAAGTGCTTACTTGCTTCGTTTCTACTTTCAGGACTTGATCTATTTTTTTTCTAAATATATCTCGGGAAGTCTTTCGTTGTATTCTCGGAATGTGTTGTGTATGGCTCGTTTTTGCACTTTATACTTGCACTAGCGAAACAGTGGAGTTTTGCTAACCCCCGAGTAATCGGGGGGTGGATATCTGTATTGTGTCCAGGTACATGCAGGTTTTCGGGAGCAAGACACAGGATCGGTATGAGGGATGATGAAAGACGAATGATACTAATCACACGAAGACCAGTTTTGGGTTCAGTTAGTCGGAGTCCATTGTATTGTCTTTTCCGTTGTCTTATTGTTTGTTGTTGCAAGTATTTTACCCTTGCATGTGTATAAGTCTGGATGAGTTTATGTATTTTGATTTGTAAGTCAGTGACGGAAGACCAAATCGGTCTATTGATTCGTTATTTTGATTCGTCAGTATGTAATGTAATGTGTTGTGTTGATGTCTAGCCTGGTGGATCCTCACGGAGAGGGTCTGCGGCGTGTAATATTCCCGGTTTGATCTGGGGGTGTTACATTTATGGTATCGGAGATTAGGTTGAGAAAACTAGGCTGTCGGGTCGAGTTATGTGTTGTTGAGTCTTGTATTGTCAGATTTTGTCTGACTGAGTCGTGTCGCGACGCGTCGTCTGAGTTTGTTGGTCGTGATTAGTATCGTGGGGCGATCATCATCTTCGTGCGACCTGTGGATGTAAGTCTCCCTTCTTTGTGTTGTGCCTCATGTGACACGATCTATTTTTATGATTATTTGTTAAGTGACGAAATCCTCTTATGGATTTTGATTTCTTGATACGTGATTATTTGACTCTCATATTTCGTTCATGTGAGGAGTAGTGTTGCTGGATTGTGCATGTTGGACTGTATTTCTTTTATCCGCTGCGTGAGTTCTTTTGTAATGGCTTTCGGTATTTTACCGACTGAGTTTTATTTCGAAAACAGATTCCCTTAATCGAGTTTTTGGCATTATGGCCTTGATCGTTTTGGCGAAATTCTTATGACGGTATTTAGTATTTTCTAAATGGCTTCTGTGAGTTTTTGAAATATTACCGTCATCGGCCTTTTTGGCGTTTTTGTAAATGGTTTTTATCCTGGTGGGTTCCGGCGTGGGACCCACGGCGCTATATTGTTCCGTGTATTTACCTAAAATTTTTGGGCATTCTAGCCCATTGAATTATTTTCGAAAACCTTGAGTATCTTAGAAAATAAATTTCGAGACGTACGTTTAAAATGAATTGTTTTCTCGTGGTACTTCTAAGGTGCCACAATATGTTTCAAAATTCTTCTACCTCGAAGACCAAAATGTTTTGAGATATTTTCATTGTTTTAGAAACACTTTTACTTAGACCCGAGGGTCGAATACTCTGAAAGTTTTTCACTAAAAGATAGTGTCCTCATTTTTAACAAATGCGAAATGGTTTTCCAAAGTCTCGATAATGATGTTTCACGTTTGTACTTTTTGAAGGGTGATACTCAAGATCAACTGGTGTTTTTCTAAATTTTTTTTCAAAAGGTGGTTTTCGTTTTTAAAACCCATCATTTCCTGCTTGTGGTCGGAGAAGGTGTGTATGATGTTGGTATTGTTGTTAGGGTGTTAGCCCTCCGAATTGTGTTTGAATTGGTGGTGTGAACGTTGAGTCGTTCGCCACGCATATGTTTTGTTAGCCCTTTGTGGGAGGTGTGATGACGATCTTTAATGTTGTCATTTCATGGCGGCTTGCGTGTTATCGCACCTGTGTGAGCTATTAAAACTTGGGTTTGTACGTTTGTGTACATGTGTGATTGTTTCATGATGTTTGTAATTGTGTGCTGGTTATTGTTCGGGCCGTTAAGGTCGCCGAACGATACCGTCATTGATGTAGTGTTTGTGTGTGTATTACTTTACGATGGTAATCGTTGTATATGATATGTGTTATGATTCTTTGTTGTGCTGAGTTGGCATCTCCGCTATGTTGTTTTGCGACGTTATGCCCCATTGTATTTTCGGTATGCCGAGCCGAGGCGTTTCAACCGTGATGTGCCGGGGCATGCACGTGTAAATTGTCCTTATCGTCGGTAACACATTTCAAGTGTGGACTCGAGGGACACAGAATTCAGTTTTGCGAATTGGTTACCGAGACTTCCGGAGTTCACGCTTAGAACAGTCATCATAATCGGCTTTGAGAGGCCTTTGAAGGATGTTTCTGTCGGTTGCTTGTTGTGTTGTCACCTTGATTTCGTGTTGTGAGTTTCGGGAACGACACTTCTTTTAGAAGAGGTCGAATATAATACCCGTATTATTTTTGGCTCCTGCATTTTCTCTTTCTCAATTCTATCGGCTCACTCGTGTTCGTTGATACTTTCTGAACTTGTTCTGTATTCCGGTTTCATCGTTCGAACGAGCTGTGATCTTGTTTTGGGTCGATCTGGTTATCGCTGTGACTTTCCGAGTTCGGTTCAATTCTTGTGAACCTTGTTCGGAAGTAACATTTTTTTTCAGTTCTACTAGTTCTTGTATTCGAAGTGGATCGGACTTTGGACTTCTGTATTTTCGACTCTGTCGACTCGTTTCGGTTCGTTAACATTTTCTGAGCTTGCCCTGTCCCTTACTTTTGTTAATCGAACGAGGGTGGTATTGTTTCGGAATTACTCGTTTGTCGTTGTGACTTTTCAATTGCTATTCCCTTTCCTGTGGATCTTATGTGAGTGCGCATCTTGTTGTTTTCACCGAATCATGTTTTGTCTCGAGTCGAGATGTGAACCTCGGAGTTGTCGGTTGAACCTTATTGTTCTTCGTGACCCGAACATGATTATTCGATTTTTGTTAACTCGATCGTTGTGGTTCGATCATTGATTGTTCGGTTTTTGTTGATCTCGTTTCGTGATTGTTGAACGTTCAGACTCCTTCGTAATTCCCTTAAGTTCGGGAAATTAGTCTCGTTTCCGATCTTCCAACCCTTGGGCGGTGGAATTCCGTATTTGTTCAGCGTTTGGCTCGCGTTTTGATTGATGAACCGTTGGGTTGGTCAATCGTGTTGATTTTTGTTCGTTGTGCTTTTTGATTGTTCAGATAATCGACTCGATTGTATTATCCGTTTTATGACGCTTATCACTTGTTGGTTTTATTATATCTCTACCGGTGGCGTTGTGTTGGTCGTCGTGGAGCATGTTTTCACGCCGTATATTCCTTTGCGTTGCTTGTAACGTTTCGCCGTTGGGCGTAAGTTATGCGTTTCTTGTGTATCTCGTTGAGTTTTCCTGGCGGGATATTGCTCCTCCCTACTTGTTTTAAGTCTCGAGACTAAACTTCTTTTAAGGAGGGTAGAATGTAATATCCGCAATTTCGGATTTCCGGTAATTTTCATTTTTCGGCAGAGGTCCATTTCGATGACTTTCTCATGACCGTTTCGTCATTCTGAGAATGATTAATTCTACACTTTTTGACATCCGAGTTCGTTTCGGTGCCGTTTTGTTGAGTTCCGTGTTTTTTAATGACTTTTCCGCACTCGAGTTCGATTCTCATGAATCTCGTTCGAAATTACTGTTTCGAGTTTCCTGTAAGTCTGTTTAACTTTGTTAGACGTGTTGTGAACTTAGGTTTGGTTATTCGATCACGTATCGTGATTTTCGGGCGTTTTGGGCCATTTTCGTAATTTCCCAAAGTTTGGGGTAATTACCTTCCGTTTTCGAATTTCGAGCCTTCGGGTGGTCGGAATCATGTGTTCTCTTAGTGCTCGAGTTCGTCTTTGCGAGTACTTCGTAACCGTATCTTCGATTCATATTCAGGTTCGGGTTTCGGGGTCGTTCGGGCCGTCGTTCGGGCCCAGGCCGGCACTGGCCGAGTTACGGCCGGTAGTGCTCGGCAGTTACGTACGTAAGTCCGGTTACGTACGTAAGGCCGGTTACGTACGTAACGGGCCGGCAGATTTGGGGCAGTGACTCGGTTACGTACGTAAGCCTTGGCCGGTTACGTACGTAACTCGGCGTGATCGGCTATTTAAGGCCTGGCAGCGTGTTTTTCATCCATTTTTCTCATTCTCCTCCTTGTCTTCCGCGGCTTGAGGTGTAAGAATCATGGAAAAATGTTGTTGGACAATCAATCCATGAAGTCTTGGAGTTCATATCATCAATCATCCATCCTATAACATCCTCCGATCTACCGAATCAGGTCAGATTTTCTAGAAATCTAATTTTGGGGATTTTGGGTATTTTGTTCGATTTCATCCGTTTAATCCGATTTAACTTAGGATTGTGATGGATTGATGATTATTTAGATGTATTGTATCGTTTCCCTTGTTATTCCATGGTTGGATCGTATCGATTCGTTGTTTTGGTCGAGTTCTTGATCGACACCTTGAAGGTGTCCGGTAAAATGTCATAGAGGAGTTTTCGGGCGTTCTACGATTATTCTTCCTCGTATGATCGATGATTTATTGATTATATGTTGTTAGGGTCGAATTCGTGTGAAGAACTCGAGTCGCAACCCTTCTGTTCGTCGTTTTCTTCAAGCTTCTCGATCGTGGGTGTATTCTTTTCCTTCGCCGGGGAATCGTAGGTGTTCGAGGTGTCCCGACTGAGCCATGATTGTAGGAGTGTCCGGTATCGATTATCGAGTCAAGTATCTTGCCCATACATTACGTGTTTTATGGATATATTAGTTGGTAATTTACGATACGTGATTTATGAATGCCTATAATTAACTTTCAAAGGAATTGATATGCTTTTCAATACTTCCTTAAAAGATGACTCGTATGATTTCGTTGTTAAATATACTTGTCTAAGTATGTGTGGGGTATCGTTTTGTGTCATTATGACGTTGTGGATTTATAGCTTAACCTTTCCTTGAGATATGTATGGAACGTATGCCTATTGATGATCCTGTCTCATTATGTCGTTCGGCGTGGTTGGATAGGTATTTTCCCCCGTTGCTATGTTATTGGTACCAGCTGCATCGTTGAAATTCTAGCATGAATCGTATCGTTACTTGGTCGTGAGTATATGTTGGATGAACTGGCCATTCTAGTAAGGTACCTCGACTATATATACTGTGATTGACCTTCGAGGCTTGTGGTGTGCAACTGTGATTTTGGAACGTGTGTGTGTGTGTGTTGTTCCTTCCACCCAGAGTGTCCGACGGGATGTCTGGGGGTCGATACTAAGGGGTACGGCCACGGAAGTGGACTTGGGTGCGTGTGTGGATGAACTTCCACCCGGAGTGTCCGATGGGATGTCTGGGGGTCGATACTAAAGGGGTACGGCCGCGGAAGTGGTTTCCCACCCGGAGTGTCCGACGGGATGTCTGGGGGTCGATACTAAGGGGTACGGCCGCGGGTTACCAGTTGTATTTTTCATCTTGAGGATGATGTTGCTGTTTTCATTAATTGTGATATTGTCCGGAGTATCACAATGCTTTGTGCTCGGGGTCGAGAGACATTATATATCGAGTCTTGGTGCTTGGCTAGAATGGCATAGGAATAATGTGTTATGTGTAATGTGTCCTTGTAAGTGAATTGCAGTGGATGATCGGGTCGTAGGCCCTGTGTTTTGTGACAGGAATGGTTGGGTCGTGGACCCCGTGTTTTGGTAACGGAATTGCATTTTGGAAAATGAACTTTGGGGCTGTGACCCTAAATGACTTTCGAGGAATTAAGAACTTTTCAATTTCTAATGTTTTCAAAACTCCCGAGATTTGGAAATGTTTTCAAAGTGCTTACTTGCTTCGTTTCTACTTTCAAGACTTGATCTATTTTTTTTCTAAATATATCTCGGGAAGTCTTTCGTTGTATTCTCGGAATGTGTTGTGTATGGCTCGTTTTTGCACTTTATACTTGCACTAGCGAAACAGTGGAGTTTTGCTAACCCCCGAGTAATCGGGGGGTGGATATCTGTATTGTGTCCAGGTACATGCAGGTTTTCGGGAGCAAGACACAGGATCGGTATGAGGGATGATGAAAGACGAATGATACTAATCACACGAAGACCAGTTTTGGGTTCAGTTAGTCGGAGTCCATTGTATTGTCTTTTCCGTTGTCTTATTGTTTGTTGTTGCAAGTATTTTACCCTTGCATGTGTATAAGTCTGGATGAGTTTATGTATTTTGATTTGTAAGTCAGTGACGGAAGACCAAATCGGTCTATTGATTCGTTATTTTGATTCGTCAGTATGTAATGTAATGTGTTGTGTTGATGTCTAGCCTGGTGGATCCTCACGGAGAGGGTCTGCGGCGTGTAATATTCCCGGTTTGATCTGGGGGTGTTACATTTATGGTATCGGAGATTAGGTTGAGAAAACTAGGCTGTCGGGTCGAGTTATGTGTTGTTGAGTCTTGTATTGTCAGATTTTGTCTGACTGAGTCGTGTCGCGACGCGTCGTCTGAGTTTGTTGGTCGTGATTAGTATCGTGGGGCGATCATCATCTTCGTGCGACCTGTGGATGTAAGTCTCCCTTCTTTGTGTTGTGCCTCATGTGACACGATCTATTTTTATGATTATTTGTTAAGTGACGAAATCCTCTTATGGATTTTGATTTCTTGATACGTGATTATTTGACTCTCATATTTCGTTCATGTGAGGAGTAGTGTTGCTGGATTGTGCATGTTGGACTGTATTTCTTTTATCCGCTGCGTGAGTTCTTTTGTAATGGCTTTCGGTATTTTACCGACTGAGTTTTATTTCGAAAACAGATTCCCTTAATCGAGTTTTTGGCATTATGGCCTTGATCGTTTTGGCGAAATTCTTATGACGGTATTTAGTATTTTCTAAATGGCTTCTGTGAGTTTTTGAAATATTACCGTCATCGGCCTTTTTGGCGTTTTTGTAAATGGTTTTTATCCTGGTGGGTTCCGGCGTGGGACCCACGGCGCTATATTGTTCCGTGTATTTACCTAAAATTTTTGGGCATTCTAGCCCATTGAATTATTTTCGAAAACCTTGAGTATCTTAGAAAATAAATTTCGAGACGTACGTTTAAAATGAATTGTTTTCTCGTGGTACTTCTAAGGTGCCACAATATGTTTCAAAATTCTTCTACCTCGAAGACCAAAATGTTTTGAGATATTTTCATTGTTTTAGAAACACTTTTACTTAGACCCGAGGGTCGAATACTCTGAAAGTTTTTCACTAAAAGATAGTGTCCTCATTTTTAACAAATGCGAAATGGTTTTCCAAAGTCTCGATAACGATGTTTCACGTTTGTACTTTTTGAAGGGTGATACTCAAGATCAACTGGTGTTTTTCTAAATTTTTTTTCAAAAGGTGGTTTTCGTTTTTAAAACCCATCATTTCCTGCTTGTGGTCGGAGAAGGTGTGTATGATGTTGGTATTGTTGTTAGGGTGTTAGCCCTCCGAATTGTGTTTGAATTGGTGGTGTGAACGTTGAGTCGTTCGCCACGCATATGTTTTGTTAGCCCTTTGTGGGAGGTGTGATGACGATCTTTAATGTTGTCATTTCGTGGCGGCTTGCGTGTTATCGCACCTGTGTGAGCTATTAAAACTTGGGTTTGTACGTTTGTGTACATGTGTGATTGTTTCATGATGTTTGTAATTGTGTGCTGGTTATTGTTCGGGCCGTTAAGGTCGCCGAACGATACCGTCATTGCTGTAGTGTTTGTGTGTGTATTACTTTACGATGGTAATCGTTGTATATGATATGTGTTATGATTCTTTGTTGTGCTGAGTTGGCATCTCCGCTATGTTGTTTTGCGACGTTATGCCCCATTGTATTTTCGGTATGCCGAGCCGAGGCGTTTCAACCGTGATGTGCCGGGGCATGCACGTGTAAATTGTCCTTCTCGTCGGTAACACATTTCAAGTGTGGACTTGAGGGACACAGAATTCAGTTTTGCGAATTGGTTACCGAGACTTCCGGAGTTCACGCTTAGAACAGTCATCATAATCGGCTTTGAGAGGCCTTTGAAGGATGTTTCTGTCGGTTGCTTGTTGTGTTGTCACCTTGATTTCGTGTTGTGAGTTTCGGGAACGACACTTCTTTTAGAAGAGGTCGAATATAATACCCGTATTATTTTTGGCTCCTGCATTTTCTCTTTCTCAATTCTATCGGCTCACTCGTGTTCGTTGATACTTTCTGAACTTGTTCTGTATTCCGGTTTCATCGTTCGAACGAGCTGTGATCTTGTTTTGGGTCGATCTGGTTATCGCTGTGACTTTCCGAGTTCGGTTCAATTCTTGTGAACCTTGTTCGGAAGTAACATTTTTTTTCAGTTCTACTAGTTCTTGTATTCGAAGTGGATCGGACTTTGGACTTCTGTATTTTCGACTCTGTCGACTCGTTTCGGTTCGTTAACATTTTCTGAGCTTGCCCTGTCCCTTACTTTTGTTAATCGAACGAGGGTGGTATTGTTTCGGAATTACTCGTTTGTCGTTGTGACTTTTCAATTGCTATTCCCTTTCCTGTGGATCTTATGTGAGTGCGCATCTTGTTGTTTTCACCGAATCATGTTTTGTCTCGAGTCGAGATGTGAACCTCGGAGTTGTCGGTTGAACCTTATTGTTCTTCGTGACCCGAACATGATTATTCGATTTTTGTTAACTCGATCGTTGTGGTTCGATCATTGATTGTTCGGTTTTTGTTGATCTCGTTTCGTGATAGCTGAACGTTCAGACTCCTTCGTAATTCCCTTAAGTTCGGGAAATTAGTCTCGTTTCCGATCTTCCAACCCTTGGGCAGTGGAATTCCGTATTTGTTCAGCGTTTGGCTCGCGTTTTGATTGATGAACCGTTGGGTTGGTCAATCGTGTTGATTTTTGTTCGTTGTGCTTTTTGATTGTTCAGATAATCGACTCGATTGTATTATCCGTTTTATGACGCTTATCACTTGTTGGTTTTATTATGTCTCTACCGGTGGCGTTGTGTTGGTCGTCGTGGAGCATGTTTTCACGCCGTATATTCCTTTGCGTTGCTTGTAACGTTTCGCCGTTGGGCGTAAGTTATGCGTTTCTTGTGTATCTCGTTGAGTTTTCCTGGCGGGATATTGCTCCTCCCTACTTGTTTTAAGTCTCGGGACTAAACTTCTTTTAAGGAGGGTAGAATGTAATATCCGCAATTTCGGATTTCCGGTAATTTTCATTTTTCGGCAGAGGTCCATTTCGATGACTTTCTCATGACCGTTTCGTCATTCTGAGAATGATTAATTCTACACTTTTTGACATCCGAGTTCGTTTCGGTGCCGTTTTGTTGAGTTCCGTGCTTTTTAATGACTTTTCCGCACTCGAGTTCGATTCTCGTGAATCTCGTTCGAAATTACTGTTTCGAGTTTCCTGTAAGTCTGTTTAACTTTGTTAGACGTGTTGTGAACTTCGGTTTGGTTATTCGATCACGTATCGTGATTTTCGGGCGTTTTGGGCCATTTTCGTAATTTCCCAAAGTTTGGGGTAATTACCTTCCGTTTTCGAATTTCGAGCCTTCGGGTGGTCGGAATCATGTGTTCTCTTAGTGCTCGAGTTCGTCTTTGCGAGTACTTCGTAACCGTATCTTCGATTCATATTCAGGTTCGGGTTTCGGGGTCGTTCGGGCCGTCGTTCGGGCCCAGGCCGGCACTGGCCGAGTTACGGCCGGTAGTGCTCGGCAGTTACGTACGTAAGTCGATTCGACGTAAGGCCGATTACGACGTAACGGGCGGCAGATTTGGGCGATGACTCGGTTACGTCGTAAGCCTTGGCGATTACGTCGTAACTCGGCGGCGATCGGCTATTTAAGGCCTGGCAGCGTGTTTTTCATCCATTTTTCTCATTCTCCTCCTTGTCTTCCGCGGCTTGAGGTGTAAGAATCATGGAAAAATGTTGTTGGACAATCAATCCATGAAGTCTTGGAGTTCATATCATCAATCATCCATCCTATAACATCCTCCGATCTACCGAATCAGGTCAGATTTTCTAGAAATCTAATTTTGGGGATTTTGGGTATTTTGTTCGATTTCATCCGTTTAATCCGATTTAACTTAGGATTGTGATGGATTGATGATTATTTAGATGTATTGTATCGTTTCCCTTGTTATTCCATGGTTGGATCGTATCGATTCGTTGTTTTGGTCAAGTTCTTGATCGACGCCTTGAAGGTGTCCGGTAAAATGTCATAGAGGGGTTTTCGGGTGTTCTACGATTATTCTTCCTCGTATGATCGATGATTTATTGATTATATGTTGTTAGGGTCGAATTCGTGTGAAGAACTCGAGTCGGAACCCTTCTGTTCGTCGTTTTCTTCAAGCTTCTCGATCGTGGGTGTATTCTTTTCCTTCGCCGAGGAATCATAGGTGTTCTAGGTGTCCCGACTGAGCCATGATTGTAGGAGTGTCCGGTATCGATTATCGAGGCAAGTATCTTGCCCATACATTACGTGTTTTGTGGATATATTAGTTGGTAATTTACGATACGTGATTTATGAATGCCTATAATTAACTTTCAAAGGAATTGATATGCTTTTCAATACTTCCTTAAAAGATGACTCGTATGATTTCGTTGTTAAATATACTTGTCTAAGTATGTGTGGGGTATCGTTTTGTGTGATTATGACGTTGTGGATTTATAGCTTAACCTTTCCTTGAGATATGTATGGAACGTATGCCTATTGATGATCATGTCTCATTGTGTCGTTCGGCGTGGTTGGATAGGTATTTTCCCTCGTTGCTATGTTATTGGTACTAGCTGCATCGTTGAAATTCTAGCATGAATCGTATCGTTACTTGGTCGTGAGTATATGTTGGATGAACTGGCCATTCTAGTAAGGTACCTCGACTATATATACTGTGATTGACCTTCGAGGCTTGTGGTTTGCAACTGTGATTTTGGAACGTGTGTGTGTGTGTTGTTCCTTCCACCCGGAGTGTCCGACGGGATGTCTGGGGGTCGATACTAAGGGGTACGGCCAGGAAGTGGACTTGGGTGCGTGTGTGGATGAACTTCCACCCGGAGTGTCCGACGGGATGTCTGGGGGTCGATACTAGAAGTACGGCCGCGAAATGGTTTCCCACCGGAGTGTCCGACGGGATGTCCGGGGTCGATACTAAGGGGTACGGCCGCGGGTTACCGATTGTAGTTTTCATCTTGAGGATGATGTTCTGTTTTAGTTAATTGTGATATAGTAATGAGTATCACAATTCTTTGTGCTCGGGTCGAGAGACATTATATATCGAGTCTTGGTGCTTGGCTAGAATGGCATAGGAATAATGTGTTATGTGTAATGTGTCCTTGTAAGTGAATTGCGGTGGATGATCGGGTCGTAGGCCTGTGTTTTTTGACCGAATGGTTGGGTCGTGGACCCCGTGTTTTGTTAACGGAATTGCATTTTGGAAAATGAACTTTGGTTTGTGACCCTAAATGACTTTCGAGGAATTAAGAACTTTTCAATTTCTAATGTTTTCAAAACTCCCGAGATTTGGAAATGTTTTCAAAGTGCTTACTTGCTTCGTTTCTACTTTCAAGACTTGATCTATTTTTTTTCTAAATATATCTCGGGAAGTCTTTCGTTGTATTCTCGGAATGTGTTGTGTATGGCTCGTTTTTGCACTTTATACTTGCACTAGCGAAACAGTGGAGTTTTGCTAACCCCCGAGTAATCGGGGGGTGGATATCTGTATTGTGTCCAGGTACATGCAGGTTTTCGGGAGCAAGACACAGGATCGGTACGAGGGATGATGAAAGACGAATGATACTAATCACACGAAGACCAGTTTTGGGTTCAGTTAGTCGGAGTCCATTGTATTGTCTTTTCCGTTGTCTTATTGTTTGTTGTTGCAAGTATTTTACCCTTGCATGTGTATGAGTCTGGATGAGTTTATGTATTTTGATTTGTAAGTCAGTGACGGAAGACCAAATTGGTCTATTGATTCGTTATTTTAATTCGTCAGTATGTAATGTAATGTGTTGTGTTGATGTCTAGCCTGGTGGATCCTCACGGAGAGGGTCTGCGGCGTGTAATATTCCCGGTTTGATCTGGGGGTGTTACAGTTGTGGCCGACACCTTGAGTCGGAAACCGGTTACGTTGCAGACGCTTGAGATCCTTACATCTCAATCTGAGCTTCAGCGGGTGTTGATTGAGTTGGATGTTGAGGTTTTGTTGCCAGGATCTGTCGGGCAACTTTGTGCTTTAGATATTTCGTCGTCTCTGATCGATGAAATTAAACTGAAGCAGTTGGAGGATCCGATGATTTCTCAAATCCGAGAGAATGTTCTTAAGGGAAAGTCTCTGGGGTTTTTGATTCATGAATATGGTGTGTTGAGATCCCAGAGTCGGCTGTGTGTGCCGAACGACTCGGAATTGAGGCAGAGTATTTTGCGTGAGGCCCATGCTACGCCTTACTCTATTCATCCTGGTTCGAGTAAGATGTACAAGGACCTGAGGAGGAACTTTTGGTGGAATGATATGAAGGAGGAGGTCGCACGGTTTGTAGAGAGATGTTTGACTTGTCAGCAGGTCAAAATCGTGCATCAGCGACCGGCTGGGTTATTGCAGTCGCTTCCCGTTCCGTAATGGAAATGGGAAGATATTTAGATGGACATCATATGGTTCATATGTAGGAAGTCCTCATATGGTTCATTTGGTGAACCTGTAGGGATAGGAGTTTGTACCTGCTCTGGGGCTGGACCTCTGTCAGTTCAGCCGGTGCTTCTGTTGGGAGAAAAAGGGACTGATTGCTGATGCCTCGGTGGGGTGTCTGTAGCCTGCTGTATAGGAGGGACTGATTCCTCTTGTTGACTTTTAGATTCCGCCTGTTCCTTAGGAGGGACTGAATCTTCCTATTGGACGGTGCATGATGCATCTCCCACTATTGCACGGACTAATGCCTCATTGACGGTAGATGTGTAACACCCCAAGACGTTCAGGGCATATTACAGCATCGTGGACCCCACCCTTTAGAATCCACCAGGCTAACACACACAGTCGACATTACGACGGTGATAAACATCATCAACATACGAACGAACTCTCAATCCAAGACATACAAAATAAGTAGACCGAACTCAACAGCACAATTCAACATCAACACCAACCCCAAATCGGGTAGACAACAATTACAATGTTCAAAAGAAAGAAGTACTCGAGTACTGAAACAAATGACATGTTTAATAAAATTTAAAAGACATGACATCAACGAACGACCATTGAACAGAATCACCCTTGCCCATAATCATCGTACTGTTCGTATGCTCGTTCGCCTCCAAGACCTGTACCTGAAATACAAAAGTATTTCCCCCATTTAAGGGGATAGCGACAACAGTACTGCAAGTACAATCTATTTGGACTACCATTCTAATCAGATGAAATATGCGCCAAAATTATTGTAGAAAACATTTTTATATTCCGGAATATCACGGTGCACAAGCACAAAACACATTTCTCCAACAAAACATTTCAAAGGTTAATCATTGGTACGAGATTCACGGCCACCGTACCCCGCAGAGGCCCCATCGGACCATCCCTGGGTGATTAACCTCAATTCATGATACGCATACCCACTGCACTATGTATCCCCAGAGGCCTCGTCGGACCATCCCTGGGTGAAGATACACATTCACAACCACAACATACACGGGAATTTATAATTCAAATACTAGAATATGCAAACAAATGTAAAGTACTTGCCTTTGAGACATCTTTGATGAAACAGAAAGTGAACAACGGTTATGAATGACCCGGAGTGACCACGTCCGCTCCTAAATGCAAAGTTAACAAAAATCAGTCCTAAACGATAATGATAATCGAACGGAATATGCCCACAACCCCGATTACAACCACAACAGTACGTATACGTTCACTACGGGCGAGGGTTTTCACAAAACCTCCCCGAATCAACAATCCACGGATTAAACACGACGGAAATAGATTGGAAATCATCTGATAACATCAATCGATAGGAAATATTGCAACACAAATGAACGATACGAGTTTAGGAAGACAAAACCTGAAAACCCCCCAAAATGGACAACGTTAGGGTTCTAGTCGAAATACCTCGAAATCGGATGGAGGAAGATGGTTAAGATGATGATAAACTTCACTTGAAGCACAATACTCGATTTATCATGGAACTCCACGGACTAATCTTGAAGAATCGCTCGAAATCACTCGTAGGAACACAATTCGTAGACAAGGAAGGAGGAAAGAAAGAAATGACGCGACTGGAACCTGTTCAGGTATTAAATACCTGACTGCTCGTTACGTACGTTAACATGGTGAGGTTAACGTACGTAATGCCTCTTATGTACGTAACACTCATGAGTTAGCGTATGTAAGGGCTCAGCAGAACAATCTGCCTAATTTGATGAGGCCGATAGCGTACGCTACATCAGACAGTTAGCGTACGCTATAAGGAAGCTTACGTATGTAACACACATGAGTTAACGTACGTAAGAACTCGACAGAAACTTGGCATAAGATATTGTCCAAAACATTGAGGACCATAACGTACGTTAACACTAACGTTTAACGTATGTTATACGTGTATCGATAGCGCACACAAGAAAGCATGAATAACGTACATTATTCATGCAGCAGTTCAACACTGCTGAATGCAGTTCGTTGCTCGGGGGATATACGAAGTCGAAATGCAACCAAAGATAAGATCCAGAATATAAATACGAAGTAGTCACGATGGCGAAGCTGATTGCTGAAAGAAAGTACGATTCTGACTACCGGGAGATTTGAAATACGACAAAGGAGATAAAATTCCCTAAACTTATAGGAAATTACAAAACGGCCCGAAACGTCCGAAAATCACGATACGACGTCGGATTATCAAACCGAAACTCACAACATGAATAACTCAACCGTACGGACTCGAAGAAATGAACAAGGAACGAAATCGAATGAGTTTTACGAGAATTGAACGTACATGCGACAAAACATAACATAAAGCGAAATTACGTAAAAACACCTCCGAAACTCGTCCAAATAGAAAAACACCAAGAACAAATAGATTCAAACGTTGAAACGGTTACAAGTGAGTCGATAAAAATAGACATGCTCCAAAAATAGAAACTGCTAAAAATAAAAGGATACGAATATTACAAGACGCTGGTTTCTCCAGCTACTAGACATGTGCAGCAACTTCAGTAGATAGAGAATGGACATAGTTTCTTAGTAGAAATAGCTTGTTTTGCCCTTTGGCATATAGTAATATTCTTTTCTGCCCCAAGTTTAGTAACAACTCTTTTGATACCCAAATTGTCGAAATTGACCTTTACTCGAATAAAATTCGAGTCATATATTATAATTTCGAGTAATATAATTTCGAGTCAACTTCAAAAAAAACAATATCGAGGAAGGTTGAAAATATGGGTTACCGGAGTCCGAAATTTCGGGTTACACGAGTCCAATTCGTGTCACCCGAATACAATTCGGGACATGTAAATAAAAAAAAAGTCTCCCGAATTCATTCGGGAGATTTAAAAAAAAAAAATCGGGTTACACGAGTCCAATTCGTGTCACCCGAATACAATTCGGGACATGTAAATAAAAAAAAAAGTCTCCCGAATTCATTCGGGAGATGTAAAAAAAATCGGGTTACACGAGTCCAATTCGTGTCACCCGAATACAATTCGTGTCACACGAATTTTTTTATACATCTCCCGAATGGAGACCTTTTTTTTTTTTAAAATCTCCCGAATTCATTCGGGAGACCCTCTTCTTCTTCTTTTTTTTTTTTTAATTTTTTATACATTACTCGAATATTCGAGTTTCACGAATATATTACTCGAAATACTCGAGTTCATCTTTAAGACAATACTCGAACGGGCTTTTTTTTCACGAATCCACATTCGGGTTTCACGAATAAAAAAAAATCGTCTCCCGAATTCATTCGGGAGATTTAAAAAAAAATCGGGTTACACGAGTCCAATTCGTGTCACCCGAATACAATTCGGGACATGTAAATAAAAAAAATCTCCCGAATTCATTCGGGAGATGTAAAAAAAAAATCGGGTTACACGAATATTCGAGTTTCACGAATTTATTACTCGAAAAACTCGAGTTGACCTTTAAAACAATACTCGAAATGGCTTCTTCTTCACGAATCTGAAACACAAAACTCGAACCGGCTTCTTCATCTCCTTCCTCACGAATCTGAATCCCAACGAGTTTCACGAAACAAAGACTTCCTTCTTCACGAATCGAGTTTCACGAATCGAGTTTCACGAAAACAATACTCGAACGGGCTTCTTCTTCACGAATCCGAATCGAGTTTCACGAAAACATTCTTCCCAGTCGTCTTCTTTCTTCCTTCTTCACGAGTTTCACGAATCTGTGGAATTCGAGTTTCACAAATCTTAGTTTCAAGAATCCGAATTATTTCCTCATCCTCGATGGCGAATTCGACTTCCCCGAATAGCGTCATTGTGAAATGCCGATTCCACGCCGCCACCGAAAACCAGGTAAGATTTTATTTTCGTGTCACTCGAGTATGTTCGTTGCTCGATTTTGGTTTACACATTTTATATTTGATTTACACGATTTGAATTCGAATTATAAGATTTGCATTCGATTTACACGATGAAAAATTAAATTAAAATAGAGAAATTTGAATTTGGGAATTAAGTAGCGCCGGTCAACCCCAAATACTTATCGTGTGTTGATATCGTAACTATTGTTTATGTATGAATTGATATCGATTGAATTGATGTCGTGTTGAATTTATTATTTATGTAACCTTGGTAATTCGTATTCGAGTTTCAATTCGAATTTGGGAATGTTATAAATATGGATATCTTTTCGAATTTAGTTAGTTTGTTTCGTTTAGTTAGTTTATTTCGTTTAGTTAGTTTATTTCATTTTTTTTATTTGTCTTACTCGAATATAGTTTATAAGTTACTCAAATTGGACTAATGGCCTTCCACAATTAGAACGACGCAAATTTATTTATGATTATTCGAATTGACATAAAACTACTAGAATTAGGATGACTCGGATTGTATTAGAATGTCTCGAATTGCATTAGATGATTGAAATTGAATTAGGATGTCTCAAGTTGAATTAGAATAACTCGATGGAAATAAATCGAATAATTCCCACTGTTACTCGAATTATTCACTTACTTTTTCCCGATTACATATTACTTCAATACACCCGCATGAAGCTAAAATTAAGATAAATTTGAATCGGCAGGTTGTTTGGAAGAGGCCGAATATGCGAGGTTCGAAATGCTCCATAAATGGGTATGTTAGGTTAGGGATTGTTAAGACGATTGTTCTTGAGTCATGAGTGTAGGTGATGACACTATTAGGGAGTTTAGAGAGTCGTGTCTTGGACACTTTGTCCGGGAGGAGTGGGGGGGTTTGTATCTAATGCCGCATTGCATGCCTTGTTCTCGAACGAGGTAATTAGACCGGATGCACAGGCCGATGAGTTTTAGTTTAGGCTCGGTCATCGATTTATTCGATTTTCTAGATATGAGTATGCGTTAGTCACCGGCTTGCGATTCGGAGACTCCGACTTTGATGTACACGGGGACGATGTTCCACCGGAGGGGAGCGTGTACGATCGGTATCCGTTGCTCAGTGGTGGGGGGGCAGATGTTAGACCGTATTCGTGATCGATTTGCTGCTGGATATTTTAGAGAGCATCCCGGTGATGCGCTGAAGGTCGCTAAGGTGCTGTGTGTCTGCTATTTGATATTCGGTGTGGATGGTGGCAAGCGTATTGCTGACCGGTGGTTGTGGACATTGGTTGAGGACCAGACTCGGTGGGAGAGCTTTCCATGGGGCTTATATTCATATCAGATTTTAGTTACGTATTTGAGCGATGTTCCCACTGAGGTCCCCGCTGGTCTGGATCCGAGTTACCATTTTTATGGTAACATATACGCTATTATGGTACGTCCTCGCATTTATTAACTTAATTATATACTCAAACTCAGAATAAATATTGTTATTGTTTCTTATGTTGGGATTCAATTATTGTTTTCAGATATGGGCTTGCGATGCTATACCTTCGTTAGGCTCTAAATGTGGGACCATGCTCGGAGCTTCTTTCATCCAGCGACCTCGTTGTACACGCTGGAAGTTGAAGAAGCTGGGTCATGTTGATTTTACCATATTCTTCGATGATGAGGTAATCAATTATAGGTTTTCAATACGTAAAAAACTTTTGTAGATATTAAAGGTAATAATTACTGAAAATGAATCATTGAATTGTATTTAGATTGATTGTTTTGAGGTGTTATCTCCGACACCTGAGGAGGAGCAGGAGCTGTATATGCAGTCCATTAGTGATGCTGCCAGCGAGCGGGTGCAGTATACGCACAGGATGGCCCTATGCAAGAAGGGTGGGGGGAAGGGGAAGGGGAAGGGGAAGGGGAAGGGAAGGGGAGGGCTCGTAATGGTGATGCTTCTGTCGGTGATCTAGCCGGAGAGCGTATTGTCCGGCAGCAGACATCTGGTCCGGTTATTTCTGACCCTATATATCTTACTCATGGACGTGAGTCATCAGCAGAGCCTCGTGAGCCTGTGCATACTGATTTGCCGCCCCATAGTTCTCCGATATGGGGTCCGCACCAGACTGCATCTTCTTCGGCACGGGGTACTGTGAGATCGCGCCGACATCGATTTTGATACTCTTTTCACCCATATACGTGCATATATGGATTCATCGGTCGAGCAGATGCGTCGATATGTTGATGACGCGGTAGGCAAGTTATGTCGACATATTGATTAGGTAGTGGGCCAGTCTGCTCCTCTTGATACACCGGCATGGGACTTTGGAGGTATTAATGATCTTATGCGCGATTTTCCTTCTCATGCCTCGATTCCGACAGAGCCTCGATTTGACGGAGCGCCTATTCCCCCCGAGCAGACTGAGAGAGTCCCCGACGCTGGCGGATCATCGTTGCCGACAGAGACTCGTGTGGATGGAGTGTCGTCTCCCACCAAGCAGACTATGGGTGTCCCTAGCCCCGGCGGAGCATCGGTCCCGGTAGAGTGCACTGCGAGTCTCGATCATCATGCTGATGGAGCCTCGGTCCCGGTAGAGTGCACTGTGAGTCTCGATCATCATGCTGATGGAGCCTCGGTCCCGGTAGAGCGCACTGCGAGTCTCGATCATCATGCTGATGGAGCCTCGGTCCCGATAGTTACCCCCCCGGTTCTTCCTGCTGAGACGTTGATGACACCACCAGAGATTGCCCCTAGGTCTCGACCATCCTCTTCCACTGCGGATCTGAGCCCTATCCCGCTTGAGTACTCTCTTATTTCTATTCGAGCAGATGCGAGTGATGTGCCTAGACTGCAGTATAGGTCATACAGACCGCATTCCCCCTTCTCGACCACTGTAGTTCGGAAGAGGAAGGACTTGGATGAGGACGCGTATAACAGGTGGTTGGACAGCGGCGAGAGGTGAGTTAAATTGTAAATTCAATATTATTTACTAAAATTGTCCGTACTTAAACAAAAAGTAAATTGTAGTGTCAATGTTGGTGCTGCATTCGGAGCTAGTGCCTCCTGGTTTATGATGCTACAAGACGGATCCAGATTGATAGATGCAGAAGTAAGTCTTTCAATTTATATGTAGGTAATCTCTTATTGAAACGTGTAGTTATTGAAAATATTTAAATTATTCTTAATTTAAATGATATCCAGCATCTGGATGCATATATGGGGATCCTACAATTTGATCCCGGATTTGTTGGCGTGCGATGGCTCGATGATTGGGCCGCTCATAGGGTTTTGGTTCATACGAGCTTCTTGGTAATGAAAAAATATTAATAAATTTATTCCAAATTAATTGAGTGCTTCGTTACTGACAAAATTATTTTATATTAGGCCACGTGTATCAATGTATGGAATAACTCCAATAGGAGAGGAGGTTCATTGAGTATTGATGATGATGATCTCGATTTCTTGATCATCCACGTTCACGGTCTGAGACCATTTTGGGACGATCATCGCCCATGGTGGGAGTTACGCGAGGTGATAATTTATTGAATATTTTGTTATTTATTTGTATTAGTTATTCGTGTGATATTGTGCTGACAATGTACTTTTTGAACAATCCAGGTGTTGACCATCTGGAATACGTCTCCGGAGTCCTCGAGCGGACATTGGGTTGTTCTCCGCATTATACTCGAGGAGGGTATCATCATCATGCACGATTCTCTGGCGCAGGAACACGGTGCATATTGGAAGTTGAGATCGCGGCAGTCATCGGGTATATGTCGCTTAATTCCTACCATTCTACAGCGTTCTGGATTTTACGAGCGCCGCCCTGATATCACCCCGGTGACTTTGTTTCGAGTTGCTACAACGAGGAAGGATTTATGCTATGCTCAGGATGACTCAACCTCTTGTGGTGCGTATTCTATACGGACTATAGAGTCTCTCGTTCCGCAGTCTTTCTCTCATGGAAAGACCGAGGCGGATATTTATGCATTTAGAGGACGTATGGCCCGATCTATATGGAGGTTTAGGGATGATATAGATACTGTAGTGTGTGATCCCACTAGTTTATTTATACGGTGGGATGATAGAGATTAGTGATAGTATTAGCGATGATGTAAATACTGATTTCGTTTTTATAATGATTATTGTGTATCAATTTTAACTTAATCAATTTGAAATTAAACTTAATCGGTGCAAATAAAACGTAATTGATGGTTACTATATGTTACTTAATCAATTTGAGATTTGAAATTGAACCTAACCGATTTGAAATTGAACCTAACCAATTTGAAATTAAACTTAATCAATTTGAAATTTGAACTTAGTCGATTGAAATTGAACATAATCTGTTCAAATTGAACCTAACCAATTTGAAATTAAACTTAATCAATTTGAAATTAAACTTAATCGGTTCAAATAAAATGTAATTGATTCATATAAATACTTTAAATAAATGTAACTAATTTTACATTGGGGGCTCATTTAGGTCGAAACGATGCTTAGTTGGACATTTTGGAGCAGTGTGGTCAACAGAATGACATATACTACACTTTTTTTTTGCACGTCCCTTTTTAGACGAAGTTGGTTCCATTGTGAAATCCTCAAATAGTTGGGGAATAACTGCAGTGCAAGTCTTTCTATTGTGCCCCGTGCCTCCGCATCTAAGGCATGTTTGAACTTTACGGGTATGAGTCGAGGACTCAATCCCTGATGTGTGTCTCCTTTCTTTTGGTCGCCCTGTCTGCCTTGGATTGTCTGGTGGTTCACAAACTTTTACCTTGATGTTAGCAGGAATGAACCAATCACTTGGGTGAGGTACTGGAATCACAGACCGTCCCCACATTTGGCGAAGCGTGGACACTTTATAGTAATCATGTATATACACAGTTTGGTCGTGATTTAGGTACCTTATAGCTGCAGCGGCATGATTGCACGAGATCATATCATGCTGGAACATCATACAACTGCATTTTTGCACTCTAAAGTCCACAACATAATTTTTCCTGTTAGAGGTCACCTTGAACACCCCATCACTAAGAAATTGAACGTTCATGTTTGATCCAGCTCCGACCGCCTTCATCAATATCTCGTATGCATGATACGTTACAGGTCCAGGACACTCATTTGCATTTTTATGTCGATCAGATATCCATTCTTCTACCACGGTTCGACATACCTCGAGAAGTGCGGAAACGGGCAGCCTTCTAGCCCATAGAAGACGGTTGTTCATGCTTTCAACGGCATTTGAATTCATAACCTCGAATCGCCGGACTGGGCACTTCACACGAGCCCATTTATTTTCACCGAGCTTTCTTTCAAGTAGGTAGGCTAATTTGGACATGCTATTTCTAAACTTTCCATATGCCTATTATAGTCCTCAATACGATAGCTGTAAGCTGCCGCATTGAAAATTGCAACCACATGTTGACCATACTTAACCAAATGCTTCTGAACGTGGTAACAACATAACCCGTGATGCGCAAGTAGGAATACCTCTCTAATAGCATTTGCTATGGATTTGTGCCCGTCTGAAACAATCAAGAGGTCCCTTGGACAACCAAAGGCCTCTTTCAATTTGTACATGAAATACTTCCACGACTCATCGCATTCGACGTCGCCAACTCCAAAAGCAAGTGGAAATATCTGATTGTTACCATCTTTTATAACATCAACAAATAATACTCCTCGATACTTACCCCGAAGGTGTGTCCCATCAACAACAATAATTGGTCTAGCATAACAAAATCCAGATACCGAAGCCCCCAAAGCATAAAACATGTATTTAAATTTTCCAGTATTTGCATCAACCACATAATCAGTTATGGTACCTGGATTCGTCACCTCCAACATATGCAAGTACGATGGGATCATTCTGAAAGAATCCTGATGGTCTCCATATATCACCGAGATAGCATGGTTGCGAATACTCAATGCCAAGCCATAACGGACTGTCAAACAATAGTCATTCTTAAGTTGAGCTCGCACTAGCTTGAGTCATAATGTCCTTCCACTAATAGTTTGTCGGACATGTATTCACCGAGCATCTTAGAAGGCAAATCGCTTAGGTGCCTTGCGATTTGGGTCAAAATGACACGTATGCTCGTTCGCAAGTGCACTCTCCAAAATCCACCCCTCCGGAGGCTCTCAACAAAAAATTACAGGTTTTATCTGTACAAACGGCAGAATAGCGCTGCTTATCAGATTTTAGAATACGATAGTCAGACTTCCTTTCCAAATGATATCGCCCAACAGCGTTTTTCAACCTATCTTTGGAGAGAAATACAGACCCTCTTTGTAAAGATAGTATATTTGCAGGATGAAATTTCTCGTCCATATCATCATCAACTTCAGAAGGAGACACATATGGAGGTCTACCTGGAATTTTCCACCCAGGACCTGGGGGAGGAGCTGGAGCACCTTCTTCATCTACTAATTGATCGAAATCAAAGCGCCTCCATTCTGGTTCAGTTGCAGTTCCGCTTCTTTTACCAATCTTTTGTTGAACATGCCCCTTTTCTCACAATATTTGCAAAATTTTTCAAACCAATGTTTTTGAACCTCGACATCTTCGAGATCGATATCATCGATATTTATGTCGTTATTATCATCATCACTACCATCATCAAGACTACCACCACCACAATTACCACCAACATCACATACATTATTTGAAGGACCGCAACCACCAAATCGAGAACCATCAAATTCTGAGGAATTTGCATGCTTGAACCCCAATCGGTAAAATAATCCATACGATTAGAATTATGCAGTACTGGAAAAGAGCTGGATCCGTAAGTCAAATTGTGGACCAAATGAGGGAGCTTTTGGAGGAATGCTAGTTGCATTACGAAGGCTAACAAAAATCACAAGCTCAACATTAGATTGGAACAAGTAATTTATATCAATCATTCTTTATCTTCATCTTTCTTCTTTTTTCCCATCAAAATCAATTGAAAATAGAACATAAACATGTTTTGTTCTATCACTTCAACAATAGAGTGGACATTATCTACTAATGTTGCATAGTTCACACCAACGGCACGGGCAATATTTGTTCTTCTCCACCGTGATAGTCCAAATCTTGCCACTTGCCATTAAAACGAATGATAACTTTTTTCCAAAAACTCATCTCACAAATAATATAAAAATTTAGGTTATTAAAAAAATTTACACAATTAAATAGTATTTGAATATTTTTGATATTTCAAGTATAAACATTATTGGAAATTGAGCGATAAATATACCTTTTATTTTTTGGCAAATAAATAATCCTTCTTCTTCGATGTGAGAGAGCTCGAGATAATTAATCAGAGAAAAAAGGAAAAAAATTATCGGTGAGATAATATCAGAAAAGAAAGGTGGAAATATTGCTGAGAAATAGTTCAATTCAATGGATGTTGTGGCGTGCTGAGCATGGTATTTTTATAAGTCAAAATTTTATGAAAGTTTCGGGTCACACGAATTCAGGTCACACGAATTCGGGTCACACGAATTCGTGTTGAGTAATCCGAACCCCCGAACTCCCTCATGCGATTCGGTCAATGATGCATTTCGTGACCCGAATAATTACACGAATTTTTTCGTGTGACCCAAAAAAATTTTATGAAATTTTCGGGTCACTCGAATTCGGTTACTCATGCATTCGGGTCACACGAATTCGTGTTGAGTAATCCGAACTCCGAACTCCCTCCTGCGATTCGTCAACGATGTATTACGTGTGACCCGAATAATTACACGAATTTTTTTGTGTGACCCGAAAAAAATTTATGAAATTTTCGGGTCACTCGAATTCGGTTACTCATGCATTCGGGTCACACGAATTCGTGTTGAGTAATCCGAACTCCGAACTCCCTCCTCCTGCGATTCGTCAACAATGTATGTGACCCGAATAATTACACGAATTTTTTCGTGTGACCCGAAAAAAATTTATGAAATTTTCGGGTCACTCGAATTCGGTTACTCATGCATTCGGGTCACACGAATTCGTGTTGAGTAATCCGAACTCCGAACTCCCTCCTCCTGCGATTCGTCAACGATGTATTACATGTGACCCGAATAATTACACGAATTTTTTCGTGTGACCCGAAAAAATTTTATGAAATTTTCGGGTCACTCGAATTCGGTTACTCATGCATTCGGGTCACACGAATTCGTGTTGAGTAATCCGAACTCCGAACTCCCTCCTCCTGCGATTCGTCAACGATGTATTACGTGTGATCCGAATAATTACACGAATTTTTTCGTGTGACCCGAAAAAAATTTATGAAATTTTCGGGTCACTCGAATTCGGTTACTCATGCATTCGGGTCACACGAATTCGTGTTGAGTAATCCGAACTCCGAACTCCCTCCTCCTGCGATTCGTCAACGATGTATTACGTGTGACCCGAATAATTACACGAATTTTTTCGTGTGACCCGAAAATTTGTTATGAAATTTTCGGGTCACTCGAATTCGGTTACTCATGCATTCGGGTCACACGAATTCGTGTTGAGTAATCCGAATTCCGAACTCCCTCCTCCTGCGATAACAAATTTTCGGGTGACTCGAATTCGGTTACTCATGCATTCGGGTCACACGAATTCGTGTTGAGTAATCCGAACTCCGAACTCCCTCCTCCTGCGATTCGTCAACGATGTATTACCTGTGACCCGAATAATTACACGAATTTTTTTGTGTGACCCGAAAAATTTTTATGAAAGTTTCGGGTCACTCGAATTCGGTACTCATGCATTCGGGTCACTCGAATTCTGTACTCTTGCATTCGGGTCACTCGAATTCGGTACTCATGCATTCGGGTCACTCGAATTTGTTCGTGTAACCCGAATATATTCCAACTTTCCTCAATATCGTATTTTTTTTAAGTTGACTCGAAAATATGTTACTCGAAATTAAAATTAATGACTCGAATATATTCGAGTAAAGGTCAAATTCGACAATTTGGGTATCAAAAGAGTTATTACTAAACTTAGGGCAGAAAAGAATATTACTATATCTAAAAGGGCAAAAATAGAAACTGTTAAAAATAAAATGATACGAATATTACAAGACGCTGGTTTCTCCAGCTACTGGACATGTGCAGCAACTTCAGTAGATAGAGAATGGACATAGTTTCTTACCTATCCAGATTAAGTACAAATACCTTAAAATATTGATATAATATCCCTATGATTCTTATTAATAAATAATTGAGGACCCCTGACCTGAAAAAACCGGATTCCATATAGTACACAAATATTTTTAAAACAGGGCAGATTCAACTCTATTACCGATATAGTTGTTTTTTAAGTTTCCAAACACTTATTTAATCACTTAATTAATGAACACCCATGGCTCTAACATCTTTATAACGGATATAATAACATCCCCAAGCTTCTGAAACTTCAAAAGGTAAAATAAATAAGGGAGGAACAATAAAAATGTTGGAACTATGTGAATTTCCAACAATGTAATTACAATAAAAATTATAAAAAAAGGCAACCTATTACAATCTTAATAAATTAAAAAGCTGAATTAAAAATTACAACTTTAGCAGAAGCGAGATAACTCTTTCCGTAAGACAATTTTTCCCCCGTATGAGAGCAGACGGCTCAGGTAATATGTCCCCAAGATACAACTACTATATGTTTCTGAGTTAGGTGCTTTCCAAAACTTAGAACTCCGGCGAACGTTCAAGTGCTGGAAACTGGGCACGAAACAAGAGGGAAATATGCTGCAATATGAGGTATGCTTGTAATTTTTTCTATGTTCTGATTGTACGAAATGAAATGCATAAGACCCCTTTGTATAGGGTCCAATTCCACTCCATCGGGTGGGGAGTTACAACAAATTAAAGTGCCATTAATTCTTTTTAATCCTCTAGCTCAAGAGTTACAACAAATTAAAGCTCCATAAATATTCTCATTTAATTCGGACGTTATATTATGGAATGTGAAGAGTCATATTCCAGAAGCTAAGTTCTCAACCTGCTTCATTTCAGACGAGACCAAATATCAGATCAGATGGGTTCTGCCCCAAACATCAGATCAGATGGGTTCTGTCCCAAATATCAGATCAGATAGGTTCAGCCCCAAATATCATATCATATGGGTTCAGCCCAAATATCAGATCAGATGGGTTCAGCCCAAATATCATATCAGACAGCTTTCAGCCCAACTATCAGATCAGACAGCTTCCAGATCAGACAGCTTCCAGATCAGACAGCTTCTAGACCAGACAGCTTTCAGATCAGACAGCTTCCAGACCAGACAGCTTCCAGATCAGACAACTTCCAGATCAGACAGCTTTCAGCCCAAATTTCAGATGGGTTTTCAAACCTGGTTAACTCTTCACCTTTTCAATTAAATGGCCAACTTTAATCATTTATTTCTCACTCACCGGAAATCGGTTTTGAGAAAAATAAAATCATACATTCATCTTCTCGAAGCGTAGATTCACAATTTATTATTTAATTCCCAAGAATTAAATATTTTATCATTATTAAATTAGTTTTAAATTGAGTTAAAACTCATTTTTCTAAAACCAATTTCCAACAATCCCCCACATGAGTGGAAATAAATGCATGCATGAACGCAGACTCACATACCCAATTTTCGTAAAACACTGCTGCATGGGAAAAGGTAGTTTGTGGCTTTGAACCTCCCTTAGTAAAATATCGTCGGATATATCGGCGGCTTAGTGGACATTGTGCCTTGAACTAATCCTCATTAGTGTATACCTAGTCAACGACACTTACACAACAATGTCTCAATACCTTCCGTTCTCATAGTTGTGTCCATTTTGGCCATGGACAACGTCTTGGTTTCCTAAGTGCTTATTCGAGGCGGCCCGTGCTCACACTTAGATAGGTAGTCTCCTTTTATAAAGTACCCTGCAATACTTCTCCTTTCCAAGGACAACGAACCATTAAAAGTCCCGAGACTTAACCTCACCACAATCACAGGACTTAGCATTTATTCTGCTCTATAGGGATGGATTTATTATAAGCGCTTTTCAATAGAACTTTCATAATTTTGTTTTCCTATTGAACCAAGTTTCTGGGATCTCCAGTCTTCAAGGTTGGGTTATTACTATGATTGTTCTTTAAAGATGTGGATTTTAATCCATTCCCTCTAGCAGTTTATGAAATTGATCTCTATTCAGACTTTTTGTGAGTGGGTCCGCCAAATTAACATTTACCTCACATAGTCAATAGATATAATTCCATTTTTGATCAATTGTCGCACGGTATTATGTCTCCAACGAATGTGCCGAGACTTACCATTATACATAAGGCTCTGTGCTCTTCCAATTGCAGCTTGGCTATCGCAATGGATCATAACACTAGGCACAGGCTTTTTCCAGCATGGAATATCCTTAAGAAAGTTACGGAGCCATTCAGCTTCTTTTCCAGCTTTATCTAGAGCTATAAATTTCGATTCTATGGTGGATCGGGCTATACAAGTCTGCTTTCTTGATTTCCAAGATATATCTCCACCCCTAATAGTAAATACATACTCACTTGTAGAGTGAGAATCTTTCGTGTCTAAAATCCAATTAGCATCAGTATATCCTTCCAAAACTGCAGGATAATTACTATAAAATAACCCATAATATAGGGTGTACTTTAAGTATCTTAAAACCCTAGTCAGTGCATTCCACTGCTCTTTACTCGGATTACTCGTGAACCTGCTCAACTTGTTTACAGCAAATGCCAAGTCTGGTCGTGTACAATTTGCAATGTACATCAGGCTTCCAATTACTCTTGAATATTCGACTTGAGCCAATGGATCACCTCTGTTCTTACTTAAGTGAATACTGGTATCAACATGTGTTTTAACAGGTGGGCTGTCAAAAGTGTTAAACTTCTTGAGCACTTTCTCAATATAATGAGATTGTGATAAGTGTTGAATATTTATTCCACACTTTAATAAATAGTGTTTTGATGATTAAAGTTGCTAAACAATACAAAACAACGAAGAGGCGAAGAAAAACAGCGAAGCAGACGAAGACGCAAAAAGCTGAGCAAAATGCATGTCTAGCGCACGCTAAGACATATATGTTAGCGCACGCTAAGACATATATGTTAGCGCACGCTAACGGGAAGTCATCTGCATATCAGCCAAGTTCGAAGTTACCTGAAGTGAAGTCATTTGACGAAATAACGCATGCTACAACTTATACATAACGCACGCTATCGAGCCATGTTACCGTTGGGAAGATATTCAAACACAGAATGACGTATGCAATGAAGACAGTATTAGCGCATGCAAGGAATTATATTTAGCGCACGCTAAATATCAGTTTGAATTCTAGTCAATCAGGTCGTTGGGAAAAGCAAGTCAAAGTCAGCATATCAAACAGATACTTTGACAAATGAAGGCAACGGATATATTGCTTAGCGCACGCTATATTATATTATTAACACACGCTAAAGCAAGAGAATAACGTATGTAAGGAAGAAGTCATAACGTACGCTAAGGGAAGAAACGAAGCTACTGGACTGAAACTGGGAATAGTCTAGCGCACGCTACAGGCACGCTAATGATATTAGCGCACGCTAAAGAAGGCTAGCGCACGCTCGCAAGTCAAAACAACTAGGAACGGCTAGTTTGTGGAAAATGCCTATAAATACCATTCCTATGGTATTGTTTGATAACAACAACTCCAATCATTCAAGACATTGAACTTATATTCATGTACTTACATTGTTGTTGTAATATTGAGCTTATATTGTTAGTTTGAGTGTTTATACATTCAACATTATACACGAGAGGTAAAAGAAAAGATACGATTGGATTCGGTGTTATTAGGATCAAGTATCCGGCATTGTTAGAATCGCAATCGATAACTAAGTGAGGTTTATTTAGTACCCATAGAAAGCTAGAGAGGTTGATTCCTTGTCCTACGAAAAGGAAAAACAGTTTTACTCGGACCGATAGAAGACGAGCTTGTAACGGTAATCCTTCGACCGATAGAAGAGAGGCGTAGAGGTTTTGATCTTAATCCTAAAGAAAAAGATTCATAGAGAGAGGATGTAGGCTTTTTTAATAGCCGAACCTCAATAAATATTTGTGTGATTTATTTTCCGCAATTTATTTACGCTTCCGCACAAACGACGCAATTATCTAATTTCATACCAACCATTGGTATCGGAGCGGTACTCCAATACGCGGCTTAACATCCGAGGAGAAGATCCAAAATGGCGTTTCAAATGGCTCCAGTAGAAGGACTTGATCTCAACCGACCACCATTTTTTGATGGATCGAATTTCATGACTTGGAAGAAGAAAATGTCTATTTTCATCCGAGCTTACGATGTCGAACTATGGAAGGTGATATGCCTTGGTCCCAAAATTCCGACGAACTCAAATAGAACTCTCAAAACCTTTGAAGAGTATGACGATGCGGATTGGAAAAATGACCATTATAATTGCAAAGCCACGCAATTATTATACTATGCTTTAAATCCGGAAGAACAAAACCGGATATCATCGTGTGATAGTGCCAAAGAAATTTGGAAAATGCTTGAGGTAACACACGAAGGTACGTCTCAAGTCAAAGAGACGAAGATAAACATGCTCCTTCACGATTATGAATTATTCCAAATGAAGGACGACGAATCCATCTCGATTATGCTCGACCGATTTTCGGTCATCACTAATGGATTAGCATGTTTCGGAAAACCACTTTCGAGTAGTGAGAAAGTAAAGAAAATTCTTCGATCACTACCTCGAGAATGGGACACTACGGTTACGGCAATAATGGAATCTAAAGATTTAAATAATCTTGATTTTAGTGCTCTCGTTGGTTCTCTTATCAACTACGAGATCGTTCTAAAATCTCGGAATGCCAAACCGAAACCGAAGGAAAGATCGATAGCCTTCAAGGTTAAGGTGCCGAGAAAGAAAGAAAAAATTCTGGTGGACGAAAGCGACGAAGAATCGGCATATTATGCCAAGAATATTAATAAGTTCCAACACTTATTAAACTAGAGAAAGAAGGACATTCAAGTGGGCGAATCTAAGAAATTCGACAACGGTTGTCGATTATGTGGTTAACCAGGCCACTTTGCGAAAAACTGTCGTGTAAAACCCAAAGAGGTTTTAGTTGCAACATGGAGCGACGAAGATCCCGATGAAGATTTTCTAAATCAAAATAATCTCGCGCTCATGGCCCGGAGTTCATTCGACGATAGCGATGTCGAAAGCCAAGTAAGTAATTCTTACGACGAACTTTTTGAAGCATTCGAGTTATTACATACCGATTATCAAAATGCTTTAAAAGAAATTAAATCCCTTAAATCGAAATATAAATCTTTGGAAAATGAAAATTCCAAAATTCTCGACAAAGGAAAATTTGTCGAGATCGATCATTCAAAATGCGTTGAAAACAAGATTATTTTAAAGAATGATCTTGTTAAAGTTCAAACCGAGCTCAAAAATTTAACGAAGAAATTTTCGTGTGGAAACAAAAAATTTGAACAAATGCTCTCGGTTCAGAAATTCACGTTGAACAAACAGGAGTTAGGATTCAAACCACGTTTTAAAAACGAATCCATAAATCTTAATATACCCCAATGCGAAAAATGTTTAAAAATTGGACATTATATTTCAAATTGCAAAAGCCCAAGATGAACGATAAAAATTAAAAAGATTTGGGTTCCTAAAGGAACAAATGTTTCAAATATCGTTCACGTTTTGAAACAAAAACCAACTATAGGTTGGATCCCCAAAACTTAATTTTTTTAAGGAGAGATAATATTTTCAGGGGGAGTTTTACACATATCATGCATATTATTTATATTCGATAATTGGTATTTTCTATATTTTATTCTTTTTACACTTTTTAATGAAGACAAAAAGGGGGAGAAGGAGATGAATTGATAAAAATGAGAAAAATCTAAGAAGTCGAAAAGAAAAAGAAAGCATACAAAAAGGGGGAGATAAAACGAAGGAGTTGAAAAATAAAGGAGATGTCGAAAAGAAAAGGATTGGAGAAACTAACGAAACGATCAAAACCGAAAACTTTGATTCGAAGAAATATACATATATTATTTTTACAGGTTTTATCCAATTCAAGAGTTGTTTTGTAATCATCAAAAAGGGGGAGATTGTTGGAATATTTATTCCACACTTTAATAAATAGTGTTTTGATGATTAAAGTTGCTAAACAATACAAAACAATGAAGAGGCGAAGCAAAACAGTGAAGCAGATGAAGACGCAAAAAGCTGAGCAAAATGCATGTCTAGCGCACGCTAAGACATATATGTTAACGCACGCTAACGGAAAGTCATCTGCATATCAGCCAAGTTCGAAGTTACCTGAAGTGAAGTCATCTGACGAAATAGCGCACGCTACACCTTATACATAACGCACGCTATCGAGCCATATTACCGTTGGGAAGATATTCAAACACAGAATGACATATGCAATGAAGTCAGTATTAGCGCACGCAAGGAATGATATTTAGCGCACGCTAAATATCAGTTTGAATTCTAGTCAATCAGATCGTTGGGAAAAGCAGGTCAAAGTCAGCATATCAAACAGATACTTTGACAAATGAAGGCAACGTATATATTGCTTAGCGCATGCTATATTATATTATTAACGCACGCTAAAGCAAGGGTATAACGTACGTAAGGAAGAAGTCATAACGTACACTAAGGGAAGAAACGAAGCTACTGTACTGAAACTGGGAACAGTCTAGTGCACGCTACAGGCACGCTAATGATATTAGCGCACGCTAAAGAAGGCTAGCGCACGCTAGCAAGTCAAAACAGCTAGCAACGGCTAGTTTGTGGAAAATGCCTATAAATATCATTCCTATGGTATTGTTTGATAACAACAACTCCAAGCATTCAAGAAATTGAACTTAATTCATATACTTACATTGTTGTTGTAATATTGAGCTTATATTGTTAGTTCGAGTGTTTATACATTCAATATTATACACGAGAGGTAAAAGAAAAGATACGATTGGATTCGGTGTTATTAGGATCAAGTATCCGGCATTGTTAGAATCGCAATCGATATCTAAGTGAGGTTTATCTAGTACTCATAGAAAGCTAGATAGGTTGATTCCTTGTCCTACGAAAAGGAAAAACGGTTTTACTCGGACCGATAGAAGACGAGCTTGTAACGGTAATCCCTAGATCGATAGAAGAGAGGCATAGAGGTTTTGATCTTAATCCTAAAGAAAAAGATTCATCAAGAGAGGACGTAGGCTTCGTTAATAGCCGAACCTCTATAAATCCTTGTGTGATTTATTTTCCGCAATTTATTTACGCTTCCGCACAAATGGCGCAAATATCCGATTTCATACCAACAATAAGAATTACCTTCTGACTTTCTGATAATTTTAATTCCAAGAATTAAATCAGCTAAACCCAAATCCTTCATGTCGAAATTTCTACTTAACATCCTTTTTGTATTCACAATTACTTCATTGCTACTACCCATGATCAACATATCGTCTACATATAGACAAACTATGACAAATGACTCCGGTGTGCCTTTAATATACACACATTTGTCACATTCATTGATCTTGAATCCATTTTCCAACATAATTGTGTCAAACTTCATATGCCATTGTTTAGGAGCTTGTTTTAGTCCATATAATGACTTCAACAGTTTACACACTTTCTTTTCCTGACCAGACGCAATGAAACCTTCAGGTTGTTTCATATAAATTTTTTCTTCTAGTTCACCATTCAAGCATGCAGTTTTCACATCCATTTGATGAATTTCAAGATTGTGCAATACAGCAATAGCAATAAGCACTCGAATGGAAGTTATTCTGGTTACTGGTGAATATGTATCGAAGAAATCATAACCTTCTTTCTGTTTAAACATTTTGGCAACAAGTCGGGCCTTAAACTTGTTTATCGACCAGTCATCTTTGTATTTCCTCTTTAGGATCCATTTACATCCTAAAGGCTTATATCCTGGCGGAAGTTCAACCAGTTCCCAAGTAGAATTTTGCATGATGGAATCCATTTCACTATAAATAGCTCCCTTCCAAATAGAAGCATCAGGACTAGCATAAGCTTCCTGTATAGTCTTTGGATCATCGTCAACTGCAAAAGTCTCAAAGTCAGGACCAAATGACTTAGCCTTTCGAGATCTCTTACTCTTTCTTGGCTCTTCATTTATAGGATTTGAACTACTAGCAGTTTCAAGAGTTCTTTTCTTTGAGTTTGTCACAATCCTCTCTTTACAAGGATAAACATTTTCAAAGAAAATGGCATTTATTGATTCAATGATAGTTCCTTCGTGCATATCAGGAATTTCAGATTCATGAATAAGAAATCGATATGCACTTACTGTTGTATGCATAACCTATGAATATGCAATCAACTGTCTTTGGACCGATTCTTACTTGTTTTGGTTCAGGTACTTCAACCTTTGCCAAACACCCCCACACTTTAAGATATTTGAAAGAAGGCTTACGCCCTTTCCATAATCATACGGATTTTTATCTTTCCCTTTGTGTGGCACTTTATTTAGAATGTGGTTAGCTGTAAGAATAGCTTCCCCCCACATATTCTGCGGCAACCCTGAGCTTATTAATAAAGCATTCATCATTTCTTTCAGGGTTCGATTTTTCCTTTCGAAAAGTCCATTTGACTGAGGAGCATAAGGAGCAGTCGTTTGATGAATTATGCCTGAATCGGCACATAATTATTCAAATGGTGCTACATACTCACCTCCTCTATCACTTCGGACTACTTTTATTTCATAGTTAAGTTGATTTTCAACTTCATTTTTATACATCTTAAATACCTCGATTGCTTCATCTTTGCTTCTCAAAAGAAACATATAGAAATATCTTGTGCATTCATCTATAAAAGTGACGAAGTATTTTTTACCTCCTCTAGTTTGCACAAATTTTAAGTCACACACATCAGTGTGAATTAATTCTAGAGGAGTAGTATTCCGTTCCACTGAATGAAAAGGCAATTTAGCCATTTTTGCTTCAACACATACTTTGCATTTCTTATTAAGTTCAACATGGATTTTTGGGACTAATTCTAGATTAATTAGTCTTTTAATTGATTTTAGACCAACATGTCCCAATCTAGAATGCCATAAATCTGAACACTCGAGCAAGTAAACAGAAGAAGGAGCATTATTATTATTATTTCTGTTCTTGCCTTCACGGCTTACAGGCATCACATTCATTTTGAATAATCCCCTGTCAAGATAACCTCGACCAAGGAATATTCCAAACTTGCTCATAATAAATTTTTCAGACTCAAAAACTAGTCTAAACCCATGACTAACTAGTAAAGAGCCTGAAACTAAATTTCTTTGGACGTCTGGGACATGCAGCACATCCTTAAGAAGGAGCTCCTTTCCAGAGGTCAGCTTTAAGACCACGTTCCCCACACCTGCAATCACAGAATAAGCAGAGTTTGCCATATGCAATTTCCTACCATCACAATGTAGGCAGAGAACATGTCTTTTTCAGAACAAACATGACAAGTAGCCCCAGTATCAACGTACCAGGCGTGGTGATTCTCCACCATATTGGTTTCAATCACCATGGCTGAGACCTCCTCGTCCAGCTCAACCATAGCTGACAGCTCCAGATCTGGCATGTCAACATCGCCATGTTCAACCACATTGGCAACTCGTTTGCCTTTGTTTCGCTGACCATTTGAACTTATTGGCAAGCGAAAGTCTTTTGCCTTATGGTTTGGTTTACCACAATTGTGGCAATTTCCAGTGAATTTCTTTGCCTTAAACGGCTTTTTCCCTTTATCTTGAACATGGTTCAGTTTCCTCTTTTTGCTAGAGGACCCATGTTCAAGCAAATTTACTTTGGCCTCCATAGGGGCTTTCTTGAAGTTAGAATCATATTTTCGGTTGTCTTCCTCAATTCTTAGTCGAACAAATAAATCCTCTAAGCTCATTTCCTTTCGTTTGTGTTTCAGGTAATTTTTGAAGTCCTTATAACTAGGAGGCAACTTCTCAATTACCGTTCCCACAACAAACGGTTCAGGAAGGATCATTCCTTCAGCATTGATTTCTTGCACAATCAATTGAGATTGTTGAACTTGTTCGATAATGGTTTTGTAGTCCGTCATCTGAAAATCTAGGTAGCGTCCGATCACAATATTCTTGGCACCAGCATCATCGGTTTTATACTTTTTCTCCAAAGAATTCCAGAGCTCTTTGTAAGTCTTGATTTGACTGTACACATTGTACAGAGAATCAATCAGCCCATTCAATATTGTATTACGGCACATAAAGTCGCCGCTAAACCATTGATCGTAAGCAAAATGCTTTGTACGATCAGTTTCCGTCTCACTGAACACAGGAGGATCATCCTTGAGGTAAACAGCAAGCCCCAGGGTAGTGAGATAAAACAACATCTTTTGCTGCCATCTCTTAAAATCAACACCCGAAAATTTCTCGGGTTTCTCAACCTGAACAGCAATGGTAGGTGCAGTAGCTTTGGCAGCGGCAGCAGCAGCGGCGGCAGCATCAGCATCGGTCGCCATTGGAAATTACAGAGAATATAAATATGAAATCGTCTTACGATTGTTGGATCTCTGTGAAATTCCAACAATGTAATTACAATAAAAATTACAAAGAAAGGCAACCTATAACAATCTTAATAAATTAAAAAACTGAATTAAAAATTACAACTTTAGCAGAGGCGAGATAACTCTTTCCGTAAGATAATTTTGCCCCCGTATGAGAGCAGACGGCTCAGGCAATATGTCCCCAAGATACAACTGCTATATGTTTCTAAGTTAGGTGCTCTCCAAAACTTAGAACTCCGGCGAACATTCAAGTGCTGGAAATTGGGCACGAACAAGAGGGAAATATGCTGCAATATGAGGTATGCTTGTATTTTTCTATGTTCTGATTGTATGAAATGTGTAACATCCCAAACTAGGCGGATATTACAGTGCCGTAGACCCCCGACTAGGACCCACCAGGCGAGTGAAAATTAATGAATTACACAGTGCAAATGTAGTACCGAACCACATTACATCATCAATTACTCTGATGAGGAGTTTCAAGTACAACACACCCAGGAGAACCGAATACATGTATATTTCATGTGAAGATGAAATATACAACACTAAATAAATGACAATCCAAACGGAAGTGCAGCGGAAAATACATAACAAGAAAATATGAACAAATAGATGGACTGGGCCCCCTACTAGTATCACTGTGACTCCTCGCCGTCAACGTTCTCTTCCCGTGCCTTTGCCTTTCCATGACCTGAAAACAACATCCCGCAACGGGATCAGTTACATAGAACAACAATCCTCAAGAGTTGAACAAAATACAATAATCACATGAATGAATTAGGAAATTGAGTTGAATGATGGGCATCATAGTACACCCGAATGGAATGTGCAAGTGCACAAGTAGCCGAGTGTCCAGAGTCCCGCATATACACCCGAAACTTGGCCTAATTAGTCTCACGGAGGCACGTTACCGTGTGCACAGTCCAATGTGTCTGGAGTCCCGCATATACACATGACCATCGTGTGCCCGACTAAAAATTCCACACGTACACCACCCGGCAACGTAATACAATCCGAGATGAGGAATAATGAATAAAAATCCGCCAAGGGTCAAGAATGACTTACCGAGATGGAATAATGGTGCAATGAATGATAACTTCAAATGAAATGATTGGAACTGTCGTTCCTAGTGAATTAAATGATTAGCTTGATATTTACAAGTCTAAACATGATTGATATATTATGAATGAATTATATGTATGCATGAACAACAACGAAAGGAATGAGTATCCTTTTAACCGAGTAAGAATTAACTTACTCAATACTGGTGATGAAATGTCCTCTCACGAACAAACGTCCTTAATGGAGATATCAGTCGCTCGAACAACCTTGAATAACACAATTACCAACAATTCGCTTAATATATGTATCAATAGCGATCATAACCAATTCAAGAGGTCGATACAATAAATCCAACTCATTGGGGCATTTCGACAACCACTTTGTAAACAATCTCCCATTATTTACAACTAATCCCAATTGTATCGAAAACCAACCTCTAATGAATGATTCAATCCAATAAAACACTATCAACATAATCGATAATCCAATATGAATACTCAAATCGAGCTTACGATAACATTTAAATGAAAACCCCAATTCCAAGTCAACATTCAAAGTGTTCTTGAATAGTCGTACGTATATCCTTCACAAATCATGATTATATCGTCGAAAACATCATGTTCCAACTCAAAATCGAATCTAAGGTTGAAGAAATTACCTTGAATTGGGATGAAGAATCCACAAATATATTTTTAATCCACACCACAACTTGAAGAAGATGAAATTCTCTGAGTTTGATGATGCTAATCGCACAAAATATCGCCCAGCCCACAAATCGCCCAAGAAGAGGAGGAAGAAGGAAGATGATTAAATGAGCTTTCTCCTCACAAAACCCGCTGAAAAAGGCTATTCTGCATCGCGTGCCGCGGCACGGACTAAGTGTGCCACGGCCCGCGGCCAAAAAATCTGCCCAGCACTTGGCTTAGTACCGCGGCCCACGGTACAGCCGGCACCACCACCAAAAGTGCAATGTGTGTGCCGCGGTGCACACTCCCTTGTGCCGCGGCGCACACTATTCGGGCCCAAAAATGACGAAAAACGACCTGGAAAGAGAATAAAAGCCATAGAATTCAAAACTTGGGAATAATAACACAAAATGGAAATGCAGAAACCCCAAAACGGTGGTTCCGAACAATGAATACAAGGGTTTGCCCAACAATAGCAATATTCGAACAAGGAGTAAATTTTGAAATGGTATGAACTCCAATATCAACATCGACTAACGAAGCAATTACAACAATCAAGATAATATTCTCGTCTCGATTCTCAAGCAAGGTTGAAACAATGAACAGTATCGATACACGACTCAAAGTTACTCCAAACGGTGAACACGAATGAATGAATGTGAATGATGAATGATTATTAATAAGTGAAAAATTACAGAGGGATGATTTACTGAATGAGAATGAATGAATTTACAATCAGGTATTACATACACCCCCCCTAAAAGAGTTTCGTCCTCGAAACTAAGGGTCAAACAACTCGGGATAACCTCCCGCATACTATCCTCGGTTTCCTAAGTAGCCTCTTTGACTCCGTGTCTAGACCACTGAATCTTAACCAAAGGAATCGCCTTGTTCCTCAATTGTTTGATTCACCGCTCTAAGATTCGTACGGGATTCTCCTCATATGTATGATCATCCGTTATCTCGATTTCATCAAACTGAAGTATGTGACTAGGGTCGGCAACATACTTCCACAACTGAGAGACATGAAACACGTTATGAATCCGGCTCAACGCCGGATGTAAGGCCAATCGATAAGCCAGCTCGCCTACTCGATCCAAAATGTCAAATGGTCCAATGAATCTCGGACTCAACTTCTCTCGCTTCCCGAAATGGAAAACACCTCGACTCGGGGATACCTTGACCAAGACGTGGTCACCTGCCTCGAACTCTAATGGTCGACAACGATTATCTGCATATGATTTTTGTCGACTCTGAGCGGTCAACAAACGACTCCGGGTCAACGCTACCTTCTCACGGGCAGCTAATAACATATCGGGATCAGTGCCGATCGATTCTGATAAGTCATCCCAGCATAGGGGAGATCGACAACGACTACCGTATAAGGCCTCGTAAGGTGCCATCTGAATCGAAGCATGCCAATTGTTATTGTACGTGAACTCGATCAATGGTAGTTGGTCTTTCCAGTCGAGAACACACACTCTCAACATGTCCTCTAACATCTGAATAGTTCTCTCTGATTGTCCGTCGGACTGGGGGTGAAAAGATGTGCTGAAATTGAGCTGAGTTCCCATGGCTCGATGAACGGATTTCTAAAAATGGACACGAATCGTCTGTCACGATCCAGAACGATACTCTTAGGGGTACCGTGCAATCTCACGATCTCTTTAATGAATAACTGGGCAAGTCTCTCAGGACCCCACATATCCTTAATCTCAAGGAAATGAGCTGACTTAGTTAAACGGTCCACAATTACCCAAATTGTATTCATGATACGAGGAATCGTCGGCAAACTCGTGATGAAGTCCATGGAAATATCCTCCCACTTCATTCTAGAATAGGAAGTGGCTTCAGCATACCCACCGGTCGCTGATGTTCTATCTTGACTTGCTGACAGGTTAAACATCTCGAAACAAATTCTGCGAGTTCTCGCTTCATATTACTCCACCAGTAATTCTGTTTCAAGTCTCTCTACATCTTGCTAGACCCCGGATGAATGGAATAAGGGATAGCATGGGCCTCTCTCAAAATTGAGTTTTTCAACTCGTCATCTGCCGGAACGCAAAGCCGGTTCTTAAATCGCAAAAGTCCATCCTCGTGGACCACAAATCCAGGGGCTTTCCCATGAGCCACATCATCTCGAATGCGCAACAAAAATGGGTCTGAACCCTGATTCACTCTGATCGCCTCCTCAAGTGGCGATGAAATCTCTAACATACAAAGTTGCCATTGTACTCGCTGTAACCAGAACTCGAACTCGGATCTTAGGAATTCCTATTGAAGTTCATTTTGAATAGTCAAACGAGCAAGTATTTGCTCCTGAACGGACTTACGACTCAAGGCATCAGCAACAACATTCGCCTTACCCGGGTGATATTGAATCTCTATATCATAATCTTTAATCAGTTCTAACTACCGTCTCTGTCGCATATTTAACTCCTTATGAGTAAATATATACTTCAGACTCTTATGATCAGTGAAAATCTGACAGGTGACGCCATATAGATAATAACGCCAAATCTTACCACGGCCGCTAGCTCTAGGTCATAGGTCGGATAGTTGACCTCATAAGGTCTCAGTTGCCGCGAAGCATAGGCAATCACTTTTCCGTTCTGCATTAATACACATCCGAGACCTTGTCCAGACGCGTCACTATAAACCACGAATCCTTCCATCCCTTGTGGTAAGGAAAGGACAGGCGATGAGATTAAACGACTCTTGAGATCCTCAAAACTCCGTTGACACGCGTCAGACCGCGTGTATTTCTTATCCTTTCGCAAAAGGTTCATTGTAGCTTGAGCGATTTTAGAAAATCCTTCCATAAATCACCGATAATAGCCAGCTAATCCGAGAAAGCTTCGGATTTCCTTAACATTCTTCGGAGGTTGCCAATCTCGGATAGCCTCTGTCTTCTGAGTGTCGACACGTACTCCATATGATGAAATTACATGTCCGAGAAACGTCACCTCAGACATCCAAAATTCACATTTGGAAAACTTTCCATATAGCTGCTCTCGTCTCAACACGTTGAGAACCTGATGAAGGTGAAATTCGTGCTCCTCTCGGTCACGAGAATAAATCAAAATGTCGTCTATGAAAACAACCACGAACTGATCTAAATAATCGATGAAACTCGATTCATTAATTCCATGAATACCGCAGGTGCATTAATTAACCCAAACGGCATTACCACAAACTCGTAATGCCCATAACGTGTTCGAAACGCCGTTCTAGCAATATCCGACTCTCGAATTCGCAACTGATGATACCCAGATCTCAAATCGATCTTGGAAAATATCGAAGCTCCCTGAAGTTGATCCAAAAGATCATCTTGCGGGGTAGGGTATATTTATTCTTGATCGTCACCTTATTCAGCTCTCGATAATCAATGCACAAGCGAAATGAACCATCCTTCTTCTTGACAAATAGCACTGGTGCTCCCCACGAGGACGCACTCGGTCGGATATAACCCTTCTCGCTCATTTCCTCGAGTTGATTCTTCGATTCCTGCATTTCATTTGGGACCATACGATACGGTGCTTTCGATATTGGAGATGTACGAGGCTCCAACTCAATCGTGAATTCCACATCTCTCTGCAGAGGTAAACCAGGTAACTCGTCTAGGAATACATCGGCGTATTCTCTCACTATCGGGATATCTGCCAATGACACTGATGATTTCTCGGTCTTGGTCATATAGCACCAATAACCAACACATCCCCGATTGAGTAATTTCACTGCTTTCATCATATTGATAACTCTTCCGAAACAGCTGGGATTACTCCCGTGAAATACACACTCGACTTCATCGTCTGAAATAATAGTGACCATATGCTTATGGACACTAAGGATGGCATCATGATGATCCATCCAATCAATACCCAAAATGACATCATCTCTAGGTAAATATACCACGATCAGGTCTGCCAACCAAACGCGGCCATGAAGCTGAATTGGACTATTCTTAATCTCACTATCTCCGATAATTCTTCTACCATCAGGTAGTCCAATGATATAAGGTTCACAACTAGTAGCACTATCCAGATTAAGTCTACTCAAGCATGACTCGAAAATGAATGAATGCAATGCACCAGTATCAAAAAGGGTACACACAGGTTGAGATAAAATTTTGAGTGTACCTGAGATCATTCGGGCCTCCGGATCATCATCTCTCTTCATCTCATAAATTCGGGGCTTGCTAGTCCCTACACCAGATGCTCCTGTCTGATAGTTGTGGGCTCCGCCTTTGTTTGCTCCTGTCATTTTAAACGACGCGGACTGAGTGGTCTGATTTTGAACCACTGACTGCTTCGGGGCCTGAGATGTTTCTGGAGGTTTGGAGTCTCTTTGGCAGAAACGGGCCTTATGCCCAGCAATCCCACAGTTATTACACATGACAGTCTACCTCAGGCACTAAGTGATGAAATGACCCTGTTCACCGCAATTGTAACAGGTGATGGCCGAACTGTCCGCTCGGGACTGAGATTCCGTAGGTTTAGGTGCCGTAGGAAGTTGCTCAAAAAAAGTAGAGCCCGCACGAGTCTTCTTGAAGGTTGCCTGACTGCCTTCAGACTGATTACGCTTCTTCGATTTCTTGCCAGAAGATGAAGTTTGATTCTTAGAAATTCCCTTAGCAGTAAGCTCATAAGCAAGAGCTTTCTCGATGAATTCGGCCAGAGTAGTGCAATGATGATTAAGAAATTGTAGCCGCATACGAGGTTTCAACCTCTTGCTGAAGTACTTGATCTTATCCGCCTTGGATTGGATAATAGATGAGGCGAATGGAAGCAGCTCCTGAAATTTCTCGGCAATGGCGAGAACATCTTCTTCCGTTGAGGGGTCGGGACTGAGTAACTCCGACAACTTGGCCTCCCTGAGTAGGGCCGGATAATATCGTTCCATCATGAGAGTCTTGAACTGGTCCCACGTGCAAGATCCATCGGTGGGTTTCAAAGATAGCCACCAAGAGTGAGCGCTCTTACCCAGGTAGTAAGCCGCAACTGAAACTTTGTGCCCTTCGGGACACTCCACCATAGCAAATAACTTCTCGAAATGCTCCAGCCAGTGAATAATGTCCGCCGGCTAAGATGAGCCCTCAAAAGTAGGTGGTCTCTAGCGAGAGATGTCGTTGATGATACTGCTCACACTCCTCTCTTGCCTCTGAGGTGGCGGTGGAGGGGCTTGTTGAGCCTGAGTGGCTGAGTTCTGCATCGTCTCCATCAGACGTGCCATCTGAGTCATTTGGGCCATCATGCCCTGCATAAAAGTGAGTGGATCAACCCGAACACCTTATGATTGAGCTGTGTCACGGGTACGACTCCCAGACAGTGAAGGATTATTTCTAGGTGAATGAGTGGCAGCGTCGCTACTCGATGAGTTAGCATTATTCCTTGCGTTCGCGCGTGTATTCACATGAGCTCCCGGGTTTCGGCCCGCACCGCGGCCGCTTCCCCTGCGTCCTCTGACAGCTCTATCCATACTGAAGTAGGAAAGTCACATGATAATTATAGATCTCGCATGAATATCACATGAAAGATCAACTGAGGTGACATGATTATCCGATGAAATTATTGAAATGATTATCTTGAACAAGTTAACTGAGTGATGAATGAATTAACATGATCAACATGATCAAAAATGAAAATGATAATTGAGGATTATTGACTGATGAATGGTGAATGAGTGATTCTTATTGCCAGAAATTATACCATGGCGTCAGAAATCTTACAGTTTTTTCGGTCTGAGGGGCTTGGCGCTTGCACAGATCACACGTGATGTGAAAGTCCAATGATACTAGTCTGATGAACGATGATTTCAAATGAGACATAACTCGGAAGGTAGTATTAAAAACCACGCTCTGATACCAACTCTGTAACACCCCAAACTAGGTGGATATTACAGTGTCGTGGACCCCCGACTGGGACCCACCAGGCGAGTGAAAATTAATGAATTACACAGTGCAAATGTAGTACCGAACCACATTACATCATCAATTACTCCGATGAGGAGTTTCAAGTACAACACACCCAGGAGAACCGAATACATGTATATTTCATGTGAAGATGAAATATACAACACTGAATAAATGACAATCCAAACGGAAGTGCAGCAGAAAATACATAACAAGAAAACGTGAACAAATAGATGGACTGGGCCCCCTACTAGTATCACTGGGACTCCTCGACATCAACGTTCTCTTCCCGTGCCTTTTCCTTGCCATGACCTGAAAACAATATCCCCCAATGGGGTCAGTTACACAGAACAACAATCCTCAAGAGTTGAACAAAATACAATAATCACATGAATGAATTAGGAAATTGAGTTGAATGATGGGCATCATAGTACGCCTGAATGGAATGTGCAAGTACACAAGTAGCCGAGTGTCTAGAGTCCCGCATATACACCCGCAACTTGGCCTAATTAGTCTCATGGAGGCACGTTACCGTGTGCACAGTCCAATGTGTTCGGAGTCCCACATATGCACATCACCATCGTGTGCCCGACTAAAAATTCCACACATCCACCACCCGGCAACGTAATACAATCCCGGAAGGTCACAAGAACAAAAGCGATCGAGATGAGGAATAATGAATAAAAATCCGACAAGGGTCAAGAATGACTTACCGAGATGGAATAATGGTGCAATGAATGATAACTTCAAATGAAATGATTGGAACCGTCGTTCCTCGTGAATTAAATGATTAGCTTGATATTTACAAGTCTCAACATGATTGATATATTATGAATGAATTATATGTATGCATGAACACAATGAAAGGAATGAGTATCCTTTTAACCGAGTAAGAATTAACTTACTCAATACTGGTGATGAGATGTCCTCTCACAAACAAACGTCCTTGACGAAGATATCGGTCGCTCTAACAACCTTGAATAACACAATTACTAACAATTCGCTTAATATACGTATCAATAGCGATCATAACCAATTCAAGAGGTCGATACAATAAATCCAACTCATTGGGGCATTTCGACAACCACTTTGAAAACAATCTCCAATTATTTACAACTAATCCCAATTGTATCGAAAACCAACCTCTAATGAATGATTCAATCCAACAAAACAACATCAACACAATCGACAATCCAATAGGAATACCCAAATCGAGCTTACGATAACATTTAAATGAAAATCCCAATTCCAAGTCAACCTTCAAAGTGTTCTTGAATAAAACTTCCAACAATCCGATGATAACTCATAAAAAATCATAATCGTATGTATATCCTTCACAAATCATGATTATATCATCCAAAACATCATGCTCCAACTCAAAATCGAATCTAATGTAGAAGAAATTACCTTGAATTGGGATGAAGAATCCACAAATATGTTGTTAATCCACACCACAACTTGAAGAAGATGAAATTCTCTGAGTTTGATGATGCTAAATCGCCGAAAATATCGCCCACAAATCGCCCAAGGAGAGGAGGAAGAAGGAATATGGTGAAATGAGCTTTCTCCTCACAAATCCCGCTGAAAAAGGCTATTCTGCATCGCGCGCCGCGGCTCGGACTGAGTGTGCCACGACCCGCGGCCAAAAAATCTGTCCAGCACTTGGCTTAGTGCCGCGGCCCGGCCAGCAGAGGGCCGCGGGCCGCGGTACAGCCGGCACCACCAGCAAAAGTGCAATGTGTGTGCCGTGGCGCACACTCCCTTGTGCCGCGGAGCACACTATTCGGGCCCAAAAATGACGAAAAACGACCCGGGAAGAGAATAAAAGCCATAGAACTCAAAACTTGGGAACAATAATACAAAATGGAAATGCGGAAACCCCAAAACGGTGGTTCTGAACAATGAATACAAGGGTTTGCCCAACAATAGCACGATTCGAACAAGGAGTAAATTTTGAAATCATATGAACTCCAATATCAACATCGACTAACGAAGCAATTACAACAATCAAGATAATATTCTCGTCTCGATTCTCAAGCAAGGTTGAAACAATAAACAATATCGAGACACGACTCAAAGTTACTCCGAACGGTGAACACGAATGAATGAATGTGAATGAAGAATGATTATTAATAAGTGAAAAATTACAGAGGGATGATTTACTGAATGAGAATGAATGAATTTACAATCGGGTATTACAAAATGAAATGCATAAGACCCCCTTTATAGGGTCTAATTCCACTCCATCGGGTGGGGAGTTACAACAAATTAAAGTGCCATTAATTCTTTTTAATCCTCCACCTCGAGAGTTACAACAAATTAAAGCTCCATAAGGTGTGGAGTTACAACAAATTAAAGCTCCATAAATATTCTCATTTAATTCAGACGTTGCATTATGGAGTGTGAAGAGTCATATTCCAGAAGCTAAGTTCTCAACCTGCTTCATTTCAGACGAGACCAAATATCAGATCAGATGGGTTCTGCCCCAAATATCATATCAGATAGATTCAGCTCCAAATATCAGATCAGATGGGTTCAGCCCCAAATATCAGATCAGATGGGTTCAGCCCCAAATATCAAATCAGATGGGTTCAGTCCCAAATATCAGATCAGATGGGTTCAGCCCAAATATCAGATCAGGCAGCTTTCAGCCCAACTATCATATTAGACAGCTTTTAGATCAGACAGCTTTCAGATCAGACAGCTTCCAAATCAGACAGCTTCCAGATCAAAAAATTCCAGATCAGACAGCTTCCAGATCAGACAGCTTCCAGATCAGACATCTTCCATATCAGGCAGCTTTCAGATCAGACATCTTCCAGATCAGACAGCTTCTAGATCAGACAGCTTCCAGATCAGACAGCTTCCAGATCAGACAACTTCTAGATCCGACAGCTTTTAGATCAGACAGCTTCCAGACCAGATAGCTTCAAGATCAGACAGCTTCCAGATCAGACAGTTTTCAGCCAAAATATCAGATGGGTTTTCAAACCTGGTTAACTCTTCACCTTTTCAATTAAATGGTCAACTATAATCATTTATTTCTCAATCACCGGAAATCGGTTTTGAGAAAAATAAAATCCTACGTTCATCTTCTCGAAGTGTAGATTTACAATTTATTATTTAATTCCCAAGTATTAAATATTTTATCATTATTAAATTGATTTTAAATTGAGTTAAAACTCATTTTTCTAAAACCAATTTCCAACAAAAAATCCTAGAAGAGCATACGTGTAGCGATAAAGGAATGGAGGTGTGGTTGTTAATGTTGATTTGCCTTGAATTTTTGAAAGAGTGTCGAACGGGAAGGTTATAAAGTATTCTCTGATGTGTAAGCTGAACTTAGGAGGTGTTTCCATCCCTCAAATATGGCTATAAGCAGGTTAAAAGAGAAGAACCGTCAAGAGGGTCGAATCTGGCATGGTTTTATAGATTGGAGGACCTCTTTTCCTACTTTGGACTGGTTCTTGTTATGTGAGACTGGCTCTTAGCTTCTAAGGGGTGTAAAAATGGTAGGTGGTTTGTCTAAAATTATTATGAATAAATTTAGGCATTAAGAATGGTCTAAAGTCGGTTGTCGGCATACATGAAATCGAACCGGCTAGAAAAAGCTCAATGTTCAATGTGTTAAGTTATGGATAATCAATTTATGGATAATGTTCCATCTTTGATTATAAAACTAAGATGATATTACTTTGTTGGAGCAATTTCGGTATTTGCGCCATGTTGCGGAAGCGTAAATATAAAGTGCGAAAATTAAACGACACGTGGATTTATAGAGGTTCGGCCAAACGTGCCTACGTCCTCTCTCGTTATCTTTTTCTATAGGATAAAGATCAAAACCTCTGCACCTCTCTTCTATCGGTCGAGGGATTACCATTACAAGCTCGTCTTCTATCGGTCCGAGTAAACCATTCAATCTCTCTTCTATTAGTCGAGATATTACCGTGTGTACTTGTCTTTTTGTCGGTCTAAGTTAAACCGTTTTACTTTTCTATTGGACAAGGAATCAACCACTCTAGCTTTCTATCGGTACTAGAAAATAAACCTCATTAAGATAGCGATTGCAATTCTAACAATGTCGGATCCTTTATCCTAATAACACTGAATCCAATCGTATCTTTTGTTTTACCTCTCGTGTATATGTTGAATGTATAAACACTCAAACTAACAATATAAACTCAATATCACAACAATAATATAATGAATATGAATATCAGATCGATGTCTTGATTACTTGAAGTTGTTGTATGGTTTGATACCAAGGATGTGGTATTTATAGCCTTCTTCAACCAACTATCCGTTGCTGACTTTTGACTTGCTAGTGTGCGCTAGCTCTTCTTCTTAGCGTGCGCTATCGCGCATTGTTGCCTGTAGCGTACGTTATGTACTGCATGTAGTGTAAGTTAACGTCTTGTAATTCCAGTCTAGTGGCTATTGTCTCTCTTTGTTAGCGTGTGTTAATCACTCCTTGTAGCATGCGCTAACAACACATCATTGCATGCGTCATATATTCGTTTATACTTTTGACTTTCCTTCAGAATCTTCCCAACGGATTGATTAACTTGAATTCAAAATACTATTTAGCGTGCGCTAAATATCATCAGTAGCGTGCGCTATGTCTTACTTCACTGCATACGTCATTCTGTGTTTGAATGTCTTCACAACGGTAAAAATGCCTTCGATAGCATGCGTTAGTAATCATGAGTAGCATACGCTATCTTCATCAGATGACTTGTCTTCAGGTAACTTCAAACTCGTCTGATCTGCAGCAGGGTATCGTTAGCGTGCGCTAACGTTCATGTCTAGCATGCGTTAGCTTTGTATTTTGTCCAGCTTTTTGCGTCTTCATCTGCTTCGTTGTTTTGCTTCGCCTCTTTGTTGTTTTGTTTTGTTTAGCAACTTAATCATCAAAACACTATTTATGAATATGTGGAATAAATATTCCAACAATATCCCCCTTTTTAATGATTTCAAAACAGCTCTTGAATTGGATAAAACCTGCAAAATAAAAGTATATATATTTGTACGTATCAAAGTTTTCAGCTTTGATCGTTTCGTTAGTTTCACCCATTTTCTTTTCTTTTGTCATTTTCGACTACTTCGTTTCTCATTTTTCAACTCCTTCGTTTCTCCCCCTTTTTGTATGCTTTCTTTTTCTCCTTTTCGACTTCTTCGATTTTTATTATTTTCTCCTCCTTTTTACTTTTTATTTTTCTCGTCATATCTTTCATGGCGCTTTTTATCCGATTCAACTCCTTCTCCCCCTTTTTGTATTCATCAAAAAGTGTAAAAAAATATAGCAATTGAATAGAGGATACCAATTTTGAATATGCATGATATCAATTGATGAATATAATTATGCATGAATAGGAAATAACTCCCCCTGAAAATATTATCTCCCTTTATAAAATATCAATTGTTAAAAATTAATTTTGGGGATCCAACCGATAGTTGGTTTTTCTTTCGAAACATAAACGATATTTGGAGTAAAAGTTCCTTTAGGAATCCAAATCTTCTTAATTTTTATCGTCAGTCGTGGGCTTTTGCAATTCGAAATGTGGTGCCCAATTTTCAAACATTTTTCACAATGGGGTATTTTGAAATTTACGGATTCATTTTTAGAACATGGTTTGAATCCTAACCCCTGTTTATTCAAAGTGTATTTTTGAACCGAGAGCATATTTTCAAATTTCTCATTTTCGAGAGAGAATTTCTTCGTTAAATTTTTAAGCTCAGTTTGAACTTTAACAAGATCATCCGTTAAAATATTTTCATTTTCAACACATTTTGAATGATCGATTTCAACGAATTTCCCTTTTTCAAGAATTTTGGAATTTTCAATTTCCAATGATTTGTTTTAGATTTAAGGAATTTAATTTAACTTAAAGCATTTTGATAGTCCGTATGTAATAACTCGAATGCTTCAAAAAGTTCGTCGTAAGAATTACTTACATGGCTTTCGACGTCGCTATCGTCGAATGAACTTCGGGCCATGAGAGCGAGATTATTTTGATTTAGAAAATCTTTATCTCGTCTTCATCGCTTCATGTTGCAATTAAAACCTCCTTCTTGGGTTTCGCTCGGCAATTCTTCGCAAAGTGGTCTCGTTTACCACATAATCGACAAGAATTGTCGAATTTATTAGATTCGCCTGCTTGGATGTCCTTCTTTCTATGGTTTAATAAGTGTTGGAACTTATTAATATTCTTGGCATAATATGCCGATTCTTCGTCGCTATCATCCACCGAGATTTCTTCCTTTCTAGACATCTTAGCCTTCATGGCTATCGATCTTTCCTTCGGCTTTGGTTTGGCATTCCGAGATTTTAGAACTATCTCGTAGTTGATAAGTGAACCAACGAGAGCACTAAAATCTAGATTATTTAAATCTTTAAATTCCATTATAGCCGTCACCGTACCGTCCCATTCTCGAGGTAGTGATTGGAGAATTTTCTTTACTTTCTCACTACTCGAAAGTGGTTTACCAAAACATGCTAATCCATTTGTGATGACCGAAAAACGGTCGAGCATGATCGTGATGGATTCATCGTCCTTCATTTGAAATAACTCGTACTCGTGAAGGAGCATGTTTATTTTCGTCTCCTCGACTTGAGACGTACCTTCGTGTGTTACCTCAAGCATTTTCTAAATTTCTTTGGCACTATCACACGATGATATCCGGTTGTGTTCTTCCGGATTTAATGCACAATATAATAATTGCATGGCTTTGCAATTATAATGATCATTGTTTTCAATCCGCGTCGTCATATTCTTCGAAAGATTTAAGTGTACCGTCAGATTTTAGAGGAATTTTCGGACCAAGACATATCACCTTCCAAAGCTCGATGTCATATGCTCGGATGAATATTGACATCTTTTTCTTCCACGTCATGAAGTTCGATCCGTCGAAAAATGGTGGTCGGTTAAGAGCAAGGCCTTCAACTGGAGCATATTGAAACTCCATTTGGATCGACTCCTCGGATGTTAAGCAGCTTATTGGAGGTACCGCTCCGATACCAATTATTGGAGCAATTTCGGTATTTGTGCCATGTTGGGGAAGCGTAAATATAAAGTGCAAAAATTAAACGACACACGGATTTATAGAGGTTCGGCCAAACGTGCCTACGTCTGCTCTCGTTATCTTTTTCTATAGGATAAGATCAAAACCTCAGCACCTCTCTTCTATCAGTCGAGGGATTATCGTTACAAGCTCGTCTTCTATCGGTTCGAGTAAACCGTTCAATCTCTCTTCTATCGGTCGAGATATTACCGTGTGTACTTGTCTTTTTGTCGGTCCAAGTTAAACTGTTTTCCTTTTCTATTGGACAAGGAATCAACCACTCTAGCTTTCTATCGGTACTAGATAAACCTCACTAAGATAGCGATTGCGATTCTAACAATGCCGGATCCTTGGTCCTAATAACACCGAATCCAATCGTATCTTTTCTTTTACCTCTCGTGTATATATTGAATGTATAAACACTCAAACTAACAATATAAGCTCAATATCACAACAAAAATATAATGAATATGATCGATGTCTTGATTGCTTGAAGTTATTGTATGGTCTGATATCAAGGATGTGGTATTTATAACCTTCTTCAACTAACTAGCCGTTGCTGACTTTTGACTTGCTAGCGTGTGCTAGCTCTTCTTCTTAGCGTGCGCTATCGCACATTGTTGCCTGTAGCGTACGTTATGTACTGCATGTAGCATACGTTAACGTCTTGTAATTCCAGTCTAGTGGCTACTGTCTCTCTTTGTTATCGTGTGTTAATCACTCCTTGTAGCGTGCGCTAACAACACATCATTGCATGCGTCATATATCCGTTTATACTTTTGACTTTCCTTCAGAATCTTCCCAACGGATTGATTGACTTGAATTCAAAATACGATTTAGCATGCGCTAAATATCATCAGTAGCGTGCGCTATGTCTTACTTCACTGCATACGTCATTATGTGTTTGAATGTCTTCACAACAGTAAAAATGCCTTCAATAGTATGCGTTAGTAATCATGAGTAGCGTGCGCTATCTTCATCAGATGACTTGTCTTCAGGTAACTTCGAACTCGTCTGATCTGCAGCCGGGTATCGTTAGCGTGCGCTAATGTTCATGTCTAGCGTGCAATAGCTTTGTATTTTGTCCACCTTTTTGCGTCTTCGTCTGCTTCGTTGTTTTGCTTCGCCTCTTTGTTGTTTTGTTTTGTTTTGCAACTTAATCATCAAAACACTATTTATGAATATGTGGAATAAATATTCCAACATACTTATCAAAAAAGCTTTCATGGAAAGATATTCATCTGAACCATCAACTCTGAATAATGTTCAACTCGACAGCACGCACGACGACCAAACATAAAAGTGATTTGAGGATTAGGAGAATTCCAAAGGATTGAGAAGTTGGGACTTTAATTAATTGGTTCAAGAGTGAATCAATAAATTTCTGAATGGGAAAAGATCCCCTAGATTAAGGTTTAACAACCCTGAGGAGATAACAAGAATCTTTAATACCTAGAAGCCAGTGCTGGTGAAATGTTGTTACATGTAATGAGATGGCGTGAAACTAATTATGAGAGAAAGGTCACGTGGCTGTGTAAGTATTATTGTACTATCTCCGTCTTTCTTTAGATATCTTTTTAGCTTTTCAAGATGAAACTTTGTCCATGAATAACTTTCCACTTATTATATTAAAAAATATCAAAAAATAATATTATAAAATATTTAGAAAATAAATCTAACGATACAATTTCTGTATTTATAGATAAAGTACCTGAAAAATGGTTATAATGTAATTTTGAAAAAGTTTAAAGACAATTAGATATATACAGAGGTAGTACGATTGAGTATTTAATATATTGTTAGTTGTTAGTAGAATTTGAAAGGTGTTACAAAATTACTACTAATATTATATAATTATTACAATAGTACTATTCTGGTCGAGCACATGAGTATTCGTATGCTCATTTGACTGAATTTACGAATACTAAGATACTCATAATCCTTAAACAAATAGGCTTAAACACCATATTCTTGTCCCTACAAGTTCCCATCATGTTCTTTCCAAAATGAAACCGAACAAAGTGAAAGCAAAAGAATAACAAGATTTCTGGATTCTGCTTGAAATGATTTCCTTATTTGTACCTATATAACTTTTTCACTTTCGTTTACTCGAACTGACAAGTGAATTGGTAAAAGAATGCATATATGGCCGTGATTTCGAGTCCTTACCCACCCACCTCTACTTCTCATTTCGTAAAAGCACTCCATAAGAGGGGGAAACAAACAAGGAAACGCATAATCACCATGCGTCGTGTTAACATGATCAGATATCAACTTTGATTTGCAAGTGTTGCGAAATTTAAACTCTAAACTCTTGTGAGTCGATAAATCAGTCTTCCGAAAGCAAAAAATATATGCAAATACTCCCATAATCGGATTCAATTGGCTATAAATCAAAAGGAAATTATTGGACAAAATCAAGCAAAACCATTGTCATCAATTCGGTTCGGTTATTCGGGCATTCGACTCTTAAAAAAATCAAGCGAAATCATTGTCATCAATTTGGTCAGTTATCTGAGCATTCGACTCGTAAGTCTCACCCCTAGAATTAGTGGTGGATGCATGTCTAACCTGGTGGTGCAAGTGCACCACCAAATTCTGGAAAAAAAAAAAAAACAGACCCCTTTCCTTGTCAGTTTCCATCTTTTTTGTTATTTTTCATTTGACAACGGATTGAATTAATTTAAGAGTTTAGTTACTTTATTTTCTCTAACAACCTCCGCTCAATTGGTAAATCATATACTGCTAACATATTCTAGGTCGTCCTCAAATTGATATTCGTGGTGCATATTTCCAGGTACCCAAAATTCTTACAAAGTACCTATGACCTTGCATAGACTAAAAAAATGACTAAATGCACCATATGTAAAGAAAATATTAAACACTAATTTTTCTAATTAGGTGTTATTTATTTTGCTCATGAAGAGTTTAATTAAACTATTTTATTAATCGACCGGTCTTGAAATTTTTCTTAAATACTTGCTCCTTTGGTCGAATATTTTTGTAATATGATGAACTTATTTTTTGAAGTACATCCTAATACAAAGCTTACTCAAGCTTTTCAATTAATCAAATATTAAAAATCAATTTAAAATAAAATGTTGAATTGAAAACATTGGTAGCGGATCACGGGTGTAAAAAATCAATTTCATACTAACCCTCAAGATGAGATAATGAAAGTCTTGACGTAAAAAACTATTTGCATCATATTCTATTATCATCTGGTACCTGTAAGCACAAAGCTAGAATGTAAGTGGATGCACGAGATTAAGTTTACATATTTACAAAATAGCGGAAATATACAAAATGCAACCTAAATATAGTTAAAACATGTCGGACAGTCATTGGGACTTGACAGAGGCTTGGCTGCCCCTTGATACCTTTTTTATAGTTTATCTGATACACCAGTAGTATCCGACCTCTGGATTTGCCTATGCCGAATTTTCCGGTACAGCTTATGTTGTGTGCACTCAAAACATTTAAATACGATTTTACAATATTCCTGGTTAAAAACACAAGCAAGGCATAACCAAATAAGTTTGTAATAGTGGTTCTTTTTAGTGCAACACATTGTATCCCGGTACCATACTTGCACATATGTGCATCCATATGTCTGCAAAATTGAAACTTGAGAGATCATTTCACAACAAAAGAGTGCACTTCCATACAAGCTTTTTTTTATAGCGCTCCTGCATGCCATAACTTGAGGGTGGAAAAAAAAACATGTCGTGATGCGGTCATTATTGTACTGTGGTTGTGGGATTCCATGATCGCATGAAACAGGCAAATGATCCGAAAAAATTCAACAAGGATATGGAGCTCACATGTAGTTATCCTGGATCGTCTTTTTTAAGCCCTCCAGTTTCTGGATAATTGTTGGGTTCATTAAATCTCTGGCTTCCTTTATGAGAGTGCCCTCTCTGCTGAAATGATATGCATCCACCACAGTCCTAATCCAGGTATGCAGCTGCTCCGGTGTCCTGTTTGAACAATCAAATTTCTTCTTTTGTCAAACTAAACAAGTAGATGATCGATAACAAACACACATTATCATGAATAAGTTCTTCTCTATCAGGCAACTCTCATGCAGTAGTCATATGATCACTATGATTAATGCCTCCCACAGTTTGTCTTATGTCAATGGTTTTAAAAACATGACAGGCAGCATGGTTAGGGTTCACATAAATACATACGTGTAGAGGGTGTCTACATCCTTTCCTTCAACTTCTTCTCCTGGGGTAAAAGCATCGCTTAAAGCACTCATGCGCTCTTCAGGGTCTTCAATCATAAGCAAATACTTAAGTATCCTGATTTCTTTTGGCATAGACCTCTGGACATGCTCTCTTGCTGTTAGATACAAATGATACAACACATCTTTCGCCTGTTGAGATGAAAGAGAAAAAAAAAAAAAGTAATTAGTAAACATGAATTTCGGGACACTGGTTCTTCAGCAGAATCAAAGCCAGAAATTTAGTTGAAGAATGCAGCTCAATAGCCAATGGAATTGTAAAGCACAATGAAATTTAGCTCCAAATGATTCATATTTATATAAAGCAGAACAATAAAGTCCAAATGATTTCACGTTTATGCTAAAAACCAGCCGGTCTCACAACAGAGGAGAACACCTGACTGGCTTTGGGCCCAAACCAACCACCCATTGCTAAAACTTAGTCGTGGAGATGGTTATAGGCACAACAATCCTTGAGCTTGAGCAATTCAATTTCAGGATAATCTGAGATTGGGGATGACAGTTGTAGGCAGTGGGAGGGAGTTGGCGTAATCAACATTGGTGGCAAGTAAAAGCGATTGGTCAACACAAAGTTGATTGACTTTCAGCCAAGAAGAGAAGGGGAGGATAGTAGTACGGGCGAATGGTCCTGTTTTCAACAGCTTTTCGAAACATTTATTTTCGACATGGCCGCCATGATGGGAAATTCTATTTTATTTTTAATGCTACTGATAAATAAATATACATTTTAAAACAAATAAAAAAATATCAATATAGAGAATATGATGTATATATATTATTATATAATCAAGTGACCAATAGATTTTACCTCCTCTTTCGTCATTTTTGACTCTTTGGCATCTGACCAAGCTTTTGTAATCATGAGAACCAGTGCCGAATCAAGTTGACTTTTCGCAGCCAAATTGTCAATCTTCCGGCAAGCAGCATCTACAGAAGGAGAGTTAATTATATCTTGGAATTTCAACTCTGCAGCATTTAGGGCTTCAATACTGGCAGTTACAGTATCATACGATTCTACAGCAGCTAAGCATGTATTCCGAAGTTTCAAAACAGCTAGCCATCAAAAAAGAGAGACATGTTAACAGTTTGATGTATTCAAGATCAAAAGCATAAACAAAAAGTTCAAACACTGTCCAATTTACCATTAATTATATTTACATACACTTGGGAAGCAAATATGTAATGGAACATGTGTATACACAATTAAGTATCAACTCAATTGTGAACCTAACTTTCATAAACTTTTGGATCAATAAACAAGTTGTATGGCTGACAGTAACATGACAACATAAAAATCAGATACTAATTGCATCTCAAGGTAGTCGATATTAGTCTAGTTCTACATAGAACAATGGAGAGAGAGGAACAGAAAATACAACCAAAAGAGAAATAATGTATTAGTACCTAAAACTACCAGCACGGAGTCTAATGAAATACATAAACTGACATCTCTTCCTTTTCTTCGTTGGTGAAAGCATAGACAAAGATACATGTATATCCATCGGTTAACGCCAAACAACTGATTAAATTTATTAAAAATAGATTACGAATAAAGAAGACGTCTAAACACAACAAACAGAAGGAAAAATAAAGGGTATCATAATTTGTGGGACATAATGCAAAATATTTTGATACGACCCAAAGAATGGGTCGGTTTGTCAAGGTGTATCGCAGGCGTGGCTAGGAGGGAAGCAGAGGATAATTAGTAGAGTTTATTTTTAATAGTTATCTTTATTTTGGTATTTTATTACTTTCCATAATTACGTCTTTTCTTTACGGTTAAGTTTTGTCTAAGAAGGACAAATAAATATGGTGCTCCATACCCTGTTATTTTTTATGCAAGTAATAATTAAACTTTGAGTTTTGTTTGGAGTTCCCTGTAATTCGAATCGATTAGGGTTCATACCTCCGGGTTTGGATCTTAATCTTATCAATTGGTACCGGAGTACTCGGTTCTGAGCCATGGCTGGAAAACTCACCAACACTGATCGAAATGTCATGCTAGAAGAAGGCTTAGCAAGGATGCAGCAGGAGGCGAAGGCAAGCAGGATTGACATGGCCATGCGATTTCAAGAGGTATTGGCGGCCATTGACGATTCTAAAAAGAAGAAGAAGAAGGGAGCAAAGTATGACTCGGACTCGTCTGAGAGAAGAAACCGAAAAAGAAGAAAGAACCCAGGTATGACACGGAATCCTCTGAGGAGGGGGACGACACATCCTTGGGCTCCAAGAAAAACATCTTTGGCAGGAAAAACAAAGATCCCTTGCGTGACTGACGCAGATCAAGATGCCGATTTTCGAAGGTGACGACGTGTATGGATGGATTTATCGAATTGAACGTTACTTTGAAGTTCAGGGAATCGAAGGGAAGGATCAATTGAGGCAGCGGCGCTGTGCATGGATGGTCCTGCGCTTGCATGGTACCGATGGGTGGAGGCAAGATCTCCTTGCCGTTCGTGGAAGAGGCTAAAACAGAAGTTGTTGGTCCATTTTCAGCCGACGTACGAGGGAAGCGTATACAACAACAACATCTAAGCCCTAGTCCGAAAATGATTTGCGGTCGGCTAACATGAATCAAACTTTGAAACCGTCAATGATCGTTACATGAATAACATAAAAGGAAAAAAAGAGGGGAAAAAGTAGAGAAAAAAGCAAAAAAAAAAAAAAAAAAAAAAGAGAATGAATGTTAAAAAAAAGAAAAAAAAATGAAAAATCCTGAAAAATAAATTAAAAGATAACATGAAATAAAAGAAAATAGGAATAAAAATACAGATAAAAAAAAAAGGAATCAGATTACATCCACCATCCGTATTCTTTCCCGCCACATTTGCCTCTCCATCGCCATACTTTCTCCAATTCCAAGAAACCGCATATCATTTTCAATCATCTTTATCCCAATTTTCTTGGGTCTTCCTCTACCTTTCACAATATTACTTGTTTCCCAACTTTCTAGCCTCCTCATTGGGGCATCAACAGGTCTTCTTCTCACATGACCAAACCATCGTAATCGATTCTCCATCATCTTATCTTCTATGGACGCAACTCTTACCTTCTCTCGAATCACCTCATTTCTGAGCCGATCCTTTTTTGTATGACCACACATCCACCGTAGCATACGCATCTCCGTCACATTCATCTTTTGAACATTACACTGTTTTACAGCCCAACACCCGGTGTCGTATAACAGTGTAGGCCTAATTGTCGTGCGGTAAAATTTACCATTTAATCTATAAGGCATGTCAGAATCACATAAAACCCCTGTGGCACTCTTCCACTTCAACCACCCTGCCTTTATTCTGTGAGCCACATCGCCATCTAGCTCTCCATCCTTTTGGATAATAGATCCCAGATACCGAAAGAAAGTGGATCCATGAACAACTTTCCCATCAAATGTGATCCTCCCCGCCTCTCTATCACTGTTTAAATGGATCCATGAACAACTTTCTCATATACGAGGGAAGCATATATGAGCAATATTTGGCTATTCACCAGGAGGGTACGGCCCGAGACTATGTATGCGAGTTCAAGAAGTTGACGGGTCAGATGCTCGACCTTTCGGAACAGGTATTGGAGGGCATGTTCATTAAGGGTTTGAAACCCGATTTGAGGTCCACAGTAAGAATAATGGAACAAGAGAGCCTTGCTAGGGCAATGAGGGCAGCAGTAATGATCGACGAGAACAAGGGTAGCGTGGCTCCTAAGGCACGGACCGGTGGTCTTAATCAGTTTAAAACGGGCAACCCATGGACCCCTACGGCCACCGTCGGGAAGGAGGGCAGCGCCAGCAATACCAGTAACACCAGCACCACCGCAAATAACACCGGGCAATTCAGAAGGTTAACGGAGGCAGAATTCGCCAATAAGCATGCTAAAGGGCTTTGCTTCCGATGTGACTGTAAGTTCGGCCCGGGTCATCGATGCCCCAGTAAAACCTTGCAGGTACTTATCGTCGACGTGGAGGGGGAGCAGGGCGAATCGGAGGGAGAAAGTGTCAAAGTGATGATCATATGCACCTGGACGCGGTGGAAGTCTCTCTCAACTCGGTAAGTGGTCTAACACCTCCTCGCACTATGAAAGTTACTGGGGATATAGGAGAGACAGGTGACGGTATTGATTGACAGCGGGGCCACCTACAACTTCATCTCTAATCGAGTAGTGGAGAAATTGGGGATGGAAGTTTCAAAAACTGGTTCCGTCAGAGTGAAGCTAGGTAATGGAATGGTGGACCATAGTCGAGGGATATGTGAGAAGGTAGTTCTCAACCTGTATGAGCTACAAATCGAGGAAGATTTTTTCTCATTCGACCTTGGTGGATCAGATTTAATCCTCGGAATAGCTTGGTTGCAAAAATTAGGGGATATGACTGTTAACTGGAAGGAACTACGCATGCAGTTCTACGCATGCAGTTCTGGGAAGATGGTAGGAAGATCACAATAACAGGAGATCCGAGTTTGTCGAGGTCAGCGGTTTCGAGTAAAACCCTTTGTAAATTCGTACAACAGGAGGTAGAAGGGTACCTTCTCCACATACACGTTAGCGAAAACAAACCAAACCCACCTCCCATACCCGTAGAAATTCAAATGCTGATTGAAACATTCGGGGATGTGTTCGATCTACCATTCGGATTGCCACCTCAACAGAGCCATGAACACGCAATAACACTGCATGAAGGAACCGCGCCCATCAGTGTACGTCCATACCGCTACCCACATGTTCAAAAAGTCGAGATTGAAAGGTTGGTACGAGAGATGCTTGACGCCGGAATCATTCAACCCAGTACCGGTCCATACTCGAGTCCCGTTCTCTCGGTAAAAAAGAAAGATGGAAGTTGGTGTTTTATCGGGCACTCAACAAGGCTACGGTCCTAGAAAAGTTTCGTATACCTGTTATTGATGAATTGCTGGACGAATTGCACGGGGCTACCGTATTCTCTAAACTTGATTTAAAAACCGGCTACCACCAAATCAGAATGAAGACCAGCAACATCCAGAAAACAACTTTCAGAACGCACGAGGGGCATTATGGGTTCCGCGTAATGCCGTTCGATCTAACTAACGCCCCGACAACCTTCCAATCTCTCATGAATCAAGTATTTCAGCCCTATTTTTACAACGTTTTGTGCTGGTATTTTTTGACGATATCCTTATTTATAGTAGAACGGCAGGCAAACACTTAGAGCACTTCGGAACCGAGTTCTGCAAACGCACCAACTTTATGCAAACAGGAAGAAGTGTACATTTGCGCAGCCCGGGGTCAAGTATTTAGGACATATTGTGTCGAGAGAAGGGGTGTCAGCTGACCCTTCCAAAATTGAAGCCATGTTAAAGTGGCCGGTACCAAAGACACTAAGGAACTTCGGGGGTTTCTCGGTTTAACTGGGTACTACCGCAAGTTTGTGCAGAACTATGGGAAGATTGCTTGGCCCCTCACACATAGTTGTGAATAGCGGCTATAGCGAGCGCTATAGCGCTTAGCGTCGCGAAGCGCCGCCTCCTCGCTATTAGGCGCTGCCTGCTATGGCCTTTCGGATAGCGCCCGCTATCAGCGCTTTATGCGCTATAGCGCTACTTTCCATAGGGCCAAATAGCGGCGCTATTTGTTTTAATCGCTGTCCAGAGTTTTATTTGCGTTCTTTTTTTTTTTCGCGCAACGTTTCTGTTTTTCATCACATTTTTGTTTGTTAGACATTTCTTTAAAATAAATAAAACGCTAGCCCTCACCTCTATCTGGTAATCGACTATAAACACAAACCCTAAATTCCGCTGCGCTCCCGGGAGGAAAAAGGCAACAAGAAAAATCCCGCCCAGTCTCAGAATTCTCCATGATGAAGAAGAAGATGAATAATGATTTTTATATTATTGTTTTTGTAGTATTCGAAGTACTGTTGTGTTGTGTTTTGAACCTATATTTGTTTTATTTTCCAATTTATGCATGATGTCTGAATTATTTATTAATATATGTCATATATTATGTATTTATATACTTCTAGCGCTTTATTTTCAAATAGCCCTCGCTATTGGCATCGCTATGCGCTATAGCCATTGGAGACCTTTTCGCTATTTGGCGCTATTCGCTATTCACAACTATGCCCTCACGGAACAACTTAAAAAAGACAATTTCAGCTGGAATAATAAAGCAACCAAAGCTTTTCACCAACTATAAATCGCCATGACCCAAGTACCTGTTCTTGCCTTGCCCGACTTCACTAAAGAATTTGTTGAAACGGATGCGTCGGGCTACGGGTTAGGGGCTGTTTTGATGCAAGAGGGACGACCTTTAGCGTTCTTTAGCCATACTTTGGGCACCCGCGCACGCCTTAAATTAGTATATGAGCGTGAACTGATGGCTATCGTAATGGCAATTCAAAAGTGGCGACCATATTTTCTGGGCGGAAAATTTGTGGTTAAGACGGACCAACGAAGCCTAAAATATTTGCTTGAGCAGCACACAGTCACCGAGGAGCATCAAAAGTGGTTAAGCAAACTCCTTGGGTATAATTTTGACATTATGTACCGGCCAGGAAAAGAAAATGGTGTAGCAGATGCGTTTTCACGTCAAAATCCCGAGGCACAGCTAGCGGTGTTAACAGCTTCTTGGAAGATTGATTGGGCAGGTCTGTGGAGTGAATTGGAGACCAACACCGAAATTCAGGCATTAAAAAATACCGTTGTTGAAGGGGGATCGGTGCCCACGGGATATACGGTCGAGGGTGGGAGATTCCTTTTTAAGGGACGGTTAGTGTTGTCAAAGGGGTCGACATGGATACCGGTGTTATTTCGGGAATTCCATAGTGGCGTAATGGGGGACACTCGGGTGTGTAGAAAACGTATCAACGATTGGCGCGAGAAGTTTATTGGGTAAGAATGAAAGGGGACGTGGCTAAATTTGTGGCTCAATGTGACGTATATCAGCGACAGAAGTACTCGACTATGGCACCTAGTAGATTACTATAGCCGTTAGCTTTACCATGGCTGTATGGTAAGAATTGACGATGGATTTTATTGACAAATTACCACGATCAGAGGGTTATACAGTGATGCTACTCGTGGTGGATAGGTTGAGTAAATATGCGCATTTGGTACCCTTAAAACACCCTTATACAGCCCCAATGGTGGCAGCAACCTTTATTCGGGAGATAGTCAGATTGCACGGTGTTCCGGAGTCGATTGTTTCGGATCGAGACAGTTTTTCTAAGTAATTTCTGGAAAGAATTGTTCCGAATGTTGGGCACTACTCTCAAGCGAAGCACCGCATACCACCCCCAGACGGATGGGCCGACGGAGGTGGTTAATCGCTGCGTTGAAACATATTTGCGGTGTTTTGTAGCTGATAAGCCAATGAAGGGGTCACATGGTTACCTTGGGCGGAATACTGGTACAATACGTCTTTTCACACTACAAAAAAGACGACCCCGTTCCGCGTTTTATATGGACGAGACCCACCTCATTTGTTGCATTATGGAAACGTATCAACTCCCGTCAGTATTGTTGACCAATATTTACAAGAAAGAGAGCAGGTCCTGCAGGAATTAAGAGGGTAATTATTTCGCGCCCAACAACTCATGAAGACAAGAGCTGGTGAACATAGGCGAGATGTGCACTTTTCGGTTGGAGATTGGGTGTATTTGAAGCTTAAACCTTATCGTCAAAAGACGGTGGCTCGGAGATTAAATGAGGAAGCCCCAAGGTATTGTTTGAAGTGCTGGAAAGGATCGGGGTTGTTGCGTATCGTCTAAAGTTGCCAGACACGGCTCGTATTCATGTTGTTTTCCATGTCTCCATAGTAGTCAATAGCGATTAGCGGCGCGTAGCGGTCACGTGCCCGTTTAGCTATATAGCGATAGCGGTACAATAGCGGCCGCTAAGTTCAAATATAGCGACAAGTTTGTAAAAAAATGATATATATATATATATATATAACAAGTAAGACAATAATTAAATTCATTAAAGTGAAAACTGAAAACAAAGTTTAGGTAATTAATCGTCATCAAAGATGAAACGTCAAATGAAAATCGATTACTAGAATAAAAAACATTAAGAGCAAACACACCTAGTTCAAATGTTCATATAAATTTAATCATCTAAAATATTGATGCCAAAGTCATCATCATCTAATCGAGAAAGAAAGAAGAAATAAAAGAAGAAGAAATAAAAGAAAGTCGGGCTGGGCTTTATTATAATTAGAATGAAAAAGAAAGAAAACAAACGGAGTTGGAGGGTCGGGCTTTATTATTTAAAAAGAAGAAATAAAAGAAAGAAAACAAACGGGGAGTCGTCGGGAAGGTAACACGGCCGGGCTCGGGCCCTCTATTATTTAAAAAAACATTTAGCGGCCGCTAAATACCATCGCTAAGTCGTTAGCGATAATAGCGGCGGTTCGCGGCCGCGAAGTATAAACCCCTAGCGAAAAGCGACCGGTAGCGATAGGCGGCCGCTTCGCGTCGCTAACCGCTATAGCGGCCGTCGCGGCCGCTATTGACCACTATGCATGTCTCTCAGCTTAGAAAGGCTATTGGCAATCGTGAGGCATCACCACAGTTGCTCGCAACTTTGACAGAAGATATGGAGGTACTGTTACAACAGGAGAAGTTGAGGGTGTGCGTCAAGGAGAGGTTGGACAGGAGGTTCTCATCCATTGGAAAGATCTGCCAGAATATGAAGCAACTTGGGAATCTTATGATTGGATAAATCAGCAATTTCCCGAGTTCAACCTTGAGGACAAGGTTCGTTTTTGGGAGGGGAGTAATGATACGACCCAAAGAATGGGTCGGTTTGGCAAGGTGTATCGCAGGCGTGGCTAGGAGGGAAGCAGAGGAGAATTAGTAGAGTTTATTTTTAATAGTTATCTCTATTTTGGTATTTTATTTACTTTCCATAATTAAGTCTTTTCTTTAGGGTTAAGTTTTGTCTAAGAAGGACACTATAAATATGGTGCTCCATTCCCTGTTATTTTGTATGCAAGTAATAATTAAACTTTGAGTTTTGTTTGGAGTTCCCTGTTTCTCGAATTATAGGAATCAACTAGGGTTCATACCTCCGGGTTTGGATCTTAATCTTATCATATTTCTATACAACAATAGCATTCTGTGCTATGAACTTGAAACGCTGCGTTAAGTGGCACACTCTTTCGAACATTTCTGTGTGTGTATTGTTCTTGCTTGCATTTTATTTTTTGTGTTTTTTGCGTGTTTGTGTGCTTTTACTTATCGCTGGTTCGCGTCTTTTTATCTCGTCAATTGATTATTCTGTTTTTAGTTATTTTGGGTTTATTCATAATTTTGTTATATTTTTTATTTTATGTTTAGGTCTGTTGAGTGCTGAATCACTGTCTTGAACTAAAGTGCATGTGCCAGTGAACACACTCAACAAGCACTCAACGAGCACTCAACGAGACCCCAGAGAACCAACACGAAAGCGGGCGCAAACAATGCCCGTGTGCACATCAGCCGCATCGCACCAGGCCTTGCATGTCCTTGCCACCAGCTCATCGCCCTGCGCGTAGTTCTGCACGCACACCCATCGTTAGGCACTCGCATACTCATCTTCTTTGTAATACCTTAACTTAAGGGGGCATTTGAAATTTTGGAAGATACCTGAAGCTTTTTTGTAGAGAGGCTATACCTCAGGCCTCAGGGGTAGGTTTTCTAACTATCCTAAAAGGAAAGCTAAATCAAATGATCAGGGTTGGAAGCATGCATTTCTTTCGAACTTGAGCAACAAAGATGCGATTAAATGTCTTCTTTGCGGGAATGAAAATCATGGCGGCATTAATAGGTTGAAACAACATTTGATTGGTGGTTTTCCGGATACTCATAAATGTCCAAAAAAAACTAAAGAGATTGCCAAAGAAATGAGTGAATTTATGGCTAGTAAGAAGAGGAATAAACCGATGCAGCTTGATAATGATGATGAGGAGGAGGTGCTTCAAGAAATCGGATCTACCACAGCTTCTAGTACTGTTCCAAGATCTTCAAGAAAGAAGAAGCCATTTAAATTTCAGAAAGTTCAACTGAATCCAAGGGTAACAAAATCAGTTTAATCGATGATTATGAGAACACATGAACAAGCCATTGAAGATAGGTATGCCAAAGGACCAAGTCAAACAACCATTGAAAGTCGGCTAAGAACACCAGAAGAGAGAAAGAGTCGTGTGCACATTGCCAACATTTTCTACGAGTGTGGAATACCTTTCAATGATGCCATCTATTACTTTGACCATTAATATCTTTAGTTTTACATTGATAAAAATTAGAGTAAATTGCACTTTGTGTACCTGAACTTTACTCAAGACACCACTTGAAATACTGAATTTTAATATCTATCACTTGCAATACTGAACATTCACTTTACTTAAACTTCGTGTACTACCGTCTATCTGTTACTAACTCCGTTAAAAGTTTAGGGATAAAGCTGTCTTTTCAGGAAAAAAAATTGGCAAAAGAGTTTAGTTTTCTGATGGCCCGGTTAGTAAAATTAGTCCACCCTATATCCTTCTCCTTGACTGACCCATCTATTACTTCTCTTGCCTCCCTCTGAAATCACATCTACCTCCCTCTCTCCCTATTCTTCTCTCTCATCTAGTCTCTTGCTCTCTTTCTCTCCAACACATATATACTCGGATACCAGCACAGACATACCCCCACTCGGGTGGATGCAGCTACTAGAATTGGGAAATGGGTTGGACAAAATTGGCCATGGAGTTTGGTTTTCTGGTTTCGTGGTTTTGACTCGCCGGCGGCGCACACTGGTGGTTCGAATGGGTGGCCGGCGATTCGAGGGTGTAAGTCTAAGAATTTGCAATTTGAATTTAGATTTTGTGGATTTGATTGAGTTTGCAATCGATGGCTACATTGGTCAGTTTTGGATTGCTCACGGCGATCGTGGTTCGCAAATGGGACTGGGTTTGGTATCTAGGTGTTGGGAGTTTGAGGGTCTGTATTGAAGGAGGATGGAAATGATTGTGATGGCGGTGGTGGGAAGGCCGGCCAGTGTAGTGGTGTCGGGTGTGGTTTTCAGTTCTGGGAGTTTCTTGGTGGTGGCTAAGATAGAGACGGATTTGGTTGAGGAACACAGATGTATTATTACGTGTGTGCGCTCATTTTTTTTTTTTTTTGAAAAGGCAGCGTTACCCCTGGACTTTTAACGGGGTTAGTAGCAGATAGACGGTAGTACACGAAGTTTAAGTAAAGTGAATGTTCAGTATTGCAAGTAATAGATATTAAAATTCAGTATTTCAAGTGGTGTCTTGAGCAAAATTCAGGTACACAAAGTGCACTTTACTCTAAAAATTACAAAAACTATTTTAAAAATAAACATTGAGAGAAATCCAACAACACCTTACATACTAACATTTATTTTTAAATTAGTAGCAAAAAGAACGATCAAATGTTAGTATATAAATAGTGTGAAATAGTGAACTCATGCATGTAAAAGGAAATGGAAGAAGTATAATATAATTCACAATGCAGACAAAAGTAATCAATTATTGATGAAAATAAGGTTGTAAAAAACGACATTCGGAATAAGTTAACATCACCATCTTGTTCTGTTGGATTGTCATAGTATATTTCTGCAACGGTATGAAGATGAACAAAAAATTCTTTTGTGAAGTCCTTGCGGCGCCTGGCTACAATTTCACCAATCTTAGATGGCGACTTTTTTATTGCAGCAAGGAGCTCATTGTGCCTTTGTAGATCTACGTCAATCTGGATAGATTTATTGAATTAATTCACGAAGATTGACATAATCCTACAAACTAAAGTACAAATCATATAAGGATAAGGGAAGTGAAAAGGGCCAATAACCCTTGACCTAGATAGAATGGAGAAAACATAATCTTATTTTGGGGAAAATTGACATTAAGGAAATTTTTGAATATGCAAACAATTACAATAAATCAGGCAAAAACATTATATATCTGAAAAGGCAAATATAAGAACAATATAAATTGATCTTCCAAAACCTGATCTAGATTAAGAATGTACTAAAAAGTCATCATATGTTTCTAGCAACTTTTTGTCATCCCATTTTAGATGGAGAAAAAAAAAGAGCACATACCTCTTTCAGCTTCCTCGTTATACGAAGTAGCTGATGTTTTATTCCAGGATCACTTTCACTATCTACTCGGTCCTGACATCTCTTATAGAAGTGAGGTCGAATATTGTCCCATTCCTTGCTATAAGACAATAACCTTCTCCAATCAGTTGGTTTGGGCATATCAACCATAAATACCTGAATTAGCTTGTCGCAAATGCGAACCATTTTCTGATAATCTACTTGTTCATTAGCTACATCCTTATATTTCCCGTCTTTATCGTAATTCATAACAGCGCCATCCTTAGTTTCTGGATTGGGCTGTGTAGTTAATGACATATGTTCTTGAGCCAATTCATCTGTGGCAGATTCTGTATAACCCAAACTAGCAGCACAAAAGGAACTACATAACCTAACTTTCTCGCATCTTATAAGAAAGCCTGCATCGAAAAGGAGTATCTTTAATAGGTTATACCAAAATTCGGTGAAGCTCCTTGTTTAAATAAATTAGAATCCTCTGGTATCAAATCATCGAACATGGATATACACAGTGTGTCGTATTATGAATCTATATCATTGCATTTTAGTTTGAATTTAAAGTATACTAGCAGACAACACGAGTAAACTCACCAGCAACATGTAATCTAAAACTCATACATAATTTACACCATCTAATACATTTCATAAAAGTATAACAAAAAAATCACCGCATTATAAATAATTAGAAGAATCACGGCTTAAGGATTTAGATAACTAAATTACTACTTGCAAGTATCTAGACGTTGGGCGTTGGATTATTGAATAACTGGTATCCAATGTAGTTTTCGGGTAATCAAACTATTAACTGCAAGTTTTAAATGCGTCAATTCTATAATTATTTTCTTTGTGTCGGATTCGTGAAATTAATTTATAAATATAGTATAGATATGTAAAGAACCCTAATTATACATAGATAAAGATAAAACTGCTTTCCATCTCCAAATAGTCTACAGTGTTAAATATGATATGACCAATGAAATAAATAACCAATTTTGTATAGAGAGTATCCTAAAAGATCTAAAATTAAAACCTCCCGTGACTATAAATAAAACACCTAATCTTTTTCATCCAGTCTATTCCATTTTTAGCCTCTCCAATTTCATCTCCAAGACCCAAGTTTCCTCATTCCAAGTACAAACAAGCATAGTAGCTCTAATTTAAACAAGGTGATCCCCAATTCAAATTCAAATTCAAGTATTTCCATTAAGTACCTACTATAGAATACACGCATCAAGAGTCGCGGGGTAAGTTAATACTATGACAGAGCGCTTGAGTAATTCTAACTAGCACCACCTCAATGCTCTGCAAACAACTAACCTCGTGTATCCAAAAATAAATAAATAAGTGAATTATAACAAGAATATTTATAATAGAACTTGGAGACCTGCTGGCAAGAAGGGAACCAACACAGAAGTCCTGAAACATAAATACAAAAGCTATAATGCACTATACCTTAGTTAAAGCAAGCTCATGCTACATCGACAAAAAAAAAAAAAAAAAAAAAAAGACAGAGACTGTCTTTGGAAATGATATCTTGTCATGTCTTGTGTTGTGTATCAGCGTCACTAAACTTACTATCAATTGCAGCTGTTTTCTTAAATGTGTCCTTTTGTGTGTTCAGTAATTACAGATGGGAAAACAAGTGAAATTGTAGAAATGGTATACCTGTGGATTTCGAAGCCAATAAAAGTCCAGAAATTCTTCGAATGGTCGCGAAAATAGGAAGAGACGGAGATAAGTTTCTGGTAGTGGTGGCGGCTGGGCGAACAGGTGAAACGATGCAGCATGAGTTGAGAGAAGTAGAAGCCAGCTCCATTTTAGATTTATCCGTAGAACGACAGGTTTCGGGGTCTTTTGATGTGATCCCGGATGTATCGAGGGTTATTGCTTGTGAATCTCAGCAATTTGGAGGAGCGGCAGAAGTAGGACTAATAGTTGACAGACCTGCCCGGTGTTGCACAACTGGTAATATTTTGAGTAATAACAACTTTGAGTAGTAACTATAGGGTATTAAACTCCTCAGTCATACTATGAAATTTTGGGAAAAAGTGATAGAATGCAGGGTAGAAGTTAAGATTTCAGAGAACCAATTTGGCTTCAAGCCGGGAAGGTCCACGACTGAGGACATTCATCTCACCAAACGCCTTATGGAGAAGTTTAGAGAGCGGCGTAAGGACCTCCATATGGTGTTCATTGATCTAGAGAAGGCTTATAATAGCATTCCGTGTGATGTTATTTGGAGGAGCCTAGTAGAGAGGAGGGTGTCGTCGCCGTACATTAGGGCGATCCAAGACATGTACTCCCAAACTAGGACTTGCGTTAGGACCCTAGTTGGTGACACACAGTATTTCCCGGTTGAGATAGGGCTACACCAGGGGCGGCGCTAAGCTCCCTTCTCTTTGCTCTAATCCTTAACGTCACTTCGCGGGGATACAAGACGACGTCCCGTGGTGCATCCTTTTCGCTGACGACATTGTGTTAATGGCGGAGTCGAGGGGGGAGGTGAACTCGAAGTTGGAGTTATGGAGGTCTAAGTTAGAATCACAGGGCTTGCGCCAGTCCAAGACCGAGTATCTCTAGTGTAACTTTAGTGGTGATACCAACGAGGAAGAAGTAGAGGTAATGATTGCTGAGCACATCGTACCCCGTACGGATAAGTTCAAATATTTGGGTTCGATCATTCAGAAGGAAGGTGAGTGTGAAGATGATATCACTCATCGTATCAAGGCGGGGTGGCTAAGGTGGAGAGCAGCGACAGGGGTCCTGTGCGACAAGAAAGTCCCTCTAAAGTTGAAGGGTAAATTCTATAAAGCGGTAATGAGACCTGCAATGTTGTATGACTCCGAATGTTGGGCGATGAAGATGTCGCTTGAGAGCAAGTTGGAAGCTGCTGAAATGAGAATGTTACGTTGGTCGTGTGGTCGCACAATGTTGGATAGAATCCGAAATGGGGTTTTCAGGAACGCGCTAGAAGTGGCGCCCATTTCAGCGAAAGTTAGGGAAGGGAGATTGAGTTTATTGGTTGCATGGGGTAGGAGGAGAGGCAGACCGAGGAGGACGTGGGAGGAGCAGCTGAGATTAGATTTGAAGGCCTTAAACTTATCCGAGACCACGACTGTTGATAGGTTCTCTTGGAGGCGCCAGATCAGAGTTGCGGATTTCTTTTTAGGGAGCGGTGTAGTAGTCCTTAACGTCATTTCGCGGGGGATACAAGACGATGTCCCGTGGTGCATCCTTTTCGCTGACGACATTGTGTTAGTGGCGGAGTCGAGGGGGGAGGTGAACTCGAAGTTGGAGTTATGGAGGTCTAAGTTAGAATCACAGGGCTTGCGCCAGTCCAAGACCGAGTATCTCTGGTGTAACTTTAGTGGTGAGACCAACGAGGAAGAAGTAGAGGTAATGATTGCTGAGTACATCGTACCCCGTACGGATAAGTTCAAGTATTTGGGTTTGATCATTCAGAAGGAAGGTGAGTGTGAAGATGATATCACTCATCGTATCAAGGCGGGGTGGCTAAGGTGGAGAGCATCGACAGGGGTCCTGTGCGACAAGAAAGTCCCTCTAAAGTTGAAGGGTAAATTCTATAGAGCGGCAATGAGACCTGCAATGTTGTATGGCTCCGAATGTTGGGCGATGAAGATGTCGCTTGAGAGCAAGTTGGAAGCTGCTGAAATTAGAATGTTACGTTGGTCGTGTGGTCACACAATGTTGGATAGAATCCGAAACGGGGTTTTCAGGAACGCGCTAGAAGTGGCGCCCATTTCCGCGAAAGTTAGGGAAGGGAGATTGAGATGGTTCGGCCACGTCCGCAGGAGGCAGGCCTCTACACCGGTGAGGAGGGTCGAGAGTTTATTGGTTGCAGGGGGTAGGAGGAGAGGCAGACCGAGGAGGACATGGGAGGAGCAGCTGAGATTAGATTTGAAGGCCCTAAACTTATTCGAGACCACGATTGTTGATAGGTACTCTTGGAGGCGCCAGATTAGAGTTGCGGATTCCTTTTTAGGGAGCGGTGTAGTAGTAGAGAGCCTCAGAGTTGGGTTGTCACGGTTAGTTTTGACCTAGAGTTGTGCATTTTATTTTATTTTATTTTATTTTTATTTTTTTTACAAGGAGCTGTGCGCAGAGTCAGCCTCTCTTCTGTTAGAGCAGCGTTCATCGAAAGTGTAGTAGCCAAATTCCACTTAGGTAAGTCTCATGTGAATTAAGCTGTGGGCTCAGGTATGGTTTTGAGCTATTGAGCTTTTTCGAATCTTATGATTCTTTGTATATATCACTCAACATTTTGCTGTGCACTAAGTTGGGGGGTCTTCACGGAAACAGCCTCCCTACCGTAAAATGTAGGGGCATGGTCTGCGTACATCTTATCCTCCCCAGACCCTGCTCTGAGCGGGATATACTAGGTATGTTTGGTTTGATTTGGTCTACTTCCTCCGTCCTCCTTAAATTTTGCATTTCTCTCAAAAAAGTAGTATAATTATCAAAAAACAGTATAATTCGGCTCTGTTCTTTTGAACTGAACGAATCTGAACTGAACTCTATGGATCTTAACTAAACTGAACTGAACTGAATAGACCTGAACTGAAAGTCCAAAAGAACATGGCCTTAGTAAGTTTACGTATATAACTTTTTATCATCATTGTGTATACCAATAATTACCTAAAATTCACTAAATATACACGCTCTGTCAACCTTTAGCTGAGAGAGAGAGAGTAAGGTTCTGTTCTTTCGGGCTTAATTTCAGCACTTTTCAGTTGAATTCAGTTCAGTTCACTAAAATTCAGTTCAGTTCAGTTCATCAGTTCAGTTTAGTTCAGTTCAGCAAATTATTTTTATTGTTGATATCAATTATGAAGAATAATATATAAATATATATATAATTTTTCATCAAGAATAATTATTGTTGTATGTATTGTTATATAATATTAATTATTATTAATATAATATTATCAACAATACTATATACAAATTTTTATTATTAATCTCATTATTTTAATTTATCGGTAGTAGTAGTAGTAGTATTTGGGAGAGGTGAGTCGCCGAGCGAAGGGAAGACAACAGAATTACAGCGCCGCGATGAGGGGAAGCCCTAAGCTCTGAGCCAAGCTTGTTATAATAAGGGAGAGAGAGAGAAAAAAAGAGGAACATACTCTTTTATTTTTATCAATTGTGGGTTGTGGGCTTTTTAGCATTATTTTATCAATTATTTTTAATATTTTATTATTTTTTATGATAATTTCTATTATAGTTATTTTAAATAAGAATTATTAATATTATTTTTAAATGAAGTTAAATTAAAAAATATTATTTTAAATGATTTAAAAATATTATACATAATAATAATTATTGTTATTTTAAATGAATTAAATTTAAAAATATTATACGTATAATTAATTTTTTTGTGATATAAATAATTTCAGTTCAAGTTCAACACAATTCAGTTCAGTTCAGTTCAGCGAATTTCAATTCAAAAGGAGAGAGCCTAATTAATATTAAAAGAATAATAAGCTTATGTGTTTTATTCTACAAGTTACAGAATCTGAATTATGGTAGAACTAAGCCTGATTAGTTGTAATATAGAAATATTATTAATGAGCATAATACTTACTTTTTATTTATTTTATTTTTTCTTAAACAAATTATGAACACAACAAAAAAAAAAATTCCACTCTGTTGTGTCGAGATTTATACACCTCAATAGGCGATCGGCACAAATGCCGGGCGACCGAGCCAGAGTCGAATAGACCAAGGCAGACTTGCCTACAGAACGGAGATCCCAGATCAAACCCAAGTGCCGAGCGATCGACATCTAAGGCGATCGTCTCTTGGCACTGCGATCGACTCGTGCCGGCGAGGCAGCCGCCTCATGCTACGCAAAGCCAGTATCCGTCTATTCGGCGAAGGCCGGAGCTCGAGATATAGACCCACATGCAGACCCGGAAAAGGCGCCGCAGAACATGGATCGTTGACCACAGCCTGTCACCATCTTCTCACATACCGACAGACCCGCCGAAAGGTACAAGGTGGGACTTCCCGGGACAGCGACTCAGGACGCGTGCAGACTTCTCATTGGTCCGCACAGCTGGCTGCCAACAACAGCCGCGAACTTTAAGGCAACCAGCCCATGTGCTAGAAGACGGTCGCCCCCTTATTATAATACAGGAAAGGCGATCGCCCGTCAGGATTAAGTCCCAGCTCCTCCTATAAATAGAAGGCTTCCTGCACTTGGAAATGGTTCTGGCTTTTTCTGGTTGCTTTCTCTCGGCTTTTCTCTCTGGGCACCTCTTAACCGAAAGACGGTCGGCAGAGACAAGAACTCACTGCAGTTCAAGAACTCACAGAGTAGCACTCAAGAGCTAGATAACTAGGGTCTTTTACACTCATTGTAATCGCACTCTTACATTAATATTTGTACTCCAACGTATTCGTATTAATAACATCTCGCGAGAGCATTCAAGCCCGGGCCTAACAAACTCGGCAAATCTTGTGTTATTTACACCCGACGGACATGCTCTCGCAATTTGTTTGCTACTCATCCATTCCAGCAATATCTATCTCCGGATAATATTTTGGGTAGTAACGATTGGCGCTAGAGGAAGGGGGCAAATCTAAACCTTCATTTTCATTCCGACCGTCTCGAAGAACACTCACTGTTCTCCGGGGCATATACTTGAAGAAACACTCACTGTTCTTCAAAGAAAAGCCTTCAGAGTCATGACGTCTGCCACCACATCGAAGAGATCCACTCTCCGATCTGCCGGACGCCTTATTCTGGCTCAATCCCAGCCCCAGCCTACGGCAGAGGGTAGCCGCGGCGACGCGAGACTCTCGATCCCGCACCTGAGGGACGGCCCCAGCCTTTCGCTCGACCAGTTCCAAACCGCGAAACAGATCGAGGAGGCTATGGCCATCCTAAGGGAGCGACGGAGAGAATTCGACGCGCCTGCAATTATCCCATCGGCCATCCGCCGCGCGGGCAAGCGGAAGCTCAAGGGGTTACTTGACGAGCGATCGTCAGGAAGCCCCGATTCACGAGCAGAAGCACTCCCGAGGCGGGACGGTTCCGTTTTCAGCCGCCTAGGCAGCGACCCATCTTGGCGATCGGGGCATTCTGGCCCCAGCCATGAAACGACGGAGCCCGAATCCGTCACCAGGAGTTCAGCTTATCCAACTCTCAGAAGGCAGGACAGCCGTCTGGCTCCTCCTCGCGGAAGAACCGAGATCGGCGGCGACGACCTCATCGCCTCTCGCGGAGTCAGGAGATCGGTACTTGATCGCCTCGGCTCCCGCTCTGAGAGCCAAACCACGAGCGACAAAGCTACGGCGATGGCCGTGATGCAACACCAGCTCGATGGCATGAAGGCGCTCCTAGAAACTGGGGCAGGCGCCAAGAGAAAGATCGCTGGGCCGAGCGAGCCACTCGCAGTCCATAGAGATCGGACCCCGAGACTCACTTGAGTAAGTTCCGGATCTACATGACCGGATGCGGGGCATCAGACGGGACTAGGTACCGAATGTTCCCGTTGACACTGGGCGACCTGACCCATAGGTGGTACATCTCATTGTCACCGCAATCAATCAGTTCCTTTGAACAACTGGCGAATGACTTCACAACGTACTTCGCCGCCAAGGTCGCTCGACCAGAAGGTCCCCACCGAATGATGAAAATCAGGCAAGGGGAAGAAGATTCCGACGAAGACTACATCAACCGGGTGGATGAGATAATCCTCAACGGCGCGCACGTAAGCGACGAGATCGCCCTCTACTCGGTCCAAGGGGGATTCAATGGTCTTTCGCCCATGTTCAGTCACCTTACGAAGGACATCCCCCCGACCTACGCACTCTTCCGCGCCAAGGCCGAAGACTTTTTGGCCAGGTGAGGTTGCTCGCCCTTCGCCAAGACGAGGGGGCTGAGACGGCGATCGCCAATTCCAATAAGGCGGTCGCCAAGCCACCTGGTGATTTCAGGACCTTCGATGACGTGGAAACCCATCTCTACCTCAACCTCAATCTGTCTCCGGCTCATATTTTCTACGCCATCCAGGGGCGCGAGCGGCTAAGCAAGCCGAAGGCGGTAAGGGACCACGGTCATCTGGACCGCAACAAATTGTGTGCTTACCACAAGAGTCCCGACCACAACACCGATCAATGTCGCGACCTCCTCAGACAACTCTGGAGATTGTTCGAGGAGGGCAAGCTGGATAGTCTAGTTACTTAGCCGGAGCCCTACGCGAGAAAGATCAAAGAGCTGCGATCGGCGTCAGAACGACGATCGCCAGCCTCCCGATCCGATCGCCAGAATCAAACACGGTCGCCCGAAGGCTAAAGTACAACGAAACGCTACTGCCCAAGCAACATCTCCAAAAATAGATGACTCGCTCGCCATCTACAGTTCATCATCTAACATGATGGACCAAGGCATGAGATCGCCTCCCCCAGCACAACGTATACCGTCGAGGATCGCCATCTAACTTGACGATCCGAGGTAGAAGAGTGCAGCCATGGTCATGGAAGTCGATGGAACCGACTGCTTCGTCCATGCAAGGTTCCTTTGGGCTGCGATCGCTCGCCCTTCATTTAAATACGAGGCGGGTGTAGCCAAAGGACACTCCAAACAAATCTGTGGACACGCTCGCCAGCCCTCAAAGGTTCATCATCTAACTTGGTGGACCAGGACAGTGCGACGCGTCCCTACCCCCGTCACAACGTATACCGTCGAGGATTGACATCTAATATGATGATCCGAGGTAGAAAAGTGCTAACAAGCCGCGGACGTAGAGTCGATTAATCCGACGATGCCCCGCGGAAGGACTCCTCCAGACCAAGACCGCACGCCCTTCGTTTAAATAACGGAGGACCCTCACAATAAAGTGAGCCGCAAGACAAACTTATAGGTGGAATGTCCCTCGCGCACAAGACACGGTCATGAAGGTCGGTCCATCGAACTCCGCGACTGTGCACGGTTCCTCAGGGTCGAAACAATCGGCCGTCCACGAGGGATCTGCAAAATTGAAGATCACAAGAACAAGACCGAAGATAGCTCGCCAAGCGATCAGGTCGCCCAAGTCCGAGATCAAAGTCCGCTCAACGGATCGCCCGTCTTTATCCTAAACGATCGCCAGTGGAACCGCCTCACCATGTCTTCAACATCGGAGCAAGCTGGGGGGCAATTGTTGTGTCGAGATTTATACACCTCAATAGGCGATCGGCACAAATGCCGGGCGACCGAGCCAGAGTCGAATAGACCAAGACAGACTTGCCTACAGAACGGAGATCCCAGATCAAACCCAAGTGCCGAGCGATCAACATCTAAGGCGATCGTCTGTTGGCACCTAGCGATCGACTCTGGTGCCCAGCCAAGGACGACCGCCTCATGCTACGCAAAGCCAGTATCCGTCTAATCGGCGAAGGCCGAAGCTCGGGATAGATACCCACATGCAGACCCGGAAAAGGCGCCGCAGAACATGGATCGTTGACCACAGCCTGTCACCACCTTCTCACCTACCGACACACCCGCCGAAAGGTACAAGGTGGGACCTCCGGGACAGCGACTCAGGACGCGTGCAGACTTCTCATTGGTCCGCACAGCTGGCTGCCAACAGCAGCCGCGGACTTTAAGGCAACCAGTCCATGTGCTAGAAGACGGTCGCCCCCTTATTATAATACAGGAAAGGCGATCGCCCGTCAGGATTAAGTCCCAGCTCCTCCTATAAATAGAAGGCTTCCTGCACCTGGAAAGGGGTCTGGCTTTTTCTGGATGCTTTCTCTCGGCTTTTCTCTCTCAGCACCTCTTAACCGAAAAACGGTCGGCAGAGACAAGAACTCCCTGCAGTTCAAGAACTCACAGAGTAGCACTCAAGAACTACATAACTAGGGTCTTTTACACTCATTGTAATCACACTCTTACATTAATATTTGTACTCCAATGTTTTCGTATTAATAACATCTCGCGAGAGCATTCAAGCCCGGGCCTAACAAACCCGGCAAATCTTGTGTTATTTACACCCCAGGGACGTGCTTTCGCAATTTGTTTGCTACTTATCCATTCCAGTAATATCTATCTCCGGATAATATTTTGGATAGCAACACAGTCTTCAATAAATTCGTCCGATCTGAAAGAAAAAAATTGTTTTTTTTCTGAAACCCTAGCAGCACACCTGTTGTCACCTACTCTGGGCCCCACCGCCGGTCCTCAACCTACAACGGCTTACCTCCGAACTACATCAGGCCTTCCCTCGTGACGTACCACCGCCGCACAACCACCTGAACCCTCGACCCCCAACCGGACAACAACCTCCGTCGCGGCACACAAGCACATGATTCTCCGATCTGCGGCTATTTCAACTAGAAATCTAGATACACACACACCCTCCCCCAGGCCGGAGACGCACCACAAGAAACACTAGCAGTCGCCTATGTCCCCTGATTGCTGCCCACACACGGATCTACAGTGCCCCATCGGACCCTCACATCGACGATCCAAGTTTCTAAACCAACTACCAACGTGTCACAGGGCGCTTTCCATATTATTCGGAGTACCCGGGATTGCCCCGGACTTACAAAGGATTATGTTGGATAGTTGCCTTGCGACACGAATAAGGTTGGGGACGTGCGACAGTGGTCGGCGTCTGGGGTGTGTCCGTGCGCGAGCAGGACCTTGTGTCGTGGAGCAGAGGGCTTTAGGAGAAGAGTTTCGTGAAATGCTTGTAATGGGGAGTTCCTTGGAGTGTTGGGAAGGTCTCCACCAAGTTTCATAACTAGACGGTTCCGTTTGAGTAGCGAACGATGTGAAGGATCGAGATGCTGCAGTGCAGTGGCATTGTAGTAGTTTCAGAATATTGCAGAGGCAATTCCTCACTCCTCGAGTATCGGATGGGGCTGAAACTTTGAGAACTTATAGATAATGTCGTAAGCTACTCTACGGTTCAAGAAGATAAGGATTTGGAGTTCGTATGAGGGAGTTACACCCGATGTGGTTCCTCGGCCAATCAATGTCTAGTGCAATTACAAGGGAATATTTGTCTAAGCCTATTATAGGGGGGACAGTCCTTAGATGGGCAATGGTGGGCAAGCGGCCAGTCTTCCTCGTGCTGTCGAGCACCAAGCGTGCAATCTTCCTGGAGGTATGGGGGGCCTCTAGGGAGCCAACTCTAAGCATTCAAAGTGTGCGAGGAGTTCCCGAGCGAGTTGGAAATCGTTAGGGCGGCGTAGGACCTAAGTGGTCTGCGTTTGGCTTAAGGTTGGCATTGAGGCTCAAGTGTGACCGGAGGGATGCCGTCAGCCATATACACTTCCTCTATGTAGATAGGGCAATCGAGGCACGCATTTAAATCATACGCCTCGTGAGCTTACTCGTAAGCATTAGCTATCGGTTCCGGCTATGCTGCGGGGGATCGTTGGCTTGTACATGTGGTTGCGAGACAACACCACATTGTGGATGGAAGGTAATATGTCGGTATGCGAAGTAGTCCCAAACATCGTGAGGGGCAAATATCTATTGATGGCATGAATCTAAGCCAAGATCTAAAAGGTTGTCCGTCTCGAGTGAGGTACTCTCAAGGGCGCCAAGGTACTGCACCTAGGAAGTCCCGAGTGAGTGTCGAGCACGAGGAATTGCACTTCGGGCATGCGAGTGACCCTTAGTGCCGAGTGCCATTGCAGGTTAAGCTTGAAGGGTATAAGATACCGACCCTTAGTTGGTCGGAGGCAAAGGAAAGGCGGGTGCCTAGCGTTTACGCAGCACAATGGACCAGTGCATGATATCTCTAATGTTGGTACTATATGAAATCTCGTTGATGGTAGCCGGATGGAGACTCGGAAGTCTCCTAGGCACACGGGTGATTCGTGATCCGCTGCACGAATTTGACGGCCTAAACCTCAGTGAGCCGCACCCTGTGACAAGTGGTATCGGAGACCGGAATGTCGCATCCAGGTTTCAGTTGAGATTTGTTGAAGATCTTTCTTCCCTTGAGAACCGGATACCAAAATCGTGCCAAATTTTTTATTATTATTAGCCATTGTAGTGGCATTTCGGCGAAGGGCTTGCAGTGCGATCTTACGTATTGTGGCAAAGTTGAGAATTAAGTTGGCAGTGAGACTTGAGCGAATGGTAGTACCTCGAGTTGGCTTTGCAATTGGGCGAATGGTAGTACCCTGGTTGTATGGTTTCTGTCGGTGATGTTCGAAGGCTTTGTTCGGTGCGAGTTGTTGGCATTAGTGATTTCGGTGAATGGTAGTAACCGAGTTACGACATGTTTAATAACTATATTTATTCTCTGTGAGTACGGTTAGCAGTTGGTTAATGTGAGGGGAACATTCTCATCGGTAAATTACGGACGCGTGAGCAATGGTGTTGGTGTAATCTGATCAGAAACTTTATGTTGGCCTATTTTTGTGGGCTTATTAGACATCTTGATCTCCTAGAAGGAGACATGCCGGTTAGCCGGGTGGTGTGCAGTAGCCACGTCTGCCAAGTTGCAGCCATGTTTGCGTAGCGCCGCAGATTGAGAGGTGATTTGGGTTTGAGACCTATTTGTGCGAGAACTTCAGTGCGGGAATCCGCCACAGCACGTTCAGGTGCAAAGCTTGGGCTTAATCTTAGTGCGCACGAGCGCCACAGCACTTGAGGTGCATTAGTTACTAAGATTTGAATTGTTATGCGCAAAGCGCTTTCGCAGATGAGGTGCAATCATAACACAGCCACCACGGAAGTTGCAAGAGTGGAGTGTTCAGTCTTCCTGGTTCGAGTCGGACAGATATGAGAATGGGCATGCTCCAAGTGTGGTGTTTCATGTCCCATCCGTCTATGAGGGACAAGAGATTTGGGTCTGGCCTCCAACATGAGGGGGGGAGGGCCAGACTCTCGAGAGGAAGTGCGTCACTTAAGAGCACGAAATGGGCTGATTCGAGAATGATGTTCCTTAAGGGGATTCCAAAGCCTAGAGTATGGGCTCTGTGGTTGAAGGATTTTCTGAAAGGGACTGAGTTATATGGAGCATTGGGGCTCGTTGGTTACCAAAGAGGTGTGTCCATTCTGGACACACACGTGAGCGATGTTGAGTTGGCTGTTCTTGGAAGTGATTTGGAAGCCAATTAACGGGACCTATTGGTTGAAGGATTTCTGATGAGAGCAAGCTGAATGAGGTGTGCTCGTACAGAGTACACAATTGTGCGTTGAGCAATAAGGCCAGATGGCCAGGTTACGAGTTAGGCCAGAGGGCCTGGGTTTGTGTCATCGTCTGAGTCAGATGACCAGCGATACCAACCCTTGAGTTTTCGTCACGCCAGGTTAGATGGACGGTGACGCGGTGTGCCGAGAGTTAGGCATCACCTTCGAGTGGGGGAGGGTGCGTTGATCACGCGTACAGCCTTCAAGCTCTTTGTCGTAGAAGTGCGATGGCCTGAGGGCCGAGTTTAGTGATCTGTGTGCAGCCGTGTAGGCCTCTTTCGACTTGTGCTCGATGGCACTTGTCTTACAGAGTTTCAGATTGGGTTTGTCTCGTCCTTGATAGAATTCGGAATCCATATTATGGGGTATGGTTAGTAAGGATTTTTGAGAGGGCAGCCGCGGTTGTATTTGAGCGGAGCGCAAGGCTCCTTTGGATGGGTTCTTGGTGTTAGTGAGCACTCTAGTCTCGGACTTGACAATGAGGGAGTAGCTTGATTTGAGCTAGAGTGGCAATCTAACACCATCGGTTGGTTTTGGGTTATATCGAGTGTAATATCCGCAATTTCGGATTTCCGGTAATTTTTATTTTTCGGCGGAGGTCCGTTTCGACGACTCTCTTTTGACCGTTTCGTCATTCTGAGAATATTTAATTCTATACTTTTTGTCATCCGAGTTCGTTTCGGTATCGTTTTGTTGAGTTTCGTGTTCTTAAATGACTTTTCGCACATGAGTTCGGTTCTCCCGAATCTCTTCCGAAACTGTTGTTTCGAGTTTCTCGGAAGTCCATTTAATGTTATTATTCATGTTGCAAGCTTTGGTTTGGTTATTCGGTCACGTATCGTGATTTTCGGACGTTTTGGGCCATTTTCGTAATTTTCCAAAGTTTGGGGTAATTACTTTCCGTTGTCGAATTTCGAGCCTTCGGGTGGTCGGAATCATGTGTTCTCTCAGTGTTCGGATTCGTATTTACGAGTACTTCATAACCGTGCTTTCGGTTTACGTTCAGGTCTGAGTTTCGAGATTTTTCGGACCGTCGGATCGACCTAGTCATGGCTGGCCGGACCTGTGCGAAACGGCCCTAGAAGCAGCGCGCCTTGTGCCGTGTCTTGCGCCAGTCGGCCAGACCAGCAACTGCCGAGACACGGCCGAGACACCCGGCCAGTGTCTGGCGTTTCTTTGCGCCGTGTCCGTGGGTATAAATATGGCAGAGCAGTCGGGTTTCACTCATTTTTCTCACTTCTTTCTTCCTCTTCCGCGGTTGGAGACTTGTGGAGCATGGAGGCATGTTGTCATACATCCAATCCACGAAGTTCTTGAGTTTCTAACATCAATCAATCATCCCGTAACATCCTCCGATCGACCGAATCAAGGTTAGATTTCCTAAAAATCTAGTTTTTGGAAAATTGGGGATTTTGTTCGAATTGTCCGTTTAATCCGATTTAACTTAGGATTATGATGGATTGATGATTATTTAGATGTTTTATATCTAATTCCTTGTTATTCCACGGTTGGATTGCCACGGATTTGTCGTTTTATTGAGTATTTTATCGACGCCTTGAAGGTGTTCGATAAAATGTCACAAAGAGAATTCGAGCGTTCTACCATTATTCTTCCTCGTATGATCGATGATTTATTGATTATATGTTGTTAGGGTCGAATTCTTGTGAAGAACTCGAGTCGGAACCCTTCCATTCGTTGTCTTCTTTGGGGTCCGAGCTTTCCGGTCGAACCGTGTTCTTCGGAGCGTTCGGTAGCGGTTATCGAGGCAAGTATCTTATTATACGACTTGTATCTTGCGACTAGTAATTACGTATGCTATGTATGACGATTTTGCTTGCCTCCGTAAATATGTTCCATTTGAGTTGGTTGTGTTTTCCGAAATTTGAAGGCTTTGTGATAATAGTGATATATTGGTATACGTGTTCGGCGTTGTGCCATTTGTGCAGGATTGCGATGTACATATGAGATGGTTGTACACGTGGTTGTGCAATGTATTGTGTACCGAATGTGTGTTATGTTGGTTAAGAGTCATTGTGATGATCATGATATTCGTGTTGTTTTGGTTTACATACTTGATTGTACATTTCGGTGTAATGTGGAATGGCTTGACATTTAATGATTATGAGTTGTGTCGTGTCGAAGTGTGTGCGTGTGTTCCAGGTAGGGTCTGACGAGGCCTCTGGAGTTCGATACATGATGTGTACGAACAAGGTGTGTGATCCAGGTAGGGTCGGCGAGACCTGCGGAGTTCGGTACATGATGTGTACGAACAAGGTGTGTGATCGGTAGGGTGCAGCGAGACCTGCGGAGTTCGGTACATGATGTGTACGAGCAGTGTGTGTGGCGGGTAGGGTCCGTTGAGGCCTCGGAGTTCGGTACATGATGTGTACGAGCAGTGTGTGTGGTCGGGTAAGGTCCGTCGAGGCCTCGGAGTTCGGTACATGATGTGTACGAACAATGATCGTGTAGCGATGATTGTTCGGGTAACATTTTAAATATGGATCTCGGACTCATAATGATATATTATTTAGTATGCTTTGAAACGAGAATCGGGCTAAGGCCCTAATGTTTACGAAAAGGTTTTGTAAATTGGGACTCGAGGTCCAAAAGAATTTCGCTTTAAAAATCCACGAGATGATGTGTTCCTTTTCAAATATCTCTTACTTGAGTTCGAAATTCTAAAACTTCTGGGAACATTTTGATAATCGATTTGCGTATTAAATTCGTAGTTGCTATTTGCTTGTTACATTTCGTATGGTTTGATACTTGCACTAGTAAAACGGTGGAGTTTTACTAACCCCAGTATTCGGGGTGGATGTCTGATACGCATCCAGTGCATGCGAGTTCGAGGAGCGATCACGGGATTGGCACAAGGGATGACGAGTGCGATACTAATCAAGAGTTGAAAGTTGGTAGAGTTTAGTTGTATTGTTAGAGTTGATTCAGTCTTCCGCTGTATTGTATTTCGACCCCTGTGTGGGTAATGTTGTTAGTCAGTCCTGTTGATAGAGTTGTGTGACCTCATCGGTCTGTGTGTTTATGTGTAAGTGACCTTAACGGTCTGTATTATTATTATTGTTTGACCCTGGCCGGGCAAGCATTTGGTTGTTTATGGATGTTTAGCCTGGTAGATCCTTGTGGAAAGGGTCTACGGCGTGTAATATTCCCATACGGTTTTGGGGGTGTTACATTTATGGTATCGGAGCTTAGGTTGCGGAAACCTAGGCTGTCGGGTCGAGTCGAGTTGTGATTTGTCGAATAATGTGTTTTCTTGTCGTTCGAGTCGTCAGGTGACAAGTTGAGTTGTGCGTAGTCACAACGCGTTGGATATGTTGTCGGATGAGATTAGTATCGTGGGCGACCGTCGTCTCCGTGCGGCCTGTGGACGTAAGTCTCCTCTTTTATGCGTAATATTTGTGTTCATGATTTCATTTATGTGTGATATTTGTGGTGCATAATTTTATTTACACAGTGTTGTGTAATGAAGTTGTATTTGATACTTAGATACGCTGTATGTGTATAGAACTGGATGTATTGATGTTTGGCCCTTGAACCACCATGTGGGTTGGTATGGTGTGAAAGTTGTGAACCTTGATGGGTTTCACGGTAGAGTTCGCGAGAGACTCCGATAAATGGTTTTGTTGCATATTTAAACGTGATGCCATGAGATGTATGTGATTGAATTGGCGACCCTATTTGCCATTTGGGCATGTGGTTTTAATATCGACTATTTTGGATTGTTGTAATTATACCCGCTACGGGTAGCTTTGAAAACGTTTTTCCTTAAAGACTACTGATTTGAGCATTTTTGTGGAAATCAAAATTTTTGGAAAAATCTTGTTTTGCAAAACGACCTTAATTTTCGGAATTTAAATGTTATGTGTTTGTGTGTTGGGGGCTACTGTGACAATTCTGCAGTCCTGCAGCTAGATGGTACGGCCGTAAGATTTTTTCCATTACGGCCGTAAGCTCAGAGTTGTTACGGCCGTAAACTACATGTTGTTACGGCCGTAAACTACATGTTGTTACGGCCGTAAACTTTTGACTGACCCGGTAGAAATTTGTTATTACAGTTGTACCCATGCCCCTTGATTATTTAATCTCTGTTGATATATTAGTGATGGATGGCGTGGTAACATGTTGTTACCCCGTATAACGCTAGTAAAGATAATGATATTGATAAGGTCATTTTGACGATATCGTCTAGCGAAAAGATTGAAGCCTCAACGTGTTGTTTTGCAAATAGCTTCAATCAAAACAGTTTTGATAATGAGATACATAGTTTTGATTAAACGACCGAGGTATTATAAGTGTTTTCAAAAATTTCATTTCACCATTTTTTTTTTCAAACTTGAGAATTTTAAAATTTTATCATTTGGATAATAATACCGGAAGCACTTTATTTTTGTTGTTAGTGTTTGATCCCTGCGATACGTGTGTGGTTTTGACCGTGTTTGATTTGGTAAAATCCAAACATCTCTGTTGATGTGACTGTGTGGATTATTTTTTAATGAAGTTCTAAAATTACAGTGTTAGTTCGTGCACTTGTGTGATGACTTGGAGTTGATGTTTTAACGTGCTGCTATTTATTGTCTTATCTTGACGTTGTGATATTTGTTTGGATGTGTTATTCTTATTGGTCGTCCATCCAGTATGTCGAGAGGCCCTGGCCGAGGACGTGGTCGTAGTCGTGGTCGTGATCAGCAGCAATCATCGAGAGGTAATGTTGATATTGGCGCCGCCACCATCCTTCGTTAGGTGACTGACCAGTTGGCGCATATGAATCAGACCGTACACCGAGACGGGATTCTGGATGAGAATAACGGAGCTAGTAAGTGGTTACGAGATGTGATGAGAATGCACCCGCCCCGTTTTGTAGGTTCTTCGGACTCGTTAGGCTGGGAGAATTGGCTCTTCCAGTTGGACAGAACATTTGATGTTGTAGCTTGCCCCGATGAGAGAAGAGTGCCTATTTCTCAATACCTACTCGACAGGGAAGCTGCAGACTGGTGGGAGGCCGTAGCGCCTAGTGATCGTACCGCTACTTGGACTGAATTCAAAACTGCCATGGAGGCCGAGTATTGTCGCCGCTTTGTTAAGAGCGTAGGATTGTCGAGTTTTCTCGGCTACGGCCCGAGACATGTCGATATCCCAGGCGATAGTCGATTATAATCGACAGCTGTGTTATGTTCGGGATCAGGTGAAAAGTGAGGCAGATAAGGTTCGTTATTTCGATATGCGTATGAAACCTCAGATTCGGCAGTGTATGGCTCCTTTTATGTGTACAACCTTGAAGGATTATCAGGATCGAGCCTTGGCGTTTGAGATGGCTATAATGTCTACCGAGTCTGTATCGGTAGCGAAAAAGCAGAAGATTTCCGATGACGCATCGGGAAGTAAGGGAATTGGGATTCCCACACCTCAACCCTCGTATCAGCCGAGTATGGGACTTTCTCGGTCAGTTAGAGAACCCAAAGGACCCAAGTCGGTGTCTTTGAGTTCTGGTAATGCTCCTAGGTGTTTCAACTGTAACGTTCTAGGCCATGAACGCGCGCATTGTAAGAAACCGCCAATGACTTGTTATAATTGTGGACACGAGGGGCATCGAGTTCAGTACTGCGAGATTGTTGCCGAGATGATAAGGGACCGGAATTCCATTCCTACTTCCGGAGGGCCCAGTGATGTCTAGTGATGGTGTTTTTGGTACTCGCTACACGAATTGTTTCGCGTGTAGAGATGTTTTTTTTTGTGACGCTTTTACATTTGGAACTTGTTGAATGATATTTTGTCTTGTGTAAGTTCTCGTTTAGTTGTTGAACCTACGGAGGCGTGTCAGTGGACCACGAGGTCATGAGCATGGTATTTTATTATGTGTCGCTATATTTTGTTTCGTATCACTGTGATAACCTTAGTTTAAGTTTCGGGACGAAACTTATTTTTTGTATGATAGAATGTAATATCCGGTATTCTCATTTTCTGTTATCTTGAATTGTTTGTGTTTTGACGTCGGACATTTTCTTGTTGAAGAGAATCAGAATGATTTCTATCGTAATACTCTATTTGTTTCTATCGCATAGCCGTTTTAGTCGGGTGCGACTTGTTGTCGCGTACATTTCCTTGATTAAATGTGTGCATATGATGTGGTATGTGATGCGTCGTTAATTGATCGTTATTGTTTTGAATCATTGCCGGTGGCGTTGTTATGGTTGTCATGTGGCGTGTTGTCACGCTGTATATTCTTTCGCGTTGCTTGTAACGTTTCGCCAATGGACGAAAGTTATGCGTTTCTTGTGTATCTTGTTGAGTTTTCCTGTCGGGATATTGCTTCTCCCTACTTGTTTTAAGTTTCGGGACGAAACTTCTTTTAAGGAGGGTAGAATGTAATATCCGCAATTTCGGATTTCCGGTAATTTTCATTTTTCGGCGTAGGTCCGTTTCGACGACTCGCTTTTGACTGTTTCGTCATTCTGAGAATATTTAATTCTATACTTTTTGTCATCCGAGTTCGTTTCGGTATCGTTTTGTTGAGTTTCGTGTTCTTAAATGACTTTTCGCACATGAGTTCGATTCTCGCGAATCTCTTCCGAAACTGTTGTTTCGAGTTTCTCGGAAGTCCATTTAATGTTATTATTCATGTTGTAAGCTTTGTTTTGGTTATTCGATCACGTATCGTGATTTTCGGACGTTTTGGGCCATTTTCGTAATTTTCCAAAGTTTGGGGTAATTACTTTCCGTTGTCGAATTTCGAGCCTTCAGGTGGTCGGAATCATGTGTTCTCTCAGTGTTCGGATTCGTATTTACGAGTACTTCGTAACCGTACTTTCGGTTTACGTTCAGGTCTGAGTTTCGGGATTTTTCGGACCGTCGGATCGATCGAGTCATGGCTGGCCGGACCTGTGCGAAACGGCCCTAGAAATGGCGCTGCCCAGCGCCGTGTCTTGCGCCGGGTCGGCCAGGACCAGCAGCCTGCCGAGACACGGCCGAGACACCCGGCGCTGGTCTGGGCCGTTTGCTGCGCCGTATCCGGCAAGGGTATAAATATGGCAGAGCAGTCGGGTTTCACTCATTTTTCTCACTTCTTTCTTCCTCTTCCGCGGTTGGAGACTTGTGGAGCATGGAGGCATGTTGTCATACATCCAATCCACGAAGTTCTTGAGTTTCTAACATCAATCAATCATCCCGTAACATCCTCCGATCGACCGAATCAAGGTTAGATTTCCTAAAAATCTAGTTTTTGGAAAATTGGGGATTTTGTTCGAATTGTCCGTTTAATCCGATTTAACTTAGGATTATGATGAATTGATGATTATTTAGATGTATTATATCTAATTCCTTGTTATTCCACGGTTGGATTGCCACGGATTTGTCGTTTTATTGAGTATTTTATCGACGCCTTGAAGGTGTTCGATAAAATGTCACAAAGAGAATTCGAGCGTTCTACCATTATTCTTCCTCGTATGATCGATGATTTATTGATTATATGTTGTTAGGGTCGAATTCTTGTGAAGAACTCGAGTCGGAACCCTTCCGTTCGTTGCCTTCTTCGGGGTCCGAGCTTTCCGGTCGAACCGTGTTCTTCGGAGCGTTCGGTAGCGGTTATCGAGGCAAGTATCTTATTATACGACTTGTATCTTGCGACTAGTAATTACGTATGCTATCTATGACGATTTTGCTTGCCTCCGTAAATATGTTCCGTTTGAGTTGGTTGTGTTTTCCGAAATTTGAAGGCTTTGTGATAATAGTGATATATTGGTATACGTGTTCGGCGTTGTGCCATTTGTGCAGGATTGCGATGTACATATGAGATGGTTGTACACGTGGTTGTGCAATGTATTGTGTACCGAATGTGTGTTATGTTGGTTAAGAGTCGTTGTGATGATCATGATATTCGTGTTGTTTTGGTTTACATACTTGATTGTACATTTCGGTGTAATGTGGAATGGCTTGACATTTAATGATTATGAGTTGTGTCGTGTCGAAGTGTGTGCGTGTGTTCGGGTAGGGTCCGACGAGGCCTCCGGAGTTCGGTACATGATGTGTACGAACAAGGTGTGTGATCCGGTAGGGTCAGCGAGACCTGCGGAGTTCGGTACATGATGTGTACGAACAAGGTGTGTGATCCGGTAGGGTCAGCGAGACCTGCGGAGTTACGTACATGATGTGTACGAGCGGTGTGTGTGGCCGGGTAGGGTCCGTTGAGGCCTCGGAGTTCGGTACATGATGTGTACGAGCAGTGTGTGTGGTCGGGTAAGGTCCGTCGAGGCCTCGGAGTTCGGTACATGATGTGTACGAACAATGATCGTGTAGTGATGATTGTTCGGGTAACATTTTAAATATGGATCTCGGACTCATAATGATATATTATTTAGTATGCTTTGAAACGAGAATCGGGCTAAGGCCCTAATGTTTACGAAAAGGTTTTGTAAATTGGGACTCGAGGTCCAAAAGAATTTCGCTTTAAAAATCCCCGAGATGATGTGTTCCTTTTCAAATATCTCTTACTTGAGTTCGAAATTCTAAAACTTCTCGGGAACATTTTGATAATCGATTTGCGTATTAAATTCGTAGTTGCTATTTGCTTGTTACATTTCGTATGGTTTGATACTTGCACTAGTAAAACAGTGGAGTTTTACTAACCCCCGAGTATTCGGGGGGTGGATGTCTGTTCTCCGTCCAGGTGCATGCAGGTTCAGGGGAGCAGTCACAGGATTGGCACAAGGGGATGACGAGCTGCGATATTAATCAAGAGTTGAAAGTTGGTAGAGTTTAGTTGTATTGTTAGAGTTGATTCAGTCTTCCGCTGTATTGTATTTCGACCCCTGTGTGGGTAATGTTGTTAGTCAGTCCTGTTGATAGAGTTGTGTGACCTCATCGGTCTGTGTGTTTATGTGTAAGTGACCTTAACGGTCTGTATTATTATTATTGTTTGACCCTGGCCGGGCAAGCATTTGGTTGTTTATGGATGTTTAGCCTGGTAGATCCTTGTGGAAAGGGTCTACGGCGTGTAATATTCCCATACGGTTTTGGGGGTGTTACATCGAGGCATGAAGAGAATGATTCCTGCCAAGATTAGAGTGAGGGTGTGTGTTGAGAGCGGCAACATCCGAGAGGAGGGAGAGTGCATTGATCGCATGCACTGCATCCCTACGAGCAATGAGTTTGAATGCGCGAGGCGCAAGAGTTGCCGAGCGAGCGGCGAGAAATTGCGATCATCGAGTTGCCGTGCAGGCGTTCTTCGAGTTGGTCCTCAGACTTTACAAGAAAGCGCCACTTGATGGAACTAAGAGTGCTGTGCTGCGAGGCACACAAGTTGAGGAGATGGAGGTAGAGTGTCGGGTTCGTTGCCCAAGTATTTTCATGATGAGATGGGCAGCGCATGTACATAGAGCAGGTTGTGTGTGCATGCGTTGACGAGGACGTCAACGGATCGAGAGGGGGAGGATGTCACAGGGCGCTTTCCATATTATTCGAAGTACCCTGGATTGCCCCGGACTTACAAAGGATTATGTTGGATAGTTGCCTTGCGACACGAATAAGGTTGGGGACGTGCGACAGTGGTCGGCGTCCGGGGTGTGTCCGTGCGCGAGCAGGACCTTGTGTCGTGGAGCAGAGGGCTTTAGGAGAAGAGTTTCGTGAAATGCTTGTAATGGGGAGTTCCTTGGAGTGTTGGGAAGGTCTCCACCAAGTTTCACAACTAGACGGTTCCGTTTGAGTAGCGAACGATGCGAAGGATCGAGATGCTGCAGTCCAGTGGCATTGTAGTAGTTTCAGAATATTACAGAGGCAATTCCTCACTCCTCGAGTATCGGATAGGGCTGAAACTTTGAGAACTTATAGATAGTGTCGTAAGCTACTCTATGGTTCAAGCGGAGAAGTATTTGGAGTTCGTATGAGGGAGTTACACCCAATGTGGTTCCTCGGCCAATCAATGTCTAGTGCAATTACAAGGGAATATTTGTCTTAGCCTATTATAGGGGGGACAGTCCTTAGATGGGCAATGGTGGGCAAGCGGCCAGTCTTCCTCGTGCTGTCGAGCACCAAGCGTGCAATCTTCCTGGAGGTATGGGGGCCTCTAGGGATCCAACTCTAAGCATTCGAAGTGTGCGAGGAGTTCCCGAGCGAGTTGGAAATCGTTAGGGCGGCGTAGGACCTAAGTGGTTTGCGTTGGGCTTAAGGTTGGCATTGAGGCTCAAGCGTGACCGGAGGGATGCCGTCGGCCATATACACTTCCTCTATGTAGATAGGGCAATCGAGGCATGCATTTAAATCATACGCCTCGTGAGCTTACTCGTAAACATTAGCTATCGGTAACGGCTATGCTGCGGGGGATCGTTGGCTTGTACATGTGGTTGCGAGACAACACCACATTGTGGATGGAAGGTAATATGTCGGTATGCGAAGTAGTCCCAAACATCGTGAGGGGCAAATATCTATTGATGGCATGAATCTAAGCCAAGATCTAAAAGGTTGTCCGTTGTAACACCCCGAGATATTCGGAATAATTACAGCGCCGTAAACCCTTTAGATAAGGATTTACAAGGCTAATTTTAAAGGAAGTGTAACAATAAACCAATCGAACACTAGAATTCACATACAGATTTGAATCAAACGATCAAATGTGCTGACTTATACAACCATATCGAAAAGACTTTATTAATACAAACATACTTGATTACTAAACGAACCAAGAAGACAAATCACAATAATAAGAACATCAACCACATCACTGAGCAATCTCATCGTCCTGTCAGATCTTGTGTTGCCTCCGCTCCTCGACTACCTGAACATCAAAAACAATGTCCACCCCCGAAGGGGTTAGCAAAACAATGCTAGTACAAGTATCGTCATACAATAAATCATTAATACATCATAAAACATGCAAACGGACTTCCGTCACCGGAATCCAACGGAGCGAATCCTCACGATTCCATCTACACAATACATGGTAATCCAGCGATCCAGCGCCCTCAGCATAGATCCCCATGATGATCCCGTCGGACCAACGCATGGTGGAAAACCCGTCCAGCGATCCAGCGCCCTCAGCATAGATCCCCATGATGATCCCGTCGGACCAACGCATGGTGGACATTCGATCCAGCGCCCTCAGCATAGATCCTCATGACCCCCTCGGATCATTTATACCATAATCAATCAATTATGCATACACATATGCATTTCAATATGTTCATCAATACGAACAAACAACAACGAATATCACGCGAATTTCCAGAAATACACCTCATATACAAAAATATGAACAAAACCATAAGCACGATAAATCAAACTCGACATATGATACTTGCCTCGAAAATGGCAAGGACGAAACGCTTCAAAGATCTCGACACACTCGAAGGCCGCCTCCTTCGATCAACGTAACAAGCTCGAACCTTAACAAAAGGAACGATATACAAATCATCTCAAGTCGAACGATGGCCGAACAACTCGATTACATGGCGAAAAGCTCAAAATAACCAATGCTCGATTTGCTTAGCGTCGCTACGTACTCTACGTAGCGTGCGCTAAGCGAGCTATTAGCGTCTCGTGCAAGACTAGCGTCGCTAGTTATGAACCAGCGATTGAACCGGCGATACATAACGTACGCTACGTGCGTTTAATACGTTAATCGAACCCGATAGCGCACGTTAACTCACATATGTTAGCGTGCGCTAACGTTGCATGTGAGATCGCTAACGGAAAAAGCGGGTTGAGCGGTGGTGAATTTATGAATTCTATGTTGATACAACAAATCATCCTCAAGTCTGACATGCTAATAAGGTTGTGGAAGTTCCATGATCATGAGGCACAAATATACGGATAATCCTCTCATCAACATATCTTTTCTAAGATCTTCACGAAATATACCAAGTTCCGATTATTCCAAGTTCCGAAACATATGATTCTTTACGTAAAACATACGAACTAGGTAATCTCCGATTACTAACCATAAATCGTTTTGAAAACGCTTAGGAGTTCATGCTACTAAGATGGTTCAAAGGTTCATACGATGAATAAGTGTCGAAACATCGAAAATATCCTTCTAACATGTGATGACCGATTATAAACGAAATACCAGCTATCCAAACATGATTCAAACTTCCTTAGGAACATTACTAACATTGGTGAAGAATCACCTACCTCAAGTAGTGAAGAACACGGAGGAAAATGAAGCAATCCGACACCGAAAGCTTGAACACCAATCTCCAACGATATAAGATCTTAAATCACGAATCAGGATGTTGATATGAAGTGTTTGGGGTGAAGGAAGTTATGTTCTAAGTGTAGGAATTCGGGTAATGAGAGTAGAGAAAACTGAAATCTCAAATAGGATGCTGTCCTATTTATAATAAATGGCTATTAGCGCGCTAGACCTGCTCGTAGCGTGCGCTAACGGCTCACGATCTAAATCGTACTCGGCACTTAGCGTGCGCTACGCATATACCTGTAGCGTGCGCTAAGGCGTTGACTCGGCTTTTCCCGAAAGCCGTCCAGGTACATCCGACACAATCCGACAAGGGTCCCCCGGCCAGATCTCACCTACCGCACGTCTCAATCGATTTGACCATGCATAGCGTGCGCTAATGACCCTCTGTAGTGTGCGCTATGAATCCCCGTTAGCGTACGCTACACTCAGCCTGTAGCGTGCGCTACATGTACAGAATTTCAATCTCCAAAACACATACACGAAATTATACACTTGACAACATCGGATTATGAAATACGGAGAATAGTACTCAGACAAAAGTACAATCATTACAATATCACAAGTTCTAATTACATAACAGAAATCTCGGGTATTACATCCTTCCTCCCTAAAAAGAAGTTTCGTCCCGAAACTTAGGATGAAAACAACTCCGGATATTTAGCCTTCATACCGTCCTCCGTTTCCCAAGTGGCCTCTTCGACTCCATGTCGTGACCATTGTACTTTAACCAAATGTATTGGTTTATTCCTCAATTGTTTGATCCGGCTCTCAAGTATCTTGATTGGTCTCTCTTCGAAGGTGCCATCATTAGTTATCTCGATCTCGTCGAAATCAATGACGTGGTGGGGTCCGGTACATACTTCCGCAGTTGGGATACGTGAAACACATTGTGAACATGACTCAGCGATGGCGGTAAGGCCAACCGGTATGCTAAATCCCCAACTCTCTCTAGGATCTCAAATGGTCCAATATATCTCGGACTAAGCTTGCCTCTTCTCCCAAAACGGAAAATCCCTCGTGTAGGAGACACCTTCAATAGTATGTGGTCCCCAGCGTCGAACTCTAGAGGGCGACGACGTACATCGGCATAAGACTTACGCCGACTGCAGGCGATCAGCAGTCTCTCTCGAATCAAGGCTATCTTCTCTTGAGTCTGAATAATCAATTCCGGTTCCGTCCCGATCAAATCCGAAGAATCATCCCAGCACAGGGGCGATCGGCATCTTCTCCCGTATAAAGCTTCAAATGGGGCCATCTTAATAGAAGCATGCCAACTGTTATTATAGGTGAACTCGATCAAGGGCAAGTGAACTTCCCAATCATTCGACCAATCTAATGCACAAGCTCTAAGCATGTCTTCTACTGTCTGTATAGTTCTTTCAGACTGACCATCTGTTTGGGGATGATAAGCTGTGCTAAAGTTGAGCTCAGTGCCCAAAGCCCTGTGAACTGCTTTCCAGAAGTGTGACACGAAACGACCATCTCGATCCGAAATAATGGTCTTCGGCGTCCCGTGCAATCTGACTATCTCCGCAATAAATATTCGTGCCAATCTCTCGGGTCCCCATGTATCTTTAATTCCCAGGAAATGAGCCGACTTGGTTAGTCGATCAACTACAACCCAAATCATGATCATTCCCGTTCTAGTCCTTGGCATACTAGTAATGAAGTCCATCGAGATATCCTCCCACTTCCACTCAGGAATCGGAAGCGGTCTTAACATTCCGGCAGGTCGTTGATGTTCAATCTTAACCTGCTGACAAGTCAAACACTTTGAAACGTACTCCGCTACGTCCTTCTTCATATTACCCCACCAGAAGTTTTGCTTTAAATCTTTATACATCTTACTACTTTGCTGGTGAATAGAATAGGCGCGCTATGAGCTTCCTTCAAAATTGTCCGTCTCAAATCATCGTCCTCGGGAACGCAAAGTCGACTCGAAATCTCAAAATTCCATCGTCTTGTATCACGAATCACGGGCTTTTCCTTTCTTGACTTCGTCATATAATCGAAGAATCGGAGAATCGTTCGATTGTTTAGACTTGATCTCCTCGACTAGTGATGAAGTCGGTTCCATCACATAAAGTTGTCCTTGGATTCTGGTGACCATACTTCAATCCTCGCGGATCGGCCTCGTTGAATACTGGTTTGGGATGTAAGTGCTTCCAACACTCGAAGAGAAACGGGTTTTCGCTCAAAGCATCGGCTACTACATTTGCTTTCCGGATGATAGAGAATCTCCAAGTCGTAATCCTTGATCAATTCCACCACCTTCTCTGCCTCATGTTTAATTCTTTACATTGAAAATGTATTTGAGGCTCTTATGATCTGTAAAGATCTGACAATGAGTGCCGTACAAATAATGTCGCCAGATTTTCAAGGCAAAGACCACAGCTGCTAGCTCCAGATCATGAGTAGGATAATTAACTTCGTACGGTTTCAATTGCCGAGAAGCATAAGCAATCACTTTATCCTTCTGCATCAACACACAACCCAAACCCTGATTTGAAGCATCGCTGTATACCATGAATCCATCAGTTCCCTCTGGCAGTGCTAATATAGGTGCTGTCGTCAGTCTCCTCTTAAGTTCGTCAAAACCAGCCTGACATTTCTCATTCCACGTGAACTTTTGAGTTTTCTGTAATAGCTGAGTGAGCGGACGAGCAATTTTGGAAAATCCCTCTACAAAGCGGCGATAATATCCAGCAAGTCCTAAGAAGTTTCGGACTTCTTTCACGTTTTTAGGAGCTTCCCACTCCAAGATTGCTTCGACTTTCTTCGGGTCCACCTGAACTCCGTCGGATGATATCACATGCCCAAGGAAGGTTACTTCCTTAAGCCAAAATTCGCATTTAGAAAGCTTAGCATACAGCTGTTCCTTTCTCAAGATGCTCAAAACCACACGTAAATGTTCAGCATGTTCCTCTGCGTCCCTCGAATATATCAAGATGTCGTCAATGAAAACGACCACAAATTTATCCAAGTACTCCAAGAATACCCGATTCATCAATTGCATGAATACCGCAGGAGCATTGGTAAGTCCAAATGGCATCACTACAAATTCATAATGCCCGTACCGGGATCTGAAAGCAGATTTCGGTATATCCGATTCCTTAATTATCAACTGATGGTATCCTGATCGCAAGTCAATTTTCGAGAATACCCTTGCCCCTTGCAGTTGATCAAACAAGTCGTCGATCCAAGGTATAGGATACTTATTCTTGATCGTCATCTTGTTAAGCTCCCTGTAATCAATACACAGTCGGAGTGATCCGTCTTTCTTCCGGACAAAGAGAACGGGCGCTCCCCAAGGAGAAACGCTAGGTTGAATATAGCCCTTCTGCAACAATTCCTCCAGTTGTTTCTTGAGTTCATACATCTCGGTTGGCGCCATGCGGTATGGTGCTCTGGAAACAGGAGTTGCTCCAGGCTCTAACTCAATGGTGAATTCCACTTCTCTTTGCGGAGGTAACCCTGGTAGCTCGTCGGGAAATACATCTGAGAACTCATTCACAATTGAAATAGACGAGAGCTCTACTCCTTCCTCTTTCCTCATGGCATAACACCAAAGTCCATGACATCCCTGTTTCAGCAATTTCACGGCTCTCATTGCCTTGATCAATTTTCCCGAGCTTCCCGGTCTCCATCCTCGAATAAGTGTTCGATCCGTCATCCGCAATGATGGAAATGACTCTCTCTCGGTAATTCAAAGACAGCTCCATAACGGTTGAGCCAATCATCTCCGAGAATTAAATCGTCACCGTAGATGTCAACTACAATGAGATGCGATGGCCACTCTCTTCCTTCTATAGATACTGGGAAATCCCTAGCTTCTAGTGTTCCCACAATTTTCTCTCCGCTCGGTAATCCCACAACATAAGGTTCACAATTATACAAGCACGAGATGTTCAAACGATTAACACGGTTCAAAGATATAAAAGAATGCGTAGCTCCCGAATCGAACAAGACACTAATTGGTTGCAAAAGGATCTGAATCGCACGATGCAACGGTGTGTTCGATCATCGATTTCCTCATTTCATACAGGCGTGGAGGAACGGACCCAAAGACTGGATGCCTCTCTCTTCCCAACGTTCACGCTGAAATCCACTGCTGCGTCTGGTTCACACTTGTTTCCTTGAATCGGCTGGAGTGCGAGTACCAAAAGATCGGGTCGCATTCCCACAAAATGTTGCGCGATGTCCTTCTGTCCACACTCGAAACAGTCACAAGTAGCGAAACAATCCGTCCGAACATGTCCCGTCTTGCCACGGTTGTAACACTTCTTCCTGTATCGAAGCTTGATCGGTCTTGCCGGAACTTCTTTCCTCCTCGACTAGGATGCGAGAGGTCTCTGGATGAGTGAAAAGAGGACCTGACACGGGGCCCGCTATTCTTATTCTCCGCGAAGTTGCCCGACACCTTCGCTTTCTTTGCTTCCGTCGATTTCTCTCTGCCGCTTCCTTCATATCGTAGGCCAACGCCTTGTCCTGAGCATCGCCTCAAGGTGGTACAATCAAATCCGGACATATATTGCTGAATTTCCGGCTTCATTCGCATGTCAAAATGGAAAATCCTTTCCGCCTGGCCCCGACTGTGGCGCACATAAGTCACCGGTGATTAAAAGTCTTAATCACTTCCGTCACAGATGCTTCCGAATTTTGTGGTGAGAAAACTCCCGAACTCGGGCCTCTCTAATCGGGCGAGGACAATACCGTGCCTCCATCATCAACTTGAATCTGTCCACAAGATTATGCTCCTGCGGTCGAATGGCCTCCCACCGCCGAAAGCCTCCTGGCCAAAAGATACTGGGCGACCGGAACCTTCCTATCGTTGGGACAGTTAATCCCCGCAAAAATCTTCTCTAATTCCTTCAGCCAATGATCCCACGAAAGTGTCTCAGTGGAACCATCAAATTTCGGAGGATGCAATTTGACCACCTCGGTAAGCCATTTATCTCCCCGATTATCCACGTTATTCTGCTGTCCCATCGCCGTCTGCATGCGATCCACAACTTGAGCAAACTGGTTTATCTGGGCAACCACCTGCTGAAGCACTCCCGGCACGTTAGGATCTGCATTATTATTTGCCGATCCCTGCTGTCCCACGGAATGTGAATCCGTTTGACTAGCGGCTATCTCTGGGGTAGATACCGACTCTTCTTGCCTCGCATTACCACGTCCGCGTCCACGACCGCGTCCGCATCCACGACCTCCTCTCAACATACTGTAAACATAAATACTCAATATCCAGGACAAACTTTCTCAAAGTACATTCATTAATGTTTACAAGACGTGAATTAAATAAAACAGTAGTATTCGAGATTCGGAAACTTACAACCACAGTCCACACGACGATGCTGGCTCAAAGAGTTGATGTTACGAACGACCAATAATCAATAACGTAAACAGACCCAACTAACCCGACTGCCAAGATATCCATAAATCTTAGCTCTGATACCATATTCTGTAACACCCCGAGATATTCGGAATAATTACAGCGCCGTAAACCCTTTAGATAAGGATTTACAAGGCTAATTTTAAAGGAAGTGTAACAATAAACCAATCGAACACTAGAATTCACATACAGATTTGAATCAAACGATCAAATGTGCTGACTTATACAACCATATCGAAAAGACTTTATTAATACAGACATACTTGATTACTAAACGAACCAAGAAGACAAATCACAATAATAAGAACATCAACCACATCACTGAGCCATCTCATCGTCCTGTCGGTACTGTGGCTGCCTCCCCGCTCCTCGACTACCTGAACATCAAAAACAATGTCCACCCTCGAAGGGGTTAGCAAAACAATGCTAGTACAAGTATCGTCATACAATAAATCATTAATACATCATAAAACATGCAAACGGACTTCCGTCACCGGAATCCAACGATGCGAATCCTCACGATTCCGTCTACACAATACATGGTAATCCGGATCCAGGCGCCAAGATAGATCCCCATGATGATCCCGTCGGACCAACGCATGGTGGAAAACCCGTCCAGCGATCCAGCGCCCTCAGCATAGATCCCCATGATGATCCCGTCGGACCAACGCATGGTGGACATTCGATCCAGCGCCCTCAGCATAGATCCTCATGACCCCCTCGGATCATTTATACCATAATCAATCAATTATGCATACACATATGCATTTCAGTATGTTCATCAATACGAACAAACAACAACGAATATCACGCGAATTTCCAGAAATACATCTCATATACAAAAATATGAACAAAACCATAAGCACGATAAATCAAACTCGACATATGATACTTGCCTCGAAAATGGCAAGGACGAAACGCTTCAAAGATCTCGACACACTCGAAGGCCGCCTCCTTCGATCAACGTAACAAGCTCGAACCTTAACAAAAGGAACGATATACAAATCATCTCAAGTTGAACGATGGCCTAACAACTCGGTCTATGGCCGAAAAGCTCAAAATAACCAATGCTCGATCATGAAGGCGTGCGCTACGTACTCTACGTAACGTGCGCTAAGCAGGCCTGTTAGCGTACGCTATCGTGCAAGACTAGCGTGCGCTAGTTATGAACTGACAGTTGAACCGACCGATACATAACGTACGCTACGTACGTTTAATACGTTAACTGAACCCCGATAGCGCACGTTAACTCACATATGTTAGCGTGCGCTAACGTTGCATGGCAGGATACTGCTAACGGAAAAACTGGGTTGAACAGTGGTGAATTTATGAATTCTATGTTGATACAACAAATCATCCTCAAGTCTGACATGCTAATAAGGTTGTGGAAGTTCCATGATCATGAGGCACAAATATACGGATAATCCTCTCATCAACATATCTTTTCTAAGATCTTCACGAAATATACCAAGTTCCGATTATTCCAAGTTCCGAAACATATGATTCCTTACGTAAAACATACGAACTAGGTAATCTCCGATTACTAACCATAAATCGTTTTGAAAACGCTTAGGAGTTCATGCTACTAAGATGGTTCAAAGGTTCATACGATGAATAAGTGTCGAAACATCGAAAATATCCTTCTAACATGTGATGACCGATTATAAACGAAATACCAGCTATCCAAACATGATTCAAACTTCCTTAGGAACATTACTAACATTGGTGAAGAATCACCTACCTCAAGTAGTGAAGAACACGGAGGAAAATGAAGCAATCCGACACCGAAAGCTTGAACACCAATCTCCAACGATATAAGATCTTAAATCACGAATCAGGATGTTGATATGAAGTGTTTGGGGTGAAGGAAGTTATGTTCTAAGTGTAGGAATTCGGGTAATGAGAGTAGAGAAAACTGAAATCTCAAATAGATGTCATCTATTTATAATAAATGGCTATTAGCGCGCTAGACCATGTTCGTAGCGTGCGCTAACGGCTCACGCCTAAATCAGACTCGGCACTTAGCGTGCGCTACGCATATACCTGTAGCGTGCGCTAAGGCGTTGACTCGGCTTTTCCCGAAAGCCGTCCAGGTACATCCGACACAATCCGACAAGGGTCCCCTAGCCAGATCTTACCTACCGCACGTCTCAATCGATTTGACCATGCATAGCGTGCGCTAATGACCCTCTGTAGTGTGCGCTATGAATCCCCGTTAGCGTACGCTACACTCAGCCTGTAGCGTGCGCTACATGTACAGAATTTCAATCTCCAAAACACATACACGAAATTATACACTTGACTACATCGGATTATGAAATACGGAGAATAGTACTCAGACAAAAGTACAATCATTACAATATCACAAGTTCTAATTACATAACAGAAATCTCGGGTATTACATCCGTCTCGAGTGAGGTACTCTCAAGGGCGCCAAGGTACTGCACCTAGGAAGTCCCGAGTGAGTGTCGAGCACGAGGAATTGCACTTCGGGCATGCGAGTGACCCTTAGTGCCGAGTGCCATTGCGGGTTAAGCTTGAAGGGTATGAGATACCGACCCTTAGTTGGTCGGAGGCAAAGGAAAGGCGGGTGCCTAGCGTTTACGCAGCACAATGGACCAGTGCATGATATCTCTAATGTTGGTACTATATGAAATCTCGTTGATGGTAGCCGGACGGAGACTCGGAAGTCTCCTAGGCGCACGGGTGATTCGTGATCCGCTGCACGAATTCGACGGCCTGAACCTCAGTGAGCCGCACCCTGTGACACAACGGCACCAAAACGGAACCGGCCACCGCCCCGCGAACCAGACCAAGTCGCTCGTCTCCCAACCTGCACCGGCCGCTCACTGCTCGTCCCGAGCCACTGCCGGCCAGGCAAATGCTCTCGCGCTAGCCTTGGCCCGACCCACTGCCCTGTCCGACCTGGTTCCATAGAACAGATTCTTTTGCACTCAATCGCAAAGCAAGGTACAAGATATTGACCCACTGTTTGCTTCGTGCGTTTCTTTTAAATATACTCTACTTGATTCGATTACATATTGTGTGCTTTATTAGTTTAATTATGTTTAATTAAATCAGACGAAGTGTGTAACCACTTGAATTAAATTATTATTCATGGGAACTAATTTGATTGCGTCCTAATACTTAAATATATGTCTAGAAATTATTTGAATGCATCTATAGATATTGCGTGCTAGTTACATTTCATAATTAGTAGGGTTTAGAGTACTTAATTCTATTAATTATAACGATCAAAACCATGATATTTGTAATTTCATGTGTAATTTTCAAAAAAAGCATGGAGAATTGTGGTCATATCTTGGTTCAAAATATACGTTTCTGTTATTGAAATTTTATCATGGGAGTGGAATGCAGTGGAAAAGAAATACGCTCCCAGAGTTGACCATGCAGTGGAATGAAATACGCTTGCTTGATTATAAACGGATCAACGATTGTCCTTTCCACAAAACTCAAGGCACGCCTTAATTTCTGTGGAAAGGACATCAGAGAAGATGATATGATCTAGAAAACTCTTTCCACCTTTCCTAGTTCAGTCCTTATATTAGGAACCGGTATAGGTTGGAGTACGATAACAAATACACTACTACTTTCAGTAAGCTAATCAACCTACTGCAAGTGGATGCGGGGCATAATGAAGTGTTAGGAGCAATAACGTCATGTTGGTTGGGATAAAGAAAGTTTTCAAGGCCAATTATGACAAAATGAAGGATGAAAACTTCTTCAATGAACAGAGGACTGGACGTGACAGGCGCCGTGGTCGAGGACGTGGTCGAGGAAGTGGGGGTTCTTCCAATATAATGCGAATACTTTGTGCTTTCTGGATCCGCTAGTCGAGGGAATCAAAAGTCACCTACCCATCATATTGTTCCGAAGGCTCGAGTTGGTGATGAACTGTGCTATGATTAGATATTGGTACAAGAACTGTAACGCAAGCAAGCAAGTTGCATCCTACTAAAAGAAATACAGAGAGTTAAAGAAAGGAAGCTTACTATATGGAGATATATGATCTAGATAAGTCCCTCGGTGTTAATTTCACAGTCACCAATCGTCGTATTGAGCCATATAAGCCAATCTATGGAGGCAACCTTTTATGGATGAATCCTATAATTATGTTTACTTTCTCGTTTACATTTGGCGTAGTTACCTCAAGACGATTGTGTTGGTATTTTCTTTTCGGTAGTGGTATGATGCAAATTTGTTTTCCGAACAAGATAGTAATATTGCAAATGTTATTTTCTTAGTTTTATTTCAAAGTATTGAATATTGCTTGAATGCTTATTATCTATAATAAAATGCATAGCAATGATTTCCATGTGGAAAACCTACCGTGAGAATAGAATAGAGTTTTTTATCACTTATAATGAATGTGGACGTAACGCATTTTTTTAAAAAACTCATGAGTCAATATAGTGGATTGTAAACCAACATATATCCGATTGGCCTAAGAGAAAAATATTCTAGGTAGAACTAAGTTCTCTGACAAAGAGACAAGTATTTGGTGTGGTAGTACTAACTTAACCAAGTGTAAAGCCTGTAGGACATAAACGAGCCTTTGTGGTAAAACATAGCGAGAATAGTGGAGTCCTAATATACAAGGTTCATAAAGTAATGCTTCTCAGTGTAATATCTCTGATGTTTATTATATACTTTATATGTATCTTGTTACATATTTTTACTAAATACCAATCTTCATAATTTTTTTTTCGAATGAGATTGAACCACTAGTAAGGTATGTTTCTAGTTATCTTGATACATTTTGATAGATTATGATACCGAATATTTGATTCAACCACAAATATCTCTTTATAGTATCATTTTTTTTCCTAATCATTCACCTAGTCTGACCAACCATTTAATTAAATGATAAATAAAAATATTTTGTTTTATTATTGATGTTATTCCAATCATTCAATTATCTTCACTCAATTATATAATCCATTCATGTTAGTGGGTCCAGAAAAAATCATTTAGCAAGATTCCTATTGATACAGGTTTTGAAATAATTCAATTCCTTTGCTGTATTACATTAGATCACACAAAACATTCCCAAATCATTCATCTACTGAAAATGATATATTACATATCATCGAGAGTACCATTTGCCTACAATTTTATAGGCCTCCCAACAACATATATCACATCTGCTATCACCTAAACAAGAACATAAAAATCGCATACACTCATCTGGTGTTTGAAACCGTGAATCATTCATGAGTTGCATACTGGAAATAGCAGACTGAGCAGTGGAGAGCCCGAATTTGGATTTGAATCGCGGCCCACCCTTGCAGGAATGGAATCAAGTTCGAATATCAGCTCGTCGTTTGCCTCCTCCGTATAAATCCCGTCGTCGCCGCTATTTGAACGACTGTTAACTCCTAAAACGAGTCGACTACCGTGAAAAGCTGCCGCCTACCACTGTTCGGAGCCGTTCGCCACCTCCGTCCAGATTAGATTTCCGCGGCCGTACTATTCATCTCGACCTCCACCGTGACCGACTGTCGCTGTTTTGTACTAGACGCTGATTCTCCGCCGGACACTACTCTGGAACAAATCGGAATCGGAGACCAAGTTGTGTCATCCATCAACCGCCGCCATCGAGCGCCTTCCCCGGTGGAACCAATCGAGATTGGTCGCCGTCGTACACTTTAGTTCCGAATTGCCGTCCGTCGTTGCCTCTCTCGTTGTCGTTGCTGCTGTCCGCTGGTTGTGAGTGCGTGTGTTTCGGAAGAGAGGGAGATGTGAGAAGGACAAAATTAAGAAAGAATGTGGAGATGGCTGTAGAGAAGGAGAGTGAAAGAGAGTGAGAGAAGAGGAAGGAGAAAGGTAGGTGAGAAGAGAGAGGGGCGGCGGCAGATGAGAATTGAGAGTAGTGGGACAAAATCGGTACTATTAAAAGCAAAAAGGGAATTAGTAGGGTTTGGGTCAAGATGGAATCTGGGTTGGGTTTTACTTGGGCCAAATATATTTTTGGGCTAATTTATATATTGCCATGTATTTAATTGGATTGGATTTTTACACTACGTGGATATTAACTGGAGGATATTTGGATATTTATCATTTAACTTGAGCCGAGATTTTGATCGATTGAAGAGTCTATTGGTTTCTGGATTAGCAGACGAATCTTGAATAAATTCAGATACCTTTCGATTTTGACCCAATTCAACGTATGATATCATTAAATTATTATCAAGTGATAATTAATCGAGTTATTAGAATCAAGTAAATTATCGATAGTATTTTGATTAATTAATTGTGTATTAGGATATGATTATTGGACGTACTTTGGGGACCATTGAGTTCGTGAGCTACCCTGCTATCGGAAATTTCATTCGTTGGACCTAAGGTTGTTCGTTTGATTAATTGGTGTTGTTCATTCGATCGTCGTTCTCTCGTTCGCTCATTTCGTGGAGGACGTTTTGATCGTGTAGAAACATCTTACGTCTTTGGTATTGAGGCAAGTGAATTCTTGCTTGGTTATGATGATAATATGTCTTATATATATTATATATATTTGCGTTCATTTATGCTTTATGAATTTCGATTCATAGTGATGTTATTGTTGATCTGGTCGATCATCCATTGAGGAACATTGGTTCCGAGTCTTATTTAACCCTCGTTGTGTTTCGGTGAATTGATTTGATCTTCGGGGATGTGTTCGATCTACCATTCGGGTTGCCACCTCAATGGAGCCATGAACATGCAATAACACTGCATGAAGGAACCGCGCCCATCAGCGTACGTCCATACCGCTACCCACATGTTCAAAAAGACGAGATCGAAAGGTTGGTACGAGAGATGCTTGACGCCGGAATCATTCAACCCAGTACCGGTCCATACTCGAGTCCTGTTCTCTCGGTAAAAAAGAAAGATGGAAGTTGGTGTTTTATTGGGCACTCAACAAGGCTGCGGTCCTAGGAAAGTTACGTATACCTGTTATTGATTAATTGTTGGACGAATTGCACGGGGCTACCGTATTCTCTAAACTTAATTTAAAAATCGGCTACCACCAAATCAGAATGAAGACCAGCGACATCCAGAAAACAACTTTCAGAACGCACGAGGGGCATTATGAGTTCCTCATAATGCCGTTCGATCTAACTAACGCCCCGACAACCTTCCAATCTCTCATGAATCAAGTATTTCATCCCTATTTACGATGTTTTGTGCTGGTATTTTTTGACGATATCCTTATTTATAGCAGAACGACAGGCGAACACTTAGAGCACTTGGGAACCGAGTTCTGCAAACGCACCAACTTTATACAAACAGAAGTGTACATTTGCGCAGCCCGGGGTCAAGTATTTAGGACATATTGTGTCGAGAGAAGGGGTGTCAGCTGACCCTTCCAAAATTGAAGCCATGTTAAAGTGGCCGGTACCAAAGACACTAAGGAACTTCGGGGGTTTCTCGGTTTAACTGGGTACTACCGCAAGTTTGTGCAGAACTATGGGAAGATTGCTTGGCCCCTCACACATAGTTGTGAATAGCGGCTATAGCGAGCGCTATAGCGCTTAGCGACGCGAAACGCCTCCTCCTCGCTATTAGGCGCTACCTGCTATGGCCTTTCGGATAGCGCCCGCTATCAGCGCTTTATGCGCTATAGCGCTACTTTCCATAGGGCCTAATAGCGGCGCTATTTGTTTTAATCGCTGTCCAGAGTTTTATTTGCGTTCTTTTTTTTTCGCGCAACGTTTCTGTTTTTCATAACACATTTTTGTTTGTTAGACATTTCTTTAAAATAAATAAAACCTTAGCCCCTCACCTCTATCTGGTAATCGACTATAAACACAAACCCTAAATTTTGCTGCGCTCCCGGGAGGAAAAAGGCAACAGGAAAAATCCCGCTCAGTCTCAGAATTCTCCATGATGAAGAAGAAGATGAATAATGATTTTTATCTTATAGTTTTTGTAGTATTCGAAGTACTGTTGTGTTGTGTTTTGAATTTATATTTGTTTTATCTTTCAATTTATGCATGATGTCTGAATTATTTATTAATATATGTCATATATTATGTATTTATATACTTCTAGCGCTTTATTTTCAAATAGCCCTCGCTATTGGCATCGCTATACGCTATAGCCATTGGGGACCTTGTCGCTATTTGGCGCTATTCGCTATTCACAACTATGCCCTCACGGAACAACTTAAAAAATACAATTTCAGCTGGAATAATAAAGCAACCGAATCTTTTCACCAACTATAAATCACCATGACCCAAGTACCTGTTCTTGCCTTGCCCGACTTCACTAACGAATTTGTTGAAACAGATGCGTCGGGCTACGGGTTAGGGACTGTTTTGATGCAAGAGGGACGACCTTTAGCGTTCTTTAGCCATACTTTGGGCACCCGCGCACGCCTTAAATCAGTATATGAGCGTGAACTGATGGCTATCGTAATGGCAATTCAAAAGTGCCGACCATATTTTCTGGGCGGAAAATTTGTGGTTAAGACGGACCAACGAAGCCTAAAATATTTGCTTGAGCAGTGAACAGTCACCGAGGAGCATCAGAAGTGGTTAAGCAAACTCCTTGGGTATAATTTTGACATTATGTACCGGCCTGGAAAAGAAAATGGTGTAGCAGATGCGTTTTCACGTCAAAATCCCGAGGCGCAGCTAGCGGTGTTAACAGCTTCTTGGAAGATTGATTGGGCAGGTCTGTGGAGTGAATTGGAGACCAACACCGAAATTCAGGCATTAAAAAATACCGTTGTTGAAGGGGGATCGGTGCCCACGGGATATACGGTCGAGGGTGGGAGACTCCTTTTTAAGGGACGGTTAGTGTTGTCAAAGGGGTCGACATAGATACCGGTGTTATTTCGAGAATTCCACAGTGGCGTAATGGGGGACACTCGGGTGTGCAGAAAACGTATCAAAGATTGGCGCGAGAAGTTTATTGGGTAGGAATGAAAGGGGACGTGGCTAAATTTGTGGCTCAATGTGACGTATATCAACGACAGAAGTACTCGACTATGGCACCCAGTGGATTACTACAGCCGTTAGCTTTACCATGGCTGTATGGTAAGAATTGACGATGGATTTTATTGACAAATTACCACGATCGGAGGGTTATACAGTGATGCTACTCGTGGTGGATAGGTTGAGTAAATATGCGCATTTGGTACCCTTAAAACACCCTTATACAGCCCCAATGGTGGCAGCAACCTTTATTTGGGAGATAGTCAGATTGCACGGTATTCCGGAGTCAATTGTTTCGGATCGAGACAGTTTTTCTAAGTAATTTATGGAAATAATTGTTCCGAATGTTGGGCACTACTCTCAAGCGAAGCACCGCATACCACCCCAGACGGATGGGCCGACGGAGGTGTTTAACCGCTGCGTTGAAACATATTTGCAGTGTTTTGTAGCTGATAAGCCAATGAGGGGGTCACCTGGTTACCTTGGGCGGAATACTGGTACAATACGTCTTTTCACACTACAAAAAAGACTACCCCGTTCCGTGTTTTATATGGACGAGACCCACCTCATTTGTTGCATTATGGAAACGTGTCAACTCCCGTCAGTATTGTTGACCAATATTTACAAGAAAGAGAGCAGGTCCTGCAGGAATTAAGAGGGTAATTATTTCGCGCCCAACAACTCATGAAGACAAGAGCTGATGAACATAGGCGAGATGTGCACTTTTCGGTTGGAGATTAGGTGTATTTGAAGCTTAAACCTTATCGTCAAAAGACGGTAGCTCGGAGATTAAATGAGGAAGTCCCAAGGTATTGTTTGAAGTGTTGGAAAGGATCGGGGTTGTTGCGTATCGTCTAAAGTTGCCAGACACGGCTCGTATTCATGCTGTTTTCCATGTATCTCAGTTTAGAAAGGCTATTGGCAATCGTGAGGTATCAGCACAGTTGCCCGCAACTTTGACAGAAGATATGGAGGTACTGTTACAACAGGAGAAGTTGAGGGTGTGCGTCAAGATGAGGTTGGTCAGGAGGTTCTCATCCGTTGGAAAGATCTGCCAGAATATGAAGCAACTTGGGAATCTTATGATTGGATAAATCAGCAATTTCCCGAGTTCAACCTTGAGGACAAGGTTCGTTTTTGGGAGGGAGTAATGATACGACCCAAAGAATGGGTCGGTTTGGCAAGGTGTATCGCAGGCGTGGCTAGGAGGGAAGCAGAGGAGAATTAGTAGAGTTTATTTTTAATAGTTATCTCTATTTTGGTATTTTATTTACTTTCCATAATTAAGTCTTTTCTTTAGGGTTAAGTTTTGTCTAAGAAGGACACTATAAATATGGTACTCCATCCCCTTTTATTTTGTATGCAAGTAATAATTAAACTTTGAGTTTTGTTTGGAGTTCTATGTTTCTCGAATTACAGGAATCAACTAGGGTTCATACCTCCGGGTTTGGATCTTAATCATATCATATTTCTATACAACTGCTTCAAATAGCAATAGCATTTTGTGCTATGAACTTGAAACGCTGCGTTAAGTGGCGCACTCTTTCGAACATTTCTGTGCGTGTATTGTTCTTGCTTGCATTTTATTTTTTGTGTTTTTTGCGTGTTTGTGTGCTTTTACTTATCGCTGGTTCGCGTCTTTTTATCTCGTCAATTGATTATTCTGGTTTTAGTTAGTTTGGGTTTATTCATAATTTTGTTATATTTTTTATTTTATGTTTAGGTCTGTTGAGTGCTGAATCACTGTCTTGAACTAAAGTGCATGTGCCAGTGAACACACTCAGCAAGCACTCAACGAGACCCCAGAGAACCAACACGGAAGCGGGCGCAAACAATGCCCGTGTGCACATCAGCCGCATCGCACCAGGCCTTGCATGTCCTTGCCACCAGCTCATCGCCCTGCGCGTAGTTCTGCACGCACACCCATCGTTAGGCACTCGCATACTCATCTTCTTTGTAATACCTTAACTTAAGGGGGCATTTGAAATTTTGGAAGATACCTGAAGCTTTTTTGTAGAGAGGCTATACCTCAGGCCTCAGGGGTAGGTTTTCTAACTATCCTAAAAGGAAAGCTAAATCAAATGATCAGGGTTGGAAGCATGCATTTCTTTCGAACTTGAGCAACAAAAATGCGATTAAATGTCTTCTTTGCGGGAATGAAAATCATGGCGGCATTAATAGGTTGAAGCAACATTTGATTGGTGGTTTTCCGGATACTCATAAATGTCCAAAAATAACTAAAGAGATTGCAAAGAAATGAGTGAATTTATGGCTAGTAAGAAGAGGAATAAACCGATGCAGCTTGATAATGATGATGATGAGGAGGTGCTTCAAGAAATCGGATCTACCACAGCTTCTAGTACTGTTCCAAGACCTTCAAGAAAGAAGAAGCCATTTAAATTTCAGAAAGTCCAACTGAATCCAAGGGTAACAAAATCAGTTTACTCGATGATTATGAGAACACATGAACAAGCCATTGAAGATAGGTATGCCAAAGGACCAAGTCAAACAACCATTGAAAGTCGTCTAAGAACACCGGAAGAGAGAAAGAGTCGTGCGCACATTGCCAACATTTTCTACGAGTGTGGAATACCTTTCAATGCTGCCAACTCTAGGATTCATGAGGTCATGGTTGAGTCTATAGGCCAATATGGACCGGCTTTGAAGCCCCCAACATTTCATGAATTAAGGGCGCCTCTACTCAAAAAAGCAAAAGAAGGGACATAAAAATGAAAGAGAAACATGAGAAGGTTGGAAGAAGTATGGATGCACTCTTATGTCAGACGGGTGAATGCATAGACGAGGAAGACATCTTATAAACTTTCTTGCCAACAGTCGCGAAGGGACTTTCTTTTTGGGTTCCTTTAACGCTTTAAGTGAATCACATGATGCACAAATGTTGGCTAACTCAGAGGAAACTGGTGAGAAAAATGTTGTGCATGTGGTGACAGATAATTGTGCAAATCATAAGGCAGCAAGTGAGCTCTTGGAGAGTAGGATTCCTACTTTAATTTGGACTTCATGTGCTGCCTATTATGTCGATTTTATGCTAGGGAACATAGGCAAGTTGACACGTTTTAAGAAAACAATTAATCAAGCAAGAAGATGTACTATATTCACTTATAGGCATGGGTGTGTACTTTGATGCTTTGAGGGATAAGACTAATGGGAGGGATATAGTGAGGGCGGGAACTATGAGGTTTGTCACTGCTTTTCTCACATTCCACAGTAAGTATAAGAACCGAGAGCCATTGCATTATTTGTTTTTTTGCCGAGGATTGGAACAGGTCAAAGTTAGGGAAAACGAAAAATGGCAAGAAAGTTTGACATTGTGTTCTCATCAGTCTTCTGGAATAAGGTTGAGTGCATTCAAGCATGATGACCCTTCTTGTGGTATTACACATTGTTTTGATGGTGAAAAAAGGCCCGCTTTGGGCAGAGATCGCATATGCCATGGATTTTGCAAAAAATAAAATCAAAGTGTCATTCGATAAGAAACAAGCATTGTTAAACAAAGTGGTTAAAATCATTGAGAATCGCCGGAGAACCAAACGGGAAAACCCTTATGTGGAGCTGTCTTGTTTTTTAATCCTGGTAAATACTTTGATGTTCTAGAACATGATCACGCCTATGCCTCTCGATTAAGAGAAGACTTAAATTGGAACTTATTATCATGTTAGTTTTGTTGAATTTGAACTTATATTATTATGTTTAATTATGTCATGTAGTAAATCTAGAAATATATGTATATGAAATACTTGTCAACTAGTCACGACTAGTCGGGGCAACTTGTCGACTAGTCTCTATAAAGTTACTCGGTCGACTTGGCTCGACTTGGCAATCTGATAACCATGTCCCTAATACTAGCAACATTGATAAAGTTCACGCAGATCAATGTGTAACTTTGACCATTAATATCTTTAGTTTTACATTAGTAAAAATTAGAGTAAAGTGCACTTTGTGTACCTGAACTTTACTCAAGACACCACTTGAAATACTGAATTTTAATATTATCACTTGCAATACTGAATATTCACTTTACTTAAACTTCGTGTACTACCGTCTATCTGTTACTAACTCCGTTAAAAGTTTAGGGGTAAAGCTGTCTTTTTAGAAAAAAAAATTGGCAAAGGAGTTTGGTTTTCTGATGGCCCGTTTAGTAAAATTAGTCGACCCTATATCCTTCTCCTTGACTGACCCATCTATTACTTCTCTTGCCTCCCTCTGAAATCATATCTGCCTCCCTCTCTCCCTATTCTTCTCTCTCATCTAGTCTCTTGCTCTCCTTCTCTCCAACACATATATACTCGGATACCAGCACAGACATACCCCCACTCGGGTGGATGCAGCTACTAGAATTGGGAAATGGGTTGGACAAAATTGGCCATGGAGTTTGGTTTTTGTGGTTTCGTGGTTTTGACTCGCCGGCGGCGCACACTGGTGGTTCGAATGGGTGGCCGGCGATTCGAGGGTGTAAGTCTAAGAATTTGCAATTTGAATTTAGATTTTGTGGATTTGATTGAGTTTGCAATCGATGGCTTCATTGGTCAGTTTTGGATTGCTCACGGCGATCGTGGTTCGCAAATGGGACTGGGTTTGGTATCTAGGTGTTGGGAGTTTGAGGGTCTGTATTGAAGGAGGATGGAAATGATTGTGATGGCGGCGGTGGGAAGGCCGGCCAGTGTAGTGGTGTCGGGTGTGGTTTTCAGCTCTAGGAGTTTCTTGGTGGTGGCTAAGATAGAGTCCATGGATTTGGTTGAGGAACACAGATGTATTATTACGTGCGTGCGCTCATTTTTTTTTTGAAAAGACAGCGTTACCCCTGGACTTTTAACGGGGTTAGTAACAGATAGACGGTAGTACACGAAGTTTAAGTAAAGTGAATGTTCAGTATTGCAAGTAATAGATATTAAAATTCAGTATTTCAAGTGGTGTCTTGAGTAAAATTCAGGTACACAAAGTGCACTTTACTCTAAAAATTACAAAAACTATTTTAAAAATAAACATTGAGAGAAATCCAACACCACCTTACATACTAACATTTATTTTTAAATTAGTAGCAAAAGAACGATCAAATGTTAGTATATAAATAGTGCGAAGTAGTGAACTCATGCATGTAAAAGGAAATGGAAGAAGTATAATATAATTCACAATGCGGACAAAAGTAATCAATTATTGATGAAAATAAGGTTGTAAAAACGACATTCGGAATAAGTTAACATCACTATCTTGTTCTGTTGGATTGTCATAGTATAATTCTGCAACGGTATGAAGATGAACAAAAAATTCTTTTGTGAAGTCCTTGCGGCGCCTGGCTACAATTTCACCAATCTTAGATGGCGACTTTTTTATTGCAGCAAGGAGCTCATTGTGCCTTTGTAGATCTACGTCAATCTGGATAGATTTATTGAATTAATTCACGAAGATTGACATAATCCTACAAACTAAAGTACAAATTATATAAGTACAAGGGAAGTGAAAATGGCCAATAACCCTTGACCTAGATAGAATGGAGAAAACATAATCTTATTTTGGGGAAAATTGACATTAAGGAACTTTTTGAATATGCAAACAATTACAATAAATCAGGCAAAAACATTATATATCTGAAAAGGCAAAAATAAGAACAATATAAATTGATCTTCCCAAACCTAATCTAGATTAAGAATGTACTAAAAAGTCATCATATGTTTCTATCAACTTGTTGTCATCCCATTTTAGATGGAGAAGAAAAAGAGCACATACCTCTTTCAGCTTCCTCGTTATACGAAGTAGCTGATGCAGGATCACTCTCACTATCTACTCGGTCCTAACATCTCTTATAGAAGTGAGGTCGAATATTGTCCCATTCCTTGCTATAAGACAATAACCTTCTCCAATCAGTTGGTTTGGGCATATCAACCATAAATACCTGAATTAGCTTGTCGCAAATGCGAACCATTTTCTGATAATCTACTTGTTCATTAGCTACATCCCTATATTTCCCGTCTTTATCGTAATTCATAACAACGCCATCCTTAGTTTCTGGATTGGGCTGTGTAGTTAATGACATATGTTCTTGAGCCAATTCATCTGTGGCAGACGCTGTATAACCCAAACTAGCAGCACAAAAGGAACTACATAACCCAACTTTCTCACATCTTATAAGAAAGCCTGCATCGAAAAGGAGTATCTTTAATAGGTTATACCAAAATTCGGTGAAGCTCCTTGTTTAAATAAATTAGAATCCTCTGGTATCAAATCATCGAACATGGATATACACAGTGTGTCGTATTATGAATCTATATCATTGCATTTTAGTTTGAATTTCAAGTATACTAGCAGACAACACGAGTAAACTCACCAGTAAGATGTAATCTAAAACTCATATGTAATTTACACCATCTAATACATTTCATAAAAGTATAACAAAAAAATCACCGCATTATAAATAATTAGAAGAATCACGGCTTAAGGATTTAGATAACTAAATTACTACTTGCAAGTATCTAGACGTTGGGCGTTGGATTATTGAATAACTGGTATCCAATGTAGTTTTTGGGTAATCAAACAATTAACTGCAAGTTTTAAATGCATTAATTTTATAATTATTTTCTTTGTGTTGGATTCGTGAAATTAATTTATAAATATAGTATAGATATGTAAAGAACCCTAATTATACATAGATAAAGATAAAACTGCTTTCCATCTCCAAATAGTCTACAATGTTAAATATGATATGACCAATGAAATAAATAACCAATTTTGTATAGTGAGTATCCTAGAAGATCTAAAATTAAAACCTCCCGTGACTATAAATCAAACACCTAATCTTTTTGATCTAGTCTATTCCATTTTTAGCCTCTCCAATTTCATCTCCAAGACCCAAGTTTCCTCATTCCAAGTACAAACAAGCATAGTAACTCTAATTTAAACAAGGTGAACCCAAAATCAAATTCAAATTCAATTATTTCCATTAAGTACCTACTATAGAATACACGCATCAAGAGTCGCGGGGTAAGTTAATACTATGACAGAGCGCTTGAGTAATTCTAACTAGCACCACCTCAATGCTCTGCAAACAACTAACCTCACGTATCCAAAAATAAATAAATAAATAAATGAATTATAACAAGAATATTTATAATAGAACTTGGAGACCTGCTGGCATGAAGGGAACCGAATACACAGAAGTCCTGAAACATAAATACAAAAGCTATAATGCACTATACCTTAGTTAAAGCAAGCTCATGCTACATCGACAAAAAAAAAAAGACAGAGACTACCTTTGGACATGATATCTTGTCATGTCTTGTGTTGTGTATCAGCGTCACTAAACTTACTATCAATTGCGACTGTTTTTTAAATGTATCCTTTTGTGTGTTCAGTAATTACAGATGGGAAAAAAAGTGAAATTGTAGAAATCGTATACCTGTGGATTTCGAAGCCAATAAAAGTCCAGAAATTCTTCGAATGGTCGCGAAAATAGGAAGAGACGGAGATAAGTTTCTGGTAATGGTGGCGGCTGGGCGAACAGGTGAAACGATGCAGCATGAGTTGAGAGAAGTAGAAGCCAGCTCCATTTTAGATTTATCCGTAGAACGACAGGTTTCGGGGTCTTTTGATGTGATCCCGGATGTATCGAGGGTTATTGCTTGTGAATCTCAGCAATTTGGAGGAGCGGCAGAAGTTGGACTAATAGTTGACAGACCTGCCCGGTGTTGCACAACTGGTAATATTTTGAGTTATAACTACTTTGAGTAGTAACTATCGGGTATTAAACTCCTCAATCATACTATGAAACTTTGGGAAAAAGTGGTGGAATGCAGGGTTAGAAGAGAAGTTAAGATTTCAGAGAACCAATTTGGCTTCATGCCGGGGAGGTCCACGACTGAGGACATTCATCTCATCAGACACCTTATGGAGAAATTTAGAGAGCGGCGTAAGGACCTCCATATGGTGTTCATTGATCTAGAGAAGGCTTATAATAGCATTCCGCGTGATGTTATTTGGAGGAGCCTAGTAGAGGGGAGGGTGTCGTCTCCGTACATTAGGGCGATCCAAGACATGTACTCCCAAGCTAGGACTTGCATTAGGACCCTAGTTGGTGACACATAGTATTTCCCGGTTGAGATAGGGCTACACCAGGGGCGGCGCTAAACTCCCTTCTATTCGCTCTAATCCTTGACGTCATTTCGCGGGGGATACAAGACGACGTCCCGTGGTGCATCCTTTTTGCTGACGATATTGTGTTAGTGGCGGAGTCGAGGGGGGAGGTGAACTCGAAGTTGGAGTTATGTAGGTCTAAGTTAGAATCACAGGGCTTGCGCCAGTCCATGACGAGTATTTCTGGTGTAACTTTAGTGGTGATACCAACGACGAAGAAGTAGAGGTAATGATTGCTGAGCACATCGTACCCCGTACGGATAAGTTCAAGTATTTGGGTTCGATCATTCAGAAGGAAGGTGAGTGTGAAGATGATATCACTCATCGTATCAAGGCGGGGTGGCTAAGGTGGAGAGCAGCGACAGGGGTCCTGTGCGACTAGAAAGTCCCTCTAAAGTTGAAGGGTAAATTCTATAGAGCGGCAATGAGACCTGCAATGTTGTATGACTCTGAATGTTGGGCGATGAAGATGTCGCTTGAGAGCAAGTTGGAAGCTGCTGAAATGAGAATGTTACGTTGGTCGTGTGGTCGCACAATGTTGGATATAATCCGAAACGGGGTTTTCAGGAACGCGCTAGAAGTGGCGCCCATTTCAGCGAAAGTTAGGGAGGGTCGAGAGTTTATTGGTTGCAGGGTGTAGGAGGAGAGGCAGACCGAGGAGGACGTGGGAGGAGCAGCTGATATTAGATTTGAAGGCCTTAAACTTATCCGAGACCACGATTGTTGATAGGTGCTCTTGGAGGCGCCGGATCAGAGTTGCGGATTTCTTTTTAGGGAGCGGTATAGTAGTAGAGAGCCTCAGAGTTGGGTTGTCTCGGTTAGCTTTGACCTAAAGTTGTGCATTTTGTTTTATTTTATTTTATTTTAATTTTTTTTACAGGGAGTTGTGCGCAGAGTCAACCTCTCTTCTGTTAGAGCAGCGTTCATCTAAAGTGTAGTAGCCAAAGTCCACTTAGGTAAGTCTCATGTGAATTAAGCTATGGACTCAGGTATGGTTTTGAGCTATTGAGCTTTTTCGAATCTTATGATTCTTTATATATATCACTCAATATTTTGCTGTGCACTAAGCTGGGGGTCTTCACGGAAACAACCTCCCTACCGTAAAATGTAGGGGCATGGTCTGCGTACATCTTACCCTCCTCAGACCCTTCTCTGAGCGGGATATACTGGGTATGTTTGGTTTGGTTTGGTCTACTTCCTCCGTCCTCCTTAAATTTTGCATTTCTCTCAAAAAAGTAGTATAATTATCAAAAAGTAGTATAATCAGGCTCTATTCTTTTGGACTGAACTGAACTGAACTGAACTGAATTGATCTTAACTGAACTGAACTGAATAGACCTGAACTGAAAGTCCAAAAGAACATAGTCTTAGTAAGTTTACGTATATCACTTTTTATCATCATTGTGTATACCAACAATTACCTAAAATTCACTAAATATACACGCTCTGTCAACCTTTGACTGAGAGAGAGAGTAAGGTTCTGTTCTTTCGAGCTTAATTTCAGGACTTTTCAGTTCAATTCAGTAAAATTCAGTTCAGTTCAGTTCAGCAAATTATTTTTATTGTTGATATTAATTATGAAGAATAATATATAAATATATATACTTTTTCATCAAGAATAATTATTGTTGTATGTATTGTTATATAATATTAATTATTATTAATATAATATTATCAACAATACTATATACAAATTTTTATTATTAATCTCATTATTTTAATTTATCGGTAGTAGTATTATTGTTTGGCAGAGGTGAGTAGCCGAGCGAATGGAAGACAACAGAATTATAGCGCCGCGATGAGGGGAAGCCCTAAGCTGTGAGCCAAGCTTGTTATAATAAGGGAGAGAGAGAAGAAAAGAGGAACCTACTCTTTTATTTTTATCAATTGTGGGTTGTGGGCTTTTTAACATTATTTTATCAATTATTTTTAATATTTTATTATTTTTATGATAATTTCTATTATAGTTATTTTAAATAAGAATTATTATTATTATTAATATTATTTTTAAATGAAGTTAAATTAAAAAATATTATACATAATTATTATTATAATTTTTCTAAATGAATCAAATTAAAAAAATATTATACATAATTGTTACTATTATTTTAAATGAACTAAATTTAAAATATTATACATAATAATAATTATTGTTATTTTAGATGGATTAAATTTAAAAATATTATACGTATAATTAATTTTTTTATGATATAAATAATTTCAGTTCAATTCAACAAATTTCAATTCAGTTCAATTCAGCGAATTTCAATTCAAAAGGACAGAGCCTAATTAATGTTAAAAGAATAATAAGCTTATCTGTTTTATTCTACAAGTTGCAGAATCCGAATTATGGTAGAATGCAGTGGAGAATTGTGGTCATATCTTGGTTCAAAATATACGTTTTTGTTATTGAAATTTTATCATGAGAGTGGAATGCAGTGGAAAAGAAATACGCTCCCAGAGTTGACCATGCAGTGGAATGAAATACGCTTGCTTGATTATAAACGGATCAACGATTGTCCTTTCCACAAAAGTCAAGGCACGCCTTAATTTCTGCAGAAAGGACATAAGAGAAGATGATATGATCTAGAAAACTCTTTCCACCTTTCCTAGTCCAGTCCTTATATTAGGAACCAGTATAGGTTGGAGTACGATAACAAATACACTACTACCTTCAGTAAGCTAATCAACCTACTGCAAGTGGATGCGGGGCATAATGAAGTGTTAGGAGCAATAACGTCATGTTGGTTGGGATAAAGAAAGTTTTCAAGGCCAATTATGACAAAATGAAGGATGAAAACTTCTTCAATGAACAGAGGACTGGACGTGACAAGCGCCGTGGTCGAGGACGTGGTCGAGGAAGTGGGGGTTCTTCTAATATAATGCGAATAGTTTGTGCTTTCTGGCTCCGCTAGTCGAGGGAATCAAAAGTCACCTACCCATCATATTGTTCCGAAGGCTCGAGTTGGTGATGAACTGTGCTATGATTAGATATTGGTACAAGAACTGTAACGCAAGCAAGCAAGTTGCAGCTTACTAAAAGAAATACAGAGAGTCCAAGAAAGGAAGCTTACTATATGGAGATATATGATCTAGACAAGTCCCTCGGTGTTAATTTCACAGTTACCAATCGTCGTATTGAGCCATATGAGCCAATCTATGGAGGCAACCCTTTATGGATGAATCCTATAATTATGTTTACTTTCTCGTTTACATTTGGCGTAGTTACCTCAAGACGATTGTGTTGGTATTTTCTTTTCGGTAGTGGTATGATGCAAATTTGTTTTCCGAACAAGATAGTAATATTGCATACGTTATTTTCTTAGTTTTATTTCAAAGTATTGAATATTGCTTGAATGCTTATTATCTATAATAAAATGCATAGCAATGGTTTCCATGTGGAAAACCTACCGTGAGAATAGAATAGAGTTTTTTTATCACTTATAATGAATGTGGACGTAACACATTTTTTAAAAAACTCATGAGTCAATATAGTGGATTGTAAACCAACATATATCCGATTGGCCTAAGAGAAAAACATTCTAGGTAGAACTAAGTTCTCTGACAAAGAGACAAGTATTTGGTGTTGTAGTGCTAACTTAACCAAGTGTAAAGCCTGTAGGACATAAACGAGCCTTTCTGGTAAAGCATAGTGGAGTCCTAATATACAAGGTTCATAAAGTAATGCTTCTCAGTGTAATATCTCTGATGTTAATTATATACTTTATATGTATCTTGTTACATATTTTTATTAAATACCGATCTTCATAATTTTTTTTTCGAACGAGATTGAACCACTAGTAAGGTATGTTTCTAGTTATCTTGATACATTTTGATAGATTACGATACCGAATATTTGATTCAACCACAAATATCTTTTTATAGTATCATTTTTTTCCTAATCATTCACCTAGTCTGACCAACCATCTAATTAAATGATAAAATAAAAATATTTTGTTTTATTATTGATGTTATTCCAATCATTCAATTATATTCACTCAATTATATAATCCATTCATGTTAGTGGGTGCAGAAAAAATCATTTAGCAAGATTCCTATTGATACAAGTTTTGAAATAATTCAATTCATTTGCTGTATTACATCAGATCACACAAAACATCCCCAAATCATTCATCTACCGAAAATGATATATTACATATCATCGAGAGTACCATTTACCTACAATTTTATAGGCCTCCCAACAACATATATCACATCTGCTATCAAGCAGATGAGAATTGAGAGTAGTGGGACAGAATCGGTACTATTAAAAGCAAAAAGGAATTAGTAGGGTTTGGGTCAAGATGGAATCTGGGTTGGGTTTTACTTGGGCCAAATATATTTTTGGGCTAATTTATATATTGCCATGTATTTAATTGGATTGGATTTTTACACTACGTGGATATTAACTAGAGGATATTTGGATATTTATCATTTAACTTGAGCCGGAATTTTGATCGATTGAAGAGTCTATTGGTTTCTGGATTAGTAGACGAATCTTGAATAAATTCAGATACCTTTCGATTTTGACCTAATTCAAGGTATGATATCATTAAATTATTATCAAGTGATAATTAATCGAGTTATTAGAATCAAGTAAATTATCGATTGTATTTTGATTAATTAATTGTGTATTAGGATATGATTATTGAACGTACTTTGGGGACCATTGAGTTCGTGAGCTATCTGTAATATCCGACTGTAACTTTTCATTTTTACCTGTCGTTGTATTATTTGGATAATCTGATTATTAGAAATCGTTGCATTTAGTTTTATGTTGAGGTATTATAGATTTGAATATCATATCGTTGTTATTTCATATGTGATGATTCGATGTTATTAGAGTGTTGCATTTTCGGATTTTTGTTAATGTAGCGTACGCTACATAGTATTATTAACGTACGCTAAACATGTGACTTAGCGTGCGTAAAGGTTTCCTCTGTTGCGTACGCTAAGAGGGAATCGGCAATGATTGACTTGACCACGTGAGCCTTTTAACCGGTAGCATGCATGCGATCTATGTCAGTGTCATGTCGGTGAGAATCTACTTTTTCTAGCGTGCACTAACCCATTCTTCATTAGCGTACGCTAACGGCTGCAATAATTCAAGGCGGTAGCCACCGAAAGCCGTTTACGTCGTAATATCGTTCGGATAGCGTACGTAAGGGCCTTAGCGTACGCTAAAGCATCACGATAGCGTGCGCTAAGTCTGCCTGATCTATTTATAGGACCACTGTTTTCATTTCTCCACGAACCAAACCGAATTTCTCTCTTCGCATATCATCCCTCTGCACTCTAAAACGTTATAAACCTTCACCAACTTATTTCCAAGCCTTAAATCTCGGAGTGGAGCTCATTTTCTTGGAGCCTTGGAGTTGTTTTTAAGCTTGGGATATATTCTCTCATATCATTGAAGTTATTCTTCATTTACGGAGGTTGGTGTGTTTTCTTCTCTGCATTATTTTCTTATGTTGATTATTAATGTCGAAATATACTTCACCTAGAGTAGATTAAGCAAGTAAAACATGGTTATAATTAAACCCTTTAAGCATTTTTGATGAATATGATAATAAGGGTTTGAGATGGAGGTGTTCTTGATGATATAGTGATTTTAATCATGTTGTAGTTGTCATCACTCACCTTCTGGACGAATTTAGCTCAGTAGAACGTTGATGGATCGGTTAGCTTCTTCATAACTGGATTTCATCAAGAACTTAATACCATAAAGTGATTAAACACCATTTTAAGTATTTATTTACCTTGAGAAGAACTTGATGATGTTAAATATGAGATTAGATGATCTAGTCCAGAAACCTTAGAAGCTTTAACAGATCATATTTGTTCAGTTTCGCAAATCTTTGAAGAATGATAAGGATCTTATAACAATAACTTTTCATCAATCTATTGTGTTGATAACTTAGAGTGTGGTTCATCATCATGCTAAGTAGATTGTGTTCTTAAGTAGATGATCTTTGGTTATGAATGATACTATCATGGTAGATTGAGTATCAAATTCTTTATGACTATCCTTTTTGTAATAAGAGATGTTGAAGAACATGAGAATTTGATTTAAACCAATATTATTGGCAAATTGAAGATGTTATTGTTCATGGAATAACAAGAGAATTTCAGGACACTTTTGGTATGATAATCGGATTTTGGAAGATGAATTAGTTGTTTTGGAAACCTTTCATTAATCGTTAAGGTATTCTTCACGGGGTGAATTGTTCGAGTAGGTTGCGGGCGTCGTTTCCTACGAATTGATATTAATATTATGTGAATATATTATTGAATGAATTACGTTTCATTCAAGGTTGCTCGTTCGATTGAGTGTTTAGCGAGGATACCGTCCGTTTGATCATTTGGAGAAGGACTATCTTTCACTTACGGATTTGAGGCAAGTTATCTTGCTTGGTTATAATGATGATTAGATTCTTCGATGGTTATATCTTTCATATGTATGAATTGTTCATGAAATGTTTGTCGTGATTTGATATTCGTCCTTGACGTTATTACATCTTCTTCATGGGATGCATTCCCAAGTACGTCGTTTTGAATCATTGATCTCGTTGGCCTTATTTTCACTTCGGTGAGTTTTTCTTGATCCTTAATCGGTTATGTGATTTGTTGAATTCGTTGTCATGTTGTATCGTGACATATCAGGAATCATATCTGCGTTAGATTAGTTACTGTGTAGGATTTTTAGCCGAGGCACATATAGTCATCGGCGGATATTATTCCGCGTTGGGTATGCACACGGGACGTAGTTTCGTGAGGCTAATTAGGTACATTGTCCGAGCGTATATTCCGGATTCCATATACGGGCGGACATGTGCACGGACACATTTCCGGATCGGGCGTCTTGTGATGTCCATCTTTGAGCCATACCATAAATCGTCCATAGTATTGGATGCTTGTATCGTTCGTTTCATACGCCCGAGGGTATGATTGTGATCGGAATGATTTCTTTGAAATCTATATATGTGAATTGTATATGTCGGAAGAATTGATTATCATGTATATCGACCTGTGTTGGGCGAAATACTTGTATTGTATTTTAGGTCGAGGCAAGGGCAAGGCACGGGAAGAGCATGTCGGCGGCGAAGGATTCGGAGGATACTAGTTCGGGGCCCCTCATCTTTGTTGTCCGGTTATGTTAAACCGTGTTGTGTTATTTCTGTTTCATTTAAAGTACTATTTGGTTGTATTTGGTATTTGAAGTATTTTCCATCTCCATATGGTTTATACTTGTTTATGGATCCTGTGTATTGTAAGGCCGTTGGCCATATTTTGATAAACTCCTAAACGGAGTAATGACTTTTCGTTGTGATTCGGTATCACAAATAATATTTATTTAACTGTTTTGGATATCGCTGGTGGGTCCCAGTGTGGGATTCACGGCCCGTAATAACCGTCATTTGGGGTGTTACAGAAGATGGTATCAGAGAGTCGTTTTCTTTCATGAGTCATTGAGAAATGAACTAGTATCAAGAAACCTTCGTGTCACGTGTGACCTGTGCAAGCGCCTGACCCTGCGAGCCAAATGCGGTATGTACTTTATGAGCCAGGGGTTAATTACGGCATGATATTGATATCGGTATGGGTCTCTTTGTTGATCATGTTATTTCGAGGAATTGTGACAGGATTTATCGATTGATAATCCGAGGTAAATGCTGAATTTATTATACAATTGAAATTGTTCGACTTGACACCGATATGATATTCGGTGCGGCATTCGTGGTATCGATAACCATTTTCCCTTTAATATGTGATTCCTTGTTGCTATTAACTCAGCATAAATTTTGGTATCTTGAACTGTACTTATAGTTACCATTATGATTGACTCTTTCGGTATGGAAAGAAACTGCGAGGTCGTGGCGAGGGGGACGAGGCCGCGGAAGGGGCCGAATCCCAATACCTCGAGCCAACAGACGCGCGAATGCGGATCGAGTTCCGCATGACGGTGGTTCACCTTCTAGGGAACAATCGCACCACGGTGGCGCGGGGATGCACGTGTCGATCCTTACGTCGTAATGCGGGGCATGATGACACGAGATGACCCAGGATGGGTCAACTAATGGAAGCTATGCGAGAGGGCCGCTGCGGCGGCGGCAAGGGCTCACCCTCCTCCTGTGATTGGCGGACCCGTGAGTCGGATTATCGGCGACATCTCTCGCGGCGACCACCGACTTTTGAAGGCTCATCGAGCCTGGCGACGTGTGCATTGGATCGAGCATTTTGAGAAACTTTTCCGGATGGTGGGTGCCGGAAGAGAATCGCGTCTCGGTAGCCGCGTATTATCTTAGCAAAGGCGCTCATACAGTGGCTTTGGTAAGGCGGTGATGGTGTTTACACTTGGGAGGAATTTAAAAACCTCATGCTAGACCGTTACTATCCGGGGCCACTCGAGAGGCCAAACTGCCGAACTTTTGAACCCAGACCGTCTCAAGACGATGATGTATTATCTGTTCTTTGAGAAATTCCAGGCACTCCTTCCTTTTGCCACGACAATTATTCGACAGAGGCCGACAAGATCAAATACTTTCTCAAGAGGCTTAAACCCCGAATGAGAATGCATTGTTGAATCACCACTGTACTACCTTACGAGTTCATCGAAAAGGCTCTGGAATACGAACTCACCGCGAAAGAGATTTCCAAGAAACAACCACAGTCCAACAACAAAAGGTCCAAGAACCAGAATCGGACCGAGAGTAACCGGGGGACATTCAGAAGCCCGGTCATTGCCAAACCCCTCGATCGTCCACCCATGACGCCGGCTACACTGGATCGCACTCTCGAGCGGTCCCCTCATCCGTTGTGTGCTATAAGCTGTGGGGGCCGGGGCATATCAATTTGATTGCCCAAAGCCTGCCATCACATGCCATACTTGTGGGAAGAATGGTCACCGTGCTCGTTTTTGCAGGAATGGGCCGGACATGATCCATAGCATCTCATACTCCTATTCAATCCTCTGTCCGAACCGGACGCCTCCGTCCGCTTCCTATCAGACCAAGGCGAATAAGGGAATGGGCCGTGGGAATCAAAGTGGTACACCTGGTGCCGTACTGCGAAACCCAGGATTTACGAGAAGAAGAAAGCTGATGATCCCGAGGCCAGCATGATTTCAGGTATACTCGAGATCCACTCCCAGCCTGTGTGTGTTCTTTTTGATACCGGTGCTTCACACTCCTTTATATCTTCTTCTTGTTTAAGCCGTTTACCTCTAGACCATGTTATCAATTGTGAGCCCTACGTGATTGGTCTACCTGATGGTAGAAGAATTATTGGAAATCGTGAAGTCCAGGATTGTCCGATTCGTTTGAACGACCGTGAGTGGTTGTCAAATCTGATTGTAGTCGATCTACCTAAGGATGATATAATCTTGGGTATCGATTGGATGGATCGTCACGATGCAATACTCAGTGTCCGCAAGCGGATGGTTACCGTCACTTCTGATGATGGATTCGAGTGTATTTTTCGAGGTGATAATCCCAGTCGTTCTGGGAGAGTCATCAGCGCTATGAAAGCAATAAACCGCTTAATCAAGGGTGTATTGGTTATTGGTGCTATATGACCGAATCGGCCCGATCGATCGATTGAATTGGCCGACATTCGGTAGTCCGAGATTACCCGATGTATTTCAGACGAGTTGCCGTGCTTACCTCCTCATCGTGATGTGGAATTTATTATTGAGTTAGAACCAGGCACGTCCCCGCTCTCAAAAGCACCGTGCCGTATGGCTCCAACCGAGATGCAAGAATTGAAGAACCAGTGGAGGAGTTGGTGACAAAGGCTATATTCGACCTAGTCGTCCCCTTGGGGAGCACCGGTGTTATTGTGCGGAAGAAAGACGGATCCCTACGCTTATGTATTGATTACCGTGAGTGAACAGGTAACCATCAAGAACAAGTATCCCTTGCCTCGTATTGACGATTTATTGGACCAACTTGAGGAGAGCCGTGTTTTCTAAGATCGACTTAAGATCGGTTATCATCGATTGAGGATTCGAGAGTCGACATTTCAAAGATGACATTCCGTACTCGCTATGGGCATTACGAGTTCGTGGTGATGCCATTTGGGTGACTAATGCACCGGCGGTATTCATGGAGTTGATGAATCGAGTTTTTATTAACTATCTAGATCGCTTTGTAGTCGTTTTCATTGACGACATTCGATTTACTCTCGCGACCACGAGGAACACGAGAATCACCTCCACCAAGTTCTCGATACTTTGAGGCGAGAACAACTTTATGGGAAATTTTCTAAGTGTGAGTTACGGATGCCCGAGGTTGTCTTTCTCGGGCATGTGATATCAGCCGAAGGGGTGAGAGTGGACCCACAAAAGACGGAAACCATTCGAGATTGGCTACCACCGAAGAACGTGAAGGAAGTTCGTAGTTTCCTCGGCTGTGAGTTACTACCGACGATTCGTGGAGGATTCTCTAAAATTTCGCAACCGATGACTAACTTCTGCGGAAGGACAAGAAGTATTTGTGGTCGAAGCATGTCAAAAGAGTTTTGAAGAGCTCAAGAGTCGATTGATTTCGCACTGTTTTGGTCTTACCAAAGGGAACGGAAGGATTTGTGGTGTATAGTGACGCGTCGAGACAGTGCAGGATGTGTACTAATGCAGAAGGGAAAGTAATCGCCTATGCATCGAGACAATTGCGACCCTATGAAGCTAACTATCCGACCCATGACTTGGAGTTAGCATGTGGTGTTTGCTTTGAAAATCAAGGCGTCACTATCTTTATGGAGTTACTCGAGATCTTTACGGACCACAAGAGCCTAAAGTACATTTTTACCCGGAAGGAGTTGAACATGAGGCGAGAGAAGGTGGCTAGAATTAATCAAGGACTATGATATCGAAATCCTTTATCATCCGGTAAAGCAAATGTGGTTGCCGACGCATTGAGCCGTAAGACAAGACAGAGCAGATCTTGAATCGTTTAACGACAGAGGAATTGCGTTGGACCTTATGAGGCCAGAAATTGAAGTTTGGTTACAGCGTGTTCAGGGACAACTTTGCACCCTTGATATTTCTTCGTCTCTTGATGATATGATCAAATCGAAGCAAATTACGGACCCATTCTTATCTCGGATTCGGGATGAGGTAACCCAGGGGAAAGCCCCTGGATTCGTGATCCACGAGGATGGATTGATACGTTTTAGAAATCGAGTGTGTGTACCCGCTGACGAAGAATTGAAGAACTCTATCATGAGAGAAGCCCATGCTACCCCGTACTCTATTCACCCGGGCTCTAGCAAGATGTATAAGGATTTGAAGCAGAATTATTGGTGGGGGAATATGAAGCGTGAGATTGCCGAATTGCTGAGGTGCTTAACCCATCGGCCAGTTAAGATTGAGCACCAAATGACCCGCAGAATGCCGAAACCGCTCCCGATTCCTGAATGGAAATGGGAAGACATATCTATGGACTTTATCACTAGCTTGCCGACGAGTCGTCGAGGAATGAATACAATTTGGGTGATTGTGGACCGTCTGACCAAATCAGCTCACTTCTTGGAAATTAAGGACACATGGGGCCCCGAGAGATTGGCCCACTGCTTATTAAGGAAATTGTGAGACTACACGGTACCCCAAGAGCATTGTATCAGGCCGTGACGGGCGATTTGTGTCACATTTCGGAAGGCGATTCATCGTGCGATGGGTACGCAGTTGAATTTGAGACGGCTTTCCATCCACAGATCGATGGTCGGAGAGAACCATACGAGACTCTAGAAGATATGTTGAGAGCATGTGTTCTTGATTGGAAGGACGATTGGGAAGCCCAGTGCCTTTGGTGGAATTTACTTATAATAATAGTTGGCACGCTTCGATTCGATGGCACCGTATGAGGCATTATATGGCCGTCAGCCGTAGGTCCCCTTTGTGTTGGGACGAACTGCCGGAATCTCCGGGAACGGAACCCGATATGTTGTTAGCCGCCCGTGAGAAGATCACTTTGATTAGGAGTCGGTTGTTAACGGCTCAAAGTAGACAGAAGTCTTATGCTGACCATCGTCGAAGACCGCTTGAGTTCGAGGTTGGTAATCATGTGTTATTGAAGGTGTCTCCTACTCGAGGTGTTTTTCGTTTCGGGAAGAGGGCAAGCCGAGCCCAAGGTATATTGGGCCGTTTGAGGTTCTGGAGCGTGTAGGTGATCTGGCCTATCGACTAGCCTTGCCACCGACCTTGAGTAAGATTCACAACGTGTTTCATGTCTCCCAGCTGAGGAAATATGTTGCTGATCCGAGCCACGTTCTTCAATTCAAAGATATTGTTTTAGCAGAGGATCATTCGTACGAGGAGCGTCCTGTACGGATACTCGAGAGGAGGATCAAGCAGTTGCGGAACAAGACGATTCCCCTACTGAAGGTTTAGTGGTCACGACACGGAGTCAAGGAGGCTACGTGGGAGACCGAGGATAGTATGCGAGCAAGATACCCCGAGTTATTTACCCCTTAAGTTTCGGGGACGAAACTCTTTTTAAGGGGGGGAGTATGTAATATCCGACTGTAACTTTTCATTTTTACCTGTCGTTGTATTATTTGGATAATCTGATTATTAGAAATCGTTGCATTTAGTTTTATGTTGAGGTATTATAGATTTGAATATCATATCGTTGTTATTTCATATGTGATGATTCGATGTTATTAGAGTGTTGCATTTTCGGATTTTTGTTAATGTAGCGTACGCTACATAGTATTAACGACGCTAAACATGTGACTTAGCGTGCGTAAAGGTTTCCTCATTGCAGACGCTAAGAGGGAATCGGCAATGTGATTGACTTCAGCACGTGAGCCTTTTAACCGGTAGCATGCATGCGATCTATGTCCGAGTGTCATGTCGGTGAGAATCTACTTTTTCTAGCGTGCGCTAACCCATTCTTCATTAGCGTACGCTAACGGCTGCAATAATTCAAGACGGTAGCCACCGAAAGCCGTTTACGTACGTAATATCGTTCGGATAGCGTACGTAAGGGCCTTAGCGTACGCTAAAGCTGTCCCGATAGCGTGCGCTAAGTCTCGCATGATCTATTTATAGACCACTGCTTTTTCATTTCTCCACGAACCAAACCGAATTTCTCTCTTCGCATATCATCCCTCTGCACTCTAAAAACGTTATAAACCTTCACCAACTTATTTCCAAGCCTTAAATCTCGGAGTGGAGCTCATTTTCTTGGAGCCTTGGAGTTGTTTTTAAGCTTGGGATATATTCTCTCATATCATTGAAGTTATTCTTCATTTACGGAGGTTGGTGTGTTTTCTTCTCTGCATTATTTTCTTATGTTGATTATTAATGTCGAAATATACTTCACCTAGAGTAGATTAAGCAAGTAAAACATGGTTATAATTAAACCCTTTAAGCATTTTTGATGAATATGATAATAAGGGTTTGAGATGGAGGTGTTCTTGATGATATAGTGATTTTAATCATGTTGTAGTTGTCATCACTCACCTTACGGACGAATTTAGCTCAAGAGAACGTTGATGGATCGGTTAGCTTCTTCATAATCGGATTTCATCAAGAACTTAATACCATAAAGTGATTAAACACCATTTTAAGTATTTATTTACCTTGAGAAGAACTTGATGATGTTAAATATGAGATTAGATGATCTAGTCCGAAACCTTAGAAGCTTTAATGAGATCATATTTGTTCGTTTCGCAAATCTTTGAAGAATGATAAGGATCTTATAACAATAACTTTTCATCAATCTATTGTGTTGATAACTTAGAGTGTGGTTCATCATCATGCTAAGTAGATTGTGTTCTTAAGTAGATGATCTGGTTATGAATGATACTATCATGGTAGATTGAGTATCAAATTCTTTATGACTATCCTTTTTGTAATAAGAGATGTTGAAGAACATGAGAATTTGATTTAAACCAATATTATTGGCAAATTGAAGATGTTATTGTTCATGGAATAACAAGAGAATTTCAGGACACTTTTGGTATGATAATCGGATTTTGGAAGATGAATTAGTTGTTTTGGAAACCTTTCATTAATCGTTAAGGTATTCTTCACGGGGTGAATTGTTCGAGTAGGTTGCGGGCGTCGTTTCCTACGAATTGATATTAATATTATGTGAATATATTATTGAATGAATTACGTTTCATTCAAGGTTGCTCGCTCGATTGAGTGTTTAATCGAGGATACCGTCCGTTTGATCATTTGGAGAAGGACTATCTTTCACTTACGGATTTGAGGCAAGTTATCTTGCTTGGTTATAATGATGATTAGATTCTTGATGGTTATATCTTTCATATGTATGAATTGTTCATGAAATGTTTGTCGTGATTTGATATTCGTCCTTGACGTTATTCTCGTCTTCTTCATGGGATGCATTCCCAAGTACGTCGCTTTTGAATCATTGATCTCGTTGGCCTTATTTTCACTTCGGTGAGTTTTTCTTGATCCTTAATCGGTTATGTGATTTGTTGAATTCGTTGTCATGTTGTATCGTGACATATCCTAATCATATCTGCTCCGATTGGTTATCTGGTAGATTTTTAGCCAGGCACATATAGTCATCGGCGGATATTATTCCGCGTTGGGTCGTGCACACGGACGTAGTTTCGTGAGGCTAATTAGGTACATTGTCCGACGTATATTCGGATTCCATATACGGGCGGACATGTGCACGGACACATTTCCGGATCGGGCGTCTTGTGATGTCCATCTTTGAGCCATACCATAAATCGTCCATAGTATTGGATGCTTGTGATCGTTTCGTTTCATACGCCCGAGGGGTATGATTGATGATCGGAATGATTTCTTTGAAATCTATATATGTGAATTGTATATGTCGAAGAATTGATTATCATGTATATCGACCTGTGTTGGGCGAAATACTTGTATTGTATTTTAGGTCGAGGCAAGGGCAAGGCACGGGAAGAGCATGTCGACGGCGAAGGATTCGGAGGATACTAGTTCGGGGGCCCCTCATCTTTGTTGTCCGGTTATGTTAAACCGTGTTGTGTTATTTCCTGTTTCATTTAAATTACTATTTGGTTGTATTTGGTATTTGAAGTATTTTCCATCTCCATATGGTTTATACTTGTTTATGGATCCTGTGTATTGTAAGGCCGTTGGCCATATTTTGATAAACTCCTAAACGGAGTAATGACTTTTCGTTGTGATTCAGTATCACAAATAATATTTATTTAACCTGTTTTGGATATCGCCTGGTGGGTCCCAGTGTGGGATTCACGGCACTGTAATAACCGTCATTTGGGGTGTTACACTATCCCGCGATCGGAAATTTCATTCGTTGGACCTAAGGTTGTTCGTTTGATTAATTGGTGTTCTTCATTCGATCGTCGTTCTCTCGTTCACTCATTTCATGGAGGACGCTTTGATCGTGCAGAAGCATCTTACGTCTTTGGTATTGAGGCAAGTGAATTCTTGCTTGGTTATGATGATAATATGTCTTATATATTATATATATTTGCGTTCATTTATGCTTTATGAATTTCGATTCATAGTGATGTTATTATTGATCTGGTCGATCATCCATTGAGGAACATTGGTTCCGAGTCTTATTTAACCCTCGTTGTGTTTCGGTGAATTGATTTGATCTTCGTTGTATTTGTATTTCCTTCGTTGAGTCATTTGATCCCTTGTTGGGAATTGTTAAGTCATTATTGAATTTCGATGTCACTTTTGTTATCTCGTGGCATTCCGGGTCATACTGGCGTGCCGGTTGGTATGTGTAGGATTTTCATGTTGGGCACATATAAAGTCGTGTGTTGGTAGTTGACCTCACATTGGACTGTGCACACGAGACGGTTACTTCGTGAGACTGATTAGGTACAAGACCACATGTGTATTCGATCGATACCCGTTGGTGGCTTGTGCACAGACACATTTCCATCCCGGGCGTAGTGTGGTGCCATCCTTTGAGCCGTAACTGTTAGTTGATTCATACAGCATGTTTGATTGCGTATGTTCTCAACGAGATTGGGTTATAATCTGGCCGATTCACATTTGATCGCATGTGTTCGACGATTTGAGATTATGATCGAACTTGTGGTTTATACAACATGTGTGATTGCGTATATTCTGGTTTTGGATGATGATTTGCTAATTCATATAGCATGTGTGATTATGTATGTTCGACATATTGAGATTTATTATCTTGTGTAACTGACCCTGTGGTTTTGGGCGAAATATGTTGTTTTTATCATATTTTAAGTTGCGGGAAGGCTAAGACATAGGAAATATAAGGTGACGACGAATAGTCTCAAGGATACTAGTCAAGGGCCCGAGTCTTCTTATTTTCAGATGTATCTCTTTTCAGTTCCGCTGTATTGTTATTCTCCTGTATTTGTATTGTATCGGTATATCTATCTTCACATAGATTATACCTGTATTATATTGATCCTGGTCTGTTTTGCGTATGTTAGCCATAATCTGTATAAACTCCTCATCGGAGTATTTGGTAAACATAATGTGGTTGCATCTTAGCTTATGTTATGTCAATTATCAGACTTGTGTTTACTTTGGTGGGTCCCATTTGGGGATTCACGGCACTGTAATAACCACCGAGTTTGGGGTGTTACACTCAGAATGCCCTAAGATTGATTATGAGGAAGTGTATTCCCACATAATTGATGTTATTATGCTCCGCCATTTGATTAGCCTAGTATTTTTCAAAGGACTAGAAATCAGCGAATGGATGTAGTAGCTGTTATCTCCGTGGAGTCCAAATACAGAGATTTATATGAAAATGACCGATGACATTTCATTACCTAAATCCAGTGACACTAGACCACAAAGTGTGTTTGCAATTAGATTGAAACACCTAGCTTTAAGATTTTGAAGCAATCAGTAACGATGTGGTATAACCGTTTGAGTGACTACTTGATTCAGAAGGGATATAAGAATGAGGAACTGTGTCCTTACATCTTAAAGAAAATAAGTTCCGGATTCACGATCATCGTATGTCGCTGACATGAACATAATCAGTACTCTTGACAAAGTAAGAGAAACCACTAGATACTTGGGATCTGAGTTTGCGATGAAAGATCTTGGAAAGACTCGGTCCTATCGAGGCATTGATATATAATATCGAGTTTGTAGAATGCTTATCCTCCAGTCTGCCTATGTTCAGAAGATTCTCAGGCACTTTAACATGGACAATGTACACCCGGCTAACACTCCCACGATTGGTCGAGGAACCATAGTTCTAAATATCGTCTATTTGCTTAAATAAATTTGACCCAAAGTCAGTTGGATCCCCAAAACCTCAAATTAATTTCAATTGCTTAACCCAAGAGGAGCTATTTACTTTCAACAGAGGAGAAAAAATATGTTTTAAACTTTGAAAAATAATTGGCATTAAACTCACGTTATTATTTCAAGGGGCAAAATTTATTTAATTTCAAAATTGATGGGGAGCATACTCATTCTTATGAATGAGTTTTATTATATTATGTTGCGTATATTTCTTTTAATATATTTTTTTGCTAATGAAAAAAGAGGGAGATGAGATAATGATTTGTAAATATGCATAAGAAGATTTGATATAAGGAGAGAAGTAATCTTCTTATGGGATAACTAACACTAACAGACAAACCAAAAATTTTGATTTGAATTTTCACGTGTATTTTAGCAGGTATAATCCCATCAGGAATTGTTGTTTTTTCATCATCAAAAAGGGATAAATTGTTAGAATATTTTATCCCATGCAAATATATAATAGTATTTTGATAATGTGTTGATGATCAAGTAAAACAAGAACTAGACAACCATAGTCTAAGACTCAAGAGTCAGACAGAAAATCAAAGAAGAAAAGGAAGAAAATTGTGAAAGCAAAATATGGTGAAATAATTAAGCAAAATAGAAAAAAATGGAAAAATCATGAAAGTAAAAGGTTGTGTAATGATTATTCCAGCATACACTTTTACTGTGATAACAAACACTATAAAGGATGCGCAACGAATCAGGGGAGCCATAACCAGAAGAGTTTGAACCAGAAGTAAAAGAGCAGCTACCGGACGCTATCATGAGGGATTTATGACCGCAACATTAGAAACAGAATAGTTCAATAAGAAGCATCATGCATGCTCACATATGCGACAAACGATCATAGAATACGCAATGGATACAGTTAATGCACGTAACGTGAAGAACAATATGTACGTAAAGCATGTAGTTCGAATTGAAATAATCAATTTGTTAGTTTGATTCCATAAGGTCAAGATCAACACTTTGAACAGTCATATAGATGTTATACATAACATACGCTACATGGAGTATAATGTACATTGTACAAATACGTAGCCTACTGAAAGTTCACTGGAACGAAGCTGACATACTAACCAGGTAAGGTTAACCTAAGTTTGAGTGTTTTTTCACTCTTTCATACATGAGAGAAAATAAAGGATTGTAGATTTAATTCGAAGTTATTAAGGTCGTGGATCCACATTGTTACAATCAAAGTCTAAATCCTATGAGATTTTCTCTAATACCGATTGAATGCTAGAAAGGTTATTTCCTTGTCCAATAGAAAAGGAAAAATGATTTAGCTTGGACCGATAGAAGACAAGATTTTTAACTATTTATCTTGGACTGGTAGAAGACAAGAGTTCTACAGTTTACCTTAGATCGATCGAAGACAAGGAGAAAATGTTTATTTTAAGTTTATTGGAAAAGATAACAAATTAGAGAGAATGTAATCCAATTAGAACCAACTCTATGTAAATCTCTTGTGCTATTTATATTCCACAATTCTTTATCGTTTGTGTTCATTACGCTTCACCGCACTATTCAACCCCCTTTCTAGTGACAGTACCGACCCAACAATAGTTGTGCTGGAGACTCCTGAGTAGAAATATAACACATATCCTTGTTGTGAAAATAAGATTTGATGTCCTAGAAATCCTCTTGACACTCGTTTGTCCATGAGAAATGATTCATCTTCCTTAATATCTTGAAAATGGAAAACTTTTTTAGCTTACTTAGATAGGAATCGACTAAGTGCCGCCAACCATCTTGTGAGCCTCTTAACATCTTTCACTGACTTAGAAGGGATCATGTCTAGCAATGCCTCTATCTTTTATGGGTTAGCGCCTCGATCCTTTGGTGAGTTACTATATAACCGAGGAACTTTCTCGAGGTTACTAAAAGGCACATTTACTAGGGTAAGCTTCATTTCGTAGTGCCTCAACCTTTCAAAGGTTTTAATTAAATAGTTATGTGGTTCTTCGTTAATAGACTCTTTACAAATATGTCGTCCACGTACACCTACATGTTCCAACCAGTCTAATCTTTAAAGACTCTATTTACTAACCTCTAATATGTGGCCCCTGCATTTTTGGATCCTTTGGGCATAGACCTGTAGTAATATAACCCTCCTTCAATAACAAACAATATTTTGGTTTTACCATCTATATGCATCCTTATCTGGTGATATCCTTGGAATGCATCCATGTAAATGAGGAGCTCACATCTTGCTGTAGCATCAACCAATATCGATCCTTGGGAAGGGAAGTTATCCCTTGGGCATGTCTAATTTAGGCTTGTAAAACCTACACACATCCTACAATTTCCATTAGTCTTATGAACAAGGATGACTTGATTCTTCTCAACGGATTGGTTGACTTGATTCAAACTGATATTTAGCGTGCGCTAAATATCATCTCTTGCGTGCGCTAAGCTTACTTCATTGCATACGTCATTCTGTGTTTGAATCTCTTCACAACGGTAATATGGATTCGATAGCGTGCGTTAATCTTGCATATGTAGCGTGCGCTATCCTCATCAGGTGACTTCACTTCAGGTAACTTCGAACTCGGCTGATCTGCAGAGATGTCCTGTTAGCGTGCGCTAACCTTTAGTTCTTGTGTGCGCTAAACATGTATTTGTTCAGCTTTTTGCGCCTTCGTCTGCTTCGATGTTTGCTTCGCCTCTTTGTTGTTTTGTTTTGTTTAGCAACTTAATCATCAAAACACTATTTATGAATATGTGGAATAAATATTCCAACAATCTCCCCATTTTTGATGATTACAAAATAACCCTTGAATTGGATAAAACCTGCAATATATATATATATATATATATATATATATATATATATATATATATATATATATACGTTTCAAAGTTTTTGACTTTGATCGTTTCGTTAGTTTCACCCATTTTTATTTTTCTGTCATTTTCGACTTCTTCATTTTTTCAGTTTTCAACTCCTTCGTTTCTCCCCATTTTTGTATGCTTTCTTCTCCTTTTCGACTTCTTCGATTTTTATTATTTTTTCCTCCTTTTCACTTTTTATTTTTCTCGTCATATCTTTCATGACGCTTTTATCCGATTCAACTTCTTCTCCCCCTTTTTATATTCAGCAAAAAATATAAAAAATATAAAGGATACCAATTTGAATATATAAAAATATGCATGAATATAAAAAATATGCAATAATAGGAAATATCTCCCCCTTTGTAAAATATCAAAAATTAATTTTTGTGGATCCAACCGAAAGTCGTTTTTTCTTTCGAGACGTAGACGATATTTGAAACAATCATTCCTTTAGGAACCCAAATTTTCTCAACTTTAATCGTCCGTCTTTGGCTTTTGCAATTCGAAATGTGATGCCCAATTTTTAAATATTTTTCACAATGGGGTATTTTGAAATTTACGGATTCGTTTTTAAAACGTGGTTTGAATCCTAACCCCTCTTTATTCAAAGTATATTTTTGAACCGAGAGCATATTTTCAAATTTCTCATTTCCGAGAGAAAATTTCTTCGTTAAATTTTTGAGCTCGGTTTGGATTTTAACAAGATCATCCTTTAAAATATTTTCATTCTCAATACATTTTGAATGATCGATTTCAACAAATTTTCCCTTCTCAAGAATTTTGGAATTTTCATTTTCCAAAGATTTATATTTAGATTTGAGGGATTTAATCTCATTTAAAGCATTTTGATAATCGGTATGTAATAACTCGAATGCTTCAAAAAGTTCGTCGTAAGAATTACTTACTTAGCTTTCGACGTCGCTATCGTCGAATGAACTCCGGGCCATGAATGCAAGGTTATTTTGATCGATGAAGTCTTCATCAGGATCTTCGTAACTCCATGTTGCAACTAAAACCTCTTTGGGTTTTACCCGATAATTCTTAACAAAGTGGCCTGGTTTACCACATAATCGACAAGTGTTGTCAAATTTCTTAGATTCGCCCTTTTGGATGTCCTGCTTCCTCCGGTTTAATAAGTGTTGGAACTTATTAATATTCTTGGCATAATATGCCGATTCTTCATCGCTTTCGTCCATCGGGATTTCTTCCTTTCTAGATCTCGACATCTTAGCCTTCATGGCTATTGATCTTTCCTTCGGTTTTGGTTTGGCATTTCGAGATTTTAGAACAATCTCGTAGTTGATAAGAGAACCAATGAGAGCACTAAAATCCAGATTATTTAAATCTTTAGATTCCATTATTGCCGTCACCATACCGTCCCATTCTCGAGGTAGTGATCGGAGAATTTTTTTTACTTTCTCACTACTCGAAAGTGGTTTTCCGAAACATGCTAATCCATTAGTGATAACCGAAAAGCGGTCAAACATTATCGTGATGGATTCGTCGTCCTTCATTTGGAATAACTCATAATCGTGAAGGAGCATGTTTATTTTCGTCTCCTTGACTTGAGACGTATCTTCGTGTGTTACCTCAAGCATTTTCCAAATTGCTTTGGCACTATCACACGATGATATCCGGTTGTGTTCTTCCGGATTTAAGGCACAATAAAGAAGTTGAGTTGCCTTACAATTGTAGTGGTCATTTTTCCAATCGGAATCGTCATATTCTTCGAAAGTTTTAAGCATACCGTTGAAATTCATCGGAATTTTCGGACCAAGACAAATCACCTTCCAAAGCTCGATGTCATATGCTCGGATGAATATTGACATCTTCTTCCTCCACGTCATGAAGTTTGAGCTATCAAAAAATGGTGGTCGGTTGAGAGCAAGGCCTTCGACTGGAGTAAGTTGAAAGGCCATTGGATCGGCTCCTCGGATGTTAAGCCGTGTATTGGAGGTACTGCTCCGATACCAATTGTTGGAGCAAGATCGGAATTTGCGCTGTTTGTGCGGAAGCGTAAAATTAAATTGCGAAAATTAAATGACGCACGGATTTATAGAGGTTCGGCCAAACGTGCCTATATCCTCTCTCGATGTATCTTTTTCTATAGGTTAAAGATCAAAACCTCTGCACCTCTCTTCTATCGGTCGAGGGATTACCGTTACAAGCTCGTCTTCTATCAGTCCGAGTAAAATCGTTCTCTTACTTGTCTTTTTGTCGGTCCAAGTTAAACTGTTTTCCTTTTCTATTGGACAAGGAATCAACGACTCTAGCTTTCTATCGCTACTAGATAAACCTCACTAAGATAGCGATTGCGATTCTAACAATGCCGGATCCTTGATCCTAATAACACCGAATCCAATCGTATTTTTTTTTCTCACTCGTGTATGATTTAGTGTATCATACTCAGTCACTCTTAAATTAAGCTCAAGAACAACAACTATAATATTTACAATGATATCTCAAGTGTATATGAATTGCTCAATGCTGTTGTGTGGATTGATACCAACTCATTTGGTATTTATAGCCTTCTTCCACAAACTAGCCGTTACTGCCAGTTGATATTTAGCCGCTAGGCTGGCTTCCTTAGCGTGCGCTATCGCGTATATTTGCCTTAACGTTCGTTATGTACTGCATGTTACGTACGTTAGCATCTTCCAGTTTTAGTCTAGTGGCTTCTGTCCTTCACAGTTAGCGTGCGCTAACACTTTCTTGTAGCGTGCGCTAATCATGCATCATTGCATGCGTCATATATCCGTTTATACTTTTTGACTTGCATCGGATTCTTCCCAACGGATTGATTGACTTGATTCAAACTGATATTTAGCGTGCGCTAAATATCATCTCTTACGTGCGCTAAGCTTACTTCACTGCATACGTCATTCTGTGTTTGAATCTCTTCACAACGGTAATATGGATTCGATAGCGTGCGTTAATCTTGCATATGTAGTGTGCGCTATCCTCATCCGGTGACCTCACTTCAGGTAACTTCGAACTCGGCTGATGTGCAGAGATGTCCCGTTAGCGTGCGCTAACCTTCAGTTCTTGCGTGCGCTAAACATGTATTTGTTCAGCTTTTTGCGTCTTCGTCTGCTTCGATGTTTGCTTCGCCTCTTTGTTGTTTTGTTTTGTTTAGCAACTTAATCATCAAAATACTATTTATGAATATGTGGAATAAATTTGACCCAAAGTCAGTTGGATCCCCAAAACATCAAATTAATTTCAATGGCTTATTTTCTGTTATGCTTTTGTTATTTCAAAATTATTATTTAATTATAAAACCCAAGAGGAGCTATTTACTTTCAAAAGAGGGGAAAAATATGTTTTAAACTTTCAAAAATAATTGGTATTAAATTTAGATTATTATTTCAAGGGGCAAAATTTATTTAATTTCAAAATTGAGGGGGAGCATACTCATTCTTATGAATGAGTTTTATTATATTATGTTGCATATATTTCTTTTAATACTCCCTCCACTTTTTTTTAGATGTCATTCTAGCTTAAAACACACATCATATATATAGAAAGATCAGGTCCTAAAAATCATTGGTGAGTATGAATGACACCTATTTTGTGAGGAGCATTAATGACACAGTTTTTTTGAAGTGAAAAATGTAGTCATGCGATAATCAATCCGATTGATGAGATTAATGTCAGGTCCATGTGAAGTGTTCATGTAGTTATTGAGATACAAATGTGAGTGTCCATGTAGTTATTGAGATACAAATACATGTATTCATTTAGTCACTTAATGATTGTAGATGTTACTTGGGAGATGAATACCGATCATCGTGTAAATTTTACGTAAAACAATTTATGCAATAATATATTACTATTTCTAACATCATTACTTGATTAGATGGTCTATTATTGCTTCAATTTTTTTTTTAAGTTTATTGCATGTATGATTATTCGTTCGTAATACGTTTTAATTTGATTTTTCTTATGCTAATTTTGGAGAAATGATAAATATACTTACTTAATTAAAAAAAACGACACAAAAAATGATAAAAATATATCAATATTTTGTCAAAATACTTATCTTACGAAAACATTTGTGTGCATCACACGGCCCCGAGGCAAGTTATATATGACAATGATGTGCACTATTCGACTTATATTGATATATTTAATTATTTTCCACCAAAAATGTGTTAACATCAAGATCTACGAAAGTATCTATCGTTTATATGAGTTATTTAGTACTAAATGATAAATGTTCCGATATATAAAACTTATATTATAAACATTGACGCAAACTTGATAAAAAGTATACAACACGTAAAAATTCAATTAATGACCCAACCGATGCATCGCACGGGTTCGTAAAAGCTCGTATTAAGAATATCTACTTATACCAAATATATCCTTAATTAATGATGGTTAATAGTCATAATTACATTTGTGGGGATGTGTCACGTTACACTCACGTACTCAAGCATTCAACAAAGAGAGAGAAAATACAACCATCTACATTCCTTATATTTAATTTTTCATGCGCCTGCTTCTAGGTTTCTTCATGGCTGGATACTGAGTGGTCTTGGTCTGGCATGATTTACGCGTTAGCTGCCATCATAACCGCCAGTTTTTTCCAGAAAAATTCAAAGTGACTGCGCCAAAGTTTAACATTTTTTGCGCCAAATATTTTTTAAAAAAAAAGTTGCAGCCCTATTTATCAGTATAAAAAAACAACTTCCCATTGAATCTTTGAATTATTCATGTTAACATGGATATAGATTTAAACCAACCTCCCATTAATCATGAATTACACAGCGAAGTGGAGCTTCCAATTCTAGTGACATCTTCATCTTCATCGGGGAATATCATTATTGCATTTAATAATGTTAACAATGAGATTCAAAATCCTGTTATAGAGCTTGATTTAAATCAGTTAAACGAAGAAGACGATGGAATGTTGTTAAATTCATCAACTGATGAGACTGACCAACAAACCGGGGGTCATGGCGATGGCCAGCAAACAGAGGATAACCTGGACGGCTCGCAAATTAAAAAGAGAAAAAAATTAAGAAGAAGCATGGAGGGGAGAAGAGGTGGTTCATGAAAAAAATGAAAGAGATTTGTCTTGGAACTAAAAAAGTAAAGTGGAATGTCTTGGAATTTTTAAGGGAGTTTGATGCCTAATTAATAGGGGTATAATTGGGAAAATTTGGATAAAAATTCTAAAATGACATGTATTTAACAATAAATATAAAATGCTAGAATGACATCTAAAAAAAAGTGGAGGAAGTATATTTTTTTGCTAATGACAAAAGAGGGAGAAGAGATAATGATTTGTAAATATGCATAAGAAGATTTGATATAAGGAGAGAAGTAATCTTCCTATGGGATAACTAACATTAACAAACAAGCCAAAAATTTTGATCTGAATTTTCACGTGTATTTTAGCAGGTATAATCCCATCAGGAATTGTTGTTTTTCATCATCAAAAAGGGTAAATTGTTAGAATATTTTATCCCATACAAATATATAATAGTATTTTGATAATGTGTTGATGATCAAGTAAAACAAGAACAAGACAACCATAGTCTAAGACTCAAGAGTCAGACAGAAAATCAAAGAAGAAAAGGAAGAAAATTGTGAAAGCAAAATATGGTGAAACAATTGTTGTGTCCAGAATTACACTCTCCGACCGGCGATCGCCTCAGAGATCGGGCGACCGAGTCACTGCCGAGCAGCCTAGGCAGAACTGCCGATCAGCGACCAGGCGGCCGAGCCTTTACCCAGCGGACAAGCTAAATCGGCCAACCGAAGGTCCCAGGGCAAGTCCCGGTGCCGAGCGATCGACACCAAATACGATCGTCTCTCGGTACTCGGCGACCGACTCCTGGCGACCGACTAGCGGACGATCCTCTCTCGTCACCTGCCGACCGACCCTTGGTGACCGACCGATGCCGACCCTCGGCAACTGGCCGATGGCGACCTCTGATGACCAGCTAGAGACGACCGCCTCATGACGATCAGCGCCGATGGCCATCCAGTCGGCAAAGGCCGAGCCTCAAGACTGGCACCACGTGCAAGAGCCAAGACAAGATCCGCGAATCTCGGATCATTGACCACAGCCTGGCAGAATCTCTCCACCAGCCGACAAGCCGCCGAAAGTTGTCAGTAGGGCCGCATGTGACTGACTCGACGTCTTGGCCCCTCATCGACCGCCTAATGGATACTGCTGGAGCTTTGGACTTTAGGCAAACTGCCAGCATCTTCCTTGGACTTTAGCCCGACAGCCCGGGTGATCGCCCCATTATAATATTGGCCGGCAGACGATCGCCCCATTATTATAATGGCCGGAAGGCGATCGCCCGCCAGAAGACAAGACCCGGCTGCCACTATATATACAAGGCTCCCTGCACTTGGATTCTTCTTCAACTTCTTGGGGATTTCACGCAATACAGAAGCAAAATACCCAGCACTTGGCTATCTCCAACTCTTGGCAACAGCTATCATTCGGTCCTACTTCTCCCGGCCTCTCTCATCAAGAAGACGATCGGCAGGGACGAAGAACACCGAGCTTCGCTCAAGAGCCGGATTAACAGAGTCTTTTTACACTCATTGTATTTAGATTTCTCTCATTAATACTTGTATCCACGAATATTTGTATTAATATCATCTCGCGAGAGCATTCAATCCCGGGCCTAACAAACCCGGCAAATCTTGTATTATTTATCTTCTCTCGGATGTGCTCCCGCAATTGTTGTTTGTTGTCCGTCTTCCAGCAGTATTAATCTTCGGATAAATATTTTGGGCAACAACAATTGGCGCTAGAAGAAGGGGATCCAACCCTCAAATTTTTATACCTACCGTCCCGAAGAACACTCACTGTTCTCGGGGCAGATACTTGAAGTGACACTCACTGCACTTCAAAGAAATCCTTCAGAAATCATGTCTTCCGCCTCCGCGTCGAAGAAAGCCGCTGACCAGCCGGCCAGCACTCTGCCTGGCCCCACCCGAGCCGCAGCCGATGGTGGAAGGCAGCCGCCGCGGTCAGAGACGCTCGATCCCATCCCTGGGCGGCGGCCCGAGCCTCTCGCTCGATCAGCTCCGAACCAAGGAACAGATCGACGAGGTCATGGCCGTCCTACAGGAGCGACGGAGTGCTCTCGACGCGCCTCGCATCGCCCCTCGGCCGCCGCCGGGAGTCCAAGCGAAGCTCAAGGCGCATCGGCCGAGCGATCGCAGAGGCTCGTCCCGCAAGAAGAGGCGCTCGGCGGCCGGGCACCTCTGTCTTCGATCGCACAGGCGGTGACCCGACTCAGCGACGGGGCGGCCCGGCCCGGCTACGAGACGACGGAATTTGAGTCCGTCACCAGAGCTCGCCTACCCGGCTCCTGAAGCGGCCAGCCTGCTCGCTCGCCGCCAAATAGCCGAGGTCGGCGGCAGCGGAGTCCGGATATCGGTACACGATCGCCTCGGCTCCCGCTCCCAAAGCCGATCAGCAAGCAACCGAGCCATGGCGATTGCCGCATTGCAACGTCATCTCGACGACGTGAAAGCGCTCCTGGAATCCAGGGCAGGCGCCATGAAGACGATCGCCGAGCCAAGCGAGCCGCTCGCGATTGACATCGAGCACGCCCCCGTGCAGCACAGGATCGCTCCCCCGCAAACACCCGTGTACGAGGGGCGATCGGACCCCCAGACGCACCTGAGGAAGTTCAACATCTACATGACCGGGTGTGGGGCATCTGACGCGACCAGGTGCCGAATGTTCCCTATGACGCTGGACGACCTCGCCCACCGGTGGTACACCTCGTTGCCACCTCGGTCCATTGGCTCCTTTAACGAGCTGGCGCACGTCTTCACGGAGTACTTCGCCACCAGAGTCGTCCGGCCTGAAGGTCGCCTTCGCATGATGCAAATCAAGCAGGGAGAAGAAGAGTCCGACTCGGACTACATCGACCGGGTAGACGTGATCATCCTCAACGGCGAGCCCGTAAGCGATGAGACCGCCCTCTACGCGGTCCTAGGAGGATTTCAAGGTTTTTCGCCTATGTTCAGGCATCTCACGAAGAACCAACCTACAACCTACGCACCCTTCCGGGCTAGAGCCGCAGATTTTCTGTCCAGGCAAAGGTTCCTTCTTAGCCTGTGAGCAGCGCGATCGGCGCCCGGACGAAGATCTCCCGCCCGATCGCCGATATCGACCTACGAATAAAGCGATCGGCAGCCGAGCGACGATCGCCAGTCTTCCAGCCCGATCGCCGATCATCACGCCACATCATCAGCAACCCGGAGGACACGATCGCCATCTACAGTCCAGCATCTAACATGACGGACTGAGGCATAAGATCGCCTCCACCGCACATCATAAAGCCATGGTCCTGGCAGCCGATGGAACCGGCTGCTTCGGCCATGCAAGGTCCCTTTCGGCCGAGATCGCCCGCCCTTCGTTTAAATACGAGGCTGGCGTAGTCTGAGGGCTCTCCAAAATTAATCAGTGGACACGTGCCATTACCCCCGTCTCAACGTACACCGTCAAGGTTCGTCATCTCCATGGCGGGCCGAGGTGGAAGCAGAGCTAAACAAGCCGCGGGCGTGGAGTTGATTCATCCGACGCTGCCCCGCGCAAGGACTCCTCTAGACCGAGACCGCACGCCCTTCGTTTAAATACGAGGCGAGGCGCAGCCTAACATAGGACCCTCATAATAAAGTGAGTCACGAGACACTCAATGTCTTCGCGCACCAAGACACGGTCATGGAGTCGGTCCATCGAACTCCGCGACTGTGCACGATTCCTCAAGCAAGCGAAACCATCAAGTTTCCCAGGGGGATGGGCCAATGTTGTTTTTGCAGGTACAAGACCGAAAGATAGCTAGCCAATCGACCATGATAGCCCAAGTCCGAATCCTAAGTCAGTTCAGCAAGATCGCCCGTCCTCATCTTACACGATCGCCAGCAAGAACCACCTCGCCCCATGTCTTCAACATAGGAGCAAGCTGGGGGGCAATTGTTGTGTCCAGAATTACACTCTCCGACCGACGATCGCCTCGGAGATCGGGCGACCGAGTCACTACCGAGTAGCCTAGGCAGAACTGCCGATCAGCGACCAGGCGGCCGAGCCTTTACCCAGCGGACAAGCTAAATCGGCCAACCGAAGGTCCCAGGGCAAGTCCCGGTGCCGAGCGATCGACACCAAATACGATCGTCTCTCGGTACTCGGCGACCGACTCCTGGCGACCGACTAGCGGACGATCCTCTCTCGGCACCTGCCGACCGACCCTTGGTGACCGACCGATGCCGACCCTCGGCAACTGGCCGATGGCGACCTCTGATGACCAGCTAGAGACGACCGCCTCATGACGATCAGCGCCGATGGCCATCCAGTCGGCAAAGGCCGAGCCTCAAGACTGGCACCACGTGCAAGAGCCAAGACAAGATCCGCGAATCTCGGATCATTGACCACAGCCTGGCAGAATCTCTCCACCAGCCGACAAGCCGCCGAAAGTTGTCAGTAGGGCCGCATGTGACTGACTCCGGACGCGTGCTGACCCCTCATTGATCGCCACCGGTCACTGGAGCTTTGACTTTAGGCAACCGCCAAAGATCTTCCTTGACTTTAGCCCGGCCGGGTGATCGCCCCATTATAATATTGGCCGGCAGACGATCGCCCCATTATTATAATGGCCGGAAGGCGATCGCCCGCCAGAAGACAAGACCCGGCTGCCACTATATATATAAGGCTCCCTGCACTTGGATTCTTCTTCAACTTCCTGGGGATTTCACGCAATATAGAAGCAAAATACCCAGCACTTGGCTATCTCCAACTCTTGGCAACAACTATCATTCGGTCCTACTTCTCTCGGCCTCTCTCATCAAGAAGACGATCGGCAGGGACGAAGAACACCGAGCTTCGCTCAAGAGCCGGATTAACAGAGTCTTTTTACACTCATTGTATTTAGATTTCTCTCATTAATACTTGTATCCACGAATATTTGTATTAATATCATCTCGCGAGAGCATTCAAGCCCGGGCCTAACAAACCCGGCAAATCTTGTATTATTTATCTTCTCTCGGAAGTGCTCCCGCAATTGTTGTTTGTTGTCCGTCTTCCAGCCGTATTAATCTTCGGATAAATATTTTGGGCAACAACAACAATTAAGCAAAACAGAAAAAAAAGAAAAATCATGAACGTAAAAGGTTGTGTAATGATTATTCCAGCATACACTTTACTGTGATCTATAAAGGATGCACAGCGAACCAGAAGAGCCATAACCAGAAGAGTTTGAACCAGAAGTAAAAGAGCAGCTACCGGACGCTATCATGAGGGATTTACGACCGCAACATTCGAAACAGAATAGTTCAATAAGAAGCATCATGCATGCTCACATATGCAACAAACGATCATAGCATACGCAATGGATACATTTAAGGCACGTAACGTGAAGAACAATTTGTACGTAAAGCATGTAGTTTGAATTGAAATAATCAATTTGTTAGTTTGATTCCATAAGGTCAAGATCAACACTTTGAACAGTCATATAGATGTTATACATAACATACGCTACATGGAGTATAACGTACATTGTACAAATACGTAGCCTACTGAAAGTTCACTGGAACGAAGCTGACATACTAACCAGGTAAGGTTAACCTAAGTTTGAGTGTTTTTTTCACTCTTTCATACATGAGAGAAAATAAAGGATTGCAGATTTAATTCGAAGTTATTAAGATCGTGGATCCACATTGTTACAATCAAAGTCTAAATCCTATGAGATTTTCTCTATTACCGATTGAATGCTAGAAAGGTTATTTCTTTGTCCAATAGAAAAGGAAAAATAATTTAGCTTGGACCGATAGAAGACAAGATTTTTAACTATTTATCTTGGACTCGTAGAAGACAAGAGTTGTACAGTTTACCTCGGATCGATCGAAGACAAGGAGAAAATGTTTATTTTAAGTTTATTGGAAAATATAACAAATTAGAGAGAATATAATCCAATTAGAACCAACCCTATGTAAATCTCTTGTGCTATTTATATTCCACAATTCTTTATCGTTTGTGTTCATTACGCTTCACCGCACTATTCAGCCCTCTTTCTAGTGATGGTACCGACCCAACAATAGTTGTGCTGGAGACTCCTGAGTAGAAATATAACACATATCCTTGTTGTGGAAGTAAGATTTGATGTCCTAGAAATCCTGTTGGGAAAAACAATCACCCTGTATCGAATCAGCCGGGATACCCGATCCCTGTATCGATTGTTATTTTTTATTGAGAAGGTTTTGACATATATGCCAAATACAGTAAAGGAAACTGTATCGAGGCTTAAGGCTTTATCCTATATCGAAGACATGCCTCGAATCAGCATAAGTCAGTACAGCAAGAATACTTGTAAAAGATCAAGTATGGAAACTGTCTCGATGCCCTAAATACAGTCATCTTCCATACAGTTCACAAAAGGACAAGAAAGAACACAAGTCAAGTTCCGTTGAACAAAGAAGTATTTAAATACTCAAGGATAAAGTATTTAAATACTGTCAGTCTTCAGATCTTCAGAATCCCGCGAAATCCGGATCATGTCATATTCCCGTTGAAGGAAATCTTATTCAAACGGACATCTCAACGGATACTTTCTTCAGAGGCTATATATATCCTTGAAGACATTGAAGATCAGTTACTCACGAAATCAACTGAAGTAACATAACTCTCAAAGCTATCAAAGTTATCATCTGAGCAAACATATCTCCAGAGCATACTGCAAGTTAGAACGAAAGAGATATACAGTGCTCAACATCAAGAACAGCTATCATCAGCTCCAGAACTTGATATTCAAAGCTGCTGTTCTTACCTGGTTACCTACATTTTACCTCTGTGTAAAAACCGAGCTCTGTGTGAACTCAACAAGCTATTCTGACCTGTGTGGGACGAATAAGAACGAAGCTTTGGAACTGTGTGTGAAGAAGCTAGTCAAGAAGGAAGCTTTAACCAATCCGTGTGAACGGTTGAAAGTGACATTCTTTGTATCAATCTGTGTGAACGATACAAGGATAGGTTTGTTTATAATTACGTAGTTGTGTACGCAGTAATTATATAATAAACTTTTTACTCCTGTGTGGAGGACCAGTGGACGTAGAGGGGTTTACCTCGAACCACTTAAATTACTGTGTCATTTACCTTCACTTTTCTTGTTTGAAATTACTGTGATATATTAAGTATACACCAAACACTTCTTGTGTATCCACAAAGAACTAATCGTATCCAAGACTTCCGCTACGCACTCGATTTAGATTCCGTATACTTTGTTGTTTAAACTACTTTTCCAAAGCGTATCCAAGATACTTAAGTGGCCAACAAGTGGTATCGAGCGGTTGATTCTAAAAAGAATCATCGTATTTCTTTTTAACCGAATCGATTCAAATCACTTATTTTCAAAACAGTCTCTTTCATTCCTATATTATCGGTATGGATACTTCTATGATTAACAAAGTCCCTATGTTCTCTATTAACGAATTTGACGATTGGAGAATTAGAATGGAAGCTCATCTTGCGAATGCACGAAGAGATGATTTTTGTTATACAGATGGTCCGATTAAGATCATGAAGGTCAATCCACCAAGAAGGATTGAGGGCCAAGCCCATGCAGAAATGCTCGAGAAAGAACGCGAGAAATGGACAACCGATGAAAGGAAGCGAGCCAATCTCGACAACGTGGCTAAGAACGCGTTATTTGTCACTCTTGACAAAGGCACGTTCTCAAAGGTAAAGAGCTGCAAAACAGCCAAAGAAATCGGGGATAAACTCAAGTTAATTGGTGAGGGAACTGAGCTCACAAAAGAAAACAAGATATCAAAACTTACTCAATTTGAATCTTTTGAAATGAAACCAACGGAAACACTTGAGGAACTTGACCTCGATTTACCGGTATTGTTGGTGAACTTGAAGCGTTGGGCAAGATTTACACCCAAAAGGAGAAGAACTTAAAAATTTTCGAGATCTCTCCCACTGATGGGACATTAAGACCACGGCTATGCGTGTATCTTGTAATCTTAATGAAATATCCACTTTTGATCTCTTCTCCGACCTTAAAGCTTTTGAGTATGACATTGACAGAAGAGAGAAAGTCAAGAATCTCCTTCAAAGGTCACGGCCGTCAGTATCGAACCGTCGACACAAAGATGCCTAGCCTGTCCGAAACCCGGCCACAAGAATGCCGACATGGACGACATCCCGTCACAAGATGAAATGGCACTTCTAATGCATAAATTCAAAAAGTTCATCAAACGATGAAAGACTCCTACTGTGCCCAAACACATCAACAAGGTAAGTACCGAAACATCATCCGGTGATGCTAACTCGTGTTATAACCGCAGGAAACTGTGCCATTATGCAAACAAATATCCTCATCCCAAAGTCCAAAGATTGCCGAGGCCGAGCAACAAGAGAGAGATGAAAGAAGACGTGCTTGGAAAGACAAGCTCAAGGCCCCGATTGAGAATCGAAGCCTCCCCACACCATCAAAATCGCAGAATGTCTTCGGTGGTCACTGAAAGTGATTCATCCGACGATGAGTTCGATGATAAAGCATACATGTGCTTTATGGCCAAAGATGTTCCGTAAGGTGAAGACAATGACGATGAGGTAAGCTCAACCTCGCTTATTCCACCTAATGCATCTCATACTTTCGAAAATATGATGAATGAATTCAAAAACATTCAAAAGGCCCATGAGACTCTAAAATCGAGAATATACACTTCAATTAACAAATCTAGAGCTGAAAGATGAAAATGACTTCTTGAAAATAAACTATGAAAATATGTCTCTTGATTGTGAAACCAAGAAGGTCGATTTTGAAAAACTCATGGAGAGCAATCATCAACTTGCTCATGAACTAAAAAGGTTAAAACCCATAATGAGAGCAAGACAAATGATTTGGTTCTACTACAAACCAAAATTACAACTCTCGAGAAGCGAGAACCGAACTTGAGACCATTCTCAAGTCTTTTGAAAAATCGTCCAAAAGAATGGAAGAAATTCTAAGCACCGGGCAACATGCTCATGATAAAAGTGGCTTAGGATACGGCTCATGTTCGAATAAAGGTAAAACTAGTCTTGTGTTCGTCAAGAGTGTGGAACACATTCCAGAATCGGAAGATACTCCTAGTCCCATAAAGGAACTCGCATCGAGAAAACCGAAGGCCGCCATTCCGCCTCCACAACTCTACTATTCGAGACAGTGGAACCAACGGCCACTCGAAGGCGAAATCTAAAGCATGCTCCACAAGCATATCATCAAAGCCGAGTCATTCAGAAGAAGACGGTATCCAACCACCAAAGGCCCGCATGCAGCACTCGATAAAGTGCGCCTAGTATTGGATACAGAGCCCCGTTATCCCTCAAGACACAGATGCCGTTCAAAGATCAACAATGGCGTTGGGAATCCAACCGGAGACCCAAGACAAGTCGTTAGGCCTAGGAAAATGGCTCCACCTCCTAGACGGCACTGCATCGAATAATAATAATAACCCCGATTTTTACATGCATAGTAATTATCATGATTATAACAACTACGGATATGCCCCGTAGATATCGCAATAATCAGCAGTACATCCTACAAGAAACCAATTCTGTCAGAAAATCGGGTACCTAAAGGAACTAACATATATGGACCCAAAAATCAAAGGGGACCTAAATCTACCTAATTTCTTTGTTACGGGACATTCTAGAGGAGGATACGGTACTTCGATAGTGGATGCTCGTCACATGACTCGGAGACAGGAGCAAGCTATCCGATTTTGTAGAAGGTCGCGGTCCGAAAGTTCGCTTCGGTGATAAGTCTAAAGGAAGAACAAGAGGAAAGGAAACCTACTTGTCGGGAAATTCAAGGTCACCGATGTCGCATATGTTGAAGGCTTACGTATAATCTACTTAGTATTAGCCGCCTGTGATAAACAGTTCTCGGTGAAGTTCTATATAGATCGAGAGTCAAGAACATCCAAACCAAGGAAGTTGTGCTTACAGAAGCGCATCGTGTAATATGTACATTGCCGATCGAAGCCTATGAGCTCCTCAATTCCATGTTTTGTTGCCAAAGGCACTGCAGATCTTAGTCGGCTATGGCACAAGAGGATGTCTCACGTCAACTTCAAGACGATCAACAAGCTTTCAAGACAGTGGTATGGTTAGAGGTTTACCAGATGTGTCATTCAAGAAGGACTGGTCATGTCCATGCCGTAAAGGCAAGCAAATCAAGTTAACCTGAAAAACAAATCCTACCTTTCAACCCAAAGAGTGTTGGAAATGCTACATGGATCTCTACGGTCCCGTAGACCCGAAGCTTGGGAGGTAAGAAATATTGCATGGTTGTTGTTGATGATTATTCCAGGTATGCTTGGACGATCTTTCTTAGCAAGAAGAAGGAAACAACATCAAGGCTGCCCGAGCTCCTGAGGAAGTTGCAAAATGAAAAAGCGTCAAGTATCGTGTGCATTCGTTCCGACAGAGGTACTGAATTTACTAACCGCTTTATAGAGCAATACTGTTCGGAGAATGGCATACAGCACGAGTACTCAGCTGCCCGTACACCTCAACAAAATGGTGTTGCCGAGCGAAAGAATAGGACGTTGAAAGAAGCAACAAGGACAATGATTGCCGCAAGCAAATTGCCGCAGCGTTTCTGGGGTGAAGCAACCAATACAGCGTGCTACACTCAAAACCGCTGTATCGTCAACAAGCACCACAACAAAACAGCTTACGAGGTTCTCACATCTCATGCAAAGGAAATTTGAAATGAGTATGATGGGGGAACTTAGTTATTTCCTAGGTTTGCAGGTGAAGCAGTTGCCTACAGGAATATTCATCAACCAGGAGAAATACAGCAAGGAGCTTCTCAACAAATTTGGAATGAACAATTCCAAATCCTCGCCAACCCCCATGAGCACTTCTGTGCAAATTAGTGCTGATGAAGCCGGAAAGCCGTTTGACCAATCACTCTACAGGAAGCTCATTGGTTCGCTCCTGTACCTAACGGCTAGCAGGCCCGATATCCATTCTTTGTTGAGTGTGTGCGAGATACCAAGTTGCACCTAAGGAATCACACTTCAATACACTAAACGAATCTGAAGTACATTAAAGGAACAGTCGATGCAGGATCGTGGTATCCTAAGGAAGGCGGATTCGATTTAGTTGGATACAATGACTCGGATCTCGGAGGTCGCAAGCTAGATAGGAAGAGTACAAGTGGAACTTGTCACTTTCTCGGACCTAGACTCGTTTCTTGGTTCAAGAAGCAATTGGCAAATTCTCTTTCCACGGTGAATCAGAGTACTATCTGCCGGTAGTCGCTATATGCGAATCCTTTGGATGCAAAGAACAACTGCCGATTATGGAATCGATGCTAGAGAGACTCCAATCATGTGTGATAGCACGAGTGCAATTGCAATCACGCACAATCTGTTTGCACTCGCGCACTAAGCATATCAACATGAAGCATCATTTCATCAGAATCATGTCGAGAACAAGGATGTTCGCACGAAAAGGTTCATACAGACATCCACCGGCCGACATTTTCACCAAGCCTCTCGACACAAAGAAGATTCAACATGCTAAGAACAGAATCGGGAATACTACAAATGCACTCCTGTAAGTAAATTTACCGCTTTTACTCAACAATTGAGGGGGAATGTCAGAAGACCCGTGAATACGAGATTCAACATTAATTATCTCGTACACACGTAATCATCAATACAAGATCAGAGTAACGAAGGCATCCGAATTCTACGGTGATGTGTGCAATAATTAAGGGGGAATCTTGTAGGACCCATGAATACAAAGATTAATCCAAATATTGTCAGATGGAATTTAAAACCTATTAGTACCTTTTTAAGGGGGAACGTCAGACGACGCGAGAACAAAGACATACTATAGGATTTCGATTCAGTATACAATATAATATTATTTCCTTTTTAAAAATAATTTTTGTCCACGTGCCCTGTTTTTATGTCAAACGTCATGTTCATTAAATGCCTTACACGACATCTGGACAACTGAATCTCAAAAGCCGCGATGTTTTTAAATTGTTTACTATTTTTAAACCGCCGTTTTAGGCATTTAGGGTATCAACCTATGTCAGAAGTGGGACCCGCTGTATTTTAAAACCTTTTAATGGATTAGCGTACCGGTTACACTAAATCCATCTTGACCGTTGATTTCAAAACCGGTTCCCATCCCTTAAAATCTGACCATTCGTACTCTGCAAACCCTATTTCGCCGCCCAAGTATAAAAGGACTGTATCTGCCATTAGAGACTCTTTACGCTTTCTGCAATTACAAGAGTTCTCAAGCAAACAGCCTACATATTTTCTGCATATTCACTGCGATTTTCTACTGTTTTCTTCCACCTTCGTTTTAAGAAAACATCCATGGCTAGTCAATCTTCTTCCCCCGTTCTGAAGAAAACCTCCAACATCATTGATGGCCGGATCTTCTCGAAACCTGTCATCATCGAGCGTATCATATCGGAAATCAACGACACCGAACCAATGGAGTATATTATTACTCGTCTTGAACAACAAGGTCTTTATCGCTTCGGAAGCAAAACCGCCGATAAATACGACGCCCATCTGGTTGAGGAATTCTACCTCAACGCCGCCGTTCGTTTTCTGTCACTAGCCCAGGGAGGACACGTTGCTGACATCACTGCAACAGTCCAAGGAGTGCAAATCTGCATCAATAGCGACCTACCTGCAAAAATCTACAGCCGCCTGCCGACGGCCTGACCATGGACCAGCTTGAGACGTTTGGGTCTCAAGAGCTGATTACCAAGTTTTATGGACTTTTTACCGGGTCCAAAGTGGTTGATATGGTGACAACCACCTGTCACAAGAAAAATTTTCTTCTTCATTTCGTTTATCTGCATGACTTCTGTTCCAGGATCATTGAAAATCGAACCGGCGCGTTCGAGATGTGCACGAATCTAAGGTTCAGAATGATGGTAGCTATTTTGAACTGTGAAAAGGTCAATTGGTGCCAAATCATTTTGAAACGTCTTCAAGAAGAGGTGTGCAAACCGGCCACCCAAAAGAAATCATTTGGTTTAATGCTGAACTTCATTCTGACGAAGTGCGGAGTCAAGCAATCCGCCGATGCCAAGAAAAATAGCTCACGGATATATTTAGGAGGCGTCAAGCCCACTGCCTATAACCAGAGCACCATGCATGCCAATCACCCGAGAACCAGGCACATGCCTATTTCTGACAACCCCAGAGATGAAACCGTGAAGGTCCCAGAAATGGAATCTTCAAAGAAGAAGCGCAAGCGTTCTCACAGCAAAAAGCACTCTGCTGATGAGAAGTCGAAGAAGAGACTTCGGAGGCTCTCAAAAATCAAAACCAAGCACTCCGAGGATGTCTCGCCCGTGGCGCAACCATCAAGAACCCTGTGGGCCCAACCCCTGTGGAAGAGGTGTCTCCTACTGCATCGACAGTAGATCCCGAGCCTTTGGCGGCTACGACGGATATAGAGACATCTGCCAACATTCAAGACGTTAGCACGTCGGCTGCCCATTCGGAGCCAAAAGCTACATCTCCTCTACGGGATTCCACACCCGTGCAGGATCCAATTTCCTTCGGGGCACCATCCCGTGCAAGGAGTCTATCTTCCGTACAGGATCCCATACCTGTACCGGAATCCCTCGAAACAGCGTCTCCAGACGTGATTCGAAGTCCCTCCCCTGACTCAATCATAAATCAAACACTTCTTTCGGTTCAAATTGAACAAGCGTACGAAAGATTTCTGCAATGGAAAGGCTATAGGCTAGCTCCGTACGACACACTGTACAACTGGAGCGAATGGAGCCACGAAGAGCGATTTGTCTCCGAAGTAACAGACTCAACTGCAATTGAGGCCCTGCTTCGATGGGACAACGCTTCTTGCAAAGATCTCATTGAAAGCCACATGCTGCACAAATCTGATGCCAGAAGAAAAGGAAAGAAGAAGTCAGAGGACTCTCCCATAAATCCAAAAGATGCCAACGATCATGACTCAGACGACGACGACGATGCTCTTCAAGCAGGTCTGAGAATGAGCCGTGAAGAGGCTGAAGCCCGAGCCGCCTCTCCACCAAGAAAAGACGAAGGGCCTTCTAACCAAGCCAATCCACCTTCGCCACAGCCGGAGAACATTCCCGACCAGGAGGAATCAGTCCCTCCAGTCGAGGAAGATCAAGAAATTTTGGAACAGGCACCCGAGCACATTGCGGCCAAGAAGCCATTCACGCAACCAACAGGAGGATTCAGTCCCTACTGCATCCATATCTGCCGAAGAACCTTCGCCACAGACGCTTCGAACCAACTGCCGCCGTACCACAAGAAGCCGCCCCGCCCCGCAACCTTGGAATCCGAGGACGGTAACGAACCCGAGGATGTCCAACTTACTTCACATCCATCCGTGAATGTAAGGAGGTTGAACGGTCTTGAAGACTTCGCCACCGACTCTCCTATCTCTGCTGCACGTAAAGAGCGCCTGCGAGCTCTTGGCCTTCAGACTGTATTTATCCAAGACGCAGTAAACGCTCTATCTTCTGTTGAAAAGGCACTGAATTGGATGCACACCTCTGCCGTAGAAGAAATGACCACTCTTCAACACGAAGTATCTCGAGTTGTCGACGCATTCATCCTTCTGCCAGAAGTTTTCAAGCAAGCCTTGAAGATCATGGAGGATAAACAAGAGCAACTTGTCACGCCCCACCTTAAGGCAGCAGGCATCTACCGGCATCCGGCCGAAGCCTGCCGGACGGGCGCGCAGCAGGCTCTCGCGCGTACATGGACTCGGCCAAGCTCACAGAGGACTACCCTCCCTATAATAGGCTTAGACGGAAAAAGCCTTGTGACAGCAGTAGACATTGAAAAGCCGAGGAATCCACTCTTCAGAAAGAAGACCCTAGAAGCTTCAAGATGGAGACCAATTAACTCCAGAAGGTCAAAGAGGGTTCCAGAAGGTCAGAAATCGGGTCGGGTTGCTACGGGCCGAATCGGGCCTTGGCCGGGCCGGGCCGGGACACTTCGGGCCGGGTCGGGCCGGACGTTCCAGAGGGGTCTGGGGACTCCAAGAAGACTTCTTAGAATTGTTTAGAATTGTATAGATCATTCTAGATGATGGCATTCTTGTAAATACTTGGAATAGTAGTGTTTTGTTGGTAATTTGTTAGCCTAGGAGGTTTAGTATAAATACCCCCTTGGGGCTCATTTGTAACTTATCTTGAGAAATCTGATTTGCTACAGTGCAATAAGAGAAAACCTTCTCCAAGCATTCCTTACTTTCCTTCCTAGTAATCTTGTGTGTGTTGATAGGCTTACTACTTAGGCTTGTGACAACCTAAGGTAGTGCCGCACGGAGAGGACTTAGCGAGATGCAAGTATAACCCCATGACAGTTGGTATCGGAGCCAGGTTGAGACAACCAAGGCGGATTTTCGAAGATTGCTAGCTGATCGTGCAAGGAGTAAGATGGCACAATCATCCGACGTTACCCAACCCAACACTCAGGCGGAGAAGACCAAGAAGGGCAGAGACAAGTCTGTCGACCGGATTGCTGCCATGGACAGCCGAGTGACTCGACTGGAGGAGGTCTATGATGAGGTTGCGAGGAGGGTGGATGACTTGGAAGAAGCTGGTGAGGAGCTGCACAACCAGGTTCTTTCTACTATCAATGCTTGTGATGGGGACATGAAGAAGGAGTTGGCCGATTTTCGGGCCATGATCCTGGCCATGCAAGAGAGCATGGAGGTTCTCAAGACGGAGATGGCAACAGTAAAAAGGGCGATTGCCAACGGAGAAGGACATGTGGGTGCGACACCCGCACGAATTGACATCCCAAGGCCTGGGAAGTTCAACGGATCGAGAAACGCCAAGGAGATTGACAATTTCTTATGGAACCTAGAGCAATACTTTGGTGCCTCAAACATTCGGGATGATGACACCAAGTTGCGGACGGCGCCTTTGTACTTGGCCGACACAGCCGTGCTGTGGTGGCGGACCAAGCAGGCTGACATTGAGAGTGGTGCGTGCAGGATGGCTTCCTGGGAAGACTTCAAGGCCGAATTGAAGAGGCAATTCTATCCCGAGAATGTGGAGTTCGAGGCTCGGGGCAGGCTGAAGAGACTCAGCCACACTCGCACTATCAAAGACTATGTCAAGGAGTTCCAAGAAATTGTGCTGGAGATACCAAGCTTGACGGCGACCGACAAGCTGTTTGCATTTATGGACGGACTCAAGCCTTTTGCGAGGCAAGAGTTGGAAAGGCGCAATGTTCAGGATGTGGCGACCGCCATTGCTGTGGCCGAGGGCTTACGGGAGTTGAAGACCAGCGACAAGCCAAGGACTTTCCGCACAGATAAAGGCAAAGGTGGGGGAGACCGCCCATCAAGGTTCAGGCCGAACAAATACTGGGGCAAGCAACCAGTGGACGAGAACGATAAGCCGAGAGGTTGTCACATTTGTCATAGTACCTCTCACATGAAGTACGATTGCCCACTTCGGAGGAAGAAGGTCGCATCCATGCAAGAGACCACGGAGACCGAGGTTGCAGATGGTGCGCATATGGGCTCATTGAGTTTGCTCAATGCTGTCAAAGCCGTTGTGGAGCCGGCGAAGGGACCCAGAAAGGGGTCTATGTTCGTGGATGCCTTGATCGGAGGCACACACATCAAAGCCTTAGTGGATACAGGAGCTACGCACAATTTCATGCGGGACTTTTCAAGCTATTGGGCTCGAACTTAGCATTCTCAACAAGTTTCCACCCACAGACGGACGGGCAGACAGAACGAGTTAACGCACTGCTTGAGTGCTACTTGCGGCACTATGTGAGTGCCAATCAGCGGGACTGGGCCAAACTCTTAGACACGGCCCAATTCTCATACAACTTGCAGAAGAGTGAATCAACGGGACGCAGCCCATTCGAGCTCGCTACAGGGAGACAACCGGCGACAACGAACAACATTGCCACCGGATACACGGGGACGAGTCCCGCAAAGATATTCCTTTGCTAAGTCATTACAGGAGGAATCGGACTTGGCTCGAGCATCTTTGGACAAGGCAACAAGAAGATTAAGAAATGGGCCGATATCAAGCTTCGATCGGTCGATATTAATGAAGGCGACTTAGTTATGGTGAAACTTCTCCGCATGACAATTTAAAGCATTTCGGGCTGTGCATAAGGGACTCATCCGAAGATACGAGGGACCCTACAAGATCGAGCGGCGTGTTGGGACAGTTTCCTATCGTGTGGAACTTCCGCCGAAGATGAAGATACACCCGGTCTTCCATGTTAGCCAACTGAAGCCTTACCATCAGGACATGGAGGATCCGGGCCGAGCTCAGTCACATCGAGCACCGACTGCCGTGATTACTTCCTTCGACAAGGAAGTAGCCGAGATTAGTTCACATCGGGACGTTCGACGAAGGGGCGTGGCCCCATACACCGAGTACTTTGTGCATTGGAAGGGACTCCCAGACGCTGAAAATAGCTGGGAACATGAGGATCACCTATGGCAATTCCGGCAGAAGATTGAAGAATATCGGGACAGCATCGTCGTGCAGGGGCAGTCACGACTTTGGTGGGGAGAATGTCACGCCCCACCTTAAGGCGTGAGCATCTACGGCATCCGGCCGAAGCTGCCGGACGGCGCGCGAGCTCGCGCGCGTACATGGACTCGGCCAAGCTCACAGAGGACTACCCCCCCTATAATAGGCTTAGACGGAAAAAGCCTTGTGACAGCAGTAGACATTGAAAAGCCGAGGAATCCACTCTTCAGAAAGAAGACCCTAGAAGCTTCAAGATGGAGACCAATTAACTCCAGAAGGTCAAAGAGGGTTCCAGAAGGTCAGAAATCGGGTCGGGTTGCTACGGGCCGAATCGGGCCTTGGCCGGGCCGGGACACTTCGGGCCGGGTCGGGCCGGACGTTCCAGAGGGGTCTGGGGACTCCAAGAAGACTTCTTAGAATTGTTTAGAATTGTATAGATCATTCTAGATGATGGCATTCTTGTAAATACTTGGAATAGTAGTGTTTTGTTGGTAATTTGTTAGCCTAAGAGGTTTAGTATAAATACCCCCTTGGGGCTCATTTGTAACTTATCTTGAGAAATCTGATTTGCTACAGTGCAATAAGAGAAAACCTTCTCCAAGCATTCCTTACTTTCCTTCCTAGTAATCTTGTGTGTGTTGATAGGCTTACTACTTAGGCTTGTGACAACCTAAGGTAGTGCCGCACGGAGAGGACTTAGCGAGACGCAAGTATAACCCCGTGACAAACTGCTGAAGGAGGAAGCTTCAAAGACAAGAATTGCTGAAGCCAAGACCGCCTGTGCAATGATTGAGAACAGCTCTCAGCTGCGTGCGCACGACAAATGTATTAAAGATATGTCGCAGACTCTTTCCTCCCTTGTTGAAAGAATAACCAGCATCGAGACCAAACAGGACGCCGCTCTTGAAATCCTGCAAAGTCTTGATGAAGCCAAAAAGGGGGAAGAGGCACGAGAAGCTGCAAGGAGAATAAGACTGCAACAGGAAAGGGAATTTGAGGCTGCTCAGGACAGTATCGCTGCCGATTTGAACAAGCTAGCACCTCAACCCCAAAGCTTTAGAATTTCAGGCTCCAGACCAGAATTCCATGACCCAAATGTCCCTTGGCAAAATCTTGTTCAAAGACCTTCGGAAATACGCCTGCCGACCAACCGCAACCCAACTGCCGAAGAAGTGAAGCACTGGAGGAAGAATGAACTGATGAGATATTTTGTCAGACTCATCAGGGAATCCGCCATCTTCAAAAATTATAAAACATTGGTGGAAGCGGCAGACAAGTTTTCAAAGATGCTAGAAGAAGGTAAGCTCCCTCTCCAAGTCGAGATGAAATCAAAACATAGAAGAGGAGATCGGGTCACCCATCCAGAGGATTGGATACTTGCCTTTGATCGTTCATATGAAGGAAGAGCGATTTACCAGGAACGAGGCAATGATTCACTTCAAAACTGGTGGCGCGGCACCGAGTTCGAGCAAGGAAGAAGACCATGGAGGCATGCGGATCAAAGATAAAGAGCTGAAATTTATGTACATTATTTTTGTTTTTGTAATTTATATTCGAAACAGCAAACTTTGTACTCAATCATTTTGAATATCAATAAAATAGTTTGTTTGTCTTGAAAGATTACAACTCGTAATCTACTGTGTTAATGTATGATTACTTAAAATTGTTTGATAGGAATCTCAAGTTAGATAAACTTGATTGAAAAATAAGTTGTACGAACTAGTCTACGAACAGTTCATAGTTTCAGTTGTAAACTTAGAATACATTGTAAGATTGTGCCTACGCGCCAATCATAGGCTTAAGTTGTAATAAATCTCAAACTGTATCGAACGTGCCTGCGAGCAGTTCATTATTGTAGACTAAGTCACTAAGTCAGACCTATTGACAAAAGACCAAGAAATCTGCCAGAAGTCATCGAAGAAGAATGCTTCATGAAGAAGGTTTTGGCATCATCAAGAAGACTCGAAGAGTTGAAGTAAGTTAGTCTTGGCAAATTGTCAAAAAGGGGGAAATTGTTGGGAAAAACAATCACCCTGTATCGATTGTTATTTGTTATTGAGAAGGTTTTGACATATATGCCAAATACAGTAAAGGAAACTGTATCGAGGCTTAAGGCTTTATCCTATATCGAAGACATGCCTCGAATCAGCATAAGTCAGTACAGCAAGAAGACTTGTAAAAGATCAAGTATGGAAACTGTCTCGATGCCCTAAATACAGTCATCTTCCATACAGTTCACAAAAGGACAAGAAAGAACACAAGTCAAGTTCCGTTGAACAAAGAAGTATTTAAATACTCAAGGATAAAGTATTTAAATACTGTCAGTCTTCAGATCTTCAGAATCCCGCGAAATCCGGATCATGTCATATTCCCGTTGAAGGAAATCTTATTCAAACGAACATCTCAACGGATACTTTCTTCAGAGGCTATATATATCCTTGAAGACATTGAAGATCAGTTACTCACGAAATCAACTGAAGTAACATAACTCTCAAAGCTATCAAAGTTATCATCTGAGCAAACATATCTCCAGAGCATACTGCAAGTTAGAACGAAAGAGATATACAGTGCTCAACATCAAGAACGACTATCATCACTCGAACTTGATATTCAAAGCTGCTGTTCTTACCTGGTTACCTACATTTTACCTCTGTGTAAAAACCGAGCTCTGTGTGAACTCAACAAGCTATTCTGACCTGTGTGGGACGAATAAGGACGAAGCTTTGGAACTGTGTGTGAAGAAGCTAGTCAAGAAGGAAGCTTTAACCAATCTGTGTGAACGGTTGAAAGTGACATTCTTTGTATCAATCTGTGTGAACGATACAAGGATAGGTTTGTTTATAATTACGTAGTTGTGTACGCAGTAATTATATAATAAACTTTTTACTCCTGTGTGGAGGACCAGTGGACGTAGAGGGGTTTACCTCGAACCACTTAAATTACTGTGTCATTTACCTTCAGCTTTTACTGTTTGAAATTACTGTGATATATTAAGTATACACCAAAACACTTCGTTGCTGTATCCACAGCAACTAACTGTATCCAAGACTTCCGCTACGCACTCAGATTTAGATTCCGTACAGTTTGTTGTTTAAACTACTTTTCCAAACTGTATCCAGTATACTTAAGTGGCCAACAAATCCTCTTGACACTCGTTTGTCCATGAGAAAGGATTCATCTTCCTTACTATCTTGAAAATGGAAAACTTTTTTAGCTTACTTAGATAGGAATCGACTAAGTGCCACCAACCATCTTGTGAGCCTCTTAACATCTTTCACTGACTTAGAAGGGATCATGTCTAGCAATGCCTCTATCTTTTATGGATTAGTGTCTCGATCCTTTGGTGAGTTACTATATAACCGAGGAACTTTCTCGAGGTTACTAAAAGGCACATTTACTAGGGTAAGCTTCATTTCGTGGTGCATCAACCTTGCAAAGGTTTTAATTAAATAGTTATGTGGTTCTTCGTTAATAGACTCTTTCCAAATATGTCGACCACGTACACCTACATGTTCCAACCAGTCTCATCTTTAAACACTCTATTTACTAACCTCTAATATGTGGCCCCTGCATTTTTGGATCCTTTGGGCATACACCTGTAGTAATATAACCCTCATTCAATAACAAACGATATTTTGGTTTTACTATCTATATGCATCCTTATCTGGTGATATCCTTGGAATGCATCCATGTAAATTAGGAGCTCACATCTTGTTGTAGCATCCACCAATATCGATCCTTGGGAAGGGGAGTTATCCCTTGGGCATGCTAATTTAGGCTTGTAAAACCTACACACATCCTACAATTTCCATTAGTCTTATGAACAAGGATGACTTTCTACAACCAGTCAAGATAATCAACGTCTCTTACTAAGCCAGCATCGAAAAGTTTATCCACCACTAGAGCTATAAACGAAACAATTTTTTAACGAACAGGCTCGATCTCGGCTCGTTAAGGGCTCGATTCGGCTTGGTTCGTTATGAGCTCGAGCCGAGCTCGAACATAAAAATATGTGCGATAAGAAAACAAGCTGGAGACGAGCTTTCACCATGCGCGGCTCGAGCTGGGCTCGAAATCTTTCGAGCTCGGTTCGGCTCGAAAAAGCTCGAAAAAATGTATGTTTTAAAATTTTTATTTTTTATTAAGATCTCCAACCAAATTAATTTTTTATTTTTTGAAAATTTGGAAATATCAATATATTAAATACATCTTGACATCCGTACGGTTCGATCATCGAGAAATAATTTTAAAAAAATAGAAACAATAATCCGGGACAAAGCACTAGTTATGAATACTAGTTAAAATAGCAGTGATCCACTAAGATCTTCAACCAAATTAATTTTTTATTTTTTGAAAATTTGGAACTCTCAATAAATTAGATACATCTTAACATCTGTACGGTTGGATCATCGAGAAATAATTTTTAAAAAATAGAAATAATAATACGGGACAAAACACTAGTTACGAGTACTAGTCAGAATAGTAATGATCTACTAGGATCTCCAACCAAATTAATTTTTTTATTTTTTGAAAATTTTGAAATATTAATAAATTAGATATACCTTGACATCCATACGATTGGATCATCGAGATTTTTTTTGTGACAATGGTTTAAAAAATTTTTTGTTAACCAGCTGTTCGTTAAGAGCTCATTTCGGCTCGACTCGTTTGTGTTCGATAAAAGCTCGTGTGTGGTTCGGTTTATTAATGAGCTCGAGCTCGAACACGATTTTTATTCGGTAAGGAAGATCGGCTCGGCAGAAAAAATAAAGCTCGAATCGGTTCAATCAAAGCTCGGCTCGGCTCAGCTCGGTTCGTTTACAGCCCTATCCACCACTTTATTAATGGCTTGATTTCTCTCATGTGAAAATCCTCTTCTTTTTCCCGATGGTCTAAAATCAGTGTTCACATTGATCTATGAACTATGACCTCAGGACCAATCCCCGTCATGTCTAATGGATTACATACAAACACATATGTGTTATCTCTAAGGAATCGAGTGAGCTCATTTATCACCTTTCATCTAGCAAAGACCGTATTTTTTAACCACGATGTCATCATTTCCTTGTTAAAGTGGTATAGAAGCTTTCGACGAGTTCTCCTGGTTTCGTATCTTTGTCGTCTGGTTCCAAGCTTTCAATGGTCAATGTCTCTGCCTTTAATCTTTCCTTAGAGTGATGCTACATAGCACTGCCTTGACACTCTTTGGTCTCCTCAGACTCGTCCAACATGCTCTGTGGAGAACTGCATAAACATTTGATATGCCGGAACAATGGCCCTCATTTTATTCAGTGCTGGCCATCCGAGGATAACATTATAACTGGAAGGCACCTTTAGAACCAAAAAATCGATCATGACAGTGACCTACTGAGGTCGATCCCCGCTGTAAGTAGGAGGGATATAATCCCATCTGGCTCCACCATCTCACTTGTGAACCAACTAATGGAGTCCTCACAGGTTTCAACAGTTCCCTATCAATCTTCATATTTTCCAAAAGCATCATGAAATAATATGTTTGCCAATCTTCTATTATCTACCAGGACTCCCCAGACCTCAGAATTTCCTATGGTAAATGCGTCGTACATAGGATCATCATGAGGTGTAAATACTTCATCAATGTCTTCTTCTGTGAAGGTAATCGATTCCTCCCTTCAGGGTTTCTTTCCTCACAGATCTTCGATCAAAGGTTATGTGGCTAATGTTTTTCCGCTTGATTTGCTTTCTCCTCCTAACAGAACTCCGACAATAAAAATTCTGAACTCGGTTGTAGGTTGGTTTTACCTTCTCAGACTTTCGGCCCTAGGGTTTTACTTATGCGGACTATGCTCCCATTGGTGCCTTTATTGAGGCGGAGGATCGCCCCCATCAGCGGACTCGAACTTCCTCATGTATCCCTTTCATATCAAATCTTCAATTTCCGGGTCGGGTCCGGGTCGGGTCAAGGAGCCGTGGCCCTAGACCCGCGGATCACAGTAAATCCGCAAAGACAATTGCGTTGCGGGGGTGGATTCGCCATCTGGGCTGCAACACCTGTTTGTTAGGTTTATTCAGGAGTTTTATTTAACCAAACAATGACCAATTGGGCTAAGATATCATATTGTTGATTTTGCACGGATCATTATCTTATGTATAATTGTCATGCAGATTCATATTGTGTGTTTATTAATTATATGATAATTAATTTTAGTATATGTTTGGTGAATAACATGACCATAAATTGACCAATATGATTGGATGTTTCAAATTCATTTTGGTTTGTTTTTACAGCTTACATGTCGTTTAAATATAATTGGTTTTTACGACCTAAGAGTCGTCTATTAATTTATTATAATTATTTATGGCCTACATGCCGTTCAAATACAATTGGTTTTTATAGCCTGCGAGTCGTCTATTAATATATTATTATTTACGGTCTACATGTCGTTTGCCCTTTTATAATTTACTTTACTAGTGTAGTACATAAGGCGGAGATGAAGGACGGACTCAAGGAGCCAATTGATCGCGTACGACGTTCCAAAGAGTTAGAGTATCAATGAAGATCAATTATACCCTTTACATTGCCCTTCCTGATTTTCATGCTGGATCATGAAAATCACGTTAGGATTATGGTCATGCAATACACGATCCTATGCTTTATTATGTTATGTGATGCTATGCATGTTTAAATTTATGCATGTATATGATGCGATGTATGTTAGCCGACATAGACATGAAACATAGGATAAAACCCCTTATTAAAATTTTTAATGTCGTTTAATTAAAACACCTTCGATCATCTTGAGCAGGTCATGCCAAAGCTGGGTGCTCGGATTATCTTAGTAAGGTAGAAAAGGTAACGGCGATACCGATGTGTTTTAATGAACTAAGAAATCAAAATATGTTTGAACATTAAGGCATAAGATGGGATTATAACATGCTTGGGCATAAGATGCCAAATCCGATAAGTATAATCTAAGAGTTACATATGATGTAATCGATAAAGAGTTATCCACCTAAAGTAGCTCAATTCTAGGCGTCATGCCAAAGCTGAGTTTAGATTAGGCAAAATGGGGTCTTAGATCACTAAAATTACAAATGTTGTAAAATTGAGGGTATTTTGTTTTAGTGGGAGTATTTCTCGAGAAATCAAAATGCGACTAAATACTTTGCATATTTAAATTTTTTAGATAATAGAATGACATCAAACAACACATCCACCATTTCATTGCGGTCCGTTCTTGAGAAGGACAAGCTCAAAGAAAACAACAACAACTAGCTGGACTGGATTCGGAGCTTGAGAATAGTTCTCAAGTAAGAAAGAAAGTTGTACGTTCTTAGGGAAGAAATTCCCAGTGAGCAACAAAATATAAATGGAAGAAACATTGGGATGATTCTATTTATGTCAGTTTTCTTATGTTGGCTACCATTTGTCCAAAACTTCAGAAGAATCTGGAAGAAATTAAAGCGTATTAGCTTAATGCTCACCTCAAGGAGACTTTTTCAAAGCACGCTAGGCAAGAAATGTATGAGACTTTTTAACCCTTGTATTGCAAGATGGTTGATGGGACATCTGTCGACGCTTATGTACTCAAGATGAAATAATACATTGATCATCTTGATAGACTTGGTTTTCCATTTCTAAAGAGCACTCCACGGATGTGATCTTAAACTCATTACCCGATAGTTTCGATCAGTTCATTATGAACTATAATATGAATGAGATGGAGAAGTCCATTTCTGTAATATCCACGTATTTTATTATTATATCCGCACATTTTATCACTGATGTGTGTTACTTTGGACGTATTTTGTTGAGAATTGATTCGTAATTTCCATGTTGTATCGTTTAGCATTTGGGAACATATGTATATTGGTGATGGTATTGGAATGTTGATGGTTGGTAATTGTCGAGTTTTGCGATTATCGGAAAGTAGCAGTTAGCGCACGCTAGACTGTGTTGCTAGCGAACGTTAACCATGTATTTGTCGCGCAAGCCACTCTTGTCTCTAGTGCATGATAAGCCGACTGGACAGAAGGTTTTCTGGATTCTGGAATGGGTCATTAGCGCACGCTAATGGTAGGCTAGCGTACGCTATTGAGGTGGGCTAGCGCACATTAGAGATGTTGGTAACACGCGTTATTTTGGCCTGACAGTAAGGGCAGAATGTTTCTAGAGTCTAGACACAAGTAGTTAGCTGACGCTATTATTGTAGCTAGCGCGTGCTAAATGTCGTTGGTAGCGCACGTTAATGGGGTCAAACAGAAGGTTCTGGACCACCAACATACCCGTTAGCGCATGCTATATTTAGGCTGTAGCGCGCGCTAATTGCGACCAGTTTATATAGGCCTGCATGTTCTAGAATTCACCATTTTCTTCTCTTCTATTTTCTCCTCCGATGGGTGGGTGATTTGGAACGAACAGAAGTATGGATTTTTGGCCGGATTTCACCATTCAACAATACTTTTGAGTTCCTAGTATCAAGTTAACATCATCACAACGTCTTTTACGTCCAAATCAAGGTAAGATTGTTCTAACCCTAGTTTTCGGGAATTTGGGGATTTGTCGTGATTTCATCATTTAAATCCGTTTTAGCTCTGATTTGTGCTAGATTATGATGTTGTAATCATAATCCTCCATTTTTCCTCGAAATTGATGGATTAAATTCCGAGTTTTCTCCCGTAGTTTGAGTATGATTCATGTTGCCTTCGTAGTGTTCGATAGATTATCTCTAAGGGTAGAATTTGAGAAAAATCCTTCCGTTTCCGTGGTGTTGCGCTTGATTTGGTATTTTGTTATGCTAGGATCAAACCGCTGAAGAAGTTCGGGTCGTAGGCCTTTCCATCCATTGTTTCATGTGTTGTTATGATCGAAGCAAGTACTTTGATTGCATTTAATGTACTTCGTGCGAATATGTGAAAAATGTGATTTTGTGAAACGTGGTAATTTCGGAAAATGTGGTTTGTGCCATGTGGTTACTGAGTGTGTGCGAGCCGAGTAAAACCAGCAAGGGTCCCTTGGGATCCGTTAGACTGCGAGTATCTGCGGATCACTCGGTTGGGTTGTACAACCAGAGAGGGCCTAACGAGGACTCCTGGGGTGTGTATCTCACGTGAGGTACAGGGCCAGTACAGCCCAGGAGCTTGTTTTGTGATGTTGTTTGTGGAATTGTATTCCGGAATATATGTGATGGCACTGTGATTTCTGTTGTTTATTCACTTGTTGTACATATTCTGGAATCGTTGTATTTGCACCGGCTTCTTGCTGACCCCTTCGGGGGTGAATATTCTTATTGTGTATTCAGGTACAGGTCCAGCAGGTGAGCCAGCATAGGGCGGACACGAGGTTGGTGGGCAGCACTGATATCATGCATTATTTTGAGTCGGTGGTCGTTTTGTCTTGGTCAAAGTTGTGTTTTGATTTTCTACTCGCGGTACTATCATATATTATATAATGTGTTGTTGTTGGTTGTTGTTGATGTTGTTGGATAAGTTGTGAGTTGCTGTATCTATTGTGATCCAACAGGACAATGTATTGAATTGGTTTTGTGATGTATGTCGTATTGAAGTTGATGTTAGTTTTAAGTGTGTGAATGTCTCGGTTTTGTTGTTTGTTAATGTGTTTTATGTTGGTCTAAGCCTGGTAGGTTCTCTAAAAAGAATCTATGGCGCTGTAATATCTCCGTAAATCACTGGGGTGTTACAAAATATGTTATCGGAGCTTAGGTTTCTGGATACCTAGGTTGTTGGTGTTTGGGTCTGTTAAAGTTGAGTCGGTCGTCTGTTTGTGATATCATTGGGTTGCCGCCATCTCATGTCGTATGTGCTGGGAGTTTCTTTGGAGGGTAGTTATTCATTCTTTTCGGGAGTGATCGTTTATGCAATCGGATAATATGTTGTTGCTGTAATTGTTTTTCTCTTGAATTGTTTCTTATCCTTCAGTATGCCGAGAGGTAGAGCTACTCGCCAACGCGGCCGAGGCCGTGGAAGGGGAGCGTTACCCGAGTCGGAGATGTCCATTTCAGATGCGGCATCTCATTATGTGGCTAAATCAGATCCGGCTCCATCGGGAGGGGCAAGTGTGAGTGCAGAGGGCGACATGCCTAATGTACTCCAACAAGTTGTGACTCAAATGCATCAATTGGCTGAAGTGGTGCAGAACATTAATGCTGGCAAGACTATTGAGGATCGATGGCTTCAAGAGGTCATGAAGATGAATCCTCCCAGATTTAATGGTTCCGGTGATGCGAACAACTGGGATCATTGGTTAGTTGAGCTGAAGAAAATCCCTGACGGTATTGGCTGCCCCGAAGCCAAGAAAGTTCCAATTGCTCAATATATGACGGTTTATGACGCATCGAATTGGTGGAGGGCTGTTAAACCCAGAGATCGTGATGCCACACGGGGAGAATTTAAAGAACTAATGGAAGCACAATATTGTCCCGTGCCTGTATGGCTAGCCAAAGTCAGTGAGTTCTTTAGAGCTCAACCCGAAGATGTTCCTATCTCTGAGGCAATCAAGACGTTCAACAGACAGTTAGTGTATGTCCAAGATCAGTTCAGAGATAAAACGGCTAAAATACTTCATTTTGATGATAGAATGAAGCGTGAAGTTCGGAAGTATATGGCTGGTTTTGGATGTGCTACGTTGAGAGAATATCAGGATAGAGCACTTGTGTACGAGATGGTGTCAGTACGGATTCAAACGGCCCCTAGCTCGATGAAGTTGAAGTTTTCTGGTAGTTTTCGAGGTAGCAGATCGCATAGACCGCAATCTTCGGTGCAGTCTTCTGTTAGTTCCCCTCAACCCAGTGGGGGGAGCAGAGAGCCCGTTTCAATTGTGGAGTTCCAGGACATGCCAGTTCTCATTGTTCATTACGTCCCGTTACTTGTTTTAAGTGTGAGAAGCAGGGACATCGGGCGTCATATTGCGAGACAGCGGGTAGAGTCCTTGCTAAGCAGTCTCATACTCCAACATGCACAGTCACGGGTCAGCTAACTCCGAGTGTCGGAAGCAGCAGCGACATAGGCAAAACCGAGCATAAGGATACTCCAAGTACTGGATCAGCTCCACCCCGATTGTATGAGATGAGACGGACTGATGATGTAGGGGTTGCCACTACATCAGGTATTGTTCATATTCATTTGCATCCGGTAGACGTGTTGTTTGATTCTGGAGCATCTCATTCTTTCATATCTTTATCTTGTGTGCGTCATTTGGGTCTTGAGGGTCTATCTGTGTGTGAACCGTTTATTGTCGGACTGCCGAGTGGGGAAAGGATAGTTGGAGATCAAGAGATTATAAGTTATCCTATAACCATCGGCGGTAGAGTTTGGCCATCCGATTTAATTGTGATTGATATGAAGGGAGAAGACTTGATTCTGGATGACAATTGGTTAGATCGTCATGGGGCAGTAGTGGATTATCATCGGAAATTAATTTGGATTGTTGCACAAGATGGTTCCGAACATGTCTTTGAAGGACAAAAACCAGGCACTTCAGGAAAGATTGTTCGAGCCATGAAGGCGATAAAGTTGTTGCGACAAGGCTGTACCAGTTATTGGTGTTCGAGCTGGTTATTATCGTCGATTTGTCGAGGGTTTCTCAAAAATTGCTAGACCACTCACTCAGCTATTACAGAAAGCTCAGAAGTTTGAGTGGAGTGACGAGTGTCATAAGAGTTTTGATGAGTAGAAGAAGAGGCTGACTACGTCACCGATTCTAGCTTTACCGCAGGAAACGGAGGGTTTCGTTATTTATAGTGATGCTTCTAAACAAGGACTGGGATGTGTATTGATGCAAAATGAGAGGGTAATAACGTATGCGTCTCGATAGTTGAAGCCATATGAGATGAATTATCCTACCCATGATCTTGACTTAACCGCTGTGGTGTTTGCGTTGAAGATCTGGAGACATTATTTATATGGTTCTGTAAGGCCCGACTTTCTAGGGGTATTTATTGGGGAAAATAAATAAAAAGTAAATTTTGATAAAAATAATTTTCTTTGAGAATATTAAAATCCTCGCCTACAAAGTCGAGTCGCTACACTGACATAAAATTTAATACCTTTAAATAAGGCATCATTTCATCATAGATACGAGATAAAAATTTGCGGCGGAAGAATAAATCATAGATTATAAATTTCCAGTCAATGTTTCCCCAAATAAGTTTCAAAACATTAGACATAACGAAAACATCATATAATAAATCCTCTTTCATATGCCCTCTCGGCTCGCTCCTTCATCCATCTGGCTCGGTTCAACCTGCGGGATCAATAAAGGTGGTGGTGAGCTTCCTTCAGCTCGTGGAAATCACACTGATCACAGTAATATACAATCTCATGAAAAGCATAACACGAATAATCTATCATATTTTTCCTCAACGTCAATGCATACACATAATATTACGTATAGTATGGATCGAGCACGCATAACATGAATATTGAGGTTGCGCATGTGCCCCCGTAACAACATTAAACATACACACAATACCACATATAACATGAATCGAGCACACATGTGAATATTGAGGTTGCGCAGGTGTCCCCGAAACAACATATATCTTAAGATAGCCTCTTACACGAATACAAGTGAGCCTGATTTACAATGTTCATCATAATTTTAAACATGAATAAAATATCATATATACTATCCAATTAAAGCAATTAAAGTGATAGTGAAAATTCCCACCTGAATAATTGATGCCGTCTGACTTGAATATTAAGATGCTTGACTCACAGTCCTAAGCCCGTAATTCCTTGTTAATATCTACATATAATAATAGTAATAATTATAATCCTTATAATTTATTATTTATATAATAAATGAAAAGATACAATTATCACTATATAATAACTGAAAATAAATTACAATTGCTTATTAATATTAATCGAAGAGTTAACATTATTAATGACTTGTGGTGAAATAAAGGGCTGGAATTGAAGATATAAAAGTTGTCTGAGGGTCAATATGGAGAAATCAAAAGCTGACTGGAGCCAAAATGAAATATTATGGAAAGCCGAGGGCTCAAATGAATTTAACCTAATAACTAAAGGGTATATAAACCTCAACCTTATCCCTCAGCCGACCTACTCTTCTCCACTTCTCATTTCTCTCTCGCCCCTCTGCCCTCGCCTACCTCCCTCTCTATCCATCCCTCTCTATCCATCCCTCTCGACCGGAAACAAAACTTGCAGGAACACAAACACACACAATCCAAAACCCACGCCAACACACAAAACTCACACACGCACACAGGAAGTCTGCGTCACACAATAGATAGCCAGTGACGGCGGCGACCATTTAGGGTTTCTGTTTAATTTCCGGCGGGCGTATGGCTTCGGCGGAGGTTCTGGTTCAGGTAAGGATTTTATATTCATGATTTTTGGGTCAGTTTGAATGAAGTAAAATGTAGCGGCAGTTGAAGCTCTCCGCGAACGGTGTTCTCCGGTGGATAGCGGCGAAAGCCCGCTTCAGATGGCGTACACGTTCGACCGTGGTCGCATTGGGATGGGTCAGCCACTGACGAATCGAGAAGCTACGGCAACGGCGAATCGTATGTGACTGAAGGTTTGGGTTTTGGGTTGAATTCGGGGTTCGAATCCGCGGACGATTCGAGGTCGATGATTCTGTTTCAAGAGACATGATGATTATTCTGTTCAGGTAAAAAAAAATTTGAGTTTTGATTTGAAATTTGGGTTAATTTGGTTCCCGAATTCGGGTTCGTCTGCTCGGGAAAATTGAAAAGTATTAAGTTTTGGTTTTTGCTGGTTTTTTGGTGATGATTCGTTTTTGGTTGTTGATTCATGTTGGGTGGACTCGGTTGAGGGTGTTAGAAGTTGATTTCTGGTTCGGTGTGTTTTAGATAAAAAAAGAAAAAAAAAAACATATGGAATAATAACTGACTACAATTTGCAGAATGAGGATAAAAATCGGATCTGGAATTCTTACCTTTGTTGGGAATATGAGAATTGAACGAGGATGATCGACCCCTTGCAGTGGGAAGAGGTTGTATGTTCTACGTGCTGTACTGTCAAAATCCCTTTTTCCGTTCTTCTTTTAAGTGTCGAGGGATGGGGTTTGATGTATATGATAGTTGAGAAGGAGGTTGCTGGGGAGATTAGTCGTGAAGAAGAATTTGCAGAGATAGAAGAAAACAGCGGTGGCGGCTTGATGGGAGAAAAGTAAAAGTATATGGTGTATTTTTTTTGTATTGTAGGAATGATGTATTTATACTGTATTAAAGTTAGGGTTAGGGTAAATTTCTGGGCTTAAATTGTTAATCTGGGTCAGCACCTTATATTTGGGCCAATGATAATAATAATACTAATAATAGTAAATGTAGAATAATAATTAATTGGTAATATTGATCATAAAATAAATATGAAAATAATAATGATAACAATAATAATAATATTAATACTTAATAAAATGGTATTAATAATAATAATGATAATATTAATAATAATAGTATTAGTATTATATTTGAATAATTAATAACACTGTCATAAAAATAAGTAATGACTACTGGAATATATATCTGACAAAATGACTCGGGTTAGGACTTGTGATATGTCGAAATAAATATTCATGATCCTCTAAATGAAATTAAATAAAATGAAATGTATTATAATATTATTAAAAATAATAATATTATATTATAAAAATGGCGGGTATTACAGGTTCTTCTCATCCGGTGTATACGGATCATAAGAGTTTGAAACATATTTTTACTCAGAAGGAGCTTAATATGTGTCAACGGTGATGGTTGGAATTAATTAAAGATTATGATCTCGACATTCTTTACCATCCAGGTAAAGCGAATGTCGTTGCCGATGCTTTGAGCCGTAAGTCAATTGTGTTGCGGAGATTGGAAGTACTCACCTCCCAACCAAAGCTCAGACGAGAATTAATTGATTTGGAGATTGAATTTTGGCCTCAAATAACTCAAGGGCAATTACGTTTCCTTGAGATCACGTCCTCTGTGATTGAAGATGTTAAGGTTAAACAAGGGGATGATTCTTTATTAGTTCAAATTCGAGAGGATGTTGTTAAAGGAAAGGTACTTGTATTCATGATATATGAAGATGGAGTTCTTCGATTTCAAGGCAGGATTTGTGTACCAAATCAGGATAATCTTAAACAAGTAATTTTGAACGAAGCACATTCTACTCCGTACTCGATTCATCCAGGTATGAGTAAAATGTATAAAGATTTGAAGAAGAATTTTTGGTGGATGAACACGAACAAAGATATAACGGAGTATGTGTCGAGATGTTTAACTTGGCAGCACGTTAAAACTGAGCATCATAAACCTACCGAAAAATTACAGCCGTTACCGATTCCAGAATGAAAGTGGGAAGATATTGCGATGGATTTTATTGTGGGAATGCCAAGGACGCAAACTGGTATGAATATGATTTGGGTAATTGTGGATCGACTAACCAAATCAGCACATTTTCTGGGTATTAGAGATACTTGGAGACCAGAGAGATTGGCCCGTTTGTTCATTGTAGAAATTGTGAGACTCTGTGGTACCCAAAGAGTTTTGTTTTAGATCGAGATGGATGTTTTGTATCACATTTCTGGAAAGCAGTACATCGAGCACTCGGTACCGAATTAAATTTTAGTACCACGTATCATCCTCAAATAGATGGACAGTCGGAGAGAACTATTCAGACATTGGAAGATATGTTAAGGGGCGTGTGCCTTGAATTGGAAAGAAGATTGGGAGATTAATTTACCGTTAATCGAATTTGCATATAATAATAGTTGGCGTAGTTCGATTGGTGTGGCTTCATTCGAAGCATTATATGGAAGATGATGTCGATCGCCACTTTGTTGGGATGAACCGTATGAATCACTTGGAGTAGAGCCAGATTTGTTAATTTAAACGAGGAAAAAGATTGCTTTAATTCGACAGAAGTTATTGACCGCCCAGAGTCGACAGAAGTCATATGCCAACGTTCGATGTCGACCACTAGAGTTTCAGGCAGGAGATCATGTGTTGCTGAAAGTATCGCCGACTCGTGGAGTCTTTCGGTTTGGTAAGAAAGGGAAGCTTAGTCCTCGTTACATTGGTCCTTTTGAGATTCTGGACAGAGTAGGTGATGTAGCTTATTGACTAGCGTTACCCCCAGTGCTTAGTCACATTCATAACGTGTTCCATGTTTCACAATTGCATAAATATGTTTCCGATCCTAACCACATTATTGACTATGAAGAGATTGAGGTAAATAATGATGTTACATATGAAGAGCAACTTGTAGCCATATTGGAGCGACGAGTGAAACAATTGCGATGGAAGGCGATTTTGTTAGTGAAAGTTCAATGGTCTAAGCATGGAATTGAGGAGGCTACGTGGGAAACCAAAGATAGTATCCGTACCCGATACCCTGAACTTTTCAAATCTTAAGTTTCGGGACGAAATTTCTTTTTAGGGGGTAAGGGTGTAATATCTATGTACTTTATTATATCCTCATATTTTATTATTCATATGTGTTACTTTGGACGTATTTTGTTGAGAATTGATTCGTAATTTCCATGTTGTATTGTCTGGCATCTGGGAACGTATGTATATTGGTGATGGTATTGGAATGTTCATGGTTGGTAATTTTCGAGTTCTGTGATTATAGGAATGTGTTCATTCAGGCTGGACTTTGCGATTTTAATGCTGGAAAGTAGCAGTTAGCGCACGCTAGACTGTGTTGCTAGCGAACGCTAACAGTGTATTTGTAGCGCACGCAACTCTTGTCTGTAGTGCACGCTAAGCCGGCTGGATAGAAGGCTTTCTGGATTCTGGAATGGGTCATTAGCGCACGCTAATGGTAGGTTAGCATACGGTATTGAGGAGGACTAGCACACGTTAGAGGTGTTGGTAATGCGCTCTATTTCGGCCTGACAGTAAGGGCAGAATATTTCTGGAGTCTGGACAAAAGCAGTTAGCGCACGATATTATTGTAGCTAGCGCGCGCTAAATGTCGTTGGTAGCGCACGCTACCCATGTGTAGCGCACATTAACGGGGTCAAACAGAAGGTTCTGGACCACCCACATACCCATTAGCGCACGCTATGTAGCGTGCGCTAATCGCGACCAGTTTATATAGGCCTGCATGTTCTAGAATTCACCATTTTCTTCTCTCTTATTTTCTCCTCCTACGGGTGGGCGATTTGGAACGAACAGAAGTACAGATTTTTGGCCGGATTTCACCATTCAACAATACTTTTGAGTTCCTAGTATTCAAGTTAGCATCATCTCAACGTCTTTTACGTCCAAATCAAGGTAAGATTGTTCTAACCCTAGTTTTTCGGGAGTTTGGGGATTTGTCGGTATTTCATCATTTAACTACGTTTTAGCTCTGGTTTGTGCTAGATTATGATGTTGTAATCATAATCCTCCATTTTCCTCGAAATTTGTGGATTAAATTCCAAGTTTTCTTCAGTAGTTTGAGTATGATTCATGTTGCCTTTGTAGTGTTCGATAGATTGTCTCTAAGGGTAGAATTTGAGGAAAATCATTCCGTTTCTGTGGTATTGTGCTTGATTTGGTATTTTGTTATGCAAGGATCAAACTGTTGTAGAAGTTCGGGGCGTAGGCCTTTTCGTCCATTTTTCCTATTTTGTTCTGATCGAGGCAAGTACTTTGATTGCATTTAATGTACTTCGTGTGAATATGTGAAAAATGTGATTTGTGAAAAGTGGTAATTTCAGAAAATGTTGGTTTGTGTTACTGAGTGTGTGCGAGCCGAGTTAAACCAGCGAGGGTCCCCTGGGATCCGTTAGACTGCGAGTATCTGCGGATCACTCGGTTGGGTTGTACAATCACAGAGGGCCTGACGAGGACTCCTGGGGTGTGTATCTCACGTGAGGTACAGGGTCAGTACAGCTCGAGAGCTTGTTTTGGGATGTTGATTGTGGTATTGTATTCCAGAATATATGTGATGGCACTGTGATTTATGTTGTTTATTCACTTGTTTTTCATATTCTGGAATCGTTGTACTTGCACCGGCTTCTTGCTGAACCCTTCAAGGGTGAATATACTTGTTTCGTATTCAGGTACAGGTCCAGTAGGCGAGCCAGCACAGGGCGGACACGAGCTTGGTGGGCAGCACTGATATTATGCATTATTTCGAGTCGGTGGTTGTTTTGTCTTGGTCAAAGTTGTGTTTTGGTTTTGTACTCGCACGGGTACTGTCATATATTATATAATGTGTTGTTGGTTGTTGTTGGTTGTTGTTGGATCAGTTGTGAGTTGTTGTATCTGTTGTGATCCAATAGGACAATGTATTGGATTGGTTTTGTGATGTATGTCGTATTGAAGTTGATGTTGGTTTTAAGTATGTGAATGTCTCGGTTTTGTTGTTTGTTAATGTGTTTTATGTAGGTCTAAGCCTGATAGGTTCTCGAAAAAGAATCTACGGTGCTGTAATATCTCCGTAAATCACGGGGGTGTTACAATTGCTGAGCTGCATGGGATGCTTAAAACGATTGAGCAAAATATTAAGAAGAAACCAAGCCACGTGCTGATGGTCAGCAAAGGGAAGTTCTTCGAGAACAAAGAAAAGGGTAAAGGTAAAGCAAAAGTTGTCAAAGCTAAAGACCTAACTAAGCCGATTTTCAAGGCAAAAGCTCCAAAAGATGGAAATTGCCATCATTGCAATAACCAGGACACTAGAAGAGAAATTATAAGGTTTACTTGGAAGAGTTAAAGCGTACCAAGGGTAGTAAGACTACCACAGGTATATTTGTCATAAATGTTAACTTATCTACTTCTAACTCCTTGGTATTGGATACTGGATGTGGATCTCACATTTGTACAAACGTGCAGGGGTTGAGAATCAGTAGAGAACTGGAGAAATGGAAAGTGGATCTAAGAGTCGGCAATGGAGCAAGAGTTGCTGCACTAGCCGTTGGAACTTATGATCTAGTTTACCCAGTGGGCTTTTGTTAGTTTTGAACAATTGCTATTATGTTCCTGCTATTAATAGGAACATTATTTCAATTTCTATATTAGATTTTGAAGGTTACAGTTTTCTTATTAAGAATAAGATTATTCATGTTTTTTTATGACTTGCTTTATGGTACTGCAAAGTTATATACGGGACTTTACAGTATTGATCTAGATGAGTCTAATACTTTGAAAGTTTATAACATTACAACAAAGAAACCTAAGCTCAATGTGTAGAGTGAATAGTTCCACTAGAAGGGGGGTCGAATAGCGGAGTTAATAAAATATGTATTTTCTTCGGTAATAAACGAAAATACTGAAAGTAAGAGACACGAAGATTTATAAAGGTTCAGGAAACTGCTTACGTCCTCTCTACGTTTCTTTTTCTATTGGCTCAAGAAAAACCACACTCAACTTTGCCTCGTTTTCTATAGGTCCGGGCATAACCGATTACAATGCTTGAATTCGATTGGTCCAAGCACAACCACACACTCAATAAAAATCCTCTCTCTAGTGCTCTATAGGAACTAGATAATCTTCACTTACGATCGTCAGAATTTAATCCTGATAATGTCGAATCAATGATCCTAATAACACCATATTAAAATTTTTGATTCATTTCTCTCAAGCTCGTGAAGGAGTTATACAACACTCACAACAATCGAAGAACATACGACGTATTTGAAATAATATAATATGAGAATAACACTCGTATCTTTCATATCACAACTTAAATAGAAAATATATAGCAATTAATCAGAGCTCAATATAATATATGTTTGCTTGAAGTTGTGTCTTCATCCATACCAAGTGGAATGGTATTATAGGCCTTCGAGGCCTTGTAGCTGTTACCGCATAAAGCTATTAGCATGCGCTAACTTCCCTTTAGCGTGCGCTAATCTTCGGTTAAATATGGCAGTTGATTTTTGTAATATACGTGTACTTTATTATTAATGAATTTTATTTTTGGTCGTATTCTGTTGGGAATTGGTTTGTGAAATTTCCATATTGTATTATTTGGTATCAGGAACCATGTGTATATCGGAGTTGGAACTGGTATGTTGGCTGTTGATAACTATCGAATCTTGTACCATTCACATTGTGTTCATTTCGTGTTGAAGAGGCAAAGTAACGCACGCTACATTGATAGCTAGCGCACGCTAATGCTACATGAGTAGCTCACATTATTGACCATGGTAGCGCACGCTAATATGATCGATCAGTAGATGCGGAAAGTTTCTGGATTCTGGGGACGAACAGGTAGCGCACGCTAACCCTCACGGTAGTGCACGCTAACACAGCCAGTGCAGAAGGCTCTGTACCGCCTTTGATCCCGATAGCACATGCTACACTTGCCGTGGCACGTGCTAATCACGACCAGTATATATAGGCGCGCATGGTTCAGATTTCGTCATTTCCTCCTCTCCTCTTTTCTTCTCCGATGGTTGGGAAACCTTGGGCATATAAAAGTGTATTTCTTGGCCGGATATCACCATCCACCCACATCTTTGAGTCCCTAGTGTGGAGTTAACAACATCTTAACATCTTTTGTCGTCCGGATCAAGGTAAATCATTCGAAACCCTAGTTTCGGGATTTTAGGGTTTTGTTGAGGTTTCATCCTTTAAAGTTCATATTTAGCTTTGATTTGTGTTGGATTATGATGTTGTAATTATAATACCTTGTTTTTCGTCAAAATATAGGGATCAAATTCCGAGTTTTCATCCAATAATTGAGTATGATTCTTGTTGACCCATTAGTGTTCGACTAATTGTCCCTAAGGTTAGAAATTAGGGCGATTCCTTCCATTTCCGTCGTATTGTGTTTTATATAGTATTGTTTGGTGCTAGGAACGAATCATTGAAAAAAGTCCAGACTGCAGGTCTTTACGTTCCCCATTCCCTATATTGTTCTAATTGAGGCAAGTACTTTGATTACGTTTGATGTACCTCGTGTGAATATGTGGAATGTGGTAATTTCAGAAAATGTGATTTCAGAAAGTGGTGATTTCTGTGGTTTGTGACATGTGGTCACTGAGTGTGTGTGAACCAAGTAAAACCAGCGAGGGTACCCTGGGTTCCGTTAGACTGTGAGTATCTGCGGATCACTTGGTTGGGTTATACAACCAGAGAGGGCCTGACGAGGACTCCTGGGGTGTGTATCTCACGTGAGGTACAGGGCCAGTATAGCTCGGGAGGTTGTTTCATGTTGGTTGTTGTACTATATTACGGAATATAAGTGATGATGTTATGGTTTCGCTGTTTTATTCACTTGTAGTACATATTCATGAATCATTGTACTTGCACCAGTAGTTTGCTGACCCCTTTGGGGGTGAATATACTTGTTGTGTATTCAGGTACAGGCCTCAGTGGAGAGCCGGCGCAGGAAGGGCATGATGATGATGAGCAACACTGATATCATATACTATTTTGAGTCTGTGGTCGTCCTGTCATGAAAAGTGGTGTGCTTTACTTTGTACTCGCACGAGTACTGTCAGGTAATATGTATTGTTGTGGTTCAGTAATTTTGGTGATGTTGTTGTACCAATTGTGGTCCCACGGGACAGTGTATGGTTGAGTGTTGTAATGTATATGGTTAAAAGTTGAATGTCGTTAATGTATATGAATGTCTTAGTTTTTGAATTGTCAACGTAGATTATGTTGGTCTAAGCCTGGCAGGTCCTCCAAAAAAGATCTAAGGCACTGTAATATTTCTGTATATCACGTGGGTGTTACAGAATATGTTATCAGGGCTTAGGTTTATGGATACCTAAGCTATTGGTGTTTTGGATCTGTCAAAGTTGAGTTAGTCGTCTGTTTATGATATCACGAGGTCGCTGCCATCTCGTGCAACCTGTGTTGTAAGTCTCTCTGATCCTTAAGTTCCGTTTCCGAATTGTTTTAATCTCTTTTCTGAACATACCTGGACTTTGAGTCCCCCTTGTGAATTGTATTCCATTGGAATCGTGCTCGTTAATTTCTAATTCTATCAGAGACCTTCGAGAAACCAGAGTAACCTGTTTGTACTCCTTCGAACTGTGTCCATTATTTTTTTCCTTCCTCACTATGTCTGAAGAACTTGTGCATACTGGCATATGGAGATGGTAAGTCTCTCGATCGTAAGTCCCCTCTTAGTTGTGCGGTGATTGTGTTGTGTTAGTTCGATCGACGATCGAAGGGCTAGAACTTGTTGGTGATATTAGGGTTTTTGGGATGTACAATGCATATACGGTCTGGGTGAAAATAGTTATATAGTGTATTTTGAAAAATCGGGAATATTATCGATTCCTATATTCTATTAAGAATAAAATTTTAAGCATCAATTTTAACCGTTGCAGGAATATTTTTAAAGTGGTTTTTGAAACTCTTTCAAATGGTGAAAACCTATGATTTAATATCGTTATATCAAATAGGTATGTATTCGGTGGAAAATCTTTTTTCGATTAGACATTTAGTAGAAGAGGAAGGATCTTCATTTTTTATTTAAGTCCCAAGTAAAAAAAATTAAAACATTTTGAATTATATACGTCTTCGAAAATTTTAAAAATATAAATTGTTTTGTGCATTATTCAAAAATGATTTCAAAATCGACCTGCAAAACAAAACCTCCTCTTCCGATAAAAATAAAGTAATTACAAGTTTTGACGAAACGTGATTCACCCTCTTATTTTCAAAAATATTATTTTCATAAAGTGCTTGCATCACAATCGTATAGTTTTAGGATCGTGTGTGATGTTTGGACACGTGTTTGGTTGCGATTCAGATCGTTGCGTGTTTGTTGTCCCGGTGGGGAGTATTGTTGTGGTGATGAATTCTGGTTTAATATAAATGTAGCGCGCGCTATTATGCAGAATTAGCGCACGCTACCTTGTGGATAGCGCACGCTAACGCGAGATGCAGAAACTACTACATTCGACTGGGAGTTTGGCAGCGCACGCTATGTAGCTCTATAACGCGCGCTAAGGTGCAGCAGTTAGCGCACGCTATGGGGAGGGTAGCACATGCTAACTGGTAGTTCGGGGGCAGTCCAGAAGCTACTGGACTGGAGGCTGGAGGTCTCGTTAGCGCATGCTAACGTTAATCTATCCGATATATCAATCGGACGGCAGCCGTGTTTCATTATTTCCACCTCATTTCCTCTTCTCTCCGTGGGTGTTAGTCGAGGGCGACTAGGGTTCGTGATTTTGTCCGATTTTGGTTCCATTCAAAGGTGTTTTGGAGTATCCTAGGTGACTATAACATCATCTAATCTATTGTGGTTTGGTCTAATGGTTGCAGTCCATGTAAATGGATAGCTAGCACGCGCCTCATGTAACATCATCTAATCCATTTACTCTAATTCTTTTATTGAGTTGACTATTTTGTAGATTTTGTTCTTGATCTCGTTTCCAATCTGATTTTGATGAATCGAGTGGTATTAAATGTTGTTGTTGATCATGTTCTATAGATTGTATATCCATAATTCTGACTTGTTCAACTCAGTTGACGATTCTAGGGTTCTTGAGGAACCGTGAATATTTAATGTTCAATTAAATGTCCGTAAACTATTGGCGAACAAAGCAAATGATCAAGGGGCGTCCCCTATCCCAGATGTTGGGAAGTGATTATTTTGTAATACGTCATAATCGTTGATATTCCTGACAATTGTGGCGTTGATTCTCTCTATCTTCTTGCTTTACATCTCTAACTTTGCTAGTTCTACGTCAAACTCCCTTTGGGGGGGGGGGGGGTATAATAATTGAGATTGTTGCGCTTGTACAATTTAGGGCCTTGAACCCTTATGTTTGGTTCTGTTGTCGCACTATAAATCTTGCAAGTTTAGGGGTACCGCGATTATTGGCATGATGTCTGATTAATCATGATATGGTTTCCGTCGTGTACTGGTTTGAAGACCTCGTTGTATAATCCAATTATCGATGAATATTGAATCATATTTCCGTTGGTAACTCATGATTCCATCCAAAACCTACCCGAATAAATTCATTCTATCCCAATGAACATTCTACCGACTATTGATAAATTTCAATACTTCTAATTCGTCTTTCACAATGGGTTTATTATATCAAAATGTCCTTTTAATACTCTTGTTATCACTATGAACAAGCTTAGGCATTAAACATCCTCAATTCACCATTAAGAATCGGTTTAATCAAATTCCTAATGTTCTTCAACATCTACATCTAATCACAAGGATTTGTCATCAATAATCGCTGAAATCTTCCTAAGAACATTATCAGATTATGAATACGGTGATTAATACATCTTTAGATCATCAAGCATCCGATTAACTTGAATCTATAAAGGTTACATTTGTGTTCTTCATAATCCATTATTATCTCCTAAAGAATTTGTTAATCCATATCATACACATAGTTATAACATTTAGGGTTTTCTGAATCATAATCCAAATCTTAATCATTCATCAATTCATTCCCAATAAATTGGTTAAAACCTAGCCTGATGTTCTAACACATCCTATGTTAACAATCCATCGGTTTTAACTCAAAGATATCAAAACTTATGATCATCATCTCTCAATAACGTTAATCAATCCGACAAGTTGAGTATGATTCTAATAAACATGATTATTATCATTTAAACATCAAGAACATATTCATTTTAAACCTTAATCACTATATTCTTTAATAAATGTTCAACATCTTAACCACAATCATGTTTTACTAGATCAATTCGACATTATGAGCAGTATTCTATATCAATATCAACATTACTACAAATGATAGAGTAGGATTGAACAACATACCTTAATAAATGGAGAACAAACCACCAAAACTAGAAGAATGCACTCCAACTTCCAAACACCAAGCTCCAATCCAAGATGTAAGGCTCAAAGACAAGATGGAAGAGGCTAGAATTGATCTAGGTAGGCAGGGGGATGATAACTTGGAGAAGAAGTCGAGTGTGGATCGTGCAAAATGAAAGACTAACATGTCTTTGTATAAACTATACAATCCATTACGTACATTATAGCACAAAGCTAACGTACGTTAGTCTCTTTACGTACGCTACACACAAGGTGTTACGTACGTAATAAGCCTCCATAGGCTACTGCCTCACAACACTTATCTCACTACGTACATTATAATCATTATGTACGTAATGTAGGTCAACTTGGCTACCTCATTATCCGAATCTTGCATGTCCCCCATGCCGAAAGTTGAGATCAGATTAGATTCTCTGCGTTACGTACGTAATATATAATCCATTACGTACGTATGGCCGCGGTTATAGCGTACGTTAGACTTAAACCTTAGCGTACGTTAAACACAGAAAACCTAGCCAAAAATGTAACAATCTACACAACGTCTAGAAATCAACCACAATGCGAATGATAATATATTTAATTCTGTTCTGATGTATCCCAATATTAATAATCATTAAACTAAATGTAATATGATTACAATGATACTCAAATTAATTGAATAATACAATAATAGATAAGAAATTACTATCGGATATTACATACTCCCCCCTTAAAAGGAGTTTCGTTCTCGAAACTAAGGGGTAAACAACTCGGGATATCTCTCTCGCATGCTGCTCTCGGTCTCCCACATAGCCTCCTCGACTCCGTGTCGTGACCGCTGAACCTTCAGTAGGGGAATCGTCTTGTTCCTCAATTGTTTGACCCTCCTCTCGAGTATCTGCACGGGACGTTCCACGTAAAAATGATCATCGGCTATCTCGATCTCTTCAAACTGAAGTATGTGGCTTGGATCAGCAACATACTTCCTTAACTGGGAGACATGAACACGTTATGAATCCAACTCAAAGCTGGTGGTAACGCCAGACGATAGGCTAGATCGCCTACACATTCCAATATTTCAAACGGTCCAATATACCTCGGACTTAGCTTGCCCCTATTCCCAAAATGAAGAATACCTCAAGTAGGAGACACCTTCATTAGCACATGGTCACCAACCTCGAACTCAAGCGGTCATCGACGGTTGTCTGCGTAAGATTTTTGCCAGATCTGAGCCATTAACAAACGACTCCTAATCAGGGCGATCTTCTCACGGGCTGCTAACAACATATCAGGTTCCGTACCCAGAGATTTAGACAGGTCGTTTCAACACAAAGGGGACCTACAACGACGATATACAATGCTTCATAATGTGCCATCTGAATCGAAGCATGTCAGCTGTTATTATAGGCGAATTCCACCAAAGGTAGTTGGGCTTCCCAATTGTCTTTCCAATCGAGACCACACGCCCTCAACATATCTTCTAGAGTCTGGATAGTCCTCTCCGACTGGCCATCAGTCTGAGGATGAAATGCAGTACTAAAGTTCAACTGTGTACCTATAGCCTGATGAACTAATTTCCAAAAATGTGACACGAACTGCCCGTCACGATCTGACACGATACTCTTAGGAGTACCATGTAACATTATAATTTCTTTAATAAACAGCTGGGCCAATCTCTCGGGACCCCATATGTCTTTAATCTCCAAAAAGTGGCATGATTTGGTCAAACGATCCACAATAACCCAAATCGTATTCATACCTCGACGACTCATCGGCAAGTTAGTGATAAAATCCATCGATATGCCTTCCTAATTCCATTCGGGAATCGGGAGTGGTTTCAGCATACCTGCTGGTCGCTCATGCTCAATCTTAACCTGCTGACAAGTCAAACATCTCAAAATGAATTCTGCAACTTCTTGTTTCATATTCCCCCACCAATAACATTGCTTCAAATCTTTATACATCTTGCTAGACCCCGGGTGAATGGAGTATGGGGTAGCATGCGCCTCCCTTAGGATAGAGTTCCTCAACTCTTCGTCTGCCAGTACACATACTCGATTCCTGAAGCGTATCATTCCATCCTCGTGGATCACAAATCTAGGGGCTTTCCTTTGAGTTACTTCATTCCAAACCTGAGATAAGAATGGGTCCGTAACCTGCTTCGATCGGATTATATCATCACGGGATGATGAAATCTCAAGTGTGCAAAGCTGTCCCTGAACAAGCTGTAACCAAACTTCAATCTCTGGCCTCATAAGATCTAACTGTAATTCTCTTTGGGCTGTCAAACGGCTAAGCATTTGCTTTTGTACTGTCTTACGACTCAGGGCATCGACAACTACATTCGCCTTCCCTGGATGGTATAGAATCCTAATGTCATAATCCTTAATCAGCTCTAGCCAAATTCTCTGTCTCATGTTCAACTACTTCTGAGTAAAGATATACTTCAGACTATTGTGATCAGTAAAAATTTGACAGGCGACTCCATACAAGTAGTGGCGCCAAATCTTCAAATAAAACACCACGGCTTCTACTTCCAAGTCATGGGTCGGATAGTTAACTTCACAGGGTCACAGCTGTCTCGATGCATAGGAAATCACTTTCCCATTCTGTATTAATACCCATACAAGGCCTTGTTTTGACGCATCACTATATGCCATGAATCCTTCGGTCCCCTGTGGTAGGACTAAGACTGGTGCCGAAATTAATCGACTCTTGAGTTAGTTAAAGCTTTGATGACATGCCTGCCTCTGACCATATATACTTCTTATCCTTCCTCAATAGATTAGTCAGCGGTTGAGCAATCTTGGAAAAGCCTTCCACAAAACATATGTAATAACCTGCCAGACCGAGGAAACTACGAACTTCTTTGACATTCATCGGGGGTAACCGATCCCGGATAGCCTCTGTCTTTTGTGGGTCCACACTAACCCCATCAACTGATATCACATGCCGAAGAAAAGTAATTTTAGACATCCAGAACTCGCATTTGGAAAATTTTCCATAGAGTTGTCCTTGTCTCAATGCTCCAAGAATCCGACGGAGATGAAACTCGTGTTCTTCATGGTCACGGGAATAAATCAAAATGTCGTCGATGAAAACAACCACAAAACGATCCAGAAAGTTAATGAAAACTCGGTTCATCAATTCCATGAACACTGTCGGTGCGTTAGTCAGTCCAAACGGCATCACCATAAATTCATAATGCCCATAACGAATACGGAAGGCTATCTTAGAAATATCAGACTCTCGAATCTTCAGTTGATGATAGCTGGATCTTAAGTCGATCTTAGAAAATACAGCGGCGCCTTGGAGTTGATCCAACAAATCATCAATACGAGGCAACACATATTTTTTTTATTGTTACCCTATTCAACTCTCGATACATAGACGTAAGGATCCGTCTTTCTTCCGCACAAATAGCACTGGTGCTCCCCAAGGGGACGCACTGGGTCGAATATAACCCTTCTCAGTCAAATCCTCGAGCTGACTCTTCAACTCATGCATCTTAGTTGGAGCCATGCGATACGGTGCCTTGGAAAGTGGGGACGTACCTGGCTCTAATTCAATGGTAAACTCTACCTCACGATGTAGAAGCAAGCCTGGCAACTCATCCGAAAAATCATCTGGGTAGTCTTGGACCACTAGAAAATCGGCCAATTTGGCTGGTCGATCCACTGTCTTGGTCATGTATCACCAATAAACAATACACGCCCGATTAAGCAGTTTAACTACTTTGATTGCGCTGATAACCCTTCTGGAGCGGCTGGGATTATGACCCTGAAAAGAACACTCGAAACCATCGTCAGAAGTGACGGTCACCATCTGCTTGCGGATGCTAAGTATGGCATCATGACGATCCATCCAATCGATACCCAGGATCACATCATCTTTAGGTAAATCAACCACAATCAAGTCTGACAACCATTCACGGTCGTTCAGACGAATCAGACAGTATTGTACTTCACGGTTCCCATAATTCTTCTACCATCGGGCAGACCAATCACATAAGGTTCATAATCGATAACATGATCTAATTATAAACAACTCAAACAAGAAGCAGATAAAGGAGTGTGAAGCACCAATATAAAAAGAACACATACAGTCTGAGAGTGAATCTCAAGTGTACCTGTGATCATGGTAGCTTTGGGATCGTCAACCTTCTTCATCTCGTAGATTCTTGGTTTTTCAGCTCCGATACCAGCTGCACTAGCTTGACTTCCACAGCCCATCCCTTTGTTTGCCCCAGTAGTCTAATGGGAGGCAGATGGAGGTGCCCAATCATGAACTGAAGACTAAACTGGAGCATGAGAGGCTACTGGTGTACGTCTCAGTCCACCTCTGCAAAAACGAGCACGATGCCCAGTAATTCCACAAGTATGGCAGGCAACGGCCGGCTTCGGACATTTGGTGTTGACATGTCCCTGATCTCAATAGTTAAGACACACAATAGACGAGCTAGCTGCTTGAGAATGTGATCCTGCTGGTTTTGGCACCATAGGTGGCCGCTCAGAAAAAGTTGGTACAGATTGGGGTTTCTTGAACGTTCCCCGGTTACTGTCAGCTTAGGTCTGGTTCCTGGATCTCTTATGGCTGGACTGTGGCTGCTTTTTGGAAATCTCCTTCATAGTAAGTTCATATTCCAGAGCTTTCTCGATGAACTCCGGTAGAGTCGTGCAATGGTGATTAAGTAACTCAATCCTCATCTGGGGTTTAAGCCTCTTGAGAAAATACTTGATTTTATCCGCTTCTGTCCGAACAGTTGACGTAGCGAACGAAAGTAGTGCCTGAAATTTTTCAGCAATCGATAACACATCCTCCTCCTCCGACGAATCTGGGTTCAGCAATTCTGACAGCTTGGCCTCACGAAGTGGACCTGGATAATAACGATCCAGCATGTGGTTATTGAATTCCTCCAAAGTGCATGCACCATCAGCTGGTCTCACCGAAAGCCACCAAGTGTGGGCGCCCTTGCTAAGGTAGTAGGCTGTCACTGAGATGCGGTTCTCTTCCGGACACTCTACCACCTCGAACAACTTCTCGAAGTGCTCTATCCAGTGTACAATATCCGCAGGCTCATAGGAGCCTTCATAAGTCAGAGACCGCTGACGGGAGATGTCGCTAATGATCTGACTCACGGGTCCGCCGTGCACATGAGGTGGTGGATGAGGTCCCTGTTGCTGGCCAGTAGTAGCTCTCTGCATAGCTTCCATCAATTGACCCATCTGGGTCATCTGGGCCATCATGCCCTGCATAACAACATACGGGTCGACGCGTTCGCCCTCGCGTCGCTCGGTGTGGTGTGATTGATTCTCAGTAGGTGAATCACTACCTGATGAGCTCTGTTCTACATTCGACCATGCATTGGATTGTGGTCTCGGGATTCAGCCCCTTCCGCGGCCTCGACTCCCTCTACCACGACCCCTCAAATTTCTTTCCATACTGAAAGAAGCAAACAATAATCATAAGCACAGTTCATGACCGTCTTTAAGACCGATCAAAATTCATGCTAAGCTAATAAAAGAATACAGTTCATAATGAATTATTGACACCGTGAGCGCTACACAAAATATCACATCAACATTAAGTCAAAACAAATTCAATCACGTAATCAATTCAGAATTTTCCTCGAAAAAAACAAATAGATAAATCACGTCACAGATTCTCGAAATATCAAGATCAACAAGGAGATCAATTTCGTCATTAATATCATCCAGTAATTAAATCATGGCTCAAAAGTAACATAACATATTTGGCTCGTCGGATCAGGCACTTGCACAGGTCACACATGACGTGAAGGTTTCTTGATACTAGTTCAACTCATAAGACTCTTAAAGAGAAATGACTCTCTGATACCATCTTCTGTAACACCCCAAAAACGGTGGCCATTATAGTGCCGTGGACCCCACACTGGGACCCACCAGGCGATACAAAACACAACTTTAAACATAACATCATTGCGATACCGAATCACAAAACAAGAATGATTACCCAGATCAGGAGTCTACGAATGGTACGACTGTTAGCCTAAAAATACACATAATCCAAATACTAGTATAAACCATATGAAAATGGAATATACTTAAGATAATAGTACAATAGTTTAAATGAAGCGAAAAAGTAATATTACACGATTTTAAGTATAACTGAAAAACTAAGAATTGGGCCCCCCGAACTAGTATCCTTCGAATCCCTCGCCATCACCATGCTCTTCCTGTGCCTTGCCCTTGCCTCGACCTAAAATACAATAAAAGTGTTTCGCCCAAACCACAAGGTCAGATATACATGATAATAAATTCTAGAGATGTTATACAATTCACATATATTGGATCTCAAAGAGATAACATGAGGCGTATGAACAACTAATCACAAACCGTCAATCATAACCAATCAAACATGGAATATGAGTGACCAGTCAGTATGGCTCAAGATGGATATCACAGTATGCCCGACCCGGAAATGTGTCAGTGCACATGTCCACCCCGTATACGGAATCCAGAATACACGTGGGACAATGTACCTAATTAGCCTCATGAACTACGTCTCGTGTGCACAGTCTAATGCAGAAACATCCACACATGACTATATGTGCCCGACTAAAAATCCTACACAATAACCAACCGGAACGCAGATATGATTCCAGATATGTCATGATACAACATGACAACAAAACTCAACGAAGAACACAACCAGCTAAAATCAAGAAAAACTCACCGAAGTGACAACGACGGTCAACGAGATCAACGGTACGAAGGTAGTGAAACTTGAGAATACAATCTCATAACAAAACGATAAGTATGATCAAGAGTATTACCACGTTATGAATCCATAGTTTCATAAAACATTACATATACATGAAAAGTATAACGTACAAGAATTCAATCATCATTATAACCAAGCAAGATAACTTGCCTCACTTCATAGACAAAAGATATTCCTTCTCCAAATGATCGAACAGACGGTATCTCGACTAAATACTCACTCGAACAAGCAACCTTGACTGAAACGTAATTCATTTAACAATAAGTTCACATAATATTTATATCAATTCGTAGGAAACGACACCCGAAACCTACCCGAATAATTCATTCTATCCCAGTGAACATTTTACCGACTATCGATGAATTTCAATACTTCTAATTTGTCTTTCACAATCGGTTTATTGTATCAAAATGTCCTTTTAATACTCATTTTATCACTATGAACAAGCTTATGCATTAAACATCTTCAATTCACCATTAACAATCGGTTTAACCAAATTCCTAAGGTTCTTCAACATCTACTTCATCTAAAAACAAGGATTTGTCATCAATAATCGCTGAAATCTTCCTAAGAACATTATCAGCTTATGAATGCGGTGATTAATACATCTTTAGGTCATCAAGCATCCGATTAGCTTGAATATATAAAGGTTACATTTGTGTTCTTCATAATCCATTGTTATCTCCTAAAGAATTTGTTAATCCATATAAAAAACATAGCTATAACATTTAGGGTTTTCTGAATCATAAGAACATCATCCAAATCTTCATCATTCATCAGTTCATTACCAAGAAATTGGCTTAAACCTAGAATGATGTTCTAACACATCCTATGATAACAATCGATCAGTTTTAACTCAAATATACCGAAACTTATGACCATCATCTCTCAATAATGTTAATCAATCCAGCGAGTTGAGTATGATTCTAATAAACATGATTATTATCATTTAGACATCAAGAACATCTTCATTTTAAACCTTAATCATTATATTATTTAATGAGTGTTCAACATCTTAACCACAATCATGTTTTACTTGATCAATTCGACATTATGAGCAGTATTCTATATCAATATCGTCATTACTACAAAGGATAGAGTAGGATTGAACAACATACCTTAAGAAATGGAGAACAAACCACCAAAACTACAAGAATTCACTCCGACTTCCAAACACTAAGCTCCAATCCAAGATGTAAGGCTCAAAAACAAGATGGAAGAGGCTAGAATCGATCTAGGGAGGCATAGGGACGACAACTTGGAGAAGAAGTCGAGTTTGGATCGTGCAAAATGAAAGACTAACCTATCTTTATATAAACTGTACAATCCATTACATATGTTATAGCACAAAGCTAATGTACGTTAGTCTCTTTACGTACGCTACACACAAGGTGTTACATACCTATCACAACACTTATCTCACTACGTACATTATAACATGATTATTATGTACGTAATGTAGGTCAACTTGCCTGCCTCGAAAGACCTCATTATCCTAATCTTGCATGGTCCCCCATGCCAAAATTTGAGATCGGATTAGATTCTCTGCCTTACGTACATAATATATAATCTATTACGTACGTAAGGCCGCAGTTATAGCGTATGTTAGACTGAAACCTTAGCGTACGTTAAACACAAAAATACCTAGCAAAAAATGTAACAATCTACACAACGTCTAGAAATCAACCACAATGCGAATGACAATATATTTAATTCTATGTATCCCAATATTAAAAATCATTAAACTAAATGTAACATGATTACAACGATACTCAAATTATCCGAATAATACAACAATAGATAAGAAGTTACTGTCGAATATTACACCCCCAACCTTAGTATCACGACGAGGTTATTGGCGGTGATCGCGTAGAGGTCATTCCTTTATTCCTTCCTCTTGCTTGGCCCCCACTGGTCGGATAACATGACCAATACAGGGGCTGGCATGTCCGCTTCTGCGGAAATGTGAGAGCTGGCACACTCTAATAATTCTTGATAGGTGCACGGTGTGCTTTGGCACACCGTCCAGCGGAAGAATGAGTTTTTCAAAGGGCTGGCTTGCACAATGATAGCCGACGCATCATTTGACATGGGTTTCGTCTCCAATATTTGCTTATTGGAGCGGGATATGTAGTTTGTAAGGGAGTCATTGGGTCCTTGCATAATTGAATCAATGGAAGAGCACGGGGCGACGCATACTTGAGATCCCATGAAGTGGGATCGAAATGCCGCATGGAGCTGAGCCCATGTCTAGATGGAATGATGTGGGAGTGAACGGTACCATCTTTGAGCTCATTCCACTAAATTTAAGGAGAACGCCCGGCATCTAAATGCGTCATGGGACCAGTGTAGGTCCATCCACGAGTTGTAATACCTGAGATGGGCGTTGGGCTCGATCTCCCCAGTATATGGCAGGATTTGGGGTACCTTCAGCTTCTCCGGGAGAGGCTTTGCCAAGATGCTGCGGCGAGGGGGCTCACCTGGCAGTCCAACCATCATGAACTTGGAGATGGTTGTTGTTGTTTGCTTTCCAACTCGGTGAGACACTTCTTGAGGAACTCGATCTCACTTTACTTGTTTCATGACAATTGGGGAGTTGTGTTTTTGGGACATGGGGCTGGAGAGCCATCTCGACCTCATCCTGGTCCCGACTCCGGATAGTTTGAGCCGGTGCCACATTCCCAACCTTCCTCCTGCCTCCTAATCGCTCGAAAACCAATGTGGGAGAGGGGAGGCAGGGTGTTTTCGGTATGAATGGGGACTTTCACCGTGGCCCTCTGCCGCATCTTCAACGACTCAGGAGATAGCTATCATCAAGTCCCGCTTGGGAGGCAGCCGGACGGGTTGTTTGAGACTGGGCCTCCGATTGGTCCTTATGGCTCCTTAATTGGGGATTGCCACTCTGGGTGACCTGCGCCATAAGGGCGCTCATTCCCTGAATGAACGCGGCATTCCGCCACCTTGAACAAGTTTTCTTCTTCCGTGGCGCGCTGGGAATCTGCTTGGTGCCTGGAACTTCCCTGAGACATGATGTTGTTAAAGGGCTAAAGTTCTTAAAACTTCGATGGATCTAAATCAATTTACGGAGGTCCCCCCTTCTTCTAGCGCCAATTTGTTGATATCTGATTTGGTCACCAAAATGTATGCTGATTTGGACTAGGTGAATCGAAGCCATATAGTAAACAAGGCTTGGGAATAAAAAGCCAAATGGGTAGGGGAATGAAATTTTATTAATTATCTTGCTTTTTAGGATAGAGTCGAGCTGAAATTTTAGGCTGGTGTAATATGCTCTTTGTCTATTACAAGTGAGTAATTCTTTTGTGGAACTTTTTCAAATTCCTTCTCTATCATACATTCCTTCTATATATAGAGGCATTGTCCAATTAGGAGACTGACAACCGGGGAGTGTTTGAGATATATCAAAAACACATGTCCGAAGTGTTGGATTTTACGTGTATCTAATACAATAAAATATGAGCAAAAATGCAGCGGAATAAATTAACGAAAAACCCAGACGAGGATCTTCATGCAGTAATTTAATTGATTTTTAAAGAGTTCGTCGAATTACCTTAGTTCGAAGAACATATCTGAACCCGGACCAGAATCTGATTAAAATCTTCTTCCTCTTTCGGTGATCCACACACGAACAACTGGTACAATCCGGATTGCTAGATCCTTACGAATAATATTGATATACAGTACAATAGATAATTCCTTGCTAGTTGATCAATATCAACTAAGGAAAGAACACGGAGATGGCCGAAACAGGATTCCCAGACTGAAATACGGTTCGGCCGATTGGAAGGAGGAGGGCCGATTCCTTTGTGTCATAATTAGGGTTGTGTGATTTTTTTTTGACAACTCCTTGTCCAAGACACTTTATTTATACTAAGTAAATTCTAGAGTCAAATTCTAGTATTTGCTTAGTTGCCCCTCAACTTATTAAATAATAAAAAATATATAATATCTTATATTATATATTACTTATTATTTAATCCTCTAATAAATATAATATCCAATATTATATTTATCTTTTCAAGTTGATATAATTAAATAATATAATATGTAATATCCTATATTGTACATTGCTTATTATTTAATTTATTTACTAAATATAATATCCGATATTATATCTATTAATTATTCTTGCTTGTCTTTAGTTGTCGTATGTGTGACCCAAAAGGCTATTAATTAATAATCTCCATCTTGATTATTCATTGCCCTCTACATGACTCCCACTAACCCCGATTGCTAACATTTATGATCATCATATTTCATATGATGTTGGATTACGTCAAGGCATTGCAGTTATCATGTTGGACTCTATGATAATCTCAGGTTCAAGGATTTATTGATATACTGTTATATTGAGATTCACTTATGACATTTCCATTCAGTAATCTCAATGCGGGCCTGTCCAGCATTGTGTTGTCCAACCAATACCCATAAATTTGATCAGTACCATACGCATAATCATCCGATGATTATCAATCAAACTTATACTAGTATATGAATCACTTGAGTCTCCACTCTAGATGATTGGATCAGGGACATTTGAATAATCTTATTATTCATGAATAACCATTATTCGATTATTATAAAATTAAAATATGCACATATAATCAACGATAAATAAATAATATCAAATAACTTTATTTGCATGTGACAATTACAGAACTAGGCACATCAAATGTCCTAGGTCACTATTCCCAACAATCTCCCACTTGCACTAAGACCATTCATTCATGACTTTTAGTCCTATCGATCTAGCATGTTCAACATGCTTTCCTTGTGAGAGAGGCTTGGTTAGTGGATCAGCAACATTCTCTTCCGTTGCTACTTTGCATATTGTAATATCTCCTTATCTAAGAATTTCTCTGACTAGGTGATATCTTCTGAGTATATGCTTGTAATTATGATGGGACCTGGGCTCTTTAGCTTCTGAGTATATCTTCTGAGTATATGTTGTTGTCACAATAAAGGCTTAGGGGACTCTGGATGGTTGGTACCACTCCTAGTTCAGTAACATACTTCTTGATCCATATGGCTTCCTTAGCTATATCCGATGCTGCCAGGTACTCAGCTTTTGTTACAGAATCAGCAAATGTGCTTTGCTTGGAACTCTTCCAACTCACAACACCCTCATTAAATACAAACACATAACCAGTTTGCGATTTAAAATCGTCTTTGTCGATCTCAAAATTTGCATCTGTGTATCCATTATAGTCAGCTCATTTCCCACACCTCCATAAACTAAGAATGCATCCTTAGTTCTTCTCAAGTACTTTAGGATGGTTTTTATTGCCGTCTAGTGATTCTCACTTGGATTTGATTGGTATCGACTTGTCATGCTAAGGGTAACCGATACATCTGGTCGAGTATAAATCATGGCATACATGATCGATCCAATGCCAAAGCATATGGAATCTTGCTTATGCGGTCTCGCTCATCAGGAGTCGAAGGACTCTGAGTCGTACTCAGATGAATGCCATGTGACATTAGCAAGAGTTCTCTCTCGGAGTCCTGCATATTAAACTTCTTCAATATTTTATTAATGTCTTTAACCTTTTTTCACTAGTCTAGCTTTATAGGCTTACAGATTATCATCCATGTCTTTCTTCTTTTTGAAGACCCATTTGCACTCAATGGTTTGAATACCCTCAGGTGGATCTATCAAGTTCCAAACTTGTACATGGACTGCATCTCTGACTTCATGGCCTCTAGCCATTCCTCGGACTCTGATTCTGAAGGAGCTTCTGTATAGGCACTAGGATCATCATCTATGAGCGATGCATCATTATCCTCTATTCCGAGATATCCATATCTCTCAGGTTCATGTCGCACCCTATCAGATCTGCGTGGGACTTGTGTACTTTGAACTGGCTCTTCAACTAATTGTTGAAACTGTTCAGTTTCTATCGGTGAAGCAATGTCTTTTTGTGGTTCTCGAGTTTCCTCTAGAATTACCTTTCTCCCGCAGTCCCTTTTGGAAATAAATTTCCTTTCTAAGAAGACAGCATTTCGAGCAACAAACATTTGTTCTCTGAGGGCTTATAAAAGTAGTATCCTTTAGTTTCCTTAGGATATCCCACAAATAAACATCTTTCAAATATGCCGCCAGTTTGTCAAATACCTTGCATCTTACGAACGCTTTACAACCCCAAATCTTTAGAAAAGACAAGTTTGGTCTCTTATGAGTCCATTTCTCAAATGGTGTCTTTTCAACTGCTTTAGATGGAACACGGTTAAGGGTGAATGCTGCTGTTTCTAAGGCATGACCCCAAAAATATAATGGAAGCTCCATTCGACTCATCATGGATCGAACCATATCTAATAAAGTTCGATTCCTCCTCTCACACACTCCATTATGTTGAGGTGTTCTAGGAAGAGTAAGTTGTGAAACAATTCCACAACTCCTAAGATGATCATCGAATTCTTGGCTCAATTATTCGCCACCTCGACCCGACGGATGGCTTTAATTGTCTTGCCAAGTTGATTCTGTACTTCACATTGGAATATTTTGAATATTTCAAAAGATTCATGTTTATGCTTCATAATATAAACATATCCATACCGGCTAAAATCATCGGTAAAGGTGATGAAGTATTGGTATCCGCCTCTGGCACGAGTGCTAAAAGGTCCGCATACATCAGTATGTACTAAGACTAATAGATCACTAGCCCTTTCTCCATGACCGGTGAAATGATTCTTCGTCATCTTGCCCAATAAACAAGATTCGCATGTCCCATATGACTCATATTCAAAAGAGTGTAAAACTCCATCATTATGGAGTTTAGAATCACGATGCCAGGATATATAATAATATAGCAATAATAAATGCCTTATTCAATTAATGTTCATAATTATAATACAATACTCTCACTCTCCCATCCTCTGAGTGACATTCGAGGGAATATTCCTAACAATCTCCCACTTAGACTCAATGCCACAAACTATAGTATCTAATATCCATACTCTCCAGATGTCACTCTAAGACAATCTGACATAGTGGCTTGATTAGTAGATGAGCAATGTTATTTGCTGTGTCTACTCTCTGCAGTATAACATTACCTTTCTAAATCATTTCGCTAACAAAATGATATTTTCTCTCAATATGTTTGGTGTAATGGTGAGCCCTCACTCATAAGCCTTTGCAACAGCTCCATCATTGTCGCAGAATAGCATCACATGCTTCTCTGCATCAAGGACCACAAGAAGTTCCTCAGTGAACGTTTTAACCCAAAAAACTTCTTTAGCAGCCTCCGTGGTTGAATGATATTTAGCTTGACATGTAGAGATTGCAGTCGTGCTTTGCTTGCCACTTCTGCAAGATACTGCTCCACTATTCAGAGTAAAGATATACCCTGAAGTGGACATCTTCACATCCATGTCTCCCGAAAAATTCGAGTCTGTATAACCTTTCACTTTTAGTTCTCCAACGTCGTACGTCATAACAAAATCTTTAGATCTCTTCAGGTACTTAAGAATGTTCTTTACAGTAGGCCAATGTTCGTGCACTGGATTTAACTGAAACCGACTTACTATACTCACAGCATAGGTAATATCCGGTCGGGTGAAAATCATAGCGTACATGAGACTTCCCACTGCCGAAGCATAGGTCACCTTACTCATTCCCTTTCTGTGTTCCTCACTTTGAGGACACATCTCTAAGTAAAGTTTTATGCCATATCGCATAGGTAGGAACCCTCTTTTATAATCTTACATCCTAAATCGCTTTAGGATCTTTTCTATATAGAGGGCTTGAGAAGGACCTAACATTCTTTTCGTTATCCCGGTAGAGATGAATACTGAGAATATGGGTAGCTTTTCCCAAGTCTTTCATTGAGAACTCATTAGAAAGCCAAGCTTTCACAGAACTGCGCATTCCTATGTCGTTTCCTATAAGTAGAATGTCATCTACATATAGTATTAAGAACACAATTATGCTCCCACTAACATCCTTGTATGTAAAACCCAGATTTTTGAACATGTTAAAATACCATTTAATCTCGAATCTATAAAAGACGTTTAATTATTTAAAATATTGCATTACGATTATAACCTAAGTATTTAAATTGTTAACATTTGAATAAATTAATGTAATACGAATATAAGACTTATAGTGAAATAATTTTTACACATTTAAAATTGTCACACGTTTTCTATTTTTTGTCCCTAGCCGAATGATATGTTGTACACAAACATATGGAATCGTGAATCATGTCAAGGTTCATGATGGGTTTTAAATTTGGCAAAGTCTTCCATCAAATCCCCATAATTTAGGCGTTTTCCTTTTTGAAATTCCTCCCCACTCGCCTATATATATCACACACACATACTTCACAAAACTAAAAACCCTAAAACCTAAAACTAAAAACGGTGGCTACCTAGTTCTCTACCATTCCCGTTTGATCGAGGCGTGCACAAAGGAAGGCTTGGTGGTAGATTGAAGGTCTTGGGTGTGTTGGTATGATTAAACACGTTATATGATGGCTTAAATGAATTCTGGAATTAAGACAGCTTGTATACTTGAATTTATGAACGAGATAGGTCATGATATAATGATTCAATTCAGTTTCATTTGATGAAAACCTAGTTTTATGTCTTAGTTAAGTTCTCCAATTAGTTTGGAGTGATTTTGAATTGTTTTGGTCGTGTTTTTTATTTTTGTGTGATTAAGTGTTGAATCTGAAATTGGGGAGTCTGAAATCAGTCCACTTTGTCGATTTTTGATTCAAAAGCTATAATGATTTGGGCCATTAAACTCTCCAGTATGTAACTTCTATATGATTAGTAATACCATGAATAATTGGGAATTTTTCCTGTATGTTTTGGTAGGTCGTTGAGGCGGATACTTTTTGGGTACAACTGCAGGTCGGTTTTCTGAATAGTCTGAGTTTGAGTATTTTTCGTGTGGGGTTAAACTAAATAATAAATTCTGGGAAAATTCATGTGGATTCTAGAGACATTTAAGTACCTGTGTGAATTTTTGTGAATTTTACTTTTGAGTTATGTTGTGGGTCAAAAATTCGTCAAGTTGTAACTTGTTCATAGATAAAAATTGATAAAAATGTTAAAAGGCTAATAACGGTTAGGGTTGTATTGAATTTATCTCCAGGTATGCTGTCAGGTTTTTGGGTCTTATTGAAAGGGATCCATTTTAATGATACCAACGTGTTTTTGAGTGATTCTTGAGTCTAAAATCAAGTTCTAGAAAAGTACTTTCTGAATATGTAAGTCTTGTAATTTTTAGAAGTCGAGAGAATGTCTTTTCTGATTTTACAAGTTCAAGTGTCAAACCTGTCAATTAGTAATCCGAATTTCAACCTTGGTTTATGATTTTTGTTTTGAAATCAGTAAGTAATCATTAACTCAAATTGGTGAGCTTAAATATAATATGTGTTTGGCCTATGTGATTTTTGGTGGAATTTTTAGAGTAGCACATCATGGTCTATTAATTGCTTACTTTTTGAGTCTCGGATCTGTCACCGAATCTGGACTAGTTTTGATAAGGAATTTTTTTTCTATAGCTATACTACCTGGAAATTCTACAAAAATTACACAAAGTAGAAAACATATGTACCTACCTGGGGTAATTTTGCTAAGGCTCCAGGAGATGCACAAATATACTTTAAAAATCTGGAAACGTGGTATATGTTTTGATATTAAAAGCTGAGTTTTCTTAAAAAGGTGGTTACACACTCAAAGTCTATTATATTACTAAAATGAGTAACCAAATTCATTTGGACTTAAAGTAATACTTGGTTATTGATCCGTATAGGTTCCGTGAAGTGGGAGTGATCCTGTATCTTGTGATCCATCTATCTTTGTTTACTTTTGCTGTTGAATAAGGTACAGATATTCCGTATTGTTTCAACAAGAGTACAACTACTTTCTCTCTCATGACCTTTCTCTCTCTTCTATATTATTTGCCTATCTTATTTTGGACTATTGATATTAGAACTCTTTATTTGAACCTTTTTTTGTGTTGAGATTTATACATCTCACGAGGCGATCGACACAGAGACAGGGCGACCGAGCCAGAGCCCATCAACCAAGGCAGATTGGCCGACCGAAGGTCCCAGGACAAGTCCCGGTGCCGATCGATCAACATCTAAGGCGATCGTCTCTCAGTACTTGGCGATCGACCCCTGGTGACCGACCAAATGATGACCGACTCATGCCACGCAAAGCCATCGCTTGCCTAGTCGGCAAAGGACGAAGCTCAGGACAGAGTCCCACATGCAGATCCGGAAAAGGCGTCGCAGAACATGGATCGTTGACCGTAGCCTTTCAGCATCTTTTCACCAACCGACAGACCCGCCGAAAGGTGTACAGTGGGACCGCCCGTGACAGCAACTCAGGACGCGTGCAGGCTCCTCATTGGACCGCCTGGTGTTGCCAGGCGGCCATGAACTTTAAAGCGAGCGGCCCATGTGACATAAAGACGATCGCCCCTTATTATATTACGTGCAAGGCAATCGCCCGACAGAAAACAGAGCATCTCAGCCCCTATAAATAGAAGGCTGCCTACACTTGGAAAAGGGTTCACGTCCAGTTCAGAAGCTCAACTCATACTTGGCTTTATCTGGCTTTTCACTCTTGGCAAAGCTATACACTTCGGACATACTTCTCTCTCAGCACCTCTTCCACGAAAGACTGTCGGCAGAGATGAAAAACAGAACTCCCAGCAGTTCAAGAACTCAGAGCAACTCTAGTTCTTCCGACAAGCACTCAACAGCTAGATACATAGAATCTTTTACACTCATTGTAATTAGATTCTTACATTAATATTTGTACTCAAATGTATTCAAATTAATAACATCTTGCGAGATCATTCAAGCCCGGGCCTAACAAACCCGGTAAATCTTGTGTTTTTCCATTCCCTCGGACGTGCTCTCGCAATTTGCTGTTGCTCGACCATTCCAGCAATATCTATCTTCGGATAATATTTCGGGCAACAACAATTGGCGCTAAAAGGAGGGGAATCTTAACCTTCATTTTTATTCCTACCGTCTCGAAGAACACTCACTGTTCTCCGGGGCATATACCTGAAGAAACACTCACTGTTCTTCGGAGAAAAGCTTTCAGAATCATGAATTCTGCCTCGGCATCGAAGAAAGCCGCTGGCCGATCTGCCAGACGCCTCATTCCGTCTCAATCCGAGCCACAGCCTATGGCGGAGGGTAGCATCCGCGGTCCGAGACTCTCGATCCCGCTCCCGAGGGACGGCCCAAGCCTCTCGCTCGATTAATTCCAAACCGCGGAACAGATCGAAGGAGCCCTGGCCATCCTACGGGAGCGACGGAGAGATTTCGACGTGCCGTCCGGTATAACCCCCTCGGCCATCCGCCGCGTGACCAAATGGAAGTTCAAGGGGTTACTGACCGAGCGATCGCCAGGAGGCTCCCATTCGCAAGAAGAGGCGCTCGCAAGCCAGGACACCTCTGTTTTCAGTCGCCTGGGAAGTGACCCATCATGGCGACCGGGGCAGTCCGGCCCCAGCCATGAGACGACGGAGCTCGATTCCGTCACCAGGAGTTCGGCGTATCCGACTCCCAGAAGGCAGGCCAGCCATCTGGCTCCTCCTCGCCAAAGAACCGAGGTCGGCGACCGCGGAGTCAGGAGATCGGTACACGATTGCCTCGGCCCCCGCTCCAAAAGTCGAGCCACGAGCGACCAAGCTACAATGATGGCCGCGATGCAACGACAGCTCGATGACATGAAGGCGCTCCTAGAATCTGCAGCAGGCGCCAAAAGAGTGATCGCCGGGCCGAGCGAGCCACTCGCGGTCCATATCGAGCTCGCTCCTGTGCAATGATGGATAGCTCCTCCGCAAACATCTCTGTACGAGGGAAGGTCGGATCCCAATACTCACCTGAGCAAGTTCTGGATCTACATGACCGGGTGTGGGGCGTCAGACGCGACCAGGTGCCGAATGTTCCCGCTAACGCTGGGCGACCTGGCCCATAGATGGTACGTCTCATTGCCGCCGCGATCCATCAATTCCTTTGACCAATTGGCGAACGACTTCACAGCGTACTTCGCCGCCAAGGTCGCTCGGCCGGAAGGTCCCCATCGCATGATGTAGATCAGGCAAGAGGAAGAAGAGTCCGACGCAGACTACATCGACCAGGTAGACGAGATCATCCTCAACGGCGAGCCCGTAAGTGATGAGATCGCCCTCTACTCGGTCCTGGGGGGATTCCATGGTCTTCCGCCTATGTTCAGGCATCTTACGAAGGACCTCCTCCCGACCTACGCGATCTTCCGCGCCAAAGCCACAAATTTTCTGGCCAGGCAAAGGTTACTTTTGAACCTATAAAGCAACGCGATCGGTGACCGAACGACGATCACCAGTCTTCCAACCCGATCGCCATTATCAAGCAACATCTATGAAACTGGAGGACTCGCTCTCCATCTACAGTTCATAATCTAACATGTCGGACTAAGGCACGAGATCGCCTCCCCCGCACAACGTACACCGTCAAAGGTCGGCATTTGACATGACGATCTGAGGTGGAAGAGTGCAGCCATGGTTCTGGTGGTCGATGGAACCGACTGCTTAGGCCATGCAAGGTTCCTTTGGGTTGAGATCGCTTGCCCTTTGTTTGAATACGAGGCGGGCGTAGTCGAAGGACCCTCCAAACTAATCAATGGACACGATCGCCCGCCCTCGAAGGTCCGTCACTTAGCATGGTGGATCCTTCACGGACAATGCGATGCGTCACTACCCCCATCTCAACGTATACCGTCGAGGATTGCCATCTAACATGACGATCCGAGGTAGAAAAGAGCTAACAAGCCATAGACGTGGAGTCGATTAATCCGACGACGCCCCACGCAAGGACTTCTCCAGACCAAGACCGCACTCCTTTCGTTTAAATATGAGGCGAGGCGCAACCTAACGGAGGACCCTCACAATAAAATGAGTCAAGAGACAGACAATGTCGCTCGCGCGCAAGACATGGTCATGGAGGTCGGTCCATCGAAACTCCGCGACTGTGCACGGTTCCTCAACGACGAAACTATCAAGTTTCTATGAGGGATCACTAAAATTGTTTATTGCAGGTACAAGACCGAAGATAGCTAGCCAATAGACCAGATCGCCCAATTCCGTGAGCAAAGTCCGCTCAATGGATCGCCCGTCTTTATCCTCAACGATCGCCAGCAAGAACCACCTCACCCCGTGTCTTCAACATCGGAGCAAGCTGGAGGGCAATTGTTGTGTCGAGATTTATACATCTCACCAGGCGTTCGACACAGAGACCGGGCGACTGAGCCAGAGCCCATCAGCCAAGGCAGATTGGCCGACCGAAGGTCCCAGGACAAGTCCCGGTGCCGAGCGATCGACATCTAAGGCGATCGTCTCTCGGTACTTAGCGATCGACCCCTGGTGACCGACCAAATGACGACCGCCTCATGCCACGCAAAGCCATCGCCCGCCTAGTCGGCAAAGGACGAAGCTCAGGACAGAGTCCCACATGCAGATCCGGAAAAGGCGCCGCAGAACATGGATCATTGACCACAGCCTATCAGCATCTTTTCACCAACCGACATACCTGCCGAAAGGTATACAGTGGGACCGCCCGTGATAGCAAATCAGGACGCGTGCAGGCTCCTCATTGGACCGCCCAGCTGGCTGCCAGCAGCAACCGCAGACTTTAAGGCCGACAGCCCATGTGACATAAAGACGATCGCCCCTTATTATATTACGTGCATGGCGATCGCCTGACAGAAAACAGAGCATCTCAGCTCCTATAAATAGAAGGCTGCCTACACTTGGAAAAGGGTTCACGTCCAGTTCAGAAGCTCAACTCATACTTGGCTTTATCTGGCTTTTCACTCTTGGCAAAGCTATACACTTCGGACATACTTCTCTCTCAGCACCTCTTCCACGAAAGACGGTCGGCAGAGACGAAAACCAGAACTCCCAGCAGTTCAAGAACTCAGAGCAACTCTAGTTCTTCCGGCAAGCACTCAACAGCTAGATACATAGAATCTTTTACACTCATTGTAATTAGATTCTTACATTAATATTTGTACTCAAACGTATTCTTATTAATAACATCTCGCGAGAGCATTCAAGCCCGGGCCTAACAAACCCGACAAATCTTGTGTTTTTCCATTCCCTCGGACGTGCTCTCGTAATTTACTGTTGCTCGACCATTCCAGCAATATTTATCTTCGGATAATATTTCGGGCAACAACACCTTTGACATTGCATCTTTGATTTGATTCATGTGAACTTAACCTTTGATATTAGCTCTTTGATTATTCGAACCTTTGATATTGAACTTTGACTATATGAATGAGACCTACACTTTGATTTGGACTTATACTTGTTGACCCTTCATTATTTACCCAGGTATTATCTGTTCCCAGTTATGGGGGGTCCATGACCGTAGCATTGATGCACCAATGTTATGACTCTAGTGTGGTTGGAGAGATGTACCACACCGTCCCTTATCTGCTTTCCGCTATGGCCATTATTATGATTATGAAGTGTTTGCAGGGGCGTATGGATGCATCCTAGATTTGTTTGTTATTTGTTTGGGCTACTATGATGATATGGATACATATTATATTTGTTTGGTGATTGGGCATGCGTGCATGCAGTCCCTTCACATTTGGAAGTTGATCACTCTATTGGGATACTATTTGTTTGGATATTTGTTTGGGCCTGGGGTAAAATACTGAATCCACATTCATACACTTTATGCTTAAACTTTGATATCCTTTTGATTATCCATTGACACCATATTTATTCTATCTTCACATTCCTTTGATTATCTTATCTCGTTTGATCTGTTTTGTTATTTGCTTTATATATGTTCACTGAGCTTTTTATGCTCAGCCGCTTTTCTTCTCCATGCGGCAGGTACTTAAGCTAGGAGCGGGGTTATTAGCTTGGGGATGAGAGAGAGTGGATTACCCTATAGCTTTATTTAAATAATGGATTATATTTCCTTATCGTTATTTCCGGATTTCGGACATTTGTATCGTACTCTCTTTTGTTCGATTTCGGGGACACTTGGTGTTGTTTTAGCCCCCTTTTGATACTCTTTTAATAATTTTTAATTAAGACTTCCGCTGTTTGATTTGAATCTATTGTATCTGATATGTCACCATAAAGTGACACTTCTACCCTTGCCGGGTTGGGGCGTTACAATTTATGGTATCAAACCGAAACATACTAACATATCGAACAAGTTACCTTGATTCGAAATTTTTTAAATGTTTTTGCAGGTATATTAAATGTTTTGACATCATCAAAAAGGGGGAGATTATTGACTCAAAGTATTTTGATGATGATTATATTTAAAACATTTAAACAAAATCTATCCCATCGAGCTGTTATATTGAAGGAAAATCATGTTATTACCGCACGCTACAGACTGTATGGTAGCGCACGCTATCGAGGGCAAGTCACCTGCAGTCAGGCAAGTAACCTGCAGTCAAGTTGGAGTCACCTGATGGATAGCGCACGCAAATCCTATAATATCAGCGCATGCTAAGTTGTCAAACTTAGCGCACGTTATCATCTATTTATAGCGCACGCTATCGCATTTATCTTAATCAAGACAGAGAGTTAGTGAAGTCTAGACAGATAAAGGAAAAGCATTTGTGCACGCTACGGAAGTATAATTACGTACGCTATTCAGAGGCCTTAGCGCACATTACATGTCAAACCTTGCGCACACTACCGGAAATCATATTGGTAGTCCAGTAGGCTCTGAACTCAAATCAAGGAAGCAATTACGTACGCTAAACAAGCTAACGTACGTTATCTGGAAAAGTTGTAGCGCACGCTACAATACATTTGTTAGCGCACGCTAAGCGTTCAAAATCCTACCATTAGTCAACTTATCCGTTGGAACGCAAACGTCAAAAAGGAGATCCGTAAAATCTAGAAAGCTAATATAAAATAATAGTAGCGCACGCTAATGTATCAGTACTAGCGCACGCCAAGTACATTTTTATCGGTTGGAAAAGAGATGTTGGGGAGACAAACCGACAAGATTCAACATTCAAAAGTGAAGACCTGTTGACCGACTATAACACACGCTACAGAAGACCGATTAGCGCACGCTAGAGGTGTATTATGACCGTTGGTGTAGTTTAATGACCGTTCAGATCAGTCAAGTCAAAGCTCAATAGCGCACGCTATGAAGGATTATTAGCGCACGCTAATAATACGTTTTTCCGCATATGAAGAAGGACTTGACACTATTAACACTCATATCACTTGGGTGTCACAACACACAACTTCAAGCATTCAAGTATTCAAGCATTCAAAGCATTTTTCAGCTCAGATTTCTATTTATTATTGCATACTAAGTTGTGAGAAGAAAAGATACAAGAGTGATACACATTGTAATATCTATTATACTTTGTATTCTTTTCATTTGGTTGTGAATGTTGCATCACTCATACACGAGCGTTAGAGAAACGAATTAAGAGTCACTAATCCGGTATTATTAGGATCTTTGATCCGGCATTATTAGGATTACAGTCCAACATTCGTAAAGTGAGGATTGTCTAGTTCCGATAGAACACTAGCCACACAAGATTTTATTTTGAGAGTGGTTGTGCTTGGACCAATAGAAGACAAGCGGTTGTAACGGTTGTTGTACTCGGACTGATCGAAGACGAGACAAGTGTGTGGTTGTTTCTTTAGCCAATAGAAAAAGAAGTCGGAGAGAGGACGTAGGCAAGTTGCCGAACCTCTATAAATCTTTGAGTCTTTTACTTTCCGCACATTTTTCCTCTATTCGCGAGAAAGTTCGATATTCCACATTACCACTATTCAACCCCCCTTCTAGTGGTGAACTTATCTCTTCAATGCCTTCCATGTAGCGTACATTATCAATGTCCAGTACTAGTCCAGTGGCTTTATTTCTTCCCTTACATACGTTATGCCATCTTGCTACGTACGTTATCCTCTTGCTGTAGCGCGTTAATCGTGCAATGTAGCGTGCGCTAATCCAATATATCTGTTGCCTTCATTTGTCAAACTATCCGTTCCAACTTTATGACTTTGACCAGCTTTTCCCAACGTTCATCTGATTTGAAATCTCATTATGTACGTTAACATACTTGTGTTACGTACGTTAATCCGCTTCGATAGTGTGCGTTACGTGTAGCATGCACTATCCCCATCAGGTCGGTTGGCTAAACTGCAGGTAAGTATTTGTTACGTACGTTTTCATTTCTGTATTGCGTATGTTAACGTTGCTCGGTTGCGTGCGCTATTCAATATGAATAGTGTGCGTTATGCATGCAGTTTGGATAGTTTTTTGCGTCTTCGATTCCTTCGTCGTTTTACTTCTCCTCTTTGTTATTTTGTTTTGTTTAGCAACTTAATGATCAAAACACTATTTAAAGCATGTATGGAACAAAATATTCCAACAATCTCCCCCTTTTTGATGATTACAAAACAACACTTCGTCAATGGGATTTACCTACAAAAACAAAAAAATACAAATATATGTATATGTGTACAGACCAAAGTTTTCGACTTTGTCCATTTCGTTAGTTTCTTCTCCCATTTCTTTCTCGACTCCTTCTTTCCGTTTCTTTTTCTTTTCGAATTTTCAAATTTTCATCATCTTTTCGACGTCTCCTCATTTTTCTTATCAACTTCTCTTTTCAACTTTTCTTCTCCCTTTGTCCTTTCAACTTCCATTTTTCTTTTCAATTTCAACTTTTCGACTTTTCTTCGATTTTTCTCCCCCTTTTAGGGTTAATCCCATTTTTATCCTTTCTCCCCCTTTTTGTTTTCATCAAAAAGTGTAATAAATAAAATGAGTAATAAATACCAAATTGATAAATATAACTATATGCATGAATAGGGTATAAACTCCCCCTGAAAATATTATCTCTTCTTTAAAAAATTATTACTCCCCCTAAGTAAAATATTTTGAAAAAAAATCAATTTTTGGGGATCCAACCGAGAGTTGGTTTTTCATTTGAAACATAGACGATATTTGAAATATTTGTTCCTTTAGGAACCCAAATCTTTTTAATTTTAATCGTTCGGCGTGGGCTTTTTACAGTTAGAAATGTGATATCCGATGTTGTGTCGAGATTTATACACCTCAAAAGGCGATCGGCACAAAGACCGGGAGACCGAACCAGAGTCAAATAGACCAAGGCAGACTTGCCGATCGAAGGACCCAGAACAGGACCCAGCGCCGAGCGATCGACTGCCAAGGCGATCGTCTCCCGGCAACTAGCGATCGTCCCAAGTGCCCGATCATGGACGATCGCCTCATGCCACGTGAAGTCAACATCCGCCAGGCCTGCGAAGGCCAAAACTCGAAGCAAGGACCCATGTGCAGATCCGCGAATGGCGCCGCAGAACATGGATCGTTGACTCCAACCCATCAGCAGCTGTCAGTGACAAGGAAGGCCTCACCTACCAACAGACCCGCCGAAAAGTTCAAGGTGGGACCTCCCAAGATAGCGACATAGACGCGTGTTGGCCTCTCATTGGTTCGCACATCCGACTGCTAGCAGCTGGTGTGGACTTTAAGGAGACCAACCCATGTGCTAAAGACGATCGCCCGCTTATTATAATACAACAGAGGCGATCGCCCAGCAACTCCCAGTCCTATAAATAGAGAACCTCCAGCAACGGGAGAAAGGTTGAGAAATTGAGACTCTCCGCTTTCTCTTGAATCTATCCAGAATTTCTCTCTCAGAACCTCTTAACCCAAAGACGATCAGCAGAAACGAGAACAAGAACTCACAGAGCTTCAACTCTGGTTCGTCCGGCAATCTTCAGCACTCAAGAGCTAGATAACTAGGGTCTTTTACACTCATTGTAATTGTACTCTTACATTAATATTTGTACTCCAAAGTATTCGATTTAATAACATCTCGCGAGAGCATTCAAGCCCGGGCCTAACAAACCCGACAAATCTTGTGTTATTTATTTCCCCACGGACGTGCTCTCGCATTTTGTTTGTTACTCATCCATTCCAGCAATATCATCTCCGGATAATATTTTGGGTAACAACAATTGGCGCTAGAGGGAGGGCATCTTAACCTTCATTTTTATTTCGACCATCTCGAAGAACACTCACTATTCTCCTGGGCATATACTTGAAGAAACACTCACTGTTCTTCAAAAAAAAACCTTCATATTCATGACATCTGCCACCATTTCGAAGAGATCCACTCTCCGATCCGCCGGGCGCCTTGCTCCGACTCAATCCGAGCCTCAAACTACGGCAGAGGGTAGCCACGGCGGCGCGAGACTCTCGATCCCGCCCCCGAGGGACGGCCCTAGCCTCTCGCTCGATCAGTTCTAAATAGCGGAACAGATCGAGGAGGCCATGGACATCCTACGGGAGCGACGGAGAGCATGCAGTACGCCCACAGTTACCCCATCAGCCTTCCGCCGCGCGGGCAAACGGAAGCTCAAGGGGTTACTCGTCGAGCAATCGTCAGGAAGCCCCGATTCACGAGCAGAAGCACTCGCGAGGCGGGACGGTTCTATTTTCAGCCGCCTAGGAAGCGACCGATCATGGCGACCGGGGCATTCTGGCCCCAGCCATGAGACGACAGAGCACGAATCCGTCACCAGGAGTTTGGCATACCCAACTCCCAAAAGGCAGGTCGATCACTTGGCTCCCCTTCGCAGAAGAACCAAGATTGGCGTCGATGACCTCATCGCCTACCGCATAGCCAGGAGATCGGTACACGATCGCCACAGCTCCCGCTCCGAGAGCCGAACCACGAGCAACCAAGCTACGGCGATGGACGCAATGCAACGCCAGCTCGATGGCATGAAGACGCTCCTAGAAACTGGGACAGGGGCCAAGAGAATGATCGCCGAGCCGAGTGAGCCGCTCACGGTCCAGATCGAACTCGCCCCCGTGCAGCCAAGGATCACTCCTCCTCAAACACCTTTGTACGAGGGGAGATCGGAACCCGAGACTCACCTGAGAAAGTTCCGGATCTACATGACCGGATGCGGGGCATCAGACGCGACCAGGTGCCGAATGTTCCCGTTAACATTGGGCGAACTGGCCCATAGGTGCTACATCTCACTACCACCGCGATCAATCAGTTCCTTTGAACAACTGGCGAGCGACTTCACGTTGTACTTCGCCGCCAAGGTCGCTCGACCAGAAGGACCCCACCGCATGATGAAAATCAGGCAGGGGGAAGACGAGTCCGACGCAGACTACATCGACCGGGCGGATGAGATAATCCTCAACGGCGAGCCCGTAAGCGACGAGATCGCCCTCTACTCGGTCCTAGGGGGATTCAATTGTCTTTTGCCCATGTCCAGGCACCTAACGAAGGACATCCCCCCGACCTACGCAATCTTCCGCGCCAAGGCCGCAGACTTTTTCGCCAGACGGAGGTTGCTCGCCCTTCGCCAAGGCAAGGGGGCAGAGATGGCGATCGCCAAGTCCAACAAGGCGGTCGCCAAGCCACCCGGTGATTTTAGGACCTTCGAGGATGTGGAAGCCCATATCCTCCACAAGTTCAACCGAACTCCGACCCACATTTTTTACGCCATCCAGGGGTGCGAGCGACTAAGCAAGCCGAAGGCGGTAAGGGACCACGCTCATCTGGACCGCAACAAATTTTGTGCTTACCACAAGAGTCCCGGCCACAACACCAATCAATGCCGCGACCTCCTTAGACAACTCTAGAGACTGTTCGAGGAGGGCAAGCTGGATAGTTTAGTAACTTAGCCGGAGCCTCGGGCGGAAAGGATCAAAGTGCCACGATCGGCGTCAGGACTACGATCGCCAGTATCACAGTCCGATCTCCAGAATCAAATGCGGCGAGCCAGAGGATTCATACGATTCGATCCTCCCGATCAACCCTGGCGGCCAGATCTTTATGCTTCAATCAAGAGGTGGAAACTTCAGAGGTCTTTCCCCAGTTTCCACCATGTCAAACGAAAGGCTACTGCCCAAGAAACATCTCCAAAAATGGAGGAATTGCTCGCCATCTAAAGTTCATCATCTAACATGATGGCCTAGGCACGAGATCGCCTCCCTCAGCACAACGTATACCGTAGAGGATCGCCATCTAACATGACGATCTGAGGTAGAAAAGTGCAGCCATGGTCCTGGAAGTCGATGGAACCGACAGCTTCGTCCATGCAAGGTTCCTTTGGGCTGCGATCGCTCGCCCTTCATTTAAATACGAGGCGGGCGTAGCCGAAGGACCCTCCAAACAAATCTGTGGACACGCTCGCTAGCCTTCAAAGGTTCATCATCTAACATGGTGGACCCGGACAATGCGACGCATCCCTACCCCCGTCACAATGTATACCGTCGAGGATTGCCATCTAACATGACGATCCGAGGTATAAAAGTGCTAACAAGCCACGAACATGGAGTCGCGAGAAAAACCTACAGGTGGAATGTCCCTCGCGCACAAGACACGGTCATGGAGGCCGGTCCATCGAACTCCGCGACCGTGCACGGTTCCTCTATGTCGAAACAATCGGCCTTCTATGAGGGATCTGCAAAATTGAAGAACACAAGAACAAGACCGAAGACAGCTCGCCAAGCGATCAGGTCGCCCAAATCCGAAACTAAAGTCCGCTCAACGGATCGCCCGTCTTTATCCTAAACGATCGCCAGTGGAACCACCTCACCCCATGTCTTCGACATCGGAGCAAGCTGGGGGGCAATTGTTATGTCGAGATTTATACACCTCAACAGGCGATCGACACAAAGACCGGGCGACCGAACCAGAGTCAAATAGACCAAGGCAGACTTACCGATCGAAGGATCCAGAACAGGATCCAGCGCTGAGCGATCGACTGCCAAGGCGATCGTCTCCCGGCAACTAGCGATCGTCCCAAGTGCCCGATCATGGACGACCGCCTCATGCCACGTGAAGTCAATATCCGCCAGGTCTGTGAAGGCTGAAACTCGAATCAAGGGCCCATGTGCAGATCCGCGAATGGCGCCACAGAACATGGATCGTTGACTCCAGCCCATCAGCAGCCCGTCAGTGACAAGGACGACCTCACTTACCGACAGACCTGCCGAAAGGTCCAAGGTGGGACCTCCCAAGACAGCGACATAGACGCGTGCTGGCCTCTCATTGGTTCGCACATCCGGCTGCCAGGAGCTGGTGCGGACTTTAAGGAGACCAACCCGTGTGCTAAAGATGATCGCCCGCTTATTATAATACAGCAGAGGCGATCGCCCAGCGACTCACAGTCCTATAAATAGAGAACCTCCAGCAATGGGAGAAAGGTTGAGAAATTCAGACTCTCGTATTTCTCTTGAATCTATCCAGGATTTCTCTCTCAGAACCTCTTAACCCAAAGACGGTCGGCAGAAACAAGAACAAGAACTCACAGAGCTTCAACTCTGGTTCGTCCGGCAATCTTCAGCACTCAAGAGCTAGAAAACTAGGGTCTTTTACACTCATTGTAATTATACTCTTACATTAATATTTGTACTCCAACGTATTCGTATTAATAACATCTCGCGAGAGCATTCAAGCCCGGGCATAACAAACCCGACAAATCTTGTGTTATTTATTTCCCCACGGACGTGCTCTCGCATTTTACTTGTTACTCATCCATTCCAGATCATCTCCAGATAATATTTTGGGTAACAACACCCGATTTTCAAACATTTTTTACAATGGGGTATCTTGAATTTACGGATTCATTTTTAAAACGTGGTTTGAATCCTAACCCCTCTTTATTTAGCATGTATTTTTGAACTGAGAGTATATTTTCAAATTTCTCGTTTCCAAGAGAAAATTTCTTCGTTAAATTTTTGAGCTCGGTTTGGATTTTAACAAGATCATCCTTTAAAATATTTTCATTCTCAATGCATTAAGAATGATCAATCTCAACAAATTTTCCTTCTCAAGAATTTTGGAATTTTCAATTTTCAAAGATTTATATTTAGATTTGAAGGATTTAATCTCATTTAAAGCATTTTGATAATCCGTATGTAATAACTCGAATGCTTCAAAAAGTTCGTCGTAACAATTACTTACTTGGCTTTCGACATCTCTATCGTCGAATGAACTCCGGGCCATAAATGCAAGGTTATTTTGATCGATGAAATCATCATCAACATCTTCATCACTCCATGTTGCAACTAAAACCTCCTTGTTTAACCCGAAAATTCTTAGCAAAGTGGCCTGGTTTACCACATAATCGACAAGTGTTGTCGAATTTTTTTGATTCGCCCTTTTGGATATCCTGCTTCCTCCGGTTTAATAAGTGTTGGAACTTATTAATATTCTTGGCATAATATGCCGATTCTTCATCGCTTTCGTCCACCGGTATTTCTTCCTTTCTAGATCTCGACATCTTAGCTTTCATGGCTATCGATCTTTCCTTCGGTTTTGGTTTGGCATTCCGAGATTGTAGAACAATCTCATAGTTGATGAGAGAACCAACGAGAGCACTAAAATCAAGATTATTTAAATCTTTAGATTCCATTATTGCCGTCACCGTACCGTCCCATTCTCAAGTTAGTGATCGGAGAATTTTCTTTACTTTCTCACTACTTGAAAGTGGTTTTCCGAAACATGCTAATCCATTTGTGATGACCGAGAATCGGTCGAGCATTATAGTGATGGATTCATCGTCCTTCATTTGGAATAATTCATAATCGTGAAGGAGCATGTTTATCTTCATCTCCTTGACTTGAGACGTACCTTCGTGTGTTACCTCAAGCATTTTCCAAATTTCTTTGGCACTATCACACGATGATATCCGGTTGTGTTCTTCCAGATTTAAGGCACAATAAAGAAGTTGAGTTGCCTTACAATTGTAATGGTCATTTTTCCAATCAGAATCATCATATTCTTCGAAAGTTTTAAGCGTACAATTGGAATTCGTCGGAATTTTCGGACCAAGATAAATCACCTTCCAAAGCTCGATGTCATATGCTCGGATGAATATTGACATCTTTTTCTTCCACGTCATGAAGTTTGAGCCATCAAAAAATGGTGGTCGGTTGAGAGCAAGGCCTTCGACTGGAGCAAGTTGAAACGCCATTTGGATCGAGTCCTCGGATGTTAAGCCGTGTATTGGAGGTACCTCTACGATACCAATTGTTGGAGCAAGATCGGAATATGCACCGTGTTGGGGAAGCGTAAAATAAATGTGCGGAAATTAAACGACACACGGATTTCTAGAGGTTCGGCAATAAACGAGCCGACGTCCTCTCTCGATATCTTTTTCTATAGGTTCAAGATAAAAACCTCTGTACCTCTCTTCTATCGGTCGAGGTATAACCGTTACAATCACGTCTTCTATTGGTCCGTGATAAACTACTCGTACTTGTCTTTGTGTCGGTCCAAATTAAACCGTTTTTCTTTTCTATCGGACAAGGAATCAACCTTTATAGCTTTCTATGGGTACTATATAGACCTCATTTAGATATCGATTGCGATTCTAAAATTCTAGATCCTTGATCCTAATAATACCGAATCCAATCGTATCTTTTCTTTTACCTCTTGTGTATATATTGAATGTATAAACACTCAAACTAACAATATAAGCTCAATATCAAAACAACAATAATATCAATATGAATATCTGATCAATGAGATGTTTGCTTGAAGTTGTTGTATGGAATAATACCAAGGATGTGGTATTTATAGCCTTCTTCAACCAAACTAGCCGTTGCTACCAGTTGACTTGGTAGCGTGCGCTAACTCTTCCTCTTAGCATGCGCTATGTCTCTTTACGTACGTTATGCCTTCCATGTAGCGTACGTTATCAATATCCAGTACTAGTCCAGTGGCTTCATTTCTTCCCTTGCGTACGTTATGCCGTCTTGCTACGTACATTATTCTCTTGTTGCAGCGTACGTTAATAATGCAATGTAGCGTGCGCTAATCCAATATATCCGTTGCCTTCATTTGTCAAACTATCCATTCCAACTTTATGACTTTGACCAGCTTTTCCCAACATTCGTATGATTTGAAATCTCATTACGTACATTAACATACTTGTGTTACATACGTTAATCTGCTTCGATAGCGTGCGTTAATCATTACGTGTAGCGTCCGCTATCCCCATCAGGCAGGTTGACTGAAATGCAGGTAAGTACTTGTTACATACGATATCATTGCTTTATTGCGTACGTTACCGTTGCTCGGTTGCGTGCGCTATTCAATATGAATAGCGTGCGTTATGCATGCAGTTTGGACAACTTTTTGCATCTTCGATTCCTTCGTTGTTTTGCTTCACCTCTTTTTGTTGTTTTGTTTTGTTTAGCAACTTAATCATCAAAACACTATTTAAAGCATGTATGGAATAAAATGTTCCAACAGAATGCCTCTTGGCATGTCTGATCTCATTCACAGAGCGAAGGAGCAGCTAGCAACTATTATTGATGTTGGCAAAAAGGGGGAAGAAAGTAGAAAGGGGGAAGGCAGCAGAATGGGGGAAGAGAGCAGACAAGGGGAAGGCAGAGAAGAAACGGAGAAGAATCAACAAGACCTCCCTCTACTTCAGGCAGGCAGTTCTAGTCTGAAAAGGAAAGAGCCAACTGAACCTGAAGATCAACCTGCAGCCAAAACAAAGAGGACAAGACAAGACCCTGAAGTGAGGTTCCAATGGGAAGGCAAGGAGCTGCAGTATGTTGAAGAATTCTTACCTGTGGATGCAACGCTAATGTGGGGAAGTGCTAGGAAGCAGTTTATCAGAAAGTACTATCTCTCGGAGATGCTCCAGGACAAAGACTGCTCCCAACAGCAAACATTCATCAACTTCATGGATATGAACTTTCCAAAGCTCTGGGAAGTTTTGAAGAAATATGCTGCACTGAATTTCGATGCTAATATAATGATTCCCGATTTCAGACCTAAAGAGGCACGTACACTGATGAACAATGAACTTGATGAGATGGCTCTTCAGGAAGAAATACGAGAGCTTTGCATTGAAAATAACTTCACATCTCCAGAGCAGCAGGAATTTGTCTCATTAGTGGTCAAAAGGAAATATGGGTTAGCCCCAATCTCAAGAAGACCCATTAGAGCCAAGTCTTTGAAGTTATTCCATCCACCAAGGCAGATCGGAGAAAGAGGAAGAGGCAGAGGAGGAAGATGATTTTTCATTTTGGCTTGTTTTGCACTTTACAGTTTATTTGTAAAATTTTGTAATACTTGTAATTTTTTCCTTGTATTTTGTTTCAAACTGCACTGTAATGTAACATCACATAAAATTTATAACAGTCACTTGAATGATAACCACCAGTTGTCTGAAAACAGACTGAGTTTGATTTTGTCTCGCACTTTATTTTGTGCAGACTTGTTTACATTTGGAATGCTTTAGTTTTGCCATCATCAGGGGGGAATTGTTAGGAATATATGTTAGATTTTGATGATGTTATCCCTGTATTTGTTATTTATTCAAATGTATGCACTAAGTACTTGGCATAGTAAAGAAGAATCAAATGAGTATCTTCTATAGGCCTTAAAGATTAGGCTAAGTCTTGATCAAATATTGATAAGTACAAAATCGACTAAGTATAGAACTGCCATTTATCAGAGAAATTTACAGGCAAGTTCATTATTAGAAACGTTTTGGCCAACACAAAACATCAGAGAGGTTTGACGAAAACCAAGCTGCAGATAAGTTCTGAAGAAGGCGCTACATCAGACAAGTTTTGGTCAATGCAGAATATCAGAGATGTTTGACCAAAACCAAGCTGCAGATAAGTTCTGAAGAAGGAGCTACATCAGATAAGTTTTGGTCAATGCAGAATATCGAAGAGGTTTGACCAAAATCCATCTACAGTCGAGTTATCAGATGAGATCTGTGTATTACCCATATATATATGAGGTGTATTTTATCTGTATATGAATCTTGTGACATTGCATGTCGTATTTTGATCTGAATATAATCCTCTGTATTTCATAATCCAGTATCGATGAGTATATGATGTCGTGATGTTGATTCATTCTCGTACTTATGTACATCTAGCGCACGCTAACGTATATGTATAATGCGCACTAAATATGTGATCTAGCGCATGCTACAGATGAGTCTTAGCGCAGGCTATACGTGGTCAGCATTACTGAGACAGGCGGTAGTTGTTGAAGCAATATCGGAATATGCGCCGTGTTGCGGAAGCGTAAAATAAATTGCGAAAATTAAATGACACACGTATTTATAGAGGTTCGGCTATAAATGAGCCTACGTCCTCTCTCGGTATCTTTTTCTATAGGTTCAAGATAAAAACCTCTGCACCTCTCTTCTATCGGTCGAGGGATAACCGTTACAATCACGTCTTCTATTGGTCTGTGATAAAACCACTCGTACTTGTCTTTGCGTCGGTCCAAGTCAAACCATTTTCCTTTTCGTAGGACAAGGAATAAACCTCTCTAGCTTTCTATCGGTACTAGATAAACCTCACGAAGATAGCGATTGCGATTCTAATAATGCTGGATCCTTGATCCTAATAGCAACGAATCCAATTGTATCTTTTCTTTTACCTCTCGTGTATAATGTTGAATGTATAAACACTCAAACTAACAATATAAGCTCAATATTACAACAACAATAATATCAATATGAATAAGTGATCAATGTATCTCTTGCTTGAAGTTGTTGTGTGTAATAATACCAAAGGAATGGTATTTATAGGCTTCTTCACCCAAACTAGCCGTTGCACCTTCAGGCTTGATTACGGCCTCTATCTTCCTTTCATTACGTATGCTAACGGCGTTACGTACGTTAACAGACAAAGATTACGTACATTAGCACGTACCAGTTTCAGTCCAGTAACATTCGTTTCTTTCCTTACGTACGTTAGCCAATCTTGCATTATGTACGTTAAGCTTACGTCATTGCTGACATCATATATCCGTTGCTGCTTTTCTGACTTTGACTCTTCCCAATGCTCTTCTCGTTTGAACACCTTACGTATGTTAACATGCATCTCTTACGTACGTTAATTGCCTTATATTACGTACGTTATTTTTCCTCCTTTACGTACGTTAGTCTTGTGTTTTTCTAGCTTTTTGCACTTCGTTTCCTTCGATGCTTTGCTTCATCTCTTTGTTGTTTTGTTTTGTGTAACAACTTTAATCATCAAAACATTATTAATCATGTATGGAACAAAATGTTCCAACAATCTCCCCATTTTTGATGATTACAAAACAACACTTCATCAATGGGATATACCTGCAAAAAATACAAATATATGTATATGTGTACAGACCAAAGTTTTTGACTTTGTCCGTTTCGTTAGTTTCTTCCCCCATTTCTTTTTTGACTCCTTCTTTCATTTTCTTATTCTTTTTGAATTTTCAAATTTTCATCATCTTTTCGACGTCTCCTTATTTTTCTTTTCAACTTCATCTTTTCGATTTTTCTTCGATTTCGATTTTTCTCCCCCTTTCAGGGTTAATCCCATTCTCCTTTCTCTCCCCCTTTTTGTTTTCATCAAAAAGTGTAAAAAAAATATAATGATACCAAATATAAAAGATGCATGATACCAAATGATAAATATGAATAAGGTATAAACTCCCCCTGAAAATATTATTTCCCCTTTAAAAAAATTATTACTCCCCCTGAGTAAAATATATTTTGATAAAAATTAATTTTTGGGGATCCAACCCAGAGTTGATTTTTGTTTTGAAATATGGACGATGTTAGGAATAACGGTACATTTTGGAATCCAAATCTTTTTAATTTTAATCGTCTGGCGTGGGCTTTTACAGTTCGAAATATGATGCCCAATTTTTAAACATTTTTCGCAATGGGGTATTTTGAAATTTACGGATTCGTTTTTAAAACGTGGTTTGAATCTTAACCCCTCTTTATTTAAAGTAAATTTTTGAACCGAGCGCATAATTTCAAATTTCTCGTTTCCGAGAGAAAATTTCTTTGTTAAATTTTTGAGCTCGATTTGCATAATCAACAAGAATTGTCGAATTTCTTAGATTCGCTCGAGATGTCTTTCTTTCTCCGGTTTAATAAGATTTGAAACATATTAATATTTTTGGCATAATATGCCGATTCTTCATCGCTTTCTTCAACCGATATTACTTCCTTCTTAGACATCTTAGCCTTCAAGGCTATTGATCATTCCTTCGGCTTTGTCTTGACACTTCATGATTTTAACACTATCTCATAATTAATTAGCGAACCAACGAGGGCGCTAAAATCAAACGTATTGAAATCTTTCGATTCCATAATCGCAGTCACGGTGCCATCCCATTCGCTAGGTAGTGATCGTAAAATTTTATTGACTTTTTCACTACTAAATAATGGTTTTATGAATGAAGCTAGTCCATTAGTGATGACCGAAAATCGGTCGAGCATGTTGGTGATGGACTCGTCACCTTTCATCATAAATAACTCGTAGTCATGGAGAAGCATATTGATTTTTGTCTCCTTGACTTGAGTTGTCCCTTCGTGTGTGATTTCAAGGATTTTCCATATTTCTTTAGCACTCTCACACAATGAAACACGATTGATCTCTTCTGGATTTAAGGCACAATATAGAAATTGAGTAGCCTTACAATTTAGATGGTCGTTTTTCCAATCTTCGTCATTATATTCTTTGAAACTCTTTAGAGATCCGTCGGTTTTGATTGGAACTTTCGGGCCAAGACAAATGATCTTCCAAATTTCTATATCATAGGCACGAATGAAGATCGACATCTTTTTCTTCCACGTCATGAAGTTTGCGCCATCAAAAAATGGTGGTCGGTTAAGAGCAAGGCCTTCGACTGGAGCAAATTGAAATGCCATTGGATCGACTCCCCGGATGTTAAGCCGTGTATTGGAGGTACCGCTCTGATACCAATTGTTGAAGCAATATCGGAATATGCGCCGTGTTGCGGAAGCATAAAATAAATTGTGGAAATTAAATGACGCACGGATTTATAGAGGTTCGGCTATAAACGAGCCTACGTCCTCTCTCGGTATCTTTTTCTATAGGTTCAAGATAAAAACCTCTGCACCTCTCTTCTATCGGTTGAGGGATAACCGTTACAATCACGTCTTCTATTGGTCCGTGATAAAATCGCTCGTACTTGTCTTTGCGTCGGCCAAGTTAAACCGTTTTCCTTTTCATTGGAGAAGGAATCAACCTCTCTAGCTTTCTATCGGTACTAGATAAACCTCACGAAGATAGCGATTGCGATTCTAATAATGCCAGATCCTTGATCCTAATAACACTGAATCCAACCGTATCTTTTCTTTTACCTCTCATGTATAATGTTGAATGAATAAACACTCAAACTAACAATATAAGCTCAATATTACAAAAACAATAATATCAATATGAATAAGTGATCAATGTATCTCTTGCTTGAAGTTGTTGTGTGGAATAATACCAAAGGAATGGTATTTATAGGCTTCATCACCCAAACCAGCCGTTGCACCTTCAGACTTGATTACGGCCGCAATCTTCCTTTCATTACGTACGCTAACGGCGTTACGTACGTTAACAGACAAAGATTACGTACGTTAGCACGTATCAGTTTCAGTCCAGTAACATTTGTTTCTTTCCTTACGTACGTTAGCCAATCTTGCATTACGTACATTAAGCTTACGTCATTGCTGACATCATATATCCGTTGCTGCTTTTCTGACTTTGACTCTTCCCAATCTTTTTCTCGTTTGAACACCTTACGTACGTTAACATGCATCTCTTACTTATGTTAATTGCCTTATATTACGTACGTTATTTTTCCTCCTTTACGTACGTTAGTCTTGTGTTTTTCCAGCTTTTTCCACTTCGTTTCCTTCGATGCTTTGTTTCATCTCTTTGTTGTTTTGTTTTGTGTAACAACTTTAATCATCAAAACATTATTAATCATGTATGGAACAAAATGTTCCAATAGTAGGTGAGATCGGATCGCGGATCCTGGATAATGTTTTGTCGAGATGAACCTAGACGGCTTTTGGAAAAGGCGAGTCAACGGTACTTACCGCACGCTACATGAGAGACGCTAGCGCACGCTAAATATAATACAGTGAGGTAAGTGAGCTTTCATAAATCCGATAGCGCACACTCTGATAGGTGTTAACGTATACTAACTGTTGCTTTTAGCACACGTTAAGGCTATTTAGCATACGTAATACCGAGGACAGTTAGATACAGTGGGCTGGGAGCCCATTAGCACACGCTAAAAAGGAGCAGTAGCGCGCGCTAATAATTATTTTTTATAAATAGGACAACATCCCAGTTCATTTCTCAGTTTCTATTTCTCCCCACACTTGATTTCCGAGACTTAGAGAGCTACCCTATCGATCTTATACCTTCATATCAACCTCCTAACATAAGCATTGAAGGCAAGGAGCTTTGAGGATTGGTGTTCAAGAGTTCGACGTTGAGTACATCAAGTGTTGTCACCTTTTTTTTCCATATAAGGTATGCATTGTTGCCCGAGCTTAGAATTCATGTTCTTATTCGGATTTGAACATTCTCCTGGAACTATTAAAGTTATTGATAACTCATTAGGTTGAACACCATACCTTAAGAAATATAAAGTAATCATGTTAGAACTTCTTTGAGTAAGAAGATTGTAACCGAACCTTATTGAGTTGAACCTAGGATATGATTTCTGAGATTTGTTGCATATTTAGGTTGTCGATTCCGAATCACTTGTATACCAGTGTATTGTTATTATCATCACCTAGAATGGGGATATGCAAGAAGATGAATTCTTAGGGTCTTCTCTAAGAATAATCCATATGTAGTATGAGGTGTTCTTCAAAGAAATTCATGATTTGTAATGATTTCTGGACATGATGATCTTCATATTGATGATTGGAACGAAGGGTGTTGATGGGTAACAATTGTTATGAACGTAAAACTTTGGCAAGAAGGATAGCTTGTGGAAGAACGAAATTATAGGGATGAATTAATCTAAAACTCGGATTTAAAGGTGTTATATAACCAAACCTGGTAATGGAATTCATAATCAGGAATCGAAGTACGAACTTATGATGATTTGAATGTCCTTAGCTTGACCGAGCGTTCATCAGATGAGTTAAACCGTGAACCAGCTAATTTAGAGTGTTAACCCGGCCGTAGTAGGCGTTAGATGTTCGTACGTTTAAATTTGTTACGAAAGTTGAGTTGTCGTTACTTTTCTATTTGTTTAAAGGTATGAGCATTGCGAACAGTTGATCGAAGGAGGCGGCCTTCGAATTTGTTGAAATCGTTGAATTATATATATTCTTGCCATCTTTCTAAAGCAAGTATCGTAATTTGACTATTGGTTTAATGTTGATGATCTTGATCATGCATATCATTTTCCATATTTTTCCTAACATGAGATCATCCAAGTTGAATTGACATATTGCCGTTCTTGTTATTGATTCATATGTTGTTCATGTTGATGGACATACCGAGTTGCATATATGTATGCATAGTTGTATCGTATGTGTTGTATTGGTCCATAGGTATTGTGTGATCTATGCTGAGGGCGCTGGATCAGTTGTCCACCTCGTGTTGGTCCGACGAGATCATCTTGGGATCTATACTGAGGGCGCTTGATCATTGGACGGGTTTCCCACCTCGTGTTTGTCCGACGGGATCATCTTGGGATCTATGCCGAGGGCGCTGGATCATTGGATTACCCAGTGTCTTGTTGATGTAATCATGAGGAATCGCATTGTTGGATTCTGGTAGAGGAAGTCCGTGTGTTGTATTTTGCTATGCATCGTTGTTGCATATCTGATTTTGTATATTATGATTCTTGTACTAGCATCGTTTCGCTAACCCCTATGGGGTGGACATTTATTTGATGTTCAGGTAGCCGAGAAGCGGGGAAGCATCCACAGTACCGGCATGATGATGAAGGAGCTCAGTGATATTATCCATTGTATTGTTTTGGTATCCTGGTTTGGTTTTTAGTACTCGAGTACGTGTGTTCTTTTGATATTTTGAAAGTTTGTAATAATGGACTGTTTTGGGTTGTATGCATGATTAAACTGATGATTAAATTACTCAACTTTTGGTGGTACTTTTGCATTATTCATCTTTTCTTTTAATTTAGCCTTGTAAATTCTTACATAAAGGGTTTACGGCACTGTAATTATTCCGAATATCTCGGGGTGTTACAGAATATGGTATCAGAGCTAAGATTCATGGATATCTTGGCAGTTGGGTTTAGTTGGGTCTGTTTATGTCGTTTGTTTTATCGGTCGAGTATAACATCACTGCACAGACAGCGTCGTCATGTGGACCGTGGCTGTAAGTTTCCTAATCTTATATACAACCATTTTAATTATTTCATGGTTATTGACGAATTTAGAAGATTTTGCTCTAGGTATTGAGTATTTGTGTTTACAGTATGTTGAGAGGAGGTCGTGGACGCGGTCGTGGACACGGACGTGGTAATGTGAGATAGGAAGATTCATCGTCTACCCAGGATTTGTCGGCTAATCGAGCTGATTCCCGCTCTGACGGACTACAGGAATCGGTTAACAATGACCGAGCACGGACTATAGAGGGAGATGCAAACCCTAACATGCCGGGAGTGCTTCAACAAGTGGCCACCCAAATGACCCAATTTGCTCAGGTGGTTGACCGCATGCAAGCGACGATGGGTCAACAGCGTAACGAGGACAATCGGGGAGACAAGTGGCATACGGGAGTGGTCAAGTTACACCCACCGAAATTTGATGGTTCTTCATAGATGCCTACATGGGACCACTGGCTAAAAGAGCTGGAGAAGATATTTGCGGGAATTAATTGTCCCGATGACTTAAAGGTTCCGATCGCACAATATTTTCTGATTGGGGAAGCTTTCGACTGGTGGGAAGCCATTCAGCCTGAGGATCATAATACTGACTGGACAGAATTCAAATTAATGTTGGAAGCATTGTCCTCGTCCAGTTACAGAGGCTAGATTCTGAGAGTTTTTCTCACCGCAAAATCTAGAGGCATCTGTGACAGACATGATTAAGACTTTTAATCACGAGCTAACCTGTGTGCGACATCTGGTCAGGACCGAGGCAGAAAAGATTTTTCACTTTGACATGCGAATGAATCCAGAGATCCAGCAATATATGTCGGGATTCGAATGTACTACTCTCCGATAGTATCAGGATAAAGCCCTGGCTTACGAAATGAAGGAGACAGTGGTGGAAAATTTTGCGGAAGCAAAGAAGCAGAAAGTGTCTGGCAACTTCAGTGAGAGTAAGAATAGTGGGCCCGCAAGGGCCTTTCATCATTCCATTCATCCAAGAGGCCTCTGTACCCTTCTCGAGGCAGAAAGAAGTTCAGGATGGTATCATCGGCTACCGATACAGTGAAGAAGTGTTATAACTGTGGACGACCAGGGCATGTTCGGCGTGATTGCTCCGCTCATTCTGTGACCTGTTTTGAATACGGGCAAGAGGGGCATCGAGCGACTTTTTGCGGAAATGTGACTAGATATTTTGGAGCTCGCATTTCAGGCCAAGTTCCGAAAGAGACAAGTGTGAACCTGCCACAGCGGAGTGGTCTTCAACAGCAGAATTTCGGAAAGAGAGAAGCATCTAGTGCTGGGTCCGTTCTTCTGCGCCTTTATGAGATGAGGAGGTCCGATGATCAGAACACTGCTATTGCATCAGGTACAATTCAGATTCTTTTGCAACCAGTTAGTGTCTTATTCGATTCAGGAGCTACGCATTCTTTCATATCATTGAACTGTGTTAATCGTGTGAAAATCTCGTGTTTACATAATTGTGAACCTTATGTTGTAAGTCTGCCGAGTGGAGAGAGAATTGTGGGAAATCTAGAAACTGGAAATTTTCTTGTGTCGATAGGAGGGAGAAATTGGCCATCAAATCTTATTGTGATCGACATACATGGTGACGATTGGCTCAATCGTTATGGAGCTATTTTGAACTATCGGAAGAGAGTTATTTCGATTATTGCTGATGACGGATATGAACATTTATTCGAACGATAGAGGCCAAGAAGCTCAGGGAAAGTGATCACAGCCATGAAAGCGATTAAATTGTTGAAACGGTGTTGCACCGGGTTTTGGTGTTATTCCATGAAGAAGGAAGGAGTAGAGCTCTCATCTATTCCAATGGTGAACGAATTCTCAGATGTATTCCCTGAAGAAATACCTAGATTACCCCCACATGGAGATGTAGAGTTTAATATTGAATTGGAACCAGGAGCCGCACCTATTTCTATAGAACCATACTATATGGCGCCAACCTAGATGTACGAGTTAAAGAAACAGCTTGAAGAATTGTTACAAAAGGGTTATAATCAACCTAGCGTTTCCCCTTGGGGTGCGCCCGTTCTTTTTGTTCGAAAGAAAGAAGGATCCCTCCGATTGTGTATTGATTATAGGGAGCTGAACAAGATGACGATCAAGAATAAATACCCATTGCCTCAGATCGACGATTTATTTGATCAACTGTAGGGGGCGATGGTATTCTCGAAGATCGACTTGAGATCAGGATACCATCAGTTGAGGATTGAGGAATCTGATATACCGAAATCCGGTTTCAGATCGCGGTATGGGCACTATGAGTTTGTGGTGATGCCATTTGGACTTACTGATGCTCCTGCGGTGTTTATGCAACTGATGAATCGAGTATTCTCAGAATACTTGGACAAATTTGTGGTTGTTTTTCTTGACGACATCTTGATCTACTCGAAGGATCCATAGGAGCATGCAGAACATTTGCGTATTATTTTGAATACTTTGAGGAATGAACAAATTTATGCAAAACTTTCTAAATGCGAGTTCTGGCTGAAGGAAGTAATGTTCCTTGGGTACGTGATACCAACCGATGGAGTACATGTAGACCCGAAGAAAGTTGAGGCAATCTTGGAGTGGGAATCTCCTAAAAACGTGAAGGAAGTCCGAAGCTTCTTAGGACTTGCTGGGTATTAGCGTCGTTTTGTGGAAGGATTTTCCAAAATTGCTCATCCGCTTACTCAGCTGTTGTAGAAGACTCAGAAATTCATGTGGAACGAGAAATGTCAGACTAGTTTTGATGAAGTTAAGAGAAGACTGACAACGGCGCCAATATTAGCACTACCAGATGGAACTGAGGGGTTCATGGTTTATAGCGATGCTTCAAATCAGGGTCTGGGTTGCGTGTTGATGCAGAAGTATAGGGTGATTGCCTATGCCTCTCGATAGTTGAAACCGTATGAGGTTAGCTACCCGACACATGATTTAGAGTTAATAGCCATTGTCTTTGCCCTGAAGATTTGGCGAAATTATTTATATGGTACTCACTGTCAGATATTCACAGATCACAAGAGTCTCAAATATATTTTCAGTCAGAAGGAATTAAGCATGAGGCAGAAGAGATGGTTGGAATTGATCATAGATTATGACCTGGAAATCCTTTATTATCCAGGCAAAGTGAACGTGGTAGCTGATGCACTGAGCCGCAAACTATTCGAATGTTGGAAGCGCTCACATCCCAGTCCAGCATTCAACGAGAATTGATTCGCGAAGGAATTGAAGTATGGTCTTAAGGAGTCCAAGGGCAATTGTGTGTGATGGAATTAACCTCATCATTGATCGATGAAATGAAATCTAAGTAATTAGATGACCTCCTGATGATTCGATTACGTGATGAAGTGGACAAGGGAAAGGCCCCAGGATTTGTAATTTATGATGATGGAGTCTTGAGGTTCCAGAGTCAACTTTGCGTTCCCGATGAGGAGGTTGTTAAACAGACGATCATGAAGGAAGCTCACAGTGTGCCCTATTCTATTCATCCGGGCACCAGTAAGATGTATAAGGATCTAAAACAGAATTTCTAGTGGGGAAATATGAAGAAGGACGTAGCAGAATACGTCTCAAAGTGTTTAACTTGTCAACAGGTTAAGATTGAACATCAGCGACCTGCCAGAATGTTGAAGCGACTTCCGATTATTGAGTGGAAGTGGGAGGATATATCGATGGACTTTATCACCAACATGCCAAGGACCAGTATGGGGATGAACATTATTTGGGTGATCGAATAACCAAGTCAGCTCATTTCTTGGGTATTAAGGACACTTGGGGACCAGAGAAGTTGGCACAAGTATTTATTGCGGAGACAGTCCGATTGCATGGTACGCCGAAGACCATTATTTCGGATCGGGATGGTCATTTTGTGTCACATTTTTGGAAGGCAATTCATAAAGCTGTGCGAACCGAGCTGAACTTTAGCACAACTTATCATCCTCAGACTGACGGACAGTCCGAAAGGACTATTCAGATAGTACAAGATATGCTAAGAGCTTGTGCCTTAGATTGGTCGACTGATTGGGAAGTTCATTTGCCGCTGATTGAATTGACCTACAACAATAGTTGGCATGCTTACATTAATATGGCACTGTTTGAAGCATTGTACCGGAGAAGATGCAAATCACCCCTGTGTTGGGACGATTCGTCTGACTTGATCGGGACGAAACCAGAGTTGATAGCTCAGACTCAAGAGAAGGTAGCACTGATTCGTGAATGGCTCTTTACTGCCCAGAGTCGATAGAAGTTTTATGCATATGTGCGTCGTCGCCCATTAGAGTTTGAAATTGGGGACCACGTGCTCTTAAAGGTTTCTCCTACTCGGGGAATTTTTTGTTTCTGGAGGAAAGGAAAGCTGGGCCCGAGATATATTGGACCATTCGAGATTATTGAAAGAGTTGGAGGATTGGCATACAGGTTGGCCTTGCCACCATCGCTGAGTCATGTTCACAATGTGTTTCACGTATCCCAGTTACATAAGTATGTACCAGATCCCAGTCATGTCATCGATTTCAGTGAGATTGAGATAGCTAATGATGGCACGTTCTAAGAGAAACCAATCAAGATACTCGAGAGTTGGATCAAACAATTGAGGAATAAACCAATATCCCTGGTTAAAGTTCAATGGTCGCGACACGGAGTCGAAGAGGCCACTTGGGAGACGGAGGATGGCATGAAGGCTAGATATCCAAAATAATTTTCACCTTGAGTTTCGGGACGAAATTTCTTTTTAGAGGGAGAGTATGTAATACCCGTATATATGAGGTGTATTTTTTCTGTATTTGAATCTTGTGACATTGCATATGTCATACTTTGATATGAATATAATCCTCCGTATTTCATAATCCAGTATGGATGAGTATATGATGTCGTAGATGTTGATTCATTCTCGTACTTATGTACATCTAGCGCATGCTAACGTTTATGTATAACGCGTGCTAATACGTGATCTAGCGCACACTACAGATGAGTCTTACCGCACGATATACGTGGTCATCATGACTGAGACAAGCGGTAGGTGAGATCGGATTGCGGATCTTGGATAATGTTTTGTCGGGATGAACCTGGACGGCTTTTGGAAAAGGCGAGTCAATGGTACTTAGCGCACGCTACATGAGAGACGCTAGCGCACGCTAAATATAGTACAGTGAGGTCAGCGAGCTTTCGTAAAGCCGATAGCGCATGCTATGATAGGTGTTAACGCACGCTAAATGTTTCTTTTACGCACGTTAAGGCTATTTAGCGTACGTAAGACCGAGGACAATTAGATACAGTGGGCTGGGAGGTCGTTAGCGCACACTAAAAAGGAGCAGTAGCGCGCGCTAATAATCATTTTCTATAAATAGGACTGCATCCTAGTTCATTTCTCAGTTTCTATTTCGCCCCACACTTGATTTCCGAGACTTAGAGAGCTACCCTCTCGATCTTAGACCTTCAGATCAACCTCCTAACATAAGCATTAAAGGGAAGGAGCTTTGAGGATTGGTGTTCAAGAGTTCAACGTTGAGTTCATCAAGTGTTGTCACCTTTTCTTTCCGTATAAGGTATGTATTGCTGCCCGAGCTTAGAATTCATGTTCTTATTCGGATTTTGAACATTCTCCTAGAACTATTAAGGTTATTGATAACTCATTAGGTTGAACACCATACCTTAATAAATCTGAAGTAATCATGTTAGAACTTCTTTGAGTAAGAGGATTGTAACCGAACCTTATTGAGTTGAACCTAGGATATGGTTTCTAAGATTTGTTTCAAATTTAGATTGTCGATTCCGAATCACTTGTATACCAGTGTATTGTTATTATCATCACCTATAATGGGGATATGCAAGAAGATGAATTCTTAAGGTCTTCTCTAATAATAATCCATGTGTAGTATGAGGTGTTCTTCAACGAAATTCATGATTTGTAATGATTTTTGGACATGATGATCTTCATATTGATGATTAGAACGAAGGGTTTTGGTGGGTAACAATTGTTATGAATGTAAAACTTTGGCAAGAAGGATAGCTTGTGGAAGAACGAAATTGTAGGGATGAATTAATATAAAACTCGGATTGAAAGGTGTTATATAATTGAACCTAGTAATAGAATTGATAATCAGGAATCAAAGTACGAACTTATGATGATTTGAATGTCCTTATCTCGACCGAGCGTTCGTCGGATGAGTTGAACCGTGAACCGGCTAATTTTGAGTGTTAACCCGGCCTTAGTATACGTTAGATGTTCATACGTTTAAATTTGTTACGAAAATTGAGTTGTCGTTACTTTCCTATTTGTTTAAAGGTCCGAGCGTTGCGAACAGTTGATCGAAGGAGGCGGCCTTCGAGTTTGTTGAAATCGTTGAAATATATATATTCTTGCCATCTTTCTAAAGCAAGTATCGTAATTTGACTATTGGTTTAATGTTGATGATTTTGATCATGCATATCATTTTTCATGTTTTTCTTAACATGAGATCATCCAAGTTGAATTGTCATATCGTCGTTCTGGTTATTGATTCATATGCTGTTCATGTTGATTGACATACCGAGTTGTATATGTGTATACATAGTTGTATCGTATGTGTTGTATTGGTCCGTAGGGATCGTGTGATCTATGCTGAGGGTGCTGGATCAGTTGTCCACCTCGTGTTGGTCCGACGGGATCATCTTGGTATCTATGGTGAGGGCGCTGGATCATTGGATGGGTTTTCCACCTCGTGTTGGTCCGACGAGATCATGTTGGGATCTATGCTAAGGGCGCTGGATCATCGGATTACCCTGTGTCTTGTTGATGAAATCATGAGGATTCGCATCGTTGGATTCCGGTAGAGGAAGTCCATGTGTTGTATTTTTCTATGCATCGTTGTTGCATATCTGATTTTGTATATTATGTTTCTTGTACTAGCATCGTTTTGATAACTCCTACGGGGTGGACATTTGTTTGATGTTCAGGTAGCCGAGATGCGGGGAAGCATCCACAGTACCGGCATCATGACGAAGGGGCTCAATGATGTTATCTGTTGTATTGTTTTAGTATCCTGGTTTGGTTTTTAGTACTCGAGTACGTGTATTCTTTTGATGTTTTGAAAGTTTGTAATAATGGACTGTTTCAGGTTGTATGGATGATTAAACTAATGATTAAATTACTCAACTTTTGGTGGTACTTTTGCATTGTTCAGCTTTTCTTATAATTTAACCTTCTAAATACTTACATAAATGGTTTACGGCACTGTAATTATTCCGAATATATCGGGCTGTTACAATCTGGTCAACAAATATCAGCTGAAGTTTGATCATCAAATCAGAGAACATTCATTAGGTCAGAGAACTTCAGAGCAGAGAACTTTATCACAGGGAACTCCTACCAAGTTATATCAGAGAAGTTTACATCAAAGAAGGTTGACCGCACATCAGGCAGTTTTGACCAAGAGATATCAGATAAGTTCTCAGTCAAGATATCAGCCAAGTTCAAGATAATCAGTCCACGTCAGCAAGCATTGAAAGTCAACAATAACGTAATTCCACATGCAGACATAAGGAGACAAACTAGAAAGATTCCCAGAAAGTTAGGAATAAAATATTCCTTGAGATCCATGTTCTGGAGACTTATTGTAATATCCGGATTTATTACGGTGTATTTCATCTGTATTCAAACCCTGTATTATTCGGATTGGTGATTTTGATTATTGGAGTATGATATTTCGTGCATTAATATCATTGTACATAAGTATAGAAACTTGCAAAATTTCTCAAGCAACCTCGTGATAGCGCACGCTAAGAATATATCTTAACGCGCGCTATCGGGCCATTATTAGCGCACGCTATGAAGATAGGAGTTGCATGCGCTAAGAACTCAATTATTGAGCGGGACGGCTAGCACATGCACCAGCCGGGACATGGGTCCGGATAAGATTCCCGCGGGCCTTTAGGACAATTAAAGTCAACCATTATTAGCGCACGCTAAGGAATGCTTAGTAGCGTGCGCTAACTTGTCAATAATGCAGAATATTATAAATGGGACAACAACCGTTTTGGCTTTCATTTCTTTCGCCCATTCTTCATCCTTGAGAGTTCAGAGAGCTGTAATAATACTCCTATACACTTAGAACACATCTTGTTGGTGTTTGTATATTGGTTATCACTTGGGAATATTCATTGAAGTGGAATAGCACCTTGGAGTGGCATACAACCAACCGGAGTTGGATTCTACCTTACGGTTCAGTGATTTTCATCATATTAAGGTATGTTCAATCTATCTCAAGACTTAGAGTTAGATTCTAACGATTTGGATGATCGTGTTAACAAGATATGGATTTTCATAGATGAATTATCCAAGTATATCATGTTTGGAATATTGAGATGAATAAGCCTTAAGTACCTTGATTATAATCATCATGATTCGAATCTTATTACACTGAATATGTAAAGAGAAGCTTCTATCATTGGTAATTCGAATCTAGTAGATGACTTCATAATAATCATGGACTTGACTTTAACAATCATTATTGTTGGATAAATCTAAAGGATTGATCATGGAAAGATTGATCTAGTATAGATGGAACGTTTAAACAACTTCATCATGATAATATCGATTGATATAAGGTGTTAATATCAACCGTTAAGCTTTTCGGATCGTCATATGAAGAATTGTAGTCAAAATGGAATATGGTTTATATGGTATGCATATCCTTGAATCCGAAGTTGTTGTTATCCATAAGATCATTCAGAATCGTATATACATGATATTCATGGAGGTAACATGAAGTATCACGGAAGATTTCATTGTTTCGATCATGGCGAGGACACTTTACTGCTCAGCAGTAAACTGCCATGCACAGATAGCGCACGCTATGCTTTGATTATTAACGTGCGCTATCGAGCACGAGTTAGCGTACGCTACGTTTGGTACGTAACGTACGCTAGGCCAACAGACGAAGTCGATCGGTGATCGGTAAATCGACCATACATAGTTAGCGTCGCTAGGCTTTGTTGTTTGCGTGCGCTATCAGCGAACTTAACGCACGCTACGAGTACTTAGCGTGCGCTAAGCGATTCGAGCATTACGTTTTATGAACTTTTGATGTAACTCGGGTGTTAAACATTAAATGCGATGTGAGATAAATCCTATATCATTTCTTTTGTTAAGGTTTGGTCTCGTTACGTGATTGATTGAGGAGGACGACCTTCGAGTGTTCATTTTCGTGGAAGTGTTGTTATTGTCTTCAAATCGAGGCAAGTACCTTAATTGTTTTATGTATTGTTGTTATACATATTGTCGTGTATGTATGTCGTTATTGTATGTCCACCTCGTGTTGGTCCGACGGGATCATCGGGGGATCTATGCTAGCGTGCGCTGGATCATCGGACGGGTTTTTCCACCACGGGTTGGTCTGACGGGATCATCGTGGGTTCTAGGCAGTGAACGTTGGATCGACGGAATTACCATGTGTATGTTATGATATCATGTTGTGATTATCAGTTGTGCATGTCATTTTTGAGTTTCTCGTAGGAGAAGACTCGTTGGTATTTTGTCGTTTATGTTATTATTCTTCGTGAGATATGAATAATATGTTATGGTACTTGTACTAGCATCGTTGTGCTAACCCCTTCGGGGGTGAACATTTTGTTTGTGTTCAGGATCCAGGAGAGCGGGGAAACAACCACTGGAACTGTATGACGACGAGGGTGTAGAGTGATGTCCCGACCGGGTTTATTTATCTGTTGTTTATTCGTTATTTCAATAAGTACTCGAGTACGAAGTCATTTGTGATGGATTTGAATTTGGTGATGTATTATTGAGTTCTGTTGAACAATTGTACTATTTCTGTATTTGGTCAGAACTGTTGTACTGTAATTCCGTTATTTCCATTCGTTAGTACCTTTTTATGCCTGTTCAATTCTTCAGCCTTGTAAATCCTTATGTAAAGGATTTACGGCGCTGTAATATTCCCGAATATATCGGGGGTGTTACAGAATATGGTATCGGAGCTAAGATTATGGATATCTTGGCCGTTGGGTTAAAATAGGGGTCATTTATGTCTTTTGGGGTAACCGGCCGTGAATGACATCGCTGCACTGCCTACGTCTTCATGCGAACAGTGGTTGTAAGTTCCTAAATTCTATCTTGTTCTTTACATGTTGTGTCTCTTTATACTCGAATATTAGAACGATGTTGTTTCCTGTATATTGAGTATTTATGCTTACAGTATGTTGAGAGGCGGACGTGGACGTGGTCGCGGTCGTGGGCCTTGAGACGGAGAAATGCCGAAAGGAAGCGTCGCCTTCTAACCGGGCCGATCATAGCTCGGGCGAGCCACAACAATCTATTAATAATGAACCGAGATCTGCTGTGCAGAGATCCTTCGTCAAGTGGTGAACCAGATGACTCGGTTCGCCCAGTCGTGGACCGAATGCAAGTGGCGGTGGGACTACGGCAGGGAGAGAGATGACAAGGGATCCCGGACATGGGAAATCGAGGTGACCGGTGGGCTGCAAGAGGTGGCGAAGATGCAACCACCCAAATTCGACGGTATTTACGAGACTCCCACAGGATCATTGGTTGAAAGAACTGGAGAAAATCTTTGCCGGAATCAATCGCCCAGACGACCGGAGAGCCTCTATCACTCAATATTTTACGATAGGGAAGCGTCGAATGGTGGGAAGCCATCCGGCTGTAGACCATGATGCCGATTGACAGAGTTTAGATTGATGATGGAAGCTCGGTGTGCCTCGTCCCGTGAGGGAAGCCAAAGTTCGGGAGTTTTTATCCGCTCGGCCTTCGATGTGCCGTATCGGCGATCAAGACGTTTAACCAACAGCTGGCATTTGTTCGACATCTGGTCAGAACAGATGCAGAAATGATGATCCATTTCGATATGAGAATGAAACCAGAAGTTCAGAGGTACATGTCCGGATTCGAATGTACCACACTCCGCCAATACCAGGATAAGGCGTTGGCATATTAGATCAAGGAAGCAGCCATGGAGAAATTTGTGGAAACCAAGAAACAGAAAGTCTCTGGTACTTTTACAGAGCACAAGAACAGCGGGGCCCGTAAGGCCCAGTCATCCTTTCACTCTTTCAAGAAACGTCCGCACCCAGCTAGGAGCGGAAAGAACTTCGGAGCGACATCAACTATTACTGATGTTACCAGGAAATGCTTTAACTGCGCCAAGACGGGACACTATCGACGGAATTGCCCCCTTCCTGCCGTGACTTGTTTTGATTGTGGACGAGAGGGACATCGGGCGGTGTTTTGGGAAGAGGCTGCAAAGTCTTTTAGAGCCCGTACACCACAGCCAGTCTAGAAGGAGGCCAGTATTCCACAGACGCAGCAAAGTGTTCAGATGCCTCAGAATTTTGGCCGCGGGCGAGGCAGAGGACAATGGGACCGAAAGGGGACATCGAGTGCCGGATCTGCTCCCCACGTGCATGCGAGATGAGGAGGACAGACGATCGAGATCTTCTTTGTCGCCAGTCTTGTCCAGATCCTTTCCCAGCCAGTTAGCGTTTTATTCGATACAGGAGCTACACATTCTTTCATATCTTTGTCTTGTGTAAATCGTTTGAATATTTACGGTTTTCATACTTGTGAACCGTATGTTGTTGGTTTACCGAGTGGAGAAAGGATTGTCGGAAATAGAAACTAGAAATTTCCCTGTATCATTTGGAGGCAGAGAGTGGCTCTCAAATCTGATCGTGATAGAAATGCAAGGAGATGACCTGATACTCGGAGACGATTGGCTTAATCGTTATGGAGCAATTGTAAACTACCGAAAGAGGAATATCTCGCTGATCGCTGACGATGGTTCCGAAATATTGTTCGAGAGGTGGAAACCAGGTGTAACACCCCAAACTAGGCGGATATTACAGTGCCGTAAATCCCCGACTGGGACCCACCAGGCAAATGAAAATGATGAATTAAATAATATAATTGTAGTACCGAACCACATTATATTACCAAATACTCCGATGAGGAGTTTAAGTACAACACACCAGGACAATACCGAATACTAGTGTATTTTATGTGAAGATAAAATACACCACCCTGAATAAATAAACATTTCAAACGGAATTTTGCGTGGAAAATACAAATGATCAAATCGATCAAACAAACGAAATGATTGGGGCCCCTACTAGTATCATCGACTCGCCGCCAACATGCTCTTCCCGTGCCTTTGCCTTGCCGTGACACGAAAACAAAATCCCCAACGGCCGCCATACGTAACAACAATCCTCAAGGGTTGAAATTACACAATCATGAATTAACAAGTTATGAAATATTCTTAATTATGAATTACGGCAAGAGGAGTACCATAGTACGCCCGTAATGTTCTCGTGCAAGTGTACAACACCCGTCCGTGTACCTAATTAGTCTCACGAGACAATATGACTCGTGTGCACGGCCTAATGTATCGGTGAACCCAATACAATAACCATCGTGTGCCCGACTAAAAATTCCACACGCATACACACCCGACCACGCAATATGAACCCAGAAGTTCACATTAAAGAGAATGACCATAATGAACGACAATGAAAAATAAATAAGACAAGGATAAAATGACACACCGTGAGGAAACTGATAGTGACGTGATTGAAAATCCAAAGAAAAGATATGGAACCGCTGCTCCTCGTGAATGGAATTATTATTCGACAATTACAAATCTCGAAATGATTATTATTATGATGAATGAATTATGATTATGAACAATCAACAACGAAAGGAATGAGTATCCTTTTAACCGAGTAAGATTTAACTTACTCAACAACAATGAAGAATGTCCGTCCACGAACAACGTCCTAACCAAGATACCGGTCGCTCGAACAACCTTAATTCATTACAATTACCAACAATCCGATTAATAACGAATTAAACACGAATAAAACGAACTCAAGACGTCGATACGATTAAACCAAGTTCATCGGGGCATTATATCGAACACTTTGAGGCCAACTTTGATTGTATACAACTAAACCTCAATAATATCAACTTCAAATCCCCAAGAAGTGTTTCAAATCAACAAAACATCTCCAATACGATCAATAATCCGTTATGATTATCCGAAAACGTGATTATAACAACAATTAGTCGAAAATCCCCAATTCCAACTCGATTTCCAAAGTGTTCTTGAATAATTCCTCAATAATCCAAAGAATCCTTATACAAACTCATAATCATATACATATCCCTTCACATATCATGATTATAACATCCAAAACATCGCATCTCAACACAAAAATCGAATCCAAGGTGTTGAAGAATATTACCTTTGAATATCCAATCACTTCGATCCGAAGAACACGAGTTTAATCGAGTATCCAAGCTTCCCGAATGATTGAAGGTGATGAAAAATATACACTCAAATGATAATTGATGAAGAAGACTCTCCCTCAGGCTTATCTCTCTCGTAAGAAGGTGGAGAAGATGAAAAAATGAGTGAAATGCTCAAAAACAATTTATAGGGGTTGACTCGGCCACAGAGCTCGGCCGTGCCCGCCGACACGGTCGTGGCGCGCAGCTGCCGGCAGGGACTCGACCGTGTCCCGCTTGACACGGTCGAGGCGCGAAGGGACCCACCGACGGTGACCGTCCCGTGCCGCCGGCAATGACTCGGCCGTGTCCCGAACACGGTCGGGCCTCCGGCAGAGCTACCGGCTAATCCGGAAGAGTTCGACTCGGCCGTGCTGCGACACGGTCGGGTCTGAGGCGACGCCGGCACTTTCCGGACGAGTACGGCACGGCCGCGTGTCGGACGACACGGCCGAGTTCGTTCGGCTGATCGCCAAAATCGAAAAATGAGCGGTTGAGCTAAAACGACCATAACTCTCTCGTCCGGACTCCGATTGACTCACCGTTTGAACCATTGGAAATCTAACTCGATGCTCTATAATATTGCAAAGATTTAGAATTTTTGGAGTTACCAAAAATTAATGGTGATCTAACAAAGTCGAACTCATATGAAGAAGGTTGAAACAATGAACAATAACGATACACAACTCGAAGTTTATACGAACGGTGAACATGGTGAATGAACATGATTGATGAATGATTATAATTGAGTGAAAATACACTGAGTGACAATTACAGACTGATAATTACTGAATGAAAATGAATGAATTACAACCGGGTATTACATACTCCCCCCCTTAAAAAGAGTTTCGTCCCCGAAACTAAGGGTCAAACAACTCGGGATAACTCTCCCGCATAATCTCCTCGGTTTCCCAAGTGGCCTCTTCGACTCCATGTCTGGACCACTGAATCTTGACCAAAGGAATCGACTTATTTCTCAACTGTTTGATTCGCCGCTCTAAAACTCGTATAGGACGCTCCTCATATGATTGATCGTCGGCGATCTCGATTTCGTCGAACTGCAATATGTGACTCGGGTCGGCAACATACTTTCGCAACTGAGAGACATGAAACACATTATGAATTCGGCTCAGAGCCGGAGGTAAAGCCAATCGATAAGCTAACTCGCCTACTCGATCCAAAATTTCAAACGGTCCAATGAATCTCGGACTCAACTTCCCCCGTTTTCCGAAACGGAAAATACCTCGACTCGGGGATACCTTGACCAAGACGTGGTCACCCGTATCGAACTCTAGTGGTCGACGACGATTATCTGCATATGATTGCCGACTGAGAAATTGTCAACATACGACTCTTGATCAAAGCTACCTTCTCCCGGGCGGCTATAAGCATATCGGGTTCGGTGCCGATTGATTCTGACAAGTCATACCAACACAAGGGAGATCGACAACGACGACCGTACAAGGCCTCGTAAGGTGCCATCTTAATGGAAGCATGTCAACTATTATTATACGTGAACTCGATCAATGGTAGTTGGGCTTCCCAATCGTCCTTCCAATCGAGGACGCATGCCCTCAACATGTCCTCTAATGTACGTATAGTCCTCTCACGATTGTCCGTTGACCGAGGATGAAAGGCGATCGAGATTGAGCTGAGTTCCCATAGCACGGTTAACTGATATCCAAAAATGAGATACAAATCGTCCGTCACCATCGGAAACGATACTCTTAAGAGTACCATGCAGTCTTACTATCTCCTTGATGAATAATCGGGCGCCTTCTCGGGACCCCACGTATCCTTGATCTCAAGGAAATGAGCTGATTTAGTTAAACGGTCCACAATCACCTGGATCGTATTCATGCCACGGCGACTGGCCGGCAAACTCGTGATGAAATCCATAGAAATGTCTTCCCACTTCCACTGGAATAGGAGAGGTTTGACAGATACCCACGGCCGATGTTCAATCTTGACTTGCGGGCAAGTTAAGCATCTCGAAACAAATTCCGCGACTTCTCGCTTCATATTACTCCACGGTAATTTTGTTTCAAGTCCTTATACATCTTGCTAGACCGGATGAATGTAATAAGGGGTAGCATGAGCTTCTCTCAAAATCGAGTTTTTCAACTCGTCATTCGCGCACGCACAACCGGTTCTTAAACCTCAAAAGTCCATCCTCGTGGACCACGAATCCAGGGCTCTCCCGAGCCACATCCTCACGAATGCGCAACAATGCCGGGTCCGAACTCGATTCTCCCCGATTGCATCCTCAAGAGATGATGAAATCTCTAACATACAAAGTGTCCCCGAACTCGTTGAAGCCGGACCTCGATCTCGGGTCTAAGGAATTCTGTTGGAGCTCCTTCGAATTGTTAAACGAGCAAGCATCTGCTCTGAATGGACTTACGACTCAAGGCGTCGGCGACAACGTTCGCCTTGCCCGGTGGTAAAGGATCTCAATATCATAATCCTTGATTAGTTCTAACCACCGCCTCTGTCGCATATTTAATTCCTTCGAGTAAATATATACTTTAAACTTTTATGATCGGTGAATATCGACAAGTGACGCCATAAAGGTAATGACGCCAAATCTTCAAAGCGAACACCACGGCGCTAGCTCAAGGTCGTGTGTCGGATAATTAACCTCGTAAGGTCTCAACCGCCGTGAAGCATAGGCAATAACCTTCCCGTCGCATGAGTACACATCCGAGACCCCGTCCGACGCATCACTATAAACCACAAATCCTCCGTCCCTGCGGCAAGGAAAGTACAGTGCCGACATTAACCGGCTCTTGAGTTCCTCAAAACTCACGACACGCGTCGGACCACGTGTATTTCTTATCCTTCCGCAAAAGGTTCGTCAATGGTTGAGCAATTTTGGAAAATCCTTCCACAAACCTCCGATAATAACCGGCTAATCCGAGAAAGCTTCGGATTTCCTTAACATTCTTCGGAGGTAACCAATTCTGGATAGCCTCCGTCTTCTGAGGATCAACACGCACTCCATCTGATGAAATTACATGTCCGAGAAAAGTCACCTCGGACATCCAGAACTCGCATTTGGAAAACTTTCCAAAAAGTTGCTCTCGTCTCAACACGTCGAGAACCTGATGAAGATGAACCTCGTGATCCTCTCGGCTACGAGAATAAATCAAAATGTCATCGATGAAGACAACCACAAATCGATCCAAAAAGTCGATGAAGACCCGATTCATTAGTTCCACGAATACCGCAGGTGCATTAGTTAGCCCGAACGGCATAACTACGAACTCATAATGACCATAGCGTGTTCGAAACGCCGTCCTCGCGACATCCGACTCTCGAATCCGCAACTGGTGATATCCAGATCTTAAGTCGATCTTGGAAAATACTGAAGCTCCCTGAAGTTGATCTAAAAGATCATCAATACGGGGTAAGGGATACTTATTCTTGATTGTCACTCTGTTCAACTCCCGATAATCGATACACAAACGAAATGAACCATCCTTCTTCTTGACAAACAACACGGGTGCTCCCCACGGAGACGCACTCGGTAGGATATAACCTTTCTCGAACAACTCCTCAAGTTGGTTCTTTAATTCCTGCATTTCGGTCGGGGCCATCCGGTACGGTGCCTTTGATATCGGGGACGTACCAGGCTCCAACTCAATCGTGAATTCCACATCTCTCTGTGGAGGCAAACCAGGTAACTCGTCTGGAAATACATCGGCATATTCCCTTACTACTGGAATATCCGACAACATTACTGATGATTCCTCAGTTTTGGTCATATAGCACCAATAACCGACACATCCCTGACTGAGTAATCGCACTGCTTTCATCAAATTAATGACCTTACTGCAATGTACCGGGATTACCTCACGAAATACACATTCAACCCCATCGTCGAAATGATAGTAATCATACGCTTACGGACACTAATGATGGCATCATGACGATCCATCCAATCAATACCCAAGATGACGCTGTCTCTCGGCAAATCTACGACGATAAGGTTCGCCGCCATACACGACCATGAAACCGAATAGGACAATCACGAATCTCACGACACGATGATTCGTCTACCATCGGGTAGACCAATGACATAAGGCTCACAACTAGTAGCACCACCTGCACGTAGTCTACTCAAACATGATTCGAAATGAATGAATGCGATGCACCAAGATCAAAAAGGGTACACACAGTTGAGATAGAATATCAAGTGTACCGAGATCATTCGGGCCTCGGATCATCGCCTTCTTCATCTCATAAATCCGGGCTTGCTAGTCCCAGACCGACGCTCCTGTCTGCGGCTATAGGCTCCACCCTTAGTCGCTCCTGCTGCTTTTAAACGACGCCGATTGAGCGGCCCGACTCAACGGCGACCGCTTAGGTGCCCGAGATGACGTCCCGAGTAGGTTTGGAGTCCCTACGGCAAAACGGGCCTTATGCCCGGCAATCCCACAATTATGACACGTGATCGTCATCTCGGACACTTGGTACCGAGGTGACCAAGTTCCCACGCTTATAACAGTGATGGCCGAACCGGCCGCTCGAGACCGTGATTCCGGGTTTAGACGACACGGGAGGTCGTTCGTAAAAGCGGAGCCCGCACGGGGTTTCTTGAAAGTTGTCGACCGCCTTGATCGATTTCGATTCTTCGATTTCTTGCTAGACGAAGGTTGCCGCTTAGCAATCTCTTTAGCGATAAGCTCATAGGTGAGAGCTTTCTCGATGAATTCGCCAACGAGGTGCAATTATGATTAAGTAATCAAGTCTCATACGGGGTTTCACCTCTTGCCGAAATACTTGATCTTGTCCGCTTCGAGTGAATGATAGATGAGGCGAACGGAAGAAGTTCTGAAATTTTTCGGCAATGGCGAGAACATCATTATCCGCCGAAAGGTCGGGAGTGAGTAATTCCGACAACTTGGCCTCCCGAGTGGGGCCGGATAGTACCTCTCCATCATGAGAGTCTTGAATCGATCCCAAGTACAAGATCCTTCGGTGGGCTTCAACGATAACCACCAAGAATGTGCGCTCTTACCTGTAGTAAGTCGCAACAGAACTTTGTGTCCTTAGGACACTCCACCATAGCAAACAACTTCTCGAAATGTTCGAGCCAATGAATAATATCTGGCTCAGAGGCAGGCCCTCGAAAGTCGGTGGCCTGCAGCGAGAGATGTCGCGATGATATTGCTCACATTCCTCTCTTGCCTCGAGGTGGCGGCGAGGAGCCCGTTGATTTTGAGTAGTGGAGTTATGCATCGTCTCTATTAGTTGTGTCATCCGAGTCATCTGGGCCATCATGCCTGCATAAAGGCGAGTGGATCGATCCGAACACCTTCTCGACCGAGCGGTGTCCCTAGTACGACTCCCGATAGAGAATGATCACGTCCAGGTGAATGAGTAGCGGCGTCGCTACTAGATGAATTAGCATTATTTCTCGCATTTGCACGTGTATTCGCACGAGTTCCTGGATTCCGCCCGCTCCACGGCCTCGTCCTCCTCGTCCTCTCGCGGCTCTTTCCATCTCAAGTAGGAAAGTCACATGATGATTATATTTCCCGCATGAATATCATGTTATGATTATATTATGAAATGATGAAAATGAGCATACACGCTCCAATACGGCGATTACATGAATGATTAATTGACGTGACATGATTATCTCGATGAAGTTCTTGAAATGATTATCTTGAATGAGTTAACAAGATTAATGATTTGATCTTTCAAATCAACAATCGAATAATGAAATGAATTGAGTGATTAATGAGTCAACTCGACTGTTCGATCAAAGTGACAATGATGATTGAGGATTGTTAAGCGATAAATTATGAATGAATGATTAATGCGAAATTATACCATGGCATTAGAAATCTTACGATTCTTGGTACGATTGGCTCGGCATTTGCACAGTCACACGTGACGCGAAAGTCCAATGATACTAGTCCGATGACGATGATTTCAAACGAGACATGACTTGGAGGGTAGTATTCAAAACCACGCTCCGATACCAACTCGTAACACCCCAAACTAGGCGGATATTACGGCCGTAAATCCCGACCGGGACCCACCGTGCAAATGAAAATGATGAATTAAATAATATAATTGTAGTACCGAACCACATTATATTACCAAATACTCCGATGAGGAGTTTAAGTACAACACACCAGACAATACTGAATACTAGTGTATTTTATGTGAAGATAAAATACACCACCACGAATAAATAAACATTTCAAACGGAATTTTGCGGCGGAAAATAAAAATGATCAAAATCGATCAAACAAACGAAATGATTGGGGCCCCTACTAGTATCATCGGGACTCGCCCGTCAACATGCTCTTCCGTGCCTTTGCCTTGCCGTGACTGAAAACAAAATCCCCAACGGCCGCCATACGTAACAACAATCCTCAAGGGTTGAAATTACACAATCATGAATTAGCTGAAGTTATGAAATATTCTTAATTATGAATTACGCTGAAGAGGAGTACCATAGTACGCCCGTAATGTTCTGTGCAAGTGTACAACACCCGTCCGTGTACCTAATTAGTCTCACGAGACAATATGACTCGTGTGCACGGTCTAATGTATCGGTGAACCCAATACAATAACCATCGTGTGCCCGACTAAAAATTCCACACAGACACACCCGGCCACGCAATATGAACCCAGAAGGTCACATGAACGAGAATGACCATAATGAACGTCAATGAATAATTAATTAGACAAGGATAAAATGACTCACCGTTATGAAAGTAATAGTGACGTGATTGATAATCCAATGAAATGATTTGGAACCGTCGTTCCTCGTGAATGGAATTATTATTCGACAATTACAAATCTCGAAATGATTATTATTATGATGAATGAATTATGATTATGAACAATCAACAACGAAAGGAATGAGTATCCTTTTAACCGAGTAAGATTTAACTTACTCAACAACAATGAAGAATGTCCGTCCACGAACAACGTCCTAACCAAGATACCGGTCGCTCGAACAACCTTAATTCATTACAATTACCAACAATCCGATTAATAACGAATTAAACACGAATAAAACGAACTCAAGACGTCGATACGATTAAACCAAGTTCATCGGAGCATTATATCGAACACTTTGAGGCCAACTTTGATTGTATACAACTAAACCTCAATAATATCAACTTCAAATCCCCAAGAAGTGTTTCAAATCAACAAAACATCTCTAATACGATCAATAATCCGTTATGATTATCCGAAAACATGATTATAACAACAATTAGTCGAAAATCCCCAATTCCAACTCGATTTCCAAAGTGTTCTTGAATAATTCCTCAATAATCCAAAGAATCCTTATACAAACTCATAATCATATACATATCCCTTCACATATCATGATTATAACATCCAAAACATCGCATCTCAACACAAAAATCGAATCCAAGGTGTTGAAGAATATTACCTTTGAATATCCAATCACTTCGATCCGAAGAACACGAGTTTAATCGAGTATCCAAGCTTCCCGAATGATTGAAGGTGATGAAAAATATACACTCAAATGATAATTGATGAAGAAGACTCTCCCTCAGGCTTATCTCTCTCGTAAGAAGGTGGAGAAGATGAAAAAAATGAGCTGAAATGCTCAAAAAAACAATTTATAGGGGTTGACTCGGCCAACAGGCTCGACCGTGCCCGCCTGACACGGTCGTGGCGCGCAGCCGGCCGGCAGGGACTCGACCGTGTCCTGCTTGACACGGTCGAGGCGCGAAGGGACCCACCGACAAAGGACCCGTCCGCCGCCGCAATGACTCGACCGTGTCCCGAACACGGCCGCCTTCCGGCGAGCTACCGGGCTAATCCGAAGAGTTCGACTGCCGCGCTGCACGACACGGTCGGGTCCTGAGGCAGACGCGGCACTTTCCGGACGAGTACGGCACGGGCCGTGTCGGACGACACGGCCGAGTTCGTTCGGCAGTGATCGCCAAAAGAAAATGAGCGGTTGAGCTAAAACGACCATAACTCTCTCGTCCGGACTCCGATTGACTCACCGTTTGAACCATTGGAAAGCTAACTCGATGCTCTATAATATTGCAAAGATTTAGAATTTTTGGAGTTACCAAAAATTAATGGTTATCTAACAAAGTCGAACTCATATGAAGAAGGTTGAAACAATGAACAATAACGATACACAACTCGAAGTTTATACGAACGGTGAACACGGTGAATGAACATGATTGATGAATGATTATAATTGAGTGAAAATACACTGAGTGACAATTACAGACTGATAATTACTGAATGAAAATGAATGAATTACAACCGGGTATTACACCAGGAAGCTCAGGGAAATTGATCAAGGCGATGAAAGCTGTCAAATTGTTGAAACAGGGCTGTACCGGGTACTGGTGTTACGCAATGAAGAAAGAAGACGAAATTGTGGAACTTTCGTCCATTCCTGTTGTGAACGAATTTCCAGATGTATTTCCTGACGAGTTACCTGGGCTACCTCCACGAAGGGATGTAGAATTTACCATTGAGCTGGAACCCGGAGCTACACCAATTTCCAAGGCGCCGTATCGTATGGCACCTACTGAGATGTACGAACTGAAGAAGCAGCTAGAGGAGTTACTGGATAAGGGCTATATTCAGCCAAGCGTTTCACCCTGGGGAGCACCAGTTCTTTTTGTCCGAAAGAAGGATGGATCGCTCCGACTGTGTATTGACTATCGAGAGCTGAACAAGATGACGATTAAGAACAAGTATCCGTTGCCACGGATTGATGATTTGTTTGACCAGTTGCAAGGGGCAACAGTATTTTCTAAGATCGATCTGAGATCAGGATATCATCAACTGAGGATTAAGGAATCTGATGTTCCGAAATCAGCGTTCAGAACTCGCTACGGACATTATGAGTTTGTAGTGATGCCGTTTGGTCTCACTAACGCACCTGCTGTATTTATGCAATTGATGAACCGTGTGTTCATTGAATTTTTGGATAAATTTGTGGTCGTGTTTATTGATGACATTCTGGTGTATTCTAAGAGCCCGGAAGAACATGCGCAGCATTTGCGGATTGTATTGGAACTTTTGAGAAACGAGCAATTGTACGCCAAACTTTCTAAGTGTGAATTCTGGCTAAAGGAAGTAATGTTCCTCGGCCATGTAGTGTCAGCTGAAGGAGTCCGAGTAGATCCTCAGAAGATCGAAGCAATTATGGATTGGGAGCCTCCAAAGAACGTGAAAGAAGTCCGAAGCTTCTTAGGACTTGCTGGATATTATCGTCGATTCGTGGAAGGGTTTTCTAAAATTTCCCGCCCACTTACTCGACTTCTGCAGAAAACTCAAAAGTTTGAGTGGAACGAGTCATGTCAGATTAGTTTTGATGAGTTAAATAAGAGATTGACGACAATACCGATTCTATCACTCCCACAGGGAACTGGAGGATTTATAGTTTACAGTGATGCTTCGAACCAAGGACTTGGGTGCGTATTGATGCAGAATGATAAGGTGATCGCTTATGCGTCACGACAGCTGAAACCTTATGAAGTGAATTACCCAACACATGATTTGGAGCTTGCAGCAGTAGTTTTTGCTTTGAAGATCTGGAGGCATTATCTGTACGGGACTCACTGTCAGATCTTTACGGATCACAAGAGTCTCAAGTACATATTCAGTCAGAAAGAATTAAACATGCGGCAAAGAAGATGGTTGGAACTGATTAAGGACTATGACTTGGAGATTTTATATCATCCAGGCAAAGCGAATGTAGTGGCCGATGCACTTAGCCGCAAGCCTGTCTCTATTCAGATGCTGGAGATGCTGACCTCCCAACTTAGCCTTCAGCGAGAGATGATTCGTGAAGGAATAGAGGTATGGTTACAAAGAGTCCAAGGACAACTGTGCGTGATGGAGATAACTTCATCTTTAACCGAAGAAATCAAATCTAGACAGGCAGATGATCCTCTGATGATTCGGTTACATGATGAAGTGATCAAAGGAAAGGCCCCCGGATTCATAATTCATGACGATGGAGTTTTGAGATTTCAGAACCGACTCTGCGTTCCCGATGTTGATGTTCAAAGCACGATTATGAAGGAAGCTCATAGTTCGCCCTATTCTATCCACCCGGCACCAAGAAATGTATAAGGACTTGAAGCGAATTTACGGTGGGAAACATGAAGAAAGACGTAGCGGACTATGTTTGAAATGTTTGACTTGTCGGCAGGTTAAGATCGAGCATCAACGGCTGCTTGGAATGTTGAAGCCGCTCCCGATTCCCGAATGGAAGTGGGAGGACATATCGATGGACTTTATCACTAATATGCCGAAAACCAGACGGAATGAACATGATTTGGGTGATAGTTGATCGTTTAACCAAATCGGCTCATTTTCTAGGCATTAAGGATACGTGGGGACCGATAGGTTGGCACGAGTATTTATTTCGGAGATAGTTCGATTGCATGGTACACGAAGACCATTGTTTCGATCGAGACGGCCGCTTTTGTGTCTCACTTTTGGAAAGCGATTCATAAGGCCTTGGGGACCGAATTGAACTTGATGACTTATCACCCGCAGACTGACGGACAATCTGAGAGAACTATACATACGGTGGAAGACATGCTAAGGGCCTGTGCCTTAGATTGGTCAAACGATTGGGAAGTTCATCTACCGTTGATTGAATTTACCTACAACAATAGTTGGCATGCTTCCATTAAGATGGCATCGTTTGAGGCATTATACGGAAGGAGATGCAGATCGCCCCTATGCTAGGACGATTCATCGGACCTGATCGGAACAGAACCAGAGTTGATCGAGCAGACTCGAGAGAAGATAGCCTTGATTCGTGAAAGGCTGTTGACTGCCCAGAGTCGCCAGAAATCCTATGCGGACGTACGCCGCCGCCCATTGGAGTTAGATCTCGAGATCACGTACTTTTGAAGGTTTCTTCTACTCGGGGAATCTTTCGTTTCGGAAGGAAAGGAAAGCTGAGTCCGAGATATATCGGACCATTTGAGATCCTCGAGAGAGTTGGGGAGTTGGCATACAGATTGGCATTGCCGCCGTCATTGTGCCATGTTCATAACGTGTTCCACGTATCCCAGTTACGGAGATATATACCGGATCCCAATCATATCATTGATTTCGGTGAGATCGAAGTCGAGCAGGATGGAACGTTTGAAGAAAGACCGGTTAAGATACTCGAGAGTCGAGTTAAGCAACTGAGGAACAAACCAATCGTTTTGGTCAAAGTTCAGTGGTCACGTCACGGAATGGAAGAAGCCACCTGGGAAACGGAAGCTGATATGAAGTCTAGATATCCCGAGTTATTTTCGTCTTGAGTTTCGGGATGAAACTCCTTTTTAGTAGGAGAGTATGTAATATCCGGATTTATTACGGTGTATTTCATCTGTATTCAAACCCTGTATTATTCGGATTGGTGATTTTGATTATTGGAGTATGATATTTCGTGCATTAATATCATTGTACATAAGTATAGAAACTTGCAAAATTTCTCAAGCAACCTCGTGATAGCGCACGCTAAGAATGTATCTTAACGCGCGCTATCGGGCCATTATTAGCGCACGCTATGAAGATAGGAGTTGCGTGCGCTAAGAACTCAATTATTGAGCGGGACGGCTAGCACATGCGCCAGTCGGGACATGGGTCCGGATAAGATTCCCGCGGACGCACCCGGACAATTCTGAAGTCAACCATTATTAGCGCACGCTAAGGAATGCTTAGTAGCGTGCGGTAACTTGTCAATAATGCAGAATATTATAAATGGGACAACAACCGTTTTGGCTTTCATTTCTTTCGCCCATTCTTCATCCTTGAGAGTTCAGAGAGCTGTAATAATACTCCTATACACTTAGAACACATCTTGTTGGTGTTTGTATATTGGTTATCACTTGAGAATATTCATTGAAGTGGAATAGCACCTTGGAGTGGCATACAACCAACCGGAGTTGGATTCTACCTTACGGTTCAGTGATTTTCATCATATTAAGGTATGTTCAATCTATCTCAAGACTTAGAGTTGGATTCTAACGATTTGGATGATCATGTTAACAAGATATGGATTTTCATAGATGAATTATCCAAGTATATCATGTTTGGAATATTGAGATGAATAAGCCTTAAGTACCTTGATTATAATCATCATGATTCGAATCTTATTACACTGAATATGTAAAGAGAAGCTTCTATCATTGGTAATTCGAATCTAGTAGATGACTTCATAATAATCATGGACTTGACTTTAACAATAATTATTGTTGGATAAATCTAAAGGATTGATCATGGAAAGATTGATCTAGTATAGATGGAACGTTTAAACAACTTCAGCATGATAATATCGATTGATATAAGGTGTTAATATCAACCGTTAAGCTTTTCGGATCGTCATATGAAGAATTGTAGTCAAAATGGAATATGGTTTATATGGTATGCATATCCTTGAATCCGAAGTTGTTGTTATCCATAAGATCATTCAGAATCGTATATACATGATATTCATGGAGGTAACATGAAGTATCACGGAAGATTTCATTGTTTCGATCATGGCGAGGACAGTTTACTGCTCAGCAGTAAACTGCCATGCACAGATAGCGCACGCTATGCTTTGATTATTAACGTGCACTATCGAGCACGAGTTAGCGTACGCTACGTTTGGTACGTAACGTACGCTAGGCCAACAGACGAGTCAGTCGACTGATCAGTGAAGTACTGACCATACATAGTTAGCGTGCGCTAGGCTTTGTTGTTTGCGTGCGCTATCGAGCAGACTTAACGCACGCTACACAGAGTACTTAGCGTGCGCTAAGCAGTTCAGGCAGATTACGTTTTATGAACTTTTCACCGTAACTCGAATTGTTAAACATTCGTACGATGTGAGATAAATCCTATATCATTTCTTTTGTTAAGGTTTGGTCTCGTTACGTGATTGATTGAGGAGGACGACCTTCGAGTGTTCATTTTCGTGGAAGTGTTGTTATTGTCTTCAAATCGAGGCAAGTACCTTAATTGTTTTATGTATTGTTGTTATACATATTGTCGTGCATGTATGTCGTTATTGTATGTCCACCTCGTGTTGGTCCGACGGGATCATCGGGGGATCTATGCTAGCGTGCGCTGGATCATCGGACGGGTTTTTCCACCACGGGTTGGTCTGACGGGATCATCGTGGGTTCTAGGCAGTGAACGCTGGATCGACGGAATTACCATGTGTATGTTATGATATCATGTTGTGATTATCAGTTGTGCATGTCATTTTTGAGTTTCTCGTAGGAGAAGACTCGTTGGTATTTTGTCGTTTATGTTATTATTCTTCGTGAGATATGAATAATATGTTGTGGCACTTGTACTAGCATCGTTGTGCTAACCCCTTCGGGGGTGAACATTTTGTTTGTGTTCAGGATCCAGGAGAGCGGGGAAACAACCACTGGGCGTATGACGAGGGTGCAGAGTGATGTCCCGACCGGGTTTATTTATCTGTTGTTTATTCGTTATTTCAATAAGTACTCGAGTACGAAGTCATTTGTGATGGATTTGAATTTGGTGATGTATTATTGAGTTCTGTTGAACAATTGTAGTATTTCTGTATTTGGTCAGAACTGTTGTACTGTAATTCCGTTATTTCCATTCGTTAGTACCTTTTTATGCCTGTTCAATTCTTCAGCCTTGTAAATCCTTATGTAAAGGATTTACGGCGCTGTAATATTCCCGAATATATCGGGGGTGTTACACTTATGATTATTCTAATCAAGAATAACGGCGCTAGCAAAGGAAGTCTTTCAAACGGTCGGAATTGAAAAGGGAATCAAGTCGTGCAACGGAATGATAAGATAAACAAAGAAGTCCATTCTCCAATGGGCGGATTTGTTACAGTGATGCAACGACTATGAAGGAAGCTCAAAGAATCATACTATAAATATCTGAAGATATGAATTGATCAAAGTATGATACAAACAATACATTCAAGCGATGAAAGCAATCAAAATAATCATAGTGAACAACTAGCATCGTGAAGAGCAAAGCTTAAATAGTTATATTCGAAGAAGCTCTTAAGTTGGAGAAGACAAACACTCTTGTCTTAAAAGTTTGAGTACGGGGTTGATTTCTTGAACGAGGTTCTTGAAAGTAAAGAGACTGTAAATGCATCCACCGGTTCTTGATTGGAAGGTGATAGACAGCTTACGAGTTGTTGAGGCATCCACGAGTTTTCGATCAAGAGGTGTTAGGCAGTCAAGGGAGTTGCAACGGCCACGGGTTTCCACTGGTTGGAAGCTATTGTAACAAGGAAGAATTCATTATAACCTTTATCACTAGTTGACAGTCATAGTGAATTTATCTCCAACTGGTTTGGAGAGAAGTGGATTAGTAGAGAATTACCCCACCTCTGAAACCACTATAAGTGATTGTGTGATTTACTGCTTTAAACATCATACATGACTACTTCATATATATTTACTGTTCCATTAGAAAGTTATCTGCAGTTGATACTTGTTATCTGCATTAATATCAGTTGTGTCTTCCGCACTATCTGTCTGCAGTCGACTTAAGTCATCTGCACTTAATCACAGCTGAGAAACTCACCTGAGATTCAGGAAAGAGTTTAATAAGTCTATTCACCCCCTCCCCCCTCTAGACTTATTCCTGAGGACTTGTGACCTACAATTATAGGCTATTACTGTTAACCTATCACGCGAGTTTTCCTCGATTTATTTGTCAAATGAGAACATGGGTAAAAAACTCTGAATCATAAGCATAGGAGCAATATTCGATACTTCGGACAAAGTCAGTTACATATATACATAAGCAAAAATAAAATTAGTCATAGAGGGGGGCGTCTAATGATTGTGACACGTATGGGAGAATACTGCCATCGGTAAATGTAAAAGTGACGTTGAGGGTCCTGTCATGATCGTCTTCTTCTATGTAGTGACTCTCTTATTCATCGGAATCTCAATATCTCTTCGAGCTGGTGGTGAATATTTGCTTGCATGGCAGTTCATATACCAATGGCATAAATCTCACATTAGGATCCATCTCAGTTTTTGGGAGTCAGAAGCACCGTCTCTTATTGCTACATTGGAAGATCGGAAGAGCCTCCATGACCATGACCATGTCTATGACTGCCACGTCCCTTTCCACCATACGTGTTCATTCCATGTGGTTTGACATCGACATGTCCAATCCCGTTTTCCTCGGGGTTATTTCCATATTTCATTTTGCCATTACTAGCCTCGAGAATTTGCTTCGTCCGTGCAAGTCTGGATAATCGTACTCCATCCTTTACTAATTCGGTAATATAAGTGCTTAAGTAGGGAAATAAAAAAAAAAATCTGAATCATGTCGTCTTTTGTGAAAAAAAATTCAAAAAAAAATGTACCTTAAAGTGGAGCATATTTTTATTATAATTGTTGACTCGTTATACTAAAGCAAGTGTATTTTGTCCCATTGCACGATCAATTAGAGAAACAGTATTCCCAGAATGGCCCTTAAGGGCATACACACAATTCGTTGGGGATTTTATCTAAAGATATTTCTACCATAAGTTATGGTAGAGATTTCGCCTAAGAATATCATTGTGTTTGCTTTCACCTTTTTAAGCGGTTCGTCGTCTGTAAAAGTGTGGCTCTATAGTCTTTAGCGATAAAATAACATCTCAACATTTGAATATATGGCACTCAAGTCCTTCTGAATCTATGATGCCGAATTTTGAACGAGTTGGATTAGCCATATTCGTAAATAAGAGAATGATGTGAATACATTTCACATACTCGTGAGTTCGTCAATGATAAATTATTCAATAATTGGATTATTTTGCTTAGAACCAAGATATGGTCATGGTTTCGATGCGATGTGGAATGCACATGAAGCTTCATTATCATGTTATTGAGTTATATGCAGTAGAAAATGAGTCATCTATGGTCGACCAGGAACGTAGCCTAATTGCGTCATATCTATATATGCATGCAAAATCGGTATACAATTATATATAGACATATAATTCCTACATGATATATCTATATACATATTATGCAGTCAAATAAGTATCTTATTGTGCAACTGAATTAATTCAAGTGAATTAGGAACTAATTAGTTTAGTTGATTTAAGCATAATATAATAGGTTCTAAATTATAATTATGAAATTAGATTAAATAAGGCATACTAAAATGCACATAAGGCAGATAGTAGGGTTATACGGATTATCTTGTAGGAAAGGCACAATTATTTCTTAGGACATACCTTCAATTTTCCTCTGGTTAAATTATAGTCCTTATTCTGATTGCCCGCTAGAATCCTCATTAACAATTGTTATCGTCGATAAGCATCTTCAAGCGCGGCGGTTGTTGTATCCCATATCTTACACGATCCAATAATGTCTACCAGAGACAGTCAACGATCCGTCGCGATTGAAGTGTACGGAAGTCACTAGCATTGAATGAACCCTAGTGACATGAACAAATCTCCATGTCTTCACATCCTAAAGCCTAACAGTCTCATCGAATGAGCCAAAGAGGATGAGGTTAGATTGAGGGCTAAAATTGACGCAAAAAATAAAGTTGGTGTGGCCACGTAGGGTTTGACGCACTCGGTGGCGGTGATGATTCAGATGCGAGGGTATTGTAATATCCGTACCTTTCCATTTTTAGCAGTTTTCATTTTTGGTGTATGTCTATTTTTATCGACTCGATTGTAACCATTTCGACATTTTGAATCTACTTTATTCTTGGAGTTTTTCCATTTGGACGAGTTTCGAAGATGTTTTTACGTAATTCCATTTTATGTTATGTTTTGCCGTATGTACGTTGGATTCTCATAAAACTCGTTCGTTTTCTTTGTTTCGTTGTTTACACAAGTTCGTATGTTTGAGTTACTCATGTTGTGAGTTTCTGTTGGTGAATCCAACTATGTATCATGATTTTTGGACATTTGGGCCATTTTGTAATTTTCTATAAGTTTGGGGAACTTTATCTTCCTTGTCATATTTCGGATTTCCCGGTAGTCAGAATTGTATTTTCTTTCAGCGCTTAGCTCCGTCGTCTTGAATATTTCGTGTTTATGTTTCTGGATTCTGGCCTTGCTTTGCGTTTCGATATTCGTACCTTCTGCAGCAGTGTACTGAACTGAGCAGTACTGAACTGCTGCGTGAGTAGTGCACGCTACTCCTTATCTCTTGCGTGCACTATCGGTGTGCAGTTAGCGTACGCTAACTTGTAATTATAGCATGCGCTAACGACTTCAGCGTACTGGGCAGTGGGGCTTCTAAACTCAGGCCATCAGGTAGCGTGCGCAAGGCTTCCGTAGTGTACGCTATCGAGTAGTATTTAGCGCGCGCTAAACATGTCTAGCGCACGCTAGCGACGCCGGGCAGCAGCTACTGGACTGCTGCAACCCCCGTTAGTGCGCGATATCTTTTTATGGTTAGCGTGCGCTAGCTATGCATTATATAAATAGGAAAGCAGCCCCCTTTCTCGTCATTTTTCCTCCTCTTCTCATCCCTTGGGCGATTCCAGCGATTTTTGGGGCGATTGTGGAGTATAATCCGTGGAGTTCCATTACAGATCGATTATTGTGATCCAAGCTTAGTACATCATCATCTAAATCTATCTTCTCCACTTCAATTCAAGGTACATTTGATCTAGAATCCTAACTTTGTCAATTTTGGGGGTTTTCGGGTTTCGCTTGTTTAAACTCGAATTGTTCAAGTATATAATAATATTCCTTACCGATTGTTGTTATTGGGTGATTCCCAATTCGATTTTCGTTGAATTTAATCCGTGAATTGTCGATTCGGGGAGGTTTTGCGTAAATCTTCACCCGTATCGATTGAACGTATATTGTCTTAGCTTGTAATCGGGGTTGTGGGCATATTCCATTTGATTCTTGTTATCGTATAGGACTGAGTTATGTTAATCCTTTATTTAGGAACGGTCGTTTTCCCTCCGGATCATTCGTAGTCGTTCTTCATTCCCGTTTTGTCGAAGATGTCTCAAAGGCAAGTACTTTACATTTGTTTACATGTTCTAGTATTTGAATTATGGGATTTCGTGGTTGTTGTGGATGTATATGTGTATGTTCACCTAGGGACGGTCTGACGGGGCCTCTAAGGATACGTATTGCCGTGAGTGTGCATATCACAAACTAGGGTTAACCACCCAGGGATGTCCGACGGGGCTCTGCGGGGTACGGTGGCCGTGAGTCTCGTACCAACGGTTAACTTTGAATTGTTTTATTGGAGAAATGTGCTTTGTGCTTGTGCACCGCGAATCTTCTGGAATATAAATGTTTTATAAAATGATTTTTGGCGCATATTTCATCTGATTAGAATGGTAGTTAATAGATTGTACTTGCAATAGCAGTTGTCGCTAACCCCTTAAATGGGGGAAATACTTTTGTATTTCAGGTACAGGTCTTGGAGGCAAACGAGCATGCGAGCCGTACGAGGATAATGGGCAAGCGTGATTCTATTCAGTGGTTGTCCGTTTGGTGTATTGTCTCTTAAAATTATTTATTATGTCATTTGTTTAAGTACTCGAGTACTTCTTTCTTTTATTTATTAATTTTGTATACCCGTGTTGGGATGGATTTAATATTGAATGATATTGTTGAGTCCAGTCTTTTGACTTGAATTATGGAGTCGTGTGTATGTTGATGATGTTTGTCTTTTGTCGATTGTCAGTTTGGTACGTTAGGCTGGTGAACTCCAAGTGTGGGGTTCATGGCGCTGTAATATGCCCCGAACGTCTTGGGGGTGTTACAGAATATGGTATCAGAGCTTAGGTTTATGGATACCTAGGCTGTGGGTTATTTGGGTCTAGTTGAGTGTCGTTTTTGAACAGTATCACTGCTACACCATCATCTCAGTACGCCGGTGCTCGTAAGGTTTTCTTAACTTGTCTCGTTACGTTGTTCTGTTCTGTTCCTTTATTGTTAACTTGTTGCGTTTTGCGTTTGAACTGTACTCACCCGTTACTTCTTCAGAATATCTGCTGGTAGCGGACGCGGTCGCGGACGCGGTAGGGGACGTGGCACAGCCGGTGGGGCGGCCATGTCCGATAACGCAGGAACTGATTAGGCGATGCCTTCCTTGTCGAATAGTACTCCACTCAGTGCCGGGGGTCAGCAGGATGAGTCTGCTAACTCCGATAATACTCACGAGAATATCGGCGTAGCGAATATTCTACAGCAAGTAGCGAACCAGATGACGCTACTAACTCAGGCCTTTTTGGTCGGCCAAGCTAATGCTAACCCGGTTCCATCTACTGGATCCGGCACTGATAAGTTACTTCAGGACGTGATTCGTATGCATCCTCCGCAGTTTGATGGCACTTCTGACCCTTTCGGTTGGGAGAGTTGGTTATTTGAGATGGAGAAGGTGTTTGAGGCGGCTAACTGCTCCGAGGAGAGGAAGGTACCCATCGCTCAGTATTTCCTCGCCAAGGAGGCAGCAACGTGGTGGCAAGCGGTGAAACCACGTGACCGGGCAGCCACGTGGACAGAGTTCTGTGAGTTTATGGAGGACGAATTTTGTCTATGGCCAGTAAAAGAGGGGAGGATCCGAGCCTTCTTTGAGGCTAAGCCCCAGGATGTTCCTATTTCGCATGCGATCAAGGACTACAACTAGCAACTTCACTATGTGAGAAATCAGGTCCGAGATGAGCTAGATAAGATCCGCGACTTTGACATGCGGATGAATCCGAGGGTTGGTCACTAGATGTATGGTCTCGGGTGACTCTGAAAGATTATCAGGACAAGGCAATGGCTTATCAGATGTCGTTTTCTGCAACAGAGATGGCAACTGAGGGTAAGAAACTGAAGACCTCCGGTCAGTTTTCGGGGGATAAGTCTGGCGGGTATCAGAAGGCTCAGTTCGGTTCGCGAGTCTTCGGGAATCAGTCCCCGTCATTTGGGCAAGGAAATGGTTCTTAGTATGCTCCTACGGGTTTTGTTCGTGGTCCTACCTGCTTTATCTATGGTCGTCCCAGACATATGATGAGTGAGTGTGACAGGCCTCTGATTCAGTGTCTTCCTTGCGGTCGAATGGGGCATCGTGCCAAGTATTGTATAGATGCGGGTCGGGCACCAGTTACTCAGGTGTCAGCCCAAGCTGCTGGAGAACCGAGCATGAATCAGGCACCAACAGTTCCTCAGCCCCAGCAGAGTTTTGGTAGAGGTCGAGGATGTGGGCAATCTTCTAGAGGGGGAGCTTCTAGTGCTGGGTCTGTTCCGCCCCGTGTGTATGAGATGAGACGAGCTGGAGATCCTGACGCGACGGTGGCTACAGGTACCGTTCACATCCTTGACCATCCTGTTTCCGTGTTATTCGATTCTGGTGCTACGCATTCTTTCATATCTCTGGATTGTGTGCATCGTCTGCATGTTGATTGCCTAGTTGCATGTGAACCATTAGTTATTAAACTGCCTAGTGGGAATAGCATCGTGGGGGATCGTGAGATTAGAGATTTTTCTGTGAGTATCGCGGGGAGGGATTGGCCTTCTAATTTGATTGCGGTAGATATTAAATACGAGGATCTGATTCTTGGTGAGGATTGGCTGTATCGACATGGGGCGATCATGAATTATAGAACGAGAACCGTTTTGATGTTAGCCTCTGACGGTACCGAGCATTCTTTTGTGGAGCGTAAGCGGAGTAGTCAGAGATTTCTGATCAGCGCTATGAAAGCAGTGAGACTTCTTCAAGGAGGTTGCACTGGTTACTGGTGTTATGCTTTGAGATCGGAAGAAGGGGGAGTCGAACTATCGTCTATTCCAGTGGTGTGTGAGTATCCTGACATCTTTCCAGACGATTTGCCGGGTTTGCCGCCAGACCGAGAGGTTGAATTTACTATTGATTTAGAGCTGGTTGAAGCACCGATTTCTAAGACGCCATACCATATGGCGCCTACCGAGATGCTTGAATTGAAGAAACAGTTGGGAGAGTTGCTAGATATGGGTTACATCCGACCGAGCGCTTCGCCATGGGGCGCACCAGTCTTGTTTGTAAAGAAGAAGAATGGGTCACTTCGTCTGTGTATCGACTATCGAGAGTTGAACAAAGTAACTATCAAAAACAAGTATCCGCTCCTGAGGATTGATGACTTGTTTGACCAATTGCAAGGGGCAACCGTGTTTATGAAGATTGATTTGTGATCGGGGTATTACCAGCTCCGAGTGAAGGATTCCGATATTCCGAAGACGGCCTTTCGGACGAGATACAACCACTACGACTTTGTGGTTATGCCTTTTGGGCTAACCAACACCCCAGCCATGTTCATGCAGTTAATGAACAAAGTCTTTATCGAATACCTCGATAAGTGTGTAGTTGTCATTATCGACGATATCCTGATTTACTCGAAGAGCGAGGAGGGGCATGCACATCATTTGCATATTGTGTTGGAAATCTTGAGAACTCAGCGTCTTTTTGCGAAGTTCTCAAAGTGTGAGTTTTGGTTGTGGGAGGTTATGTTTCTCAATCATGTGATCTCGGCCGAGGGTGTTCGTGTGGACCCATATAAGATAGAGGCAGTGTTGGATTGGGCGCCGCCAAAGAACGTGAAGGAGATCCGTAGTTTTCTGGGTTTGGCGGGGTATTATCGTAGATTTGTCGAGGGGTTCTCTAAGATCGCTCGACCACTTACTCAGTTGTTGCAGAAGTCAGAGAAGTTTGTGTGGACCGACGAGAAACAGAAGAGTTTCGAGGAGTTGAAGAAGCGGTTGAAGATCGCTCCCGTTTTGGCCTTACCGAGTGGTAATGAGGGTTTCTCAGTTTATAGTGACGCTTCGGTCCAAGGGCTTGGATGTGTACTCATGCAGCATGGGGATACGATTGCCTATGCTTCCCGTCAGCTGAAACCGTACGAGTTAAATTACCCTACCCACGATCTTGAGTTGGCCGCAGGTGTGTTCGCATTGAAGATCTGGCGTCATTACTTGTATGGCTCGTCGTGTCATATTTTCACCGATCACAAGAGCCTGAAGTATATTTTCACGCGGAAAGAGCTGAATGTGAGACAGAGAAGGTGGTTGGAGTTAATTAAAGATTACGACCTCGAGATCCTTTATCATCCGGGTAAGGCAAATGTGGTGGCAGATGCCTTGAGCCGGAAATCGGTATCGCTTCGGGAACTTGAGTTACTTACGGCCCAGCTAGGACTCCAGCGAGAGTTGATGAGGTTGAGTATTGAGGTTGTACTACCAGAGGGTGTCGGGCAGTTGCGCACTCTTGAGATCTCTTCGTCTATAGTCGACGACATTAAATCGAGGCAGTTGGAGGATCCGATGTGTATTCAGCTCCGCGAGAATGTGGTAAAGGGGAAAGCCCCGGGATTCGTAGTACATGAGAATGGTGTGTTGAGATTCCGAGGTCGGCTGTGTGTTCCGAACGACTTGGAATTGAGGTAGAGCATTATGCGAGAGGCTCACGCGTCAACTTACGCAGTCCATCCGGGCTCGAGTAAAATGTATAAGGACCTTAGGAAGAGTTTCTGGTGGAATGACATGAAGAATGAGGTAGTTTAGTTTGTGGCTAAGTGTTTGACTTGTCAATAAGTCAAAATCGAGCATCTGCGGCCAGTTGGGTTGTTGAAACCACTTTCCGTCCCAGAATGAAAGTGGGAGGATATCTCGATGGATTTCGTCACGAATTTGCCGAGGACGAAGACCGGAATGAATATGGTGTGGGTGATCGTGGACCGACTGACTAAGTCGGCACATTTTCTGGGCATCAAGGACACTTGGGGTCCAGAAAAATTGGCACGTATTTTTATCACACAGATCGTGAGACTTCATGGGACGCCGAAGACTATTATTTCGGACAGAGATGGCCAGTTTGTATCGCATTTTTCGCAGGCGGTACATAAGACATTGGGGACACGTTTGCATTTGAGCACATCTTTCCATCCTCAGACCGACGGGCAGTCCGAGCATACCATTTAGACGTTGGAGGGTATGTTACACGCATGTGCGTTAGACTGAAGTAGTGACTGGGAGGAGCATCTGGCCTTGATCGAGTTTATTTATAATAATAGCTGGCACGCGTCGATTAAGATGGCACCGTATGAGGCGCTTTATGGCCGACTATGCCTATCATTAATATGTTGGGACGAGCCATCCGATTTAGTTGGCACCGAGTCGGATCTTGTATTGGAGACGAGGAAGAAAGTTGAGTTAATTCGAGAGAGGATGTTGGCAGCTCAGAGCCGACAAAAGTCTTATGCGGATGTTAGGCGTCGACCTTTGGATTTTGAGGTAGGGGATCATGTATTGTTGAGAGTGTCTTCGTCGAAGGGAGTTTTCCGTTTTAGGAAAAAGGGGAAGCTCAGTCCAAGGTATATTGGACCTTTTGAGATATTAGAGAGGGTTGGCGAGTTAGCGTACCGTTTGGCATCACCTCCGTCGTTGAGTCATGTGCATAGTGTATTTCACGTCTATCAGTTGAGGAAGTATGTTCCGGACCCGACCCATGTTATTGATTTTGGGGACGTGGAGATCGAGAAGGACGTTACATTTGAGGAGAGGCCCGTTAGAATTTTGGAATGTCGAGATAAACAGTTAAGGCACAAAACCATTCCTTTGGTTAAAGTGCAATGGTCGAGGCACGGAGTAGAAGTAGCAACGTGGGAGTTGGAGGAGGATATGCGTTTGAGGTACCCCGAGCTTTTTGATTATTAAGTTTCGGGACGAAACTTCTTTCTAGAGGGGGAGAATGTAATATCCGTACCTTTCCATTTTTAGCAGTTTCTATTTTTGGTGTTTGTCTATATTTATCGACTTGCTTGTAACCAGTTCGACGTTTTGAATCTACTTTATTCTTAGAGTTTTTCCATTTGGACGAGTTTCGGAGATGATTTTACGTAATTCCATTTTTATGTTATGTTTTGCCGTATGTACTTTCGATTCTCGTAAAACTCGTTCGTTTTCGTTGTTTCGTTGTTTACACAAGTTCGTATGGCTGAGTTAGTCATGTTGTGAGTTTCTGTTGGTGAATCCGACTACGTATCATGATTTTCGGATATCTGGGACATTTTGTAATTTTCTATAAGTTTGGGGAACTTTATCTTTCAGCGCTTAGCTCCGTCGTCTTGAATATTTCGTGGTTATGTTTCTGGATTTTGGCCTTGCTTTGCGTTTCGATTTCCGTACTGAACTGAGCAGTACTGAACTGCTGCGTGAGTAGCGCACGCTACTCCTTATCTCTTGTGTGCACTATCGGTGTGCAGTTAGCGTACGCTAACTCCTAATTATAGCGTGCGCTAATGACTTCAGCGTACTGGGCAGTGGGGGTATTGAACTCAGGATTCTGTACTCTGTCCATCACGTAGCGTGCGCTAGGCTTCTGTAGTGTATGCTATCGAGTAGTATTTAGCGCGTGCTAAACATGTCTAGCGTACGCTAGCGACGCCGGGCAGCAACTACTGGACTGCTGCAACCCCCGTTAGCGCGCGCTATCTTTTGATGGTTAGCGTGCGCTAACTATGCATTATATAAATAGGACAGCAGCCCCTTTTCTCATCATTTTTCCTCCTCTTCTCATCCTTGGGGAATTCTAGCGATTTTTGGGGCGATTGTGGAGTATAATCCGTGGAGCTCCATTACAGATCGATTATTGTGATCCAAGCTTAATACATCATCATCTAAATCCGTCTTCTCCACTTCAATTCAAGGTATCTTTGATCTAGAACCCTAACTTTGTCAATTTTGGGGGTTTCGGGTTTTGCTTGATTAAACTGGAATTGTTCAAGTATATTATAATATTCCTTACCGATTGTTGTTATTGGGTGATTCCCAATCCGATTTCCGTTGAATTTAATCCGCGAATTGTCGATTCGAGGAGGTTTTGCGTAAACAATCGCCCATATCGATTGAACATATCTTGTCTTAGCTTGTAATCGGGGTTGTGGGCATATTCCATTCGATTCTTGTTATCATATAGGACTGAGTTATGTTAATCCTTCATTTAGGAACGGTCGTTTTCCCTCCGGATCATGCTCAGTTGTTGTTCGTTCCCGTTTCATCGAAGATGACTCAAAGGCAAGTACTTTACATTTGTTTACATGTTCTAGTATTTGAATTATGGCTTTTCGTGGTTGTTGTGGATGTATATGTGTATGTTCACCTAGGGACGGTCTGACGGGGCCTCTAGGGATATGTATTGCTGTGAGCATGCGTATCACGAACTAGGGTTAACCACCCATGGATGTCCGACGGGGCTCTGCGGGGTACGGTGGCCGTGAGTCTCGTACCAACGGTTAACTTTGAATTGCTTTGTTGGATAAATGTGTTTTGTGCTTGTGCACCGCGAATATTCCGGAATATCAACGTTTTCTAAAATGATTTTTGGTGCATATTTCATCTGATTAGAATGGTAGTTCAAATGGATTGTACTTGCACTAGCAGTTGTCGCTAACCCCTTAAATGGGGGAAATACTTTTTTATTTCAGGTACAGGTCTTGGAGGAAAACGAGCATGCGAGCCGTACGAGGATGATGGGCAAGCGTGATTCTATTCAGTGGTTGTCCGTTTGGTGTCTTGTCTCTTTAAGTTATTTATTATGTCATTTGTTTAAGTACTCGAGTACTTCTTTCTTGAATTTATTAATTTTGTGTACCCGTTTTATATGGAATGATATTGTTTAGTCTAGTCTTTTGACTTGAATTATGGAGTCGTGTGTATGTTGATGATGTTTGTCTTTTGTCGATTGTCGGTTTGGTACGTTAGCCTGGTGAACTCCAAGTGTGGGGTTCACGGCGCTGTAATATGCCCCGAACGTCTTGGGGGTATTACAGGTATGATCATCAAATGTGAAGGATCTGTTTACTCGGCGACCAAGAACTCCGACAATTTGGAGAGTTCGAGGTTCGCAGGTCACGATAGCTGCTGAATTGAGGATTGTGGAAACAGCGATCAGAGCGGGCGATCTGGGATTGTTGTGGATCGAGGTCTAGCGATGATTGCAGATTGGAGGTGTGCTGGTTTGGGGTTCAGTCCATGGTCGCAAATGGAAGCAACATTAGCGGAGGTGTGTGAGCGCGTGCATCCGGCCGTGCAACAGATCCGTGAAGAAGACAACGGCGGAAATTACGGTTTCAGCCGCTTTATTTTTTCCGGAACTTCCAAATTTTTTGCACGATTTTTCTTGCACTTAATTGGTAGATGATGTGCTGATAACTTGTTGTAGAGAATGCAAAAGTAGACAGAAAAGTAGGCAAAAGTTGTTTTATTGTTCTCATTAATGATATCCCTATATATAGGGAGACATTACAATACATCAGGCTTAATCCTACACTTACTAGGAAAGTCCATAACTTGCAGGCGATGGCACGTATTTACTTTAACAACATGAGAGTTTTTGACTATTTTTTAATTTCATTACTAAGAACTTTACCGTTCAAATTTTGATCATTTTTTATATTATTTATTTTATTTTGGCAATGTTCATTCCTTTTTCTCTCTAGACTACTGCACCAAAGTCAAATTCAACCCCAAACCAAACCAAACCAAACATACCCAGTATATCCCGCTCAAAGCAGGGTCTGGGGAGGGTAAGATGTACGCAGACCATGCCCCTACTTATTACGGTAGGGAGGCTGTTTCCGTGAAGACCCCCAGCTTAGTGCACAGCAGAATCTTGTGTGATAAATACAAAGGAAAACGTATGATTCGAAAAAGCTCGAGTCCATACCTGAGCCCATGGCTTGATCCACATGGGACTTACCTAAGCGGAATTTGGCTACTTCACACCCAATGAACGCTGCTCTAACAAAAGAGAGGTTGGCTCTGCGCGCAGCTCCCTGTCAAAAATACACCACACGCAAAGACAATAGAATAAAATATACAATAAAAGTAAAAATGTAATGCTCTAGGTCAAAGCTAACCGAGACAACCCAACCCTGAGCCTCTCAACTACAGCACTGCTCCCTACAAAAGAATCCACAACTCTGATCTGGCGTCTCCAAGCGCACCTATCAACAGTCATGGTCTCGGAAAGGTTTAAGGCCTTCAAATCTAATCTCAGTTGCTCCTCCCACGTCCTCCTAGGTCTGCCTCTCCTCCTCTCCCCGACAACCATTAAACTCTCGACCCTCCTCACCGGAGCAGATGCCTGCCTCCTGCGGATGTGGCCAAACCATCTCAATCTCCCTTCCCTAACTTTCGCTGAAATGGGCGCCACTTCCAGCGCGTTCCTGAAAATCCCGTTCGCAATTCTATCTAACATTATGCGACCACACGACCAACGTAACATTCTCATTTCAGCCACTTCCAACTTGCTCTCAAGCAACTTCTTCATCGCCCAACATTCGGAGCCATATAACATTGCAGGTCGGATTGCCGCTCTATAGAATTTACCCTTCAACTTTAGAGGGACTTTCTTGTCGCACAGGACCCCTGTCGCTGCTCTCCACCTTAGCCACCCCGCCTTGATGCGATGCGTGACATCATCTTCACACTCACCTTCCTTCTGAATGATCGAACCTAAATACTTGAACTTATCCGTTTGGGGTACGATCTGATCTGCAATCTTAACTTCAACATCTTCCTCATTGGCCTCACCACTAAAGTTACACCAGAGATACTCGGTCTTAGACCGGCTCACACGCAAGCCCTGGGATTCTAACTTAGCCCTCCAAAGCTCCAACTTCGAGTTCACCTCCCTCCTCGACTCCGCCACTAACACAATGTCGTCAGCAAAAAGCATGCACCACGGGATGCCATCTTGAATCCCTCGTGAAATGACGTCAAGGATTAGAGCGAAGAGAAGAGGACTTAGCGCCGACCCCTGGTGTAGCCCTATCTCAACGGGAAAATACTGGGTGTCACCAACTGGGGTCCTAACGCACGTCCTAGCTTGGGAGTACATGTCTTGGATCGCCCTAACGAACGGCAACGACACCCTCCTCTCTACTAGGCTCCTCCAAATAACATCGCGCGGGATGCTATCATAAGCCTTCTCTAGATCTATGAACACCATATGGAGGTCCTTACGCCGCTCTCTAAACTTCTCCATAAGGCGTCTGACGAGATGAATGGCCTCAGTCGTGGACCTCCCCGGCATGAAGCCAAATTGGTTCTCTGAGATCTCCACTTCTCTTCTAACCCTGCATTCCACCACTCTTTCCCAAAGTTTCATAGTATGACTGAGGAGTTTAATACCCCTATAGTTACTACAACTCTGAGCATCGCCTTTGTTCTTGAAAAAAGGCACGACAATACTATGCCTCCACTCTGTCGGCATCTTAGAGCCTTTGAGGAGGATGTTGAACAGCTCTGTTAGCCACTGAACACCGACTTCCCCCAGAGAAAGCCACACCTCAATAGGGATCTGATCCGATTCAACCCCCATCTCCTCAAATCTATAAAACGCGTTTTATTCTTCCATCATTTTCTCTGTTTCTCTCCTCATCAAAACCCTAATTACCATATTATTTAATTCATCTTTCAATACAGGTTTCTGTATTGGAAAATGGAGTACTGAACCTAATTTGTTATCCTTGTAATTGTAAAATAATTCAGCTGATGGACAAAGTTGTGCTAAAATATTCGATATGTTTCTTTTAATTTTGCAATTAAATTAGGAAATTTATCAAACATTATGTAGAAGTTACAAATGACAACTGAAATTCTCATAACCTGGGTTGGAGGATGGAAACCTCAATATCTGGAGCCAATTGATCCACTTATTATAGGAGATCTGATCTGCCTAGGTGGGGTTGCTGCCACCAAAGGAGACCTGCCGCATGACCTCTATAACTATGACAACGTTCTCCATAGTAAACGGAACATTACCCCGGCCCTCATCTTCCTTAAAATCGAGTTCTAAAACCCTCTTCAATTTAGTTGCTCATAACGCCCCTTCTTCCACATTTTCATGATTGACGCCTAGTTAATATTTTATTGCATAAATTTGCATAGTACCATAACTTCATAATAATTACATTTTAAGTTGTTACAAATCATCAAATTTACTACATTTCGGTGGTATGATAGGGTTACAGTTCATCGTTTTCTTTCTTTTAGACTCAATAAAGACTTGATTTCTTACTATGGTGGTCAAAGAAAATTGTAATCTAACTGCTAGACCAGTCAATTAAGATAAAATTGACACCGCCCTAAATTACTAGACACCGCCCTATAGTATTACCTTTTTGTCCATTTGACAATCTTTCATTATTTCTACCCAACAAACCAACACACAAGTTTTTCATTACTAAATCTAGAAATAATTTTTCATTTATTCTAGAGAACACACAATCAAATATATATCGTCAATATCATCGACAACTACGAAAATGGACGAGAATTCACATCTGGAGGTAATTTTTCGGAGAAAATGACGCAGACGTCTGAATATTCTGCCTGTTCCATGGTACAGGCGTCCACAGTTTCCGCCTAGACCATGGTACAGGCGTCTGCTACGGACGCTCCGTCCTAGGTCTAGGCGTCTAAACCAGGCGCCTAAACCATGGTCTGGACGTCCGATTCAGACTGTTCCATGGCTAGGCATCCGATTCAGACGCCTGTACCGTGGCCAAGCGTCCATGCCCGACGCCTCGGCCATGGTCCAGGCGCAATTTTTGGAAGCCTGGACCCTTTTTTGCATGATTTTAAATTTTAATAATAATATTATTGGTATTATTATTAACATTCTGTCAATTAAAAATTTCAGGTTATATTGGAAGAATTTAAAGGTGACGATGTTGATTATAGTGGTTATTTCGTTAATGACGAAATATTCGCTAGTGATTGTGATGCGATTGGTTGGGCGAAAAAAATTGCTCTTCAAATTGGTTTCGAGTTGATCATTTCGTCGCACAAGAATAAAGGAAAGACAAAGCTATTGAGATGTAACCGCGGTGAACGGTACAGAGGTGTATTAAGAGATTTGGATGTCGCAGTTCGAAAGGACACAAATACGAAAGCATACAAGTGTACATTTCCGATAAAGGCCGAACAATTGCATGACATGAGTGGTTGGATAATCAGACCGATATCTGGGAGTAAGGGTATGCACAATCACTCATTTATTTTATATCCGGAGGGGCATCGTCAAATGAGTGGACTGAGTAAATCGGCTAAACAAGTTGTTCGTGAGATGAGTGCTGCTCAAGCCAAGCTGTGTGCCATCTTGGCGGCCATTCAGAATAAATTTCCCGAGGACAAACCGACTAGACGACATATCTATAATTATAGAGACCACTTGAAGAAGCATGATTTTGAAGAAAGAGATATCGTCGGTCAGTTTCACCATTTGGCTGTGACGAATAACTACGTACATTGGATGCAGGCTGACCCGGATACAAATGATGTTACCCACGTGTTCATGGCACATCCAACATCAATCAACTTAATCCGGGCCTACAGATGGTTCATTGGCATGGATTCTACCTACAAACTGAATAAGTATAAGATGCCATTTCTCGAGATAGTCGGGATGACTCCATGTAACAAGAACTTCCTAATCGCCTATGCAATTATGAAACATGAGACCGAATCGAGCTATGCGTGGGTGTCGGATGTGCTATCGGCATCAACCAATCGCCCCTCGACAGGAATGCGAAGTATCTACCACACATCATGTAACATGATGGTCATCTCTCCGAACGGCATGTGAAAAGAGTTCGTATCGGGCTGCCACCGCTCAATGAATGTAGAAATCAACGGGGAGTCAATATGTCTGAACATGGCGTCCGTCAGGTGGGATAACCCAGTCCCACTGGTCCGACTCACTAAAGAGGGTGACATCACTGAGCGCCACTGACTCAAGCTCTGACAAGCAGTAGTCCTGGTGTGACACTTCAGCAAACCTCTCATATATCCAGTCCAGATATGCGTGGCGACATGCCCACCGAAACTCAGGATAACGCTGCCGTCGATAGGGCCACCAGGCATCTCCTTAGTAACCATCCAAGATGTGTCATCCTCTGCCCTATTTACTACTGGTAGACCCGGAAGTGACAAACCTCCCCCCTCTCCCCTTCCGAACCCGGCACGAAAAGGAAGAAGAATCATCACCGCCCTCCTAATCGTCGACCTCATCGTGCGAATAATACTCGCTCGAATCCTCAGTACCAAAATCAGTATAAGGTACGTCCTCGAATCCCCTACGCTCTGCCTCCCGCTGTCTACGAACGGAAGCATCAACACCACGAGCTCTGGTGTGACGCGCTCCAGAACCCATCAAATCTGTGACTAGGGGCATAGATTTGCCCGCTCCTCCTCTCATCTGCATTTAGCAAACAATATAACTAATAAGTAATAATCATACAAACAATACACATTATTAATTATTAATTGAAAATTTTATTTTTTTCCGAAAAAATGATTGGGGCATCCGGCCAGGACGCCTGAACCAAGGCAAGGGCGTCTAGTCTGGACGCCACGACCATGGCTCAAGCGTCCGTCCCAGACACCTATTCCAGTGGCTAGGCGTCCGATTTGGATGCCTGTGCACTCCAACACGGCGGCCGCGGCCAAAGTACCAGTAAAACGAAAAAAATTAGTTACCGGAGCTTTTTCTTTTCCAGTCCTGGCGGCGGATGGTGGCGGTGCGGCGGCGGACGATGGCTATGCGGCGGTGGTGTGGCGGCGGTGCAGCTGCGGCTGGTGGGGTCTTTACAATAGGTCGAGAGAGAAAAGTATTAAGAAATTAGGATTACAAATCTGCTTAATATGAAATAAGGGCAAAAGGGTAATATTATAGGGCGATATCTAGTAATTTAGGGCGCTGTTTAGTAATCCAGTAATCTAACTGCTAGACCAATCAATTAAGATGAAAGAAGCTTGACAATCTAAGGGACAACCCAATCAATCAAGATGAAAAAAAGCCTAGATCTTGATGATAGAAGTCCAAAGAAAGAGACTATTTGATTCGGAAAATGAACTGATGGAGTTGAGATCTCGATATATGTGTAAAGATATATCAATTGTTCGCTTATATAAATTGTTTATCCTATGAATTTTAAACTATATCATTATAATAAAATTATAAATAAAGGCAACCTACTACAATTCTAGTAAAGTAAAAACTGGACTAAAATATAAATAAGCAGAGGTGAGTAGAACTCTTTTCGTAAGGTATCCCTAAGATAAAACTGCTATGTTTCGGAGTTAGGTGCTCTCCGAAACTCAGAACTCTGGCAATCGTTTAAGTACTGAAAACTAGGCACGAGAAGCAGGAAGAAATATATGTTGTAGTATGTTGATGTATGATCGTATTTCCATACTCTATTCGTATGCAAATGAAGTGCAGAATGTTAGGAATATGACCTAGAATGCCACTCAGAGGATGAGAGAGTGAGAGCAACGTATTGTAGTTATGAACATTAATTGGATAAGGTATTTATTATTGCTATATTATTATATATCACTGGCATCATGATTTGGTATGTAGAATAATTGTCCCTGCATTTGAGAGCAAACATTCCACTCTTATGAAGATAAGGAGATAGGCACTGAAAGTGTTTAAGGCTCAAATGCTTAACTGGTTCGCAAGTCGATAAAATTAACTAGACGTTAAGTTTAGATAAGACTTGTATAACGTGTACTTTGTCATGTAGATTGCTTGTTTAAGTACTGGAAACTAGGAACGAGAAGCAGGAAAGAATATATGTTGCAATATGTTGATATATGACCGTATTTGTATATTTTGTTCGTATGTGAAGGAAGTACAGAATGTTAGGAATATGCCCACGAATGCCACTCAGAGGATGAGGGAGTGAGAGCAATGCATTTTAATTATGAACATTAATTGAATGAGGCATTTATTATTGCTATATTATTATATATCATTGGTATCGTGATTTCGTATATAGAATAATAGTCCCTGCATTTGAGAGCAAACATTCCACTCTTATGAAGAAAGGATATAAGCATCGGAAGTGTTTTGGGCTTGAATACTTAACTGGTTCGCAAGTATATAAAATTTAATTGGGCAATAAGTTTAGACAAGACTTGTATAGCGTGTTTGACATGTAAAGTTCCTGTTTTCACTAAGGATTAGTGGTATCACACGTTATTGGTATGCTAATGGGATTAGTATACTCGGACTCAACTCATCTCGATTCGGTCACATGCATTTTGCTCTGGGATAGTCAATGATTGAATCGAAAAGTTGTGATAGGCATATGTGAACCTTTGACTTCAGGATTAAATAAGAGATGTGCTTGTGATATTGAGTTATTCATTAGAGTAGTTCGATTTAATCACCGGTTGGTGGGATCAACCTCGAAGTGCAACTTAGTGGGCAAGTAGCAGTACCTACCAAGATATGATTATTTTCCCGTAAGTGAACAGGTAAAGGTCTTATGCGGTTAATGGAAAATAAGACCATAAGTCTTTGATCAAAGAATTTAGAGGTAGTTGTATTTGATACAAAAGAGCTCAGTGATCTCAGTTTTCATTAACAAATGCATAAAGTCAAGTTATAATAGGGTTTGACATTACCGTGACCCTAATACTTGATCAGGACATTTGATTGAAGGGTTTATACGTATATGGTATTCATAACGAATGATTCGAACTCTCCAGTCAAATTGAAGAAGCTGAAGAATACGCATAAGAAGACTTCACCCTTCAATATTACCAGGACCATCCCCATTTAGCAGAAAGACCACCACCTGCGAGTCCATTTGAATCTCCACCTGATTATTGTATCCTCTACTCCACGCCAAGCTAGGCCCTTCAAAAGCACCACAAAGCTCTGCAACATAAGAGTTGGCTACCCCCAAATGACGCGTGAAACCTCCTAGTCACCGACCATATATGAGCATCACGCAAAACACCACGACAACCCCCAACACTGTTGCCATCCCTTGAAGCTCCATCAGAATTAATAGTAATAAACCACTCCTCCGCCGGTTTCCAAGAAACATTCACGTTAACCTTAACATGCTTCTCATTAGGACTAAAATGCTTCTTGCTCTTTGAGTAATTATCCACATATTGCCTGATAATTACCTCTGTAGCACACGGCCAAACAAACTCAGGATCATGCACGCACCATGTTATTGCGCCATTTCCATAAAAAGCAACATGTAGTAGCCCATATATTCCTCCAAGAATCCCCTTCCTCGCTACCAACATTGAAATTAACCCAATCCACAAATGGAAGACCATAGAAATCCGAATGCAACCCACTTGGCACTAATCTTCGCCAAACCGAAAGAGCACACGGACAATCCCTAAGGACATGCAATATAGTTTCAGTCACACCAACACAATGATAACAATCATCACTAACGATGCAAACAACACTTACAAGCGAACAAAGCAATTAAAGCAATCAAAGCAAACAAATAGCATCGTGAAGAGCAAGAGTTCAAAAGTTCTTATTTGAAGAAGCTCTTAGTTGGAGAAGACAATCACTCATGTCTTAAAACCCGAGTTCGGTGTACTTCACTGGTTGAAGTGTGCGTGACTGATAGGCATCCGAGGATTTGAGATCAATAGGTGCTAGGCAGTCAAGGAGTTGCAACGATAAGATTTCCACTGGTTAGAAGTTGTTGTACCTATTAAGAATCACTGTAATATTTATCGCTGGTTGAGAATTATAGTGAATTCATCTGCAACTAGTTTGGAGAAAATTGGATTAGTAGAGGATTACCCCGCCTCTAAAACCACGATAACTGCGTGCGTGTTTTACTACTTTCATCATCATACTTACCTGCTGCATACATACTTAACTGTTCCGTTGTTTAGTTATTTGGTTTCGTCATCAGCTGACTTCCGCATACCTGTCTACAGACGACTTCAAGTCATCTGTACCTATCAACTGAGAAACTCACCCTTTGTGGAAAAGAGTTTCAATAAGTCTATTCACCCCCCCTCCTCTCTAGACTTATTCCTGGACGACTTGTGACCTACAAGTGGTATCGGAGAGGTTTTGGTATGATCCTATCATTCATTCCATGTTGGGTTACAGTGTGAGCCACGGGACTGGCCAAGTGTTACTCACACTATTTAATTACTCACACCATGTGTCACGGGACGGGAGTTCCGAAGCCCGTGCGGCGTCCCAGGTGCCCTCACACCATGGGACCAGCCTATCCCTCATAACATGCCAACTGGTTTCGCCCTGCCATGGGCTCATCAGGAAGACGGCATTAGCCCCCGACCAGTTGTGCCCTACCAGCAACGATCCCCTTCATAGTCAAGTCCTTGACTAGCGACAAGCTCTCCGGACTAAACCGGCCGGTAGATGCCCGACTCGGCTGACCGATGCATCCGGGCAAACAACGCCTTAACGCTAATGTCGCCCCCTTTACCCCTCTTGTGGCAATCTAACCAGAAGGCACGCCTCATTTGGACGGTCAACAAGGACACGACATATCGGGTCGTGACATCCTCCCCCACTCAAATCACAGCACGTCCTCATGCTGGGGAAGAATGTTTCTTTCCGCACACTGTATTGCCCCACGCACACAAAACGATCGTGGCCAAACACATACGGCACCATCCCCAGATGGACAGGCTCTTCACTCGCGCGCCTTGCGCTAGCCCGCAGTGCTCCGCGCACATACCGCATCACCAATCGACATCAACCTTCACCCTACGCACTTCCCGGCGTTAGTACCTCGGTTGAACGACATTCCCTCGGCCGCTGCATTTTTGCCGCATGTCGAGGTTCCAAAATGGCCCACGATGATCCACGCTCTTACACCCCAGTCACCGAAAGGTGGAGCTACCAAAAGTGTGCAATACAAGTGTGTCCACATTCCGGACCGTCTGATCTCACAAGCCTAGGACCACCTCTCATTCCGGCATAGAATCGGTTCATGTTCTCCGCCTAGAAGCCTTGACAGGAGCCGCACTTTGACCGTGCCCTCTTTGCACCAGCGTTCACTCCCCGCCCTCATCGGTTTCGGCAGAACATGACCACACCCGAACCATACCGTACTAAGAGAGGTTTCGGCTCCGATACCATGTTGTCATGGGATGACTCTGCGACTAGCCGATCTCGTGTGCCACTCAGCTCACTTTTAGCTAAGTCAGGCTAACTCCACTCCTTATGATGTACTAACGGACTTGGAAAGCAAGAAACTAAGGGTTGAAGACTACAAGGTAAGAAGAGGTTTTGTATTATATGAACTTCAAAGATTACAAGCACTTCTTGATTACACTTCTTAATGATCTTGATAATACTTCTTGATCTTGTTGATAGTCTTGGAGCAAATGAGCTCCCCCTATTTATACATCTCCCACCTCCTCTTATGGAGGGTTCTAGAGAAGTCTACAACTTTTCTCCTATCTTTACATAATAAGAATACACTAGAACATTTCATACATATCTTTACATTTCAAGACTTGTATGATATTTCTAGGCTATTCCACAAGCCTTCTAAGATCCAACCTTTCTTGAAGGTTCTTGAGGGTTCTGCTTTCATCCGGGCGCTCCAGCTCATTCCAGTCCATCTCGGCCAGCTTCGGCCCGCTTCGGCCCATCCCGGCCCGCATCGGCCCGACACAGTCCTCTTACTTCCGCAACCTTCTGGAGTCTTCCTGAACCTTCTGGGCCATTCTGGTCCGCACCTGGCTGCTCCTGGTCGAGTCTTCCCCGCCGAGTGCTTCCCAGTGTTGTTACCCAAAATATTATCCAGAGATGATATTGCTGGAATGGTCGAGTAACAAACAAAATGCGAGAGCACGTCCGTAGGGAAATAAATAACACAAGATTTTTCGGGGTTGTTAGTCCCGGGCTTGAATGCTCTCGCGAGATGTTATTAATATAAATACTAGTGAGTATAGATATTAATGTTAGAGTATAATTACAATGAGTGTAATGACTCTAGTTATCTTAGCTATCGAGTGCTGAAGATTGCCGGAAGAACCAAAGTTGAAGCTCTATGAGTTCTTGTTACAAAGATGGAGAGTTCTCCATATTGTTTGCTTTCAGTGTTATGTGTTCACTTTGTAAACTGTCACTGTGTTAACGCTTTTTTACTGTCTTTTGGCCACTGCTGGAGGCCTTCTATTTAAAGGAGACGAGGTTGCTAGATTCTCCCTGTCCAACCCAGGAGACTGCCGTTTCCTGTATTAAAATAAGGTGGGCGATCGTCCCATCACGTGGGACTGTTTCCTTAAAGTTCGCAGCTGCTGCTGGTTGCCTGAGGCGCGAACCAATAAGGAGGCGGCAGGTGCCTCTTCTTGCTGTCCTGGGCGGTCCCACCTTAGGTCCTTTCGGCGGGCCTGTCGGTTGGTGAGGCCGTCCCTATCACGGACAACTGCTGATGGGCTGGAGTAGGACCCTGTTCTTGCGGCGCCTTTTGCGTATCTGCATGTGGGTCTTCACCCAAGATTCGGTCTTCGAAGACTTTGACGGGTTTCGGATTCACACGTGGCATGGGACAATCGTCTCCAGTCGGACATTAGAGGCGATCGCCAGATGCCAATAGACGATCACCTTGGACGTCGACTGCTAGGTTCTTGCCCATCATCTGTCTTCTTTAGCTGGCTCCTGACTATTATACCGATCGCCATCGAGGCGTATAAATCGCCGCACAACAATTGCCCCCCAGCTCGCTCCGATGTTGAAGACGTGGGGTGAGGTGGTACTGTTGGCGATCACCTGTTTTAGACGAGCGACTCATCTACTTATGAAGCGGACGATCGTCGCCTGGACGAACTGATTTTGAACTTGGACGATCTCCTTAGGCGCTGGAGATAGCGGGAAGTGGAGGCGGGCTTTCGAAACATCACAGGGACACGCGTCGCGCTCCCGTTGGAGGAGTCCGACAGTTTTTCTCAGACTTGTTGCCTGGCGTGCCCTCGAAACTACGTGTACGTGATTTTCGAGGGCTGCATTTAATGTGTCTCCCCCGACAGTTGCACTTCAGCCCCCGGGATTCCGCCTATTTGCACAGAGGTCCCTTCTCTCGCCTATAAAAGGGCTAGGGCTACTGGAGTTTAGATATTTATGTGCCCTTGCCTTTAGACGAAGACTCTGCCGAAATTCCTTGAAGCTTCTTGCGCCGATCGACTTTCTTTCTAGGTAAGAACAAAAATTATCTCCCCCTTTTTCTCTTCGAACATGTCTGGAGGAGGATCCAATGTGTATGAGGTGGGTAGCTCTTCCGCCACCGCGGCTTCACCTGCCCGGGAAAGGACCTCCGCGACTCTTCAAATGGAGATGGCCGTTGAGGCCATTCCTGCAGGAATCGCACCCGCGGAGCTTGAAGAGCTTTTTAACAAGGCTGACGCGGCGAGGTCGGCGGTGGCGGGGCAGATGGGCTCGCCGGTAGACGAGGACGAGGCGGTGAGGCTGTATTGGGAGCAAAACAGTGTGTTCGGCCCTGCCTTTCTGGAATTCGCCGGACTTATGGAGAGGTTGGCCGGACCACGTCCTCAGTTTGATTTCGGTGCATACTCAGTCGCCCACCCCTATGAACCCGTGAAGCGGACATCATTCCGGGCCGCGGACCGATCCTCGTGGACCCTCGGTCAGATCCGGAGTTCGGTGACCAGGAAGGACTTGAGTCGCTAGAGGGCGAAGTTCCATATCCCTTCTGATGTCTCATTGTATGTGCCCTTGGAGAACGAACGCGCCGACCAACCTCCCGAGGATATGGTCGCCGTTAACGAACTGATCCTGGAGGCCGGTTTGCGGTTCCCATTGCCGTTCGCCGTGTCATACCTGCTGACTGCATGGAATGTGGCGCCGCTCCAATTGACGTCGAACGCCTGGTTGCAGATCGTCAGTACCTTGACTCTTTTTGGCGGTCACCGGCTGTTCCATCTACCTTCTGCACTGGAAATGAACTACCTCTTCAAGCTGACGGCGCAGAAGGGCTCAGTTGGCGGATACCACATTCAGGGTCACATGGGCAGAGTGGTCCTCGGGGTGCTGAACAAGGTCCGAGGCAACCTGACGAAATGGTGTTGGGTCGGCGGAGCGTGGAGATCGGCGGCGAGCGATAAACTAGAGGATGAGTGGGATATCCCCGCCAGCTTTCGGGAGAGGAATCCGAGTAAGGATTTTTACTCTCCCTTTGTTCGGATACATCTTGAACTGATCTAATTTGGTTTCTTTTTTCAGGCTCCCTTGTTCCAGTGTCCGTCGACCTTCCATTTGACTTCCTGATCGTTTGGGAACGAATCCGCGGTCTACCAGATAACTACATCGACGATCGCACGGTCAACAATGAAGCTCATTGGTTGGGTGCTCGGTTGTTTCACTTCCCTCGCCACTTGAAGGTTCCAGGTATAAATGTTTACTATCCCTTTTCTGGTTGATGATCGTCTTTGATTGAAAGAGATGTCTAACTTGGTTGAATATATTCTTTGACAGAGATCCAGCGCAACCGCAAGAGGCGGAGGCCGGAAGATCCCCTGTCGACGGCTGCAGTGGAAGCATCCATTGTGGTGCCGCCGGTTGCCGCGCCTCCTATTTCTGTCGTTCCAATGGCGGAGGGGTCTACACCCTCAGCGGCCTTCCTAAAGACTGCGGCGATCGCTGAAGCCGAGACTCCGCGGGGCAAGCCCTATTTCGGCCGCGACCCCGAGTTGGTCGCAAGGTAAGACTGGTTTGATCTTTCTGAGTTACGTTACTTGTGTAAGGTGCATATTAACTCCTTTATTTTTTTGTTGCAGGGTCCGCCTCGCCAATTCGAACACCTCGCTGATGGTGCTGGATTTCCTGGCGAGCAAGTCCCCGCGTGAGCCTATCGACGTCCCTTCCTACATCTCCCGGGCCATCTCCTCTCTTCCTAAGGCTTGGACGTCCGACATGGACGCGATTGCGCTCCGGCGGTCTGGAGATGCCATGCAGGCGACACTTGCCCTGACCCTCCAAGCGGCGACGATGGCCGCTCAAGCTGTTAAAGATTATGAGGGGCAGCCCTCTACTGCTTGCCTCCATTCGGATCTTGAGGCTGCTCGGAACCAGAATGCCTAGTTTTCCAAAAGGATCGTGGCCATGGAGAAGGAGTATGCTGAGATGGCCAAGCGAGCTAAACAAGATCTTGACCGGATGAGGCAGGAGCTCGACCGGTCCCGGGCGGTGGTCGATAGGATGCGTGACCAGATGACGGAGGCTCGTCGGTTGCATGCGGCGTTGCAGGAGGAGGTGACCGGGCAGAAGGCGGTGGTGGATCGGCTAAATGGCAAGCTGGAGTCGTCAAAGGGAGAGCTGGCTGCTAAGGTTGCCGAGCTCAAGGACGCGGACAAGACAGCCGCTGGGCTGAAGGAGAAGTTGGAGGCGATCGAGACCGATCCCTACCTCAGCGTGGAGTATGTCGGCGAGTTCGCATATTACATGGCTTACGCCGATGCCATCCGTGCTGCCAAGAAGGGAGGGCTCGAGGTCGGCCCTCTGATCGAAAACTTCAAAGCCTACGTGCTTGAGCATCCTTTGCATCCGGACTACTCTCTGCTGATCCTCGAACTCACCGACCTCGGGATCGATCTGAGCTGGTATCCGTCGTCGGACAAACATGTTTATCCAGAAGCCGGTGAGGAAGCGCACGCCGATCCATCTACTGGGGGCGAAGGCCAGGCGGGGGTGGCCTGAGTGAGACCGTAGTCAATTTGTTTTTACCTTGTAATTTCCAATTTCTTCTTGTTTTGCCTTTGGGCGTGTATATACAAACAATTTGAATGGAATAAAATACATTTTTTTTCATCTGACTCTTTATTTGTACGATCGCCTCTCTAAATGTTTGCATACAAATTTACACAAGTGTTTACACAATTGCACCTGGTGCCTTGTTTGTATGATCGTCTATCTGAAAGTTCCGTATCATTTCGACTTTGCACAATCGTTTGGAGAGCGGCCATCATATGAATAGATCCGAATGTATTGGTACACTTGATATTATTACTTGTAAATTTCTTGAACAAAACCGATCGTCACATGTGTGTTTGAACAAAGACGATCGTGTGTGGTTCCGTCCTCCTGATCGCATGTATGAATAGCTCCGCTTTGCCCCTTGTTTTTGTTTACTTAGCGAAAGTAAGGGAACGAAAATAATACGTTTAGTGAGCTATCTTTAGTTTGTTTCTTGCGATCTTCAATTTTGTTGATTCATCGAGGGAGGTCGATTGCTTCGACCTTGAGGAACCGTGCACGGTCGCGGAGTTCGATGGACCGACCTCCATTACCATGTCTTGTGCGCGAGGGACATTCCACCTATTGGTCTGTCTCGCAACTCACTTTATTGTGAGGGTCCTCCGTTAAGCTGCGCCCACCTCGTATTTAAACGAAAAGGGGGCGATCTTGGTCTGGAGGAGTCCTTGCACGGGGTGTCGTCGGATTAATCGACTCCACATCCGCAGCTTGTTAGCACTTTTCTACCTCGGATCGTCATGTTAGATGGCGATCCTCGACGGTATACGTTGTGATGGGGGTAGGGATGCATTGCCTTGTCCGGGTCCATCGTGTTAGATGATGAACCTTTGAGGGCGGGCGAGTATGTCCGCAGATTTGTTTGGAGGGTCCTTCGGCTACGCCCGCCTCGTATTCAAACGAAGGGCAAGCGATCGCAGCCCAAAGGAACCTTGCATGGACTGGCTATCAGTTCCATCGACTTTCGGAACCATGGCAACACTTTTCTACCTCAGATCGCCATGTTAAATCACGATCCTCAACGGTATACGTTGTGCTTGGGGGGCGATCGCTTGTATAGATCTGTTAGGTTTGATGACGACCTCTTGTAGGGCGAGCGAGTTGTCCTCTTTTTTATCTGTTTGTTTTGTCGAGGCGAATCATATATAGGGGATCGAAGGATCTCATTAAACTCTTTGTACATTGGGTAATTGAATACAGAGTTTTTATTGGTAATATTTCTTCAAATGCACGGCGTTCCAGGGATATTGGTCCGGAGTGCCGTCTAGGTGTTGGAGTTCGTAGGCTCCTATGGTCAGCCATTTAGATATTCTGAAGGCCCCCTCCCAATTTGGGCCAAATACTCCCGTGTGAGTCTGGACCTTTTTGAGGACTAGGTCGCCCACTTGGAATCACCTTTCCTTGACCTTCGAATTGAAGAATTTCTCGGATTTCCTTTTGTGGATCGTGTTCTTCATTGCCGAGGTCAGTCGCCTTTCTTCGAGCATATCCAAGTCGATCCATCGGGCTATATCATTGTCCGTCGTCATTTCTTGTTCAGTTCGGTGGCTGAGGACGGCGATCTCCGAAGGGATCACCGCTTCTGTTCCGAAGGCGAGGGCGAATGGCATTTCGCCAGTTGAGTTTCGGGTCGTCGTTCGGTAGGACCACAAAACATCCGGGAGCTCGCTCGCCCATCGTCCTTGTTTGAATTCGAGTCGTGCTTTGATCGTGTGTTTGAGGATCTTGTTTACAGCCTCTACCTGCCCGTTTGTCTGAGGGTGGTAAGGGGCCGAGAACAACTTTTTGATTCCCCATTTCTCGCAGAATTGCATGACTTCCAAACCATCGAACTGCTTCCCGTTGTTGGAGATGATAGCCTGGGGTAGACCGAACCGGCATATGGTGTTCTTCCAAATGAACTTGATTACTTCTTCCTGGCCGATCTTGTTGAGTGGCTTGGCCTTAGCCCATTTCGTGAAATAATCGACCCCCACGATGGCAAATTTACATCCCCCTGGCGCTGTTGGCAAAGGACCGATGAGGTCGATGCCCCATTGGGCGAATGGCCATGGACTGTACATAGAAGTGAGCTGTTCGGGGGAGATATTGATGTCCGGGCCCATCGCTTGACACCTGTGACACGATCGGGCATAGGCGATCGCATCTTTTTGTAGTGTAGGCCAGAAAAAATCTTGCCTGGTCGTCTTGTGGATGAGAGCTCGTCCTCCAGCGTGATTTCCACAGATCCTGTCATGGATCTCATCTAAAACGAGTCGGCCTTCCTCCGGCGTAATGCAATTGAGGAGAGGAAGGCTGAAAGCTCGCTTGTAAAGCCGGTCATCCAATAGGGTGTATCTGGTTGCATGGAGCCGAAGCTGGCGGAGCTTTGATACGATCGGCAGGGACCATTCCGTCCTTCAAGTATTTGATGAATGGAGTCATCCAGTTCTCTTCGGCGATGGCAACTATGGTGATCAGGCTCCAGTCGATCGCCGGCTTTGCTGACTTCGTGATTTGGATGATAGAGAAGTCTGTCGCCCCATCTGATGATGCTAGTTTGGATAGGGCATCGGCCTGGGAGTTGTGCTCTCTCGGGACTTGTTCGATCAGCACTTCTTCAAACTTTGTGCACATTTCGGCGACCAATTCCTGGTATTTGATCATTTATTCACCGCGCGCCTTATATTCTCCCTTGACTTGGTTCACGACCAAGAGGGAGTCCATGAAAATGTGGAGGCGGCGAACGTCCAGGGCGAGTGCTAGATCGAGCCCGCCTACCAAGGCTTCATACTCGGCTTCATTGTTGGTCGCACGGAACCCTAAACGCATAGCATTTGTGAAACTTTGGCCGTCTGGGCTGATGAGGAAAATCCCTTCCCCTTCTCGCGAGTTGGTTGCCGAGCAATCTATGTACAATTTCCAAGCAGGACGGCCGACCTGGGTCGGACTGGGCGGGAACGTTAATTCCACCACGAAGTATGCCACAGCTTGGCCTTTGATTGCTGTGCGTGGTGCGTACGTAATACCATATTGGACGATATCCAGTGACCACTTGAGGAGTCGCCCGTTGGTGTCTGGCCGGTGCAGAACTTTCCTTAAGGGGAGAGTCGTCAGAACCTCCACTTGGTGTTCAAAAAAGTAGGCCCTCAGCTTGCGAACACTCATGACTAAAGCATAGGTGATCTTCTCCAGAGGCATGTAACGCGTTTCCACATCATGGAGCACTTGACTAACGAAGTAGATCGGCAAGTGGGCTTGCCCCTCTGCTCGCACTAATACAATGCTCAGCGCGACCTCCGAGGCCGCCAGGTAAAGGAATAGCTTTTCGCTGGGGATCGGCTTCGCCAAAATTTGGGGATTAGACAGATACTCCTTGATTTTGGCAAACGCCACTTGACTTTCCTTCGTCCATGCAAATTTCTTCTTCTTTATGGTGGCGAAGAATGGCTTTGCTTTTGTCTCCGAGCCGAGAAATGAAACGGTTAAGGGCAGCTAGACAACCTGTGAGGCATTGCACCTGTTTGACATTTTGTGGATCTTGCATGTAGAGGATCGCCTGGATCTTGATGGGGTTTGCCTCGATCCCTCTTTGGCTCACGATGTGTCCCAAGAACTTTCCGGAGCTTACCCTGAAGTTGCATTTTTTGGGATCCAGTTTCATGTTGAACTTCTCGAGGATGGCGAACGTCTCGGCAAGGTCGTTGAGGTGATCTTCCTTTTTGAGGCTCTTGACTATGATATCGTCAATGTAAACCTCCATGGTCTTGCCGATCTTGTTGGCGAACATCCCGTTGACTAGCCGTTGGTAGGTCGTCCCGGCATTCTTCAGACCGAACGGCATTCGGACCCAAAAGTACACGTCTTTTTCCATGTGGAACGACGTGTGTTTTATGTCTTTCTCAGCCATTAGGATGTGATGGTACCCGGCGAAGGCATCCATGAACGACATCATTTCGTAACCTGCCGTGCTATCGACCAAGTGGTCAATATGAGGCATCGGAAAGTGGTCTTTTGGACATGCCACATTGAGGTCGGTGAAGTCGATGCATAACCTACAGGAGTTGCTCGCCTTTTTGACGAGCACCGCGTTGGCTACCCACTGTGACTCGTCTGTAGCTACTCCGATTAGTTTGTTGTCGAGTAGCTTTTTGACTTCTCTGTCGAGTGCTGCGTACTTCTCAGGACCGAATTTCCTACGTTTCTGGTGAACAGGCTTCCTTGCCGGGTCGATCTTTAGATAATGGCAAGCGTGTTCAGGACTTATGCCGACCATATCTTGATGCGACTAGGCAAAGACTCCGATGTTCTTACGTAGTAAACTGATTAGATCACCTCTTAACTCGAGACCGACGCTTGTGCCGATCTGCACTTCCCACTCCGGGCGAGCCAGATCTATCGTTATACTTTCCAACTCTTCAATGGGGACGGTCGCTTCTCGTTTGGAACGATTTCAGGACTCGATCCTTGGGTCGATGTCGAGGCTTGGCTCGAAACCAATTCTTGGCTCGATGTCGTCCGTCAATTAATGTGAGATGCCATCCTCTGAGTCGGTCTGGTACGAGGTGCTTGGCTCGTCGATCTCCATCAGTTGATTGTCGATCGTCTCAATGTTATAAATAGTATGGGAAGTGTTTAAAGAAGTTACGACACAGGAGTAATTCAAACATTTCTTAGCCATTAGGTGATCTCCTTTTACAGTACCGACCGTCCCGTCGGCGGTGGGGAACTTGATACAGTAAAAGAAAGAATAGGCAACCGCCTCGAAGGTTTCTAGAAAGGGATGACCTAGGAACCCATTATAGATGCTGGGCCTATCTATGATTACAAAATTGAGGTTCCTAGTGATCCTGACCTTGGGATCGTAATAGCATATTAGCTCGACAGAGAGCTAGATCCTTCCATATGCTTGGACCGTGTTGTCGCCGAACCCTTGAAGCACGGTATGAAATGGCTTGATGAACTTGGTTAGGTTGCCGAGCTGGTCAAGAGCAGATTTGAATATGATATTGCAAAAGCTCCCATTGTCAACCAACACGCGATCGACCATTTTCCCAAAGATACATGCAGAGATTACTAATGCATCCTCTTTGGGGCACTGCACTCCCTCCCTATCCTTGTTGGAGAAGGTGATGAGCACGTCTCTGGAGATGGTCGGCTCTGACGGCACCACGATATGGACCCCTGCGAATGCCCTCAGCTCGTCCTTCTGCTTTCTATTCGACATGGTGGAAACCAGGGAAAGGCCTCCGAGGTTCCCACCTCCCGACTGAAGCATATTGATCCAGCCGCCGGGGTTGATCAGAGGGATTGATTCGTCTGAGTACTCTGGCTCGTTCTGCTCGATCCTGGCGACCGGATTGGGAGGGATTCCATCGCTCTGTCGGCGATCATGCCCCCCCGGTTCTTTCTGCTCGGGGTTCTGGCTTGGTAACCAAGTTATCCAACTTGCCTTCCTCAAACAGTCTCCAGAGTTGTCTGAGGAGGTCGCGGCACTGGCTGGTGTTGTGGCTGGGACTCTTGTGGTAGGCACAAAATTTTCTACGGTCTAGATAACCATTGTCTCTCATTGGCTTTGGTTTGCTCAGCCACTCGCGCCCCTTGATGGCGTTGAAAATGTGGGCCGGAGACAGATTGAGGTTGCGGAGGAGGTGAACTTCCACATCCTCGAAGGCCTTGAACTCACCGGGCGGCTTCGCGACCGCCTTTCTGGGCTTGACGACCGCCTTCTTCGGGACGTGAGATGGCGCCTTCCCTTCTCCGACAGATCCCTCGCCTAAGCGGAGGGTGAGCATCCTCTGCCTAGCCAGAAAGTCGGCGGCCCTGACGCGGAAGATCGCGTAGGTCGGGGTGATGTCCTTCGTGAGGTGCGTGAACATGGGCGAATGGCCATAGAATCCCCCTAGGACTGAGTAGAGAGCGAGCTCGTCGTTAATGGGCTCACTGGTGAGGACTATTCATCCACCCGGTCGATGTAGTCTTCGTCAGGCTCGTCCTTCCCCTGCCTGATCTTCATCATGCAGTGGGGGCATTCTGACCGAGCGAATTTGGCGGCGAAATACGACGTGAAGTCGTTCGCCAGCTTCTCAAAACAGTTGATTGAGCGCGATAGTAATGAGATGTACCACCTATGGGCAAGATCGCCCAATGTTAATGGGAACATTTGGCAATTTGTGGCATCCGATACCCCGCATCCGGTCATGTAAATCCGGAACTTGCTCAAATGGGTCTCAGGATCCGATCTCCCCTCATATAGAGGTGTTTGAGGAGGAGCGATCTTCGTTTGCACAGGGGCGAGCTCGATCTGGACCGCGAGTGGCGCATTTGGTCCGACGATCGATCTCTTGGCGCCTGCCCCAGTTTCAATGAGCGCCTTCATCTCGTCGAGCTGGCGCTGCATGACGGCCATCGCCATAGCCTGACTACTCGCGGATTGTCTCTCGGAGCGGGAGCCGAGGCGATCGTGTATCGATCTCCTGGCCCCATGGTAGGTGATGAGTTCTCTGCCACCGAGCTCAACTCTGGGGTGAGTGGGAGCCCGTTGGCCGGCCTGTCTTCTAGGAGTTGGGTATGCCGAACTCCTGGTGACAGATTCTGACTCCGATGTCTCCCAGCTGGGGCCCGAATGCCCGGGTCGCCATGAGGGATCACTCCCTAGGCGGCTGAAGACGGAATCGTCCCACCTTACGAGTGCCTTTTCCTGCGGCTCGGGGCTTTCTGACGATTTCTCGACATATTTCCCTTTGAGCTTCTGCTTGCCCGCACGGCGGATGGCTGATGGACTAATAGTGGGCGAGTCGCATGCTCTCCGTCGCTTTCTTAGGATGGCCATGGCCTCCTCGATCTGTTCCGCAGTTTGGAACTGATCGAGTGAGGGGCTGGGGCCGTCCCTCGGGGGCGGGAGTGAGAGTCTAGTGTCGCCGCGGTCGCCTTCCTCCATAGGTTGGGAATCGTTCTGGGCCGGAATAAGGTGTCCGGCAGATCGTAGGGTGGCCCTTTTCGAGGTCGTGGCAGACGTCGTGACTCTGAAGGTTTTTCTTTGAAGAACAGTGAGTGTTTCTTCAAGTATATGCCCCGGAGAACAGTGAGTGTTCTTCGAGACGGTCGGAATAAAAAATGAAGGTTAAGATTGCCGCCCTCCTTCTAGCGCCAATTGTTGTTACCCAAAATATTATCCGGAGATGATATTGCTGGAATGGTGGAGTAACAAACAAAGTGCGAGAGCACATCCCTAGGGATATAAATAACACAAGATTTGCCGGGGTTGTTAGTCCCGGGCTTGAATGCTCTCGTGAGATGTTATTAATATGAATACTAGTGAGTACAGATATTGATGTTAGAGTACAATTGCAATGAGTGTAATGACTCTAGTTATCTTAGCTATTGAGTGCTGAAGATTGTCGGAAGAACCAGAGTTGAAGCTCTGTGAGTTCTTGTTACAAAGATGGAGAGTTCTCCGTATTGTTTGCTTTCAGTGTCATGTGTTCACGTAGTAAACTGTCACTGTGTTAACGTTTTTTTACTGTCTTTTGCACACTGCTGGAGGCCTTCTATTTATAGGAGAAGAGGTTGCTAGGTTCTCTCTGTCCAACCTGGGCGACCGCCGTTTCTTGTATTAAAATAAGGTGGGCGATCGTCCCATCACGTGGGACTATTTCCTTAAAGCCCGCAGCTGCTGCTGGTTGCCTGAGGCACGAACCAATGAGGAGGCGGCAGGTGCCTCTTCTTGTTGTCCCGGGTGGTCCCACCTTAGGTCCTTTCAGCGGGCTTGTCGGTTGGTGAGGCCGTCCCTATCACGGACAGCTGCTGATGGGCCTAGAGTAGGACCTGTTCTTGCAGAGCCTTTTGCGGATCTGCACGTGGGTCTTCACCGAAGATTCGGTCTTCGAAGACTTTGACGGGTGTCGGATTCACACGTGGCATGGGACGATCGTCTCCAGTCGGACATTAGAGGCGATCGCCAGATGCCAATAGACGACCGCCTTGGACGTCGACCACTTGGTGCTTGCCCAGCATCTGTCTTCTTTAGCTGGCTCCTGACCATTATACCGATCGCCATCGAGGAGTGTAAATCGCCGCACAACACCCATCATACTGTGAATCTATCACACAGCAAAGGAGTCTCATAAGACTAAGTATGGAAGCTGTCTCGAATCGTCAATACAGCTATCATTCCATACAACATCCAAACAGGACAAGAAGGAATCTTTGTTATTCGCTAAAGTCAAAGTCCTGTTTAAGAAGATATATTTAAATACTAAAGGATAAAGTATTTAAATATCAAGCCGTTAGAGATCTTCAATCTAGCGTGTTGGAATATTTATTCCACATATTAATAAATAATGTTTTGATGATTAAATTGCTAAACAAAGCAAAACAACTTTGAGGCGAAGCAAACATCGAAGGAATCGAACACGCAAAAAGCTGGACAAAATACAAAGCTAGCGCACGCTAGACATATAAGTTAGCGCACGATAACGAGCCACGGCTGCGATGAGTTTGAAGTAACCTGAAGTGAAGTCACCTGATGAGGATAGCGCACGCTACACGTGATGACTAACGCACGCTATCGAAGACTTATTACAGTTGTGAAGAGATTCAAACACAGAATGACGTATGCACTGAAGTAAGCTTAACGCACGCAAGAGATGATATTTAGCGCACGCTAAATATCAGTTTGAATCAAGTCAATCAATCCGTTGGGGATAATAAGCTACAAGTCAAAAAGCAATAACGGATATATGACGCATGCAATGATGCATGATTAGCGCACGCTACAAGAAAGAGTTAGCGCACGCTAACTGTGAAGGACAGAAGCCACTGGACTGAAAATGAAAGACATTAACATATGTAACAGTACATAACGTACGTTAAGGCATATACATACGTGATAGCGCATGCTAAGGAAGTCATTTCTCCACCTTTTTGACATTAACAAAAATGGACTCCCCCTGAAATATTGCGTATACCAAAATACCAAGCAGAACACATAATTAACATTAGCGAAGCAAACATAACCAATAATCATGAAGAGCATCGAAAACCAAGATAACCAAACGAAGGGAATGCGTATTTCATTGAAAATAATTCCAGCATTACACAGAAATATCCAAAGCAAACAACATCAAAAACATGTGAAATAAACGTTCGCTACAACGAGAATCAATGTCATAAAAACTAGGGTGCGTGCTCGGATGAGGAAGGTGGAAGCGGTATATGACACGAAACGAGATGCATCATATTCTGGTTCGCGGGTACGTTTTGTGCTTTTGTAAGCCTTTTCCATAACTTTTCTGCCCTTGCTCGACATGAGTATGATAGGAATTGAAAGATTTGAAGAAAGAAATCAGGATTATATGAATCGGATTTTGGCTAGGGTTCTTGCTGTGAAAGGGGATCTAAGCGATTGCGTGCATTATGAAATGATGAATGATTTTCTGGGCTGTACAGGGTTTATATAGGGAACTAAAATGGTTTAATTAGCATACGCAAAGAGTGTAGGATTAGCGTACGTTATGAATATATAGGTAGCTTACTGGACTGTCCAGTAGCATATATCAAAATAAGAGGATTTTAATTAGCGTACGCAAGTGATAAGGGATTAGCGTACACTATCGAAGAAAATCCTACAGGAATGGGAAGTTAGCGCGCGTTAAAAGAATGAAGCTAGCGCGCGCTAGCGAATGGAACGTTTCTAAGAGATTGATTTCTTGAGTAGAAAACTAATTTCAAAAATTGTCAAGATGTCCCATACCAAGTTGCAAACGAATAGTGTTAAATGATTCCTCGGGAAGAGGTTTCGTAAATATATCAGCTAGTTGATCCTTCGTCCCGACAAAAATTAAGCAAATATCTTTCTTTTGCACATGATCGCGTAAAAAATGATGTCTAATATCTATATGCTTAATTGTACTATGCAACACGGGATTTTTGCTCAAATTAATTGCACTAGTATTATCACATAAAATAGGGGTATTTTCAAAATAAATGCCGTAGTCGCGGAGTTGATTTTTAATCCATAATACCTGAGCACAGGCACTCCCTGCAGCAACGTATTCGGCCTCAGCTGTAGACAACGCTACACTGGTTTTCTTTTTACTTCCCCAAGATATTAAGCATGAGCCAATAAAATGACATGTACCACTAGTACTCTTTTTATCAATTTTACATCCGCCGAAATCGGCGTCACTATATGCAATCAAATTAAAATCCAAGCAGGAAGGATACCATAGGCCTAAACTGATAGTCCCGTTCAAGTAATGAAAAATGCATTTACAAGCAATTAAATGGGATTCCTTAGGATTAGCTTGGAATCGAGCACATAAGCATGTAACAAATATTATGTATGGCCTAAAAGCAGTTAAATATAGCAAAGATCCGATTATACCTAGATATAATTTTTGATCTATGGATTTGCCATTTTCATATTTTTTAATTTCAATGATGAAGACATTGGAGTTGAGATCACTTTGCTACTCTCCATTTTGAATTTCTTCAGAAGATCGTTTGAGTACTTTGTTTGATGAATAAAAATTCCATCTTCGCATTGCTTGATTTGAAGCCGGAGGAAGAATGTTAATTCTCCCATCATACTCATCTCGAACTCTCCCTTCATAAGATTAGAGAAATCTTGGCACAATGATTCGTTAGTAGCTCCAAAAACAATGTCATCAATGTAAATTTGGCAAACAAGTATATCATTATTCAATATTTTCACAAACAAGGTATTATCGACTTTACCTCTTTTATAATCATTTGCAATTAAAAATTGACTTAAACGATCATACCATGCTCGGGGTGCTTGTTTCAACCCGTAGAGCGCCTTATTGAGCTTGTAAACATGATCGGGGAATTGGTGATCTTCAAAGCCGGGAGGTTGCTTGACATAAACTTCTTCTTGAATATAGCCATTCAAGAATGCACTTTTCACATCCATTTGAAATAGCTTGTTCTTTTTGTGAGCGGCAAATGCACATAACAAACGGATGGCTTCGAGTCGAACCACGGGAGCAAAACTTTCTTCGTAATCAAGACCTTCCTCTTGATTATACCCTTGTGCGACCAAACAAGATTTATTTCGGATTGGGTAACTGTCTTCGTCACACTTGATTTTGTGCACCCATTTAGTTCCGATAATGGTTTTATCTTTAGGGGCGGGAACTAAATTCCATACGTTATTGTGCATGAATTGAACGAGCTCCTCTTGCATTGCCATCATCCAACTTTCATCATCAAGAGCCTCACATATATTTTTGGGCACAATTTCGGATACAAAAGCACAATGAGCCATATATTTGGTGGTTCTCCTTCTAGTTTGAACACCGTCTTCAATATTTCCAATCACGAGATCTTTAGGATGGTCTTTGATGTGCCTCCAATCTTTCGGTAGACTCTCGATTGTCTTCTTTCGGATTTCCGAAATTTTCTCCATTTCGTTTGAGGGATGAGAATCCAGAAAAATACCTGCATCATCAAAACATTATACCTTTCTCGGGGGTGAGATCATATCGTTGAATTTAACATGAATGGATTCTTCAACTTTATTTGTTCTAATGTTATAAATACGATATGCTTTGCTATTTATAGCATAACCAAGAAATTTTCCGGAATCGGATTTAGCATCAAATTTGCCCAAGTTATCCTTACCATTGTTTAGGATAAACACATTGTAACTAAAAGGATGGAAGTAAGATATATTTGGCCTTTTGCCCTTCCATAATTCATACTGAGTTTTAAGGTGAGTTCTACGAATATGAAGTCGGTTAATCACATAGCATGCCGTAAAAATTGCTTCGGCCCAAAAATATTGTGGAAGAGAATATTCGTTAAGCATAGTCCTTGACATTTCCTCCAAAGATCGATTTTTCCTTTCAACAACCCCATTTTGTTGAGGCGATCTAGGAGCCGAAAAATTGTGATTAATACCATATTTGTCACATAAAAGCTCAAACGGAGTGCAATCAAATTCACCTCTGTGACCGGCACGAATAGAAATTATAGAGAGACTTTTCTCATTTTGCAACAAATGACACCATTTTGAAAACTGAAAAAATGTATCATCTTTATGAGCAAGAAATCTAACCCAAGTAAAACGGGAATAATCATCAACAATAACCAAAGTATAAAGTTTACCATTTAGACTAACATATCTAGATGGTCCAATCAAATCCATATGCAAAGTTCAAGAATGCGGCTAGTGGAAACCTCGAATTTTGGTTTCAAAGATTATCGACTATGTTTCCTTTTTATGCAAGATTCACACAAATGTTTTCGATCAAATTTGAGTTTGGGTAAACCGCGGACAAGATCGTGTCTCGATAAAATATAGATGATGGGTAGAGATGTATGTCCCAATTTACGATGCCATAAATATGCATTATCATCCAAAGTAATAAAGCATTTTTTATTAAATGAACTTCTATTATTAAGATCAATACTATAAATGTTTCCACATCTCAAACCGATGAATGCAATTTTATTATTTCTAAATGCCGTGCAATGAGTTTTCTCAAAGAGAATTTTAAAACCTTCATCACGTAGTTGAGAAACGCTAAGTAAATTGTGATGCAAACCTTCAACAAATAATACTTTCTTGATAGAGGGAGAAGGTTCCTTACCGACTTTTCCGATGCCTTTAATCTTTCCCTTTTGATTGCCGCCAAAGGTCACATGTCCTTGTTCTTGATATTCGAGGTCTTAAACAAGTCCCTGAAGCCGCACATGTGCCTTGTGTAACACCCCGAGATATTCGGAATAATTACAGCGCCGTAAACCCTTTAGATAAGGATTTACAAGGCTAATTTTTTTAAAAGAAGTATACAAATAAACCAATCGAACAACTGGAATTCAAATACAGATTTGGTTCAACCAATCAAATAAGTTAACTTATACAACCATATCGAATTGACCTTATTAAAACAGACGTACTCGAGTACTAACGAACCAAGAAGACCAATCACAACAACAATAACACCAATCACATCACTGAGCCATTTCATCGTCTCCGTTTGCACCGTGGTTGCCTCCCGCTCTCCTCGGCTACGAACATCAAAACAATGTCCACCCCGAAGGTTAGCAAAACAATGCTAGTACAAGTATCATCATACAATAAATCATCAATGCATTATAAAACATGCAAAACGGACTTCCGCCACCGAATCCAACGATGCGAATCCTCACGATTCCATCAAGACAATACATGGTAATCCAAATGATCCAGCGCCCAAAGATAGATCCCCATGATGATCCCGTCGACCAACGCATGGTGGAAAACCCGTCCAGAGATCCGGCGCCTCAAGATAGATCCCCATGATGATCCCGTCGGACCAACGCATGGTGGACATTCGATCCAGCGCCCTCAGCATAGATCCTCATGACCCCCTCGGATCATTTATACCATAATCAATCAATTATGCATACACATATGCATTTCAATATGTTCATCAATACGAACAAACAACAACGAATATCACGAAAATTTTCAGAAATACATCTCATATTCAACAATATGAATAAAAACACAAGCATGACAAATCGAACTCGACATATGATACTTGCCTCAAAAATGGCAAGGACGAAACACTTCAATGATCTCGACAACACTCGAAGGCCACCTCCTTCAATCAACGTAACAAGCTCGAACCTTAACAAAAGGAACGATATACATATCATCTCAAGTCGAACGATGGCCTAACAATTCGGTCTATGGCTGAAAAGCTCAAAATAACCAAACTGCCTGGACTGCTTAGCGTGCGCTACGTACTATACGTAACGTGCGCTAAGCAGGCTTGTTAGCGTACGCTATCGTGTAAGACTAGCGTGCGCTAGCCACGGTCTGGCAGTCTGACTCGGCTGGTCTCATAACGTACGCTATGTACGTTTCGGGCGTTAACTGACCCCGATAGCGCACGTTAACTCACACGTGTTAGCGTGCGCTAATACTGCATGGCAGAATACTGCAAACCGAAAACTGGGTTGAATGGTGAAGAACTCATGAATTCTACCGTGATAATACAAGTTATCCTCGGGCAAATCATGCTAATAAGGTTTGAGGAAGATTTATGATCGTGAAATACAAATATACGGATAGTCATCTCAATATCATATCTTTTCTAAGATCTTCAAGAAATGTTCTAAGTTCCGATTTATTCCAAGTCCCAAAACACATGATTCCAACGTGTACAACGTAGCAACTGGGTAATATCCGATTACTGATCATAAATTGATTTGAAAACACTTAGGAGTCCATTCTACCAAGATGGTTCAAAGGTTCATAAGATGAATAGTGCCGATACGTCAAAGTAGCCTTCTAACATGTGATGACCGATCATAAACGAAACAACTGGCTATCTAAGCATGATCAGACATCCTTAAGAACATTACTAACATTGGTGAAGAATCACCTACCTCAAGTAGTGAAGAACACGGAGGAAAATGAAGCAATCCGACACCGAAAGCTTGAACACCAATCTCCAATGATAAACGATCTTCAATCACGAATCAGGATGTTGATATGAAATGTTTGGGGTGAAGGAAGATATGTTCTAAGTGTAGGAATTCGGGTAATGGGAGAAGAGAGAACTGAAATCACGAATAGGATGCCGTCCTATTTATAATAAATGGCTATTAGCGCGCGCTAGACCCTGCTCGTAGCGTGCGCTAACGGCTCACTGGACTAAACTGTAACTCGGCACTTAGCGTGCGCTACGCATATACCTGTAGCGTGCGCTAAGGCGTTGACTCGGCTTTTCCCCGAAAGCCGTCCAGGTACATCCCGACACTACCCGACAGGGGTCCCCCGGCCAGCTCTCACCTACCGCACGTCTCAATCAATTTGACCGCGCATAGCGTGCGCTAAGGACACTCAGTAGCGTGCGCTATGAACCCTCGTTAGCGCACGCTAAACGTAGCTGATAGCGTGCGCTACAAGCGCAGATTTACCATCTTTAAATCACAACCACGAAATTAAACGCTCGACAACATCGGATTATGAAATACGGAACATAGTACTCAGACAAAAGTATAATCATTACAATATCACAAGTTCCAATTACATAACAGAAATCTCGGGTATTACATCCTTCCTCCCTAAAAAGAAGTTTCGTCCCGAAACTTAAGATGAAAACAACTCTGGATATCTAGACTTCATACCGTCCTCCGTTTCCCAAGTGGCCTCTTCGACTCCATGTCGTGACCATTGTACTTTAACCAAGTGTATTGGTTTATTCCTCAATTGTTTGATCCGGCTCTCAAGTATCTTGATTGGTCTCTCTTCGAAGGTGCCATCATTAGCTACCTCGATCTCGTCGAAATCAATGACGTGACTGGGGTCCGGTACATACTTCCGCAATTGGGATACGTGAAACACATTGTGAACGTGACTCAGCGATGGCGGTAAGGCCAACCTGTATGCCAAATCCCCAACTCTCTCTAGGATCTCAAATGGTCCGATATATCTCGGACTAAGCTTACCTCTTCTCCCAAAACGGAAAATCCCTCGTGTAGGAGACACCTTCAACAGTACATGGTCCCCAGTGTCGAACTCTAGAGGGCGACGACGTACATCTGCATAAGACTTTTGTCGACTCCGGGCAGTCAACAGTCTCTCTCGAATCAAAGCTATCTTCTCTTGAGTCTGAATAATCAATTCTGGTTCCGTCCCGATCAAATCCGAAGAATCATCCCAACACAGGGGTGATCGGCATCTTCTCCCGTACAAAGCTTCAAATGGTGCCATCTTAATTGAAGCATGCCAACTATTATTATAGGTGAACTCGATCAAGGGCAAGTGAACTTCCCAATCAGTCGACCAATCTAATGCACAAGCTCTAAGCATGTCTTCTACCGTTTGAATAGTCCTTTCGGACTGACCGTCCGTTTGGGGATGATAAGCTGTGCTAAAGTTGAGCTCAGTCCCCAAAGCCTTGTGAACTGCTTTCCAGAAGTGCGACACGAAACGACCATCTCGATCCGAAATAATGGTCTTCGGCGTCCCATGCAATCTGACTATCTCCGCAATAAATACTCGCGCCAATCTCTCGGGTCCCCATGTATCTTTGATCCCTAGGAAATGAGCCGACTTGGTTAGTCGATCAACTACAACCCAAATCATGTTCATTCCCGTTCTAGTCCTTGGCATACTAGTGATGAAATCCATCGAGATATCCTCCCACTTCCATTCAGGGATCGGGAGCGGCTTTAACATCCCGGCAGGTCGCTGATGTTCAATCTTAACCTGCTGACAAGTCAAACACTTTGAAACGTACTCCGCTACGTCCTTCTTCATATTCCCCCACCAGAAGTTTTGCTTTAAATCTTTATACATCTTACTGCTGCCTGGGTGAATAGAATAGGGCGTGCTATGAGCTTCCTTCAAAATTGTCCGTCTCAAATCATCATCCTCGGGAACGCAAAGTCGACTCTGAAATCTCAGAACTCCATCGTCTTGTATCACGAATCCTGGGGCTTTTCCTTTCTTTACTTCGTCATATAATCGAAGAATCAGAGAATCGTTCAGTTGTTTAGACTTGATCTCCTCGACTAGTGATGAAGTCAGTCCCATCACATAAAGTTGCCCTTGGATTCCCGGTGCCCATACTTCAATCCCCTCGCGGATCAGTTCCCGTTGAATACTGGTTTGGGACGTAAGTGCTTCCAACATTCGAAGAGAAACAGGTTTACGGATCAAAGCATCAGCTACTACGTTTGCTTTCCCCGGATGATAGAGAATCTCCAAGTCGTAATCCTTGATTAATTCCAGCTACCTTCTCTGCCTCATGTTTAACTCTTTCTGACTGAAAATGTACTTGAGGCTCTTATGATCTGTAAAGATCTGACAATGCGTGCCATACAAATAATGTCGCCAGATTTTCAAGGCAAAGACCACAGCTGCTAGCTCCAGATCATGAGTCGGGTAATTAATCTCGTATGGTTTCAATTGCCGAGAAGCATAAGCAATCACTTTATCCTTCTGCATCAATACACAACCTGCACTCGATTCAAGCGTCGCCGTATACCATAAATCCGCTGCCTTCCTCGCGGCGCTAATATGGGTGTCGTCTGCCTCCTCTTAAGTTCACAAACCACTGGCACTTCTCATTCCACATGAACTTTTGAGTTTTCTGTAATAGCTGGGTGAGTGGACGAGCAATTTTGGAAAATCCCTCTACAAAGCGGCGATAATATCCAGCTAGTCCTAAGAAGCTTCGGACTTCCTTCACGTTCTTAGGAGCTTCCCATTCCAAGATCGCTTCGACTTTCTTCGGGTCCACCTGAACTCCATCGGCTGATATCACATGCCCAAGGAAAGTTACTTCCTTAAGCCAAAACTCGCATTTTGAAAATTTTGCATATAGCTGTTCCTTCCTCAAGGTGCTCAAAACCATACGTAAATGTTCAGCATGTTCCTCTACGTCTTTCGAATATATCAGGATGTCATCAATGAAGACGACCACAAATTTATCCAAGTATTCCAAGAATACCCGATTCATCAATTGCATGAATACTGCAGGAGCATTGGTAAGTCCAAACGGCATTACTACGAATTCATAATGCCCGTACCGGGATCTGAAAGCAGATTTTGGTATATCCGATTCCTTAATTCTCAACTGGTGGTATCCTGATCGCTAGTCAATCTTCGAGAATACCCTTGCCCCTTGCAGTTGATCAAACAAGTCGTCAATCCGAGGTATAGGATACTTGTTCTTGATTGTCATCTTATTGAGTTCCCTGTAATCAATACACAGTCGGAGGGATCCGTCTTTCTTCCGGACAAAGAGAACGGGCGCTCCCCAAGGAGAAACGCTCGGTTGAATATAACCCTTTGGCAATAATTCCTCCAGTTGTTTCTTGAGTTCATACATTTCGGTTGGCGCCATGCGGTATGGTGCTCTGGAAATAGGAGCTGCTCCAGGCTCTAGTTCGATAGTGAATTCCACTCCCCTCTGCAGAGGTAACCCAGGTAGTTCGTCAGGAAATACATCGGAGAACTCATTCACCACTGAAATGGACGAGAGCTCTACTCCTTCCTCTTTCCTCATGGCATAGCACCAAAGTCCGTGACATCCTTGCTTCAGTAATTTCACAGCTTTCATTGCCTTGATCAATTTCCCCGAGCTTCCCGGTCTCCATCCTCGGAATAAGTGTTCAGATCCGTCATCAGCAATGATGGAAATAACTCTCTCTCGGTAATTCAGTACAGCTCCATAACGGTTGAGCCAATCATCTCCGAGAATTAAATCGTCACCGCAGATGTCAACCACAATAAGATTCGATGGCCAATCTCTTCCTTCTATAGATACTGGGAAATCCTTAGCTTCTAAGGTTCCCACAATTTTCTCTCCGCTCGGTAATCCCACAACATAAGGTTCACAATTATACAAGCACGAGATGTTCAAACGATTAACACAGTTCAAAGATATAAAAGAATGCGTAGCTCCTGAATCGAACAAGACACTAACTGGTTGCAAAAGGATCTGAATCGTACCTGATGCAACAATTGTTCTCGATCATCGATTTCCTCATTTCGCATGCACGTGGAGGAACGGACCCAAAGATGGATGCCTCTCTCTTCCCGGGCCGTCACTGAAATCCACTTTGCCGCGTCTGGTTCACACTCGTCTCTTTCGGGATCGGAGCCGGAGTGCGAGTACCAAAAGATCGGGTCGCATTCCCACAAAATGTTGCGCGATGTCCTTCTGTCCACACTCGAAACAGTCACGCAGCGCGAAACAATCACGTCGAACATGTCCCGCCTTGCCACGGTTGTAACACTTCTTTCCCGCATCAAACAGCTTGCCGCCTGGAACTTCTTTCCTCCTCGAGAAGGATGCGAGGTCTCTGGATGAGTGAAAAGAGGACCTGACGGCGGGGCCCGCTATTCTTATTCTCCGTGAAGTTGCTGACACCTTCTTTCTTTGCTTCTATCGATTTCTCTCCGCCGCCTCCTTCATGTCATAGGCCAACGCCTTGTCCTGGTACTGTCGCAAGGTGGCACATTCAAATCCGGACATATCTGCTGAATTTCCGGCTTCATTCGCATGTCAAAATGAAAAATCTTCTCCGCCTCGGTCCCGACTAAGTGGCGCACATAAGTCACCGGTGATTAAAAGTCTTAATCACGTCCGTCACGTATACTTCCGAATTTTGTGGTGAGAAAACTCCCGAACTCGGGCTTCTCTAATCGGGACGAGGACAATCCGTGCCTCCATCATCACTTTGAATTCCGTCAGCCAACATTGTGCTCCTCTGGTCGAATGGCCTCCCACCGCCGAAAGCCTCCCGGTCAAAAGATACCGGGCGACCGAACCTTCCTATCGTTGGGACAGCTTAATCCTCGCAAAAATCTTTTCCAATTCCTTCACCAATGATCCCACGAAAGCGTCTCGGCGAACCGTCAAATTTCGGAGGATGCAATTTGACCACCTCGGTAAGCCATTTATCTCCCCGATTATCCGCGTTATCCGCTTGTCCCATCGCCGTCGCATGCGATCCACAACTTGAGCAACCGGTTTATCTGGGCAACCACTGCTGAAGCACTCCCGGCACGTTAGTGGTCTGCATTATTATTTGCCGATCCTGCTGTCCCCCGGAATGTGAATCCGTTTGGCTAGCGGCTATCTCGGGAGTAGATACCGACTCTTCTTGCCTCGCATTTCCACGTCCGGCCCACGACCGGCCCGCGTCCCACGACCTCCTCTCAACATACCGTAAACATAAATACTCAATATCCGTGGCAAACGTTCTAAAGGTACATCCATCAATGTTTACAAGACAAGAATTAAATAAAACAAGAGTATTCGAGATTAGGAAACTTACAACCACAGTCGATTGACGATCTCGGCTCGGCAGTTGATGCTACGAACGACCAATAATCAATAACGTAAATGCAACCCAACTAACCCGACCGCCAAGATATCCATAAATCTTAGCTCGATACCATATTCGTAACACCCGAGATATTCGAATAATTACGCTACCGTAAACCCTTTAGATAAGGATTTACAAGGCTAATTTTTTTAAAAGAAGTATACAAATAAACCAATCGAACAACTGGAATTCAAATACAGATTTGGTTCAACCAATCAAATAAGTTAACTTATACAACCATATCGAATTGACCTTATTAAAACAGACGTACTCGAGTACTAACGAACCAAGAAGACCAATCACAACAACAATAACACCAATCACATCACTGAGCCATTTCATCGTCTCCGTTGCATCGTGGTTGCCTCCCCGCTCCTCGGCTACCTGAACATCAAAACAATGTCCACCCCCGAAGGGGTTAGCAAAACAATGCTAGTACAAGTATCATCATACAATAAATCATCAATGCATTATAAAACATGCAAAACGGACTTCCGCCACCGGAATCCAACGATGCGAATCCTCACGATTCCATCAGCACAATACATGGTAATCCAAATGATCCAGCGCCTCAAAGATAGATCCCCATGATGATCCGTCGGACCAACGCATGGTGGAAAACCCGTCCAGCCGATCCGCGCCCTCAAAGATAGATCCCCATGATGATCTCGTCGGACCAACGCATGGTGGACATTCGATCCAGCGCCCTCAGCATAGATCCTCATGACCCCCTCGGATCATTTATACCATAATCAATCAATTATGCATACACATATGCATTTCAATATGTTCATCAATACGAACAAACAACAACGAATATCACGAAAATTTTCAGAAATACATCTCATATTCAACAATATGAATAAAAACACAAGCATGACAAATCGAACTCGACATATGATACTTGCCTCAAAAATGGCAAGGACGAAACACTTCAATGATCTCGACAACACTCGAAGGCCACCTTCTTCAATCAACGTAACAAGCTCGAACCTTAACAAAAGGAACGATATACAAATCATCTCAAGTCGAACGATGGCCTAACAATTCGGTCTATGGCCGAAAAGCTCAAAATAACCAAACTGCCTGGACTGCTTAGCGTGCGCTACGTACTATACGTAACGTGCGCTAAGCAGGCTTGTTAGCGTACGCTATCGTGTAAGACTAGCGTGCGCTAGCCACGGCCGGCGATCGACTGGCCGTCTCATAACGTACGCTATGTACGTTTCGGGCGTTAACTGACCCCGATAGCGCACGTTAACTCACACGTGTTAGCGTGCGCTAATACTGCATGGCAGAATACTGCAAACCAAAAAATTGGGTTGAATGGTGAAGAACTCATGAATTCTACCGTGATAATACAAGTTATCCTCGGGCAAATCATGCTAATAAGGTTTGAGGAAGATTTATGATCGTGAAATACAAATATACGGATAGTCATCTCAATATCATATCTTTTCTAAGATCTTCAAGAAATGTTCTAAGTTCCGATTTATTCCAAGTCCCAAAACACATGATTCCAACGTGTACAATGTAGCAACTGGGTAATATCCGATTACTGATCATAAATTGATTTGAAAACACTTAGGAGTCCATTCTACCAAGATGGTTCAAAGGTTCATAAGATGAATAGTGCCGATACGTCAAAGTAGCCTTCTAACATGTGATGACCGATCATAAACGAAACAACTGGCTATCTAAGCATGATCAGACGTCCTTAAGAACATTACTAACATTGGTGAAGAATCACCTACCTCAAGTAGTGAAGAACACGGAGGAAAATGAAGCAATCCGACACCGAAAGCTTGAACACCAATCTCCAATGATAAACGATCTTCAATCACGAATCAGGATGTTGATATGAAATGTTTGGGGTGAAGGAAGATATGTTCTAAGTGTAGGAATTCGGGTAATGGGAGAAGAGAGAACTGAAATCACGAATAGGATGCCGTCCTATTTATAATAAATGGCTATTAGCGCGCGCTAGACCCTCCTCGTAGCGTGCGCTAACGGCTCACTGGACTAAACTGTAACTCGGAACTTAGCGTGCGCTACGCATATACCTGTAGCGTGCGCTAAGGCGTTGACTCGGCTTTTCCCCGAAAGCCGTCCAGGTACATCCCGACACTACCCGACAGGGGTCCCCCGGCCAGCTCTCACCTACCGCACGTCTCAATCAATTTGACCGCGCATAGCGTGCGCTAAGGACACTCAGTAGCGTGCGCTATGAACCCTCGTTAGCGCACGCTAAACGTAGCTGATAGCGTGCGCTACAAGCGCAGATTTACCATCTTTAAACCACAACCACGAAATTAAACGCTCGACAACATCGGATTATGAAATACGGAACATAGTACTCAGACAAAAGTATAATCATTACAATATCACAAGTTCCAATTACATAACAGAAATCTCGGGTATTACACCTTGAGTGTCCGCTATCAATGTACCACTTGCTTTTCCTTGGTGCCGGTACCTACAAAATAGTGTTTCTCGGTTGTTTCGGTACCCAAGCCCTTTTGGGTCCTCCAAAGTTAACGATACTTATAGCATTCGGAACAATTGTCCCTTTTGGATCCCATATTTGTTTAACTTTGATGGTTCTCAACTTTGAACGAACATTGTCATGAACTCGTTGTTTGAAAGGAGTTTTTGAATTCTCGGCTTCGGTTTTCTTTATTTTGTCAAGATTGATAAGGGATTGTTCCCTTTTAAACGGGTCGAAACCAAAACCGTGTTTTAACACTGGGGATTTTTGAATGGGTAAGAGCTTTTCGAATTTCTCATTTCCGAGAGTAAATTTGTTCAAAATATATTTTAGCTTCTTTTGAGTTTTCATCAACTCAATTTTCAAAACGTTTTCTTTTTCAAGGCATAAGGTATGGTCGAGTTCAATAGTCTTGCCTTTATTTTGAAGAGAAGATTTTCCTTGTTCTAAAGATTTTATTTTCTTCTTTAAAGACATATTTAATATAACCATCTCGTCGTATTCTATGTTCAAAGATTCCAACGCATTTAATAACTCATCATCATGATGAACTTCTTGAGAATCGCAAAAATCGAATGTATCATATTCATCATCATTAAGTTTAGAACTTACCTCGATATTGCTTTCTGAGACGAGTGCCATGAATGCGAGATTAGCATCGAGAGATCTTTCAATCTCCTCCTCGTCATCACTCCAAGAAACGATTAGAACCTCCTTCTTTTTTAATATTTCGATTTGAGGCTTTGAATAGGATCCTCGACATTCCTTGGCATAGTGACCGGCTTGACCGCATTTCCGACAATTATTGTCGAACTTCTTTATAGGAACATAGATATTCTCCTTTTGTTCTGCCTTGCCATCCCGACCAAGCAAATTTCGCCTTATTTGAATTAGATTTTTATACGTTCTAAATTTATTGGCGTAGAGAGAAAGTTCCTCGTCATCTTCATCCTCGGGAACATCTTTCTCAACATCGCTATCAACATTGAATGCGACTACCTTTTCACGAGGCTTTGGTTTAGTACCTCTAGACTTGAGAACGATCTCATAATTGATGAGTGACCCGATGAGGGCACTAAACTCGAGTTTGTTGAGATCTTTGGACTCCATGATCGCGGTAACCGTGGCATCCCATTCACGTGGCAACGAGCGAAGAATTTTCTTTGCTTTATCGCTACTAGATATAGGTTTTCCGAAAGATGCAAGCCCATTGGTTATAGCGGAGAACTGATCCAACATATTTGTGATCGTTTCCCCGTCCTTCATAGAGAAGAGTTCGTAGTTATGAAGAAGCATGTTGATTTTAGTCTCCTTGACTTGGGTGGTTCCTTCATGAGTTACTTTGAGAATTTCCCAAATTTCCTTTGCGCTTTCATAGAAGGATATCCTATTGAGTTCTTAGGGATTAAGGGCGCAATAGAGAAGTTGAGTAGCACGTGAATTGATGTGCGTGTTCCTCCAGTCCTCATCGTTGAATTCGTCGAATTTCTTCAACGATCCATCTTCTTTCTTGGCAAGTTTCGGACCAAGGGCAATGACTTTCCAAATTTCAATATCATAGGCTTGAACTAATATAGCCATTTTCTTTTTCCATGTCATGAAATTGGAACCGTCGAAGAAAGGAGGACGGTTGAGAGCATTTCCTTCGATTTGGCCAAGAAGAGCCATTTTGCGGATCTTTTTCCCATAGGTGGTTAAATCCTTAAAAAGAGACCCGCTCTGATACCAACTGAAGAGATAAATTCACCACTAGAAGGGGAGTTGAATAGTGGTAATGCGGAATATCGAACTTTCTCGCGAATAAAGGAAAAATGTGCGGAAAGTAAAAGACTCAAAGATTTATAGAGGTTCGGCAACTTGCCTACGTCCTCTCTCCGACTTCTTTTTCTATTGGCTAAAGAAACAACCACACACTTGTCTCGTCTTCGATCGGTCCGAATATAACAACCGATACAACCGCTTGTCTTCTATTGGTCCAAGAACAACCACTCTCAAAATAAACTTTTGTGTATCTAGTGTTCTATCGGAACTAGAAAATCCTCACTTCACGAATGTTGGAGTGTACTCCTAATAATACCAAATTAAAGATCCTAATAACACCGGATTAGTGACTCTTAATTCATTTCTCTAACACTCCTGTATGAGTGATGCAACACTCACAAGCAAATGAAAAGAATACAAAGTATAATAGATATTACAATGTGTATCACTCTTGTATCTTTTCTTCTCACAACTTAGTATGCAATAATAAATAGAAATCTGAGCTGAAGAATGCTTTGAATGCTTGAATACTTGAATGCTTGAAGTTGTATGTTGTGACACCCAAGTGATATGAGTATTTATAGTGTCAAGTCCTTCTTCATATGCTGAAAAACGAATTATTAGCGTGCGCTAATAATCCTTCATAGCATGCACTATCGAGCTTTGACTTGACTGATCTGAACGGTCATTAAACTGCACCAACAGTCATAATACACGTCTAGCGTGCGCTGGTCGGTCTTCTGTAGCATGTGTTATCGTCGGCCAACAGGTCTTCACTTTTGACTGTTGAATCTTGTCAGTTTGTCTCCCCAACATCTCTTTTCCAACGGATAAAAATGTACTTGGCGTGCGCTAGTACTGATACATTAACGTGTGTTACTATTATTTTATATTAACATTCCAGATTTTACGGATCTACTTTTTGACGTTTGCGTTCCAAAGGATAAGTTGACTAACGGTAGGATTTTGAACGCTTAGCATGCGCTAACAAATGTATTGTAGCGTGCGCTACAACTTTTCTAGATAACGTACGTTAGCTTGATTAGCGTACGTAATTGCTTCCTTGATTTGAGTCCAGAGCCTACTGCACTACCAATATGATTTCTGGTAGCGTGCGCAAGGTTTGACATGTAACGTGCGCTAAGGCCTCTGAATAGCGTACGTAATTATACTTCCGTAGCGTGCGCAAATGCTTTTCCTTTATCTGTCCAGACTTCACTGACTCTCTGTCTTGATTAAGATAAATGCGATAGCGTGCGCTATAAATAGATGTTAACATGCGCTAAGTTTGACAACTTAGCGTGTGCTGATATTATAGGATTTGCGTGCGCTATCCATCAGGTGACTCCAACTTGACTGCAGATTACTTGCCTAACTGCAGGTGACTTGCCCTCGATAGCATGCGCTACCATACAGTCTGTAGCGTGCGCTAATAACATGATTTTCCTTCAATGTAACAGCTCGATGGGATAGATTTTGTTTAGATGTTTTGAATATAATCATCATCAAAATACTTTGAGTCAACAGGCATAACGTATATAAATACATAGCGCACGCTAAGGGGAAGAGCTAGCGCACGCTAGCAAGTCAACTGCCAGCAACGGCTAGTTTGGTTGAAGAAGGCTATAAATACCACATCCTTGATATTATTCCATACAACAACTTCAAGCAAACATCTCATTGATCAGATATTCATATTGATATTATTGTTGTTGTGATATTGAGCTTATATTGTTAGTTTGAGTGTTTATTCATTCAACATATACACGAGAGGTAAAAGAAAAGATACGATTGGATTTGGTGTTATTAGGATCAAGGATCCGGCATTTTAGAATCATAATCGATATCTAAGTGAGGTCTATCTAGTACCCATAGAAAGCTAGAGAGGTTGATTCCTTGTCCAATAGAAAAGGAAAATGGTATAACTTGGACCGACACAAAGACAAGTACGAGTGGTTTATCACGGAGAGGGTTCCTTCTTCTTGATGAGAGTGTCCATTTTTTCATTTAGGGACACTAGCTCAGGCTTAACATTAGTTGCCATAAGCTCAGAAACAGTCTCTTTGACAATTCCTATGATCATCTCAGTGATATTTGGGGGTAACTGATACACATGTGGCTCTGCACGAACAAAATTTTCTCCTGAATCCTCTTGTGCAGTTGGTCTCTAAGCAATGGATTTTTCGGATGAGACCTACCTGTCAGTTGGGGCTTAATCATATGGGGTCTTTTTAGGAGTTCCTGATTTGCCATCTGATAGATCCTCATCCACAGGGGACTTTCTCTTCTTCTCTACAGATGACTTCTTGTTTTCGGAGGGGGTTTTCTCAGGCTGTTCCCCCTGGTTGTCTGCTCCATCAGCTTCAGGAGCATGATCAGGTGATTGTCGATCCTGATCCTCATCATCGTCTCTTTTCTCTTCTTCCTTCTTTTCTCCATCGTTTTTCTCCTCCTCATCTTCTTTATTCTCTTCTTTTCAACTTCTTCTTTTTCTTCCTGTTCTTTTTCTTCCTTTTCTTCTTTTTCAACTCCTTCTTCTTCTTCTTTTTCGACTCCTTCTTATCCATTTTTAGTATCATCCTTTTCAACTTCAATAATTATTATTTCTTTTTATCCTTCCCTGGTCTTTTCCTTTTCAACTTGGTCTTCTTCTCCAAGGGTTTTATCTAGAGATACACCCTCTATGATATGAAGGACGAACTGGTCCATGTTTCGTTTAACATGTGACATGAACCAGTTCTACTGAAGCAACAATTGTAGATCTGTCTCTTGACAGAAAAGCATGAGATGTTGCTCAATAGCTGGGGGTGTTCCCAGGTACTTCTCTCAACAAACTCTTTTAATTGAGTGAAGGTGAGGGTTTTTAATTCCTTCCATTCTTCAAAAATATTGATAAATGAAAACTGTAGAGATTGTTGTTTTACCAGCTTCAATTGATTTTTGTTCAGGTTTAGAGTTTTTTTCTCCCTAAGGTTGAGATGATATCCTGCTTCCGGGATATCAATGGATTCCTCGGCCTCTTCTTCCTTAGTAACACTTGGGAGTGTTAAAGAGGGGAACTATTTATGCCACTAGCTCTGAGGAGTGAGCAGGTTGATCCTCAGATCCAGCTGGTGCAGGTGATAAGATCATCTGCATCTGATGAGGCTGAGCTGCAATTGGTCCAGGTGATGTGGCAGTCTGAGGTTTTTCTTCTTCTACTGTTGCAGGTGCAGATGATCTCTGCACTATCAGATGGATAGTTCACCAAGCTTCTATGCTTTTTGGTAGACCTATCTGTAGATGAGGTGATGTGGACAACATCCTTTGCTGTAGGTAACTTCCTCTTTAATAGTTGAGACAGAGGAAGGTTGTCGTAGTTCGAGTTACCTGCAGTTAACCACTCAACTGCAGGTAATTTCTCAACTGCAGAAGGGGTTGAGGATATCTCGTCTGTCGGTAACTCAGAGGGTATTTGGTCGGCAGCATCAGATCGAACTTTGTCTGAGTCCGTAGGCGCTCTGTAGGGAGAAGTCCCGCTTGTTACCTCCCTTAAAATTTTGACCAAGTCTTTTGCTGCCATAAAATATGTCTGCAACTCCCTTTGCCTTTCCGCAAAACTCCAATATCCAACTGATTTGGGTTCCATAAAAAGGATTCTATTTGAACTTCTTCTCCTCTGTATTCCAGCTCATTTTTTTCACCACTCAGAATAACTGCCTGTATATGTAGTCAGGCCGGTTAATCCTTTGCTGCTGGATAAGCGCTCCTATTACAATAAACTTGGCAGATGATAATTGTTCATAGCTGCCGGTCATGCCCATGACAATTTTGTTTGTGATGTCAATGATGTATCTATAATCTTTTTTCAGGTCGCCTCTCCTCGCCGTAAACTTGACCTTGTTTGGTTGTTCTGGTAATTTGATCTCATATTAGGTTTTAATAGAGCTTTATTTTAGGGCTTCTACTACAATGCCCCTATTATCCATCTTGAATGCATCAGCAATGTTCTGAGTGTGATGTTGATTTCTTCTCTGAAAATCGAGCTCGTGATATAGCGCTCTGTGACTTGTGCTGTAATACCCGAGATTTCTGATATGTATTTGAACCTTGTGATATTGTATTTGTTGCATTTTGATCTGACTATTATTCTCCGTATTCCTTAATCCGGTGTTGTTGAGTGCATGATTTCATGAATGTGATCTAAATTATGATTCTGCGAATGTAGCGCACGCTATCGACTATGTGTAGCGTACGCTAAGTTGTATCCGTAGCGCACGTTGTGCATGAACCTTAGCGCACGCTATAGGTAGTCAGCATGATTAAGATAGGGTGGTAGGTGAGATCGGCTGAGGATCTCAGTCGGATCATGTCGGGATGAACCTGGACGGCTTTCGGGAAAAGCCAAGTCAACGCGGTAGCGCATGCTAATTATATGAGGATAGCGCACGCTAAACGCTGAGTGCAGTGAAGTCAGTAAGCTTCGTATGACCGATAGCGCACGCTATGAGTATGGACTAGCGCGCGCTAATAACCATTTTATATAAATAGGACAACATCCTTTTTCATATTTTCAGCCTTTTCACTTCCCACATCCGAATTCTTGGACTTGGAGAGTCACTCTCTTCATCCTACACCTCTCATATCATCCTCCTAGCACGAGTTTGAAGATTGTAGATCATTGGAGATTGGTGTTCAAGCCCTCGGTGTTGGATTTCTTCAAGTTCCTTCATGTTCTTCGCTACTTTGAGGTAGGTGATTCTTCACCAATATTAGTAGTATTCTGAAGGATGTTTTAATCATGTTTTGGGATTACCTAGTCAGTTAAATTTGTAAATAGTCGAACATCATGTGTTAGAAGGATATTTTCGATGTTTCGGTACTTATTCATCGTATAAACCATTGAACCTTTTAGTGTTTGAACTCCTAGCATATTCATGAAGCTTCAAAACCGATTATGACCAGTAGATGGATATTACCAAGTTCTTTTGTCTTTACATAAAGGAATCATACGTTTTGGGACATGGAATGGATTGAACTTAAGATATCTTTTTGAAGATCAAAGATAAATTATGGTGTTGTGATGATTATAATATCCTCGTATCTCGTAATCGTATAATCCGTCAAGATCTTTCACAAACCGTATGAGCATGATATTCACGGAGATGACATGTATTAGCACTGAAGATTTCATGAGTTTCTTCACCATTAGATTAAGTTTTATGCCATAGCAAACTGCCATGCACGGGTAGCGCACGCTAAGATGTATATATTAACGTGCGCTATCGGGAATGAGTTAACGTATGCTACGTTGGGTACGTAACGTACGTTACGTCATCAGCCGAGTCAGTCGGCTGATCAAGAGAGAACTGTCAGTACATAGTTAGCGTACGCTAGACTTGGTCATTTGCGTACGTTAACAGGTAGACTTAGCGCACGTTACGTAGAGTACGTAGCGTACGCTAAGTAGTTCAGGCAGATTACATATTTAGAGCTTTTGGCCGTAGACCGGATTGATAGGCATTCGTAGGACTTGAGATGAATTTTATATCATTTCTTTTGTTAAGGTTCGAGCTTGCTACGTTGATCGAAGGAGGCGGCCTTCGAGTGTGTTGAGATCATTGGAGTGTTTCGTTCTTGCCATCTTCGAGGCAAGTATCGTAATGTGTTAATATTGGTATTTTGAGCATGCATGTGGTTTATTCATGTTGTTGAATATGGGATTTATTTCGTTGAATTGTCATGATATTCGTTATCTAGTGTTTGTATGTTCATGTTGATGGACATAGCGATTTGTCATATATGTATGCATGAGTTGTGTTTGTGTATGTTGTACAATCTATGCTGAGGGCGCTGGATCAGATGCCCACCTCGTGTTGGTCCGACGGGATCATCTTGGGATCTAGGCTGAGGGCGCTGGATCATTGGACGGGTTTTTCCACCTCGCGTTGGTCCGACGGGATCATCTTGGGATCTATGCTGAGGGCGCTGGATCGTTGGAATACCCTTACTGTGTAAATGGAATCTTGTGGATTTGCATTGTTGGATCCTGGTAGCGGAAATCTGTGTTGTGTATTTCGTTATGCATTGTTGTGGCATATCCGATTTATTTAATATGATACTTGTACTAGCATCGTTTTGCTAACCCCTTCGGGGGTGGACATTTGTTTTGATGTTCAGGTAGCCGAGGAGCAGGGAAACAGCCACAGTACCGACGTAACGACGAAGGGGCACAGTGATGTTTGTTGTTTTGTGATTTGCCTTCTTGATTCATTTTCAGTACTCGAGTACGCGTGTCAAATTAATATCATTTCGATATGGTTGTATTAATCAACTCTTTGGATCATATGGAACCCGTTTGTAACTTGAATTTCTGTGGTATGGTTGGATTTTATTTACATTTATTTTAATTATCCTTGTAAATCCTTACCTAAAGGGTTTACAGCGTTGTAACTATTCCGAATATCTCGGGGTGTTACAGAATATGGTATCGGAATTAAGATTCATGGATATCTTGGAAGTCGGGTTTTAGTTGGGTCTGTTTACGTTATTTGATTTACAGGTTGTTCGTAACATCACTGTTCAGCCAAAGTCGTTCGTAACATCACTACAAAACAGACATTTAACATCGGTTTTTTTGGACATTTAACATCGGTTTTGGAACCGATGTTAAATGTCGCGATGTTAAAATTAACATCGGTTTCTAATAACCGATGTCAAACTTCGATTTAACATCGGTTGTTATAACAACCGATGTTAATTTTAATATCGCGATATTTAACATCGGTTCTGGGACAACCGATGTTAAATTTCGCGATTTTAAAATTTTATGGGACCGCGGCTAACCCAGCTAGCCCAACCCAACCCCAACCCACACACTCGCCCAACCACCCGCACTAGCCCCCCGCACCAATCCCCACCAACCTACAATAAATACCATTAAATTTTGTTGTTAGTGGGTTTCGAACTCACCACCTCTTGCTTGTGGAAGTGTGATATTACCACTCCGCCAGATGAACTTCTTGTATATTTTTTGCTATGTGTTATATTTATATACTATATACATTTATAAATTTATATAAATATAAGATAATTTAATATATATATTAACAAATCGAAAATTTATTTTTTAAAAAAATCTAGAATATTAATATTAATAGTCGGATATTCTTATTTAAAGCTCGAAAATAAAAAAATAATAAATTTAAAAATACGAATCTGATTTATAAATAATATTTAATCTGTTTTTTTTTATTTTTAGATTTTTTGTAAAAATATAAAATAGTTTTTTATGAAAAGTAAAAAAATTACAAAAACAAAAACTAGCAGGTTTTTAAAAATATATATAATAATTCAGTTTTTATTTATTTATGGAAAATAATATTCCACTTTTTTTTCAAAACTTTAAATAAAAATATCCGATTTTTATTTTCTATTTTCGAACTTTAAATAAAAACATCCGATTTTTATTTTTTATTTTCGAACTAATGTTTATTTTTTATCTTCGAACTTTAAATAAAAACTTCAAATTTTTACCTTTTATTTTTGAACAATAAATATAAACATCCAATTTTTAAGATTAATATTCCGGATTTTTTTTAAAAAATAAAGCTTCGATTTTTTTAAAAAAATTCCAGATTTTTTTAAAAAATTTAACATCGGTTATACCAAAACCGATGTTAAATTACACAACTAACATCGGTTTTTAAAAAAACCGATGTTAAATTAATCCATTTCACATTGGTTTAGAAAAACCGATGTTAATTTTTAATTTAACATCGGTTTTAGTATAACCGATGTTAAACTTTTTAAAAAATCTGGAACTTTTTTTAAAAAAATCGAAACCTTATTTAAAAATTAACATCGGTTTTTCTAAACCGATGTGAAATTGATTAATTTTAAAAACCGATGTTAATTGTTAATTTAACATCGGTTTTTAGCAGAACCGATGTTAATTTGTTTTAAAATTTTCAATTATGCCACCGCTTCTTTTTTAACATCGGTTTTTACAAAACCGATGTTAAACGAGCGATGTTGAATGTCTTTTTTGTAGTAGTGCATCAACTTTGAGAGCTCAAATTACATTAGGTTTCTTATTTAGAACTAAATTTCTACATGTTCAAAGAAAAAATCTGTCAGTAACATTGATCTCACCTCATGGAAAAGAAAATCAACTTAAGGGCATAATTCCTTTCACAACTGGTTCTAAATTCCTCTGAACTGGTACCTACAAATTCTATCTCTTAACATTCCATATTTGCTCATTTATCATGCTCACTATTTTAAGAGCCTCGATTATCACTGATCTCTCGAATCAGGTTATATAAGGAAGACTTTCAATTTAAGGAGCAGAAAGGAAACATGAGCATCCTACAAAACATGATGAAGTCAATGTCAATGAGACCAGATATAGAAGAAACAGAAATTTAAATTTGAAATTTTGTTTCACTTTTGAAAAATTTCTATGCACGAAACTTTTCCTGGTTATCAAATAAAATGTTAAAACTCTTATATACTCACTATACAAGAAAAAATGATTTCAAAATTACATAAAATGAATAGTACACGAGGGTTCTGAGGTTGAAAACAACAACATTTCTATCGGAAGTGCCAACAACCATAAGAGGATGTCTAACGGTAAGTGCATAGCGGCTCGGGAAGTTCTTTGTACCAAAGTTGGATTTTGCTGTCTCGGATCCCAATACCTTAAGATAAATAGCATTTTTGCCAAAAGTATACCTCAGATATCATAAGTGTAAGAATATTACATGTTACAAACAATGAAATCTGATTACCTCATATGGATAGCTTAGAAGAGGAAATATTTCTTAGTGGAGATATTAAGGATACTTGCTAAATTGGCTACAAGAAGTGTAGAATAACCTATCTGATCAGTTAGATGAATGATGAACATAGTTTTCAGTGAAAACCAAGAAAGTGTTGAAAAGTATGAGGAAAGGGATGGTGCAAATGATTAAAAACTAATATAAGAAGCATTATTTCGGATATTTAAAACTCTCAAGACAACGAAAATGTCAAATAGCCAACAGTTATAAAAAATCCAACAGTTAATAATTTTGATAATTGGAGCATGAATGAACAATAAAATGTAAAATACTAAAATTCCGTAAACTTACATGCTATGCATTGAGAATCAAACATAACACACTTAAATGAAGAAATGGAAATACTCAACACTGTTTTCAGGCATATGTATTAAAGTTTGCCACACTAAAAACTCAAGATAGATTCTCAAGTTTGACATGATAAAGCCGGTTTGCCGCAGACCAAATTCTTCTTCAAGATATAACTTAGCAGAAAAAGGGCACAGAGGGAATATCCTCTTTCAACTGTGAAAATTTACGATGGGACATGCCTCACCAATTCAGATGTACCAACAAGGCTCGATCATAGTTTAGACAGATAAATGCATTCTGGAATGAAAGACATGTATGCATTGTGCAAAGACATCAAAGAATTACCTAATCGTCTTGTCCCAGCTTCCTGTCACTAAGAGATTCACTTTTGGGATCCGCAAGCTCTTTAACAGGAGCATCATGCATGGCTACAGTTACAGGTTCACCACCAGATGCCAATGGCCACATTTTAACTTGTTTGTCACAGCCTCCAGAAAAGACAGTTGTCCCATCATGATTTCAAGTAGAGCATAAGACCTGAACAATTTACGAAGTAATCTAACTATGGGGCCAAAAATTCATGTGATCAAAATTGGAGGATTATTTTGATGGCATATTACCAGATGATCATGTGATATTGATGCCTTAGGAACGGTGTTGACAGTGGTTCCCGATTTCATAACCTCCCAACATCTTACCTAATAAAAGAGGTGTCATAAAAATACCAAGTTAGCTCTTTCAACAACAAATAATACTCGTCCGTGATCTACCTAGACACCTCAGCCAAAAAGGGCAACATACAAATCAGAAAAATATAGAAACATACCGTGGAGAAGAAGTTTTTCCTAAACCAGTGGTCGTACGTACCAACCAGGGTTTATAAATGCAGGCATAATATATATCCAAATACCAAACTACCTTTTCACTAGAGTTAACACTGCTTTTCAAGTAATATACTAAGGGATGCTCGTATAAAATTCATGCATTTCAATCCCCCTTCTAATCATTATCAATAGGCCAAATAAAGTAAGGGAACCAACAAGCAACCATAGAATTAAGAAAGTACACCAAAAAGATAAGGCAGAGACAAGCACGAGAAAAAGCGTGAAACCATACCGAAACCAAACAAACATACCCGATTATCCCACGACGTAGCAACCAAATAATTTGCATTAGGACTAAAACACAGTGATATCAGTATCACTCGGCGGTGACACCACCTTCATCACGCCAAAAATTAGATGTACAAAAAACAACATGATAAGCACTTGAAATTAGAATGCGGGACTAAAAAACAATGCAAAAAAAGAAATTATGTTATATATAATTATTGGTGTATAATTACCTCGGCTGGACGGTTGGGATTCACGTTAGCTGAAGTAGCATTGAATGCCGCTATTTAGATATGACGCCAAACCCTAATTGAAAAGGAGATCTCGAGTACTCCCAGAATAATTTGCTAGTTTTCTTCCCAGAGATGAAAATCACAGAGATTAACAAGTTCGAGGGGGCGCTTCTTGCGGTTCTTCTTGAATCGAATCGTCATTGTGGCGACGGGGACTGGAAAATTAAGAAGGGAAGTTAATTAGGAAAGGGGATTAAAATACTTATGCGTAGGCTTTGGATTTTTTACGAATGTATCAAATCAATTTTCTTAAGCGACACCATAGATATTTTAAAAGTATTTCTATGCTGTTTGGGAATTGAACTCGAGTTTGAAAGGATTTAATATTATCATAAGGCATCACAATATGTAACTAAACAATGGATGTGACACTTATTTAGAAGCGCCACTAAAAAAGTGTCACTATAAGGGTTTTTTTAGTAGTGATAGCGTACGTAATTATACTTCCGTAGCGTGCGCAAATGCTTTTCCTTTATCTATCCAGACTTCACTGACTCTCTGTCTTGATTAAGATAAATGCGATAGCGTGCGCTATAAATAGATGTTAACGTGCGCTAAGTTTGACAACTTAGCGTGCGCTGATATTATATGATTTGCGTGCGCTATCCATAAGGTGACTCCAACTTGACTGCAGATTACTTGCCTGACTGCAGGTGACTTGCCCTCGATAGCATGTGCTACCATACAGTCTGTAGCGTGCGCTAATAACAGGATTTTCCTTCAATGTAACAGCTCGATGGGATAGATTTTGTTTAAATGTTTTGAATATAATTATCATCAAAATACTTTGAGTCAACATGCATAACGTATATAAAGACATAGCGTATGCTAAGGGGAAGAGCTAGCGCACGCTAGCAAGTCAACTGGCAGCAACGGCTAGTTTGGTTGAAGAAGGCTATAAATACCACATCCTTGATATTATTCCATACAACAACTTCAAGCAAACATCTCATTGATCAGATATTCATATTGATATTATTGTTGTTGTGATATTGAGCTTATATTGTTAGTTTGAATGTTTATTCATTCAACATATACACGAGAGGTAAAAGAAAAGATACGATTGGATTTGGTGTTATTAGGATCAAGGATCCGGCATTTTAGAATCACAATCGATATCTAAGTGAGGTCTATCTAGTACCCATATAAAGCTAGAGAGGTTGATTCCTTGTCCGATAGAAAAGGAAAATGGTATAACTTGGACCGACACAAAGACAAGTACGATTGGTTTATCACGGAGAGGGTTCCTTCTTCTTGATGAGAGTGTCCATTTTTTCATTTAGGGACACTAGCTCAGGCTTAACATTAGTTGCCAGAAGCTTAGCAACAGTCTCTTTGACAATTCCTATGATCATCTCAGTGATATTTGGGGGTAGCTGATACACAGGTGGCTCTGCACGAACAAAATTTTCTCCTGAATCCTCTTTTGCAGTTGGTCTCTGAGCAATGGATTTTTCGGATGAGACCTACCTATCAATTGGGGCTTAATCATATGGGGTCTTTTTAGGAGTTCCTGATTTGCCATCTGATAGATCCTCATCCACAGGGGACTTTCTCTTCTTCTCTGCAGATGACTTCTTGTTTTCGGAGGGGGTTTTCTCAGGCTGTTCCCCCTGGTTGTCTGCTCCATCAGCTTCAGGAGCATGATCAGGTGATTGTTGATCCTGAACCTCATCATCGTCTCTTTTCTCTTCTTCCTTCTTTTCTCCATCGTTTTTCTCCTCCTCATCTTCTTTTTTCTTTTCTTTTCAACTTCTTCTTTTTCTTCCTGTTCTTTTTCTTCCTTTTCTTCTTTTTCAACTCCTTCTTCTTCTTCTTTTTCGACTCCTTCTTATTCCTTTTCAGTATCATCCTTTTCAACTTCAATAATTATTATTTCTTTTTATCCTTCCCTCGTCTTTTCCTTTTCAACTTGGTCTTCTTCTCCAAGGGTTTTATCTAGAGATACACCCTCTATGATATGAAGTACGAACTGGTCCATGTTTCGTTTAACATGTGACATGAACCAGTTCTACTGAAGCAACAATTGTAGATCTGTCTCTTGACAGAAAAGCATGAGAAGTTGCTCAATAGCTGGGCGTGTTCCCAAGTACTTCTCTCAACAAACTCTTTTAATTGAGTGAAGGTGAGGGTTTTTAATTCCTTCCATTCTTCAAAAATATTGATAAATGAAAACTGGAGAGATTGTTGTTTTACCAGCTTCAATTGATTTTTGTTCAGGTTTAGAGGTTTTTTCTCCCTAAGGTTGAGATGATATCCTGCTTCTGGGATATCAATGGATTCCTCGGCCTCTTCTTCCTTAGTAACACTTAGGAGTGTTAAAGAGGGGAACTATTTCTGCCACTAGCTCTGAGGAGTGAGCAGGTTGATCCTCAGATCCAGCTGGTGCAGGTGATAAGATCATCTGCATCTGATCAGGTTGAGCTGCAATTGGTCCAAGTGATGTGGCAGTCTGAGGTTTTTCTTCTTCTACTGTTGCAGGTGCAGATGATCTCTGCACTATCAGATGGATAGTTCACCAAGCTTCTATGCTTTTTGGTAGACCTATCTGTAGATGAGGTGATGTGGACAACCTCCTCTGATGTAGGTAACTTCCTCTTTAATAGTTGAGACACAGGAAGGTTGTCGTAGTTCGAGTTACCTGCAGTTAACTACTCAACTGCAGAAGGGGTTGAGGTTATCTCGTCTGTAGGTAACTCAGAGGGTATTTGGTCGGCAGCATCATATCGAACTTTGTCTGAGTTCGTAGGCGCTCTGTAGGGAGAAGTCCCGCTTGTTACCTCCCTTAAAATTTTGACCAAGTCTTTTGCTGCCATAAAATATGTCTGCAGCTCCCTTTGCCTTTCCGCAAAACTCCAATATCCACCTGATCTGGGTTCCATAGGAAGGATTCTATTTGAACTTCTTCTCCTCTGTATTCCAGCTCATTTTTTTCACCTCTCGGACTAACTGCCTGTATATGTAGTCAGGCCGGTTAATCCTTTGCTGCTGGATAAGCGCTCCTATTATAATAAACTTGGCAGATGATAATTGTTCATAGCTGCCGGTCATGCCCATGACAATTTTGTTTGTGATGTCAATGACGTATCTATAATCCTTTTTCAGGTCGCCTCTCCTCGCCGTAAACTTGACCTTGTTTGGTTGTTCTGGTAATTTGATCTCATATCAGGTTTCAATAAAGCTTTATTTTACGGCAATGCCCCTATTATCCATCTTGAATGCATCAGCAATGGTCTGAGGTGTGATGTTGATTTCTTCTCTGAAAATCGAGCTCGTGATATAGCGCTCTGTGACTTGTGCTGTAATACCCGAGATTTCTGATATGTATTTGAACCTTGTGATATTGTATTTTTTGCATTTTGATATGAGTATTATTCTCCGTATTCCTTAATCCAGTGTTGTTGAATGCATGATTTCATGAATGTGATCTAAACTGTGATTCTGCGAATGTAGCGCACGCTATCGACTATGTGTAGCGTACGATAAGTTGGATCCATAGCACACGCTGTGCATGAACCTTAGCGCACGCTATACGTAGTCATCATGATTAAGACAGGGTGGTAGGTGAGATCGGCTGAGGATCTCGGTCGAATCATGTCGGGATGAACCTGGACGGCTTTTGGGAAAAGCCAAGTCAACGCGGTAGCGCACGCTAATTATATGAGGATAGCGCATGCTAAACGCTGAGTACAGTGAAGTCAGTAAGCTTCGTATGACCAATAGTGCATGCTATGAGTATGGACTAGCGCACGCTAATAACCATTTTCTATAAATATGACAACATCCTTTTTCATATTTTCAGCCTTTTCACTTCCCACATCCGAATTCTTGGACTTCGAGAGTCACTCTATTCATCCTACACCTCTCATATTATCCTCCTAGCACGAGTTTGAAGATTGTAGATCATTGGAGATTGGTGTTCAAGCCCTCGGTGTTGGATTTCTTCAAGTTCCTTCGTGTTCTTCGCTACTTTGAGGTAGGTGATTCTTCACTAATATTAGTAGTATTCTGAAGGATGTTTTAATCATGTTTTGGGATTACCTAGTCAGTTAAATTCGTAAGTAGTCGAACATCATGTGTTAGAAGGATATTTTCGATGTTTCGGTACTTATTCATCATATAAACCATTGAACCTTTTAGTGTTTGAACTCCTAGCATATTCATGAAGCTTCAAAACCGATTATGACCAGTAGATGGAGATTACCAAGTTCTTTTGTCTTTACATAAAGGAATCATACATTTTAGGACATGGAATGGATTAAACTTAGGATATCTTCTTGAAGATCAAAGATAAATTATGTTGTTGTGATGATTATAATATCCTCGAATCTCGTAGTCGTTTAATCAGTCAAGATCTTTCACAAACCGTATGAGCATGATATTCACGAAGATGACATGTATTAGCACTGAAGATTTCTTGAGTTTCTTCACCATTAGATTAAGTTTTATGCCATAGTAAACTGCCATGCACGGGTAGTGCACGCTAAGATGTGTATATTAACGTGCGCTATCGGGAATGAGTTAAGGTACGCTACGTTGGGTACGTAACGTACGTTATGTCATCAGCCGAGTCAGTCGGATGATCAAGAGAGGACTGTCAGTACATAGTTAGCGTACGCTAGACTTGGTCATTTGCGTTTGTTAACAGGTAGACTTAGCGCACGTTACGTAGAGTACGTAGCGTACGCTAAGTAGTTCAGGCAGATTACATATTTAGAGCTTTTGGCTGTAGACCGGATTGATAGGCATTCGTACGACTTGAAATGAATTCTATATCATTTCTTTTGTTAAGGTTCGAGCTTGCTACGTTGATCGAAAGAGGCGGCCTTCGAGTGTGTTGAGATCATTGGAGTGTTTCGTTCTTGCCATCTTCGAGGCAAGTATCGTAATGTGTTAATATTGGTATTTTGAGCATGCATGTGGTTTATTCATGTTGTTGAACATGGGATTTATTTCGTTGAATTGTCATGATATTCGTTATCTAGTGTTTGTATGTTCATGTTGATGGACATAGCGATTTGGCATATATGTATGCATGAGTTCTGTCTGTGTATGTTGTACGATCTATGATGAGGGCGCTAGATCGGATGTCCACCTCGTGTTGGTCCGACGGGATCATCTTGGGATCTAGGCTAAGGGCGCTGGATCATTGGACGGGTTTTTCCACCTCGCGTTGGTCCGACGGGATCATCTTGGGATCTATGCTGAGGGCGCTGGATCGTTGGAATACCCTTACTGTGTAAATGGAATCTTGTGGATTCGCATTGTTGGATTCCGGTAGCGGAAATCCGTGTTGTGTATTTTGTTATGCATTGTTGTGGCATATCCGATTTATTGAATATGATACTTGTACTAGCATCGTTTTGCTAACCCCTTCGGGGGTGGACATTTGTTTTGATGTTCAGGTAGCCGAGGAGCAGGGAAACAGCCACAGTACCGACATGACGACAAAGCGGAACAGTGATGTTTGTTGTTTTGTGATTTGCCTTCTTGATTCATTTTCAGTACTCGAGTATGCGTGTCTAATTAATATCATTTCGATATGGTTGTATTAATCAACTCTTTGGATCATATGGAACCGGTTTGTAACTTGAATTTCTGTGGTATGGTTGGATTTTATTTACATTTCTTTTAATTATCCTTGTAAATCCTTACCTAAAGGGTTTACAGCGCTGTAACTATTCCGAATATCTCGGGGTGTTACAGAATATGGTATCGGAGCTAAGATTTATGGATATCTTGGCAGTCGGGTTTTAGTTGGGTCTGTTTACGTTATTTGATTTACGGGTCGTTCGTAACATCACTGTTCAGCCAAAGTCGTCATGTGGACCGTGGTTGTAAGTCTCCTTATCTCTTATACTACCGTTTTACTTAATTTCTGTTTTTTGAATATTGACGGGCTTTATTTTTGAAAATTTTGTCCTGGATTTTGAGAAATTGTGTTTATAGTATGTTGAGAGGAGGACGTGGACGCGGACGCGGTCGTGGACGCGGACGTGGTAACATGAGACAGGAGGATTCCACAACTACCCCAGAATTATCGCCTAGTCGAACCGATTCCCATTCTAGAGGGCAGCAGGGATCGGCGAATGACGACGCAAACCCTAACATGCCGGGAGTGCTTCAACAGGTGGTGGCTCAGATAAACCAGTTCGCTCAGGTAGTTGACCGTATGCAGACAGCGATGGGACAGCAGCACCACGAGGATAACTGGGGAGACAGATGGCTTGCTGAGGTGGTCAAATTGCACCTGCCAAAATTTGACGGATCTGCTGAGGCACTTACTTGGGATCAATGGCTAAAGGAGTTAGAGAAGATATTCGCGGGTATTAACTGTCCCGAGGACCGAAAAGTTCCTATTGCCCAGTATTTTCTGACTGGGGAGGCTTTTGACTGGTGGGAGGCTATTCTACCCGAGAATCATAATGCTGACTGGACAGAATTCAAGCTAATGATGGAAGCACAGTATTGTCCTCGTCCAGTTAGAGAGGCAAAAATCCGAGAATTTTTCTCACCACAGAGTTCGGAAGCATCTGTGATAGACATAATCAAGACTTTTAGCCATCAGCTGACTTGTGTGCCACACTTGGTCAGAACGGAGGCAGAAAAGATTTTTCATTTCGATATGCGGATGAAGCCGGAGATTCAGCAGTACAAGTCCGGATTCGAGTGTACTACGTTGCGACAGTATCAAGACAAAGCGCTGGCCTACGACATGAAAGAGGCGGCGGTGGAAAAATCGGTGGAGACAAAGAAGCAGAAAGTGACCGGCAATTTCTCGAAAAACAAGAGTGGTGGACCCCGCAAGGGCAAATCTTCCTTTTATTCAGCTAGGAAACCTCCACACCCTTCTAGAGGTGGAAAGAAGTGTCGGACAACATCAGCAGTTTCGGACGCATCAAAGAAATGCTATAATTGTGGTCAAGCAGGGCATATTCGACGTGATTGCCCCGCATCTTCCATGACTTGTTTTGATTGTGGGCAAGAGGGGCACCGTGCGGCTTTCTGTGGAGTGGCGACTAGATCCTTTGGTACTCGCACTCAAGCGCCAGTTCCGAAAGAGATAAGTGTGAACCAGACGCAGCAGAATGGATTTCAACAGCAGAATGTTGGGAAGAGAGAGACATCGAGTGCTGGGTCCGTTCCTCCGCGCCTGTACGAGATGAGGAAATCTGACGATCAGAACACTGTTGTTGCATTAGGTACGATTCAGATCCTTTTGCAACCAGTTAGTGTCTTATTCGAGTCCGGAGCTACACATCTTTCATATCATTGAACTGTGTTAATCGTTTGAAAATCTCGTGTTTATTTGATTGTGAACCATATGTTGTGGGTTTGCCGGGCGGAGAGAGAATTGTGGGAACCCTAGAAACTAGAGATTTTCCAGTGTCTATAGGAGGGAGAGATTGGCCATCGAATCTTATTGTAGTCGACATTCATGGTGATGATTTAATTCTCGGAGGCGATTGGCTCAACCGTTATGGAGCTATTCTGAATTACCGAAAGAGAGTCATTTCTATCATTGCTGATGACGGATCTGAACACTTATTCAGAGGATGGGGACCGGGAAGCACAGGAAAATTTATCAAAGCGATGAAAGCAGTGAAATTACTGAAGCAGGGATGTCTTGGAATTTGGTGCTATGCCATGAAGAAAGGAGAAGGAGTAGAACTCTCATCTATACCAGTTGTGAATGAATTTTCAGATGTATTCCCTGACGAACTACCTGGGTTACCTCCGCAGATAGAAGTGGAGTTCACTATCGAATTAGAGCCTGGAGCCGCTCCTATTTCCAGAGCACCATACCGCATGGCGCCAACCGAGATGTATGAACTAAAGAAGCAACTGGAGGAATTATTGCAGAAGGGCTACATCCAACCTAGCATTTCTCCTTGGGGAGCACCCGTTCTCTTTGTCCGGAAGAAAGACGGATCCCTCCGATTATGTATTGATTACAGGGAGCTGAACAAGGTGACGATCAAGAACAAGTATCCTATACCTCGAATCGACGACTTGTTTGATCAACTGCAAGGGGCAAGTGTATTCTCGAAGATTGACTTGCGATCAGGATATCATCAGCTGAGAATTAAGGAATTGGATATACCGAAATCTGCTTTCAGATCCCGATACGGGCACTATGAATTCGTGGTGATGCCATTCGGACACACCAATGCTCCTGCGGTATTTATGCAATTGATGAATCGGGTATTCTTAGAATACCTAGATAAGTTTGTGGTCGTTTTCATTGATGACATCTTGATCTATTCGAAAGACACAGAGGAGCATGCCGAGCATTTGCGTGTGGTTTTGAGCACCTTGAGGAATGAACAGCTTTATGCGAAGCTTTCCAAATGCGAGTTCTGGCTTAGGGAAGTAACCTTCCTTGGACATGTGATATCAGCTGACGGAGTTCAGGTGGACCCAAAGAAAGTCGAAGCAATCTTGAAATGGGAAGCTCCTAGTAATGTGAAAGAAGTCCGAAGCTTCTTAGGACTTGCTGTATATTATCGCCGTTTTGTAGAGGGATTTTCCAAAATTGATCGTCCGCTCACTCAGTTGTTACAGAAAACTCAAAAGTTCACGTGGGATGAGAAATGCCAGGCTGGTTTTGATGAACTTAAAAAGAGACTGACAACAGCACCTATATTAGCATTACCAGATGGAACTGATGGATTCATGGTATACAGCGACGCTTCAAATCAGGGTCTGGGATGTGTGTTGATGCAAAAGGATAAGGTGATTGCCTATGCTTCTCGGCAGTTGAAACCGTATGAAGTAAATTACCCGACTCATGATCTGGAGTTAGCAGCTGTGGTCTTTGCCTTGAACATTTGGCGACATTATTTATACGGCACTCATTGTCAGATCTTTACAGATCATAAAAGCCTCAAGTACATCTTCAGTCAGAAAGAATTAAACATGAGGCGTAGAAGGTGGCTGAAATTGATCAAGGATTACGACTTGCAAATCCTCTATCATCCGGGTAAAGCAAACGTAGTAGCCGATGCATTGAGCCGTAAACCTGTTTCCCTTCGAGTGTTGGAAGCACTTACATCCCAAACTAGCATTCAACGAGAACTGATCCGCGAAGGGATTGAAGTATGGTCACCCGGAATCCAAGGGCAACTATACGTGATGGAACTGACTTCATCACTAGTCGAGCAAATCAAATCTAAGCAGTTGAACGATTCTCTGATCCTTCGGTTATGTGACGAAGTAAAGAAAGGAAAGGACCTAGGATTCGTGATACAAGATGATGGAGTTCTGAGATTTTAGAGTCGACTTTGCGTTCCAGATGATGATGATTTGAGACGGACAATTCTGAAGGAAGCTCACAGCGCGCCCTATTCTATTCACCCGGGCAGCAGTAAGATGTATAAGGATCTTAAACAAAACTTCTGGTGGGGAAATATGAAGAAGGACGTAGCAGAGTACGTTTCGAAGTGTTTGACTTGTCAGCAGGTTAAGATTGAACATCAGCGACCTGCCGGAATGTTAAAGCCGCTTCCGATCCCTGAGTGGAAGTGGGAGGATATCTCGATGGATTTCAACACCAATATGCCAAGGACCAAGACGGGAATAAACATGATTTGGGTTATAGTTGATCGACTAACCAAGTCGGCTCATTTCCTAGGAATTAAAGACACGTGGGGACCCGAGAAATTGGCACGAGTATTTGTTGCAGAGATAGTCAGATTGCACTGGACGCCGAAGACCATTATTTCAGATCGAGATGGTCGCTTCGTGTCGCACTTCTGGAAGGCAGTTCACAGGGATTTGGGGACTGAGCTAAACTTTAGCACGGCTTATCATCCTCAAACGGACGGTCAGTCCGAAAGGACTATACAAACAGTAGAAGACATGCTTAGAGATTGTGCTTTGGATTGGTCAACTGATTGGGAAGTTCATTTGCCGTTGATTGAATTCACCTACAACAATAGTTGGCATGCTTCTACTAAGATGGAACCGGAATTGATAGTTCAGACTCACGATTTGAAGCTTTGTACGGGAGAAGATGCCGATCACCCCTGTGCTGGGATGATTTTTCGGACTTGATCGGGACGGAACCGGAATTGATAGTTCAGACTCAAGAGAGGATTGCTTTGATTCGGGAAAGACTGTTGACTTCCCAGAGTCGACAGAAGTCTTATGCAGATGTGCGTCATCGCCCTCTGGAGTTCGACATTGGGGACCACGTACTATTGAAGGTGTCCCCTACACGAGGAATTTTCCGTTTTGGGAGGAAAGGTAAGCTAAGTCTGAGATATATCGGACCATTTGAGATCCTCGAGAGAGTTGGGGATTTAGCATACAGGTTGGCCTTACCTCCATCGCTGAGTCACGTTCACAATGTGTTTCACGTATCCCAATTGCGGAAGTATGTACCAGATCCCAGTCATATCATTGAGTTCGATGAGATCGAGATAGCTAATGACGGCACCTTCGAGGAGAGACCAATCAAGATACTTGAGAGTCGGATCAAACAATTGAGGAATAAACCAATACCCTTGGTTAAAGTACAATGGTCACGACACGGAATTGAAGAGGCCACTTGGGAAACGGAGGACAATATGAAGACTAGATATCTAGAGTTGTTTTCATCTTAAGTTTCGGGACGAAACTTCTTTTTAGGGAGGAAGGATGTAATACCCGAGATTTCTGATATGTATTTGAACCTTGTGATATTGTATTTGTTGCATTTTGATCTGAGTATTATTCTCCGTATTCCTTGATCCGGTGTTGTTGAGCGCATGATTTCATGAATGTGATCTAAATTGTGATTCTGCGAATGTAGCGCACGCTATCTACTATGTGTAGCGTACGCTAAGTTGGATCTGTCGCACACGCTGTGCATGAACCTTAGCGCACGCCATACGTAGTCAGCATGATTAAGACAGGGTGGTAGGTGAGATCGGCTGAGGATCTCGGTCGGATCATGTCGGGATGAACCTGGATGGCTTTCGGGAAAAGCCAAGTCAACGCGGTAGCGCACGCTAATTATATGAGGATAGCGCATGCTAAACGCTGAGTACAGTGAAGTCAGTAAGCTTCGTATGACCGATAGCGCACGCTATGAGTATGGACTAGCGCGCGCTAATAATCATTTTCTATAAATAGGACATCATCCTTTTTCATATTTTCAGCCTTTTCACTTCCCACATCCGAATTCTTGGACTTGGAGAGTCACTCTCTTCATCCTACACCTCCCATATCATCCTCCTAGCACGAGTTTGAAGATTATATATCATTGGAGATTGGTGTTCAATCCCTCGGTGTTGGATTTCTTCAAGTTCCTTCGTGTTCTTCGCTACTTTGAGGTAGGTGATTCTTCACCAATATTAGTAGTATTCTGAAGGATGTTTTAATCATGTTTTGGGATTACCTAGTCAGTTAAATTCGTAAGTAGTCGAACATCATGTGTTAGAAGGATATTTTCGATGTTTCGGTACTTATTCATCGTATAAACCATTAAACCTTTTAGTGTTTGAACTCCTAGCATATTCATGAAGCTTCAAAACCGATTATGACCAGTAGATGTAGATTACCAAGTTCTTTTGTCTTTACATAAAGGAATCATACGTTTTGGGACATGGAATGGATTGAACTTAGGATATCTTCTTGAAGATCAAAGATAAATTATGGTGTTGTGATGATTATAATATCCTCGTATCTCGTAATCGTTTAATCCGTCAAGATCTTTCACAAACCGTATGAGCATGATATTCACGGAGATGACATGTATTAGCACTGAAGATTTCATGAGTTTCTTCACCATTAGATTAAGTTTTCTGCCATAGTAAACTGCCATGCACGGGTAGCGCGCGCTAAGATGTATATATTAATGTGCGCTATCGGGAATGAGTTAACGTACGCTACGTTGGGTACGTAACGTACGTTATGTCATCAGCCGAGTCAGTCGGTTGATCAAGAGAGAACTGTCAGTACATAGTTAGCGTACGCTAGACTTGGTCATTTGCGTATGTTAACAGGCAAACTTAGCGCACGTTACGTAGTGTACGTAGCATACGCTAAGTAGTTCAGGCAGATTACATATTTAGAGCTTTTGGCCATAGACCGGATTGATAGGCATTCGTACGACTTGAGATCTATATCATTTCTTTTGTTAAGGTTCGAGCTTGCTACGTTGATCGAAGGAGGCGGCCTTCGAGTGTGTTGAGATCATTGGAGTGTTTCGTTCTTGCCATCTTCGAGGCAAGTATCGTAATATGTTAATATTGGTATTTTGAGCATGCATGTGGTTTATTCATGTTTTTGAACATGGGATTTATTTCGTTGAATTGTCATGATATTCGTTATCTAGTGTTTGTATGTTCATGTTGATGGACATAGCAATTTGGCATATATGTATGCATGAGTTGTGTTTGTGTATGTTGTACGATCTATGCTGAGGGCGCTGGATCGGATGTCCACCTCGTGTTGGTCCGACGGGATCATCTTGGGATCTAGGATGAGGGCGCTGGATCATTAGACGGGTTTTTCCACCTCGCGTTGGTCCGACGAGATCATCTTGGGATCTATGCTGAGGGCGCTGGATCGTTGGAATACCCATACTGTGTAATTGGAATCTTGTGGATTCGCATTGTTGGATTCCGGTAGCGGAAATCCGTGTTGTGTATTTTGTTATGCATTGTTGTGGCATATCCGATTTATTTAATATGATACTTGTACTAGCATCGTTTTGCTAACCCCTTCGGGGGTGGACATTTGTTTTGATGTTCAGGTAGCCGAGAAGCGGGAAAACAGCCACAGTACCGACGTGACGACGAAGGGGCACAATGATGTTTGTTGTTTTGTGATTTGCCTTCTTGATTCATTTTCAGTACTCGAGTACGCGTGTCTAATTAATATCATTTCGATATGGTTGTATTAATCAACTCTTTGGATCATATGGAACCGGTTTGTAACTTGAATTTCTGTGGTATGGTTTGATTTTATTTACATTTCTTTTAATTAGCCTTGTAAATCCTTACCTAAAGGGTTTACGGCGCTGTAACTATTCCGAATATCTTGGGATGTTACATGTGCTTCCTTGAAGAAGCAAATGACGGCCGCCTTGAACTACCGCTTCGGGTTGATGTCAAGGAAACGGTAGATACCATTTTTCTTCATAATTCGGATGACATGGCTCATTTCTCCTGTGTTCACCATGTTTGCCTCCAGCAATCCTTCGAAATCGACAACAATACTAAAAATGATCTGCTCCTTCACCATCTTGAGGTTGATTCATTCGAAATACTGGGTAGAGTACATTTCTGCAAAAAATAGGCTTTTTTGATTGAGTGCAGCGAATATTCAGAGGTTTTTCTACTTTAGAAAATAAGGGTTCTTAGAGCTTGAAGCCGGTAAAGTTTGTGAAATGATTTCCGCCGCCTTAAATACCCAGTTGAAAGGACTCTTTGAATTTTAATAATTAAATAATCAAGCATCGGTCTGATTTTTGATAAATAAGGAATGACAGTTGAAATTGATTGGACGTCGTGGAGGTAGTGTGAGCATGTGTTTGTCCACGTGTAAATAAATTATAAGTTGGTCAAGGAATGGAAAATTTAGCTGATTAACTTTTTGACTTCTTGTCTGCTCTGCATCAGTTGAGTTATATCGACTGTGGTTGATGTCAGCTAACTTTTCCTTGTCTGGTGTGATCAGTTAGCTTTCTCGTCTGGTCTACACATCAGGTAGCTTTTCTGCATCAGGTAGATTTTCATCGTCTGGTCTGATCATCAGGTATCTTTCTTGTCTGGTCTCCACATCAGGTAGATTTTATTCATCTTCAGATCAGATGACTTTCTCGTCTGTACTAGATTCCCAATCTAGTAGACCAAGTTCCCTACTTATTTCCAGAAACCTTTCTTCTGGTAAAGGTTTTGTGAATATGTCAGCAATTGGTACTCTGTGCCGGCTCTTTCCACTCTTACGCTCTTGTTAAGCACATGATCTCTCATGAAATGATGTTTGACATCTATGTGCTTTATCCTTGAGTGCAATACTGGATTGTTTGTTATTACAATTGCACTGTTGTTGTCACACCAGATAGGAACTTCATTTGCACTGATATTGTAATCCCTTAGCTGTTGTATGATCCATAAGATTTGAGCACAACAGCTATGTGCAGCTAAGTATTCTGACTCAATTGTGTATACTGATTTAGATACTTTCTTCTTGCTGAACCACGATATGAGTCTGGTTCCTAGGAACTGGCATGTTCCACTGGTGCTTTTCCTGTCAATCCTACATACTGCGAAATCTTCATCTGAATATCCTGAGAGCTTGAAGTTGTTATCCCTGGGATACCATAATCAACATTGATTGTGGATTTAAGATATCTGATTATCCTCTTAGCTGCTTCCTGGTGAGCCTGCTTCGGCTTTGACTGAAATCTTTCACATACTCCCACTATCAGGTCTGCTTGCAGTTCGGTATATAAGTGATCCATTAAGTCCTCTGTAGTGGGTTGGATCCATTGATATGCCTCCTTCATCTGCATAAACGTGTAGGGATGTGCTCATGGGAACTTTTAGTGTTTTGGCTGAGTCCATTCCAAATCTTTTGATTAAGTCTCTTGTATACTTGGCTTGGTTGATGAAGATTCCATTGTTAACCTGTTTGACTTTCAAACCAAGAAAAAAATTTAGCTTGACCATCATACTCATTTCAAACTCTCCTTGCATGAGAGTTGAGAATTTTTCACATAGGTCAGGATTGGTTGAGCCAAATATGATATCATCCACATATATTTAAACAAGTAATATGTGGTCTTCACGTTCTACTATGAAGAGGGTCTTGTCCACCTTTCCTTTACTGAATCCATTCTTCTCCAGAAACACATATAGTGTTTCATACCATGATCTTGGTGCTTGCTTGAGTCCATATAGAGCTTTCAGAAGCTTGTATACTTTGTCTCCTTTGACAAATCCGGGGGTTGCTCCACATAGACTTCTTCTTCTAGAACTCCATTGAGAAAGGACTTTTTACATCTATTTGGTAGACTTCAAAATCCTTGAATGCTGCATATGCAAGGAATAGTCTGATAACTTCTAATCTTGCTACAGGTGCATAAGTTTCATCAAAATCTATTCTTTCACATTGAGCATATCCTTTTACAACAGCTCCATCTTCATCACATTTGTTTTTATACACCCACTTGGTGCCCCTGACTTTCTTGTGAACTGGTCTGTCTGTTAGTTCCCAAACATTGTTTCTTTTCATCTGGTTGAGCTCTTCTTGCATTGCAATTATCCATGAGTAGTCCTCCAGTGCTTTGATCTGTTGTTTTAGGTTCCATATGAGACATGAAACATGATAACATAGTCATTCCTGCTGGTTCTGTAGATTGTCTGGTTCTAACTCCATCAGATAGGTTTCCAATTATTTGTTGAATGGGATGGTCTCTGAGCCATTTGAGGATATCATCTTTAGGGTTTGTTCCCCCTGTTGAGTTGCTTTGATGGACTTCGTCTCTCTCTCTACATCAACTTGGTTCTGGTCTTCTTGAACTACATCTGGTTCATCTACGGTCTTGTTATCTGGAGATGGGGATCCTGTCTGCTCTGCAGGTGCGTTTTTGTGATCTATAGTTGGATATTCATCTACTGCAGTTGGATCAGCTAGGTTTTGGGATCCTATCTGATTTGCAATTGAGTTTTTAGGCTGATCTGCAGTTGGATCTTCAGGCTGGTCTGCAGGTGAGTCCATCATTCATGTGTCATGAATGATAACTTCTTCTAGGGTGGCGGATTTGAGTTTTTTCTCAATTGATTCCACCTATTTCCTGTACTCAACAGTCGACTCAACAAACATAATATGAGGTGTTTCTTCCACAACTAATGTTCTTTTGTTGAATACTCTGTATACCTTGATTAGTTGTGAGTATCTCATAAAAGGACCATCATCACTTTTAGCATCAAAGGCATTCAGCTGGGTTTTACCATTGTTGTGGATGAAACACTTACAACCAAATATATGAAAGTATGCAACAGTTGGTGTTCTGCCATTCCAAACCTCATAGGGAGTTTTGCTATGTCTCCCTAAAATCATACTCTTGTTCTGAGTATGGCATGCTATGTTGATGCTTTGACCGTAACCTTTTGGCGTGTCACCAAGAATCATTGACTTGGCAGCTTCCTTCAAGGTTCTGTTTCTTCTTCTAGCAATACCATTTTGCTGAGGTGTTCTTGTGTTAGGCGTATTTTTATGCGCTTATTTATCATTATTTTATATCCATTTTGAGCCTAAATCTGCATAAATGAGCTTTTAATGCACTATCTTTATATGTTTTGTAGAAAATTGGAGTCCGGAAGCTCGAACGGCGAAAAACGGGCCAAAACGACAATTTTTGGCCTGGGGCCGCGGCACGAACCAAGTGAGCCACGGCACACGAAGAGGCCTAGCAAGCGCCGAGTGGACTGTACCGTGGGCCGCGGCACAACTTAAGTGATCCGCGGCCTATGAGGAAAAATAAGCGCCCAGGCATCCTGCACTGAACGTTGGGGCCGCGGCACAGATTAAGTGAGCCACGGCCCACGGGGCGGTTTTGCTGAGTCTTCCGCGTTTCTAGGCCGTTTTTGGAGCCTGTTCTCAACCTAGTTCCCGAACGCGTTTTGGAGTCTAAGGATAGATATAAATAAGCATTGAAGGTCAGAAAAATGGGGGAGAATCATCGATCATCAAGGAATTATTGGAGGAGATTTGTGGGCGACGACAAGGCCACGGATCCCTTACAGTTTTTCTTAATTTTTCCACATCTTATTTTCTAGATCCGTTTGAGTAGGATTGTGATTGTAGCCAATTACATGACGGTTTGATTTATTTATTTTTATTTTCAATTTATTCGTTATTCGTATTGAGTTGGATTTTTCTCATTGTTCTTAATGCTTTTTAATTGTCTGGCCAACAGTTGAATTGATTTGAATGTCTTTATGGATTCGGGAGATGAAATTTAGGCATAGTTCTTGTGAGAAAAATCATGATTTTCGTGAGATAGGGATATACTCATAACAATTGTGAAGCCTGTTTATTATGGGGATTCATGAACTATTTAAGCTATTAATTATCTAATTCGAATAGGAATATATCGAGTTAATAATTATTAGTATTTTCTACCGACCTTGGGAGAGGCTTTAGAATAATTTAGGCATTCCTGGCTTACAATCAATTGAATAAAAATGAATTGAATTAAATAAAAAGCATTCCTGATTGTTTGAGGTGAAAATCATAATCCTACGCCCTTATTATTGTTATTATTGTCTTTATTATTACTATTATTATTTTCTATTTATTTTTCTGCTATTAGTTTAGAAATAATTTCTATATAATTGTTCTTCAAATAAAATTACGAGTTGACTATATTTTGATACTTAGTGAAATCAGTCCTCGAGGGAACGATATCTTACTTATCACTTTATTACTTGTTGACACCGTGCACTTGCGGCATAGTGTGAGGGATTTCCTCACAACAAGTTTTTGGCGCCGTTGCCGGGGACTGATTTTTCGCTAATATCATTACCAAGCGACTCTAATTTTAATTTGAAGTTTTTTTTTCTTCTTTAGATTCTATTTTTTTTCATTATGTTTTCCTTTGATTATCGTGACCCTTGGCATTTCCTAAATTCCGATAATCTTAATAATTTGCCTAATAGGGTCAGTCAGCCCCCTCCCCCGAAACAAAAGACCATGTTTGAACATTGTGTAGACGCTCTCAAAAATCCTGATAGTACCCCTCTTGAGCGAGAATGTGCAAGTCGTGGTCTTGAGATTCACCATGGTTATTTTCTAGCTCATCGATTTAGTAGTGAAGTTGAGGGGGAGGTTGAGAAGAAAACATGCTGAGTTTTAGGGTCGATCCCCCAGTACCTGATAATTACATAAAGTGTGATGAGCTTGTAGAAGAAGTTACCATTGATGATGTTTCCAAAGAAATTTCATTAAATTGTCATCAAACTTCGAATAATAAGGTGAACACTTTTGTGCCTAAAATTTTATTAACGGTTCCACGCATAATTTTTCCTAAATCTATAATGGAAGAGATTGGTTTGATTTTGTTGAGGCTGATTCTTTGAGTTCTAATGAGGTTGTTCATGATAAGTCTTTATTATTTACCCATTCGAACTCTGCTTATTTTTTCATACCTTATAATTATTATATTCTTCCATTATTTTCTGATTGTCCGCATAATTATTCTTTCTCATTATTTTTGGCAACCAGGTATGAACCAAAGCCTCCCTTGTGGAATAAGAGGCTTATAGATTGCAAGAAGGGGGTATTTGGCAATCTCCCTAGAAAGAAGCCACGTAATTTTTTTATTTTGCCACGTCGTGCTCAAGACGTAAAATAGAGCGCTTGATGGGAGGCAACCCATCGTTTTTACTTGCTTTCTAGTTAGTTGTTTTTATTTGATTTTTCGTTAATAATTTTTTTTCTTTGTTTTGTTATTTCGTTTGGATTGGTGTATTCTTGTTGGCCTTTATTTCTCTAATATTTTTTATATAACCCCAATGAGTTATCATCCTTCATATTCTAGTCTTTTTTGACTTAATGTCTATAGTTATTTCATGACTAGAGACTAAGTTTGGGGGTCCCTGGTGATGTTGGGCATTATTTGAAGTATGGATTGACAGACGATTCCACTCAGACATGTGCTGGCGTTCAAGAAGACATTTGGAATAAGATTCACTTTTCCTTTATCTCTTTTATTTTCACATGAGTTTTATTGTTGATGATTTTATGTGTAGTGGAATAAATCGAAGCATGCGATATTTTCTTAATTTTTCTTGGTTATAAATTGCGATTTCATCATTGCTTTATTGTCCTTGCATGCTGTTGATGGTTTTTGACAAAAACGTGAATTTTTCGTGATTTTTTCGTGCTTCCGTGTGTAAAACTGATGTTACGATACTGATTTCTCTTTGAAGAAACGGTTGACTTTTGGTCGAGTTGCAGTCAGCGATATCTGTTTCCGTTGAGTATTCATTTAGGTCCGAAATTTTTTCGTTTTTGTAGAAATCTTAGCAGATAAGAAAGGAGACATACGTGTTTTCAAATCACCGTCTATACATTTGGTTACACTTTTCGCGTAGCTAGTCGTCCAGTAACATGAGTCTTGTGGGCACTTAAATTGAGTTAGAGTCGGACAGTTTTTCCTAAAAAGTCGGGAAGTCTAGTAACCGGGGGTATTCACATGACCCGTTGTTTACTCTCGCATAAAACGACAACCCTGAATAGACTAATGATTTAGAAATATCGCATTTGCTGATGATGGGAAGCCTAGTAACCGGGGGTATTCACGTAACCCGTTGTCTACTCTCGCGTAAAACAGCAACCTTGACATGCGGAAATTGCTATTCGAGTTTTCTCTCCGCTGTAGAGGGGGACTTAGTAACTAGAAGCATCCATGTGCCCCATGAGTGTCTTTTACATCAAACGGTTCCCCAATACATGAGAATGGAATTCCACCCTAGGATTATCCCGATGAAACATCCCGAGATCCGAATCTAGTGGTTAACTCGAATCATTATTATGATCATACATAAGGGAATGCTGTCCGAGGAGTAATTTTGATGATGAAACTCATAAATTTTGCCACTAGACTGTGGGACTGAGCGAGTTGGCTTGTTTACTCTAACCCTTCGTATTAGCGGTCGGTTAAATTCACGCTTGTTAATCTTTGAGCTTGATTTTCCTCATGAACGATCGATTAGCACTAAAAATGGTTACTTTGTGGAATCAGTGTCCTTGATGTGACTCACTATTACGATACTCGTATTATTCTTTGAGATTTTCAGGGTAGTATTGATTAAGTTAAGCACTATGGATTTGCACGATCATTCACGATACTTTTTTTATTTGAAAATTGATTTTTGCTTGAGGACAAGCAAAGGCTCAAGTTTGGGGGTATTTGTTAGGCGTATTTTTATGCGCTTATTTATCATTATTTTATATCCATTTTGAGCCTAAATCTGCATAAATGAGCTTTTAATGCACTATCTTTATATGTTTTGTAGAAAATTGGAGTCTGGAAGCTCGAACGGCAAAAAATGGGCCAAAACAACAATTTTTGGCCTGGGGCCGCGGCACGAACCAAGTGAGTCGCGGCACACGAAGAGGCCTAGCAAGCGCCGAGCGGACTGTACCGAGGGCCGCGGCACAACTTAAGTGAGCCGCGGCCCATGAGGAAAAATAAGCGCCCAGGCATCCTGCGCTGAACGTTGGGGCCGCGGCACAGATTAAGTGAGCTGCGGCCCACGGGGCGGTTTTGCTGAGTCTTCCGCGTTTCTGGGCCGTTTTTGGAGCCTGTTCTCAACCTAGTTCCCGAACGCGTTTTGGAGGCTAAGGACAGCTATAAATAATCATTGAAGGTCAGAAAAATGGGGGAGGATCGACCATCAAGGAATTATTGGAGGAGATTTGTGGGCGACGACAAGACCACGGATCCCTTACAGTTTTTCTTAATTTTTCCACATCTTATTTTCTAGATCTGTTCGAGTAGAATTGTGATTGTAGCCGATTACATGACGGTTTGATTTATTTATTTTTATTTTCAATTTATTCGTTATTCGTATTGAGTTGGATTTTTATCATTGTTCTTAATGCTTTTTAATTGTCTGGCCAACAGTTGAATTGATTTGAATGTCTTTATGGATTCGGGAGATGAAATTTAGGCATAGTTCTTGTGAGAAAAATCATGATTTTCGTGACATAGGGATATACTCATGGGAATTGTGAAGCCTCTTTATTATGGGGATTCATGAACTGTTTTAGCTATTAATTATCTAATTCGAATAGGAATATATCGAGTTAATAATTATTAGTATTTTCTACCGACCTTGGGAGAGGCTTTAGAATAATTTAGGAATTCCTAGCTTACAATCAATTGAATAAAAGTAAATTGAATTAAATACAAATCTCTCCTGATTGTTTGAGGTGAAAATTATAATCCTACGCTCTTATTATTATTATTTTTATTATTACTATTATTATCTTCTATTTATTTTTCTGTAATTAGGTTAAAGATAAATTCTATATAAATGTTCTTCAAATAAATTTACGAGTTGACTATATTTTGGTACTTAGTGAAATCAGTCCTCGAAGGAACGATATCTTACTCATCACTTTATTACTTGTTGACACCGTGCACTTGCGGCATAGTGTGAGGGATTTCCTCACAACATCTTGCGGCAGAAACTTCATGCTGGATTCCATTATGATCACTGTATTCAGTGATTGCCTTGTTGAGAAATTCTCCTCCTCTGTCTGATCTGATCTTGATAATGGAGAGAGATTTCTCATTCTGAATCTTCCTCAGCAGTTCAGGTAACTTTGTTAGTGTTTCACTCTTTTTATAAAGAAAAACAACCCATGTGAATCTGGAGTACTCATCTACTACTACTAAGGCATGCTTCCTTCCACTCAATGTACTTGGCTTGATGGAGCCAAAGGGATCCATATGAAGCAGATCTAATACTCTGGTGGTGAGAGTGGTAGGCTGAACTGGTTTAAATGATGCTCTAGTCTGCCTTCCTTTCTGGCATGCATCACAGAGGGCTTCTTTCTTGAATGCTTCTTCTGGAAGTCATCTCACCAGCTTTTGAGAGCTTATCTTGTTGATAGCTTTGAAGTTTAAGTGACATAATCTCTTGTGCCATAACCATCCATTTTCAGCAATTGTCTTAGATAGAAAACAGGTGTTTGGAGTGCATGTATTCCAGTCTATCATGTAGACATCTCTTCTTCTGAATCCTTGTAGCTCCACTTCTCCAGATAGGATATCAATCACCATTCATTTCCAAATAGTGAAGACTACTAGGTTCTTTTCATCACAGAATTGGCTTATGCTTAATAGGTTGTATTTGAGCCCTTTAACATGATGTACTTTGGATATGGTTATGTTTCCTCTGTGCAGCTCTCTAAACCATTTTGTCTGACCTCTAGAGCTATCTCCAAAGGTTTCATCCAAACCTCTTTATTTGATGTAGTTTGAGAGCACCTTCTTATTCCCTGTCATGTGCCTTGAGCATCCAGAATCTACAAACCATTCTTCACCTCCTATTGTTGAATTTGAGGAGATGTGGTAGTAGTCCTTCCACCTTTTCTGCAATCATACAAGCAGAGATTTAGGTACCCAAATTTGTTTGGGTCCTTTGGGGTTGGTAGGGTTCCTGGAGAATTGGTTTCTCCTTGGATTATAAAAGTTATGTTGACTACCCCTATAAGGTGTGTGTTGTCTGGGTCTATATTTTTGGTTAGGATTCTGTACCGGATATGCCTCATAAAATTTGTGGTGTGAGCCATTTCTAAATCTTGGCTGAGTCCATTTGTTAAATCGTTGGGGTCTCCACACCTGTTCATTTTGAAAATTTGGATAACCTTGAGGTTTCCATTTGCCTCTTCCATTTTGAAATCTGTTTTTGGGGAGTCTTTGGTAATAGTTGGCATAATGTTTTGGCTACTGCTTCTGCCTTGACCATTGCCTAGTCTCCTGTATAGGTGGCTGCCTTGTGAACCTTGGCTGCTGTCTAAACTTTTGACTCGACTGCTGCCTATTTTGAAATACAGGTTTATATGTAGGCTCAGCAGTCTGGACAATTGTTTCTCCCTTGACAAAGGTGGTTTTAGAACTAGAGGGAGTGTTGGGGTCATATCCAAAGCCTAATCTTAAATAAAGTGGCCTTTTGTTCATACATAATTCATCCAGGGTTATGGATGCCTTTAAGGATGTTATTTCCTTAGCTTGTGTTTTACTTAGCTGTGTCAGTTTAGCAAACTCAGATTTGACATGAGCAGGTGCAACTGATTTCTCACTGTTTAAAACAGTTAGCCTTTTAATCTCAGCTGTGATAATATCAGCTGAGTTTTTCAATTTGTTTTCAGCCTGTTTTTTAGATTCAGATTGGATTTTTGTCAACTCTAGGCAGAGTTTTTCAGAATTATTTTTCAGCTGCCTATTCTCATCTTGCAACTGTGTTTTCTCTGCTGCCACAGTCAAGTGTGCAGATTTTAATTTTTCAAAGCCTTTGAGGAACTGATTGACAGATTCATGTAAGTCAATATCTTGAGATATGTCTGAGCTATCATTATTTGAAATTGAGGTTTTTGATGTTACCTCTTCATCAGCTAGGCTGGCCATCAGACAGTTATAGTCTTCATCATCATCAGAGAAGAATCCACTGCTAGATTCTACTCTTTCTTGGTCTTCTCCAATGAAATCTTTTCTTTTGTCCTCTTTTCTGCCCATTTCTTTCTTGCCTTCATCCTTCTTTATTTCGGGACAGTAAAACTGGATGTGTTCAATTTTGTGGCAGTTGTAGCATTCCACCTTCCAGTTGCTATCCTTTTGGTTCCTCCATGGATTGTCCTTGTAGTTCTTCTTGTACTTGGAATAATTCTTCCTACAATTGTTGAACCTTTGAATGATGAAAGCCATCTCTTCTTCAAAATTCAAAGGGCTGGGGGGACTGACTTCAGCTAGTCTCTTTGCAGATGATTCTGCTGCAAATGCTATCCCATTTTCAGCTTGTTCATTAGATGATGAACAGGGTAGCTCAAATTCATAGGCCCTCAGATCAGAGAAAAATTCTTGGATCTTTATCTTGTTGAGGTCTTTTGATTCTCTCATGGCCACAACCTTCATGCTCCATTCAGGGTTGAGAGATCTTAAAACTTTTAGAGCCATCTCCCTGTTACCATATGTCTTTCGCAGGGAGGTTATTTCATTGATAATCTCAATGAATCTTGTGTCCACCTGGTCAATTGTTTCTTCGGTCTTCATCTTGAGGTTGTCAAATTTTTGGGTTGCAATTGACAACTTATTTTCTTTGATCAACTCGGTTCCCTCACACATTATAGATAATGTGTCCCAGATTTCTTTGGCATTTTTACAATTCTTGATCTTGATCATGGTTGCTTTGTCAAGAGTCTGGTACAACATATCTCTAGCCCGATTGCCAAGATTGGCCAGCTTCCTTTCTTCAGGAGTCATCTCTGTCCTCTTCTTTGGAATCTTCTCTGGCTTCCCAACAGCAATTTATTCTAGTATATTATCCTTCTCAAATATGAAGGTCCTTCCTCAATGATACACCACATCTCATCATGAATGGATGACAGGTGAGCCTGCATTCTTATATTTCATAATTCATATTCATCAATAGAGAATACAGGTAATCTAGAGTCCATTTATTTCATGTGTTCCATTATACTGAGAGATTAAAATATATATTCAATATATGGATCTGGTTCTGTAAAAATTGAACCAACCTCTCCGATACCACTTGTAGGTCACAAATACTCAGGAATAAGTCTGGGGGGGTGAATAGACTTATTAAACTCTTTCCAAAATCTCAGGTGAGTTTCTCAGCTGTGATTAGGTGTAGATGACTTAAGTTGACTGCAGACATATAGTGCGGAAGGCACAGCTTAATAATAATGTAGATAACAAGTATCGACTGCAGATAACTTTTTAATGGAACAGTAAATATGTATGCAGCAGTTATGTATGATGTTTAAAACAGTAAATTAGATAAGCACTTATAACGGTTTCAGAGGTGGGGTAATCCTCTACTAATCCACTTCTATCCAAACTAGTTGGAGATAAATTCACTATAACTGTCAACCAGTGATAAAGGTCACAATAAATTCTTCCTTGGTACAACAACTTCTAACCAGTGGAAACCCATGGCGTTGCAACTCCCTTGACTGCCTAGAACCTCTTGATCAAAAACCCATGGATGCCTCAACAACTCGCAAGATGTCTATCACCTTCCAATCAAGAACCCGTGGATGCATTTACAGTCTCTTTACTTTCAAAAACCTCGTTCAAGAAAGCAACCCCGTACTCAAACTTTTAAAACAAGAGTGTTTGTCTTCTCCAACTTAAGAGCTTCTTCGAATATGACTATTTAAGCTTTGCTCTTTACGATGCTATTTGTTCACTATGATTGCTTTGATTGATTTGATCGATTGAATGTATTGTTCGCATTGTACTTTGCTCAATTCATATCTTCAGATATTTATAGTACGATTCTTTGAGCTTCATTCATAGTCGTTGCATCTCTGTTACAAATCCGTCCGTTGGAGAGTGGACTTCTTTTTTTTATCTTATCATTCCGTTGCACGGATTGATTCCCTTTTCAATTCTGACCATTTGAAAGACTTACTTTGATAGTGCCGTTATTCTTGATTAGAATAATCATAAGTCTCGAGAACATGGATCTCAAGGAATATTTTATTCCTATCTTTCCTGGAATATTTCCAGTTTGTCTCCTTACATCTACATGTAGATTTCTGTTATTGTTAACTTTCAATGCTTGATGACGTGGACTAAGTATATTGAACTTGGCTGATATCTTGACTGAGAACTTATCTGATATCTCTTGGTCAAACGTGCCTGATGTGCGGTCAACCTTCTCTGATGTAAACTTCTCTGATATAACTTGGTAGGAGTTCCTTGTGAAAAAGTTCTCTGCTCTGAAGTTCTCTGACGTCATGAATGTTCTCTGATCTGATAATCAAACTTCAGCTGATATTTGTTGACCAGATCTCGTCTGATAACTCGACTATAGATGGATTTTGGCCAAACCTCTATGATATTCTGCATTGACCAAAACTTGTCTGATGTATGCGTTGACCAAAACTTGTCTGATGTAGCGCCTTCTTCAGAACTTATCTACAGCTTGGTTTTGGTCAAACCTCTCTGATGTTTTGTGTTGGCCAAAACTTCTATGATAATGAACTTGCCTATAAATTTCTCTGATAAATGGCAGTTCTATACTTAGTCGATTTTGTACTGATCAACATTTGATCAAGAATTTGCCTAATTTTTAAGGCCTATAGAAGATACTCATTTGGTTCTTCCTTACAATGCCAAGTACTTAGTGTATACATTTGAATAAATAACAAATACAGGTATGCCATCATCAAAATCTAACAGGTATTCCTAACAATTTCCCCCTATTTTGATGATGGAAAAACTAAAGCATGTCAAATATAAAAAAGTCTGCACAAAATAAAGTGCAAGACAAAATCAAACTCACTCTGTTTTGAGACAACTAGTGGTTGTCATTAGAGTGACTGTTATAAATTTTATTTGATGTTACATTACAGTGCAATTTGAATCAAATAAAATACAAGTAAAAAATTACAAGTATTACAAAATTTTACACTGTAAATTGCAAAACAAGCAAAAATGAAAAATTATCTTCCTCCTCTGCCTCTTCCTCTTCCTCTGATCTGCCTTGGTGGAGGGAGTGACTTCAAAGACTTGGCTTCAATGGGTCTTCTTGAGATTGGGGCTACCCCATATTTCCTTTTGACCACTAATGAGACAAATTCCTGATGTTCTGGAGATGTGAAGTTATTTTCAATGCAAAGCTCTCTGATTTCTTCCTGAAGAGCTATCTTATCAAGTTCATTGTTCATCAGTCTAGGTGCCTCTTCAGGTCTGAAATCAGGAATCATTGGATAGGCATCAAAATTCAATGCAACATATTTCTTCAAAACTTCCCAGAGCTTTGGAAAGTTCATATCCATGATGTAGATGAATGTTTGATGGGGAGCAGTCTTTGTCCTGGAGCATCTCCCAGAGATAGTACTTTTCGATAAACTGCTTCCTAGCACTTCCCCACATTGGTGCTGCCTCCAGAGGTAATAATTCTTCAACATACTGCAGCTCCTTGCCTTCCCATTGGAACCTCACTTCAGGGTCTTGCCTTGTCCTCTTTCTTTTGGCTGCAGGTTGATCTCCAGGTGCAGCTGGCTCTTTCCTTTTCAGACCAGAACTGTCTGCAAGAACAAAATTTTCTCCTGAATCATCTTGTGCAGTTGGTCTCTGAGCAATGGATTTTTGGGATGAGACCTGCCTGTCAGCTGGCGCCTGATCAGATGGGGTCTTCTTAGGAGTTCCTGATTTGCCATCTCATAGATCCTCATCCGCAGGGGACTTTCTCTTCTTCTCTCGAGAGGACTTCTTCTCTGCATATGACTTCTTGTTTTCGGAGGGGGTTTTTTCAAGCTGTTCACCCTTGTTGTCTGCTCCATCAGCTTCAGGAGCATGATCAGGTGATTGTCGATCCTGATCCTCATCATCGTCTCTTTTCTCTTCTTCCTTCTTTTCTCCATATTTTTTCTCCTCCTCATCTTCTTATTTCTCTTCTTTTCAACTTCTTCTTCTTATTCCTATTCTTTTTCTTCCTTTTCTTCTTTTCCAACTCCTTATTCTTCTTCTTTTTCGACTCCTTCTCCCTTTTCAGTATCATCCCACTACGCCATAGATGGCTTTCTACAACACTTAGAGGGGGGTGTTACCTTCTTGGATGTTACCATAGCTATGAAATTTTGGACCTACCACAACGTTCGGACTATGATGTTACCAAATCTTGAAATATATGTTACTCTAGCTATAAAAGGTGTAACTCTCAGTAACATCATGAGATGTGTTACCTTAGAATATTAATAAATAAAACTTTGAATTTTATATAAAACTAATGATTTAATAAATTTTTAACTTTAAAAATAATTAATTTTAATAAAACGTTGAATCTATTTTTATAAAAAATTATTCTATCAGATAATGAATTATATATATTTTTTATAAATAATAAAATATTTTTAATAAATTTAAATTGAAAAAGTTTTAAAATAAAGTAGTATTTGAAAAATTAATAAATTTTGATTTAAATAATTAAAAAATTATTAAAAAAATAAAAACTTGTAATAACTATGAATAATTACAAAATAATTAAAATAACAAATTTAATGTCTACATATAATAAAAAATTTTAATAAAAATAATGTCGAGTCGCTACGCTGACTAAAATAAATGCCCATTAATTAAGGCAACAACATGACATAGATAAGAGGTAATAATTGCGGCGAAAATAAATTTATAATTTAATATTTCTAATCAAGATTTCCTCAAATTTTAGACCATGTATCCTAAATTTAAAACGTAAATAGAATATCACATAGCAATCCAATTAAAGCAATTAAAGTGATAGTGAAAATTCTCACCTGAATAAAATGATGCTACTTAAAGTGATAGTGAAATTGAAGGAATTATAAACCTGATTGAGCGTTAATTCTAATAATTAAAAGATGTATGGGATGGAATTGAATAAATGTAGAAATAAGAGACTTAATTGATCTTTTCACAAAACTCTGGGTATATAAACCCTATCATCGATCGGCCGCCGTCACTCCTCACTTCTCACTTCTCTACCTCTCGCAAATGAGAAAATGAGGAATTGAGCATCTAGATTCAATCGTCTTTTGTTTTATTCAGGTGCCAATTCCTTTGAGCCTTCAGTTAAACAACTTTTAGTTATCAAATTTGACGGCATGCACTACTACAAAAACAAGCAAAGAGACCCTTAATAAAAGACCCGTTGGTCAAGATAACAGGTCTCTTTAATGTAAAAGACCTAATATTAAAAATAACAGGTCTCTAAGGTGTCAAATGGACTCACCATTTTTTTGTAAGTAAAATAAGATATCCGATGTTTGACTTAACAGGTCTCTAATGTGTATCTATAAGAGATCCATTGTCTGATTTAACAGGTCTCTATTGTGTAAAAGTGAAAAAGAGACCCGTTTTCTGAGTCAACGGGTCTCTTAACCTTCAAGCACACAACATAAAAAAATCTCGCCCTCTCCCCTTCTCTCTATTCTTCATCCGCCGCCCCCTTTGTCCTACCTACCTCTCTTCTTCCTCTTTCATCTTGTAAATTACATACACATACTACCCACTGTCGGCGGGCAACGATAACGGCAATAGGTGGTAGTCGATGAGTAGATAAGCAACAGATGGGGTTAGATTGCTGATATTTCTGGCGAGACGCGACGGTCGCAACGACCAGATGAGACGACGCCACCGTGCACCAGCACCGGATTTTGTTCGAAAATCACTCGGCAGACGTAGCATCCATTCTCCGTCTACAACTATCTCCGCTGCGCATCCTTCCACCTCTTCGCCCACCATTCAGGCAAATATTGGATAATTTTGTTATTTAATTGATTCATTAGTTAATCCTCCTTGTTCTGCTTCTCTATGAAATTATTAATCTAACACCTAAAATGTTCCATTTAATAATTGATTGTAATTGCATGTAGCGCCTTTTTTTATTACTGTATTACCGCAGTTAACTTTTCTGACTAAGAGTGGTTAATTATGTTCGAGTTTTCCTTTGTCTTTATTTTTTACTTTACCTGTTAATGTTATTGATGTTGAATTTTGAGCTACGGCTTACTCTAGTATGATCTTCTATCTTTCGATGCATTTCTGGAGAAACATAAATGATGAGGGCTCATAGTTTTGTTCGGGAATTGATCTCATGCTTAAGCCCATCCGTGATGCATAAATGTATTACGATACTCATATTGTTCGGCCAAAGTGTACTGCTGTACGCGTATAACTAAATGGGTACTACTGCGTTCATTTGGCCAAGCACATGAGTACACTAGTACTCACATTATATATAATAATTTTGTTGTTGTTGTAAGTAGTCATAATATCATATTACATGAGTAAAATAGTACTCATATTATATGAGTACATTTGACCAAGTACATGAGTACTAGTGCATTCATAACCCTTAACAACCATGTAAGTACCCGATGCTCAAGCACTAGATCATTGCCCGTTATCTTCTAGCACAAACATGAAATGTGCACGATGAAAAATGCATAGGTGTACGCTTAAAATAAAATTAACCTCGTGAATGCTCAGAAACTAATCTGTTCACGTATTTATGTGGTTTTTTTTTCTCTGTGTTGATTTGCAATGAATACTTTGCAGATTGTTGGTGGAAAGAATTTTAGATGGGATGGGATGGAGAGCTTGAAACTAAGCAACAATATAGATATTGACTCTGAAGAATTTGGTTGGGTAGAATTAGAAGCTGATCTTCGCTACTAGACAAATGCATTACATCCTGTTCAGGTACAAATAAGGTGTGGACTTCACTACCCATGTTTTGCAATGGCGAATCGGTCAGGTACGAATAAGGTGTGGACTTCACTACCCATGTTTTGCAATGGTGAATCGGTCATAGTATCTTCTGTTGATTCTGATACTAGCTCTTCTTGTACTTTTAATGTAGTTGAAATTTAACAGTGGTATCCTGGTCATATTGCGAAAACTGAAAAAGAACTCAAGGACCAGATGAAATTGATGGATGTTGTGATAGAAGTTCGGGATGCTAGGATACCAGTGTCCACTAGCCATCCACAGGTTTAATTTTTTTTTTTGGATTATGTCTTGAAATTATGTACAAATTTAATGTATGAGATGTTAGTAGCTTCTAATTTATCATTGCTATTGATCTCTATCTTTGCGTGGATGAAGATCTTGTTTGAAGAAACCATCTATGCATTCTAGCTGTAGTTCGAACTTGTGGCCCCAAAATCATTTGAAAAAATAATGTAAAGCTAGTAATCAGAGCACATTCAGATTTATTGGTCGTTCTCATGGAAAAACAGCAATAAGTCCTTTAGGTTTAGCATTATGGAATTCATGGAGGAAGGTCTTGTTTGAAGAAATCGTCTGGTATTCTAGCTCCAGTTTGAACTTTATGGCCCCAAAATCATTTGAAAAAATAACAACAAAAAACTAATAAATATAGCACCTGCACATTTCTTGGTAAAAAGTTATGACGCACCGACAAGGGTATGCACATGGGTACCAGTACATGTACGGGTATGGGAGACGACATTTTTGGAAAAAACGAGACAGGGGTATGGGGGATACGACATACAAATATGTTTATGTATATATGCATAGATAATCATAGAAACCAGAAAATGCACTTAAATTAAAAACAATATCGACGATTAATAAAATTTTACTCCTAGTTTTTTTAGATTAATAAAAAGGAACAAAATCTTCTATTATATAAAAATCCCCATTTTGTATTTTTTGTATTTATATCTAGACAGGTTGTGGTGATATATGAATTGGTTGATCTTATAATAATTTAGGTTGAGGTTGAAGATTATGAGACATGGATGTAAAAGCTGGAAATATTAAAAGGATGCATAATGAAGGAAGATATTTACTGTATCTTTGATTTATGTACAATGTAAATGATGTCATGGTCACCTTGACGTCTCTTTGACTTGTATCTATGACTCACTTGTAACATTTGAAACAGTTAATGAGAGAAGCGCTTCCGGACTCTGGTATATTGGGTTAACCCCATATTGAATCGAGGATAAAAACCATTAAAAAAGACTGACAGGTGGTCTATGATATGTTGCATGGTTCTAACACCAGCGGATTTGGCTTTGATAGTCAAAAACATTGCGTGACTACGATATTTCAGCCTTTAATATTTGATTTACTATATCATTGGGTAGAGCCTTAAAGGTATTCTTTATGCATTTCTTTTAGATTCTTACTGCAAAAAATATATGTTTTTCTAAATTCTAAAATGTTTTACTTGTTAGGTCATTGCTGACAGTAGTAGGTGATCTTAAAAAATATTCTGAAGCTTTACATGGAAAGCTGAATGAAGAGTAGTGTGCTTGGATTTTAAACCTAGATAAATAGGGAGGTACGTGTTCTTTTATGTACTTTAGTTTATTCTTGAAAAGTATCAGAATTCGATAAATGATCCTTCAAATTTGGTCAAGATAAATAAACTTGGCAAATTATTTATGTTTTAGAACAACTAGTTTGGAGACCTTATTTTTCTGATAGTTGTTAACAGGATGCCTATTTGTAAGCTTACTAACCATCACTAATTATTGACTCTTCTTTCTCGTTTCATTCTGCAGCTCTCTCGTTCAAAGAAGGTGAAGTTTGTGAATGGACACCAACTCCGGCAAATTGGCTAATCCTTGGCTAATTGAATAAGTGTTCCACAGAGTGGTTTCTTAGAGTCTTTTTGTATATTAGTCTTAGAGGTCCACTGATGTAATTGTTTAAAAATGACCAAGTTATTTTCTTCTAGTATTTGTATATATGTAGTTGGTGAAGTAGTTGGTTGGCTTTGTGATTGGATATAGTTTTTTTTTATGATGAGATTATGTAGTTGGATGATGTAGTTGGTTTCTGTGAATTGGTTTGTTGGTTTTTTTAATGGGAAATGTTAAATTTAAAATTTACATTTTTATTTTGTTAAAATGAAGGTGTTACCTTAAATACTATTTATATGTTGCAAATGTCTTTCATTGGTCCCACGTGTGAGCCCCCACAAAGTAGGTCCCACTAACAGGCCCAAGAAAAGTGGGTCCCACATATGGGTCCCACCAGCTGACCTCACTAAGTGGGTCCCACCGGTGGGCTCGATCTGTGGGACCCACAAAATGGGCCCCACATGTGGAACCCACAAAATGGGCACCACATGTGGATCCCACTAATTTGGCTATATATTTTACAAAATTATAAAGTCTATTGCAACACGAATATGATGTTGCTGTAGGGTCCTTAGGATGTTGTTGTAGGGTCCTTAGGTAACAAATAATCCTATGTTAGCTTAGGATGATCCACATGTTGCCTTCGAGTCCAAAGGCTACTGCTCACAAAGCAACTTAGCTAAAATGTTACCTTTGCCCATTTTGGGTCTGTGGCAACAAAAAATTGGGTCTAAGGTAACACAGTTATGTGGTTGCCGAAGGCCATTTATGGCATAGTGTCCTTTTCAACTTCAACAATTATTAATTTTTTTCTTTTTCTCCTTCCCTGGTCTTTTACTTTTCAACTTGGTCTTCTTCTCCAAGGGTTTTATCTGGAGATACACCCTCCATGATATGAAGGATGAACTGGTCCATATTTCGTTTAACATGTGACATGAACCAGTTCTCTTGAAGCAACAATAGTATATCTGTCTCTTGACAGAAAAGCATGAGAAGTTGCTCAGTAGACTGGGGGTGTTCCCAGGTACTTCTCTAAATAAACTCTTTTAATTGAGTGAAGTTGAGGGTTTTTAATTCCTTCAACTCTTCAAAAATATTGATAAATGAAAACTGGAGAGATTGTTGTTTTACCAGCTTCAATTGATTTTTGTTCAGGTTCAGAGGACTTTTCTCCCTGAGGTTGAGATGATATCTTTCTTCTGGGATATCAATGGATTCCTCGGCCTCTTCTTCCTTAGTAACATTTGGGAGTGTTAAGAGGGAAACTATTTCTGCCACTAGCTCTGAGGAGTGAGCAGGTTGATCCTCAGATCCAGCTGGTGCAGGTGATATAATCATCTGCATCTGATCAGGTTGGGCTGGAATTGGTCCAGGTGATGTGGCAGTTTGAGGTTCTTCTTCTTCTACTGTTGTAGGTGTAGGCGATCTCTACACTTCTTCTTCTTCACCATCAGATGGATAGTTCACCAAGCCTCTCTGCTTCTTGGTAGACCTATCTCTAGATGAGGTGATATAGACAACCTCCTCTGCTGCAGGTAACTTCCTCTTTAATAGCTGAGACAGAGGAAGGTTGTTGTTGTTCGAGTTATCTGCAGTTAACTGCTCAACTGCAGGTAATTTCTCAACTACAGAAGGGGTTGAGGTTATCTCGTCTATAGGTAACTCGGAGGGTATTTGGTCGGCAGCATTAGATCGAACTTCGTCTGAGTCCATAGGCGCTCTGTAGGGAGAAGTTCGACTTGTCATCTCCCTTAAAATCGTGACCAAGTCTTTTGCTACCATAAAATATGTCTGCAGCTCCCTTTGCCTTTCCGAGAAACTCCAATATCCAACTGATCTGGGTTCCATAAGAAGGATTCTATTTGAACTTCTTCTCCTCTGCATTCCAGCTCACTTTGTTCACCTCTCGAACTAACTGCCTATATATGTAGTCAGTCCAGTTAATCCTTTGTTGCTGGATAAGAGCTCCCATCACAATAAACTTGGCAGATGATAATTGATCATAGCTGCCGGTCATGCCCATAACAATCTTGTTTGTGATGTCAATGACATATCTATAATCCTTTTTCAGGTCGCCTCTCCTCTCCATAAACTTGATCTTGTTTGGTTGTTCTGGTAATTTGATCTCATACCAGGTTTCAATAGAGCTTTGTTTTAGGGCTTCTACTGCAATGCCCCTATTCTCCATCTTGAATGCATCAACAATGGTCTGAGGCGTGATGTTGACTTCTTCTGCAAAAATCGAGCTCGTGATACAATGCTCTGTGACTTATGCTTCCTTTATGAAGCAAATGACGGCCTCATTTCTCCTGTGTCCGCCATGTTTGCCTCCAACAATCCTTCAAAATCGAAAACAATACTGAAAATGATATGCTCCTTCACCATCCTGAGGTTGACTCCTTCGAAATACTGGGTAGAGTCCATTTCTACAAAAAAATAAGCTTTTTCGATTGAGTGCAGTGAATGTTCAGAGGTTTTTCTGCTTTAGAAAACTAGGTTTCTTAGAGCTTGAAGACGATAAAGTTTGTGAAATGATTTCCGCCGCCTTAAATAACCCAGTTGAAAGGACTCTTTGAATTTTAATAATTAAATAATCAAGCAGCGGATTGATTTTTGATAAATAAGGAATGGCAGTTGAAATTGATTGGACGTCATGGAGGTAGTGTGATCATGTGTTTGTCCACGTGTAAATAAATTATAAGTCGGATAAGGAATGGAAAACTTAGCTGATTGACTTTTTGACTTCTTGTCTTCTCTGCATCAAGTGAGTTATATCGCCTGTGGTTGATGTCAGCTAACTTTTCCTTGTCTGGTCTGATCAGGTAGCTTTCTTGTCTGGTCTACACATCAGGTAGCGTTTCTGCATCAGGTAGCTTTTCATCGTCTGGTCTGATCATCAGGTAGCTTTCTTGTCTGGTCTCCACATCAGGTAGCTTTTATTCATCTTCAGATCAGATGACTTTTCTCGTCTTTACTAGATTCCCAATCTAGTAGACCAAGTTCCCTACTTACCTCCATAAACCTTTCCTCTCGTAAAGGTTTTGTGAATATGTCGGCAATTTGGTACTCTGTGCTGACTCTTTCCACTGTTACTCTCTTGTTAAGCACATGATCTCTGATGAAATGATGTTTGACTTCTATGTGCTTTGTCCTTGAGTGTAATACTGTATTGTTTGTTATTGCAATTGCACTGTTGTTGTCACACCAGATAGGAACTTCATTTTCAATGATATTATAATCCCTTATCTGTTGTATGATCCATAAGATTTGAGCACAATAGCTTCATGCAGCTAAGTATTCTAACTGAGTTGTGGATATTGATTTAGATACTTGCTTCTTGCTGAACCACGATATGAGTCTGGTTCCTAGGAACTGGCATGTTCCACTGGTGCTTTTTCTGTCAATCCTACATCGTACGAAATTTGCATCTGAATATCCTGAGAGCTTGAAGTTGTCATCCTTGGGATACCATAATCCAACATTGATTGTTGATTTAAGATATCTGATTATCCTCTTAGCTGATTCCTGGTGAGACTGCTTTGGCTTTGACTGAAATCTTGCACATACTCCTACTGAATATGACATGTCAGGTCTGCTTGCAGTTAGGTATATAAGTGATTCAATAAGTCCTCTGTAATTGGTTGGATCCACTGAAATGCCTCCTTTATCTGCATCAAGGTGTAGGGATGTGCTCATGGGAACTCCTAGTGTTTTGGCTGAATCCATTCCAAATCTTTTGATTACATCTCTTGTATACTTGGCTTGGTTGATGAAGATTCCATTGTCAACCTATTTGACTTGCAAACCAAGAAAGAAATTAGCTTGCCCATCATACTCATTTCAAATTCTCCTTGCATGAGAGTTGAGATTTTTTCACATAGCTCAGGATTGGTTGATCCAAATATAATATCATCCACATATATTTGAACAAGTAATATGTGGTCTTCATGTTCTATTCTGAAGAGTTTCTTGTCCACCTTTCCTTTACTGTAAGTTATGTTGAGAATTCTTCTCGACTATTTTGTATATAAAATACATGTTAGTATAACAGGAGCCTGTATAGTTGGTATTGAGTCAGAATACCTCATCAAAATAAGCCATTTCATACTGATTCAGCCCTGTTCGTATCAGTCATTTCCAGCAACTTGTCTTTTGAAAGTTGATCGAGTTGTCTAACTTGAACACGTATATCTTTGAACATACAAGTCGAATTTTGATAAAGTGTCACGAAATTTGTCTTTGAGATACATGTTATCATAAATCCGTTTTTATTTTGATTTTTATCAACTGGTAAGACTCCTGTGTTTATCAATATATTACCGAGTCAGCTCTATATTTTCATATGTATCGAACGGTTGAATACCTTGTATTTGTGTTTAAGGCTGAAAAATTTAATAACGGTGATTATTAGTATTTTTCTATACGAGGATCATGAGTTTCTTAAATTGATGATTTTGAAATATTTTCTGTATTAAAATAATACGAAGTTGTCATTCGATCAAATTAATATAAATAACGGTTATACCATAAATACGGCCGAAAAATATTGAATATTATATTTTTTATTTAAAATAATATGCTGGAATTTTAGTAATGAAATTGTTAAATTCCAGATCGTCATTTTTGAGATAGAGAAAAATAAAATTATAAAATTGGGATAGTCATTGATCGTGGAAATCGAATGTCGTACTATATTGCTATTGATAGTGGAATATCAATACCTTGTTTAGGTGTGGAAATCGAACCTCAGGAACTCAAACGAATTTGCTTTACCGACCGGCTACTTGAGGCAAGTTATACTTTTTCAGTTCATAATATCTAATAAATGATTTTGATTCCATTTCATTTATAATTCATATAGCAATGACATTATAAATGTAATTTGTCAGGATAATGGTTTGTGTATTGTGCTTTGGTTTGGATTAAATCATAATGTATATGATTTAAATGTGTTTGGTGAAGACGTAGATGTGAGTTATCTTTGGTTTGTGATATGGAATCTCGGATATCGAGAATAGTTTATCGTGTCGACGTTGATGTCGGGATGGTGGTTTATTGATATTAATGGACTGTACCTCATTCGAGATTATTCAAACAACTGTTAATTCGTTAAGGAATGTTTATTCGTGGAAAGGATATTATCTTCGGCTTTGAGGTAATTTAAGTATTGTTCAGTTATGAGGGTAATTATTCTATTGAATTGTTGTATATGTTGTATGTGAGGTTTCGTTTAATGAGATTCGTATTGGCTGTTCGTTGAGGGATGTTGATCCCCGGACCATTGTTTTGTATTGACGGTTGTGTTGATCGATCATTGAGGGAAGAGGATTCCAGGACTGTTGTGTTGAGTTTGTTGATCGTGTTGATCATTCTTTGGGGATGGTGATCCAAGGATGGTTGTTTTGGATATTGTTGGTCGTGTCGATCTTTCATTATCCGTGTATCGTTGTTCACTTTGGTGAGTCTTTTGATCATAATTGGAAATGTGTTTTCTTTGAGTTTCGTTGTTATGTTGCATCATGAAATATCCGGAGTCATATCTGCGTGCCGATTGGTTATGTGTAGGATTTTCAGGGCGGGCACGTATAGTCATGTGTAGGTTCATTACCTTCACATTGAGCTGTGCACACGAAGACATACTTCTTGAGACTGATTAGGTACATGATCACACGTGTATTCGATCAATACCCGTTGGTGTCTTGTGCACGGACACATTGCCGGATCAGGCGTACTGTGAAGTCCATCTTTAGCCATAATGATTGGTTGTTCATACTCCATGTATGATTGGGTATGCTCGACGGTTTGCGACTGGTTGTTCATACGCCCGAGGGGTATGTTCGACAGTCGGGTTTATTTCTTTGAGATCTATTATATGTGATTTGTACGACGTTTTGAGAATTTTATTCTCTCGAATATCTATCACCGTGGTTCTTCGTTGGTCTTGTTTGGAGTTTATCATGTTGATGATATTCTCGGTTGTGTTTTGACCTTTGATTGGTCGTATTGGAGTTTATGATGTTGATGATATTTTCGGTTGATGTTTTGGTTGTTCATGGTTATTGACCGTATGAGCGTTCGTGTTGAACAAATTATTTTGATGATGAACGCTTTCAAAATATTTAACGAAATTCAACTGAAGGACATGAATCTTTGTAGGCAAAATCAACATCTAGCACACGCTACACATATGTGGTAGCGCACGCTATCGAAAAGTTACCTGAAGTCAGAAAGTCACCTGCAGAGAACTTGAAAACTCACCTTATGTGTGAGCGCACACAAACTACATATATTAATGCACGTTAGTAGCTCACTTTAGTTAGTCCGTATAATTTCTCTAATTTTCATTGCATAATTTATAAGAGAATATAACGTTGGCCACCGCCACATTCTTACCAATAATTATTCAATGATATTAGAAAATACCACCGACATCTTACTCTAGTTTACTCAATATAACTTCTATTACCGAAAAAATCACATTACCAATTTTCCAACAAGGTCAACGATGAAATATTATTCTAAGGTTCAGGATATTACACCCATCTTATCAGGACCGTGACATTCTAGGCGTCAGTGACTTCCAGAACAAATAAATCTTCCTCCTTCCAATCTTCCCAATTATACAAGGAGTTGTATGGGGTGACCTTGTATGCTTTCCATGTTTTGAAGCGTTCAAATATCTCTTCGATCTGGACTCATAGTAGTGTGTTATTGATTATTTTCGTGGGGGAGGGCTTCCAAATAGTAGAGGGTTCTATTAGGTAAGGGATCCTGTTGAGGAGAGGGATCCCTGACAGGGTGGGATACCTAATTGGGAGAGGAACTCCTTAGAGAGGCAGGGGCCCTGTTAGGAATGGTGATTTTTGGCTCCGAAGGAGCAGCAGATTCACCAGTACCTTCCAGTTTGACAAACGACCGGTCCTTCCGTCATAGCCATCACAGGCTTAGGACCCGCTGTACACTACAACAAAAATACGATATTGGGACACTTTTGTGGGACATTTAATTTTATGTGTCCCTAGTAAATTTTCTTGGGAAACTTAATAATTTGTATGCAATATTTCAATTTATGAGACACTTAATTTTGTTCTATAAAGAATTAGTGGAAAAAGTGTTTCATTTTTTTTAAAGTATATTTTATTGGGACACATAAAATAGTGAGTGCAATATCTTAATTTTATGAGACACTTAAATTTGTTCCACAAAAATTTAGTAGGAAAAACATTTCAATATTTTCTCTTATGGAAGCGGGAGAAAAATTTGGGAACCGCCTTTTTTTCCCTAACAACAAGAAACCCTTGTTTTACTTTTCTATTCCTTTTGATTTTACTTTTACATTTTCTCTCCTCTCCGTCCTCAGTTTCTTACATTCTCTCCTCCCGTCAAATTCCCCCATCTCAATTTCTTCTCATCAAGATGGCACTTTGAGAATCCCCTGTCCACGCCATCACATCTACCCTCGCCTATCGTCATCTCCTCATCCCGGGGTTTATTCGGTGTAGCTACTTTGCAGGGGGTTTTACTGTTCACACCAAAGCTACCCTCACCTCTCGTCCTTTCATCATCTCTTGTTCATTACTTTGTTGGGTTTGTCCACCACTTTTCAGGTATGTTCTTTTATCCCCAATTTCAATTTCAGATTTGTGAAGTCTTTTGTTTATTAGTGTCTATTTCTCAGTCTCTTTGTAAGGATAGATTATTTTTGTTGACAAATTATGAGAAATTTGAAAGCAAGCTACACAGATGTGTGTGTAGGGTGCAGTTATTCAACTTTAACAACTTTGAGGTTCATCTATTGTTAACATAAAAAATGCATGCCATTTTTTTGGTAATTTGAAGTTTTTTTTGGGTTTTCTTTGAGGTGTAGTTTTTGTAATTATCACATGTCCTTCGATTATTCTACAAAAATCAGATAATTATTTATCTATGTAGTTCTGCATTTTTATAGGTGATAGTCTTTTTCTACTTGAGAACAGGTGATTCTTATTTTTCATATCTATGGCCGTGCGACTGGGAAATCCTCATAATGGAAGCCCGACTTCATACCCCAGCCAACGAGAAGCATCAACAAAACATTCAGATTAGCGTCTCAGATATGTAATACCCTGTAATATCCATATTTTTCTACTCTCCATATCTTTATGATTTTGGTATCTTTACGATTTTGACGACTCGCTTATAATCGTGGCAATATTTTTGAAATTATGTTGTTCTGCACTATTGTCATTTGATCGAGTTTCGAAGCTATTGTAGTCGAATCCGAGTAATGTTGTAACTATACCGTGTTTTGGTCCGAGTCTTGTAAATATTGTTCGGAACTGTCGTTTCATAGACCCTATAAGTTTGTTCAATGTATTCAGATGCGTTGTGAACGTCGGTTTTGTTATTTGAGCTTGTATCGTGATTATTCGGACATTTGGGCCATTTGGTCATTTTCCAAATATTTGGGCATTTTCTCTTTTATTCATTCTCCGTACCTTCGGGTGGTCAGAATGTCAGGTTCGTATAACACATGAATCAGTATATTAACGTTATTCGTGAGCACTTTGTGAATTAGTGCTATCCATTGAGTTCTGCATCATTCGTGTCGTTTTTGAGCTGTCGGACTCAGGTTTAGTGTAGCAACTTTATGTTATGGCCGTAAGTACTTCTTGTTACGGCCGTACGTTGCGTTCGCCAAAACCTGTTATTCCAGTAGCATTTCTACGGTCGTATCTATTTGTATGTTACATCCGTAAGTGTTGGATGTTACGACCGTAATCCTTGGAAGTTATAGCCGTAAGCTACCTTCGTTAAATTGGGGAGTTGTCCAGTAGCATAGTTATGGCCGTAAGGAGTAATAGTTACGGCCGCAACATCGGTAAACCTATATAAACTTGAGGGACGGGTTTCTTAACCGATTTCTTCCTTCTTCCTCTCCATTGATGTGATCTGGGCGATTCCAAGGTGAAAAATCGACGGGAGTTCACCAATCATCATCATCTCGAGTTCATAACGTGGTTTAATCATCACAATACCGTTTCTTCTCCTTCAAATCGAGGTAAATCTTCGTGAAACCCTACCTTGGGTAGTTTTGGGGGTTTTTGTTCGATTCGGTTATGTAACCTGTTTTGACCATGGAAATCTTGAGTTTGTGATTAATCTCACTTGTATATACGTCAACCCTACGATTTCATGTCCTACTTGGGTTTGTGTTGCGAATTCAAGAGGGTTTGGGTGTTTCCCAACCCCATGTTTATGATATTGTAATCGACAGAAATCGTTAGTGGGTTTCGTGAGTTTCTCCGTGTGATTTGAGTATTGATTAATAATTATCGTACTCTTTATGAATCCTTTAGGTGCCGGAAGTGCATTCTTGGACCTACCGAACCTGTATGCTTTTCCTTCCGATTCTTGATGTCTCAAAGGCAAGTATCTTGTCCATACATTTCGTGTTTCATAGATACAATAATTGGCAATCGACTATGTGTACTATTTAAGTAGTCATAATGAACTTTCAAAGGATTGGTATAATCTTGTTAACAGCTTTCTTTCAAAATGTTTGAGTACTTTGTGAATAGAAAAACCTTACGAATACATTATGTTGTGGTTGTGGATCGAAGTATATTTTCTTCTATTATGCGACTAGTAAAGCTCTCTGTCCTCATTAAGGGTGGTATGTTGGAATGTGTATTTATTTGTTGGTGTGTAATGTTGTGTTGTATTGCTTGTTGACTCCCATGTGAGGAGGTGGTACTATTCGGTATTGTTTGGGAATTATATCTCCTAGTGGTTGTGATCATTTCCATATATTCACTCTGGGATGGTCCGACGGGGCCTCAGAGGGTTTCGTTGCCTTTGGTGTGGTTCCACGAATATATTTTGGGTTAACCACTCTGGGAGGGTTCGACGGGGCCTTAGAGGGTTTCGTTGCCTCTGGTGCCATTCCATGGTTAAGCACGCATATAAAAGAAATGTGATGTACAATGAGACTTTGTTACTCCAGAATACTAGTCTTGAATCCGATTAATTATATATATTCACTCTGGGAGGGTCCGATCGGGCCTCAGAGGATTCCGTTGCCTTTGGTGCGGTTCCACGAATATATTTTGGGTTAACCACTTTGGGAGGGTGTAACACCCCAATTCACAAATGGGACATTACACGCCGTAGAACCCTCGTGAGGTCTACCAGGCTAACACATGACACATAAACCACAATATGATCCCAAATGATGCACTCCAAAAAAAAAAATAAGTAAGGTCGTGGCCTCGGCCAAAACATTTTAACGGGGTATATGAACATAAGATAAAAACAATTCATTGCCCACGCAGGGGACTTAAACCAAGTTTCAAAGTAAACAGTCTGACTTCAATACTCGATAATGCAATGACAAAACATAGAAATGCAGACTCGAGCCACATCATCAAGCCAGCCCATCCTTTGCATGCATGTCCCGTGCTTGCTCCTTAGCCCTCCCGGTACCTGAAATGCATAAGACGCATTTCCCCCATTTAAGGGGTTAGCATTCGAATAGCTAGTGCAAGTACACAATTACACAACATTATATACATACACGATTCAACGCAAACAAATCATTAGGAAAAATCAATATTCCGGAATATCACATTTACACCAAATCAATATATTATCAAGCTTTCCACATCACAATTATCCACGTTTGGTAACTCGCGACCGTACCCATTAGTATCGGCCCCCAGAGGTCCCGTCGGACCGTCCCGTGTGAGAAACCACTCGCGGCCGTACCCATTAGTATCGCCCCGCAGGTCCCGTCGAACCGTCCCCAGGTGGAAGAACATCAACGCACGCACCCAAGTCCACTTCCGTGGCCGTACCCATTAGTATCGGCCCCCAGAGGCCCCATGCCATCCCCAGGTGGAAGAGTAACCAACACAATCGTTCAATAAACCAGTTTACATCATTCGCATCAAACCGTTCACACATAATGAAATATAATACATGTACTTGCCTTGAATAATACGACACGAAGGAAACGACGAAGGAATAGGTTACGGCCCGAACAATCCTCTCAAATCCAACCCTAACACAATAATGACATACAACCAATCTCAACATCATGAATACGAAGAAATTCATCCTAGTTCTACCCGTTGGGACAATTCATCGAACACCACGCGCGCATAAGGAAATAAAATCGGTCAACGGTGTAATAATGGGATTTCATTCCAACCAATAACAAGAAACCAAGGGTCACGAGTATACTATCAAAAATCTAACAGCAACATCGGTTAAATCGGATTAAAATACAAGATCATCACCAAACCCTCCCCAAAATCATACTAGGGTCAAAAGAGTTCTTACCTCTTGAAGATTAAAGCACTCTAATCCGAAAACCACGTGTTAGATCCGCAATCCGAGCCACCCGATCGAAAAGAGATGAAGAAATTTACACAATCAAGTGATAGATGGAGGAAATCTCCCTCTCAAGCCACTCTCTCTCGTACGGTTGAAGAAGGGAAGGGAAATGAGTGATTTTTGCTGAATAAAAACGCAGATATAGCGCTGACCGCGTTGTGTGCCGCGGCTCAGCTAAACTGTGCCGCGGCACAGGGCCAAAAATTGCGCCCAGTGGTCGGCTGACAGCTCGTTGTGCCGCAGCTCATTTGAAGTGTGCCGCGGCGCAGATTCGGCATGTGCCGCGGCACGCGGTACAGTCGGTTTTGGCCGGCAAGTGCCACACGGGTGTGCCGCGGGCCGGAAAAGTGTGCCGCGGCACTGACTCGGCTGTGTGCCGCGGCACACGGTACAGTTTGCTCGGCCAACAACTGTGTGATGTGTGTGCCGCGGCGCACAATCCCTGTGCCGCGGCCCACACCGCCCCCGGGTCCCAAAATGACGAAAAATGATCCGGAAAGAGAATGAAAGCAATAGAAATCGATATTTGGGCAACAATAACACGAAATGGAAGTACGGAACCCCAAAATGATCTGAGGTACACAACCAAAGTCGAACAAGGAACAAATTCCCTAAACTTCTAGGAAATTACAAAAACGGCCCAAACATCCGACAATCACGATACAACGTCGTATTAACAATCCGAAACTCACAACATGCTCTACTCAAACATACGAGCTCATGGAAGTAAGAAAATGATGAAATCGAACGAGTTTAATGAGAATCGAATACACATGAGACAAAATATACCACAAGATGAAATTACGCAAAAACATCATCGAGACCCGTCCAAGCGGAGAACTCCAAGAACAAAACAGGTTCAGAATTCCAAAACAGCGCCAAACGAGTTGTCCGAAACGAATAAACACCAAAAATAGAAATTACTAAAAATAGAAAACGCGGATATTACATTATCTCCCCCTAAAAATAAGTTTCGTCCCGAAACTTACAACACGAATAACTCGGGGTATCTCGACCTCATACTCTCCTCCGTTTCCCACGTGGCTTCCTCGGATCCATGCCTCGACCACTGCACTTTGACCAAAGGGATGGTTTTGTGCCTGAGTTGCTTAACTCGACGCTCTAAGATCTGAATCGGCCTCTCCTCGAAGGTAATGTCGGGCCCCAACTCGATCTCTCCAAAATCAATAATATGGCTAGGGTCCGATACGTACTTCCTAAGCTGGGAAACATGAAATACATTATGCACGTGGCTCAGGGACGGCGGCAAGCCTAACCGATACGCGAGTTCTCCAACTCTATCTAAAATCTCAAACGGCCCGATATATCTCGGACTAAGTTTACCCTTCCGACCGAAGCGGTAAACTCCCCGTGTCGGCGACACCTTAAGAAAGACGTGATCTCCCACCTCAAACTCCAACGGTCGGCGACGTGTATCGGCATAAGACTTCTGCCGACTCTGGACCGTCAACAATCTACCACGAATCAGGGTAATCTTCTCCCTCATCTCAACTATCAGGTCGGGCTCGGTACCGATTAGCTCGGACGTATCATCCCAACACAACGGCGATCTGCACCTCCTCCCATACAACGCTTCGAATGGTGCCATTTTGATCGAGGCATGCCAACTATTGTTGCACGTGAACTCGATCAACGGCAAGTGTGTCTCCCAATCATCCTTCCAATCTAAGGCACAGGCTCTCAACATATCCTCCAACGTCTGGATCGTCCGCTCCGACTGTCCGTCAGTCTGAGGGTGGTAAGACGTACTGAGTCTCAACTCAGTCCCCAAAGCTCGATGAACGGCCTGCCAAAAATGTGATATGAATCGGCCATCACGATCCGAAACAATACTCTTAGGGGTCCCATGTAATCTCACGATCTCCGCAATTAACACTCGTGCAAGCTTCTCCGGTCCCCAAGTATCCTTAATACTCAAAAAGTGAGCTGATTTGGTTAGTCGATCAACAATAACCCAAATCATGTTCATCCCAGTCCGAGTCCTAGGCATCCTGGTAATGAAGTCCATAGAGATGTCTTCCCATTTCCATTCCGGAATGGGAAGTGGTAAATAACAACCCCGCGGGTCGCTGATGCTCAATCTTAACCTGCTGACAGGTCAAACACTTCGTCACAAACTCGCTAACATCCGTTTTCAAATTACTCCACCAGTAGTTGCTCCTCACATCCTTGTACATTTTACTCGTACCAGGATGTATGGAGTAAGGTGTAGCATGAGCTTCACTCAAGATCTTCTGTCTCAGCTCAACAACACTCGGTACACAAATTCTGCCGCGAAACCTCAAAACTCCATCATCGTGAACCACAAATCCAGGGGCTTTCCCCTTCCTCACATCCTCCCTCAGCTGGACTAAAAACGGATCGTCATACTGTTTCCCCTTGATATCATCAGTCAAGGACGAAGTGATCTCTAACGCACATAACTGGCCCTGGACTCTCTGAACCCAAACCTCAATATTTTGGCAAATAAAATCCCACTGGATCCTACTCTGTGGTGTAAGTACCTCTAACATCTGTAATGCCATCGGCTTCCGGCTCAATGCAGCAGCCACTACGTTAGCCTTACCCAGATGGTAAAGTATCTCGAGGTCGTAATCTTTAATTAGCTCCAACCACCTGCGCTGTCTCATATTCAACTCTTTCTGACTGAAGATATACTTCAGACTCTTGTGGTCTGTAAAAATCTTACAAGACGATCCATAGAGATAATGCCTCCATATCTTTAAGGCGAAAACGACCGCAGCTAAATCCAAATCGTGCGTGGGATAATTTACCTCATAAGGTTTCAATTGGCGGGACGCATAAGCAATCACTCTGTCTCTCTGCATCAAAACACACCCTAGACCAAGGCCCGAAGCATCACTATACACTACGAAATTCTCGTTCCCCTGAGGCAGTGCTAAAACGGGTGCGGTGGTCAAACGTCTCTTTAACTCATCAAAACTGTCCTGCCTGTCTGCGGTCCACTCGAACTTCTGAGTTTTCTGGAGCAACTGAGTGAGTGGTCTAGCGATCTTAGAAAATCCCTCAACAAATCTACGGTAATAACCGGCAAGACCCAGAAAACTCCTCACTTCCTTCACGTTTTTGGGCGGTTCCCAAGCCATCACCGCTCTATTTTACGTGGATCCACCCGAACTCCTTCTGCTGAAATCACATGCCCGAGGAACATCACCTCCTTGAGCCAAAACTCACATTTAGAGAACTTCGCATACAACTGCTCCGCTCTCAAGATGTCTAATATAATCTGGAGGTGTAAGGCGTGCTCCTCACGACTCCGTGAGTAGATCAGAATGTCATCAATAAAGACGACTACGAATTTATCTAGATACTCAATAAAAACTTTGTTCATTAACTGCATGAACACTGCTGGGGCATTAGTTAGCCCGAAAGGCATAACCACAAATTCATAATGGCCATATCTCGTCCGAAAGGCAGCTTTCGGTATATCGATGTCCCGAATTCTCAACTGGTAGTAACCCGATCGCAAATCGATCTTCGAAAAGACCGTCGCCCCCTGAAGCTGATCGAACAAGTCGTCGATCCGGGGCAAAGGGTATTTATTTTTGATGGTCAACTTGTTTAATTCTCGATAATCGATGCATAAACGAAGCGACCCATCCTTCTTCTTAACAAAGAGTACGGGCGCACCCCAAGGCGATGCGCTCGGTCGAATATACCCTTTATCTAACAATTCTCCCAACTGATTCTTCAACTCTAACATCTCCGACGGTGCCATACGGTACGGTGCTCGAGAAATAGGGGCTGCATTCGGCTCAAGATCGATAGGAAACTCCACCTCTCACTGCGGTGGTAATCCCGGCAAGTCGTGCAGGAAAACATCGGGATACTCACAAACAAGCTGGAATTGACGACATGTCAATTCCACCACCCTCCGCTGCAGAGCGTAACACCAATAGCCGACACAACCACGGTTCGAAGTTTCATCGCCTTTAAGGCGCTAATCACACTCCCCGATCTCCCCGGCTTTCGACCGATGAGGGTATGCTCGGTGCCGTCCTCGGCTACTATCGAGATGGTACGAGTCCGATAGTTCATGATAGCACCGTGACGCTCTAACCAATCGTCCCCGAGGATTAAATCCTCACCCTTAAGGTTTATAACAATGAGATTCGAGGGCCAATCTCGGCTCCCGATCCTCACGGGGCAATCCCTAACTTCCCGGTCCCCAACCATACGATCCCCGCTAGGCGTACCCACCACAAACGGTTCACACTCAAACAAGCAGTTAAAGCTAATACGATTCACACAATCCGATGCAATAAAGGAATGGGTAGCACCCGAATCAAAAAGAACGGAAACTGGATGAGTAAGGATCTGAGTGGTACCTGACGCCACCGGAATGTCTGCCTCCTCTGTGCGCCTCATCTGGTACAATCGGGGGTGAACTGATCCCGAACTCGAGGCTGCACGGCGATCCGGCTGGCCCCGACCCCTACCACGACCCGAACCCTACGGAACATGAGTGGCTGGAATACTGTGATCCTTCTGATCGGTAGTGGTAGTCGGAACTCTAGCGGCCCTGGTGGCCCTCTCACAATGAGCTGCCCGATGACCGGTCTGTCCGCAAGTAAAGAAAGCAACTAACGGAAATGGGCAATCCTTCATAACGTGCTCGGGTTGACTGCAATTAAAACAAACTCTCCCGCCAGGTGCCACAGACTGGACCGAACGGTTACCTTGGGATCTACCGGACTGATGAAACGGCCTCTTCCCTGGTGTAGGAGCAGAACGAGACCTCGATAACTGTCCACCTTTACCGGCCGAGAACCCGCCGGTAGTCTTCTGCTTCTTAGCTTCCGTAACCGTCTCTGATTCCGGGACAGCCATCTCGATCGCCAGAGCGCGATCCTGGTATTCCTTCAAAGTGGCACACATGAGCGGTGCCATACTCTGCCTGATATGCGGCTTCATGCGCATATTCAAGTAACGGATTTTATCAGCCTCCGTTCTCACTTGATCTCTTACGAAACCCAACTGCTGATTGTAAGAAATGATAGCCTGAGAAATAGGCACATCCTGTGGTGTAGCGGTGAAGAATTCCACAATTCTGCGCTCCTTGACTGGCGGCGGACAATACTCTGCTTCCATAGCAGCCTTGAATTCCTCCCATGTAGCTCGACGGTCTCTGGGCACAACGGCCTCCCACCATTCCGCAGCTTCCTTATCCAGGAGGTACTCGGCGATATGTACCCTCCTGTCTTCAGGACAAGCTACGGCATCAAAGGTCCTGGACAACTGAAAGAGCTAATTCTCCCAACCGAGGGAGTCAGAAGCTCCGGAGAAACGAGGAGGGTGCATCTTAGTCACCGTCTGAAGCCACTTACTAGCCTCCTCTTCCGGTGTCGGGGGCGGATTCTGGCGTCCACCACAGGCTATCCGAGTAAGTTGGGCTACCAATCGCTGAAATCTGGCAGTAGCCGGCCGGCATTATTACCCGACGGCACTGAGTGAGAGGCTGAGTCCGCAGAGGACTGAGAAAGTGAGCCCTCTTCATTATCAGCACCCCGACCACGGCCTCGGCCGCGTCCCCTAGCTGGTCTACCACCACGAACTCTCAACATACTGGAGGAAGAATGAAAGGGACAAAATCAGAAAGATTCACAATTGACAAAATTGGTATCACAATTCACAATCCCGAACAACGCAAGAAAACGAATTACAGGAATATAAGAGTTCGAGGAGACTTACAGCCACGGGTCGCACGAAAAGACGGTAGCATGATGATATTAGGCTCCACGACTGACTCTAAATGACGCCACTAACAGACCCAAAATTAACCGACAGCCTAGGTATTCAAAACCTAAGCTCTGATACCATAAATGTAACACCCCAATTCACAAATGGGACATTACACGCCGTAGAACCCTCGTGAGGTCTACCAGGCTAACACATGACACATAAACCACAATATGATCCCAAATGATGCACTCCAAAAAAAGTAAGTAAGGCCGTGGCCTCGGCCAAAACATTTTAACGGGGTATATGAACATAAGATAAAAACCAATTCATTGCCCACGCAGGGGACTTAAACCAAGTTTCAAAGTAAACAGTCTGACTTCAATACTCGACAATGCAATGACAAAACATAGAAATGCAGACTCGAGCCACATCATCAAGCCAGCCCATCCTTTGCATGCATGTCCCGTGCTTGCTCCTCAGCCCTCCCGGTACCTGAAATGCATAAGACGCATTTCCCCCATTTAAGGGGTTAGCATTCGAATAGCTAGTGCAAGTACACAATTACACAACATTATATACATACACGATTCAACGCAAACAAATCATTAGGAAAAATCAATATTAGGAATATCACATTTACACCAAATCAATATATTATCAAGCTTTCCAAATCAAAATTATCAACGTTTGGTAAATCGCGACCGTACCCATTAGTATCGGCCCCCAGAGGTCCGTCGGACCGTCCCAGGTGAGAAACCACTTCGCGGCCGTACCCATTAGTATCGGCCCCAGAGGTCCCGTCGAACCGTCCCAGTGGAAGAACATCAACGCACGCACCCTAGTCCACTTCCGTGGCCGTACCCATTAGTATCGGCCCCCAGAGGCCCCATGCCATCCCCAGGTGGAAGAGTAACCAACACAATCGTTCAATAAACCAGTTTACATCATTCGCATCAAACCGTTCACACATAATGAAATATAATACATGTACTTGCATTGGATAATACGGCCGAAGGAAGCAGCGAAGGAATAGGTTACGGCCCGAACAATCCTCTCAAATCCAACCCTAACACAATAATGACATACAACCAATCTCAACATCATGAATACTAAGAAATTCATCCTAGTTCTACCCGTTGGGACAATTCATCGGACACCACGCGCGCATAAGGAAATGTAATCGGTCAACGGTGCAATAACGGGATTTCATTCCAACCAATAACAAGAAACCAAGGGTCACGAGTATACTATCAAAAATCTAACAACAATATCGGTTAAATCGGATTAAAATACAAGATCATCACCAAACCCTCCCCAAAATCATACTAGGGTCAAAGGAGTTCTTACCTCTTGAAGATTCAAGCACTCTAATCCGAAAACCACGTGTTAGATCCGCAATCCGAGCCACCCGATCGAAAAGAGATGAATAAATTTACACAATCAAGTGATAGATGGAGGAAATCTCCCTCTCAAGCCACTCTCTCTCGTACGGTTGAAGAAGGGAAGGGAAATGAGTGACTTTTGCTGAATAAAAACGAAGATATAGCGCTGACCGCGTTGTGTGCCGCGGCTCAGCTAAACTGTGCCGCGGCACAGGGCCAAAAATTGCGCCCAGTGGTCGGCTGACCGCTCGTTGTGCCGCGGCTCATTCGAAGTGTGCCGCGGCGCAAATTCGGCATGTGCCGCGGCCTTTGCCCGGGCTGTGCCGCGGCACTGATCGGTTTTAACGGCAAGTGCCACACGGTGTGCCGCGGCCGGACAAGTGTGCCGCGACTGGCTTGTGTGCCGCGGCGCACAATCCTTGTGCCGTGGCACACGGTACAGTTTGCTCGGCCAACAACTGGGTGATGTGTGTGCCGCGGCGCACAATCCCTGTGCCGCGGCCCACACCCCCCCTCGGGTCCCAAAATGACGAAAAATGATCCGGAAAGAGAATGAAAGCAATAGGAATCGATATTTGGGAAACAATAACACGAAATGGAAGTACGGAACCCCAAAACGATCTTAGGTACACAACCAAAGTCGAACAAGGAACAAATTCCCTAAACTTCTAGGAAATTACAAAAACGGCCCAAACATCCGACAATCACGATACAACGTCGTATTAACAATCCGAAACTTACAACATGCTCTACTCAAACATACGAGCTCATGGAAGTAAGAAAATGATGAAATCGAACGAGTTTAACGAGAATCGAATACACATGAGACAAAATATACCACAAGATGAAATTACGCAAAAACATCATCGAGACCCGTCCAAGCGGAGAACTCCAAGAACAAAACAGGTTCAGAATTCCAAAACAGCGCCAAGCGAGTTGTCCGAAACGAATATACACCAAAAATAGAAATTATTAAAAATAGAAAACGCGGATATTACAGAGGATCCGACGTGGCCTCAGAGGGTTCCATTGCCTCTGGTACGGTTCCATGGTTAATCACGTATGAAATTGAAACGAGATGTTATGAGCTTTAGTTGTTCCGGAATACTGATCTTGAATTATACGATTACATTTATTCACTATTGATTACATGTGACCCTCAGTTATCTTACCATTGTTTAGTTCAGACTATTACATTCTTAGAATATGTTGTGTATGGCTCATTTTTGCACTTTATACTTGCACTAGCAAAATAGTGGAATTTTGCTAACTCCCGAGTAACCGGGGGATGGATGTCTGTGTTGCATTCAGGTACGTGCAGGTTCTTGAGGAGCATAACATAGGATCGGTACGAAGGATGATGGTATACAAATGATACTAATCACATGAGGGCTAGTATTGGGATTTGTTGGTCGAATTGTATTATCCTTTCTGCTTTAATGTTCTCCCATCTTATGGGAGTATCGTTGTATTTTGACCCCTGTGCGGGTATGAGTTTCTTAAATATATGTACATGAAGTTTAATTTGTATGTTATCGATGAAAGACCAAATCGGTCTACTAATTCAGTATTTGAGCCATGCTGGCATGAGTTGTGATGTCTTGTTTTGGTATCTAGTCTAGTAGATCCTCTTAAGAGGGTCTGTGGTGCTATAATATTTCCAAATGGGTTGGGGGTGTTATAGAATATGGTATCAGTGCTTAGGTTGTGGAAACCTAGGCCGTCGGGTCTAGTCGAGTATTGTTGAGTCTTGTCTTGTCAGATTTTGTCTGACCGGATCATGTCGCGATGCGTCGTCTGAGTTATCGGTCGTGATTAGTATCGTGGTGCAGCCATCATCTTCGTGCGATCTGTGGATGTAAGTCTCTTCTTTTCTTTGTATTATATTTGTTCCATGACTCTGTTGACATACATGTCATGGAGATGGAATCCGTATTTGATACTTGTGGCATATTACATGGGTAATGAACTGCATATTGATGAATTGGACACCAAGTGGTGTAGAGTGGTATGAAACCTTGAACATTGATGTGTTCCAGGATATGTATCGACGGTAGACTTTGTTGAGGAACTCATATGGATGGTGTTGATGTGTATTTGAATCTAGTACTCATCGGTTGTGTTTGATGAGTTGATAATCTTGAATGTTGTATATGCATATGTTTGAGAACCGTTTGTGTTTGATAAATTGTTGTTATTTGCTACAAATGTGTTTTCATTGGTAATTATGTCTGCTGCGTGCGTATTTGAAAATGCTTTTCTAAAAGTTTCATAGACTTGAGTATGTTTGTGGGAAATCAAAAGTTCAAAAAGTTTTGACGTCATGGTTGAGCGGCGGTTTCGTGTATATTTTTAAAATTGTTTGGATTTTGCAAGCCGGTCTTGTATTCTCGAATGAAATCTCACGACAGTATTTGAAAAATGTATTTTGAAGTATTTTGGACACTTTGTAAACTGTTACTGTCGTTGTTTTTTCTGTCGCGTTGGAAAATTTTTTGGAAATCATATTTAAACTTATTGTTCTTATTTTCAAAAAAAAAAAATCGAGTACACGATTTTAAAATTCTTTCGCACCATAAAATTTTTATATTTCAAAATAAAAATGTGATATTCACCTTCAAAAATAAATAATGAAAGATGAAAAATCTTACTCAATTTAAACTTTAAACTCGGCTTGGAGGATTTTCTGTATTGAACCAGTTAGCGCATGCTAATCTTATCGTTAGTGCGCGTTAACGAACATGGGATGAATTGTGGACTGAATTGAGTTACTTAGCGCACGTTAAGATGTTATGTGTGCGTAACATAGAATTACCGCTTAAGAGTTACGCTAGAGATTAAACTAAAGCGATTACTTGTGGGGCCGAGTGGTTTGAAATATTGTCGTGTTACCATTCTCGTTGGAGAATTATGGTTGTATACCTGAATGTTATGATGGCATGGTTTTATCTGGTGGTTACTTATATGATGTTATCTGGATGAGGTTGTTGGCTGAGGAAGTGACTAGTACTAATATGAATGGCTTGTCCAATTGGAAACAGTTCAGTGTAACCTTCGAGGGTCAATGCTAAGAGGGCATGGCCATGCGATACCTTATGTATTGTTATTGTTTTGAATGTTGCGTGGTAACATATGGTTACCTTATTTGTCGTTATTTGAGATAATGCTAAGTGATGACTGTTAGGCGTATTTTTATGCGCTTATTTATCATTATTTTATATCCATTTTGAGCCTAAATCTGCTTAAATGAGCTTTTAATGCACTATCTTTATATGTTTTGTAGGAAATTGGAGTCTGAAAGCTCGAACGAAGAAAAACGGGCCAAAACGACAATTTTTGGCCTGGGGCCGCGGCACACCAAGGCCCGACCGCGGCACACGCAGGTGACCAGCAGGACGCCGAGCCAACTGTACCAGGGGCCGCGGCACAAGGATGCTGAGCCGCGACCCATGAAGAAAATGCGCCCAGGTATATAGGCGTTGGGCGTTAAGGGGCCGCGGCAATTAAGTGAGCCGCGGGGCGGTTTTGCTGAGTCTTCCTCAGTTCTGGGCCGTTTTTGGAGCCTCTTCCCAACCTAATTCCCGGACGCGTTTTGGAGGCTAAGGACAGCTATAAATAAGCATTGAAGGTCAGAAAAAGAGGGGGGGTCAGATCGGAGACATCATAGGAGGGCGAAGAACATAAGAATAGGAGATTTGTAGGCGACGACAAGACCACGGATCCCTTACGGTTTTCCTTAATTTTTCCGCATCTTATTTTCTAGATCTGTTTGAGTAGGATTGTGATTGTAGCCGATTACATGACAGTTTGATTTATTAATTTTTATTTCATTTCACTCGTTATTCGTATTGAATTGGATTTTTCTTACTGTCCTCAATGCTTTCAATTGTCTGGCCAATGGTTGAATTGATTTGAATGTCTTTATGGATTCGGGAGATGAAATTTAGGCATAGTTCTTGTGAGAGGAATCATGATTTTCGTGAGATAGGGATATACTCATGGGAATTGTGAAGCCTGTTTATTGTGGGAATTCATGAACAATTTTAGCTATTAATTATCTAATTCGAATAGGGATATATCGAGTTAATAATTCTTAGTATTTTCTATCGATCTTGGGAAAGACTTTAGAATAATTTCGGAATTCTTGGCTTACAATCAATTGATTAAAAGTGAATTGAATTAAATAAAAATCATTCCTGATTATTTGAGGAAAAATCATAATCCTACGCCCTTATTATTGTTATTATTGTCTTTATTATTACTATTATTATTTTCTATTTATTTTTCTGCTATTAGTTTAGAAATAATTTCTATATAATTGTTATTCAAATAAAATTACGAGTTGACTATATTTTGATACTTAGTGAAATCAGTCCTCGAGGGAACGATATCTTACTTATCACTTTATTACTTGTTGACACCGTGCACTTGCGGCATAGTGTGAGGGATTTCCTCACAACAAGTTTTTGTCGCCGTTGCCGGGGACTAATTTTTCGCTAATATCATTACCAAGCGACTCTAATTTTAATTTGAAGTTTTTTTCTTTAGTCTCTATATTTTTATTTTTTTCATTATGTTTTCCTTTGATTATCGTGACCCTTGGCATTTCATAAATTTCGATGATCTTAATAATTTGCCTAATAGGGTCAGTCAGCCCCCTCTCCCAAAACAAAAGACCATGCTTGAACAATGTGTAGACGCTCTCAATAATCCTGATAGTACCCCTCTTGAGCGAGAATGTGCAAGTCGTGATCTTGAGATTCACTATGGGTATTTTCCATCTCATTGCTTTAGTAGTGAAGTAGAGGGGGAGTTTTTTTTTTTTTAAAAAAAAGGAAAATACATCCAGAGCGGACGGGGGGTTGAGGCGGGACCCACCAACCTGTAGATAATAAAGTCAAGAAATAAAAAGTATCAGCCCCGAATTATGACCAAAAATGGGTCATAATTCGGGTCCAAACATCGGATAAATCTACGGCCCGCTAGAGAAATACAAAGTGCACCACAAATCGTGGGCTAATGTGCGGACCCATAGACCAAATAACTCAACACCGAATTATGACCAAAATTGGGCCATAATCCGGGACCTAAAAACTAAAGTGCCTACGACCCGCTAGATCAGAACAAGGTGCACCACTAAAACTGTGGGCTAATGTGCGGACCCATAGGCAACCAATAAATCGATGAAAATAAATACTATCTAAATCTGAAGCACGGATAACCAAGATGATCCATCCGTATAAGGGAGAGGAGAAACGGAGGAGCAGTATCGTAAGTATAAGTCTGAATGCCGAGGGACGACATGCCGAGCTCAGAAAGATAATCGGCCGGCCTGTTGCCCTCCCGGAAAATATGAGTGACTCTGAACTGAATATCTCTGAGAATGTGTCGGATACGCATAAGAGTGTGACGAACCTGCCAAGAGCCCCGATGGCCAGATGATAGCAGGGTCACTACGGCGGACATCAAGCTCAATCCAAACATATCTCGATCTCTGGGAGGCAAGAATCAATCCGATAGCCAACGCCTGGACCTCAGCATCAAAACTCGAAGAGGCCTGAAAAGAGGAATGGAAAGCAAGAAGGAGCTCTCTGTGATGATCTCTAATCAGACCTCCCCCACCCGCAATCTGTGTCTCGATCGAACGAACCATCCGTGTTCAGCTTGATCCAAGGGGACTCGGGTCGAAGCCAAACCACCGGGACGGGGTGACGAGTCCGAGCGGGGGAAGATGTAGCTCGCTGGAAGCGATCAGGAGGCGAGCAACCCACCCAGAACTCAGAGCAAATCAGCCCCGCAGCAGCTAATAAAGCAACATGGCGCTCCACCTGCACAATAACATGAGAGGAAACAAAAGTAACCGCCCTATGCTTTGCACTATTCCTTTCTGTCCAGATGAACCATAGGATCAGACAAGGAATAATGAAAGTCGCGTGCCTAAAGTGTGTGCCGTGTGCAAAGAAACTCAGGAGCTCAAAAATATTCTGAGAATGGGGTAGGGATAAATGAGTCCAAGCACCAAAATACTCCCACACGTCACGGGCCACATCACTCTCCAGGAAAAGGTGGGCAATGGTCTCGGTATGGTAGGTCTGGGTAAGGGTATGCGAGCAGCACAAACATCTAGAATCCAATGAAACTCCCCTCCTCTGAAGAATGTCATCAGTCGGGATCCGGCGCATGAGAAGTCGCCAAATAAACACCGAAATGGTCGGTGTGAGTAAGGCTGTCCAAATGGCCCCGTAAATAAGATTAGCCTGACCCCTCACCCTGATGTGAGACCAAGCCGACGATAATGAGAACGCACCCGAAGAGGTAAGAGTCCAGCACATACTATCCGAATCCTCCTCGGCGATGGGAATCGCGGAGATCTCCTGTATGAACTGAGGGGTAAATCCTAACTCCTCTCCAACAATAGTCTCCAACCTACCCATGTCCCAGGACCCATCAACCCATAACTCATTAATCCTAAGATTGGGTCTACCAGAAACCTGACAATAAGAAGATATCGGCCTATCCCCAATCCAAGTATCGTCCCAAAAGCTGACCTCCCCACAGCGACGACCAAGAGTCCAGCGAATGAACTCCTGGGCCTCAATACCCACGCGGAGGAGACGACGCCAAGGGTGGCTGGCACGAGCTTTAAGAGCAGTACGCATAGGCGTATAAAGGCGGCGAGCGGTTTGCGGAGCATAAATTGCGCCCACAGAGACATGCCCGCGCGAAGGCGCCACCAGAGCTTATAACTAAAAGCTCTCGCCAGATCCGAAAGGCTCCGAATCCCGAGGCCTCCCTCAGAGACCGGACGACAAATCTGCCGCCAACTGACCCAATGCGTCTTCCTCTTTGGACCAACAGCACCCCAGAAGTATCTCGCAATGATCTGGTCGAGTTCCTGGATAATGTACTGTGGGGGATCCAAAACCTGAAGCAGGTGAAGAGGAATCGTGCAGAGAGTGCTCTTAATAAGAGCCAAACAGCCCCCAAAAGCAAGGTGGCGATGGGACCAACCAGAGATCCTATCCAACATCCGTTGCTTCACCCCAGCAAAGAGCTCACATCTTTTAAAGCCTTTGTAGAGGGGCACACCTAGATAGGTGATGGGGAGATCGCCCTGGCGAAAACCAGTAAGGTCATACACTCTCTGATGCCAAAGAGGCGCATGCTTGGGGGCGAGAATAAAAGTGCTCTTATAGATACTAACAATCTGGCCCGAAGCCATAGAGTAGTGATCCAGGAGACGCATAAGATCAACAAGACCATCATCCACAGCCCGTGTGAATATAATGATGTCATCGGCGTAGGATAAGTGCGAGACGGGGAAAGGCCGTCCAGCCGTCCTATACCTCATCAAAGGATGATCTCGAATGAATCGATCCAAGCAGCGCGATAAATAATCAGCGGCAAGCACGAAGAGCGACGGAGAAATAGGGTCGCCCTGACGTAGACCCCAGCTAGAGGCAAAATAGCCAGCCGGGCTGCCGTTCACCAAAATGGAGAACGTGCAACTCTCGACGCAATGACGGATGAACAAAATCCATCTAGCCGGAAAACCCATCCTCACCAGAACCTCACGTAAAAAATGCCAGTTAACCCTATCATACGCCTTATCCATATCAAGCTTAAGCGCAAGGTTCGGGACACCATGAATGTCCGCAACGTGGAGGTCGTGAATAAGTTCTTGGGCCAAAAGGATATTATCAGAAATAACCCACCCGTGAACAAATCCTCTCTGGTTCGGAGAAATAATAAGAGGGAGGAGAGGAGCAAGCCGAGCGTTAAGGATTTTCGTGATAATCTTATTGGTCACATTACACAGACTAATAGGACGGTAATTTGACCAACCGCTCGGAACAGGCTTTTTTGGGATCAAGACGACCGTAGTCGCCGTGAAAGCCGGAGGCATAGGGTGACCCTCAAAAAACTCGAGCACAGCCCCCTCCACGTCGGGAGATACAATCTCCCAACAATGCTAAAAAAACAAAGATGAGAACCCGTCAGGTCCACAAGCGCTGTGAGGATCAATATCAAAAACCGCAGCACGAATCTCAAGGGGGGATGGTGGGACACACAAACTATCAGAATCAAAAGAAGATGGGATAGAGGGAAAACAAGTGTCATCAGGGGGGACGAGAACATCACCATCGGAAGTAAGCAGAGTCCTAAAGAAATTCACAGCGGATGATCTGATGTCCGACTCTACAGCGATCATCATACCACCATCCTCAATGCTATGAATGTAAGACTGACAACGTTTCTGCTTCCCAAAACCCTGAAAATACCGGGTGTTGCGCTCGCCCTCAGTAACCCAACGAATAGCGGCCTTCTGTTTCCAGAAATCTTCCTCCATAGAGAGACGAAGATGGTACTCAGCACGAAAACGGTGTATAGCGGTTCTATTCTCCGGAGTAGGATCCGAATCATATCGCCGCTCGGCCTCGTCAGCAGACCTCAAGGCCTCATCCAACTTCGTATGAAGATTACCAAAAACAGACCAGTTCCACTGTTTCAGTCTACGCTTAACCCTAAGGAGTTTGGCCTGTAGGTTACACATGCCAGATAATCCAGTCGGAGTCAGCCAGACCTCCCTAATAGTGTCCAGGAATGTGTGATGCCGGACCCACATACTCTGGAAACGGAACGAAGACTTGTGACGAGTTGCGGAGAAGCGACATTGGATAAGAAGAGGCGCATGGTCAGACCGAAGTCGAGGCAGGTGAGAGATGGTAGAGACCGCAAACACGTTCGACCATGCTTCATTAAATAAAGCACGATCTAGCCTTTCCCTCAGACCATTGCGCTCCCAAGTAAAAATATCGCCCTCTTAGCCCGCGTCAATCAACTCACAGTCAGCAATAGCCTGTGCGAAGTCCAAAATCTCTGGAGAACGGTCAGTGGTAATACCCTCGCGCTCATGTGAATGCAAGAAGATGTTGAAGTCACCGTTGACTAGCCACGGCAACCCCTCTACTTCCAAAGCAATCTCACGGAGGGTGTCCCAGAGGGCGTAACGACCAGCACGGTTAGTGCTGGCATAGACAAAGGTGACGTAAATCATCTGAGGAAGAAGGGAAGAAGAAATAGAAAGATGAAGGACTTGATCGGTATCGACAAAACTTGATCTTTGAAAGTGGATGGAAGAAAAGAACCAAATTTTGTTAGAACGATTATAAAGTCCCGACACATAACCTAAAGAACGAATATAAAAATCAAAATTAGCATTGGAACCCATGGGTTCTAAAATGCCAATAAAAGCAAACCTATACACACGGTTGAGATGTCGAATGTGCTTCTGTGCTCCGGTGTTAGCCAGACCACGAGCGTTCCATGTAAGAATGGGTATCGACATAAACTAAACAACCAACTCAGGCGGAGACCTAGGACGCTGGCTGGAGCGGCCCCGTCTCCGAGGAGTATCCTGCCGGGCAGATGTGCCCTCTTTCAGGGGCGACGAAGATCGCCCCTTAGAGGAGGAATACTATCCGCGAGAAGTAGCTCTTCAGCGTGTGGAAATCGTGGAATCAGAAGGAGCTTTGCCCCTAGTCATGATGCCAGGGGCAGCAGTAGTGGACATCAATCGTCTCTTAACCGGGGGCTTTGGTGCCGACATGAGAGGCACCATCGCCGAGGAAGAGAGATTCGACTCAGAGATCTCAAGTTGAGTGCGTTTAAGGCCGCACTCAGTCTGATAGAAGGAGGGAAAATAAGAAGAGGTAGGAGGGCGAGGCTCGTAAACCACGATGGCCAAGGACTCGGGCTGAACGACGAGCTGGTCGTCGATGCAGCCGTTACCGTCATCGCGGGAGGAGGTAGACTCAAAGAGGGGGAGGTTGAGAAGAAAGACATGCCGAGTTTTAGGGTCGATCCCCCAGCACCTGATAATGACATAAAATGTGATGAGTTTGTAGAAGAAGTTACCATTGATGATGTTTCCCAAGAAATTTCATTAATTTGTCATCAAACTTCGAATAATAAGGTGAACACTTATGTGCCTAAAATTTTATTAACGGTGACACGCATAATTTTTCCTAAATCCATAATGGGAGAGATTGACCACATTACTTTTGATTCTGTTGAGGCTGATTCTTTGAGTTCTAATGAGGTTGTTCATGATAAATATTTATTATTTACCCATTCGAACTCTGCTTATTTTTTCATACCTCATAATTATTATATTCTTCCTTTATTTTTTGGTTGTCCGCATAATTATTCTTACTCATTATTTTTGGCAACCAGGCATGAACCAAAGCCTCCCTTGTGGAATAAGAGGCTTATAGATTGCAAGAAGGGGGTATTTGGCTATCTCCCTAGAAAGAAGCCACGTTAATTGTTTATTTGCCACGTCGTGCTCAAGACGTAAAATAGAGCGCTTGATGGGAGGCAACCCATCGTTTTTACTTGCTTTCTAGTTAGTTGTTTTTATTTGATTTTTCGTTAATAATTTTTTTCCCTTGTTTTGTTATTTCATTTAGATTCGTGTATTCTGGTTGACCCTTATTTCTCTAATATTTTTTATATATAACCCCAATGAGTTATTATCCTTCATATTCTAGTCTTTCTTGACTTAATGTCTATAGTTATTTCATGACTAGAGACTAAGTTTGGGGGTCCCTGGTGATGTTGAGCTTTATTTGAAGTAAGGATTGACAGATGATTCCACTAAGACATGTGCTGGCGTTCAAGAAGACATTTGGAATAAGATTCACTTTTCCTTATCTCTTTTATTTTTACATGAGTTTTATTGTTGATGATTTTATGTGTAGTGAAATAAATCGAAGCATGTGATAATTTCTTAATTTTTCTTGGTTATAAATTGTGATTTCATCATTGCTTTATTGTCCTCGCATGCTGTTGATGGTTTTGGCCAAAAACGTGAATTTTTCGTGAATTTTTCGTGCTTCCGTGTGTAAAACTGATGTTACGATACTGATTTCTTTTTGAAGAAATGGTTGACTATGGTCGAGTTGCAGTCAGCGATATCTGTTTCCGTTAAGTATTCATTTAGGTCTGAGGGATTGCGTTTTTGTAGAAATCTTAGCAGATAAGAAAGGAGACATACGTGTTTTCAAATCACCGTCTATACGTTTAGTTATACTTTTCGCGTAGCTAGTCGTCCAGTAGCATGAGTCTTGTTGGCACTTAGATTGAGTTTAGAGTCGGACAGTCTTTCTCAAAAAGTCGAGATATTATACATGTTCTACGATGGGAAGTCTAGTAACCGGGGGTATTCACGTGACCCGTTGTTTACTCTCGCGTAAAACGACAACCCTGAATAGACTAATGGTTTAGAAATATCCCATTTGCCGATGATGGGAAGCTTAGTAACCGGGGGTATTCACGCGACCCGTTGTTTACTTTCGCGTAAAACAGCAACCTTGAATCGGACGTGCGGGAATAGCTATTCGAGTTTTTTCTACGCTGTAGAGGGGGACTTAGTAACTAGAAGCATCTATGTGCCCCATGAGTGTCTTTTACGTCAAACGGTTCTCCAATACATGAGAATGGAAATCCACCCTAGGGTTATCCCGATGAAACATCCCGAGATCCGAAACCTAGTGGTTAACTCGAATCATATTATTGATCATACATAAGAGAATGTTGTCCGAGGTTTAATTTTGACGATGAAACTCTTGAATTTATGCCATTATAATGTGGGACTGGGCGAGTTGACTTGTTTACTCTAACCCTTCGTATTGGCGGTCGATTAAATTCACGCTTGTTAATCTTTGAGCTTGATTTTCTTCATGAACGATTGATTAGCACTGAAAATGGTTACTTTGTGGAGTCAGTGTCCTTGATGTGACTCACTATTACGATACTCGTATTATTCTTTGAGATTTTCAGGGTAGTATTGATTAAGTTGAGCACAATGGATTTGCACGATCATTCACGATACTTTTATTTGAAAATTGATTTTTTTTGCTTGAGGACAAGCAAAGGCTCAAGTTTGGGGGTATTTGTTAGGCATATTTTTATGCGCTTATTTATCATTATTTTATATCCATTTTGAGCCTAAATCTGCTTATGAGCTTTTAATGCACTATCTTTATATGTTTTGTAGGAAATTGGAGTCCGAAAGCTCGAACGGAGAAAAACGGGCCAAAACGACAATTTTTGGCCTGGGGCCGCGGCACACCAAGGCCCGGCCGCGGCACACGCAGGTGACCAGCAGGATGCCGATCCAGCTGTACCAGGGGCCGCAGCACAAGGATGCTGAGCCGCGGCCCATGAAGAAAATGCGTCCAGGTATATAGGTGTTGGGCGTTAAGGGGCCGCGGCACAGATTAAGTGAGCCGCGGCCCACGGGGCAGTTTTGCTGAGTCTTCCGCGCTTCTGGGCCGTTTTTGGAGCCTGTTCCCAACCTAATTCCCGGACGCGTTTTGGAGGCTAAGGACAGCTATAAATAAGCATTGAAGGTCAGAAAAAGAGGGGGGGTCGGATCGGAGACATCATAGGAGGGCAAAGAACACAAGAATAGGAGATTTGTGGGCGACGACAAGACCACGGATCCCTTACGGTTTTCCTTAATTTTTCCGCATATTATTTTCTAGATCTGTTTGAGTAGGATTGTGATTGTAGCCGATTACATGACAATTTGATTTATTTATTTTTATTTCGTTTCACTTGTTATTCGTATTGAATTGGATTTTTCTTATTGTCCTCAATGCTTTCAATTGTCTGGCCAATGGTTGAATTGATTTGAATGTCTTTATGGATTCGGGAGATGAAATTTAGGCATAGTTCTTGTGAGAGGAATCATGATTTTCATGAGATAGGGATATACTCATGGGAATTGTGAAGCCTGTTTATTGTGGGAATTCATGAACAGTTTTAGCTATTAATTATCTAATTCGAATAGGGATATATCGAGTTAATAATTCTTAGTATTTTCTATCGATCTTGGGAAAGACTTTAGAATAATTTCGGAATTCCTGGCTTACAATCAATTGATTAAAAGTGAATTGAATTAAATAGAAATCAAACGCAGACGAAGAACTTGGATTCCTCCGTTTTGTGTCTTCCGCTCTCTGCTCCTTGGTATTTCTGCTTCTTCTCGATTCCTTGATTCTCTTGGTGATCGATCCCCCTATTCTATAGACCTTAAATCCCTATTTATAACTATCATCAGCCTCCAAAATGCGTCCGGGGTTTGGGTCGAAAACAGCCTCCGAAAACGGCCCAGAAACGCGGTGAATCCATCAAAACCGCACTGTGGGCCGCGGCTCACTTAAGCTGTGCCGCGGCTCACCATGTTCAGCGCCTATACTTGGGCGCCCAAGTATAGGCGCTTGTTTTTCCTCATGGGCCGCGGCTCAGCATCCTTGTGCCGCGGCCCCCGGTACAGTTCGCTCGGCGCTTGCTAGTCACCTTTGTGTGCCGCGGCTCACTTAGTTCGTGCCGCGGCCCCAGGCCAAAAATTGTCGTTTCGGCCTGTTTTTCGCCGTTCGAGCTTCCGGATTCCAATTTCCTACAAAACATATAAGAATAGTGCATTAAAAGCTCATTTATGCAGGTTTAGACGTATAATGGATATGAATTAATGATAAACAAGCGTATAAAAATACGCCTAACACAACGCGGTAGTAATGGGGCTGTCAGGTTATGACAATCTGGACAGTCGGGTTTTGTGAGTCGTGATAGTTGGACGACTGTATGAGTCATTCTTTCATCGAGTCGTCGTCAGTGAAGACTAGTATCGCAAGACCTCGAAGCTTCGTATGACCTGTGTAAGGACTCGATTCTCTTTATGTTCATATATTCATTATGTCATTGAGTATACATGTTTTATCGAAACCTGTATATAACATTAATGTTGCGATTGATTCATGAATATTTGTTTTGGAGCGTGTGGGCTCTGTGTTGGCTATGATTAGCATGATTGATGTGATTATTGATCTGTTGAGTATGTATACTCGTGTTTGGCTAATAGCTTAGCATTCTGGATTGGCCGGTGAGGCGTATTTGAGCCTTGTTCATGATCGGACGTTATTCTTTGAGTATGGAAAGCAGAATACAAGGACGTGGCATACGGGGTAGAGGTTACAGCGTGATCCAGAACCCAAATCCTCATGTCTATGCACGTGCGGATGCCGAGACGGATCAGAGTTTCGCCGGTGGTGCTAACTACGTGACCGATTCTCCTTCGGGACGTCATACTCGAGAAGTCGATCAGACTGAGAGTGGACACATCGACCTTTTCTTACCCATGAGGGGCATGATGGCCCAAATGACTCAAATGACACAGATAGTGGAGACCATGTAGGCCTCGATGGTTCGTGGTCCACTGCAGCAGGGATTCCAGGTGCCGTTTCATGGGCAGACTGGGGGAGTGAGTCAGATTTTTGGCGATATCTCTCGTCATAGGCCGCCTATTAGTGAGGGTTCGTTGGAACCACCTGACTTTGTTCATTGGCTTGAACATTTCGATAAACTCTTTGGCATAGTTTAATGTCCGGAGGAGAGTAAGGTGGAAATCGCGGCTTACTATCTGAGTAAGGGCGCTTATTCTTGGTAGCTTTCTGTGAAACCCACCGATCGTGTTTGTGTTTGGAGCGAGTTCAAGACTCTCATGTTAGAGAGTTCTTATCCTGATACGCTTCGTGAAGCCAAGCTGTCAGAGGTTTTGAACCCTTAATCTGTCAAGGACGAGGGGGCTATTGTTATTGCTGAGAAGTTTCAGGGACTCTTCAGTTTGCTTCGTCTGTTATCCATACTGAAGCAGATAAGATCAAGTATTTTAGCAAGAGGCTAAACCCGTAGGTGAGGATGCAGTTGTTCAATCATAATTGTAACTCACTTGCTGAATTCATCGAGAAGGCTCTTGGATCAGAGCTTTTGATCAAGGAGCTTGCTCGGAAGCACCCTTCAGTTTCTTCTGGTGAGAGGACTAGGATCCCAGTTCGTTCAGAGGGACATCGGGCTCCGACATCCAAGAGGTCGTTTTCTAGTCGTCTTCGTACTGGGAAAGCCTTTTCTTCTCAGGCGACGAGTTCGACTGTTGTTTGCTTTAACTGTGATTCCATGTTAGCACTCGTTGTACGGTGCCCGCTATTGTTTGTTTTCTGTGTGGGAGGCTGGGACACCTTCAGAAATACTGCAGGAGTTCTAGTGCCAGTCGGTCTCGAGAGAGCTCACGGGCCTCGAAAGATTTTGTTACTCCAGTCTGTACTTCATCCAAGGGGTCCTATAAGGCTTCGGGAGCCCGAGGAAAGGACATCCGATGAGGAGCAGTGAGTTCAGGTTTGGGTCTTCCTCGAGTCGATGAGATCGAGGAGCTCGATGATCTGGAGGATGTTGATTTCGGGTACATTTGAGATGTAGCCTTGATTTTTATTTTCCTTGGTTTTCGAATTGATGTTTGGCTCAGTCTGTATTGTAGTGTTGTGGTTGTGAACCATTTGTTGTTGATCTATCTTGTAATGATAGCTTTTGAGAATCTTGAGATTTGAGGTCGTCTGATGCATTTTTCTTTCCTTTTGGCGTTGTACTCGATATTTTTGTGATGATGTGGGTAATTGTTCATGGTGATTCGAGACATCAAGTCGTGAGGACTTGGGCGTGCAATTGATATGGTCCCGAGGACTATGTATGTGTTGTTATTATCTTTGCGTGGCGTGAGTCAGTGTTTGCATGGGCGTCCGATGCCGATGAGAACGGGGAAGTGTACACCGATGAATGTAGACATGTTCAATGGGCGGCTCCCACGGGGTGTGTACGCTGGTGTTACGAGTCATATGGGCGGCACGACTTTTTGGCTGGTCTCTGGCGGAGGAGCTATGATTCGATTGATCTCGCACTGGGTTGAGTATTTTTATGACTTGGTTTTCGCCGTGTTCAGGCAGGGGAGACGCGGGGACCCTAGGGGTTGGCCCAGTTAGTCAGACGGAGTTGTTCGTATTGAGGAGTATTCCTGGAGATGTTGTTTTTAGAATTTGATGGATAGTTCGTACGCCGAGTTGTGCACCCTGAGTTTCGGGGACGAAACTCTTTTTAAGGGGGGAGTATGTAATATCCGAGGGTAATTTTTTTTTTTCCGCGTTACTATTGAGTTGTACGTATTCATTTGGAATTGTAGAAGTGTTATTTTTGTGGACTAATACAATGTATATTGTATTGGGATATTTCGGGATCAAAATATTTGTGATTGTTGTCGGTATTGTTTCGTCGTTTGGATGTTACTTGGAGAGTTTGGATTCTTGGCTAAGTATACTAGCCATAGCGTACGCTACATGGGTAGCATTACGTACGCTATGTGATGGGTTTTACGTACGTTAAACCTATATGTTTACGTACGTTATGAGAGGTAGGTGGAGGGAACCTTCCTCGTGGTTAGCTTTCGGATGGTGGGTCCCGGGCATCTTTGATCCGATCTACTATTGTAGTCAATAGGTTCTTTAAGTACATAAGGATGTGAGCTTTACATACGTTATTCATGTAGCTTGTTAACATATGCAAATGGTTGTTGTTTACGTACGTTAAGGTCTTCATGTTTTTGGTCAGTCAGTTCTGGACTAGCATTATGTACGCTATGTTGTTTGTGTAGCGTACAAAATGGCCCTTACGTACATTATGTTTGGTGTATAGCGTACGTAATGAGTTTGTCAGGTTATATATCTTGGGTTCGTTTTTCATTTCTTCACGAACCATTATCGATTTTCTCTCCCTAGAACTGTCCCTCTGGACTTGTTCTTGATATTTAGCCTCTTCCATCATGATTTTGATCATCATAACTTGATTTGGAGCGTGGAGTTCGAGGCTTGTTGGTGCTCCTTTGTTGTTTGGAGAGTTCTTCTTGTTCTTCATTGGTAAGTTCTCTTAATCTCTTGTTCTTCAAGTGATTTCTGAGTATGATGATGATGTTGTTGTTGTTTTCTTCGGGTATTAATTGATTGTTGGAGTATATCATGATTCTTGATGAGTTTTTATAACTTGTGATGAAGAACATGATGATTTTGTCTTGAGGAGGAGTTGTTCTTGATGTTTTAGAATGTTTGGAGATTATAATCATGTCTAGGAAGGATTATGTTAAGATTGTTATATGATTAACATAGTCTTGATATGATTATTGTTGTTGGTTGTGGTTTTGAGGGATTATAACCATTTTTGTAAGGAATTATGATGAATTATGTAATGATTATCATAATCTTTAAATGGTTGGTTTAATCTTGTTGATTAATCTGAATTCTTGAGGAATTGGTGATGGATTATTGTTTAGACATCATGTTTGTTGGGTTGATGATGTTCTTGAGGTGATAGTGATAATATTGATGATATTAGTGATATTATCATTTCTAGATGTTTGATTTGATGATTGTTCTTAAGTGATTCTTGTTGAATTGTTTCACAAGTGTTAAGAACGTAATGATCATGTTAATTGATCATTGAGGTGTTGGAGGATGTTAGAATTCATAGTTGAGGACTTTGGTATTCGTTTGTGGAGTTTAATCGATTCGTGATCTAATCGGGTTGTCCTTGGTGTTGTTTTCTATTGATTTTGTGTTATTGAATGAATTGTATTTCATTCAAGGTTGTTCGAGTGTTTGTGATCGTCAGATAACACCATTCGTCGTTTCTTAGGAGGACGTTGATCATGGAAGGACTTTCTCGCCTTCGCTTTGAGGCAATTTTTATACTTGTACTAGTCAATGAGATTAATGTTATCATATATGTGTATGAATGTGTGTATCATTCCGAGACTCAGTCTCTTTATGATTTTGTTGATATTAGGGGATTGTTTGATATGACACCCTTCGGCAAATTATGCCAAATGTTATTGTTGTTCGTAAATGGCCGATTCAAGGCATTGCGATACTTGTTGGTAATATTGTTGTCGATAGCCGGTTCGCGGTATCGATGTATCGATTGTTGTTGTTGATATTGATGTCGATTTACGACATAGTTGTGATCATTGTTATTGATATTGGTGCTTTGTTATTGATGTTGTATTGGCCGATTGAAGGCATTGACGTATTCGATTATCATCTTCGTTATCGGTAACAGATTAAAGGTGCCGAGACATCCGTGGTATTGTTGTTATCTATTGACCGTTCTGAGGTAATCGATGTATTGAGTTGGGACTGTCAATGTAACACCCCAAACTAGGCGAATATTACAGTGCCGTGGACCCCCGACTGGGACCCACTAGGCGAATGAAAATGAATGAATGACACAGGGTAAATATAGTACCGAACCACATTACAACAATAATTACTCCGATGAGGAGTTTCATACAACACATCCAGGATAATACAGAATACATATATATTTTATATGGAGATAAAATATACAACTCTGAGTGAAATGAGTATTCAAACGAAATGTCTGCAGTGGAATTAAATGAAGGAAACATAAAAGACTGAAAAGACTGGGGGGCCCTTCTAGTATCATTGGGACTCCTCGCCGTCAACGTGCTCTCCCCGTGCCTTTGCCTTGCCATGACCTGAAAACAATATCCCCAAACGGGGTCAGTTACACAGAACAAACATTCCTCAAGGGTTGAAAATACACAATCATGATATATCTGAAGTTATGAAATATCCTTAGTTATGAATTATGCTGAAGAGGTGTATCATAGTACGCCCGTAGTGTTCTGTGCAAGTGTACAAGACGGATGGCCGGACACACCCATCCTTGTACCTAATTAGTCTCACGGAGTTAATCTTTACCGTGTGCACAGTCCAATGTATCACTCCCAATACATGGCCATCACGTGCCCGACTAAAAATTCCACACATCCGCACCCGGCCACGCAATATGAACCCAGAAGGTCATATGAACGAGAATGACCACAATGAATATCAATGGATAATAATTCGATAAGGTCAAGAATGACTCACCGAGATGAAAATAATAGTGAAGTGATTGATAACCCAATGAAATGATTGGAACCGTCGTTCCTCGTGAATGAAATGATTATTCGACAATTACAAGTCTCAATACGGTTAATACAATGATGAATGAGTTATGATTATGAATAAACAACAACAAAAGGAATGAATATCCTTTTAACCGAGTAAGAATTAACTTACTCAACACCGGTGACAATTATCCTTCCACGAACAACGTCCTAATTGAGATATCGGTCGCTCGAACAACCTTGAATAATACAATTATCAACAATCCGTTCAATATACGAATCAAACACGAATATAACGAACTCAAAACGTCGATACGATTAAACCAAGTTCATTGGGGCATTATATCGAACACTTTGTGGCCAAACTTCGATTATTTATAACCAAACCTCAAAAATACCAACATCAAATCCCCAAGAAGTGTTTCAAACCAACAAAACATCTTCAAAACGATCAATAATCCATTATGAATATCCAAAATCGTGATTTCAACAACAATTAATCGAAAACCCCCAAATCCAACACAATATTCAAAGTGTTCTTGAATAATCCTTCAATAATCCGATGAATAATCAAACATGTCCATAATCATGCATATATCACTTCATACAACATGATCCTAACATCCAAAACATCATATCTCAATACAATCGAAATCCAAGAGGTTTGATGAATATTACCTTTGAAGATCCAAGTACTTTAATCTGATGAAATCGCGTTAGATCGACAATCCGAGCTTCACAACCGAATGAAAATGATGAAAAAAGAATACTCAAGTGATTGATGATGAAGATTTCTCCCCTCAAGCTCTCTCTCTCTCTCTCGTATGAAGGTGAAGAAAATGGAAGAAATGAGCTGAACTCGCTCAAAAAACGCAATTATAGAGTTGACTGCCCTGTGTGCCGCGGCACAGGGCCAAAAATGCCCCCAGTGATCGGCAGTGTGCCGCGGCCCGGACGAGTGTGCCGCGGCAGTGACTCGGCAGTGTGCCGCGGCCCCGTCGGCATGAGCCGCGGCTCACGGTACAGAGGGGTTGGCCGATAAGTTGCAACACGCGAGTGCCGCGGACAGGACGAGTGTGCCGCGGCAGTAACTCGGCAGTGTGCGGTGGCCCTGCCGGCATGTGCCGCGACCCACAGTACAGGCTGCTCGGCCAAAAATTGGAAAATGTGTGTGCCGCGGCGCACACTCCTTGTGCCACGGCCCACACCCCCCTTCGGTCCTAAAATGATGAAAAATGATCCGGGAAGAGAATAAAAGCAATAGGAATTAATATTTGGGAAACAATAACATGAAATGGAAGTACGGAAACCCCAAAACGGTGGTTCCAAGCAATGATTACAAGGGTTCGTCCAACAAAAACACGATTTGAACAATGAAGAGATTTGAAATGACATGAACTCCAACGACAACATCGACTAATGAATCAATTACAACAATTATGATAATACTCTTGCTTCGTTTCCCAAATAAGGTTGAAACAATGAACAATATCGATACATAACTTGAAGTTATTCCGAATGGTGAATACAGATGAATGATTATTATCAAGTGAAAAACCACATAGTGACAATTATCGAATGAAATTACTGAATGATAATGACTGAATTACAACCGGGTATTAGATACACCCCCCCTTAAAAGAGTTTCGTCCCCGAAACTAAGGGTCAAACAACTCGGGATAACTCTCCCGCCTACTATCCTCGGTTACCCAAGTAGCCTCTTCGACTCCGAGTCTAGACCACTGAATTTTAACCAAAGGAACCGCCTTATTCCTCAACTATTTGATTCGCCGCTCTAAGACTCGTATGGGACGCTCCTCATATGAATGATCATCTGCGATCTCGATTTCGTCGAACTGAAGTATGTGACTCGGGTCGGAAACATACTTCCGTAGCTGAGAGACGTGAAACACATTATGAATTCGGCTCAACGCCGGAGGTAAGGCCAAGCGATAAGCTAGCTCGCCTACTCGTTCCAAAATCTCAAACGGTCCAATAAATCTTGGACTCAACTTTCCCCGCTTCCCGAAATGGAAGATACCTCAACTCGGGGATACCTTGACCAACACGTGGTCACCTGTATCGAACTCTAATGGTCGGCGACGATTGTCTGCATAAGATTTCTGTCGACTCTGAGCGGTCAACAAACGACTCCTGATCAAAGTTACCTTCTCACGGGCGGCTATAAGCATATCGAGCTCGGTGCCGATGGATTCTGATAAATCATCCCAACACAAAGGAGATCGACAACGACGACCGTACAAGGCCTCGTAAGGTGCCATCTTAATCGAAGCATGCCAACTATTATTGTACGTGAACTCGATCAATGGTAGTTGGGCTTCCCAATCATCTTTCCAATCTAGGACACATTCCCTCAACGTCCTCCAAAGTCTGAATAGTCCTCTCTGATTGTCCATCGGACTGAGGATGAAAAGTTGTACTGAGATTAAGCTGAGTTCCTATAGCACGATGAACTGATTTCCAAAAATGAGACATGAATCGCCCGTCACGATCAGAAACGATACTCTTAGGAGTACTGTGCAGTCTCACTATCTCTTTGATGAACAGCTGGGCAAGTCTCTCGGGACCCACGTATCCTTAATCTCAAGGAAAAGAGCTGATTTAGTTAAGCGGTCAACAATCACCCAGATTGTATTCCTTCCACGATGACGTCGGCAAACTCGTGATGAAGTTCATTGAAATATCCTCCCACTTCCATTCTGGAATAGGGAGAGGTTTCAGCATACCTGCCGGTCGCTGATGTTCTATCTTGACTTGCTGACAGGTTAAGCATCTTGAAACAAATTCCGCGACTTCTCGCTTCATATTACTCCACCAGTAATTTTGTTTCAAGTCTTATACATCTTGCTAGATCCCGGATAAACAGAATAAGGGGTAGCATGAGTTTCTCTCAAAATCGAGTTTTTTAACTCGTCATTTGCCGGTACGCACAACCGATTCTTAAAACGCAAAAGTCCATCCTAGTGGATCACAAAGCCAGGGGCTTTCCCCTGATCCACATCCTCACGGATGCGCAACAGTGATGGGTCTGAACCCTAATTTTCTCAGATTGCCTCCTCAAGTGGCGATGAAATCTCTAACATGCAAAGTTGCCTTGTACTCGCTGAAGCCAGACCTCAATCTCGGGTCTAAGGAATTCCTGCTGAAGCTCCTTCTGAACTATTAAACGAGCAAGCATCTGCTCCTGAACGGACTTACGGCTCAAGGCGTCGGCGACAACGTTCGCCTTTCCCCGGTGGTAAAGGATCTCGATATCATAATCTTTGATTAATTCCAACCACCGTCTCTGTCGCATATTTAACTCCTTATGAGTAAGTATATACTTCAAACTCTTGTGATCAGTGAAGATCTGACAGGTGACGCCATAAAGGTAATGACGCCAAATTTTCAACGCGAAAACCACAGCTGCTAACTCCAGGTCGTGGGTCGGATAATTAACCTCGTAAGGTCTCAATTGCCGTGAAGCATAGGCAATAACCTTCCCATTCTGCATGAGCACACATCCGAGACCCTATCCGGACGCATCACTATAAACCACAAATCCTTTCGTCCCTTGCGGCAAGGAAAGTACAGGTTCCGACATTAACCGGCTCTTGAGTTCCTCAAAACTCCGCTGACACGCGTCGGACCATGTGTATTTCTTATCCTTTCGCAAAAGGTTCGTCAAGGGTTGAGATATTTTAGAAACTCCTTCCACAAACCGCCGATAATAACTGGCTAATCCGAGAAAGCTTCGGATTTCCTTAATATTCTTAGGAGGTAACCAATCTTGGATAGCCTCCGTCTTCTGAGGATCAACACGCAGTCCATCTGATGAAATTACATGCCCGAGATAAGTCACTTCGGACATCCAGAACTCACATTTGGAAAACTTTCCATAAAGTTGCTCTCGTCTCAACACGTCGAGAACCTGATGAAGGTGAACCTCGTGTTCCTCTCGGTTACGAGAATAAATCAAAATGTCATCGATGAAGACAACAACAAACTAATCCAAAAAGTCGATGAAAACCCGATTCATTAACTCCATGAACACCGCAGGTGCATTAGTCAATCCAAACGACATAACCATAAACTCATAATGACCATAGCGTGTTCGAAACGCCATCCTCCCGATATCCTAAGAACGGACAATAGGTGACAATGATATAATGAATGATTGAATATCTCGATTGCCTATGAACGACCAATCGATGACAATGATATAATGAATGATTGAATATCTCGATTGCCTATGAACGGTCAATCGATGAAAATGATACAATGAATGATTGAACAACTCGATTGCCTTAGAACGGACAATCGATGAAAATGATACAATGAATGATTGAACAACTCGATTGAGGAATTTCTCTGCTTCCATCATATTAATAATTCTTCTGGAACAACGGGAATTACCTCCCTGAAATACACACTCGGCTCAAATGACTGAAATGATAGTGACCAAACGCTTACGATCACTGAGGATGGTATCATGACGACCCATCTAATTAACACCCAATATTACATCGTCCTTAGGTAAGTCCACCATGATTAGGTCCACCAACCAATCGCGGTCATTAAGCTTAATTCGGTATGATTTCTGAAAATTCTTCCATCACCAGGTAGACCAATGGTATGAGGTCCACAAGCAATAGGAATATCCAAATTAAGTCTATTCAAACATGATTCGAAAATGAATGAATGCGGTGCACCAGTATCAAAAGGTACACACAGGTTGAAATAAATTACGAGTATACCTGAGATCATTCGGGCCACCGGATCGTCGATCCTCTTCATCACATGAATCCGGGACTTGCCGGCCCCCGAACTGGACGCTCCCGTCTGATAAATATGAGCTCCGCCTTTATTTGCTTCCATTGTCTTAAGCAGCCGAGCGTGACGGTCGATTACGAATCGCTGATTGCTTCGGGGCCTGAGATGCCGCCGGAGCCGACTTGGAGTCCTTTCGGCAAAAATGGGCCTTATGCCCAAAATTCCCACAATTATGGCACGTGATAGACGGTTTCAGACATTTAGTGCTGTAATGACCCGGCGCTCCACAGTTGAAACAGGTCATGGCCGAACTGGCCGCTCGGGACTGAGATCTCGCACGATTATGCACCATAGGAGGTCGCTCAGAAACGATAGGACCCGCACGAGGCTTCTTGAAGGTTGACTGACCGCCTTCGGATTGATTACGCTTCGTTGATTTCTTGCTGACAGATGAAGGTTGTTGCTCAGCAATTTCCTTAGCAGGAGGCTCATTCGGGAGAGTTCTCTCGATTAATCCGGCCAGAGTGGCGTAATGATGATTGAGCAATTACATATGGGTCATCATGACCTGCATAAAAGTGAGTGGATCAACCCGAACACCTTCTGATCGAGCTGAGTCCTAGGTACGATTTCCCGACAGCGAGTGACTATTTCCCGGGTTTCGGCCTGCACCGCGGCCTCTCCCCGTGCATCCCCTGACAGCTCTCTCCATTCTGAAGTAGGAAGGTCGCATGATAATCATAGATCTCGTATGAGTACCGCATTATGATGTACGTCATGAAATGATGAAAATGAGCATATGAGCTCTAACACAGTGATTACATGAATGATTAACTGAGGTGACATGATTATTTGATGAAATTCTTGAAATGAGTATCTTGAACAAGTTAACAAGATTAATGATATGATCTTCCAGATCGACAACTGAGTAATGAAATGAATTGAGTGATTAATGAGTTACTATGATCAACATGATTAAAATGAAAATGATGTTTGAGGATTGTTAACTAGTGAATTATAAATGAATGATTATTGCCAGAAATTATACCATGGTGTTAGAAGTCTTACAGTTCTTTCGGTCTGATTGGCTCGGCATTTGCACAGGTCACACGTGACATGAAAGTCCAATGATACTAGTCCGATGACGATGATTTCAAATGAGACATGACTCGGAAGGTAGTATTCAAAACCACGCTCCGATACCAACTCTGTAACACCCTAAACTAGGCGGATATTACAGTGCCGTGGACCCCCGACTGGGACCCACTAGGCGAATGAAAATGAATGAATTAGATAGGGTAAATGTAGTACCGAACCACATTACAACAATAATTACTCCGATGAGGAGTTTCATACAACACATCCAGGATAATACAGAATACATATATATTTTATATGGAGATAAAATATACAACTCTGAGTGAAATGAGTATTCAAACGGAATGTCTGCAGCGGAATTAAATGAAGGAAACATAAATGACTGAAAAGACTGGGGCCCCCTTCTAGTATCATTGGGACTCCTCGCCGTCAATGTGCTCTCCCCGTGCCTTTGCCTTGCCATGACCTGAAAAACAATATCCCCAAACGGGGTCAGTTACACAGAACAAACAATCATCAAAGGTTGAAAATACACAATCATGATATATCTGAAGTTATGAAATATCCTTATTATGAATTACGCTGAAGAGGAGTATCATAGTACGCCCGTAGTGTTCTGTGCAAGTGTACAAGATGGATGACCGGACACACCCGTCCTTGTACCTAATTAGTCTCACGGAGTTAATCTTTACCGTGTGCACAGTCCAATGTATCACTCCCAATACATGGCCATCACGTGCCCGACGAAAAATTCCACACATCCGCACCCGGCCATGCAATATGAACCCAGAAGGTCATATGAACGAGAATGACCACAATGAATATCAATGGATAATAATTCGATAAGGTCAAGAATGACTCACCGAGATGAAAATAATAGTGAAGTGATTGATAACCCAATGAAATGATTGGAACCGTCGTTCCTCGTGAATGAAATGATTATTCGACAATTACAAGTCTCAATACAGTTAATACAATGATGAATGAGTTATGATTATCAATGAACAACAACAAAAGGAATGAATATCCTTTTAACCGAGTAAGAATTAACTTAGTCAACACCGGCGACAATTATCCTTCCACGAACAACGTCCTAATTGAGATATCGGTCGCTCGAACAATCTTGAATAATACAATTACCAACAATCCATTCAATATACGAATCAAACACGAATATAACGAACTCAAAACGTCGATACGATTAAACCAAGTTCATTGGGGCATTATATCGAACACTTTGTGGCCAAACTTCGATTGTTTATAACCAAACCTCAAAAATACCAACATCAAATCCCCAAGAAGTGTTTCAAACCAACAAAACATCTTCAAAACGATCAATAATCCATTATGAATATCCAAAATCGTGATTTCAACAACAATTAATAGAAAACCCCCAAATCCAACACAATATTCAAAGTGTTCTTGAATAATCCTTCAATAATCCGATGAATAATCAAACATGTCCATAATCATCCGTATATCACTTCATACAACATGATCCTAACATCCAAAACATCATATCTCAATACAAAATCGAAATCCAAGAGGTTTGATGAATATTACCTTTGAAGATCCAAGTACTTTAATCCGATGAAATCGCGTTAGATCGACAATCCGAGCTTCACAACCGAATGAAAATGATGAAAAAATAATACTCAAGTGATTGATGATGAAGATTTCTCCCCTCAAGCTCTCTCTCTCGTATGAAGGTGAAGAAAATGGAAGAAATGAGCTGAACTCGCTCAAAAAACGCAATTATAGAGTTGACTGCCCTGTGTGCCGCGGCCCGGCCGAAGTGTGCCGCGGCACAGGGCCAAAAATGCCCCCAGTGATCGGCAGTGTGCCGCGGCCCGGACGAGTGTGCTGCGGCCCCGTCGGCATGAGCCGCGGCTCACGGTACAGAGGGGTTCGCCGATAAGTTGCAACACGCGAGTGCCGCGGCCCGGACGAGTGTGCCGCGGCAGTGACTCGGCAGTGTGCCGTGGACCTGCCGGCATGTGCCGTGGCCCACAGTACAGGCTGCTCGGCCAAAAACTGGAAAATGTGTGTGCCGCGGCGCACACTCCTTGTGCCGCGGCCCACACCCCCTTGGGTCCTAAAATGATGAAAAATGATCCGGGAAGAGAATAAAAGCAATATGAATCAATATTTGGGAAACAATAACACGAAATGGAAGTACGGAAACCCCAAAACGGTGGATCCAAGCAATGATTACAAGGGTTCGTCCAACAAAAACACGATTTGAACAATGAAGAGATTTGAAATGACATGAACTCCAACGACAACATCGACTAATGAATCAATTACAACAATTATGATAATACTCTTGTTTCGTTTCCCGAATAAGGTTGAAACAATGAACAATATCGATACACAACTCGAAGTTATTCCGAACGGTGAACACAGATGAATGATTATTATCAAGTGAAAAACCACATAGTGACAATTACCGAATGAAATTACTGAATGATAATGACTGAATTACAACCGGGTATTACAGTCAAAGACATTTCCCATCCATTATATCGTTGTTATCGATTGATCGTTCTGAGGTAATCGATGTATTGAATTGGGACTGTCGAAGACATTTCCCATCCGTTATATCGTTGTTGTCGATTGGCCGTTCTAAGGTAATCGAGGTATTGAATTGGGATTATCGAGGATAGTTCCCATCCGTTGTGTCGTTGTTATCGATGAGCCATTCTAAGGCAATCGAGGTATTGAATTGGTATTATCGAAGAGAGTTTCCATCTGTCGTGTCGTTATCGATTGGCCATTCTAAGGCACTCGATGTATTTGAATTGGGATCGCCGATGACGGTGCCCATCCGTGAGTTATTATTTTTGTGTTGGCCGACTCAAGGCAGCACACTATCATTCTTGTAAAAATCGGTAATTTTGTGATTGTTGAGGGTTGAGGATTCCAGGATTGTTGTGTTGTGATTGTTGATCGCGTTAATCGGTCCTTAGGGATTGTGATCCCAGGATGGTTGTTTTGGATATTGTTGGTCGTGTCGATCTTTTCATTATCCATGTGTCATCGTTCACTTTGGTGAGTCTTTTTGCCCATATTGGATGTGTTATCCTTTGTGTTTCGTTGTCATATTGCATCGTGACATATCTGGAATCATATATGCGTACCGATTGATTATGTCTAGGATTTTTAGCCAGGCACACGATGGTCATGCGTGGATGTTTCCGCATTGGACCGTGCACACGAGACGTAGTTCGTGAAGCTAATTAGGTACATTGTCCCACGTATATTCTGGATTCCGTATACGGGGTGGACATCTGCATGGACACAATTCCGGATCGGGCGTACTGTGATGTCCCTCTTGAGCCTTATGGATTTGGTCGTTCATAGTCCATGTTGTATTGGATATGTCCGATGGTTTGCGACTGGTTGTTTATACGCCGAGGGGTATGTTCGACAATCGGGTTTGTTTCTCCGAGATCCGTATTATGATGATATATAGCTTCGGGCTGTTCGGCTTTCAGGCCATTGTGATATTTTGGTAGCTTCGGCTGAGGGGATTTCAGGCCATTATGATGAATTTGTATTTCTATTGGAGCCTTCGGGCACTGTGATTTGTATCTAGTCAGCGTTGGTTTCGTTTACCTTCGGGTAATTTCATTGTTGTGTTCTGTATTGATGATTCGCCGTTGGGCACTTGTGTTCTAAGCTGTTGAGCAGGTATTGATCGTATGCTGTGGGCATCGTATTTCATGAATGCACGGTTCTTACCTTGGTTTGTGAGCATCTCGTATTGCCATTGTTGTACCGTTTATTCTGCCTTTGGATGCCTATCATGTTGTGGATGTATTTCATATTCATTATCTGGATGAATGACCCCGTGGGGGCGGAATATGTTTTCATGTTTTAGGTGTTTGCGAGGAGAGATTTCAGACACAAGGGCATGACATTGGCGACGAGGCATTCGAGTGATACTAGTCCGAGACGTTTTGGTGTTCATGTCAGTCAGACAGTTTGGAGTACTTGTTGTATTTTTATTTTTGGCCATGTAGGCCCATGCTTGTCGTTGAAATTCCATATCGGAATATTATGTCGCACATCATAGTAGGAACTGTGATTTACCTTTTTGGTCAGTTTGCTGTATTTTGGTCGTGTTCGCCTGGTGGATCTCCAGGTGTGGGGTCCACGGTACTGTAATGACCCAATGGGATTTGGGGATGTTACAGTAGAAATCCATCCATCGCATGAAAAGTTGCCGAAAGACCTATCATCACAGCTCATGTTTTGAGAATCATTTTTGTATCACATCTTTGATTTTTGTTCCTATTTTTGGATAAAGTACCACATTTCATGAACAGTTGGTGGAGAATAAATTATAGATAAAATTAAGGAGGTTTTGAACCTTGGAGAGAATTTTAGTAGTAGTATTTACATGTTACCATGTTTTTAGACATTAGTTTTTCTGAAAGAAACTCATACTTTCATGATTAATCTCGGTCGTGGAATATGCAGTCGCGGGTGTTGATTTCTTGAGGTCTTCAAAATAAAATAGCATTTTTATTACCATATAAACTAATTAATTTTCTACTTATCTGTAATATTTATGCATTGATTATCAGCTCTTAATTATATATTTTATATTTTTCTGATGCAGGTTCATAATGGATAAAGGTTGGATGGAAAAACTAAGGTCCAGTAAGGAGTATGAAAATGGGGTAAGCCAATTTCTTGATGTGGCTTTTTCTAGGGTATGTGTGAATGGAAAAATTATATGCCCTTACAAAAATTGTAAGAATGGGAAATGGGTAACTAGAGCGGTTGCCGAAGAACATTTCTTAGTAGATGGTTTTATAAAAGGCTACACAAATTAGATTGCCCATGGAGAAAATATGTATTCTAATGTAGCTAGTTCTCATAATTATGAAAACTTCAATATGTTAGATGACATGAATGGATTGCTGCATGATGTTTTTGGAGTTGAAGATACAAATATGGAATAGGGGGTAAATGAGCAAGCTAATGAATTCTTTAAGTTATTAGGGGATGCTAAAGAAGAATTATACCCGGGATGTAAGAAATTTTCGAAACTTTCATTTGTTATTCGCCTCTTTCACTTGAAATGTATTGGTAAATAGTCCAATAAGTCCTTTACATTGCTTCTTGAGTTATTGAAATATGCATTCCCGGATGTTACGAAGTTGTTACTATGAGTTACAAAAGAAAATTAGGGGCTTGGGACTCACTTGTGTTAAAATTCATGCATGTCTAAATGATTGCATGTGATATTAGAAAGAATATAAGGACGCTACATCATGTCATGTGTGTAAAACATTAAGGTATGTTGAAGATGAAAAGACTGAAATTGATGAGGAATGTTCATCTATTAAGCGCAAAAAGATTCCAGTAAAATTGTTGAGATATTTTCCTCTAAAGCCTAGGCTATTAAGACTTTTCATGTCATCTAAAACATCACCATTCATGAGATGGCATGATGAAGATCGCACTAAAGATGGTTGTATGAGGCATCCTAGTGATTCTCCCGTTTGGAGTAGTTTTGATCAAAAATATTCTGATTTTGCTAGTGATTCATTAAATGTAAGACTTGGTTTGGAAGCTGATGGTTTTAGTCCCTTCAAAACTATGAGTATTACTCATAGCACTTGGCCGGTTATCCTAACCCCATATAATTTACCCCCATGAATTTGTATGAAAAAACCATATCTATTTTTGACCTTGCTCATTCCTGGTCCATCATCTCCTGGAAACAATATTGATGTTTAATTGCAGCCTTTAATAGATGAACTTAATGAATTGTGGCATGGGGTTGAAGCATATGATGCATCAAAAAATCAGAATTTCACTATGCGTGCAGCTTTATTATGGACCATTAATGATTTTCCTACATAGGCAAATTTATCTGGTTACAAAGGGTCAACTTACCTGTCCATCATGTCATAAAGATACTTCTTTCAAATATCTGCACAATAGTCATAAAGAATGCTATATCTGTCATCGTAGAGTTTTGAATGATTCTCATATTTATAGGAAAGATAAGAAATCTTTTGGTGGTGATGTGGAATATCATAGATGTCCTAGGCCATTGACAGGGGATGTGATATTCGAGGAATTATCTGGATTCAACATAAAATTTGGTAAAAAAGATAATGATAATCCAAGTCCTCCTCATAATTGGAAAAAAAGAAGCATATTCTTTGAATTGCCATATTGGAAAGATAACTTGTTGCGTCATAATTTGGATGTGATGCATATTGAAAAGAATGTTTGTGAGAGTTTGATTGGAACATTGCTGAATTTAGATGGAAAGACAAAGGATCCTGTGAATTCTCATCTTGATTTGCAAGATATGGGCATAAGAAAAGAACTTCATCCAATTTTTCTTGATTCTGAGAAAAAATATTTACCCCCTGCATGTTTTTCAATGAGTAAAAAGGAGAAAGAACTATTTCTTAAAGTTTTAAGAAATGTGAAAGTTCCTGATGGTTATGCTTCTAACATAGCAAGGCGTGAGCAAATTAAGCCACCTAAAAATTTCAGGTCTTAAAAGCCATGATAATCATATTTTGATGCAACAACTTCTTCCGATTGCATTACGTAAGGTTTTACCAAAGCATGTTAGAAAACCTTTGATCAAATTGTGCACATTCTTTAGAGAGCTTTGTTCCAAAGTTCTTAAAGCTCGAGACCTCATTCGTTTGGAAAAAGAGATTGCTGTAGTTCTTTGTGATTTGGAAAAAAAATCTTCCATCATTCTTTAATATCATGATCCATTTGCCTATTCATTTGGCATATGAGGATCGAATTGCAGGACCGATTCAGTATCGGTGGATGTATCCAATTGAGAGGTAACATTTTTCAATTTGATATCATTTTTTACTCAAGTTATTATAGAATAAACTGATTATGAACTGATCTCATTACGTTATATTCATAAACTGATGTATCCTAGGTATTTGGCAACATTAAAATCATATGTCCGAAATCGAAGTCATCCAGAGGGTTCTATTGCAGAAGCATACTTGATGGAGGAAAGTATGACCTTTTGTTCGATATATTTAGAAGATGTGGAAACCAAATTCAACAAAGAAAAATGAAATGATGACAATGGTGGTGATGACATTATAGATTGTCCTAAATTCTCAAAGTCTGCGCGACGGATTGGGAACAAGAATGTATTGTGGTTGGCAAGAGCATCCTTACCAAGGCACACCAATAGTTTTGTTCAATTGCAGCTTAATCGAACCATTTATCGAGTAAAATTTGCCTTAATATTTGTTTATTTTAATATTTGTCATTACAATATCTTATTTTTGTAACACTCCCAATCCGCTCAGGGATATTACACGCCGTAGAACCTTTCCTCAAGGATCTACCAGGCTGGTAACAACATATAACAACTCAACCATGCCTTTAAGGCTAAAATGACTCAGTAGACCGATTTGGTCTTTCAATAAATAGATACAACTCAAATACAACTCATGCCCACGCAGGGGTCAAAACACAACCACACCCGTACAACGGAAAAAAAATATAGCAGCGGAAAATAAAGTACAACTGAACCAATAAACAATGTACGGTTCCTCATGTGATTAGTATCGATCATCTTTCATCATCCTTCGTCCCGACCCTGTGTGATGCTCCAAAACCTGAATGCAAAAATAGACATCCACCCCCCGAATACTCGGGGGTTAGCAAAACTCCACTGTTTTGCTAGTGCAAGAACAAAGTGCAAATACGAGCCATACAATTCACATTCCACGAATAACATTAACCAGGAATCCTCAAAGATCCAAACGAAACGAAAAGTACTTCCCGAGGCAAGAGTTTGAGAAAACATTTCAAAATCGAAATATCATAAATCAATGGAAATAATTTATAAAACGGTTTAGAATGCCATCGAGGGTTTTAATAGAAAACAATTTAGGATTATCAAATCCTACTTTCCAAAACCCAAAAGACGAAAGGGGTCACCGCCCCAAAGGTTTACTTTCCGAAAAATGACATTTACCAAACCATTGGGATTTTAGCCCCAAATCCGTAAAATGACTTTTACAAAACCATTGGGATTTTAGCCCCAAATCTCATCAACTCACAGTACAAAAGAACGACCACAAGGTTCGTCTCCCAACATCAAAATCCACAAATAAAGAATTTAAAACAAACACAAAATACTCTAGTGCCATCCTAGCCAAGTAGGCTAAACGAACAACTTATCTCTTACACACTTAGTCAATGCATGCAATCATGAAAATCGTTCGAAAGCACTCATTTCCGGAAATGCCATAATCAAATCACAATTGCAAAATGCACCACAATTAACCGTCGATCCACGTCTCTGTGGACCCCTACCGAGACCCCGTCGGATCTAACCCGTAGTGGTTAAAAGCAAGCTCGTCGATCCATGTCTCTTGTGGACCCCTACCGAGACCCCGTCGGATCTAACCCGTAGTGAGCATACACACACACACACACGTTACTCATGCAATACTAATATGCTAAGAATGTAAGTTCATTAAGAATACTCACTAGAGATGGCCACTTACTCGACGCCGTTATCAAACTCTTCAAAAACACAATAACAAGATTAAATACGGAATACACGATCCCATAACTTTAAACACAGGAGTATCATCATCAAAGACTTCAACGTTCAAAATAATCAAATCATAATCAATTCTCAAAACACACCGTTCACAAAACACACGCGTTTTGAAAGAAAGCCTTTAACGAGGCCAAACCGAAATCTTTTGAAACTTCATTTCAAACAAACAAACAAACACACCAAGACGATCACCGATCATCATATCCATAAAATAAGAAAAGTATGGGCAAGGTACTTGCCTCGAATAACCACAACGCGGAGAATCGGCCGAAGTAGGTTGGCACGAACTGACTACGAACTCGCCGACTCCACCGAACGACAATCCACAACAATGAACTACGAACGAAAACAATAACAACGAAAATGAATTCCAATGTACGACCCAAAGCCGCTGAATTCAAAGAACAAATAACGAAGGTTCAAGGATTTCCCCCAAAACGGCCAAGAACACGATTCGTTCCGTCAAATCACGAAAACGGAATTCCAAGTTGAAATATGAATATACAATCCATAGAATATGTTTAACAACATCATTTAACCATAATCGATCCATCGAAAACGGATGAAAAACGAGATCGAGGACAAATCCCCCAAAAAGTCAATTCGAAGGAAAACAAGAAATATACTTCGATTCGACGAAGAACAATGGATTAAATGATGTTAAACACAAGAATACTACCAAGATTAATCATGACCATCATGAATTAATCAACAACACGGAACGAATCGGACAAAAATGCAAAAACCTCCAAATTCACGAAATTAGGGTTCTAAGAAAGATTACCTTGATTCGCTGGATCAAAGGATGATATAGGATGATTTATTGATGTTATGAACTCAAGAACTTCGTGGATTTGTTGTCAAACAACATGGCTTCGCCACCCTCGAATCGCCAACCGCGGATAGAAGAGGAAGGAAGTGAAAAATGAATGAAAATGTGACTGCTCTGTCACATTTATACTGGGCCGGAACTAGCGTGCGCTAGCCTTCCCGGACTAGCGTGCGCTATCAGCCAGTATAGGCCGAGTACCCTCGGCCAGGGCCCGCGCGACCCGACACCACCGACCAAACCTGCCGACCCGACTCCCGCTAGCGTGCGCTACGGCCGGAAGCCTGCGCGCTAGCCGACCTGTCCAGTAGCCTCTGGACTAAACAGCTCGCCCTGGTAACGTACGCTAGTCGGCCGACAGCGTGCGCTACCCCTGCCGGTTAGCGTGCGCTACGACCGACAGTAGCGTGCGCTACCTGCCGATCTGACCGAGTCCGAACCTCGAACCCCACCGCCTGGACCCGATAGCGTGCGTTAGGCCAGCCGATAGCGTGCGCTACACCTGCCGGTTAGCGTGCGCAGCCTTCCAGCCGTAGCGTGCGCTACGCCGGTTCCTGCCGCACCTATCCGGTCGGTGCCCGCAATCGTCCGGCCAGTCCCGCAACCGTCCGGCCAGTACCCGACCACCAGGGCTCGACGACCCGATTTCCGAAAACGTACGGAACGAACACGACGAAAAGTTCGCGGACAACATCAACGACCCGAAATGAAAACATAATACCATAATTAATCATACGCGACCAAGAAACGGGTCGAGACAACAATTACAGATACGGATACCCATAACTTTTAAGAAATTACAAAATGGCCCAAAACGCTCGGAAATCACGATACGTGATCGAATAACCAAAACGAAGTTCACAACACGTCTAACAAAGTTAAACGGACTTACGGGAAACTCGAAACATCAGTTTCGAACGAGATTCGCAAGAATCGAATTCAAGTGCGGAAAAGTCGCCAAAAAGCACGGAACTCGACAAAACGACACCGAAATGAACTCGGATGACAAAAAGTGCAGAATTAATCATTCTCAGAATGACGAAAAGGTCATGAGCGAGTCGTCAAAACGGACTCCGTCCGAAAAAAAAAATTTACCGAAAATCGAAAATTGCGGATATTACATTCTACCCTCCTTAAAAGAAGTTTCGTCCCGAAACTTAAAACAAGTAGGGAGAAGCAATATCCCGCCAGGAAAACTCAACGAGATACGCAAGAAACGCGTAAATAATGCCCAACGGCGAAACGTTACAAACAACGCAACGGAATATACGGTGTGAAAACACGCTCCACGACGACCAACACAACGTCGCCGTTAGGGATATAATAAAACCAACAAGTGACAAGCGTCATCAAATGGATAATATAATCAAGTCAATTATCCGAACAATCACAAAACACATCGAACGAAAATCAATATGATTGACCAACACAACGGTACATCAATCAAAACGCGAGCCAATCGCTGAACAAATACGGAATTCCACCGCCCAAGGGTTGGAAGATCAAAAACGAGACTAATTTCCCGAACTTAAGGGAATTAGGAAGGAGCCTGAATGCTCAACAATCATGAAACGAGAACAAAAACCGAACAAACAAACGATCGAGACAACAAAAATCGAACAATCATGTCCGAAACACAAAGGATAATAAAATTCAAACAACAACTCCCCGGATGATCTGGTGAGAACTACAAGACATGCATTCCCATAGGATCCACAGGAAGGGGATAGCGATTGAAAAGTCACAACGACAAACGAGTTATTCCGAAATGATACCACACTCATTCGATAAACAAAAACAAGGGGCACGACAAGCTCATAAATGTCAACGAACATAAATGAGTCGACAAAGTAGAATATACAGAAGTTCAAAATCCGATCCACTTCGAATAAAAGAACTAGTAGAATCAAATGATGTTACTCCCAAACAAGGTTCACAAGAATCGAACCGAACTCGAAAAAGTCACAGTGATAACTAGATCGACTCAAAACAAGATCACAGCTCGTTCGGACGATGAAACTGAAATACCGAACAAGTTCATAAAGTATCAACAAACATGAGCGAATCGATAGACTGGAGAAAGAGAAAATACCGAAGTCAAAATAGTACGGGTATTACCTCCGACCTCGTCCACGAAATTCACAAAAACGGGAGCAAGGTAACAATACATTAAACAACCGACACATAACGGAACCATCACCGATGCACACGGTCATACAAAACCAAGCTCTAACAGCTCGCACATACGCGACAACGCAGAAATCACCACGAGTCGACAACATTCAACACCAACATTCCGCCTCTCACAGGGGGCTAGCACAACCAATGTGTGGAAAGCGACTCAACGCTCACACCGCCAATTCGATCATACTCGGGAGAAAGTATCAAAATGGCAACGCGAACATCATACATACATACCCAGCCCTCAAATGGGAATGAATAGGTTTTAAAAACGAAAACCTCATTTTGAAAATAATTTGAAGAATACCGGTTGATCTTGAGTATCACCTTTCAAAAAGTACAAACGTGAAACATCGTTATCGAGACTTTGGAGAACCATTTCGCATTTGATAAAAATGAGGACACTTTCTCTTAGTGAAAACTTTCAGAATATTCGACCCTCGGGTCTAAATAAAACATGGAAAATATCTCAAAACATTTTGGTCCTCGAGGTAGAAAAATTTTGAAATATATTGTGGCACCTTGGATGTACCACAAGAAAATAACTCATTTGAAAAGTATGTCTCGAAATTTATTTTTCTAAGATACTCAAGGTTTTCAAAAATTCAATAGGCCAGAATGCCCAAAACTCACACATATCGACGTTCACTAAAACAACTCTTAGTACACGCATCAAAACGTTTAAAATCAAGACAATACATGTCTTTAAACGGAAATAAACGATAAAATACCACAGTCGAAGACCGCCTGGGATTCAAAACAAAACCACTGACCCCATTCGAAGTCTCTAAGGACCCTCCCGCACCGACTAGTGAACAAGCCGTACGTGTATAAGCACAAAGCTTCTACAATAGAACTTGTAAAACGTGCAAATCGATTCGAAAATCATCAACAACGGACAAAAACAACAATAAAAAGACATCACAAGCGACGACACTCGTCGTATAAATCAAATACGAGAGTCGACTAAATACATATCGTGAAATCTAAATCCACATAAGGATTCCACCACTTAACAAATAATCATAAAAATAGTTCGTGTCACACGAGGCACAACACAAAGAAGGGAGACTTACTTCCACAGGTCGCACGAAGATGATGATCGCCCCACGATACTAATCACGGCCAACAAACTCAAATGGCGCGTCGCGACATGACTCAGTCAGATAAAATCCGACGAAACAAGACTCAAACAACACGACTTGACCCGACAGCCTAGGTTTTCCTCAACCTAAGCTCTGATACCATTTATGTAACACCCCCAATCCGCTCAGGGATATTACACGCCGTAGAACCTTTCCTCAAGGATCTACCAGGCTGGTAGCAACATATAACAACTCAACCATGCCTTTAAGGCTAAAATGACTCAGTAGACCGATTTGGTCTTTCAATAAATAGATACAACTCAAATACAACTCATGCCCACGCAGGGGTCAAAACACAACCACACCCGTACAACGGGAAAAAAATATAGCAGCGGAAAATAAAGTACAACTGAACCAATAAACAATGTACGGTTCCTCATGTGATTAGTATCGATCATCTTTCATCATCCTTCGTCCCGACCCTGTGTTATGCTCCAAAACCTGAATGCAAAAATAGACATCCACCCCCCGAATACTCGGGGGTTAGCAAAACTCCACTGTTTTGCTAGTGCAAGAACAAAGTGCAAATACGAGCCATATAATTCACATTCCACGAATAACATTAACCAGGAATCCTCAAAGATCCAAACGAAACGAAAAGTACTTCCCGAGGCAAGAGTTTGAGAAAACATTTCAAAATCGAAATATCATAAATCAATGGAAATAATTTATAAAACGGTTTAGAATGCCATCGAGGGTTTTAATATAAAACAATTTAGGATTATAAAATCCTACTTTCCAAAACCCAAAAGACGAAAGGGGTCACCGCCCCAAAGGTTTACTTTCCGAAAAATGACATTTACCAAACCATTGGGATTTTAGCCCCAAATCCGTAAAATGACTTTTACAAAACCATTGGGATTTTAGCCCCAAATCTCATCAACTCACAGTACAAAAGAACGACCACAAGGTTCGTCTCCCAACATCAAAATCCACAAATAAAGAATTTAAAACAAACACAAAATACTCTAGTGCCATCCTAGCCAAGTAGGCCAAACGAACAACTTACCTCTTACACACTTAGTCAATGCATGCAATCATGAAAACCGTTCGAAAGCACTCATTTCCGGAAATGCCATAATCAAATCACATTTGCAAAATGCACCACAATTAACCGTCGATCCACGTCTCTGTGGACCCCTACCGAGACCCCGTCGGATCTAACCCGTAGTGGTTAAAAGCAAGCTCGTCGATCCACGTCTCTTGTGGACCCCTACCGAGACCCCGTCGGATCTAACCCGTAGTGAGCATACACACACACGTTACTCATGCAATACTAATATGCTAAGAATGTAAGTGCATTAAGAATACTCACTAGAGATGGCCACTTACTCGACGCCGTTATCAAACTCTTCAAAAACACAATAACAAGATTAAATACGGAATACACGATCCCATAACTTTAAACACAGGAGTATCATCATCAAAGACTTCAACGTTCAAAATAATCAAATCATAATCAATTCTCAAAACACACCGTTCACAAAACACACGCGTTTTGAAAGAAAGCCTTTAACGAGGCCAAACCGAAATCTTTTGAAACTTCATTTCAAACAAACAAACAAACACACCAAGACGATCACCGATCATCATATCCATAAAATAAGAAAAGTATGGGCAAGGTACTTGCCTCGAATAACCACAACGCGGAGAATCGGCCGAAGTAGGTTGGCACGAACCGACTACGAACTCGCCGACTCCACCGAACGACAATCTACAATAATGAACTACGAACGAAAACAATAACAACGAAAATGAATTCCAATGTACGACCCAAAGCCGCTGAATTCAAAGAACAAATGACGAAGGTTCAAGGATTTCCCCCAAAACGGCCAAGAACACGATTCGTTCCGTCAAATCACGAAAACGGAATTCCATGTTGAAATTTGGATATACAATCCATAGAATATGTTTAACAAAATCATTTAACCATAATCGATCCATCGAAAACGGATGAAAAACGAGATCGAGGACAAATCCCCCAAAAAGTCAATTCGAAGGAAAACAAGAAATATACTTCGATTCGACGAAGAACAATGGATTAAATGATGTTAAACACAAGAATACTACCAAGATTAATCATGACCATCATGAATTAATCAACAACACAGAACGAATCGGACAAAAATGCAAAAACCCCCAAATTCACGAAATTAGGGTTCTAAGAAAGATTACCTTGATTCGCTGGATCAAAGGATGATATATGATGATTTATTGATGTTATGAACTCAAGAACTTCGTGTATTTGTTGTCAAACAACATGGCTTCGCCACCCTCGAATCGCCAACCGCGGATAGAAGAGGAAGGAAGTGAAAAATGAATGAAAATGTGACTGCTCTGTCATATTTATACTGGGCCGGAACTAGCGTGCGCTAGCCTTCCCGGAGTAGCGTGCGCTATCAGCCAGTATAGGCCGAGTACCCTCGGCCAGGGCCCGCGCGACCCGACACCACCGACCAAACCTGCCGACCAAACCTGCCGACCCGACTCCCGCTAGCGTGCGCTACGGCCGGAAGCCTGCGCGCGCTAGCCGACCTGTCCAGTAGCCTCTGGACTAAACAGCTCGCCCTGGTAACGTACGCTAGTCGGCCGACAGCGTGCGCTACCCCTGCCGGTTAGCGTGCGCTACGACCGACAGTAGCGTGCGCTACCTGCCGATCCTGACCGAGTCCAGAACCTCAGAACCCCACTGCCCAGACCCGATAGCGTGCGTTAGGCCAGCCGATAGCGTGCGCTACACCTGCCGGTTAGCGCGCGCAGCCTTCCGGCCGTAGCGTGCGCTACGCCGGTTCCTGCCGCACCTGTCCGGCCGGTGCCCGCAATCGTCCGGCCAGTCCCGCAACCGTCCGGCCAGTACCCGACCACCAGGGCTCGACGACCCGATTTCCGAAAACGTACGGAACGAACACGACGAAAAGTTCGCGGACAACATCAACGACCCGAAATGAAAACATAATACCATAATTAATCATACGCGACCAAGAAATGGGTCGAGACAACAATTACAGATACGGATACCCGTAACTTTTAAGAAATTACAAAATGGCCCAAAACGCCCTAAAATCACGATACGTGATCGAATAACCAAACCGAAGTTCACAACACGTCTAACAAAGTTAAACGGACTTACGGGAAACTCGAAACATCAGTTTCGAACGAAATTCACAAGAATCGAACTCAAGTGCGGAAAAGTCGCCAAAAAGCACGGAACTCAACAAAACGATGCCGAAACGAACTCGGATGACAAAAAGTGCAGAATTAATCATTCTCAGAATGACGAAAAGGTCATGAGCGAGTCGTCAAAACGGACTCCGGCCGAAAAAAGAAATTTACCGAAAATCAAAAATTGCGGATATTACAATTTTCACTTTTACAAATTGTGCAGGCGACACAAAATTACTATTGAAAATCAGAATTTTCGGCTTAAGAATAGAGATATTGAACGTGTTCACAGCAAAAACTTTTCTTAGTGGTTTAAGAATCATGTAAGTTGGTGTATTATTGGATTTTATATTATGTTTTGTTGTTTATAATTATTCTTACTATTTGTCTTGCAACATGTTTTTTGATTTGTCAACAGGTTGATGAAATGTATCTCAATGGAAATGAAATATCAGAGAAGCTGAGGGCATTAGCATGGGGCCCTAATCCAGTTGGGAAGCGATATAGGGGATTCATTAATAATGGTTTCAGATTGTGTATAAGCAGAACTGAAAGTCATAGGAGAACACAAAATTGTGGTTTGGTGGTTAATGCACAAATAAGTAGTTTTTCTAGTAGAAATGATAACAATACTGTCATTGGAAATGTGGCATATTATGGGATGCTAAAAGACATCATTAAACTAGAATATCCTACTGAAGGAGGAAAAATTGTGATGTTTGAGTGTGATTGGGTGTCACAAGAAAGGGCTCAAAAGTATGATGACAATGGTTTTACTCTAGTTAATTTTTCTATGGCAAGGCAACATAATGAACATTTTATACTAGCTTGTCAAGCGCGTCAAGTGTTTTATGTGGAAGATCCAATTGAAAAAGGATGGCATGATGTTGTTGGATTAAAACCTAGGGATATATTTGATATGGATCCATTTTTAAGATTAGATGGAGGGACTTATAATCAAAGTGATCATAATGATAAACTATTGGATGAGAATGAGGAACTTGCTTGGGTTAGGGAAGATGTAGAAGTAACTACTGTAATACCCTCGCCTTTAATATTGTATTTCATGATTTAAGTTAAGTATTTTCGCACCATATCTGTGAATGTGTAACAAGTACCGACGAATTATGTTAAGACTGGATTCATGGTCATTCATATTATATTAGTTGTTGGGTGATATTGCGAGAATTCCATTTATGCTTGTTATAGTACTTAACGTACGTTAACATGTATTCTTAACGTACGCTATGTAGGCCGCCTTACGTACTTAACATAGATTCGTTAACGTACGTAATACGAAAGATCCTCCAGCAGTCCGCCTTTCGGCGGGTGGGGCCGAGCAGGGGTAGGTGGTCGGGAGTCGATCGCGACAGCCAAGTCAACGGCTATTACGTACGTAATAGCTGCCTGGTTACGTACGTAACGAACTGCGTGTTATGAGACAGGGAGATTTGATGAAATTGGTTACGTACGTAATGATCATAAGATTACGTACGTAAAGGCTATAACGTACGTTAACCACGCTCGTTAACGTACGTAATGTCAAGTTCAGATTATAAATGTATGACTTGCCATTCACTTCCTACTCGACCTTTTTCAATCTCCCAACTAAGGAACGATTCCTTTCCCTTCCAACTTCGTTTCTAAGCCTTTCTAACTTGTGTTGGAGCCTCAACACTTGATTGGTGACTTGGAGAAGCTAGAGATTGAAGTGTATCCCTTGAAGTGTGGGTGTTGTTCTTCATTTTAAGGTTGGTCTTTCTTTAACTCATATCAATTCCATACTTATGATGATGTTAGTAGTTAAATACTTCCCATAATGTTAGTTTAAACTAGTGTAGACATGATAAGTTAATTGAATCATGCTCAAACTAAGTGAAGATTAATATTGAAGGTATTAGTGTTACTTCTTGTTGTAAATAACTTCATAATGTGATTGTATTGATAATGATATACTTAAAACCTGAGGTATAGCATGATAATCGGAAGTTGATTTTAGTCTCAACACTAGGAACATGTTAGGGATGATATCCTTAATGATTAAAAGTGAGAAATGTTAAATTTGTCTTGAACATTCTATTGATTCTTGAAGGTTGTATGGAACCATGATAAAATTGTTGGAAAGATGATGTTAACCCTTTGTAGATGATCTTTGTTTGTTGGATGAAGTTACTTCAAAAATCTCAAGTATCCAATGATATAACTAGGCTTTTAATAAATTCTTCTAAGTAAAACAATGAATGTTGATAGAAGGAAGTTGTAATCTTCATATGTTCGAATTTATCGATTTCGTTAAAGGGTGTTAATCACTACATTAATAGGTTAATAATGTTCTTAAGAGAATTGTGTTGAGTATGATGATACAAATGCGGTAGATGAGTAGCCGAATTCCATTTCATTAATCCGTGCGTGTTAAGAGACGTAAATTAAGATGATGTTCTTAATTCACTAAAAACTTAAACTTATGTTTCATATAGTAATCAAGTTTTGAATAAAATCGTTGGTAAAATAATGAAGAACGTAATTAAACACAACTTATATCGTAATTGGAAGTGTCGATGATTCGAAAAGATATTTCTACAATATTGCATTGATAATAAACTAGACATCAAGAATTTGACATTAAGGTTAGAATATGTATTGAACACGATAATCATACGATGATTTGTAATAAGAGATGATCAATATGATAATCGATTTATTCAAGTAAATTTACGAATATTGTTTATGCGATAATACCATTATCGTACGAATGTGTTGTTGAATGAATTATATTTCATTCAAGGTTGCTTGTTCACGTGAGTATTGTTAGACGAGGATACCGTTTGTTTGACCATTCAAGGAAGGATTATTCGTCTACGGAATTGAGGCAAGTTATCTTGCTTGGTTATAATGATGTGTGGATTCTTATGATAATTATGCATTTCGTGTATATGAAACACTTATAAACTTGTGTCTGGTGACTTGAGGTTGTTCTTAATGATGTCCCGTTTTCATCATGGGATTGTATTCCCAAGTTCGTACTTTTGGACCCTTGATATCGTTGAGCTTTGTTGACACTTCGGTAAGTTGTTCGATTTCTTGGTAAAAGTGTAATTCGTTGAGTTTCGTTGTCATGTTGTATCGTGACATCTCTGGAGTCATATCTGCGTGCCGATTGGTTATGTGTAGGATTTTTAGCCGGGCACTTGATGATCATGCGTGGAGGTTTTCCGCATTTAGATCGTGCACACGAGACGTAGTTCGTGAGGCTAATTAGGTACATCGTCCCACGTATATTCTGGATTCCGTATACGGGGTGGACATGTGCACGGACACATTTCCGGATCGGGCGTACTGTGACGTCCGTCTTGAGCCATAGTATATGGTCGTTCGTATATTTGGTTATGTTCGACAGTTGGGACTGATTGTTTATACGCCTTCGGGGTATATTCAATAGTCGGTGGATTTCTTTGAGATCAGTATATATGAATTGTATAATGTCATGAGAATTATTATCATGTATAGCTGACCCTGTGGTTTGGGGCGAAATACTTGTATTTCAGGGCGAGGAAAGGGCAAGGCACAGGAGGAGCACAATGGCGATGGAGGATTCTGATGTATGCTATTTCGGGGGCCCCGAGTCTTTTGGTTGTTCGGTTATGTTTTAATTGTGACTTTCATTTTATTTTGTGTCGGATGAATGTACTAAAATTTGTTAGGTACTGCCCATCGTCATATGGTCTGTACCGAGTTTGGATCCTGTGTATGTTTGTTTGTATCTAAAAACATGAATAACTCATACTCCACACTGGGGTTTTGATAAATATTGTGGTACGGTGCCACGTCGTCAGATTTTAATGCATATTGTGATATCGCCTGGTGGGTCCCAGTAGGGGTCCACGGCACTGTAATAGCCACTGTTTTTTGGCTGTTACAGAAGATGGTATCGGAGAGTGTGTTTTTATTTTGAGTCATTGTAGAATCGAAATAGCATCAAGAAAACTTCGTGCCACGTGTAACCTGTGCAAGCGCCTGACCCGTCGAATACGGTATGTTCTCATGAACCATAATTTGATTACTGGCATGATATTGGTCTCCTTACTTATCTTGGCATCTTGCTACCATGAGGCAAGATTCATCTGTTTGAAGAGAACCTAAATTAATTATGTGATTGGAATTGTTTCGACTTAATGTTGATATGGTATTGAGTGTGTAACACTTGTAGTGCCAGTGATTCTTTACAACTGCTTTGTTGGATAGGAAATTCCCTATTGCTATTAACTTAGCATGAATTATGATTGATAAATCGAATTGTACTTGTGACTTGATTCTTTCAGTATGGAAAGGAACCTTAGAGGCCGTGGCAGAGGGGGACGGGGCCGCGGAAGAGGCCGAATTCCGATACCACGAGCTAACAGACGCGCGAATGTGGAACAGAGTTCCGCAGGCAGTGATTCGCCTTCTAGGGACCAATCACACCACACCGGAGAGAATGCACGTGTCGATCCTTACACCGTAATGCAGGGCATGATGGCCCAGATGACCCAAATGGGTCAGCTGATGGAAACTATGTAGAGGAATACTACTGGTCAACGGCGGGACAATGACCTCCGCCTCCGGTGCTGGCGGGATCGTGAGCCGGATTATTAGCGACATATCACGTCGGCGACCTCCAACTTTTGAAGGCTCATCCGAGCTCGCCGACATTGTACACTTGGATAGAGCATTTCGAGAAACTGTTCGAGATGGTGGAGTGCCAGAGGAAAATCGAGTTCTTGTGGCGACCTACTACCTTAGTAAGAGTGCCCATACTTGGTGGCTTTCGTGAGGCTCGCCGAAGGCGAGAGTACTTGGGAGGAATTCAAGAATCTTATGCTAGATCGTTACTATCCCGCACCCTCCGTGAAGCCAAATCGTCCGAATGCTAAACCCCGACCCATCTAAGACGAGGATGTGTTAGCGATTGCCAAAATTCCAAGCACTTCTCCCTTTGCTACGCGGTTGTCCGTTCGAAGCCGATAAGATCAAATATTTCCTCAAGAGGCTTAAACCCCTAATGAGGATGCAATTACTCAATCACCACCGCATGCGACTTTACTGGAGTTTATTGAGAAGGCTTTGGAGTATGAACTTACTGCGAAAGAGATTTCTAAGAAGCACCTCGCTTTCCAACAAGAGATCCAGAACTGCACCCAAGGAGACAAGAATCGGGGTATTCAAGAAACCCCACTGTACCAAATCCTTCCGAGCGGCCACCTATGGCACCGAAACCGGCAGAACGCACTCTCGGCAATCACTCACCCGTGGTGTTATAACCGTGGGGACCAGGGGCATATCGGCTCCAAGTGTCCGGCCGGCCGCTGTCACACTTGCGGGAAGAACGGTCATCGTGCTCGCTATTGCCGGGTGGACTCGTGCATGCCCAAGAGCATCTCTTGCTCTAGTACAGTCTTCTGCTCAGAACGTGCTCCTCCATCCGCTTCTTATCGGACTACCGGGGCGAACAAAGGGATGGGCCGTGGAAATCAAGTTGGTACACTGCTCCGGTTGCAAAACCCAGAGTCTACGAGATGAAGAAAGCCGATGATCCCGAAGCCAGCATGACTGCAGGTACTCTCGAGATCCACTCTCAGCCCGTTTGTGTTCTTTTTGATACTGGTGCTTCACACTCCTTTTTGTCTAGTTCTTGTTTGAGTCGTTTGCATTTGAATCGTGTTATCAATTGTGAACCTTATGTAATTGGTCTACCCGATGGTAGAAGAATTATTGGGAGTCGTGAAGTACAGAACTGTCCGATTAGCATGAACAACCGTGGGTGGTTGTCTGACTTGATTGTGGTTGATTTACCTAAAGATGATGTAATCTTGGGTATCGACTGGATGGATCATCACGATGCCGTCCTTAGCGTCCGTAAGCGAATGGTGACGGTCACATAGGATGATGGCGTCGAGTGTATTTTTCGGGGTGATAATCCCAATCATTCTGGGAGAGTCATCAGCGCTATGAAGGCTATGAGATTACTGAACCAGGGATGCATTGGTTATTGGTGTTACATGACTAAGACAAATTGACCGCTACCAAATTGATTGATATTCCAGTAGTTCGAGATTATCCAGATGTATTTCCGCACGAGCTTCCGTGAATAACCCCACGTGAGAGGTGGAATTCACCATTGAGTTGGAGCCGTGGACGTCCCCGCTTTGAAAGCACCATACCGTATGGCCCCGATCGAGATGCAGGAATTGAAAAGACAACTCGAAGAATTAATCGAGAAAGGGTACGTTCGACCCAGTGCATCCCCTTGGGGAGCGCCGGTGTTATTCGTGCGGAAGAAGGACGGATCGTCGCGTTTGTGTATTGACACGGAGCCGAACCGGTAACAATTAAGAACAAATATCCTTTACCTCGCATCGATGATCTATTGGATCGGCTCCAAGGAGCCGCTGTATTTTCCAAGATCGACTTGAGGTCCGGGTACCACCAATTGCGGATTCGAGAGTCGACATCCCGAAGACTTTTTCGCACTCGCTATGGGCATTATGAGTTCGTTGTCATGCCATTTGACCGACTAATGCACTGCAGATTCATGGAATTGATGAATCGGGTTTTATTAATTATCTGGATCGTTTTGTAGTCGCTTTTATTGACGACATCTTGGTCTACTCTCGTGATCATGAGGAGCATGAGTGTCACCTCCGCCTGGTTCTCGACGCATTAAGGCGAGAACAACTCTATGGAAAATTTTCTAAGTGTGAATTGGATGTCCGAAGTTATTTTTCCGGGTCATGTGATATCAGCAGAGGGAGTAAGAGTAGACCCACGTAAGACGGAAGCTATCCGAGACTCGGCCGCCTGAAGAACGTGAAGGAAGTTCGTAGTTTTCTGGGTCTAGCAGGCTATTACAGACGATTCGTGGAAGGATTTTCCAAAATTGCTCAACCAATGACTAATCTGTTGAGAAAAGATAAGAAGTACTTGTGGTCGGAAGCCTGCCAACAAAGTTTTGATGAACTCAAAGGTCGATTAATTTCAGCACCTGTTTTGGTACTACCTAGAGGAACGGAAGGATTCGCGGTATATAGAGATGCATCGAGGCAGGGCCTTGGCTGCGTGTTAATGCAGGACGGGAAAGTGATCGCCTATGCGTCCAGACAGTTGCGTCATTATGAGGTCAACTACCCGACTCATGACTTGGAGTTAGCAGCCGTAGTGTTTGCTTTAAAAATCTGGCGCCACTATCTGTATGGAGTTGCCTGCCAGATTTTTACGGACCACAAGAGCCTGAAGTATATTTTTACCCATAAGGAGTTGAACATGAGACAAAGGAGGTGGTTAGAGCTAATCAAAGACTATGATATCGAGATCCTTTATCATCCAGGCAAGGCAAACGTGGTTGCCGATGCCTTGATCCGCAAGACGGTGCAAGAGCAGATACTAGCTCGTTTGACCGCCCAGAGGGAGTTGCAATTAGAGTTCATGAGACCAGAGATTGAGGTCTGGATACAACGCATTCAGGGACAACTGTGCATGCTTGAGATTTCACCGTCCCTTGATGAGACGATTAGGACGAAACAGATGACGGACCCATTCTTATCCAGAGTTCGAGGAGAAATCGATCAGGGGAAGGCCCCTGGATTTGTGGTTCACGAGGATGGACTGTTACGCTTTAAAAATCGAGTATGTGTACCAGCAGACGAAGAGTTGAGGAATACGATTCTAAAGGAGGCTCATGCTACCCCGTATTCCATACACCCGGGATCAAACAAAATGTATAAGGATTTGAAGCCGTATTATTGGTGGGGTAACATGAAACGGGAGGTTGCCGAATTCGTTTCGAAATGTTTGACTCACAAGAAGTCAAGATTGAGCATAAACGACCACCGGCATGATGAAACCGCCCGATTCCCGAGTGGAAGTGGGAAGACATACCGATGGACTTTATTACTAGTTTGCCGACGAGCCGTCGAGGCATGAATACGATTTGGGTGGTTGTGGATCGATTGACTAAATCAGCCCACTTCTTGGAGATCAAGGATACTTGGGACTCGGAGAGATTGGCCCAATTATTCATCAAAGAGATTGTGAGACTGCATGGCACCCCTAAGAGTATCAGACGATCCGACGGCGGTTCGTGTCGCACTTCCGAAGGCGGTTCATCGTGCTATGGGTACAGTTGAACTTGAAGACGGCTTTTCATCCTCAGATCGACTGGCCGATCTGAAAGGACAATTCAAACTCTAGAGGATATGTTGAGGGCATGTGCTCTCGATTGGAAGCTCGATCGGGAAGCCCAACCGTTGGTAGAATTCACATATAATAACGGTGGCACGCCTCGATCATGATGGCACCATATGAGGCATTAAATGCTCGTCGTTGTAGGTCCCCTTTGTCCGGGACGAATTATCTCGAATCTATTGGTACGAACCCGATATGTTATCGGCACCGCGAGAAGATTTCCCGATCAAGAGCCGTCTGTTAAAGGCCCAAAGCCGCCGTAAATCATATGCGTATAATCGTCGACGACCACTCGAGTTTGAAGTTGGTGACCATGTCTTCGGTCAAAGTATCTCCTACCGAGAGGTGTTTTCCGATTCGGGAAGAGAGGCAAATTGAGCCCAAGGTATATTGGTCCGTTTGAGATCCTGGAACGAGTAGGCGACCTAGCCTATCGTTTAGCATTACCGCCAGCTTTGAGTCGGATTCACAACGTATTCCATGTATCTCACACTACATCAAAAACAGGATTTTGTGACATTGAACCTTGTTGGATTTGTGATCACAACGATCACAATTTTATGATCGCCAATAATGATACAAAGACCAAACAGTGATAAATCCAAATATTTTTTACTGTTAATGACTGTCACAAGTGTTCTGACTGTCTTTAACAGTCACAAATCCAAATATTTATGACTGTCTTGAGCAGTCATAACCTTTCAATTTTATGTATAAATACATTTTGGCAAACCCTTAGTACAGGCGACAGCCACATCTGAAATAAGGGTAATATGGCAAAACCGGTCTAAAGTCCCCAGTTCCCATTCTGTACTTCTCCTCTCTCTACGTGACTCCTCTCCCCCGACAGTTGATCTCTCTCTCTCTCTCTCTCTCTCAATCACGCGGAATACTTCTTCCAGCGACCCGCAGAACCGGTGGTCGAAGTAGCAGTGGCAATGGTCCATCTATAAGAGCAGCAATTGGACTCTCCATGATTCCGGGACTCAGGCCAGATCTCCACGAATCGCCCTTTGAATTTTCCGGCAAAAGAAAAAAGAAGTCGCAGTCTTCGATTTGGTAGAGCTTAGAGGCGGCAACGACGTTTCGAATCTAGAAATGTGGGTATAGTGGAGGAGTGGATGAGGATTGAGTTTGTAGTAGCTGAATAAAATCTCAAGTTTGAATTCCTTTAGTTTTTTATTTCGGTCCTAAACAAAAATATGGGATTGTGCTATTGAATAATTTGGGTATTTGGTTTCCTGGTTCTGACATTTATGTGTGTGTGTGTATGAATGTTTGAAGATGAATTGGTTTCCTGCTATTGAATGTTTGAACATGAATTTGGTTTCCTGGTTCTAACATTTCCTGTTTGAAGATTTTGTAAAAGTGTTTTATTATTTTTTTGAGAAAGGCGCAGGATGTGAGAAAACAGCTTCTCTCGATCATAGACAAGTATGTAATCCGTTCTATTGTTATTTAATTCTTTATGTCAACTTACCTTCATTCGTTTCTGTTTTGAGATTGTCTTTGGTTGGTATAACACCAGTCTTGACCTGAGATGATGTTATCTTAATTTCCGTCCGTTTCCCTTGGTTCTTTTAATGTTAACAAGAATTATATGGGTGGACGATGGATGATATTGTGAAGCTTATAGGCTTGAAGAATAACTGCACGTTTTGTGGTGTTTTTCGTTGCCAAGTAACATAGTTACCGGCTATAAATTTAGATAGTTTGTGAAATTTTTGGAGCACCTTTTTTCCCTTCCTTGTTCTTGCATTAACCTAATAGTTATTTATGTTCCAGTGTTTTGCATTTGTATTATACTTATCAGAAATTCCACGTCACCCCTGCCTCTGATTCAACTCATAACAAAAATGATGGTATTTCAGATATAATAGTTAACTAGTCATATAAAAAAAGAGGAACTATATCTAATCGTGGCCGTTTACGCCTTTCAAACTTTTAGTTAGCATTTATTTTTTGGTAAGATCTTGTGGATTTCAAATCGTCATTTAGGGAAATTAGTATTGCAAATCTAACAATGGTAAATACTCGTGTTTTAAGGCCCTCGACCGTGGTGCTACACTTTTGAAAGTAGACAAGCTAGTAACGGGGTACTTGCATTCAAACCATATCTTGTTATCATGATTTCACTTTAATTCATGTTCTCTGTGTATCCATAGTTTGGTTTGCTTCCTGGGTACCTGGCCAACACCCTGCTGCCCGAGCTTCAAATGCTGGTACGTATGATTGAGGATCCCAAGTGGAGGAGGAGGTTAATTCCGCTCATCCTTCTGCCAGTACTAACATGCCATTGTTAAAGCTAACTAAAGCCTCCGAGGTACTGGCTCCCTTGTATTCTCATCACTGTATTATTCATACTTGTCACTTGATGATCTCGTATGATTCATATCTTGTTATCATAATTTCACTTTAATTCATGTTCTCCGTGTATCCATAGTTTGGTTTGCTTCCTGGGTACCTGGCCAACACCCTGCTGCCCGAGCTTCAAATGCTGGTACGTATGATTGAGGATCCCAAGTGGAGGAGGAGGTCAATCCCGCTTAATTTCGCTCACCCTTCTGCCAGTACTAACACGCCATTGTCAAAGCTAACTAAAGCCTCTGAGGTACTGGATCCCTTGTATTCTCATCACTGTATTATTCATACTTGTCACCTGCTGATCTCGTATGATTCATATCTTGTTATCATAATTTCACTTTAATTCATGTTCTCCGTGTGTCCATAGTTTGGTTTACTTCCTGGGTACCTGGCCAACACCCTGCTGCTCGAGCTTCAAATGTTGGTCCGTATGATTGAGGATCCCAAGCTGGAGGAGGAGAGCGCAAACGGAATCGTAAGCTACATTACTTTGGGCTTTCTTTCTCTTCAACTCAGTTTGCGTCTTCAGGATGTTAATTCAAGCCTTTAGGGTGATTTTCAATCTAAAACTCAAGTGATTGATGACTCTTGCTTATGCTTAACGCGCGCAGACTTTATAGTCGCTTTGAAGGTCGGGCTATCTCCCAGTGTGTTCAATAGCTCGTCAATTCCGCTCAAGAAGCCATTGCAAACACTTCCCCCAGCTGCAGAAAAGAACCGAGATGAAGGTGGTGGCTCCAGCTGCCATGTCGAGGAAACATCTCCCAACCCCGTGGCAGAATACCATCTCGGCAAGCTCTTTGACCTGTCTGGATATTAAAAACTTGATTTCTGATGTTGGCTCTTGTGTTGTGCTGTATTTATGAATTTGGCTTTTTTATTTTATCTTAATTATGTATGCTTATACAACTTGGTTTCACTATTTATGTGAATGGTCATTTTAGTGTGAATTTATTCTGTAGTTTGTGGAGTCCCATAGAACATGGCATGTTTTTGTTTTTTTGAACGGGAACATTGCATGTTTTGAAATACCAGATTTTGGCAGTATTGTAGAAAGACGTACCCATTGAGCTTAAATGCAAGTTTCATGAAAATATAGTTATATGGTTTCTCTTATGTGGTTTGAATGCAAGTACTTCCGTAAATACTAAGATGCATAATTTTGCAAGGTTCTTGAAATAATGAATCTGATGAGCTTTGTTTACATGAACTTGCTCTTACATCTATTAAAACTAATAATATAATACTCCACAAAAAGGTGTTTTATCTTTATTTATTTTAGTTAATGGCTAATTTAGATGTTTTATTTTGTGGTTCAGACGGAAGGTGCTCCTGAAATGGTCGTCTTAGCAGGCGTAGCTCGACCTGTATGTTCCACGGATGAAGCTTGTGATCCTATTAGTGCAATTTGTTAGTTGTTGGTATTTTTCAATGTATAACTAGTACTCTGTTATAGAAATGGTGACTAGCTTGTGACTGTCAATGGTAGTCACGAAAGGTGACTAGCTTGTGACTGCTAATGACGGTCATAAATGGCTGTCATGGAAACTGGTATTGTAAAATCATATAAATAAGGTTTTGTCACTGTCTGTGACTGTTTTTGACAGTCACAAAAAAATTTATGACTGGTGATTTTATGACAGTCATTTGTGACTGTTTTTGCCATTTGTGACAGTTTTTGACAGTCACAAAATCGTGATTCTGGTGTAGTGTCAGTTAAGGAAGTATGTTGCTGATCCAAGTCACGTTATTCAATTCGACGAGGTCGAAATAGCCGACGACCATTCGTATGAAGAACAGCCTGTGCAGATACTCGAGAGAAGAATTAAACAGCTGAGGAACAAGACGATTCCCTTATTAAAAATTCAGTGGTCAAGACATGGAGTCGAGGAAGCTACGTGGGAGACTGAAGATAGCATGCGAGAGAAATACCCCGAACTGTTTACCCCTTAGTTTCGGGGACGAAACTCCTTTTAAGGGGGGGAGTATGTAATACCCTCGCCTTTAATATTGTATTTTATGATTTAAGTTAAGTATTTTCGCACCATATCTGTGATGTTGTAACAAGTACCGACGAATTATGTTAAGACTGGATTCATGGTCATTCATATTATATTAGTTGTTGGGTGATATTGCGAGAATTCCATTTATGCTTGTTATAGTACTTAACGTACGTTAACATGTATTCTTAACGTACGCTATGTAGGCCGCCTTACGTACTTAACATAGATTCGTTAACGTACGTAATGCGGAAGATCCTCCAGCAGTCCGCCTTTCGGCGGGTGGGGCCGAGCAGGGGTAGGTGGTCGGGAGTCGATCGCGACAGCCAAGTCAACGGCTATTACATACGTAATAGCTGCCTGGTTACGTACGTAACGAACTGCGTGTTATGAGACAGGGAGATTTGATGAAATTGGTTACGTACGTAATGATCATAAGATTACGTACGTAAAGGCTATAACGTACGTTAACCACGTTCGTTAACGTACGTAATGTCAAGTTCAGATTATAAATGTATGACTTGCCATTCACTTCCTACTCGACCTTTTTCAATCTCCCAACTAAGGAACGATTCCTTTCCCTTCCAACTGTAACACCCCCAAGACATTCATGGCATATTATAGCGCCGTGGACCCCACAGTGTGGAATCCACCAAGCTAACATACCAAACAAGACATTCGACAACGACAACAATAATCAATAATACGACAATTCAAATAAGATTACAATCCGACAATAAAATCCAACATTAATCCACTTCCCAAACAGGAACACAACATTAACAATTTTGTAAAAGAAGTACTCGAGTACTTAAACCAGTTTTTATAAAACAAAATCCCCAAAAGAAGATATCAAAATATTCGACAGATAGAACACCAATAATCAATTTCTGGACAGTATCATGCTCGCCCATCATCCTCATACGGCTCTAGTGCTCGCTTGTCCCCACGATCAGTACCTGAAATACAAAAATTATTTCCCCCATTTAAGGGGTTAGCGACAACTGCTAGTGCAAGTACAATCCATTTGAACTACATTCTAATCAGATGAATATATGCGCCAAAAAGTCATTTTAGAAAACATTTTATATTCCGGAATATTTATGAAGTACAAACACAAAACACATTATCTCCAACAAATCATAATTCAAAGTTAACCGTTGGCACGAGACTCACGGCCACCGTACCCCGCAGAGTCCCGTCGGACATCCCTGGGTGGCTAACCACAGTTCACGATACGCACACTCACGGCAATACGTATCCCTAGAGGCCCCGTCGGACCATCCCTAGGTGAACATACACATATCTTCCCACAACAACCACATATAGCCATAATTCAAATACTAGAACATGTAAACAAATGTAAAGTACTTGCCTTTGAGACATTCTTGAAGAAACGGAGATGAAACACGACTACGAACGGTCCGGGTGGAAAACGACGGTTCCTAAACGAAGGATCAATACAGTTCAGTCCCAACGGACCACAATACTCTATTGGAATACACCCATAACCCCGGTTACGATATACGACAATAGACGATCAATTGATACGGGCGAGGGTTTACGCAAAATCTCCCCGTATCGATAATTCGCGGATTAAAATCAAGGAAATTGGATTTGGAATCATTCAACAATCACAATCGGTGAAGAATATCATAACATACTGGAATAATTCGGTTCCGATTAGTAAAACCCGGAAAACCCCCCAAATTTGACGAGTTAGGGTTCTAGATGAAATTACCTTGATTTCGGATGATGGATGACGATTATGCTGATGATAATATGTTAGCACAACTCTACGGTGATGGAATGTGAATAGAACGCCGATCGGGACTGATAGAAATCGCCTCTGAGGTCGCACGTCGAAGAAACGAAGGGAAAAGAATGAAACTGCTTCAAAATCGCATTGGGCTTATATAATGTGAAGTTAGCGCACGCTAAGCGCCATATGTAGCGTGTGCTAACGGGGCCGTGGCAGTCCGGTGGCTCTGCCACCATTCGTTAGCGTACGCTAACAATAGGGGTTAGCGACGCTAATCGCACTTCGTAGCGCACGCAAGGCAACAGTGGGTAGCGTCGCTACCTACATAGCAGCCAAAGATCGGCCGATGTCACATCGCCAGTAGGCTTTGTCGAGGGTATAAAACACGAAACGCATTTGACGAGACCGTAATCCGGGAACATAGATGCGAAGCCTACAAGACGACGGAACTAAGCGCTGAAAGAAAATACAATTCCGACCACCGAGGGTCCGTAATGCGACAACGAAACTAAGATTCCCTAAACTATTAGGAAATTACAAAAATGGCCCAAGTGCCCGAAAATCACGAAACGACGTCGGATATACAAACCGAAAGTCTCCACATGACCAACTCAACCATACGAACTTGTACAAACCAAGAAACAACGAAAACGAACGAGTTTTACAAGAATCGAACGTTCATACGGCAAAACATGTCATAAAATGAAATTACGTGAAAACATCATCAAAACTCGTCCAAATGGAAAAACTCCAAGAACAAAATAGATTCAAAATGTCGAAACGGTTACAAGCGAGTCGATAGAAATAGACATACACCAAAAATGGAAACTGCTAAAAATAGAAATATTACAGATATTACATTCTCCCCCTCTAAAATAAAGTTTCGTCCCGAAACTTAAGAATCAAAAAGCTCGGGGTATCTCGAACGCATATCCTCCTCTAACTCCCACGTCGCTTCTTCTATTCCGTGTCTCGACCATTGCACCTTAACCAAAGGAATGGTTTTGTGCCTTAACTGTTTGTCACGACGCTCCAAAATTCTGACGGGCCTCTCTTCAAACGTAACATCTTTCTCGATCTCCACGTCCCCAAAGTCAATAATGTGGGACGGGTCCGGAATGTACTTCCTCAACTGGGAAACGTGAAATACGCTATGTACATGACTCAGCGACGGAGGTAAAGCCAAACGGTACGCTAACTCACCAACTCTCTCCAATACCTCGAAAGGTCCAATATATCTCGGGCTGAGTTTCCCCTTCTTCCCAAAACGGAAAACTCCCCTCGTCGGAGACACTCTCAACAGAACGTGATCTCCCACCTCAAACTCCAAAGGTCTACGCCTAATATCCGCGTAAGACTTTTGTCGACTCTGAGCAGCCAACATCCTCTTTCTAATCAATTCGACTTTCTCCCTCGTCTCCAACACAAGGTCCGGCTCGGTGCCAACCAAATCGGACGGCTCATCCCAACATATCGGTGATCGGCAACGTCGGCCATAAAGTGCCTCATACGGTGCCATCTCAATCGACGCGTGCCAGCTATTATTATAAGTAAACTCAATCAAGGCCAAATGATCCTCCCAGTTACTACCCCAGTCTAACACACACGCACGCAACAAATCCTCGAACGTCTGAATGGTACGTTCGGACTGCCCATCGGTCTGGGGATGGAACAAAGTGCTCAAACGTAGCTGAGTCCCCAATGCCTTATGCACTGCCTGCCAAAAATGCGATACAAATCGGCCATCTCTGTCTGAAATAATGGTCCTCGGCGTACCATGAAGCCTCACTATCTGAGTGATAAAAATACGAGCCAACTTTTCTGGACCCCAAGTATCCTTGATGCCCAGAAAATGTGCCGACTTAGTCAGTCGGTCTACAATCACCCATACCATATTCATACCAGTCTTCGTCCTCGGTAAACTCGTGACAAAATCCATAGAGATGTCCTCCCACTTCCATTCGGAACAGAAGTGGTTTCAATAATCCGGTGGCCGATGCTCAATCTTGACTTGTCGACAAGTCAAACACTTAGCTACAAACCGAACTACCTCCTTCTTCATATCGTTCCACCAAAAATTCTTCCTCGATCTTTATACATCTTACTCGAGCCGGATGGGTCGAGTATGGTGACGCATGAGCCTCTCGCATAATGCTCTGTCTCAATTCCGAGTCGTTCGGAACACACAACCGACCTCGGAATCTCAACACACCGTCCTCATAAATAACGAATCCCGGGGCTTTCCCCTTTCCTACACTCTCTCGAAGCTGAATAAACATCGGATCCTCTAACTGTCCCGACTTAATGTCCTCGACCAGAGATGAAGAAATCTCAAGAGTACGTAACTGTCCGGAACTCCCTGGCAGTACAATCTCAATGCTCAACCGCATAAACTCTCGCTGAAGTCCCGACTGGGCAAGCGCCCGAAGCGATACCGATTTCCGGCTCAAGGCATCTGCTACCACATTAGCCTTGCCCGGATGATAAAGGATATCGAGATCGTAATCCTTAATCAATTCCAACCATCTCCTCTGTCTCATATTAAGCTCCTTCTGCGTGAAAATGTACTTCAGGCTCTTGTGATCGGTGAAAATCTGACACGACGAGCCATACAAGTAATGACGCCAGATTTTCAACGCAAACACAACTGCGGCCAACTCAAGATCATGCGTAGGGTAATTCAATTCATACGGTTTCAACTGACGGGAAGCATAGGCAATCGTCCTCCCGTGCTGCATAAGTACGCATCCGAGCCCTTGGCCCGAAGCATCACTATAAACGGAGAAACCATCATTACCACTCGGTAAAGCCAACATGGGAGCGGTCGTCAACCGCTTCTTCAACTCCTCAAAACTATTCTGCCTCTCATCGGTCCACACAAACTTCTCCGACTTCTGTAACAACTGAGTCAGCGGTCGAGCGAGCTTAGAGAACCCCTCGACGAATCTGCGGTAATACCCGGCTAATCCCAGAAAACTGCGGACCTCCTTCACGTTCTTGGGCGGCGCTCAATCCAACACTGCCTCTACCTTATGTGGGTCTACACGAACACCCTCGGCCGAGATCACATGACCGAGAAACATAACCTCCCGTAACCAAAACTCGCACTTTGAGAACTTCGCAAAAAGATGCTGAGTTCTCAAAATATCTAACACAATATGTAAATGACGGGCGTGCTCCTCCTTGCTCCTCGAGTAAATCAGGATGTCGTCGATAAAAACGACTACACACTTATCGAGGTACTCGATAAAGACTTTGTTCATAAGCTGCATGAACACGGCTGGTGCGTTGGTTAGCCCAAAAGGCATAACCACAAACTCGTAGTGACCGTATCTCGTCCGAAAGGCCGTCTTCGGAATGTCGGTATCCTTCACTCGGAGCTGATAATACCCCGATCTTAAATCAATCTTCGAAAACACGGTTGCCCCTTGCAACTGATCAAACAAGTCATCAATCCTCGGGAGCGGATATTTGTTTTTGATGGTCACTTTGTTCAACTCTCGGTAGTCGATACACAAACGAAGTGACCCATCCTTCTTCTTTACGAATAGGACCGGTGCGCCCCAAGGCGAAGCGCTCGGTCGAATATATCCCATGTCTAGCAACTCTCCCAACTGTTTCTTCAACTCAAGCATCTCGGCAGGCGCTATCCGGTATGGCATCTTAGAGATAGGTGCTGCACCCGGCTCTAAATCGACGGTAAATTCAACCTCTCGGTCCGGCGGCAAACCCAGCAACTCATCTGGAAAAATGTCAGGATACTCACATACTACCGGAATAGACGAGAGCTCGACTCCCCCTTCTTCCGATCTCAAAGCGTAACACCAATAACCCGTGCAACCTCCTCGAAGAAGTCTCACCGCCTTTAAGGCACTGATCAGTAATCTCTGGCTACTCCGCTTACGCCCCACAAAGGAATGCTCGGTACCTTCAGAGGCTAACATCGAAACCGTCCTCGTTCTATAATTCATGATCGCCCCATGACGGTCCAGCCAATCCTCACCCAGAATCAAATCCTCATCTCTAATATCTACCGCAATCAGATTAGAAGGCCAAACCCTCCCCGCGATACTCACTGGAAAATCTCTAACCTCACGATCCCCCACGATGCTATCCCCACTAGGAAGTTTAACAACAAAAGGCTCACAAGCAACAAGGCAATCAACATGCAGGCGACGCACACAATCCATAGATATAAAAGAATGTGTAGCACCAGAATCGAACAATACGGAAACAGGATGATCAAGGATGTGGACGGTACCTATGGCCACCGTCGCGTCAGGATCTCCTGCTCGTATCATCTCGTACACACGGGGCGGAACAGACCCCGCACTAGAAGCTCCCCCTCTAGAAGGCTGACCACGACCTCGACCTCTACCAAAACTCTGCTGCGGCTGAGGAACTGTCGGTGTCTGATTCACACTCGGCTCTCCCGCGGTGGTGAGATCCGAGTAATGGGGCCCGAGCCGCATCCGTACAAAACTTAGCACGATGACCCATACGACCACAAGCAAGACACCGAATCGGAGGCCTATCACACTCACTCATCATGTGGCCGGACGGCCGAGTTGAAGCACGTAGGACCACGAACGGAACCAGCAGGAGCAGACCTAGAACCGTTTCCTCGACCAACCGATGGCGGCCGACTCAAGACTCGCGAACCAGACTGAGTCTTCGGATACCCTCCTGACTTGCCTCCCGAAAACTGACCGGCGGTTTTCTGTTTCTTTCCTTCGGTTGCCGTCTCTGTCGCAGAAAACGACATCTCATAAGCCATCGCTTTATTCTGATATTCTTTCAAAGTCGTGCACCCTGCACTGAGACATGTAGTGGCGCACTCTCGGTTTCATCCGCATGTCAAAGTGGCGGATCTTATCAAGCTCATCGCGGACTTGGTTTCTCACATAATGTAACTGTTGATTGTAGTCTTTGATGGCTTGAGATATAGGTACATCTTGGGGCTTAGCCTCAAAGAAGGCTCGGATCCTCCCCTCTTTCACTGGCCACGGACAGAACTCGTCTTCCATCAGATCCCGGAACTCTGCCCACGTAGCTGCCCGGTCACGCGGTTTCACCGCTTGCCACCACGTCGCTGCCTCCTTGGCGAGGAAGTACTGAGCAATGGGTACTTTCCTCTCCTCGGGGCAATTAGCAGCCTCAAACACTTTCTCCATCTCGAACAGCCAATTCTCCCAACCAAAAGGGTCGGAAGCACCATCAAACTGCGGAGGACGCATACGAATCACGTCCTGAAGTAGCTTATCATTGTCGGACCCAGTAGGCGGGACCGGGTTGGCATTAGCATGGCCGACCAGAACGGCCTGAGTCAGTAGCGTCATCTGGTTCGCTACCTGCTGTAAAATGTTGGCCACTCCAACATTCTCATGAGCATTACCGGAGCTAGCAGACTGGTCCTGCTGACCTCCGGAACTAGGGGGAACACTGTTCGACAAGGAAGGCATCGCCGAATCAGTTCCCGAGTGATCGGACATGGCCGCCCCACCGGCTGCGCCACGTCCCCTACCGCGTCCGCGACCGCATCTGCGTCCTCTACCAGCAGGAATTCTGAAGAAGCAACGGGTAAGTACAATTCAAACACAAAATGCAAAAGATACTAAGACAGAAATAGAACAGAACGGTGAAGCGAGTCAAGTTAGGGAAACTTACGAGCACCGGCGTACTGAGATGATGGCATAACAGTGATACTGTCCCAAAAACGACACTTAACTAGACCCAAATAACCGACAGCCTAGGTATCCATAAACCTAAGCTCTGATACCATATTCTGTAACACCCCCAAGACATTCAGGGCATATTACAGCGCCGTGGACCCCACACTGTGGAATCCACCAGGCTAACATTCCAAACAAGACATTCGACAACGACAACAATCATCAATAATACGACAATTCAAATAAGATTACAATCCGACAATAAAATCCAACATTAATCCACTTCCCAAACAGGAACACAACATTAACAATTTTGTAAAAGAAGTACTCGAGTACTTAAACCAGTTTTTATAAAACAAAATCCCCAAAACAAGATATCAAAATATTCGACAGATAGAACACCAATAATCAATTTCTGGACAGTATCATGCTCGCCCATCATCCTCATACGGATCTAGTGCTCGCTTGTCCCCACGATCAATACCTGAAATACAAAAAGTATTTCCCCCATTTAAGGGGTTAGCGACAACTGCTAGTGCAAGTACAATCCATTTGAACTACATTCTAATCAGATGAATATATGCGCCAAAAAGTCATTTTAGAAAACATTTTATATTCCGGAATATTTATGAAGTACAAACACAAAACACATTATCTCCAACAAATCATAATTCAAAGTTAACCGTTGGCACGAGACTCACGGCCACCGTACCCCGCAGAGTCCCGTCGGACATCCCTGGGTGGCTAACCACAGTTCACGATACGCACACTCATGGCAATACGTATCCCTAGAGGCCCCGTCGGACCATCCCTAGGTGAACATACACATATCTTCCCACAACAACCACATATAGCCATAATTCAAATACTAGAACATGTAAACAAATGTAAAGTACTTGCCTTTGAGACATTCTTGAAGAAACGGAGATGAAACACGACTACGAACGGTCCGGGTGGAAAACGACGGTTCCTAAACGAAGGATCAATACAGTTCAGTCGTTTGTAAGCTTGAGGGAGGGTTTTTCCTTCACAAATCATTTGAGTGTTTGATTTTCTTCATCTCCTTTTGATCGTGAAGCCCGGACAATCAATCCAACGCGTGTTCTACGGATCTTAGTACTTGAATCTCCGAAGGTAACATCTCTAGAAACCTATTTTCGATTAATTTGGGGGTTTTGGGATTCTCTTCCGATTAGTTCCGTTTTGTTGGTGGTTTCTTGATGAATACGATTAATATTGTTAGTATCTTTAGTTTCCTACGGATTCATGGATATTTTGTGGATTTTTACGGAATCGAGAGGGTTTGGTTGTGGTCCGCCCTCGTTGTTATTTTTGGTATGAATATACATGAATCGTAGGCGGGTTTTCGGGTGTATTCCATTTCCGTATTCGATTAGAGTTGGTTGTAATTATGTTCTTCGAATCGTTAGGTTTGGTTCCGTTGATTCCTAGTGTTCGTCGGTGATTATCCTTTCTGTTCGTTGCGTCATCAAAATATTCAAGGCAAGTATTCTTGGAAACCCTTATGCTTAACGTGAAATGGTAATGTATATTGTGTGTGCTTTACTCACCTCGGGAGGGTCCGACGGGGCCTCGAGGGAATCTATGGCTTCGTCCTGGATTCATGAGTTTGATTCGCTAGCCAGCTCGGGAGGGTCCTTAGAGGCCTCGAGTGGGATTCGTGGCTTCGTCCCGGTCCTAGGTGACGTGTGGTGCTTGGTTTGTTTTATGAATATGGCCAGCTCGGGAGGGTCCTTAGAGGCCTCGAGTGGGATTCGTGGCTTCGTCCCGGTCCTAGGCAAATTAATTGTGACTGTTTGTTTCCGGAAAAGACATGTCTTGTTTTGGTTTTCGAAATGATAATGGAGCATGTACAATGAAATGTGAAAGAGAATGGATTGCCTTGAATACAAGTACTAGCGTAATTGCTAAAACCTCTGGGGACCCGTTTTGGGAAATTCTTGTTATGGATTTCGTTATGATTATCCGGACGAGCGGGCACTGACAAGACGAGGATGTTGGCGAGGGTCGTTGACTTGTGCATTTGGGTACTTCTATTTCTTTAGTCCTTTTCGATTTTGTTGTTTTCTATATTTTTAAACTGATAGATTGTAATCGCTTGTACTTAGTCTTTTCAAATTCAACTCCGTGTTGTACTACTTTTAAATTGTTACATTGTTGGTTGATGATCATTTCGCGGTTGCTCGGCGTAACTTTTATGTCTTACAATTAAATGTGTGTCCTCGCTAACCGGGATGGTTAGTCGAGTGGAGTTTTCTTGTTTGTAGCTGGTGGGTCCCATGTGGGGGTCCACGGCTGTAATATACTCGAATATCTCGGGTGTTACGTAAAATGGTATCGAGCTCTAGGTTTATGGATACCTAGGCTTGTTGGTTATTTGGGTCTAGTCGTATTTGTTTTGCACATTGTCACACCGCCGCCAAAGATCCCAAGATTTCCGGTGCTCGTAAGTTTTCTTATTCGGCTCTTTTGTTTCTTGCATTGTATTTTCCCATTTGAATCGTAGTTGCTTTTCCTCCCTTACTCATCATCGATATACTACATTATCTCTCAACTTCGGTATGGATGCCGGAGGAAACCGTGGTCGTGGTCGTGGTCGTGGACGCGGCCGAGGACGTGGGGCCGGTGGGGCGGCCACGTCGCATTCTTCGAGCCGGCGATCGGTGATCGTCACGTCATGCTTCTTCTCGAGCGCGCGATCTTGGTATTGCGGCCATTATGCAAAGAAATGGTTAACCAGATGGCGGCTATAGCTCGTGTGGTCCGTAATCCCGATCGTGCCCATGCTAATCGGGGCGGAACGGATCGTTGGCTTCAGGATGTCATCAAGATGCATCCTCCCCAGTTTTCGGGAGCTTCGGACCCGATCGGCTGGGAAGGGTGGATCACGGAGATATCCAAAGTATTCACTGCTACCAACTGCCCCGAGGACCGCAAGGTCCCTATTGCTCAATACTTTCTCACGGGAGATGCTACAGATTGGTGGGAGGCCGTTGGTCCCAAAGATCATGTTGCTTCGTGGGCCGAGTTTCAAGAGTTGATGGAGACCGAGTATTGTCCATGGCCGGTCCGCATGTGCTCGAGTGCATGCTTTCTTTGATGCTCAACCACGGGATATCCCCGTATCCCAAGCTATTGCCGATTTTAATAAGGAGTTGGGTTATGTGAAGACCCAAGTTGTCGAAGAGAGCGACAAGATTTTTCATTTTTCCAGGAGAATGAAACTGTCCATTCGGGACTATATGTGCAGGCTCGTCTGTACTACCTTGAAGGATTATCGAGTCGAGCTCTTGCTTATGATATGTCGGTGACCGCTAGCGATTTGGCTCGCGAGAGCAAGAAGCGAAGTCGGTCGAAAATTTTTCTGGTCCTAAGAGTGGAGGCCAGCAGAAATCTCAGCCGCAAATATTTCTACGGCGGTTCGGCCTGCTTTTCCGGGAGCTTTGAGTGCCGCCGAACCGTCGTCCGGACCCGGATGCTTTAATCGTGGCAAGCCGTGCCACGTGAACCGGGATTGTCTTCGCCCACCTTTGACTTGTCATACTTGTGGTCGGGCCGGCCACAAAGCTTCTTTTGCGAGAAGCTCAGATAGCCATGGTGCCCGTTCTTCTCACCCAGCACCTATGGAGCCGAGCGTGAACCAGGGCTCATTTGCTCTGCCGCCTCCACCGAGTGCCGGCCGAGGTAGGGGTCGGGGTCAGCCCGCTAGGGGAGGAGCATCCAGTGTCGGCTCTGCCCAGCCACGTATCTACGAGATGAGGAGGACCGATGATCCAGCAGCTACTGTGGCGACAGGTACCGTTCACATCCATTCCCATCCTGTCAGTGTACTTTTTGATTCGGGTGCTACGCATTCATTCATTTCTCTAGAGTGTGTACGCCGTTTGAGTCTCGACTGCTTGTCACCTTGCGAGCCTTTCATCGTTAAACTTCCTAGCGGTGATAGAATTGTCGGTGATCGAGAAGTCCGGGACTGTTCTGTGATTATTTGTGAGAGGGCTTGGCTCTCTAATCTTATTGTTGTGAGTATCGAGGGCGAGGATTTAATTCTCGGGAATGATTGGCTCGAACGGAATGGTGCAATCATGAACTACCGCACGAGAATCATCACTATGTTAGCCGAGGACGGCACCGAACACTCTTTCGCAGGGCGAAAGAGAAACCAGAAGTTTGTTATTAACGCCTTGAAGGCGATGAAACTCCTGCGAAAAGGGTGTACTGGTTATTGGTGCTACGCCTTGAAGGCGGAGAATGGTGGAGTCGAGCTTTCATCGATTCCAGTCGTTAGTGAGTTTCCTGATGTATTTCCTGACGAGTTGCCGGGATTGCCACCGGATCGTGAGGTTGAGTTTGCTATAGAGTTAGAGCCGGGTGCGGCTCCGATTTCAAGGCGCCGTATCGCATGGCACCTTGAGAGATGTCGAGTTGAAGAAACAGTTGAGTGAACTTCTTGAGTCGGGTATGTTCGACCGAGCGCCTCGCCTTGGGGCGCACCGGTCTTGTTTGTGCGTAAGAAGGATGGTTCACTACGTTTGTGTATCGACTATCGTGAACTGAACAAGGTGACCATCAAGAACAAGTATCCTTTGCCGAGGATTGACGACTTGTTCGACCAGTTGCAGGGAGCGGCGGTATTCTCAAAGATTGATTTGAGATCGGGGTACTATCAGCTCCGGGTGAGGGAGTCCGACGTGCCGAAAACGGCTTTTCGGACGAGATACGGACATTATGAGTTTGTAGTTATGCCTTTCGGGTTAACTAACGCGCCGGCGGTGTTCATGCAGTTGATGAACAAAGTCTTTATCGAGTATTTGGATAAGTGTGTTGTCGTCTTCATTGACGATATTCTTATTTATTCGAGGAACGAGGAAGAGCATGCCCATCATTTGCGGGTAGTGTTAGACATTTTGAGGACCAAGCAACTCTATGCGAAGTTCTCGAAATGTGAGTTCTGGCTGAAGGAAGTGATGTTTTTGGGTCACGTGATTTCAGCCGAGGGAGTTCGAGTAGATCCGCAGAAAATCGAGGCAGTGTTGGATTGGGCATCGCCCACAAATGTGAAGGAGGTCCGTAGTTTCTTGGGTTTGGCTGGCTACTACCGTAGGTTCGTCGAGGGTTTCTCAAAACTAGCTCGACCACTTACACAGTTGCTCCAGAAATCCGAGAAGTTCGTCTGGACCGATGAGAGGCAGTCGAGTTTTGAGGAGCTGAAGAAGCGTTTGACTTCAGCCCCGGTTTTGGCATTGCCATGTGGCAACGAGGGTTTCGCCGTTTTTAGCGATGCTTCGGGTCAGGGTCTTGGGTGCGTATTGATGCAGCACGGCAAGACCATTGCCTATGCGTCGAGACAGTTGAGGCCGTATGAGCTTAACTGCCCTACTCACGATTTGGAGTTAGCGGCGGTTGTCTTTGCACTCAAGATTTGGCGTCACTATCTTTTCGGCTCTGCATGTCAGATTTTTACCGATCATAAAAGTCTGAAATACATATTTACTCAGCGAGAGTTGAATATGAGACAGAGGAGGTGGTTAGAGTTGATTAAGGATTATGACCTCGAAATCCTTTATTATCCGGGTAAGGCGAATGTCGTGGCCAACGCCTTGAGTCGGAAACCGATTGCGTTGCGAACGCTTGAGGTCCTTACGCCTCAGTCTGAGCTTCGGCGGGCTTTGATCGGGTTAGATGTTGAGGTTTCTTTGCTGGATCTGCTGGGCAATTGTGTGCCTTAGAAATTTCGCTGCCTTTGATCGATGAAATTAAACTGAAGCAATTAGAGGATCCGATGATTACTCAAATCCGAGAGAACGTTCTTAAAGGAAAGTCTCCTGGGTTTGTGATTCACGAGGATGGTGTTTTGAGATTCCAGAGTCGGCTTTGTGTGCCGAACGATCCAGGGTTGCGACAGGGTATTTTGCGTGAGGCCCATTCCACACCCTATTCCGTTCATCCTGGCTCAAGTAAGATGTACAAGGACCTGAGGAGGAACTTCTGGTGGAATGATATGAAGGAGGAAGTCGCACAGTTTGTGGCGAGATGTTTGACTTGCCAGCAGGTCAAAATCGAGCATCAGCGACCGGCTGGGTTATTGCAGTCACTTCCCGTTCCGGAATGGAAATGGGAAGATATATCGATGGATTTCATTACGAGTTTGCGGAGATCGAGATCAGGCATGAATATGGTTTGGGTGATTGTTGATCGTCTGACCAAGTCGGCACATTTTCTGGGCATCAAGGACACTTGGGGCCCGGAGAAGTTGGCCCGTATATTTGTCGCGCAGATTGTGAGGCTTCACGGTACTCCGAAGTCTATCGTTTCGGATCGTGATGGCCGTTCAGATCGCATTTTGGCGGGCGGTGCATAAGGCATTGGGTACCGTTTGCATTTGAGTACCTCTTTCCATCCTCGATCGGATGACGATACCAACGCACTATCCGTGACGCTCGAGGATATGTTGCGGCGCGTGCGCCTCGATTGGAGCAATGATCGGAGGAGCATTTGCCATTGATCGAATTCACGTACAACAATAGTTGGCACGCGTCGATTCGGATGGCACCGTATGAGGCACTTTATGGGCGGCGATGTCGGTCACCGATTTGTTGGAATGAGGCGTCCGATTTAGTCGACCGAGCCGGATGTCGCTTTTAGAGACGAGGCGGAAGATAGAATTAATTCGAGAATGGATGTTGACGGCCCGAGTCGGCAAGTCATATGCCGATGTCCGTCGTAGACCTTTAGAATTTGAGGTGGGAGACCACGCTTTGTCAAGGTGTCGCCAACGAGAGGAGTTTTCCGTTTCGTGAAGAAGGGGAATTTGAGTCCGAGATTTATTGGACCCTTCGAGATTCTCGAGCGAGTCGGTGGGTTAGCATACCGTTTGGCGTTACCTCCGGCCTTGAGTCATGTTCATAGCGTTTTCATGTTTCCCGGTGAGGAAATATGTTAGGATCCTAGTCACGTCATCGATTATGGCGAGATTGATATTGTCAAGATATTACTTTCGAGGAGCGTCCTTTGAAGATTTTGGAGCATCGTGAGAAACGATCGAGGCATAAGACCATCCCTTTGGTCAAAGTGCGGTGGTCGAGACACGGTGTCGAGGAGGCAACTTGGGAAACCGAGGATAGCATGCGTGCTAGGTACCCCGAGTTGTTTGTTTCTTAAGTTTCGGACGAAACTTATTTTTAGAGGGGTAGAATGTAATATCCGGTATTTTTCTTTCCCTTGTATTTTCATTTTTGGTATATTTCTCGGTCATAGTGACCCTCGTGTATCTTTCAAGATGTCCTTCTGTCAACCTGTTGAACCGTATTCTCGTTATTGTTCATTGTTTCAACTTTCCTCATATGAGTTCGACTTTGTTAGATCACCATTAATTTTTGGTGACTCCAAAATTCTAAATCTTTGCAATATTATAGAACATCAAGTTAGCTTTCCAATGGTTCAAACGGTGAGTCAATCGAGTCCGGACGAGAGAGTTATGGTCGTTTGATTTTGGCGATCACGCCGATCGAACTCGGCCGTGTCGTCCGACACGGCCCGTGCTGCACTTCGTCCGAATCGCCAAAGTTTCTGCTCAGACCCGACCGTGTCGTCCGACACGGCCTGCGCTGCACTCGTCCGAATCGCCAAAGTTTCGTCTCAGACCCGACTGTCGCCCGACACGGCCGTGCTGCACTCGTCCCGAATCGCCAAAGTTTCGTCTCAGACCCGACCGTGTCGTCCCGACACGGCCCGTGCTGCACTCGTCCGGAAGTGCGACCGATCGCCGACACGCCCGACCGTGTTCCGTGACACGGTCGAGTCATGCCGAAGTCGCCGTCGGACGGGTCATTGTCGGAAAGGGCCTCCGCCGCGCCGCGACCGTGTCCGGGCAGACACGGCGAGTCCTGTCGGCCAGTGCAACACGACCGTGCCGATCGTGGACACGGTCGAGTCCTGCCGCCGCCAGGTAACACGACCGTGCCGATCGGCACGGCCGTGTCCGGCAGCACCAACCCCTATAAATCCATTTTTTTCAAAGATTTTAGCCCATTTCTCCCCTTTTCTTCATCTTCAACCGAGAGAGTAAGCTTGAGGGAGGGTTTTTCCTTCACAAATCATTTGAGTGTTTGATTTTCTTCATCTCCTTTTGATCGTGAAGCCCGGACAATCAATCCAATGCGTGTTCTACGGATCTTAGTACTTGAATTTCCGAAGGTAACATCTCTAGAAACCTATTTTCGATTAATTTGGGGGTTTTGGGATTCTCTTCCGATTAGTTCCGTTTTGTTGGTGGATTCTTGATGAATATGATTAATATTGTTAGTATCTTTAGTTTCCTACGGATTCATGGATATTTTGTGGATTTTTACGGAATCGAGAGGGTTTGGTTGTGGTCCGCCCTCGTTGTTATTTTTGGTATGAATATACATGAATCGTAGGCGGGTTTTCGGGTGTATTCCATTTCCGTATTCGATTAGAGTTGGTTGTAATTATGTTCTTCGAATCGTTAGGTTTGGTTCCGTTGATTCCTAGTGTTCGTCGGTGATTATCCTTTCCGTTCGTTGCGTCAAAATATTCAAGGCAAGTATTCTTGGAAACCCTTATGCTTAACGTGAAATGATAATGTATATTGTGTGTGCTTTACTCACCTAGGGAGGGTCCGACGGGGCCTCGAGGGAATCTATGGCTTCGTCCTGGATTCATGAGTTTGATTCGCTAGCCAGCTCGGGAGGGTCCTTAGAGGCCTCGAGTGGGATTCGTGGCTTCGTCCCGGTCCTAGGTGACGTGTGGTGCTTGGTTTGTTTTATGAATATGGCCAGCTCGGGAGGGTCCTTAGAGGCCTCGAGTGGGATTCGTGGCTTCGTCCCGGTCCTAGGCAAATTAATTGTGACTGTTTGTTTCCGGAAAAGACATGTCTTGTTTTGGTTTTCGAAATGATATTGGTGCATGTACTATGAAATGTGTAAGCGATTGGTTTGCCTTGATTACTTGTACTAGCGTAATTGCTAACCCCTCTGGGGACCCGTTTTGGGGAAATTCTTGTTATGGATTTCAGGTTATGATTATCCGGACGAGCGGGCACCTGGACAGTACGAGGATGTTGGCCAGGGTCGTTGACATGTGCATTTGGGTCTTTCTATTTCTTTCGTCCACTTCGATTTGGTTGTTTTCTATATTTATAAATCGATAGATCAGATCGCGAGTACTTAGGCTTTTCAAATTCAACTCCGTGTTGTACTACTTTTAAATTGTTACATTGTTGGTTGATGATCATTTCGCCGGTTGCTCCGGGCATAACTTTTTATGTCTTATAATTAAATGTGTGTCCTCGCTAACCGGGATGGTTAGTCGAGTGGAGTTTTCTTGTTTGTAGCCTGGTGGGTCCCATGTGGGGGGTACACGGCGCTGTAATATACTCTGAATATCTCGGGGTGTTACATGTGCACGGACACATTTCCGGACCGGGCGTACTGTGACGTCCGTCTTGAGCCATAGTATATGGTCGTTCGTATATTTGGTTATGTTCGACAGTTGGGACTGATTGTTTATACGCCTTCGGGGTATATTCAGTAGTCGGTGGATTTCTTTGAGATCAGTATATATGAATTGTATAATGTCATGAGAATTATTATCATGTATAGCTGACCCTGTGGTTTGGGGCGAAATACTTGTATTTCAGGGCGAGGAAAGGGCAAGGCACAGGAGGAGCACAATGGCGACGGAAGATTCTGATGTATGCTATTTCAGGGGCCCCAAGTCTTTTGGTTGTTCGGTTATGTTTTAATTGTGACTTTCATTTTATTTTGTGTCGGATGAATGTACTAAAATTTGTTAGGTACTGCCCATCGTCATATGGTCTGTACCGAATTTGGATCCTGTGTATGTTTGTTTGTATCTAAAAACATGAATAACTCATACTCCACACTGGGGTTTTGATAAATATTATGGTACGGTGCCACGTCGTCAGATTTTAATGCATATTGTGATATCGCCTGGTGGGTCCCAGTAGGGGTCCACGGCACTGTAATAGCCACTGTTTTTGGGCTGTTACAACTACTGTTTGACTTTATATTTATGCAGCTAGATCCAGTTATACTTTTGTTCTGTTATTTTTCTTATTTTCACCTTATTTTTTTATGTAGCCAGGGTTCTGAATATTTTTTTTATGCAGCCATCTTTATTATTCACATATATATATATGTAGCGAACTTATGTTTCATTTTTTTGAGACAGCTTCTGTTTTTTATATATGTTGCCAACTTCTGTTTAGCATTGATCCTATATTTATGCAGCCATTATATTGTTCCTATATATATTCCTAGTACTATATTAGTATTCTTCTTTTAGAAGATAAAACCAATGATGGCAAAAGATAGTACGAGCAGCTATTTCAAACCTACAAAATTTATAGCACCTGGAAAATTAGCTCGTGCATGTGGTCAAACAACATTAAAGGCCACCAGAGATTCTCAAGGTAATGTTATGTTTTCTTATTATTCTGTTTTTTGTTCTGTAATTTTGACATTTTGGGTTTCCTTTTCCCCCATCCCCTCCTAAAATATAATGTTAAAACACCTCTCATGTTCTAATTCATTAGTGCACACAAACACAAGTCAAAATCTGAAAAAGTGGAATGAAGAGCAAGAATATGACTATGCAAACATTCACAACAATGGTAAACCTCTAACTGTGCATACACATTAATTTTTTAGGACATTCTATATGAAAAAATTATTATGTAATTGTAACAAATTACTTTATTTCCTTCCAAAAGGTGGAGTTCAAGCTCATACGCTTATTGTGCATTATGGTGAAGACGAACGGAGAGAAAATAATTTACTGAAGATAGTTCTTTCTAGGATATCTTGAGCATTTGTAGAAAGTTCATTGATATTTATTCGATTAGTTTCAAAGTCACGTATGGAGATGGCAAGCCGTTGAGGAATGATAAATATTTATTGGCTATGATGAAAGAACATGAAGGTGTAGAGCGAATTGACATCTATCTGATGTGGATGAAACAAGACAGCCATTATTCTTCAAATTGCCAGAATAGCATCCATCACTTAGTGAACCACGGCATGCTGAAACAAGAAAATATGCTGAAGGTAAGTGATTTACATATATTTGAATTAAGTGTGTTATAAATTTTGGTGTAATTTATAAATTAGTATAAATAATAGGCTTTTCATAATCAACCTAAGTAGTTAGATTCAACATACAAAATTTATGTTTCACTTAGACAATTTATATTTCAACATGTATAGATTCAACATATCAAATGAAGGAAAAGAAGCATGGAAAAATAGAACCAACTCTGGACCAACTTTTGATGTGAATTCAGTTGATGATGTTTCTCCCGATATTGGTATTGAATTTGAAATTACAACTGAATCAGGTAACCTAAGATTCTATCTGTATTTTGATGCTAATACATGTTAACTCTTGAAACAAACTGATCTCAACCTGTACTCTTATTAGATAGCCTAAAATAAAAGAAAGAGAGTTAGAGGACCTACTTTTATGCCCAAAGTTTGGGGACAGCCAATGGGTGAGCTGAGACAGGTTGCATTTAATGACTTGGGACAACCAAATGATGAAGAAAATTCATGTACTTTGGCTCATTTCTTGGGCACAATTGCTAAACATGGTAGATACTGTCCTCTTTATTATACTGACTGGAGAAAAATGCCTTATTCCTACAAGGCTGACATGTTAAAGATCGTTAAGGTTAGTAATTTTTTATTATGGTATATTTTTCTACTTGCATAATTTCTTTAAAGATATAATTTTTCTACAATGCTGATATGTTTTATTAACTCATATTCTGTAGGCAAAATTTAACTTTCCAGCAGGAAATGAACCTTACATTCTAAAGTCAATCAATAAGAAATGGAAAAGATGGAAAAACTTTGTGAAGACAAAGACATCTAACCCTAATGTACCTATTGTCGGTCAAGTTTCAAACCAATCCGATATGGTAGAAGATGAGCAGTTGAATGCCTTATTGCACATTGGACGTGTGACCAAACAAAGGTACATAGCATATATTTTTATTATATGTCTAACTAATTTGATTATCATTATCATCTTTTCTTTATTAAATTATTTCATGTTTTTTTCAATTCACTTAGGTGATTAGTCAAAAGAATAGACAAACATGTGCTGATTTGAAAGTACATCATCGCATGGGAAAGAAGAGCTATGCATTAGTGAGGGGAGCTTCGGTAAATTTCTCTTCAAATTAATATATATTTCTTCAATTTACGCATCATTTTATAATTTCATATCTAACACATGTGCAGAAAAAGAAGAACGGAAGATATCCAACTAGAGCTGAATTGTTTAAGGAATGTTATTTTATAGAGGACGATCCAAATATAAATTATGCCATAAAGGAAGCTATTGTGAGTTAATTTAATTTACTTTATTCAACTTGTTAAATTTATTGACCACTTAATAATATATGATGGTTATAGAATCAGATGGAACAACTAGAAGAAGAGAAACTTCAAGATGAAAAGGAACTTGAACCTGGGAAGTGGGAACTCAAAAGATATCAATTCCTATCCCAAATCAAATGACTCATTGGCAAAGGTAATGGGGAAGGAAAAAAATGAATATGTGCATATGGTTGGTTTGGGAGTTAGTCAATCTGATGTATACGGGCCACTTCCAAGTCGTGATGCAAGTTACAGACTTGCCATGGAGTACAAAGAGAAATATGAGGCTCTAGCAGCTGCACGAGAGTCTAAACACAATAATGCTCCACTATCATCTTCAAATAATCAACGATTATCAGCACCAGCTTCACGCTCAAGGCAATTTCGGGTAAAAAAATATTTATCTATTGATTAATAGATTTAATATGTGAATGAAGGTCTTAAAAGGATAGCTACTCAATGTTATACAGGTGCATTCTAGAGTTGTTTTAAGCAGTTTGGAGGATATAAATGAAATTGTTGCAAGTGGCTATGTTAGTGATATGAATTCTATAAGAGTAAATGGTGAAGAGTTGGGATCTGGGTGGTGCGAGATAACTGTTCAATGTCAATTTAGAAATGATGTACGTTTGCTTAAACCTTACGATCACATACAAATGATAGGAGACTCTCTTGGAGCACCTGTTGCGTGGCATCTATCTTTGGTATGTATAAATAAGTTTCCTTTTAATACTCCAGCTTTATTGTTCTAGTTTATTGGAAATGCAGCTTCTGTTCTGTTTTTTCTTTTATGTAAGAATAAGAACTTGGAAAATGTTGCATCTATTGATAGGATCTACAGGAAGTAATAAGCTGTAAGAAAGCTCACTGTGTTCTATTGAAATTGTAAGAAAATGCTGTTTTATGCGATTGTGAATGGCATTTTATATATAGTGTAAGCTCGCTGTTTTTTGTTGACAAAATGCTATTTTCTTACATTATAAGAAAGCTCAATGTTTTATGGGATTGTAAGAAAATGCTGGTTTAACTAAAAAAAATAGGTTACTTACATTATGTTTGTTTTTGCTTTGTTTACATTATGTGATTGGCAGAGGCTTTACATTAATTAAACAGCTTTTCTTTGCTTTAAATAGAATTATGCTTACATTAATTTTTTATTTGAATACATTATGTTTGTTTATGTTTTCTTTTAACATTTGATACTTTATGTTAATTTAACAATGGACTAAAAATATTTTTTTACATACATGTTGCTTTGGAAGAAAGTGAAGATTGATGCAACATATATGTGATTGGTAGAGGCTAGAGAAATCGTATATTAGTGGGGATTTTACATTTTGTTTCCACTATTAATATTTTATTGGGAGGACTTGGATGAAAGTGCTAATTGCTACAACATGTGGTTTATGGGTATTTTTGAAAATGAACTCATATATCCAGCATATGGTATTTTTTGTTGAATTTAGTATATATGTCTTGGTTTTGTATGGTGGAGAAAGAAATTTTGTTGTACTGGTTGGCATTTTATGAATGTAAACAAATTTGCTTTTGTTTTGCTGAAACATGAATTAGATGTATATTTATTGCTCTTGACAATGAATTTTTAGTTTGTTGATTGTGAACAGGTTGATTATATATATATATATATATATATATATATATATATATATATATATATATATATAGAGAGAGAGAGAGAGAGAGAGAAACTTTTGCGACACTTATTTGTGTCTAATGAAACCTGCGCTTGTGACACTTATCTGTGTCCAATAGAATTTGTTCTTGCAACACTTACTTGTTTCTTATAGAAACTATTGGAGATACAATTAAGTGTCCCAAAATAAAAATGTAAGGACGTTTATTTGTGTCTAGTGAAACTATTCAAACATCTATAAGTGTCTCAAAAAAAATATAGGGACATTTAATTATGTTCTATAAATCATTAAATGACATATATAAGTGTCGAGTAAGATTATATTTAGGGACACTTTAAATGTCTCAAACAAGTGTCCCAAAACTTAACGCGATCCCTTATCTTGCAATACTTGCATAAACATCACAAAACTCAAAAGTGTCCCAATATGTAGATATTGGGACACTTTGGCACGTCCCCATATCCCATTTTTGTTGTAGTGATAAGAGCAGCCAGTGTTTCTTCCATAGGGTTGCGCCCTGTGAGATAACTACTGCGACAGATGGTGCAATAGGTGGACCTGTCTCAATAGCCGCTGTAGCCACTGGAGGTGCTCTAGGAACAGCTTCCAACTTTGAATACTTCTTAGTCTTCATCTTCTTCTTCTTCTCGATAGATGAAGGGGAGTTGGCATCGGGAACAGGTGTCTTCTTGCCGACAGGCTTCTTATTGCTGTCAACAGATTTGTTTTTTGCCAGGTGATCAGTGACATCTAGGGATCAATCGATGTGGGGAGGGAGAATAGGCTTGGCCTTTCGGCGAAAAGAAGTGCCTTGTTGAATACGGTCGGCTTGGAACCACCGAGAAACTTCCCAACAAGGATCTTCTTGGCGTTGGGTGACTACTGTATGCCAAATCTGGTCAGGATGTAATTCAATATCAAGCCAAAAGACTTACTGGCAGGGTTCGGTTTGGAACCCTTTTCCTGAAGCTGTTTTAAGATCACCTGGAACCATTTGACTTTCTCTCCGGGCATGATAGCCACCATCATCCATAATCTCAGACTAGTGCACATCTCGAATGCTCCAGTCTTATTTTCAACCACTTTGCATCAAAATCATGCAGATACAGGTAAGGCAAAGTGAAATTTTTCTTATGGTTAGAGTTGGCCTTTAGCAATTCACCAGACCCCAAAGATTCCAGTTCCTCTAAAGTCAGACCATCAGGGGACAGTTTCTACAGTCACTCGAGGAGTTCCTAGTTAATGGATATTTCCTTTTCTTGGAGGGTACTAACAACAGCGGTGACGACAGAGCCCTTCTTCTCGGACGCATACATGAACTCGGCGTCAAGAAAAAATTCCTCTACAATTTGTTCGTCGTATTTCTCCGAGTTCAAACTACCCAATCCGTAGAGACCCTTTTACTTGACACGCGAGATGACTAAGTTCATCCCTATCATGTCCTCATCTTCAGAAGTAATTCGCTCTTGAAGAATAGAGCGTGCAAATATACGAACTGTCAATAATCATGTCCTTCTTTTTCACAGATAGAGATGAAGTTTAAGAAGAAGACATATTCGCAGAGAGAGATAGAAAAAGTAGGTTTGAAAGTTTGAAGGTTATATAGGTTGTATGTCGTAGGCTTGATAATTATGTAGAAATCGAAAGAGTCTGTGGATCAACATACTGGCCCTTCTATAGTGTACATGGAAGCTAGATTGCAGTGAACGGCCAGACTTAAGGAATGGGAACCGTCTTTGTATGAACATACAGGATGAATTTAGATGTAACTGGGTTCCACTATTACACGATACTGTGGTTTGAATTTTGAAATTGTGTTTTTAAGGTATTAGAGTCTAGGTGTCGATTCAGTATTGGGAGATAAATTGTTTCAAATTCAGACAATGCACGTGGACTAGAAATTGTTTGAAAGGTTTAAGTGTATGAATTTATATACGCCTAAAATATTAATTAAAATCCTACAGTGTATGTGTTGTATCCGCTAAAATGCAGCATTCTCCCTTAAAAGGTACATACAAGATTCAATTCTTAAAGAAATTTTGGATTAATGTTCACTACGCCATATATGGGCTTCAGTCACATCTAAAAAAGTGTGCTCATAGCCCAAAAAGTGTTGGTATAAGAGAAAAACGGCATATGATAATGCAGAAGTACATCTGATAATGATGCAGGTGACAAATGTTGTCTGCAAGCGACTTATGTCAACTGTAAAACTAAGATGTGTGGAAGGTAGTTGACTACTATATGGAACAATTAGTACGAATGCAGCAGATAAATATGATGAATGCAATAAAACACGCAAGCACCTATAGTGGTTTCAGAGGTGGGGTAATCCTCTATTAGTCCACTTTTCTCAAAACCAATTGGAGATGAATTCACTATAACTCTCAACCAGTGATAAATGTTACAATGATTCAAACCAGTTACAACAACTTCCAACCAGTGGAAACTCATGCCGTTGCAACTCCCTTGATTTCCTAACACCTCCTGATTGAAAACCCGTAGATGCCTCAACAACCCGCAAGCTGTCTATCACCTTCCAATCAAGAACCCGTGGATGCCTTATCAGTCGCGAAACTTCTGAAACCTCGTTCACAGAAGTACCTCGTACTCAAACTTTTAAGACAACAGTTTTTTTCTTCTCCAACTTTAAGATCTTCTCAGAATATGACTTGTTAAGCTTTGGTCTTCATGATGCTATTGTTTGCTTTGTTCGCTTGAATGTTTTTTTCGCATCTTACTTTGCACATTCCTGTAATATCCGGATTTATTACTGTGTATTTTACCTGTATTCGAACCCTGTATTATTTGGAATTGTGATCTTGATGATTGGAGTATGATATTTCTTACATTGGTATCTTTGTACATAAGTATATCAACATGCAAAATTTCTCATGCAAACTCGTGATAGCGCACGCTAAGAATGTAGCTTAACGCGCGCTATCGGCTACTACTAGCGCATGCTACGTATGTAGGAGTTGCGTGCGCTAGGCACTCAATTATTGAGCTGGGCGGCTAGCACATGCGCCAGCCGGGACATGGGTTTGGGTAAGATTCCCGTGGACGAACCTGGACAGTTTTGAAGTCAACTCTTATTAGCGCGCGCTAAGGAATGCTTAGTAGCTTGCGCTAATCTGCTTTGTGCAGAAAGTTTATATATGGGCCAGCACTCCATTTTTATTCCCATTTCCTTCGTTCATTCTTCAGTTTTGAGATACCAGAGGGAAATAATTATCCTCCTAACATACTTAGAACACATCTACTTGATCCTTGAACATTGGATATTACTTGTGAGTGATCATTGAAGTGAAGTAACACCTTGAAGTGGCATATAACCAACCGGAGTCGGATTCTACCTTGTGGTTCAATGATTTCATCATATTAAGGTATGTTGATTCTATCTTCAACTCTAGATTCGTGTTATGGAGAATAAGATGATCATGTTAGCTAGTATTGATCTTCTTGGATGAATTATCCAAAGCACATCATGTTTGGAATATTGAGAAGAATGTGCCTTAAGTACCTTTATTATGAACATCATGATTCGAATCTTATTACATTGAACAAGTAGAGGAAGTTTCTATCATTGGTAAATCCGAATTTAGTAGGTGTCTTCATAGCAATCATGGACTAGACTTTAGTATCACTATTGTTAGACGGATATAAGAGATTAATCATGGAAGGATTTATCTTGGAATGTTAATCAAACTACAGGGTGATAGTTTTCATTGATATTAAGGTGTTGATATCGACCGTTAAGCCTTTCGAATTATCGCATGAAGAATTGTATTTGAAATGGAATATGGTTTTATAATAGTATACATATTCTTGAATCCGAAGTTGTTGTTATCCGTAAGATCATTCATAACCGTATGAACATGATATTCATGGAGGTAACATGAATTAACACTGAAGATTTCATTGGTTTGATCATGATGAGATCAGTCTACTGCCCAGTAGTGAACTGCCATGCACAGTTAGCGCACGCTAAGCTATATAGATTAACGTGCGCTATCGAGCACGAGTTAACGTACGCTACGTTTGGTACGTAATGTACGTTAGGCCATCAGTCGAGTCAGTCGGCTGATCAGTGAGGTACTGACCATGCATAGTTAGCGCACGCTAGGCTTTGTTGTTTGCGTGCGCTATCGATCAGACTTAATGCACGCAATACTAAATACCTAGCGTACGCTAAGAAGTTCAGGCAGATTGCGTTTTATGAACTTTCGGCCGTAATTTTGGATTGTTAGACATTCGTACGGCATGAGATAAATTCTAGATTATTTCTTTTGTTAACGTTCGAGCTTGTTACGTGATTGATTGAAGGGGCGACCTTCGAGTGTTTCGTGGAAGTTTTGTCCTTGTCTTCGAACTGAGGCAAGTACTCTAATAAGAATTGTTTATATTATGATAATTATCATGTGATTGTATTGTGTAAATGTGTTGTGATTATATGTCCACCATGCGTTGATCCGACGGGAATCATCATGGGAATCTATAGCTGTGTGCGTTGGATCGTTGGACAGGTAGTTCCACCATGTGTTGGTTCGACGGGATCATCATGGCATCTATAGCTGTGTGCGCTGGATCGTTGGAATACCATCAGTATGTTGGAAACTATTACGATATGATATGTGTTGTTGATATTTCTCGTTGGAGAAACTTGTCATGATATAATTGTTGATTATATCACTGTTGTATGATTATTGTACTTGTACTAGCATCGTTGTGCTAACCCCTGCGGGGGTGAACATTTGTTTATGTTCAGGATCCAAGAGAGCGGGGAAACAACCACTGGAGCTGCATGACGACGAGGGTGCAGAGTGATGTTCCGGCCGGGTTTTATTATCTGTTGTTTGTTGGTTATTTCAATCGCACTCGAAAAGGCCGTCCGCTTTAAGATGTTTGGATTTTGGTGATGTATTAATAACCCTTCATTGGATAATTGTATTCTCGGTATTGAACAAGACTGTTGTATTTTATTTCAGTGATTTCATAAGTTGGTATCTGCTATTGTCTTCTCGCTTCTTCAGCCTTGTAAATTCTTACGTAAAGGATTTACGGCGCTGTAATATTCCTGAATATATCGGGGGTGTTACAGAATATGGTATCAGAGCTAAGATTATGGATATCTTGGCCATTGGGTTAAAATAGGGGTCATTTACGTCTTTTGAGGTAACCGGCTGTGAATGACTTCACTGCACTGCCTACGTTTTCATGCGAACGGTGGTTGTAAGTTCCAAAACTCTATCTCGTTCTTTACATGTTGTACCTCTTTATACTTGAACATTAGAACGATGTTGTTTCCTGTATATTGAGTATCTATGCTTACAGTATGTTGAGAGGCGGACGTGGACATGGTCGGGGTCGTGGACGCGGACGAAGGAATGCTGAAAGGGAGGAGTCGCCTTCTAATCAGGCCAGTCATAGCTCAGGCGAGCCACAACGATCCATCAATAACGAACCGGAACCTGCTGTACCAGAAACCCTTCGTCAAGTGGTGAATCAAATGACTCAGTTCGCTCAGGTCATGGACCGAATGCAGGTGGCGGTGGGATTTCAGCAGGGAGATGGACAGCAAAGGATCCCAGAAATGGGAAATCGAGGTGACCGATGGTTGCAAGAAGTAGCAAAGATGCAACCACCCAAATTTGACGGCTTTTCCGAGACTCCCACTTAGGATCATTGGTTGAAGGAATTGGAGAAAATTTTTGCTGGAATTAATTGCCCAGACGACAGGAGAGCTCCTATTGCCCAGTACTTTCTGATAGGGGAAGCATCCGAGTGGTAGGAAGCTATCTGACCTACAGATCATGATGCTGATTGGACAGAATTTAAAATGATGATGGAAGCTCAGTACTGCCCTCGTCCTGTGAGGGAAGCCAAAGTTCGGGAGTTTTTCTCCGCTCAGCCATCAGACGAACCCGTATCCCAGACCATTAAGACGTTTAATCAGCAGTTAGCATTTGTTCGACATCTGGTCAGAACATATGTAGAGATGATGATTCACTTTGAAATGAGGATGAAACTAGAAATCGAGAGGTACATGTTCGGTTTTGAATGTACCACTCTCCGCCAATACCAAGATAAGGCGTTGGCTTACGAAATCAAGGAAGCAGCAATGGAAAAGTTTACGGAGTCGAAGAAGCAGAAAGTCTCTGGTACTTTCACAGAGCACAAGAACAGCGGGCCTCGCAAAGCCCAGTCATCCTTTTATTCTTTCAAGAAACCTACGCACCCATCTAAGAGCAGAAAGAATTTCGGAACAATGTCAGCCACGACGGATACAGCTAGGAAGTGCTTTAACTGTGGTCGCCCAGGCCACCTTTGGCGTGATTGTTTGCGCACTCCAATTACATGTTTTGATTAAGGACAGGAAGGGCACCGGGCGATGTTTTGCAAGGATGCCACCAAGTACAATGGAACCCGTACATCACAATCAGTTCAGAAAGAAGCTAGTATCCAACAGACGCAGCAAAGTGTTCAAATGCCTCAAAATTTTGGCCGCGGACGAGGCAAAGGACAATGGGACTGAAAGGGGACATCGAGTGCCGGATCTGTTCCCCCACGTCTCTACGAGATGAGGAGGACAGACGATCAGGATGCTGCTATCGCATCAGGTACTGTCCAGATCCTTTCCCAGCCAGTTAGCATTTTATTCGATACAGGAGCTACGCATCCTTTTATATCCTTGTCTTGTGTAAATCGTTTGAATATTTCTGGTTTTCATACTTGTGAACCTTATGTTGTTGGTTTACCGAGTGGAGAGAGGATTGTTGGGAACTTAGAGACTAGAGATTTCCCTGTGTCATTTGGGGGTAGGGAATGGCTCTCAAATCTAATTGTGATAGAAATGCAAGGAGACGACCTGATACTCGGAGACGATTGGCTTAATCGATATGGAGCTATTGTAAACTACCAAAGGAGAAATATTTCGCTGATAGCTGACGATGGTTTCGAAGTACTGTTTGAGGGGTGGAAACCAGGAAGCTCAGGAAAGTTGATCAAGGCGATGAAAGGTGTCAAATTGTTGAAACAGGGCTGTACCGGATACTGGTGCTATGCAATGAAGAAAGAAGACGAAATTGTGGAACTTTCATCCATTCCTGTTGTTAACGAATTTCCAGATGTATTTCCTGACGAGTTACCTGGACTACCTCCACAAAGGGATGTAGAATTTACCATTGAACTGGAACCCGGAGCTACACCAATTTCTAAGGCGCCGTATCGTATGGCACCAACTGAGATGTATGAACTGAAAAAGCAGCTGGAGGAGTTACTAGACAAAGGCTATATTCAGCCAAGCATTTCGCCCTGGGGAGCGCCGGTTCTTTTTGTCCGAAAGAAGGATGGATCGCTTCGACTGTGTATCGACTATCGAGAGTTGAACAAGATGACGATTAAGAACAAATATCCGTTGCCACGGATTGATGATTTATTTGACCAGTTGCAAAGAGCAACAGTATTTTCTAAAATCGATCTGAGATCAGGATACCATCAGCTGAGGATTAAGGAATCTGATGTTCCAAAGTCAGCATTCAGAACTCGCTACGGACACTATGAGTTTGTAGTGATGCTGTTTGGTCTCACTAATGCACCTGCTATATTCATGCAGTTGATGAACCGAGTGTTCATCGAATATTTGGATAAATTTGTGGTCGTGTTCATTGATGACATTCTAGTGTATTCTAAGAGCCCGGGGGAACATGCGCAGCATTTGCGGATAGTATTAGAACTTTTGATAAGCGAGCAACTGTATGCCAAACTCTCTAAGTGTGAATTCTGGCTAAAGGAAGTAATGTTCCTCGGTCATGTAGTATCAGCTGAAGGATTCCGAGTAGATCCTCAGAAGATTGAAGCGATTTTGGATTGGAAGCCTCCAAAGAACGTGAAAGAAGTTCGAAGCTTCTCAGGACTTGCTGGATATTATCGTCGATTCGTGGAAGGGTTTTCTAAAATCTCCCGCCCACTTACTCGACTCCTGCAGAAAACTCAAAAGTTTGAGTGGAACGAGTCATGTCAGACTAGTTTTTATGAATTGAAGGAGAGATTGACGACAACACCAATTTTATCACTTCCACAGGGGACTGGAGGATTCATAGTTTACAGTGATGCTTCGAACCAAGGACTCGGATGCGTATTGATGCAGAATGACAAAGTGATCGCCTATGCATCGCGATAGCTGAAACCCTATGAAGTGAATTATCCAACACATGATTTAGAGCTAGCAGCAGTAGTTTTTGCTTTGAAAATCTGGAGACATTACCTGTACGGGAGTCACTGTCAGATCTTTACTGATCACAAGAGTCTCAAATACATCTTTAGTCAGAAAGAACTAAACATGCGGCAAAGAAGATGGTTAGAGCTGATTAAGGACTACGACTTGGAGATTTTATATCATCCAGGCAAAGCAAATATGGTGGCCGATGCACTTAGCTGCAAGCCTGTTTCTATTCAGATGCTGGAGACTCTAACCTCCCAACTTAACCTTCAACGAGAGATGATTAGAGAAGGAATTGAAGTGTGGTTACAAAGAGTCCAAGGACAACTGTGCGTGATGGAATTAACTTCATCATTAACCGAAGAAATCAAATATAGACAGACAGATGATTCTCTGATGATTCAGTTACGTGATGAAGTGATCAAAGGAAAGGCCCCCGGATTCCTAATTCATGATGGTGGAGTTTTGAGATTTTAGATCCGACTCTGCGTTCCTGATATCGATGTACTGAAACAGACGATTATGAAGGAAGCTCACAACTCGCCCTATTCTATCCACCCGGGCACCAGTAAGATGTATAAGGACTTGAAACAGAATTTCTGGTGGGGCAACATGAAGAAAGATGTAGCAGACTATGTTTCAAAATGCTTGACTTGTCAGCAAGTTAAGATCGAGCATCAACGACATGCCGGGATGTTGAAGCCGCTTCCGATTCCTGAATGGAAGTGGGAGGACATATCGATGGACTTTATTACTAGTATGCCGAGAACCAAGACAGGAATGAACATGATTTGGGTGATAATTGATCGTTTAACCAAATCAGCTCATTTTCTAGGCATTAAGGATACGTGGGGACCAGAGAGGTTGGCACGAGTATTTATTTCGGAGATAGTTCGATTGCATGGTACACCGAAGACCATTATTTCTGATCGAGACGGCCGTTTTGTGTCTCATTTTTGGAAAGCAGTTCATAAGGCATTGGGGACCGAATTGAACTTCAGTACAGCTTATCACCCGCAGACTGACGGCAATGCGAGAGGACCATTAAAACGGTGGAAGACATGCTAAGGGCCTGTGCCTTAGATTGGTCAAACGATTGGGAAATTCATATTGAATTTACCTACAACAATAGTTGGCATGCTTCCATTAAGATGGCACCATTTGAGGCATTATACGGGAGAAGATGCAGATCGCCCCTATGCTGGGACGATTCATCAGACTTGATCGGAATAGAACCAGAGTTGATCGTACAGACTCGAGAGAAGATAGCTTTAATTCGTGATAGACTGTTAACCGCCCAGAGTCGACAGAAATCTTATGCAGACGTACGCCGTCGCCCTTTGGAGTTCAGTACGGGAGACCACGTACTTTTAAAGGTTTCTCCTACTTGGGGAATCTATCATTTCGGAAGGAAAGGAAAGCTGAGTCCGAGATATATCGGACCATTTGAGATACTTGAGAGAGTTGGAGAGTTGGCATACATATTGGCATTGCCGCCGTCATTGTGCCATGTTCATAACATGTTCCACGTATCCCAGTTACGGAGATATATACCAGATCCTAGTCATGTCATTGATTTCGGCGAGATCGAAGTCGCTCAAAATGGGACATTTGAAGAAATACCGGTCAAGATACTCGAGAGTCGAGTTAAGAAGTTGAGGAACAAACCCATCATTTTGGTCAAAGTTCAATGGTCACATCACGGAGTGGAAGAAGCCACATATTATTTTTGTCTTGAGTTTCGGGACGAAACTCCTTTTTAGTAGGAGAGTATGTAATATCCGGATTTATTACTATGTATTTTACCTGTATTCGAACCCTGTATTATTCGGAATTGTGATCTTGATGATTGGAGTATGATATTTCTTACATTGGTATCTTTGTACATAAGTATATCAACATGCAAAATTTCTCATGCAAACTCGTGATAGCGCACGCTAAGAATGTAGCTTAACGCGTGCTATCGGCTACTACTAGCGCACGCTATGTATGTAGGAGTTGCGTGCGCTAGGCACTCAATTATTGAGCTGGGCAGCTAGCACATGCGCCAGCCCGGACATGGGTCCGGGTAAGATTCCGCGGACGAACCTGGACAGTTTTGAAGTCAACTCTTATTAGCGCGCGCTAAGGAATGCTTAGTAGCATGCGCTAATCTGCTTTGTGCAGAAAGTTTATATATGGGCCAGCACTCCATTTTTATTCCCATTTCCTTCGTTCATTCTTCAGTTTTGAGAGACGAGGGGGAAATAATTATCCTCCTAACATACTTAGAACACGTCTACTTGATCCTTGAACATTGGATATTACTTGTGAGTGATCATTGAAGTGAAGTAACACCTTGAAGTGGCATATAACCAACCGGAGTTGGATTCTACCTTGTGGTTCAGTGATTTCGTCATATTAAGGTATGTTGATTCTATCTTCAACTCTAGATTCGTGTTATGGAGAATAAGATGATCATGTTAGCTAGTATTGATCTTCTTGGATGAATTATCCAAAGCACATCATGTTTGGAATATTGAGATGAATATGCCTTAAGTACCTTGATTATGAACATCATGATTCAAATCTTATTACATTGAACAAGTAGAGGAAGTTTCTATAATTGGTAAATCCAAATTTAGTAGGTGTCTTCATAGCAATCATGGACTTGACTTTAGTATCACTATTGTTAGACGGATATAAGAGATTAATCATGGAAGGATTTATCTTGGAATGTTAATCAAACTATAGGGTGATAGTTTTCATTGATATTAAGGTGTTGATATCGATCGTTAAGCCTTCCGAATTATCGCATGAAGAATTGTATTTGAAATGGAATATGGTTTTATAATAGTATACATATTCTTGAATCCGAAGTTGTTGTTATCCGTAAGATCATTCATAACCGTATGAACATGATATTCATGGAGGTAACATGAATTAACACTGAAGATTTCATTGGTTTGATCATGATGAGATCAATCTACTGCCCAGTAGTGAACTGCCATGCATAGTTAGCGCACGCTAAGCTATATAGATTAACGTGCGCTATCGAGCACGAGTTAACGTACGCTACGTTTGGTACGTAACGTACATTAGGCCATCAGTCGAGTCAGTCGGCTGATCAGTGAGGTACTGACCATGCATAGTTAGCGCACGCTAGGCTTTGTTGTTTGCGTGCGCTATCGAGCAGACTTAACGCACGCTATACAGAATACTTAGCGTACGCTAAGAAGTTCAGGCAGATTGCATTTTATGAAATTTCGGCCGTAATTTTGGATTGTTAGACATTCGTACGACATGAGATAAATTCTAGATTATTTCTTTTGTTAAGGTTCGAGCTTGTTACGTGATTGATTGAAGGGGCGACCTTCGAGTGTTTCGTGGAAGTTTTGTCCTTGTCTTCGAACCGAGGCAAGTACTCTAATTATAATTGTTTATATTATGATAATTATCATGTGATTGTATTATGTAAATGTGTTGTGATTATATGTCCACCATGCGTTGATCCGACGGGAATCATCATGGGAATCTATAGCTGTGTGTGCTGGATCGTTGGACAGGTAGTTCCACCATGTGTTGGTCCGACGGGATCATCATGGGAATCTATAGCTGTGTGCGCTGGATCGTTGGAATACCATCAGTATGTTGGAAACCGTTATGATATGATATGTGTTGTTGATATTTCTCGTTGGAGAAACTTGTCACGATATAATTGTTGATTATATCACTGTTGTATGATTATTGTACTTGTACTAGCATCGTTGTGCTAACCCCTGCGGGGGTGAACATTTTTTTATGTTCAGGATCCAAGAGAGCGGGAAAACAACCACTGGAGCTGCATGACGACGAGGGTGCAGAGTGATGTTCCGGTCGGGTTTTATTGTCTGTTGTTTGTTGGTTATTTCAATCAGTACTCGAGTGCGTCGTCAGTTTAAGATGTTTGTATTTTGGTGATGTATTAATAACCCTTCATTGGATAATTGTATTCTAGGTATTGAACAAGACTGTTGTATTTTATTTCAGTAATTTCATAATTTGGTATCTGTTATTGTCTTCTCGCTTCTTCAGCCTTGTAAATTCTTACGTAAAGGATTTACGGCGCTGTAATATTCCTGAATATATCAGGGGTGTTACAATTCCGATCTTCATATATTTATAGTATGATTCTTGAGCTTCTTCATAGCCGTTGCATCTTGTAACAAATCCGTCCGTTGGAGAGTGGACTTATTTGTTTATTATTTTATTTCTTTGCACGACTTGATTCACTTTCTTCAAATCTGTCTGTTTGAAGAATCTTCCCGTTGCACTGATTTTCTTGATTTGTATATTCATAAGTCTTTATGGCGTGGATTTTAAGGAATATTTTATTCCTAACTTTTCGGGAATCATTCGTTCTCTCTCATTGAATTTATGTCCGCATGTCTTTTCATTATTGTTGACTTTTCAAAGCTTTGCTGACGTGGAGTGAGCTTCTTCGAAAACTTAGCTACAGAATAAGTTTGGTCAACCTCCTCTGATGTTCTGTTTGACCGAAAACTTTGTCTGATAAAGAACTCGTCTGTAGTCAACCTACAGTTGCTGTTTTACTTTGACCTAATGTTGCCTGAAAAACTTATCTGATGATATATCATACGTGGTCAAATCCAGGTGATGTTTTGTGTTGACCAGACCTTCTCCGATAATAAGTTGTCTGCGGTCAAACTTCTCTGATAAACTCTGTTGACCAGAACTCCTCTGATAATAGGTTGTCTGATGATAACATGTTTGTGGTCAACCTTCTCTGATCTATTTGATTTGACCAACACTCGGCTGAACTTTTGTCGCCTCTCTTGATATTTCTGTTGACCAAAACTCGCCTGATAAAAAGGTCGCCTGATAACTTATCTGATATATCTTCGGTTCTATCCTTAGCTGATTTTTAACTGATTATCTTCAGATCAATCTTAGCCTACATCAATGGCTCATAGAAGATACTCATTTGGTTCTTCTTTACAAGGCCAAGTACTTAGAGTATACATTTGAATAAGTCACAAGTACAGGAATGACATCATCAAAATCTAACAAGTATTCCTAACAATTTACCCCTATTTTGATGATGGCAAAACTTTAAACATTCAAATGTAAAACAAGTCAGCACAAACATAAAGTACAAGAAAAAATCAAACCCAGTCTGTTTGAGACAACTAGTGGTTGTCATTTAAGTGACTGTTATAAATTTTTGGAGTTATTACGTTACAGTTCGGAACAGTTTAAATGAAAAATTACAAGTAAAAATGAAAATTACAAGTAAATTGTAAATTACGAATAAATTACAAGTAATAAAATCATCTTCCTCCTCTGCCTCTTCCTCTTTCTCTAATCTGCTTTGTTGGAGGAAGTGTTTTCAATGGTTTTGCTCCAATATCTTTTTATAACTGGGGCTAACTCATATTTCTTTTTGACCACTAAGGAAGCAAACTGCTGCTGGTCTAGAGATGTGAAATTCAATGCATACTTCTTTAATCTCTTCATGAAGAACAATTTCATCACGTTCTCCATTCATGAGTGTGGATGCTTCTTGAGGTCTTAAATCTGGGATCATGGGATATGCATTGAAATCATTTTCAGCATTTTCAAAATTTCCCAAAGTTTGTAGAAATTCATCTCCATGAAGTTGATGAGCGTTTATTGTGGGATAAGTCCTTATCTTGAAGTATTTCCCATAGGTAGTACTTCTCAATTAATTTCTTTTTGCACTTCCCCACATATATTCTGCCTCAGCAGGCATGAATTCTTCAACAAATTGGAGTTCTTTGCCTTCCTATTGGAATCTCACCTCTGAATTTTGTCCAGTTCTTTTTCTCTTGGCTGTAGGTGGGTCTGATGGTGCAGCTGGCTCTTTCCTTTTTAGGCTAGAACTATCTGTCTGAATCAGAGGGAGGTCTTGTTGATTTTTTGTTCTTTCTTCTTGTTTTTCTTTCCCCCTATTCTCATTTTCCTCCTTTTTGCTAGCATCAAGAATTTTGGCTAGATGTTCCTCCACCCTAATCATAAAGTCAGACATGCCAAGAGGCATTCTGGAGTTTGTGGGTGGTGGGGAGGGTTCCTTCTTGTTGATAAGGGTGTCCAATTTTTCATTTATGGTTTTCAGCTCAGGTTTGACCTCAGTAGCCAGGAGTTGGGCAACTGTCTCTTCCACAATTCGTCTGACCATCTCAGTGAAATTTGATGGCAGTTGAATTTCAGGTTCCATCTGATGAGCATGATTCTCTCCTGAGCTTTCCTGTGCTGATTTCCTAGCTATAGATTTTTCAGATGGCAAGCTCCTATCAGGTGCTCCCTGATCAGGTGGGGTTTTATCAGGAGTGCCTGATCTATCATCTGAAGTGGGCTGATGTGAGTTGGATGCTTGATCAGGTGCATCATGGTCATCAGCCTCATCATCTCTTCTTTCCTCCTATTTTCTTTCTCCTTCTTCTTTTTCATATTCTTCTTCTTCTTCTTCTTCTTCTTCTTCTTCTTTCTTTTCTTCTTCTCTTATCTCCTCCTCTTTGTATACTTTCCTTTCAACTTCTTCTTTTTCAACTCTTTCTTCTTCTTTCTGTTCTTCCTTTTCCTCCTTTTCGACTCCATCTTTCTTTTATTTTTCTACTATTTTTTCAACACTTTCAACTTTTTCAACTTCAATAATTATGATTTCTTTTTCTTTCTCTCCTCCTTCTCCATTCTTTTCCCTTTCTACTTTGCCTTCCTCTCCAAGGGTTTCACCTCGTAATACACCCTTCATGACCTGTAGGATGAACTGGTCCATATTTTGTTTAAAGTGAGACATGAACCAGTTATCCTGGAGCAAAAACTTTACATTTGTCTCTTGACAGAAAAATATTAATAAGTTGCTCAGTAGCCTGGGGGTGTTCTCAGGTACTCCTCTCAACAAACTCTCTCAATTGAGTGAACGTGAGTGTTTTTAATTCCTTCCACACTACAAAATATTTACAAAGGAAAATTTAAGAGATTGTTGTTTCACCATTTTCAATTGATCTGTGGTGAGGATCAGGGGATTGGTCTCCCTGAGATTGAGATAATATCCAGATTCTGGTATATCAATGGTTTCTTCAGCCTCTTCTTCCTCAGTAGCACTTGGAAGTGTTAAGACAGGGATTATCTCTGCCACTCCCTCTGAGGAGTGAACAGGTTCATTTTTATGTTGATCTTCGAGTGTAGCTGGTGCATGTGATATGACCATCTGCATCTGATCAGGTTGTTCTGCAATCGTTGCAGGTGCAGGTGATGTGGCAGTTTGTGGTTCTTCTTCTTCTTCTTCTTCTTCTTCTTCTGAAGAGTAGTCTACCAGACCTCTCTGTCTCTTAGAGGGCTGATCAGGTGAGGAGTGGATGTAGATGACTTCCTCCGGTTCAGGTGATTTCCTATTGAATATCTTGGACAGAGGAATGTTGTCTAAGTCAGTCATCTTCAGGTGGGATCACAGGTGCAGATGACTTTGACTGAATCTCAGTTGCAGGGGAGCTAACGTCATCTCCTCTGCAATTACTTCAGATGGGTGTTGGGGGCAGCTGCATCTGATTGTACCTCGTCTGAGTCTGAAGGTCCTCTGTAAGGGGAGGTGCCGCTTGTCATTTCCCTCAACATCTCAGCTGCCTTCAGCTGCTTATCTCCCAATTTCTTCAAAGAGTCTTTGTCCAGGTGACCAAGTCTTTTGCTGATCTGAAATGTTTCAGCTTTTCCTTCGGCTTTGCCAAGGAAAGCCAAAATCCATCATATCTGAGTTCCATAGGCCAACTTCTGTCTGAATTTCTTTTCACTCTCATCCCAGCTAACTTTATTAACTTCCCTGACTAGTTGTCTGTAAATGTAGTCAGGCCAGTTAATTCTCTCCCGTTGGATTAGGGCTCCCAACATCATGTATTTGGCAGAGGAAAGTTGGTCAAAACTTCCTGCCATGCACGTAACTATCTTGTCGGTGATGTCAAGGACTAAATCGAAACATCTTCTTTGCACCTGCAACGATTGCAGATCAACCTTATCATCAACCTTTATTGCCTTATCCACTCGAAGACATCTTCTTTGCACCTGCACGCAATCGTTCAGAAACATCATGGACTCAACCACTTATTTTGAAGGAGTCAAGCACTGCACACAATCGTTCAGAAAAACCTTATCATCAACCTTTATTGCCTGCTCATGTGACTTAATTTCGTACCAAGTTTTGGTTGGGCTCTACTTCAGGGCTTCGACCCTTATGCCCTTGTTCTCCATTTTGAAAGCATCAGCGATGGTCTATGGAGTTATGGTGACTTCTTCTCCAAAAATCAAGCTTAGGATGCAGTGCTCCGTGACCCGTGCTTCATTGTAGAAGAGATGACATCCTCCTTGAAAAGTTGCTTGGGGGAAATGTCCAGAAATATGGTAGATACCATTTTTCTTCATCCTCCGGATAACGTGCGCCATCTCCGTCGTGTCGTTGGTTTCCAGTAGTCATTTATAGTCGACTACGATACTGAATATGATTTGTTCCTTTACCATCTTCCGGTTGACTTCTTCAAAATAAGTGGTTGAGTCCATTTCTGCAAAGAAGATGTTTCGATTTAGTGTAATGAAAATTCCTAGGGTTCTTGAGCTTGATGATAAGGTTTTTGTGAAATAATTTCCGCCGTCTTATATACCCAGTTGAAAAGTCCTTTTGAATTTTAATAATTAAATAAGCAAGCGACCATCCGATTTTTGGTAAATAGGAATGACGGTTATAGTTGATTGGACATCGTAGAGGTAGTGATCATGTGTTTTGTCCACGTGTAAATGAATAGTATAATAATTATAAGTCGTTAAGGAATAGAAAACTTAGCTGGTTGGACGATTGACTTCTGATGCAGCTATAATTTTAATTTCTTCTCTGCTCTGATCAGGGGATTTTTCTTGTCTGTGCTTCTGATCAGCTAGATTTCCTTCGTCTTCTGCATCAGGTGAGGTATGTCGCTTGTGGTTAATATCAGTTGGATTTCCTCGTCTGTCCTGTGGATCCTCGTCTGGTCTGATCAGGTGACTTCCTTGTCTGGTCTGATCAGGTGGCTTTCCTCGTATCTTGTCTGCTTCAGGTCAGATGACTTTTCTTCTGTTCTTCATCTAAGTACTAGATTCCCGATATAGTAATCCAACATCCCTGCTAAGTTCCTGAAATCTTTCTTCTGGTAACGGCTTGGTAAATATGTCAGCAATTTGATACTCTATGCTGTCTCTTTCCACTCTTACTCTTTTGTTAAGCACATGATCTCTGAAAGTGATGTTTGTCATCTATGTGCTTTGTTCTTGAGTGCAGGACTGGATTGTTGGTTATAGCAATTGCGCTATTGTTGTCACACCAGATAGGAACTTCATTTGAAATAATATTGTAGTCCCTTAGCTGTTGTCTGATCCATAGAATTTAAGCACAACAGCTACCTGCATCTAGGTATCCTGACTCAGTTGTGAATATTGAGTTGGATACCTACTTCTTACTGAACCATGATATGAGTTTGGTTCTAAGGAACTGACATATTCCACTGATGATTTTTCTGTCTATCTTGCATCCTGTAAAGTCTGCATCTGGATATCCTGAGAGTTCAAAGTTGTCATCCTTGGGATACCATAAACCAACTTTCATTGTGGATTTAAGGTATCTGATTATCCTCTTGGGTACTTCCTGGTGAGACTGCTTCGGCTTTGACTGAAATCTTGCACATACTCCTACTGGATATGAAATATCAGGTCGACTTGCACTGAGGTATAGTAGAGAGCCAATTAGTCCTCTGTAGTGTGTTGGATCCACTGGAATGCCTCCTTCGTCTGAATCAATGTGTTAGGAGGTGCTCGTAGGAACTCTTAGTGGTTTGGCTGAGTCCATGCCAAATCTCTTGATTAAATCCCTTGTGTACTTTGCTTGGTTGATGAAAATTCCATTGTCAACTTGTTTGACTTGCAAACCAAGAAAGAAATTTAGCTTTCCTATCATACTCATCTCAAATTCTCCTTGCGTAAGAGTTGAGAATTTTTCACATAGCTCTGGGTTGGTTGAGCCAAATATGATATCATCCATATATATTTGAACAAGTAATATGTGGTTATCGTGTTCAATCCTGAAGAGTGTCTTGTCCACCTTTCCTTTGCTAAATCCATTTTATCCAGAAACACAGATAGTGTCTCATACCATGCTCTTGGTGCCTGCTTGAGTCCATATAGAGCTTTCAGAAGCTTGTATAACTTATCTCCTTTGAAAAGTCCGGGGGGTTGCTCCACATAGACTTCTTCTTCTAGCACTCCATTGAGAAAAGCACTCTTCACATCTATTTGGTAGACTTCAAAATCATTGAATGCTGCATATGCAAGGAATAGTCTGATAGCCCCTAGTCTTGCTACATGTGCATATGTTTCATCAAAATCTATTCCTTCACACTGTGTATATCCTTTTGCAACTAGTCTGGCTTTATTCCTAATAACAGCTCCATCTTCATCACATTTGTTTTTGTACACCTATTTGGTGGGTATGACTTTCTTGTGATCTGGTCTATCTGTTAGTTCCCAGACTTTGTTTCTCTCCATTTGGTTTAGGTCCTCTTGCATTGAAATTACCCATGTATAATCTTACAGTGCTTGATCTGTTGTCTTGGGTTCCATCTGAGACATGAAACATGAGAACATTGCCATTCCTACTGGTTCTGTAGATTGTCTGGTTCTGACTCCATCAGTTAAGTTTCTAATTATTTGTTGAATGGGATGATCTCTAAGACATTTGGGGATATCATCTTCAGGGTTTGTTCCCCCTGTTGGGTTGCTTTGATGAACTTCGTCTCTCTCTGCATCAGCTTGGTTCCGGCCTTCTTGAACTGCATTTGGTTCAGCTGCAGTCCTGTCATCTGCAGATGGGGATCCTATCTGCTCTGCAGGTGTGTCTTTATCAGCTGCAGTTGGAGATCATATTTGATCTGCAGTTGGGTCTTCAAACCGATCTGCAGTTGGGTCTTCTTGCTGATATGTAGTTGGGTCTTCAGGTGAGTCCATCATTCCTATGTCATGGATGATAATTCTTTGAGGGAGGCGGATTTGAGCTTTTTCTCAATTGATTCCACCTATTTCCTGTACTCAACCGTAGACTCATCAAACACAACATGTGGTATTTCTTCCACAACTAATGTTCTTTTGTTAAAAACTCTGTATGCCTTGCTTATTTGTGAGTATCCCATAAAGATACCATCATTAGTTTTAGCATCGAAGCCATTTAGTTGGGTTTTACCATTCTTGTGGAAGAAACACTTACAACTAAATATATAAAAGTATGCAACAGTTGGTGTTCTACCATTCCAAACCTCATAGGGAGTTTTGTCATGTCTCCCTACTATCATACTCCTGTTCTGAGTATGGAATGCTGTGTTGACAACTTCAGCCCAGAACCTCTTTGGCAGGTCAGCTTCAGCAATCATTGACCTGGCAGCTTCCTTCAAGGTTCTGTTTATTCTTTCAGCAACACCATTTTTCTGTGGTGTTCTTATGGCAGAGACTTCATGCTGGATTCCATTTTGATCACTATATTCAGTGATTGCCTTGTTGAGAAATTCTCCACCTCTGTCTGATCTGATCTTTATAATTTAGAAGGATTTCTCATTCTGAATCTTCCTCAACAGTTCAGGTAGCTTTGTTAATGTTTCACTCTTTTTATAGAGAAAAACAACCCATGTAAATCTTGAGGAGTCATCTACTACTACTAAGGCATGCTTCCTTCCACTCAATATCCTTGGTTTGATAGGACCAAAGAGATCCATATGAAGTAGATCTACGATTTTGGTGGTGAGAGTGGTAGGCTGAACTGGTTTGAAGATTGCCCTGGTTTGCTCTCCCTTCTGGAAAGCATCACATATACTCTCCTTCTTGAATGCTTCTGATGGAAGTCCTTTGACCAGCTTTTGAGAACTTATCTTGTTGATGGCTTTGAAGTTCATGTAACATAATCTATTATCCCAGAGCCATCCATTCGCAGCAATTGTTTTTTATAAGAAACAAGTGTTTGGTGCTCCTGATTTCCTGTCTATCAGATAGACATCTCTTCTTCTAAATCCTTGTAGCTTCACTTCTCCAGTCAGGAGATCAATCACCATGCATTTCCATCTTGTGAAGACTACTAGATTGTTCTCAACACATAATTGGCTTATACTTACAAGATTGTATTTGAGCCCTTTGACATACTGCACTTTAATAATGATTATGTTTCCCCTGTGTAGTTTCCCATAACCTTTGGTTTGTCCTCTTGATCTATCTCCAAATGGTACATCTTGACCTCTTTCTTTAATATATTCTGATAGATTCTTCTTGTTCCCTGTCATGTGCCTTGAACATCCGGAGTCTACAAACCATTCTTCATCTCCTCCTGTTGAACTTGAGGTGATATGGTAGTAGTCCTTCCACCTTTTCTGAAATCATACAACCAGAGATTTAGGTACCCAAATTTGTGTGGGTCCTTTGGGGTTAGTAGGCTTCCTGTAGAATTGGTTTCTCCTTGAGTTATAAAAATTATGTTGATTACCCCTATAAGGTGTGTGCTGTCTAGGTCTATATCCTTGGTTAGGATTATATGCTGGATATGCCTCATAATATTTGTGGTGTGGGCTATTCCTAAATCTTGGCTAAGAACATTTATTAAATCTTTGGGGTCTCCACACCTTTTCATTTTGAAAGTTTGGATAACCTTGTTTCCATTTACCTCTCCCGTTTTGAAATCTGTTTTTGGGGTGTCTTTGGTAATAATTTGCATAATATTCTGACTGCTGCTTCTGCCTTGGCCATTGCCTAGTCTCCTGTCTAGGTGGGTGCTTTGTAAACCTTGGCTGCTGCCTTAGCTTTTGACTGGGTTGCTACCTATTTTGAAATACGGGCTTGTTTATAGGCTCAGCAGTAGGTACATAAGTTTCTCCCTTGATAAAAGTGGTTTTTAAAGTAGAAAGAGTGTTGGGGTCATATCCAAGGCCTGATTTTGAATAAAGGGTTATAGATGACAAACCATCAAGGGTTATAGATGCTTTCAGAGATATTATCTCTTTAGCTTGTGTACTATTTAGCTGCCTCAACTTAGATAGCTCAATTTTGATATGAGCAAGTGCAGCTTACTTTTCAATGTTTAAAATAGTCAGCTTATGAACCTCAGTTGTGGTATTCTCAGCTGAGTTTTTCAAAGTATTTTCAGATTGCTTTTCAAATTCAGATATAATGTTTTTAAATTTTGCTGACTCTTGGATGAGTTTGTCAAAATCATTTCTCAGCTGGACTTTCTCATTCTTCAGCTGTGCATTCTCAGCTGTAACAGTTAGGTGAGCTGATTTTAAGATTTCAAAATCTTTTAGTAACTGATTTACAGATTCGTGAATATTCATATCTTCAGACATGTCAGAGCTGAAACCTTCTGTAGTTTGAGGTTTGGAGGTTACCTCTTCATCATCTAGATTGGCCATCAGGCAGTTTTAGTCATCGTCATCATCAAAGAAAAATCCACCACTTGATTCTACTCTTTCCTCAATTCGATCTTCCCCAATGAAAGCTTTTCTCTTGTCTTATTTCTTGCCCACGTCCTTCTTGCTTTCATCCTTTTTGAGTTCAGGACAATCAAATTGGATATGTCCTGTTTTGTGGCAATTGTAGCATTCCACCTTCTAGTTTCCTGCTTTTTGATTCCTCCTTGGATTGTCTTTGTAATTTTTCTTGTACTTGGAGTAGTTTTTCCTGAAGTTACTGAATCTTTGCATGATGAAAACCATTTCTTCCTCAAAATCTAGAGGATTTGGAGGTTTAACTTTAGACAGGTTCTTTGCAGGGGACTCAGCTGCAAATGGTAGTCCTTTCTCAGCTGGTTCAATTGATGATGAGCGGGGCAGCTCAAGCTCATATGCCTTCAGGTTAGAGAAAAACTCATGGATCTTTATTTTGTTAAGATCTTTTGATTCTCTCATGGCTACGGCTTTCATGCTCCATCAGGGTTAAGAGACTTTAGAACTTTCAGGGCCATCTCCCTATTGCCATATATTTTTCCAAGAGAATTTATTTAATTTATTATCTCGGTGAATGTTCCATCCACTAGGTCAATGGTTTCTCCATTCTTCATATTGAAGTTGTCGAAATTCTGGGTGGCCATGGACAACTTGATCTCCTTGGTTAGCTCGGTTCCTTCACACATTACTGTTAATGTGTCCCAGATTTCTTTTGCATTCTTGTAGTTCTTGATTTTTACCATGATGGCTTTATTAAGGGTCTGATATAGAACAACTCTGGCATGGTTGTCTAGGTTGGCCAGCTTCACGTGACATTTCTGTTCTCTTCTTGAGAATCTTCTCTGGCTTCCCAGCTGCAATTTCTTCAGGTTTGTTATTCTTCTGAAATATGAAAGGACTATCTTCTATGACACACCACATGTCATCGTGGATAGATGAAAGATGTGCCTGCATTCTTATTTTCCAGAGATCATATTCATCAACAGAAAATACAGGTAATCTAGAGTGCATGTGCTGCATGTGTTCCATTCTAAATGAGAGATTTAAATATATATATATATATATATATATATATATATATATACACTCAAGCATATGGATCTGGTTCTGTAAAATTAAACCAACATCTCTGATACCACTTGTAGGTCACAAGTCGTCAGGAATAAGTCTAGAGGGGGGGTGAAGACTTATTCAAATCTTTTCCTGAATCTCAGGTGAGTTTACTCAGTTGATAAAATGTGCAGCTAAAATCCTAACTGCAGATGATAATACATAAACACAGCTGATAATGATGCAGGTGACAAATGCTGTGTGCACGTGACTTATGTCAACTGTAAAACTAAGATGTGCGGAAGACAGTTGACTACTATATGGAACAGTTAGTATGAATGCAGCAGATAAGTTTGATGAATGCAATAAAACACGCAAGCACTTATAGTGGTTTCAGAGGTGGGGTAATCATATATTAGTCCACTTTTCTCCAAACCAATTGGAGATGAATTCACTATAACTCTCAATTAGTGATAAATGTTACAATGCTACAAACCAGTTACAACAGCTTCCAACCAGTGGAAACCTGTGGCCGTTGCAACTCCCTTGACTGCCTAGCACCTCCTGATTGAAAACCTGTAGATGCCTCAACAACCCGCAAGCTGTCTATCACCTTCCAATCAAGAACCCGTTTATGCCATATCAGTCGTGAAACTTCTGAAACCTCGTTCACAGAAGTACCTCGTACTCAAACTTTTAAGACAAGAGTTTTTGTCTTCTCCAACTTTAAGAGCTTTTCAGAACATGACTTGTTAAGATTTGGTCTTCATGATGCTATTGTTTGCTTTGATTGCTTTGTTTGCTTTGTTCGCTTGAATGTTTTGTTCGCATCGTACTTTGCTCATTCTGATCTTCAGATATTTATAGTACAAATCTTGAGCTTCTTCATAGCCGTTGCATCTTGCAACAAATCCGTCTGTTGTAGAGTGGACTTCTTTGTTTATTATTTTATCTCTTTGCATGGCTTGATTCATTTTCTTCAAATTTGCCTGTTTGAAGAATCTTCCCATTGTGCTGCTTTTCTTGATTTGTATATTCATAAGTCTTTCTGGCGTGGATCTTAAAGAATATTTTATTCCTAACTTTCTGGGAATCATTCACTTTGTCTCCTTGAATTTACGGCCGCATGTCTTTCCGTTATTGTTGACTTTTCAAAGCTTGCTGACGTGGACTAAGCTTCTTCACAAATTTAGCTGCAGACTAAGTTTGGTCAACCTCCTCTGATGTCCTATTTGACCGAAAATCTTGTCTGATAAATAACTCGTCTGTAGTCAACCTACAACTGATGTTTGACTTTGACCTAATGTTGCCTGAAAAACTCGTCTGGTGATATCTCATCTGTGGTCAAACCCAGCTGATGTTTTGTGTTGACCAGACCTTCTCTGATAATAAGTAGTCTTCGGTCAAACTTTTCTGATAAACTCTGTTGACTAGAACTCCTCTGATAATAGGTTGTCTGATGATAACTTGTCTCATCTGCTTGAGTTGACCAAGACTCGGCTGAACTTTTCTCCCCTGATGATAACTCGTTTTCTCTTCGGCTGCTATAGTGTTTGGTCAAACCTCTCTGATATTTTTGTTGACCAAAACTCGCCTGATAAAAAGGTCGCATGATAACTTATCTGTATATCTTCGGTTCTATACTTTGCCGATTTTTAACTGATTAACTTCAGATCAATCTTAGCCTACATCAATGGCTCATAGAAGATACTCATTTGGTTCTTCTTTACAATGCAAAATACTTAGAGTATACATTTGAATAAATCACAAGTACATGAATGACATCATAAAAAATCTAACAAGTATTCCTAATACCCAATACATAAAAGGTTATCAAATAACCATCCAAAGACATAAGCCATCCGAAATAACTACATAAATTCACAAGCCATTGTAATGCATCTATTAATCAGGTAAGATGGGCCATGTTTCTTGCCACCAAGAACCAATTTATTAGAAGCTTCAGCACCTTCATTTTGTAGAACTTTCTCAACATCAGCTTGTAAAAAGAACAGAACATTTGATTCAAAAATAATTACAATAAATAATATCAGTAGAGGAAAATGTCCATTTAATACATATAATTTTATCCTTAACTGTTTTTAGCACCTCCTCATGTAACTTGTACTCACGGTCATGTTTTCTTTTACGAGTCGCAATATATACATAAGCATAAGATGTTTTAAATGGCTCTTCCCCAAAATCAGCATCACCATCGACACGAGTTTTTTCAAGTTTTTTAAGTTGTTGAATTCAGTAAATTTAACATATAAAAACATCACTCATCCTGCTAATACTATAACTACATTAATATCTCCATAAAATTAGATCTAAAATGCATTACCAGGTTGTGGGAAATTTGGGCGGAACTCGTGGACCTAGTAGTATGCGTCTCCGTAATTTTTTTTCCGTGCCTCTGAATTCCTTTCTGCAATTTCCTATATGAAAAGGGAACATTTATCATCAACATTTTTCATACTTAATTGTCCATAATAATCACATGAACTAATGTTCATCATTTTTTAGTCCATAATTTTTTTAAATTAGATATTTGTGTTTAGGTTGAGCAACTGCATAGAATATTTAAGCTGTGTGGTACACCATCAGAAGAATACTGGAAAAAGTTGAAGGTGGCAACAACATTTAGAAGTGACTCCGTTACTCCATGAATGCACTTTCAATGACAAAGCCTAACTAAAAAATTAATCGGGAAAATTTCTTACAACTAGGATAGAGGGGTTGTTCTCCATCCTCGAAAAGCTGATAAAATTTCTTTACATCTTCATTTGATCCTTTGTTGCCAAACATAACATTCAACATATCGTCAAAATTATCTCCAAATCCAGTATCTCCGATATCTACTTCAGAATCCATGATATACTGTTTTTTAATAACATCAAAGTTATAAATCTATGTTTACAATTACTGCAAAAAAAGGGGGAAATGGAACTAATCAATCAAAACAGCCTGTGAAATGCAGGAAAAAAGAAGTGTGGACATAGAAACCATTAACAGCTAATCGATGTTGCACATTCACTTGGAATTCCTATCGTTTTGCTGTGAACAATTGTTGTTTGTGCATTTATAGGATTTTATCAGTTCAAAAATGCCCTTGAAAGAGGTCGTATACCATTAGAAGGTAAAATTTGTAATCTGGGATCAAAATTTTTTTCCCTAACTTAGGGTCAAGACACTTGCCAAAATATTGTGTATGTAGTAATAACTAATTCAGATGAGAGCTATCTAACAAATGGGTATATGTATACCAATATAAATCAACATGCATCTGAGTGTTGAACTTTTTCGTGCTTTGACCAGTTGCATGGAGATACGGTGTTCTCGAATATCGACTTGATATCTGGATACTACCAACTCCGGGTGAGGGAGTCCGATATTCCTAAGACCACTTTTCGTACGAGGTACGGGCATTATGAGTTTGTAGTTATGCTATTCGGGCTAACCAATGCGCTGGCAGTATTTATGCAGCTGATGAATAAAATATTTATCGAGCATCTTGATAAGTGTGTAGTTGTTTTCATCAACGATATCTTAGTCTATTCTCGTGATTACGAGGAACACGCTCAGCATTTGCAATTATTGTTGGAGATTTTGAGAGCTCGAAATGTGAGTTTTGGTAGAAGGAAGTTATGTTTCTCGGATATGTGATTTCAGCTGAAGGGGTCCGTGTAGATCCCCAGAAGATCGAGGCAATGTTAGATTGGGCACTGCCTAAGAATGTGAAGGAGGTTCGTAGTTTTTTGGGTCTTGCTGGGTACTCTCGACAGTTCGTCGAGGGGTTCTCTAAACTTGCTCGACTCCAAAAGTCCGAGAAGTTCGAATGGAACGATGAGAGGCAACAGAGTTTCGAAGAACTGAAAAGGCGTTTGACTATGGCGGCGGTTCTAGCCTTCCCTCAAGGGAACAGTGGGTTTTGGATTTATAGTGATGCTCCAGGCGAGGGGACTCGGGTGCATCCTCATGCAACACGAAATAACTATAGCTTTTGCGTCACAGCAGTTGAAACCGTACAAAATGAATTATCCTACTCATGACCTAGAGTTGGCTGCAGTGGTGTTTGCACTGAAGATTTGGCGCCACTATTTATACAGTTCTCCGTGACGGATTTATACCAACCATAAGAGTTTAAAATACATTTTCAGCCAGAAGGAACTGTATATGAGACAATGTCGTTGGTTAGAATTTAAACGATTACAACTTGGAAATCCTTTACCACTCGGGGAAAACCAATGTTGTGGCAGACGCATTGAATCGAAAGCCGGTATCACTTCAAATGCTTGGGGTTCTCACACCACAAGTGAAGATCCAACATGAGTTTATTGAGCAGGGAATCGAGGTATGGATTCATCATGTGCAGGGTCAGTTGTGTGCCCTTGAGATTACTCCGTCTTTAGTTGATGGCATCAAAGGAGAGAAAATGTATGAACCAATGATCGGCTAACTGAAGGCGGATGCAGAAAAATGGAAATCCCCCGACTTTATGGTTCATGAGGACAGCATTTTGAGATTTCATGGAAGACTCTACGTCCCGAATGATCTGGAATTGAGGCAGAGAATACTTAAAGAAGTTCATGCTACTCCTTACTCTATATTTCTGACTGAAAGCCTACGAGCTCCACTATTCTGTATTTTGTTGCCAAAGGCACTATAGATCAAAGCTGGATATGGTAAAAGAGGATTTCTCATATCAACTTCAAGATGATTAACAAACTCGCTAGATAGGGTATGGTTAGAGGTTTGCCCGATGTGTCATTTCATAAAGACAGTGTATGTGTACCCTGTGAGAAAGGCAAAAAAGTCAAACCCTGGTGTTGACAAACCCATGCTCTTGATTAGGTACCTAATCAACAATGGGTTTGGGAAAGGTGCTGTAGACAAGACTCTATTTAAGATACATGAGGGAGATGACATTTTAATGGTGCAAGTATACGTCGATAATATTATATTTGGTTCTACTAACCTTGCTTTATGTCAAAGGTTCTCTCATCTCATGCAACGTAAATTTGAAATGAGTATGATGGGAGAACTTAGTGATTTTCTAGGATTGCAGGTCAAGCAACTGCCTATAGGAATCTTCATCAACCAGGAAAAGTACAACAAGGAGCGGCTCAACAACTTTGGGATGAACAACTCTAAATCTTCATCCACCCCATGAGCACTTCCACGCAAATTAGTGTTGAAGAAGCTGCAATTCCAGTTGATCAATCACTCTACAGGAAGCTTATAGGCTCACTCATGTACCTAACGGCTGGTAGGCCTGATATCCAGTTTGCTGTAGGAGTGTGTGCTCCGTATCCGGTAGAACCTAAGGAGTCACACTTCACAAAAGCCAAAGGAATCCTTAAGTATGTGAAATGAACAATCGATGCAGGGTTGTGGTATCCTAAGGAAGTAGGATTTGATTTGGTAGGCTACAACAACTCGGATCTTGGAGGTTGTAAGTTGGATAGGAAGAGTACAAGTGACACTTGTCACTTTATTGGACATAGACTTGTGGCGGGGTTCAGTAAGAAGCAATTGGCCAACTCACTTTCTACCGCCGAGTTGGAATATTATGATGTTGGAAGTTGTTGTATGTAGATTCTCTGGATGCAACAACAGCTACAAGATTATGGAATCAGTGCCAGAGAGACGCTAATCATGTGCGATAGCACGAGTGGAACTGAAATCATGAACAACCCTGTATTGGACTCGTGAACTAAGCATATTGATATGAAGCATCACTTCATCACGATTCATGTTGAGAATAAAGATGTTCGGATCGAGAACATTCATACAGACATTCAATTGGCCGACATCTTTACAAAATCTCTCAGCACAACCAGATTATACATGCTTCGCCAAGAATTGAGAATCCTACAGCCTGACACCCTATAAGTTTTTACATTTTTGCTCATCATTTGAGGGGAAATGCTGTAAGACCCAAGAATAAAGTATCCACTTCAATTAATTGTACACTCAGAACAAGTCAGATCATACTGTAGGAAAAAGGATGCATAAAACCTTCCTACAGCTGACGTGTGCATTAATTAAGGGAGAATACAGTACGACCCATGAATACAATATTAATCCAAAAATTGGTATAAGAATTGAATCATGTATGTACCTTTTAAGGGGGGAATTCTGTATTTTAGCGGATACAGCACATACACTGTAGGATATCAATTAATATTATAACAATATTCTACTCATACAGAAACTATGTAAAGTCCACGTGCCCCATTTTAAATTTCAAATGTCTTATCCTTTAATGGTTTTAAAGACACCTGGCCTTTATTTCCTAAAATACCGCGATTTTAAAAGTTCAAACCGCTATTTCGTGCAATAAGGAAAGATGAAATGTTAGCAGACCGATCATCATTTCAAAATCGATGGATTAGACGTATACGTTACTTAGAATCCATCTTGTACGTTCTTTAAACGACGGTTCCCATCCCATAAATCTGATCGTTCAATGTTTAACCCTAATCTTCCCTACATTCTATAAAAGGATTGTGCTATGCTCCCTTAGACTCTTTATGCTTTTAGTAAATTAAACGAGTCTTAAGCAAACAGTCTACATATTTTCTGCAATTTTTTTGCGTTTTTCTGTGTAATTCCCTGTTACTTCACACATTTTCTTCTGCAAAATGTCGACTTCACAGACATCTTCACTTTCAATGAAGAAGAAGGATACTATCATCAATGGGCGTATCTTCGCCAGATCCGTGCTGATAGAGAATCAATCTAGAAGGAAAAGATGACATAGGCATGGAAGTGGTTGTTTCCAGAGTGAAACAACAAAGACTGTATCGCCTTGCAAGCTACCATGCTCAAGCTTACGATGAGCAGATTGTGGAGGAGTTCTACCTGGACGCCTCTTCCAAATACTCATATCATAGGAGAGGAGTGAGGTGTTTGACATTATCCTTACTGTTCAAGGGATTGAGATCTCTCTGAACAAAGAGCTTTTGGAGAAGATTTATAGGCTGCTGTCTGATGGCATGAAGGTGGAGGAGTTGGAGACCTTCGGAAAACCTTCTGACAGCATACTGGAAATTGTTCACCGGCAACTACATGGGTACAAATGTCCACCCCTAATGCCACAAAAAGAACATTACCCTACCTTACATCTACCTGCACGATTTCTGCTACCGTGTTGTTGAGAACCGGACCGGTGCATTTTAGATGTGCACTAATCTATGCTACAGAATGATGGTGTCCATCATGTCTAGACAAAGGGAATTGGTGCCAGATTATGTGGAAAAGAATTCAAGAAGAGGCTGCTAAGCCTGAGTCTGCCAAGAAATCGTTTAGCCTCATCCTGAATTACATTCTCACTCATTGCGGAGTGAAGCTGTCGGCGGATTCCAAGAAGATTGGCACTGGAAAGTTCATAGGTGGGATCAAACCTACCATTTTCAACAAATCACCACTTCTTGCTGCCCCTTTGGAGTCGAAAGTCGCTACTCCAAACAGGGTACCCACTCCTATACGGAGTCCTTCTCCCTACAGGGTACCAACCACTTTTTGGGATCCCTCTCCACAACAGGCTCCCATACCTGTCGAGGATCCCAACCGGATAGTATAACCCACTACTGTACAGAGTCCATTCACCATTGACATTATCAATAATATTCTTCTCCAGGTCCAAATCGAGGAAGCTTTCGAAGGCTTCAAGGTCTGGAAAGCCTATAGGGTTGCCCTTTACGACACCCTATTCCATTGGGACGACTGGAAGGATGAGGAGTTATTCGTATTGGAGGTCACAAACACCCAAAATGTCGAAGTTTTGATCCGCTGGGAGGATCACTTTTGCCGCGCGCTTATCTCCAACTACTTCACGGCAAAAGAGAAATCTAGACTAAAAGGGAAATCACAATCCGGTGACAAAGCTCCGTTGCCCATCCACCACTATGACCCTGACTTGGACGACATGATTATGCCCTACAGGCAGGTCTACAAATTAGCCGCAAAGAGGCCGGGGAAGGGGAAATGGCCGAGTTTCAAAACCAACTGGGTCAGGGGACATCTGACAAACAATAGTCCCCACCTCCGCAGCAAGCAACTCAAGAACAACAACAGGGAGAATCAGTCCCTCTAGTCATCTCTGAAGGCCAAGCTGCTCCCGTATAGGAAGCCCAGCCTGTACAACAACAAACTGAAGATGCCACCCGCACCATCCGCCAAGAGGAATCAGTCCCTCTTCCGGACCAGGCGGAAGCTGAGAGTCATCAGGAGGATTAAGCCCATCTTATAGTTCCGACTACAGAAACTCAACAAAGACACGAGGAATCAGTCCCTTCTATCTCCCAAACCGAACCTGCAACACATCCTTCTGGAGCTCCTACTCCCAAAGCCCCTGCATCTCCCATCTCCATAAATTCAAAATTCGATTATGATGACGATTTTATGCCTAAAAATTAACCACGGAGATGTAATATCCGCAATTTTCGATTTTCGGTAAATTTCTTTTTTTCGGTCGGAGTCCGTTTTGACGACTCGCTCATGACCGTTTCGTCATTCTTAGAATGATTAATTCTACACTTTTTGTCATCCGAGTTCGTTTCGGTGTTGTTTTGTTGAGTTCTGTGCTTTTTAGCGACTTTTCTGCACTTGAGTTCGATTCTTGCGAATCTCGACCGAAACTGCTGTTTCGAGTTTCCCGCAAGTCCGTTTAACTTTGTTAGACGTGTTGTGAACTTCGGTTTGGTTATTCGATCACGTATCGTGATTTCCGGGCGTTTTGGGCCATTTTTGTAATTTCTTGAAAGTTACGGGTATCCGTATCTGTAATTGTTGTCTCGACCCGTTTCTCGGTCGCGTATGACTAATTATGGCATTACGCTTTCATTTCGAGTCGTTTATGTTGTCCGCGAACTTTTCGTCGTGTTCGTTCCGTGCGTTTTCGGTAATCGGGTCGTCGAGCCACAGCGGTTGCGGGGTGGCCGGACGGTTGCGAGTGGCGGACGATTGCGGGCACCGGCCGGACAGGTGCGCGAGAACCGCGTAAGCGCACGCTTCTGGCCGGAAGGCTGCGCGCTGCCGGCAGTGTAGCGCGCCTGTGCCAGGTGGCTCAGCGTCTGTGCTCGGGCACAGCGATGGGGTTTCGAGGTTCGGACTCGGTCGGGATCGGCGGGTAGCGCACGCTACGCCGGCGTAGCGCGCTAGTCGGCGGGCGTAGCGCCGCGGCGTCGGCCGGCTAGCGTACGTTACTGGCAGGCGATTGATCCGGTGGCTCTTTGGGCCAGTCGGCTAAGCGCGCAGTATCCGGCCGTAGCGCACGCTAGCGGGAGTTGGGTCGGCGAGTTTGGTCGGCGGGGTTGGTCGAGTGATGCCGGGTTGTGTGGGCCTGTCCGAGGGTGCTCGGCCGATCTGGCCGATAAGCGCACGCTAGTCCGGAAAGGCTAGCGCCGCGCTAGTCTGGCGATATAAATATGGTGGCGATCACATTTCGCCGTTTTCATTTCCTTCCTTCTCCATCCGCGAGTGGCGATTCATGGCGGCGAAGCCATGTTGTTTAACAACAAAACCATGAAGTTATGGAGTCCATAACATCAATCGATCGTCCGTTATCAACCTTTGATTCAAATCAAGGTAATCTTCCTTAGAACCCTAATTTCGTGAATTTGGGGATTTTTGCATTTTAAATCGATTCGTTCCGTGTTGTTGATTAATTCATGATGGGTATGATTAATCTTGATAGTATTCTTGTGTTTAACATCATTTAATCCATTGTTCTTCGTCGAATCGAAGTATATTTCTTGATTTCCTTGAATTGACTTTTTGGGGATTTGTCCCGAACTCGTTTTCATCCGTTTTCGATGGATCGATTATGGTTAAATGATGTTGTTAAACATATTCTATGGATTGTATATCCATATTTCAACTTGGAATTCCGTTTTCGGGTTTTGTGGAACGAATCGTGTTCTTGGCCATTTTGGGGAAATCCGTGAACTTTCGTCATTCGTTCTTTGAATTCAACGGCTTTGAGTCGGGTTATGGAATTCATTTCATTGTTATTATTTGTCCTTCGTAGTTTATGAACGTGAGTTGGCGTTCGGTGGAGTCGGCGGAGTACGTAGTCGGTTCGGGCCAACCTACTTGGTCGATTCTCGCGTTGTTCTTATTCGAGGCAAGTATCTTGCCCATACATTACGTGTTTTGTGGATATATTAGTTAGTAATTTTCGATACGTGATTTATGAATGTCTATAATTAACTTTCAAAGGAATTGATATGCTTTTCAATACTTCCTTTAAAGATGACTCGTATGATTTCGTTGTTAAATATGCTTGTCTAAGTATGTGTGGGGTATTGTTTTGTGTGATTATGACGTTGAGGATTTATAGCTTATCCTTTCCTTGAGATATATATGGAACGTATGCATATTGATGATCCTGTCTCATTGTGTCGTTCGGCGTGGTTGGATAGGTATTTTCCCTCGTTGCTATGTTATTTGTACTAGCTGCATCGTTGAAATTCTAGCATGAATCGTATCATTACTTGGTTGTGAGTATATGTTGAATGAACTGGCCATTCTAGCAAGGTACCTCGACTATATATACTGTGATTAACCTTCGAGGCTTGTGGTTTGCAACTGTGATTTTGGAACGTGTGTGTGTGTGTTGTTCCTTCCACCCGGAGTGTCCGACGGGATGTCTGGGGGTCGATACTAAGGGGTACGGCCACGGAAGTGGACTTGGGTGCGTGTGTGGATGAACTTCCACCCGGAGTGTCCGACGGGATGTCTGGGGGTCGATACTAAGGGGTACGGCCGCGGAAGTGGTTTCCCACCTGGAGTGTCCGACGGGATGTCTGGGGGTCGATACTAAGGGGTACGGCCGCGGGTTACCAGTTGTGGTTTTTCATCTTGAGGATGACGATGTTATCGTTAATTGTGATATTGTCCGGAGTATCACAATGCTTTGTGCTCTGGGTTGAGAGACATTGTATATCGAGTCTTGGTGCTTGGCTAGAATGGCATAGGATTAATGTGTTATGTGTAATGTGTCCTTGTAAGTGATTTGAAGTGGATGATCGGGTCGTGGACCCTGTGTTTTGTGACCGGAATGGTTGGGTCGTGGACCCCGTGTTTTGTTAAACGGATTTGTATTTTGAAAAATGAACTTTGGGGCTGTGACCCTAAATGGCTTTCGAGGAACTTTAGAATTTTTCAATTTCTAACGTTTTTAAAACTCCCGAGATTTGGAAATGTTTTCAAAGTGCTTACTTACTTCGTTTCTACTTTCAAGACTTGAACTATTTTTTAACTAAATATACCTCGGGAGGTATCTCGTTGTATTCTCGGAATGTGTTGTGTATGGCTCGTATTTGCACTTTATACTTGCACTAGCGAAACAGTGGAGTTTTGCTAACCCCCGAGTAATCGGGGGGTGGATATCTGTATTGTGTCCAGGTACATGCAGGTTGTCGGGAGCAAGACACAGGATCGGCACGAGGGATGATGAAAGACGAATGATACTAATCACACGAAGGCGCTTTTGACTTGATTAGTCGGAGTCTATTGTATTGTCTTTTCCGCTGTCTTATTGTTCGTCGTTGCAAGTATTTTACCCTTGCATGTGTATGAGTCTGGATGAGTTTATGTATTTTGATTTGTAAGTCAGTGACGGAAGACCAAATCGGTCTATCGATTCGTTATTTTGATTCGTCAGTATGTAATGTAATGTGTTGTGTTGATGTCTAGCCTGGTGGATCCTCACGGAGAGGGTCTGCGGCGTGTAATATTCCCGGTTTGATCTGGGGGTGTTACATTTATGGTATCGGAGCTTAGGTTGCGGAAACCTAGGCTGTCGGGTCCAGTCGTGTATTGTTGGGTCTTGTCTTGTCAGATTGAGTCTGACTGATGTCGTGTCGCGACGCGTCGTTTGGAATGTCGGCCGTGATTAGTATCAGGGTGCAGCCATCATCTTCGTGCGATCTGTGGATGTAAGTCTCCCTACTATAGGTTGTACCACGAGCTATACGAGCCTGTGTGATTTTGTGTTATGTAGTTAATATTTGAAGATGCATCGTGAGTAAGTGACATATATTTGTTGATTCCCGTCTTGCGCTAAAATGTAGAATGATATTGCTGAATGTATCCTTGTATAAATCATTTTCTTACAAGAGTATAAACCTTGGAATTTTAAGTTTTCGAATCCTTTCGGGGAGTCACGTAAAATTTTTAAAATGCCCTCCAAGGGAGGAAAAAGTTGATTTTCGTATGTTGACCACAAGGCTGAAAGTTCGAAAACTCGAATTATTGATAATTCTTTTCCACTGTGTACTATAAGTTTTCAAAACTCGAGTTTTTAACTCAAATAAGGTCTTCAAAATATACTCAAGACGTGACTCTCGTTTGTAACTTTTTGGTTTCATGAATGTTGGTCAAAAGATGCGTATTGATGATGCTCGTTGTTGAGCAAGCAGCGCTTTAAAATTCAAATAGTAACGTGAATGTTGAGTCCATCGGTATGTATGTGTTGAGATAGTCCTCTATATTGAGAAGTAAAATTTTCATTTTTGTAGGATGATTTTCTTTTGATGGTTGCTTGTGAGTTGTTATAATTATGTGAGTCGATGACATTTAGACTTGTATGTTGTTGCTTACTTGTAACCTTCGAGTCTAGCATTACCTCATATATGTTTACAATCGTGTTGGTGATTAGAGCAGTTAGCACGAGCTTAGTACGAGCCTAGCGCGCGCTAACGTGGCGTGTTTAGCGCACGTTAACCTTTGTTGTAACGCGCGCTAATCAACACGGGCAGAGGCTATGGAACCGCATTATAGCCGTCGAGTCTAACTTTTGCCGCAATCACTTGTAGTTGTATTCTCTACGTGGTGTCTAGTGATAACAACTGTTGTGCGTGAATGCGTGTTAAGACTTTTCGTATTGCTAGGTGATATTTGATTGTGGTTGATGAATTGATAAATTATGTCCATTGTGTGTGTTCAAAAACACTTTCTGGAAACTTCACAAAGTTTTGACGGTTCGATTAATCGGCGCTCCGTGTATAATTTGAAAATTATTTGGAATTGTCAAGCCGGCCTTGGATTCTCAAATAAAACCTCGATGGTATTTGAAAGAGTTGTTTTAAAGTACATGTAGACATTTTGTAAAGTTTTACCGTCGTTGATGTTTGTGAAGTGTTGGGAGAATTTTGAAAATGATTTTTAACGTATTGTTGTATTTTCAAATAATTCGAGTAAATGATTTTCAAAAATCTTTCACACCATAAAAATATTTTATTTCAAAACCAATGCGATTTTTATTTTCAAAAATATATAGTGAAAGATGAAAAATCTCACTCGATGTAAAATTCAAACTCGGATTTGGAAATGTTAGAGTATGTAAGAATGATTTGATGATCTTGCATGGTTAACTTGTTAGTTGTTAACGTGATGATGATACGTAGGGGCATGATGACTTCAAATGATTTCAAATGAGACGGTTTGAGTATGTTGTTTACAAGTTTTGTGAAACAACCCGAGGTACCAAAAGCACTTTTAAAGTTTATTTTAAATACCATACAAATCAAGGATTTTCAAAAGATTTCCTTTAAAAGGATACCTCGTGGATTTTCTTTTCGAGTTGTTATTGATTACCTTATGTGTTATGTCGTCTTTGGGTTGGTACTTTAGTATATTATTTTGCGAAGTTGCGCCATCGTATCGAGTGAGAATCCGCTTAGTATGTCTAGGGACGTGGATACGGTCGTGACCGCGGTATAGATTGTCGTGGAGATCGATATGGGACCAAGAGGATATGGTCGGGAAGGTTGCTATTCTAGAACTTCGTTCTCGTTGTTTAGGTTTCGGGACGAAACCTCTTTTAAAGGTGATATGATGTAATACCCGCATTTTTCTTTCTTTCTCTTCTGTTTCGTCCAATCGTATCGACTCGACTGTGTTCGTTGATGCTTCGACACAGTGTTGTTTCTCACCTTTGTCATTCGAGCGAGTTCTGATATTGTCCCAAATTGATCTATATATCGTTGTGACCTTTCCAAGTTCGGAAAATTAGTCTCGTTTTCGATCTTCCAACCCTTGGGCGGTGGAATTTTGTATTTGTTCAGCGATTGGCTCGCGTTTTGATCAATGTACCGTTAGGTTGGTCAATCGTATCGATTTCGTTCGTTGTGTTTTGTGATTGTCGGATAATTGACTTGGCTATATTATCCATTTGATGACGCTTGTCGTTTGTTGGTTCTATTATATCCCTAACGGCGACGTCGTGTTGGTCGCCGTGGAGCGTGTTTACACGCCGTATATTCCTTCGCGTTGTTTGTAACATTTCGCCGTTGGGCGTTAGTTGCGCATTCTTGTGTATCTCGTTGAGTTTTTCCTGGCGGAATATTTCTTCTCCCTACTTGTTTTAAGTTTCGGGACGAAACTTCTTTTAAGGAGGGTAGAATGTAATATCCGCAATTTTCGATTTTCGGTAAATTTCTTTTTTTCGGTCGGAGTCCGTTTTGACGACTCGCTCATGACCGTTTCGTCATTCTGAGAATGATTAATTCTACACTTTTTGTCATCCGAGTTCGTTTCGGTGTTGTTTTGTTGAGTTCTCTGCTTTTTAGCGACTTTTCCGCACTTGAGTTCGATTCTTGCGAATCTCGACCAGCTGCTGTTTGAGTTTCCGCAAGTCCGTTTAACTTTGTTAGACGTGTTGTGAACTTCGGTTTGGTTATTCGATCACGTATCGTGATTTCCGGGCGTTTTGGGCCATTTTTGTAATTTCTTGAAAGTTACGGGTATCCGTATCTGTAATTGTTGTCTCGACCCGTTTCTCGGTCGCGTATGACTAATTATGGCATTACGCTTTCATCGAGTCGTTTATGTTGTCCGCGAACTTTTCGCCGTTCGTTCCCGCGGCGCGCGGTCGTGAGTCGCCGAGCGCGGGCTGGCGGACGACGGGCCGGACGGAGTGAGTGCGGACGATTGCGGGCACGGCCGACGGTGCGGTGAGAACGCGTAGCGCGCGCGCTACGGGCCGAAGCGCTGCAAGCGCTAACCGGGCAGTGTAAGCGCCCGCCGGTGGCTCAGCGACGCTATCGGGCAAGCGATGGGGTTTCGAGGTTCGACTCGGTCCAGATCGGCAGTAGCGCACGCTACGCCGAGCGTAGCGCGCTAGTCGGCGTAAGCGCACGCTGTCGGCCGCTAGCGTCGTTACTGGCGGCGATTCGATCCGGTGGCTCCGGGCCAGTCGGCTAGCGCGCGCAGCATCCGGCCGTAGCGCACGCTAGCGGGAGTTAGGTCGGCAGTTTGGTTGGCGGTGGTTGGTCGTGGTGATGCCGGTCGTGTGGGCCTGGCCGAGGGTGCTCGGCCGACGTCGGCCGATAGCGCACGCTAGTCCGGGAAGGCTAGCGACGCTAGTCCGGCGATATAAATATGGCTGAGCAGTCACATTTCACTTCGTTTTTCATTTCCTTCCTTCTCCATCCGCGAGTGGCGATTCATGGGCGACGAAGCCATGTTGTTTAACAACAAAACCATGAAGTTATGGAGTCCATAACATCAATCGATCGTCCGTTATCAACCTTTGATTCAGCGAATCAAGGTAATCTTCCTTAGAACCCTAATTTCGTGAATTTGGGGATTTTTGCATTTTAATCGATTCGTTCCGTGTTGTTGATTAATTCATGATGGGTATGATTAATCTTGATAGTATTCTTGTGTTTAACATCATTTAATCCATTGTTCTTCGTCGAATCGAAGTATATTTCTTGATTTCCTTGAATTGACTTTTTGGGGGATTTGTCCCGAACTCGTTTTCATCCGTTTTCGATGGATCGATTATGGTTAAATGATGTTGTTAAACATATTCTATGGATTGTATATCCATATTTCAACTTGGAATTCCGTTTTGGGTTTTGACGAACGAATCGTGTTCTTGGCCATTTTGGGGGAAATCCGTGAACTTTCGTCATTCGTTCTTTGAATTCAACGGCTTTGAGTCGGGTTATGGAATTCATTTCATTGTTATTATTTGTCCTTCGTAGTTTATGAACGTGAGTTGGTGTTCGGTGGAGTCGGCGGGTACGTAGTCGGTTCGGGCCAACCTACTTGGTCGATTCTCGCGTTGTTCTTATTCGAGGCAAGTATCTTGCCCATACATTACGTGTTTTGTGGATATATTAGTTAGTAATTTTCGTCGTGATTTATGAATGTCTATAATTAACTTTCAAAGGAATTGATATGCTTTTCAATACTTCCTTTAAAGATGACTCGTATGATTTCGTTGTTAAATATGCTTGTCTAAGTATGTGTGGGGTATTGTTTTGTGTGATTATGACGTTGAGGATTTATAGCTTATCCTTTCCTTGAGATATATATGGAACGTATGCATATTGATGATCTGTCTCATTGTGTCGTTCGCGTGGTTGGATAGGTATTTTCCCTCGTTGCTATGTTATTTGTACTAGCCGCATCGTTGAAATTCTAGCATGAATCGTATCATTACTTGGTTGTGAGTATATGTTGAATGAATCGCCATTCTAGCAAGGTACCTCGACTATATATCCGTGATTAACCTTCGAGGCTTGTGGTTTGCAAGCGTGATTTTGGAACGTGTGTGTGTGTTGTTCCTTCCACCGGAGTGTCCGACGGGATGTCCGGGGTCGATACTAAGGGGTACGGCCACGTAAGTGGACTTGGGTGCGTGTGTGGATGAACTTCCACCGGAGTGTCCGACGGGATGTCCGGGGAGTCGATACTAAGGGTACGGCCGCGAAGTGGTTTCCCACCGGAGTGTCCGACGGGATGTCCGGGAGTCGATACTAAGGGGTACGGCCGCGGGTTACGATTGTGGTTTTTCATCTTGAGGATGAAGATGTTATAGATAATAGTGATATTGTAAGGAGTATCACAATGCTTTGTGCTCGGGTTGAGAGACATTGTATATCGAGTCTTGGTGCTTGGCTAGAATGGCATAGGATTAATGTGATATGTGTAATGTGTCCTTGAAAGTGATTTGAACTGGATGATCGGGTCGAGGACCCTGTGTTTTGTGACCGGAATGGTTGGGTCGTGGACCCCGTGTTTTGTTAAACGGATTTGTATTTTGAAAAATGAACTTTGGGGCTGTGACCCTAAATGGCTTTCGAGGAACTTTAGAATTTTTCAATTTCTAACGTTTTTAAAACTCCCGAGATTTGGAAATGTTTTCAAAGTGCTTACTTACTTCGTTTCTACTTTCAAGACTTGAACTATTTTTAACTAAATATACCTCGGGAGGTATCTCGTTGTATTCTCGGAATGTGTTGTGTATGGCTCGTATTTGCACTTTATACTTGCACTAGCGAAACAGTGGAGTTTTGCTAACCCCCGAGTAATCGGGGGGTGGATATCTGTATTGTGTCCAGGTACATGCAGGTTGTCGGGAGCAAGACACAGGATCGGCACGAGGGATGATGAAAGACGAATGATACTAATCACACGAAGGCCAGTTTTGACTTCAGTTAGTCGGAGTCTATTGTATTGTCTTTTCCGCTGTCTTATTGTTCGTCGTTGCAAGTATTTTACCCTTGCATGTGTATGAGTCTGGATGAGTTTATGTATTTTGATTTGTAAGTCAGTGACGGAAGACCAAATCGGTCTATCGATTCGTTATTTTGATTCGTCAGTATGTAATGTAATGTGTTGTGTTGATGTCTAGCCTGGTGGATCCTCACGGAGAGGGTCTGCGGCGTGTAATATTCCCGGTTTGATCTGGGGGTGTTACAGGAGACCCCGTCATCATGTGGTTCTTCGTAAGCTTGAAGAACCTGAAGATTCGAAGATTGTGCGCCCTGGCTCCCCACGCGTCGAAGCCTACATCGAGCAACTGCAAGCCATCGGTCGACAAATAGTTTTTCTGCAGGAAGCTATCAAGGCCCTGTATAATGTTGGTAAGGAACTCAACTGGATGTGCGAGACTGCACAAGACGAGCTCCCTAAGCTGAAATCTGCAATTAATGATGTGGAGATGCATTTCGCCAGATGCCAACAGCATTGTGGCAAGCACTGAACCAACTCAAACAGCATCAGGAGCCAGCCTTGAGGCAAGAACAAGAGAAGCTTAGACTTTCCGAGGCTAATATGGTGGCCGCCCTTGAGTATACCGACTCCAAGCTAACTGATGAAAATCATAAGTTCGATGATTTGTTGTTAGTGGTTGTTGGTAGGCTAGTTGACAACATCAACAATCTTAAGACACAACAGGACGAATCTATGAAGCTCCTTCGGGAAATTCAAGGCAAGGTTTCATATCTTGATGATGCCAAAAAAGGGGGAGAGTCCAGAGAGGCTGCCCGAAAATGGAAAATGGAGAAAGATAGAGAGATAGAGGCCGCGCTGGAAGAGAGTGTCGCCACTGCTATCGAACGACTGGCCGGACCAGAGCCTAGTTAAGCTACAAAATGATACAGGGTGATTGAATCTCGACCTGAGTTCCAGGATACCAACTTCCCATGGAAGAATAATGTGCGTAAGCCTTATGAGATTTTGCTGCCAACTGACCGACAGCCTACAGCTGATGATCTGAAGAATTGGAAGAAAAATGAACCGATGAGATACTTCTGTACTCTCATCAGAGAGTCTGCCATATTCAAAAGATTTAAAACTTTATAGGATGCCTCCAATGAATTCTAAAGGATATTGGCAGAAGGAAGGCTCCCCCTACAACTGATGATGAAATCCAAGCACCAGAAGGGTGAACGGGTCACCCATCCGGAAGACTGGATCCTTGCCTATGATGAATCCCCTGAAGGAATAAGTATCTATAGGGATCGAGGCAATGACTCCTTAGTCAACTGGTGGAGAGGGACTGTAAATGATCCTGACCGGAGGCCTTGGAAGCACTCTCACTATATGAGTTATACTATGTTAGTTTTACACTATTTCTTTCTATTGTATGCTTATCGATGCAGTATGTACCTTTGTATTTCTTTTATCTTTCAAGACTTGTAATTTTCCCCATTATCAATAAAAATTGGTTTCTTTAAAGTACACAGCTCGTAATCTACTCTTACTGTCTTTACTGTTTGATTATGAAGTATTGTTATATTTCAACAAGTACAAACTTATTAATTCACAAGCTGTAAGAGCTTGTCTGCGAACAGTTTATAGATCAAGTTGTATACAATCTAGATTTCACTCTGTAAGATTGTGCCTACATGCCAATCATAAGTTCAGCTGTAATACACTTAGTCATGTATGATTTTCATTTTAGAACTTGCCTGCGAGCAGTCTACATTTCTAGACTAAGTTATGAAGATCAGATCTTTCGAACAGAAGACTTGAAGACAGCCTCTCTGTATCTAGAGGAAGTTTTGGTATTATCAAAAAGGGGAAAACTGTTAGGATAAATATTCCTATTTTGATAATCGCCAACGTACATCAAAAAATTCTAAGAAGTCAGAATTTCGCAAAGTATTGAAGTTGTTAGGAAACTCCGTACAGCCCACCCATACAGCAAGAGATCTCATACAGAGTCCAATCCTACAGAGCTTGCATCATGTAACAGAAGTTAAAGTAAGTTGGATACAACAATCTGAATGTAGGTGTTTTACATAAGAAAAGTAAAACACATCCAACAGGACTGAAAAATAAAAATCTTTAAACCGTTGTGAAATAAACATTATTTATTCATAAAGTATTCACAGTTAAAAGTAGCATTTATTGCTGATAGAACATCAGTTAATGCGGATGGAAAGAGACAAGTCTGAATGCGCTGAAGAGCATTTAACACGAAGGCAAAAAGAATGTCTGAAGCATTAAATGCGATCTACCTTTAATTCAAACATTCAGCCGCCGCCAATCAGAGACGTCAACATCTCACCAACTAGCCAATGACTACATTTATAACGGATCTATTTCCAAAGTTATAAATAGCCCAAGCAAGAGGATATTGAACAACAAAGATTATTCACTCTCGCGCATACATCTGAAAGATAGCTCTGATAATCTAGCATACAACAATATCAACCAAAGAAATATATTAGTCCTCAACACAAACATCACAACATACAGCTAACGCTTGTAAAAGATATAGCTGCTGTTTGGAAACATTATACCGCCTTTCACCACTGAGATCAACATTAGCCATGTGTGGACTAAGTTCCTTGCGTATTCTGACCTGTGTGGGAAGAATAACATTGAAGGCAAAGCTTAGATCTGAGTGAAAAGAAGCGAGTCGGAAGAGCTTGAAGCCAATCTGCGTGAACGGCCAAAGCTACAGTCCATGTATCAATCTGTGTGAACGACACAGGGATAGGTTTAGTTAAAGTCATGTAGTTGTCTACGTAATTATTTTAATAAACGCTTTACTTCTGTGTGGAGGACCAGTGGACGTAGAGGGGTTTACTTCGAACCACTTCAATCTGTTTGTTATCTACTTTCCATCCATATTGTTTTCATTTAACTGTAATTTATACGTATACATTGTGAAAACCCTGTACGCACCAAGCAAATAGGAAAGTACCCAGTTACTATATTTACAACAACTCACCATCAGACTTCCGCTACGCAATTAAATTCAAAAATCATATAACTTATTGTATTTTTACCTTTAAGCTGTTAACTGTGTACTCTGTGGCCAACAAAATGTATATTGCTGACTGAAAACCCACTAGTGTAATCCCTTGTTTTGTTGCCAAAGGCACTGCAGATCAAAGTTGTTTATGGAACAAGAGGATGTCGCACATCAATTTCAAGACCATCAACAAGCTAGCACTACAGGGAATTGTTTGAGTCTTGCCCGATGTCTCATTTCATAAAAACAGTGTCTATGGACCCTGCGAGAAAGGCAAGCAAGTCAAGACCTCCATGAAGAGCAAGTCATATCTTTCCACCCAAAGGGTCCTAGATTTGCTATATATGGATTTATACAGTCCTGTAGACCTTGTCAGCCAGGGAGGTAAGGAATATTGTCTTGTTATTGTTGATAATTTTTCTAGGTATGGTTGGACCATCTTTCTGAATAAGAAGAAAGAAAGAACTACGAAGCTGCCAGAACACCTGGAAAAGCTGCAAAATGAGAATGGGTTGAGTATTTTATCCATTCATTCTGATAGAGGCACAAAATTCACGAATAGCTTTATAAAGCAATACTGTGCGGACAATGGCATACAGCACGAATACTCAGTAGCGCAGACTACTCAATCAAATGATGTTGCCGAGCGAAAGAACAGGACGCTGAAAAAATTAACAAGAACCATGTTAGCCGAAAGCAAGTTGCCGCAGCGTTTCTGGGGAGAAGCAACAAACCCAACATGCTATATGCAAAACTGCTATATTATCAACAAGCATCACAACAAAAGCATATGAGATATGTAACAATAAAACTCCAATGGTTGCATACTTTCACATATTTGGATAGAGGTGTTATGTTTTCAATAATAGGAAGGATCAACTGAAGACCTTCGATGAGTAGTCGAATGAGGGTACTTTTGTTGGATACTGCTCTGTCACCAAGGCATTCAAGATAAATAACAAAAGGACGCTGACACTAGGAATCCGTCCACATAGTCTTTGATGAACCCCATTGTGACCTTACAAGAATAGAAGACCTAACCCAAGGTATCTAGACGCTATCCATTGATGAAATCCCCTAGGCTCCAATAGAACCTACTGTGAACCTACAAATTAATCCCATCGCTGTAAGAACAGAAGAAGTAATCGAAGCTGATGCTGTAGAAGTTGAAGAGGCTATAGCCCATCAGAATACACCACATAATGCCAAACTAGAACCAGACATGAGGTGGTTGAGAGATCACCCCTAGGAGCTAATAATTGGAGATATTGATGCTGGTATGACCACCCATAGAAAAATATAGTGTACACAGGGATCCGTACCCTATGCACAAGAAGGGACATATTCTAGTTCTAAAAAGTCTCAATTCCCTGTATGGAAATCCCAATATGAACTTAGAAGATTTGCCATATGCACTCTACTTGTATTCCTAGCCCAGTCTAAACCTATTTTTCCAATGAGTCTCTCAACAATTCTCACTGGATTACTTCTATGTAAGAAGAGCTCAACGGTTTCGAAAAAATTAATATTTGGTACCTAGTTCCTAGACCAACCCATCAATCAGTCATATGAACCAAATGGGTTTTCCAAAACAAAAAGGACAAAAATGGACTTGTTATCAGGAATAAATCCAAACTAGTCGCTCAAGGATATAGACAGGAAGAGGGAATAGATTATGATGAAACTTTTGCTCCTATAGATCGACTAGAAGCCATTAGGATATTCTTAGCATTTTCACGCTCGCAAGAACTTTATTCTATACCGAATGTATGTCAAGAGTGCATCCTGAATGGAGACCTAGCCGAAGAAGTTTATGTTGAACAACCTCCACGGTTTGCCAACACAAAATGTGGAGACCTTGTGTACAGGCTAAGGAAAGCTCTGTATGAACTCAAGCAAGCACCTAGGGCATGATACAAAACCCTCCCACTATATCTCATCAATAAAGGATTTGAGAAATGTGTGGTTGACAAAACCCTCTTTAAGATCCACAAAGGTGACGATCTACTCATGGTACAAATATATATCGACTTATTTTTGGTTCAACTAACCTTGATTTATGTCAAAAGTTCTCTCATCTCATGCAAAGTAAATTTAAAATGACTATGATGGGAGAACTTAGCTATTTTTTAGGATTGCAGGTGAAATAACTTCCTACAGGTATATTCATCAATTAGGAGAGATACAGCAAGGAGCTGCTCAACAAGTTCGGGATGAACACTTCCAAATCATCATCTACCAACATGAGCACTTCCACACAGGTAAGTGCTGATGAAGCTGGAAAACCATTTGATCAATCACTAAACAGGAATCTTATAGGCTCACTTATGTACCTAACAGCTAGCAAGCCCGATATTCAATTTGCTGTAGGAGTGTGTGCTCGATATCAGATAGCACCTCAAGAGTTACACTTCACCACAGCCAAATGAATTCTTAACTACGTAAAAGGAACGATCGATGTTGTATTGTGGTATCCTAAGAAAGGAGGATTTGATTTAGTAGGCTACAACGACTCGAATCTTGGAGGCTGTAAGTTGGATAAGAAGAGTACAAGCGGAACTTATTACTTTCTTGGACCAACATTTGTGTCATGGTTCAGTAAGAAACAATTGGCCAACTCACTTTCTACAGCTGAGTCAAAATACTATGCTGCTAAAAGTTGCTGCATGCAGATCCTCTGGATGCAACAACATTTATAGGATTATGGCATACATGCAAGAAAGACTCCAACCATGTGCTATAGCACTAGTACAATCGCAATCACGCACAATCCTGTATTGCACTCAAGAACTAAGCACATTGATATGAAGGATCATTTCATTTGAAATCATGTGGAGAATAAAGATGTGTGGATCGAGAAGATTCATACATAAATTCAATAAGCCGACATCTTTACAAAACCTCTTAGAACACCAGATTATGTATGCTCCACCAAGAATTGGGAATTTTACAGCTCGACTCCCTGTAAGTTCTTACATTTTACTCATCAATTGAGGGGGAATGTTGTAAGATACATGAATATGCACATTGTCTAATTCAATTAATCATACAGTCAGAACTACATGTTAGATCCTTACTTAGGAAGAAGAAGGCATAATAACCATCCTACAAATAACGTGTGCATTAATTAAGTGGGAATGCACTATGACCCAAGAATACAACCACTATGCCATATATGGGCTTTACCAACGCTTTTTTCAGTGTTACAAGCAAAAGTGTAACCATATATGCCTTGAAAGTTATCTAGGCCTACACTTTTTTTTGGTGTGAGCATTGCTATAAGTCGCTGTTACGGTAGACGTTATTTAGTATCTACGGTAACGTTGAAGTGGGTGTAGCCGTTGATGTTTAAAAATGTGTTGCCGTTGGTATTTAAAAATCAATAAAAAATAGGCAGGCTCAATGATTGTCAGAATATTAGTTAATTAAATAGGCGAGCTCAATCTTTGCCCAAATATTTTAATTAAGCGGGTCAAATTTAAATTATTCACTCTCAACTCTCAACTAGAGATGTTAAACGGGCTCGGGTCCATCGGGCCAGTCCATTTAACCCGCTAAAAATAGGGTTAAGACCTTTAATTGGCAGCCCGTTTAAACCCGAGCCTTTTTGGCACGGACTGTTTAGCCCGCGAGCTGTTCGGGCTATCGGGTTGACCCGCCAGGCCAGCGTTAAGAAAATACAGTTAATTTTTTTTTTAATATTAACAACCTAAGCCCTAATTGGTATCCGTATATCAGCTTCAGTTCTACTTTTTCCATTCCATCGGACACTCTCCCTTCATTACCATCTTCTTCCATTCTTCGTCGGCCGTCGGCGCTTCAGTGCTGAACAGGAAGTCTACCTCGCTGCAAATCCGTAAGTCTAACTCCCTCTCCCACACTCAGTCGCTTATTATCAAAGTGTATTTGTTTGTCAATTCTCCTGTGTTGTCCCGATTTGATTCTGCCCGGTTTGTTTGTCAATTCTCATATGTGCATGTATGTGTCTAACTATTTGTCCCGATTTGATTTTACCCAGGTCGGTAGGCCATTTTGCTTCTGCCCAGGCCAGAAGGCTATTTTGCTTCTATTTTTGTGATTCATATCGAACCATTACCGTGATACAATGCTAGGTTTGCTTGTATTTTATTAATCTGTATGTGAAAACACCAATCATGTGAACAATTGCTTAGAACTAGGGAGGTACAATCCTTTGCCAGCACTAGCAGTAGTGTTACATGGTCTTATTCTTGGGCCTCAACTAAACATAATTAATGGAAAATTATTACAGTTACTGAGTTGTTGTTGTTGTACATTGGCCCAAAAAAAACAATTTTGTCCATCCACGAGTTTTCATCTTCATTTCTCCTTCTCAATCGTTTCTTCTCTGCCTTCTGATTCTCTGGCTTCTTTCTTTTTCTCAATTTTCTCCCTGATCCTCCTTTCCTTTCTCTCTCCTTTTATGTAACTTCATCAACCTACTCCTATTTCGTCAATCCATCACAATTCAAGCAGTATACTAGTTAATTTGTTGGCTAGACTCTGTCTGGACTGAATTCAAAATAATATCTAAATTGCTTATCTTATGCATTTAAGGTCCATGTGTTATTTGTTGTTACATTGACTCTTGTAGTACTTTTCGTCACATTACGATATATCCTTTTGTTTTTACAAGTTGTTTACCCCAAATCTTTGTCAGGAAAAGAATATCACTCTCGAGAAGCAGTTAGACATGGTACTCTATTCAAGAAAGCACAAGTCACATCAAGTAAATGATAGAGAAATTTCAGATTTCGCATCTACTGTTGTTTCACAAGATTCACGAGGTACTATCTGCGTAAAACAAAGAAAATGTTATTGTAGGAGAAGGCATTTCTTGGAATCTCGGTACTTCAAAGTGTACACTTTTTTTGCACCGCCACCTCTGCTGACATTTCTTCTTTTAGTCAGTTATTGTGAATAGAGAAGACATTTGTTGTCCCTCCTTGATTTGTGGTTTTATTAATGTGTTGCATACTACGATAATGTATAATGTAAAATCTAATACGAGTGCTGAAAAACAATAACAAAAAGACAGAAAAGAAGTGTTAGTCTGTTCTAATTTATTCTTTCATTTTTCTTTCCTCCTCTTAACATGCAAATTTTGCTATCTTCATATATCTTGTTTGAAATAACAATCATATATGTGCTTTGTAGACAAGCATGCTACTCAGGACCCAAGCTTAAGAAAATGAGCTAACCGTGTTGTGCCACCACATCCCATGTTAATATAGCATCAATAATTTTAACCAATTACTATAGCTAGTCTCATGACGAATATCCCGTTTTGTAGGTCTAAAGTAAGAGGAGATGTTTTAAATGACCCTGAAGGTGATTCATAGAATAAAGAAGGATCCTGAATCCATTTTTGCATTGTACGTGTTATTACCGAAGTTATTATCTTTTGTTTTGTTCATTGTAAAGTTTATCATGCTGAAGACTATCGTATAGGAGGTTTCATTTGATGCTTAGTAGTAGTGCTTATCACAATAAAGTTAGCCAAACTAGTACAACACTTGGATCATTTGTTTCAAATTCGAAAGCAAAATCTCTCTCTCAGGCTGCATAATCTGATGCTTATATTGTTATTGCTTGTGCATGTAACACCCCCGATATATTCAGGAATATTACAGCGCTGTAAATCCTTTACGTAAGAATTTACAAGGATGGGGAAAAGAAATGACAATAACAAATACCAACAAACAATGACAGCGGAAATAAAATACAACACGAGTCTGTTGAGAATGACATGATATGTTGTACATTGTTACAGTTTCTCGTTGGAGAGACTTGTTGTGATTATTGTTGATATGATTGACGTTATTATTCAGGGATTGTTTAATAAATCATTGTTGTATAATTATCGTACTTGTACTAGCATCGTTGTGCTAACCCTTTCGGGGGTGAACTTCTATTTTATGTTCAAGATACAGGAGAGCGGGAAAACAACCACTAAAGATGCATGACAGCAAGGGTGTAGAGTGATGTTACAGTCGGATTAATTTGTCGTATGTTTGTGTTGTTTTAATAAAGTACTCGAGTACGTGGTCGTTTGTGATGTTGGATTTGGTCATTGTTGTGCGGCAATTTATACGCCTCGATGGCGATCGGCATGATGGTCAGGAGCCAGCCAAAGAAGATTGATGCTGGGCAAGCACCTAGCGATCGACGTCCAAGGCGATCATGTGTAGGCATCTGGCGATCGCCAATGATATCTGACTGTAGACGATCGTCCCATACTACATGTGAATTCGACACCCGTCAAAGTCTTCGAAGACCGAATCTCGGACGTAGACCCACGTGCAGATCCACAAAAGGCACCGCAAGATAAGGCCTTTGACCGCAGCCTGTCACCAACCTCACACCTACCGACAAGCCCGCCGAAAGGTACAAGGTGGGTCCTCCCCAGACAGCGATTCAGGATGCGTGCAGGCTCCTCATTGGACCGCACAGCTGGCTGCCAGCATCAGCCTCGGACTTTGAGGGAACAACCCCACGTGACGGGACGATCGCCCACCTTATTCTAATATAGAAAACGGCGGTCGCCCGCGATCGCCGGAGAGGACCCATCAACCTTGTCTCCTATAAATAAGAGACGTCCAACAGTGGCCAAAAGTGGCAAAAAAACAACGTACAGAGAGAGATATATTCTGAGAAATAACTCATATACAGAGCACCAAAAAAGCAAGAACTCACGGAGCTTCATATCTGGTTCTTCCGGCAATCTTCACGCTCTACAGCTAAGATAACTAGAAATCTTTACACTCATTGTAATAGATTCTAACATTAGTATTTGTACTCCAAATATTCATATTAATAACATCTCGCGAGAGCATTCAAGCCCGGGATTAACAACCCCGGCAAATCTTATGTTATTTACTTTCCCACGAAAGTGTTCTCGCATTTGTTTGTTACTCGACCATTCCAGCAATATCATCTCCGATAATATTTTGGGTAACAACAATTGGCGCTAGAGTAAGGGGATCTTAACCTTCATTTTTATTCCTACCGTCTCGAAGAACACTCACTGTTCTCCGGGGCATATACTTGAAGAGACACTCACTGCTCTTCAAAGAAAACTTTCAGAAACATGACGTCTGCCACGACCTCCAAAAGAGCCACCCTGCGATCTGCCGGACCAGACCGAATCCCAGCCTACGGTGGAAGGCGACCACGACGATGCTAGGCTCTCACTCCCACCCCCGAAGGACGGTCCCAACCTCTCACTCGATCAGTTCCAAACCGCGGAACAGATCGAGGAGGCTATGGCCATCCTCATGGAGCGATGGAGGGCATGCGAGTCGCCCACCATTACTCCATCAGCCATCCGCCATGCAGGCAAGCGGAAGCTCAAGGGGCAATATGTCGAGAAATCATCAGAAAGCCCCGAGCCACAGGGAAAGGCACTCGTAAAGCGGGACGACTCCGTCTTCAATCGCCTAGGGAGTGATCCCTTGTGGCGACTCGGGCATTCAGGCCCAATCCGGTAGACAACGGAGTCCGAATCCGTCACCAGGAGTTCGGCATATCCAACTCCCAGAAGACAAGCCGGTCAACGGGCCCCCACTCGCCCAAGAAATGAGCTCGGTGGCAGAGAGCTCGTCACCTATCATGGGGCTAGGAGATCAGTGCACGATCGCCTCGGTTCCCGCTCCGAGAGCCAGTCAGCGAGCAGTCAGGCTACAGCAATGGCCGCCATGTAGCGCCAGCTTGACGAAATGAAGGCGCTCCTAGAAACCGGGGCAGGCGCCAAGAGATCGATCGCTGGGCCGAGTGAGCCACTCGCGGTCCAGATCGAGCTCGCCCTAGTTCAACCGAAGATCGCTCCCCCTCAAACACCTCTATATGAGGGGAGATCGGATCCCGAGACCCATTTGAGCAAGTTCTGTATTTACATGACCGGATGTGGAGCATCGGACGCGACGAAATGCCGAATATTCCCATTGACATTAGGCGACCTCGCCCAAAGGTGGTACATCTCACTACCACCTCGCTCGATCAATTGTTTTGAGAAGCTGGCGAACGACTTCACGTCGTACTTCGCCGCCAAAGTTGCTCGGCCATAAGGCCCCCACCGCATGATGAAAATCAGGCAGGGGAAGAACGAGCCCGTTGAAGATTACATCGACCGGGTGGATGAAATAGTCCTCACCGGCGAGCTCATTAGCGACGAGCTCGCTCTTACTCAGTCCTAGGGGGATTCTACGGCCACTCGCCCATGTTCAGGCACCTTACAAAGGACATCCCCCCGACCTACGCGATCTTTCGCGTCAGGGCCGCTGATTTCCTGGACTGGCAGAGGATGCTCACCCTCCGCTTAGGCGAGGGATCTGCCGGAAAAGGGAAGGCGCCATCCTATATCCAGAAGAAGGTGGTCGCCAATCCCAGAAAGGTGGTCGCAAAGCCGCCTGGTGAATTCAAAGCCTTCGAGGATGTGGAGGTTCACCTCCTCCGCAGCCTCAATCTATCTCCGGCCCACATCTTTACCGCCATCAAGGGGCGCGAGTGGCTCAAAAAACCAAAGCCGATAAGGGACAACGGTCATCTAGACCACAACAAATTTTGTGCCTACCACAAAAGTCCCATCCACAACACCAGCCAGTGTCGCGACCTCCTCAGACAACTCTGGCGACTGTTTGAGGAAGGCAAATTGGATAACTTGGTTACCAAGCCAGAGCCTCGAGCAGAGAGGACCGGAGGGCGCGAACGCCGACAGAACGATGGAATCACTCCCAATACGGTCGCAAGGATAGATCAGAATGAGCCGGAGTACTCGAATGAATCGATCCCTCCGATCAACCATGGCGGCCGTATCAATATGCTTCAGGCGGGAGGTGGAAACCTCGGAGGCCTTTCCCCGGTTTCCACTCTGTCAAACAGAAAGAGGAAGGCCGAATTAAGGGCGTTCGCCGGGGTCCATGTCGTGGTACCCCCAGAGCCGACCATCTCCAAAGACGCGTTCATCAATTTCTCCAACAAGGATAGGGAGGGAGTGCAGTACCCCAAAGAGGATGCATTGGTGATCTCTGCATGTATCCTTGGGAAAATGGTCGATCGCGTGCTGGTTGACAATGGGAGATTTTGCAATATCATATTCAAATCCGCTCTTGACCAGCTTGGCAACCTGACCAAGTTTATCAAGCCATTTGACACCAAGCTCTAAGGGTTCGGCGACAACACAGTCTAAGCCTACGGAAGGATAAAGCTCTCTATCGAGCTAACATGTTACTACGATCCCAAGGTTAGGATTACTAGGAACCTAAACTTTGTAATCATAGATAGGCCCAACATCTATAATGGGTTCCTAGGTCGCCCATTTCTAGAAACCTTCGAGGCGGTCGCCTCTTCTTTCTTTTACTGTATCAAATTCCCCACTGCCGATGGGACGGTCGGTACTGTAAAAGGAGACCAACTAATAGCTAAGAAATGTATGAATTACTTATGTGTCGCAACTTCTTTCAATACTTCTCGTGCTATTTGTAACATCGAGACGATCGACCATCAACCGATGGAGATAGACGAGCCAAGCACATCGTACCAACCCGACTCAGAGGACGCCATCTCACATCGATTAACGGACGACATCGAGCCAAGGATCGGTTTCGAGCCAAGCCTCGACATCGATCCAAGGATCGAGTCTGGAAATCATTCCAAACGAGAAGCAACCATCCCTATTGAAGAGTTAGAAAGTGTAACGATAGATCCGGCTCGCCTGGAGTGGGAAGTACAGATCGGCACAAGCGTCGACCTCGAATTAAAGGAGGATCTGATCAATTTACTACGTAAGAACATCGGAGTCTTTGCGTGGTCGCATCAAGATATGGTTGGCATAAGTCCTAAACATGCTTACCACTATCTAAAGATCGACCCGGCAAGGAAGCCTGTTCACCAGAAACGTAGGAAATTCGGTCCTGAGAAGTACGCAGGGCTCGACATAGAAGTCAAAAAGCTACTCGACAACAAACTTATCAGAGTATCTACAGACGAGCCACAATGGGTAGCCAACGCGGTGCTCTTCAAAAATCCGAACAACTCCTGGAGGTTATGCATCGACTTCAGCGACCTCAATGCGGCATGTCCAAAAGACCACTTTCCGATGCCTCATATTGATCACTTGGTCGATAGTACAGCAGGTTGCGAAATGATGTCGTTCATGGATGCCTTCGCCGGGTACCATCAAATCCCAATGGCGGAGAAAGACATAAAGCACACATCGTTTCACACGGAAAAAGACATATACTTTTGGGTCCGAATGCCGTTCGGCTTGAAGAATACAGGGGCGACCTACCAGTGGCTATTCAATGGGATGTTCGCCAACCATATCGGCAAGACCATGGAGGTCTACATTGACGACATCGTGGTCAAAAGCCTCAAAAAGGAAGATCACCTCAATGATCTTGCCGAGACGTTCGCCATCCTCGAGAGGTTCAATATGAAGCTGAACCCCAAGAAATGCAACTTTGGGGTGAGCTCCAGTAAATTTCTGGGGCACATCGTGAGCCAAAGAGGAATCGAGGCGAACCCCACCAAGATCCAGGCGATCCTCGACATGCAGGAGCCACGGAATGTCAAACAGGTGCAACGCCTCACTGGTTGTCTAGCTGCCCTCAACCGTTTCATATCTCGGCTCGGAGATAAGAGCAAGCCATTCTTCGCGACCATAAAGAACAAGAAGTTCGCATGGACAAAGGAGAGTCAAATAGCGTTTGCCAAAATCAAGGAATATCTATCTAACCCCCAGATCTTGGCAAAGCCGATCCCCGGCGAAAAACTATTCCTTTACCTGGCGGCCTCGGAGGTCGCGCTGAGTGCTGTTTTAGTGCGAGCAGAGGGGCAAGTCCACTTGCCGATCTACTTCGTTAGCCAAGTGCTCCATGATGCAGAAACGCGATACACGCCTCTGTAGAAGGTCGCATACGCCTTAGTCATGAGTGTTCGCAAGCTGAGGGCCTACTTCTTCGAGCATCAAGTGGAGGTTCTGACGACTCTCCCCTTAAGACAAGTTATACACCGGCCAGACACCAACGGGCGACTCCTCAAGTGGTCACTAGAGATCGCCCAATACGGTATCACGTACGCTCCTCGTACAGCGATCAAAGGCCAAACCCTGGCGGACATCGTGGTGGAATTAACATTCCCACCCAGTCCAACCCAAATCGGTCGCCCTGCGTGGAAGTTGTACGTGGATCATTCGGCAACCAACTCACGAGCAGGGGCAGGGATTGTCCTCATCAGCCCCGACGGCCAAAGTTTCACGAATGCTGTGAATTTCGGGTTTCGGGTGACCAACAATGAAGCCGAGTACGAAGCCTTGGTAGGCGGGCTCGATCTAGCCCTCGCCATGGATGTTCGCCGTCTCCACATCTTCATGGACTCCCTCTTGGTCGTGAACCAAGTCAAGGTAGAATAGAAGGCGCGCGGCGAACAAATGATCAAATACCAAGAATTGGTCGCCGAAATGTGCACGAAGTTTGAAGAAGTTCTAATCGAACAAGTCCCGAGAGAGCACAACTCCCAGGACGATGCCCTATCCAAACTAGCATCATCAGATGGGGCAGCAGATTTCTCTAACATCCAAATCACAAAATCAGCAAAGCCGGCGATCGACAGAAACCTGATTACCACAGTTGCCATCGCCGAAGAGAACTGGATAACTCCGTTCATCAAATACTTGAACGGGACGGTCCCCGACGATCGTATCAAAGCTTGCCAACTTCAGCTCCGTGCAACCAGATACACCCTACTGGACGACCGGATTTACAAGCGAGCCTTCAGCCTTCCTCTCCTCAAGTGCATTACGCCGGAAGAAGGCTGACTCGTTTTGGCCAAGATCCATGACAGAATCTGTGGAAATCATGCTGGAGGTCGAGCTCTCATCCATAAGACAACCAGGCAAGGTTTTTTCTGGCCTTCGCTTCAGAAAGATGCGATCGCCTATGCCAGATCGTTTCATAGGTTTCAAGTGATGGGCCCAAACATCAAGCTCTCCCCCGAGCAGCTCACTTTGATGTACAGCCCATGGACATTCGCCCAATAGGGCATCGACCTTATAGGTCCCTTGCCAACGGCACCAGGGGGCTGTAAGTTCGCCATCGTGGGGGTCGATTATTTCACGAAATGGGTTGAGGCCAAGCCGCTCAACAAGGTCGGCCAAGAACAAGTAATCAAGTTCATTTGGAAGATCATCATATGCCGATTCGGTCTGCCCCAGGCTATCATCTCCGACAACGGAAAGCAGTTCGACGGCTTGGAAGTCATGCAATTCTGCGAGAAGTGGGGAATCAAAAGGTTGTTCTCGGCCCCTTACCACCCTCAGACGAACGGGCAGGTAGAGGCTGTAAACAAGATCCTCAAACACACGATCAAAGCAAGACTTGAATCCAAACAAGGATGATGGGCGAGCGAGCTCCGAGATGTTTTTTGGTCCTACCAAACGACAACCCAAAACTCGACTGGCGAAACCCTGTTCGCCCTCGCCTTCGGAACAGAAGTGGTGATCCCTTCGGAGATCGTCGTCCTCAGCCACCGAACTGAACAAGAGATGACGACGTACAATGACGTGGCTCGGCGGATCGACTTGGACATGCTCGAAGAACAGCGACTGACCTCGTAAATGAAGAACACAATCCACAAAAGGAGATCCGAGAAGTTCTTCAATTCGAAGGTCAAGGAAATACGGTTCCAAATGGGCGACCTAGTCCTCAAAAAGGTTCAGACTCACACAGGAGTCTTTGGCCCGAATTGGGAAGGCCCCTTCAGGATATCTAAGTGGCTAACTAGGGGAGCCTACGAACTTGAACATCCTGACGGCACTCCGGACCAGTATCCCTGGGATGCCGTACATTTGAAGAAATACTACCAGTGAGAACTTTATATTCAGTTTCAGTTACCCAATGTACAAAGAGTATAATGAGATTTTCCTATCCCATCTATATGATTCGCCTCGACGAAAACGAACAACTAAAAAGAGGACGGCTCGCTCGCCCTACAAGAGGTCATCGTCTGAACCTGACAGACCTATGCAAGCAATCGCCCCTCCAAGCACAACGTATACCGTCGAGGGTCATCATCTAACATGGCGATACGAGGTAGAAAAGTGCATCCATGGTCCTAGAGGTCGATGGAACCAACAGCTTCGTCGATGCAAGGTTCCTTTGAGCTACAATCATTCGCCCTTCGTTTAAATACGAGGCGAGCGTAGCCGAAGGACCCTCCAATTAAATCCGTGGACACGCTCACGCGCCCTCAAAAGTACATCATCTAACATGATGTACCCGGACAAGGCGACGCATCCCTACCCAATCACAACGTATACCATCGAGGGTCGCCATCTAACATGCCGACCCGAGGTAGAAGAGTGCTAACAAGCCGCGGACGTGGAGTTGAATAAACCGATGACGCCCCGTGCAAGGACTCCTCCAGACCAAGACCACTCGCCTTTCGTGTAAATATAAGGCAGGCGCAGCCTAACGGGGGACCCTAACAATAAAATGAGTCGTGGGACATACCTACGGATGGGATGTCCCTCGCACATAAAGACACAGTTACGGAGGTCGGTCCATCGAACTCAGCGACCGTGCACACAGTCGTCCTCCCTCAAAGAATCAGATAAGAAGGATAGCTCACCAAACATACTATTTTCGTTCCCTTACTTGCACTAAGTAAATAAAAACAAGGGGCAAAGTGGAGCTATTCCTAAAACGCGATCGGGAGGAAGGAACCATACACGATCGGCTTCGTTCAAATACACACATGATGGTCAGTTTTGTTCAAGAAGTTTACAAGTAAGAATTTTCAAGTGTACCAACATATAAAGTCGAGGCGATGCGGAACATTCAGAAGAAACGATCGTACATATAAAGAATCAGATGCGAAGAAGAAATATTTTATTCCATTCAAAACGATCGTACATACAAGCCCGAAGGCAATACAAGAGAAAACTGGAAATTACAAAATGGAGGAAAACAAAACAAACTCCAGCGTCACTCAGGCCACCCCCGACTGGCCTTCGCCTCCAGCAGGCGGATCGTCCCGCGCTTCCTCACCGACTTCAGGATAAATAAGTTTATCCGGAAACGGATACCAACTCAGATCAATCCCTAAGTCGGTGAGATCGAGGATCGGCAGGGAGAAATCTGGATGCAAAGAATGCTCAAGTGCATAGGCTTTGAAGGTCTCCATCATAGGGCCGACCTCGATCCCTACCTTCTTGGCGGCGCGGATAGCGTCGGTGTAAGCCACATAGTAGGCGAACTCTCCGACGTACCCCACATTAAGGTAGGGATCGGTCTCGATCGCCTTTAATTGATCCTTCAAACCCGCAGTTGTCTTGTCAGCATCCGCAAGATTAACTACCTTGGTGGCCAGTTCTCCCTTCGCCTTCTCCAGCTCGCCGTTGAGCGGTCCACTGTCTCCCTCAGCCCAGCCGCCTCCTCCTACGAAGCCGCGTGCAACCGACGAGCACCCGTCATCTGGTCGCGGAACCGATCGGCCACTTCCTTGGACCGGCCAAGCTCTTGCTTCATCCAGTCGAGGTCTTGTTTGGTCTGTTTGGCTGTCTCAATATGTTCCTTCTCCATGGCCATGATCCGGTTAGCGAACTCGGCATTCTGGCTCCGAGCGATCTCGGGATCTTGATGAAGGCGAGCATTAGAGGGTCGCCTCTCGTAATCCTTAGCGGCTTGGGCGGCCATCGTCGCCACCTGGAGAGTCAAGGCGAGCGTCGCCTACATGGCATCTCTAGACAGCCGACGAGAAATTGCATCGAGGTCGGTCGTCCAGGCCTTAGGAAGAGAGGTGATGGCCCGGGAGACATAAGAAGGAACATCGAGGGACTGGCGCGGAGACTTGCTTGCCAAGAAATCCAGCACCATCGGAGAGACGTCTGGATCGGCAACACGGACCCTGCAACACAAACAAAAAGAAGCAAAGGAGTTAGTATACGCCCTACACAAATAGCCTAACTCAGAAATATCAAACCGGTCTTACCTATTGACCAGCTCAGGGTCGCGGCCGAAAAAGGGCTTGCCCCGAGGAGTTTCAGCTTCGGTGATCGCTGCAGTTTTCAGGAAGGCAGCAGATGGCCTGTACCCCTCCACCATCGGAACAGCAGAGATAGGTGGTGCGGCAACCGGCGGCTCAAAAATGGATACCTCCACGTCAGCAGCCGGCAGGGACTCCTCCGGCCTCCGCCTCTTGCGGTTGCGCTGGAGCCGTTCTTCCTCCCGATCTTCCGACTCGACAACTGGCACCGTAGTAGGTCTCACCGAAGGGACAGGACGCGACGTCGTTGCTGGGGCACGACCCGTCTTCTTGCCCTGGTGAAGACGACCCAAAAGACCGGAATTCGACATTGAGATCTATTTCGGTGGCTCGGCGTAGCGGGGGAAATGGATCTCTGTCAAAACAAAAAAAAAAGAAATTCAGACAAGTTAGACATCTACTTCAATCAGACGATCGTCATACAGGAAAGAGGAAGTAAAAATTCATACCTGGAACCTTCAGGTGGCGAGGGTAGCGAAACAATCGAGCTCCCAACCGATGAAGTTCGTGGCTGAGTGAGCGAACGTCAATGTAGGAATCCGGCACACAGCGAATTCGCTCCCAGATGATCAAGAAATCAAAGGGGAGATCGCCAATCGCTGGAACAAGGGAGCCTGCAAAAAGGAAACCAAATTAAATAAGTTCAAGGTATATCCAAATAAAGGGATAGTTAAAAGCCTTACGCGGATTCCTCTCCCGAAAACTGGTGGGAATCTCCAACTCTTCCTCCGGCTTATCGCTCGATGCCGACCTCCATACTCCTCCGACCCAGCACCACTTTGCCAGGTCGCCCCGAACCTTATTCGGAACCCCAAGGACCACCCTACCCATGTGACCCTGGATATGGTAGCCACTGACCGATCCCTTTTGCGCGGTCAACTTAAAAAGATGGTTCATTTCCAGCGCAGAAGGCAGGCGGAACAACCGATGACCGCCAAACAATGTCAAGGTGCTGATAATCTGCAGCCAGGCGTTCGACGTCAACTGGAGCGGCGCCACATTCCAGGCGTTCATCAAATACGACACGGCGAACGGCAAGGGAAACTGCAATCCGGCCTCCAGGATCATTTCATTGACAGCGACCATACCCTCGGGAGGCTGGTCGGCACGTTCGTTCTCTGAGGGCATGTACAATGAAACATCATAAGGGATGTGGAATTTCTCCCTCCAGCGAATCAAATATTTCCTGGTCGCTGAACTCCGGATCTGTCCAAGGGTCCATAAGGAATGGTCCGCGGCCCGGAGTGACGTCCGTTTCACGGGCTCATAGGGGTGGGCGGCAGAATATGCTTCGAAGTCAAACTCGGGACTTGGTCCGGCAATCCTCTCCATAAGTTTAGCAATATCTAGATAGGCGGGGCCGAACACGCTGTTCTGCTCCCAGTATAGCCTTACCGCTTCATCCTCATCCACCGGCGAGTCCCTCTGCCCCGCCGCCGCCGACCTCGCCGCGCCAGCTTCATTGAAAAGCTCTTCAATCTCCGCGGGTGCAATTCCCGCATGAATGGCCTCGACGACCGTTTCCATATGAAGAGCCAAGGGGGTTTCTTCCCGGTCAGGCGAAGCCGCGGCGGCGGAAGAGCTGCCACCCTCGTATGTTTTAGATCCTCCTCCAGACATGTTCTTAAAAGTAAAGGGGGAGAGAATATTTTGGTTCTTACCTAGAAAGAAAGACGGTCGGCACAAGAATCTTCAAGGAAATTCGGCAGAGTCTCGTCTAAAAGGCAAGGGCGCATAAAGAGATAAAATGAAATGGCCCTAGCCCTTTTTATAGGCGAGTACAAGGACCTCTGTGCAAATAGGCGGAATCCCAGGGGCTGGAGTGCAACCGTCGGGGGGACACATTAAATGCGGCCCTCAAAACCCGCGTACGCATCGTTTCGAGGGCACGCCAGACGACAAGTCTGACAAAACTGTTGGACTCCCCCAACGATAGCGCTATGCGTGTCCCTGCATAATTTCGAGAGCCCGCCTCTATTTCCCGCTATTTCCAGTGCATAAGGAGATCGTCCGGATTCGAAATCAGATCATCCAGGCGACGATCGTCCTTGTCATAAGCAGACGAGCCAATCATCTAGAACAGGTAATCGCCAACAGTGCCACCTCACCCCATGTTTTCAACATCGGAGCGAGCTGGGGGGTAATTGTTGTGCGGCGATTTATACGCCTCGATGGCGATCGGCATGATGGTCAGGAGCCGCCAAAGAAGACAGACGCTGGGCAAGCACCTAGCGATCGGTGTCCAAGGCGATCGTCTGTAGGCATCTGGTGATCGCCAATGATATTTGACTGCAGACAATCGTCCCATACTGCATGTGAATCCGACACCCGTCAAAGTCTTTGAAGATCGAATCTCGGACGTAGACCCACGTGCAGATCCACAAAAGGTGCCGCAAGATAAGGCCTTTGACCCCAGCCTGTCACCAACCTCACACCTACCGACAAGCCCGCTGAAAGGTACAAGGTGGGTCCACCCCAGACAGCGACTCAGGACGCGTGCAGGCTCCTCATTTGACCGCACAGCTGGCTGCCAGCAGCAGCCTCGGACTTTGAGGGAACAGCCCCACGTGACGGGACGATCGCCCACCTTATTCTAATACAGAAAACGGCGGTCGCCCGCGATCGCCGGAGAGGACCCAGCAACCTTGTCTCCTATAAATAAGAGACGTCCAACAGTGGCCAAAAGGGGCAAAAAACAACGTATAGAGAGAGATATTCTGAGAAATAACTCATATATAGAGCACCAAAAAAGCAAGAAATCACACAGCTTCATATCTGGTTCTTCCGGCAATCTTCACGCTCTACAACTAAGATAACTAGAAATCTTTACACTCATTGTAATAGATTCTAACATTAGTATTTGTACTCCAGAGCATTCAAGCCCGGGACTAACAACCCCGGCAAATCTTGTGTTATTTACTTTCCCACGGAAGTGTTCTCGCATTTGTTTGTTACTCGACCATTCCAGCAATATCATCTCCGGATAATATTTTGGGTAACAACAGTCATGTATTATTGTTCACCATTTGATCTTTGTCTTTTAGTACTGTTTTCAGACTCGTGTTGTATTTTATTTCCACTGCCATTGTTTTTTGGTATTTATTATTGTCATTTCTTATCCTCAACCTTGTAGATTCTTATGTAAAGGATTTACGGTGCTGTAATATTCCTGAATATATCGGGGGTGTTACAGAATATGGTATCGGAGCTAAGATTATTGATATTTTGGCCGTTGGGTTAAAATAGGGGTCGTATATGTCTTTTGAGGTAACCGGATGCGCTTAACATCACTGTACTGCCTACGTCTTCGTGCGAGCGGTGGTTGTAAGTTTCCTAAACTCTATCTTGTTCTTTACATGTTATAATTTTTGAATGTTAGTACGATGTTGTTCCCTGTATATTGAGTATTTATACTTATAGTATGATGAGAGGAGGATGTAGACGTGGTCGCGGTCATGGACGCGGACGTAGAAATGCAGAATGTGAAGCTTCACCCTCTGTTTCTGATTCGCTGTCAAATCAGGCTAACTCCAATTCTGGCGAACAACAAGAGTCCGTTAATAATGAGAATAGACAGTGGGGACAAATGCCACTCCTGCCGTTCCCAAAATACTACGTCAAGTGGTCAACCAAATGACTTAATTAGCTCAAGTAGTAGACAGAATGCAAGTGGCAGTAGGATTGCAGCTAGGGAAAAGACAGCAAGGCATCCCAGACTTGGGAAAATAAGGGAGACAGATGGTTACAGGAGGTGGCGAAGATGCACCCGCCAAAATTCGACGGTTTTTCTGAGACACGACATGGGATCACTGGTTGAGAGAGCTGGAGAAAGTATTCGCATTAACTGCCTAGACGACCGGAGAGCCCCCATTGCCCAGTACTTTCTGACAGCAGAAGTGTTCGAATGGTGGGAAGCCATCCAACCTGTTGATCATGATGCCGGTTGGGAAGAGTTCAAACTTATGATGGATGCTCAGTACTGCCCTCGCCCAGTGAGAGAAGCAAAGGTTCGGGATTTTTTCTTTGTGCAGCCTTCGGATGTGCTGTTGGCTCAGGCGATTAGGATATTTAATCAACAACTGGCATTTGTTCGACACCTAGTTAGAACCGACGCAGAAATGATGATTCACTTTGATATGAGAATGAATCCGGAAATACAGAGGTACATGTCAGTTTTTGAGTGCATCATTCTCCGCCAGTACCAAGACAAAGCCCTGGCGTATGAAATGAAAGAAGCAGCTATAGAAAAGTTCTCGGAATCCAAGAAGCAGAAAGTCTCTGATAGTTTCACAGAGCACAAGAGTAGTGGGCCCCGGAAATCCCAGACATCCTTTCATTCATTTAATAGGCCCCCCCACCCATCCAAAGACGGAAAGAACTTCAGACCAATATCAACACCGACAGATGTGGTCAAAAACTATTATAATTGTGGTCGCCCAGGACACCTTTCGAGTGATTGTTTCTGTTCTCCAGTGATATGTTATGATTGCAGATAGGAAGGTCATCATGCGATGTTCTGCAGGGGTACCACTAAGATAATTGGATCTTGTACTTCATAGCCGGCTCAGAAGGAAGCAAGTGTTCTGCAGACGCAGCAGAGTGTCCAGCTACCCCAGAGTTTTGGTCGAGGATGAGGCAGAGGACAGTTCGACCGAAAGGAGGCATCGAGTGCTGGATCCGTTCCCCCATACCATTACGAGATTAGGAGGGCAGACGATCAGGATGCCGCTATTGCATCAGGTACCGTTCAGATCCTTTCACAACCAGTTAGTGTTTTGTTCGATACAGGGGCTACACATTCATTTATATCATTGTCTTGTGTTAATCGTTTGAACATTTCTTGTTTATATAAATGTGAGCCTTATGTTGGAATATTTTATTACAAATATTCATTAATCGAGTTTTGATGATTTGTTATTAAACAAAGAAAAACAACAAAGAAGCAAACAAAACAACGAAGAAGTTGAAGACGCAAAAAGTCACACAAACTGCAAAGCTAGCGCACGCTAGTAATCAAAGTTAGCGCACGCTAACGAGGCTACCTGCAGATCAGACGAGTTCAAAGTTAGCTGAAGTGAAGTTACTTGATGTGTTTAACGCACGCTAAGTCAAAATATTAACGTATGCTACCGAAGGTGATTAACGTACATAACACTTATGTGTTAACGTACGTAACAAAAGTTTGAATACCAATTCAAACAGATGAACGTTGAAAAGATTCTGGTCAAATTCAAGATTCAAACGGATACTTTGACAGTTGCATACAACGGATATATGAGTTAACACACGCTACGATGCAAGATTAACGTACGTTAATGAGACAGAATAACGTACGTAAGACGAACTGACAACGTACGTAAAGGAAGAAATGAAAGCTACTGAACTGTAACTGGAAGCCGATAACGTACGCTACAGCATACATATAACTTACATAATGAGCCAAAACACACGCTATGAAGAAAGGCTAGCGCATGCTACATAGTCAAAAGGAGCTAACGGCTAGTTGGATGAAAATGGCTATAAATACCAAACCATTTGGTATCAAGCCACACAACAACATTGAGCAAACCATTCATACTTGAGATATCATTGTAATCATTCTAGTTATTATATTTGAGCTTATATTGTTTCGTGATTGAGTGTTATACACGAAATCATACAAGAGAGGAAAAAGAAAGGATACGATTAGATTCGGTGTTATTAGGATCAAGGATCTGGCATTGTTAGAATCGCAGTCGATATCTATGTGAGGTTTATCTAGTACCCATACAAAGCTAGATTGGTTGATTCCTTGTCCAATAGAAAAGGAAAACGGTTTTGGACCGACAAAAAGACAAGTGATTGAACGGTTTACTCGGACTGATAGAAGATGAGTTTGTAACGGTTATCCCTCGACCAATAGAAGAGAGGTGCAGAGGTTTATCTTTAGCATATATAAAAAGATACCGAGAGAGGATGTAGGCACATTTAGCCGAACCTCTATAAATTGTGTGTCTATTTACTTTCTGCACCTTTGTTTAAATCACTTCCACAACGCGAAAGAGTTTTATAACTTTATCTCCAAATGGCGATACCGACCAATATTGCCCCAACAATTGGTATTGGAGTGAGGTTCCTCCTAGAAGCGGCTTAGCATCCATGGAGAAGATCCAAATGGCGTTTCAATTTGCCCCGGTCGAAGGTCTTGCCTTGAACCGACCACCATTCTTCGATGGACCAAATTATATGACCTGGAAGAAAAAGATGTCGATCTTTATTCGTGCCTATGATATAGAAATATGGAAGCTCATTTGTCTTGGCCCGAAAGTTCCAATCAAATCTGATGGATCTCTTAAGAGTTTCAAAGAATATAATGACAAGGATTGGAAGAATGATCATCTAAATTGTAAGGCCACTCAACTTTTATATTGTGCCTTAAATCCAGAAAAGGTCAACCGTATCTCATCATGTGAAAGTGCTAAAGAGATATGGAAAATTCTTGAAATCACACACGAGGGAACAACTCAAGTCAAGGAGACGAAGATAAATATGCTTCTCCATGACTGTGGGTTATTCATGATGAAGGGTGACGATTCCATCACCAACAGGCTCGATCGATTTTCGGTAATCACCAATGGACTAGCTTCGTTCGGGAAACCGCTATCAAGTAGTGAGAAAGTCAAGAAAATCTTACGATCTCTACCTAGCGAATGAAACGGCACTTTGACAGCAATAATGGAATCTAAATATCTCAATACACTCGATTTTAGCGCCCTTATTGGTTCGCTAATAAATTATGAGATAGTTCTAAAATCACGGAACACCAAGCTGAAGCCGAAGGAAAGAACGATAGCCATGAGAGCAAAGATGTCAAGAAAAGAAGAAATATCGGTGGATGAAAGTGACGAAGAATCAGCATATTATGCCAAGAATATTAATAAGTTTCAAAACTTATTAAACCGGAGAAAGAAAGACATTAAAATGGGCGAATCTAAGAAATTTGACAACAACTGTCGAATCTGTGGTAAACCAAGCCACTTTGCAAAGAATTGCCGAGCAAATCGAAAGAAGGAAGTATTAATTGCCACGTGGAGTGACGAAGACGAGGACGAAGATTTCATCAATCAAAATAACCTCGCACTTATGGCAAGAAGTACATTCGACGAAAGCGACGTTGAAAGTCAAGTAAGTACATCATCTCAAGACGAATTATTTGAAGCATTCGAATTATTTCATACCGATTTTCAAAATGCGTTATCCGAAATTAAATCCCTCCTATCTAAAAATAAATTATTGGAAATTAAAATTTCCAAAATTCTCGAAAAGGGGAAAATTGTCGAAACCGATCATTCTAAATGCCTTGAAAATGAAAATATTTTAAAGAGTGATCTTTTGAAAGTTCAAGACGAACTAAAGGTTTTAACAAAGAAATTTTCGTGTGGAAAAGAAAAATTTGAACAAATGCTTTGTGTTCAAAAATAGACTTTGAATAAACACGGGTTAGAATTCAAACCGCATACTAAAAACGAATCCTTAAATTTCAAAATACCCCGATGTGAAAAATATTCAAAAATTGGGCATCATATTTCAAGTTGTAAAAGCCCACGTCGGACGGTTAAAATTAAAAAGATTTGGATTCCTAAAGGAACCACTATTCTGAACATCGTCTACATAAATGAAAAACGACCGACTTTCGGTTGGATCCCCAAAAATTAATTTTCATCGATAAGTATTTTACTCAGGGGGAGTATTATATCTTTTCAAAAAGGGAGAGATTTTTGTCAAGGGGAGTTTTACCCACTTTATGCATATTTTATCATAACATACCTTCTCATAAATTGGTATCCTTTATACACTTTTTGCTGATAACAAAAAGGGGGAGAAAAAGTTGAATGGGATAAAAATCGTCATGGAAGAATGACGAGAAAAATAAAAGTAAAAAGGGGGAGAGAAAAATAAAAAGGAGAAAAGTCGAATAAATAAATGGAGAAGTTGAAACGAAAAGACGAAGTTGAAAAATGAAAAGAATAAGTCGAAAAGGAGAAAAAGAAAAGATGGGAGAAACTAACGAAACGATCAAAGCCCAAAACTTTGATTCGTACAAATATATATATATATATATATATATATATATATATATATATATATATATATATATATTCTTTATTTTGCGGGTTTTATCCAATTCAAGATGTTGTTTTGTAATCATCAAAAAAGGGGAGATTGTTGGAATATTTTATTACAAATATTCATTAATCCAGTTCTGATGATTAGTTGTTAAACAAAGGAAAACAACAAAGGAGCAAATAAAACAATGAAGTCGAAGACGCAAAAAGTCGCACAAACTGCAAAGCTAGTGCACGCTAGTAATCAAAGTTAGCGTACGCTAACGAGGCTACCTGCAGATCAGATGAGTTTAAAGTTACCTGAAGTCAAGTTACTTGATGTGTTTAACGCACGTTAAGTCAAAAGCTTAACATACGCTATCGAAGGCGATTAACGTACGCAACACATATGTTTTAACATACTTAACGAAGTTTAAATATAGTTGAATGGGATAAAAAGCGTCATGGAAGAATGACGAGAAAAATAAAAATAAAAAAGGGGAGAGAAAATAAAAAGGAGAAAAGTCGAAAAATAATAAATGGAGAAGTTGAAAATGAAAAGACGAAGTTGAAAAATGAAAAGAAGAAGTCGAAAAGGAGAAAAAGAAAAAAGGAGAGAAACTAACTAAACGACCAAAGCCGAAAACTTTGATTCGTACAAATATATATATACTTTATTTTGCAGGTTTTATCCAATTTAAGATGTTGTTTTGTAAACATCAAAAAGGGAGATATTATTGGAATATTTTATTACAAATATTCCTTACACTACTAGAAAAAGGGCTATCCTTGACACGCATTTGGCGTCAAGAAGAGGTCGGATGACGCGCAAATGCCCGTCAAGGATGGACCAGTCATAAAGCTTCATGACTCGCATATGTGCGTCATCCCTCTATGACGCGCACTTATGACCCACATTTATGACTCTCCTTTTTGACCTTCGTAGTAGCGCGTTATAACTTTTATGACCCACTTTTCTGACATATGGTTTTGTGTGTCATTACCTTAAAATCAATTTTTTTTATTTGTTCTGTTTTTTAAAACCTGATAAACCTGACAATAAACCCAATAATTGTACAAAATTAACGCATTTCATATATATCAAAACCATGCGTTACCAATTCATTACATAACAATTCATGTCAAAATATATACCATAATTAATTAAATGCAGTTACTACAATGTACGATTTCTAAATAAAAAGGAAATTCGACACATAAATTGCCCATTCTTCTCGAATATCGTCGAAATCCGCATCCGTGTACTCATTGCTATCACCACCAATCTAGTCAAATAAAACAACATTTTAGAAACAGTTAATTACTACTTAAACTACTTAAAACAGTTAACTACTTACATTGTCATTTTCGAGAACCCGAACTCCATGTTTAACTACTTCCTTCATAAACTTCAACGTGAAGTACCCACATTCGGTGCATCCGGGCTGATATGCAACTACAGTCGATTAACAAGAATGATCACAAATTGTAATATAAAACATGCAGTATATATTCAGCAGCAACAAAAAAAATCAGCAGCATAAATTCAGCAACATACAACAATATATCAATCACCTATAAAAATTTCTAGATTTCACAAGGTAATTAGTTTTCATATGATCTATTTTCTATATCAATATATTAAAAAGAATATTTTATGTTGTGAATTACAAAAGTCAGCAAGCTCACGATTTGAATCCGCAACCATGAATATCAAGAATCTCATCCGAAGAAAAACTTGACTAAAGGTTGTCACGTCATGATGTGATTACAACCGATAGCCAATCACTAAGGAATCTCTCCCAAGATGTTCTTTACCAACTACAAATTTTAAATCTGCATATGACAATAGCGAAAAGAATATATAAAAAGGGTTAATTATCAGACACGACATTCATTTGCATCAAAAATAGCAGTTTGCTCATTTTCTTTATTTCTGGACTCAGTTAAGTCACTAATTTTAAAAAAATGGTACGCTCCGTCTAAGTCAACCCAAAAATTAAAGGTAAGGAACCCAAAATTTAAAGGTAAATGCTTTTCATCCAATAATTTAACAGCTTAATGATCAAGTACATTTATTGGAGCCAAATATATCAATTTTGTTACTTTTTGTGTGTCCATAAATCCGTTGAAATAAGTGTTCAAATATTTTTTTCATCAATTATAGTTTTATTACTATGTTAAACTTTTATAATTGTAGTAGTGAAATTATATTATATATTCATATTAATATGGGTGTATCCAGGTGTATACATGCCAACTTGGACCTGCTCCTAAATGGTATTGGAGTTTTAATTTTTAAAGTATACTATACTAACTGAAAGGTTAACAAAACTAACCAACTAAGTAACTAACTAACTAACTTAACATACAACTAACTACATACTTAACAAACAGCAGCAGCACAAGATAATATTCAACAAAATAACTAACCTTAGAATTAACCCAGTTAAGTTTAGTCCTCTTATTGGTTCCAGCTTCTACATCATACAATGCAATTTCCCTACAAAGAATTAACCCAGTTAAGTATTACATCATACATCATAAAGATTCTATAATTTGTATTACTTACGCATCCATTATTTGCTTGAACTGATGATTGACGTCGCTAATCAATAGGGAATCAAGATAATAGCAGGTACTTGTCTTCATGTTAAGCACGCCTAACACCCAATGTCTTCTACAAAAAACAAACATCAAATTCTGTTAATTACTGTTAATTTTTATTAATTAATTTAAATGTTGTCGAAAATCTAACCCGGGATTGTATGGCAATAAGACGAGGTCATTTTGCTTCCTTGTAGATAACCTTTTTGCAATAACTCGACTTGCATCCTCGCTATTCTTGGCCCTCGCTTTACGTTCATGATGCATGATCGCAGTCGGGGTCATGAAACAAACTCCATGATCTCTTTGTGACCCATTCTTGATTTGCTCATACAGGTACCTGTTAACAATGAACATACAAAGTTTACATTCAATTAGTCCTGTCAACATACAAGTACCAATTTTTTATAAACTATATTTATCACTTACATGATATAAGAACCAACGACAGCCCCGCTTAACTCATCCATTGCAAATAGACTATCAAAATCAATCCAATTTAAGTACGTGTAATTGTGGTGCCCAAACAAATCGTCCTCGCATTGCACTTTTATGCAATCGACCTTTGCAACTTGTCCATCAACCATCATTGCAGTCATTTTCAATCCCATCCTTTCTTCAATTCTTTTCCTTACTCTCTTCTGACCTCTCGTCATCATTTTTTTCATCGGAATTCCTTTCTTAGTCACTTTTGCAATGGAGGCGAGAGTTTCTGGGCTTTTTCCTTCTTCAACTGCAACTGTAAACATAACAGTATTTGGTCACTAAAAATAACTGTAAACATAACTGTAAAAATATGATGTTTTTGGCATCGTCGCTTCTTCTTCGTTGTCGGGTTCTCTTTATCGCTTCTTTTCTTTTTTCTTGCGGGTCCCACTGCCCAACTCTCTTTTTTCTTCTTCTGCTTTTCTTTCTTCTTCTTTTCTTTCTTCTTCTTTTCTTTTTCCTTCTTCTTCTTTTCTTTGTTCTTCTTTTTTTTGTTCTTTTTCTTCTTTTCTTCTTTTCTCCTTGTCTTTATTAGCAGCCTTTTTCTCCTTCTTTTTGGCCACTATCTTGTTCTGCAAAAATATAAAAAAAGTCATACCAAACCATTTTGTTTTAATGATTAAACTGTTTTATAAAAAAGTCTTACCAAACCAGAGCATGGAATGACTAGGTGACTCGGCCAACTTAGTATATACCTAATGGCATCTTTAAGAGTCTCAACGAACTCCTCGGGAATTGGATTCGGTATCAAAGCTTCTGCTTGAACAGATGTGTCCACCGTAACTTCAATGTTCACATCTAATATATGAACAAATAAATATTAAATAAGTAAGAATATACATAAATATTAAATAAGTAATTTAACTTTAAATACCCGAGACAGTATGATTCACTATGGTTCCTTTGGCGACTATATTTGAAGGATCGTCGACCGCAAGATAGCATGATTTATCCTACAAATGTACACAATTATTAAAACAGACAAGAATTGCAATGAATTTATGACAAATGAAGACTTACATTTGGTTCACTTGGTACATTTGGTTCTTCGTCTTCATCGCTCCACATTTGACAATTACTTGCACCCTCCGAAGCATTGGTACTTGCACATCTTCTTATTTCTAACTCATCTTCAACAACTTTTAGCCGTTTATTCATCATCTTATCATGTTGTTTCAGGTATTGCTTGACATTCCTGGGTATTAAAAAATACTGGTGCGGTGTTATATATCGACCCATCCCACGTACACGCCCACGCTGTTCTTCAGTACCCAGGCCCTCTGTAAGCAAATCTAGTGATCCCATTGGATCCTCTGAATAATCCTTGTCCTTCTTTAGCATCTCCTGAGTAAACAAACATATAACTTAACATCTGTTTACTAACTGAAACTGAACAGCAAATAACTTAACGGAAGCGTTCACACCGTTGACTAACTTTAACTAACTGAACCTCAAATAACTTAACATCAAAAGTCAAACTTTAACTAACACAAGCTAAGCAGCTAACTGAGAAATCTAACTGAAAGTTAACAAAACTAACTAAAACATACCAAAATAAAACTGTTAAATATGAATACTTACAATTTTATCGACAACTTTTTGGACAACTGGGTCGAAACCTCCTTCTTTCTTTTCTCTTGCTTTTTTCCAACATTCTACCCTATCAATCGCCTCCTCCTATTTGCCGGTTTCTTCCATCTAAAAAAGTTAAAAGCAAAAGTTAAAAAGCATCAACATAAGCAATAAAAAAGTTAACATAAGCAATAAATTCCATACTATCTCAGAAATGAGTCTGGCATATCCCTTCCGGCTCAAACGATGGTTGTACTTATTACGTGAACGGATAGCTGAAGCCTTCTGACTTATTTCCTGCATAAGTATATACAATTAACATGTTAGTAACTGTTTTTGTGATAAATAACTATTTTTGGAAACTTAAACAAATACCTCAAACGAAGTCTTAGTTCTTTGTGATACGAAAAGTTTCCAGTCTTCTTTTTTCACGGACGGATACTTTTCAGGAGGAGTATATAATTGCTTCTTGGCCTCCTTAGACTTATCATCTTTTAGTGGCTTAATGAACTTCTTATAAAGATAATGTTTGAAGTTTTTCCACTTTATCCCGATTGATTGGAGAACTTGCTTCCGACTCTTTAGGTCAAGTGCAAAATGTGTCTGAAACGTACAAAATGAATCAAAACAAAGTTAGAATAAAATACTAAAACTAAAACATAGTTAGAATAAAATAATAAAATACTTACCTTAACATATTGCCAACAAGCTTCCTTTGTTTCATTATCTACGTTCAACCAAGAATCATAGGTTATGAGAACCATAGATCTTGCCACCAATCCCTCAAAAGTAGACAGTTTTCTTGCTCCCGGTCCAGTTGGCACACCTCTTTTATTATAAGTAATAACTGTTTTTTATTTGCCTTCACTTTTATTGTCGGGCCTCTATGCGATTTGGAATCTAATTCGGCATCTAAATTCGAACCGGGAACCGCATCTTCTTCGCGGTCCGAATCAGAACTCGAGGCCATCTTTTATTACCAAAAAGCAACCTGTTGGGATTCGGTCCAGCATCCTGCCTGCATGGGCTTTAAAATGCGTGAGGCGCGGCTTGCGATTCGACCTGTGAGATCTGCACTAGAAAGTGGTTAAATGAATTGATTTGGACTACTCATACCAACAAGATGCATCTTCTTTTCTGGTAGCCATCTCATAGAAACTCCAAAGTTAAGCGTGCTTGGCCTGGAGTAGTTATGGGATGGGTGACCCCCTGGGAAGTTTCCCAGGTGCGCGTGAGTGAGGACAAAGCGCGCTAGAAAAGACTCGTGTTGGTACAGTGAGGACAGTCTTCATCATTCTGGGGACCAACAATTGGTATCGGAGCAGGTCACGGGTGCGGATTCCCTCAGAGTATCCTAAAATAGAGGCCGAGAATGTTGGAACCGAGAGGCGGGCATGCGCAGAGATATTGCCACTTGGCCGGGCCGAGATCTTTGGTGCGGTGGAGGTTGTCAGTCTTTGGAGGGCTATGTGATCAAATCTAGTATCTTTGGGCGAGATCTTGGCGCGGTGAAGTAAACGGAGGTGGAACATATGTTGATGTCAAGTGTTGGAGGACTGTGTGAATGAATCTAACCGCTAGAGGGCTGTGTGATCAAATCTAGTTCGCGGAGGTTTCCAGACTATGGGGCTGAGATGCTGGCAGATACTGGGAGGGGGATTGTTGGGATTCGGTCCAGCATCCTGCCTGCATGGGCTTAAAAATGCGTGAGGCGCAGCTTGCGATTCGACCTGTGAGATCTGCACTAGAAAGTGGTTAAATGAATCGATTTGGACTACTCATACCAACAAGATGCATCTTCTTTTCTGGTAGCCATCTCATAGAAACTCCAAAGTTAAGCGTGCTTGGCCTGGAGTAGTTATGGGATAGGTAACCCCCTGGGAAGTTTCCCAGGTGCGCGTGAGTGAGGACAAAGCGCGCTAGAAAAGACTCGTGTTGGTACAGTGAGGACAGTCTTCATCATTCTGGGGACCAACACAACCTTTTTAAAATAAACAAAATAAATAGTTATTTTCATACCAAAAACTTTAAATAATAAATAATGCTTGAGAGACTTTAACAAATAAATAGTTACTAAAATAAACAATTATTTCATACCAAAAACTAATGATCTAAAACGAATATGCCCTCGTCATCCGAGCGCGTACACTTAAAATCATCATCTAGGTCTACTAAAGACAGGTTCATATCTTGTGTAACATCAAATTCAAACACATCATCAGTTTCACCATTATTATCTCCATACTTATGCATCCTATGTGGTGTGAAGCCAACAACAGACAGGTTCCTATCTTGTTGGTCCTGAACATAAAAAACTTGTCTTGCTTGACTAGATAATATGAAGGGTTCAGACCGTTGACCAAGCCTATCAAAGTTAACCACCGTGAATCCTAAATCATCTTTTTTTACTCCACGACTATCTACCCACTCACAAATGAAAACAGGAACCGTAAATGTACGATAATCAAGATCCCATATTTCCAATATACGACCGAAGTAGGTAACAGCGCCGTACACCGGATTGGAGTCTTTTGCACTAGCAATCTGCATAGTATTTGCAACTATAGATACTCCACTACCTTGAGTCGTTTTAGATTCATCACGCTCTTTTGTATGGAATTGATACTCATTTACGGCAAACCCGTTATATTTACTAACAGCAAAATCAGGGCCTTTTGCCAACCAACGAACACTATCACCGGTATTTTCCCCGTTAGCCAAATGCTTTTCAACCTCGTTCTTAAACCAGTCAATAAACATCCGACTATGTTGGCTCTGAAACCATGTATTATTTCGATGCGGGTTAAGATCCTTCAGTTCTAACATATGTTGCTTTATGTATGGTTCAACGTCGGCGGTGTTTCCTAATACATAAAGATGAGCTTGATCAAGTAACTTAGAATCCACAACACAGATGGTAGCCTGCGATAAAGGTTTACCAGTGTAGTTTCTTTCATCAGCGCGATCATGAGGATTGCCAATTCATTTCATGTTTTCCAAGTAATCGGAATAGAATTCTAATGCTTCCTCTGCCACATAACATTCTACCATGCAGCCCTCGGGTCGATAATGATTTCGTACATAACCTTTTTAGTGTTTTCATGTACCTCTCAAACGGATACATCCACCTAAAGTGGACTGGGCCACATAACCTCACCTCTCTGACTAAATGCACCATCAAGTGAATCATGACATCGAAAAACGAAGGCGGAAAATACTTCTCTAGTAAACCCAAAGTTACTACGATGTCACTTTGCAGCTTGCCTAGCTTCCTAACATCAACTACTTTACTACACAGCTCGTTGAAGAAGTGACACAAGCTTATAATAGTCTTCCTAACTTTCACGTCTAACACCCCCTTTATTGCAAAAGGAAGAATCTGTTGCATTAGTACGTGACAGTCGTTGGACTTCAATCCATTCATCTTCGATTTATCATCGGACACGAGATTCTTGAAATTGGAGGAATACCCATCAGGCACTTTATGTTAGACAGCGTGTCATAAAACATGCGTTTCTCCGCGCTATTTAATGTGTATATGGCAGGCGGCAGATAATGACCCTTCCCTTTTGGTTGACTTATTAACTCAGGCTTAATCCCTAACTCCTCGAGATCTTGCCGTGTCTTTAAACCGTCCTTCGTCTTGCCTTGCAAATTCAGTAACATCCCATAAACACTCACATACATTCTTTTCTATATGCATAACATCTAACTGATGACGAACAAGCAAATGCTTCCAGTACTCTAGTTCAAAAAAGATTGATTTTTTATGCCAAACTTTCGATCTCACATCGATAGTTTCTTTTTTTTTTTTGGCCTTCTCTGCTGACGTGGCATTTTCTTCTTTGATTTTTTCATCTTCAACGCCCTCCAGATAACTTCCTTCTTTGCCTTTTTCTTCTTCCCCCATTTAGTCGTAAACCCTTCCAGATAGTCGTAAACTTCTTCACCCGATCTCGGTTTTTTCATCACACCGCTCTCTTGTTCATTATTGAAATCTTTTTTTCTTTTGCGAAAAGGATTTGTATGTGGGAGGAATCTTCTATGCCCGAGGAAGCATACCTTTTTGGATTTTGGCAACCACTGTGAGTAGGTATCCTCTGAGCATACTGGACACGCGTTATAACCTTTGGTAACACACCCCGATAGGTCACCATACACGGGAAAGTCATTTATAGTCCAAAGTAAGACTGCTTTTAGATTGAAGAACTGTTTCTTATAAGCATCATACGTCTTAACGCCAGGTTCTCACAACTGTTTCAGATCTGCTATTAGTGGTGCCAAGTAGACATGAATACTGTTACCAGGTTGCCTTGGACCTGATATCAGTAGAGTCAACATCATGAAATTTCTTGACATACACAAATAAGAAGGCAGATTGTATGTTGCTAGGGTAACTGGCCAACAACTATACTTTGGACTTAATGACTTATGAGGGTTTATACCATCCGCGGACAAGGTTAATCTCAGATTCCTATCTTTCTTTCCAAATTCTTTCCACTTGTTGTCAACAAGCTTCCAAGATGGGGAATCACAAGGATGTCTTAGCTTGCCATCACTGACCCGACCTCGCGCGTGCCAAGTTAGGTCATGTGCAGTTTCTGGTGACGAGAACATTCTTCTAAATCTAGGAATGGGCGGGAAATACCAAACAACTTTTCTGGGCACCATCTTGCTATTCTCCTTCCACCGAGAAGTGCCACAAGTTGTGTAACACCCCCGATATATTCAGGAATATTACAGCGCCGTAAATCCTTTACATAAGAATTTACAAGGCTGTATGAAAGAAGTGACAATAACAGATACCAGTTAATGAAATTGCTGAGCTAAAATTCAACCGACTGGTTCAAAACCGAAATTACAAATAACCCATGGAGAGTTATTATTACATCATCAAAATCCAAACATTATAAATCGACAACATACTCGAGTACTTATTGAAATAACCAACAAATAACAGACAGTAAACCCGGTCGAAACATCACTCTGCACCCTCATCGTCATGCATCTCCAGTAGTTGTTTCCCCGCTCTCCTGGATCCTGAACATACACAAATGTTCACCCCCGAAGGGGTTAGCACAACGATGCTAGTACAAGTACAATAATCAATACAACAGTGATATAATCAACAATCATATCATAACAAGTTTCTCCAACGAGAATATCCACAACACATATCATATCATAAGAGTTTCAATATACAGATGGTATTCCAACGATCCAGCGCACACAGCTATAGATTCCCATGATGATCCCTTCGGACCAACACATGGTGGAACTACCTGTCCAACGATCCAGCGCACACAGCTATAGATTCCCATGATGATTCCTGTCGGATCAACACATGGTGGACATATATATACACAGCAAATTTACACGATACAATCACAATTGTCATAGCACAAGCAATTCTAATTAGAGTACTTGCCTCGGTTCGTTGACAAGAATAAACTTCCTCGAATATCAAAATACTCGAAGGTCGTCCCCTTCGATCAGTCACGTGTTAAGCTCGAACCTTAACAAAAGAAATAGTACAGAATTCATTTCATGCCGCATTTAACGTCTAACAATTCAACAATTACGGTAGGAAGTCCTTAATATGCAATGTGCGGGCCATTAACGACGCTACGAATCATATGTAGCGTGCGTTAATGCTACTCGTTAGCGTCGCAGCGACATTCCGCCTAGCGTCGCTAACCCGGCGTTGTCGAGTGCCTCAGCGATCGGTAGGTGACTCGGCGATGATTTAACGCACGCTAAGTCCAAAGCGTTGCGTCGCTAAACGTACTCGATAGCGCACGTTAAATCTCGTATATTAGCGCACGCTAATAATGCATGGCGATTCACTGGAGAAGCAGATTTACACAAATAGTGATGAAGTAAGCAATTTCTTGATGATTTGATGTTTGTTATCTGTCTTCATGTTATGTTCATAACCTTTATGAATGATCTCGAGGATAATATCAACTTCAAGATGCAAATATACGTATAATTATCATGACACCATAATCCATCTTGATTTCAATTCTCATGCGAAGTTGGTGATCTCGGTTGATGTATTAGGTTCTACTATCATTATACATATTCTGACTTCCTATTGAATTGAACTAACAATTCCGACTTATAAGAAAGAATATTTCCTAAAATGATTCTTCCTTGAAGTTCTTATAACATCTCTTCCAAATCATGATCACAAAGATAACATAAATCATACGGATTGTTAACTTGAATATTTCTCTCATCATTTGAAGTACAAGGATCCCAACTTCAAGGAACCAACAATAATATCGAAGTTGTAGACATACCAATCATCAAAACATGAACTGGATGAATAATTCACAAATGAAATTCAATACCTCGTAAAAATGATCATCGTATCCATAGGAAAACCAAATCTAAGATGGTGATAGGTTGAACATACCTTAAAATGCCGAAATCACTGAACCACGAGGTATAATCCGACTCCGGTTGGTTATGTGCCACTCCAAGGTGTTACTTCTCTTCAATGATCACTCACAAGTGATACTCAATCATTCAATGATCACTAATATATGTTCTAAGTGTTTAGAAGGGATATTCTTGCTCTCTGGACTCTCAAAGATGAAGTATAGACGAAGGAAATGAAAGCCAAAGCGGTTGCTGTCCATTTATAATATTCTGCATTATTGACAAGTTAGCGCACGCTACTAAGCATCCCTTAGCGTGTGCTAATAATGGTTGACTTCAGATTTTGTCCGGGTGCGTCAGCGGGAATCTTATCCGGACCCATGTCCCGGCTGGCGCATGTGTTAGCCGTCCCGCTCAATAATTAAGTCCTTAGCGCACGCAACTCCTATCTTCATAGCGTGCGCTAATAATGACCCGATAGGGCGCGTTAAGATACATTCTTAGCGTGCGCTATCACGAGGTTACTGGAGCAATTTTTGCAAGTTTCTATACTTATGTATAATGATATCAATGCACGAAATATCATATTCCAATAATCAAAATCATCAATCCAAAATAATACAGGGTTGAATACAGATAAAAATACACCGTAATAAATCCGGATATTACAAGTTGGACATTGAGAAGAATCCTTGTGCTCATCCCAGAACAAGACACAATCATTCTCACAAGCATGATACTTAGGGGATGCTTGGTAAAATAAGAAGGAATGGAAAGGGAATGGGAAAGGGAATGGAAAGGAATGATACCCATACCACTCAAATTATTGGGGTATGGGGGATTCCTCATTTTGGGGGAATTAGAGTCATAGTAGTGTAATTCCAAGCATACACTATGACTTTGATTCCCATACCTTACTCCCCAAACCCCTCAACCAAGCATCCCCTTAATGTATTCTATGCTTATTCCTTTTAGCAACTTCTTGGCCTCGTATATCGACTTAGGGATTGTATTATTTGAAGGCAAAACATCATTTAGCTCGCCCAATAAAGCATCAAAGCTTGTATCAGACCAGCCAAATTGACCCTTCAAATGTTGGAATTTCAGCAATCCATTTAGTGCATTATACTTAGACCCTTCATACAGTGGCTTGTCGCATTTTTTGATAAGTGACTTCAATAAGCTAGGTTCATTCTCTGCATATGTGAAGGCCTCATTTAGCATCTCCTTTGTGTAATCGAACTCGGGAGGTCTAGACTCATTAGGGCATTAAGCTTCATCCTTAGATGAATTTTGTCCGTGGAAGGACCAAACACTATAATTCTCATCGAAACCGTGTTTAAACAAGTGATAACGCATGTTGGAGATGGAAGTGTGACACAAATTGATACAATTTACACAAGGACATGGAATGGCATTGGAATTTGGGTTATTGCATTGTGCAAACTCTAAAAAGGCATTCACACCTTCCTCGTATGCGATTGATAATCTATCGGACAAAATCCAAGATTTATCCATTACCAAAATCCTGGTGTGCTACATTAAAAATCAATAAATTGATTTTATAACCTAAATAAAACTCTACAACTACATTCAAATAGAAAACATAAAACTCTCAAACAAACAAATTAGGGCATACCTTTCAAAATTAGGGCAAATTATGGCGGGAGTGTTTTGAGAGTTTTGAGAGGTTTTGATGTCGAGCGAAGGTTTTGAGATGGGAAATTAGGGCGGGAGTGTTTTGAGAGGGGATTGACAGCGGCGGCAGTGTTTGGAGAGTTTGGAGAGTTTGACAGCGGCGGCAATGTTTTGGCCAAAAAGAAAACGAAAGATTTTGATTAAGCAGGTTGTCAAAAAAACATATTATGCCAAAAAAACATAGATGACCCCTATTTAGGACGAAGCAAAACGAGCGTCATCTAGCAGGCTAAATTTTAACTTATTATGACCCATATGTTTTGACGCTTCTGAAAACGAGTCATCCCCAATAGAAAATTTACTCGAAATGACTCTTCTTTTGTGACTTTGCTCTTTGCGCGTCATCTTCTAGCGTGGGTCATAAAAAGCGGGTCAAGGATAGCCCTTTTTCTAGTAGTGTTAATCGAGTTTTGATGATTAGTTGTTAAACAAAGAAAAACAATAAAGAAGCAAACAAAACAACGAAGAAATCGAAGACGCAAAAAGTCGCACAAACTGCAAAGCTAGCGCATGCTAGTAATCAAAGTTGGCGCACGCTAACGAGGCTACCTGCAGATCAGACGAGTTCAAAGTTACCTGTAGTCAAGTTACCTGATGTGTTTAACGCACACTAAGTTAAAAGCTTAACGTACTCTACCAAAGGCAATTAACGTACGTAACATATATGTGTTAACGTACGTAACAAAGTTTGAATACAAATTCAAACAGATGAACGTTGGAAAGATTCTGGTCAAATTCAAGATTCAAACGGATACTTTGACAATTGCATACAACGGATATATGAGTTAATGCACGCTACGATGCAAGATTAACATACGCTAATGAGACAGCATAACATACATAATAAGAACTAACAATGTATATAAAGCAAGAAACGAAAGCTACTGGACAGTAACTGGAAGCCGATAACATACACTACAACATAAATATAACGTACGTAATGAGCCATAACGCACGCTATGAAGAAAGGCTAGCGCACGCTACATAGTCAAAAGGAGCTAACGGTTAGTTAGATGAAAATGGCTATAAAATACCAAACCATTAGGTATCAATCCACACAACAACATTGAGCAATGCATTCATACTTGAGATATCATTGTATTCATTCTAGTTGTTGTATTTGAGATTATATTGTTTAGTGGTTGAGTGTTATACACGAAATCATACAAGAGAGGAAAAAGAAAGGATATGATTAGATTCGATGCTATTAGGATCAAGTATCCGGCATTGTTAGAATCGTAATCGATCTCTACGTGAGGTTTATCTAGTACCCACAGAAAGCTAGATTGGTTGATTCCTTGTCCAATGGAAAAGGAAAACAGTTTAACTTGGACTGACAAAAAGACAAGTGATTGAACGGTTTACTCGGACCGATAGAAGACGAGTTTGTAACAGTTATCCCTCCACCGATAGAAGAGAGGTGCAAAGGTTTATCTTTAGCCTATAGAAAAATATACCGAGAGAGGATGTAGGCACATTTGGCCGAACCTCTATAAATCCTGTGTCGATTTACTTTCCACATCTTTATTTAAATCGCTTTCGCAACGCGAAAGAGTTTTATAACTCTATCTATAAATGGCGATACCGGCCAATATTGCCCCAACACCTTATGTTGTGGGTTTACCGAGTGGGGAGAGAATTGTGGGGAACTTAGAAATTAGAGATTTTCCTGTATCAATTGGAGGCAAAGAGTGGCCCTCAAATCTGATTGTGATAGAGATACAAGGAGACGATCTGATTCTCAGAGATGATTGGCTTAATAGATATGGAGCTATTATGACTGGAAGAGGAATATCTCGGTGATAGCCGAAGATGGTTCCGAATTAATATTCGAGGGATGGAGGCCATGAAGCTCAGGGAAAATGATCGAAGCTATGAAAGCCGTCAAACTGCTAAAACAGGGATGTACTAGATATTGGTGTTACACAATGAAGAAATAAGATGGAAAAGTAGAGCTTTCATCCATTCCTGTTGTGACTGAATTTCTGTACGTGTTCCCTGACGAATTACCTGGACTACCTCCACGACGAGATATAGAGTTTACGATCGAGCTAGAACCAGGAGCTACACCAATTTCTAAGGCGCCGTATCGTATGGCACCTATCGAAATGTATGAATTGAAGAAGCAACTGGAAGAGTTACTGGACAAAGGCTATATTCAGCCAAGTGTTTCACCTTAGGGTGCACCAGTTCTTTTTTTCTGAAAGAAAGATGGATCACTTCGATTGTGTATTGACTATCGGAGCTGAACAAGATGACCATCAAGAACAAGTACCTGTTTCCACGGATTGATGATTTGTTTGACCAATTGCAAGGAGCGATAGTATTTTCCAAGATCGATTTGAGATTGGGATATCATCAATTGAGGATTAAGGAATCCGATGTTCCGAAGTCGGCATTCAGAACTCGCTACGGACATTATGAATTTGTGGTGATGTCGTTTGGTCTCAATAATGCACCTACTGTGTTTATGCAATTAATGAATTGAGTGTTCATAGAGTATTTGGACAAATTCATAGTTGCGTTTATTGATGATATTCTGGTTTATTCCAAGAGCCCGTAATAGCTTGTGCAACACTTACAGATCGTTTTAAACCTCTTGAGAAGTGAACAATTATATGCCAAACTTTCTAAGTGTGAATTCTAGCTAAAGGAAGTGATGTTCCTCGGTCATGTGGTATCAACGGAAGGAGTCCGAGTAGATCCCCAGAATGTCAAGGCAATTTTGGATTGGAAGTCTCCTAAGAACGTGAAGGAAGTCAGAAGTTTTGTAGGAGTTGTTGGGTATTATCATCGGTTTGTGGAAGGGTTTTCCATAATTACCCGCCCACTTACCCGATTACTACAGAAAACCCAAAAGTTTGAGTGGAACGATATGTGTCAGGCCAGTTTTGATGAATTGAAGAAGAGATTGACAACGGCACTAATTTTAGCACTACCACAAGGAACTGAAGGGTTCATAGTTTACAGTGACGCTTCAAATCAAGGTCTCGGGTGTGTACTGATGTAGAATGAGAAGCTGATCGCCTACGCTTCATGACAATTGAAGCCATATGAAGTAAATTATCCAACACACGGTTTGGAGCTGGCAGCTGTGGTTTTTGCCTTAAAGATATGGAGATATTAGTTGTAAGGGACTCACTGTCAGATCTTCACAGATCATAAGAGTCTCAAATACATCTTCAGTCAGAAAGAGTTAAACATGCGGCAGAGGATATGGCTAGAATTGGTTTAGGACTATGATTTGGAGATTCTTTATCATCCAGGCAAAGCAAACGTAGTGGCCGATGCACTAAGCCGCAAACCTATTTCTATTTGATTGCTGGAGACTCTCACTTCCCAGTCCAGCATTCAACGAGAGTTGGTTCGTGAAGGAATTTAAATATGGTTGCAAGGAGTCCAAGGGCAACTGTGCGTGATGGAATTAACTTCGTCGTTAATCGAAGAAATCAAATATAAGCAATTAGATGACCCTCTGATGATTCGGTTACGTGATGAAGTGAGCAAGGGTAAGGCCCCAGGATTTGTGACTCATGACGATGGAGTTTTGAGATTCCAGAATCGACTTTGTGTTCCCGATGTTGATGATTTGAAGCAGACAATCATGAAGGAAGCTCACAATACGCCCTATTCTATACACCTGGGCACCGGCAAGATGTATAAGGATCTGAAGCAGAATTTTTGGTGGGGCAACATGAAAATAGTGTTGGGTTACGGCCCAGCATCTTGCTTGTATGGGCTTAAGACGTGCGTCGCAGCCTACGATTTGACCCGTATCTCTACTAGGAAGTGGTTATATGAATTGATTTGGACTACTCATACCAACAAGATGCATCTTCTTTTCTGGTATCCATCTCATAGAAACTCCAAGGTTAAGCATGCTTGGTTTGGAGTAATTATGGGATGGGTGACCCCCTGCGCTAGAAAAGACTCATGTTGGTACAGCGAGGACAGTCTTCATCATTCTGCCAGAGCTGGAACCGGGGACAAGTGTCACTTCCAGAGGGGACCAACAACTGGTATCAGAGTCGATCACGGTTCGAATTCCCTTGGGAGTATGCTGCAGCAAAAGTTGCCAGGTGCATGGAACAAAGAGGCTTGGCATACAGTGGAGGTGTCCATATAGCCGGAACTGAGATGCTGGCGCAGTGGAGGTAAACGGGGATGGAACCAAAGGTGTCTGTATAGCCGGGACTGAGGTAAACGGGGATGGAACCAATGGTGTCTATTTAGCCGGAACTGAGGTAAACGGGGATGGAACCAAATGTGTCTGTATAGCCGGAATAGGTAAACGGGGATGGAACCAAAGGTATTTGTATAGCCGGAACTGAGATGCTGGCGTAGTGAAAGTAAATGGGGATGGAACCAAAATTGGCGTGAGCGGAGATTTCCAAGTACTGGAGCGGAAGCTGGCAGGTGCTGGGGGGTATTGTTGGGCTACGGCCCAGCATCCTGCCTGCATGGGCTTAAGACGTGCGACGCAGCCTGAGATTCGACCCGTGAGATCTCTACTAGGAAGTGGTTATATGAATTGATTTGGACTACTCATACCAACAAGATGCATCTTCTTTTCTGGTAGCCATCTCATAAAAACTCACAAGTTAAGTGTGCTTGACTTGGAGTAGTTATGGGATGGGTGACCCCGTGGGAAGTTTCTTAGGGTTCGCGTGAGTGAGGACAAAGCGCGCTAGAAAAGACCCGTGTTGGTACAGTGAGGACAGTCCTCATCATTCTGCCAGAGCTGGAACTGGGGACAAGTGTCACTTCCAGAGGGGACCAACAGAGAGATGTGGCGGAATATGTCTCGAAGTGTTTAACTTGTCAGCAGGTTAAGATCGAACATCAATGACCCGCTGGAATGTTGAAGCCACGTATGATTCCTGAATGGAAGTGGGAAGATATATCGATGGACTTTATCACTAATATGCCAAAGATCAAAACATGGATGAACATGATTTGGGTGATAGTTGATTTGCCTAACCAAGTCGGCTCATTTTATGGGCACTAAGGATACTTGGGGACCAGAGAGGTTGGCACGAGTGTTTATTGCGGAGATAGTTCGATTGCATGGTACACCGAAGACCATTATTTCTGATCGAGATGGACGCGTGTCACATTTTTTGACAGCGGTTCATAGAGCCTTGGGAACCGAGCTGAACTTTAGCACAACTTATCATCCTCACACTGATGGACAGTCCGAGAGGACTATTCAAACAGTAGAAGATATATTGAGAGCTTGTGCCCTAGATTGGTCGACTAGGCGGGAAGTTCATCCACCTTGGATTGAATTCACTTACAACAATAGTTGGCATGCTTCCATTAAGATGGCACCTTTTGAAGCGTTATACGGGAGAAGATGTAGATCACCCCTGTGTTGGGATGATTCATCAGACTTTATCGGCACGGAACCGGAGTTGATAGTACAAACTCAAGAGAAGGTAGAATTGATTTGTGAAAGGTTGTTGACTGCCCAGAGTCGGCAGAAATCTTATGCAGACGTGTGCCGTCGCCCGTTAGAATTTGGAATTGGGGACCACGTGCTTTTAAAGTTTCTCCTACTCGGGGAATTTCTCGTTTTGGGATGAAATAAAAGCTTAGTCCGATATATATAGGACCATTCGAGATTCTTGAGAGAGTTGGAGAATTGGCGTACAGGTTGGCCTTGCCGCCATCGTTGAGTCATGTTCATAATATTTTTCACGTGTCTCAGTTACGGAAGTACACCACAGATCCCAGTCAAGTAATTGATTTCAGCGAGATCGAAGTCGCTAAGAATGGCACGTTCGAAGAGAAACCAATAAAGATACTCGAGAGTCGAGTCAAACAATTGAGAAATAAACTAATCACCTTGGTCAAAGTTCAATGGTCGTGGCACGGAGTTGAAGAAGCCACTTGGGAGATAGAGAACAGTATGAAGTCTAGATACCCAGAATTATTTTCGTCTTAAGTTTCGGGACGAAACTCCTTTTTAGAGGGAGAGTGTGTAATATTCGAATAGTTGTTGAGTATTTTTATCTGTATTTGAACCTTGTAATATTCGACTTTTTGGTATCTATAATCGAAGTGTGATTTTTCCCGTATTTGTATTCCAAGCAGTCATGATCATATTAGGAAGAGTTTGCAAATTCATGCATGCAACTACGTCATAACAGACGCTAGCATATGAGCTTAACGTACGTTATAAGCTGAGGATATCGTACGCTATGGACGAAGCATAGCGTACGTAACAAGCAGTCAAAAAGATCAGATTGGTCGGCGTATGGGCCAGCGTGGGATGAGATAGGATAAGATTCCGCGTGATCTGGGTAGCTTTTCGATAAAGCAAGTCAACGAGGTTTAACGTACTAAAGGACTATGATAGAGTACGCTAAACAGAGATTATTACGTACGTAAAAGGTAAGGGTTAACGTACGTTAAGGAGGTCAGAAATGAGGCAGTAGCTACTGTCGGACGTTAATGCACGCTAAAGATTTCAGATAGCGTATGTTAAGAGGATAACATACGTAATGCTATGAGGTTAACGTACGTAAAGGTCTGAGGTTTATAAATATGGAAGCACCCCATTTCATTTCAACTCGTTTCCTTTCATCCTTTGGCTGATTTTGCAAAGTCCATAGAGCTTTATCCCCCACATATAATCCTTATATAGCCTCTCTACCTGGTTTAGAAGATTATAGACATCTCGGATTGGTGTTCAAGCCCACGATGTCAAGTTTTACCGATCGTTTTCATCGTTATTCTTCGTGAAAGGTATGTTGACACTAAACCCAACCTTGAATTCGGTTTCTTGAGTATGTTACTGAGATTATTACGTTTCAAGGATGTCGTAGTAATCGAATATCATGTTTTAGGAAGATTGGTTTGGTTATACATGGATTGTTCTTCGTTGTTAAGAGAATTATGATCGAACCTTGGTATGTTGAACCCTAGGATGTAGTTTCTGAGATTGTGGTATGTTTTGGTCGAGTTGTATACTAATGTCATGTTAATATCATCAACTAGAATCGTAGTGCTCAACAAGATGAATTCTAGGAGTTTTCACCAAGATTATTTCGTATTTTGTAAGAGATCTTTGAATTGATAAACTTCGTTATATTCTTGGTTAGAATGGATTTATTATGTTGAGGATAATCGAATTGAACCTAGAACATGGTTGTTTCATCTCCCTTCGAGAATTTGTTAGTATTTGTTTGATCATACCTTTAATATGAATTGTATGAATGGCCGAACCATGAATGAAGATTAAAGTATATAATTATAATGGTTTGATGAATATCTTTGAAATCGTAGACGCCGGCATTGTACCCCAATGTGTTCGTAAGTATAACGTACGTTAAGTATCATACATTACGCACGTTATAGCATCAGGTGAGACACAGTCGTCTGATCAGAGAACTTTGTCAAATACAAGCGTAGCGTACGTTAGGCATAGGAGCCTACGTACGTTAAGACATAGACTTAACGTACGTTATGTTGTGTATATAACGTCCGTTATAAAGAGATTCGGACAGGGTCTGAAGTGTCAACAACTTTCGGCCATAGTTTAAGATGTAGATGTTCGCACGTTAGTTATGTGACGTGATATGAACTCTATATTATTTCTTTTTCTTAAGGTCCGAGCTCTGCAAAGTGATTGATCGAAGGGGCGATCTTCGAGTTTATTGACATCCGTCGAAGTATTATCATTGTCGTCAATTTAAGGCAAGTACCTTAATTATATTTATTCATATTGATGTCGTTTATATTGTTGTTGTATTGTGCATATGTATTGTGATTGTTTGTCCACCATGCGTTTGTCTGACGGGATCATCATGGGAATCTATAGCTGTGTGCGCCGGATCATTTGACAGGTATTTCCACCATGTGTTGGTCCAAAGGGATCATCATGGGAATCTATAGTTGTGTGTGCTGGATCATTGGAATACCACGAGTATGTTGAGATTGACATGATATGTTGTATATTGGAGAGACTTCTTGCGATTATTGTTGATATGATTGACGTTATTATTCAGGGATTGTTGAATAAATCATTGTTGTAAAATTATCGTACTTGTGCTAGTATTGTTGTGCTAACCCATTTGAGGGTGAACATTTATTTTATGTTCAGGATACATGAGAGCGAGAAAACAACCACTAGAGCTGCATGACGATGACGGTGCAGAGTGAAGTTACGGTAGGATTAATTTGTTGTATGTTTGTGTTGTTTTAATAAAGTACTTGAGTACGTTGTCATTTGTGATGTTGGATTTGGTCATATATTAATGTTCACCGTTTGACGCTTTCAGTACTGTTTTCATACTCATGTTGTATTTTATTTCCGCTGCCGTTGTTTGATGGTATTTGTTACTGTCATTTCTTTTCCTCAGGCTTGTAAATTCTAACGTAAAGGATTTATGGCGCTGTAATATTCCTGAATATATCGGGGGTGTTACAGTGCAGTACTAACCTGTGATCCATTTTCATTTTGTTTCTTCCCGACATATGGAAGATTATCCAGCATGCAAGTTCATATTTTCTTAGTATGAAAAGTAGAAATATACTGTCAGATAGTAACATTGAAATTTAGGACATGTTTGTTCGATAGAGTTTGAAATTGTGACTTTATTAATTTTTTTTATGTATTAGTATGCTAGCGAACTAGTAGTACAAATCATCTATGCGAGGCAAGGGATATTTGTTCTTAATGGTCACTTTGTTCAGTTCCTGATAATCGATACATACACGTAGTGAACCATCTATCTTCCTCACAAACAAGACTAGTGCACCCCAATGTGAGGCGCTAGGTATGATATATCCCTTCTCCAACAATTCCCCTAACTGACTCTTCAGCTCTTGCATTTCTGAAGGTGCCATATGGTACGGCGCCTTAGAAATTGGGGCTGCACTTGGTTCTAAATCGACTGCGAACTCGATCTCATGCTCTGTTGGTAGTCCTGGCAAATTATCTGGAAAAACATCTGAAAACTCGTTCACCACTGGAATCTAGGAAAGTTCAACTTTCCCATCCTCTGCTCTCGCAGCATAACACATGTACCCCACACAACCATCCTAATGAGTTTCGCCGCCTTCATAGTGCTGATTATAAGTTTCTAACCCCTACTCATGTGTCCTGTAAATGAATACTCGGTACCGTCCTCGGATATAATAAATATAACCCTCGTGCAATAATTCATTACCACTCTTTGTCTATCAAGACTGTTATCATTGAGGATCAAATCCTCATCAATGATATCGACGATGACATAATTCGAAGGCCACACTCTATCTGCAATTATCACTGGATAGTCTATAACCTTCGTATCCCCCACAATTCTTTCCCACTAGGCAAATTTAACCACAAAAGGTTCACAAACTGACAAGCATTCAATACTCAATCGACTCACACAATCCAAAGAGATGAACGAATGAGAATCACCGAAATCGAAAAGAACTCTAACTGGATGAGAGAGAACATAAACAGTACTTGAAGACATGATAGCCTCTGGATCATCCACCCTCCTCATCTCGTAAACACACAGTTGTGCTGAACTAACACTGGAGGCTCCCCCTCTAACGGACTGACCCCGTCCTCTTCCCCGACTGAAACTTTGAGACGGCTGACTAGCTGATGACTTCTGATTAACACTTGGTTATCCAGGCATAGGAATGGATGCCTAAACCCCAAGTGTCTTTTCTCCCTCGGTACAAAATGCATCATTGTGGCCCGCCTGGCAGTAACTATCATATTTCAAAGGAGGTAGGTTTCAATCACGACTGATATGTCCTTGCTGGCCGCAGTTAAAACATGTCATGACCCGGTTGGTAACACTAGGTCCGGTTATGAAACTCCAATTGCCTACAAACATACGGAAGACATTCCAGATGGATAGTTTGTCGATTGAGATTTCGGTTGGTTGTCACTCTTACTGCCAGAAAAGTTACCGGAGGTCTTCTACTTCTTACCCTCATTAGTCGTCTCTGTAGCCGCGAAGGACATATCATAGGCCAGTGCTTTGCCCTGGTACTCCTGCAATGTAGTACAAGCAAATCCTGCCATGTATTGTCAAACTTTTGGCTTCATCCACATACCAAAGTGTCAGATTTTATCTCTCTCTTCTCTCACTTTACCCTTCACGTGGTTAAGCTACTGATTGTACTCGATTATTGCCGGTGATACGGGGATATCCTGGGGTTTAGCCTCGAAGAAGGCTCAGATTATGGCCTCTTGAACAGGCCACAGGCAATACTCGGCTTCCATCAGTTCTTTAAATTCGTCCCAAGTAACTGCATGGTCTTGGGATTCGACTGCCTGCCACCAGCTAGAAGCCTCTCTCGTCAGAAAATATTGAGCAATCCATACTTTATGTGCCTATGGACAGTCCGCCACCACCAAAGCCTTATTCATCTCATAAATCCAGTTTTCCCAACCAGTTGGGTCCGTAGCACCAATGAACTGAGGAGTGGCATTCGAATCACATATTGTAACCATTTCTCTGCTCTAGTGTCCGCCGCAGGAGGTGGGTTATTGAGTTGAACTACTTAGTTCAATAGATCCATTTGGTTATCCACTTGATGTAATATAGTGGCCACACCTATACCCGCATTATTCCCTGCAGAATTCCCCTGACTGGCCGACTGGTCCTGCAGACCATCGGTAATAGGATGAACTAAATTTGACAAGGTATGAGTAGTCGAACTGCATCTGTGTCCTCTACCAGCTGACATTCTAAAGGATAGAAAAATAGGAAAGGACATAAATATAGTTCAGAATATAACCGTCATGGTGACTGGTTTCCCACATTACGAAGTCGAAAGACAAGACAGTAAAGATGATAAGAAGTATAAGAGAACTTACGAGCATCGGTCGTACTAAGATGATGACAGTGCGATGATCCTGTGTTTACAAATAACGTGACTAGACCCAAAAGACCAACAACCTAGGAATACATAAACCTATGCTCTGATACCATATTCTGGAACACCCCTGAGATATTTAGGGTATGTCACAGCACCGTGAATCCCGTTTGGAACTCACAAGGCTAAGTTCATACAAAATTCATACAAAAAAAAGAACATCAAAAACCACCAATCATTTATCGGATTAACCGATGAAATTCCATGGATGATATTCTAATCCACAATAAACAACAGGCTTAATATAACTGACAGGAAAAAAGAACCTATAGTACTCAAGTACCAACTAACATTTTGTGACAAAATGAAAACTCGACGATCAGACTCAAAGAAAGACCACAATGACTCTTCACAGTATCACGCCTAGCCGTCATCGTCGTACTGCCCCGGTACTCATACAGTCGTATTCTTCGTACCTGAAATACATGAAACGTATTTCTCCCAAATGGGGTTAGTCGTGGAATATCTAATACAAGTAATACAAACAAACTCTTGCATCTTACAATTTCAAAGTACATGCATCAATAGTTTTCAAAAGCAGTTAAGATACTGATTTCCGAAAATGCAATACCTATAAATGTACCATAAAAATATAAATCCTCCCGATTAACCGTGGACTCAACCACGCGCGGATCCCTCTGAGGAACCGTTAGACCCTCCCGGAGTGGTTAACCCCAATGTTCGTGGATCCAACCAAACATGGATCCCTCTGAGGCCCCGTCGGACCCTCCCCGAGTGAACATATATGCTCTAACACTCATATACATCACTTTGCACATTTAAGAATGTAAGTTCATAAGAATTACTTGCCTTTGAGACATTTTGGGATGTTTTGAGATAGTAAACAACCACTGTTGAAAGAACTAGGAAATTCAGAACCTAGACGATTTGTAAAACTATTATCAACAACAATACGGCTGGAATAGAAACTAAAATATGCCCGAAAACCCTGCCCATGATTATGGAAATTCATGCAAACTCATTACGAGGGCGGATCGCAACCAAACCCTCTCGATTTTGCAAACGTACTGAAGTTTACCATGAATTCATAGGGAATATATGAATACGGTGGAGATTAATTATATTCATCGAAAATTAAAGATCAATTTGGATCTAATCGGACAAAAACAAGAAAACCCAATTCCCAAAAATTAGGGTTCTAGAGATTATACCTCAGATCGACGGCGAAGAATATGATTTGATGTTGTTAATCTACACCAAAAACTCGAGGAATACGATAGATAAAAGATTGAAGAACCAGAATCGCCCTAAAAATCACCAAACAATCACCCATTCGCGGAAGAGAAAGAAATGGAAGAAACCCGCAAATAAAAATGTTGAATCAGGTATATAAGTCTGTCCGTATTAACGTATGTAAGTTAGGGAACTTAGCGTACATTAAGCACCTAATGTACGCTACACACTACCTGTTACGTACGCAATGGCCTGGCAGAAGTATCTGCCCGATCCTCTGTAGGCCATAACATATATTACTGAAGCACTTACTGTTGGGATCCGGTGCCTAAAACGAAAGCCCAGCGGAAGCGATAAAATGAAAGTTCATTCGATCTGAATCCCTACGAGGATCGGTCGAGCTATGTATATACGAATATTAAACGAAATATAAGAGGTATAAGAAACTTACCCTTGTAGTACGTTGATTAAATGGATTCCTTCTCTTGAGCAATTATCCAAGCATTAGTTGAATTCCCTACGAACCAATGCGCTCCAAGCTCTTGGATGATCCAACACCGAAAGGACCGCGTCTCTATTTGCCACGCGCCGGAGAAGTGACCAGAACGACTAAACCTCGTTATCCTCCAAGGATATGGCTAGAACAAGGTGGAAGAAGCTTGTTTATCAAGATTATAACACTCTAAGTATATAATCTTTGATCTCTCTATTATCTCTATTTTTTCTCCAAGAAAAAACTTAAGAAGATGAAGAACACTTTAAGAAACTCCTTTCTCTCTCTCTCTTGCTCAAACTCACGGTTGGAAAAATAGGCTATGATAGGAGAGATTGTGTCTTCATTTTATTCTTCATAATATCCTCCCCAAATCAAGACCAAATCATCAATATGGATAAATTAAAGGATCTTGTCCCCTTGACACTTTAAGTCATCCACCAATTTAGGTGGAGACAATGACCAAGGGAAAGGGTAAGGAAAAATGGGTGGCCATATAGAAGGAGCCGGGCAAGTTCGGTCCGTTTCGGACTCCCGTGAGTCCAAACAGATAAATTCATATTTCGTTGCTATGAATTTATGTTTATTAATTAATCCAATCAATTAATCACATCAAATACATAAGAACATAATTAATTTCTGCAAGAAATAATTATATTTATGAATTAAATTAATCACCCAATAATTTATTTAATTCATTAGGCCGTAAATCAAGTTATCCAATAAATTGATTTAGACATCTAATGTCCCAAATTAGATATCCAATATCAAATATTCATAATGAGAGAACAAGCTTGATTCATTCTGTCGTCAATCCTATTGCGCGACTCGGTAGGTCCGTCTCAGTCAGCTATGGGAGGAACCAAAGTGTAGTAGCACCACCTAGCCAGCCTGGCGGCCTACACTATACCCCAACTGAGAACGAATGATGGTATCATTCAAGAACCATTCTGTCGTGAATACCAGTATACGTATAAATCCTTCTTTCAAATGTCCCGATCAAGTTATAGGGTCACGGTCAGTCAAACCCTATCTGTACTTGACTCTATGAATGTGTTAATGCAAATCGAGATCATAGAGCTCTCGTGTATCTAATATAACTAGCTCCAATGCTTTGGCCAAAGACTTATGATCTCATCTTCCAATAACCGCATAGGACATATAACCCGTTCACTAACAGGAGAAAGAATTCTATCTTGGTATTCAGTAGGACCTGCTACTTGCCCATCAAGATGCACGTAGAGGTTGGGCCCCGCCTTTCGGTTTACAGGGTTGAACTACTCTAATAAAAATCTTGACGTCACAAGCACATCCCTACAAAATCCTCAAGTCGAAGGTTCACGAATACCTATCAAAACCTTTTGATTCCGTCATTCACTGTCCCGGAGTGAAATTCGTGTGACGAATCGAGGGTGATTCGGTTCGAGTATGCTAATCCAATTAGCATACCTATAATGTGTGCTCCCACTAACCAATAGTGTTCGACACGCACTCTCCTTGTCAGAGAACACGTCATACAAGTCTTCACATAAACTTAACGCCCAGTCCAGGTTCATCGACTTGCGAACGATTAAGTATTTGAGCTATAAACCTTTCCAGTGCCGGCCCCCTTATCCAATAAGGAGTGGAACATTTTGCTCTCAAATATACGGACTAGTTTCTATATGTATATTTACGATTTAGGAATGCCAGTAACTACCAGTAAATAAAGAAACATCCATTTGCCTTATAACAATAATTTACATAATTACAAGTACAATGCCCTCACTCAACATCCTCTGAGTGGCATTCATGATGTGAGTATGGAATTAAGGTCTTTTCTATTATTATTACCCAACTCCCACTATTTTTATCGGAATAACACACTCCCATGTGAAATCCGTAAGTATCGTCATTCTACTTCATAGTGGTGATCGAGTTCTTTATAAATCTTAATAGAGGGCAACCGAACAGGTTTAGTCTATTAATTTTCATAAAGTGGTGTCCAACACCAACCCATCTAATGGATGATTCGATCTTCTTTTTCACCTTGTTCACTCCCCTTAACCTATACGGTTTCTATTGTTCGTGAATAAGTTAAGTTTATACCATCGACGCAAAATCAGTTTCACAATTGAATCTTAGACGGCAACCTATCAGGTTTCTAGGGATAAAATTTGCTCCAACCGAAGGCATCCAATGCGCTCCCGGTAATTTATCCATCCTCCCCGAACGACTACCCTGATAACTCGGAAGCTTAGCACATCCGGTTTGGATTTCAATTTCCCGAAAGCTCGATGGAGGGAAGGAGAACCTTGAAACTTTATAATTTATCGTGGGAGAATTTTCGCGATTATCGTTACACTTTGCACATTAATCCATTTAAGCGCGTTTGTAGCATTCATACAATATGAACAACCATTCACAACCTAGTTACTACCAACATGTAGTTCATGGACCGTTCCTAGAATAAAAAACTTAGAAATCTATTTACAAGTCTTCGGTCTTGAATCTTCTTCTTTTCGAGCGGACCTTCCTCTGGTCTTCGTCATTACATATAAATTTTACATTGAAAAATTGCATCCTAGATACAAATAATTCTAGTAAAATAAATAGTCTCAAAACGGTCTTTACAACCCAATCGAATAAAACCGAATGATTCAAAACTAAGTCCATGAACCACATCCCCGTTCAAAAGCATTCATCCAATAAATACTATATAAATAGATTGCATAGAGATACATTGATCCAATCAACATACAAACAATAAATAGAATCGATTCAATCAATTCACACAACGGGTAATATGAAAATGTTCAAAGTATTCGGTCACCCACAAATATTCAAATTAATCGAATTTCCCTTATAAAATGAAATACAATAAATAATTTTAATCATATTAAATCTAATTAAACATGCGGGAGATTAATTTTCTGGAATACACGGAAAAATCGAACCGAGGCGAAACTGGCCTTCCACGGCCGAGTCAGCTTCGGCAATCTGCCGGCTAGACACGGCCCATGCCAAATGGCATGGTCGGGTTACCCCGACAGCTTCTAAAGCTGGCCTGCCAGACACGGTCGTGTCAAATGACATGGTCGGGTTGTCCCAACAGCCTGCCGGCCAGACACGGCTCGTGCCGAATGGCATGCTCGGGTCATCCCGACAGTCTGCCGAAACTGGCCGGCTGGCACGGCCCGTGTCGCCTGACACGGTAGGGTCAGCCAGGCAGCTTCCTGACCCTTGTCCGAAAAGTCATCCGACGACGATTCAGAGCTAGATTTTCGACCGGATATCCAATATCAGTATTTTCCGAATTTCATATCTTCAATATAAATCACATTTCCCAAAAATTAAAGATTTATATTTAGACATAAACTTACGAAAAATACAAAAACAACGAACGAAAAACATATACCACGATTATGACTATAAATGATTCCAAATCATTCACCATCTAATCAAGCATTCCAAATGTTAATATCGTATATACAATCGCAAGACTTACGCTCTGATAACACTGTTGGGATTCGGTGCCTAAAACAAAGGCCCAGCAGAAGTGGTAAAACAAAAATTAATTCGATCCGAATCCCTACGAGGATCGATCGAGCTATGTATATATGAATATTAAACAAAATACAAGAGATACAAGAAACTTAACCTTGTAGTCCGTTGATTAAATGGATTCCCTCTCTTGAGAAATTCCCCAAGCTTTAGTTGAATTCTCTATGAACCAATGCGCTCCAATTTCTTGGATGGTCCAACGCTGAAAGGATCACGTCTCTACCTGCTACGCGCCGGAGAAATTATCGGAACGACTAAACCTCGTTATCCTCCAAGGATACGGCTATAACAAGGTTGTATAAGCTTGTTTATCAAGATTATAACACTCTAAGTATATAATCTTTGATCTCTCTATTACTCTCTATTTTTTCTCCAAGAAAAAACTTAAGAAGATGAAGAACACTTTGAGAAACTCCTTTCTCTCTCTCTTGCTCAAGCTCACGGTTGAAAAATAGGCTATGATAGGAGAGATTACGTCTTCATTTTATTCTTCATAATATCCTCCCCAAATCAAGACCAAATCATCAATATGGATAAATTAAAGGATGTTGTCCCCTTGACACTTTAAGTCATCCACCAATTTAGGTGGAGACAATGACCAATGGAAATGGGAAGGAAAAAGGGGAGGCCATCTAGAAGGAGTCGGACGAGTTCGGTCTGTTTCGGACTCCCGTGAGTCCAATAAATTTATTTAATTCATTAGGTCGTAAATTATTTTATCCAATAAATCGATATAGACATCTAATGTCCTAAATTAGATATCCAATATCTAATATTTATAATGAGAAAGCAAGCTTGATTCATTTCGTCGTCAATCTTATTGCGCGACTCGGTAGGTCCGTCCCAGTCAGCAATGGGAGGAACCAAAGAGTAGTAGCACCACCTAGCCAGCCTGGCGGCCTATACTGTACCCCAACTGAAAACGAATGATGGGATCATTCAAGAACCATTTTGTCATGAATACCAGTATACATATAAACCCTTCTTTCAAATATCCCGATCAAGTTATAGGGTCACGGTCAGTCAAATCCTATCTGTACTTGACTCTATGCGTGTGTGAATGCAAATCGAGATCATCGAGCTCTCGTGTATCTAATACAACTAGCTCCAATGCTTTAGCCAAAGACTTATGATCTCATCTGCCAATAACCGCATAAGACATATAACCCGTTCACTAACAGGAGAAAGAATTCTATCTTGGTATTCAGTAGGACCTGCTACTTGCCCATCAAGATGCACGTCGAGGTTGACCCCCGCCTTCCAGTTTATAGGGTCGAACTACTCTAATGAATATCTTGACATCACAAGAACATCCCTACTAAATCCTCAAGTCGAAGGTTCACGATTACCTATCACAACCTTTCGATTCCGTCATTGACTATCCCGGAGTGAAATCCGTGTGACGAATCGAGGGTGAGTCGGTTCGAGTATACTAATCCAATTAGCATACCTATAACGTCTGCTCCCACTAACCATTAGTGTTCGACAGGCACTCTCTTTGTCAAAGAACACATCATACAAGTCTTCACATAAACTTAACGCTCAGTCAAGATTCATCAACTTGCGAACGATTAAGTATTTGAGCTATAAACCTTTCCAGTGCCGGCCCCCTTATCCAATAAGGAGTGGAACGTTTTGCCCTCAAATACACGGACTAGTTTCTATATGTATATTTATGAGTTAGGAATGCCTGTAACTACCAGTAAATAAAGAAATATCCATTTATCTTATAACAATAATTTACATAATTACAAGTACAATGCCTTTACTCAACATCCTCTGAGTGGAATTCGAGGGCATACTCCTAACACTTACGTACGTAAGCAAGATGAGACTAACGTATGTTATGTATCACTAATTACGTGCGTAAGTCTCAAACAGTCCAGAACTGCCGAGAGCTGAATATTCTGGAAAAGAATATCACTGAGTCGAAACATGACGATGTACGAAGTCTGAGGATACTCTTACGAAGGGTTCAAGACGACGAAATTAAGCGCTGAAATAAAATACAAATCCAACTACTTGAAGGTTCGGCATACGATAACGAAAGTAATTACCTTAAACTTTTAGGAAATTACAAAACGGTCTAAAATGTTCGAAAAACATGATACGAGGTCGAACAACCAAACTAAATCTCACAACACATCTCCCAGTGTTAAATGAACTTATGGGAAATATAAAACAACAACTTCGAACCATGATTATGTCAAACGAACCAAAAAGCGGAAAGGTTGCTACAAAATGGAGTACAACAACTTTGAAACACGCTCGGATGTCAAAACATGTAGAATTAATCATTCTCAAAATATCAAAATAGTAACAAGGGAGTCGCTGAAAACGGAAAATACACCAAAATGAAAATTACTAATTATAGAAAAGTATGAATATTACATGATTCAGGTTAAAAATCGACTGATTCTGTAACACCCCAAACTAGGCGACTATTACAGTGCCGTGGACCCCCGACTGGACCCACCAGGCGAATGAAAATTAATGATTTAAAAAATATAATCATATTACCGAACCACATTATATCACCCATTACTCCGATGAGGAGTTTCATTACGATACGCCTAAGATAATATAGAATACAGGTATATTTTATATGGAAATAAAATATACAACACTGAATAAAAATGAGTATTCAAATGGAAGTCTGCAGCGGAAATAAAATGAAGAACACGAATGAGTGAAAAGGACTGGGGCCCCCTACTAGTATCACTGGGACTCCTCGCCGTCAACGTTCTCTTCCTGTACTTTAGCCTTGCCACGACCTAAAAACAACATCCCCCAACGGGGTCAGTTACACAGAACAACAATCCTCAAGAGTTGAATAAACACAATCATGATATATCTTAATTATGAGATTAAACTGAAGAGAGGCATCATAGTATGCCCATAATGGTATGTGCAAGTGCACAAGACGAGTGTCCGGACACACCCTCCCTTGTACCTAATTAGTTTCACGGAGGTACGTTACCGTGTGCACAGTCCATTGTGTCGGTGAACCCGAACACGTGACCATCATGTGCCCGACTAAAAATTCCACACATCCCCACCCGGCCACGCAATATGAACCTAGACGGTCATATGAACAAGAATGACCATGAAGAATATTAATTAATAACAATCCGACAAGATCAAGAATGACTCACCGAGATGAAATAATAGTGAAATGAATGATAGCTCACTAAAATGATCGGAATCATCGTTCCTCGTGAATGAAATGATTATTCGACAATTACAAGTCTCAATACGATTAATACGTTATGAATGAATTATGATTATGATTTATGAATGAACAACCACGAAAGGAATGAGTATCCTTTTACCGAGTAAGAATTAACTTACTCAATACAGGTGAAGAATGTCATTCCTCAAACAAACATCCTACAATAAGATTTTAGTCGCTCGAACAACCTTGAATAACACAATTACCAACAATCCGCTCAATATACGCATCAAACACGATTATTACTAATTCAAAACGTCGATATGAGAAAACCAAGTCCATTGGGGCATTATGACAAACACGTTGTAAACAATCTTCGATTGTTTACAACCAATACTCAATTAATCGATACCAAACTTCCAAGAAGTGATACAATCCAACAAAACATCTTCAATACCATCAATAATCCAATATGAATATCCAATTCGAGATTTCAACAACATCTAATTGAAAACCCCCAAATCCAAATCAATATTCAAAGTGTTCTATAAACAATCCTTCAATAATCCGATAAATATACATACCAACTCACAATCATATGTATATATCTTCATATAACATGATTTTAACATCCCAAAACATCATATTCCATCATAGATTCGGAAACTAGGGTGTTGAAGAATATTACCTTTGAAGATCCAACCTCTTTGATCCGATGAATACGTGTTAAATCAACTATCCAAGCTTCACAAATGAATGAAGATGATGAAAACCGAACACCCATGTGATTGATGATGAAAAATCTCTCCCAAGAATTTCTCTCTCGAAACTCAAGAACTCAAGTGAAGAAATGAGAATAAAATGAGCTCCAAACCTCGTCCAGGTACTTAAGTACTGCCATGGTTACGGCCGTAACTCGGCCTACTTAAGGCCGTAACATCCCCAAGTCAACGGCCTTACGGCCGTAACCAGCCATCTCGTACGGGAGTAACTCGGCCTCGTCAAAAAATCTGCCGACAGACATACGGCCGTACCCGCACATGCCTTACGGGCGTAACTAGACTGATACGGTTGTACTCGGCAAGACTTACGGGCGTATGAAACCTTCGTTGAAACTAACCGGGCGCCCTACTCGAATCGTACGGCCATAACCGTACAAGCCTTACGGCCGTACCTGCCTCATCTTACGGCCATATGCCGCGACCCTTACGGTCGTAAGCCCTCTTCATCCGACATGTCCTGAAACCCAAAAACGCATGTTACCGCCGTAGCCTGCCTATCCTTACGGCCGTATCTCACCTTTGGCCAAAACATCCTTAAGCCAACAAATCCATGTTACGGCCGTAATGCATGATAAGTTACGGCCGTAACTCACTGCTGGAAATGACACATTCTGACAACTCCGTCTTCTCGTTACGAACGTTGAATGATCCGACATACAATACCTGTGTGAATGTAATTAAGTCTAATAATACGCGATAGATGATACTTCCAACACAAGACTACCATTCACGATGATTATGATAATACTCTCGTCTCGATCCTCAAACGGTGATTAATGATGATCGGTAACTGATACAGGATTAAGATATGCCAACGATGAATACAAATGAATGAATCATGAATGATGAGTGATTACTAATGAGTGAAAATTACTGAGTCACAATTACTGACTGATAATTACTAAATGATAATGAATGAATTACAACCAGGTATTACATACTCCCCCTTTAAAAAGAGTTTCGTCCCCAAAACTAAGAGTCAAACAACTCAGGATAACTCTCCTGCATGCTATCTTTGATTTCCAAAGTAGCCTCTTCGACTCTGCGTCTAGACCACTGAAAATTGACCAAAGGAATCGTCTTGTTTCTCAACTGCTTGATTCGCCGCTCTAAAACTCATATAGGACGCTCCTCAAACGAATGATCATCCGCGATCTCAATTTCGTCAAACTGAAGTACATGACTCGGGTCGGCAACATACTTCCGCAACTGAGAGACGTGAAACACAATATGAATTCAGCTCAACACCGAAGGTAAAGCCAATCGATAAGCCAGACTGCCTACTCGATCCAAAATCTCAAATGATCGATGAATCTCGGACTCAACTTTCCCCGCTTCCCGAAACGGAAGATACCTCGACTCGGGGATACCTTGACCAAAATGTGGTCACCTGCTTCGAACTCTAGTAGTCGACCACGATTATCTGCATATGATTTCTATCGACTCTGAGCGGTCAACAAACGACTCCTGATCAAATCTACCTTCTCACAGGCGGCTATAAGCATATCGGGCTCGGTGCCTATTGATTCTGATAAGTCATCCCAACAAAAAGGAGATCGACAACGACGACTGTACAAGGCCTCGTAAGGTGCCATCTTAATCGAAGCATGCCAACTGTTATTGTACGTGAACTCAATCAATGGTAGTTGGGCTTCCCAATCGTCTTTCCAATCGAGGACGCATGCTCTCAACATGTCCTCCAATGTCTGAATAGTTCTCTCTGATTGTCCGTCGGACTGAGGATGAAAAGTTGTGCTGAAATTAAGCTGAGTTCCCATGGCACGATGAACTGATTTCCAAAAATGTGACATGAATCGCCCGTCACGATCAGAAACGATACTCTTAAGAATACCATGCAATCTCACTATCTCTTTGATGAACAAATGGGCAAGTCTCTCAGGACCCCACGTATCCTTAATCTCAAGGAAATGAGCTAACTTAGTTAAACGGTCCACAACTACCCAAATTGTATTCATGCCACGACGACTCATCGGCAAACTCGTGATAATGTCCATATAAATATCTCCCCACTTCCAATCTGGAATAGGGAGACGTTTCAGCATACCCGCCGGTAGCTGATGTTCTATCTTGACTTGCTGACAGGTTAAACATCTCGAAACAAATTCTTCGACTTCTCGCTTCATATTACTCCACCAGTATGTTTGTTTCAAGTCCTTGTACATCTTACTAGACCCCGGATGAATGGAATAAGGGGTAGCATGAGCTTCTCTCAAAATCGAGTTTTTCAACTCCTCATTCGTTGGTACGCATAACCAATTCTTAAATCGCAAAAGTCCATCCTCGTGAACCACAAATCCAGGGGCTTTCCCCTGAGCCACATCCTCTCAGATGCGCAACAAAAATGGGTCTAAACCCTGATTCTCCCTAATTGCCTCCTCAAGTGGCGATGAAATCTCCAACATGCAAAGTTGCCCTTGCACTCGCTGTAACCAGACATCGATCTCAGGTCGAAGGAATTCCTGCTGAAGCTCCTTCTGAAATGTTAAACGAGAAAGCATTTGCTCCTGAATGGACTTGCGACTCAAGGCATCGGTGACCACGTTCGCCTTGCCTGGGTGGTACAGGATCTCAATATCATAATCTTTGATTAGTTCCAACCACCACCTCTGTCGCATATTTAACTTCTTCTGAGTAAATATATACTTCAAACTCTTATGATCGGTGAATATTTGACAGGTAACGCATAAATATAATGGCGCCAAATCTTCAATGTGAACACCATGGCTGCTAGCTCCAGGTCATGGGTCAGATAATTAACCTCGTAAGGTCTCAATTGCCATAAAGCATAAGCAATAACTTTCCCATTCTGCATTAATACACATCCAAGACCGTGTCCGGACGCGTCACTATAAACCACAAATCCTTCCGTCCATTGTGGCAAGGAAAGGACAGGTGCTGAAATTAAACAGCTCTTGAGTTCGTCAAAACTCTGTTGACATGCGTCGGACCACGTGTATTTCTTATCCTTTCGCAAAAGGTTCATCATTGGTTGAGCGATTTTAGAAAATCCTTCCATAAATTGCCAGTAATAGCCTGCTAACCCGAGAAAGCTTCGGATTTCCTTAACATTCTTTGGAGGTTGCCAATCTCGGATCGCCTCCGTCTTCTGAGGGTCGACACGTACACCGTCTGATGAAATTACATGTCCGAGAAACGTCACCTCGGACATCCAGAACTCACACTTGGAAAACTTTCCATAGAGTTGCTCTCGTCTCAACACATCGAGAACCTGATGAAGGTGAACCTCGTGCTCCTCTCGGTCACGAGAATAAATCAAAATGTCGTCAATGAAGACAACCACAAACTGATCCGAATAGTCGATGAAAACCCGATTCATTAACTCCATGAACACCACAGGTGCATTAGTTAACCCAAACGGCATTACCACAAACTCATAATTGACCATAGCGTGTTCGAAACGCCGTCCTTGCGATATCCAACTCTCGAATTCGCAACTGATGATATCCAAATCTTAAGTCTATCTTGGAAAATACTGAAGCTCCCTAAAGTTGATCTAAGAAATCATCAATACGGGGTAGAGGATATTTATTCATGATCGTCACCCTGTTCAGCTCCCGCTAATCAATATACAAACGAAATGAACCGTCCTTCTTCTTGACAAATAACACTGGTGCTCCCCACGGGGACGCACTCGGTCGGATATAACCTTTCATGGTCAAATCCTCTAATTGATTCTTCAACCCCTGCATTTCGGTCGGGGCCATCCGATACGGTGCCTTCGATATTGGAGATGTACCAGGCTCCAACTCAATCGTTAATTCCACATCTCTCCGTGGAGGCAAACCATGTAACTCGTCTGGAAATACATCGGCATATTCTCTCACTATTGGAATATCCGCCAACATTATTGATGATTTCTAGGTCTTAGTCATATAGCACCAATAACCAACATACCCCTGACTGAGTAATTTCACTGCTTTCATCAAGTTGATGACCCTCCCGGAACAACTGGGATTACCTCCCTGAAAAACACATTCGAGCCCATCGTCTGAAATGATAGTGACCATACGCTTACGGACACTAATGATGGCATCGTGACGATCTATCCAATCAATACCCAAGATGATGTCGTCTCTCGGTAAATCTACCATGATTAGGTCTGCTAACCAATCACGGCCATGAAGTTGAATCGGACAATTCTTAATCTCACGATCTCCGATAATTCTTCTACCATCAGGTAGACCATGACATAAGGCTCATAACTAGTAGCACTACCCAGATGTAGTCTACTCAAACATGACTCGGAAATGAATGAATGCAATGCACTAGTATCAAAAAGGGTATACACAGGTTGAGATAGAATATCGAGTGTACCTGAGATCATTCGGGCCTATGGATCGTCGGTCTTCTTCATCTCATAAATTCGGGGCTTGCTGGCCCCCGAACTGGACACTCCCGTCTGATAGCTTTTGGCTGCTCCTGTCGTCTTGAATGACGCAGACTGAGTGGCCTGATTATGAGTAGATGACTGCTTCGGGGCCTGAGATGATGCCGGAGTAGATTTGGAGTCCCTTCGGCAAAAACGGGCCTTATGCCCAGCAATCCCACAGTTATGGCATGTGATAGTCTACCTTGTACACTTGGTGCTGACATGACCAAGTTCTCCATAGTTGAAATAGGTGATGGCCGAACTGGCCGCTCGGGACTGCGATTCCGCGGGTCTGGGCGCCACAGGAGGTCGCTCAGAGAAGGTAGAACCAGCACGAGGCTTCTTGAATGTTGCCTGACTGCCTTCACACTGATTACGATTCTTTGACTTCTTGCTAGCAGATGAAGGTTGCTGTTTAGCAATCTCCTTAGCAGAAAGCTCGTAAGTAAGAGCTTTCTCGATGAATTCGGCCAGAGTGGTGCAATTGTGATTAAGTAACTGCATCCGCATACGGGGTTTCAGCCTCTTGCTGAAATACTTGATCTTGTCCGCCTCGGAGTGAATAATAGATGAGGCGAAAGGAAGAAGTTCCTGAAATTTCTCGGCGATGGCGAGAACATCATCTTCCGCTGAAGGGTCGGGAATGAGTAATTCTCATAACTTGGTCTCTCTGAGTGGGGCCGGATAATACCTCTCCATCATGAGAGTCTTGAATTGATCCCAAGTACATGATCCGTCGGTGGGCTTCAATGATAACCACCATGAATGAGCGCTCTTACCCAGATAGTAAGCCGCAACTGAAACTGTGTGCCCATCGGGACAATCTACCATAGCAAACAACTTCTCTAAATGCTCAAGCCAGTGAACAATATCCTCCGGCTCAGATGAACCCTCAAAAGTAGGTGGCCTTTGGCGAGAGATGTCAGCAATAATACTGCTTACACCCCTCTCTTGCCCCTGAGGTGGCGGCGGAGGAGCCTGTTGATTCTCGGCGGTTGAGTTCTGCATCGTCTCCATGAGGCATACCATCTGTGTCATCTGGGCTATCATGCCCTGCATAAAAGCGATTGGATCAACCCGCACACCTTCTGATTGAGCTGTGTCCCGAGTATGACTCCCTGACAGTGAATGATCATTTATGGGTGAATGAGTGGCCGCATCACTGCTCGATGAATTAGCATTATTCCTCGCGTTCGCGCGTGTATTCACACGAGCTCTCGGGTTTCGGCCCGCACCGCGGCCTCTTCCCCCATGTCCTCTACCTGCTCTCTCCATACTGAAGTAGGAAAGTAACATGATAATTATAGCTCTCGTATGAATATCACATTACGATTACGTCATGAAATGATGAAAATGAGCATACGCGCTCTAACACAGTGATTACATGAATGATTAACTGAGGTGACATGATTATCTGATGAAATTCTTGAAATGATTATCTTGAACAAGTTATCAAGATTAATGATACGATCCTTACGATCAACAACTGAACAATGAAATGAACTGAGTGATTAATGAGTTAACATGATCGATATGATCAAAATGAAAATGATGATTGAGGATTGTTGACTGTTGAATGATGAATGAGTGATTCTTATTGCCAGAAATTAGAACATGGCGTCAGAAATCTTACTGTTCTTTGGTATGAGGGGCTTGGCTCTTGCACAGGTCACACGTGACGCGAAAGTTCAATGATACTAGTCTGATGAACGGTGATTTCAATGAGACATAACTTGAAAGGTAGTATTCAAAACCACTCGCTCCGATACCAACTCTGTAACACCCCAAACTAGGCGACTATTACAGTGTCGTGGACCCCTGACTGGGACCCACCAGGCGAATGAAAATTAATGATTTAAATAATATAATCGTAGTACCGAACCAAATTATATCACCCATTACTCCGATGAGGAGTTTCATTACGATACACCCAAGATAATACAGATTACAGGTATATTTTATATGGAGATAAAATATACAACACTTAATAAAAATGAATATTCAAACGGAAGTCTGCAGTGGAAATAAAATGAAGAACACGAATGACTGAAAAGGACTGGGGGCCCCCTACTAGTATCACTGGGACTCCTCGCCATCAATGTTCTCTTCCCCTGCTTTAGCCTTGCCATGACCTGAAAACAACATCCCCCAATGGGGTTAGTTACACAGAACAACAATCCTCAAGAGTTGAATAAACAAAATCATGATATATCTTAATTATGAGATTAAACTGAAGAGAGGCATCATAGTATGCCCGTAATGGTATGTGCAAGTGCACAAGATAAGTGTCCGGACACACCCGCCCTTGTACCTAATTAGTCTCACGGAGGTACGTTACCGTGTGCACAGTCCATTGTGTCAGTGAACCCGAACACGTGACCATCATGTGCCCGACTAAAAATTCCACACATCCCCACCCGGCCACGCAATATGAACCCAGACGGTCATATGAACAAGAATGACCATGAAGAATATTAATGAATAACAATCCCACAAGGTAAAGAATGACTCGCCGAGATGAAATAATAGTGAAATGAATGATAGCTCACTAAAATGATCGGAACCGTCATTCCTCATGAATGAAATGATTATTCGACAATTACAAGTCTCAATACGATTAATACGTTATGAATGAATTTTAATTATGAGAATGAACAACCACGAAAGGAATGAGTATCCTTTTAACCGAGTAAGAATTAACTTACTCAATACCGGTGAAGAATGTCCTTCCTCGAACAAAAATCCTACAATGAGATGTCGGTCGCTCGAACAACCTTGAATAATACAATTACCAACAATCCGCTCAATATAGGCATCAAACATGATTATTACTAATTCAGAACGTCGACATGACAAAACCAAGTCCATTGGGGCATTCTGACAAACACGTTGTAAACATTCTTCGATTGTTTACAACCAATTCTCAATTAATCGGTACCAAACTTCCAAGAAGTGATACAATCCAACAAAACATCTTCAATACCATCAATAATCCAATATGAATATCCAATTCGAGATTTCAACAACATCTAATTGAAAACCCCCAAATCCAAATCAATATTCAAAGTGTTCTACAAAAAATCCTTCAATAATCCGATAAATATACATACCAACTCACAATCATATGTATATCTCTTCATATAACATGATTTTAATATCCCAAAACATCATATTCCATCATAGATTCGGAAACTAGGGTGTTGAAGAATATTACCTTTGAAGATCCAACCTCTTTGATCCGATGAATATGTGTTAAATCAACTATCCAAGATTCACAACGAATAAAGATGATGAAAACCGAACACCCAAGTGATTGATGATAAAAAATCTCTCCCCAGAATTTCTCTCTCGGAACTCAAGAACTCAAGTGAAGAAATGAGAAAAAAATGAGCTCAAAACCCCGTCTAGGTACTTAAGTACTGCCATGGTTACGGCCGTAACTCGGCCTACTTATGGCCGTAACATCCCCAAGTCAACGGCCTTATGGCCGTTACCAGCCATCTCGTACGGGCGTAACTCGGCCTCATCGAAAAATCTACCGACAGATATACGGCCGTACCCGCACATGCCTTACGGGCATAACTAGACTGATACGGCCGTACTTGGCAAGACTTACGGGCGTATGAAACCTTCGTCGAAACTGACCGGGAACCCTGCTCGAATCGTACGGCCGTAACCGGCCAAGCCTTACGACCGTACCTGCCTCATCTTACGGCCATATGCCACAACCCTTACGGCCGTAAGCCCTCTTTGCCCGACATGTCCTGAAACCCACGAACGCATGTTACGGTCATAGCCTGCCTATCCTTACGGTCGTATCTCACCTTCGGCCAAAACATCCTTAAGCCAATGAATGCATGTTACGGCCGTAATGCATGATCAGTTACGGCCATAACTCACTGCTGGAAATGACACAGTCCGACAACTCCGTCTTCTCGTTACGAAAGGTGAATGATCCGACATACAATACTTGTGTGAATGTAATTAAGTCTAATAATACGTGATAGATAATACTTCCAACACAAGACTACCATTCATGATGATTATGATAATACTCTCGTCTCGATCCTCAAACGGAGATGAATAACGATTGGTAACTGAGACACGGTTAAGATATGCCAACGACGAATATAAATGAATGAATCATGAATTATGAGTGATTATTAATGAGTGACAATTACTGACTGATAATTACTGAATGATAATGAATGAATTACAACCGGGTATTACAGATTCTTTGTAGAATCTACCGCTCTAATACCACTTGTTGGTCACAGTATACAAAATAAATAGCTTAGAAGGGGGGTTGAATAAGCTGTATCCTTTTAAAGTTTATTTGCATAACGGGAGTCTAAGGTTAAGTTGCTGTAAATATAACAACTTAATGGTCTCCTATTAGATTGGTGCATACGGGGTTTTTGCGATATGTATACTCAAAATCACGCAAGCAAAGAGAAAACAGTAAATACACACTGATTAAAGTGGTTTGAGGTAAACCCCACTACGTCTACTGGTCCTCCACACAGGAGTAAGAAGTTTATTAAAATCATGGCGTACACAACTATATGATTTTAACTAAACACGTCATTGTATTGTTCACACAGATTGATACAGCCGACAGCAGCTTTGGTCGTTCACACAAATTGTGTCACGTCCCCTTATCCCTAGGGACGGCACAGCCGGAACGTGACACGGGGTAGGAATTAAGAAGCGGGGAACAAATAGGGAAGCATACATTTCATAAGGAATATGGGTGGATTTCCACGAATGACCTATTAAGGTATCATGAAGGGGAGTCAATCCCGTGGGAATGACTTAGAATCCAAAGAACAATACATAGTTATAATACTAGCCTTGAAGTTTAGAAAAAGGATTCATACCATATTACAATCGGCATAACTTAGAAAGCAAAATCATAAAGAGTGTTTGCAGCGGAATAACATGGTTAGTTACATATATAAAGGATTCACATTGATCGTTAACAAACACTTCCACTCAACACCCTCCGTCACATCCCCTGCTCAACCTGCACATTTTAAAAGATATACAGGGCTGAGTACAATGTACTCCATGAACATATTGCCAAAACATAAAACATGCTTTCGTATTTGTCATCATGCATATAGCAGTAACACACGGGGGTTTTAGGAAAAAGCCCATGTTTACTAAATCATTTCATTTCATAGCATATATCATCAGATTCACCATATCCATAATTTACGCCGGGGAAGGTGGCCACCTCCCGCGAATGTTACTCCCGGAGATCGGCCACTCCGAAGAGAGCTCACAATCCCGAGTACTGTGTACACTAACCCTGGCCAGCAACCTTTGTCTAGCTCAGGATCCAATTATTTCATAAGTTGGCAAGCCAATAGTGATAGGTTCATAAGAATCCACATAAAATTTTTTATGCATCATAATCATTTGAAATCATAATTTGCTTGTAAAACATTTCATCAAGATAGAGCAAAGCACAAATCATTTTCGTATAGAAAGCCCACCTGGACAAGTAATAAACATAAGCAAAAATGATTCTCAGCTCTTCCGCTACTCCACCTTTCATCGGAAACAACTAAGTTTAGCGGTCGATCGAGCTTAACGAAGTCTAACAGACAACGGACTCGATCTACATCTTTGGACTTTAGAGTTTTGCATTCGACTTAAGTTTAATAATAGAATCTATGATTCTATTCGAGAACTAATTGACCATATAACATAAAAAGATACTAACAACGGTAACCGATACTCGATTCCGTCACACATTCCTTGGATCGAAAACCAACATCAAACACTTAACATAATCATAACATAATATGCATCAAGGCTGTAAATAATTAGCATTCTGTTAATGCAGAATAGGAACTAGATAGTATATCTTGTACCAATGGAAATCCACTGAAGTCTAGTTTCATTTACATTTTATGGATCTCAAAAATATTCAACGTGGAGAAAGTTATGGCCATTTCCGTGAAGTGTAACGAAACTGCCAACTTCCCCTTAAAATGAGAATAACATCATATAAACCTAGAGCTCGTTTCCAGCATCGAAAACCCTAAACATGTAAACTCTAATCATGCATATCATACTTATAACACATATAAGTGTCGACATACAATTATGCTTCTTGACATTACGAACTCCATTTCATAATCTTTTCTTTTGAAAACATGCTACGTAGTCATTTTTATTTCCCAACTTTAAACATTCAAACATCATTAACATCAAGTATCATCAAGCATCAATTGTTTCCAACATCAAACCACACACTTAAAATACACTCATGTTGATAATCAAATTCTTAGTCCTAACATACAAATGACCTAAACATGACTTTAAAATCCTCAATACATAACACGCTCCTTAACTACATCAAATATTATCAACACATCTTCCAACTTCATAAATCTAACTTCATGTTCTTGTTTTCAAATAAATTTCCAAAATATTTTATAAAAATTTAACAAAAATATATCACATACTCCTTTCATACATCATCATAATTATCAAGTCACTTTTGAACATATAACAACATATCAAGAACTAAGCATGATTCTTCCTTACTTTAAAAACACCAAAAATTTTATAAAAATCCTGTAAATTCATCATAGCATCATATCATCATATAGCAACATATTGTGTAAGAAAATCATAAAAAAACAACACAATATTAGGTTATAAAACCCTAAGAATTTCAGCCAAGACATGTAATCAAAACCATGATTAAAACTTGTTTTAAACATTTTCAAGAACCATAGAATCAACTTAAAAACAACATACAAAACATTATAACATTAAACCTAAGCTCTTCATATATTCCCAAATTTTAAAGTTACCTAAAACCTCTTTCTACTTGGATAGAAATGAAAAGGAGGAGGTAACTTACTTGAATTGAACTTGGATTTAAGTTTGGCGCACAAAATAAGCTTGTAACTTGAGTTCTTAATGAAGAACAATGGTGTTCTTCATTTTCAGGGGGGGGGGGGCAAGGTGAGAAAAATGAAGGAAGAAGATGGAATGAAAGGGAAGTGGGTTAGTGTCCCTTTTATACTAGGTTAACCCTAGACGTCATCATAAACCGGTCGAAGAATATTTTACGTTTCGCTCCTCCACAGATAAAACCACTCGAGTATTGAATGTATGTCATATACTTAAATTATAGTGTCGCACTTACAGCTTAAAGTCGAAGAAAAGTTTTGCGATTTACGGAACGCGAAATTATCCGAGAAAATAACTCGACATAAAATATTCCCAAAAATTCAAAAAGTAGAGTTTTGAAAATCGTACTCGTAATGTAAAAGTCGTGTATATAGAAGACGATGGAATCACAATTCTGTCTATCGAAACATAAAAATCAATTTCGGAAGGTAAACCCAACCAGATAACCGAACATCCGATTTCTGAATTAAGAATGTGTAAATAGTTCTAAACTTACTTCATTAGTCAGAATTTTTATTTGTGAATGCAAACCCTATTGTCGCACTTGAGGTCATAATAATTCATGCATATAAAAGACCTGGGCATTACATCATACCCCTCTGACAAGAAATTTCGTCTCGAAATTTACATACCTTATCAAAAAGTTCTGTGTATTTCTCCCTCATCTTGCTTTCGAGTTCCCACGTACCTTCTTCCTGACCATGGTGACTCCATAATACATTCACCAAAGGAATCGACTTATTCCTCAGTTCTTGAACCTTATGGTCTAAAATAGCTTCAGGCCTCTCTACATAACTCGTATCGTGACTAAGAACTATGTCACTTTGATGAATCACATGCTTGGGATCAAATACATACTTCTTCAGTTGAGAAACATGGAAAACATTGTGAACATTCTCAAGACTATGTGGCGGAGCCAACCTATAAGCAACTGGGCCGATCCTCTCAAGAATCTCATATGGTCCTATAAAACATGGCCTAAGCTTGCCTTTAACGCCAAACCTGATTATTCCCTTAGAAGGGGAAACCTTGAGGAAAACCTTTCGAAATGCAATTCAGTTCGGCGTGTATCAGTGTATGACTTCTGTCGAATCTGGGCCTCTTGTATTCTCTGTCGTATCTTGCGGATAATCTCGATCATCTCACTGACTGTGTATGGCCCTAAAATATTTCTCTCACCCACTTCATCCCAATAAAGTGGTGACCTGCATTTTCTGCCGTATAAGGCTTCATACGGCGCCATACCTATCGTTGCCTGATGACTGTTGTTGTAAGCAAATTCGATTAACATCAAAACATGCTCCTAATTCGCACCTTGATCCAACACTATAGTTCTTAACATGTCTTCTAGTGTTTGAATCATCCTTTCTGATTGTCCATCAGTCTGCAGGTGGAAAGCGGTACTAAAGTTCAGATGTGTACCCAATTCCTTCTGTAGACTCGTCCAAAATCTAGAGGTAAATTTTGGATCTCGATCTGATGTGATTGATATCGGCACTCCGTGCAAATGAACAATTTCACGGACATATAACTGTGCTAACTTCTAAGATCCACAAGTGATCGGGATAGGCAAAAAGTGAGCTGATTTTATGAGTTTGTCTACTATAACCCATATAGCAGTGTTTCCTCATTTGGTCGTAGGCAAACTAGTCACAAAATCCATCGCTATTCCTTCCCACTTCCATTCTGGAATGGTCAATGGCTGTAACTTCCCATAAGGTCATTGGTGTAGTGCTTTCACTTGCTGACAAGCCAAACACCGCTCAACAAATGAAGCTACATCCCGTTTCATACCGTCCCAGCAGAAATTTCTCTTCAGGTCTTGGTACATCTTGGTACTTCCGGGGTGAGCGGTGTAGGGAGTATCATGAGCTTCACTCATGATTTCATTCCTTAATTCCTCATCATGTGGGACACATATTCTCTCTACGAACATAATTGCATTATCAGCCGCTTCACAGTAACTTCCTGGGTTATCGGACCTAATTCTCATACGTAGTTTCTCGAATGCTTCATCTCTCCTCTGCGCATTCACTATCCATCCTCTCAGATATGGTGTCATCACTAATGTTGCGACATGACCCATTATCGTTTCCGGTGGATGAACCACCTCTAAACTCATTCCTTCAAAATATTGGATTAGATCCCCTTTTGTGGTAAGTAGGTATCCTAATTGTGATTAAGTCTTACGACTCAAGGCATCTGTTACCATATTAGCCTTTCCGGGGTGATAGTTAATACCACAATCATAATCCTTTACCAATTCAATCCATCTTCTCTGTCTCATGTTCAAGTCCTTCTGCTCGAAGAAGTACTTTAAACTATTGTGGTCAGTAAAAATTTCACATCTTACCCCATAAAGGTGATGCCTCCATATCTTCAATGAGTGCACAACTGCAGCTAGTTCTAAATCATGCGTGGATAATTCACCTCATGCGTCCTAAGTTGTCTTGATGCATAAGCTATCACTTTCCCATCTTGCATCAATACACAACCTATCCCATTCTTAGAAACATCCGTGTGAACAACATACTCCTTGTTCGCTTCTGGTACTTCTAAAATTGGCGCAGTAGTCAATCTTTTCTTGAGTTCCTGAAAACTCTCATCACATTCATCCGTCCATAAATACTTAATTCCTTTTCACAACAGTTGTGTCATGGGTCTAGCAATCTTGGTAAATCCTTCATTGAACCTTCGGTAGTACCCAGCTAGACCCAAGAAACTCCAAATCTCATTAGGGTTGGTTGGTGACTTCCAATCACGTACTGCTTCCACTTTAGCTGGGTCCACCTTAATACCATCTGCTGACACAATGTGCCCAAGAAACATTACTTCTTTTAACCAAAATTCGCAATTACTGAATTTCGCAAAGATTTTTTCCGTTCTTAGTGTTTCCAACACTATCCTGAGATGTTCTTCATGCTCTTTCTCATTTCTAGAGTAGATGAGAATATCATTTATGAACACCAAGACAAACTTATCTAAGTACAGGTGGAAAACTCTGTTCATAAGGTCCATGAATACTGCGGGGGCATTAGTTAATCCAAATGGCATGACTATAAACTCATAGTGTCCATATCTTGTTAGAAAAGCTATCTTGGGTATATCCTCTGGTCAAATCTAGACCTAAGGTCTATCTTAGAAAACACAGTTGTTCCATTGAGCTGGTCAAACAAATCATCTATCCTTGGCAGAGGATACTTGTTCTTGAGTGTGATCTTATTCAGCTCCCTATAATCTATACACATTCTCAGTTTACCATCCTTCTTTTTCACAAAAAAGACAGGTGCTCCCCATGGAGAAACACTCGATTTAATGAATCCTAAATCCAATAGCTCTTGCAGTTAGATCTTGAGTTCTTGCAGTTCCTTCGGTGCCATCCTATATGGTGCTTTCGACACTGGAGATGACCCTGGCTCCAGGTCGATGTTAAAATCCACTTGTCGATTTGGTGGTAAACCCGGTAACACTTCTGGGAATACATCCTCGAATTCCCGCACAATTGGCACATCTCCTATAGTCTGCTCTTCTCCAGCTTCTCCATTAAGGTAAACAAGAAAAGCCTGACAATCCTTCTTTCTCATCATCTTCTTGGCTTGGAGAGCAAAGATAACGGGTGATCGTCTACCCATTCTTATGTCGTGAAAGTCTGTGGGCTCCTTTCCCGGTGGTCGGAAGGAAATTTTCCTCTCATAACAGAGAATTGTGGCAAAATTCTCGGCTAACCAATCCATTCCTAGTATTACATCAACATCCCACATCGTCATAACATTCAGATTATTAGTTACCACTTTAAGATTCTCGAGTTCTAATTCCAGATTAGAACAAACATGCGTGGTAGTTGAAATTCCTCCTGGTTGTGAAGATACTCTCATGACATGACTAGCACGTTCCGGTATAATACTAAGATTATCCACACATGCTCTAGCAATAAATGAATGCGATTCTCCAGTATCAAACAAAAAAATTACAGGTAGGTTAAGAAGTTTGCCCATACCTGCTAAGTTACCTTTATCCTTCTCGGGTTGATTCTGATTGATGGCATATAACCTAGCATTCTGATTCTGTTGTTTCGGTGGTGGCGGCAGTTGCGGCTGTCCTTGAAGTGCCCTTAGTGGCTGGGGTTGACCCTGGTGGTTTGGTCTCTGTCCTTGTTGCTGCTTAGGACAATTCCTCATAATATGGCCTTTCTGACCACACGTGTAACAACTTCCAGTGCCCAACATACAGGCACCATGATGCTGCTTGTTACACTTGGGACATATGGGGTTTGCAACTCATTCCTGATTATTACCTCCCTGAGCAGGAACCATCTGCCGTCCTTGATTGTTGCCTCCTTGAGCCTGAGGCTGTCCATGAGATATATTTCCCTGCCACGGCTTCCTGTTAGCCTGGTTGTTCCCATTGCCACCATTGTTTTGTCCTTCCCACTTATGCTTCCCCTTATATTCATGGGAATTTGTCTGAGTGGGTGGCGGTGTAACTGTGGGCGCTCGCTTCTCTTCTGGCATTGCTGCCTCAATATCCAAAGCTCTGTTCAGCGATTCAGTGTAGCTTAGCCTTCCATGGATATCTAGGGACATGCCTATCTCATGCCTCAGTCCTGATCTAAATTTTCCTGCCAACTTCTCATCCGTATCAACTTGGTCTGGAGCATATCTTGATAACTCACAAAACATTCTATCATACTTGGTCACTGACATCCTTCCTTGCTTCAGATTATAGAACTCAGCTTCCTTCTTGACCTTGAAGGTTTTTGGAACATATTTGTCATATAGTGCCTCCTTGAATTCCTCCCAATAGTAGTTTTCCAGTTGCTCAGCCGTCAGGATCTTCCTGCGCGATTCCCACCAGAAGTCTGCAGATCCAGTGAGTTGGAAGAGCATACAAGAAAGACGCTCTTGGTTGGTACACCTTAGGAAGTTAAAAATTCGTTCCATAGCTCTAACCCAAAGCTCAGCATCGCTCGGGTTTCCTGACCCATTGAAAGTAGGGGCATTTTGCTTGAGGAAAAGCTCTTCAATAGCCCGTTGGGGTGGAGGAGGAGGTGGTGTAGGGGCAACGTTCATGCCCTCCTCTCCTTCTTTCTCTTCTGGGTGGCATTCTGTGGTGCACATAATCATCATTAGTTCATTCTCATTGGTCCGTAATTATCATCATACTGGATCATAGAAAGGAGTTCGCGACTACATAATCATAACGCATCAACACATACTCATAGATAACTCTCGTAGCAAGGTTGAGAAAGAGATAAGAAATAACAATATCATACTCATGAGAAGAAAATACCATGAAGGGTCAAAATATATATCAATATATCATATGCATCATAATAGTACAATTGCCTTCAACAAGGTCTTACTGACTATTAATATAAGCTAATATAGGCTACATGCCTACACATATGCCAAAATACGGGATGCTCTAACAAATAGCATTGCCATCTATAAAATAAGAAAGTGCTAGACCTCGGAACAACACGTATAAGCAAAAGAAGTGACGGTCCGCATACAAAACACAAAATGAATGACTAGCACCATCCTTAGCTATCTCAAGTCACCCTCGACTAGGCGGCCGAGCTGTCCTCTTCGGAGGACTCCTCCGGATCCTATTCTGGATCTTCTTCTGACTCTTCATCTAAAGCTGGAGAGACTGCAACAGGGTCTTCAGTGACTCTGCGCTTTTTCAGGAGAAATAGATGAGCATCATCTGCGATCGGTCGTGGGTGGACTGGATCGATAACTAGCATAGGTCGAAGTGGTGGAGACGTCCTCTTGAGCATAAAAGGCTCAGTCCTCATGTCCCTGCGGCGAGGTGTTGATGTACCTCCCTCTATGTCTAACCCATCCTGAGCATGAGACGGTGCAACAAGAACCACCTGGCTCGGTAGAGGTGTAGCTAGCCTCTCCGTCAAAGCTCCCCTAGCATAAGGTCGATACACGCAAGCTCCAGGGGGAGGTGCACAGTGCTGGAGGTACAGAGTGGTGATGCGGATAGCAAAGGCCACGAAATCTCCAGACGGTATTAAAGTGGGCTCACGTAAAAAGATATAGTACCATGAGACTATAGCAGCCCACTCCCTCCACTCGATCGGAAGGAGGTTGATGAGGCGCTGAATGCCCTCGTAGTCTGAGACACCATGAGGAGGAGCTAAGCGCCATGTCGCCTCAAGGTCTGCCACGCACTAGCCCACGGTGGAACCTGTGCCTCAATACGTGCTGTGGAAAGCCTTCACAAGGTCGCACGGTGTATGCCTTCTCCTTGTTGACTTACACAGCGACGTCTTCGTGGTCGCCATCCTATGAAGAAGGTACACGTATAATACATCAACGTCTCAACATAACAGAACAACTCTACTAAAGGGTTCTCAGAAGAAGGATATAAATCTCGTCCCAAGTTCTCGACTCAAACTCTGGACTCTGAGAAACACCTAACATAAAAATAGTAATATACTCTCTGACGGGGTATGTTATGAAAGTTATTCGGGTTCCGCCATAAATGGACATCTTGATAAAAATAACCATACTCGTTTTACTCGTACGTAAGTCATATTCGTTGGAGACATCATTGCATCATTGTTCCTCATCGTTACATCGTCATTGTTTGCCCTTCACATTCGTTCATGTGCTGAAATACTTAAGGCGCATAAGATCTCGTTCGCGTAATAGAAGACACTATGGAAGTTTCTAGGTTCTCGTCTTTCGTGTTTCTTCATCAGCAACAATTCATACATAATTGAAAAGTAAGGATTCATATAGTACAAACTTCGTCATACATAAATCATTTCATATATGTTCATAATTAACATTTCATAAAAGCTCGTAAAGATATACATTTTCATGGCAAAAGAAGTTTGAATCATAAAGACTAGTAAATCTTTTACCTTACTCTTCAGTTGATCATGACGTGACGGGGTGTTGAGTTGACAATTGATTCTTAAATCAGTTTAGAGAATCGAACTAAACTTCGCTTGAAAGTACATAGACTCAGAGCGAACGAACCGCTCTGATACCATTTTGTCATGGCCCCTTATCCCTAGGGATAGCACAACCGAAGCGTGACACGGGGTAGGAATTAAGAAGCGGGGAAGAAAGGGGGAAGCATACGTTTCATAAGGAGTATGGATGGATATCCACGAATGACCTATCAAGGTATCATGAAGGGCAGTCAATTCCGTGGGAATGACTTAGAATCCAAAGTAGAATACATAGTTATAATATTAGCCTTGAAGTTTAGAAAAAGGCTTCATAGCATATTACTATCGGCATAACTTAGAAAGCAAAATCATAAAGAGTGTTTGCAGTTGAAAAACATGGTTGGTTACATATATGAAGATATGTAACCAGGGCTTAACATTGATCGTTAACAAAGACTTCCACTCAACACCCTCTATCACATCCCCTGCTCAACCTGCACATTTTAAAAGATATACAGGGCTGAGTACAATGTACTCCGTTAACATATTGCCAAAACATAAAACATGCTTTCGTATTTGTCATCATGCATATAGAAGTGACACACGGGGGTTTTAGGAAAAAGCCCATGTTTACTAAATCATTTCATTTCATAGCATATATCATCAGATTCACCATATCCACAATTTACGCCGGGGAAGGTGGCCATCTCCCGCGAACGTTACTCCCCGAGATCGGCCACTCCGAAGAGAGCTCACAGTCCCGAGTACTGTGTACACTAACCCTGGCCAGCAACCTTTGTCTAGCTCAGGATCCGATCATTTCATAAATTGGAAAGCCAACAGTGATAGGTTCATAAGAATCCACATAAAAGTTTTTATGCATCATAATCATTTGAAATCATAATTTGCTTATAAATCATTTCATCAAGATAGAGCAAAACTCAAATCATTTTCGTATAGAAAGCCCAACTGAACAAGTAATAAATGCAAGAAAAATGATTCTCGGGTCTTCCTTACACTTCAGTCTGCTGCTCCACCTTTCATCGGAAATAACTAAGTTTAGCGGTCGATCGAGCTTAACGAAGTCTAACGGACAACAGACTCGATCTACATGCTTGGACTTTAGAGTTTTGCATTCGACTTAAGTTTAATAATAGAAGCTATGATTCTATTAGAGAATCTAATTGACCATATAACATAAAAAGATACTAACAACAGTAACCGATACTCTATTCCGTTACACATTCCTTGGTTCGAAAACCAACATCAAACACTTAACATAATCATAACATAATGTGCATCAAGGCTGTGAATAATTAGCATTCTGTTAATGAAAAGTGAGAACTAGATAGTGTATCTTATACCTTTGGAAAGCCACTGAAGTCTAGTTTCATTTTAATTTTACGGATCTCAAAAATATTAAACGTGGGAAAGTTATAGCCATTTCCGTGAAGTGTAACGAAACTGCCAACTTCCCCTTAAAATGGAAAAAATATCATATAAACCTAGAGATCATTCTAGCATCGAAAATCCTAAACATGTAAACTCTAATCATGCATATCATACTTATAACACATATAGGAGTCGACATAGAATCATGCTTCTTGACATTAAGAACTCCATTTCATAATCTTTTCTTTTGAAAACATGCTACTTACTCATTTTTATTTTCCAACTTTAAACCTTCAAACATCATTAACATCAAGTATCATCAAGCATCAATTGCTTCCAAAATCAAACCACACACTTAACATACACTCATGTGGATAATCAAAGTCTTGGTCCTAACATATAAATGACCTAAACATGACTTTAAAATCCCCAATACATAACATGCTCCTTAACTACATCAAATATTATCACCACATCTTCCAACTTCATAAATCTAGCTTCATGTTCTTGTTTTCAAATAAATTTCCAAAACATTTTATAAAAATCTAACAAAAATATATCATGTACTCCTTTCATACATCATCACAATTATCGAGTCACTTTTGAACATATGACAACATATCAAGAACTAAGTATGATTCTTCCTTACTTTCAAAACACCAAAAATTTTATAAAAATCCCATAAATTCATGATAGCATCATATCATCATATAGCAACATATTGTGTAAGAAAATCATAAGAAAAACAACACATGATTGGGTTATAAAACCCTAAGAATTTCGGCCAAGACATGAAATCAAAACCATGATTAAAACTTGTTTTAAACACTTTCAAGAACCTTAGAATCAACTTAAAAACAACATACAAAATATTATAACATTAAACATAAGCTCTTCCTATATTCCCAAATTTTAAAGTTACCTAAAACCTATTTCCACTTGGATAGAAATGAAGAGGAGGAGGTAACTTACTTGAATATAAACTTGGATTAATGTTTGGCACACAAAATAAGCTTGTAACTTGAGTTCTTAATGAAGAACAATGGTGTTCTTCATTTTCAAGAGGGGGGGGGGGGGGGGGCAAGGTGAGAAAAATGAAGGAAGAAGATGGAATGAAAGGGAAGTGGGTTAATGTCCCTTTTATACTAGGTTAACCCTAGACGTCATCATAAACCGGTCGAAGAATATTTTACGTTTCGCTCCTACGCAGATAAAATTACTCGAGTATTGAATGTATGTCATATACTTAAATTATAGTGTCGCACTTACAGCTTAAAGTCGGAGAAAAGTCTCGCGATTTACGGAACGCGAAATTATCCGAGAAAATGACTCGACATGAAATATTCCAAAAAATTCAAAAAGTAAACTTTTGAAAATCGTACTCGTAACGTAAAAGTGGTGTATATAGAAGACGACGAAATCACGATTATGTTTATCGAAACATAAAAATCAAATTCGGAAGGTAAACCCAACCAGATAACAGAACATCCGATTTTTGAATTAAAAACATGTAAATTGTTCTAAACTTACTTCATTAGTCAGAATTTTATTATTTGTGAATGCAAAACTCTAATGTCGCACTTGAGGTCACAATAATTCATGCATATAAAAGACTGGGGCATTACAGATTGGCTTTGGATTCTTTGACTAGCTTCTTCTCACACATATTTAAGCTTCGTCCTTAATATTATTCGTCCCACACAGGTCAGAGATAGCTTAGCTTAGTCCACACAGGGATAAGTAACTCAACAGAAAGATTTTTATCAAGAGTTCGAACATCAGTTGTATGCTTAATGAGCTTTCACTGTAGATGTGATGTTCGTGTTGAGGACTTGTATATTTCTTCTCTTTATATGATGTTGTATGCTTGAAGAAATATAATGGTCTTGTGAGATTGATATTTAGATTTTGTCAAAGTTCAAAATGTCCTCTTGCTTGGGGATATTTATAACCTTGGAAATTGATCGGTTATATATGTAGTCGTTGGCCGGTTGGTGAGATTGAGACATCTATGATTGGCGGCTTCAGAATGTTTCGAATTGAAGGCAATTTGCATTTAATGATTCAGGCATTCTCTTTGACCTGCATTAAATGCTCTTCAGACTGTAGTTTATTCAGCCGCATTAAATGTTGTCCTATCAGCAATAAATGTTACTTGAATACTTTATAAATAAAGAATGTTTGATTTCACCACAGTTTAAAGTTTCTTCAGTCCTATTGAATTTATGTTTTACTTTTTATAAGTAAAACACCAGCAGCATTGTTTGATGTAGCCAACATCTTCATCTTGCCGTATCTTGAAGACTAAGATGTAAGATTTGAATTTTCGCTCGCTATTTAATCTTGCACTGGATGGACAGGCTGTATGGGCAGGTTGTATGTCTATTTCCTAACTGTGTCCATAATTGGCTGATATTTTGACTTGGAAGATTCTTGCTCTATGAGGCATTTATCAAAACATCACGATGATTTTTTCCAACACTATCACATTGGTCAATTTATGGTCATGTAATACACCAAACATATATTACACATAATTAACAAAGCTTATAATGTAGTACCTGATTGTGAATTCATTTATTATCATTCGGTAATTGTCACACAGTAATTTTTCCCTCATTAATAATCATTCATCCTTCATATTCATTCAATGTGTTCACCATTCGGCATAATTTGAATCATATACAAGTTATCATTCATCATTCAACCTTATTTGAGAATCGAGATGAGGATGCTTTCATTATCATCATATTTTGGTTGTTTGGGTGTGAAGAGTAGCACACGCTACATACTCTTTTTAGCGCACGCTAATTGAGTACTGGTAGCGCACGCTAATGTCCAGCATTAGCGCATGCTAGTGCAATTGAGGCACACAGTCCTAAAGGCACTGGACTTAATTTAATTTTTAGTAGCGTATGCTATGAATGGAAAATAGTACATGCTAGTTGTATCAGTAGCGCACGCTATCGGCATTCGTTAGCACATGCTACTTGTGTAATTGTGACAGGCAGTCCAGTAGGTACTGGACTGAATTGGAGAATTTGTAGCGCACGCTATGAGTGGGAAATAGTGTACGCTAGTTGTGGGCACTTGTAGCGAACACTATTGGTCTTCATCAGTGCGCGCTAGCGTATTGGAGGCAGACAGTCGAGTAGGTACTGGACTGAAATGGGAAATTCTTAGCGTACGCTAGGAGTGGATTTAGCGTACCCTAGTTGTATTGATATCGCACGCTAAGCAATCAGTGTAGCGCGCACTAAGGCTCAATCAGGTAGAGGATAGTAGGTTCTGGACTCCAATATTCTGGACACCAACTATCAGGTAGCACACGCTAATACAAGGTTAACGTGCGCTAAGAAGAGGCGTTAGCGCACGCTACCAAGGTATGTAGCGCGCGCTAATGATGCAGGCAGTGGGTACTGGACTACCCGGTGAACCCGCTAGCGCACGCTAAGTATAGGAGCTAGCGCGCGCTAAGCTGGGTTTAGTATATATTGGACAATTTAGCCCCATTTCGTCATTTCTTCATCTCTCTTCCTCATCCGGGCGATTTGGACGATTTTGGACGTTTTGTGAAGATCTTTTCGAGCTGCAATTATCTAGCATCATCTTTAAGCTCTTAGTTCAGATTAATCAACATTTAATCCTCTCCAACACACCAAATCAAGGTAAACATTTCTTAAATCTAGAATTTCGGGATTTGAGTGTTTTCCTTCCGATCTCTTCAAGTTAGCTTGCTATTATGTTGGAATATGATGAATATGGATTATCTACCTTGGATACATATGTTTCCTACATATTTGTTGGTATTTTTTGGAATTGTTGAGTATTTGGGGAATTATTCAAGAACCCTTGATGGTTGACTTTGGTAATTTTGGGGGGTTTCGATTTGATGTTGTCGTAATCACGAGTTGTGCATTCCTATTGGATTATTGATGTCATTGAAGATGTTTTGTTGGATTTAATCACTCTTTGGGAGGTTGGTGTTAGATATATTTGAGATTAGTCGTAAATAATTGGGGGTTGTTTACAATGTATTTGTTAGAATGCCCCAATGAGTTTGGATATTGTTGTATCGACTTTTGAGTTGGTTGTGATCATGATTGATTCCTATATTAAGCGGATTGTTGGTAATTGTATTATTCAAAGTTGTTCGAGTGACCCATAATTCCATTTAGGACGTTTGTTCGAGGAAGTACTTTTCTTCACCAGTATTTGTGTAAGTTAATTCTTACTCGATTAAAAGGATACTCATTCCTTTCGTTGTTGTTCATTCATACATATAATTCATTCATGCTATATCAATCATATTGAGACTTGTAATTATCAAACTAATCATTTAATTCATGAGGAACAACGGTTCCAATCATTTCATTTGAAGCTATCGCTCATTGCGACATTATTTCACCTTGGTGAGTCATTCTTGACCCTTGTCGGATTCTATTCATTGTTCTTCATCATGGTCGCTTTTGGTTCTTGTGACCTTCCGGGGTTATATTGCGTCTCGGGTGGTATATGTGTGGAACTTTTAGTCGAGCACATTAAGGTCATTATGTTTATGCGGGGATCCGGACACATTAGACTGTGCACACGGTAACGTGCCTCCGTGAGACTAATTAGGCCAAGTTTTGTGGGTGTTTATGCAGGACGACGGGCACTCGGCAGGCTTGTGCACTTGCACATCCCATTCGTGGCGTACTATGATGCCCATCATTTAACTCGATTTCATAACTCATTCATGTGATTATTGTAAATTGTTCAACTCTTGAGGATTGTTGTTGTGTATAACTGACACCGTTGGGGGATGTTGTTTTCAGGTCATGGCAAGGTAAAGACACGGGAAGAGAACGTTGACGGTAAAGATTCCCAGTGATACTAGTAGGGGGGCCAGTCCTTTCAGTTATCCATGTTTTCTTCATTTGTATTTCCACTGCAATTTCCGTTTGGATGTTCATTTTATTCAGTGTTGTATATTTCATCTTCATATGAAATATATATGTGTTATGTATTCTTGGGTGTATTGTACTTGAAACTCCTCATCAGAGTAATTGATAATATAATGTGGTTCGGTACTACAGTTATATTATTTAATTAATTAATTTTCATTCGCCTGGTGGGTCCCAGTTGGGGGTCCACGGCACTGTAATAGCCGCCTAGTTTGGGGTGTTACAGAGTTGGTATCGGAGCTTGGTTTTGAATACTACTATCCAAGTCATTTCTCATTGAAATCATTGTTCATCAAACTAGTATCATTGGACTTTCGCGTCACGTGTGACCTTTGCAAGCTTCAAGCCCCTCAGACCAAAGAAACAGTAAGATTTCTAACGCCATGGTATAATTTCTGGCAATAAGAATCACTCATTCATCATTCATCAGTCAACAATCCACAATCATCATTTTCATTTTGACCATGTCGATCATGTTAACTCATTAATCACTCAGTCAATCTCATTGCTCAGTTGTTGATCTTGTGGATCGTATTATGAATCTTGTTAACTTGTTTAAGATGATCATTTCAAGAATTTCATCAGATAATCATGTCACCTCAGTTGATCCTTCATGTAATCATTGTGTTAGAGCGCGTATGCTCATTATTATCATTTCATAACGTAATCATAATGCGATATTCATGTGAGATCTATAATTATCATGTGACTTTCCTACTTCAGTGTGGAGAGAACTGTCAGAGGACGCAGGGGAAGAGGCCGTGGTGTGGGCCGAAACCCAGGAGCTTGTGTGAATACTCCCGCGAACGCGAGGAATAATGTTAATTCAACTAGCAGCGACGCTGCTACTCATTCACCTGGAGATAATCATTCATTGTCATGGAGTCGTACCCGAAATACAGCTCAATCAGAAGGTTTCCGGGTGGATCTACTCACTTTTATGCAGGGCATGATGGCCCAAATGACTCAGATGGCACGTATGATGGAGACGATGCAGAACTCAATCGCTCAGAATCAACAGGCTCCTCCGCCGCCACCTCAGAGGCAAGAGAGGAGTGTGAGCAGTATCATTGGCGATATCTCTCGCCAGAGACCACCTACTTTTTAGGGCTCATCTGAGCCGGCGGATATTATTCACTGGCTTGAGCATTTCGAGAAACTATTTGCTATGGTGGAGTGTCCCGAAGGGCATAAGGTTTCAATTGCGTCTTACTATCTCGGTAAGAGCGCTCACTCTTGGTGGCTATCTTTGAAGCCCACCGATGGATCTTACACTTGGGACAAGTTCAAGACTCTCATGATCAAAAGGTATTATCCGGCCCCACTGAGAGAGGCCAAGTTATCAGAGTTACTCAGCCCCGACCCCTCAGCGGAAGATGATGTTCTCGCCATCGCCGAGAAGTTTCAGGAGCACTTCCATTCGCCTCATACATTATCCACTCCGAGGCGGATAATATCAAGTATTTTAGTAAGATGTTGAAACCTCGCATACGGATGCAGTTGCTTAATCATCATTGCACCACCCTGGCCGAATTCATTGAGAAAGCTCTTACTTATGAGCTTACTGCGAAGGAAATTGCTAAGCATCAAACCTCATCTTCTGGCAAGAAATCAAAGAATCGTAATCAGTCTGAAAGCAGTCAGGCAACCTTCAAGAAGCCTCGTGCGGGACCTACTTTTACTGAGCGACCTCCTATAGCGCCTAAACCTGCAGAATCTCAGTCCCGAGCGGCCAATTCCGCCATCACCTGTTTCAACTGTGGAGAATAGGGTCATTTCAGCACTAAGTGTCCGAGGCAGTCTATCACGTGTAACAACTATGGAATTTCCAGGCATAAGGCCCATTTCTGTCGAAGAGATTCCAGACCTAGTCTAGGAGCATCTCAGACCCCGAAGCAGTTAGCTGTTCAGAATCAGGCTACTCAGTCAGCATCATTTAAAACGACGAGAGCGAACAAAGGTGGAGCCCATAATTATCAGACAGGAGCATCTGGTTCTGGGTTTGGCAAGCCCCGAATTTACGAGATGAAAAGGAGCGACGATCCGGAGGCCCGAATGATCTCAGGTACACTCAAAATTCTATCTCAACCTGTGTGTACCCTTTTTGATACTGGCGCATCACATTCATTCATTTCGGAGTCATGCTTGAGTAGACTTCACCTGGATAGTGCTACTAGTTGTGAACCTTATATCATTGGTCTACCTGACGGTAGAAGAATTATCGGAGATTGTGAGATTAAGAATTGTCCGATTCAGCTTAATGGCCGTGTTTGGTTGGCAGATCTGATCGTGCTAGATTTACCTAGAGATGATGTTATTTTGGGTATTGATTGGATGGTTCGTCACGATGCCATACTTGGTGTCCGTAAGCGTATGGTCACTATCATTTCAGACGATGGAGTCGACTGTGTATTTCAGAGGAGTAATCCCAGCTGTTCCGGAAGAGTCATTAATATAATGAAACCAGTGAAATAACTCAATCAGGGCTGTGTTGGTTATTGGTGCTATATGACCAAGACTGAGAAATCATCAGTGACGTTGGCGGATATACCGATAGTGAGAGAATACGCCGATGTATTTCCAGACGATTTGCCCGGTTTGATTCGGCAGAGAGATGTGGAATTCACGATAGAGTTGGAGCCTGGTACGTCTCCAATATCGAAAGAACCCTATTGTATAGCCGCGACTGAAATGCAGTAACTGAAGAACCAACTGGAGGAATTGATCAAGAAGGGTTATATTCGACCGAGTGCATCCCCGTGGGGAGCACCAGTGTTATTTGTCAAGAAGAAGGATGGTTCATTTTGCTTGTGCATTGATTATCGAGAGCTGAACAGGGTGACGATCAAGAATAAATATCCCCTACCCCATATTGATGATCTCTTAGATCAACTTCAGGGAGCTTCAGTATTTTCCAAGATCGATTTAAGATCTAGGTATCATCAATTGCGAATTCGAGAGTCGGATATCGCAAGACGGCATTTCGAACATGTTATGGGTACTACGAGTTTGTAGTGATGCCGTTTGGGTTGACTAATGCACCTGCGATATTCATGGAGTTAATAAATCGAGTTTTCATCGACTATTTGGATCAGTTCGTGGTTGTTTTCATAGATGACATTTTGATTTATTCCCGTAACTGAGAGGAGCACAAATTTCACCTTCATCAGGTTCTCGACGTGTTGAGACCAGAGCAACTCTATGGAAAATTTTCCAAATGTGAGTTCTGGATGTCCGAGGTGACGTTTCTCGGGCATGTGATTTCATCAGACGGAGTATGTGTTGACCCTCAGAAGACGGAGGTTATCCAAGATTGGCAACCTCCGAAGAATGTTAAGGAAATCCGAAGCTTTCTCGGATTAGCTGGCTATTACCGGTGTTTTGTGAAGGGATTTTCTAAAATCGCTCAACCTATGACGTTTAAAACCCGGATTTTCAGTATAAATTTTTCACGTTATTTTATCTGATATAAATTGTATAGCTTGGTGTCTATACAGTATGGATAAAATAATTTGAAGATTGAGACAGTTGTATTTATGTAATTTACGTCATTGATTTACAGTTATATTTGAGGATATGGTGTATCAGATTGTTTTGATTTGGATATCAGGTGTATCATATGAGAATATTTTGGAGACGAGTATGTGTATTCAGTATGTCGTGTAAATGTATTTGGTATGTCGAGACGACAGGCAGGAACAGTTGTAAATGGCTAAGTACAGAGCCCTTAACGTACTTTAAGTTTATGGGATAACGTACACAAAGTTGCTATGTGTTACGTACGTTATGCATAAGGCATTACGTACGTAACAAGAGGAATCGGACATGATCCAGGCTGTGACCGATAGTGGGGCCGTGGTCGGCAGCTTTTGGTGGACAGGTGAGCCAACGGATGGTTTAACGTACACTATGTAGATGGTGTTATGTACGTTAACAGTGTATGAAGATTACATACGTTATACCCGTTGTATTACATACGTAATAGTATCAGTTGTTAGGTGCAGTTGTTTCTGGATTGAGGATAACATACACTAATCTTAGGTGATTATGTACGCTAATGGATTGTTACGTACGTAAAGAGTTGGACATTACGTACGTAAACTGAGATACTGTAGCAAGTCAACGTACGTATTACGTACGCTATGGATCAAATGTTACGTATGTTATGCAAGATACGAATTGAGACTGTTGCCTCTGGGTCGGCATTACGTACGCTATCAAGGATAGATAACGTACATAAAGTGTGTTACATTCGTTAACTTTGGCATGTTACGTACGTAACGAGCTGGAAGTTTTTATAATTGGGATGCCCGTTACTTCGTTTTTCTTCAGAACTTCACTTCATTTTTCGCCTTCAACACTCAGAGATGGAGTTTGAGTTCTTCTAAGTCAATTATGAGCTTGATGGCTTGGATTTGAGGCTTGGATATGAAGGTATTGATGATTCTTGAGGTGGGTTACTTGTCTTTTTCATCTTCTAAGAGGTATGTTGGATAATCCTCTCTTTAAACTCGGATTTTTGATATTGTTGTTGATGATTAGTTCGTATGGTGATAGTTTATGGAGTTGTTGTGATGATTCTTGGTATTTATGGGAATTTTGTTAAGGACGATGATGATATGATGATCTATGTCTTGATTATGTTGGTTATGATTATGGAATCATAGTGTTCTTGATGTTCTTAGTAGTATTGTTGCGATTCTTGATGTTATAGGAGATTTAATGGAATTGTGATAAGAGATTCGGATGTTAATTAAAGATTATTCCTGTTGTAAGGATTGTGATTCATTTAAACCGATGAAGAAATGGAATTATGGATTATGTTGATTTCGTATGAATCATGATATGAGGATAATTCCAGACTAAGTATGATACAATCCTTGTTGGTTTGATTGTTGATGTTTTTCTTCGTATAATGATGGTTATAGTGGTGTTATTGTGATTCCTGAGGTTGTGTGAATTGTATATTGAAGAGTATGGTAATATAAATCTTGAATTATGAATGAGGATTGTTTAGATGTTAGAACACATCGGATTATGTCGTCTTGGAGATTTTGAATGTGATTTCGGAATAATTTGCGTTCTTAAGGAACTCTTGGATTATATGATTTGATGAATATGTTTAAGAGATGTTGGTGTTTTGGATGTAAACATGGAATATTCATATCTAGAACTAAGTTATGTGTTTTGGTACAATATTGGTATAGGAATACGGATATGATTCGAGCTTGATTAAATTATCCTTCATCTTTGAGGTTAGAAGTTCATACGTATTGAACAAGTGTTCAAATCGAATGATTGAGTTATTTGAAATCCTTGGAATATGATATCTATAATGTCGAACTAATCGGATTGTCCGGATTGATGATGATAACCGGTAATTGGTTTTAATTATGAATTTACAAGGAGGAAACTTGTACTCGTATTTAAGATCGAATTTGGAATCGGTAATGTTTAGACCCTTGTTATTGGTTTAAATTGATAACTGATATGATTTTTGGATTGTGGAATCATATTATGGTTATGAGTTCATTATTGATTGATTTGGGTTGTTGGATTTGTATTTAATCGAGATATTATGGAACTGTTGGGCTTATTGATCGGTTATATTGATTATCAAGTTACGACTTGTATTGTGGATATGAGTTCGTATTTGTTGATTTGGATTATTTGGTTTTGTGTATATGATCGAGGTACTGTTGAGCCGTTGAGTTTGATTGGTTCGCTATGTCGGTTATTGATTGTTATCAGATTGTTGTTGATTGATTACTTCAATAGGTTGAGATGTTTGATCGTGCATTATGATTGTTGTGTTGCGGTTGAGGTTGAAGAGTTCATAGATTGCTTTTGGTCGGGGCTGAGGATCTCGTAGACGAAGGCAAGGGAATCGGTAACGGCTTCGTGGTATCGGTATCGAGGCAAGTTATGCTTGTTCAGTTTATAATATTTACTGAATGATTTTGATTTCATTTCATTTATAATTCATATAGCAATGATATTATAAATACATTGTCGAGATGATGGTTGGTATATTATGCGTTGGTTTGGATTAAATCATAGTGTAGATGGTTTAAATGCGTTTAGTAAGGACGTAGATGTGAGTTATCTTTGGTCAGTGATATGGAATGTCGGATATCGAGGATGGTTTATCGTGTCGACATTGATGTCAGGACGGTGGTTTGTTGGTTTAAATAGACTATACTTATTTCGGGATATTTCGTATAACTGTGCATTCGTTCAGGGACGTTGGTTCGTGGAAGGGATATTGTCTTCGACTTTGAGGTAATTTAAGTATTGTTCAGTTATGAGGATAAATATTCTGTTGAATTGTTGTATGTGTTGTATGTTGAGGTTCGGTATAATGAGATTCATTGTTTTGATTGTTTCATTGAAAGATGTTGATCCCAAAACTGTTGTCTGAGATTGTTGATCATATGGATTATCCTTTGGGGATTTTGATCCCAGGAGGGTTGTTTCGGATATTATCGGTCGTGTCGATCTTTCATTATCCGTGTGTCTTTGTTCACTTCGGTGAGTCTCTTGATCGTTATTGGATATGTGATTCTTTGAGTTTTGTTGTCATGTTGCATCGTGACATATCTGGAGTCATATCTGCGTGTCGATTGGTTATTGTGTAGGATTTTTAGCTGGGCACACTATGGTCATGTGTTGATATTTCCACATTGGACCATGCACACGAGACGTAGTTCATGAGGCTAATTAGGTACATGTCCCACGTATATCCTGGATTCCGTATACGGGTGGACATGTACACAGACACATTTCCGGATCGAGCGTACTATGACGTCCATCTTTGAGCCATATTGTTTGGTCATTCATCCTCCATTATTGGTTGAGTATGTTCGACGGTTTGCGACTGGTTGTTCATACGCTATGTTCGACAATCGGGGTTATTTCTTTGAGATTCATTCTTGTTGATCGTTTGGAGTTTACCTTGTTGATGGTATTCTCGGTCGTTGTGGATCCTTTCTTGATCGTGTTTGGAGTTTACCTTGTTGATGGTATTCTCGATCGTTGTTGATCCTTTGTTGATCATGTTTGGAGTTTACCTTGATGATGGTATTCTCGGTCGTTGTTGATCCTCCGTTGATCATGTTAGAGTTTGTCATGTTGATGGTATTCTCGATTATTGTTGATTCTTCGTTGGTAGTATTGGGGTTGATTATGTTTAGGATATTCTTGGTTGTGGTTGGCCTTTGGTGGGTCGTATTGGAGCTTATCATGTCGATGATATTCTCGGTTGATTTATTGGTTGATCTGGTTATTGATCGTATGAGCAGTCGGACTGTACGTTGATGTTTCGGGACTTGTTATCTTTGTTTTGTGGTAGTTGATCTACAGATATGTTGTGTGTTATTGGTTTCTATCCAAGTTGAGATTTGATTGTGTGATCCGACGAACAGGACTTGGCATGGATGAATTATTTCATGCTTAGGAGTTATGATGATGTTTTGAGGATACTTGGTATTGTTTGAATACAGTACATATGGTTGTAGTTGAGTTCATTTCGTCATTTGAGGATTGCTATGGATTGGTAAGGTTATGACGGTAAGATTAAATCAATAGTATTCTTACTTGTAATTACATTGGTATGTAATTATTTATGTGATGTGATCGTTATCATTATTGAGTATTATGGCTGACCCCGCCATGGGCTTTATTTTTAGGTATTCGGAGATCGAGCTAGTAGCGGTCGTGAAGGGATGAGCTTCTCGGGTGATACTAGCTGTGGCATGTATTTGAGAATTGAGTATTCTCTTTTGGTTGTTTATTCCGCTGCAATTGTGTATTTTTGAACTGTGTTTATATCCGCTGCATGTGTATTTTAAAATGGCCTTTTTGAGTATTTCGTAAATTTGGGTTATTTCGTTAAGCCCTTTTTCCCTAACCTATTTTGTGGGTAAGTGGTGGCTTAGCGTGCATTCTGAAACTGTCGAGATTGGGCATTTCGCCTTGTACTTTCAAATGGTATTTTACGACAGTATTTGGTATTTGGAAAATGATTTTTGTGAGTATTTTGGAAAATATTACCGTCATCAGTCTTTTGGCGTTTTTAAACGTTTTTGAAATGGTTTTTAGCCTGGTGGGTTCCGGCGCGGGACCCACGGCGCTGTAATATCAATGGATGGTTTTGGGGGCGTTACATGACGAACCTTTTGCGGAAGGATAAGAAATACACGTGGTCTGACGCGTTTCAGCAGAGTTTTGAGGAAGTCAAGAGCCGTTTAATTTCAGCGCCTGTCATTTCCTTACCACAAGGGACGGAAGGATTCGTGGTTTATAGTGACACGTCTGTACAAGGTCTCAAATGTGTATTAATGCAGAACGAGAAAGTAATTGCTTATGCTTCGCGGCAACTGAGACCTTATGAGTTCAATTATCCGACCCATGACCTGGAGCTAGCGGCCGTGGTATTCGCATTGAAGATTTGGCGTCATTATCTTTATGGCGTCACTTGTCAGATTTTCACCAATCATAAGAGTTTGAAGTATATATTTACTCAGAAGGAGTTGAATATGCAACAGAGACGGTGGTTGGAACTGATTAAAGATTATGATATTGAGATACAATACCACCCGGGCAAGGCAAACGTCGTCGCCGACGCCTTGAGTCGTAAGTCCATTAAGGAGCAAATGCTTGCTCGTTTGACTGCTCAAAAGGAACTTCAACAGGAATTCCTAAGACCCGAGATCGAGGTCTGGTTAAAGCGAGTGCAAGGGCAACTTTGCATGCTAGAGATTTCATCTCCACTGGAGGAGGCGATCAGAACGAGTCAGGGTTCAGACCCATTTTTGTTGCGCATACGAGATGATGTGGCTCAGGGGAAAGCCCCCAGATTTATGGTCCACGAGGATGGGCTTTTTCGATTTAAGAACCGATTATGTGTTCCGGCGGATGACGAGTTGAAAAGCTCTATTTTGAGAGAAGCTCATGCTACCCCTTATTCCATTCATCCGGGGTCTAGTAAAATGTACAAGGACTTGAAACAAAATTATTAGTGGAGCAATATGAAGCGAGAAGTCGCAGAATTTGTTTCGAGATGTTTGACCTGTCAGCAATTCAAGATAGAACATCAGCGACCGGTGAGTATGCTGAAACCGCTCCCTATTCCAGAGTGGAAGTGGGAGGATATTTCTATAGACTTCATCACGAGTTTGCCGACGAGTCGTCGTGGTATGAATACAATTTGGGTAATTGTGGACCTTTTAACTAAGTCAGCTCATTTCCTTGAGATTAAGGATATGTGGGGTCCTGAGAGACTTGCCTAGTTATTCATTAAATAGATCGTGAGATTGCACGATACTCCTAAGAGTATCGTTTCTGATCGTGACGGTCGATTCATGTCACATTTTAGGAAATCCGTTCATCGTGCCATGGGAACTCAGCTAAATCTTAGCACAGCTTTTCATCCTCATTCCGATGGACAAACAGAGCGAACTATTCAGACGTTAGAGGACATGTTGAGGGCATGTGTTCTCGATTGGAAAGATGATTGGGAAGCCCAACTACCATTGATTGAGTTCACGTATAATAACAGTTGGTATGCTTCGATTAAGATGGCACCTTACGAGGCCTTATACGGTCATCGTTGTTGATCTCCCTTATGTTGGGATGACTTAACAAAATCAATCATCACTGAGCCCGATATGCTTATAGCCGCCCGTGAGAAGGTAGCTTTGATCAGGAGTCGTTTGTTGACCGCTCAGAGTCGACAAAAATCATATGCAGATAATCATCTTCGACCATTATAGTTCGAGGCAGGTGACCACGTTTTGGTCAAGGTATCCCCGGGCCAAGGTATTTTTGTTTCGGGAAGAGAGGAAAGTTGAGTCCGAGATTCATTAGACCATTTGAGATTTTGGATCGAGTAGGCGATCTGGCTTATCGATTGGCTTTACCTCCGGCCTGGAGCCGAATTCATAATGTGTTTCATGTCTCTCAGCTGAAAAACTATGTTGCCGACCCGAGTCACATACTTCAGTTCGATGAAATCGAGATCGCGGGTGATCATTCATATGAGGAGCATCCTGTCTGAGTCTTGGAACGACGAATCAAACAGTTGAGGTATAAGGCGATTCCTTTGGTGAAAATTCAGTGGTCTAGACACAAGGTCGAAGAGGCTACTTGGGAAACCGAGGATAGTATGCGGGAGAGTTATCCAGAATTGTTTGACCCTTAGTTTCGAGGACGAAACTCCTTTTAAGTGGGGTATGTAATACCCGATTGTGAATTCATTTATTATCATTCGGTAATTGTCACTCAGTAATTTTTCACTCATTAATAATCATTCATCCTTCATATTCATTCAATATGTTCACCGTTCGACGTAATTTGAATAATATATCAGTTATCATTCGTCATTCAACCTTGTTTGAGAATTGAGACGAGGATATTATCATTATCATCATATTTTGGTTGTCTGGGTGTGAAGAGTAGCGCACGCTGCATACTCTTTTTAGCGCATGCTAATTGAGTATTGGTAGCGCATGCTAACGTTCAGCATTAGCGCACGCTAGTGTAATTGAGGCAGACAGTCCAGAAGGCATTGGACTAAATTTGAGTTTTAGTAGCGTACGTTATGAATGGAAAATAGCGCACGCTAGTTGTATCAGTAGCGCACGCTATCGGCATTCGTTAGCGCACGCTATTTGTGTAATTATGATAGGTAGTCAAGTAGGTACTGGACTGAATTGGAGAATTTGTAGCACATGCTATGAGTGGGAAATAGCGTATGCTAGTTGTAGGTACTTGTAGCGGACACTATCGGTCTTCATCAGCGCGCGCTAGCGTATTGGAGGCAGACAGTCCAGTAGGTACTGGATTGAAATAGGAAATTCTTAGTGCACGCTAGGAGTGGATATAGCGTACGCTAGTTGTATTGATATCGCACGCTAAGCAATCATTGTAGCATGCGCTAAGGCTCGATCAGGCAGAGGACAGTAGGTTCTGGACTCCAATATTCTGGACACCAACTATCAGGTAGCGCACGCTAACACAAGTTTAACGTACGCTAAGAAGAGGCATTAGCGCATGCTACCAAGGTACGTAGCGTACGCTAACGATGCAGGCAGTGGGTACTGGACTACCCAGTGAACCCGCTAGCGCACGCTAAGCACAGGAGCTATGGCGCGCTAAGCTGGGTTTAGTATATATTGGACAATTTAGCCCCATTTCGTCATTTCTTCATCTCTCTCCCTCATTCGGGCGATTTTGGGCGATTTTGGACGTTTTGTAAAGATCTTTTTGAGCTGCAAACATCTATCATCATCTTCAAGCTCCTAGTTCAGATTAATCAACATTTAATCCTCTCTAACACACCAAATCAAGGTAAACATTTCTTGAATCTAGAATTTCGGGATTTGAGTGTTTTCCTTCCGATCATTTCAAGTTAGATTGCTATTATGTTGGAATATGATGAATATGGATTATCTACCTTGGATACATATGTTTCCTACGGATTTGTTGGTATTTTTCGGAATTGTTGAGTATTTGGGAAATTATTCAAGAACCCTTGATGGTTGACTTTGGTAATTTTGGGGGTTTCCGATTTGATGTTGTCGTAATCTCAAGTTGTGCATTCTTATTGGATTATTAATGTCATTGAAAATATTTTGTTGGATTTAATCACTCGTTAGGAGGTTGGTGTTAGATATATTTGAGATTAGTCGTAAACAATTGGGGGTTGTTTATAACGTATTTGTTAGAATGCCCCAATGAGTTTGGATATTGTTGTATCTACTTTTTAGTTGGTTGTGATCATGATTGATTCCTATATTAAGCGGATTGTTGGTAATTATGTTATTCATGTAATACCCGTAATTTCGATTTCCGGTAATTTCTTTTTTTCGGCTGAAGTCCATTTTGATGACTCACTCATGACCGTTTCGTCATTCTGAGAATGATTAATTCTACACTTTTTGTCATCCGAGTTCGTTTCGGTGTCGTTCTGTTGAATTCCGTGTTCTTTAGCGATTTTTCCATGTATGAGTTCGACTTTGTTAGATCGCCACTAATTTTTGGAAACTCCAAAAATTCTGAATCCTTGCAATATTAAAAATAATCGAGTTATCTTTCCAATGGTTCAAACGGTGAGTCAATCGGAGTCCGTACGAGGGAGTTATGGTCGAAATAGCTAAGTCACTCTCATTCCCAGTTTTTGGCCGAGCACTCTGTACCTTGTGCCGCGGCACATGCCATCAGGGCTGCGGCACACTGCCGAGTCACTGCCGGCAGATTTCGCCCTGTGCCGCGGCACACTCCCGCTGGGCCGCGGCACACTGTGCAGCCTATTGAAGGCCCTGCAGACGGGTTTTTGGCCATTTTTCTCCTTCTTCTCCTTCTCTTCCGCAGTTGAGGGTGTGCTTATCATGGAGCCATGTTGTTTAACAACAAATCCACGAAGTTCTTGAGTTCATAACATCAATCAATCATCCTATATCGTCCTTTGATCCAGCGAATCAAGGTAATCTTTCTTAGAACCCTAGTTTCTTGAATTTTGGTTTTTTTTGCGTTTTTGTCCGATTCGTTCCGTATTATTGATTAATTCATGATGGGTATGATTAATCTTGGTAGTATTCTTATGTTTAACATCATTTAATCCATTGTTCTTCGTCGAATCGAAGTATATTTCTTGATTTCCTTCAAATTGACTTTTTGGGGGATTTGTTCTCGATCTCGTTTTTCATCCATTTTTGATGGATCGATTGTGGTTAAATGATGTTGTTAAACACATTCTATGGATTGTATATCCATATTTCAATTTGGAATTCCATTTTCGTGTTTTGTCGGGACGAATCGTGTTCTTGGACGTTTTGGGGGAAATCCTTGAACTTTCGTCATTTGTTCTTTGAATTCAGCGGCTTTGGGTCGTACTTTGGAATTCATTTTTGTTGTTATTGTATTCGTTCGTAGTTCATTGTTGCGGATTGTCATTCGGTGGAGTCGGCGGGTTCGTAGTCGGTTCGTGTCAACCTACTTCGGTCGATTCTCCGCGTTGTTCTTATTCGAGGCAAGTACCTTGCCCATACTTTTCCTATTTTGTGGATATGATGATCGGTGATCGTCTTGGTGTGTTTGTTGGTTGTTTGAAATGAAGTTTCAAAGGATTTTGGTTTGGCCTCGTTAAAGGCTCTCTTTCAAAATGCGTGTGTGTTTTGTGAACAGTGTGTTTGGGAATTGATTATGATTTGATCATTTTCAACGTTGAAGGCTTTGATGATATCCCTGTTGTTTAAAGTTATGGAATCGTGTATTTCGTATTTAATCTTGTTATTATGTTTTTGAAGAGTTTGATAATGGTGTCGGATTAGTGGCCATCTCTAGTAAGTATTCTTGATTAACTTACATTCTTAGCATATTAGTATTGCATGAGTAACGTGTGTGTGTGTATACTCACTATGGGTTAGATCCGAAGGGGTCTCGGTAGGGGTCCACAGAGACGTGGAACCGCGAGCTTGCTTTTAACCACTATGGGTTAGATCCGACGGGGTCTCGATAGGGGTCCACGGAGGGGTGGATCCACGGTTAATTGTGGTGCATTTTGCAAATTTGTTCCGATATTGGCATTTCCGGAAATGAGTGCTTTTGAACGGTTTTTATGATTGCATGCATCGACTAAGTGTGTAAGAGGTAAGTTGTTCGTTTGGCTTACTTGGCTAGGATGGCACTAGAATATTTTGTTGTTTGTGTTAAATCCTTTATTTGTGGATTTTGATGTTGGGAGACGAACCTTGTGGTCGTTCTTGTATACTGTGAGTTGATGAGATTTGGGGCTAAAATCCCAATGGTTTTGTAAAAGTCATTTTACGGAGTTGGGGCTAAAATCCCAACGGTTTGGTAAAGGTCATTTTTCGGAAAGTAAACCTTTGGGACGGTGACCCCTTTCGTATTTGGGGTTTTGAAAAGTAGGATTTGATAATCCTAAATTGTTTCCTATTAAAACTCCCGATGGTATTTCAAATCATTTTATAAATTGTTTCCCTTGATATTTTGATCTTGAAATTTTGGGAAGTCTTTACTCAAACTCTCGCCCCGGGAAGTGTTCATCTTGTTGTATTTGAATCTTTGAGGATTCCGGATCATTATCGTTCGTGGAATGTGAATTGTATGACTCGTATTTTTGCACTTGTACTTGTACTAGAAAAACAGTGGAGTTTTGCTAACCCCCGAGTATTCGGGGGTGGATATCTATTTTTTGTAACACCCCCAATCCACTCAGGGATATTACACGCCGTAGACCCTCTCCTCGAGGATCTACCAGGCTGGTAACAACATTTAACATCTCGACAATGCCTTCAAGGAAAAAATGACTCAGTAGACCGATTTGGTCTTTCAATAAATACATACAACTCGAATACAACTCATGCCCACGCAGGGGTCAAAATACAACCACACCCGTACAACGGGAAAAATATAGCAGCGGAAAATAAAGTACAACTATACCAATACGGCATCAACGGGTCCTCGTGTGATTAGTATCGTTCATCTTTCATCATCCCTCGTGCCGACCCTGTGTCATGCTCCAAAACCTGAATGCAAAAATAGACATCCACCCCCCGAATACTCGGGGGTTAGCAAAACTCCACTGTTTTGCTAGTGCAAGTATAAAATACGAAAACGAGTCATACATATCATACTCCACGGAATATGTTAATCATAAACATACTTCCCGAGGTAAATCACTTAATCAAAACGGTTAAATCGAAAGATAGGGGTAAACCCAATATAAATCTTGTGAAAACATTTTTACGATCTCGGGAGTTTAGAAAACATTTGGGATATAAGAATTCTAAAACCTTTCGAAAACATTTAGGGACACATCCCAAAAGTCATTTTCCAAAATTCAAGTTTCGGTAACAATACGCAGGGTCCACAACCCATTTCACAAAACACGGGGTCCGTGACCCAAATCACATGTTCCTAAGGATTATTCGTGTCCCGTGCTAACAAGCCACGAACCTCAGATGCTCCCGAAGAACAAACCCGAGTGAATAACCCAATAGGAAAAACATATCAAATCACATGTCTCCACGACACGAATATCACAACCAAACCACAACCATAAGTTATCCTGGCATCGCGCTAACAAGCCACGAACCTCGGAGTCCCCGCAAGACATACCCGATGATAACCCCACAAGTTATCCCGGCATCGGGCTAGCAAGCCCCGAACCTCGGAGTCCCCGCAAGACATACCCGTATTGGATAACCCTACGGTTTCGCCCGACCCATACTAGCAAGTATGGATCCCGGAGATTCAACAATCTTACCCGGAGGCACATCACATACAACAAGCACACGACAATAGTCGATTATCAAGACAAGCAACATTAAGCATCACAACCTCCTTTCAAAGGAGTAACAACTAACATCACATCATGTCGAATACCCACCGAACAAACATACAATTCAATACACAATCCTCGGCAAACAATTATGGTCTATTATATTCACTCAATGCGATTATAACGTCTCTCAACATACGAAACTAACACACATATTCCGAGAACATATCCATTCACGAAGTATTCGAATTATCGTTGAAAGATAATATTTATCGAGGACATACCGATCCTTTTTAACGTTCATTAAACATTGGATTTCGCATAAAATCATTTATCAATAATTATGCCGATGAAATATGAAATGTATGGGCAAGATACTTGCCTCAAAATCGGTACGCAAGTATTCCGACGAACACGGCTCAACCGGAAAGCTTCGAAACGCCCGATGCTATCGAAAAGGAAGACGACAACGAACGGAAGGGTTCAACTCGGTTTCTTCGCAAGAAACACGACCCTAACATCATACAATCAATAAATCATCGATCATACGAGGAAGAATAATCGTAGAACGCCCGAAAACCCCTCTAAGACATTTTACCGGACACCTTCAAGGCGTCGGTCAAGAACTCGACCCAAATAACGAATCGATACGATCCAACCATGGAATAACAAGGGAAATGATATAATACATCTAAATAATCATTGATGAGTCGATTCTTGATCGACTCATTCTGTTCTTTCTAGTCGTGTTTTTGTTTGCTTTTTAGTATTTTTGTTCTCTTTTATGCGTGGTATGTGTGTTTTTAATTTATAGGTAGCCAAGCGAAGATTGTGGTGAAATATGCGCTTTCATAGCTAATATTGGAGTCCATGACGATCAAAAGCTAAAACGGGGCCTAAAACGACGAAAGATTTAAGCAGTATCGGTCAAATCTCCTAAATCCCAGAATCTCCACTCCGAATCGAGATGTATTCTCCTTTGATATAAATTCCTCGTGAAATTAGCTTCGAAACGGTATATCATATGCTAAAATCCGAGGTGAATTGATACAAGAACGAAGGATCTAGCCGAAGAAGACAAAAAAGCCGGACTTGGTGCACTGCAGACGACTCAACTAGGGTACATGCAGGCGACTCGAGCCACATCAGGTAACTCGGCCGTGCCACAGGACACGGCCGGGTCTCATTCCAGCAAGAAACTCATTTTCCGGAAGGGAACGACTCGACCGTGCCTTTTGGGACACGGCCGAGTCACTATCGGCCATTTACACTCCCAGGCGCAGTACAACACGGCCGTGTCATAGGACACGGCCGGGTCTCAAGACAGTTACCTTTTTCGTTTTTCAGCGTAGTGCGACACGGCCGTGTCCCAGGACACGGGCCGTGCCACTTTTTATTTCATGTCACTTTCCTTGACATCTTTTGCATATTTTAAGCCTTTGTCTTGATTTTTTGGCTATAAAACAAAGTGGAGTGACCCCTTGAGAGGTGTACTTGTCTTGTGAAGAAGATATTTTGTGGAAAAACACAAGATTAGGGGAGAAAAACACCAAAAGAGTGGGAAAGAAAGAGATTTTCATCATCTTCCATGTGTGTTCTTGGAGTGAGAAAAATACTTTAGTGAGATATAATAATTCCTTGTATAAATTTGTTGTGAGTTCTTGTAAGAAGATCATCAAACCTTCATCGGGAATTCGATTTCGGCATTTACAAGGGAAGTTTTTACCATGTTTTGTTCTTCAATTTCCATTATTGTTGTTGAATTAATCATGTGTGGCTAAACACTTCATATGGGTTTTTAGATATAGCCACACACATGTTTTTGATTGTTAGTTCCTTTTGATTTTCCGGATAAAGTTTGGGATTGTTCCTCGTGTTCGTTCTTCGTTTAAGAACTTTTGAATTAGATCATCAAACCTTTTTCATTGTTGTTATTATTATTCGAATCGAGGGTTTTTATCGGTGTTCGCCATCAAACGACCCGAGAGAAACGATTGTGAATGTTCTCGAGCTTTTTCGCGCGATCTTTTAACGATTTACCTCATCAAAAGTAGTCGGTTAATTGATTGTTAGCTAGGGTTTCGTCCCCATCAAAAGAGTATCCCTTAATTTTCGTTGAGAACAATCGTAATTTTTAGAATTTCCGCCATCAAACGGATTTTTTTTAATCGTGAACAATCGATAATTCCTAACCTTATTTATTTGAGTATCGGAACTAATAATTGATTACGTGTGTGTCGGTGACTCTAAATTCCCATATTAATCTCATTATTGTTATCTCTCATTTATCCGACTATCAAATTGGTGTTGTTATCACTTAGTTCAATTTAAATTTTGTGCATTAGTAATTGTAATCATAATCAACAAATGATGTATTTTAATTTAATTTACCTTTGTTCATTCCACTATTTGCCGAACATTATCGAATTTTAAACCGTTTCCAATTCCTCGAGAGATCGACCTCGGAGTTACTTACCGCTTACTACAAGAGCGATTCGTACACTTGCGAGTATTTAATTTGAATCCATCAAGTTTTTGGCGCCGTTGCCGGGGAATTGGCGTTTAATTTTTAATCTTGTTTTAATGATAGTTGAATTGCTATTCTTGATCAATACTATTTCGATAAAATTTGCTCTTACTTCCTTTGTTTATGTTTGGTAGGAGATCGTTGGGTAACCCGATTCTTCCACCGATAGACGAAGTTCAAAGAATTAGAGCACCAAAAATAATGGCCACAACATCAATGGCAAACGACGAAGTGAATCCGGACTTTGAAGAGCGACTTTTGATCCAAGAAGAAAACACTCGTCAACCAAGGGTTGAGAATGTTGCACAAAATATAGATGAGGAAGAAATTCGTCAACCAAGGTTTCCGAGATATGATAATGTTGGGCGCAATCAAGGGATACCGGAAGCTCAACAAGGGAGGTACTTTTATCCGAGGCAACCACCCGTCGGAATGCAATATGGAGCGAATTATTATCCCGGACCTCAATATGGGATGGAGGCGAACTATAACATGCCGCAACAACCTCCGGTCGAACATCTTATGAGGGACTATGCAAAGCCCGTAGTGAACACCGCCATTTCATGCATCCAATTAGCACCGGCCGCAAGGAACTACCACATAAGCGGATTTCACATCGAGCAATTGCCCTCATTTCACGGATTAGCACGAGAGGATCCGTTATCATTCATCCGAGATTTCTATGTGGCGATTGATAACTTCCCATTGAATGGGTTGAGCGAGGATCAACTACGAATGAAGTGTTTCCCTTATACACTCAAGGACGGGGCGAAACAATGGTTGATGACTTTGGCGCCCGGATCACTAAGAACATGGGATGAAGTTTACGATAAATTCATTACCAAGTACTTCTCCCATTCAAAATCGACGCAATTGAGAACTCAAATCTCAACTTTCGGACAACAAGACGGAGAGGCATTTCACGAAGCGTGGGACCGATTCAAAATGCTACTCATTCAATGCCCACACCATCACTATCCGCTTCAACTACTCAATCAATTCTTCTATGACGGATTGACTCAATATTGCCAAGGAGCGGTAGATAATGCAGCCGGTGGTTCGTTTTGGGGTTTGACGGAGAGACAAGCATATGACGTGTATGAAACATTGGGAGCAAATTCTCAACAAAAAAGTGTACGTGTTCGTAGGGGAGCCGTGCACCAAGTGAGCGAGAAGGACGAGATGCAATCTAAAATCGATGAGTTGACAAATGAAATAAGACAACTCAAGACTCAAAATAAACCTTCTAGCTCACGACTTTGCGAGATTTGCGGAGCACCCGGACATGATGCCAATTCATGCCCTCATACTTTTCCAGGAGAACAAACCGAACAAGTTAATTGGGCTATGGGGCAAAGCACGGGAAGGCCCGAATGGGAAGAGAGGAGAAATAATTATGGCGGAAACGCAAGAAATGTACCTCCCCCAAATACTTATCATCCTGGGCTAAGAAACCATCCGAATTTCTCATGGAGAAACAACAACCCGGTGCCATACGACACAAACGCCCAAGCTCAATACAATGGAGGAGACCGAGCCCAACAACCAACGCGAAGTGAACCACCTCCACAACAAAGGAACTCTCTTGAGGAGAGTATAGCGGCATTCATTAAGGAAAGCAAGGAAAACCGAGAGGAGAACAATAAAAGGTTCGAATCTTTAGAAGCTTCGATGAAGAAAATGGAGGTCCAAATTGGGCAACTTGCTACCGAGGCACGTAGACAAGAAAGGGGTAAACTACCGAGTCAACCCGAGCAAGATCAAGCCATTACCACTCTCCGAAGTGGTAAAGTGATTAATAAAGAAGTTAATTCCGAAGTAAAAGAAAGAGGCGATGAGAAAGAAGACGAGTCGGGAAATCAAGAAGAGAAAATAGACGAAGCAACTTCAACTTCCAAGCTTCACAAATCCGCTCAACCATATAAGCCACCAATTCCTTTCCCGAGCCGTCTGAGAAAAGCAAAGCAAGATGAGCAATTTTCCGAAATCTACGACATGCTTTCGAAGGTTCATGTCAACTTACCTCTTTTGGATGTTGTGAAGAACATTCCCGCTTATACAAAATTTTTCAAAGAGTTGACCTCGAACAAAAGAAGATACAATGGGAACGAGAAAGTAGTGCTCTACGAGGTAGAAGCAAGGGGTCAAAAGAAAGGCGATCCCGGAAGTTTTATGATCGACATTACTATGGGAGACAAGAGAGTTGCTCGTGGGATGCTAGATTTGGGGGCAAGTGTGAATCTCATGCCATACTCGACCTATTTGAGGCTTGGACTCGGGGGAATAAAACCGACAAGAATGACTCTTCAAATGGCGGATAGGTCGGTGAAATACCCCAAAGGAGTCATTGAAGACCTATTAGTGCAAGTGGACAAGTTGGTGATTCCGGCCGATTTTGTTATCTTGGAGATGAGCGATTTCGGGACAAGCGAAAATGAAGGGACAATACTTCTAGGACGGCCGTTCATGCGTACAACAAAAACAATCGTCGATGTTGATGAAGGAAAGGTCACCATGACCGTCTTGGGCGAAACCGTGGAAATCAACGTGTTCGGTTCATCTCCTATCCCTTCTCATATTTATGCTTCCCATGATGTGAATTTTGTTGATTGCATTGATTCTTTGGTTGATGATATATATTTTCATGATGATGTAGGTGACACGTTGCATGATGCTCTAACCGTTGAGCATGATATGGGGCTTAATCTGGAAATTGAAAGATATGTTGCGTTATTAGATAATTCCGAAATAATTGATGAAGTTGACGGTTTTAAGATACCGTTGGAATTAAAATTTGAGGAGCCCATTGAAATCACCCCACCCCAACTTGAATTGAAAGAACTTCCGACACATCTTAAATATGTTTTCTTAGGCAAAAGTGACACTTACCTGTAATTGTCTCTTCCGAATTAACTCCTTTGCAAGAAAAAAATTAGTAGAAGTTCTAACTAAGTTAAAAGAAGCGATTGGGTGGAGTATTTCCGATATCAAGGAATAAGTCCGGTTAGGTGCATGCATAAAATAATTCTTGAGGAAAATGTTAAACCGGTTAGGCAACCTCAAAGGCGATTGAATCCGAACATGCGGAAGTTGTGAAAAAGGAAGTTTTAAAATTGCTAGATGTCGGAGTCATCTACCCGATATCCGGCGTAAGTGGGTGAGTCTGTGCATGTAGTGCCTAAGAAATGCGGAATAACGGTGGTTCGTAACGATAAAAATGAATTGGTGCCCACTAGAGCGGTAACCGGTTGGAGGATGTGCATTGATTACAGGAAATTAAATGCCGTAACAAAAAGGATCACTTTCCTCTACCTTTCATTGATCAAATGTTGGAACGTTTAGTGGGCATGATTATTCTTGTTTTCTAGATGGTCTTTCGGGTTTCTATCAAATTACTATTGATCCGTAAGATCAAGAGAAGACAACTTTCACTTGCCAATTTTGAACTTTTGCCTGTAGGAGGATGCCGATTGAACTTTGCAATGCCCCCCCTACTATTCAAAGCTGCATGCTATCTATATTCTCCGACTTGTTAGAAAGATCCATCGAGGTATTCATGGACGACTTCTCTGTATTTGGAACCACTTTCGATGATTGTTTAATTAATTTGACTATTGTGCTAGAACGATGTATTGAGTGTAATCTTACACTTAGTTGGGAAAAGAGTCATTTTATGGTAAAACAAGGTCTTGTTCTAGGTCATATGGTTTCCAATAAAGGAATGGAGGTTGATAAGGCTAAAGTCGATTTGATTGTTAAATTACCTCCACCTTCTTGTGTCAAAGAGGTTCGAAGCTTTTTAGGGCATGCCGGGTTCTATAGGCGTTTTATTAAAGATTTTTCGAAAATTGCCCGCCCTTTGAGTAACCTTTTGTGCAAAGATGCTAAATTTGATTTTACCGAGGAATGTTTAGTCGGTTTCAACGCTTTGAAAGAAAAGTTAACTTCAACACCGATTGTTGTAGCTCCCGATTGGTCTCTCCCTTTTGAAATTATGTGTGATGCATCTGACTTTGCTATAGGTGCCGTTTTGGGGCAAAGAGTGAATAAATTCTTCCACGTGATTTACTATGCGAGTAAAACGCTCGATCAAGCTCAGGCTAATTACACCACCACTGAAAAAGAATTTTTAGCCGTTGTATTTTCTTTAGACAAATTTCGATCCTACTTGGTTGGCTCAAAGGTGATTGTGCATACGGATCACGCCGCATTGAAATATTTACTAAAAAAATCCGATGCAAAACCAAGATTGATTCGGTGGGTTCTTTTGCTGCAAGAATTTGATTTGGAATTCAAAGATAAAAAGGGGTCGGAAAACGTTGTGGCCGACCATCTGTCTAGGCTAACCGAGGGTGATAATTTTAAGCTTGATAATCATTTGCCAATTGTTGAAACCTTCCACGATGAGCAATTATTCGATGTAACAAGGACACCTTGGTATGCTGATATTGTCAATTACATTGTTAGTGGTGTTTTGCAGCCCGACTTAACCTATCAAGGGAAGAAGAGATTCGTTTCCATGTGCAGGCATTACTTTTGGGACGAGCCCTATTTATTCAGTGGGGCACGATCGGATATTCCGACGTTGTGTCGGAGGAAGAGCACGAGAGCATATTGTTATTTTGCTCGAGTTGCCGTGGAGGACATTTTAGCGCAAAGAAAACGGCTCACAAGGTCCTTCAATCGGGATTCTACTGGCCAACATTGTTTAAGGATGCCTATTTCCATTGCAAGAGTTGCGATCGTTGTCAACGAACGGGGAATATTAGCAAAAGGAATGAGATGCCGTTGACAAACAACCTTGTTGTGGAACTTTTCGATGTTTGGGGAGTGGATTTTATGGGTCCTTTTCCAATTTCCCATGGTTTTGAGTATATTCTAGTTCTTTGTAGACTACGTTTCTAAATGGGTGGAAGCAATTCCAACCCGAACTAACGATGCTAACGTGGTTTGCAATTTTTTAGGGATGTGATTTTTGCGGAGTTCGGGACGCCTAGGGCCGTAATCGGTGACAGAGGCATGCATTTTTGCAATAAACAACTTGCGAGCTTGCTTAAGAAGTACAATGTGATGCATAAGGTCGCAGCAGTATCATCCACAAACTTCCGGGCAAGTAGAAGTAAGCAATCGGCAAATAAAGGCAGTGCTCGAAAAGACAGTGAAACCAACAAGAAAAGATTGGGCATTAAAGTTGAATGACGCTTTATGGGCATACCGCACGGCCTACAAAACTCCAATCGGAATGAGTCCGTATCGCCTAGTATTTGGGAAAGCATGTCATCTACCCGTTGAGCTAGAACACAAGGCGTATTGGGCAATCAAAGCGCTCAATTTAGATCAAGAAAAGGCGGGCGAGGAACGACTTTTGCATTTAAACGAGCTTGATGAAATGCGGTATGAGGCGTACGAAAACGCTAAACTCTACAAAGAACGGACGAAACGGTATCATGATAATCGTATCGTTCGTAAATCTCTCGAACCCGGTATGGATGTTTTGCTACATAACTCCCGTCTCAAACTTATGCCCGGAAAATTGGTATCGCGATGGGGCGGACCATTCAAAGTCGTTAAAGTATGGCCGCACGGAGCAGTTGAACTTCTTGATCCTCGGAAGAACGAGCATTTTAAAGTAAATGGGCATAGAGTGAAGCCGTATTTCGGACGAACCGAAGAAATCAATGCGTTCGAGTGCATAGAGGTGGACGACGTTGAAGCTTGAGCAGTGGGAAGAAGTCGAGCTAAAGACTATAAAAAAGCGCTACTTGGGAGGCAACCCAACGTTTTAGTTAGATTTTTTTTTTTTTTGTCTTTTATTTTTCGCATTTATTTTCCTTGTTTGTTTTTATCCGATTCAAAACTGACCGGTTCGACTGTGGGTACTAAAATGGCAGGAAACCAGTACATTTTCAGAAACTAATAATCTGGAGAGGAAGGACACGGCCGAGTTGCCACAGGACACGGCCGGGCCTCAAAACAGTGAGAACTTGCTTATTTCGAACAGGACGACACGGCCGTGTCACAGGACACGGTCGGGCCTCAATACAGTAAGAGTTGCATTTCCGTGATAGTACGACACGACCGTGTCATAGGACACGGCCGAGTCGGCCGACAGAAGGTTTTGAGATATTCCGCACAGCACGACACGACCGTGTCATATTCAACACGGCCGTGTCAATCGGTCAGTATAAAAAGGAAACACGGCCGTTTCCCCAATTTTACCTTCTCCAACTTTTATTTTCTCCCTCCCTGCGAAACCTGCGAACCCTAGCTGCTGCAGAATCGATTTTTCTCTTCCTTTTTAAAGAAATTTTATGCAAAATCAAGAAGAGATACAAGAATCAACTTTATAATCATCATCTTTCAACCAATTTCATTCATCTGAGGAGCAACTCGGACGAATTTCGACCAGGGTTTAATTTTCTTTCTTTCTTCAAATTCTCCGATATCAAGGTATGATTCTAATGTTTTTGATGATTATTCTTTGTTTATGAACATGCTATGATAATTTGAATCGATAGCCCTCAATTATCTAGGGTTCTTGAGTAGATTGAAGTTGATGAAATTTGGGGGTTTTGAATAATTCTTAATGCATTGATGATTAAATCTTTCGATTGAAAATTTTTGTAATTAAGAGATAGTTTTCCATGATAAAGATGATGAATTTAAACGATAATTTTGCTTGGGAGACGTTTTGATCGATAGGGGGAATTTTATTGCTTGATATAAGTTTGGGGGAGGGATACGTTCTGATATACTTGGTTAATGATAGATTAAATTTTTGCAGAAATGGCACGCGGAAGAGGACGTGGAAATGCTCAACGCGGAAGGGGTAGGAATAGCGGGGAACAAGTGCGGCGGTAAGAAGGACTATTCAAAGTGTGGAAACCCCGGAATCTTATGGAATCAATCTAGGAAACGCAAAATGAGAGGTGGGAAATGCTTGGACAGAAAAAAATGCTCCCTACAAGATGGCCCGATGACGAATGCATGGATGCAATGGGGATAAGGGAAGATGTAATGAAATTCCTTGGGAGAGTACATTGGGCGTGGATGATGACTCAACGATGGCCAACATATAGGTGTCTAACGATGGAATTTCTAAGCACTCTAACTGTAAGAAGAGATCCGGTAACCAGAGAACCGTCCGAAATGACATTCCGGATCAACAACAACGAATAGACAACGACTATCGTCCGGTTGGAGGAAATATATCATGCAAGACACGAGGGCCATTACCCGATAAATCGATTTGCTTGTGAAACTTCTGGAGGGCCATGGTAGAATACCCGGGTAGTGAGGCGCGATATTACGTGGCAAGATCGGCAAAGGATCGAGTATTCGCAATCCCGTGCTCAGATACTTACACAAGGTGGTTGCGAATACAATATATGGCCGAAAGGAAACCGGGCCGATTTCATTGCGGGAGTTGTATATCGACTCATATGCTCGGCGACTCGATTCCGGCAACCGGGGCCATGGTAGCGGAGCATTTTGAGGATGTCGCAACAAAACCCAAGGGGGAGATATGGATAGGGGGTTTGATTACCCCTATCGCACTACACTTCGGTATTTCATTAGCCCAGAGGACCCCCTTCCGGAAATATGCTTCTCTCAATATCCGTGATGAAAGTGATGAATATCTTTGGACTACGAACATCGCATGGTCTTCATGCGAGACGGATAACGACCATTTCCTCCTCCCAAATCCACCTCGGCGACCATAAATAACATTCGGGATATGGGAAATCTTCAAATGGCTACGGAGGCACACCGTCGGGCACGATGGGCAGCCGGCTTGGCTCCCCCGGGTCACAGCGCTGTCGACCGAAATGTTCGACCTAGGCGCATTACGGATGATGAGGATAGAGCCGAGAGGATGGAGGAGGAGGAGGCTTATGAAAGAGGCCCGGATGACGAGGAAGAAGAGAGTGAAGAAGAAGAGGAAGAAATCACGAGAGATCGGCCCGAGACGTCAAGGCAGGCCGAAATTGGACGAGCCCCATCGCGCCCATCATTGAGGGAGGAATTCGAAGCCTACCGAGAGGAGGCTAGACGGGACCGAGAGGAGGCTAGACAGGAGCGACGCCAGATATTGTCTCTTGTGAGACAAATGGTCGATTGGCATGTCCAGCAAGGCCACTTCCCTCCGCCCGAGCAGTAAACCGGTCGTAAGTATTTCTTGACCAATGAAATTCTTTTCTTTAAATACTATACCCCCTTCGTTCGTATATTCTTTAATTCAAGTTTGGGGGGGGTCGGTCAAGAAATACTTCATTACTCTCGATTTTTTTTTTATTTTGCTTGTTTGATTATTTTTGGTGTGTTTTGAACATTTTGCACTTATTTGTGGTGTGTTTTTACTTGGTGTGTTTTTACTTGGAGTGTTTATCTTGCAAACTTGAAGAAAACTTTGAAAGTGTGTATTTTTTTTGGAATGCCTCGGGATTTATTTCGTTGTTCTGATATTCAAATCGAGAATAATTTGTTGAAAAAAAAAATTGTTGATAATCGAAACGGGTGTGAAATTGAATAAGTGGTTTTAATATCTTGGAAGTATGAGCAAACCTACTTGTGAGCTATTGAGCCTTCATGCATTTTCTTAAATGCAAGTTTCATTGTCGAGTGCTTCATTCTTGATTTAAAACTCTAGAACTTGCCTTGGTATCTTGTTTAAAACCACTGGTGTGTGTGTGTGCAAATTGAGTGAAAATGATTTTTGGCGCCTTTGATCTTTACCCTTCGATTTTGGCCAACCCGACATTTGATCATTTATTAAATAAACCCAATTGAGGTCATTGTCTATTTCATCGTTAAACCACATATCGAGCTTTCATTTACTATAATCCTTCGATCCCTACTTGAACAATTAGAAATATTTTTGACGAGGATGCAAAGATTGTGGTGACATTGAGTGCCATTTATATTGTCGGGAGTGTTGAATTGGTGAAAATAATTACTCCGCTATTTTTGGGAACCTAGTAACCGGGTGTATTCATGTGACCCATCGTTTACATTCGCGTAAAACGGATCCCTTAGATATGAGTATGCTTGGAAGTAGTTGCGTATATTTTGATCCTAGTAACCGGGTGTATTCATGTGACCCATCGTTTACATTCGCGTAAAACGGATCCTTTAACAACCCAAGCCAAAAAAAAAAAAAAAATTGGAGCAATAAGGAGGGTATGACGCTGCGTTTTTCACTTTCGATAGTGCTTGTTACAAGTGGTTCATAATTAAGGGGATGAAAGAAGCAAATCTCAAAGCTTGAGCTTCTAAAGCGACTATGTTGATTCAAATTCTAAAAATTGCTCGAGTCAAGTTACTTTAGCCATATATATCCCGACCGGACCAAAGCCTACATTTCAAGCCGAATAATGCCCATTTTGATTCACAAAATTTTTGCATAAACAAAACAGTGGTAGAGATTAAGACGATTGGCAAGTCTATGGGGTTCCTTATTTCATTGAATAATTTCCGAGCGTATACTTATCCATATCACTTTGAGAGTGAGCGTATACACTTGACCAGTGAGGTTTATATTGCCAAGTATGGACTATGATTTTAAGGAAGCACCCTGGAGGTTTGAAAACTTTGTAAAACTCGACTTATTTTACTTGTGAGAATTGATGAAATTTTCGAAGAGATCCTTTGAGGTATTTTAACAGTTGAGTTCCCCTTTTCAGAATGGTTATTTTAAAGTGATTTGCTCGGGACGATCAAAGTTCAAGTTTGGGGGGGTTTGATGAGTCGATTCTTGATCGACTCATTCTGTTCTTTCTAGTCGTGTTTTTGTTTGCTTTTTAGTATTTTTGTTCTCTTTTATGCGTGGTATGTGTGTTTTTAATTTATAGGTAGCCAAGCGAAGATTGTGGTGAAATATGCGCTTTCATAGCTAATATTGGAGTCCATGACGATCAAAAGCTAAAACGGGGCCTAAAACGACGAAAGATTTAAGCAGTATCGGTCAAATCTCCTAAATCCCAGAATCTCCACTCCGAATCGAGATGTATTCTCCTTTGATATAAATTCCTCGTGAAATTAGCTTCGAAACGGTATATCATATGCTAAAATCCGAGGTGAATTGATACAAGAACGAAGGATCTAGCCAAGAAGACAAAAAAACCGGACTTGGTGCACTGACGACTCAACTAGTCATGCAGGCGACTCGAGCCACATCAGTAACTCGGCCGTGCCACAGACACGGCCGGGTCTCATTCCAAAGAAGAAACTCATTTTCCGGAAGGGAACGACTCGACCGTGCCTTTTGGGACACGGCCGAGTCACTATCGGCCATTTACACTCCCGGCGCGATAACACGGCCGTGTCATAGGACACGGCCGGGTCTCAAGACGATTACCTTTTCGTTTTCAGCGTAGTGCGACACGGCCGTGTCGAGGACACGGGCCGTGCCACTTTTTATTTCATGTCACTTTCCTTGACATCTTTTGCATATTTTAAGCCTTTGTCTTGATTTTTTGGCTATAAAACAAAGTGGAGTGACCCCTTGAGAGGTGTACTTGTCTTGTGAAGAAGATATTTTGTGGAAAATCACAAGATTAGGAGAAAAACACCAAAGAGTGGGAAAGAAAGAGATTTTCATCATCTTCCTTGTGTGTTCTTGGAGTGAGAAAAATACTTTAGTGAGATATAATAATTCCTTGTATAAATTTGTTGTGAGCTCTTGTAAGAAGATCATCAAACCTTCATCGGGAATTCGATTTCGGCATTTACAAGGGAAGTTTTTACCATGTTTTGTTCTTCAATTTCCATTATTGTTGTTGAATTAATCATGTGTGGCTAAACACTTCATATGGGTTTTTAGATATAGCCACACACATGTTTTTGATTGTTAGTTCCTTTTGATTTTCCGGATAAAGTTTGGGATTGTTCCTCTTGTTCGTTCTTCGTTTAAGAACTTTTGAATTAGATCATCAAACCTTTGTTATTGTTGTTATTATTATTCGAATCGAGGGTTTTTATCGGTGTTCGCCATCAAACGACCCGAGAGAAACGATTGTGAATGTTCTCGAGCTTTTTCGCGCGATCTTTTAACGATTTACCTCATCAAAAGTAGTCGGTTAATTGATTGTTAGCTAGGGTTTCGTCCCCATCAAAAGAGTATCCCTTAATTTTCGTTGAGAACAATCGTAATTTTTAGAATTTCCGCCATCAAACGGATTTTTTTTAATCGTGAACAATCGATAATTCCTAACCTTATTTATTTGAGTATCGGAACTAATAATTGATTACGTGTGTGTCGGTGACTCTAAATTCCCATATTAATCTCATTATTGTTATCTCTCATTTATCCGACTATCAAATTGGTGTTGTTATCACTTAGTTCAATTTAAATTTTGTGCATTAGTAATTGTAATCATAATCAACAAATGATGTATTTTAATTTAATTTACCTTTGTTCATTCGACTATTTGCCGAACATTATCGAATTTTAAACCGTTTCCAATTCCTCGAGAGATCGACCTCGGAGTTACTTACCGCTTACTACAAGAGCGATTCGTACACTTGCGAGTATTTAATTTGAATCCATCAATCATCAATCCATCAAAATCCTAAGTTAAATCGGATTAATCGGATGAAAACAACCAAAACCCCCAAATTCCCCAAAACTAGATTTCTAGGAAATCTGACCTGATTCGGTAGATCGGAGGATGTTATAGGACGGATGATTGACGATATGAACCTCCAAACTTCATGGATTCATTGTCCAACAACATCTCTAGAAGATTCACACACCCACAGCCGCGTATGGGAAGAAAAGAATGAGAAAATGGCTGAAGAAAAACGCTGCCAGGCCTTAAATAGGCTGACAGACTCGACCGTGTCCGGCAGGGACTCGACCGTGTCCTGCTAGACACGGTCGCGGCGCGGAGGGGCCTTCCGATAGTGACCCGTCCGATAGCGACTCGGCACGACTCGACCATGTCCTCGAACACGGTCGGGCGTGTCGGCAGTCGGTTCCGGCATTTCCGGACGAGTACGGCACGGGCCGTGTCGGACGACACGGTCGAGTTCGGCCGGCAGTGATCGGCCAATAACGAGCGGGTGAGCTAAAACGACCATAACTCTCTCGTCCGGACTCCGATTGACTCACCGTTTGAACCATTGGAAAGCTAACTCGATGCTCTATAATATTGCAAAGATTTATAATTTTTGGAGTTACCAAAAATTAATGGTGACTTTACAAAGTCGAACTCCCACGTGAAAAAGTCGATTAAGGACACGGAACTCAATAAAACGACACCGAAACGAACTCGGATGACAAAAAGTGCAGAATTAATCATTCTCGAAATGACGAAAGGTCATGAGCGAGTCGTCAAAACGGACTTCCGCCGAAAAAAGAAAATTACCGAAATTCGAAATTGCGGATATTACATTCTACCCTCCTTAAAAGAAGTTTCGTCCCAAACTTAAAACAAGTAGGGGAGCAATATACCCGCCAGGAAAACTCGACGAGATACACCAAAAAGCAGAAACTCGCCCAACGGCGAAATGCAAGAAACGCAAAGAGACATACGGCGTGAAAACACGCTCCACGACGACCAACACAATGTCGCCGTTAGGGATACAATAAAACCAACAAATGACAAGCGTCATCAAACGGATAATATAGCCAAGTCAATTATCCGACAATCACAAAACACAACGAACGAAAGTCAGTATGATTGACCAACCCAACGGTACATCAATCGAAACGCGAGCCAATCGCTGAACTAATACGGAATTCCACCGCTCAAGGGTTGGAAGATCGAAAACGAGACTAATTTCCCGAACTTAAGGGAATTAGGAAGGAGCCTGAATGCTCAACGATCACGAAACGAGGACAAAAACCGAACAAACAAACGACCGAACCACAACGGTCGAGACAACAAAAGCGAACAATCATGTTCGAATCACGAAGAACAATAAAATTCAAACAACAACTCCAAGTTTCACATCTCGACTCGAGACATTATATGATCCGGTGAAAACAACAACGTATGCATTCACATAAGATCCACATGAAAGGGAATAGAAATTGAAAAGTCACAATGACAAACGAGTTATTCCGAAATGATGCCACACTCGTTCGATAAACAAAAACAAGGGGCAGGACAAGCTCAGAAATGTCAACGAACATAAATGAGTCGACAAAGTAGAATATACAGAAGTTCAAAATCTGATCCACTTCGAATAAAAGAACTAGTATAACCAAAAGATGTTACATCCGAACAAGGTTCACAAGTATCGAACCGGACTCGGAAAAGTCACAGCGATAAACAGAAAAACAAGATCACAGCTCGTTCGAACGATGAAACCGAAATACAGAACAAGTTCAGAAAGTGTCAACGAACACGAGTGAGTCGATAGACCTGAGAAAGAGGAATTGCAGGAGTCCAAAAATAATACGGGTATTATATTCGACCCCTTCTAAAAGAAGTGTCGTTTCCGAAACTCACAACACGAAATCAAGGTGACAACACAACAAGCAACCGACAAAAACATCTTTCAAAGGCCTCTCAAGGCCGATTCCGATGAGTGTGCTGAAGCGCGAACTCCAAAAGTCTCGGTAGACAATTCGCAAAACTGAATTCGGTGTCCCTCGAGTCCACACTTGAAATGTGTTACTGACGAGAAGGACAATTTACACGTGTATGCCCCGGAACATCACGGTTGAAACGTCTCGGCTCGGCATACCAAAAATACAAATGCTAGATACAATGGGGCATAACGTCGCAAAACAACATAGCGGAGATGCCAACTCAGCACAACAAAGAATCATAACACATACCATATACAACGATTACCATCGTAAAGTAATACACACACAAACACTACAGCAACAACGGTATCGTTCGGCGACCTCAACGGCCCGAACGATAACCAGCACATAATTACAACCATCATGAAACAATCACACATGTACACAAACGTACAAACTCAAGCTTCCACAGCTCACACCCGTGCGACAACACGCAAATCACCACGAGGCGACAAACAGTAAATACCAGTTCACACCTCTCACAGAGGGCTAGTACAACAAATGCATGGCAACGCCTCGACGTTCATGCCACCAATTCGATCACAATTCGGGGTTAACACCGTAACGAAAGTTCGAAAACCATACACGCATTTCCGGTCCGCAAACAGGAATGATAGGTTTTAAAAACAAAAACCACCTTTTGAAAACAGTTTGGAAACAACAGTTGATCTTGAGTATCATTTTACAAAAAGTAGTACAAACACCATTATCGCGACTTTGAAAGTCATCTTGCGTTTGAACAAAAATGAGGACACCTTTCTTTTAGTGAAAAACTTTCAAAAATATTCGACCCTTGGGTCTAAGCAACTGCATTTGAAAATATCTCAAAATATTTTTGGTCCTCAACCGGAAAATTTTTGAAATGTATTGCGGCATTAGAAAACACCTTGAAAACACCGCAAGAAAATAATTCGTTTTAAAAGTACGTCTCGAATTTTAATTTTCTAAGATACTCAAGGTTTTCAAAATAATTCAATGGGCTAGAATGCCCAAAAATTTGTAATTACAAGGAACAATATAGCGCCGTGGGTCCTGCGCACGAACCCACTGTGCTAAAAACAATTTACAAAAATGCCAAAAAGGCCGATGACGGTAATGTTTCAAAAACTCACAAAAGCCATTTTACAACATGCTAAATACCGTCATAAGAATTTCGCCAAAGCGATCAAGGCCATAATGCCAAAAACTCAGTTAAGGGAATCGGTTTTCGAAATAAAACTCGGTCGGTAAAATACCGAAAGTCATTACAAAAGAACTCACGCAGCGGATAAAATAAATAAAGTCAAACATGCACAGGACAGCAACACTACTCCTCATATGAACGAAAAATGGGAGTCAAATAATCACATAACACGAAATCAAAATCCATAAGAGGATTCCGTCACTTAACAAATAATCATAAAAATAGCTCGTGTCACACGAGGCACAACACAAAGAAGGGAGACTTACATTCACAGGTCGCACGAAGATGATGATCGCCCACGATACTAATCACGACCAACAAACTCAGACGACGCGTCGCGACACGACTTAGTCAGACAAAATCCGACGAGACAAAAACTCAATAGACACCACTGACCCGACAGCCTAGGTTTCCACAACCTAAGCTCCGATACCATTCTGTAACACCCCCAATCCACTCAGGGATATTACACGCCGTAGACCCTCTCCTCGAGGATCTACTAGGCTGGTAACAACATTTAACATCTCGACAATGCCTTCAAGGCAAAAATGACTCGAGAGACCGATTTGGTCTTTCAATAAATACATACAACTCGAATACAACTCATGCCCACGCAGGGGTCAAAATACAACCACACCCGTACAACGGGAAAAATATAGCAGCGGAAAATAAAGTACAACTATACCAATACGACATCAACGGGTCCTCGTGTGATTAGTATCGTTCATCTTTCATCATCCCTCGTGCCGACCCTGTGTCATGCTCCAAAACCTGAATGCAAAAATAGACATCCACCCCCCGAATACTCGGGGGTTAGCAAAACTCCATTGTTTTGCTAGTGCAAGTATAAAATACGAAAACGAGCCATACATATCATACTCCACGGAATATGTTAATCATAAACATACTTCCCGAGGTAAATCACTTAATCAAAACGGTTAAATCGAAAGATAGGGGTAAACCCGATATAAATCTTGTGAAAACATTTTTACGATCTCGGGAGTTTAGAAAACATTTGGGATATAAGAATTCTAAAACCTTTCGAAAACATTTAGGGACACAGCCCAAAAGTCATTTTCCAAAATTCAAGTTCCGGTAACAATACGCAGGGTCCACAACCCATTTCACAAAACACGGGGTCCGTGACCCAAATCACATGTTCCTAAGGATTATTCGTGTCCCGTGCTAACAAGCCACGAACCTCAGATGCTCCCGAAGAACAAACCCGAGTGAATAACCCAATAGGAAAAACATATCAAATCACATGTCTCCACGACACGAATATCACAACCAAACCACAACCATAAGTTATCCCGGCATCGCGCTAACAAGCCACGAACCTCGGAGTCCCCGCAAGACATACCCGATGATAACCCCACAAGTTATCCCGGCATCGGGCTAGCAAGCCCCGAACCTCGGAGTCCCCGCAAGACATACCCGTATTGGATAACCCTACGGTTTCGCCCGACCCATACTAGCAAGTATGGATCCCGGAGATTCAACAATCCTACCCGGAGGCACATCACATACAACAAGCACACGACAATAGTCGATTATCAAGACAAGCAACATTAAGCATCACAACCTCCTTTCAAAGGAGTAACAACTAACATCACATCATGTCGAATACCCACCGAACAAACATACAATTCAATACACAATCCTCGGCAAACAATTATGGTCTATTATATTCACTCAATGCGATTATAACGTCTCTCAACATACGAAACTAACACACATATTCCGAGAACATATCCATTCACGAAGTATTCGAATTATCGTTGAAAGACAATATTTATCGAGGACATACCGATCCTTTTTAACGTTCATTAAACATTGGATTTCGCATAAAATCATTTATCAATAATTATGCCGATGAAATATGAAATGTATGGGCAAGATACTTGCCTCAAAATCGGTACGCAAGTATTCCGACGAACACGGCTCAACCGGAAAGCTTCGAAACGCCCGGTGCTATCGAAAAGGAAGACGACAACGAACGGAAGGGTTCAACTCGGTTTCTTCGCAAGAAACACGACCCTAACATCATACAATCAATAAATCATCGATCATACGAGGAAGAATAATCGTAGAACACCCGAAAACCCCTCTAAGACATTTTACCGGACACCTTCAAGGCGTCGGTCAAGAACTCGACCCAAATAACGAATCGATACGATCCAACCATGGAATAACAAGGGAAATGATATAATACATCTAAATAATCATCAATCCATCAAAATCCTAAGTTAAATCGGATTAATCGGACGAAAACAACCAAAACCCCCAAATTCCCCAAAACTAGATTTCTAGGAAATCGGCACGGTCAGTAGATCGGAGGATGTTATAGGACGGATGATTGACGATATGAACCTCCAAACTTCATGGATTCATTGTCCAACAACATCTCTAGAAGATTCACACACCCACAGCCGCGTACGGGAAGAAAAGAATGAGAAAATGGCTGAAGAAAAACGCTGCCAGGCCTTAAATAGGCTGACAGACTCGACCGTGTCCGGCAGGGACTCGACCGTGTCCTGCTAGACACGGTCGCGGCGCGGAGGGGCCTTCCGATAGTGACCCGTCCGACAGCGACTCGGCACGACTCGACCGTGTCCTGGAACACGGTCGGGCGTGTCAGCGATCGGTCCGGCATTTCGGACGAAATGCGGCACGGGCCGTGTCGGTCGACTCGGGCGAGTTCGGCCGGCAGTGATCGGCCAATAACGAGCGGGTGAGCTAAAACGACCATAACTCTCTCGTACGGACTCCGATTGACTCACCGTTTGAACCATTGGAAAGCTAACTCGATGCTCTATAATATTGCAAAGATTTAGAATTTTTGGAGTTACCAAAAATTAATGGTGACTTTACAAAGTCGAACTCCCACATGAAAAAGTCGATTAAGGACACGGAACTCAATAAAACGACACCGAAACGAACTCGGATGACAAAAAGTGCAGAATTAATCATTCTCGAAATGACGAAAGGTCATGAGCGATTCGTCAAAACGGACTTCCGCCGAAAAAAGAAAATTACCGAAATTCGAAATTGCGGATATTACATTTTTGCATTCAGGTTTTGGATCATAACACAGGGTCGGCACGAAGGATGATAAAAGATGATCGATACTAATCACATGAGGAACCGTATATTGTTTATTGGTTCGGTTGTACTTTATTTTCTGCTGCTATATTTTTCCCGTTGTACGGGTGTGGTTGTGTTTTGACCCCTGCGTGGGCATGAGTTTTATTTGAGTTGTATGTATTTATTGACAGACTAAATCGGTCTACTAAGTCATTTTAGCCTTAAAGGCATGGTTGAGTTGTTATATGTTGTTACCAGCCTGGTAGATCCTTGAGGAAAGGTTCTACGGCGTGTAATATCCCTGAGCGGATTGGGGGTGTTACATAAATGGTATCAGAGCTTAGGTTGAGGAAACCTAGGCTGTCGGGTCAAGTCGTGTTGTTTGAGTCTTGTTTCGTCGGATTTTATCTGACTGAGTCGTGTCGCGGCGCGTCGTTTGAGTTTGTGGTCGTGATTAGTATCGTGGGGCGATCATCATCTTCGTGTGACCTGTGGAAGTAAGTCTCCCTTCTTTGTGTTGTGCCTCGTGTGACACGAGCTATTTTTATGATTATTTGTTAAGTAATGGAATCCTTATGTGAATTTTGATTTCACGATATGTATTTAGTCGACTCTCGTATTTGATTTATACGAGGAGTGTCATCGCTTGTGATGTCTTTTTATTGTTGTTTTTGTCCGTTGCTGATGATTTTCGAATCGATTTGCACGTTTTACAAGTTCTCTTGTGGAGGCTTTGTGCTTATACGCGTTCGACTTGTTCACTAGCCAGTGCGGGAGGGTCCTTAGAGGCCTCGAATGGGTTCAGTGGTTTTGTTCTGAATGTGGTATTTTTTTCGTTTATTTCCATTTAAAGACATGTATTGTCTTGATTTTAAACGTTTTGATGCGTGTACTAGGAGTTGTTTTAGTGAACGTCGATATGTGTGAGTTTTAGGCATTCTGGCCTATAGGATTTTTGAAAACCTTGAGTATCTTAGAAAAATAAATTTCGAGACATACTTTTCAAATGAGTTATTTTCTTGTGGTACATCCTAGGTGCCACAATATTTTTTAAAAAATTTCTACTTCGAGGACCAAAATGCTTTGAGATATTTTCAATGTTTTAGAAACACTTTTATTTAGACCCGAGGGTAGAATATTCTGAAAGTTTTCACTAAGAGAAAGTGTCCTCATTTTTATCAAATGCGAAATGGTTCTCCAAAGTCTCGATAACGATGTTTCACGTTTGTACTTTTTGAAAGGTGATACTCAAGATCAACCGGTGTTCTTCTAAATTATTTTCAAAATGAGGTTTTCGTTTTTTTTAAAACCTATCTATTCCCGTTTGAGGGCTGGGTATGTATGTATGATGTTCGCATTGTCATTTTGATGTTTGCTCCCGAGTATGATCGAATTGGCGGTGTGAGGGTTGAGTCGTTTTCCACACAATTGTTGTGTTAGCCCTCCTGAGAGGTGGGATGTTGGTATTGAATATTGTCGCCTCGTAGTGATTTCTGCGTTGTCGCGCATGTGCGAGCTGTTAGAGCTTGTTTTGGTATGACCGTGTGCATCGGTGATGGTTCCGTTATGTGTCGGTTGTTTAATGTCTTGTTACCTTGCTCCCGTTTTTGTGAATTTCGTGGACGAGGTCGGAGGTAATACCGTACTATTTTGACTTCTGTATTTTCTCTTTCTCCAGTCCATCGATTCGCTCATGTTCGTTGACACTTTATGAACTTTTTCTGTATTTCGGTTTCATCGTCCGAACGAACTGTGATCTTGTTGTGGGTCGACCTGGTTATCACTATGACTTTTTCGAGTTCGGTTCTATTCTTGTGAACCTTGTTCAAGAGTGACATCATCTGGTTCTATTAGTTCTTTTATTCGAAGTAGATTGGATTTGGAACTCTTGTGTTTTCGACTTCGTCGACTCATTTATGTTCGTTGACATTTCTGAGCTTGTCCTGCCCCTTGCTTTTGTTGATCGAACGAGTGTGGTATTGTTTTGGAATAACTCGTTTGTCGTTGTGACTTTTCAATCGCTATTCCCTTTCCTGTGGATCTTATGGGAATGCATGTCTTGTAGTTCTCACCAGATCATCCTCGGAGTTGTTGTTTGAGTTTTATTATCCTTCGTGTTTCGGACATGATTGTTCGATTTTTGTTGTCTCGATCGTTTGTTTGTTCGGTTTTTGTTCTCATTTTGTGATTGTTGAGCGTTCAGGCTCCTTCCTAATTCCCTTAAGTTCGGGAAATTAGTCTCTTTTTCGATCTTCCAACCCTTGGGCAATGAAATTCCATATTTGTTCAGCGTTTGGCTCGCGTTTTGATTGATGTACCATTGGGTTGGTCAATCATATTGATTTTCGTTCGTTGTGTTTTGACTTGACTATATTATCCGTTTGATGACGCTTGTCATTTGTTGGTTTTATTATATTCCTAACGGCGACGTTGTGTTGGTCGTCGTGGAGCGTGTTTTCACGTCGTATGTCTCTTTTCGTTTCTTGCAGCGTTTCGCCGTCGGGCGCGAAATTTCGGTTTTTGCGTATCTCGTCGAGTTTTCCTGATAGGGGATATTGCTTCTCCCTACTTATTTTAAGTTTCGGGACGAAACTTCTTTTAAGGAGGGTAGAATGTAATACCCATAATTTTGATTTCCGGTAATTTCTTTTTTTTCGGCGGAAGTCCGTTTTGACGACTCGCTCATGACCGTTTCGTCATTCTGAGAATGATTAATTCTACACTTTTTGTCATCCGAGTTCGTTTCGGTATCGTTCTGTTGAATTCCGTGTTCTTTAGCGACTTTTCCACGTATGAGTTTGACTTTGTTAGATCGCCATTAATTTTTGGAAACTACAAAAATTCTGAATCATTGCAATATTATAAATCATCGAGTTAGCTTTCCAATGGTTCAAACGGTGAGTCAATCGGAGTCCGGACGAGGGAGTTATGGTCGAAATAGCTAAGTCACTCTCATTCCCAGTTTTTGGCCGAGCACTCTGTACCTTGTGCCGCGGCACATGCCGTCAGGGACGCGGCACACTGCCGAGTCACTGCCGGCAGTTTTGGCCCTGTGCTGCGGCACACTCCCGCTGGGCCGCGGCACACTCCCGCTGGGCCGCGGCACACTATGCAGCCTATTTAAGGCCCTGCAGACGGGTTTTTGGCCATTTTTCTCCTTCTTCTCCTTCTCTTCCGCGGTTGAGGGTGTGCTTATCATGGAGCCATGTTGTTTAACAACAAATCCACGAAGTTCTTGAGTTCATAACATCAATCAATTATCCTATATCGTCCTTTGATCCAGCGAATCAAGGTCATCTTTCTTAGAACCCTAGTTTCTTGAATTTTGGGGTTTTTGCATTTTTGTCCTATTCGTTCCGTATTATTGATTAATTCATGATGGGTATGATTAATCTTGGTAGTATTCTTGTGTTTAACATCATTTAATCCATTGTTCTTCGTCGAATCAAAGTATATTTCTTGATTTCCTTCAAATTGACTTTTTGGGGGATTAGTTATCGATCTCGTTTTTCATCGGTTTTTGATGGATCGATTGTGGTTAAATGATGTTGTTAAACACATTATATGGATTGTATATCCGTATTTCAACTTGGAATTCCATTTTCGTGTTTTGTCGGGACGAATCGTGTTCTTGGCCATTTTGGGGGAAATCCTTGAACTTTCGTCATTTGTTCTTTGAATTCAGCGGCTTTGGGTCGTACTTTGGAATTCATTTTCGTTGTTATTATCTTCGTTCGTAGTTCATTGTTGCGGATTGTCGTTCGGTGGAGTCGGCGGGTTCGTAGTCGGTTCGTGTCTGTTGGGATTCCACAGAAAATAAACGCAGCGGAAGAATAAACGGAATCCCTAAGAGGATCGATCAAGTAACGTATATACGAAAAGAAATACGAAGATCAAGGAATCAAAGTCCCATACCTTTGATGTCTCTGAAAAACCTTCGTATGATGATGATGATGATGATGATGATGATGATGATGATGATGATGATGATGATGATGATGATGAAGAAGAGCCCTTCGTTCCAAACACCGAAATCACGGTGCCTCTACTTTACACGCCGGAACTTGACGAAAAAATCAGCAAACTTCCTTTCACTAAGAATGCGGCTAGGGAAGCTTGTAGGAATTTTTCTCTCGATTTTTTTTCTACTAATAACTTGTCTCTAAGATCAAGTATATGCTGTAGAAAATTTTTCTCACTCTTGATGCTCTCTCAAAAACAAAATTTTCACTTGGGGAAGGAAGAAGGAGACTTTTATGATTAAAAGACTTTCTTTTTCACAAATGATTACAAGCCTCACATGTAGAAGATGCTTTTAAAAGCATCTCTACACCTCATATGATCCCACAAGTATATTATATAATGAGAGAGAGACAAAGTAGAGAGGAGGGGGGGCCTTATAGGGAGTCTTCCAAGAAACGGGTCGAGTTAATTCGGCTCGTGTATTGGATGTTCGTCAAACGAATCCCTCGTGAATCGGATGTCCGTCAAACGAATCCGTTTTATTTCCAATGTGTTTATACTAATTAATTAATCTAATTAATTAGTTATATCAAACACAAATATACATTTCTCTAAGAAATATAATTTATGAATTAAAGTAATCACCGAGTAACTTACTTACAATTCATAAGACCGCTATTTGATTTATCCGATAAATCACTAATATCTAATATTATAAGAGAGAGATTAATAATTCATATTTATCCGTCAATGATCCTGTTGCGCGACTCCGTAGGTTCGTCTCAGCCGGCATTGGAAGGAATCAATGAGTGCAGGCAGCACTTAGCCAGCCTAGCGGGCCGCACTGTAAACCCCGACTGAGAACGAATGAACGAATCATTCCAGAACCATTATGTCATGAATACCATATACGTATAGACCCTTCATGAGATGTCCTGGTCAAATCTTCGGGTCACGGTAAAGTCAAATGCTACTGTTGACTAGACTCTATACATGTGTTAATACAAATCAAGACCGACTGATTAATAGTGTATCTAATACGACTATATCAGAATGCTTTGGCCAAAGACTTATGATCTTATTCGCCATTAACCGTATAGGACATTCGCCTGCTCACTAACAGGAGATAGAATCCTTTCTTGGCATACAAGAACATCGCTGCACTGCCGTATAGTCCGCACCGAGGTCGACTCAAGAATTAAGCAAATGAGTCTAACTACTCTAATGACAAACTAAACGTCACAGTACATCTTCTCTCGAACCCTCAAGTCAAAGGTCCACGTATACTATCACAACCTTTCGATTCGTCATCGACTCTCCGAGAGTGAATACCGTGTGACTGAATCGAGTATGAGTCATGTTCGAGTATACTGGTCCCACCAATATACTTACAACTATGCTATCAAGACGTGCACCCGTCCTAGCATCAGTTATACAAGTCTTATTAAAACTTAATGTCCTGTTAAGTTTTATCGACTTGCGAACTAATTAAGCATTCGAGCTCTAAACACTTCTAGTGCCTATCTCCTTATCTCCATAAGAAGTAGAATGTTCACTCTCAAATGCAAGGACTATTATTCTATATACCAAATCACAATGCCAGTGATATGCAATAATACAGAAATAATAATTGCCTTATTAAATATAATATTCATAATTACAATACAATTGCTCTCACTCTCTCATCCTCTGAGTGGCATTCGAGGGCATATATTTCTAACAATCTCCCACTTGCACTCAATGCCACAAACTATGGTATCTAATACCCATACTCTCTAGATGTCTCTCTAAGACCTTCTGAGATAGTGGCTTGGTAAGCGGATCAGCAACGTTATTTGCTGTGTCTACTCTCTGCAGTGTAACATTCCCATCCCGAACCATTTCTCTAACAAAATGATATTTTCTCGCAATATGTTTGGTGTTGTGGTGAGCCCTAGGCTCCTTAGCCTGTGCAACAGCTCCGTCGTTGTCACAAAATAGTGTCACGGGCTTCTCTGCATTAGGAACCACTTGAAGTTCCTCAGTGAACTTCTTTATCCAAAAAGTTTCTTTAGCGACCTCCGTGTTGCTGATATTCGGCTTGACATGTAGAGATAGCGATGAATTTTGCTTGGCACTTCTCAGAAATCGCCCCACCATTCGGCGTAAAGATATACCCCGATGTGGACATCCGAGCATCCATGTCCCCAGAAAATCTGAGTCTGTATAACCCATCACTCTTAGTTCTCCACCGCCGTATGTAAGAACCAAGTCTTTAGTCCTCCTTAGGTACTTAAGAATGTTCTTTATAGCGATCCAATGTTTCGCCTGGATTTGATCGAAATCGACTTACTACGCTCACAAGATAGGCAATGTCTGGTCTAGTGCAAATCATTGCATACATAAGGCTACCTACTGCCGAAGCATAAGGTACCTTGCTCATTTCCTTTCTATCTTCCTCACCTTGAGGACACATCTTTAAGGAAAGTTTTGCACCATGTTGCATAGGTAGAAACCCTCTTTTAGAATCTTCCATCCTAAATCGCTTCAGGATCTTTTTTATGTAGAGGGCTTGGGAAAGACCTAACATTCTTTTCGCTCTATCCCGGTAGAGACGAATACCCAGAATATAGGTTGCTTCTCCCAAGTCTTTCATTGAGAACTCTTTAGAAAGCCAAGCTTTCACAGAACTGAGCATTCCTACGTCGTTTCCTATAAGTAGAATGTCATCTACATATAGTATTAAGAACGCAATTTTGCTCCCACTAACCTTCTTGTAAATACAAGGCTCTTCTTCATTTTGGACAAAATCAAACTCTTTGACTGTCTCGTTAAAACGAAGATTCCAACTCCGTGAAGCTTGCTTCAGTCCATAAATGGCACGCTGAAGTTTGCATACTTTATGAATATTGGTTTGAGATATGAATCCCTTAGGTTGTTCCATGTAAATCTCCTCCTCGAGGAATCCATTTAGGAATGCTGTTTTCACATCCATTTGCCATATTTCATAATCTAAGTGGGCTGTTATAGCAAGCATCATGCGAATAGACTTAATCATAGCTACAGGCGAGAAGGTATCGAAGTAATCGATTCCTTCTCTTTGGGAATAACCCTTTGCCACAAGCCTGGCCTTATAGGTATCAACCTTGCCATCTCCATCAGTATTTCTCTTATAGATCCATTTGTTTCCAATAGGCATTATGTCTTTAGGACGATCTACTAAAGTCCAAACCTGATTAGCATGCATTGAGTCTATCTCAGCTTCCATAGCTTCTTGCCACTTGGTGGAGTCAACGTCTACCATCGCTTGGTCGTATGTAGAAGGATCATTCTCTTGACTACTTTCTGTCATCTCATGGACACCCAGTTGCTCTTGATGCAGATAGCCATACCTCTCAGGTATTTGAGAAATTCTACTAGACTTGCGAGGTTGTGTTTGTATTTCAGAAGGTTGGGTTCTAATATCTTGCATAGGTGTCTCATTTAGAGTTTCTTTTATTTTTGTTCCAAAGAAATATTTCTACCTGCCCCTCCTTCCTGAATAAACTGATCTTCCAGGAAGTGTCCTTGTATAGCAACGATGATCCTATGATCTTCGTGTATGTAGAATAGATATCCCATGGAATCCCCTGGATATCCTATGAAACGACCTTTCACAGACCTAGTTTCCAATTTCTCTACTTTAGTCTTCTTGACATAAGCAGGGCATCCCCAAATCCTAATGTGATTAAGACTTGGTTTCCTACCTCTCCACATCTCATGGGGAGTCTTAGGAATGGATTTGGAAGGACATCTGTTTAAGATATGCACAGCAGTAAGGAGTGCGTAACCCCACAGATAAATCGGTAGATCAGTATAGTTAAGCATAGAGCGAACCATGTCCAACAAGGTTCGGTTCCTTCTTTCTGATACACCATTTAATTGTGGATTAGCTAGAGGAGTGAATTGTGACACTATTCCTTGTTCTTGTAAGAACTCATTAAATTCGGTACTCATGTACTCACCACCCCGGTCTGACCGAAGAGTCTTAACACGATTACATGTTTGATTTTCAACTACGGCCTTAAATTCCTTGAATTTATCAAAAGCTTCAGACTTATGTTTCATTAAGTACACGAATCCATACCTGGTATGGTCATCAGTGAATGTAATGAAATATTGAGAACCGTCTCGTGCCACTTCAAAAGGGCCACAGACATCGGTATGGATTAATCCAAGTTTTTCAGCAGCTCTTTCAAAAGTCCCTGCGAAGGGTAACTTAGTCATTTTGCCTTGAAGGCAAGATTCACAAGTTGGATAGGGATCTGATCCCAATGGACCTGTAAGCCCATCTTTCTCCATTTTATGAACCTTGGTCTGACCGATATGACCAAGTCTAAGATGCCACTTAAGTTCTTGGTTTGTTTCATCCCTACCACGCTTCCTAGTTATAGTATTCACAGTTGTTTTATTCTTTAAATTTAAATGGTATAAACCATTTAATAATGTAGCAGTACCAACCAATTTATTTCTGAAATAAATACGATAAGACCCATCTCCAATAAAGAAGTGAAATCCCTTTCCGTCCATGACCGGAATTGATACAATATTCTTGTGCCCCTTGGGCAAAACAAGTACATCATCTAAAGCAAGAATAAAACCAGATTCTAAATCCAACATAAGGGATCCGATATCAGAAGCCTCGACACTATGCCCACTTCCGACGGTGACCATCACCTCCCCTGAATCCAGCTTCCTACTTCGTTCCAGATCCTGATTCATTGTACAAATGTGAGAACTCGCACCGGAATCAAGTATCCAAGAAGTAGAATATACAATTACAGAACAATTTGTTTCTAAAACCAGTAGTTCTGTACCTGAAGGCGCATTACGGTCAAGCTTTGGACAATACCTCTTCCAGTGGCCTAGCTCACATGATTGAGGCATACATCCGTTTTCTTGGCCCCCTCTTTTGAACCATTGGGGCCTTGCCCTTTCCCTTGTCGATCTTGGCTATTGGACCTAATCGCTTCTTGTTCTTTTTCTTCTTATTCTTGGACTTCCAAGTCCCGGAAGAAATCACAAGTGCAGACTTCCTTTCCTCTGTCTTCATCCGAGATCAGGCGGTCGTCAGTTTGTTCATTAGCCCATCTAAGTTACATGCAATCTCATTGCAGTTGAAGTTCATGACAAATTGTGAAAATGAGTCAGGAAGTGACTGCAGGATAAGGTCAGTTTGGAGAGATGCATGCATCTGAAAATCAAGAGCTTCCAATCTCTCAATCATCGAGATCATCTTGAGGACATGGTCCTCAACCCTCTCTCTTTCCTTCATCCTGGCGCCGAATAATTGCTTTGATATCTCATATCTAGCAGTTCGGCTATGCTCTCCATAGAGCTCAGCCAGGTGCGCTAAGATGGCTCGTGAAGACGTCATCTTTTCATGGGCACGTTGAAGCTCATTGGTCATTGAGCCTAACATGTACCCTCGCACTCTTTTGTCGTCTTTTACCCATTTCTCATGGGCATCGACATCTTCCTGATTGGCTCGGGTTCTTGCAGGAGCCGCTGGGATGTCCGCCTCCAAGACGTATCCCAGGATTTCCATAGTTAGGACAATCCTCAAGTTCGGCTTGATCCACATAGTTCGGACGATCAGGGCGTTCTTTTCAAGTAGTATAGCGAGTGGGTTCATTGTCATATTGAGAGTTTTGTTAACTGCAGAGAATAATTTGAGATTCGTTAGTGTTTGTTTAATTATGATCCGAGTAAAGAATTTAAGGACTTTCTTTATTCATAACTCGGCTCCCACTATTTTATCAGCATTTACACACTCCCATGTTAAATCCGGAAGTCTTGGGTGACTTCATAGTGGTGATCGATTTCTTTACAAAGTTTAATAGAGGGCTGTAATACCCGGTTGTAATTCATTCATTTTCATTCAGTAATTATCAGTCTGTAATTGTCACTCAGTAATTTTCACTCATTAATAATCACTCATCATTCATGAATCATTCATTTGCGTTCACTGTTGGCATGTTGTAATCGTATATCAGTTACCGATCGTCATTTCATCTCCGTTTATAGATCGAGACGGGAGTATTATCATTTTCATTGTGATTGATAGACTTGTACTGGGAGTATCATCTTTGGCTTGTGTTAGACTTGTTCACTTTCACATTCGTATGATATGTCGGATCATTCATCAGTCGTAGCGAGGAATCGGAGTTATCGGATTTTTCACCTTGGCCAGCATTGAGTTACGGCCGTAAGGACTTTGGGTTACGGCCGTAACAAGGGTTCGTTGATTTCAGGCCATTTTGGACGAACGGGACTTACGGCCGTAAGGTTTCAGAATACGGCCGTAAGTTGAGCAGGTACGGCCGTACGTGTCCAGCATGCTGCCCAGGCATTTTTGGCCGAAGGCGAGTTACGGCCGTAAGAAGGGGAGGATATGGCTGTAAGTGGTGTTCGTAAATTTCAAGTGTTGTCGGGCAAGGGGGACTTACGGCCGTAAGGGTTGCGGCATACGGCCGTAAGTCGAGGAAGGTACGGCCATAAGGCTTGGCCGGATACGACCGTACGCTGCAGGCAGGGTGCCTGGTCATTTTTGACGAAGGGGGATTACGCCCGTAAGTTCGGCCGGATACGGCCGTATCATCCGAGTTACGCCCGTAAGATGTGCGGGTACGGCCGTAAGGTGTCGGCAGTTGTATTTGACGAAGGCGAGTTACGCCCGTAACCCAGGAGCGGTTACGGCTGTAAGTCTGTCGGCAGGTTTTTGGACGAAGCCGAGTTACGGTTGTACGAGTTGGCTGATTACGGCCGTAAGGTCGTTGACCTGGGATGTTACTTCCGTATGAGGGCCGAGTTACGGCCGTAACTTCCAGCAGTATATAAGGATCCGGCCGGGACTTTTTCATCATTTTCATCCCTTTTCTTCTTTTATCCGAGAGAGAGGGTTGAGGGAGAGATTTTGCCATCATCAATCATTTGAGTGTGTAATTTTCATCATCTTCATTCATTTGGGAAGCTTGGATACTCGTTTTAACTCGTGTTCATCGGATCGAAGTGGTTGGATCTTCAAGAGGTAATTTCTTCAACACCTTGGATTTCGATTTTGTGTTGAGATATGATGTTTTGGACGTTATAATCATGTTATATGAAGGGACATGTATATGATTATGAGTTTATATAAGGATTCATTGGATTATTGAGGGATTATTCAAGAACACTTTGAATATCGAGTTGAAATTGGGGGTTTTCGATTAATTGTCGTTATAATCACGTTTTCGGATATTCATTTTGGATTATTGATCATTTGGAAGATGTTTGTTGGTTTGAAACACTTCTTGGGGGATTTGATAATGGCATATTGAGATTTGATTGTAAACAATCGGAGTTTGGCCACAACGTATTCGATATAATGCCCCAATGAACTTAGTTTAATCGTATCGACGTTTTGAGTTCGTTATATTCGTGTTTGATTCATATATTGAACGGGTTGTTGGATATTGTATAATTCAAGGTTGTTCGAGCAACCGATATCTCAATTAGGACGTTGTTCGTGGAAGGATAATTGTCACCGGTGTTGAGTAAGTTGATTCTTACTCAGTTAAAAGGATATTCATTTCCTTTTGTTGTTTTTCATTCATAGTCATAACTCATTCATCATTGTGTTAACCGTATCAAAACTTGTCATTGTCAATTAATCACTTCAGTCACAAGGAATGAAGGTTCCAATCATTTCATTGAGCTATCATTCATTTCACTATCATTTCATCTCGGTGAGTCATTATTCGTTTCCGATGTCACTTTTGTTATATCGTGGCATTCCGGGTCATACTGGCGTGACGGTTGGTATGTGTAGGATTTTCATGTCGGCCACATTTATATCGTGTGTTGGTTGTTGGCCTCACATTGGACTGTGCATACGAGTCGATTGCTTCGTGAGACTGATTAGGTACAAGACCACACGTGTATTCGATCGATACTCATTGGTGGCTTGTGCACGGACACATTTCCATCCCGGGCATTGTGTGGCGCCACCCTTTGAGCCGTACTGTTAGTTGATTCATACAGCATGTTTGATTGCGTATGTTTTCAACAAGATTGGGTTATAATCTAACCGATTCATTTTGATCGAACTTGTGGTTTATACTACATATATATATATGATTGTGTTTATTCAACTCTTGAGGATTGTTGTTCTGTATAACTGACCCCGTTTGGGGATATTGTTTTTCAGGTCATGGCAAGGCAAAGGCACAGGGAGAGCACGTTGACGGCGAGGAGTCCCAATGATACTAGAAGGGGGCACCAGTCTTTTCAGTCATTTACGTTTCTTTCATTTATTCCGCTGCAGACATTCCGTTTGAATACTCATTTCACTTAGTATTGTATATTTTATCTCCATATAAAATATACATGTATTCTGAAATATCCTGGATGTGTTGTATGAAACTCCTCATCGAGTAATTATTGTTGTAATGTGGTTTGGTACTACATTTACCCTGTGTAATTCATCAGTTTTCACTCGCCTAGTGGGTCCCAGTCGGGGGTCCACGGCACTGTAATGTCCGCCTAGTTTGGGGTGTTACAGAGTTGGTATCAGAGCGTGGTTTTGAATACTACCTTCGGAGTCATGTCTCATTTGGAATCATCGTCATCGGACTAGTATCATTGGACTTTCGCGTCACGTGTGACCTGTGCAGATGCCGAGCCAATCAGACCGAAAGAACTGTAAGACTTCTAACGCCATGGTATAATTTCTGGCAATAATCATTCATTCATAATTCATCAGTTAACAATCCTCAAACATCATTTTCATTTTGACCAGGACGGTCATTTTAACTCATTAATCACTCAATTCATTTCATTATTCAGTTGTTGATCTAGAAGGTCATATAATTAATTTTGTTAGCTTGTTCAAGATAATCATTTCAATAATTTCATCAGATAATCTTGTCACCCCAGTTAATCATTCATGTGATCACTGTGTTAGAGCGTGTATGCTCATTTTCATCACCTCATGTCATAATCATAACGTGATATTCATGCGGGGAATATATTCATCATGTAACTTTCCTACTTCAGTATGGAGAGAGCAAGAAGAGGATGCGGAGGACGAGGCCGTGGCGCGGGCCGAATCCCGAGAGCTCGTGTGAATACACGTGCGAATGCGAGAAATAATGCTAATTCATTGAGCAGCGACGCTGCCACTCATTCACCTGGACGTGATCATTCACTATCGGGGAGTCGTACCCGGGACACGGCTCAGTCAGAAGGTGTTCGGGTTGACCCACTTGCTTTTATGCAGGGCATGATGGCCCAAATGACGCAGATGGCACAACTTATGGAGACGATGCACAATTCAGTCAATCAAAATCAACAGGCTCCTCCGCCGCCACCTCAGAGGCAAGAGAGGAATGTGAGCAGTATCATCGGCGACATCTCTCGCCAAAGGCCACCTACTTTTGAAGGCTCATCTGAGCCGGCGGATATTGTTCATTGGCTCGAACACTTCGAGAAGCTATTTGCGATGGTAGAGTGTCCCGAAGGACACAAAGTTTCAGTTGCGGCTTACTATCTGGGTAAGAGCGCTCATTCTTGGTGGTTGTCGTTGAAGCCCACCGAAGGATCGTGTACTTGGGACCAGTTCAAGACTCTCATGATGGAGAGGTATTATCCGGCCCCACTCAGAGAGGCCAAGCTGTCAGAGTTACTCACTCCCGACCCCTCATCAGACGCGGATGTTCTCGCCATTGTCGAGAAATTTCAGGAACTTCTTCCGTTCGCCTCATCTATCATTCACTCTGAGGCGGACAAGATCAAGTATTTCAGCAAAAGGCTGAAACCTCGTATGTGGCTACAGTTGCTTAATCATAATTGCACCACGTTTGCCGAATTCATTGAGAAAGCTCTTACTTACGAGCTTACTGCTAAGGAGATTGCTAAGCAACAACCTTCATCTGCTGGCAAGAAGTCTAAGAGCCGTAATCAGTCTGACGGCAGTCAGGCCACTTTCAAGAAACCATGGGCGGGCTCTACCTTTTCTGAGCGACCTCCTATGGCGCCTAAAACCGCGGAATCTCAGTCTCGTGCGGCCAGTTCGGCCGTCACCTGTTTCAACTGTGAAGAACAGGGTCATTTCAGCACCAAATGTCCGAAGCAGACTGTCACGTGCCATAACTGTGGAATTGCTTGGCATAGGGCCCGTTTTTGCCGAAGGGACTCTAAACCCACTCCGGCATCATCTCAGGCCCCAGGACATTCTAAGGTGCAGAATCAGGCCACTCAGTCAGCGTCGTTTAAGACGACAGGAGTTAACAAAGGCGGAGCCAAGAGCTATCATACGGGAGCGTCTGGTTCGGGGACCGGCAAGCCCCGAATTTACGAGATGAAGAAGACCGATGATCCAGAGGCCCGAATGATCTCAGGTACACTCGATATTCTATCCCAGCCTGTGTGTACCCTTTTTGATACTGGTGCATCGCATTCATTCATTTCCGAGTCATGTTTGAGTAGACTACGTCTGGGTAGTGCTACTAGTTATGAGCCTTATGTCATTGGCCTACCTGATGGTAGACGAATTATCGGTAATCGTGAGATTCAGAATTTTCCGATTCAGTTTCATGGTCGTGTATGGCCAGCGGACCTAATCGTAGTAGATTTGCCGAGGGACGACGTCATCTTGGGTATTGATTGGATGTATCGTCATGATGCCATCATTAGTGTCCGTAAGCGTATGATCACTATCATTTCAGACGATGGGGTTGAATGTGTGTTTCAGGGAGGTAATCCCAGCCGTTCGGGAAGAGTTATTAATTTGATGGAAGCAGTGAGATTACTCAGTCAGGGATGTGTTGGTTATTGGTGCTATATGACCAAAACCGAGGAATCATCAGTAATGTTGTCGGATATTCCGGTAGTCAGGGAATATGCCGACGTTTTTCCAGACGAGTTACCTGGTTTGCCTCCACAGAGAGATGTAGAATTCACGATTGAGTTGGAGCCCGGTACGTCCCTGATATCGAAGGCACCGTACCGGATGGCCCCGACCGAAATACAGGAAATAAAAAACCAACTTGAGGTGTTGTTCGAGAAAGGTTATATCCGTCCGAGTGCGTCCCCGTGGGGAGCACCAGTGTTGTTTGTCAAGAAGAAGGATGGTTCGTTCCGCTTGTGTATTGACTACCGAGAATTGAACCGGGTGACGATCAAGAATAAGTATCCTTTACCCCGTATTGATGATCTCTTAGATCAACTTCAGGGAGCTTCAGTATTTTCCAAGATCGACTTAAGATCTGGCTATCATCAGTTACGGATTCGAGAGTCGGATATTGCGAGGACGGCGTTTCGAACACACTATGGTCATTGTGAGTTTGTGGTTATGCCGTTTGGATTGACTAATGCACCTGCGGTATTCATGGAGTTAATGAACCGGGTTTTCATCGACTTTTTGGATCAGTTTGTTGTTGTCTTCATCGACGACATTTTGATTTACTCTCGTAACCGAGAGGAACACGAGGTTCACCTTCATCAGGTTCTCGACGTGTTGAGACGAGAACGACTTTATGGAAAGTTTTCCAAATGTGAGTTCTGGATGTCCGAAGTGACTTTTCTCGGACATGTAATTTCATCAGACAGAGTTCGTGTCGACCCTCAGAAGACGGAGGCTATCCGAGATTGGTTACCTCCGAAGAATGTTAAGGAAATCCGAAGTTTTCTCGGATTAGCGGATAATTATCGGCGGTTTGTGGAAGGATTTTCTAAAATCGCTCAACCCTTGACGAAACTTTTGCGAAAGGATAAGAAATACACGTGGTCCGACGCGTGTCAACGGAGTTTTGAGGAACTCAAGAGCCGGTTAATGTCAGCGCCTGTACTTTCCTTGCCGCAGGGGACGGAGGGATTTGTAGTTTATAGTGATGCGTCCGGACAGGGTCTCGGATGTGTGCTCATGCATAATGGAAAGGTTATTGCCTATGCTTCACGGCAATTGAGACCTTACGAGGTTAATTATCCGACCCACGATCTGGAGCTAGCAGCCGTGGTGTTCGCTTTGAAAATTTGGCGTCATTATCTTTATGGCGTTACCTGTCACATATTGACCGATCATAAGAGTTTAAAGTATATATTTACTCAGAAGGAGTTAAATATGCGACAAAGACGGTGGTTGGAATTAATCAAAGATTATGATATCGAGATCCTTTACCACCCGGGCAAGGCGAACGTTGTCGCCGACGCCTTGAGTCGTAAGTCCGTGCAGGAGCAGATGCTTGCTCGTTTAACAATTCAGAAGGAGCTTCAGCAGGAATTCCTTAGACCCGAGATCGAGGTCTGGATTCAGCGAATTCAGGGACAGCTTTGTATGTTAGAGATTTCATCGTCACTTGAGGAGAAAATCAGGGAGAATCAGGGTTCAGACCCAGCATTGTCGCGCATCCGTGAGGATGTGGCTCAGGGAAAAGCCCCTGGATTCGTGGTCCACGATGATGGACTTTTGAGATTTAAGAATCGGTTGTGCGTGCCGGCGAATGATGAGTTGAAAAACTCGATTTTGAGAGAAGCTCATGCTACCCCTTATTCTGTTCATCCAGGGTCTAGCAAGATGTACAAGGACTTGAAACAAAATTACTGGTGGAGTAATATGAAGCGAGAAGTCACAGAATTTGTTTCGAGATGCTTAACCTATCAATAAGTCAAGATTGAACATCAGCGACCGGCGGGTATGTTGAAACCTCTCCCTATTCCAGAATGGAAGTGGGAAGACATTTCTATGGACTTCATCACGAGTTTGCCGACGAGTCGTCGTGGCATGAATACGATCTGGGTGATTGTGGACCGCTTAACTAAATCAGCTCATTTTCTTGAGATTAAGGATACTTGGGGTTCCGAGAGACTTGCCCAGTTATTCATCAAAGAGATAGTGAGACTTCACGGTACTCCTAAGAGTATCATTTCCGATCGTGACGGACGGTTTGTGTCTCGTTTTTGGAAATCAGTTCATCGTGCTATGGGAACCCAGCTCAATCTCAGTACCGCCTTTCATCATCAGTCCGACGGACAATCAGAGAGGACTATTCAGACATTAGAGGACATGTTGAGGGCATACGTCCTCGATTGGAAGGACGATTGGGAAGCCCAACTACCATTGATCGAGTTCACGTATAATAATAGTTGGCATGCTTCCATTAAGATGGCACCTTACGAGGCCTTGTACGGTCGTCGTTGTCGATCTCCTTTGTGTTGGGATGACTTGTCAGAATCAATCGGCACCGAGCCCGATATGCTTATAGCCGCCCGGGAGAAGGTAGCTTTGATCAAGAGTCGTATGTTGTATTTCAGTCGGCGTAAATCATATGCGATAATCGTCGTCGACCACTTGAGTTCAAGACGGGTGACCACGTTTTGGTCAAGGTATCCCCGAGTCGAGGTATTTTCCGTTTCGGAAAACGGGGGAAGTTGAGTCCGAGATTCATTGGACCGTTTGAAATTTTGGATCGAGTAGGCGAGTTAGCTTATCGATTGGCTTTACCTACGGCATTGAGCCGAATTCATAATGTGTTTCAGGTCTCTCAGTTGCGGAAGTATGTTGCCGACCCGAGTCACATACTTCAGTTCGACGAAATCGAGATCGCGGATGATCATTCGTACGAGGAGCGTCCTGTACGAGTGTTAGAGCAGCGAATCAAACGGTTGAGGAACAAGACGATCCCTTTGGTCAAGATTCGGTGGTCTAGACACGGAGTCGAAGAGGCCACTTGGGAAGCAGGAGAGTATGCGGGAGAGTTGCCCCGAGTTGTTTGACCCTTAGTTTGGGACGAAACTCTTTTTAAGGGGGAGTATGTAATACCGGTTGTAATTCATTCATTTTCATTCGGTAATTATCGATGCATAATTGCCACTCAGTAATTTTCACTCATTAATAATCACTCATCATTCATGAATCATTCATTTGCGTTCACTGTTGGCATGTTGTAATCGTATATCAGTTACCGATCGTCATTTCATCTCCGTTTATACATCGAGATGGGAGTATTATCATTTTCATTGTGATTGATAGCCTTGTACTGGGAGTATCATCTTTGGCTTGTGTTAGACTTGTTCACTATCAAATTAGTATGATATGTAGGATCATTCATCGATCGTAGCGAGAATCGGAGTTATCGGATTTTTCACCTTGGCCAGCATTGAGTTACGGCCGTAAGGACTTTGGGTTACAGCCGTAACAAGGGTTCATTGATTTCAGGCCATTTTGGACGAACGGGACTTACGGCCGTAAGGTTTCGGAATACGGCCGTAAGTTGAGCACGTACGGCCGTAAGGCTGGCCGATTACGGCCGTACGTGTCCAGCAGGCTGCCCAGGCATTTTTGGCCGAAGGCGAGTTACGGCCGTAAGAAGGGGAGGATACGGCCGTAAGTGGTGTTCGTAAATTTCAGATGTTGTCGGGCAAGGGGGACTTACGGCCGTAAGGGTTGCGGCATACGGCCGTAAGTCGAGGAAGGTACGGCCGTACGCTGCAGGCAGGGTGCCTGGTCATTTTCGACGAAGGGGGCTTACGCCCGTAAGTTCGGCCGGATACGGCCGTATCATCCGAGTTACGCCCGTAAGATGTGCGGGTACGGCCGTAAGGTGTCGGCAGTTGTATTTGACGAAGGCGAGTTACTCCCGTAACCCAGGAGCGGTTACGGCCGTAAGTCTGTCGGCAGGTTTTTGGACAAAGCCGAGTTACGGCCGTACGAGTTGGCCGGTTACGGCCGTAAGGTCGTTGACCTGGGATGTTACGGCCTTATGAGGGCCAAGTTACAGCCGTAACTTCCGGCAGTATATAAGGATCCGGCTAGGACTTTTTCATCATTTTCATCCCTTTTCTTCTTTTATCCGAGAGAGAGGGTTGAGGGAGAGATTTTGCCATCATCAATCATTTGAGTTTGTAATTTTCATCATCTTCATTCATTTGGGAAGCTTGGATACTCATTTTAACTCGTGTTCATCGGATTGAAGTGATTGGATCTTCAAGAGGTAATTTCTTCAACACCTTGGATTTCGATTTTGTGTTGAGATATGATGTTTTGGACGTTATAATCATGTTATATGAAGGGACATGTATATGATTATGAGTTTGTATAAGGATTCATTGGATTATTGAGGGACTATTCAAGAACACTTTGAATATCGAGTTGAAATTGGGGGTTTTCGATTAATTGTCGTTATAATCACGTTTTCGGATATTCATTTCGGATTATTAATCATTTGGAAGATGTTTGTGTTGGGATTCGGTGCCTAAAACGAAGGCCCAGCGGAAGTGGTAAAATGAAAATTAATTCGATCCAAATCACTACGAGGATCGATCGAGCTACGTATATACGAATATATAAACGAAAAGCAAGAGTCGTAAGAAACTAACCCTCGAAGTCCATTGATTAAATGGAAACCTTCTCTTGAGCTATTCCCCAAGCTTTAGTTTGATCTCTACGAGTTCAATCCGCTCCAAGCCCTTGAACGATCCAACGCCGAAAACACCGCGTCTCTACTTGCCACGCGCCGGAAAAACGACCGGAACAACAACACTCGATTAACCTCTAAGGTTACGGCTAGAATCAAGTGGTGAAGCTTTTATTATTATTACACTCTAAGTGTATAATATGTCTCTCTCAATGTATCTTGAATTTTCTCCAAGAAAACTCAAGAACAAAAGTGAAGAAGAAGATGAAGATGAAGACTAAGAAAAATAATTTTCTCTCTCACTTCTTCAAAGCTCACGGCTCGGAATTGTGTAGTAGCCAAGTGAGAGTTTGTCTCCACTTATATTCTTATTCAACTCCCCAAGATATCCTACTTTAGACAATATCACCAAGGTGTGATATTTGTCCCCTTGATTGAACATAAGTCTTCCACCAACATGTGGAGACTATGACCAAGGAAAAGGGAAGGAAAGAGGGGTGGCCATCTAGAAGGAGCCGGGCGAGTTCGGTCCGTTTCGGACTCCCGTGAGTCCAAACAGATAAACTCCGATTCCGTTCCGATATATTTGTGTCGTTTAATTAATCCAATTAATTAAACATATCAAATACAAAATAACATAATTAATTTCTCCAAGAAATAATTATATTTATGAATTAAATAAATCACCCAAGAATTTATTTAATTCATTAGGCCGTAAATCAATTTATCTAATAAATCGATTTAGACATCCAATGTCCGAATTAGATATCCAATATCTAATATTCATAATGAGAGAATTAGCTTTATTTATTCCGTCGTCAATCCTATTGCGCGACTCGGTAGGTCCGTCTCGATCAAGAATGGGAGGAACCAAAGAGTAGTAGCACCACCTAGCCGGCTGGCGGCTACTCTGTACCCAACTGAGAACGAATGATTGGGATCATTCAAAAACCATTCTGTCGTGAATACCAGTATACGTATAAACCCTTCTTTCTAATGTCCTGATCAAGTTATAGTGTCACGGTCAGTCAAACCCTATCAGTACTTGACGCTATGCATGCGTTAATGCGAATCGAGATCATCGAGTACATCGTGTATCTAATACAACCTGGCTCCAATGCTTTGGCCAAAGACTTATGATCTCATCTCGCCAATAACCGCATAGGACATATAACCCGCTCACTAACGGGAGAAAGAATTCTATCTTGGTATTCGATGGGACTGCTACTTTCCCGTCAAGATGCACGTCGAGGTTGACCCCCGCCTTAGGTTTACGAGGTCGAACTACTCTAATGAAAAATCTTGACGTCACAAGCACATCCCTACTAAATCCTCAAGTCGAAGGTTCACGAATACCTATCACAACCTTTCGATTCCGTCATTGGTGTCCTGAGTGAAATCCATGTGACGAATCCGGGGTGAGTCGGTTCGAGTATACTAATCCAATTAGCATACCTATAACGTGTGCTCACACTAACCATTAGTGTTCGAGGCACTCTCCTTGTCAAAGAACACGCGTCATACAAGTCTTCACATAAACTTAACGCCTGATCAAGTTTCATCGACTTGCGAACGATTAAGTATTTGAGCTATAAACCTTTCCATTGCGACCCCTTATCCAATAAGGAGTGGAACGTTTTGCTCTCAAATACGGACTAGTTTCTACATGTATATTTATGAGTTAGGAATGCGGTAACTACCGGTAAATAAAGAAACATCCATTGCCTTATATTGATGATTTACATAATAACAAGTACAATGCCCTCACTCAACATCCTCTCGAGTGGCATTCGAGGGCATACTCCTAACAATCTCCCACTTGCACTCAATGCCACACACTATGGTATCTAATACCCATATTCTCCGAGATGACGCTCCAAGCTAGTCGAGAAAGTGGCTTGGTCGGTGGATCGGCGACGTTGTCGGACGAGTCAACTCAGCAAAGACAATGTATCCCTTGCGAACAAATTCTCTTACGAGATGATACTTCCTCTCAATATGTTTGGTCTTTGTTGTGAAACCTCGGCTCCTTGGCTGCGCTCTGACTCCGTCATTGTCGCAGATACAGTAGACAGGCGGCTCAAAGACATGGTATCACTTGAAGTTCTCCTGAAACTTCTTAATCCGTAACCCTTCCTTGGAAGCCTCCGAGGCCGCTTGATACTCGGCTGACAGTGGAATCGCGGTCGTGCTTTGCTTGGCACTACGCCAAGATCTGCTCCTCCATTAAGAGTAAATATGTAGCCGAGAAGAGGACATCGAGTCGTCCTTGGTCCTTGGAAGTCCGAATCGGTGAATCCCACAACATCCATTCTCCACCGCCATACATAAGAACCATATCTCTAGTCCTTCTTAAGTACTTGAGAACGTTCTTTCTGACGATCAATGTTCCCTACACGGGTTTGCTCGAAACCTACTCACCACGCTTACGGCATGCGCGATGTCAGTCTTGTACACAACATAGCATACATAAGGCTACCCACGGCCGAAGCATATGGTATATTACTCATTTCCTTTCGTTGTTCCTCACTTTGAGGACACATCTTCAAGGTGAGTTTTATTCCATGTTGCATCGGTAGGAACCCTCTTTAGAATCATCCATCTTAAATCGCTTTAAGATCTTATCTATATAGAGGGCTTGGGAAAGGCCTATTGTTCTCTTCGCTCTATCCGGTAGAGTCGAATTCCAAGAATATAGGTTGCTTCTCCCAAGTCTTTCATGGAGAAATTACTCAAAGCCAAGCTTTCACGTAATCGAGCATTCCCACATCATTTCCTATTAGTAGAATGTCATCTACATATAGTACTAAGAATGCGATCTTGCTCCCACTAACCCTCTTGTATACACAAGGTTCCTCTTCATTTTGCACGAAGTCAAACTCTTTGTTGCCTCGTCAAAACGAAGGTTCCAACTACGCGACGCTTGCTTGATCCATAAATGGAATGTCAAGTTTGCACACTTTACGAATATCGACTTGGACACAAAGCCTTTAGGCTGCTCCATATAGATTTCTCCTCGAGGAATCCATTAAGGAAAGCCATCTTTACGTCCATTTGCCATATCTCATAATCGTGGTAGGCAGCTATAGCAAGCATCATGCGAATAGACTTGATTATGGCTACGTGCGAGAAGGTATCGTGGTAATCGATCCCTTGCAGGTATAACCCTTTGCCACTAGCGGCCTTATAGGCGTCAACCTTGCCATCACCATCGGTCTTTCTCTTGTAGATCCACTTGTTCCCAATAGGCACTATGCCCTTGGGGCGGTCTACTAGAGTCCAGACTGATTGACATGCATCGAGTCTATCTCGGCTTCCATAGCTTCACGCCATTTCGCGAGTCTACATCCACCATCGCTTGGTCATAGGTCGTCGGGTCGGTCTCTTGGCTATCACTTGGAACCTCATGGAGACCCGGCTCCTCCAAGTGCACAAGCCCATACCTCTCAGGTAAATGAGACACCCTACTAGACCTACGAGGTGGTTATACTTGTGTTTGAAAGTTCGGTTCAGCTTTCTTGCAGTGTCTCTCGAGGAGTTTCATTGTATTCTTCTAAAGAAATACTTCTACCTGCTCCGCCTTCCTGAATGAACTCATCTTCCAGGAAGTGTGCTTGTAAAGCAACAATGATCCTTCGATCTTCGGGCATGTAGAATAGATATCCCATCGTCCCAGATGGGAATCCAATGAAACGTCCCTTCGCAGACCTAGCTTCCAACTTTTCCACCTTAGTCTTCTTGACATAAGCGGGACATCCCCAAATCCTAATATGATTAAGACTTGGTTTCCTTCCTTCCCACATCTCATGTGGAGTTTTAGGAACGGATTTTGAAGGACATCTGTTCAAGATATACGCGGCAGTCAGGAGTGCATATCCCCACAGGTAAATCGGCAAGTCAGTATAGCCCAGCATGGAACGGACCATGTTCAACAGGGTCCGGTTCCTTCTTTCTGACACACCATTTAACTGAGGGGTACCCGGAGGTGTTAGTTGTGAAACTATTCCATGTTCTTTAAGGAACTCGTCAAACTCCATACTCATATACTCACCACCTCGGTCCGACCGAAGTGCTTTGATATGATTACCAGTTTGTTTCTCGACTAGGGCCTTGAATTCCTGGAATTTCTCAAAGGCCTCGGATTTATGTTTCATTAGGTATACATAACCATACCTAGTATGATCATCTGTAAACGTAATGAAATATTGATATCCGTCACGTGCTGCTTCCAAAGCACCACATACGTCGGTATGGATTAATCCCAGTTTATCAGCGGCTCTTTGAAATGTCCCTGTGAAGGGGGACTTAGTCATTTTGCCTTTAAGGCAAGATTCACAAGTAGGAAAGGGATTCGATCCCAATGGACCCATAAGTCCATCTTTTCCATCTTGTAAACCTTGGTCGACCAACATGACCAAGTCTAAGAAGCCATTTCAAAACTAGATTGGTTTCATCCCTACCACGTTTTCTAGTCATAGTATTCACAACTACTTTGTTGCTGAGATTTAGATGATACAATCCATTCAACAATGTAGCAGTACCCACTAGTTTATTTCTAAAATAAATTTTGCAGGAACCATCACCAATAAAAAATGAAAAGCCTTTTCGGTCCATGACCGGAATGGATACAATGTTTTTGTGCCCCTTGGGCAAAACAAGTACATCTTCTAAAGTCAAAACAAAGCCGGATTCTAAACCCAAAAGAAGTGATCCTATGTCGGTCGCCTCGACACTATGCCCGCTTCCGACTGTGATCATTGTAACACCCCCAATCCACTCAGGGATATTACACGCCGTAAACCCTCTCCTCGAGGATCTACCAGGCTGGTAATCAACATTTAACATCCCGACAATGCCTTCAAGGCTACACTGACTCAGTAGACCGATTTGGTCTTTCCACAAATACATACAACTCAAATACAACTCATGCCCACGCAGGGGACCAAAATACAACTACACCTGCAACGGAACAATACTGACGGAAAATAAAATACAACTGAACCAACACAAGAAATACTGTACCTCATGTGAATAGAATCGATCATCTTTCATCATCCTTCATGCCGACCCCGTGTTATGCTCCAAAACCCGAATGCAAAACAGACATCCACCCCCCGAATACTCGGGGGTTAGCAAAACTCCACTGTTTTGCTAGTGCAAATACAAAGTGCAAATACGAGCCATACAATTCACATTCCACGAATAACAATAACCGAGGATCCTCAAAGATCCAAACGAAACGAAAAGTACTTCCCGAGGCAAGGGTTTGAGAAAACATTTCAAAATCGAAATATCATAAATCAATGGAAGTAATTTATAAAACAGTTTAGAATGCCATCGAGAGTTTTAATAGAAAACAATTTAGGATTATCAAATCCTACTTTTCGAAAACCAAAAGACAAAAGGGGTCACCGCCCCAAAGGTTTACTTTCTGAAAAATGACATTAACCAACCGTTGGGATTTTAGCCCCAAATCCGTAAAACGACTTTTACAAAACCCTTGGGATTTTAGCCCCAAATCTCATCAACTCACAGTACACAAGAACGACATCAAAATCCACAAATAAAGGATTTAAAACATAAACCACAAAATACTCTAGAGCCATCCTAGCCAAGTAGGCCAAACGAACAATTTACCTCTTACACACTTAGTCAATGCATGCAATCATGAAAACCGTTCAAAAGCACTCATTTCCGGAAATGCCAATATCGAATCACATTTGTAAAAATGCACCACAATTAACCGTGGATCCACCCCTCCGTGGACCCCTACCGAGACCCCGTCGGATCTAACCCGTAGTGGTTAAAAGCAAGCTCGCGGATCCACCCCTTCGTGAACCCCTACCGAGACCCCGTCGAGTCTAACCCGTAGTGAGCATACACACACACACAATTTCTCATACAAAACTACTATGTCAAGATCGTAAGTTCATAAGGATACTTGCTAGAGATGGCCATTAACTCGACACCATTATCAAACTCTTCAAAACACAATAACAAGATTAAATACTAATACACGATTCCATAACTTTAAACAATAGGAGTATCATAATCAAATCCTTCAACGTTCAAAATAATCAAATCATAATCAATTCCCAAAATACGCCGTTCACAAAACACACACGCATTGTGAAAGAGAGCCTTTAACGAGGCCAAAACAATCTTTTGAAAATTCATTTCAAACAACCAAACAAACACACCAAGACGATCACCGATCATCATATCCACAAAATAAGAAGAGTATGGGCAAGGTACTTGCCTCAAAATCGATACGCAAGTATTCCGACGAACACGGCTCAGCGGAAGCTTCAAACGCCCGATGCTATCGAAAGGAAGACGACGAGCGGAAGGGTTCAACTCGGTTTCTTCATAAGAAACTCGACCCTAACATCATATAATTAATAAATCAATGATCATACGATGAGGAATAATCGTAGAACGCCCGAAAACCCCTCTAAGACATTTTAGGACACCTTCAAGGCGTCGGTCAAGAACTCGACTCAAACAACGAATCGATACGATCCAACCATGGAATAACAAGGAAATGATATAATACATCTAAATAATCATCAATCCATCAAAATCCTAAGTTAAATCGGATTAATCGGACGAAAACAACAAAAATACCCAAATTCCCCAAAACTAGATTTCTAGGAAATCTGACCTGATTCGGTAGATTGGAGGATTTTATAGGACGGATGATTGATGATATGAACCTCCAAACTTCATGGATTTATTGTCCAACAACATCTCTACATGATTACCTCAGCTCCAGCCGCGGAATGGAAGAAGAGAAGTGAGAAAATGCTGAAGAAAAACGCTGCCAGGCCTTTTATAGGCTGTCTGCCGGCAGTAGAGTCTTTCGGCCCACCCTATCGGCCGAAAGGCTTCCGGACATGATCGGCCGATACCCATACAGAAATGCCGGCAGTTGAGTCTTTCGGCCCACCCTATCGGCCGAAAGGCTCCTGGACGGTGCCCGACAGCTGACAGTCTTCCACTAAAACGACCATAACTCTCTCGTCCGGACTCCGATTGACTCACCGTTTGAACCATTGGAAAGCTAACTCGATGTTCTATAATATTGCAAAGATTTATAATTTTTGGAGTCACCAAAAATTAATGATGATCTAACAAAGACGAACTCATACTTAGAAAAGTCGTTTAGTAATCCCGAATTCAACAAAGCGACACCGAAACCCGAACTCGAATACGAACCGAAGATACGGTTACGAAGTACTCACAAAGACGAATCTAAGAGCTAGTAGAACACACAATTCCGACCACCCGAAGGCTCGAGATTCGACAACGGAAGGTAATTACCCCAAACTTTGGGAAATTACGAAAATGGCCCAAATGCCCGAAAATCACCATACGTGATCGAATAACCAAACCGAAGTTCACAACACGTCTAACAAAGTTAAACGGACTTGCGGGAAACTCGAAACAGCAGTTTCGGTCGAGATTCGCAAGACTCGAACTCAAGTGCGGAAAAGTCGCTAAAAGCACGAACTCAACGAAACGACACCAAACGAACTCGGATGTCAAAAGTGTAGAATTAATCATTCTCGAGAATGACGAAGCGGTCATGAGCGAGTCGTCAAAACGGACTCCGACCGAAAAAAGAATTAGGAAATCGAAAATTGCGGATATTACATTCTACCCTCCTTAAAAGAAGTTTCGTCCAAACTTAAAACAAGTAGGAGAAGAAATATTCCGCCAGAAAACTCAACGAGACACACAAGAATGCGTAACTAATGCCCAACGAAATGTTACAAACAACGCAAAGGAATATACGGCGTGTAAACACGCTCCACGGTGACCAACACAACGTCGCCGTTAGGGATATAATAAAACCGACAAGTGACAAGCGTCATCAAACGGATACTATAGCCAAGTCAATTATCCGATAATCACAAAACACAACGAACGAAAATCAATATGATTGATCAACCCAATGGTACATCAATCAAAACGCGAGTCAACCGAACAAACACGGAATCCCATCGCCTAAGGGATGGAAGATTGAAAACGAAACTAATTTCCCGAACTAAAGGGAATTACGAAGGAGCACAGGCGTTCAACAATCACGAAACGAGAACAAAAACCGAACAAACAAACGATCGAGACAACAAAAATCGAAGAATCATGTTCGAATCACGAAGAACAATAAAGTTCGACAATAACTCCCGTGATGATCTGGTGAGAACTACAAGACATGCATTCCCATAAGATCCACAGGAAAGGGAATAGCGATTGAAAAGTCACAACGACGAATATGTTATTCCGAAATGATATCACACTCGTTCGATAAACAAAAACAAGGGCAGGACAAGCTCAGAAATGTCAACGAACATAAATGAGTCGACAAAGTAGAAAATACAGAAGTTCAAAATCCGATCCCTTCGAATAAAAGGACTAGTAGAACCAAATGACGTTACTCCCGAACAAAGTTCACAAGAATCGAACCGAACTCGAAAAAAGTCACACCGATAACCAGATCGGCCCACAACAAGATCACGGCTCGTTCGGACGATGAAACTGAAATACCGAACAAGTTCATAAAGTACCAACGAACATGAGCGAATCGATAGACTGGGGAAGAGAAAACACAGAAGTCAAAATAGTACGGGCATTACCTCCGACCTCGTCCACGAAATTCACAAAAACGGGAGCAAGGTAACAAGACATTAAACAATCGACGCATAACGGAACCATCACCGATGCACACGGTCATACCAAACCAAGCTCTAACAACTCGCACATGCGCGACAACGCAGAGATTGCCATGAGGCGACAACATTCAATACCAACACTCCGCCTCTCACAGGGGCTAGCACAACCAATGTGTGGAAAGCGTCTCAACGCTCACACCGCCAATTCGATCATACTCGGGAGAAAGTATCCAAATGACAACGCGAACATCACACATACATACCCAGCCCTCAAACGGGAATGGATAGGTTTTAAAAAAACGAAAACCTCATTTTGAAAATAATTTAGAAGAATTCTGGTTGATCTTGAGTATCACCTTTCAAAAAGTATAAACGTGAAACATCGTTATCGAGACACTGGAGAACCATTTCGCATTTGATAAGAATGAAGATACTTTCTCTTAATGAAAACTTTCAAAATATTCGACCCTCGGGTCTAAATAAAAGTGTTGAAAATATCTCAAAACATTTTGGTCCTCGAGGTAGAAAATTTTTGAAATACATTGTGGCATCTTGGATGTACCACAAGAAAATAACCCATTTGAAAAGTATGTCTCGAAATTTATTTTTCTAAGATACTCAAGGTTTTCAAAATCCATAGGCGAATGCCCAAAACTCACACATACCGACGTTCACTAAGACAACTCCTAGCACACTCAACAAAACGATTAAATTCTAGACAATACATGTCTTTAAACGAAAATAAACGATAAAATACCATATTGAACAAAACCACCGATAAAATACCCTCACTTTGGCTAGTGGACAAGTCGAACGCGTATAAGCACAAAGCTTCCACAATAGAACTTGTAAAGCGTGCAAATCGATTCGAAAATCATCAACAACGGAGAAAAACAACAATAAAAGACATCACAAGCAGCGACACTCCTCGTATAAATCAAATACGAGTCGACTAAATACATATCGTGAAATCAAAATTCACATAAAATTCCACCACTTAACAAATAATCATAAAAATAGCTCGTGTCACACGAGGCACAACACAAAGAAGGGAGACTTACTTCCACAGTGTCGCACGAAGATGATGATCGCCCACGATACTAATCACGACCAACAAACTCAAGCGACGCGTCGCGACACGACTCGATCGGATAAAATCCGACGAAACAAGACTCAAACAACACGACTTTGCAGACGGCTAGGTTTTCCTCAACCTAAGCTCGATACCATTTATGTAACACCCCGATCCACTCGGGGATATTACACGCCGTAAACCCTCTCCTCGAGGATCTACCAGTGGTAATCAACATTTAACATCCCGACAATGCCTTCAAGGCTACAGACTCGATGAAGCCGATTTGGTCTTTCCACAAATACATACAACTCAAATACAACTCATGCCCCAGGGACCAAAATACAACTACACCCGCACAACGAACAATACAAAGACGGAAAATAAAGTACAACCGAACCAACACACGATATACGGTTCCTCATGTGATTAGTATCGATCATCTTTCATCATCCTTCATGCCGACCGTGTTATGCTCCAAAACTCGAATGCAAAACAGACATCCACCCCAGAATACTCGGGGTTAGCAAAACTCCTTTGTTTTGCTAGTGCAAATACAAAGTGCAAATACGAGCCATACAATTCACATTCCACGAATAACAATAACCGAGGATCCTCAAAGATCCAAACGAAACGAAAAGTACTTCCCGAGGCAAGGGTTTGAGAAAACATTTCAAAAACGAAATATCATAAATCAATGGAAGTAATTTATAAAACAGTTTAGAATGCCATCGAGAGTTTTAATAGAAAACAATTTAGGATTATCAAATCCTACTTTTGAAAACCAAAAGACAAAAGGGGTCACCGCCCCAAAGGTTTACTTTCTGAAAAATGACATTAACCAACCGTTGGGATTTTAGCCCCAAATCCGTAAAACGACTTTTACAAAACCCTTGGGATTTTAGCCCCAAATCTCATCAACTCACAGTACACAAGAACGACATCAAAATCCACAAATAAAGGATTTAAAACATAAACCACAAAATACTCTAGAGCCATCCTAGCCAAGTAGGCCAAACGAACAATTTACCTCTTACACACTTAGTCAATGCATGCAATCATGAAAACCGTTCAAAAGCACTCATTTCGGAAATGCCAATATCGAATCACATTTGTAAAAATGCACCACAATTAACCGTGGATCCACCCTCCGTGGACCCCTACCGAGACCCCGTCGGATCTAACCCGTAGTGGTTAAAAGCAAGCTCGCGGATCCACCCTTCGTGAACCCCTACCGAGACCCGTCGAGTCTAACCCGTAGTGAGCATACACACACACACAATTTCTCATACAAAACTACTATGTCAAGATCGTAAGTTCATAAGGATACTTGCTAGAGATGGCCATTAACTCGACACCATTATCAAACTCTTCAAAACACAATAACAAGATTAAATACGGAATACACGATTCCATAACTTTAAACAATAGGAGTATCATAATCAAATCCTTCAACGTTCAAAATAATCAAATCATAATCAATTCCCAAAATACGCCGTTCACAAAACACACACGCATTTGAAAGAAAGCCTTTAACGAGGCCACGAAATCTTTTGAAACTTCATTTCAAACAACCAAACAAACACACCAAGACGATCACCGATCATCATATCCACAAAATAAGAAGAGTATGGGCAAGGTACTTGCCTCAAAATCGATACGCAAGTATTCGACGAACACGGCTCAACGGAAAGCTTCAAACGCCCGATGCTATCGAAAAGGAAGACGACAACGAGCGGAAGGGTTCAACTCGGTTTCTTCATAAGAAACTCGACCCTAACATCATATAATTAATAAATCAATGATCATACGATGAGGAATAATCGTAGAAACGCCCGAAAACCCCTCTAAGACATTTCTGGACACCTTCAAGGCGTCGGTCAAGAACTCGACTCAAACAACGAATCGATACGATCCAACCATGGAATAACAAGGGAAATGATATAATACATCTAAATAATCATCAATCCATCAAAATCCTAAGTTAAATCGGATTAATCGGACGAAAACAACAAAAATACCCAAATTCCCCAAAACTAGATTTCTAGGAAATCTGACCTGATTCGGTAGATTGGAGGATGTTATAGGACGGATGATTGATGATATGAACCTCCAAACTTCATGGATTTATTGTCCAACAACATCTCTACATGATTACCTCAGCTCCAGCCGCGGAATGGAAGAAGAGAAGTGAGAAAATGCTGAAGAAAAACGCTGCCAGGCCTTTTATAGGCTGTCTGCCGGCAGTAGAGTCTTTCGGCCCACCCTATCGGCCGAAAGGCTTCCGGACATGATCGGCCGATACCCATACAGAAATGCCGGCAGTTGAGTCTTTCGGCCCACCCTATCGGCCGAAAGGCTCCTGGACGGTGCCCGACAGCTGACAGTCTTCCACTAAAACGACCATAACTCTCTCGTCCGGACTCCGATTGACTCACCGTTTGAACCATTGGAAAGCTAACTCGATGTTCTATAATATTGCAAAGATTTATAATTTTTGGAGTCACCAAAAATTAATGATGATCTAACAAAGACGAACTCATACTTAGAAAAGTCGTTTAGTAATCCTGAATTCAACAAAGCGACACCGAAACCCGAACCTGAATACGAACCGAAGATACGGTTACGAAGTACTCACAAAGACGAATCTAAGAGCTAGTAGAACACACAATTCCGACCACCCGAAGGCTCGAGATTCGACAACGGAAGGTAATTACCCCAAACTTTGGGAAATTACGAAAATGGCCCAAATGCCCGAAAATCACCATACGTGATCGAATAACCAAACCGAAGTTCACAACACGTCTAACAAAGTTAAACGGACTTGCGGGAAACTCGAAACAGCAGTTTCGGTCGAGATTCGCAAGACTCGAACTCAAGTGCGGAAAAGTCGCTAAAAAGCACAGAACTCAACGAAACGACACCGAAACGAACTCGGATGTCAAAAAGTGTAGAATTAATCATTCTCAGAATGACGAAACGGTCATGAGCGAGTCGTCAAAACGGACTCCGACCGAAAAAAAAGAATTACCGGAAATCGAAAATTGCGGATATTACAATCATAACTTCTCCAGCTCCAAGATTCCTACTTTGTTCCAGATCCTGATTCACGGTACAAATATGAGAACTAGCACCAGAATCCAGTATCCAGGAAGTAGAAAATACAGTAGCAGAACAATTTGTTTCCAAAACTAAAAGTTCTGTACCTGAAGTGCCATGAAGAATCGGACAGTATCTAGCCCAGTGGCCCAGCTCACCGCACTTGAGACAAGCATCCTTCTTCTTCTTGTTCTTAGGAACCATCGGGGCCTTGCCCTTACCCTTAAGGTCCTTAGCTTGTGGTCCAGTCCGCTTCTTGGTCTTTTTCTTCTTATTCTTAGACCTCCGAGGTCCAGAAGAAATCACAAGAGCAGACTCCTTCATCCGCGGAGTCTTCATCTGAGACTGAGCGGTCACAAGTTTGTTCATTAGCCCAGCTAAGTTACATGCAATCTCATTGCAGTTGAAGTTCATAACAAACTGTGAGAAGGAATCAGGGAGAGACTGTATGATAATGTCGGTTTGGAGAGAAGCATCCATTTTAAAATCAAGAGCCTCCAATCTCTCGATCATGGATATCATTTTGAGGACGTGTTCCCCAACCTTATCACCTTCCTTCATCCTAGCACCGAACAGTTGCTTGGATATCTCATATCTAGCAGTTCTGCTGTGCTCACCATAAAGCTCGGTTAAGTGAGATAGAATCTGCCTAGCAGAAGTCATTTTCTCATGAGCTCTCTGAAGCTCATTAGACATGGAAGCCATCATATAAGCACGGACTTTCACATCATCCTTAACCCACTTTTTGTGGTTTTCAATCTCTTCCTGATTGGCTCGGGTCCGCACAGGAGGCGCTGGAATGTCCGTCTCCAAGACGTATCCCAGTGCCTCTATACTGAGGACACTCATCAGATTGCGGAGCCAATCCACAAAGTTAGGTCCCATTAAGGTGTTCTTTTCGAGTAGAATTGCAAGTGGATTCATTGTCATATTGAGATTTGTCTGCATTAAGTATAACAGATTAATTAGTGACTTGTTATATTATGTTCTGAGTATAGAATTAAGGTCTTTTCTATTTTTTTATTACCCAGCTCCCACTATTTTTATCGGAATAACACACTTCCATGTGAAATCCGGAAGTATCGTCGCTCTACTTCATAGTGGTGATCGAGTTCTTTATAAATCTTAATAGAGGGCAACCGAACAGATTTCTAGTCTATTAATTTTCAAAAAGTGGTGTCCAACACCAACCCATCTAATGGATGACTCGATCTTCTTTTTCCCCTTGTTCACTCCCCTCAACCTATAAGGTTTCTATGGTTCGTGAACAAGTTAAGTTTATACCATCGACGCAAATCAGTTTCACAATTGAATCTTATCCGGCAACCTATCAGGTTTCTAGGGATAAAATTTGCTCCAACCGAAGGCATCCAATGCGCTCCCGGTAATTTATCCGTCCTCCCCGAATGACTACCCCGATAACTCGGAAGCATAGCACATCCGGTTTGGATTTCAATTTCCCGAAAACTCGATGGAGGGAAGGAAAACCTTGAAACCTTATAAACTTAATAATTTATCGTGGGAGAATTTTCGCGATTAACGTTACACTTTGCACATTAATCATATTAGCGCGTTTGTGGCATTCGTACAATATGAAACAACCATTCACAACCTAGTTGCTACCAACATGTGGTTCATGGACCGTTCCTAGAAAACAAAAACTCCGTAATCTAATTACAAGTCTTCGTCTTGAATCTTCGTCTTTTCGAAATGTATCCTCCTCCGGTCTTCGTCATTACATATAAATTTTACATCGAAATTGCATCCTAGATACAACTATTTCTAGTAAAATAAATAGGCTCAAAACGGCCTTTACAACCCAATCGAATAAAACGAACGATTCAAAACTAAGTCCACGAACCACATCCCCATTCAAAAGCATTCATCCAATAAATACTATATAAATGGAAAGCGTAGAGATACATTGATCCAATCAACAATACGAACCGATCCAATCGATTCACACAATCGGTAATATAATAACGTTCAAAATAATTCGGTCGACCATAAATATTCCAATTAATCAAATTTCCCTTATAAAATGAAATACCATAAATCATTTTAATCATATTAAATCCAATTTAACATGCGGGAGATTAATTTTTAAGAATACACGGAAAAATCGAGCCGGGGTGAAAACGGGCCAGCATGACCGAGTCACCCTCGGCAGCCTACCGGCAGTCACGCCTGGCTTGGCCGAGTCACGCTCGGAAGATGCCGGCCAGGACACGACCGAGTCACCAGACACGGTCGGGTCGCTGGATGACTTGGCAGACGTTGACACGACCGTGTCACCCAGACACGGTCGAGTCACTTCGGCCGGACACGCCCGTGTCTCGACACGGCCGGGTCTCAAGCGATGCTTTGGCCACCTTTGCGGACACGGCCGTGTCACCGGTGACACGGTCGAGTCACTCTCGTCCAAATTACCCTTTTTGTCCAAAAAGTCGTCTGACGATTCGGGCTAGATTTTCACCGGATATCGATATCAATATTTTCCGACTTTCATATCTTCAATATAAATCATATTTCCCAGAAATTTAAGATTTATATTTAGACATAAACTTACGAAAAATAAAATTATTACGAACGAAAAACATATACCACGATTATGACTAAAATGATTCCAAATCGTTCACCATCTAATCGAGCATTCCAAATGCCAATATCGTATATACGATCGCAAAACCTGTCTCTGATACCACTGTTGGGATTCGGTGCCTAAAACGAAGGCCCAGCGGAAGCGGTAAAACGAAAATTAATTCGATCCGAATCCCTACGAGGATCGATCGAGCTACGTATATACGAATATATAAACGAAAAGCAAGAGTCGTAAGAAACTAACCCTCGAAGTCCGTTGATTAAATGGAAACCTTCTCTTGAGCTATTCCCCAAGCTTTAGTTTGATCTCTACGAGTTCAATCCGCTCCAAGCCCTTGAACGATCCAACGCCGAAAACACCGCGTCTCTACTTGCCACGCGCCGGAAAAACGACCGGAACAACAACACTCGATTAACCTCTAAGGTTACGGCTAGAATCAAGTGGTGAAGCTTTTATTATTATTACACTCTAAGTGTATAATATGTCTCTCTCAATGTATCTTGAATTTTCTCCAAGAAAACTCAAGAACAAAAGTGAAGAAGAAGATGAAGATGAAGACTAAGAAAAATAATTTTCTCTCTCACTTCTTCAAAGCTCACGGCTCGGAATTGTGTAGTAGCCAAGTGAGAGTTTGTCTCCACTTATATTCTTATTCAACTCCCCAAGATATCCTACTTTAGACAATATCACCAAGGTGTGATATTTGTCCCCTTGATTGAACATAAGTCTTCCACCAACATGTGGAGACTATGACCAAGGAAAAGGGGAGGAAAGAGGGGTGGCCATCTAGAAGGAGCCGGGCGAGTTCGGTCCGTTTCGGACTCCCGTGAGTCCAAACAGATAAACTCCGATTCCGTTCCGATATATTTGTGTCGTTTAATTAATCCAATTAATTAAACATATCAAATACAAAATAACATAATTAATTTCTCCAAGAAATAATTATATTTATGAATTAAATTAATCACCCAGTAATTTATTTAATTCATTAGGCCGTAAATCAATTTATCTAATAAATCGATTTAGACATCCAATGTCCGAATTAGATATCCAATATCTAATATTCATAATGAGAGAATTAGCTTTATTTATTCCGTCGTCAATCCTATTGCACGACTCGGTAGGTCCGTCTCAGTCAGCAATGGGAGGAACCAAAGAGTAGTAGCACCACCTAGCCAGCCTGGCGGCCTACACTGTACCCCAACTGAGAACGAATGATTGGGATCATTCAAGAACCATTCTGTCGTGAATACCAGTATACGTATAAACCCTTCTTTCAAATGTCCTGATCAAGTTATAGGGTCACGGTCAGTCAAACCCTATCTGTACTTGACGCTATGCATGCGTTAATGCAAATCGAGATCATCGAGCTGTCGTGTATCTAATACAACTGGCTCCAATGCTTTGGACAAAGACTTATGATCTCATCTGCCAATAACCGCATAGGACATATAACCCGCTCACTAACGGGAGAAAGAATTCTATCTTGGTATTCAGTAGGACATGCTACTTGCCCGTCAAGATGCACGTCGAGGTTGACCCCCGCCTTCCGGTTTACAGGGTCGAACTACTCTAATGAAAAATCTTGACGTCACAAGCATATCCCTACTAAATCCTCAAGTCGAAGGTTCACGAATACCTATCACAACCTTTCGATTCCGTCATTGACTGTCCCGGAGTGAAATCCATGTGACGAATCGAGGGTGAGTCAGTTCGAGTATACTAATCCAATTAGCATACCTATAATGTGTGCTCCCACTAACCATTAGTGTTCGACAGGCACTCTCCTTGTCAAAGAACACGTCATACAAGTCTTCACATAAACTTAACGCCCAGTCAAGTTTCATCGACTTGCGAACGATTAAGTATTTGAGCTATAAACCTTTCTAGTGCCGACCCCCTTATCCAATAAGGAGTGGAACGTTTTGCTCTCAAATACACGGACTAGTTTCTACATGTATATTTACGAGTTAGGAATTCCAGTAACTACCAGTAAATAAAGAAACATCCATTGCCTTATATTGATGATTTACATAATAACAAGTACAATGCCCTCACTCAACATCCTCTGAGTGGCATTCGAGGGCATACTCCTAACAATCTCCCACTTGCACTCAATGCCACACACTATGGTATCTAATACCCATATTCTCCAGATGACGCTCCAAGCTAGTCTGAGAAAGTGGCTTGGTCAGTGGATCGGCGACGTTGTCGGCCGAGTCAACTCTGTGCAGCACAATGTATCCCTTGCGAACAAATTCTCTTACGAGATGATACTTCCTCTCAATATGTTTGGTGCTGTTGTGAAACCTCGGCTCCTTGGCCTGGGCGTAGTGTGGCGCCACCCTTTGAGCCGTACTGTTAGTTAATTCATACAGCATGTTTGATTGCGTATGTTTTCAACAAGATTGGGTTATAATCTAACCGATTCATTTTGATCGAACTTGTGGTTTATACTACATATATATAAGATTGTGTTTATTCAACTCTTGAGGATTGTTGTTCTGTATAACTGACCCCGTTTGGGGATATTGTTTTTCAGGTCATGGCAAGGCAAAGGCACAGGGAGGGCACGTTGATGGCGAGGAGTCCCAATGATACTAGAAGGGGGCCCCAGTCTTTTCAGTCATTTACGTTTCTTTCATTTATTCCGCTGCAGACATTCTGTTTGAATACTCATTTCACTTAGTATTGTATATTTTATCTCCATATAAAATATACATGTATTCTGAAATATCCTGGATGTGTTGTATGAAACTCCTCATCGGAGTAATTATTGTTGTAATGTGGTTTGGTACTACATTTACCCTGTGTAATTCATCAGTTTTCACTTGCCTAGTGGGTCCCAGTCGGGGGTCCACGGCACTGTAATGTCCGCCTAGTTTGGGGTGTTACAAGGGCAACCCATACGGTTTATATTCAATTATTTTTTATAAAGTGGTGTCTAATACCAACCCATCTAATGGATGATTCGATCTTCTTTTACCCCTAGTTCACTTGCCCTCAACCCATTCGGTTTCTATGGCTCGCTGAACTATCTAAGTTTAAACCGTCAACTCCTATTAGTCTGACAATTGAATCTTACCCGGCAACCCATACGGTTTATAGGGGTTTGATTTGTCGCAACCAAAGGCATCTAATGCACTCTAGGAATTTATCAACTTTCCCCAAAAATATTACCCCGACATACTCGGAAGAATAATATTCCAGTTTAGATTTCAATTTTCCATGAGTTTGACGGAGGGTAGGAAACCTCCTAACCTTTATAACTTTGTGTTTGTAAGTGGAAGTATTAACGCGATTATATGTTACACTTTGCACATTAATCCGTTTATAAGCGCGGTTTGTGGTTTGTCAATGATTCAAAATGAAAAACAATAAATAGCAACCTAGTTACTACCAACATATAGCTCATGGACTTTTTCCTAAGTATTCGGCCAAGCCAAATAAAGAAAGGAAAAATACAGTATTGATTCTTCGTCTTCTAGTCGGTCGTCTTCGGTCTTCGTCATAGCCATATGAATAATTACATCATTGTACAATACGTCCTATTATACATATTTTCTAGTAAAAATAAATAGGCTCAAAACGGCCTTTACAACCATATCGAATCGAACAAATCAACAACTAAGTCCACGAGCTATATCACCATCACATAAGGCATTCCATACAACATGTAACGGTAAATGAAATTAAATAATTAACTAATATATTAATCCAATTAATATAAAAATTAATCTATTTAATTTCTACAATATTAATCAAATTAATATTTATAATCGTCATTTTAATCCGTTCAAAGTAATCCGGCCAAAACAATATTCTCGTCTAATAATTTCCCTTAATAAAAAAATATTCCAAATATTTTATTAAATCCAATTAAATCCAATTTAAATTTCGGAAATTATTACAACGAAATATAAACACAAAAATGGAGTCCCGGAAAATCCAGTATCAGGCCCAGCCCACAGCCCGATTCAAAATCGGGCCGAAAACCCGAGAACCGCCCGGACCGAGTCACTCTCGGCCACTGCCCGGCAGGCTGGCCGAGCTGCTACAGTAGCCTACCGAGTCACTCTCGGCCGGCCAGGCAGCAGTCCAGTAAGCTGCTGCCGGCAGCTGCGTCTTCGTGCGGTATTCGTGTTTAACCCCCGTTTTTCTCATTTTTTCGACTCGCTTCCAAAACGAAAAAGTTTCTTAACTTCATGAAGAACTTATAAATCAACATAAATCAAAATTTTCAGATTTATAATTCACATAAAATAGTCGAAACTTGACTTACTATGAACGATTAAATATCTTCGATTATATCTATTATGATTCTAAATCATAAACATCATCAAATAACATTCCAAATGCAAAGATGATCGTATATACGATATATTTAACCTTGCTCCGATACTACTGTTGGGATTCCACAGAAAATAAATACAGCGGAAGAATAAACGGAATCCCTAAGAGGATCGATCAAGTAACGTATATACGAAAAGAAATACGAAGATCAATTAATCAAAGTCCCATACCTTTGATGTCTCTGAAAAACCTTCGTATGATGATGATGATGATGATGATGATGATGAAGAGCCCTTCGTTCCAAACACCGAAATCATGGTGCCTCTACTTTACACGCCGGAACTTGACGAAAAAATCAGCAAACTTCCTTTCTCTAAGAATGCGGCTAGGGAAGCTTGTAGGAATTTTTCTCTCGATTTTTTTTCTACTAATAACTTGTCTCTAAGATCAAGTATATGCTGTAGAAAATTTTTCTCACTCTTGATGCTCTCTCTAAAACGAAATTTTCACTTGGGGAAGAAAGAAGGAGACTTTTATGATTAAAAGACTTTCTTTTCACAAATGATTACAAGCCTCACATGTAGAAGATGCTTTTAAAAGCATCTCTACACCTCACATGATCCCACAAGTATATTATATAATGAGAGAGAGAGAGACAAAGTAGAGAGGAGGGGGGGCTTATAGGGAATCTTCCAAGAAATGGGTCGAGTTAATTCGGCTCGTGTATTGGATGTTCGTCAAACGAATCCCTCGTGAATCGGATGTCCATAAAACGAATCCGTTTTATTTCCAATGTGTTTATACTAATTAATTAATCCAATTAATTAGTTATATCAAACACAAATATACATTTCTCTAAGAAATATAATTTATGAATTAAAGTAATCACCGAGTAACTTACTTACAATTCATAAGACCGCTATTTGATTTATCCGATAAATCACTAATATATATAATATTATAAGAGAGATTATTAATTCATATTTACCCGTCAATGATCCTGTTGCGCGACTCTGTAGGTCCGTCTCAGCCGGCATTGGGAGGAATCAATGAGTGCAGGCAGCACTTAGCCAGCCTAGCGGGCCGCACTGTAAACCCCGACTGAGAACGAATGAACGAATCATTCCAGAACCATTATGTCATGAATACCATATACGTATAGACCCTTCATCAGATGTCTCGGTCAAATCTTCGGGTCACGGTAAAGTCAAACCCTACTGTTGACTAGACTCTATACATGTGTTAACACAAATCAAGACCGACTGATTAATAGTGTATCTAATACGACTATATCAGAATGCTTTGGCCAAAGACTTATGATCTTATTCGCCATTAACCGTATAGGACATTCGGCTGCTCACTAACAGGAGATAGAATCCTTTCTTGGCGTACAGTAAACACTGCTACCTGCCCGTATAGTCCGCACTTCGAGGTCGACTCAGCAATTAAGCAAATGAGTCTAACTACTCTAATGACAAACTAAACGTCACAGGTACATCTTCTACTGAACCCTCAAGTCAAAGGTTGACGTATACTATCACAACATTTCGATTCGTCATCGACTCTCCGAGAGTGAATACCGTGTGACTGAATCGAGTATGAGTCATGTTCGAGTATACTGGTCCCACCAATATACTTATAACTATGCTATCAAGACGTGCACCCGTCCTAGCATCAGTTATACAAGTCTTATTAAAACTTAATGTCCTGTTAAGTTTTATCGACTTGCGAACTAGTTAAGCATTCGAGCTCTAAACACTTCTAGTGCCTATCTCCTTATCTCCATAAGAAGTAGAATGTTCACTCTCAAATGCAAGGACTATTATTCTATATACCAAATCACAATTCCAGTGATATACAATAATATAGAAATAATAATTGCCTTATTAAATATAATATTCATAATTACAATACAATTGCTCTCACTCTCTCATCCTCTGAGTGGCATTCGAGGGCATATATTCCTAACAATCTCCCACTTGCACTCAATGCCACAAACTATGGTATCTAATACCCATACTCTCTAGATGTCTCTCTAAGACCTTCTGAGATAGTGGCTTGGTAAGCGGATCGGCAACGTTATTTCTTGTGTCTACTCTCTGCAGTGTAACATTCCCATCCCGAACCATTTCTCTAACAAAATGATATTTTCTCGCAATATGTTTGGTGTTGTGGTGAGCCCTAGGCTCCTTAGCCTGTCTGTGACTCCGTTGTTGTCACAAAGCGATGTCACGGGCTTCTCCGCATTAGGAACCACTTGAAGTTCCTCGGTGAACTTCTTTATCCAAAAGCTTCTTTAGCGACCTCCGTGGCTGCCTGATATTCGGCTTGACATGTAGAGATAGCAGTCGAACTTTGCTTGGCACTTCTCCAAGAAACTGCCCCACCATTCAGCGTAAAGATATACCCTGATGTGGACATCTAAGCATCCATGTCCCCCGAAAAATATGAGTCTGTATAACCCATCACTCTTAGTTCTCCACCGCCGTATGTAAGAACCAAGTATTTAGTCCTCCTTAGGTACTTAAGAATGTTCTTTCTGGATCCAATTTTTACGCCTGGATTTGGTAGGCCCGACTTACTACGCTCACAGCATAGGCAATGTCTGGTCTAGTGCAAATCATTGCATACATAAGGCTACCTACTGCCGAAGCATAAGGTACCTTGCTCATTTCCTTTCTATCTTCCTCACCTTTAGGACACATCTTTAAGGAAAGTTTTGCACCATGTTGCATAGGTAGAAACCCTCTTTTAGAATCTTCCATCCTAAATCTCTTCAGGATCTTTTCTATGTAGAGGGCTTGGGAAAGACCTAACATTCTTTTCGCTCTATCCCGGTAGAGACGAATACCCAGAATATAGGTTGCTTCTCCCAAGTCTTTCATTGAGAACTCTTTAGAAAGCCAAGCTTTCACAGAACTGAGCATTCCTACGTCGTTTCCTATAAGTAGAATGTCATCTACATATAGTATTAAGAACGCAATTTTGCTCCCACTAACCTTCTTGTAAATACAGGGCTCTTCTTCGTTTTGGACAAAATTAAACTCTTTGACTGTCTCGTTAAAACGAAGATTCCAACTCCGTGAAGCTTGCTTCAGTCCATAAATGGCACTCTGAAGTTTGCATACTTTATGAATATTGGTTTGAGATATGAATCCCTTAGGCTGTTCCATGTAAATCTCCTCCTCGAGGAATCCATTTAGGAATGCTGTTTTCACATCCATTTGCCATATTTCATAATCTAAGTGGGCTGCTATAGCAAGCATCATGCGAATAGACTTAATCATAGCTACAGGCGAGAAGGTCTCGAAGTAATCGATTCCTTCTCTTTGGGAATAACCCTTTGCCACAAGCCTGGCCTTATAGGTATCAACCTTGCCATCTCCATCAGTATTTCTCTTATAGATCCATTTGTTTCCAATAGGCATTATGTCTTTAGGACGATCTACTAAAGTCCAGACCTGATTAGCATGCATTGAGTCTATCTCAGCTTCCATAGCTTCTTGCCACTTGGTGGAGTCAACGTCTACCATCGCTTGGTCGTATGTAGAAGGATCATTCTCTTGACTACTTTCTGTCATCTCATGGACACCTGGTTCCTCTTGATGCAGATAGCCATACCTCTCAGGTATTTGAGAAATTCTACTAGACTTGCGAGGTTGTGTTTGTATTTCAGAAGGTTGGGTTCTAATATCTTGCATAGGTGTCTCATTTGGTGTTTCTTTTATTTCTTCCAAAGAAATATTTCTACCTGCCCCTCCTTCCTGAATAAACTGATCTTCCAGGAAGTGTGCTTGTATAGCAACGATGATCCTATGATCTTCGTGCATGTAGAATAGATATCCCATGGAATCCCCTGGATATCCTATGAAATGACCTTTCACAGACCTAGTTTCCAATTTCTCTACTTTAGTCTTCTTGACATAAGCAGGGCATCCCCAAATCCTAATGTGATTAAGACTTGGTTTCCTACCTCTCCACATCTCATGGGGAGTCTTAGGAACGGATTTGGAAGGACATCTGTTCAAGATATGCACAGCAGTAAGGAGTGCGTAACCCCACAGATAAATCGGTAGATCAGTATAGTTAAGCATGGAGCGAACCATGTCCAACAAGGTTCGGTTCCTTCTTTCTGATACACCATTTAATTGTGGAGTAGCTGGAGGAGTGAATTGTGACACTATTCCTTGTTCTTTTAAGAACTCATCAAATTCGGTACTCATGTACTCACCACCCGGTCTGACCGAAGAGTCTTAACACGGTTACATGTTTGATTTTCAACTAGGGCTTTAAATTCCTTGAATTTATCAAAAGCTTCAGACTTATGTTTCATTAGGTACACGAATCCATACCTGGTATGGTCATCAGTGAATGTAATGAAATATTGAGAACCGTCTCGTGCCATTTCAAAAGGGCCACAGACGTCGGTATGGATCAATCCAAGTTTTTCAGCAGCTCTTTCAAAAGTCCCTGCGAAGGGTAACTTAGTCATTTTGCCTTGAAGGCAAGATTCACAAGCTGGATAGGGATCTGATCCCAATGGACCTGTACGCCCATCTTTCTCCATTTTATGAACCTTGAGTCGACCGATATGACCAAGTCTAAGATGCCACTTAAGTGCTTGGTTTGTTTCATCCCTACCACGCTTCCTAGTTATAGTGTTCACGATTATTTTATTCTTTAAATTTAAATGGTATAAACCATTTAATAATGTATGATACCAACCAATTTATTTCGAAATAAATACGACAGGACCCATCTCCAATAAAGAAGTGAAATCCCTTTCGGTCCATGGCCGGAATTGATACAATATTCTTGTGCCCCTTGGGCAAAACAAGTATTTCATCTAAAGTAAGAATAAAACGATTCTAAATCCAACATAAGGGATCCGATTTGAAGCCTCGACACTATGCCCACTTGGCGGTGACCATCACCTCCCCGAATCCGACTTCCTACGCCGTTCCAGATCTGATTCATTGTACAAATGTGAGAACTCGCACCGGAATCAAGTATCCAAGAAGTAGAATATACAATCTGAGAACAATTTGTTTCTAAAACCGGTAGTTACATGCACGAAGGCGCATTACGGTCAAGCTTTGGACAATACCTCTTCCAGTGTCCTAGCTCACCGCAGTTGAGGCATACATCCGTTTTCTTGGCCCCCTTGCTCTTTTGAACCATTGGGGCCTTGCCCTTTCCCTTGTCGATCTTGGCTATTGGACCTAACTGCTTCTTGTTCTTTTTCTTCTTATTCTTGGACTTCCAAGACCCAGAAGAAATCACAAGTGCAGCTTCCTTTCCCTTTGTCTTCATCTGAGACAGTCGTCAGTTTGTTCATTAGCCCAGCTAAGTTACATGCAATCTCATTGCAGTTGAAGTTCATGACAAATTGTGAAAAGGAGTCAGGAAGTGACTGCAGGATAAGGTCAGTTTGGAGAGATGCATGCATCTGAAAATCAAGAGCTTTCAATCTCTCAATCATCGAGATCATCTTGAGGACATGGTCCCCAACCCTCTCTCCTTCCTTCATCCTGGCGCCGAATAATTGCTTTGATATCTCATATCTAGCAGTTCGGCTATGCTCTCCATAGAGCTCAGCCAGGTGCGCTAAGATGGCTCGTGAAGACGTCATCTTTTCATGGGCACGTTGAAGCTCATTGGTCATTGAGCCTAACATGTACCCTCACACTCTTATGTCGTCTTTTACCCATTTCTCATGGGCATCGACATCTTCCTGATTGGCTCGTGTTCTTGCAGGAGCCGCTGGGATGTCCGCCTCCAAGACGTATACCAGCATTTCCATAGTTAGGACAATCCTCAAGTTCCGAAGCCAGTCCACATAGTTTGGACCAGTCAGGACGTTCTTTTCAAGTAGTATAGCGAGTGGGTTCATTGTCATATTGAGAGTTTTGTTAACTGCAGAGAATAATTTGAGATTCGTTAGTGTTTGTTTAATTATGATCCGAGTAAAGAATTTAAGGACTTCCTTTATTCATAACTTGGCTCCCACTATTTTATCGGCATTTACACACTCCCATGTTAAATCCGGAAGTCTTGGGTGACTTCATAGTGGTGATCGATTTCTTTACAAAGTTTAATAGAGGGCAACCCATACGGTTTATATTCTATTATTCTTTATAAAGTGGTGTCTAATACCAACCCATCTAATGGACGATTCGATCTTCTTTTACCCCTAGTTCACTTGCCCTCAACCCATTCGGTTTCTATGGCTCGCTGAACTATCTAAGTTTAAACCGTCAACTCCTATTAGTCTGACAATTGAATCTTACTCGGCAACCCATACGGTTTATAGGGGTTTGATTTGTCACAACCAAAGGCATCTAATGCACTCTAGGAATTTATCAACTTTCCCCAAAAATATTACCCCGACATACTCGGAAGAATAATATTCCGGTTTAGATTTCAATTTTCCATGAGTTTGACGGAGGGTAGGAAACCTCCTAACCTTTATAACTTTTTGTTTGTAAGTGGAAGTATTAACGCGATTATATGTTACACTTTGCACATTAATCCGTTTATAAGCGCGGTTTGTGGTTTGTCAATGATTCAAAATGAAAAACAATAAATAGCAACCTAGTTACTACCAACATATAGCTCATGGACTTTTTCCTAAGTATTCGGCCAAGCCAAATAAAGAAAGGAAAAATACAGTATTGATTCTTCGTCTTCTAGTCGGTCGTCTTCGGTCTTCGTCGTAGCCATATGAATAATTACATCATTGAACAATACGTCCTATTATACATATTTTCTAGTAAAAATAAATAGGCTCAAAACGGCCTTTACAACCATATCGAATCGAACAAATCAACAACTAAGTCCACGAGCTATATCACCATCACATAAGGCATTCCATAAAACATGTAACGGTAAATGAAATTAAATAATTAACTAATATATTAATCCAATTAATATAAAAATTAATCTATTTAATTTATACAATATTAATCAAATTAATATTTATAATCGTCATTTTAATCCGTTCAAAGTAATCTGGCCAAAACAATATTCTCGTCTAATAATTTCCCTTAATAAAAAAATATTCCAAATATTTTATTAAATCCAATTAAATCCAATTTAAATTTCGGAAATTATTACAACGAAATATAAACACAAAAATGGAGTCCCGTAAAATCTAGTATCAGGCCCATTGACCCGGCCGATTCAAAATCGGGCGAAAACCCGAGAACCGCCCGGACGAGTCACTCTCGGCCTTGCCGGCAGTGGCCGAGCTGCTCTGATAGCCTACCGAGTCACTCTCGGCGGCGAGCGGCGATCCGATGAGCTGCCGCATTGCGTCTTAAATGCGGTATTCGTGTTTAACCCCGTTTTTCTCATTTTCTCGACTAAACACAAAAGCGAAAATGTTTCTTAACTTCATGAAGAACTTATAAATCAACATAAATCAAAATTTTCAGATTTATAATTCACATAAAATAGTCGAAACTTGACTTACTATGAACGATTAAATATCTTCGATTATATCTATTATGATTCTAAATCATAAACATCATCAAATAACATTCCAAATGCAAAGATGATCGTATATACGATATATTTAACGTTGCTCCGATACCACTGTTGGGATTCCACAGAAAATAAACGCAGCGGAAGAATAAACGGAATCCCTAAGAGGATCGATCAAGTAACGTATATACGAAAAGAAATACGAAGATCAATGAATCAAAGTCCCATACCTTTGATGTCTCTGAAAAACCTTCGTATGATGATGATGATGATGATGAAGAGCCCTTCGTTCCAAACACCGAAATCACGGTGCCTCTACTTTACACGTCGGAACTTGACGAAAAAATCAGCAAACTTCCTTTCTCTAAGAATGCGGCTAGGGAAGCTTGTAGGAATTTTTCTCTCGATTTTTTTCTACTAATAACTTGTCTCTAAGATCAAGTATATGCTGTCGAAAATTTTTCTCACTCTTGATGCTCTCTCAAAAACGAAATTTTCACTTGGGGAAGGAAGAAGGAGACTTTTATGATTAAAAGACTTTCTTTTCACAAATGATTACAAGCCTCACATGTAGAAGATGCTTTTAAAAGCATCTCTACACCTCACATGATCCCACAAGTATATTATATAATGAGAGAGAGACAAAGTAGAGAGGAGGGGGGGCCTTATAGGGAATCTTCCAAGAAACGGGTCGAGTTAATTCGGCTCGTGTATTGGATGTTCGCCAAACGAATCCCTCGTGAATTGGATGTCCGTCAAACGAATCCGTTTTATTTCCAATGTGTTTATACTAATTAATTAATCCAATTAATTAGTTATATCAAACACAAATATACATTTCTCTAAGAAATATAATTTATGAATTAAAGTAATCACCGAGTAACTTACTTACAATTCATAAGACCGCTATTTGATTTATCCGATAAATCACTAATATATAATATTATAAGAGAGATTATTAATTCATATTTATCCGTCAATAATCCCGTTGCGCGACTCCGTAGGTTCATCTCAGTCGGCATTGGGAGGAATCAATGAGTGCGGGCAGCACTTAGCCAGCCTAGCGGGCCGCACTGTAAACCCCGACTGAGAATGAATGAACGAATCATTCCAGAACCATTATGTCATGAATACCATATACGTATAGACCCTTCATCAGATGTCCCGGTCAAATCTTCGTGTCACGGTAAAATCAAACCCTACTGTTGACTAGACTCTATACATGTGTTAATACAAATCAAGACCGACTGATTAATAGTGTATCTAATACGACTATATAAGAATGCTTTGGCCAAATACTTATGATCTTATTCGCCATTAACCGTATAGGACATTCGCCTGCTCACTAAGAGGAGATAGAATCCTTTCTTGGCATACAGTAAACACTGCTACCTGCCCGTATAGTCCGCACTTCGAGGTCGACTCAACAATTAAGCAAATGAGTCTAACTACTCTAATGACAAACTAAACGTCACAGGTACATCTTCTACTGAACCCTCAAGTCAACGGTCCACGTATACTATCACAACCTTTCGATTCGTCATCGACTCTCCGAGAGTGAATACTGTGTGACTGAATCGAGTATGAGTCATGTTCGAGTATACTGGTCCCACCAATATACTTATAACTATGCTATCAAGACGTGCACCCATCCTAGCATCAGTTATACAAGTCTTATTAAAACTTAATGTCCTGTTAAGTCTTATCGACTTGCGAACTAGTTAAGCATTCGAGCTCTAAACACTTCTAGTGCCTATCTCCTTATCTCCATAAGAAGTAGAATGTTCACTCTCAAATGCAAGGACTATTATTATATATACCAAATCACAATGCCAGTGATATACAATAATATAGAAATAATAATTGCCTTATTAAATATAATATTCATAATTACAATACAATTGCTCTCACTCTCTCATCCTCTGAGTGGCATTCGAGGGCATATATTCCTAACAATGTCAACCTACTTCGGTCGATTCTCCGCATTGTTCTTATTCGAGGCAAGTACCTTGCCCATACTTTTCCTAGTTTGTGGATATGAAGATCGGTGATCGTCTTGGTGTGTTTGTTGGTTGTTTGAAATGAAGTTTCAAAGGATTTCGGTTTGGCCATGTTAAAGGCTCTCTTTCAAAATGCGTGTGTATTTTGTGAACGGTGTGTTTGGGAATTGATTATGATTTGATCATTTTGAACGTTGAAGGCTTTGATGATATCCCTGTTGTTTAAAGTTATGGAATCGTGTATTCCGTATTTAATCTTGTTATTATGTTTTTGAAGAGTTTGATAATGGTGTCGGATTAGTGGCCATCTCTAGTAAGTATTCTTGATGAACTTACATTCTTAGCATATTAGTATTGCATGAGTAACGTGTGTGTGTGTATGCTCACTATGGGTTAGATCCGACGGGATCTCGGTAGGGGTCCACAGAGACATGGATCCGCGAGCTTGCTTTTAACCACTATGGGTTAGATCCGACGGGGTCTCGGTAGGGGTCCACGGAGGGGTGGATCCACGGTTAATTGTGGTGCATTTTGCAAATTTGTTTCGATATTGGCATTTCCGGAAATGAGTGCTTTTGAACGGTTTTCATGATTGCATGCATCGACTAAGTGTGTAAGAGGGAAGTTGTTCGTTTGGCTTACTTGGCTAGGATAGCACTAGAATATTTTGTTGTTTGTGTTAAATCCTTTATTTATGGATTTTGATGTTGGGAGACGAACCTTGTGGTCGTTCTTGTGTACTGTAAGTTGATGAGATTTGGGGCTAAAATTCTAATGGTTTTGTAAAAGTCATTTTACGGATTTGGGGCTAAAATCCCAACGGTTTGGTAAAGGTCATTTTTTGGAAAGTAAACCTTTGGGGCGGTAACCCCTTTCATATTTTGGGTTTTGAAAAGTAGGATTTGATAATCCTAAATCGTTTCCTATTAAAACTCCCGATGGTATTTCAAATCATTTTATAAATTGTTTCCCTTGATATTTTGATCTTGAAATTTTGGGAAGTCTTTACTCAAACTCTCGCCCCGGGAAGTGTTCATCTTGTTGTATTTGAATCTTTGAGGATTCCGGATAATTATAGTTCGTGGAATGTGAATTGTATGACTCATATTTTTGCACTTGTACTTGTACTAGCAAAACAGTGGAGTTTTGCTAACCCCCGAGTATTCGGGGGTGGATGTCTATTTTTGCATTCAGGTTTTGGAGCATAACACAGGGTCGGCACGAAGGATGATGAAAGATGATCGATACTAATCACATGAGGAACCGTATATTGTTTATTGGTTCGGTTGTACTTTATTTTCTGCTGCTATATTTTTCCCGTTGTACGGGTGTTGTTACCCAAAATATTATCCGGAGATAGTATTGCTGGAATGATCGAGTAACCAACAAGAGGGGGAGCACGTCCGTGAGAAATTAAATGACACAAGATTTGCCGGGGTTGTTAATCCCGGGCTTGAATGCTCTCGCGAGATTTTATTAATACGTATACTGTTGAGTACAAATATTAATGTTAGAATCTATCACAAAGAGTGTAAAGATTTCTAGTTTTCTAAGCTGTGGAGCGTATAGAATGCCGGAAGAATCAGATATGGAGTTCTGTGAATTCTTGCTATGGGAGTTCTGTGTATGAGAATGTCTTTCTCTTTCTCTCTCTTGCTTTCTGTATTTTTCAAAGCCCTTATCCTGTGTTATGGACCTCCTATTTATAGGAGACAAAGTCCCTGGGGGCCCTCCCGCGATCGCAGGCGATCGTCTTTATTTATATTATAATAAGACGGTCGATCGTCCCGTTGCGTGGGGCTTTTCCCTTAAAGTCTGCGGTTGTTACTGACAGCCGGCTGTACGGTCTGATGGGGAACTTGCATGCGTCCTGAGCCGCTGTCACCCACCTTTTCGGCGGCCCTGTTGGTAGGTGAGGTAGGTGACAGACTGTGATCACAGGTCTTGTCTGTCAGCACCTTTTGCAGGTCTGCGGCCCTGTTGGTAGGTGAGGTAGGTGACAGGCTGTGGGCACACATCTTGTCTGTCAGCACCTTTTGAGATCTGCACGTGGGTCCCAGCCCGAGATTTGGGCTTTGATGACTTTTGACGGATGGTGGATTAATACGTGGCACGAGACGATCGCCAATCAACAAAAGACGATCGCCAATCAACAAAAGACGATCGCCAGTCAACAAAAGACGATCGCCGTGGGTGCCGACTTATGGGTGTTTGCCAAGAGTATATTTCTTATGGTAGACTCCCCGACTGCTATGACGATCGCCTTCGAGGCGTGTTTAAATCCCGCACAACAATTGCCCCCCAGCTCGGCTCGATGTTGAAAACGTGGGGTGAGGTGGCACTGTTTGGCGATCGCCAATGTTTTAGACGACCGGGCGATCTGATTTCAAATTTGGACGATCTCCTTTTGCGCTGGGAGCGGCGGGAAAAGAAGGCGGGCTCTCGAAACAATGCAAGGACACGCGTCGCGTTTCTATTGAGGGAGCCCGACGGTTCGTCAGACTTTGTCGTTTGGCGTGCCCTCGAAAAGACGCGTACGCGGGATTCGAGGGCTGCATTTATTGAGTTCCCCAACTGTCGGTTGTATCCCAGCCCTCGGACTTTCGCCTATTTGCACAGAGACCCCCGCCTCCATCTATAAAAGGGGCTAGGGCAACTCCATTTTCATTTTTCACGCGTCCTTGCCTTCCTGCTGAAACTCTGCAGAAATTTCCGAAGCTTGTTGTGTCGACCGTCTTCCTTTCTTTAGGTAAGAAACCCAATTTTCTTTCTCCCTTAATTTTTTAAGGATATGTCGGGAGGATCTAAGATCTTCGAGGCCGGAAGCACTTCTGCCGCCGCAGCTTCTCCGTACCGGGAGGGAATTCCTGTGGGAATCCCCGTGGAAACGGCCGTAGAGGCTATCTGTGCGGGGATTGCACCCGCGGAGCTTGAGGAGCTTTTCAACGAGGCCGTAGTGGTGGGATCTGCGGCGGCGGAGGAGCGAGATGCATCGCCGGTGGAAGAAGACGAACCGATGCGTTTGTCTTGGGAAAAAGATAGCGTCTCCAGCCCCGTCTATACGGCTTTTGCTAAACTTATGGAGGGGATTGCCGGGCCCTGTCCGGAGTTTGATTTCGAGGCTTACTCCGCCGCTCACCCCTACGAACATGTGAAGCGGACGGAGTTTCGGGCTGCTGACCCGTCTCAATGGACTCTTGGTCAGATTCGGAGTTCGGCGACCTGGAAGGACATGACCCACTGGAGGGTCAAATATCATATCCCCTCTGATGTGTCATTGCACGTGCCCGCCGAGAACGAACGTGCTGACCAGCCTCCCGAGGGTATGGTCGCCATCAACGAAATGACCCTGGCTTCCGGACTGCGGTTTCCCTTGCCTTTTGCTGTCTCGTATCTTCTAATCGCCTGGAATTTGGCGCCACTTCAGTTGACGCCGAACGCCTGGCTGCAGATTATCAGCACATTGACATTGTTTGGCGGTCACAGGCTGTTTCGCTTGCCTTCTGCGCTGGAGATGAATTATCTTTTTAAGCTGACTGTGCAGAAGGGATCGACCGGCGGTTACCATATCCAAGGTCGCCTGGGTAGGGTGGTCATTGGGGTGCCGAACAAGGCTCGGGGTGACCTGACAAAGTGGTGCTGGGTTGGTGGTGCATGGAGGTCGGCATCGAGCGAATCGCCGGAGGAGGAGTTGGATATCCCCACCATTTTTCGGGAGAGGAATCCAAGTAAGGGTTTCCATTCTCCCTTTATTTGGATACTCCTTGGACTGATCTAATTTATTTCCCTTTTTGCAGGATTCCTTGTTCCATCGATCGACGATCTCCCCTTTGATTTCTCGATTGTCTGGGAGCGGATTCGCGCATTGCCGGATTTCTATAAAGACGTTCAATCAGTCAGCCACGAATCTCATCGGTTAGGAGCTCGACTGTTTCGCTTCCCTCGCCACTTGAAGGCCCCTGGTATGACTTTTCATCTACTCTCTTCTGCGTGGCGATCGTCTCGAAGAGGTCGCCATGTCTAAGTAAGTGTCTAACTTGTTTGAGTTTCTTCTTTGGCAGAGATTTATTTTCCCCGTTTCGACGAGCTACCGCAGGAGATCGCCATGTCTAATCCCGGTTTTATCGGTCGCCTTCATCTGGGAAAGAAAACGGGTCGCGTTGCTGCGACGTCGTCTCGCCCTGCCCCTGTGGTGAGGCCCGCTGCGGTGCCGGTCGCCGAACTGGAATCTCAAGGTGAGGAACAACTTCAGCGCAACCGCAAGAGGCGGAGGCCGGAGGGGTCCCTTCTGTCGGCTGAGGCGGATTTAGCTATTTTGGAGCCTCCGACCGCCGCTCCCCCCGTTTCTTCTGTCCCGATGGCGGAGGGGTCTGGTCCCAGGCCATCGGCGTCCAGCTCCAGGTCACCTGCCGGCTACTTGAAAAGGACGGCGATCGCTGAAGCCGAGACTTCTCGGGGAAAGCCCTATTTCGGCCGTGATCCAGAGCTGGTCAACAGGTGAGATTGGTTTGAACTTTCCGAGTTAGGCATTCTGAGTGAGGTATAGGCTAACTCCTTGGTTTCTTTGGTTTGTGCTGCAGGGTTCGTCTCGCCGATCCGGACGTCTCTCCCATGGTGCTGGACTTTTTGTCGAGCAAGGCTCCGCAAGCATCTCTCGACGTCCCAACTTACATCCAGCAGGCTATCACCTCTCTGCCCAAGGCACAGGCGGCCGATCTTGATGCGATCGCTCGTCGTCGATCTGGAGATGCCATGCAGGCGACCCTTGCCCTGGCTCTCCAGACGGCGACGATGGCCGTCCAAGCCACTAGGGATTTTGAGGGGCGACCCTCCACTGCCCGTCTCCATAGCGACCTCGAGGCCGCCCGGAACAAAAATATTGAGGCTGCCAACCGGATCCAGTCTATGGAGGAGTTTGAGGAGACGGCCAAAAGGGCTAAGCAGGACGTTGACCGATTGAAGCTGGAGCTGAGCCGCTCTAAGGAGGCTGCCGACCGGTCCCGTGATAAAGAGAAGGAAACCCGCCAGAAGTACGCGGCGTCGCAGGAGGAGGCGGCCGGACTGAAGGCGATGGTGGATCGGCTCAGCGGTGAGCTGGACGCGGCGAAGAAGGAGCTGGAGAAGGCCCAGGGTGAGAATGCCGCCAAGGTTGTCGAGCTGGCGGAGGCTGAGAAGACGGCCGTGGAGTTGAAGGGCCAACTGAAGGCGATCGAGACCGATCCCTACCAAAATGTGGCGCTCGCCGGCGAGTTCGCCTATTACTTGGCCTATGCTGACGCTGTTCGAGCCGCTAAAAAGGCAGGGATCAAGATCGATCCCTTGATGGAGAGCTTCAAATCCTATGTCCTCGAGCATCCTCTGCACCCGGAGTTCTCCTTGCCGATCCTTGACTTAGTCGACTTCGGGATCGACTTGAGTTGGTATACGGGTAAACTCATTCATCCCGAGGCCGAAGCAGATCCGCAACCTGAGGGCGATGGTCAGCCGGCGGGGCCTTGAGAGACATTTTGTTTTCCTCTGTAACTTTGTACTTTTTGTTTTCCTTTTGTAATGCCTTCGGGCCCCGTAATGTACGAAACTTGCGTTATGAATAAAATGTTCTTCTTTTCATACGATCGCCTTTGAATGTTTGCGTGCAATTTTTACAAGTACGTGTATGATTGCTTTCGACGTTTTGTTCATCCGATCGATTGCCTGAGTGTTGAAAGCATTGATATGTTTTGAATCGGAATTCTTACTTGTAATTTTTGTCGGACGACTCCGATCGTCCTGCGCGTGTTTGAGCGAATGTGTTTGAGTGAAACCGATCGTGCGTGGTTCCTTTTTGTTCGATCGTATTTGGGATTAGCTCGACCCATCTCTGCCCCCTTGTTTTTGTTTACTTATTGTAAGTAAGGAAACAAAAACTAGCTTGTCCGGCGGGCTATCTTCAGTTTTGTCGGTTCTGGAGAATTATGTACGGTTGGGGTGTTCGATGGACCGACCTCCCTAATCGTGTCTTTGTGTGCGAGGGATGTTGTGTATCCCGCGACTCACTTTTTGTGAGGGTCCTCCGTTAGGCTACGCCTGCCTTGTGTTAAAACGAAAGGTGGGCGATCTTGGTCTGGAGGAGTCCTTGCGCGGGGCGTCGTCGGTTTATTCGACTCCACGTCCGCGGCTTGTCAGCTCTGCTTCCACATCGGCCCGCCATGAAGATGGCGACCCTCGACGGTGTACGTTGAGACGGGGGTAGTGGCACGTCGCATTGTCCGGGTTCACCATGTTAGATGATGAACCATTGAGGGAGGGCGATCGTGTCCACTGATTAGTTTTGGAGGGTCCTTCGGCTACGCCGGCCTCGTATTTAAACGAAGGGCGGGCGATCTAAGCCCAAAGGAACCTTGCATGGGCGAAGCTGTCGGTTCCATCGACCTCCAGGGCCATGGCTGTATTGTTTTCTACCTCGGATTGTCATTCTTGAACGACGATCCTCGACGGTATGTAATATGCTAGTGGGGCGATCGCCAGAATAGATGGGATAGAGAACAAAAATATTTCATTATATTCCTTGTACATTTGGCAGTTGAAAATGAATACAAAGTTATCATTGATAGTATTTCTTCAGATGTACGGCGTTCCAGGAATATCGGTCCGGAGCACCGTTAGGGTGTTCCAGCTCGTAGGCTCCCTTAGTTAGCCATTTCGATATTCTGAAGGGGCCTTCCCAACTTGGTCCAAAGACACCCGTGTGGGTTTGGATCTTCTTGAGGACGAGATCGCCCACTTGAAACCGCCTTTCCCTGACCTTCGAATTGAAGAACTTTTCGGACCTCCTTTTGTGGATAGTGTTCTTCATTTTCGAGGTCAGTTGTCGTTCTTCGAGCATGTCGAGGTCGATCCGCCGGGCCACATCATTATCGATCGTCATCTCTTGCTCGGTTCGATGGCTGAGGATGGCGATCTCCGAAGGAATCACCGCTTCTGTTCCGAAGGCGAGGGCGAATGGGGTTTCGCCCGTTGAATTACGGGTCGTTGTTCGGTAAGACCACAAAACGTCTGGGAGCTCGCTCGCCCATCGTCCTAGCCTGGATTCGAGTTGCGCTTTAATTGTGTGTTTGAGGATCCTGTTCACTGCCTCTACCTGGCCGTTCGTCTGAGGGTGATAGGGAGCCGAGAACAACCTTTTGATTCCCCACTTCTCACAGAATTGCATGACTTCTAAGCCGTCGAACTGCTTTCCATTGTCGGAGATGATGGCCTGGGGTAGACCGAATCGGCATATGATGTTTTTCCAGATAAATTTGATCACTTGCTCTTGGCCAATCTTGTTGAGCGGTTCGGCCTCTGCCCATTTGGTGAAATAGTTGACCCCTACGATGGCGAACTTACAGCCTCCTGTAGCCGTCGGTAAGGGACCTATAAGGTCGATGCCCCATTGCGCGAATGGCCATGGGCTGTACATTGAGGTGAGCTACTCGGGGGAGAGTTTAATACTTGGTCCCATTACTTGACACCTATGCCACGACCTGGCATAGGCGATCGCATCCTTCTGAAGTGATGGACAGAAAAAACCTTGCCTGGTTGTCTTATGGATGAGAGCTCGTCTACCAGCGTGGTTTCCACAGATTCCGTCGTGGATCTCGGCTAAAACAAGTTGTCCTTCCTCCAGTGTAATACACTTGAGGAGGGGGAGGCTGAAAGCTCGCTTGTAAAGCCGATCGTCCAATAGGGTGTATCTGGTCGCCCGGAGATGGAGTTGGCGAGCTTTGATACGGCCGTCAGGGACCGTCCCGTCCTTCAAGTATTTGATGAACGGAGTCATCCAGTTCTCTTCGGCAAAGGCAACTGTGGTAACCAGGTTTCTTTCGATTGCCGGCCTTGCAGACTTTGTAATTTGGATATTAGAGAAATCGGCTGCCCCATCTGACGACGCTAGCTTGGATAGGGCATCGGCCTGAGAGTTGTGCTCTCTCGGAACTTGTTCGATTTGTACTTCTTAAAATTTCGTGCACATTTCGGCGACCAGCTCTTGGTATTTAATCATCTTTTCGCCGCGTGCCTCATATTCTCCTTTGACTTGGTTCACGACCAAGAGGGAGTCCATGAAGATATGGAGGCGACGAACGTCTAGGGCGAGAGCTAGGTCGAGCCCGCCTACCAAGGCTTCGTATTCGGCTTCATTGTTGGTCGCACGAAACCCAAAACACACGGCATTTGTGAAACTTTGTCCGTTGGGGCTAATGAGGACAATCCCTGCCCCTGATCGCGAGTTGGTCGCCGAACCATCAACGTACAGCTTCCAGGCAGGGCGACCGATCTGGGTCGGACTGTGAGGGAATGTTAACTCCACCACGAAGTCCGCCATAGCTTGGCCCTTGATCGCCGTGCGAGGAGCGTATGTGATGCCGTATTGGGCGATCTCTAGTGACCATTTGAGGAGTCGCCCGTTGGTGTCCGGTCGATGTAGAACTTGCCTTAGAGGGAGAGTTGTCAAAACCTCCACTTGATGGTCGAAAAAGTAGGCTCTTAGCTTACGGACACTCATGACTAGAGCGTAGGCGATCTTCTACAAAGGTGTATAGCGTGTTTCAGCATCGTGGAGCGATTGACTAACATAGTAGATCGGCAAATGGAATAGTCCCTCCGCTCGCACCAAGACCGCACTCAGCGCGACCTCCGAGGCCGCTAGGTAAAGGAATAATTTCTCACCGGGGATCGGCTTTGCCAGGATCTGGGGGTTGGATAAATATTCCTTTATTTTGGCGAACGCCATCTGACTCTTCCTCGTCCATGCGAACTTTTTGTTCTTGATGGTCGCGAAGAAAGGCTTGCTTTTATCGCCGAGCCGAGATATGAAGCGGTTGAGGGCGGCCAGACAACCTGTGAGGCGTTGTACCTGCTTGATGTTCCGAGGTTCCTGCATGTCAAGGATCGCCTGTATCTTGGTGGGATTCGCCTCGATCCCCCTCGGTGACAATGTGCCCTGGAATTTCCCGGAGCCCACCCCAAAGTTGCATTTCTTGGGGTTTAGCTTCATGTTGAATTTTTCGAGGATGGCGAATGTCTCGGCGAGATCATTGAGGTGATCTTCCTTCTTGAGGCTTTTGACCACGATGTCGTCGATGTAGACCTCCATCGTCTTGCCGATCTGATTAGCGAACATCCTGTTGACCAGTCGTTGGTAGGTTGCCCCCGCATTCTTCAAGCCGAACGGCATTCGGACCCAAAAGTATATGTCTTTTTCCGTGTGGAAAGATGTGTGTTTTATGTCTTTCTCCGCCATTGGGATTTGATGATATCCGGCGAAGGCATCCATAAACGACATCATTTCGCAGCCTGCAGTACTATCGACCAAGTGATCAATATGAGGCATCGGAAAATGATCTTTTGGACAAGCCGCGATGAGGTCGGTGAAGTGGATGCATAACCTCCAGGAACCAGTTGGCTTCTTGACGAGTACCGCGTTGGTGACCCATTGTGGGTCGTCTGTAGATACCCCGATTAACTTGTTGTCGAGTAACTTTTGGACCTCTATGTCGAGCGCCGCGTATTTTTCGGGGCCGAATTTCCTATGTTTTTGGTGAACAGGCTTCATCGCCGGGTCGATCTTTAGATAGTGGCAAGCGTGCTCGGGACTTATACCAACCATATCTTGATGCGACCAGGTGAAGACTCCGATGTTCTTACGTAGCAAATTGATCAGATCTCCTTTCAGTGCGCGGTCGATGCTTGCACCGATCTGTACTTCCCGTTCTGGATGAGCCGGATCTATCGCTATACTCTCCAACTCTTCGATGGGGACGGTCGCTTCTTGCTTGGAACGATTTCCGGACTCGATCCTTGGATCGACGTCGAGACTCGGCTCGAAACCGATCCTTGGCTCGATGTCGTCCGTTAACTGATCCGAGATGGCGTCCTCTGAGTTGGGTTGGTACGATGTGTTTGGTTCGTCGATCTCCATGGGTCGATCGTCGATCGTTTCAACGTTACACATATCGCGGGAAGTATTGAAAACAGTAACGACATAGGAGTAATTCAAACATCTTTTTGCCATTAGCTGATCCCCCTTTACAGTACCGACCGTCCCATCGGCAGTGGGGAATTTGATACAATAAAAGAAAGACGAAGCGACCGCCTCAAAGGTTTCTAAGAATGGACGACCTAGGAACCCATTATAGATGCTGGGTCTATCTATGATTACAAAATTTAGGTTCCTAGTAATCCTAACCTTGGGATCGTAGAAGCATATCAGCTCGACGGAGAGCTAGATCCTCCCGTAGGCTTGGACAGTGCTGTCGCCGAATCCTTGGAGCACGGTGTCGAATGGCTTGATGAATTTGGTTAAGTTTTCGAGCTGGTCCAGAGCTGATTTGAATATGATATTGCAGAAGCTCCCGTTGTCAACCAGCACGCGGTCGACCGCCTTCCCAAGGATACAAGCAGAGATCACCAATGCATCCTCTTTGGGGCATTGTACCCCCTCCCTGTCCTTGTTGGAGAAGGTGATGAGCGCGTCTATAGCGATGGTCGGCTCTGGAGGTACCACAATATGGACCCCGGCGAATGCCCTTAGTTCGGCCTTCCGCTTCCTGTTTGACGCGGTGGAAACCGGGGAAAGGCCCCCGAGGTTCCCACCTCCTGCTTGAAGCATATTAATCCGACCACCAGGGTTGATCATAGGAATCGATTCATCTGAATGCTCTGGCTCGTGCTCGATCCTGGCGACCGGATTGGGAGGCATCCTTTCGTTTTGTCGGCGCTCGCGCCCTCCGGTCCTCTCTGTTCGAGGTTCTGGCTTGGTGACCAAGTTGTCTAATTTGCCTTCTTCGAACAGTGCGAGAGTTGCCTGAGGAGGTCGCGGCATTGGCTGGTGTTGTGGCCGGGACTTTTGTGGTAGGCACAGAATTTGCTACGGTCTAGATGACCGTGGTCCCTTATTGGATTTGGTTTGGAAAGCCACTCGCGCCCCTTAATTGCGTTGAAGATGTGGGCTGGAGATAAGTTGAGGTTGTGGAGGAGGTGGACCTCTACATCCCCGAAGGCTTTGAATTCGCCAGGCGGCTTTGCGACCGCCTTTCTGGGCTTGGCCACCGCCTTCTTCTGGACATGGGATGGCGTCTTCCCCTCTCCGGTGGGTTCCTCATCTAAGCTGAGGGAGAGCATCCTCTGCCTGGCCAGGAAATCGGCGGCTCTGACGCGGAAGACCGAGTATGTCGGGGGGATATCCTTTGTGAGATGCCTGAACATGGGTGAGTGGCCGTAGAATCCCCCCAGGACTGAATAGAGGGCGAGCTCGTCGCTAATGGGCTCGCCGGTGAGGACTATCTCGTCCACCCGGTCGATGTAATCTTCATCTGGCTCGTCCTTCCCCTGCTTGATTTTCATCATGCGGTGGGGGCCTTGAGCGGCGACTTTGGCGGCACGACGTAAAGTCGTTCGCCGGCTTCTCGAAGCAATTGATTGAGCGAGGTGGCGGTGAGATGTACCACTGTGGCGAGGTCGCCGAGTTAGCGGGAACATTCGACACCTCGTCGCATCTGAGGCTCCACATCCGGTCATGTAGATCCGGAATTTGCTCAAGTGGGTCTCCGGATCCGATCTTCCCTCATATAGAGGTGTCTGTGGGGGAGCGATTGTTGGTTGAACCGGGGCGAGCTCGATCTGGACCGCGAGTGGTTCACTTGGTCCAGAGATCGATCTCTGGCGCCGCCCGATGTCTAGGAGCGCCTTCATTTCGTCGAGTTGGCGCTGCATTGCGGCCATCGTCGTGGCCTGACTGCTCGCTGATTGACTACCGGAGCGCGAGCCGAGGCGGTCATGTACCGATCCCCTGACCCCATGGTGGATGACGAGTTCTATGCCCGCAGACTCATTTCTTGGGCGAGTGGGGGCCTGTCGACCGGCCTGTCTTCTGGGAGTCGGATATGCCGAACTCCTGGTGACGGATTCGGACTCCGACGCCTCCCGACTCGGGCCCATTGCCGGGTCGCCACGAGGATCACTCCTGGCGGTGAAGACGGAGTCATCCCGCCTTACGAGAGCCTTTGCCTGCGGCTCAGGGTTTTCTGTTGATTTCTCAACATATATCCCTTTGAGCTTCCGCTTGCCAGCTCGGCGGATGGTTGACGGAGTGATGGTGGGCGAGTCGCATGCAATCCGTTGCTCCCTGAGGACGGCTATGGCCTCCTCAATCTGTTCTGCGGTCTGGAACTGATCGAGTGAGAGGCTAGGGTCGTCCCTTGGGGGCGGGAGTGAGGACCTAGCGTCGCCGCGGTCACCCTCCGCCGTGGGCTGGGATTCGGTCCGGGCCAGAATGATATTTCTGGCAGATCTCAGGGTGGCTCTCTTGGAGGTCGTTGCAGATGTCATCTTTCTGAAGGTTTTTTTTCTTTTGAAGAACAGTGAGTGTTTCTTCAAGTGTGAGTCTGGAGAACAATGAGTGTTCTTCGAGACGATCGGAATAAAAGTGAAGGTAAGTTGCCCTCCTTCTAGCGCCAATTGTTGTTACCCAAAATATTATCCGTAGATAGTATTGCTGGAATGATCGAGTAACCAACAAGAGCGGGAGCACGTCCGTGAGAAATTAAATGACACAAGATTTGTCGGGGTTGTTAATCCCGGGATTGAATGCTCTCGCGAGATTTTATTAATACGTATACTGTTGAGTACAAATATTAATGTTAGAATCTATCACAAAGAGTGTAAAGATTTCTAGTTTTCTAAGCTGTGGAGCGTATAGAATGCGGGAAGAATCAGATATGGAGTTCTGTGAATTCTTGCTATGGGAGTTCTGTGTATGAGAATGTCTTTCTCTTTCTCTCTCTTGCTTTCTGTATTTTTCGAAGCCCTTATCCTGTGTTATGGACCTCCTATTTATAGGAGACAAAGTCCCTGGGGGCCCTCCCGCGATCGCAGGCGATCGTCGTTATTTATATTATAATAAGACGGCCGATCGTCCCGTTGTGTGGGGCTTTTCCCTTAAAGTCCGCGGTTGTTACTGACAGCCGGCTGTACGGTCTGACGGGGAACTTGCATGCGTCCTGAGCCGCTGTCACCCACATTTTCGGCGGCCCTGTTGGTAGGTGAGGTAGGTGACAGACTGTGATCACAGGTTTTGTCTGTCAGCACCTTTTGCAGGTCTGCGGCCCTGTTGGTAGGTGAGGTAGGTGACAGGCTGTGGGCACACATCTTGTCTGTCAGCACCTTTTGAGATTTGCACGTGGGTCCCAGCCCGAGATTTGGGCTTTGATGACTTTTGACGGATGGTGGATTAATACGTGGCACGAGACGATCTCCAATCAACAAAAGACGATCGCCAATCAACAAAAGACGATTGCCAGTCAACAAAAGACGATCTCCGTGAGTGCCGACTTCTGGGTGTTTGCCAAGAGTATATTTCTTATGGTAGACTCCCCGACTGCTATGACGATCGCCTTCGAGGCGTGTTTAAATGCCGCACAACAACGGGTGTTGTTGTGTTTTGACCCCTGCGTGGGCATGAGTTGTATTTGAGTTGTATGTATTTATTGACAGACCAAATCGGTCTACTGAGTCATTTTAGCCTTAAAGGCATGGTTGAGTTGTTATATGTTGTTACCAGCCTGGTAGATCCTTGAGGAAAGGTTCTACGGCGTGTAATATGCCTGAGCGGATTGGGGGTGTTACAATTCAAGGTTGTTCGAACGACCCATAATTCCATTTAGGACGTTTGTTCGAGGAAGGACTTTTCTTCAATGGTATTTGTGTAAGTTAATTCTTACTCAGTTAAAAGCATACTGATTTCTTTCGTTGTTGTTCATTGATACATATAATTCATTCATGGTATATCAATCATATTGAGACTTGTAATTATCAAACTAATCATTCAATTCAAGAGGAACAAAGGTTCCAATCATTTCATTTGACGCTATCACTCATTGCGTCATTATCTCACCTCGGTGAGTCATTCTTGACCCTTGTCAGATTCTATTCATTGTTCTTCATCATGGTCGCTTTTGATTCTTGTGACCTTCCGGGAGTGTATTGCGTCCGGGTGGTATATGTGTGGAATTTTTAGTCGGGCACATTAAGGTCATTGTATTTATACAGGGATCCGGACACATTGAACTATGCACACGGTAACGTGCCTCCGTGAGACTAATTAGGCCAAGTTTTGCGGGTGTTTATGCGGGACGCTGGGCACTCGGCAGGCTTGTGCACTTGCACATCCCATTCGTGGCGTACTTTGATGCCCATCATTCAACTCGATTTCATAACTCATTCATGTGATTATTGTAAATTGTTCAACCCTTGAGGATTGTTGTTCTGTGTAACTGACCCCGTTGGGGGATGTTGTTTTCAGGTCATGGCAAGGCAAAGGCACGGGAAGAGAACGTTGAGGACGAGGAGTCCCAGTGATACTAGTTGGGGGCCCCAGTCCTTTCGGTTATTCATGTTTTCTCATTTGTATTTCTGCTGCAGTTTCCGTTGAGATGTTCATTTTATACAGTATTGTATATTTCATCTTCATATGAAATATATATGTGTTCTGTACTCTTGGGTGTATTATACTTAAAACTCCTCATCTGAGTAATTGATAATATAATGTGGTTCGGTACTATAGTTATATTATTTAATTCATTAAGTTTCATTCGCCTGGTGGGTCCCTGTTGTGGTCCACAGCACTGTAATAGCCGCCTAGTTTGGGGTGTTACATATAATATAAATTTGTCTGACAGTCAAAGATAATAAGACTTTTCGTGCCCAAATCATCAATCTGATATAGCAGCCCAAATAGCCGCGTTGAGCCATCCCCACACGGAAGCACGGGTTCGAATCCTGTAGTAGCGCTTTTCATTTTGCAATAATTAAATTGAGTTTTTAAAATAGACTTCTGGTTTAAATTAAATTAATGGCGCTACGACGCCGATGAGTCCGAACTCCACGGGATCATGTCCCCCCTTCAGCAGATATTTCCTTTTTGCTGATTTACTTGGCGACCCGAGGGTAGTGGTCTGCGGTTCTGTTTTGCGACCAGGAAGCAACCCGAACCAATCGGCAGTGCTGATTGAGAACTATTCTGGACAACAGATTTTGGAAAACAGTTCAGAAAAATGATTTTTAACAATTCAATTTAATCAAATTAAACCAAAAAAATTATTTATAAAATCTGTATTTCATAAATACTATCAAGAACAAAATCCATATATCCGAGGCATACAATTATATTCTACTCAGATAATTAAATTTTCATACAAGTTGTCTCTGATACCACTGTTGGAAATTTTATATATTGAATACATCAAATAAGAGTAAAAGACAGCGGAATAATTAACAAAAAAATTCAGTCGAGGATCTTTTACAGTAATTTAATTGTTTAAGTAATTAAGGTTCATCGAATTCTCTTAAATACAAAGAACATATCTAGATCCGGACCAAAAGTTGATCAATGTCACCTTTCTCTCTTGGTGATCCACACACTAACAATTGGCACAAGTCGGACTACTAGATCCTTACGAATTATATTGATAAACAGAGCAATAAATAATTCTTGCCAGAAGGATTGCACTGTTAATCAAGATCAACAAAGGGAAGAACATGGGATGGCCGAACCCAGGCTTCTACTATAGAAAGAGGGGAGGGCGAATTAAAAAAGATGAAGGGGCGATTTTTTACTTCTCACAACTATGATTGTGTAATTTCTTCTCATGACAACTCCTTGTCGTAGATCCTCTGTTTATATTAAGTAATCCCTAGAGTCAAGACTCTAGTATTTACTTAGTTACCCTTTAACTTATGAAATAATACAATATATATACTATACTATATTATATAACTTACTATTATTTAATCTTCTAATAGACACCATATCTAATATTATATTTATTATTCTCATTTGATTTAATTAAATTAGATAATATTATATATTATATATTTATATTACTTGTTATTTAATTCTTTTATTAAAGATAATACCTAATATTATATTTATTAATTATTCTTACTTGTCTTTAATTATCGTATGTGTAATCAAAAAGATATATATTATATTGGTAATTATTCAATACCATATTAAAAAATAAATTACAAGTGGTCGCTTGCAGGAATAATTACCCAAATACGTTTATAATCTATTAAACCATTTAATGTATCAACTTTCTTTGTCAAGCGATATTATATTTGAACTAAGTCCTGGATACGATCATATTTATTATGTTCAAATGTTGTCTTGATCTTAAGTAGACCAATTGAATTTGATGATTCTCCATGTATGACCATGCATTTACTCCGGTCTTACTTTTAAGGGACCCAACAGATATCTCTCTCTTTCTAAAACAGAGAGACCACTACGCCATAAATGGTCTTCAGCAACACCCAAAAAAGTGTGCTCAAAGGGGTAAAAAGTGTTGCTGAAAGCAAAAAAACATGCTACGGTAACACTTTTTCGAAATTCGGTGGTGTTACAAAAACGGTCGCTACCATAGGGGTCTATGCCAACACTTTTTAACTTTATGGTAACACAGGGAAAATGTGTTGCTACAGACCCCAATGCCTACACTTTTTACCTCTGTAGCAACACCCAAAAAAATATTACTGTAGACCAATGGCAACACCAATATCTCTCTAGCAACAACCATAAACATGTTACTGTAGATCAATGGCAACACCACTAATCCCTACTGTAACACCAGCTACTGAAACATATTTTTGTTTTGGTAACACCCTTTTCCATTATTGTAACATTTATTTTGTGAACACTTTTTTGTTCTGGCAATAGTTTAAACCATAATAAAACCATTCAAATAAACCATAATCAAATAACATGTCAAAGTTTTACATAAGCAAGGCTTTTCAAGCCATCTAAATAAACCACGACATCATCATCATTCGACATAAATAAACTAGTCAAAAGCTAACTTAAGTACCATAGAATAACTAACTTAGTACCATCCAAAAGCTAACTTCAGTACCACCGCATTAATACCATCACAGTCCGAAAACAATGCGAAAGATAACGTAAATACTAAGAAAGACTTAAATCGAGATTCTGGCTAGCCAATTTTTCATCATCTCTCGAACTTTTTGGTCAAGTTTCTCATCCATTTCTTGTTGAAGTTTAGCCCGAATCTTTGCAGTTAAGGCTGACATTCACTGATCTGGAACGGGCGTTGCACATGATGTTGAAGAAGACTTTGACTTCGATTCCTTGTTCTGAATAAGCCTCTCAATTAACCAAGATGGGGTTGTGTTCCTTGCCACCATGAACCAATTTATTAGCAGCCTCAACACCTTCCTTTTCTAGAGCTTTCTTAACATCAGCCTATAAAAAGAATGGAAAGTCAGATTCATACTTGGTAAATACTAAAAAAAACCTTCCCCTGATTTATTTAAAAGTTTCTACATGCATGATTAATACATAAAAAGTTTATCAACATTAAAATAAGCTTCTAGTGTGGCAATAGAGTGGCTTCATCGAAATTTTAATCGAATATCATACATGTATCAGTATACTTGGCAAATATATAACAGCTACCGAACTTGTGATAATTTATGTGCTGCAAGTTATCATAACTATTCACAGAACATGTTTAACCAAAAGAAACTATTCACATAACATCTTACGAAAAGTTATTTCCTTCTCATACCAAGTTCTAAACTAGATCACCTTAATCCTATTGTCTTGGTAGTCGGCAAGATCGCAGGCGAATAGTTTGCCAGAAAGAAATAGATTTTAAGATTCTATATCAAACTATTCCCACCGTGCACATATGTGTGGTTTGTAATATGCATATTTTCAAAAGCAATAGCGCACGCAAGAGGGTCGATCGTGCAAATAGCGCAGGTAATTACGCGATTGCGTTGCTATGTCATCAAATTGCGTGCGAAAACCTAGATCAAGAGTAACTGGCCATGTGCTTGGTCGTGTTTTCTATATTTTTTGCGCAATATAGCGCGCAATCGGCCGCAAGTGAAAACACTGCTATTATTATTAAATTCAACACAAAGGGGAGGAGAGAGGAGGGGGATATTGGTCTTTTCAGATGTGAACTATAACCCAATACACTGTTGTCCTTTATATTATAGATTATATATAATATAATATATATGTGTGTATGTGTCTATATATATTATTTTTCTGCTTTTCGGGATATTGCCATGTCTCCCTGTCCATCCCCGATTGTCCGTGCTACCTAGATGGTCGTAATTTCCCAAACCCTCAACTTGCCATGATTCCGACCAATGATTCGTGGATCATAGACCATACTAAAGTAAATCAGCTCAGAGTTAGCTTTGCTTTTGTTTCTTGCCTAGCAGTATATGATCATACAAGACATTACTGACATATAAATATTTTACCTTAATAACTGCAGTAGCAGAGGATGATATTGATCGCAGATTATACCTGCAAAAATGGATTTTAGATGCATAAGAAAAAAAAGGATACTTGTAATAAGAATAAAGAAGTAGAATAAAAAGATGTAGAACAAGAAAAGCAAATTCTGAGGAATAGAGTTAACACATAAAGATAAATAACAGATCAGTGGGAGTAGCAGGAATAAGCAACAAACCCTCCCTCGAGGATAACCAGTAGCTTTCCACCAAATAGATCAGAGCACATCTGTGTCATCTGTGCATATCCAGTAGGAGTGACCTAAAAGAAGTAAAAGAAAAACAAAACCAGCCAAGAAAAGTGAGAACAGATACTATGGCCTATCATTTGAATAGGACTCTTAAAGTAAAATTCTTGCATCCTATGGCTCTTCCTGATCAGGTAACAGTTTCAAAGCCTTGAAAACGAACAATACCAGCTCATGCAATTAGACAACTTATGATATGCATGCACTAATTCCACAAATAATGTCAATAAATAAGAATTCTAGTGAAAAAACAAAAAATCTATACATCACAGCAGCCAAGAGGATCACCCCGAGCAGCATCAAATCCAGCAGAAATGATCGTAAAATCTGGATCAAACTCGGAAGCTGCATAAGAACATAACTTCATAACATCAGCAGATACAAGTTAATATGATCAAGAACATGTAATTATGCATGTTAAAAAAACATGCCATTATGCATGTTAATGACAATTACCAAGTTACAATATTCAAGAAATGATAAACATCAATACTTAAAAATATGTATTGCAACATCATCATCGCCGTCGTCATTATCATCATCTATGTTGGGTTCGGTGACATGAAGATTATAGTGTCAATTTAATGGTTAAAATTAACTAACACTATAAAATCATGCAAAACCCAAAGTAGCAAAGTTTTGTAATGGATGCCCTTGAGATGAATTTCCAAACTGTCATCATCATAAGTTTTTCCAGGAAAATATGATGAGAAGGTCATGAATTGAGATACTTGTTATAGTCATGTCCTACTACATGATTGATATCGTAAATCAACATGTACATCGTAGAACCTGAGGGCATGTATTGCTACATACAAAGACTATAAAAGAACCAGCATTCGTTGTCTTGTCGACAATTACCAAACAAGAACACATAAAAACCTGATGATAATCTTAGGCAGAAGTACACCTGCATTTACTCACTATCTTCCCCATCTCCAAGAGATGATATGATCATTGAACACTAGTTAAAAAAATATGAATAGATATATAGAGTGGTTTCAGCAAATTCTACTCAAAGGACATGTTTGTTAGGAGCTCGAGAGAAGGAATGTAACAGAATCTTTGCACATTTGTTAAGTAGTCTGGTTCAAGCTGCTAATATTCGATGAGATAATCATCGTCATCATCAACTGCACCTTAATCCCAACTATGTTGGGGTTGGTAGCATGAGGATTCTAGTGCCAATTAATTGTCTAAAATTAGTTAACACTGTAATTCATGCAAAAAAAACAAAGTGGCAAAGTAACTATTATGCGATTCATCCAAATGGGCGCCTCATGATCAAGTACTAATATGTTCCCAAAGGAACCTCCAAGGAAAAAGAAAAAGCCAGATACCATTACCACTGTGACCAGTTCTACCTTCGTAACTTGGAAAGGCAATGCTATTATATTCTCCTTCCAAAATTCCAGACTTCACCGTCATCACCATATTCATCATCACCACCACAACACCACCATCAGCACATCCATCATACCACCACCGCCTCACTTATTCACTAGAACCACTACGGAGATCGAAATCCACCTCCAATTACACCGGTACATAACCACTTCTACCAGTGGCCACCACCAAACTAGATACAAATACAATTCCCTACCACCACCACCATGAGAGAGAGAAGGAGAGCGAGGGAGAGAGGGATGGGGGAGAGAGGGAGAGGGAGAGGGGGGGAGCGGGAGGGGGAGAGAGAGAGAGAGAGAGAGAGAGAGATAAAAAATATAAGGGAAAGATAAAAAACTAAATAAAAGTATATACCCCCCCCCATAACACACCAGACGTCATTGCATTCATCATCTTCTGCTTCCCCATTCTCAGGATCCCCCTCCTCATGTATTTGTTCAATTAGAACCCGGGAATACAGAAATGGAATGACAAGAGATCCTATTAGTTGACCATCGTCCAGTTGTCCACACCACAAGACACGGATGGATAATACAACAAAACGAGGTGTGGAGCCTGGAGAGACTAATAAGTGGAATGATGATTATTTGAAATGATAAACTGAGAAAAGAAACAAGAATATAATAGAGCTTCCCCGACATCCAAAGTTTCTTCAGGTGCTTCTTCACTCATCTTAATTTCATCCATACTCCACACAGTGGGATCCAACAAAGTCTTATTTCGTGATGTCGCATGGTTATCTTCTATTGGCGGCTGGAGATTTGGGGGGGGGGATTACCGATCGTGAGGGTGAGAGAGATGGAGAGAGAACGAGAAATGAGTGTTAGGGTAGGGTTGGATCGGTGATGGGTCAATTAATTCCCGGTCTCAAGATATTAATTTCCGGTCTCAAGACATACACTTCCCTATTATAAAAATTTTTTGGTAAAAAATAAAATTTCATATTTTTTACTTCAGTAATTATCAAATTAGCGAAGTCTTTGTAACTTAAAATTTCGAACTAGCTTTTGCTTTTTTATTTGGTACCATTTACTGAAGTCTATGTGGGTTGTTTACTTCTATAAATTGAAAAGCGAAGTTGTTGTTTGTTTTTACTTTACTAATATACATTACCGAAGTGCGACATACCGAAGTCTTTGATGTTTATTCTACTAGTGTAACGACTTTAAATTTTTACAAGTTTTCCTTATTATAAAAATATATTCATAAAATACTATTAGAAAAATCGGGTCGTTATAATTTTTATAGGTTTTTCCTTATTCTTGTAACTTTTTTTAAAGATCAACGGTAACACCTAATTTGGTGTTACCATAGATACTATAGCAACACCGGTTACTATCAACTGTAACGATAAAAAAAAAGTGTTAGCGTAGATCAATTTTAAGGCATCTATGCTAACACTTTTGCTTGTAACATCGAAATAAACGTTGCTGAAGGCCATTTGTGGCGTAGTGGACAAATCTCATCTTGATTATTTATCGCCCTCTACATGACTACCACTAATTCCAGTCGCCTAACCTTTATGATGACCATATTTCAGATGAGTTGGATTACATCAAGGCATAGCATTTATCATGTTGGACTCTATGATAATCTCATGTTCAAAGATTTATTGACATTCTGTTATATTGAGCTTTAAATATGATATTTTCATACAGTGATCTCCATGTGGATCTATATATTATTGCTTTCTCCAACCAATACCTATAAGTTTGACTCGTACATACAGATAATCATCCAATAATTATCAATCAAATTTATACTAGTTTATCAATCATTCGAGTCTCCACTCTATGTGATTGGACCAGGGATATCTGAAAAATCTTATTATTATATTACTCCCTCCATCCACGAAAATGTGTCCAAATTTTGACTTTTTCGGGTCAACATTTATAAACTTTGACCAAAAATTGCGATTAATATATAAAATTATATAGAAAATGTAAGTTATATTTTAGAAATACATATTAAGACAAATCTAATTAAGTACTTACAATATTATGATTTTTTTTATATATTGGTTGTAATTTATGGTCAAAGTTTATAAATTTTGACTGAAAAAACTCAAAAATGGTCAAAAATTGATTATCATAAGAGTATAAATTTCTCCGTATATAGATCATTCTTGTAGGAGTATCCATGTGCTGACTCAGTAAAACCTCGTGGGACAAGAACTAAGCGATCATAAGAGTATAAGTTTCTTCTTATTAGATTATTCTTATAGGAACATTCATGTGATGTCTCATTAAAACCTTATCAAGAAAACCCGTGGGAAAAATTGATCGAAGAAAGTACAGTATTTCAAATCTTGAGGAAAAATTGATTTTTGTAATAACCTCATTATTTTATGAATATGTCTCATAAAAACCTTATTACTTTTGCTTTATTTGACGGAATTAAAAACACATTCGTGTATACGTTCCAATATTCATTCAAGCCCGACGGAATCCTCGAGAATGTCCTACATATAAGCAATATATTTTCCTGACGCGTCGAATCGTGTCAGCCAAATTTAAGGTGAGACAATAATTACCTAAATTAAAGAATTATAACATATACATGGAAACCTGTAAACACAATATCACAAACATTACACGTGATACACCATTATCACAACTCTTTTCACAACTCCCTTGAGCGCAGCCAAGTGTCACGGAAGTACCGAAGCAACTACCACTATATATGACATCAGTCCAGGAAAATACATCACTGCCTTGATCGCAACCAGGGTTCACAGTGTTACCGACTTGTGCATACTCCAGATAGAGAATTTATCCCAAAAACAATCATAACTTCCAAGGATAATCACAAACAGTAATCATACAACTGGCAATCACGATAAACACGTCAAGAACACTATTTATAACATCTCCGGTAATGTCAATTACTGCGATGGTCTAGAGTCATAGATAAATGATTATTTGAGACATCTCGGTGCAGCAGCAGAGACACTCGTGTAGTAGTTGGGTCATCTCGATGCAGCAACTGAGACACTCATGCAACAACAGAGTCATCTCGGTGCAGCAGTTGAGTCATCGTGTAACAGCCGAGTCATCTTGTTGTAGCAACCGAAATATCGATACGAGGTGAAGATTGCATTCATTCTACCAAGGTTTCTATTGAAATAGTACCTAGGACATTTAATATGCCTAGATTTGTAAATTTCCACATTTATTAAAAGTTATTTGATAAAATCTATATTCCATTTATTATTATAATATGTGCATATATTTAGTACGAACTTGAGGGCAAAATTATTAAACTTGATCTAAAATTAAGGGTATAAAGACCCTTATCATCGTCGGCCGAGAGCCCGGATCCTCTCCATTTCCGGAGAGGACTGAAAGGGTCTGCACTATCCGATACAGACCCACACACACACCCGCACAGGTGTGTGTGATCTGGACGGTCCAGATTGAACTGGACCGTCCAGTTACTGGAGAGGAGCCCAGTTCGTCGGCCGATATCTCCTCATTCGTATTCACTTCACTCTCATCAATCTCTCTCTCACTCTAGAAACCTTCTCTTTCTCTCTCTAGAAATTTTCTCTCTCACTCTAGAAACCTTCTCTTTCTCTCTCTAGAAATCTTGCAGAAAAAACACACGCACACTCACTCTCCGTCTGACACTGGACATACACAGACACTGGACTCGGCCGACTAGAAACATACTCTCACTGAGTCAAGGGCACCATTTCAACACCTGATTTCCACAGGTACCGGAGACAAGACACGGCGATCTCTAGTGAATCGAAGGTGAGGGCTCTAGTTCTATATTACGGTTTCTATTTCGGGTTCAAAGTTCCCTTCCGGTTCGGATTACGAGACGACGGTCGTGCGGCTGGAATTTGTTGAACGTGGGATTTTGATTGTGGAGCCGGGAAGAAGGTGATGATGCACGAACGTGTTTGGATTTGGGATTCTGTGTTGATTCATTTTTCTGAGATGGGGTTCATGAAACTAGTTCGATTTGTGCAATTTGGGGGTTTTTGGTTGTTAATTTTTTTGGTCGGGTGATTTTCGGCTTGGACTGTGTTACACTCGGACATTAGAGAGGGGAGGTATTATGTGTCGGATTTTTTTTTGTAGGTTTGAGGTTGTATCCAAGAATTGTAAATTGCAGGCGAGCAGAAAAAGAAAACTAAAATATGATTTTACCTTTGCTTAAAGTTGAGAAGATGGAAAAAGTTGCAGAAGAGCTGAATTTGTTGGATCTATCGGATGGTAGTCGGCTAGAATAGTGCTGACAGTATTTTGTGTATTTTTTTTTTGTAGAGATAGGTGTTGCAACGACCAAATTTCAAAATGTCATTTTCTAACAATTTCAAGTGAGATTAAATATCTTAAAGAAAAATAATTGAGTAATTGGAGCGGAAATCGAAATAAAGTCGACTATTTCGCAAGTAAATATAAAATAAATTCCCAACATTTCAATACATCCATAATATCCAACTATGACATTGAAGCCAATGTTAAAAATCTAAATGAACAGAATAAATAAAGAAGTATATAAATATTATTATTATGCCACGCCTTTGCGCCATGTCAGTCTCCTCAACCTAAAAGGTTTAAATAATGGAGTGAGTTTTCAACTCGTTCAGTGAGGAGGGACTGGTTTGTTAAATTTAAATACATACAGATTGTCAAGTAGATATGACATGCCTGAACCTGATGATCGCCCGAGGGCCATTAATATGCGAACTTTGTGCATACTGCCTACTACTGATTGGAGGCTACAACGTAATTAACATGCAAACTTTGAGCACATTATGTCTACTACTCATTGAAGGCTACAACGTAAATATTATGCAAATTTTGCGCATACAAATATTTGGCAAGAAACAAGCATATATACAAGTAACATCATGCATTAAATAAAACTAACGTAAAGTTACCACCTCGAAGTACGATGATGATTCTTGAAAAATTGAGATGCAAATGCAGTTCAAGTCCTAGACTCCAAGTCCTTGTCTCCTAAAATAACAATTAAATTTTAATATTAATATAGCGTCTAATATAAACTAATATAAATTATTGAATTTATATATTGAGTAAAAGAGATCTGATTTTTAAAATATTGAGACTGGCTGGGGGCCAAGTTAAAAGGATTAGGAAAATTGAGGGACTGAAATTGAATACACTAAAAAATTGATTTGGGGTTGAAAAGTCTAGAAATGTGAGGGCTCGATTAAATTTACCCTAGGAAATTTTGGGTATATAAACCCTTTCAACAAAGAAGTCGTCCGAAACTCATCTTCTCTCCTGATTCTCGTTGCCTTTCTCTCGCCCGCTCCCTCTGTAATCTCTGTTCTTCACCGCGAACAACCAGATTTATCTCTTTGGTAAAATCTCCTGGTAAATTTACACACTAATACCTAGACATTCAGACATATATGCATATATGTCTGCCATACTTGACACGGAATCAGACACCCAGACCAGCCACAAAACTGGGTGGCTCAGATGACGACGGCAATCACTGTGCGTGGTGGTTTGCGGTGAAAGACTCGCGACTGGAGGTGTCAGAGGGTTCTGAATTTAAAGTCGATTGCAGGCTTAAGCTGAGGCAGCCATGGAGATCTGGATTGCAACAACTGGTGATTGAAAACCTAAATTAAGGGTTCAACGTCTATGAGTTTGGAGTTCAAGTTCATGGGTTAGTTTCGGTTTTGTAGATAGGCTGAAAAAGGGGAAGTCAAATTTGCTGAATTCTAGTTTGGGATCGGAATTCGTAAAATTTATACTGGCTTGAAGTAATAAAAGTAGAAATAAAAGGTAATGGTTCGTAGATTACCTTGTCAAATTGCAGAGCTTTGATGCAAGATTTAATCGATTTGAATGTGTTGCTACTCGAGCCTTTCGCCTGAATAAGAACAGACGACAAATGATAGTTGATTATGGAGGACTGGTGTTGTAAATAGAATTGATTGATGTATATTTTTCTCCTGGACGATGACTACCAATTTGTAAAGGATTCTGCAGTAGGTTTTTTTTTTGTAGAGGTTGTAATTCTGCCGTGAAGTTGAAGTTGTAGAGGTTTAATTGTGCAGATTTTGGTGTTGTAATTTAATTATATATGTAGGGTTTTTGGGAAGTGTCTGTACAAGAGATAGGATTGGGTACAAGAGATTTATAGTTCTGAAAAACAGGAAGGAAGGACCGTGGGTCAAAATGCTAATTAGTAAATTAATTATACTTTAACTATTCTAAATGATAATTGTGATATTTATAGTCATTATAGAAATCATGGTTAGATTAATAATAATAATAATAATAATCTGAAATAATCAAGTAAAATTGATTTGGACTAACTCATTAACTTGGACTATTTATAAAAATAAATATTATTAGGCTATAATAATACGAGAGCTTGGACTTGAGCCTGGAATGTAAACTAAAATCATGATATGCAAATAAGGAAAATTTGACCTTATTTAATAAATAGAATAAAATTCGTAAATAAATTGTTGGAAATTTAAAATATTCATGCGCTTTCTATAATTATATAATAAATGCATTTGCAAAAATCGAGGCATCACAACCTACCCCTCTTAAATGAATTTTCGTTCTCAAAAATTGAATCATGTACCTTCAATGGCAAATGTCGGATACTTAGAACAGATCTCCTCTTCACGTTCCCAGATTGCTTCGTTCAGACCATGACGACTCCATTGAACTTTCACCAGTTTACCTCTTTGTTTCGTAATCGATGTACCTTACGCTTCAAAACAGCTGTAGGTACCTCTTCATAAGTCAGGTTCTTGGCTACATGCAACTCTTCGAAATTGCATATATGGCCAGAATCATGTATGTAGTTTCTCAGCATGGAGACGTGAAAGACATTGTGAACTCCCGATAACTCCAACAACAATGCCAAACTATAAGCAAGATCACCAACACGACCTAAGATCTCAAATGGTCTGATATAACGAGGTTGTAGCTTTCCCTTTTTACCGAATCGTATCACTCCTTTCATCGGCGCTACCTTTAAGAACACCTTTCTCCAATCTCAAATTGGATATCTTTCCTTTGTTTATCGGCATAAGACTTCTTCCGATCCTGGGCAGTCTTAATTGTACTTCTGATTTCGGCTATCTTATATAGAGTCTGTACGATCAATTCTGGACCCAAAATATTTCCTTCTCCAACTTCACTCCATAAAGGGGCGATCGACATTTTCTTCCATACATATCCTCATACGGGGCCATTTGTATAGTCGCTTGGTAACTATTGTTATAAGCAAACTCTACTAACGGCAAAATATTTTCCCAATTCTCACTTGTATCAAGAACACACACCCTCAACAAATCTTCGAGTGTTTTGATAGTCCGTTCAGACTGACCATCGGTCTGCGGATGATATGCAGTACTGAAATTCAACTTAGTGCCTAATGCACTCTGAAGACACTTCCAAATTTTCGACGTAAATCGTGGATCTCTATCCGAGACGATCGATACTGGAACACCATGTAACTTCATAATCCCCCGAATATAAATCTTTGCATACTGTTCCATACTATAAGTCATCCTCACAGGTAGAAAATGAGATGACTTTTTCAAACGATCTACTATTACCCAGATAGCATCGTTCTTCCTCACGGTTCGCGGCAGACCAACCACGAAATCCATTGTGATATGCTCCCATTTTCATTATGGGATTTCCAATGGTTGAAGCAAACCTCATGGCCGTTGGTGTTCTACTTTCACCTGCTGACATATAATACACCTCTCCACAAATACACCAATGTCCCACTTCATTCCTCTCCACCAAAAGAATTTCTTCAGGTCGTTGTACATTTTTGTACCTCCTGGGTGAGCAGAGTATGGTGCATTATGGGCTTCTTCAAGGATTTGCTTCCTAAGGAATTGATCCTTAGGAACACATAACCTCTCATCATAAGTCAAAACATCTTCTGCAGCAACGATGAATTTCTCAATACTCGTATCTTATGCACGATCTTTCATCTTACACAGGAACTTATTACGTGGTTGAGCCTCCTTAATCTTATCCCTCAAGTTTGGTTGCAAGACCAAAGATGATATGATTGTCTTAGAACTCTTTGAAGACTCAACTACCTCAATACTCAACTGGGAGAACTCCTTTATCAAACTCTCTTGGTCTGTCAAGCAAGCTAAATCGCCTCTAGTCTTCTGACTCAAGGCATTAGCTACCACATTAGCCTTACCCGGATGGTAATAAATAGTACAATCATAGTCCTTTACCAATTCTAACCATGTCCTTTGTATCATGTTAAGATCCTTCTGTGTGAAAAGATACTTCAGACTTTTATGGTCCATGTATATCTCACAGTTTCCTCCGTAGAGATAGTGAAGCCAAATCTTCAATGCATTTACTACAGCAGCCAACCCCAGATCATACGTCGGATAGTTCAACTCATATGGTTTAAGCTGTCTCGATGCATAGGCTACTACTTTACCATGTTGCATCAGAACACAACTCAATCCCTGCTTTGAGGCATCACTATAAATAACAAAGTCTTCCATCGGATCAGAAATCGTTAATATTGGTGCCGAGGTTAGTCTCCTTTTCAACTCTTGAAAACTTTCCTCGCACCTTGCACTCCATTAAAACCGCATACATTTCCTTATTAACTGGGACATAGGAGTGGCGATTTTTTAAAATCCTTCGATAAATCTTCTATAATGTCCAGCTACCCAGAAAGCTGCGAACTTCACTCGCATTCTTGGGTATTGCCCAACTACTCACTTCTACAACCTTGTCGTCTACCTCAATTTCTTTAGAAGTCACCACGTGTCCAAGGAATCCAACTCTGTTTAACCAAAACTCACATTTCTTGAACTTGGCATACAACTTCTCCTTGTGAAGTGTCTCTATTGTAACCCTCAAATGCTCTTGGTGTTGTTCTTATCCTTAGAATACATTCCAGAAATGGCATCACTGCAAATTCTACGATTTTAGTTTACATTCTAGGCTCAAGATATCATCTATGAAGATGATCACGAACTTATCCAAGTAAGGTTGGAACACCCTGTTCATTAAATCCATAAAGACTGCAGGTGCATTACTCAGACCAAATGGCATCACTACAAATTTAAAATGCCCATAACAGGTCCTGAAAGCTGTCTTGGGAATGTCACACTCCCTAATCTTCAGTTGATGGTACCCCAACCTCAAATCGATCTTAGAAAGGGTTTCGAATCCCCTCAACTGATCAAATAGATCCTCGATTCTCGATAATGGGTACTTGTTCTTCAACATGAGTCGATTCAGCTCCCTGTAATCAATACGCATCCGAAGTGACCCATCTTTCTTCCTTACAAACAGCACTGGTGCACCCCATGGTGACATACTAGGACGAACAAATCCGAGCTCCAACAGCTCTTGAATTTGGGATTTCAATTCTTAAAGTTCCTGCCATTCTATATGGCGCTATGGATGTTGGGGCCACCCCGGGAACCAAATCAATACTAAACTCCACTTGTTGGTCGGGTGGGACTCCCGGAAAATTTTCTGGAAACACATCCAAAAACTCCCCTACTATAGGTACATCTGTAGGGGACACCTCATTAGTACGAGTGTCGACCAAACTCACTAAGTAACCCTGATATTTCTCCTTCCTTAGACTTCTCAGTGCATTCATGGCTGTGATTACTCTTGGTACTGTCCTACTCTTAGTACCATAAAAGGTGACCGACTCACCTTCGGAACACCTCAATGTCACCTTCTTCTCACGGCACACTAGTGGAAAAATACCATTTTACATCGCACTTTCTAAATCGGTTGTAGTATAACCGATTTAAAAAGTGATTAGGTTTCATTTTACATCGGTTATTCGGTAACTGATGTAATATATCAGTTTTTTACATCGGTCAATAAAGAACCGATTTAATATATCACTTATTTACATCGGTTAATAAAAAACCGATGTAGTATGTGTATGTTTCACATCGGTTCTCATATACCAACATATAAAACAGCCACTACCTAGTTTAGGTTATTCACCTTCTCCCGTTCCCCTCTTATTCAACCCTGCGATTCATTATCCTCCCCTCAATCTCCTCCCCTCAACCTTGCGATTCACATACCGGCTAAAAGCTCCGACCACCGCGCGCCACTGGAGTTGTTGAGATCAGTGGAGCAAACCTTGGAGGTGAAGTTGGGGGATGACACGGTCTTGGTCGTGCTTACGAAGTTGATGGCTTTGATCTTTGGCCTTCTGATATTTCCCTGGAAGAGGTCGAGCGATAATCGCGGCAAGGAGGTTACACCGCTAGTTGTCCGCAAGATGGTGCCGCTTGAGGCAGAGGAGGAGTATGTCGGGCCTGATAAGGTGATGTCACCGTCTTCTTTGGAACCCAGACTGGCACTGCCGAATGTTTACCCAACCCATCGTCGGCGATTTACCTACCACCAGCGCCGGCATATATACAAGGTGTATTTTTCTATTTTATTCTCCTTTTTTTGCATCACTCCTCTTAGAAATAATTGCTCGATTTTCTGGATTGGTTTTATGGTATTAATTGGTTTAGGTATCCATCATAGCAGCTAAATCTGACGATACTGTTGAAGGGATCCGGCACTGTTGAAGGGAGGGTTGAATGGATTAGGCACTGTTGTCATTGAAGAAGACGAATAAGTATTTTTTTGGGATATTTCTACTATGTTTGATTTTGGCTGTAGCTCGTGCGCTTATCTTATGTTTAGTAAAAGTCCTGACTTTCATAATGTTTCATCTGTTTTGAAAATTTACTTTTGCACCCTTCGTAGCATTTTTTTAGCTTCCCCCAAGTTCTATTTCTGCATTGCCCACTGGTATAGGTACCATGGCAAGATAAACAATTGGATACTTTTAGACTTCTAATCCGTGTACAGAGTGTTTGTTGAGTATTTTTCATAAGATCGTTATACTATGAGAATTTTGACTTGTGTTGAGCTTGGTAATCAATGAAAGCAAAAATTCTTCCTCTAGTTAGATAGAAATGTCAATTATTGGAAAAGCATGAGAATGCTTCATAGAGAGAATTGCTATTATATCTGTGGAATTTATATCAGCAACACGACAATGCTTCACGTGCTTAAGAAAGATGTGGGAATTCTAGCTTTTATGATTCATCTCCTTTCCTAGTAATGAACTATATATGAAGAATTAGGTGTAATGCTAAAGAGATCTTCTCTACAGGCATCCTGGCTTGAAAAAGGGTAGGAAGTTTATATATTTGATCAGTTTATTTGATTTTGACAAGATGCTTCATCTTACTTCACAGTATGTCGCATATTAGGTCCCACACTTCACATACCTACTCATTTTTTTAATCAGACGTGTTTTTAGAATATAAATCTGATTTGGGTCATTGAACTATGTCACTTCCATGGAACTAAGTAATCAAAGAATAAGTATAGCTTATATGTGTCTACATTGTATGTATTAGTTCAAAAAGAGATGAAACAGAGAAGAGTATGCCCATTTTGTTGCATGGAGCAGGTGTGTGTGTGTCCCAAAAGGTGGTATTATTTGGTGTTATGATAAAGGGTGATTTTTTGGTGTTATGTTATTTGGTGTTGAAATGATGTGGCGCTGACGTGGCGGGGTTTTTGGTGTTATTTCATGTTATGACTCCTGGTGCTCTTACAGGTTAAAAATAACACGGAGAACCAAACATATCAGCACATAGATGCTCGAATTTAAAGAACTTTGCTATAATCATATGTGCGCAAGTATAGTTGTGAGTGGCTACATACTAGTGAGCATCTTACTGCTTGCGTTTAGGTGACATGATAACAAGTAATATTCGTTTTCAGGTTTGATGGTGTTGCAGCTGAGCCAAGAAAAGGAATTAGAAGTGGCCACGTGCCCGGGAGTAAGTGCATTCCCTTTCCCCAGGTAATCGAATCATTAGTTAATAGTATTCCTAAAGCTCCAAATTAAACACTGGCCGATAACTTAAAATTATCAGTATATATATACGAAATGTACAATTTTATGCATAGGTACAACTTTTGTCTTTGAAACATGCAGGTTGGGCGGATAAGATCCATGGTTTAAATATTCCAGCAGATGGACCTTACCATGTGCAAACTTTGCATGAACCAATTGGTGTTACGGGTCAGATCATTCCATGGAACTTTCCTCTTCTTTTGCTTGCTTGGAAAGTGGGGCCTGCCCTTGCTTGTTCTAAAATCGGCTGAGCAGACTCCATTGACAGCTCTGTATGCTGCAAGGTTGTTCCTTGAGGTAAAATAAACATTTGTTTCTAGTGAAATGGCTAGACGGTTTAGTTTAAAACCTTTATTCTTTGGCATAAAGATTAACGGGATTTATATATATTTTGTGGGTGTAGGCTAGTCTTCCTCCTGGCGTTCTCAATGTAGTTTCAGGCTATGGTCCGAGTGCTGTTGCAGCTCTTCCTAGCCACATGGGTGTTGATAAGGTAAGTCGTTAATATGTTAATCCTAGAATCATTCTAATTAGTTCGGTTAGCAGTTTCAACCCGTTGGGTTGTGCTTTATACTTTTATACATAAGGATTCAATGGATCAGAATCCAAATTAAGTGCACTGCTAATACTTAATACCTCCTAAATCTTTTTTATTAAAAGGTCGAATTATTAATGACATCAAATACCCTTTGTTATCATACTATAACACTGGTTATTTACAATTGTTGGATACTAAATGCTTTGGGCCAACCTGACTATCCTGAGTCAGTACTAAGTTACACAATATGTGTTATAACTTATGATAACAACATTATCAATGCTTCCAGGACCAATTTCATAAGATTCTAAAATATATTTAATATGGCATTGAAAGTGAGGCTACCCTTGAATGTGGAGGTGACGGATTCGGCTCCACGTCTATTTTGAAAGTGAGGCTACCCTTGAATGAAAAAACTACGTTTTTACTTTTATGCAAATAACCCTCGTTATCGTTTTCTAAACTAAAAGATGCTATGTTGTAGGGACTTGGGAAGACAAATGTTCCGGTTTATGATGGATCTTGGACAGAATGGGGAGCACAGGAGGATACTCCCGTCTCAACTTCAACTTCTTGATGTTAACTCGTACAATGGATATTTTTGAACATATTATGTTGTCCTCGTAACATTATATCAGTGTTAGTACTGTGGGTAGGTTTTAAGACTATTATACTTGTTCTTTTTTTGGCTTTTTTAATCGGAGCCATGAGACTTATATGCCTATCACCTTATTTCTTGAGCCAGTTAATATGTTCAGTTGAGATTTCTACTACATATGTTAAAACTATCTTTCTTCCATCTCATTGCAGCCGTTGATGCTAATAGTTCCTGATGTACACGACGTCTACACTCCTCTTGGAAGTGATGTTATTGTTCAACTTGCTGAGGTTGGCTTTCATATTCTTATCAATTGTTGGTTTACATATATGCGAAATGACTTTTGAGTCATATGTGATCTCTTTCAATCTCTCTCGCTCTCTCTCTCTCCCTCCCTCCCTCTCTCCCTCTCTCCCAGTGTTTGTTTGTCTGATATGATTGTTTGTTAGTTAGTTTTTTTGCCCTTTGCTTTTTAGTTTTATGAATCTGTTTGGGGGTTGGGGTGGGGATATCAGATGGATATTTGATCAATTGGTGGCCTCTTATTAATTTGCAGACATTTGATATCGAAGAGCCTTATTCGAAGGATGATATTGATGACGTACGAAGACGTTGGACTCAATATTTTCTAGATTTTACATCTTTATCGAAGTAGTAATAGAGGAATATGGGAACCGGGTACGTAGGGATTTGCTGCGTAGGGATCATTCATCATTTTGTGATTGTACTTTTTTGCAAGATTTATAAATCTCTTGTAATAACTGTTGTTGTACATTTTTTGCAAGATTTATAAATCTCTTGTAATAACTGTTGTACATTTTTTGCAAGATGTAAACAGGGTTTTGTAATAGAATAGTGTAAACTTGATAATTTGGGTAGAATATATGGCGTCTTGTTGGAGATTTTATTGTCATGATATGTTTTATAAGGGATTCTGTCGTGATCTAAAAATTGCCACTTTTGTGAACAGGGTTTTTCTAAATCTACCATTTTTTGAACCATAATATCAATTTTTCTAAATCAGTTAAAGCTGTAATTGATTTAGAATATTACACATTCTAAATCGGTTAAAACAGTAACCGATTTAGAATATTACACATTCTAAATCGGTTAAAGCAGTAACTGATTTAGAATATTACACATTCTAAATCGGTTAAAGCAGTAACCGATTTAGAAACTAAACATTCTAAATCGGGTTTTCGGATATCCGATCTGGAATGTAAGATTCTAAATCGGTTATATCAACTTACTAAATCGGTTAAATAACCGATGTTAAAAGTATTTTCTACATCGGCTAAATAACCGATGTTAAATGCGTCAATTTTCTACATCGGCTGGATCTATAACGGTTCGAGAACCGATTTAAAAGACCTATTTTAACCGATTTAAAAGGTGTTTTTTCTAGTAGTGGCACCTTATATCTGCATCATGTCTATCGATCCACTCCATACCAAGGATCACGTCAAAATCCTTCGAGTTAATCAAATACAGGCTAACGTCAAATTATTTTCCTCCTATCTTAATATTCTCGTCAATCATCCTGTTAGTGAGTATCGTATTTCCTGATGGTAAGCTAACTTCAATGGACTCAACAATTTTAACGCTTCTATGACCAATGGCATGATAAAACTTTACAGACATAAATGAGTGTGTGTCACCAGTGTCAAATAAAGAGAAATCAGGCATATTAGAGATCATAAGCATACCTGATACTATGTTGGGACTACCGTCAGCCTGATTCATTGAGTAGACTCGAGCTTGACCTCCTGATGCTTGTCATTTGCCCTTAGATCATGGACAATGTCGGCTTGTGTGACCTGGCTTCCCGCAGTTATACCAGAAACCCTTTCCATACAAACACTCCCCGCCATGATTCTTACCACACTTTGGGCACGAGGGCCGATCGGCGCACACGGTCCAGATTTCTCATCTATCTTCTTCTTCTTATTGGAAGCCCCCGACTTAGATTGATTATCATTCCAATCTCTCTTCCCAGAAGATGACTTAGCAACTGGCTGTGGACTCAAGTTCTGACTTGCTTCAACCTCTTGAGCTCTGAATACGGTATCAGTACAGGGCAGCACTCCATGACCAGCCACAATATGGTGAATACTGATCGCTAGGAATTCACGTAGTATGGTTTTCAAATCCGATCAATTTTAAAATTTGTAAAACCTCGAAGTATTTCCAAGGTATCGAACCCAAGGGAATTGATATGTCGAAAATAAAGGAAATAACTCTACTCAAAATTTGACTGCTATTTAGGAATCCGAAAATTTGGTTTGTTTCTAATTATCTAACTTCAAAAATCGAAGAACAAAAATTAAATAAAAGATGAATTATCTAAATCAAGCAAATAAAGCAAATTAGCAAGATAAAATCACAAGTGAAAACTAATTGATCCTAGGGTAGTATCATCTAATTGAGTTCACACAATCCATTCACTTGATTCCTTTTCCCCAAATTTTAATTCAATCCTAGAAATAATCACTCAGCCGATCTAGAATTCCGATCAAGGCAACCTAGAAAGATAGTTAATTTAAACCTTTTCTCGCTGTGGCTCAAAGAATTTAAATCACTTAAAAGCGTCAACTTATTTATCTATGATTTATCTTTCTCCACTCAGGTCTTAAGATAAAATCATATTGTGCATCAAGTATTTCCACTAATTAATTAATCCTTCCGGGCAAAATCAATTAGCTAACATGCATCGATTAAGGGCCCTTTAATCTAGCATGAGATTTAACACATCTTGATCACAAGTCTAGGATGAAAGGTAAAAAGGTAATCAAAGGAACATCATGTGAACATCAATTAAATTTACTAACCCTAGAATCAATCAATGGATTTAGCCAGACATAATTGAAATTAAACAAGAAATAGATGGAGAATGCATATTATTAATATGAAAAGAGAGATTACAACCCTTACGGATGAACTCCGAGTCTTCAATCTCCGAAAAAGTAGAAAAACAATAATAATTGCTGCCCTCCAAAAAGTTCTTGTCTCCAAGGAATTAATCTTGCCAAAAAGATGTAAAAGTGTGCTAAAAATGATAAAGGATGGTAAAAGCTTGATAAAAGATGGTAAAAGATGTTCAAAGATGAAAAAGCTAGGTCTAGGGGGAGGTGTATATAGCCTATGGGAGTAAAAATCCCGATTGGAACTAATCTAGGAAACAAAATCTATCCAAAAGAGTCACAATCCGTCAAACACGAGATCCCATGGAGACCTATCTGACGCACCTATCGGCCGATAGTCGCCTAATAGTTGGTTCGTTGGTCGACTTCACTTGATAGGGCTTGGACACCTTTCGGACGCACCTATCGGCCGATAGGCTGGCCCGATAGGTGGTCTGACTTTTGCAAAAATCCGTTTCTTCCGTCCGTTTGACTCGACTCTCGGTCCTTTGTCTCGTTTTGGGTCCTTTTGGCTCTAAAAACCTGCAAACACACTAAAACCAACCCAAATGCGTAATACGGCTCGACTAATCATAAATAAGCCAAATACGAGCACATTAATCACGAAATGAGATAAAAACCTAGTATAAAATCCTAGAAAAATGTGGTAGAATTACCACTTATCAAACCCCCCCAAACTTAAGCCTTGTTCGTCCCGAACAACAAAAAGAAAAGAAAAAAAAATGTCGTGAATCATCGTGCAACTCATAGTGTTCAACCTAATCAATACTATCCTGTAATTCTCTCTAAATAATCCGAGTGTCGTAAAAACGAGCTGCACTCAGAATAATGATTCCGCAAAGTAGTCAAGTTCAGTCCTAATCACTCGTTCATGAAGAAAATCCAGCTCAAAGATTAACAAAACGTGAGTCAAATCAACCGTCAATATGAAAGGCTAAAATAAACAAGCTAGTTCGTCCCGTTACACAGTCTAGTGGCACAATTTTCACGAGTTTCATAACTAATTTACCTCGGACAGTATTCCCTTATATACATGTTCAAGAATTTGATTCGAGTTGACCACTAAGTTAGGATCTCGGGATGTTTCATCGGGGTAATCCTAGGGTGGAACTTCCATTCTCATGTATTAGGAAACCGTTTGACGTAAAAGACACTCATGGGGCACATGGATGCTTCTAGTTACTAAGTTCCCGTGTACAGCGGAGAAACAACTCAAATATATAATTTCCGCATGTCCGAATCAAGGTCGCCGTTTTGCGCGAGAGTAAACAGCGGGTCACGCGAATACCCCCGGTTACTAGGCTCCCTATCATTGGCACATGTGAAATATCTAAATCACTAGTCTAATCAGGGTCGTCGTTTTACGCGAGGGTAAACAACGGGTCACGCGAATGCCCCCGGTTACTAGACTTCCCTTCATAGAACAACATTATCTCGACTTTTGGGAAAAACTGACCGACTCTAAACTCAATCTAAGTGCCAACACGACTAAAGAAACAGTACGACTCACTATCCTAAGATGTAACCAAACGTATTGTGGTGATTTTAAAACAAGTATGTATCGTCTCTTATACGCCAAGACCTCTACAATCACGAAAAATTTTGGATCTAAATGAATACTATGCAAAACAGAAATAACTGACTACAACTCGACTAAAACTCGACCGTTTCTTCAGAGAGAAAAACAGTGTCGTAACATCGGTATCACACAAATAGAAGCACGAAAAATTCACGAATAAAGAAAAACTAAGACAAGCAAGGCATCAAAGCAAACAACGAAAAGCAAATAAAAGCAAACACGAAATCTAAAAAAAACTACTACGACCTAAAAAATAGAAACTAGCAAACACACCAAACGAAAATGAACATAAAAATCTAAAAACTAAGCAACAAAAGCTAAATCCACGCAACACCAATATGAGAAGCACAAATAAAAACAACGGGCACCAACACAAGCAAATAATGATACAAGGCATACAAGGTACTCACACGTGCCGAAATTAACAAAGCCGCACTTCTCCCCCCCCCCCCCCCAAACTTATTTCGCATCCCAAAGGAGGAATAAGTTTGAAAAGAGAAAGGAGTGGCTTTGTTAACGGAGTACCTGATCACTGTGGCGGAAATGGCGGGTTTTGTTGGCCGAGAGCTCCCTTTCCTTCTCTGTGGTTGCCTTAGACTTTCCGGCCTTACACGGCTTCGACTTCTTGCTTTGATTTCCAGCCATTTCAAAGTTCCTGCAAAACAACCATCCAATCAATATCCAATAAGCAACTCATAATGCAAACATTCAACGAGTGTCGACATAATCCAATAATCCCACAATATCAACTAAGAGCCCTATAATGTCCAATAAACATCAAAATCATAGACCCGACAGCCATATACTACGATCAACAAATCACACAACCTCCCCCAAACTTCGACTCCCCCATTTCATATTCAAAGGATCAAAATCACAACCCACAATAACAAAACCACACACTACGATCATATTAGGACAAATTCTCTCCAATCCAATCTAATTCATCAACAATTCAACTCATATCAATCCCAATTAACAATTCAATTCAACAAATTTACCCAATTTCAACAAAATGCGAAATTAGGGTTCTTCCAATTTGGGTTTTTTTTTTTTTCAAAATTCATTCAATTTCATCAATTAATCCCCCAATTCGAAGTACCCATGAACAATCAAGCATAGATAACATGTTTCCATCAAGATTCTATCAACAATCGGGCATAAAATTCAAAGAACATCAAAGTCTAACAAAAGCCCCCAAAAAGAGGATCCCCAATTCGAAATTCAACAAAACTCCAGAAAGAATCTGTCAAAGTGCTTCAAAACATGTATAGAATTGAAAAACAAGAGGATTAAGTGTCGAAATTAAGTACCTTGATCGAGTTTTGAAGGAAAAACGGATGCGGAAATCGCCCTTGTGTTCTTATCGTCTGATAGGTGTGTGTGTGTGAAAAACGGGTGGGAGAAGTGTATAAAAGGGGTTATTAATCAACCGGGTCTAAGCGGATACTAGACCGGGTATGTCCTATCGGCCAGGCCTATCGGCCGATAGGCTGGGTCGATAGGACAGACAGAAAGTTACGTACCTGACTATCGGGCGGGATATCGGTCGATGTGGTCTGCCTATCGACCACTGCTTGTAACATTTAATTTTTTCAATTTTCCTCAGCCTATCGGCCGGGCCTATCGGCCGATAGGCTCGTCCGATAGGTTCGTCTGTCTCAAAAAAAATTTTCAACTTTTTCTATTTCGCATACTTGATCCCGTTTTTGCTTGGATATGGCGATTAAAGACCTGCAAGTATCCAAAACTCGGCGTGCATGGATTAGAACTTAACAAAACTAACAAAGCTACTACGAAACTAGAAACTACAAAAATCACGCAAACGAAAAATCGAAAACAAACGAATAAAATGAACTAATATACATACGTTGGGTTACCTCCCAACAAGTGCTACGTTTAACGTCTTTAGCTAGACGATACCTCATTCATCCCGGGTCTTCAGCGACAACTCCCCCTTGAACGGGTTTGTTGATATCGAGATAGCATACGTCCCTCTCATTAGATCGAAACTCGTTCGCCTCCAACATTCGAACATACTTTGGCAAATCCTCGTAAATTTCTTCAACATCGGAATGTGAGTAAATGGATTGTGAAATGCAATGCTCCAACAAGTCGGTCGGGGGCGGCATAATAGACTCAATTTCATAACATTCCTCGGGCGCATCCTCGGGCTTCTTCATCGCGTCATAGATGGAAATTTTCAGATTTTGATCATTAACTCGGAAGGTAAGATCACCCTCTTGGACGTCGATAAGTGCTCTCCCCGTCGCTAGAAACGGTCTCCCAAAGATCAATGGTTGATTCTCGTCCTCGGGCATATCAAGAACTACGAAATCGGCCGGGAAGATTAAGTGTTGGACTCTAACAAACACATCCTCCACAACTCCCCTCGGATAAGAGATCGACCGGTCCGCCATGAGTAGAGAAATAGTAGTCGGCTTCATCTCCCCAATCTTCAACCTCTTAAAGATGGATAGAGGCATAAGATTGATGCTTGCCCCGAGATCACACAACACATTACAGAACGTTTGGTCGCCAATCATGCATGTCAAAGTAAAATGTCCCGGATCCTTCTGCTTGAGCGGGAGCTTGTTTTGAATGATAGCGCTACACTCCTCTGTCAAATTTATTGTTTCAAACTTCGCCAACTTCCTCTTGCTTGCCACAGCGTCTTTCAAGAATTTAACGTACCCTGGCATGTCCCTCAAAGCGTCTAGAAGTGGAATGTTGATATTCACCTTTTGAAACATGTCGATAAACCGTTGAAGCTTTTCATCATATCTCGACTTGGCCAATCGCTGTGGAAATCGAGCTTTTACCTCAAAATCCTTCACATTCGAACCTAAAGGAGCCTTTCGACCGTTAGGGTGGTCGATAGGCTCAATTTCTGGTATTCTATCTGGGTATCAGGTGGGCATATCGGCCGATAGTCTTGGCCGATGGGCCTGCTGCGTTTCATCTTCCTTCTCGTTCTCGGCTCCCGTTTCTAGTACATCCTCGTTTCCAGATTTCTCAACCTCAGCCCCATGATTACTGTACCTTGTCCCACTCCGAAGCTCGATTGCATTGCATTGTTGCGTCTTCGGGTTGGTCTCGGTACTGCTCGGAAAATGGCCCGGCTTATGAATTCCGGCTTAGGCGTTCGCCATTTAACTCATTTGGGTCTCCACCATCGACATCTGCTTTGTCAAGGCTATCACTGAGTTTCCAATACAAGTCACACTATGCTCGAGAGCCCCGAACCTCTTGTCTGCTTTATAAATAAAATCTTTTTGACTCGCCTCTAACCGTTCCAACATCTCTTCCATCGGTGTTTTAGCAATCGGCTCTTGAATAACCCCGTTTTTCACGTTAAATCCCGGTGGTGGCTGAAGAGCATTGTTCGGGTTGGCATAGGAGAAATTAGGGTGATTTCGATTGTTCGGATAATAGTTCCCCCAATTTCCCCCTTGCCGGAAGTTTCCTCCTTGCACGTAATTTACATCCTCCTCAATTGCAATAGGCTCGTTTAGCTCTTCAAAAACTGCATTGACTCCCAAAGTCTTCTTTCTTAGCATCTCAAGCTCTTTTTGTTGTCTTTCAAATTTCGCCTTCAAATCACCGTAGGCGTCCTCGTCACCGGATGGGACCTTTCTTCTCGTCATCTTCCTATCAGTCACCTCCTCGTAATCATTGTTGACCGCTAGCTCGATGAGATTCTTGGCCTCTTCATAATCGTTGGCAAGAAATCCCCCTTTCGAGGAATAGTCCAACTCTCGTCTAGCCTTCCTCGTCAAACCCCGATAAAACCGAATGTAGATTTCCTCCTTGTCAATTCCATGCTGTGGGCATTTGCGAAGTAGTTTCTTAAATCGGATCCATGCCTCGTATAAGTATTCATCCTCATATTGCTCGAATTGCAAGATATCATTGATTTGTTTTTGCACCTTCGAGGGAGGATAGAACTGTGCTAAGAACAACCGGGTCATCTCTCTCCAAGTACCAATTTCCTTCCGATCTAGGCTCTTGTACCAATCTAGCGCATCGTCTTCTAAGGAGAACCGGAATAGGCGGAGCTTAATGACATCCGGAGGCACTCCGTTTTGCTTGATGGTGGCACATATGTCCAAACACGACTCAAGATGAGCGTTTGGATCTTCATTAACTCCTCCTCCGTATGTTTGAGACTTCACCGTAGCGATGAGGGACGGCTTAAGCTCGAAGTTGTTGGCATCAATCTTCCCCCAACCTCCTTCTTGATAATCGTCCAGCTTAGGTCGAAAGCGGGCATTCAAAGGGATCTTCTCGGGACGAGCGAGTTCTCGTGGTGGGTCAACAATGCCGGCCATGGTATCAACGATAGGTATAGAAATAGTCTCGGTTCTCGCTTCTTGCTTCTTCCTCCTCAAAGACTTCTCGATTTCCGGATCCAAAGGAAATAAGTCCTTTCCTTGGGATCTTGTGATCATGCACCGCCTACAAGGAAGAGAAAAGAAGATGTGAGGAAACGAGATCGAATATTAATAATAATAGTATACAACCTAAAGTAACAATCTCTTCTTTTTCGAATTATCCCTTTAAGTTTTCTATCAATTCCTCGGCAACGGCGCCAAAAATTGATCGCTAGGAATTCGCGTAGTATGGTTTTCAAATCCGATCAATTTTAAAATTTGTAAAACCTCGAAGTATTTCCAAGGTATCGAACCCAAGGGAATTGATATGTCGAAAATAAAGGAAATAACTCTACTCAAAATTTGACTGCTATTTAGGAATCCGAAAATTTGGTTTGTTTCTAATTATCTAACTTCAAAAATCGAAGAACAAAAATTAAATAAAAGATGAATTATCTAAATCAAGCAAATAAAGCAAATTAGCAAGATAAAATCACAAGTGAAAGCTAATTGATCCTAGGGTAGTATCATCTAATTGAGTTCACACAATCCATTCACTTGATTCCTTTTCCCCAAATTTTAATTCAATCCTAGAAATAATCACTCAGCCGATCTAGAATTCCGATCAAGGCAACCTAGAAAGATAGTTAATTTAAACCTTTTTCCTGCCAGGGCTCAAAGAATTTAAATCACTTAAAAAGCGTCAACTTATTTATCTATGATTTATCTTTCTCCACTCAGGTCTTAAGATAAAATCATATTGTGCATCAAGTATTTCCACTAATTAATTAATCCTTCCGGGCAAAATCAATTAGCTAACATGCATCGATTAAGGGCCCTTTAATCTAGCATGAGATTTAACACATCTTGATCACAAGTCTAGGATGAAAGGTAAAAAGGTAATCAAAGGAACATCATGTGAACATCAATTAAATTTACTAACCCTAGAATCAATCAATGGATTTAGCCAGACATAATTGAAATTAAACAAGAAATAGATGGAGAATGCATATTATTAATATGAAAAGAGAGATTACAACCCTTACGGATGAACTCCGAGTCTTCAATCTCCGAAAAAGTAGAAAAACAATAATAATTGCTGCCCTCCAAAAAGTTCTTGTCTCCAAGGAATTAATCTTGCCAAAAAGATGTAAAAGTGTGCTAAAAATGATAAAGGATGGTAAAAGCTTGATAAAAGATGGTAAAAGATGTTCAAAGATGAAAAAGCTAGGTCTAGGGGGAGGTGTATATAGCCTATGGGAGTAAAAATCCCGATTGGAACTAATCTAGGAAACAAAATCTATCCAAAAGAGTCACAATCCGTCAAAACACGAGATCCCGCGGAGCAGCCTATCGGACGCACCTATCGGCCGATAGGCTGGCCCAATAGTTGGTTCGTCGGTCGACTTCACTTGATAGGGCTTGGACACCTTTCGGACGCACCTATCGGCCGATAGGCTGGCCCGATAGGTGGTCTGACTTTTGCAAAAATCCGTTTCTTCCGTCCGTTTGACTCGACTCTCGGTCCTTTGTCTCGTTTTGGGTCCTTTTGGCTCTAAAAACCTGCAAACACACTAAAACCAACCCAAATGCGTAATACGGCTCGACTAATCATAAATAAGCCAAATACGAGCACATTAATCACGAAACGAGATAAAAACCTAGTATAAAATCCTAGAAAAATGTGGTAGAATTACCACTTATCAAACCCCCCCAAACTTAAGCCTTGTTCGTCCCGAACAACAAAAAGAAAAGAAAAAAAAATGTCGTGAATCATCGTGCAACTCATAGTGTTCAACCTAATCAATACTATCCTGTAATTCTCTCTAAATAATCCGAGTGTCGTAAAAACGAGCTGCACTCAGAATAATGATTCCGCAAAGTAGTCAAGTTCAGTCCTAATCACTCGTTCATGAAGAAAATCCAGCTCAAAGATTAACAAAACGTGAGTCAAATCAACCGTCAATATGAAAGGCTAAAATAAACAAGCTAGTTCGTCCCGTTACACAGTCTAGTGGCACAATTTTCACGAGTTTCATAACTAATTTACCTCGGACAGTATTCCCTTATATACATGTTCAAGAATTTGATTCGAGTTGACCACTAAGTTAGGATCTCGGGATGTTTCATCGGGGTAATCCTAGGGTGGAACTTCCATTCTCATGTATTAGGAAACCGTTTGACGTAAAAGACACTCATGGGGCACATGGATGCTTCTAGTTACTAAGTTCCCGTGTACAGCGGAGAAACAACTCGAATATATAATTTCCGCATGTCCGAATCAAGGTCGCCGTTTTGCGCGAGAGTAAACAGCGGGTCACGCGAATACCCCCGGTTACTAGGCTCCCTATCATTGGCACATGTGAAATATCTAAATCACTAGTCTAATCAGGGTCGTCGTTTTACGCGAGGGTAAACAACGGGTCACGCGAATGCCCTCGGTTACTAGACTTCCCTTCATAGAACAACATTATCTCGACTTTTGGGAAAGACTGACCGACTCTAAACTCAATCTAAGTGCCAACACGACTAAAGAAACAAGATTTACTCACTATCCGGAAGATGTAACCAAACGTATTGACGGTGATTTTAAAACAAGTATGTATCGTCTCTTATCTGCCAAGACCTCTACAATCACGAAAAATTTTGGATCTAAATGAATACTATGCAAAACAGAAATAACTGACTACAACTCGACTAAAATTCGACCGTTTCTTCAGAGAGAAAAACAGTGTCGTAACATCGGTATCACACAAATAGAAGCACGAAAAATTCACGAATAAATAAAAACTAAGACAAGCAAGGCATCAAAGCAAACAACGAAAAGCAAATAAAAGCAAACACGAAATCTAAAAAAAACTACTACGACCTAAAAAAAAATAGAAACTAGCAAACACACCAAACGAAAATGAACATAAAAATCTAAAAACTAAGCAACAAAAGCTAAATCCACGCAACACCAATATGAGAAGCACAAATAAAAACAACGGGCACCAACACAAGCAAATAATGATACAAGGCATACAAGGTACTCACACGTGCCGAAATTAACAAAGCCGCACTTCTCCCCCCCCCCCCCAAACTTATTTCGCATCCCAAAGGAGGAATAAGTTTGAAAAGAGAAAGGAGTGGCTTTGTTAACGGAGTACCTGATCACTGTGGCGGAAATGGCGGGTTTTGTTGGCCGAGAGCTCCCTTTCCTTCTCTGTGGTTGCCTTAGACTTTCCGGCCTTACACGGCTTCGACTTCTTGCTTTGATTTCCAGCCATTTCAAAGTTCCTGCAAAACAACCATCCAATCAATATCCAATAAGCAACTCATAATGCAAACATTCAACGAGTGTCGACATAATCCAATAATCCCACAATATCAACTAAGAGCCCTATAATGTCCAATAAACATCAAAATCATAGACCCGACAGCCATATACTACGATCAACAAATCACACAACCTCCCCCAAACTTCGACTCCCCCATTTCATATTCAAAGAATCAAAATCACAACCCACAATAACAAAACCACACACTACGATCATATTAGGACAAATTCTCTCCAATCCAATCTAATTCATCAACAATTCAACTCATATCAATCCCAATTAACAATTCAATTCAACAAATTTACCCAATTTCAACAAAATGCGAAATTAGGGTTCTTCCTATTTGGGTTTTTTTTTTCAAAATTCGTTCAATTTCATCAATTAATCCCCCAATTCGAAGTACCCATGAACAATCAAGCATAGATAACATGTTTCCATCAAGATTCTATCAACAATCGGGCATAAAATTCAAAGAACATCAAAGTCTAACAAAAGCCCCCAAAAAGAGGATCCCCAATTCGAAATTCAACAAAACTCCAGAAAGAATCTGTCAAAGTGCTTCAAAACATGTATAGAATTGAAAAACAAGAGGATTAAGTGTCGAAATTAAGTACCTTGATCGAGTTTTGAAGGAAAAACGGATGCGGAAATCGCCCTTGTGTTCTTATCGTCCGATAGGTGTGTGTGTGTGAAAAACGGGTGGGAGAAGTGTATAAAAGGGGTTATTAATCAACCGGGTCTAAGCAGATACTAGACCGGGTATGTCCTATCGGCCAGGCCTATCGGCCGATAAGTAGTCGATAGAGATGAAAGTTACGTGCACGACTATCGGGCGGGATATCGGTCGATGTGGTCGCTATCGACCCTTGCTTGTAACATTTAATTTTTCAATTTTCCTCGGCTATCGGCCGCCTATCGGCCGATAGGCTCGTCCGATAGGTTCGTCTGTCTCAAAAAAAATTTTCAACTTTTTCTATTTCGCATACTTGATCCCGTTTTTGCTTGGATATGGCGATTAAAGACCTGCAAGTATCCAAAACTCGGCGTGCATGGATTAGAACTTAACAAAACTAACAAAGCTACTACGAAACTAGAAACTACAAAAATCACGCAAACGAAAAATCGAAAACAAACGAATAAAATGAACTAATATACATACGTTGGGTTACCTCCCAACAAGTGCTACGTTTAACGTCTTTAGCTAGACAATACCTCATTCATTCCGGGTCTTCAGCGACAACTCCCCCTTGAACGGGTTTGTTGATATCGAGATAGCATACGTCCCTCTCATTAGATCGAAACTCGTTCGCCTCCAACATTCGAACATACTTTGGCAAATCCTCGTAAATTTCTTCAACATCGGAATGTGAGTAAATGGATTGTGAAATGCAATGCTCCAACAAGTCGGTCGGGGGCGGCATAATAGACTCAATTTCATAACATTCCTCGGGCGCATCCTCGGGCTTCTTCATCGCGTCATAGATGGAAATTTTCAGATTTTGATCATTAACTCGGAAGGTAAGATCACCCTCTTGGACGTCGATAAGTGCTCTCCCCGTCGCTAGAAACGGTCTCCCAAAGATCAATGGTTGATTCTCGTCCTCGGGCATATCAAGAACTACGAAATCGGCCGGGAAGATTAAGTGTTGGACTCTAACAAACACATCCTCCACAACTCCCCTCGGATAAGAGATCGACCGGTCCGCCATGAGTAGAGAAATAGTAGTCGGCTTCATCTCCCCAATCTTCAACCTCTTAAAGATGGATAGAGGCATAAGATTGATGCTTGCCCCGAGATCACACAACACATTACAGAACGTTTGGTCGCCAATCATGCATGTCAAAGTAAAACGTCCCGGATCCTTCTGCTTGAGCGGGAGCTTGTTTGAATGATAGCGCTACACTCCTCTGTCAAATTTATTGTTTCAAACTTCGCCAACTTCCTCTTGATTGCCACAGCGTCTTTCAAGAATTTAACGTACCCCGGCATGTCTCTCAAAGCGTCTAGAAGTGGAATGTTGATATTCACCTTTTGAAACATGTCGATAAACCGTTGAAGCTTTTCATCATATCTCGACTTGGCCAATCGCTGTGGAAATGGAGCTTTTACCTCAAAATCCTTCACATTCGAACCTAAAGGAGCCTTTCGACCGTTAGGGTGGTCGATAGGCTCAATTTCTGGTATTCTGTCTGGGTATCGGGTGGGCATATCGGCCGATAGTCTTGGCCGATGGGCCTGCTGCGTTTCATCTTCCTTCTCGTTCTCGGATCCCGTTTCTAGTACATCCTCGTTTCCAGATTTCTCAACCTCAGCCCCATGATTACTGTACCTTGTCCCACTCCGAAGCTCGATTGCGTTGCATTGTTGCGTCTTCGGGTTGGTCTCGGTACTGCTCGGAAAATGGCTCGGCTTATGAATTCCGGCTTAGGCATTCGCCATTTAACTCATTTGGGTCTCCACCATCGACATTTGCTTTGTCAAGGCTATCACTGAGTTTCCAATAGATGTCACACTATGCTCGAGAGCCCCGAACCTCTTGTCTGCTTTATAAATAAAATCTTTTTGACTCGCCTCTAACCGTTCCAACATCTCTTCCATCGGTGTTTTAGCAATCGGCTCTTGAATAACCCCGTTTTTCACGTTAAATCCCGGTGGTGGCTGAAGAGCATTGTTCGGGTTGGCATAGGAGAACTTAGGGTGATTTCGATTGTTCGGATAATAGTTCCCCCAATTTCCCCCTTGCCGGAAGTTTCCTCCTTGCACGTAATTTACATCCTCCTCAATTGCAATAGGCTCGTTTAGCTCTTCAAAAACTGCATTGACTCCCAAAGTCTTCTTTCTTAGCATCTCAAGCTCTTTTTGTTGTCTTTCAAATTTCGCCTTCAAATCACCTTAGGCGTCCTCGTCACCGGATGGGACCTTTCTTCTCGTCATCTTCCTATCAGTCACCTCCTCGTAATCAATGTTGACCGCTAGCTCGATGAGATTCTTGGCCCCTTCATAATAGTTGGCAAGAAATCCCCCTTTCGAGGAATAGTCCAACTCTCGTCTAGCCTTCCTCGTCAAACCCCGATAAAACCGAATGTAGATTTCCTCCTTGTCAATTCCATGCTGTGGGCATTTGCGAAGTAGTTTCTTAAATCGGATCCATGCCTCGTATAAGTATTCATCCTCATATTGCTCGAATTGCAAGATATCATTAATTTGTTTTTGCACCTTCGAGGGAGGATAGAACTGTGCTAAGAACAACCGGGTCATCTCTCTCCAAGTACCAATTTCCTTCCGATCTAGGCTCTTGTACCAATCTAGCGCATCGTCTTCTAAGGAGAACCGGAATAGGCGGAGCTTAATGACATCCGGAGGCACTCCGGTTTGCTTGATGGTGGCACATATGTCCAAAAACGACTCAAGATGAGCGTTTGGATCTTCATTAACTCCTCCTCCGTATGTTTGAGACTTCACCGTAGCGATGAGGGACGGCTTAAGCTCGAAGTTGTTAGCATCAATCTTCCCCCAACCTCCTTCTTGATAATCGTCCAGCTTAGGTCGAAAGCGGGCATTCAAAGGGATCTTCTCGGGACGAGCGAGTTCTCGTGGTGGGTCAACAATGCCGGCCATGGTATCAACGATAGGTATAGAAATAGTCTCGGTTCTCGCTTCTTGCTTCTTCCTCCTCAAAGACTTCTCGATTTAGGATCCAAAGGAAATAAGTCCTTTCCTTGGGATCTTGTGATCATGCACCGCCTACAAGGAAGAGAAAACAAGATGTGAGGAAACGAGATCGAATATTAATAATAATAGTATACAACCTAAAGTAACAATCTCTTCTTTTTCGAATTATCCCTTTAAGTTTTCTATCAATTCCCCGGCAACGGCGCCAAAAATTGATCGCTAGGAATTCGCGTAGTATGGTTTTCAAATCCGATCAATTTTAAAATTTGTAAAACCTCGAAGTATTTCCAAGGTATCGAACCCAAGGGAATTGATATGTCGAAAATAAAGGAAATAACTCTACTCAAAATTTGACTGCTATTTAGGAATCCGAAAATTTGGTTTGTTTCTAATTATCTAACTTCAAAAATCGAAAAACAAAAATTAAATAAAAGATGAATTATCTAAATCAAGCAAATAAAGCAAATTAGCAAGATAAAATCACAAGTGAAAGCTAATTGATCCTAGGGTAGTATCATCTAATTGAGTTCACACAATCCATTCACTTGATTCCTTTTCCCCAAATTTTAATTCAATCCTAGAAATAATCACTCAGCCGATCTAGAATTCCGATCAAGGCAACCTAGAAAGATAGTTAATTTAAACCTTTTTCTGCTGTGGCTCAAAGAATTTAAATCACTTAAAAAGCGTCAACTTATTTATCTATGATTTATCTTTCTCCACTCAGGTCTTAAGATAAAATCATATTGTGCATCAAGTATTTCCACTAATTAATTAATCCTTCCGGGCAAAATCAATTAGCTAACATGCATCGATTAAGGGCCCTTTAATCTAGCATGAGATTTAACACATCTTGATCACAAGCCTAGGATGAAAGGTAAAAAGGTAATCAAAGGAACATCATGTGAACATCAATTAAATTTACTAACCCTAGAATCAATCAATGGATTTAGCCAGACATAATTGAAATTAAACAAGAAATAGATGGAGAATGCATATTATTAATATGAAAAGAGAGATTACAACCCTTACGGATGAACTCCGAGTCTTCAATCTCCGAAAAAGTAGAAAAACAATAATAATTGCTGCCCTCCAAAAAGTTCTTGTCTCCAAGGAATTAATCTTGCCAAAAAGATGTAAAAGTGTGCTAAAAATGATAAAGGATGATAAAAGCTTGATAAAAGATGGTAAAAGATGTTCAAAGATGAAAAAGCTAGGTCTAGGGGGAGGTGTATATAGCCTATGGGAGTAAAAATCCCGATTGGAACTAATCTAGGAAACAAAATCTATCCAAAAGAGTCACAATCCGTCAAAACACGAGATCTCATGGAGCGACTTTATCGGACGCACCTATCGGCCGATAGGCTGGCCCGATAGTTGGTTCGTCGGTCGACTTCACTTGATAGGGCTTGGACACCTTTCGGACGCACCTATCGGCCGATAGGCTGGCCCGATAGGTGGTCTGACTTTTGCAAAAATTCGTTTCTTCCGTCCGTTTGACTCGACTCTCGGTCCTTTGTCTCGTTTTGGGTCCTTTTGGCTCTAAAAACCTGCAAACACACTAAAACCAACCCAAACGCGTAATACGGCTCGACTAATCATAAATAAGCCAAATACGAGCACATTAATCACGAAACGAGATAAAAACCTAGTATAAAATCCTAGAAAAATGTGGTAGAATTACCACTTATCAAATACTCGGATGCAACCCACTATGAAACTTGAGAGCTCGCTTGCGGTCAGTGTCCACCATGTGCTCCACAAAGAAGCTGATTTGGTTGAATTTTCTCTCATATTCTTCAACGGATGATCTCCCTTGCTCAAGATTCCAAAAATCTCTCTCCATCTTCTCTCATTAGTGTTGTGGATAGTACTGTTCCATTACTAGTTCCTTGAACCGATCCAAAGTTAATGCAGCATGCTCGGTTGCCGGCCTCAAATGTCAATAGCTCATCCACCAGTGTCCAGCATCCTCCACCATTTGATACCGGGCACATAGAATCCTTTGCGCATCGGTGCACCTAATGAGCTCAAGGGTACGCTCGAGAGACATCAACCATTCGTCGACAAATGTTGACCCTTCTCGACCGTTGAATGATGGCGGTGTGAAACGTCAGAACTGCTGCACAACTTGTGCCTGGGTAGGAGCTGGCACATTATTAATGTGGTTATCTTGACCTCTGTTACCATCACCACCAGCTCCAACGCCAGGGTTGACATTCTGATCACTGAGATTATCAGCACCTCGGTTAGCTGGGCGTCCACGTCCACGAGTTGCCATGGTCCTAAGATGCATTATAGCCAATGACTTCTTAATAAATCTCCTCATAAGGGATGGAAATAAAAGTATACATCACGTCTAAGGGTTTAACTACTCCCAATAGACGTTCTAGCAGTGCTATACTAACGCATCTACATGTATTTATGAATTTATAAGAAAGCACGTACATGTCCAACATTTATTATGAATCACAATAGCATATCATCTCTAAAATATAAACATGATAGTGCAACATGATTCAAAAATGTGTTGAATCTCATAACCGTAAAATTTTGTTATGATTACAACATAAATATAACTCGAAATGTGGACCTTGGAGTTGACATGGAGCGTCGAATGTGGCTGATAATAAGCATAGATGCCATTAAAGTTTTAACAACTTGCGAAAAGGAAATTTAGTTTGAAAAAAGAAATTATTTTAACGACTCTAGAGATCGTATACCCGCTCCGATACCACTTATGTAGCGACCAATTTTCAAAATGTCATCTTCTAACAATTTCAAGGGAGATTAAATATCTTCAAGGGAGTCTACAACGTAAATAATATGCAAATTTTGTGCATACAACTATTTGGCAAGAAACAAGTGTTGCGACCCAAAATATTATCCGGAGATAGATATTGCTGGAATGGATGGGATAGCAAACAAATGCAAGAGCACTTCCGTGAGAAAGATAAATAACACAAGATTTGCCGGGGTTGTTAGTCCCGGGCTTGAATGCTCTCGCGAGATATTATTAATACCAATATTCGGGGATACAAGTACTAATGTAAGAATACAATTACAATGAGTGTAAAGATTCTTGTTATCTTAGCTAGTGAGCGTGTAGATTGCCGGAAGAACTAGATTTGATGCTCTGTGAGTTCTTGTAACAAAGGAGATGAACAGTCGCGGCAGAGAGAGATCAACGGTCTCTCACGGCGAGTATTTAGATGGATGCTTGGGCTCCGGGGCTTATGAATCCCTTGGAATCTGTCTAGTGGAAACTTGCTGCTTCTGCCGATCGTGTTCTGGACGAGAGATTCGGAGAGAGAAGTCCTGAGATGGATTCCGGTGAGAAAGCCGGGAGCTTGATGATATGTGTGTTCTACTGTATTTCTGTTGTGGGTGAAATGAGTTCTGAACGTAAGTCAAATGAATTCGGAACCTTTTTCCAGTAGGAGGAGGTTCTCTATTTATAGGACATGGATGTGCCGGGCGATCGCCTTTTCTGCATTATAATAATCGGGCGATCGTCTTTTAGCACGTGGGCATGTCTCCTTAAAGTCTGCAGGAGTTGCTGGCAGTCAACTGTGCGGTCCAATGGGGAGCTTACACGCGTCCTGAGTTGCTGTCACGGGTGGTCCCACTGACAACTTTCGGCGCGCATGCCGGTAGGTGAGGTAGGTGACAGGCTGTGGTCAAAGGTCTTGTCTGTCAGCAAAAGATCATATCTGTTATCGAAGATCTTGTCAGCGCCTTTGGTGGATCTGCACGTGGGTGCTGTTCTGAGATCCAGTCCTTGATAACTTTGACGGGCGATCATCTCTGCTCGGGGCGCAGGTCGACCGTCCTTAGCCGGACACTAGAGTCGATCGCCAGATGCCGAAGGGCGATCGCCTTGGGAGTCGATCGCTAGGTACCTGATGGTGGTCTGATATCTTCGACTTGGCGAGCTAGCCATAGTTTGACTGGAGTTGACTTGGTCGCTCGACCTTATAGTCGATCGCCTGTCGGGATGGATAAATCGTGACACAACAATTGCCCCCCAGCTCGATCATACGTTGGAAACGTGGGGTGAGGTGGCTCTCTTGGCGATCGCTGAACTTTTGACGAGCGACTTTGTGTTTAATCGAATCGGCGCGATCGTCTTTGGTGATATACTGGGTTCGGACGACTGGCCGGGCCGCTAAATCGCGCGGGAAAAAACAATGGGTGTGGAAAAGTCTCCGCGCACGTGCCGGGTTTCTATTGGAGGATGCCAACGGTCATTAATGACTCCTCGGCCGACGCGTCCTTGAAAAGACGCTGCATCGGGTCTCGAGGGGTCAATTAATGCGTCGCTTTGAGATCCGACCCCGAGGTTTTCCCTTATTGCAAACGAGTCCCCGCCTTCTCCTATAAAAGGGGGCGGTGCTGCAGCTTTCACACTCACGCGTACTTATTGGAGAAAGAAGGACTTGTCGAATTTTACGAAGATCTTAGTGCCGACTGCCGTTCGATTTCACTTTCGGGTAAGAAAAATCCTTTTCTCCTTATCTGTCTTTGAGAATGGCCGAACCTCATCATCACTTGGAGCGGGTACAGTTACGCCTGCGGGACATCGACGTCAGGAGAATCTTCTTCCGTCTTCCACTGAGACGGCGAAGCTATTCGGGCGGAATCGACCTCGAAGTCGAGGCTTTATTCAATGAGGCCGATGTTGCTAAGGAGACGGCTGCTGAAGAAAGACGATCGCAGATTGAGAGAGATCTGGCGATTAGGGCTTACTGGGAGCAACATAGCGCTTTTGGTCGGGCCTACAAGGCCTTTGCTGAAATAATGGAGAAGTTGGCGGTCTACTCCGAGATTCGATTTCCGGGATACTTGGCCGCTTACCCTATGTGCTTCCCAAACGGTCGCGATCCGTCTTTGCAGCCGATCGTTGTGGTCGCTTGGCCAAATACGGAGTTCGACGACCAGGGGAAAGATCTCGCCGTCTGGAGGACAAGATTCCATGTTCCTTCGATGTGGACATGTTCGCGCGGCGGAGAATGAACGAGCCGACCCGACCTCCGATGGGTATGGTCGCCGTGAATGAGGCGATTATGGAGGCCGGCTGCGCTTCCTCTATCCTTTGCTGTCTCCCATCTGTTGGCCGCTTGGAATGTGGCGCCACTTCAGCTGACGTCGAACGCCTGGCTCCAAATTAACTGCACTCTCACCCTTTTCGGCGGTCACCGCCTGTACCGCCTCCCATCGCCGTTGGAGATGAACCATTTGTTCAAACTGAGGGCTCATAAAGGGTTGGTCGGCGGTTACCATATTCAGGGCCGATCTGGTCGGGTGATTCACGGAGTCCCGAATAAGATGCGGGGCGATCAGACGAAGTGGTTCTGGGTCGCCGGCAAGTGGAGAGCTTCGGCGAGCGACAATCCTACGGGCGAGCTGGAGATCCCCACTGAGTTTCGGGAGAGGAATCTCGGTAAGGGTTTAGACTCTCCCTTCGTTTGGATGCGTTATGGACTGATCTAATTTGATTTCGGTTTTGCAGGTTTTCACATTCCGGCGATCGAGGAGCTGCCTTTTGACTTTCTCTTTGTCTGGGAGCGGATAAGGAGCTTGTCGGACGACGACCTTGACGCCACTCGGATCAACAAGGAGAGTCGTTGGTTGTCGGATCGACTATTCCGTTTCCCGAGACATCTCGCGGTGCCAGGTATGAGTTTCTGCGACCTTCACTTTCTAGGCGATCCCCTTATTTGAGGACAGTATCTGATTGTTGATCGATAGTCTTAACTGCAGAGGTCCGCTTTCCTCGCTTTTTGGAGCCTCCGACGGAGATCGCCATGTCGAACCCAGGAGTTCTAGGCCGTCTTCGCCATAAGAGGTCGACTCGGGCCCCACCCGTTGCGTTGCCTATAGTTCCGGAGGCGGAGCCTCGCGTGGAGCCGGTCGTGGCTGAGGAGGAAGTTCCGGAGGAGGGGCTTCGAGCGAATCGCAAGAGGCCGAGGCCGGAAGAAACGTCGGTTCCTGCCCCGGGCGATGAAGTGCCGATCGCCGCGCCTCCGATCACCATCGTTGCTCCGGAGAATGAGCTGCCCTCTGCGGCTTTTATGCGGGAGATGGCGATCGCGGATGCTGAGACCCCTCGAGGGAAACCGTATTTCGGTCGGGATCCCGAGAAGGCTGAGAGGTAGATAGCATTTTTGTGTTGAAAATTGCATCTGCGTAGGAGTTGCATTAACTTTGTTGTTTTGATGCAGGATCCGTCGCGCAGATCCGTCTTGCCCGCCGATGGTCGTGGATTTCCTAGCGAGCCGATCTCCTCGCCATTCCTGCGACATTCCTCCATACGTTAGCAAGGCTGCTTCTGCTCTGCCGAAGGCATGGACGACCGATCTGGATGCGATCGCTCATCAGCGATCGGGGAGTTCGATGCACGCTGTTCTCGCCCTTTCTCTTCAGACGACGACCATGGCTGTCCAGGCTGCTCAGGAGTTTGAGGGGCAGCCCTCCACTATTCGCCTGCAGGCGGATCTCGAGACGGCTCGGAAAGAGAACGCCGAGTTTGCTGATAAGATCGCGGCGATGGAGAAGGACTCTCTGGAGGCGGCCAAGCGGGCGAGCCATGAGCTTGAGCTGGAGAAGAAGGAAACTGAGCAATATCGTCGCGGGCCGATTTCGGACCAGATGCGAATGCCGCCCAGCGAAGGTTGCTGAAGAGGAGGCCGATCGCCAGAAGGTGACGATCGCTCGGTTGACCAGCGAGCTGACGGAGGCGAGGGAAAAAGTTGCTACGAGGGAGGCTGAGCTCCAGGGGTCGCAACAGGCGATGGCGGAGCTGAAAGGAGAGGTAGAGGCGACCAAGGCCGACCCCTTTCAAAACTTGGAGTTTGTCAGCGAGTTCGCCTATTATTTGGCGTTCGCCGACTCGATCCGAGCGGCTAAGAAGGGAGGTTTGGAGGTCGGGCCTCTTGCCGAGAACTTCAAGGCGTATGCGTTGGAGCATCCTCTCCATTCAGCTTTCTCCTTGCCGATCTTGGACCTTGCGGATATCGGCGTGGATTTGAGCTGGTATCCGTCTCCGGCCAATCTTGCTCATCCCGACGCTCCGGAAGACGAAGGGTCCGCGCCGGATGCTGATGGCGAAGGCCAAGCAGGGGCCTGAGGCACTTTATTTTTGATGTTTTAGCTTATTTCCTTGTAGTTTTGTAGTTTTCTTTTGTAGCACTTAGGCCTTCGGGCGACCATGTACTCAGATTTTTCAAGAAATGAAATGAATGTTTGGATTTCTGACTTATCACTTGAATGAATGGTTATTTTTGAGTCTTTGTTTGACTTTGTACAAATGTGTGAGGAGAGATCGTTGCGAGGGTAGTTCCAAATGAATTGATAAACTCATAAAGATAACTTTACAACAAATTCGATCGCTGCACAACTTGCTGAAAATGACGACCTCCGTATGTTGTTGAATAGGGACGATCGTCGTATAGGTAGTCCGCACTCTTATTTCCCCTTGTTTTTATTCACTTAGCGGAAGTAAGGGGATGAAAATAATTCGTTGAGTGAGCGGTCTTCAACTTAGTCGAATCCTCGGGGACGGTCGTTCGTCTTGAGGAGCCGTGCACGATCGCGGAGTTCGATGGACCGACTCCCTGATCATGTCTTGATGTGCGAAGACATTGAGTGTCTCGCGACTCACTTTATTATGAGGGTCCTCTCATAGCCGCGCCGCCTCGTATTTAAACGAAGGGCGTGCGGTCTCGGTCTAGAGGAGTCCTTGCGCGGGGCAGCGTCGGATGAATCAACTCCACGCCCGCGGCTTGTTAGCTCTGCTTCCACCTCGGCCAGCCATGGAGATGGCCGACCTCGACGGTGTACGTTGAGACGGGGGTTGTGGCACGTCGCATTGTCCGGGTTCACCATGTTAGATGATGAACCTTTGAGGGAGAGCGATCGTGTCCACTGATTAATTTTGGAGGGCCCTCAGACTACGCCGGCCTCATATTTAAACGAAGGGCGGGCGATCTTGGCCTAAAGGGACCTTGCATGGCCTAAACAGTCGGTTCCATCGACCACCAGGACCATGGCTGCACTCTTCCACCTTGGATCGTCATGTAGATGCCGACCTTCGACGGTGTACGTTGTGCGGGGGAGGCGATCTCGTGCCTTAGTCCATCATGTTAGACGGTGAACTGTAGATGGCGACCGAGTCCTCCAGTTTCTTAAATAAGGAGGGAGATCGAGGAGACTTCCGAGATCTCCTTCTCTTTATTGAAGCATGTAGAGACGGTCGCCGAGGTTGATCTAGGGGTCGGCTCGTATGAGCTTTCCAGCCTGTTTTGTGTTCGACTCGGGCGATCGTGTGTAGAGATTGGTAGGGGCTTCGGCTAAGCCAATAAGCTATCCAACTTGCCCTCCTCGAACAATCTCCAGAGCTGTTTGAGGAGGTCGCGGCATTGGTTGGTGCTGTGGCCGGGACTCTTATGGTAGGCATGATTGATTGTTGTCCAGATGACCGTGGTCCCTTATCGCTTTGGCTTTTGAGCTCTTCGTGCCCCTTGATGGCATAGAAAATATGTGCCGGAGTTCGGTTGAACGTATGGAGGAGATGGGATTCCATGTCCTCGAAAGCCTTGAGATCTCGGGTGGCTTAGCGATCGTCTTCTTTGCTTTGGCGATCGCTATCTTACGGACGGAGGTGGCGTTTCCTCGCCTAGGTGGAGGGTGAGTAGCCTTTGCACGGCAGAAAGTTGGCGGCTTTAGCGCGGAAGATCGCGTAAGTTGGGGAATATCCTTGGAGAGATGTCTAAACATGGGAGAGTGTCCGTGAATCCCCATAACCGAATAGAGAGCGAGCTGTCATCGACGGGTTCACGGTGAGGATGATTTCGTCTACCCGGCCGATGTAATCTGCGTCGACTCGTCTTTCCCCGCTTGATTTTTATCATGCGGTGGGGCCTTCGTCTGGCGACCTTCTTTGGGCGAAGTATGACGTGAAGTCATTCGCCGCTTTCTTAAAAGAGGTGATTGATCGTGGTGGTAGTGAGACGTACCACCTATGGGCGGCTCGCCCAATGTTAACGGGAAGATCCGGCACTTGGTTGCATCGGATGCCCCACACCTACCATGTTTGGAATTTACTCGGTGGGTTTGGGTTCGATCTCCTCATACGAGGTGTTTTGGGAGGAGCGATCGTTGGTTGTATGGGGGCAAGCTCGATGTGGACCGCGAGTGGCCTTCGGCCGGCGATCTTTCCGGGCGCTTGCCCCGGTGTCCAAGAGTGCTTTCATCTCATCGAGTCAAGGCGTTATGGCGGCCATCGCCGTGCTCGATGTTAGCGGCTCGGCGCGAGCGAGAGCCGAGGCGATTGAGCACGATCCCCAGCGATCGGGCGGAGTCGGATGGCCGACTGCTCGCCGTGAGGTGGGTAGCCGAACTCCCGTGACGGATTCGGATTCCGTCTTTTCAAGGTTGGAAGCAGAATGCCGGCCGCCAGGATGGGTCGCGCCCCAAGCGATCGAATATGGATCCGTCCGGTCGTGCGAGAGCCTTTCCTCGCGAATTGGGGCTTTCTGACGATCGCTCGTTCAGTAGCCCGCTGAATTTCCGTTTTCCCATGCGGCGGATGATCGAGGGAGTTATTGCAGGAGACGCACATGCTCTCCTTCGATCCTCTAGGATGGCCATAGCCTCCTCGATCTGTTCCTCGGTTTGGAACTGGTCGAGTGAGAGGTTGGGGCCATCCCTCAGGTGCGGGATCGAGAGTCTCGCGTTGCTGCGGCTTCCCCCTGTCGTCGGCTGGGGTTCGGACTGGACCGGGATATGGTGTCCGGCGGTTCGTAGAGCGGCTTTCTTCGATGTACCGGAGGATGTCATGATTCTGAAGGTTTTCTTTGAAGTGCAGTGAGTGTCACTTCAAGTATATGCCCCGAGAACAGTGAGTGTTCTTCGGGACGGTAGGAATAAAAATGTGAGGGTTACCCCCTTCCCCTAGCGCCAATTGTTGCTACCCAAAATATTATCCGGAGATAGATATTGCTGGAATGGATGGGATAGCAAACAAATGCAAGAGCACTTCCGTGAGAAAGATAAATAACACAAGATTTGCCGGGGTTGTTAGTCCCGGGCTTGAATGCTCTCGCGAGATATTATCAATACCAATATTCGGGGATACAAGTACTAATGTAAGAATACAATTACAATGAGTGTAAAGATTCTTGTTATCTTAGCTAGTGAGCGTGTAGATTACCGGAAGAACCAGATTTGATGCTCTGTGAGTTCTTGTAACAAAGGAGATGAACAGTCGCGGCGGAGAGAGATCGACGGTCTCTCACGGCGAGTATTTAGCTGGATGCTTGGGCTCCGGGGCTTATGAATCCCTTGGAATCTGTCTAGTGGAAACTTGCTGCTTCTGCCGATCGTGTTCTGGACGAGAGATTCGGAGAGAGAAGTCCTGAGATGGATTCCGGTGAGAAAGCCGGGAGCTTGATGATATGTGTGTTCTACTGTATTTCTGTTGTGGGTGAAATGAATTCTGAACGTAAGTCAAATGAATTCGGAACCTTTTTCCAGTAGGAGGAGGTTCTCTATTTATAGGACATGGATGTGCCGGGCGATCGCCTTTTCTGCATTATAATAATCGGGCGATCGTCTTTTAGCACGTGGGCATGTCTCCTTAAAGTCTACAGGAGTTGCTGGCAGTCAACTGTGCGGTCCAATGGGGAGCTTACACGCGTCCTGAGTTGCTGTCACGGGTGGTCCCACTGACAACTTTCGGCGCGCATGCCGGTAGGTGAGGTAGGTGACAGGCTGTGGTCAAAGGTCTTGTCTGTCAGCAAAAGATCTTATCTGTTATCGAAGATCTTGTCAGCGCCTTTGGTGGATCTGCACGTGGGTGCTGTTCTGAGATCCAGTCCTTGATAGCTTTGGCGGGCGATCATCTCTGCTCGGGGCGCAGGTCGACCGTCCTTAGCCGGACACTAGAGTCGATCGCCAGATGCCGAAGGGCGATCGCCTTGGGAGTCGATCGCTAGGTACCTGATGGTGGTCTGATATCTTCGACTTGGCGAGCTAGCCATAGTTTGACTGGAGTTGACTTGGTCGCTCGACCTTATAGTCGATCGCCTGTCGGGATGGATAAATCGTGACACAAAAACAAGCATATATACAAGTAACATCATGCATTAAATAAAACAAACGTAAATTTACCACCTCGAAGTACGATGATGATCCTTGAAAAATTGAGATGCGAATGCAGTTCAAGTCATAGGCTCCAAGTCCTCGTCTCCTAAAATAACAATTAAATTCTAATATTAATATAGCGTCTAATATAAACTAATATAAATTATTGAATTTATATATTGAGTAAAAGATATCTTATTTTTAAAATATTGAAACTGGCTGAGGGTCGAATTAAAAGGATTGGCAAAATTGAGATACTGAAATTAAATACACTGAAAAATTGATTTGGGGTCAAATCGAAAAGTCTAAAATTCTGAGGGCTCAATTGAATTTACCCTAGAAAATTTTGGTTATATAAACCCTTTCAACAAAGAAGTCGGCCGAAACTCATATTCTCTCCTGATTCTCACTGCCTCTCTCTCGCCCGCTCCCTCTGTAACTTTCTGTTCTTCACTGCGAACGGCCAGATTTCTCTCTTTGGTAAAATCGCCTGGTAAATTCACACACTAAAACCTAGACATTCAGACATATATGCATATATGTCTACTGACACTGAATCGGACACCTAGACCAGCCGCAAAACTGGGTGGCTCAGATGACGATGGCAATCACTATGCGTGGCGGTTTGCGGCAGACGGCTCGCGACTGGAGGTGTCAGAGGGTTCTGAATTTAAAGTCGATTGCAGGCTTACTCTGAGGCAGCCATGGCGATCTGGCTTGCAACAACTGGTGACTGAAAACCTAAATTAGGGGTTCGACATCTCCGAGTTTGGAGTTCAGGTTCATGGGTTAGTTTCGGTTTTGTAGATAGGCTGAAAAGGGTAAGTCAAATTTGCAGAATTCTAGTTCGGGATCCGAATTCGTAAAATTTATACTGGCATAAACTAATAGAAGTAGAAATACAAGGTAATAGTTCGTAGATTACCTTGTCAAATTACAGAGTTTTGATGCAAGATTTAATCGATTTGAATGTGTTGCTACTCGAGCCTTCCGCCTGAATAAGAGCGAACGACAGGTGATAGTTGATTATGGAGGACTGATGTTGTAAAGAGAATTGATTGATGTATATTTTTCTCATGGATGATGACTACCGATTTGTAAATAATTCTGCAGTAGTTTTTTTTTTGTAGAGGTTGTAATTCTGCCGTGAAGTTGAAGTTGTAGAGGTTTAGTTGTGCAGATTTTGGTGTTGTAATTTAATTATGAGTAAAGTGCATTTTTGTGTACTTACACTTTGGGTATTAGACCACTTGGGATACTATACTTCTAAAAGTACCACTTGCTATACTGGACTTCTAACTATTTTGCAATATGTGTAGGGCTGGGGGCGGGGCGGGTTGGGGCGGGGCGAAGGTAAAACCGCATCCGCCTCGCAATTTTTGTGCGGTGCGGGTTTTTGCGGGGCGGGGTATTTTTGATATTGAAAACCGCACAAAATCATAGTTTTGCGGGGCGGAGCGGGGCAAATACAATATTTATATAAATATCTAAGTGTTTTCCCTTGTTATATGCGGGGCGGGGCGGTTTTTTGCGGGGCGGTTGGGAAAAAAATAAAACCGCATTCGCCCCGCAATTTTGGTGCGGTGCGGGTTTTGTGCGGGGCGGGGCGAAATCAACATTTGAAACCGCCCCGCCTCGCTATTTTGCGGTGCGGTGCGGTGCGGGGCGGGCGGGGCGGTTTGTTTTGCCCAGCCCTAAATATGTGTACTATCCTCAAGTCTGGTTAACTCCATTAATTTTTTCAAGGGTATTTCAGTCTATCTTCTTCCTCAAATTCATTTCCACCATTGAAATTTTTTTTAAGAACTTGAAACTCGAATATATCATCCTTTTCACAACAAAATAGACTCATTTAAATTGCATTAAAAGTGTCTCTTTCTCCTTTACAATGGGATATCAATTATAACTATCAAAGATTAACTTTCAAGAATTTGTATATTTAAAAAACTTCAATTAGTGTATAGTTTTCTTAGTTTATTCTTTTAAATTTCTTTCACCAAACTAAAATATTAATAGTGAAAATCAATATCAATTTGTAGAGGAGAAAAAGAAGACTTTGTTGTAATTTGAATGACTTGATTTCGTTAAAAAATGAGTGAGATATTTAAATTTTAATTCCTTAAAAGTTTCAACAATGGTGAAAATGGTTCTGAGGAAGAAGATGATACAAAAAGACTGAAATACCCTTGGAAAAATTAACGGAGTTAGCCAGACTTGACGTTAATACACACATTACAAAAAAGTTAAAAGTCCGGTATAACAAATGGTAGTTTTAGAAGTCTAGTATCCCAAGTGATTTGAAATCCAAAATGCGAGTACACAAAGTGCACTTTACTCTTTAATTATATATGTAGGGTTTTTGGGAAGTGTTTGTACATATTGAGGACTCTAAACCGATGGGGAGAGTATGATAGGATTGAGTACAAGAGATTTATAGTTCTGAAAACCTGAAGGAAGGACTGTGGGTCAAAATGCTAATTAGTCAATTAATTATACTTTAACTATTCTAAATGATAATTTGATATTAATAGTGATTATAGAAATAATGGTTAGATTTATAATAATAATAGTAATAATCTAGAATAATCAAATAAAATTGATTTGAACTAACTCATTAACTTGGACTACTTATAAAATGTTATTTGGACTATAATAATACGAGAGCTTGGACTTGAGCCTGGAATGTAAACTAAAATCATGATATGAAAATAAGAAAAATTTGACCTTATTTAATAAATGGAATAAAATTCATAAATAAATGGTTGGACATTTAAAATATTCATGCACTTTCTATAAATTATAAAATAAATGCATGTGCGAAAATCGGGGCATCACATTTGTATTTATACTCCTAGGTTAGGCATAGGGTAGCCCTATGAGTATATGAGATGTATAAATATGGTGGGCTTATTGGGCTAAAAATAAAATAGTTTTAATTAAAATTTAATGGACTTTCTGTAATACCCGGATTTTCAGTATAAATTTTTCGCATTATTTTATCTGAGATAAATTTTATAGCTTGGTGTCTATACAGTATGGATAAAATAATTTGAAGATTGAGACAGTTATATTTGTGTAATTTACGTCATTGATTTACAGTTATATTTGAGGATATGGTGTATCATATTGTTCTGATTTGGATATCAGTGTATCGTCTGAGAATATTTTCGGGACGAGTATGTATATTCAGTATGTCGTGTAAATGTATTCGGTATGTCGAGATGACAGGCAAGAACAGTTGTAAAATGGCTAAGTACAGAGCCCTTAACGTACGCTAAGTTTATGGGGTAACGTACGCTAAGTCGCTACGTGTTACTTACGTTATGCATAAGGCATTACGTACGCAACAAGAGGAATCGGACATGATCCATGCTGTGACCGACAGTGGGGCCTTGGTCGACAGCTTTCGGCGCGGATGTGGACGGGTGAGTCAACAGATGGTTTAACGTACGCTATGTAGACGGTGTTACGTACGTTAATAGTGTATGAAGATTACGTACGTTATACCCGTTGTATTACGTACGTAATAGTATCAGTTGTTAGGTGTAGTTTTTTCTGGATCGAGGATAACATACGATAATCTTAGGTGATTACGTACGCTAATGGATTGTTACGTACGTAAAGAGTTGGACATTACGTACGTAAACTGAGATACGGTAGCAAGTCAACGCCTGAATTACGTACGCTGTGGCATGGGCCTTACGTACGTAATCGTTGTATGGAAATAAGGCAGTAGCCTCTGGGCTGTCATTACGTATGCTATTAAGGTCCGATAGCGTACGTTAAGAAGTGTTATGTACGTTAATCTTTGCATGTTACGTACGTAACGATTGGAGGTTTATATAAGTGGGACTTTCGTCACTTTGATTTTTCAGAACTCCACTTCATTATTTCCGCCTCTCAACACTCAGAGATGGAGTTTCGGTTCTTCTAAGTCGATTATGATATTGAGGGCTTGGATTTGGATCTTGAGATGAGGAGTTATAGATGATTCTTGAAGTATTTGCTTGTGTACTTCATCTTCTAAGAGGTATGTGGGATAATCCTCTCTTAAATTCGGATTTTTGATGTTGTTGTTGATGATTAGTTCGTATGATGATAGTTTATGGAGTTGTTGTGATGATTCTTGGTATTTACAGGAATTTTGTTAAGGATGATGATGATGTGATGATCTATGTGTTGATTATGTTGGTTATGATTATGGAATCATAGTGTTCTTGATGTTCTTGGTAGTATTGTTGTAATTCTTGATGTTATAGGAGATTTAATGGAATTGTGATAAGAGATTTCGGATGTTAATTAAGATTCTTCCTGTTGTAAGGATTGTGATTCGTTTAAACCGATGATGAGATGGAATTCTGGATTATGTTGATTTCGTATGAATCATGATATGAGGATAATTCCATATTAAGTATGATACAATCCTTGTTGGTTTGATTGTTGATGTTTTTCTTCGTATGATGATGGTTATAGTGGTGTTATTGTGATTCCTAAGGTTATGGGAATCGTATATTGAAGAGTATGGTAATATACATCTTGAATTATGAATGAGGATTGTTTAGATGTTAGAACACATCGGATTATGTCGTCTTAGAGATTTTGAATGTGATTTCGGAATAATTTGTGTTCTTAAGGAACTCTTGGATTATATGATTTGATGAATATGTTTAAGAGATGTTGGTGTTTTGGATATAAACATGGAATATTCATATCTAGAACTAAGTTATGTGTTTTGGTACAATATTCATATAGGAATACGGATACGATTCGAACTTGATTAAATTATCCTTCATCTTTGAGGTTGGAAGTTCATACGTATTGAACAAGTGTTCAAATCGAATGATTGGGTTATTTGAAACCCTTGGAATATGATTATCTATAATGTCGAACTAATCAGATTGTCTAGATTGATGATGATAACCGGTAATTGGTTTTAATTATGAATTTACAAGGAGGAAACTTGTACTCGTATTTAAGATCGAATTAGGAATTGGTAACGTTTAGACCCTTATTATTGGTTTAATTTGATTTTTGATATGATTATCGGATTATGAATCGTGTTGTGGTTTTGAGTTCATGATTGATTGATTTGGGTTGTTGGATTTGTATTTAATCGGGAGATTGTGGAACCGTTGGGTTTATTGATCGGTTATATTGATTATCGAGTTACGACTTATATTGTGGATATGAGTTCATATTTGTTGAGTTGGATTATTTGGTTTTATGTATATGATCGAGGTATTATTGAGCCGTTGAGTTTGATTGGTTGGGTATGTTGGTTATTGATTGCTATCGGATTGTTGTTGATTGATTACTTCAATAGGTTGAGATGTTTGATCGTGGATTATGATCGTTGTGTTGCGTTTGAGGTTGAAGAGTTCGTAAATTGCTTTTGGTCGGGGCTAAGGAGCTCGTAGACAAGGGCAATGGAATCGGTAACGGCTTCGTGGTATCGGTATCGAGGCAAGTTATACTTGTTCAGTTTATAATATTTAATGAATGTTTCGGTTTCATTTCATTTATAATTCATATAGCAATGATATTATGAATATAACTTGTCGGGATGATGGTTTGTATATTATGCATTGGTTTGGATTAAATCATAGTGTATATGGTTTAAATGTGTTTAGTAAGGACGGAGATGTGAGTTACCTTTGGTCAGTGATATGAAATGTCGGATATCGAGGATGGTTTACCGTGTCGACATTGATGTCGGGACGGTGGTTTGTTGGTATAAATGGACTATACTTATTTCGGGATTATTTGTATAACTGTGTATTCGTTCAGGGATGTTGATTCGTAGAAAGGATATTGTCTTCGACTTTGAGGTAATTTAAGTATTGTTCAGTTATGAGGATAATTATTCTGTTGAATTGTTGTATGTGTTGTATGTTGAGGTTCCGTATAATGAGATTCGTATGGATTGTTTCATTGAGGGATGTTGATCCCAGAACTGTTGTCTGAGATTATTGATTGAATGGGTTATACTTTGGGGATTATGATCCCAGGATGGTTGTTCGGATATTGTCGGTCGTGTCGATCTTTCATTATCCGTGTGTCTTTGTTCACTTCGGTGAGTCTCTTGATCCTTATTGTATATGTGATTCTTTTAGTTTCGTTGTCATGTTGCATCGTGACATATCTGGAGTCATATCTGCGTGCCGATTGGTTATTGTGTAGGATTTTTAGCTGGGCACACTATGGTCATGTGTTGATATTTCCACATTGGACCGTGCACACGAGACGTAGTTCGTGAGACTAATTAGGTACATGTCCCACGTATATCCTGGATTCCGTATATGGGATGGACATATGCACAGACACATTTCCGAATCGGGAGTACTGTGACATTCATCTTTGAGCCATATTGTTTGGTCGTTCATCCTCTATTTATGGTTGGGTATGTTCAACGGTTTGCGACTGGTTGTTCATACGCCCGAGGGGTATGTTCAACAGTCGGGGTTATTTCTTTGAGATCCATTATTGTTGATCGTTTGGAGTTTACCTTGTTGATGGTATTATCGGTCGTTGTTGATCCTTTGTTGATTGTTTGGAGTTTACCTTGTTGATGGTATTATCGGTCGTTGTTGATCCTTTGATGATCATTTGGAGTTTACCTTGTTGATGGTATTCTCGGTCATTGTTGATCCTTTGTTGATCGTTTGGAGTTTACCTTGTTGATGGTATCTCATTCACTGTTGATCCTCTGTTGATCATGTTAGAGTTTATCATGTTGATGGTATTCTCGATTATTGTTCTTCGTTGGTCGTATTGGGGTTTATTATGTTGAGGATATTCTTGGTTGTGGTTGGCCTTTGGTGGGTCGTATTGGAGCTTATCATGTCGATGATATTCTCGGTTGATTTATTGGTTGATCTGGTTATTGATCGTATGAGCATTCAGACTGTACGTCGATGTTTCGGGACTTGTTATCTTTGTTTGGTGGTAGTTGATCTACAGATATGTTGTGTGTTATTGGTTTTTATCCAGGTTGAGATTTGATTGTGTGATCCGACGAACAGGACTTGGCATGGATGAATTATCTCATGCTTAGGAGTTATGATGATGTTTTGAGGTTTCTTGGTATTGTTTGAATACAATACAGATGGTTGTAGTTGAGTTCATTTCGTCGTTTGAGGATGCGAAATGTGGATTATGGTAAGGATCGATTTGATATGGATAGCTATGGATTGGTAAGCTTATGACGGTAAGATTAAATCGGCAGTATTCTTACTTGTAATTACATTGGTATGTAATTATTTGTGATGATCTGATTATTATCATTGTTGAGTATTGTGGTTGACCCCATTGTGGGCTTTATTTTTAGGTACTCGGAGATATCTAGTAGTGGTCGTGAAGGGATGAGCTTCCCGGGTGATACTGGCTGTGGCATGTATTTGAGAATTGAGTATTCTCTTCTGGTTGTTTATTCCGCTGCAATTGTGTGTATTTTGAACCGTGTTTATATCCACTACGTGTGTATTTTAAAATGGCTTTTCGGTATTTTTTTTTACCAATTCGTGTTTAACTTTAAAATGGCATTTTGGCATTTTGCAAACTTGAGTTATTTCGTTAAACCCTTTTTCCTAAACTACTTTATCGGTACGTTTAAATGGTGGCTTAACGTACATTTTGAAACTGTTGAGTTTTGGCATTTGGGGCTTGAACTTTTAAATGATTTTATTTTGCGATGATATTTGGTATTTGGAAAATGATTTTTTCTGAGTATTTGGAAAATATTACCATCATCGGCGTTTTAGCGTTTTTAAACATTTTTGAAATGTTTTTAGCCTGGCGGGTTCCGGCGTAGGACCCACGGCGCTGTAAGATCCCCGGATGGTTTTGGGGGCGTTACAGAAGATAGTATCGGAGCTTGGGTTGTGAAACCCGGGCGTGTGTATTATGTGTCTCTACTAGTACAGTAGTAGCGTGACTTTTGAAAATTATTTTTCTGACTTTTGAGTCAAACCCCAAAATTTTTGAAATCTTTTCAATTTGCTAGTTGTGATATTGGTGTGTGTTGGTTGTGTTGAGACTTCGTATGGGAGTCGTGTGCTAGTATCACGGGAGATCATCGGCTTCACGCATCTGTAAGTATATTGGTTTGGTGATTCGCTTGTGGCGACGATTGATTGCTTTTGTGATGAGTTTGGAAAATTTTGGTTGATCTGTTGTTTGTGACAAGATTGCAAGTTTCGAGGAAGAAACTTATTTTAAGGGGGGTAGTATGTAATACCTGGATTTTGAGTATAAATTTTTCGCGTTATTTTATCTGAGATAAATTGTATAGCTTGTTGTCTTTACAGTATGGATAAAATAATTTGAAGATTGAGACAGTTGCATTTGTGTAATTTACGTCATTAATTTACAGTTATATTTGGTGTATCAGATTGTTCTAATTTAGATATCAGGTGTATCGTATGAGAATATTTTCGGGACGAGTATGTATATTCAGTATGTCATGTAAATGTATTCTGTATGTCGAGACGACAGGCAAGAACAGTTGTAAAATGGCTAAGTACAGAGCCCTTAATGTACGTTAAGTTTATCGGATGACGTACGCTAAGTTGTTACGTGTTACTTACGTTATGCATAAGGCATTACGTACGTAACAAGAGGAATCGGACATGATCCAGGCTGTGGCCGACAGTGGGGCCGTGGTCGGCAGCTTTCGGCGCGGATGTGGACAGGTGAGTCAACGGATGGTTTAACGTACGCTATGTAGAGGGTGTTACGCATGTTAATAGTGTATGAAGATTATGTACGTTATACCCGTTGTATTACGTACGTAATAGTATCAATTGTTAGGTGCAGTTGTTTCTGGATTGAGGATAACATACGCTAATCTTAGGTGATTACGTACGCTAATGGATTGTTACGTACGTAAAGAGTTGGACATTACGTACATAAACTGAGATAGCAAGTCAACGCCTGAATTATGTACGCTATGGCATGGGCCTTACGTATATAATCGTTGTATGGAAATGAGGCAGTAGCCTCTGGGCTGTCGTTACGTACGCTATCAAGGTTTGATAGCGTACGTTAAGAAGTGTTACGTACGTTAATCTTTACATGTTATGTACGTAACGATTGGAGGTTTATATACGTGGGACTTTCGTCACTTTGATTTTTCAGAACTCCACTTCATTATTTCCGCCTCTCAACACTCAGAGATGGAGTTTCGGTTCTTCTAAGTCGATTATGAGCATGAGGGATTGGATTTGGATCTTGAGATGAGGAGTTATAGATGATTCTTGAAGTATTTACTTGTGTACTTAATCTTCTAAGAGGTATGTTGGATAATCCTCTCTTTAAATTCGGATTTTGATTTTGTTGTTGATGATTAGTTCGTATGATGATAGTTTATGGAGTTGTTGTGATGATTCTTGGTATTTACGGGAATTTTGTTAAGGATGATGATGATGTGATGATCTATGTCTTGATTATGTTGGTTATGATTATGGAATCTTGGTGTTCTTGATGTTCTTGGTAGTATTGTTGCGATTCTTGATGTTATAAGAGATTTAATAGAATTGTGATAAGAGATTTCGGATGTTAATTAAGATTCTTCCTGTTGTAAGGATTGTGATTCGTTTAAACCGATGATGAGATGGAATTCTGGATTATTTTGATTTCGTATGAATCATGATATGAGGATAATTCCAGATTAAGTATGATACAATCCTTGTTGGTTTGATTGTTGATGTTTTTCTTCGTATGATGATATTTATAGTGGTGTTATTGTGATTCCTAAGGTTATGGGAATCGTTTATTGAAGAGTATGGTAATATACATCTTGAATTATTAATAAAGATTGTTTAAATGTTAGAACATATCGGATTATGTCGTCTTATAGATTTTGAATGTGATTTCGGAATAATTTGTGTTCTTAAGGAACTCTTGGATTATATGATATGGTGAATATATTTAAGAGATGTTGGTGTTTTGGATATAAACATGGAATATTCATATATAGAACTAAGTTATGTGTTTTGGTACAATATTCGTATAGGAATACGGATACGATTCGAACTTGATTAAATTATCCTTCATCTTTGAGGTTGGAAGTTCATACGTATTGAACAAGTGTTCAAATCGAATGATTGAGTTATTTGAAACCCTTGGAATATGATTATATGTAATGTCGAACTAATCATATTGTCCAGATTGATGATGATAACCAGTAATTGGTTTTAATTATGAATTTGGAATTGGTAAAGTTTAGACCCTTGTTATTGGTTTAATTTGATTATTGATATGATTATCGGATTATGAATCGTATTGTGGTTTTGATTCCATGATTGATTGATTTGGGTTGTTGGATTTGTATTTAATCGGGAGATTGTGGAACCGTTGGGTTTATTGATCGGTTATATTGATTATCGAGTTACGGCTTGTATTGTGGATATGAGTTCGTATTTGTTGAGTTGGATTATTAGGTTTTATGTATATGATCGAGGTATTGTTGAGCCGTTGAGTTTGATTGGTTGGCTATGTCGGTTATTGATTGTTATCGGATTGTTGTTGATTGATTACTTCAATAAGTTGAGATGTTTGATCGTGGATTATGATCGTTGTGTTGCGGTTGAGGTTGAAGAGTTCGTAGATTGCTTTTGGTCGGGCCTGAGGAGCTCGTAGACAAAGGCAATGGAAATGGTAACGGCTTCGTGGTATCGGTGTCGAGGCAAGTTAATACTTGTTCAGTTTATAATATTTAATGAATGTTTTGGTTTCATTTCATTTATAATTCATATAGCAATTGTAACACCCCCGATATATTCAGGAACATTACAACGCCGTAAATCCTTTACATAAGAATTTACAAGGCTGAAGAAATGAAAAGACAATAACAGATACCAACATATGAAAGTAACTGAAATAAAATACAAACATTTATGGCCAATACTGAGAATACAAATATCCAAAGGAAGAGTTTTAATACATCACCAAATCCAAATCATCACAAACGATGACGTACTCGAGTACTTATTAAAACAACACAATCAACAGACAAATAAACCCGGCCGGAACATGACTCTGCACCCTCGTCGTCATGCAGCTCCAGTGGTTGTTTCCCTGCTCTCCTGGATCCTGAACATAAACAAATGTTCACCCCCAAAGGGTTAACACAACGATGCTAGTACAAGTACCATAACATATATTCAACATCTCACGAAGAATAATAACATGAATGACAAAATACCAACGAGTCTCCTCCTACAAGAGACTTATTAATAACATACACAAATGATAATCACAACATGATATCACAACATACACATGGTAATTCCGACGATCCAGTGTTCACTGCCTAGAACCCACGATGATCCCGTCAGACCAACTCGTGGTGGAAAAACCCATCCGATGATCTAGCACATGCTAGCATAGATCCCCCGATGATCCCGTCGGACCAACACGAGGTGGACATACAACAACGACATATATGCACAACAATATGTATAACATCAATACATAGAACAATTAAAGTACTTGCCTCGATTCGATGACAAGAATAATACTCCCACGAATATCAAAATGCTCGAAGGTCGCTCCCTTCGATCAATCACGTTGCTAAGCTCGAACCTTAACAAAAGAAATAATATAGAATTCATCTCAAGTCGTACGAACACCTAACAATCCAAATTACGGTCGGAAGTTCATAAAACGTAACTTGTCTGACCTGCTTAACGTACGTTACGTACCTTTGGTAGCGTACGTTAAGCCTACGCGTTAGCATACGTAAGCTACAAGGTCTAGCGTACACTAACCATGTATCGACAATTCCTCTCTGATCAGTCGACTTGACTCGTCTGATGATATAATGTACGTTACGTACCAAACGTAGCGCACATTATCCTTTCCCATTAGTATACGTAAGCTTCATAGCTCAGCGTACACTAAACATACATATGACAGTTCCTCACTGGGCAGACGACTATCTCGATTTGTGATGAAGCTTACGAAATCCTCAGTGATTAATGTACATTGTCTCCATTTATATATCATGTTCACACAATTATGAATGATCTTACGGATTAAAACATCTTCGAAATTCAAGGATACATATATCATCACAACACCATATTCAATCTCGATTACAATTCTTATGCGAAGTTAGGTGATCCAAGGTTGATGCGCTAGATTCCATTATCATCATTACATTCAGACTTCGTTTCAAAGATGAACTAACAATTCCAACTCATACGAATGGATACAACCTTCGATGATTCTTTCTTAAGTCCATTTAACAAAATTGATCACAACTCCAAGTCTACGATCAATATGGAAACGCTATTCAATACGGATAGTCAATCTCAGAACATTACTCTCAGCATTTGACGTAATAACATTCCAACTATGATGTTTCAACAATGATACCATAAGCATAATCATCCCAACTTCTAAATATGATGCTTGGATGAATAATTCATCAATGGAACTTAATATCTTGATAGCATGATCATCATATCCTTAAGAACACGAATCCAAGGTTGGAGATAGTATAACATACCTTAAGATGAAGAAAACACCGAGATAATAGGTAGAATCCAACTCCGGTTGCTTGTGTGCAATCCAAAATGATTCTCCACTTCAATGATCAAGTAGAGATGGTTTATAAGTGTTTAAGGAGGCTGGGGTCTCTCTGGGCACGAGGTATAATGAAGGCTAAGTGAAACAAACGAGTTGAAATGACATGGGGTGATGTCTTATTTATAATTTTCTGACCTTAACGTACGTTAGCCTTCATGCATAACGTACGTTAGTCGCTTAGCGTATGCTACCCAGCATAATTTAGCGTACGCTATCATCCTGATAGTTAACTGTCCTGATTCTGACCTCGATTACGTACCTTACACCACCAGGTTACGTATGTAAGTAACACACATTAGCGTACGATAGGCACAATCCTTAGCGTACGTTAACAATCATTGACTTCAAAATTGTCCAGGTTCATCCGCGGGAATCTTATCCGGACCCATGTCTGGCTGGCACATGTGCTAGCTGTCCAGCTCAATTATTGGCTGATTAACGTATGCTACGCTATATTCGTAGTGTACGCTATCTCTGGCGTATAACGTACGTTATGTGTAACACCCCGAGATATTCGGAATAATTACAGCGCCGTAAACCCTTTAAGTAAGGATTTACAAGGCTAATTAGAAGAAATGTAAATATAATACAACAGTACCATAAAGTTCAAAATACAAAACCGGTTTCAACTGATCCAATAGAGTTCATTAATACAACTATATCGAAATATTATTAAGACACACGTACTCGAGTACTGGAATAATTCAAAAGACAAATCACAATGAACATCACTGAGCGCCTTCGTCGTCACGTCGGTACTGTGGCTATTTTCCCGCTCCACGGCTACCTGAACATCAAAACAAATGTCCACCCCCGAAGGGGTTAGCAAAACGATGCTAGTACAAGTATCATATTAAACAAATCGAATATGGAACAACAATGCATAAAAATACACAATCGCGGACTTCCGCTACCGGAATCCAACAATGCGAATCCACAAGATTCTATTAACACAGTATGGGTATTCCAATGATCCAGCGCCCTCAGCATAGATCCCAAGATGATGCCGTCGGACCAACACGAGGTGGAAAAACCCGTCCAATAATCCAGCGCCCTCAGCATAGATCCCAAGATGATCCCGTCGGACCAACACGAGGTGGACATCCGATCCAGCGCCCTCTGCATAGATCGTACAACACACACAAACACAAATCATGCATACGTATACGCAAAATCACTATGTCCATCAACATGAACATACAAACACTTGATAACGAATATCATGACAACTCAATGAAATAAATCCCATGTTCAACAACATGAACAAACCACATGCATGCTCAAAATGCCAACATGAACAAATTACGATACTTGCCTCAAAGATGGCAAGAACTAATCGCTCCGATGATCTCAACACACTCGAAGGCCGCCTCCTTCGATCACATGTTCGCAATGCTTGGCCCTTAATAAAAGAAATAATATAGAATTCATCTCATGTCGTACGAATGTCTAACAATCCGATCTACGGCCGAAAGCTCTTAAAATATAATCTGCCTGAGCTACTTAGTGTATGCTACATACTCGACGTAACGTGCGTTAAGCCTGTTCGTTAGCATACGTAAACGACGAAGTCTAGCGTACGCTAACTATGTACTGACAGTCCTCTCTGATCAGCCGACTGACTCGCCTGATTACATAACGTACGTTACGTACCAAACGTAGCGTACGTTAACTTATGCCCGATAGCGCACGTTAATATACATATCTTAGCGTGCGCTAACCGTGCATGGCTGTTCACTTCAGGGCAGTAGACTAGATCTAATGGTGATGAAGCTTATGAAATCTTTAGTGTTAATACAGGTCATCTCCATGCATATCATGCTCATACGGTTTATGAATGATCTTACGGATTAAATGACTTCGAGATACAAGGATACGTATAATCATCACAACACCATCATTCATCTTGATCTTCAAGAAAATATCCTAAGTTCAATCCATTCTATGTCCCAAAACGAATAATTCCATCATGTAAAAATCATAAGAACTTGATAATCTCCATAAACTGGCCATAATCGGTTTAATAGCTTCATGAATTTGCTTCGGAGTTCAAACACTAAAAGGTTCAATGGTCTAAACGATGAAGAAGTACCGAAACATCGAAAATATCCTTCTAACAACATGATGTTCGACTATGTACGAATTTTTATGACTAGATAATCTCAAAACATGTTCCAAAACATCCTTAAGAATACTACTCCAGTTGGTGAAGAATCACCTACATCAAAATAGTGAAGAACAAGGAGGAACTTGAAGAATTCCAACACCGAGAGCTTGAACATCAATCTCCAATGATCTACAATCTTCAAACTCGTGCTAGGATGATGATATGAGAGGTTTAGGATGGAGGAAGTAACTCTCTAAGTCTAAGAATTCGGATATGGGAAGTGAAGAAGTCTGAAAAATGAAAAAGGGTGCTGTCCTATATAAAGGAAATGGTTATTAGCGCGCTCTAGTCCATATCCATAGCATGCGCTAACGGCCATACGAAGCTTACTAACCTCATTGTACTCAACATTTAGCGTGCGCTATTCTCATACCAGTAGCGTGCGCTACAGCGTTGACTCGGCTTTTCCCAAAAGCCGTCCAGGTTCATCCCGACATGATCCGACCAAGATCCGCGGCTGATCTCACCTACCACCCTGTCTTAATCATGTTAACTACGTATAGCGTGCGCTAAGGTTCATACATAGCGTGTGCTACAGAACCCAATTTAGCGTACGCTACGCCTAGTCGATAGCGTGCGCTACATGTGCAAAAATCACAATTTAGAACACATTCATGCAATCATACACTCAACAACACCGGATCATGAAATACGGAGAATAATACTCAGATCAAAATGCAACAAATACAATGTCACAAGGTTCAAATACACATCAAAAATCTCGGGTATTACATCCTCTCTCCCTAAAAAGAAGTTTCGTCTCGAAACTTAAGATGAAAACAACTCCGGATACCTAGTCTTCATATTGTCCTCCGTTTCCCAAGTGCCCTCTTCAACTCCGTGTCGTGACCACTGTACTTTAACCAAGGGTATTGGTTTATTCCTCAATTGTTTGATCCGACTCTCAAGTATCTTGATTGGTCTCTCTTCGAAGGTGCTGTTATTAGCTATCTCGATCTCATCGAAATCAATAATATGACTGGGATCTGGTACATACTTCCGCAATTGGGATATGTGAAACACATTGTGAACGTGACTCAGCGATGGCGGTAAGGCCACCTTGTATGCTAAATCCCCAACTCTTTTGAGGATCTCAAATGGTCCGATATATCTCGGACTTAGCTTACCTTTCCTCCCAAAATGGAAAATTCCTCGTGTAGGAGACAACTTCAATAGTACGTGGTCCCCAATGTCGAACTCTAGCGGGCGACGACGCACATCTGCATAAGACTTCTGTCGGCTCTGGGCAATCAACAGTCTTTCCCGAATCAAAGCTATCTTCTCTTGAGTCTGAACTATCAATTCCGGTTCCGTCCCGATCGAGTCCGAAGAATCATCCCAGCACAGGGGTGATCGGCAACTTCTCCCGTACAAAGCTTCAAATAGTTCCATCTTAAAAGAAGCATGCCAACTATTGTTGTAGGTGAATTTAATCAACGGCAAGTTAACTTCCCAATCAGTTGACCAATCCAAGGCACAAGATCTAAGCATGTCTTCTACTGTCTGAATAGTCCTTTCGGACTGACCGTCCGTCTGAGGATGATAAGCCGTGCTAAAGTTCAGTTCGGTTCCCAAAACCCTGTGAACTGCTTTCCAAAAATGCGATACGAAGCGACCATCTCGATTTGAAATAATGGTCTTCGGCGTCCCATGCAATCTGACTACCTCTGCAATAAATACTCGTGCCAATTTCTCGGGTCCCCACGTGTCTTTAATTCCTAGGAAATGATCCGACTTGGTCAGTCGATCAACTACAACCCAAATCATGTTCATTCCCGTCTTGGTCCTTGGAATATTGGTGATGAAATACATCGAGATATCCTCCCACTTCTACTCAGGGATCGGAAGTGGTTTCAACATTCCGGCAGGCCGCTGATGTTCAATCTTAACCTACTGACAAGTCAAACATTTCGAAACGTACTCTGCTACATCCTTCTTCATATTTCCCCACCAGAAGTTTTGTTTTACATCCTTATACATCTTACTGCTGCCCGGGTGAAAAGAATAGGGCGCGCTGTGAGCTTCCTTCAGAATTATCTGTCTCAAAACATCATCATCGGGAACGCAAAGTCGACTATGAAATCTCAGAACTCCATCATCTTGTATTACGAACCCTGGGGCTTTTCCTTTCTTTACTTCGTCACATAACCGAAGAATCAGAGAATCGTTCAACTGCTTAGATTTGATTTCCTCGACTAGTGACGAAGTTAGTTCCATCACATATAGTTGCCCTTGGATTCTTGGTGACCATACTTCAATCCCTTCGCGGATCAGTTCTCGTTGAATGCTGGTTTGGGACGTAAGTGCTTCCAACACTCGAAGAGAAACAGGTTTACGACTCAGTGCGTCAGCTACTACGTTTGCTTTACCCGGATGGTAGAGGATTTCCAAGTCGTAATCCTTGATCAATTCCAGCCACCTTCTCTGCCTCATGTTTAATTCCTTCTGGCTGAAAATATACTTGAGGCTCTTATGATCTGTAAAGATCTGACAATGAGTGCCGTATAAATAATGTCGCCAAATTTTCAAAGCAAAGACCACAGTTGCTAACTCCAGATCATGAGTCGGGTAACTAACTTCGTACGGTTTCAACTGTCGAGAGGCATAAGCAATCACCTTATCCTTTTGCATCAACACACATCCCAGACCCTGATTTGAAGCATCGCTGTATACCATCAATCTATCAGTTCCATCTGGTAACGCTAATATAGCTGCTGTCGTCAGTCTCCTCTTAAGTTCATCAAAACTAGCCTGACATTTCTCATTCCACGCGAACTTTTGAGTTTTCTGTAACAATTGAGTGAGCGAACGAGCAATTTTGGAAAATCCCTCTACAAAACGGCAATAATATCCAGCAAGTCCTAAGAAGCTTCGGACTTCTTTCACGTTATTAGGAGCTTCCCATTCCAAGATTGCTTCGACTTTCTTCGGGTCCACCTGAACTCTGTCAGCTGATATCACATGCCCAAGGAAGGTTACTTCCCTAAGCCAGAACTCACATTTGGAAAGTTTCGCATACAGCTGTTCATTCCTCAAGGTGCTCAAAATAACACGCAAATGCTCAGCATGCTCCTCTGTGTCTTTCGAATTGATCAAGATGTCATCAATGAAAACGACCACAAACTTATCTAGGTATTCTAAGAATACCCGATTCATCAATTGCATAAATACCGCAGGAGCATTGGTAAGTCCGAATGGCATCACCACAAATTTATAGTGTCCGTACCGGGATCTGAAAGCAGATTTCGGTATATCCGATTCCTTAATTCTCAACTGATGGTATCCTGATCGCAAGTCAATCTTCGAAAATACCCTTGCCCCTTGCAGTTGATCAAACAAGTCGTCTATCCGAGGTATAGGATACTTGTTCTTGATCGTCACCTTGTTTAGCTCCCTGTAATCGATACATAATCGGAGGGATCCATCTTTCTTCAGGACAAAGAGAACGGGCGCTCCCCAGGGAGAAACGCTAGGTTGAATGTAACCCTTCTGTAATAATTCCTCCAGTTGCTTCTTTAGTTCATACATCTCGGTTGGCGCCATACGGTATGGTGCTCTGGAAATAGGAGCGGCTCCAGGCTCTAATTCGATAGTGAACTCCACTTCTCTCTGCGGAGGCAACCCAGGTAGTTCGTCAGGGAATACATCTGAGAATTCATTCACAACTGGAATAGATGAGAGCTCTGCTTCTTCTTCTTTCTTCATGGTGTAGCACCAAAATCCGTAACAACCCCGCTTCAGTAGTTTCACTGCTTTCATAGCCTTGATCACTTTTCCCGAGCTTTCCGGTCTCCATCCTTTGAATAAATGTTCAGATCCATCATCGGCAATGCTAGAAATGACTTTCTTTCGGTAATTCAAAATAGCTCCATAACGGTTGAGCCAATCGTCTCCGAGAATTAAATCGTCACCATGGATGTCAACTACAATAAGATTCAACGACCAATCTCTCCCTCCTATAGACACTGGAAAATCTCTAGTTTCTAGGGTTCCCACAATTCTCTCTCCGCTCGGAAAACCCACAACATAAGGTTCACAATCAAATAAACACGAGATTTTCAAACGATTAACACAGTTCAATGATATGAAAGAATGTGTAGCTCCTGAATCGAATAAGACACTAACTGGTTGCAAAAGGATCTGAATCGTAACTGATGCAACAGTAGTGTTCTGATCGTCAGATTTCCTCATCTCGTATAGACACGGAGGAACGGACCCAGCACTGGATGTCTCTCTCTTCCCAGCATTCTGCTGCTGAAACCTACTATGTTGTGTCTGGTTCACACTTATCTCTTTCGGAACTGGTGCTGGAGCACGAGTACCAAAAGATCTAGTCACATTTCTGCAAAAATTCGCACGGTGTCCTTCTTGCCCACATTCAAAACAAGTCACAGAAGGAATGGGACAATCACGTCGGATATGTCCTGCTCGACCACAATTATAGCACTTCTTTGATGCGTCAAAGCTGCGATGTAAATGCGGAACTTCTTTCCACCTCGAGAAGGGTGTGGAGGTTTCCTAGATGAATTAAATGAAGACTGGCCCTTGCGGGGCCCACCACTCTTGTTTTCCGAGAAGTTGCCGGACACTTTCTGCTTCTTTGCCTCCTTCGATTTTTCCACCGCTGCCTCTTTCATGTCGTAGGCCAGCGCCTTGTCCTGATATTGTCGCAACGTAGTACACTCAAATCCGGACATGTACTGCTGAATCTCCGGCTTCATCCGCATATCGAAATGAAAAATCTTCTCCGCCTCCGTCCTGACTAAGTGTCGCACACAAGTCAGCTGATGATTAAAAGTCTTGATTATGTCTGTCATAGATGCTTCCAAACTCTGTGGTGAGAAAAACTCTCGGATTTTTGCCTCTCTAACTGGACGAGGACAATATTGTGCTTCCATCATTAACTTGAATTCCATCCAGTCAGCATTGTGATCCTCAGGTCGAATAGCTTCCCACCAGTCAAAAGCCTCCCCAGTCAGAAAATGCTGGGCAATAGGAACTTTCCGGTCCTTGGTACAGTTAATCCCTGCAAATATCTTCTCTAACTACTTTAGCCAATGATCCCAAGTAAGTGCCTCAGCAGAACCATCAAATTTTGGCGGGTGCAATTTGACCACCTCAGTAAGCCATCTGTCTCCCCGATTATCTTCGTTATGTTGTTGTCCCATCGCCGTCGGCATGCGGTCAACCACCTGAGCGAACTGGTTTATCTGGGCCACCACCTGTTGAAGCACTCCCGGCATGTTAGGGTTTGCGTTGTCATTTGCTGATCCCTGCTGTCCTCCAGAATGAGAATCGGTTCGACTAGCCGATAATTCTGGGGTAGTTGCTGAATCCTCTTGTCTTACATTACCACGTCCGCGTCCATGTCCTCCCCTCAACATACTGTAAGCACAATTACTCAATATCCAGGGAAAAACTTTCAAAAATAAAGCCCGTCAATATTCACAAAACAGAAATTAAGTAAAACGGTAGTATAAGAGATTAGGAGACTTATAGCCACGGTCCACATGACGACGCTGGCTGAACAGTGATGTTACGAACGACCCGTAAATCAAATAACATAAACAGACCCAACTAAGACCCGACTTCCAAGATATCCATGAATCTTAGCTCCGATACCATATTCTGTAACACCCCGAGATATTCGGAATAATTACAGCGCCGTAAACCCTTTAAGTAAGGATTTATAAGGCTAATTAGAAGAAATGTAAATATAATACAACAGTACCATAAAGTTCAAAATACAAAACCGGTTTCAACTGATCCAATAGAGTTCATTAATACAACCATATCGAAATATTATTAAGACACACATACTCGAGTACTGGAAAATTCAAAAGACAAATCACAATGAACATCACTGAGCCCCTTCGTCGTCACGTCGGTACTGTGGCTGTTTTCCCGCTCCACGGCTAGTACAAGTATCATATTAAACAAATCGAATATGCAACAACAATGCATAAAAATACACAATCACGGACTTCCGCTACCGGAATCCAACAATGCAAATCCACAAGATTCTATTAACACAATATGGGTATTCCAATGATCTAGCGCCCTCAGCATAGATCCCAAGATGATCCCGTCGGACCAACACGAGGTGGAAAAACCCATCTAATGATCCAGCGCCCTCAGCATAGATCCCAAGATGATCCCATCGGACCAACACGAGGTGGACATCCGATCCAGCGCCCTCAGCATAGATCGTACAACACACACAAACACAAATCATGCATACGTATACAAAAAATCACTATGTCCATCAACATGAACATACAAACACTTGATAACGAATATCATGACAACTCAATGAAATAAATCCCATGTTCAACAACATGAATAAACCACATGCATGCTCAAAATGCCAACATGAACAAATTACGATACTTGCCTCAAAGATGGCAAGAACAAATCGCTCCGATGATCTCAACACACTCGAAGGCCACCTCATTCGATCACATGTTCGCAATGCTCGGCCCTTAACAAAAGAAATAATATAGAATTCATCTCATGTCGTACGAATGTCTAACAATCCGATCTACGGCCGAAAGCTCTTAAAATGTAATCTGCTTGAGCTACTTAGCGTAGGCTACGTACTCTACGTAACGTGCGTTAAGCCTGTTCGTTAGCGTACGCAAACGACGAAGTCTAGCGTACGCTAACTATGTACTGACAGTCCTCTCTGATCAGCTGACTGACTCGCCTGATGACATAACGTACGTTATGTAATACCCGGTTGTAATTCAGTCATTATCATTCAGTAATTTCATTCGATAATTGTCACTATGTGGTTTTTCACTTGATAATAATCATTCATCTGTGTTCACCGTTCGGAATAACTTCGAGTTGTGTATCGATATTGTTCATTGTTTCAACCTTATTCGGGAAACGAAACAAGAGTATTATCATAATTGTTGTAATTGATTCATTAGTCGATGTTGTTGTTGGAGTTCATGTCATTTCAAATCTCTTCATTGTTCAAATCGTGTCTTTGTTGGTCGAACCCTTGTAATCATTGCTTGGAACCACCGTTTTGGGGTTTCCGTACTTCCATTTCGTGTTATTGTTTCCCAAATATTGATTCATATTGCTTTTATTCTCTTCCCGGATCATTTTTCATCATTTTAGGACCCAAGGGGGGTGTGGGCCGCGGCACAAGGAGTGTGCGCCGCGGCACACATTTCGATTTTGGCGGCGGCTATCTTGTGGGCGCGGCACATGCCGGCGGCGGGCGCGGCACCTTTGAAGTCACTGCCGTGGCACACTCGTCCGGGCCGTGGCACTCGCGTGTTGCAACTTATCGGCCAACCCATCTGTACCGTGAGCCGCGGCTCATGCCGACAGGGCCGCGGCACACTGCCGAGTCACTGCCGCGGCACACTCGTCCGGGCCGCGGACACCGCCGATCAATGGGAATTTTGTGCCGCGGCACACTTGCAGGCGCGGCACACAGCGATCAAACTCTATAATTGCGTTTTTTGAGCGAGTTCAGCTCATTTCTTCCATTTTCTTCACCTTCATACGAGAGAGAGAGCTTGGGGGGAGAAATCTTCATCATCAATCACTTGAGTATTCTTTTTTCATCATTTTCGTTCGGTTGTGAAGCTCGGATTGTCGATCTAATGCGATTTCATCGGATTAAAGTACTTGGATCTTCAAAGGTAATATTCATCAAACCTCTTGGATTTCGATTTTGTATTGAGATATGATGTTTTGGATGTTAGGATCATGTTGTATGAAGTGATATACGCATGATTATGGACATGTTTGATTATTCATCGGATTATTGAAGGATTATTCAAGAACACTTTGAATATTGTGTTGGATTTTGGGGTTTTCGATTAATTGTTGTTGAAATCACAATTTTGGATATTCATAATGGATTATTGATCGTTTTGAAGACGTTTTGTTGGTTTGAAACACTTCTTGGGGATTTTATGTTGGTATTTTTGAGGTTTGGTTATAAACAATCGAAGTTTGGCCATAAAGAGTTCGATATAGTGCCCCAATAAACTTGGTTTAATCGTATCTATGTTTTGAGTTCGTTATATTCGTGTTTGATTCGTATATTGAACGGATTGTTGGTAATTGTATTATTCAAGGTTGTTCGAGCGATCGATATCTCAATTAGGACGTTGTTCGTGGAAGGATAATTGTCACCGGTGTTGAGTAAGTTAATTCTTACTCGGTTAAAAGGATATTCATTCCTTTTGTTGTTGTTCATTCATAATCATAACTCATTCATCATTGTATTAACCGTATTGAGACTTGTAATTGTCGAATAATCATTTCATTCACGAGGAACGACGGTTCCAATCATTTCATTGGGTTATCAATCACTTCACTATTATTTTCATCTCGGTGAGTCATTCTTGACCTTATAGAATTATTATCCATTGATATTCATTGTGGTCATTCTCGTTCATATGACCTTCTGGGTTCATATTGCGTGGCCGGGTGTGGATGTGTGGAATTTTTAGTCGGGCACGTGATGGCCATGTATTGGGAGTGATACATTGGACTTTGCACACGATAAAGATTAACTCGGTGAGACTAATTAGGTACAAGGACGGGTGTGTCCGGTCATCCGTCTTGTACACTTGCACAGAACACTACGGGCGTACTATGATACTCCTCTTCAGTGTAATTCATAACTAAGGATATTTCATAACTTCAGATATATCATGATTGTGTATTTTCAACCCTTGAGGATTGTTTGTTCTGTGTAACTGACCTCGTTTGGGGATATTGTTTTACAGGTCATGGCAAGGCAAAGGCACGGGGAGAGCACGTTGACGGTGAGGAGTCCCAATAATACTAGAAGGGGGCCCCAGTCTTTTTAGTCATTTATGTTTCCTTCATTTAATTCCGCTGCAGACATTCCGTTTGAATACTCATTTCACTCAGAGTTGTATATTTTATCTCCATATAAAATATATATGTATTCTGTATTATCCTGGATGTGTTGTATGAAACTCCTCATCGGAGTAATTATTGTTATAATGTGGTTCGGTACTACATTTACCCTGTGTAATTCATTCATTTTCATTCGCCTAGTGGGTCCCAGTCGGGGGTCCACGGCACTGTAATATCCGCCTAGTTTGGGGTGTTACAGAGTTGGTATCGGAGCGTGGTTTTGAATACTACCTTCCGAGTCATGTCTCATTTGAAATCATCGTCGTCGGACTAGTATCATTGGACTTTCATGTCACGTGTGACCTGTGCAAATGCCGAGCCAATCAGACCAAAAGAACTGTAAGACTTCTAACGCCATGGTATAATTTCTGGCAATAATCATTCATTCATAATTCACTAGTTAACAATCCTCAAACATCATTTTCATTTTAATCATGTTGATCATAGTAACTCATTAATCACTCAATTCATTTCATTACTCAGTTGTCGATCTGGAAGATCATATCATTAATCTTGTTAATTTGTTCAAGATACTCATTTCAAGAATTTCATCAAATAATCATGTCACCTCAGTTAATCATTCATGTAATCACTGTGTTAGAGCGCATATGCTCATTTTCATCATTTCATGACGTAAATCATAATGCGGTACTCATACGAGATCTATGATTATCATGCGACCTTCCTACTTCAGTATGGAGAGAGCTGTCAGGGGATGCACGGGGAGAGGCCGTGGTGCGTGCCGAAACCTCGCTGTCGAGAAATCGTACCCAGGACTCGGCTCGATCAGAAGATGTTCGGGTTGATCCACTCACTTTTATGCAGGTCATGATGACCCATATGCAATTGCTCAATCATCATTGCGCCACTCTGGCCGGATTAATCGAGAGAACTCTCCCGAATGAGCCTGCTGCTAAGGAAATTGCTGAGCAACAACCTTCATCTGTCAGAAAGAAATCAACGAAGCGTAATCAATCCGAAGGCAGTCAGTCAACCTTCAAGAAGCCTCGTGCGGGTCCTATCGTTTCTGAGCGACCTCCTACGGCGCATAATCGTGCGGGATCTCAGTCCCGAGCGGCCAATTCGGCCATCACCTATTTCAACTGTGGAGCGCCGGGTCATTACAGCACTAAGTGTCTGAAACCGTCTATCACGTGCCATAATTGTGGGAATTTTGGGCATAAGGCCCATTTTTGCCGAAAGGACTCCAAGTCGGCTCCGGCGGCATCTCAGGCCCCGAAGCAATCAGTGATTCAGAATCAGACTGCTCTGTCAGCGTCGTTTAAGACAATGGAAGCAAATAAAGGCGGAGCTCATATTTATCATACGGGAGCATCCAGTTCGGGGGCCGGCAAGTCCCGGATTCATGTGATGAAGAGGATCGACGATCCGGTGGCCCGAATGATCTCAGGTATACTCGTAATTTATTTTAACCTGTGTGTACCTTTTGATACTGGTGCACCGCATTCATTCATTTTCGAATCATGTTTGAATAGACTTAATTTGGATAGTCCTATTGCTTGTGGACCTCATACCATCGGTCTACCTGGTGATGGAAGAATTTTCGGAAATCATACCGAATTAAGCTTAATGACCACGATTGGTTGGTGGATCTAATCGTGGTGGACTTACCTAAGGACGATGTAATATTGGGTGTTAATTAGATGGGTCGTCATGATACCATCCTCAGTGATCGTAAGCGTTTGATCACTATCATTTCAGTCATTTGAGCCGAGTGTGTATTTCAGGGAGGTAATTCCCGTTGTTCCAGAAGAATTATTAATATCATGGAAGCAGAGAAATTCCTCAATCGAGTTGTTCAATCATTCACTGTATCATTTTCATCGATTGGCCGTTCTAAGGCAATCGAGTTGTTCAATCATTCATTGTATCATTTTCATTGATTGACCATTCATAGGCAATTGACATATTCATCATTCATTATATCATTGTCATCGATTGGCCGTTCATAGGCAATCGAGATATTCAATCATTCATTATATCATTGTCACCTATTGGCCGTTCTTAGGCAATCGACGTGATCTATCATTCCTTATATCATTGCCATCGATTGGCCATTCTCAGGCAATCGAGGTGTTCAACCATTCGTGGTATCATCGTTATCGCTTGACGATGTACTCCCTAACGAGTTACCTGGTTTGCCTCCACAGATAGATGTGGAATTCACGATTGAGTTGGAGCTCGGTACGTCCCCGATATCGAAGGCACCGTACCGGATGGCCCCGACCGAAATGCAGGAATTAAAGAACCAACTTGAGGAGTTGTTCAAGAAAGGTTATATCCGTCCGAGTGCGTCCCCGTGGGGAGCACCAGTGTTGTTTGTCAAGAAGAAGGATGGTTCGTTCCACTTGTGTATTGATTACCGGGAATTGAACGGGGTGATGATCAAGAATAAGTATCCCTTACCCCGTATTGATGATCTCTTAGATCAACTTCAGGGAGCTTCAGTATTTTCCAAGATCGACTTAAGATCTAGATATCATCAGTTGCGGATTCGAGAGTCGGATATCGGGAGGACGGCGTTTCGAACACGCTATGGTCATTATGAGTTTGTGGTTATGCCGTTTGGATTGACTAATGCACCTACGGTATTCTTGGAGTTAAAGAATCGGGTTTTCATAGACTTTTTGGATCAGTTTGTTGTTGTCTTCATCGATGACATTTTGATTTATTCTCGTAACCGAGAGGAACACGAGGTTCACCTTCATCAGGGTCTCGACATGTTGAGACGAGAGCAACTTTATGGAAAGTTTTCCAAATGTGAGTTCTGGATGTCCGAAGTGACTTTTCTCGGGCATGTAATTTCATCAGATGGAGTGTGTGTTGATCCTCAGAAGACGGAGGCTATCCAAGATTGGTTACCTCCTAAGAATATTAAGGAAATCCGAAGCTTTCTCGGATCAGCCGGTTATTATCGGCGGTTCATTGAAGGAGTTTCTAAAATCTCTCAACCCTTGACGAACCTTTTGCGAAAGGATAAGAAATACACGTGGTCCGACGCGTGTCAGCAGAGTTTTGAGGAACTCAAGAGCCGGTTAATGTCGGCACCTGTACTTTCCTTGCCGCAAGGGACGACAGGATTTGTGGTTTATAGTGATGCGTCCGGACAGGGTCTCGGATGTGTGCTCATGCAGAATGGGAAGGTTATTGCCTATGCTTCACGACAATTGAGACCTTACGAGGTTAATTATCCGACCCACGACCTGGAGTTAGCAGCCGTGGTTTTCGCGTTGAAAATTTGGCGTCATTACCTTTATGGCGTCACCTGTCAGATCTTCACTGATCACAAGAGTTTGAAGTATATACTTACTCAGAAGGAGTTAAATATGCGACAGAGACGGTGGTTGGAATTAATCAAAGATTATGATATCGAGATCCTTTACCACCCGGGCAAGGCGAACGTTGTCGCCGACGCCTTGAGTCGTAATTCCATTCAGGAGCAGATGCTTGCTCGTTTAACAGTTCAGAAGGAGCTTCAGCAGGAATTCCTTAGACCCGAGATCAAGTTCTGGCTTCAGCGAGTACAAGGGCAACTTTACATGTTAGAGATTTCATCGCCACTTGAGGAGGCAATCTGAGAGAATCAGGGTTCAGACCCATCACTGTTGCGCATCCGTGAGGATGTGGCTCAGGGGAAAGCCCCTGGCTTTGTGATCCACAAAGATGGACTTCTGCATTTTAAGAATCGGTTGTGCGTACCGGCAAATGACGAGTTGAAAAACTCGATTTTGAGAGAAGCTCATGCTACCCCTTATTCTGTTCATCCGGGATCTAGCAAGATGTATAAGACTTGAAACAAAATTACTGGTGGAGTAATATGAAGCGAGAAGTCGCGGAATTTGTTTCGAGATGCTTAACCTGTCAGCAAGTCAAGATAGAACATCAGCGACCGACACGTATGCTGAAACCTCTCCCTATTCCAGAATGGAAGTGGGAGGATATTTCAATGAACTTCATCACGAGTTTGCCGACGAGTCGTCGTGGCATGAATACGATCTGGGTGATTGTGGACCGCTTAACTAAATCAGATCTTTTCCTTGAGATTAAGGATACGTGGGGTTCCGAGAGACTTGCCCAGCTGTTCATCAAAGAGATAGTGAGACTGCACGGTACTCCTAAGAGTATCGTTTCTGATCGTGACGGGCGATTCATGTCTCATTTTTGGAAATCAGTTCATCGTGCTATGGGAACTCAGCTTAATCTCAGTACAACTTTTCATCCTCAGTCCGACGGACAATCAGAGAGGACTATTCAGACTTTGGAGGACGTTGAGGGCATGTGTCCTCGATTGGAAAGACGATTGGGAAGCCCAACTACCGTTGATTGAGTTCACGTACAATAATAGTTGGCATGCTTCGATTAATATGGCACCTTACGAGGCCTTGTACGGTCGTCGTTGTCGATCTCCTTTGTGTTGGGATGATTTATCAGAATCCATCGGCACCGAGCCCGATATGCTTATAGCCGCCCGTGAGAAGGTAGCTTTGATCAGGAGTCGTTTGTTGACCGCTCAGAGTCGACAGAAATCTTATGCAGACAATCGTCGCCGACCATTAGAGTTCGAGACAGGTGACCACGTGTTGGTCAAGGTATCCCCGAATCGAGGTATCTTCCGTTTCGGGAAGCGGGGAAAGTTGAGTCCAAGATTTCTTGGACTGTTTGAGATTTTGGAACGAGTAGGCGAGCTAGCTTATCGCTTGGCCTTACCTCTAACGTTGAGCCGAATTCATAATGTGTTTCACGTCTCTCAGCTACGGAAGTATGTTGCCGACCCGAGTCACATACTTCAGTTCGACGAAATCGAGATCGCAGATGATCATTCGTATGAGGAGCGTCCCATACGAGTCTTAGAGCGGCGAATCAAACAGTTGAGGAATAAGGCGATTCCTTTGGTTAAAATTCAGTGGTCTAGACTCGGAGTTGAAGAGGCTACTTGGGTAACCGAGGATAGTAGGCGGGAGAGTTATCCCGAGTTGTTTGACCCTTAGTTTCGGGGACGAAACTCTTTTAAGGTGGGGTGTATGTAATACCCGGTTGTAATTCAGTCATTATCATTCAGTAATTTCATTCGCTAATTGTCACTATGTGGTTTTTCACTTGATAATAATCATTCATCTGTGTTCACCGTTCGGAATAACTTCGAGTTGTGTATCGATATTGTTCATTGTTTCAACCTTATTCGGGAAACGAAACAAGAGTATTATCATAATTGTTGTAATTGATTCATTAGTAGATGTTGTCGTTGGAGTTCATGTCATTTCAAATCTCTTCATTATTCAAATCGTGTTTTTATTGGACGAACCCTTGTAATCATTGCTTGGAACCACCGTTTTGGGGTTTCCGTACTTCCATTTCGTGTTATTGTTTCCTAAATATTGATTCCTATTGCTTTGATTCTCTTCCCGGATCATTTTTCATCATTTTAGGACCCAAGGGGGGTGTGGGCCGCGGCACAAGGAGTGTGCGCCGCGGCACACACATTTTCCAATTTTTGGCCGAGCAGCCTGTACTGTGGGCCGCGGCACATGCCGGCAGGGCCGCGGCACACTGCCGAGTCACTGCCGCGGAACACTCGTCCGGGCCGCGGCACTCGCGTGTTGCAACTTATCGGCCAACCCCTCTGTACCGTGAGCCACAGCACAAGCCCACGGGGCCGCGGCACACTGCAGAGTCACTGCCGCGGCACACTCGTCCGGGCCGCGGCACACTGCCGATCACTGGGGGCATTTTTGGCCCTGTGCCGCGGCACACTTCGTCCTGGCCGCGGCACACAGGGCAGTCAACTCTATAATTGCGTTTTTTGAGCGAGTTCAGCTCATTTCTTCCATTTTCTTCACCTTCATACCAGAGAGAGAGCTTGAGGGGAGAAATCTTCATCATCAATCACTTGAGTATTCTTTTTTCATCATTTTCATTCGGTTGTGAAGCTCGGATTGTCAGTCTAACGCGATTTCATCGGATTAAAGTACTTGGATCTTCAAAGGTAATATTCATCAAACCTCTTGGATTTCGATTTTGTATTGAGATATGATGTTTTGGATGTTAGGATCATGTTGTATGAAGTGATATACGCATGATTATGGACATGTTTGATTATTCATCGGATTATTGAAGGATTATTCAAGAACACTTTGAATATTGTGTTGGATTTGGGGGTTTTCGATTAATTGTTGTTGAAATCACGATTTTGGATATTCATAATGGATTATTGATCGTTTTGAAGATGTTTTGTTGGTTTGAAACACTTCTTGGGGATTTGATGTTGGTATTTTTGAGGTTTGGTTATAAACAATCGAAGTTTGGCCACAAAGTGTTCGATATAATGCCCCAATGAACTTGGTTTAATCGTATCGACGTTTTGAGTTCGTTATATTCGTGTTTGATTCGTATATTGAACGGATTGTTGGTAATTGTATTATTCAAGGTTGTTCGAGCGACCGATATCTCAATTAGGACGTTGTTCGTGGAAGGATAATTGTCACCGGTGTTGAGTAAGTTAATTCTTACTCGGTTAAAAGGATATTCATTCCTTTTGTTGTTGTTCATTCATAATCATAACTCATTCATCATTGTATTAACCGTATTGAGACTTGTAATTGTCGAATAATCATTTCATTCACGAGGAACGACGGTTCCAATCATTTCATTGGGTTATCAATCACTTCACTATTATTTTCATCTCGGTGAGTCATTCTTGACCTTATCGAATTATTATCCATTGATATTCATTGTGGTCATTCTCGTTCATATGACCTTCTGGGTTCATATTGCGTGGCCGGGTGCGGATGTGTTGAATTTTTAGTCGGGCACGTGATGGCCATGTATTGGGAGTGATACATTGGATTGTGCACACGGTAAAGATTAACTCCGTGAGACTAATTAGGTACAAGGACGGGTGTGTCCGGTCATCCGTCTTGTACACTTGCACAGAACACTACAGGCGTACTATGATACTCCTCTTCAGCGTAATTCATAACTAAGGATATTTCATAACTTCAGATATATCATGATTGTGTATTTTCAACCCTTGAGGATTGTTTGTTCTGTGTAACTGACCCCGTTTTGGGATATTGTTTTTCAGGTCATGGCAAGGCAAAGGCACGGGGAGAGCACGTTGACGGCGAGGAGTCCCAATGATACTAGAAGGGGCCCCAGTCTTTTCAGTCATTTATGTTTCCTTCATTTAATTCCGCTGCAGACATTCCGTTTGAATACTCATTTCACTCAGAGTTGTATATTTTATCACCATATAAAATATATATGTATTCTGTATTATCCTGGATGTGTTGTATGAAACTCCTCATCGGAGTAATTATTGTTGTAATGTGGTTCGGTACTACATTTACCCTGTGTAATTCATTCATTTTCATTCGCCTAGTGGGTCCCAGTCGGGGGTCCACGGCACTGTAATATCCGCCTAGTTTGGGGTGTTACACGTTACGTACCAAACGTAGCGTACGTTAACTTATGCCCGATAGCGCACGTTAATATACATATCTTAGCGTGCGCTAACCGTGCATGGCTGTTCACTTCAGGGCAATAGACTAGATCTAATGGTGATGAAACTCATGAAATCTTCAGTGTTAATACAGGTCATCTCCATGCATATCATGATCATACGGTTTATGAATGATCTTACGGATTAAACGACTTCGAGATACAAGGATACGTATAATCATCACAACCCCATCATTCATCTTGATCTTCAAGAAAATATCCTAAGTTCAATCCATTCTATGTCCCAAAACGTATAATTCCATCATGTAAAAATCATAAGAACTTGATAATCTCCATAAACTGGCCATAATCGGTTTAATAGCTTCATGAATGTGCTTCGGAGTTCAAAGGTTCAATGGTCTAAACGATGAAGAAGTACCGAAACAGCGAAAATATCCTTCTAACAACATGATGTTCGACTACGTACGAATTTATATGACTAGATAATCTCAAAACATGTTCCAAAACATCCTTAAGAATACTACTCCAGTTGGTGAAGAATCACCTACCTCAAAATAGTGAAGAACAAGGAGGAACTTGAAGAATTCCAACACCGAGAGCTTGAACACCAATCTCCAATGATCTACAATCTTCAAACTCGTGCTAGGATGATGATATGAGAGGTTTAGGATGGAGGAAGTAACTCTCTAAGGCTAAGGATTCAGATACGAAAAGTGAAGAAGTCTGAAAAATGAAAAAGGGTGTTGTCCTATATAAAGGAAATGGTTATTAGCACGCGCTAGTCCATATCTATAGCGTGCGCTAACGGCCATACGAAGCTTACTGACCTCATTGTACTCAACATTTAGCGTGAGGGTTGACTCGACTTTTCCCAAAAGCCGTCCAGGTTCATCCCGACATGATCCGACCAAGATCCGCGGCTGATCTCACCTACCACCCTATCTTAATCATGTTGACTATGTATAGCGTGCGCTAAGGTTCATACATAGCGTGCGCTACGGAACCCAATTTAGCGTATGCTACGCCTAGTCGATAGCATGCGCTACATGTGCAAAAATCACAATTTAGAACACATTCATACAATCATACGTTCAACAACACCGGATCATAAAATACGGAGAATAATACTCAGATCAAAATGCAACAAATACAATGTCACAAGGTTTAAATATACATCAGAAATCTCGGGTATTACATTATGCTTCCTCCTTAGTGTATGTTATCACGTATTTGCATGGGGAAATTTACATGTTGCCATACTCATGTACAAGGATACAAATACTAGAAATATCATACTTCAATTATCGATATCACAATTCCGAATAATACAGGGTTCAAATACAGATGAAATACTCAATAATTAATCCGGATATTACATACTCTCCTACTAAAAAGGAGTTTTGTCACGAAACTGAAGACGAGAATAACTCTGGATATCTGGACCTCATGTTATCTTTCGTTTCCCAAGTGGCTTCTTCCACTCCGTGGCGTGACCACTGAACCTTACCCAAAATGATCGGTTTGTTCCTGATCAATTGCTTAACTCGACTCTCGAGTATCATGATCGGTCTCTCTTCAAACGTGCCGTCCTGAGCGACTTCGATCTCGCTGAAATCAATGACATGACTAGGATCTAGTACATATCTCCGTAACTGGTATACGTGGAACACGTTATGAACATGGCTCAATGACGGCGGTAATGCCAACCTGTATGCTAACTCTCCAACTCTCTCAAAAATCTCGAACGGTCCGATATATCTCGGACTCAACTTCCCCTTTCTTCCGAAACGAAAGATTCCCCGAGTAGGAGAAACCTTTAAGAGTATATGATCTCCAGTACTGAACTCTAACGGGCGACGGCGCATGTCTGCATAAGATTTCTGTCGGCTCTGGGCGGTCAACAGCCTTTCGCGAATCAAGGCAATCTTCTCTCATGTCTGTACGATCAATTCTGGTTCCGTCCTGATCAAGTCTGATGAATCGTCCCAGCATAGGGGTGATCTACATCTCCTCCCGTATAATGCCTCAAATGGTGCCATCTTAATGGAAGCATGCCAACTATTGTTGTAGGTGAATTCAATCAACGACAGATGAACTTCCCAATCAGTTGACCAATCTAAGGCACAAGCCGTCAGCATATCTTCCACCGTTTGAATAGTCCTCTCGGATTGTCCGTATGTCTGTGGATGATAAGTTGTGCTGAAGTTCAATTCGGTCCCCAAGGCCTTATGAACTGCTTTCCAAAAATGAGACACAAAACGACCGTCTCGGTCAGAAATAATGGTCTTCGGCGTACCATGCAATCAGCCTATCTCTGAAATAAATACTCGTTCCAACTTCTCTGGTCCCCACATGTCCTTAATGCCTATAAAATGAGCTGATTTGGTTATACGGTCAACTATCACCCAAATCATGTTCATTCATGTCTTGGTTCTCGGCATATTAGTGATGAAGTCCATCGATATGTCCTTCCACTTCCATTCAGGAATTGGGAGCGGCTTTAGCATTCCGGTAGGTCGTTGATGCTAGATCTTAACCTGCTGACAAACCAAACATTTTGAGACGTAATCGGCTACGTCTTTCTTCATGTTGCCCCACTAGAAATTCTGCTTCAGGTCCTTATATATCTTACTGGTGCCCGGGTGGACAGAATAGGGCATGCTGTGAGCTTCCTTCATAATCGTCTGCTTCAGAACATCGACATCGGGAACGCAAAGTCGGTTCTGAAATCTCAAGACTCCATCATCATGAATTACGAATCCTGGGGCCTTTCCCTTGATCACTTGATCACGTAACTGAATCATCAGAGGATCATCTACTTGCTTAGATTTGATTTCTTCGGTTAACGATGAAGTTAATTCCATCACACAGTTATCCTTGGAATCTTTGCAACCATACTTCAATTCCTTCGCGAATCATTTCTCGTTGAATGCTGAGCTGGGAGGTCAGAGTCTCCAGCATCTGAATAGAAACAGGCTTGCGGCGAAGTGCATCGGCCACTACATTTGCTTTGCCTGGATGATAAAGAATCTCCAAGTCGTAGTCCATAATCAGTTCCAGCCATCTCCTTTGCCGCATGTTCAACTCTCTCTGACTGAAGATGTATTTGAGACTCTTATGATCCGTGAAGATCTGATAGTGAGTCCCGTATAGGTAATGTCTCCAGATTTTCAAAGCAAAAACTACTGCTGCCAGCTACAAATCATGCGTTGGGTAAATCACTTCATTAGGTTTCAGCTGTCGTGAAGCATAGGCGATCACCTTCTCATTTTGCATCAATACACACCCAAGACCTTGGTTCGAAGCATCACTGTAAACTATGAATCCTCCAGTTCCCTGTGAGAGTGCTAAAATCGGTGACGTCTTCAATCTCTTCTTCAATTCATCAAAGCTATTCTGGCACATCTCATTCCACTCAAACTTTTGAGTTTTCTGCAGTAGTCGAGTAAGTGGGCGGGTAATTTTGGAAAACCCTTCCACGAACCGACGATAATATCCAGCAGGTCCTAAGAAACTCCGAACTTCTTTCACGTTCTTAAGAGGCTTCCAATCCATAACTGCTTCGATTTTCTGGGGGTCTACGCGGACTCCTTCTGCTGATACCACATGACCGAGGAACATTACTTCCTTTAGCCAGAATTCACACTTTGAAAGCTTAAGGTACAAATGCTCGTTTCTCAGAAGGTCTAGAACAATCCTCAAATGCTTTGCATGCTCTTCCGGGCTCTTAGAATACACCAGAATGACATCAATGAACACAACCACAAACTTGTCCAAATACTCTATGAACACTCGATTCATCAATTGCATAAACACGGTAGGTGCATTAGTGAGACCAAACGGCATCACTACAAACTCATAATGTCCGTAACGAGTTCTGAATGCTGACTTCGGAACATTAGATTCCTTAATCCTCAGCTGATGATATCCTGATCTCAGATCGATCTTAGAAAACACCATTGCTCCTTGTAGCTAGTCAAATAAATCATCGATCCATGGCAACATATATTTGTCCTTGATCGTCATTTTGTTCAGCTCCCGATAGTCAATGTACAATCGAAGCGATCCATCCTTCTTCTGAACGAAAAGAACTGGTGCACCCTAGGGCGAAACGCTTGGCTGGATATAGCCTTTGTCCAGTAACTCTTCCAGTTGCTTCTTCAATTCCTACATCTCTGTAGGTGCCATACGATACGGCGCCTTAGAAATTGGTGTAGCTCCTGGTTCCAGCTCGATGGTGAATTCTACATCCCGTCGTGGAGGTAGTCCAGGCAATTCATCAGGAAACACATCTGGAAATTCATTCACAACAGGAATGGATGAGAGTTCTACTTTTCTGTCTTCTTTCTTCATTGCGTAACACCAGTATCCGGTACAGCCCTGTTTCAAAAATTTGACAGCTTTCATCGCCTTGATCATCTTTCCTGAGCTTCATGGTTTCCATCCTTCAAACAGTATTTCGGAACCATCATCAGCTATCACTGAGATATTCCTCTTTCGATAGTTTACAACAACTCCATATCGAGTAAGCCAATCATCTCCGAGTATTAGGTCGTCTCCTTGCATTTCTATCACAATCAGATTTGAGGGCCACTCTCTACCTCCAAATGATACTGGGAAATCTCTAGTTTCTAAGTTTCCCACAATCCTCTCTCCACTCGGTAAACCCACAATATAGGGCTCATAATTATGAAAACCATAAATATTCAAATGATTTACACAAGACAAGGATATAAATGAATGCGTAGCTCCTGTATCGAATAAAACACTAGCTGGCTATGAAAGGATCTGAACAGTACCTGATGCGACAGCAGCATCCTGATAGTCTATTTTCCTCATCTCGTACAGCCGTGGGGGAACAGATCTGGCACTCGATGTCCCCTTTCGGTCCCAATGTCCTCTGCCTCGTCCGCGACCAAAATTCTGAGGCAGCTAAACACTTTGCTGCGTCTGTTGGATACTGGATTCCTTTTGAACTGGCTGTGATGTACGGGCTCTAAAAGACTTTGCAGCCTCTTCACAGAACACCGCACGATGTCCCTCTCAACCACAATCAAAACAATTCATGGCAGGTAGGGGGTAATTTCGTCGATAGTGCCCCGTCTGAGCACAGTTAAAGCACTTCCTAGTTACATCTGTCGTGGCTGATGCTGCTCTTAAGTTCTTTCCGCTCTTAGATGGGTGTGGAGGTTTCTTGAAAGAATGAAAGGATGATTGGGCCTTGCGGGGCCCACTACTCTTATGCTCCGTGAAACTACCGGAGACTTTCTGCTTCTTGGATTCTGCAAACTTCTCCATTGCTGCTTCCTTGATTTCATATGCCAATGTTTTATCCTGATATTGACGGAGAGTGGTACTTTCAAAACCGTACATGTACCTCTGGATTTCTGGTTTCATTCTCATATCAAAATGGATCATCATTTCTGCATCTATTCTGACCAGATGTCGAACAAATGCCAGCTGCTGGTTAAACGTCTTAATCTCCTGAGATACTGGCACATCTAAAGTCTGAGCGGAGAAAAACTCCCGAACTTTGGCTTCCCTCACAGGACGAGGGAAGTACTGAGCTTCCATCATAAATTTAAATTATGTCCAGTCTGCATCATGATCTATAGGCCGGATGGATTCCCACCACTTGGATGCTTCCCCTATCAGAAAGTACTGAGCAATAGAGGTTCTCCGATCATCTGGGTAATTAATCCCGGCAAAAATTTTCTCCAGTTCCTTCAACCAATGATCCCATGTGGGAGTCTAAAAAAAGTCGTCGAATTTAGGTGGTTGCATCTTTGCCACCTCCTGCAGCCATCGGTCACCTCGATTTCCCATGTTTGGGATACCTTGTTGTCCGCCTCCCTGTTGTAGTCCTACTGCCACCTGTATTCGGTCCACGACTTGGGCAAACTGAGTCATCTGGTTGACCAGCTGACGAAGAATTTCGGGCACAGCAGGTTCTGGTTCATTTTTAATAGATCTTTGTGGCACGCCTAAGCTGTGGCTGGCCTGATTAGAAGGCGAAGCTTCTCTTTCAGCATTCTTTCTTTCGCGACCGCGACCACGTCCACGTCCACTTCTCAACATACTGTAAGCATAAATACTCAATATACAGGAAACAATTTCGTTCAAATGTTCAAGTATAAAAGGTATAACATGTAAAGGACGAGATAGAGTTTAGGAGCTTACAACCACCGCTCGCACGAAGACATAGGTAGTACAGTGATGTTATTCACGGCCGGTTACCTCAAAAGACATACTTGACCCCTATTTTAACCCAATGGCCAAGATATCCATAATCTTAGCACTGATACCTTATTCTATAACACCCCCGATATATTTAGGAATATTACAGCGCCGTAAATCCTTTACAGAAGAATTTACAAGGCTGAAGAAATGAAAAGATAATAACAGATACCAACGTATGAAAGTAACTGAAATAAAATACAAACAGTTCTGGCCAATACTGAGAATACAAATATCTAAACGAAGAGTATTATTACATCACCAAATCTAAATCATCACAAACGATGACGTACTCGAGTACTTATTAAAACAACACAATCAACAGATGAATAAACCCGACCGGAACATCACTCTACACCCTCGTCGTCATGCAGCTCCAGTGGTTGTTTCCCTGCTTTCCTGGATCCTGAACATAAACAAATGTTCACCCCCGAAGGGGTTAACACAACGATGCTAGTACAAGTACCACAACATATATTCAACATCTCACGAAGAATAATAATAACATGAATGACAAAATACCAACGAGTCTCCTCCTACGAGAGACTTATTAATAACATACACAAATGATAATCACAACATGATATCACAACATACACATGGTAATTCCGACGATCCAGCGTTCACTGCCTAGAACCCATGATGATCCCGCCAGACCAACCCGTGGTGGAAAAACCCGTCCGATGATCCAGCGCACGCTAGAATAGATCCCCCGATGATCCCGTCGGACCAACACGAGGTGGACATACAACAACGACATATATGCACAACAATATGTATAACATCAATACATAGAACAATTAAATTACTTGCCTCGATTCGATGACAAGAATAATACTCCCACGAATATCAAAATGCTCGAAGGTCTCTCCCTTCGATCAATCACGTTGCTAAGCTCGAACCTTAACAAAAGAAATAATATAGAATTCATCTCAAGTCATACGAACACCTAACAATCCAAATTACAGTCGGAAGTTCATAAAACGTAACCTGTCTGACCTGCTTAACGTACGTTACGTACACTTGGTAGCGTACGTTAAGCCTTCTCGTTAGCATACGTAAGCTACAAGGTCTAGCGTACACTAACCATGTATCGACAGTTCCTCTCTGATCAGTCAACTTGACTCGTCTGATGATATAACATACGTTACGTACCAAACGTAGTGTACGTTATCCTTTCCCATTAGTGTATGTAAGCTTCATGGCTCAGCATACACTAAACACACATATGACAGTTCCTCACTGGGCAGACGACTATCTCGATTTGTGATGAAGCTTACGAAATCCTCAGTGATTAATGTACATTGTCTCCATATATATCATGTTCACACAATTATGAATGATCTTACGGATTAAAACATCTTCGAAATTCAAGGATACGTATATCATCACAACACCATATTCAATCTCGATTATAATTCTTATGCGAAGTTCGGTGATCTAAGGTTGATGCGCTAGATTCCATTATCATCATTACATTCAGACTTCGTTTCAAAGATGAACTAACAATTCCAACTAAGAAAGGATACAACCTTCGATGATTATTTCTTAAGTCCGTTTAACAAAAGTGATAACAACTCCAAGTCTATGATCAATATGGCAACTCTATTCAATACGGATAATCAATCTCAGAACATTACTCTCATCATTTGACGTAATAGTATTCCAACTATGATGTTTCAACAATGATACCATAGGCATAATCATCCCAACTTCTAAACATGATGTTTGGTTGAATAAATCATCAATGGAACTTAATATCTTGATAGCATGATCATCATATCCTTAAGAACACGAATCCAAGGTTGGAGATAGTATAACATACCTTAAGATGAAGAAAACACCGAGATAATAGGTAGAATCCAACTCCGGTTGCTTGTGTGCCAATCCAAAATGATTCTCCACTTCAATTATAAAGTAGAGATGGTTTATAAGTGTTTAAGGAGGCTGGGGTCTCTCTGGGCACGAGGTATAATGAAGGCTAAGTGAAACAAACGAGTTGAAATGACATGGGGTGATGTCTTATTTATAATTTTCTGACCTTAACATACGTTAGCCTTCATGCATAACGTACGTTAGTCGCTTAGCATACGCTACCCAGGATAATTTAGCGTACGCTATCATCCTGATAGTTAACTGTCCTGATTCTGACCTCGATTACGTACCTTACACCACCAGGTTACGTATGTAAGTAACACACATTAGCGTACGCTAGGCACAATCCTTAGCGTACGTTAACAATCGTTGACTTCAAAATTGTACAGGTTCATCCGCGGGAATCTTATCCGGACCCATGTCTGGCTGGCACATGTGCTAGTTGTCCAACTCAATTATTGGCTGATTAACGTATGCTACACTATATTGGTAGCGTACGCTATCTCTGGCGTATAACATACGTTATGCTTCCTCCTTAGCGTATGTTATCAGGTATTTGCATGGGGAAATTTACATGTTGCCATACTCATGTACGAGGATACAAATACTAGAAATATCATACTTCAATTATCGATATTACAATTCCGACTAATAAAGGGTTCAAATACAGATGAAATACTCAATAATTAATCCGGATATTACATCAATGATATTATGAATGTAACTTGTCGGGGTGATGGTTTGTATATTATCCTTTGGTTTGGATTAAATCATAGTGTATATGGTTTAAATGTGTTTAGTAAGGACGGAGATGTGAGTTACCTTTGGTCAGTGATATGGAATGTCGGATATCGAGGATAGTTTACCGTGTCGACATTGATGTTGGTATGGTGGTTTGTTGGTATAAATATACTATACTTATTTCGGGATTATTCGTATAACTGTGTATTTGTTCAGGGATGTTGGTTCGTGGAAAGGATATTGTCTTCGACTTTGAGGTAATTTAAGTATTGTTTAGTTATGAGGATAATTATTCTGTTGAATTGGTGCATGTGTTGTATGTTGAGGTTCCATATAATGAGATTCGTATTGATTGTTTCATTGAGGGATGTTGATCCCAGAACTGTTGTCTGATATTGTTGATCGTATGGATTGTCCTTTGGGGATTGTGATCCCAGGATGGTTGTTTCGGATATTATCGGTCGTGTCGATCTTTCATTATCCGTGTGTCTTTGTTCACTTCGGTGAGTCTCTTGATCCTTATTGTATATGTGATTCTTTGAGTTTCGTTGTCATGTTGCATCGTGACATATCTGGAGTCATATCTGCGTGCCGATTGGTTATTGTGTATGATTTTTAGCTGGGCACACTATGGTCATGTGTTGATATTTCCACATTGGACCGTGCACACGAGACGTAGTTCGTGAGGCTAATTAGGTACATGTCCCACGTATATCCTGGATTCGGTATACGGGGTGGACATGCGCACGGACACATTTCCAGATCGGGCATACTGTGACGTCCATCTTTGAGCCATATTGTTTGGTCGTTCATCCTCCATTTATGGTTGGGTATGTTCGACGGTTTGCGACTGGTTGTTCATACGCCCGAGGGGTATGTTCGACAGTCAGGGTTATTTCTTTGAGATCCATTATTGTTGATCGTTTGGAGTTTACCTTGTTGATGGTATTCTCGGTCGTTGTTGATCTTTTATTGATCGTTTGGAGTTTACCTTGTTGATGGTATTCTCGGTCGTTGTTGATCCTTTGATGATTGTTTGGAGTTTACCTTGTTGATGGTATTCTCGGTCGTTGTTGATCCTTTGTTGATCGTTTGGAGTTTACCTTGTTGATGGTATTCTCGGTCGTTGATGATCGTTTGAAGTTTACCTTGTTGATGGTATTCTCAGTTGTTGTTGATCCTTTGTTGATTGTTTGGAGTTTACCTTGTTGATGGTATTCTCGGTCGCTGTTGATCCTCTGTTGATCGTGTTAGAGTTTATCATGTTGATGGTATTCTCGAATATTGTTGATTCTTTATTGGTAGTATTGAGGTTTATTATGTTGAGGATATTCTTGGTTGTGGTTGGCCTTTGGTGGGTCGTATTGGAGCTTATCATGTCGATGATATTCTCGGTTTATTTGGTTATTGATCGTATGAGCATTCGGACTGTACGTCTATGTTTCGGGACTTGTTATCTTTGTTTGGTGGTAGTTGATCTACAGATATGTTGTGTGTTATTAGTTTTTATCCAGGTTGAGATTTGATTATGTGATCCGACGAAGAGGACATGGCATGGATTAATTATTTCATGCTTAGGAGTTATGATGATGTTTTGAGGATTCTTGGTACTGTTTGAATACAGTACAGATGGTTGTAGTTGAGTTCATTCGTCGTTTGAGGATGCGAAATGTGGATTATGGTAATGATCGATTTGATAGGGATTGCTATGGATTAGTAAGGTTATGACGGTAAGATTAAATCGGTAGTATTCTTACTTGTAATTACATTGGTATGTAATTATTTATGAGGATGTGATCGTTATCATTGTTGAGTATTGTGGCTGACCCCGTCGTGGGCTTTGTTTTTAGGTACTTGGAGATTGAGCTAGTAGCGGTCGTGAAGAGATGAGCTTCCCTGGTGATACTGACTGTGGCATGTATTTGAGAATTGAGTATTCTCTTCTGGTTGTTTATTCCGCTTTAATTGTGTATATTTTGAACTGTGTTTTATATCCGCTGCGTGTATATTTTAAAATAGCTTTTCGGTATTTTTTTTACCAACTCGTGTTTAACTTTAAAATGGCCTTTTTCCATTTTGCGAACTTGGGTTATTTCGTTAAACCCTTTTTCCTAAACTATTTTATCGGTACGTTTAAGTGGTGGCTTAACGTACATTTTGAAACTGTTGAGTTTTGGCGTTTGGGCCTTGAACTTTTAAATGATTTTATTTTGCGACGGTATTTGGTATTTGGAAAATGATTTTTTGTGATTTTTTAGAAAATATTACCGTCATCGGCCATTTGGCATTTTTAAACATTTTTGAAATGGTTTTTAGCCTGGTGGGTTCCGGCGCGGGACCCACGGCACTGTAATATCCCCGGATGGTTTTGGGGGCATTACACTTTCAAATAATTTATAAAAATACTTAACATTAATACTACAACTGTTAATATTAATATTGCTCTCTATTATAAATATTATTATTATTATTAGTAATACCTTTAATAATTATAATAATATTAATAACAATGATTAATATTAAATGATTCTTAAATTAAATTGATAACATTGACTCGGTCTTAGAACCTATGAGATGTCGTAAAAATATTTATGATTCACTAAATGAGATTAAATGAATTGACTTGTACGAGAAGTGAAAATAATCGTACAACAATTACTCATTCGGTAATGTAATGAGACTAAATGAAACAAAAATGCATTACTAATATTATTATAAATAATAATATTATATTATAAAAATGGCAGGTATTACACCAATAGAAGAGACATATAGGAAGTAATCATGGTCGAGAATGGGTATATGGTTTCGGGAGATGGAACAATCAAGAAAGAGATGGTCGACAAGACCAAGTTAGAAGTTTCCAATTAGTGGAAGCTAGAGGAGCTCAAAATAATCGAAATGTTCAGAATCAGTGGCAACCAAAGGATCGTCAAATTGATGAATATTTCAGTTGATGCAAGAAGGTCCAATATTCGACCTTGAGTTTCATCCTTCCACTTAAAAAGTTGTGCGTCAAGTTCATAATTGTTTTCGGAACAATCGTTCTATGATGAAGATAAACTGGATGACATTGAGGGATAATTGACTACTAAATGGGGGCTCAAATTAAAATTTTTGAAACTCAAATTTGTAAATTGGCTAAGATAGTAGAGAGTTGTCATCAACGAGACCAATTTTCGATTAATATCAAAGTGAAACCCAAAGAACAATATAAGGTTATCTAATTGAGAAGTGTTGAACGATATGAAGGGTCGATGATTCCAATTGAGTGAGAAGGTAGATAAGAATAGTGGTTAATTGCAGCTCTAGGTGTAAGTGAGCTAAGCTGACTCGCAAGCTAATCAAAACTCGGTTAAATAAACTTGATAAAGCTTGATTTTTGGAACCGTGATCCCATGTCAATCTTAATGACATTCAACTCGTAAGTTCATGAGTAAGTTTATAAAACTTAGCTCGAGCTTGATTTAATAGTTTGCAAGTCAATATTGAGTTTGCTAATAGTCGACCCAACTCGTTTACACCCATAATTGCAGTATAACCATGAGGAGAAAGTAGATGATCGAGAAGAAACCATAAGATTCAATTCAATCTAAATCGAAAGGCCAAATCAAAAAGGGTTAAGAAGCCGATATCACCTTCTTACTCTGGTATCATATTTCTCTTTTCTTTCTCCAACGTTTTAGAGATATGATCTTAATGCTCAATTCACTAATTTTTTTTACAAATTTTGAAGATATTTCACATTGATATCCCTTTTCCATATGAATTTGAGCAATTGCCGAACTATACAAAATTTCTTAAGGATATAATGTCTAAGAGGTGAAGATGAACAAGCATGAGTTGATGAACTTGACCGAAGAGCGTAGCAATGTCATTCAACACAAATAGCCTGTAAAGCTCTTTGTTCCTTCCACCATTGGAAATATTTTCTTTACCAAAGATTTGATCTTGGTGAAATTATAAGTCTCATGCCTTCGTCTATCTTGAAGAGGTTGAGACTTGGAGAAGTCAAAGCCATTTGGTGTTACTTATATCTTGCTGATTGCTCCGAATAATCTGAAACTAAACATCAAGGACATGCTCGTGAAGTTCGACGAATGTATATTCCAAGTGGACTTCAAGTGCTAGACATGAACGATGATTGGTGATTTAACTCTTATTCTTGGCGACCATTCTTAGCTACGAATAACTCTAATTGATGTTGAAAAGAGAGAACTTACTTTGCACATTAATGATGAGTATGTTCTATTTTCAATATATAATGCTACAATATTTCATAATAATGTAGAACATTGCAAAGTCGTAGATGAAGTAGATTTTTGCATTAGGGGGCATGTAGATCATGAATTACCATTTGATTCGTTAGAGATTGGATATCACATTCATGTTCTCCTTGTAATTCTGCCTTAGAATTGGATGATATTGATCTACCCAACTATATTTATTGGCCACAATATACAGTAAAAACAGCTTAAGGGGGGGTAAATAAGTTGTATCTGTAATACCCGATTGTAATTCATTCATTTTCATTCAGTATTAATCAGTCAGTAATTATCACTCAGTAATTTTCACTCATTATTAATCACTCATCATTCGTGATTCATTCAATTTCGTTCACTGTTGGCATGTTGTAACCGTATATCAGTTACCGATCGTCATTTCATCTCCGTTTATAGATCGAGATGGGAGTATCATCTTTGGCATGAGTTGGACTTGTTCACTTTCACATACATATGGTATATCGGATCATTCATCAATCGTAGCGAGGAATCGGAGTTATCGGATTTTCACCTTGTCCAGCAACGAGTTACGGCCGTAAGGATTGTAGGTTATGGCCGTAACACGTGTTCATTGTTTTCAGGCCATTTTGGACGAACGGGACTTACGGCCGTAAGGTTACGGAATACGGCCGTAAGTTGAGCAGGTACGGCCGTAAGGCTTAGCCGGTTACGGCCGTACGTGTCGAGCAGGGTGCCCAGGCGTTTTTGGCCGAAGGCGAGTTACGGCCGTAAGATGGGCAGGATACGGTCGTAAGGAGTGTTCGTGTTTTTCAGGTTGTGCCAAACGAGAGGGACTTACGGCCATAAGGGTTGTGGCATAAGGCCGTAAGATGAGGAAGGTACGTCCGTAAGGCTTGGCCAGATACGGCCGTACGCTACAGACAGGGTGCCTGGTCATTTTCGACGAAGGGGGCTTACTCCCGTAAGTTTGGCCGGATACGGCCGTATCGTCCGAGTTACGCTCCTGTTGGATTTCGATTTTGTATTGAGATATGATGGTTTGGACATTATAATCATGTTATATGAAGGGATATACATATGATTATGAGTTTGTATAAAGATTCATTGGACTATTGAAGGATTATTCAAGAACACTTTGAATATTGAGTTGGATTTGGGGGTTTTCAATTAATTGTTGCTGAAATCACGAATTTGGATATTCATTTTGGATTTTTGATCATTTTGAAGATGTTTTGTTGGTTTGAAACACTTCTTGGGGATTTGATATTGGTATATTGAGGTTTGATTGTAAACGATCGGAGATTGGCCACAACGTATTCGATATAATGCCCCAATGAACTTGGTTTAGTCGTATTGACGTTTTGAGTTCGTTATAATCATGTTTGATTCGTATATTGAGCGGATTGTTGGTAATTGTGTTATTCAAGGTTGTTCGAGCGACCGACATTTCATTTAGGACGTTTGTTCGTGGAAGGACATTCTTCATCGGTGTTGTGTAAGTTAATTCTTACTCGGTTAAAAGGATATTCATTCCTTTTGTTGTTGTTCATTCATAATCATAACTCATTCATCATTGTATTAACCGTATTGAGACTTGTAATTGTCGAATAATCACTTCATTAACGAGGAACGGCGGTTCCAATCATTTCATAGAACTATCATTCACTTCACCATTATTTTCACCTCGGTGAGTCATTCTTGACCTTGTCGAATTATTATTCATTGGTATTCATTATGGTCATTCTCGTTCGTATGACCTTCTGGGTTCATATTGCGTGGTCGGGTGCGGATGTGTGGAATTTTTAGTCGAGCACGCGATGGTCATGTATTGGGATCGATACATTGGACTGTGCACACGGTAACGATTACCTCCGTGAGACTAATTAGGTACAAGGATGGGTGTGTCCGGTCATTCGTCTTGTACACTTGCACAGAACATTACGGGCGTACTATGATACTCCTCTTTAGCTCAATTCATAACTAAGGATATTTCATAACTAAAGATAACTCATGATTGTGTATTTTCAACCCTTGAGGATTGTTGTTCTGTGTAACTGACTGTAGGTCACAAGTCGTCCAGGAACAAGTCTAGAGGGGGGGTGAATAGACTTGTTGAAACTCTTAAACTCTTTTTCTCAAAGAGTGAGTTTCTTCAGCTGATAGGTAAACAAATGACTTAGAGTCGTTTGTTCTTAATATGTGCGGAAGTCAGCTGATGACGAATAAAAAACAACTAATGAAACACTTAACAATGAATGCAGCAGTTAAAATATGATGCTATAAAACAGTAAATAACGCAGGCAGTTATAGTGGTCTCAGAGGTGGGGTAATCCTCTACTAATCCACTTTTCTCCAAACCAGTTGGAGATGAATTCACTATAATTCTCAACCAGTGATAAATATTACAGTGATTCAACAAAACTACAACAGCTTCCAACCAGTGGAAATTCGTGCCGTTGTACCACACTTGACTGCCTTGCACCTCTTGATCCTCGATCCTTGGATGCCTTTACAGTCTCCTAACTTCAACCAGTGAAGTACCCCGAACTCATGATTATAGACAAGAGTTTTTGTCTTCTCCAACTCAGAGCTTCTTTAAGTATGAACTTTTTAGAACCGCTCTTTTCACGATGCTGTATTTTGATTTTTGATAGCTTGAATGCTTTGATCGCTTGAAAGTATGTTCGCACCGGTTAATTGTTGTATGCTCAGCTTCAAATCTTCGGATATATATAGGTCACGATCTCTGAGCTTTTTCTTCATAGTCGTTGCAAATATTTTCAACAAATCCGTCCGTTGGAGAGGTAGACTTCATTGTTTTCTTTCTGAACGTTGCAAGGCTGGATTCCCATATTTTAATCTATCTTCCGACCATTATGAAGACTTGTGCATGTGATGCGCCGAATCTTTTGAATATAAAACGATTAAAGTCTTCAAGGTGGGTCTGGATAGCTTATTTAATTCATATCTTTTGTGGGAATCACTCCAATTTGTCTCTTCACGTTGCATGTGACTTTCCGTAATACTTGACTTTTCAACGCATGCTGACGTGGACTTGGAGTACTTGGCTGATCTCGACTAGGCTGATGAGCAGTTAACTTCTCTGCAGTCTGGACCTCTCTGATGTTCCCAGTTTGGGACTTGTCTGATCAGGTGACTTGTCTGAGGTACCTTGGCTGCAGTCTGGTCAAACATCCCTGATAATTTTTGTTGACCAGAACTACTCTGACTTGACTCGGCTGATCCTATCTGATGGACTTAGCTGTACTTGGTACTTAGCCGATTTTCAGCCTAACTTATTTTTGGTCTATAGAAGATACTCATTTGGTTCTTCTTTACATTCTGCCAATTTTTATACTTAACATATTTGGCCTATGGAAGATACTCATTTGGTTCTTCCTTACATTTTTGCCAAGTAATAAACATTTGACTTTATGCTGATGACATCATCAAAATCTAACAAGTATTCCTAACAATTTCCCCCTATTTTGATGATGGCAAAACTTTAAACAAGTAATCAAATGATCAAGTCTGCACTTGAGTGCAAGACACAAAATCAAAATCAGTCTTGTTTTGAGACAACTAGGAGTTGTCATTCAAATGACTGTTATATATTAATTTTCTGTTGATTACAAGTACATGGCTTGAATAAAATAAATGCAGAAAATTAATCAACTACAAAAATTACAATTATATCCAAAAACTATCTGCCCCTTCCTCTGCGAACCGTTTGCTTGGGAGGTCTAAATAGTTTTGCACCGATTGGTCTATTATTGATAGGTGCAAGACCATATTTCCTCCTTATGACTAGGGCAGCAAAGTCTTGGTCTTCTTTTGAAGAGAACTTGTGCTCTTCACATAGATTTCTATTTTCTCCTTGAAGCTCTAGCTCGTCAAGCTCATTATCCAAACGGGTCGGCGCTTCCACTCCTCTGAATGGAGGAATCATAGGATAAGCTTGCCATTTGGCTGCATATTTAAGCATTATCTTCCACAGAGTAGGCCATCTAGCATCCATGTAGTTGATGAATGACTGTTGGGGCGAGCATTCTTTATCATCGAGTATCTCCCAGAGGTAGAACTGCTCTATGAATTGTTTCTTGGCATTCCCCCAATTGTTCATGAATTCTGTTGGTAAGAATTCTTCAACATGCCACAGCTGTTTGCCTTCCCATTCGAATCTTTGCTCTTTTTTCTCTCTTGTTCTTCTCTTCTTCTCCACAGTCTGCTTCTCTACAAACTGCTCTTCAGGTTGGCTGGGGGCAGATATCTCCTTTCTTTTCAGACTTGATGGTCCTCCTTCAATTTGAAGAATATCTTGCCTCTTCTTTGTTATTAGCTCTGCCCTTATTTCTCCTTGAGTACTTCCTTCCCCCTGAATTCTATCTTCCCCCTTTTTGCCAGCATCAACTAAGGTAGTCAATTGCTGCTCTATTCTGCTCATCCAGTCAGACATGCCAAATGGCATTCTGTTGTTAGTAGGGGGAGGAGGCGGAGGTACTTCTCTCTGCAGCAAAGTGTCAATCTTTGCATTGATGGTTTGGAGGTCAGGAGTGACCTGGGATGCCAGCAGCTCTCCAATCGTATCCTTCACTATCTGCCTGATCAGCTCAGTCACTACAGGTGAGAACTGAGCTGGTGGAGAGTGCTCGCCTGAGCCTTCTGCAATTGAACCACCAGACTGCAGGCTCCTATCTGCAGCTGGTACTCCAGATGGGGTCTTTTCTGGGGTCCCTGATCTGGAGTCCTCAGCCAACTCGGCGTCTAGGCTGGTATACCGGACAGGTGCCCCAGTCCTATCTGCAGCCTCTTGTATTGGCTCTTGCTCCTGCTCTCCTTCTTCCTTCTCTTGCTCTTTCTCCTGCTCTTCCTCCTTTTCTTCTTCAATATTTTCTTTTTCTTTCTCAGCTCCTTGATCTCCTCCTTCATCTTTATCATCATCCTCATCATCATCATTATTATCATCCACTTTCCCATCTTTTTCTCCTTCATCCTCATCATCTTTGTCTCCTTCCTCATCTTCCTATTCTACTTCTTCTTCTTCAACCAACTCTTCTGTTTTCTCAACTTCCTCAGAATGTTTTTCAACTAAAATCTTTTCTTCTTCTACTTTATGCTCTTCTTCTTCATCGACTAAAACAATAACTTCTTCTTCTCCATCTACCTCTTCAATCCTAATTTCTCTCTCTTATTCCTCCTCTTCTTCTTGTTCAAATGAACCATCAAAAATGCTAAACAAAATGGAATGGATGAATTGGTCCATGTTGGTTTTAAAATGAGTCATGAACCAATTATCCTGGAAGATCAACACTAAGTCTGATTCTTTACAAAAATGAATCAGTACCTCCTCTGTGGCTTGGGGATATTCCCAACCACTAGTTTCAATGTAAGACTGAAGATTTGTAAATGTCAGAGATTTGAAAAACTTCCACTCTTCGAAAATATTGACAAAAGAGTGTTTTAAAGCTTGTGGTTTAACAAGCTGTAATTGTTCGATGGATAGATTGAAAACATTATTTTCCAGCAGGTTAAATGTGTAATTGGCTTCAGGGATTGAGATGATCGGACACCTTCTTCTTCCTCTGGAATGTAAGGTGGTGAGGACAGCCACAATCGAGTTTCAGTGCCTGGGCAGCCGGTCTTCAGTGAGTAGGTGACTGTGTAGTGGCATGATGATCATTGCTCTTCCTCACTAAAGCTATGCTTTGGGCCTCTTGGGAAAGGGTTCTGGGGATGACTGCATGATAGATGGCTCTCCAGGGGCTGGTCCCCTTCTCTTAAATCGGACTGCTATGGGAGTTTTGTCGGACTCGGAGTCTGACTCGACTGCAGTTGGGTTGTCGGCTGCAGGTCGGTCCGACTCGCCTGAAGAATAATATCTGGGGTAAGTCCTTGTGTCAGGCAGCTCCTTCAACATCTGAGCTGCTCTCCTGGTGCCTCCCAATTTTCTCAACGTTTCTTGGTCCAGATGACCAAGTCTTTTGTTGGGGTGGAAGGGGTCAGTACTTCCCTTCTCCATACCTGTCTTTTCCAGAATCCAACTCAGCTGCGTTCCAAACGCCAGCTTTGTTTTAAATCTCTTTTCATCAGAAAGCCATTCGGCTTTGTTGACTTCTCGAACAAGTTGCCTAAAAATGTAATCCGCCCAATCAATTTCCTCATCTTGAATTAGTGCTCCCAGCACCATGAACTTCACCGACGACAGTTGATCGTAACTGCCGTCCATTCCCATAATGATCTTGTTGGTTATATCCAACGCAAAACGATAGACCTTTTTAATCTCACTCCTTTTAGCGGTGAGTTTCAGCTTTTCCGGCAGATTCTCCACCTTGATCTTCTTCCAGGTTTCGGCGGCTGACTGTTTGAGAGCTTCGACAGCTATACCGTAGTGTTTCATACCAAACATTGTACGAATCGACTCACGCGATATGTCGACTTGTCTTCTGCCAACTGTGCTCCTAATTCCATCCTGAATCAAATAGGCTTCGCAGTAGAACGCGATAACATCTTCTTTGTACAAATGTTGGGGGTTGATGTCCAGGAATGGGTAGATCACATTGACCTTCATCGTACCGATTAGGTCAAGCACGTCGTAATTCTCCAGATTTGCTTCTAATAAGCCTTCGAAATCGACGACCAGGGAGAAGATAATCTGGTCCTTGACCGACTTCAGGTTGACGCCTTCGAAGTACGATTCCATTTCTGCAAACAAAAGATTTTTAGTGTATTTGGAGTTCAGTAGTTTTTGCTCTGTAAATCTAGGGTTTCTGGTAAGCGTAAAAGGTAAAGTGAAGAGATTCTTTCCTTATAAAAAAGATGAAAAGACGTATGGATTAAATTATTATATATTTGAAACGGTGGTATGCCTTTTGAGATTCTTTTAAATTTCAAATTTGAATCGGTGGTCCATTTTAAAATTTGACGATTGGTTTTGATTGGCCACCGTGGAGGTCGATTTAATAAGCGATTGCCACGTGTATTTAAAATGCCACTTGTGAATCGAACAATAATATGTTTAAATGCCATTTGTGAACCAAAATTAATATAATATTATTATACATATGGTAGATAATAATTAAATATTCAGAGGTCGGTTGAGTTAAGAAAACTTAGCTGGTCTGACTTGTTGACTGTTGACCGCTCTGCATCAGGTGAGTTGACTTCATGGACTTCACGCCTGAGATTCTGATCAGCTAGGTTCCTTTGTCCGTCCTTCGTCCTCTTGTCTGCATCAGCTAGGATCTAATTTCCTTAATCAGCTGGGTCCGTCCTTCCTCTGAGATGCTTTAGCTTGCTTCTGTACTAGATTCCCAATCTAGTAATCCAAGATCTCTGCTCAGCTCCAAAAACCTTTCTTCTGGCAAAGGTTTGGTAAAGATGTGAGCTATCTGATAGTCTGTGCTGACTCTTTCAACTCTAACTCTTTTGTTAAGCACATGGTCTCTGATGAAGTGGTGCTTAACATCAATGTGCTTCGTCCTTGAATGCAAAACCGGATTGTTGGTTATTGCAATAGCACTATTGTTGTCACACTAGATAGGAACTTCATTAGCAATGAAAATATAATCCCTTAGCTGTTGTCTGATCCATAAAATCTGTGCACAACTGTGACTACTGCACTAGGTATTCGACTGTGGTGGAGATAGAGTTAGAAACCTGCTTCTTGCTAAACCAGGATATCAGTCTGGTTCCTAGGAATTGGCACGTTCCACTAGTGCTTTTCCTATTGATTTTGCAACCTGCGAAATCTGCATCTGAATATCCTGACAGCTCGAAGTTGTCATCCTTGGGATACCATAGTCCAACATTGACTGTAGACTTTAGGTATTTTATTATCCTCTTGGCTGCATCTAGGTGTGATTGCTTCGGCTTGGACTGGAATCGTGCACAAACTCCTACGGCATAGGATATGTCTGGCCTGCTTGCAGTGAGGTACAGAAGTGATCCAATGACTGAGTCCACTGATATGCCTGTCTCGTCTGCATCCAGGTGAGTACTTGTGCTCATAGGAATTCTTGCTGGCTTGGCTGATTCCATTCCATATCTCTTGATCAGATCTTTGGTATACTTAGCTTGGTTGATGAAAATTCCTTTTTCTATCTACTTAACTTGTAGTCCGAGAAAGAAGTTAAGCTTTCCCATCATACTCATCTCAAATTCTCCTTGCATGAGGTTGGAGAATTTCTCGCATAACTCTGGATTGGTTGAGCCGAATATGATGTCATCCACATATATCTGGATTATTAGTATGTGGCCTTCGTGCTCCACTCTGAATAGGGTCTTGTCCACCTTCCCTTTGCAAAAACCATTCTTCTCAAGAAACACAGACAGTGTTTCATACCACGCTCTTGGTGCTTGCTTAAGTCCATAGAGAGCCTTCAACAGCTTATAGACTTTGTCTCCTTTGACAAAACCTGGGGGTTGCTCTACATAGACTTCTTCTTCTAGGATGCTATTTAGAAAAGCACTCTTTACATCCATTTGATAGACTTCAAAATCCTTAAATGCAGTATATGCAAGGAATAGTCTGATGGCCTCTAATCTTGCAACAGGTCCATAGGTTTCATCAAAATCTATTCCTTGACACTGTGCATACCCTTTTGCTACAAGTCTGGCTTTATTCCTAAGAACAGCTCCGTCTTCATCACTCTTATTTTTGTACACCCATTTGGTGCCAATAACCTTCTTGTGATCAGGTCTGTCTGTTAGTTCCCAAACTTTGTTTCTTTCCATCTGCTCCAGTTGTTCTTGCATGGCATTTATCCAAGAATAATCTTCCAAAGCTTGTTCTGTTGTTTTAGGTTCTATCTGTGACATAAAGCATGAGAACATAGCCATTCCTGCGGGTAGAGTTGACTGTCTTGTCTTAACTCCATCAGTCAGCTTCCCGATAATTTGCTGGATTGGGTGGTCTTTGAGCCATTTGGGGATATCATCTTCTTCTGGGTCTGTTCCCCCTGTTGGATTGCTCTGGTGGATTTCTGCATCAACTGGGTTCTGGTCTGCAACTGGATCAGCTACCGTCTTGTCATCTGCAGGTTGGGTCTGATCTGCAGATGAGTCTTTATCGGCCTTTTGGGTCTTCATCGTGACAAGCTGGATCAGATAGGTTTGGTGATCCTGTATGATCTACAGTTGGGTCTTCAGTAGCTACAGTTGGGTCTTCAAGCTGGTCTGCAGGTGAGTCCACCATTCCAGTGTCATGTACAATGACTTCTTCAAGGGTTGCTATTTTGAGCTTGTTCTCAATTAACTCAACTTGATTCATGTACTCAACAGTAGATTCATCAAAAACAACATGGGGTGTTTCCTCCACAACTAAGGTTCTTTTGTTAAATACTCTATATGCCTTACTTCTTTGTGAGTATCCCATAAAGAGACCGTCATCAGTTTTAGCATCAAAGGCATTTAGTTATGTTTTACCGTTGTTGTGGATGAAACACTTACAACCTAAAACGTGAAAATAAGCAACAGTAGGAGTTCTATTATTCCAAACCTCATAGGGAGTTTTGCCATGCCTCCCTACTATCATACTCCTGTTCTGAGTATGGCAAGCTGTGTTGATAGCTTCAGCCCAGAACCTCTTGGGCAGGTCTGCTTCTGCAACCATGGACCTTGCTGCTTCCTTCAGGGTTCTGTTTCTTCTTTAGCAACACCATTCTACTGGGAGTCTGGTCAGAGAGCTCATCTTGGATCCCATTCGATCAGCTATGTCGATTATCGCTTTGTTGAGAAACTCTCCTCCTCTATCTGATCTGATCTTGATGATGAATAGGGATTTCTCATTCTGGATCCTTCTCAGCAGCTCAGGTACCTTGGTCAAGGTTTCACTTTTCTTATACAAGAAGATAATCCAAGTGTACCTTGAATAATCATCTACTATAATAAGTGCATGCTTTCGGCCGCTCAAAGTCCTTGGCTTGATAGGACCAAATAGATCCATGTGGAGTAGATCTAAGATCCTTGTTGTGAGAGTTGTAGGCTGGACTGGCTTGAATGATGCTCTGGTCTGCTTTCCTTTCTGACATGCATCACAAAGCGCTTCCTTCTTGAATGCTTTATTTGGAAGTCCTCTGACCAGCTTCTGAGAACTTATCTTGTTGATGGCTTTGAAGTTCAGGTGACATAATCTTTTGTGCCACATCCATCCATTCTCAGCTACTGTGTTGGATAGAAAACAGGAGTTAGGTGTTCCTGTGTTCCAATCTATCATGTAGACATCTCTCCTTCTGAAACCTTGGAGCTTCACTTCTCCAGACAGGATATCTATCACCATACATTTCCAGATGGTGAAGACTACTAGATTATTCTCGTCACAAAACTGGCTTATGCTCAGGAGGTTGTACTTGAGCCCTTTGACATAATGAACTTTGGATATCACAATATTTCCTCGATGCAGCTCTCCAAAGCCCTTTGTTTGTCCTCTAGAGCTATCTCCAAAAGTTACATCAGGACCTCTTTCTTTGGTGTATTTGGACAGCATCTTCTTGTTCCCGGTCATGTGCCTCGAGCATCCAGAATCTACAAACCATTCTTCACCTCCAAAGTTTGAATTTGTGGAGATGTGGTTGTAGTCCTTCCACCTTTTATGCAATCAGAAAAGCAGAGATTTAGGTACCCAAATCTGTGTGGGTCCTTTGGGGTTAGCTGGTTTCCTGGAGAGTTGATTTCTCCTTGGATTGTGAAAGTTGTTATTATTATAACCCTCATAAGGTGTGTAAGGTTGAGGTCTGAATCTCCTGTTGGGATTGTATACCGGATATTCCTCAAAATATTGATAGTGTGGGTCATTTCTAAATCTTGGCTGAGACCATTTATTAAATCTTTGAGGTCTCCACACTTGTTCATTTTGGAAATTAGGATAACCTTGAGGTTTCCATCTGCCCCTCCCATTTTGAAATCTGTTTTTGGGGAGTTGTTGATAATAGTGGGCATGTTGTCTGGGCTGCTATTTCTGCCTGGGCCATTTCCTAGTCGCTTGTCTAGGTGGATGCCCTGTATAACCTGACTGCAGCCTAGACATGTGACTTGGTTGTGCCTGTTTTTAAATATCGGTTTATTTGTAGGCTCAGCAGTCGAGACAATTGTTTCTCCCTTGATAAACTTTCTTTTAGAACTAGAGGGAGTGTGAGGATCATATCCAAGGCCTGATTTGGAAAATAGTGACCTTTTATTGGTACACAATTCTTCCAGAGTTGAAGACGCCTTCAGGGAGGTTATTTCTTGCGCCTGAGTCTTATTTACCTGAGTCAGCTTAGTAAATTCGGCTTTGACATGAGCAAGTGCAGCTGATTTTTCTTTAAGTAAAACAGTTAATCGATTTATGTCAGCTGTATTAACATTAGCCTGGTTTTTAAAGTCAGCTGCAGTTATCTCAACCTTATTCAGTTCTAGGCTGAGTTTTTCGAAATCATTTTTCAGCTGCCTATTCTCATCTTGCAGCTGAGTCTTCTCGGTGTCTGATTTGGTGTGCGATTTGAGTGTTTCAAAATCTTTAAATAGCTGATTTACAGATTCGTGCAGATCCATATCTTGTGACATGGCTGAACTATTATTTGAACCAGAGGGTTTTGAAGTTACCTCTTCATCAGCTAGGTTGGCCATCAGGCAGTCATACTCTTCATCATCATCATCAGAAAAGAATCCGCTGCTTGATTCTACATGCTCCTGGTCTTCTCCGATGAGGGCCTTTCTTCTATCTTCTTTTCTGCCCACCTCCTTCTTGCTCTCGTCCTTCTTGAGATCAGGACAGTCCATTTGGATGTGTCCTGTCTTGTGACAATTGTAGCACTCTACTTTCCAGCTTCCAGCTTTCTGGTTCCTTCTTGGATTCTCCTTATAATTTTTCTTGTATTTGGAGTAGTTCTTTCTAAAGTTGCTGAACCTTTGCATTATAAACGCCATTTCTTCCTCAAAATCTAATGGATTTGGAGGCTTTACATCAGATAGACTCTTGGCGGGGGACTCGGCTGCAAATGCTATTCCCTTCTCTGCAGGCTCAGTTGAGGATGAACTTGGAAGCTTGAACTCATAAGCCTTCAGATCAGAGAACATCTCTTGAATTTTTATTTTATTCAGGTCCTTGGACTCTCTCATGGCCACGGCTTTCATGCTCCATTCAGGGTTGAGAGATCTGAGGACCTTCAGTGCCATTTCCCTGTTGCCATAGGTTTTGCCGAGGGAGTTGATCTCATTGATAATCTCAGTGAACCTTGTGTCCACTTGGTCTATGGATTCGCCATTCTTCATTTTGAAATTGTCAAACTTTTGAATAGCGATTGACAATTTATTCTCTTTGATTAGCTCCGTTCCCTCACACATTAAAGCTAATGTGTCCCAGATTTCCTTGGCATTCTTGCAGTTCTTTATCTTGACCATGGTGGATTTGTCAAGAGTTTGATAGAACACATCTCTGGCCCGGTTATCAAGATTGGCCAGCTTTCTTTCTTCGATAGTCAGCTCTGTCCTCTTCTTTGGAATCTTCTCTAGCTTCCCTGCTGCAATCTCCTCTGCTGTGTTGTCCTTCTCAAAGATGAATGGCCCGTCTTCTATGATGCACCACATGTCATCATGGATCGAAGATAAGTGTGCATGCATCCTTATCTTCCAAAGATCATATTCGTCAACTGAAAACATAGGGAGTCTAGAATGCATGTGTTCCATTATAAAATGAGAGTAAAGATATATTATATAGATATGGTTCGTGAAATAAATGAACCAACCTCTCTGATACCACTTGTAGGTCACAAGTCGTCCAGGAACAAGTCTAGAGGGGGGGTGAATAGACTTGTTGAAACTCTTAAACTCTTTTTCTCAAAGAGTGAGTTTCTTCAGCTGATAGGTAAACAAATGACTTGGAGTCGTTTGTTCTTAATATGTGCGGAAGTCAGCTGATGACGAATAAAAAACAACTAATGAAACACTTAACAATGAATGCAGCAGTTAAAATATGATGCTATAAAACAGTAAATAATGCAGGCAGTTATAGTGGTCTCAGAGGTGGGGTAATCCTCTACTAATCCACTTTTCTCCAAACTAGTTGGAGATGAATTCACTATAATTCTCAACCAGTGATAAATATTACAGTGATTCAACAAAACTACAACAGCTTTCAACCAGTGGAAATTCGTGCCGTTGTACCACACTTGACTGCCTTGCACCTCTTGATCCTCGATCCTTGGATGCCTTTACAGTCTCTTAACTTCAACCAGTGAAGTACCCCGAACTCAGGATTATAGACAAGAGTTTTTGTCTTCTCCAACTCAGAGCTTCTTTAAGTATGAACTTTTTAGAACCGCTCTTTTCACGATGCTGTATTTCGCTTTTTGATAGCTTGAATGCTTTGATCGCTTTAAAGTATGTTCGCACCGGTTAATTGTTGTATGCTCAGCTTCAAATCTTCGGATATATATAGGTCACGATCTCTGAGCTTTTTCTTCATAGCCGTTGCAAATCTTTTCAACAAATCCGTCCGTTGGAGAGGTAGACTTCATTATTTTCTTTCTGAACGTTGCAAGGCTGGATTCCCATATTTTAATATATCTTCCGACCGTTGTGAAGACTTGTGCATGTGATGCGCCGAATCTTTTGAATATAAAACGATTAAAGTCTTCAAGGTGGGTCTGGATAGCTTATTTAATTCATATCTTTTGCGGGAATCACTCCAATTTGTCTCTTCACGTTGCATGTGACTTTCCGTAATACTTGACTTTTCAACGCATGCTGACGTGGACTTGGAGTACTTGGCTGATCTCGACTAGGCTGATGAGCAGTTAACTTCTCTGCAGTCTGGACCTCTCTGATGTTCCCAGTTTGGGACTTGTCTGATTAGGTGACTTGTATGAGGTACCTTGGCTGCAGTCTGGTCAAACATCCCTGATAATTTTTGTTGACCAGAACTACTCTGACTTGACTCGGCTGATCCTATCTGATGGACTTAGCTGTACTTGGTACTTAGCCGATTTTCAGCCTAACTTATTTTTGGTCTATAGAAGATACTCATTTGGTTCTTCTTTACATTTTGCCAAGTTTTATACTTAACATATTTGGCATATGGAAGATACTCATTTGATTCTTCCTTACATTTTTGCCAAGTAATAAACATTTGACTTTATGCTGATGACATCATCAAAATCTAACAAGTATTCCTAACACTGACCCCGTAGGGGGCCCCGATCTTTTCAGTCATTCATGTTGTTGTCATTTATTTTCCGCTGCAGATTTTTATTTGGATACTTCATTTCATTCAGTGTTGTGTATTTTATCTTCATATAAAATATACTAGTATTCGGTATTGTCCTGATGTTTGTACTTGAACTCCTCATCGGAGTATTTGGTAATATAATGTGGTTCGGTACTACAATTAAATTATTTATTTCATCAGTTTTCATTCGCCTGGTGGGTCCCAGTCGGGGATCCACGGCACTGTAATATCCGTCTAATTTGGGGTGTTACAGAGTTGGTATCGGAGCGTGGTTTTGAATACTACCTTCCGAGTCATGTCTCATTTGAAATCATCGTCATCGGACTAGTATCATTGGACTTTCGCATCACGTGTGACCTGTGCAAATGCCGAGCCAATCAGACCAAGAACTGTATGATTTCTAATGCCATGGTATAATTTCTGGCAATAAGAATCATTCATTCATCATTCATTAGTCAACAATCCTCAATCATCATTCATTTTGATCCGGACGATCATGTTAACTCATTAATCAATCAGTTCATTTCACAGTTCAGTTGTTGATATTGAGGATCATATCATTAATCTTGTTAACTTGTTCAAGATAATCATTTCGAGAGTTTCATCACATAATCATTTCACCTCAGTTAATCATTCATGTAATCACTGTGCTAGAGCGCGTATGCTCATTTTCATCATTTCATGACGTAATCATAATGTGATATTCATGCGAGAGATATAATCATCATGTGTCTTTCCTACTTCAGTATGTAGAGAGCAGGCAGAAGACGCGGAGGACAAGGCCGTGGTGTGGGCCGAGTCCCGAGAGCTCGCGTTAATACACGTGCGAACGCGAGGAATAATGCTAACTCATATAGCAGCGACGCTGCCACTCATTCACCTGGGCGTGATCATTCACTATCGGGGAGTCGTACCCGGGATACAGCTCAGTCAGAAGGTGTTCGAATTGATCCACTCGCCTTTATGCAGGGCATGATGGCCCAGATGACTCCAATGACACAACTAATGGAGACGATGCATAACTCAGCTAATCAAAATCAACAGGCTCCTCCGCCGCCACCTCAGAGGCAAGAGAGGAGTGTGGGCAGTATCATCGGCGACATCTCTCGCCAAAGGCCACCCACATTTAAGGGCTCATCTGAGCCGGCGGATATTGTTCATTGGCTCGAGCATTTCGAGAAGTTATTTTCTATGGTAGAGTGTCCCGAAGGACACAAAGTTTCAGTTGCGGCTTACTATCTGGGTAAGAGCGCTCATTCTTGGTGGTTGTCGTTGAAGCCCACCGATGGATCATGTACTTGGGATCAATTCAAGACTCTCATGATGGAGAGGTATTATCCGGCCCCACTCAGGGAGGCTAATCTATCATAATTACTCATTCCCGAACCCTCAGCAGACGAGGATGTTCTCACCATTGCCGAGAAATTTCAGGAACTTCTTCCGTTCGCCTCATCTATCATTCACTCCGAGGCAGATAAGATTAAGTATTTCAGCAAGAGGCTGAAACCCCGGATGCGGATGCAGTTACTTAATCATAATTGCACCACCCTGGACGAATTCATTGAGAAGGCTCTTACTTATGAGCTCACTGCTAAAGAGATTGCTAAGCAGCAACCTTCATCTGCTAGCAAGAAATCAAAGAATCGTAATCAGTCTGAAGGCGGTCAGACAACCTTCAAGAAGCCTCGTGCGGGCACTACTTTCTCTGAGCGACCTCATGTGGCGCCCAGACCGGCGGAATCGCAGTCCAGAGCGGCCAGTTCGGCCATCACCTGTTTTAACTGTGGGGATCTTGGTCATGTCAGCACCAAGTGCCCGAGGCAGACTGTCACGTGTCATAACTGTGGGATTGCTGGGCATAAGGCCCGTTTTTGCCGAAGGGAGTCCAAACCTACTCCGGCATCATCTCAGGCCCCGAAGCAGTCAGCTGTTCATAATCAGGCCACTCAGTCTGCGTCGTTCAAGATGACAGGAGCGAATAAAGGTGGAGCCTTTAGTCATCAGACGGGAGCATCCGGTGTCGGGACTAGCAAGCCCCGAATTTATGAGATGAAGAAGACCGACGATCCAGAGGCCCGGATGATCTCAGGTACACTCGATATTCTATCTCAACTTGTGTGTACCCTTTTTGATACTGGTGCATCACATTCATTCATTTCCGAGTCATGTTTGAGTAGACTACGTCTGGGTAGTGCTACTAGTTGTGAGCCTTATGTCATTGGTCTACCTGATGGTAGAAGAATTATAGGGAATCATGAGATTCAGAATTGTCCGATTCAGCTTCATGGTCGTGTATGGCTAGCAGACCTTATTGTGGTAGATTTGCCAAGATACGACGTCATCTTGGGTATTTATTGGATGGATCGTCACGATGCCATCATTAGTGTCCGTAAGCGTATGGTCACTATCATTTCAGATGATGGGGTCGAATGTGTTTTTCAGGGGAGTAATCCTAGTTGTTCCGGGAAAGTCATCAACTTGATGAAGGCAGTGAAATTACTCAATCAGGGGTGTATTGGTTATTGGTGCTATATGACCAAAACCGAGAAATCACCAATAATGTTGGCGTATTTTCCGGTAGTGAGGGAATATGCCGATGTATTTCCAGACGATTTACCCGGTTTGCCTCCACAGAGAGATGTGGAATTCACGATATAGTTGGAGCCTGGTACGTCTCCAATATCGAAGGCACCGTACCGGATGGCCCCGACCGAAATGTAGGAGTTGAAGAATAAACTTGAGGAATTGTTCGAGAAAGGTTATATCTGACCGAGTGCGTCCCCGTGGGGAGCACCAGTATTGTTTGTCAAGAAGAAGGATGGTTCATTTCGCTTGTGTATTGATTATTGGCAGTTGAACAGGGTGATGATCAAGAATAAGTATCCTCTACCCCGTATTGATGATCTCTTAGATCAACTTCAGGGAGCTTCAATATTTTCCAAGATCGACCTAAGATCTGGATATCATCAGTTGCGAATTCGAGAGTCGGATATCGCAAGGACAGCATTTCGTACACGCTATGATCATTATGAGTTCGTGGTAATGCCGTTCGGGTTAACTAATGCACCTGCGGTATTCATGGAGTTAATGAATTGGGTTTTCATCGACTTTTTGGATCAGTTTGTTGTTGTCTTCATCGATGACATTTTGATTTATTCTCGTGACCGAGAGGAGCACGAGGTTCACCTTCATCAGGTTCTCGACGTGTTGAGACGAGAACAACTTTATGGAAAGTTTTCCAAATGTGAGTTCTGGATGTCCGAAGTGACGTTTCTCGGGCATGTAATTTCATCAGATGGAGTGTGTGTTGATCCTCCGACGACGGAGGCTATCCAAGATTGGTTACCTCCGAAGAATGTTAAGGAAGTCCGAAGCTTTATCGGATTAGCCGGTTATTATCGGCGGTTTGTGGAAGGATATTCCAAAATTGCTCAACCTTTGATGAACCTCTTGCGAAAGGATAAGAAATACACGTGGTCCGACGCGTGTCAGTGGAGTTTTGAGGAACTCAAGAGCCGGTTAATTTCAGCACCTGTACTTTCCTTGCCACAAGGGACGGAAGGATTCATGGTTTACAGTGACGTGTCCGGACACGGTCTCGGATGTGTTCTAATGCAGAATGGGAAGGTTATTGCCTATGCTTCATGGCAATTGAGACCTTACGAGGTTAATTATCCGACCCACGACCTGGAGTTAGCAGCCGTGGTTTTCGCGTTGAAGATTTTGGCGTCATTACCTTTATGGCGTCACCTATCAGATTTTCACAGATCACAAGAGTTTGAAGTATATATTTACTTAGAAGGAGTTAAATATGCGACAGAGGCGGTGGTTGGAACTAATTAAAGATTATGATATCGAGATCCTGTACCACCCGGGTAAGGCAAACGTGGTTGCCAATGCCTTGAGTCGTAAGTCCGTTGAGGAGCAAATGCTTGCTCGTTTAACAGTTCAGAAGGAGCTTCAGCAGGAATTCCTTAGACCTGAGATTGAAGTCTGGCTTCAGCGAGTGCAAGGGCAACTTTGCATGTTAGAGATTTCATCGCCACTGGAGGAGGAAATCAGGGAGAATCAGGGTTCAGACCCATCATTGTTGCGCATCCGTGAGGATGTGGCTCAGGGGAAAGCCCCTGGATTTGTGGTACACGAGGATGGACTTTTGCGATTTAAGAATCGGTTGTGCGTATTGGCGAATGACGAGTTGGAAAACTCGATTTTGAGAGAAGCTCATGCTACCCCTTATTCCGTTCATCCGGGGTATACCAAGATGTATAAGGACTTGAAACAAAATTACTGGTGGAGTAATATGAAGCGAGAAGTCGCAGAATTTGTTTCGAGATGCTTAACCTGTCAGCAAGTCAAGATTGAACATCAGCGACCGGCGGGAATGCTGAAACCTCTCCCTATTCCAGAGTGGAAGTGGGAAGACATTTCGATGGATTTCATCACGAGTTTGCCGACGAGTCGTTGTGGCATGAATACAATCTGGGTAATTGTGGACCATTTGACTAAATCGGCTCATTTCCTTGAGATTAAGGATACGTGGGGTTCCGAGAGACTTGCCCAGTTGTTCATCAAAGAGATAGTGAGACTACACGGTACTCCTAAAAGTATCGTTTCCGATCATGATGGACGATTTGTGTCTCATTTTTGGAAATCGGTTTATCGTGCTATGGGAACTCAGCTTAATCTCAGTACCGCTTTTCATCCCCAGTCCGACATGCAATCAGAGAAAAATATTCAGACATTAGAGGACATGTTGCCGGCATGCGTCCTCGATTGGAAAGATGATTGGGAAGCCCAATTACCATTGATTGAGTTCACGTACAATAATAGTTGGCATGCTTCGATTAAGATGGCACCTTACGAGGCCTTGTAAGGTCGTCGTTGTCGATCTCCTTTGTGGTGGGACGACTTATCAGAGTCAATCGGCACCGAGCCCGATATGCTTATAGCCGCCCGTGAGAAGGTAGCTTTGATCAGGAGTCGTCTGTTGAGTGCTCAGAGTCGACAGAATTCATATGCAGATAATCGTCGTCGACCACTAGAGTTCGAGACAGGTGACCACGTGTTGGTCAAGGTATCCCCGAGTCGAGGCATTTTCTGTTTCGGAAAACGGGGAAAGTTGAGTCCGAGATTCATTGGACCGTTTGAGATTTTGGATCGAGTAGGCGAGTTAGCTTATCGTTTGGCTTTACCTACGGCGTTGAGCCGAATTCATAATGTGTTTCACATCTCTCAATTCCGGAAATATGTTGCTGACCCGAGCCACATACTTCAGTTCGACGAAATCGAGATCGCGGATGATCATTCGTATGAGGAGCGTCCTATACGAGTTTTAGAGCGGCGAATCAAACAGTTGATGGACAAGACGATTCCTTTGGTCAAGATTCAGTGGTCTAGACACGGAGTCGAAGAGGCTACTTGGGAAAACGAGGAGAGCATGTGGGAGAATTATCCCGAGTTGTTTGACCCTTAGTTTCGAGGACGAAACTCTTTTTAAGGGGGGGAGTATGTAATACTCGGTTGTAATTCATTCATTTTCATTCAGTATTAATCAGTCAGTAATTTTCACTCATTATTAATCACTCATCATTCGTGATTCATTCAATTGCGTTCACTGTTGGCATGTTGTAACCGTATATCAGTTACCGATCATCATTTCATCTCCGTTTATAGATCGAGACGGGAGTATTATCATTTTCATCGTGATTGGTAGTCTTGTACTGGGAATATCATCTTTGGTATGAGTTGGACTTGTTCACTTTCACATACATATGGTATGTCGGATCATTCATCAATTGTAGCGAGGAATCGGAGTTATCGGATTTTCACCTTGTCCAGCAACGAGTTACGGCCGTAAGGATTGTAGGTTACGGCCGTAATAGGTGTTCGTTGTTTTCAGGCCATTTTGGACGAACGGGACTTACGGCCGTAAGGTTTCGGAATACGGCCGTAAGTTGAGCAGGTACGGCCGTAAGGCTTGGCCGGTCACGGCCGTACGTGTCGAGCAGGGTGCCCAGGCGTTTTTGGCCGAATGCGAGTTACGGTTGTAAGATGGGCAGGATACGGCCATAAGGAGTGTTCGTGTTTTTCAGGTTGTGCCGGACGAGAGGGACTTACGGCCGTAAGGGTTGCGGCATACAGCCGTAAGACGAGGAAGGTACAGCCGTAAGGCTTGGTCGGATACGGCCGTACGCTACAGGCAGGGTGCCTGGTCATTTTCGACGAAGGGGGCTTGCGCCCGTAAGTTTGGCCGGATACGGCCGTATCATCCGAGTTACGCCCGTAAGGTGTGCGGGTACGGCCATAAGGATGTTGGCAGGTGTTTTAGACGAGGGCGAGTTACGCCCGTAAGTCAGGTACGGATACGGCCGTAAGGCTGTCGGCAAGTGATTGGACGAAGCCGAGTTACGGCCGTACGAGTTGGCTGGTTACGGCCGTAAGGCCGTTGACCTGGGATGTTACGGCCGTAAGAAGGCTGAGTTACGGCCGTAACTTCCGGCAGTTTATAAGGAGTTGGCCGGGACTTTTTCATCATTTTCACCATTTCTTTCACCTTGTTCCAAGAGAGAGAGCTTGAGGGAGGGATTTTCCATCATAAATCACTTGAGTATTAGATTTTCATCATCTTCATTCATTTGGGAAGCTTGGATACTCGATTTAACTCGTGTTCATCGGATCAAAGTGGTTGGATCTTCAAGAGGTAATTTCTTCAACATCTTGGATTTCGATTTTGTATTGAGATATGATGTTTTGGACGTTATAATCATGTTATATGAAGGGATATGCATATGATTATGAGTTTGTATAAAGATTCATTGGACTATTGAAGGATTATTCAAGAACACTTTGAATATTGACTTGGATTTGGGGGTTTTCAATTAATTGTTGTTGAAATCACGAATTTGGATATTCATTTTGGATTTTTGATCATTTTGAAGATGTTTTGTTGGTTTGAAACACTTCTTGGGGATTTGATATTGGTATATTGAGGTTTGATTGTAAACGATCGGAGATTGGCCACAACGTATTCGATATAATGCCCCAATGAACTTGGTTTAGTCGTATTGACGTTTTGAGTTCGTTATAATCGTGTTTGATTCGTATATTGAGCGGATTGTTTGTAATTGTGTTATTCAAGGTTGTTCGAGCGACCGACATTTCATTTAGGACGTTTGTTCGTGGAAGGACATTCTTCATCGGTGTTGTGTAAGTTAATTCTTACTCGGTTAAAAGGATTTCATTCCTTTTGTTGTTGTTCATTCATAATCATAACTCATTCATCATTGTATTAACTGTATTGAGACTTGTAATTGTCGAATAATCACTTTATTAACGAGGAACGGCGGTTCCAATCATTTCATTGAACTATCATTCACTTCACCATTATTTTCACCTCGGTGAGTCATTCTTGACCTTGTCGGATTATTATTCATTGGTATTCATTATGGTCATTCTCGTTCATATGACCTTCTGGGTTCATATTGCGTGGCCGGGTGCGGATGTGTGGAATTTTTAGTCGAGCACGCGATGGTCATGTATTGGGATCGATACATTAGACTGTGCACACGGTAACGATTACCTCCGTGAGACTAATTAGGTATAATGACGGGTGTGTCTGGTCATTCGTCTTGTACACTTGCACAGAACATTAAGGGCGTACTATGATACCCCTCTTCAGGTCAATTCATAACTAAGGATATTTTATAACTAAAGATAACTCATGATTGTGTATTTTCAACCCTTGAGAATTGTTGTTTTGTGTAACTGACCCCGTTGGGGGATTTTGTTTTCAGGTCACGGCAAGGCAAAGACACGGGAAGAGCATGTTGACGGCGAGGAGTCCCAGTGATACTAGTAGGGGGCCCGATCTTTTCAGTCATTCATGTTGTTGTCATTTATTTTCCGCTGTAGATTTTCATTTGGATACTCCGTTTCATTCAGTGTTGTGTATTTTATCTTCATATAAAATATACTAGTATTCGGTATTGTCCTGGTGTTTGTACTTAAACTCCTCATCGGAGTATTTAGTAATATAATGTGGTTCGGTACTACAATTATATTATTTAATTCATCAGTTTTCATTCGCCTGGTGGGTCCCAGTCGGGGATCCACGGCACTGTAATATCCGCCTAATTTGGGGTGTTACAGTATCTTTTCCGAAGTTTATTTGCATATAGGAACTCTAAGGTTAAGTTGCTGTAAATACAACAAATGAATAATTTCCTATTAGCTTGGTGCGTATAGGTGTAATACCCGCGCCTTTACTACTGTATTCCTCGTTTAAATTAAGTATTGTCGCACCATATCTATGTTTATTGTAATGAGTATATTGATGAATTATGTTAAATTGAAATCCTGGTCGTTCATACTATATTGATTGTTGGATGTTATTGGGAGAATTTCATTTTAACTTGTTATAGACCTTAGTGTACGTCAGCTTACTCTCTTTATGTACGCTACGTACGTAGCATTACGTACATAACTCTCATATGTTAACGTATGTAATGCGGAGTATCTATCAGCAGCTCGCCTTTCGGCGGGTGGGGCCGAACACGGGTAGGTGGTCGGGAGTCGATCGTGACAGCCTAAGTCAACGGCCATTACATACGTAATGGCTGTGCCGTAGCGTACGTAATGTACAAGAGTCTTACGTACGTTCGTTTGGCAACGTACGTAACAACATGTGTATTTTAAGTCAGTGACATCTGGTAATCTGTTACGTACGTAATACTCGGAAGGTTACGTACGTAATGTCTTTAATGTACGTTAATATGTAACTATAGCGTACGTAATGCTGAATTCGGGTTATAAAAGTATGAGTTGCCTTTCATTTCTGCACGACCTTTTTCCATCCTCCCTCCCTCAAAACCGATTCCCTGCTCCCTTAAATCATATTCTTGCCTTCCAATTTCGGATTAGAACTACAACACTTGAATTATAGCTTGGTAACTAGAATATAGGAGTGTGTTCTTGGAAGATTTGTTGCTATTCTTCATTCCTTTTCTTGAGGTTGGTTATCTTACTCTTGTTGTTCATATGATTATTGATGTTAGTAGTAGAATAACCTGATATATCATGATGAACCTTGAAGTTATGAACAAATTTAGTTTGGAACATGATAATATTGTTAGAACCCTTCCTTGAATGATTGATTAAGTTGTGGATAACATGTTCAATATAGAACCCTTAGTTAATCATGTTAAAATCAGGAGATTAAAGTTATGAATGTGTTCTTAATTGCTAGTAGGATCCTTTGATGTTAAAGTCATATATTGGAGAAGGTTTAACAACTCATTGGGAAGAGATTGATGATGTTGGCCACTAAGTATACTAAATACAACTTGGAAAGGGTTTTAAACAACAAGTTGTACGGTTTTTAAATCTGAGTGCGTAGCGAAAGTCTTTAATACAGTAAGTTGCTGAGGATACAGCAACTCGGTGTGCAGTGTATACTTAAATAATCATAGTTAATAAAACAATAAAGGCAGAAGGTAAATAACACAATATTTAAAGTGGTTCGAGGTAAACCCCTCTACATCCACTGGTCCTCCACACAGGAGTAAAAAGTTTATTATAATTACTGCGTACACAACTACGTAATTCTAACAACACCTAATCAATATATCGTTCACACACATTGATATAAAGATCTCAGCTTTCAACCGTTCACACAGATTGGCTTGAGCTAACACTTGACTGGCTTCTTCACACACAGTTCTGAAGCTTCGTCTTCTTCAATGCAAGTCCGTCACACACAGTTCGGGAGTAGCGAGGATTCCTCAGTCCACACAGGGCAGATATGAGTTTGTTCAAAGATAGAACAGGGTTTGAACAACAGCTATGACTTTCTGGGCTTTAAGCTGATAATGTGTTGTTCAAGGTTTGAGCACTGTATATCTCTTCTATCAGAATAGCAGAAAGCTTAGGGAGATATGTTTTGCTCTGAATATTTCTTGTAAGCTTTGTTCGTTTGTAAGTCGTGAATATTCTGTATATTTTTTGTAGCAGTTCTGTGTAGATCTTGATCTTCAAACTCTGGAGATATATATAGCTTCTGAAATATATCCGTTTGAAATATATCCGTTGAGCAAGATTCTGCGACAACTTGATATTTGACTGAGATCCGGATATTAAGGGATTTGAAGATCTTCTGATGACTTACAGTATTTAAATACTTTATCCTTTAGTATTTAAATACTTCTTTATCAAACGGGACTTGAATTCTAGCGAATACTGAAGATTCCTTCTTGTCCTGTTTGAGGGCTGTATGGAAGGATCGTTGTATTGATATTTCGAGACAGCTTCCATACTTAGCTTTGCGGGACTCTTTGTTGTATGATAAATTGACTGTATGGTTGGGACTGCGAGAAGTCTTCGATACAGGTTGATACTTAATCAGCTTTTCGATGCAGCTATTGGCGGTATTCAGGATTTGGCATATTGTCAAAACATTCTGACAATACGATCGATACAGGGATTGTTTATCCCAACAATTTCGATACAAGGTTTTTGTTATCCCAATAATTTCCCCCTTTTTGATAATTTGCCAAGTCCTTCCGAGTCTTCCTTTTTAAAACCTTATGATGTTATCCAAACATCTTTGATGATGCCAAAACTTTGACACTTAGCGGTTTGAAGTAGGGCAGACTTCTTGGTCTTCTTTCGAATGTTCTGGTCTTCGGCATTTGGGCTTAACCCTAAGAACTGCTCGCAGGCTAGTTCAGCTTTTATCAAAAGAAAGTTACATTGAAAACTTATGATTGGCGCGCAGGCACAATCTTACATTGTTTTCTAGATGCATACAACTTAAACTATGAACTGTTCGCAGACAAATTCTTACAGCTTGTGTATGAGATAGGTTTCATAATATGAATACAGTAAGAATACAATAAAGTGACTGTAAACATAGATTACGAGTTGTAATCTTTCAAGACAGGCAAAAATTTTATTGATATTCAAATGAGGAGTACAAAATTTTGCTGTTCGGAAGATAAGATTACAAAAACTATAAAACAAGGAAATTTAACTCCTATAGTCTGAATGCCTCCATGGTCTTTTTGGGTCATTCTTGCTGCTTTTCCACCAGTATTGATGGGCTTCCTTGTCTCGATTCTGATAGATGGCTCGACCTTCATATGATTTGTCTAAGACAAGAATCCAATCCTCTGGATGGGTCACCAAGTCACCATTCTTGTGCTTTGATTTCATCTGCAGCTGTAGCGGGAGCGTTCCATCTTCCAGCTTCGTCTTGAATTCCTCTGCGGCTTCCTGCACCATTCTGCATCTATTGAATAAAGGGGAATCCCTGATAAGAACAACAAAGTATCTTAACAGTTCATTTCTCCTACATTTCTTAATCTCTGCATTGGTAGGTTGTCGGTCTGCTGGGAGGTTCATAGATTGCGGCTTTCAGACTAGGATTTTTCAAGGATACTTAGGATCCTGGAATTCTGGTCTTTCTCCCTATATCCTCACGTTCGGCATTGAGATACGGGCTATGTCTGTAGTGATGGAGTCTTCAAACGGAGCTAACAACTCTTTCTCTTGCTCCAACCTCGTTCTCCTAGCGGCTTCCCTTGCTTCTTCCCCCTTTTTGGCATCATCAAGGTATGACACCTTTTCATCAAGACGTTCCAGGATTTGCAAAGCGGCATTCTGTTTCATCTCAATACTTGACATTCTCTCAACAAGGGAGGAGAGCACATGCGACATATCTTTTATGTTCTTGTCATGGGCTCGCAGTTGGGAAATGGATTCGATCAGAGCAGATGCGGTCTTGGCCTCAGACACGTGGAGTTTTGATTGCTCTTCTCTCAGGATCTATTCTTGCTTATCTTGCAGTTGGCTCAGAGCTTGCTTAAAGACATGTGGCAAGACAGTGAAGGCTTCGACTACTCGAGAGACTTCATGCCTTAGTCCGGTCATTTCTTCAACAGCAGATGTGTGAAGCCAATCAAGAGACTTTTCTACAGAGTGTAAAGCATTGACTGCATCCTGAATAAAGACAGTTTGGAGGCCAAGAGCACGTAATCGCTCTTTTCTTGCTTCGGTGCTGGGAGAGTCTGGCTTGGCAAAGTCCTCGACTCCATTTAACCTTCTCAAATTCACATTAGGGCGTGAAATGAGCTGGACATCCTTAGGTATAGCACCGTCGTCGGATTCCAAGGCGGTTGATGGGGCAGGAGTAACTATTTCGGGTTCGGCGGCAGGGGGTGCGGCATCCTCCTGTGTCGAAGTGGTTTTTGTAGACATGGATACAGGAGGGATCAATTCCTCCTGGTGTCTCTCAGCATCCGCCTGTTCAGGCAGAGGGACTGATTCCTCTTGCCGGATGGCGCTAGATCTTTCTTCGGCGGGGGCAACGACAGGCTCGGGTGCCTGTTGCGAAACATGTTGTTCCTCCGCGACATGAGGGACTGAATCCTCATTGTCGAGAACAGTGGCTTGCTGTGGCGAAGGGGGAGACTGATGGGTAGATGTCCCTTCATCTCTCTTTGTTTGGGCTTCCTCTCGACTCATCCGCAGACCAGCCTGGAGTGCATCGTCATCGTCGTCGGAATCAGGATCGGACTTTGGACTATCGGGAGTTTCCATGGACAAAGCTTTTCCTTTTCTTCGAGCTTCAGCCTTATTAAGCAGATGACTCTCAATAAGCTCCTTAACAAATAAGTTGTCCCATTGGATCAGGATAGCAATTTCTTGAGTGTCTGTCACTTCCAAAACGAATTTTTCTTCGTTACACCACTCGATCTAGTTGTACAAAGTTTCGTACGGAGCAAGTCTAAAGCTCTTCCATTGGGGAAACCGCTCGAAAGACTGTTCAATTTGCACGGAAAGCAGGGTCTTGGAAGTGATTGTGTCCGGAGAGGGACTCCGTATAGTGCCTGGGTTTGCTGTAGGAAGGGGTTCCTCTACAGGTGTGGAATCCTGTATTGGAGAGGGATTCCTTACAGGGGATGGTACCCTGAAGGAAGATGGATCCTGAACGGGTGTGGAATCCTGTATAGGAGAGATAGCTATTGGCTCCAAACAGGCAGCCGACTCGCCAGTCTTTTGAATTGGCAGATGTCCTAGTATCCTTCGTAGCCGCCAAGGGCTCGGGATCTACTGTATCGACAGTAGCGGGCATCTCTTCCACAGGGGTTGGGCCCTGGGGTAGTTGATCAGTGGGTTGCGCCACGAGAGGAGCATCCTTGGAGGGTTCTGTAGCTTTAACTTTCGTAAGCCTCCTTAGCTTCGTTTTCGGCTTCTCAACAGCAACTGGTGTTTTGCTGTGAGATCTTTTTCTCTTCTTCGAAGATTCGACACTTTGGGACTTAGAAGAAACGTCCCTCGGATCTGAAGACAGCGGAAAATTCCGGATAAAAGGTATGTTGGCAATCAGGACGCTCTGGTTGAAGGCAGTGGGCTTGACGCCTCCTAAGAATATCCGTGAACTGATCTTCTTTGCTTCTGCGGTTTGCTGAAGTCTGCACTTCGTCAAAACATTGTTCAAAAACAAACCAAACAATTTCTTCTGCAAAGCAGGTTTAGACACCTCTTCATGCAAACGCTTAAGGATGACCTGACACCAATTGACCTTCTCGCAGGTCATTATTGCGACCATCATCCTAAATATGAGATTGGTGCACATCTCAAAAGCACCTGTACGATTCTCAATAATACGGCAGCAAAAATCATGTAAGTAAACGAAAGGTAAACAAAAATTCTTCTTATGGCATGTGGTGTGAACCACTTCCACCGTTGCTGAACCAGTGAATAAGCCATAGTACTGAGTTAGCAGTTCTTGTGACCCAAAGGTCTCAAGCTCTTCCATAGTCAGGCCATCAGAAGGTAGCCTAAAGATGTTTTGGAGAAGCTCTTGGTCAACGTGGATCTCCACTCCACGGATAACGGCTGTGATATCAGCGACATGACCTCCTTGAGACAGAGCAGAAAACAAACTACGGCGTTGAGGTAGAATTCCTCAACCAGATGAGCGTCATAGTTCTCGGCGGTGTGGCTCCCAAGGCGGTAGAGGCCTTGTTGACGGATTCTTGTAGTGATGACCTCCATGGCATCGACGTCATCACCTTTAGCGTGAATACGTTCCAGCACGACAGATCTGGAGAATATCTGTCCGTCGATGAAGTTGAGTGACTTCTTGAGAGAGGTGGAAGATGTCTGGGTAGACGCCATTGATGATTTTTCAAGAAACGGTGAAAAATATTCAAGAAAAATATGCAGTAAACACGGAAAAGTCTTGTAGGCCGAATGCTCGAGTGCTCTTAAAATATGCAGAAGGCGTAAAGAGTCTCAAATGGCATTTACAGTCCCTTTATAGTAGGCGGCGAAGAAGGGTTTTCAGAGAACGAATGGTCAGATCTAAGGGATGGGAACCGGTGTTTAAAATGAATGGTCACGATGGACTGAGTGTAACTGGTACACTTATCCATTGATTTTTAAAATAGGAACGAGTCCCACTTCTGACATTTCATATTACCCTTAATGCCTGAAACAGCGGTATTAAATATTAAACAATTTGAAAACATCGCGGCTTTTGAGATTCGATTGTCCAGATGTCGTGTAAGGCATTTAATGTAAACGACGTTTGACATGAAAACAGGGCACGTGGACAAAAATTGTTTTTAAAATAAAATATTATAATATTTAATGAATCGAATTCCCATAGTATGTGCTGTATCCGCGACGATACAGCATTCCCCCTTAAAAGGTACATATAGGTTTCAATTCCATACAGCAACTTTGGATTAATGTTGTATTCATGGGTCATACTGTATTCCCCCTTAATTATTGCACATGTCAGCTGTAGGATGATTCATATCGCTTTATTTCCTATAGTGCTGTATTGAAGGCTCTTAGTGTACAGATAATTAAGGGTGGATACTGTATTCTTGGGTCTTACAGCATTCCCCCTCAATTGTTGAGTAAAAACAGTAAATACTTACAGGGAGTCAGGCTGTAGCAATCCCAATTCTTGTCGAAGCATGTTGAATCTTGATGTGTCGAGAGGCTTGGTGAAAATGTCGGCCAACTGAATATCTGTATGAACTTTTTCCAGCCGAACATCCTTGTTCTCGACATGATTCCTAATGAAATGATGCTTCATGTGGACATGCTTAGTGCGCGAGTGCAATACAGGGTTGTGCGTTATTACAATTGCACTCGTGCTATCATACATGATGGGCGTTTCCTTGTCTTCAATCCCATAATCTGACAATTGTTGCTGCATCCAAAGGATCTGCATACAACAACTACAAGCAGCATAATATTCTGATTCAGCCGTGGAAAGTGAGTTTGCCAATTGCTTCTTACTGAACCAAGACACAAGTCTAGGTCCAAGAAAGTGACAAGTTCCACTTTTACTCTTCCTATCTAGCTTGCAGCCTCCGAGATCCGAGTTGTTGTAGCCAACTAAATCGAATCCGCCTTCTTTAGGATACCATAGTCCTACATCGACTGTTCCTTTAATATACTTCAGGATTCGTTTAACTGTATTGAAGTGTGATTCTTTGGGTGCTACTTGATATCTCGCACACACTCCTACAACAAACTGGATATCGGGCCTGCTAGCTGTTAGGTACAGGAGAGAGCCAATAAGCTTCCTGTAGAGTGATTGGTCAACCGGCTATCCAGCTTCATCAGCACTAATTTGCACGGAAGTGCTCATGGGGTTGACGATGATTTGGAAGTATTTATTCCAAATTTGTTGAGAAGCTCCTTGCTGTATTTTTCCTGGTTGATGAATATCCCTGTAGGCAACCGCTTTACCTGCAAACCTGGGAAATAACTAAGTTCTCCCATCATACTCATTTCAATTCTACTTTGCATGAGATGAGAAGCAAGGTTAGTTGAACCAAATATAATGTCATCTACATAGATTTGAACCATTAGAAGGTCATCGCCTTCCTGTATTTTGAACAAGGTCTTGTCCACAGCACCTTTCTCAAATCCATTATCGGTTAGATACTGGGACATGGTCTCATACCATGCTCTAGGGGCTTGCTTAAGTCCATACAGTGCTTTCCTTAGCCTGTATACTAGATCTATGCCGTCTGTGTTGGAAAATCCTGGTGGTTGTTCAACATAAACTTCTTCGGCAAGGTCTCCATTTAGTAATGCACTTTTGACGTCCATTTGGTATAAATGAAGCTCTTATGGGCGGCAAAGGCTAAAAATATCCTAATAGCTTCTGGTCTGGCTACAGGGGCAAACGTTTCATCGTAGTCTATGCCTTCTTCCTGTCTATAGCCTTGTGCGACTAGTCTGGATTTATTCCTTATAATTAGTCCATTTCGATCCTTCTTGTTTCTAAATATCCATTTGGTTCCAATAACTAATTGATGCGTAGGTCTGGGTACAAGATACCATACATTGTTTCTTTCGAAACCCTTAAGCTCTTCTTCCATAGATGTTATCCAATGAGAATTATTGAGAGCTTCTATGGTAGAAACAGGTTCAGACTGGCTAAGAATACAGCAATAGTGCACATATTGAGTCTTCTAAGATCGGATTGAGATTTCCATTCAGGAAATAGTGATATCTCAGTATCTGGTTCTTCTTGTGCACACAGTACATTTCTTTGTGTACTCTGTATTCTCCTACGGGTAGAAACACCAGCATTAATGTTTCTAATGATCAGCTCTTACGTGTGATCTCTCAACCATCTTTGGTTGGGTTCTAAATCGGGGTCCCATACTGTATCTTGAGTTGCTGTAGTTTCGGCTTCAGCTTGTACAGCATTGGCTTCATCTACGTCGATTCTTACAGCTGCGAGGTTGATTTCTAGGTCAACAACAGGTTCTATGGGAGTTGGTGGATCTAAGATGGAAAGTTGTTGGATGTTCTGAGTAACAGTTTCTACTCGTGTAGGGTCATGGTGAGGTTCGTCGAACACTACATGAACTGATTAGATTATGAATAAAAGCATATCTTTTGACATTAGATTCATTATTGAAGCCAAAGTGAGAATAGCATGTGAATTCACAGAAATACCTACTAGATTTTTACCAGGGCTTGGAAAAAGTTCATATGCCAAGAAGCGACGAGCAAAGATAATAGCCGTTTGCTATAAATGTGCTAGATGGAACTGTAATTTAAAATGTCGATCTTTAGGAATTCCATCAACAAACAGAGAAGATAGAATTCAGTTCATTAAGGATGGTCTGAATAAAGAGAATTTAGATAATATCAAAATTTCTCTTGACACGCATCCTAGTGGACTCGTACATTATGGAATTCGATGTTTGTGGAATAAATTCAAACCAGAATATAAACGTCTTGGGAATCTGACGTTAAAATACCCTGTTTGCCAATTTGTAAGAAAATTGGATAGGAAGCTTCTCCCTGACTCTTAGAAGGCGTTTAGGCCGTTTCTGAACGTAAAATCAGAGGAAGATGTGAGCCACAATCACAACTACTGTACATACGCATAAGTATCTTTTATTTTTGCCGTATGGTGAGATTTTCTGAATAAAAAATGTGATACGCGATAAATGCATTCATTATTCTATTAAGTAATTGAAGCGCAATTAATGCAATCAGAGATTTGTTAAATATTTTTACCTTATTTTTCTTCTATAAAAAAATATTGTGCTTGTCTCTTTTATTCATTCCTCAAACTTGTACTTTTCTCTATTTCTCTCAAATTAGTTTCTTTTCAAAAATGGAATCATCATCTTCCACAAAAAGATTTAACTCAGTCTCATTTTTGGTGGAGCTAGTTATGGAATAGAGGCATGCTTTACTGAAGCAGCCCACAACTTGGGCCGTACCTTAGGAAAAAATTGGATTCATGTAGTTTACGGAGGAGGAAGTCTAGGAATAATGGGACGCGCTGCTGCTTCTACCTATATGGAAGAAGTAAAAGTGTTGGGAATTATTCCAAAACCTCTGGCTGAAAGTAAAATCACCGGGGCAACTATTGGAGATGAGTTTAGAGCTATAAATATGCAAGATCGCATAACTCACATGGTGAATAATTCTGGCGCCTTTATCACCCTTCCCGGTGGTTTTGGCACTCTTGAGGAACTTTTTCATGTGGTTACCAGAGCCCAGCTAAATGTTCATAAAAAAACCAATAGGTCTGCTTAATGTCAATAGTTTCTTTGATGGTTTACTATCTTTCATCGACTACTCTGCTGAAAAAGGTTTTATTACCGAGCGTGCTAAACAAATCATAGTCGTTGCAACAACACCAGAAGAACTAATCAATAAACTCATTGAATTTGTTCCTCAACCAGATCCAACTCTAGCTAATATTGTCTGGATGGAGGATTTTACTGTGAGAAAACGAAAAGTGGATTCATTCCTGTCCCTTTGATAACCCATGTCAGACCTCTTGTATTTTTGCTTTTTGTCGTGTGTAAAAATCGTGCTAAATGATGGCAGCTTAAGGAGTTTCTTCTTGATCTCTTGACGCGCATCTATTCGCGATTTATGTATTGTTATTGCTGTAATTTTTATTATTTGTTTTTAATAAAAGCATTGATGGCAGCGTAAGGCACTAGTAGAAACAACACTTTTAATGACACTTGAAAAGTGTCATCAAAGGATTTTTATGACACTTTTCGAGTGTCATTCCAAATGCCATTGAATCCCTAGTGATGGAAGAGTCCAACCTTCAATGACATTTATTAAGTGTCATAAATTTATTTTTCAATGACATTTATAAAGTGCCATTGAACAATATATTTTATGACATTTATAAAGTGCCATTGAACAATGTATTTTATGACATTTAATACCTGTCATTGAACAATGTATTTCATTACATTTATAACGTGTCATTGAACAATGTATTTCACGACATTTATTATGTGTCATTGAACAATGTATTTCATGACATTTATTAGGTGTCATAAATTCATTTTTCAATGACATTTAATTAGTGTCATTTAAGGATTTATTTAAGGTGCCATACAAATACTTTAACGACATTTCTAAAGTGTCATGAACATTATTTTAATGACATTCTTAATAGTGTCATCAAAGACTTTTCAATGATAGTTATTTAATGTCATAGAAAGTGATGAATGTGCAACTAAAAAAAATTCAATGACATTTTAAAAACGTCATCACATATTTATACTAAAAAAAATTCAATTTAATTATAATTTCACGCACTAATTAAAACCGTTTCAATAAACTCGACATCAAATCTAAAATATGTCCCATAACTATAGCTAGCTTCAGTTAGCGGCGGCATATTTAGCAACACATGACAATAAAACCTGCATCTACTTCTATTATTAAGTACCACAAAACTGGTATGAAGCAACAAAACTAACAATCTACACACCATCTAATAATGTACATAACATTTTTAAATGGGACACCAACAAAACAGGCAGGCAGGCAGGCCCCAAAACACTTCAAAACAGTACACGGCAGCAACTCGACACCAACAAAGCAGGCAGGAAAGAAAAAACAAGCAGGCAGGTAACCGTTCATAGGAGGCAGGCCCCAAAAAAATAGGAAACCGTCCCTGTTCAATGTACATAACATTTTCAAAACAATCTATCAATAGCTGCAAAATTGAAAAGAAAGTAGCTAATAAAAACAAAGTAACCGTTCATATCCAAATATAACATAAATATAAAATTGTTAAGTGCTTTTGGTACGAGTAAGATACTTGATCGGCCAAGCAACATTACTTCCAAGTGATTCTTCCATGGACTCCATACCCCTGTGGGATCGATAGAACTCAGCATTTGAGTTTAGTACTGACATTACAGCCACTCTATAACAATCTGGTCCAAGCTTGTCGCCATGAATCCTTGTTTTGGGGTCAACTGCATCAATTTGTCCTCGAGCCACAACTTCACCAGTCCCTTCCCAATCCAGCAAGTCGCATAGATCATTAACAACCAAGGGGCTTCCTTCTACTGACTACAAATTCAAATTCAAATATAAGATTGTTTTCAAGGAAATTAGTAGTATTATTGGGTTGTACAAAAATTTTAGCTGCAATATATATAGATGAAAGACAGTCCAGGTCCTCAATTTATACCTTAGAGCTGTTAGCCTGACCAATGCTAAAATTGGCCTTAGGATTTTCACCGATGAAAGACAGATCCACATTGATTTCACCAATTTGTGGTTCATCCTAAATCCAAAATAAGTCATATAATTGACAATTAAAAACTTAGATACTAAGATCAGCAGCCATATCTTACTTGCAAATTTTTTTCGTTGCTTTTTGGTTACTTCCACCATCGCTAGCATTGAACCATTGGAAATCACAAACCGAGGAGTTGTCATGGCCTCGTTCACAGTAAGAGGAGGAGTAGTCTGTCGCCCATTGACATCTTCATGGGGAGGGGAAGGTTGTTGAGTCTTTAGAGAGAGGAAGCGGAGTGAAGGTGAGTCAAACAAAAGTAAATTATAAAATATGTATCTATTTTACTTGCAAGCATAAATAGGGAAACATTCAAGTTCAAGATGTCAATAATGCAAATCAATATAATTCATCATCATAGCCCTCAACATAAATGCAAACCATATATTAATTATCATCCAAAATAAGTAAACCAAATCAGAAAAAAATAGGATGCAAGATATATCTACACTTACAAGGTTATAAACAACAAGCTCAAGACGACTGTAACGCTTTTCCATTGTCTCAACTTTTTCTTCCAATTTTGCTTTCCATGATGCAAATTGTTGTTGAGCATCTATCTTTGACGTTGTCACACCTCCTCCAAAACCTCTTACACGCCCAGATCGCTCCTTACCCAAAACCTTGGCTAATGCATCATTATGTATAGAAACAGGCCCTTCGCTAGGTAGTTCAAGAGCAATTGCTGCTTGCACCTCAATCTAAACAATATTACAACCTCAAAGCAAAATTCAATAATACAAAAGCTTTTTTTATATAGTTTAGAGAATAAAACACTTACAACTTTGGCAGCAACATGCGGGTTTTTAGCCTTCTTCTACTCATGGCCCATTATCCATAAGTTTGACCTGGAAAGGGTTTGACCAGGGTGCTCATTTTCCTTCAACAGAAATAAATACAACTCTTAGTTTACTTTTTTCAATTAACTGAATAGTATCAAAGAGGGCAAGCAAGATGCACAACATTCAGGACCAGACTCTACAACGAGGCCAACATAAACGCAACATTCGCGGCCTCATTGCGAGGCGGTGTCCGACAACCGGAGGTGACAACAACTCGCTGTCACTCGGCGAGTCCTACAGCCTTTTAACAACGACTATTTTATGGATTTGTTGAGCCTCGGAGGATCGCCGCACTGACGACAAGAACTATTCCGGTGGTTCCACTGATGCTTAAGTCGAACGCATGTGCCAATCTCGATACTTTTTCCCGACTTTGGTAGAGCCATGGCTAAGATGTCCAATCTTAGTCCTGACGGGATCAAATGGTCGATCAGACCAACTGTCCGCAGACCAATTGATTTCAAATTATTATTATTATTATTATTATTATTATTCGCTTTTTTGTTGGGGGTCGTCGAGTTTTTGTCTCATGCCTTTTATTTTGATTGTCGAATGCGAAAGAGCCGAGACAAGTCAATAAAACCGATATTTGGAGGGTCAAAAAAAGCTGAATAGTATCAAAGAAAAAACTAAAAGTCCAACTTAAAATGATAATAGAGGTTGTGGTATTCACAGAAACAATAGAGGTCTAGCTAACAAAATGCACAACTATGAGGAGTTTTCAATAGAATATTTGTATATAATAAGTTGTCCACATACTTCTAGAAATATAAGTATATCACACTAACCCATTTGTTGGCTTTTCTTGCATAACCTTCCCTACTCATCAGGTGACATAAAAGTCGTTTAGCCCTTATTTCCTTCATTTTATCACTTCTCTCCCCGCGAATCAAGAGTCTGTACACACCAATTATCGATTACAAACATGCATCGACCTATAGTAATTCAATAATTGAAATTCTATAATAATTAAGTAGCTCAAACTCACTTTGAAGGCTTCGTAACAACGATCATTAACAAATATTTCCCATTCTACCACGATGTGTGGCAGTGTCTTAAAAGTTCAAGTAACCTTTTTGCATCTGCCTTGGTGCGTTTTGCTTCAATAATTTTTCTGATGTTCACCAAGAGAGTTGATTTCCAGCTTCTCCATAGTCGTCCCATTTGCATAAACACAGTTGGCCTATGAATAGGTTCTACAATAAATTTTAACTGCAATAATGACAAGGTAAAAATGTTATTATCCTCATCCATACTTGCAGAGAACAAAATAAGGAACAATGAATGTTTAGAAATAAATTTTACCATCAAATAATCCCAGAGGTCATCCCTGGTTGGACCACACACTTTATGCCATGTTGTTGCATTGAGTGGAGCATGCTCCCTCACTATAACCCCAATAGTGGAGCTAAACCTTTCAGATATCTTCCCAACAGGTTGCCCTTTTTCATTCCACATAACTTGTTGTGGTCCTGCTTCTCCTGTTGGAGTGACCTGAAGGGTAGTTTTACCTCTCACATGCTTATGAGAAGCAGGGATATTAGACTTGAGGCAGGACTTGAGAGGAACACCAGTATCAACACTACTACTTCCAGAAGTTGCTTGTTTCTTATTGGAATCGCCACGATTTGGTTCTTCAAATCCTAAGCACCTTTTCCTTGTTGACATATTCAAGCTATTCCAACAACAAAGAAATGCCAATGCATATCCATATATATATATATATATATATATACATATAGCTAGCGTAAAGAAATAGAGTTTAAATAACATTACGACAATGTTAAATTAAATAATTCTAGGAAAAACGAATCGGAATAAGTAAAGACAGAACAACAAAAAGTAATAAAATATAATTATAGAAACGAGTTGAGCAACTGCAAATTACAAAAATGACTGGAATAGGTTCCCAACCACTTAACCCAAAAACCATCATTAAATGACAAAAACAGACCTTATATATAGTTGGTTCACACATTACATATTGTCTATCATGTTTCACCATCAAACTCATCGTCTATATTAAGTGCATCACAATCTTGATCACCAGTTGCAGCAGTAGTAAAAATATTTGGATCAAATAGCTCAAGATCATTAAAACCCCTAAGTGGTGCCTTTAATACTGCATACCAGTTTGATTTATCTGTATCCCTAGAATAAAAACCCTGTTGGGCATGTGACGCTAATATAAATGGTTCTATTTTACTCAACCCTTCATGAAGATTCACTACAGTGAATCCATCAACTTTCTTCACACCAGAAGCAACATTCGCCCAATCACAACGGAACAAAGCCAACTTGAACTTGTGGAAGTCCAATATCAGAATCTCTCGGATAACACCATAGTAATTTGACATTGTATCCATGTCTATATGCACACCATAATCTTGTGTACTAACATTGGCGTCAAAGGTATGGAATCGTTGTTTATTAATAATAAAACCAGAATGGGACATTGCACAACGCCTAGGTCCTTTTGCAAGGTATTTGAGTGTTTCATCAGGCTTCTTATTAATCATAACAGCTTCACGAACAATCTGAAAATATGTATTCTACAACAATCAACTTCCAAATCGAGCATAGAATTTAGCAAACTAAATATATTAAATACTGATTGGCCAAAAGCTAAAGATATTAACCTCAGCTTGTAACCAATCGACAAACGTCTCTAGATGCCTTTTTTGAAGCCTTTTAGAATCATTTCTCAAACATCATCAGAGCCCCTTAGCTCTGCCTTATGCATCCTATAATATTAAGTTTGATTAAGTTTGAATTACTATATAGTTGTTTCAATTAACAAAAAAACAATAGTTAGATGTAACTTACTCAAAATAGGGTAAAACTTTTTCGCTATTCAAAAGCACGCAAAGATGCATATCCTTGTGAATATCAGCACTTAATTGTACAGATCGACCTTTTAGAAGTGTTGAACCGTCAACTAATTCATCATCATCAACATCATTCCTTTTTCGTTTATTACTAAAGGCAGATGAATGTTTCATGTAACGACCACAGAACCTAACACATTCGTCCGCCAAGTAATTTTCAGCAATACTTTCTTCTGGACAAGCATGATTCTTCATATAGTCTTTTAAGACTTTCATGTATCTAAACATTAAAAATAAAATTAAATGTTACACAAGGACTAAGACATGTTAGAGGGATAAATAATAATAAAAAGAAAGGGTACCTCTCGAACGGGTACATCCACCTAAATCGATCGACCACATAATTTTGCTTCCTTGCTAAGTGAATGCAGAGATGGACCATGATATCGAAAAAGAAGGAGGAAAATACATCTCTAACATACATAAAGTTTCAACGATTTCATCTTCCATATCTTCCAATCTTTTCTATCGAGTACTCTTTGACAAAGCTCATGAAAAAAGAAGATAGACGAAATAAGGCTTTTCGAACACCTTTCTAACAAGCCTCTTATAGCAACAGAGAGAAGTCATTGCATCAACACATGATGATCATGTGATTTCACCATGAATTTTACATTCTCGACCTTGATGCGCTTGCTATATCGAGCAATATCCATCAGATATATTTGCATCCACACCTCCAAAGAAACAAATCTTTCTCATTTTTGGTAAATGTGCAATGATCCAAATATTAAGCGGCTCCTCTCTTTTATCTTCTCGGGAATTCTTCCACAGTGACATTAACTCTACATGTCTACGTTCTTTCAACTTTATTCTAGTTTTACCCTTCACCTTTGCATCTAATAGAATGTCTAACACTTTCGCACACATTTTTTCGATATGCATTACATCAATATTATGGCGCACCAAAGAGACCCTATGAACAAGCAAATAGAAATCATTTAAATTCAAAAATCTTATGTGATAATATAACTTAGATTCGTAACTACGACAACAATAATACACGACCTCCCAATATGGCAAGTCAAAAATATAGATTTCTTTTTTAAAATCTTGGCAGATCACCCTTTGCAAATTTTTTAGGTTTTCCATTCCTTTTGCCCCATTCATTTTTAAACCCAGCAAGTCGCAGAACTAACGCCTTCCCTGTAAACACTACAGGTCTCAATCGCTTCTCCTTTCTGCCATTGAACCATTTGGACATAGAGCGGTACTTATGCCTTGCATACAGCCACCGCCTATTATCCATGAAAATTGTTTTTTTGGCAGTCCCTAGGTAATCGGAGCTGGTTTCTGGACCACAAACAGAGCAAGCAAATTCTCCCTTGGTGGTTAACCCAGCAACATTTCCAAGTGCTGGATAATCATTGATGGTACATGTTAACATGCCTTTGCACTTGAATGTCTCCTTCTGATGCGCATCATACATATCAACCCCATTCCATAGCTTATGTAAGTCCTCAATGAGAGGCTCTAAATACACATCAATATCATTACCAGGTTGTGTGGGGCCTGGAATGAGTAGGCTTAGCATCAAATTTTCTCTAGACATACAAATATTAGGTGGAAGGTTATAGATGACGAGTATTACTGGCCATGTACTATGGTTTGTCCTGAGAGAGCTGAATGGATTAAATCCATCACTGCAAGTCCAAACCTTAGATTTCGCATCGATGCAAAATCGTGCCACTTCGATCTATACTTGTCCAACTAATCGAGTCACATGGATGCCGCATTTTACCATCATTACTATGATGCTTCGATTGCCAAGTTAGGCATTGCGCAATGTCCGTGAAAGAAACATGCGTTGGAGTCTTGGAATGATAGGAAAGTAGCGCAACACTTTAGCAGCAACCCCAATAGTTATCTCATTAGTGCGTGGGTTAACTTTCCATCTAGATGCATCACATTTAGGACATCTATCCTTGTCCTTATCGAGGTTCCGATACAAGACACAGTCATTTATGCATGCATCAATCTTTATATAACCTAAATCAAACTCTTTAAGTATCTTTTTAACTGTATAGTTATCTTCAGGTAGAGTATTATCATTTGGGAGCATATTCTAGAATTCTTTCAGGAATTCATCAAAGAAAGTAGTGCAAAGACCAGCTGCAGCTTTTAACTTGTACAAGATTAAGATTGCTGAAAGTTTGGTGTATTTTGTACAACCAGGGTATAGAGGAACTTCAACCTCTTCTATCTTATGTTTGTAATCATCTTCTATGTTTTTTAAAGGTTCAGAGTCTTGTTCACTAGGTAAATGAAACCTAGCATCTCTATACATCTGGTTAAGTTCTAATATTTCAGAATCCTCTTCACTCAATGGTGGTGGTCCAACAACATCTAACGAGTAGGATAATGCTGCTCCCCTAGGCTCACCATGAGCTTTCCAAACTTTATAGAGCGGATCAAATCCATAATGGCACAGATGAATAAATAAAGTATCACTGTCTCGCGGCCGCCAAAATTTCGACACACACAACAAGGACATAACACACCATCATTATTCCTAGCATACCGCTTACTATTACTTATAAATTCCCTAACTTTTTCTGCACTGACAACCTTTTGGCCGCTGTATCCACTCTTATCCATCAAGAAGATATTATACCTAAACATTACAAAGAAACCAACACACATATTACAAAATTATTCACTAAGTAATAACAAACAGCTAGATGTCATTGAGGTACGTAGAACCTATGTATTCATTGATGTCACATTACACAATTACTAAGTATATAGTGGATTACCGGAATACAACACCTCTAAATGAGACAGTTTAATCCGACAAACCTTAATGAACAAATATCTAATTTCTATTCAAGAAAACTCGATGTTTTGAAGGGCTAAGGCATAGCCGTAAGTATGTGTAAGCCTCAATGCGTTGTAGCGTAAGTTTTTCATGCAAATAAAAGTGATATTGAAGAATATAATACATAATTAAAATAATATTAAAATTAAAATACAACAAATACTAAGACTAGAAAACTACCACTACTACTACAAATAATAGATATTCATTAAATAATATGGTAATTTTTATTTCCAGGATGTAGTTATTCCTAGCGGATGTTATATGAGTTTGTTCAAAGGCGTTGTTACACCTAGTTAGACCCGTCTCTATTCAGAGATTTTGTGGGGCCATGTCAGGTTTCCAGCTGATAAACTCGGTCATATAACATTGCCCAGCCACGTGTCCCGCGAAAAATTGAGGCTTTATACACCTATGTGAAGACAAAGTAATTGTTTAAAATTGAAGCTTATATACACCTAAGTTAATAGAATCTTTTAATCATATATTGTTTAAGATAATATTGTTATGCACATTATATATATATATATATATATATTTATATTTATTGAGGCTAGCGCCTTGGTACGCCTCAAGCCTTACGCCTCGCCTCATTTTTACAAAATGCCTCAAACCCGCCTCACACCTTTTAAAACATTGACAAAAATTATCATCTCAAACAAGCAAACAACATAATAGTTCACAAGCCCAACAATAAATTACCGTATCCAGACTTCTTCAACACACAACCTCATAAGCATAGAAATGTGCATTTAGGCAACAATAATACATATTTAGACAACAATAACAGTTCAACGATCCCTTACAATAAAATCAGAACATATAAAATCATTAGAGCAGAGCATATATATATAAACTTTAAAGTATCTGACTCATGAAAACAGAAACACACTCTATGAGTTGGAAATGTGAGTATACATACTCTATGAGTTGGAAATGTGAGTATACATACCTTCTTCACCACGTCAAAGCAAGACTAATTTGTCAATGCAACGAGCGCATGCGCGCTGAATTAAATTAAAATCAAAATTATAAAACTAAATATAATAGAAATCAATTAAAAGAAATTAATTAAAACTTAATTTAGGTTATGGTTCTTACCAATTGAGGGAGATTTAGACCTTCTCTACACAAAAATCAGCAACTAACCGTTATGACCAACATGAAACACAATCAAACAAATAAAAATAAAACTGAAAATTAAACTTAAACTAGTGACAATTGAACTTAAATAACAACATGAAACACAATCAATCATCAGATGCTCGTGCTCTAAAAGATGCACCACGTAGAAACAATCAACCTTATGTTCCGAGTGGTAATTTGTATTACTAGCTTAAGTTATTGAAAAATAAGTAAAGTAAACTTTTGATTTATGTTTACATGTAGTGGATGCTGAATATATATACTAATGAAAATCAAACACAATTGATCAAATGAAAATGAAAACTGAAACGAAAATGAAATTTATATACTTTGATAAAAAATGAAACAGTTGGAATTCAAATTTGCATAACTCAAGTTGGTTTACTACATCGAACACTTATGCAAGAAATTAAAAATCAAACTCATAAATAGACACACCAACATAATAAAAGTACCAAAACCCAAATCAAACAATCAAACACAATAAACAATGAAACATGAAACACAATCAATCAAATGAAAATGAAAACGAAATCAAATTTTAGTAATTAGATTAAAAAGAAACAATTGGAATTCAAATTTTACATAAACCAAATTGATTCAAGGTTCCAGGTTATACCGGATATAAACCAATACTTTACTCACCCCAAAACCCAACGGCTTGTAACATCCGAATTGCAATACCAACCATATGAAACAAAGCAATAAATTAGAAATCAAACCCGTAAATATAGAACCTATGATGAAAGTACCAAATGAAATTTAGGGTTGAGATGTCTTACCAACAAAGAAGAGATCCGGGGTGGCGAGGTCGCCCAAAATAAGTCATGTATCGTCGAAGCTAGGAGTGGTCGGAGTCGAACTGCTTCTTGAAGGTGAAATCGCTTCTTAATTGATAAAAACATCCCGATTGTTAACTTTTGTGAATCGCGCAGATTTTTGAGGGAAAAAATGGCGCTTCATTTTGGTGAAAATTTTGGCCAAAGTTTAGCACAGAGGAGGCAGAGAGAAAGGTGGTTTATGAGAGTGAGTGAAAATATTCACTGCTTTGGTTTTCTACTCGAGCGGTGGAGAGTAGGAGATTTATTTATTTATTTTTGAGATATTATTAAATAATTTTTATATATTAGTTTCATGTTTATTAAATGAAAATTTCAGATTTATTTTTCTATATTATTAAATAATTTATTTCCAATTTATTTATCTTTCAAAATTAGTAATGAATTATTTGAGATTTACTTTTAACAATTGTATAGTAGTTAAATCAATTTATTATTTGAGATTTACTTTATTTAGACGGGTACAGGTCTATAGATCATAATTGATTGAATCCGGACATAGTTAATCGGTCTGGTTGATCGTCTATCGAGTTTATTTTCATTGAATTTTAATTTATTTGGAACTTAAATTTCGTTAACCGAATGAGTTACTGCATATATTCAATTACATCAATCAAAAGTCATATTATTTTGGGATGTATGACACCTTATAAGTGTCATTGAAGATTTTTGCATGTCGTTCTCTATGATGCTAAACGAATGTCATGGTACGTGAAATGGATGACATTTGGAAAATGTCATAAAATATTTTACATGACATTTTTGAATATGTCATGGAAATATATCTTCAACGACATTTACCATTTTTTTCTATGACACTTTAAAAATGTCATAAAGTTCATGACATTTAAAAAGTGTCATTGAATATTATTATTTACAATGGCATTTGTAAAATGTCATTTTTTAAGAGAACGTTTCGGATCCATGACGTTTGGGTCCGAAAATGTCATTGAAATATTTTTTAATGACATTTTTTACCAAATGCCATGAAAATAGTGTCATTAAAAGTGTTGTTTCTACTAGTGAGGCGACTCTTCGGACTTTCCTGAAGCGCATCTTAAAAATTGTGTTATACTTCCGGATATATTTTATTTTCTTTTGTTGTTTGCCTTGTTTATTTTTTCTCTTGCAGATCCAAAAAGACATTAGCTCAAGCATCAACTTTCATAACAGGGAGTATTTTGTTCCCTTGCTTTTTATTTTATTTTATTTTTTAAACTGGGGACAGTTTTATCTTTAAGTTTGGGGGTGTTTTTGAAATGTTGTGTTTATTTTGTTTTGAATCGTATGATTGTGTTATTGGTGTGTAGTGTGTGGTGTGTTTTGATTATTTTTATTTTTTTTTTGCTTTGATATTTTTGAGGTGATTGTATATATCCATTGTTATATGAATCATAAATGAAATGAAAACGAAATCATTTATTAACATTATGAACTGAGCAAGCATAACTTGCCTTGATACCAATTCGACGAAGCCACTATCAATCCCGCTGTCTTCGTCTACAAGCTCCGCAGTCCCAGCTCGTCCGCAGCACAACGGTTAACTTCAACGATCACTAAACGCAACCTAATGCAATAATCGATTAACGATACGTTCAATAACAATCAACAACCGAAATGACCAACTAATCAAACTCGATGGTTCAATGATATCTCGATCATACGAAACCAACCCATATCAACTCTTAACAATACGAACACAAGCCGAAATTCGGTGTTCAATAATCCTAACAATGTCTTCAACATATAGTTCACATAACCGCAAGAATCGTAACAACAAAACCATAATCATCTTCATACGAATCCTTCTTCAACGATAACATCAAAATCCGAATTCAAGGAGAGGATTATCGAACATACCTCTAGAAGATGAAATACACAAGTAATCACTTGTTTTGAATAGCACGGTGCGAAGAAATCGACAAAAGGGAAGGGTACCGATTCAACTTCCTTCAAAAGTTCATTCCTAAATCACAATAATATCAATTCAATCACCATTCATGCGAAAATGTATAGAATTTCCCAAGTTCAACTCATTGAGGCATTTCATCGAACACTTTGAAGGCATAGTCCAATTCAATCGATTATTCAAAGAAATACTCGAATTTGTTCCACAAAACTTCAAGAGTATTGAATGATTACGAGTATACAATCAAGTTCTACCAATAATCTGAATCAAATTGGAGCAAATCGGCCAAAACACCAAGAAACCTCAAGAACATCCAAAAACCAAAAGTTCATGTGTTCTTACCTTCGATCCGGGTGGAGGATGATGTTAATCCATGATTCCAACTTCTAAAACATGTTGTTATAAGTTGATTCTACTCAAAACCATCATATTTGCTGAAGAAATCGCTAAGGAACGAAGAAAAGCGAAGAAATGAGCAGATGACTCGGTCTGTGCCTTATATAGCCGAGACTGCCGGCCGCTACGTACGACGAATCGGCGGGTCCTTACGCACGTAGCCGGCCGCGCCTAACCTTCGATCCATCTGCTCGCACTTACGTACGTAATCGGCAGCCCCCTTTACGCACGTAATCGGCCATTACGGCCAGAATCGGCCACCGCCACGACGTAATCGCCACCCTAGCCCCTGGCCGAGTCACCGCCGACCATGCTCGCCATCCCAACGAGTCACGTCCGGCCATGCTTGGCCATCCAGTCATCTCGCCACGACTCGGGCCGCCCGTAACGCACGTAACACTTGTTCCGCTGCGCACGTAATACGACGTTGACTTGCTACAAGATAATGGTCGTTACGCACGTAACACGCCCCGTATAACGCACGTAACACGACGTTGACTCACTGTCAACATCCTCCGCCGAAAGTTGCCGACACAGTGGTCCCACTGCCACCACGACTCGATCGTCTGATTCCCATGTTACGTACGTAACGTCTCGGCCATAACGTACGTAACTCTACCAATTTAACGTACGTAAGCTTCAACACATAACGTACGTAATGGCTTCCATACTTAGCCATTTCCAGCAATTCCTGTCCAACGTCTCGACATAACAAATATGAACATACGACATACTGAACACATATACGAAATCCCGAAAGTATTCTCATACGGTACGTCTGATGCACGATATCCTCAATTACAACTGTCGACCAAGTACGGAAATCAAACAAATACTCATACGGTATATCCGACATCAAAAACACAACAAGCATGTAATATCCTAGAATCAAAATAACCTCGATAGACATACTGGCACGATTGTCACGGTTTCCAAAATTATCCACTCATATCGTGTCGGTCCCACTCTGTACAGTACATCCCAGATAAAATAATACGAAAAATTCATAGTGAAATTCTAGGATATTACATATACACCCACTTAAATAAGTTTCGTCCTCGAAACTCAACACCTGTCATAATCAGTATATCAATCCCGAAATATCTCAAAATCACGACACCATACTCAAATAATCATCATCAGAACTGAAATAACTGAAAGAACATACTTACAGGTCCGTGAAGTCGATGATCTTCCGTGATACCAGCATACGACTCCCATACAAAGTTTCAACACACTAACAACACACCGGCATCGCAATTACAGCAATTTGAAAATATTTCAAAAATTTTGAAACCTCCAAAATCGGTTTGACTCAAAAGTCAGAAAATCATTTTCAAAAGTCACGCTACTACCGCACCGGTAGAGCCACATAACACACACGCCCGGGTTTTACGAAACCCAAGCTCCGATACCATTTTCTGTAACACCCCCAAAACCAAACGGGAATATTACAGCGCCGTGGGCCCCATATTGGAACCCACAAGGCTAAAATCATTTTCGCAAATGTTTAAAAAAAATGTCAAAAAGCCCTTTGAAAGTACACACACACGCAGCGGATAAAAACACAGTTCAAAGAATACTGAAAGCCATTTTAAATATACACACGCAGCGGATAAAAACACAATTAATTACATTTGCAGCGGAATTAGAAAACCAGAAAATAATACATAATCCCAACAATCACGCCATAGCCAGTATCACCGGAAAGCTCATCCCTTCACGACCGCTACTAGCTCGAACTCCGAGTACCTAAAAGATAAAGCCCACGACGGGGTCAGCCATAATACTCAACAATGATAACGATCACATCACAAAAACAATACATATCAATGTGTTCTACAGAGTAAGAACATTCCCCATGTATTTTACCGAAGTAGCATTACCAACCTGTCACAGTCCGTAACAAATCAATTCTTACCATAACCCACGCCTCGTGTCCTTAAGTGATGAATGAATTCAAAAGTAACCACCTGTACTGTAACCGAAATGATACCAAAATTCCCAAACTTATCATATCTCAATTATAGAATGATTTGGCCATGAATAACTCTGTCGGCTGGGTCGCACAATCGGATCCCAATCCTGATAAAACCGATATCACATGGCACACCTGTAATCCAACTGTTCCGAGACAATAGCAGGTCCCGAATATCAATGCAAAACATGAATGTTTACACAATCAATAATGATAACAATCAATGCATCACACCATAAATATCAATGACATGATAGTTCCACACAAGATCGACAAAGGGATCAACCACGAATGAGAATACCAATGATGTGGTAACTCTAACAAGATCAATGAAGAATCAATAACCGGGAATACCGGCAATACGGCAAATCCCAACGAGGTCAATAAAAGGTCGACAACCGAGAGTATCGACGACACAGTAAGGATCAACGAAGAATCAATAATCGAGAATACCGACGACACGGTAAGGATCAATGAAGAGTCAATAACCGAGAATACCGACGACACGGTAAACTCTAACAAGGTCAATAAGAGTCGACAACCAGAATTACCAACGGTACGATAAACTTAAATGAGAACAATAAAGGGTCAACAACTGAGAATACTGACGACACAGTAAACTCTAGCAAGATCAATAAGGACCAACAACCGAGAATACCAACGATATGGTAAACTCCAACAAGAGCAATAAGGAATCGACAACCGAGAATACTTACGACACGGTAAACTCCAATAACATCAATCAAGGACTAATAACCAAGAATACCAACGGTGAGACAACTCCCAAACGGAATCAATAAGGATCAATAACGAACGAGATTACCAATGACAGGGTGAATTCCAAACGAGATTTATAAAGGATCGATATCAATGAGTTGACCATCGATAAGGTAACTCCAAACGAGATCAGAAAAGGATCAACGGGGACAGATCCACGAGAGAATAAAATCGTCAACCATATACAAATCATATATATACGGGATTTCAAGGACAACCCGAATATCGAACAGATCCAATTATATATGGACTGTGAACGACCAATCAATAAGACTCAAGATAGATGTCACGATACAACATGACAACAAATCTCGAAGAAACGCATATCCATCAAGGATCAAAAGACTTCCCAAAAGAGCAACAATAACTCGATCATGGAAGACCGACACGACCACAATGTCGTATTTCCATCAGACAACAGTCCACATCATGCTCAACAATGCATATAATATTAACACATAAACCCCAAGGCAGCAGCCAAGGGTCACGGAAGCATCTCACAGGAATACCCCGGAACATAGGTGCCATATAGGTCTTATCCCCTAACACAGTTCATGCAATTACAAAATACCCCAAGGTCGCAACCAAGGGTCACGAAAGTATCCACACAGGAATTCCCCGGAACATAGGTGCCATATAGGTCTTATCCCCTAACACATCGGCCCAACAGATCACTGCTCACAGTAAGAGCACATTACAAAACATAACAAACAATGGTGCACACTCACCCCATGAAATATCAACACACACGTGCAATAATGTAACATGATGATTATCATAATCTAACAATATTAATTTACCTCAAGCTGAAGACGCCAACCTTTCCACGACCAACTGCCCTGAACGAATACACGGTTTATACGACAATCCAAAATGAAGTACATTCCATAACTAATACCAAACCACCATCCCGAATTCAACATCGACACGATAACTAACCTTGATATCCAACTTCTCATGCAATAGACCAAATTATAATTCACGTTCCCATTTCCACTAGACATCCTTAAAATCATATACATTATGATTTATCTTAGTCCAAAAATACCATACATACCACCATTCCGACAATTCATATATTCCATAATACCATTGCTATATGAATCATAAATGAAATGAAAAGGAAATCATTTATTAACATTATGAACTGAGCAAGCATAACTTGCCTTGATACCAATTCGACGAAGCCACTATCAATCCCGCCGTCTTCGTCTACAAGCTCCGCAGTCCCAGCTCGTCCGCAGCACAACGGTTAACTTCAACGATCACTAAACGCAACCTAATGCAATAATCGATTAACGATACGTTCAATAACAATCAACAACCGAAATGACCAACTAATCAAACTCGATGGTTCAACGATATCTCGATCATACGAAACCAACCCATATCAACTCTTAACAATACGAACACAAGCCGAAATTCGGTGTTCAATAATCCTAACAATGTCTTCAACATATAGTTCACATAACCGCAAGAATCGTAACAACAAAACCATAATCATCTTACGAATCCTTCTTCAACGATAACATCAAAATCCGAATTCAAGGAGAGGATTATCGAACATACCTCTAGAAGATGAAATACACAAGTAATCACTTGTTTTGAATAGCACGGTGTGAAGAAATCGACAAAAGGGAAGGGTACCGATTCAACTTCCTTCAAAAGTTCATTCCTAAATCACAATAATATCAATTCAATCACCGTTCATGCGAAAATGTGTAGAATTTCCCAAGTTCAACTCATTGAGGCATTTCATCGAACACTTTGAAGGCATAGTCCAATTCAATCGATTATTCAAAGAAATACTCGAATTTGTTCCATAAAACTGTAACACCCCCGATATATTCAGGAATATTACAGCGCCGTAAATCCTTTACATAAGGATTTACAAGGCTGAAGAATTGAACAGGCATTAAAAGGTACTAACGAATGGAAATAACGAAATTACGGTACAACAGTTCTGACCCAATACAGAAATAGTACAATTGTTCAACAGAACTCAATAATACATCACCAAATTCAAATCATCACAAATGACTTCGTACTCGAGTACTTATTGAAATAACGAATAAACAACAGATAAATAAACCCGGTCGGGACATCACTCTGCACCCTCGTCGTCATACAGTTCCAGTGGTTGTTTCCCCGCTCTCCTGGATCCTGAACACAAACAAAATGTTCACCCCCGAAGGGGTTAGCACAACGATGCTAGTACAAGTACCACAACATATTATTCATATCTCACGAAGAATAATAGCGTAAACGATAAAGTACCAACGAGTCTTCTCCTACGAGAAACTCAAACATAACATACACAACTGATAATCACAACATGATATCATAACATACACATGGTAATTCTATCGATCCAGCGTTCACTGCCTAGAACCCACGATGATCCCGTCAGACCAACCCGTGGTGGAAAAACCCGTCCGATGATCCAGCGCACGCTAGCATAGATCCCCCGATGATCCCGTCGGACCAACACGAGGTGGACATACAATAACGACATACATGCACGACAATATGTATAACAACAATACATAAAACAATTAAGGTACTTGCCTCGATTTGAAGACAATAACAACACTTCCACGAAAATGAATACTTGAAGATCGTCCTCCTCAATCAATCACGTAACGAGACCAAACCTTAACAAAATAAACGATATAGGATTTATCTTACGTCGTATGAATGTTTAACAATTCGATTTACGGTCAAAAGTTCATAAAACGCATTATGCCCGAACTGCTTAGCGCACGCTAAGTACTCTGTGTAGCGTGCGTTAAGTCTGCCCGATAGCGCACGCAAACAACAAAGACTAGCGTACGCTAACTATGCATGGTCAGCACTTCACTGACCATACAACTGACTCGTCTGATGGTCTAGCGTACGTTATGTACCAAACGTAGTGCACGCTAACTCGTACTCGATAGCACACGTTAAACTTCATAGCATAGCGTGCGCTATCTATGCATGGCAGTTTACTGCTGAGCAGTAAACTGTTCTTGCCATGATCGAAACAATGAAATCTTGCGTGATAATTCATGTTACTTCCATGAATACCATGTTCATACCCTTATGAATGATTTTACGGATAAAGACAGCTTCAGATTCAAGGATATGCATACCAATATAAAACCATATTCCAATCCGACTTCAAATCTTCATACAACAATTCGAAAAGCTTAACGGTTGATATCAACACCTTATTTCAATCAATATTATCATGCTGAAGTTGATAAACGTTCTATCTATACTAGATAAATCCTTCCATGATCAAACCTTTAGATTTATCTAACAATAAGGATGTTAACGTCTAGTCCAAGATTACTATGAAATCATCTATTAGATTCGGTTTACCAATGATAGAAGCTTCTCTTCACATATTCAGTGTAACAAGATTCGAATCATGATGATTATAATCAAGGTATTTAAGGCTTATTCATCTCACTATTCCAAACATGATATACTTGGATAATTCATCTATGAAAATCCATATCTTGTTAACATGATCATCCAAATCGTTAGAATCCAACTCTAAGTCTTGAGATAGATTGAACATACCTTAATATGATGAAAATCACTGAACCGTAAGGTAGAATCCAACTCCGGTTGGTTGTATGCCACTCCAAGGTGCTATTCCACTTCCATGAACATTCCCAAGTGGTAACCAATATACAAACACCAACAAGACGTGTTCTAAGTGTATAGGAGTATTATCACAGCTCTCTGAACTCTCAAGGATGAAGAATGGGCGAAAGAAATGAAAGCCAAAACGGTTGTTGTCCCATTTATAATATTCTGCATTTTAACAAGTTAGCGCACGCTACTAAGCATTCCTTAGCGTGCGCTAATAATGGTTGACTTTAGAATTGTCCGGGTGCGTCCGCGGGAATCTTATCCGGACCCATGTCCCGGCTGGCGCATGTGCTAGCTGTCCCGCTCAATAATTGAGTCCTTAGCGCACGCAACTCCTACCTGCATAGCGTGCGCTAATAATGGCCCGATAGCGCGCGTTAAGATACATTCTTAGCGTGCGCTATCACGAGGTTGCATGAGCAATTTTGCATGTTTCTATACTTATGTATAATGATATCAATACACGAAATATCATACTCCAATAATCAAAATCACCAATCCGAATAATACATGGTTTGAATACAGATGAAATACACTGTAATAAATCCGGATATTACATACTCTCCTACTAAAAAGGATTTTCGTCCCGAAACTCAAGACGAAAATAACTCGGGATATCTAGACTTCATATCAGCTTCCGTTTCCCAGGTGGATTCTTCCATTCCGTGACGTGACCACTGAACTTTGACCAAAACGATTGGTTTGTTCCTCAGTTGCTTAACTCGACTCTCGAGTATCTTGACCGGTCTCTCTTCAAACGTCCCATCCTGCGCGACTTCGATCTCGCCGAAATCAATGATATGAATGGGATATGGTATATACCTCCGTAACTGGGATACGTGGAACACGTTATGAACATGGCACAATGACGGCGGCAATGCCAATCTGTATGCCAACTCCCCAACTCTCTCGAGGATCTCAAATGGTCCGATATATCTCGAAATCAGTTTTCCTTTCCTTCCGAAACGAAAGAATCCCCGAGTAGGAGAAACCTTCAAAAGTACGTGATCTCCAGTACTGAACTCCAATGGGCGGCGGCGTACGTCCGCATAGGATTTCTGGCGACTCTGGGCAGTCAACAGCCTTTCACGAATTAAGGCTATCTTCTCTCGAGTCTGCTCGATCAACTCTGGTTCTGTTCCGATCAAGTCCGATGAATCGTCCCAGCATAGGGGCGATCTGCATCTCCTTCCGTATAATGCCTCAAACGGTGCCATCTTAATGGAAGCATGCCAACTATTGTTGTAGGTAAATTCAATCAACGGTAGATGAACTTCCCAATCGTTTGACCAATCTAAGGCACAGGCCCTTAGCATGTCTTCCACCGTTTGTATAGTTCTCTCAGATTGTCCGTCAGTCTGCGGGTGATAAGCTGTACTGAAGTTCAATTCGGTCCCCATGGCCTTATGAACTGCTTTCCAAAAGTGAGACACAAAACGGCAGTCTCGATCAGAAACAATGGTCTTCGGTGTACCATGCAATCGAACTATCTCCGAAATAAATACTCGTGCCAACCTCTCTGGTCCCCACGTATTCTTAATACCTAGAAAATGAGCCGATTTGGTTAAACGATCAACTATCACCCAAATCATGTTCATTCCTGTTCTGGTTTTCGGCATATTAGTGATAAAGTCCATCGATATGTCCTCCCACTTCCATTCAGGAATCGGGAGCGGCTTCAACATTCCAGCAGGCCGTTGATGCTCGATCTTAACCTGCTGACAAGTCAAGCATTTCGAAACATAGTCCGCTACATCTTTCTTCATGTTGCCCCACCAGAAATTCTGCTTCAAGTCCTTATACATTTTACTAGTGCCCGGGTGGATAGAATAGGGCGAACTATGAGCTTCCTTCATAATCGTCTGTTTCAGAACATCAACATCAGGAACGCAGAGTCGGTTCTGAAATCTCAAAACTCCATCGTCATGAATTATGAATCCGGGGCCTTTCCTTTGATCACTTCATCATGTAACCGAATCGTCAGAGGATCATCTGCCTGTCTAGATTTGATTTCTTCGGTTAAAGATGAAGTTATCTCCATCACGCACAGTTGTCCTTGGACTCTTTGTAACCATACCTCAATTCCTTCACGAATCATCTCTCGCTGAAGGCTAAGTTGGGAGGTCAGCGTCTCCAGCATCTGAATAGAGACAGGCTTGCGGCTAAGTGCATCGGCCACTACATTCGCTTTGCCTGGATGATATAAAATCTCCAAGTCATAGTCCTTAATCAGTTCCAACCATCTTCTTTGCCGCATGTTTAATTCTTTCTGACTGAATATGTACTTGAGACTCTTGTGGTCCGTAAAGATTTGACAGTGAGTCCCGTACAGATAATGCCTCCAGATCTTCAAGACAAAAACTACTGCTGCAAGTTCCAAATCATGTGTTGGGTAATTCACTTCATAAGGTTTCAGCTGTCGTGACGCATAAGCGATCACCTTATCATTCTGCATCAATACACACCCAAGTCCTTGGTTCGAAGCATCACTGTAAACTATAAATCCTCCAGTTCCCTGTGGGAGTGATAGAATCGGTGCCGTCGTCAATCTCTTCTTTAACTCATCGAAACTAGTCTGACACGACTCGTTCCACTCAAACTTTTGAGTTTTCTGCAGAAGTCGAGTAAGTGGGCGGGAAATTTTAGAAAACCCTTCCACGAATCGACGATAATATCCAGCAAGTCCTAAGAAGGTTCGGACTTCTTTCATGTTCTTTGGAGGCTCCCAATCCATAATTGCTTCGATCTTCTGAGGATCTACTCGGACTCCTTCAGCTGACACTACATGGCCGAGGAACATTACTTCCTTTAGCCAGAATTCACACTTAGAAAGTTTGGCGTACAATTGTTCGTTTCTCAAAAGTTCCAATACAATCCGCAAATGCTGCGCATGTTCTTCCGGACTCTTAGAATACACCAGAATGTCATCAATAAATACGACCACAAATTTATCCAAAAATTCAATGAACACACGGTTCATCAATTGCATAAATACAGTAGGTGCGTTAGTGAGACCAAACGGCATCACTACAAACTCATAATGCCCGTAGCGAGTTCTGAACGCTGATTTCGTTTCGTCTTCTTTCTTCATTGCATAACACCAATATCCGGTACAGCCCTGTTTCAGCAATCTGACAGCTTTCATCGCCTTGATCAATTTTCCTGAGCTTCCCGGTTTCCATCCCTCAAACAGAATCTCAGAACCATCGTCAGCGATCAGCGAAATATTCCTCCTTCGGTAGTTCACAATTGCTCCATATCGATTAAGCCAATCGTCTCCGAGTATCAGGTCGTCTCCTTGCATTTCTATCACGATCATATTTGAGAGCCACTCTCTGCCTCCAAATGATACAGGGAAATTTCTAGTTTATAAATTTCCGACAATCCTCTCTCCACTCGGTAAACCAACAACATAAGGTCCACAAGCATGAAAACCGGAAATATTCAAACGATTTACACAAGACAAAGATATGAAAGAATGTGTAGCTCCTGTATCGAATAAAACGCTAACTGGCTGGGAAAGGATCTGGACAATACCTGATGCGACAGCAGCATCTTGATCGTCTGTCCTCCTCATCTCGTACAGACGTGGGGGAGCAGATCCGGCACTCGATATCCCCTTTCGGTCCCATTGTCCTCTGCCTCACCCGCGGCCAAAATTCTGAGGCATCTGAACACTTTGCTGCGTCTGTGGAATACTGGCCTCCTTCTGGACTGGTTGTGGTGTACGGGCTCTAAAAGACTTTGCAGCCTCTTCACAAAACACTGCCCGATGTCCCTCTCGTCCACAATCAAAACAAGTCACGGCAGGAAGGGGGCAATTCCGTCGATAGTGCCCCGTCTGGGCGCAGTTAAAACATTTCCTGGTAACATCAGTAATAGTTGATGTCGCTCCGAAGTTCTTTCCGATCCTAACTGGGTGCGGAGGCTTCTTGAAAGAGTGAAAAGAGGACTGGGCCTTACGGGCCCCGCTGTTCTTGTGCTCTGTAAAAGTACCAGAGACTTTCTGCTTCTTGGATTCTGAAAATTTCTCCATGGCTGCTTCCTTGATCTCATACGCCAACGCCTTATCCTGGTATTGACGGAGTGTGGTACATTCAAATCCGGACATGTACCTCTGGATTTCTGGTTTCATCCTCATATCGAAATGGATCATCATTTCTGCATCTGTTCTGACCAGATGTCGAACAAATGCCAGCTGTTGGTTAAACGTCTTAATCGCCTGGGATACTGGCACATCAGAAGGCTGGGCGGAGAAAAACTCCCGAACTTTGGCTTCCCTCACAGGACGAGGGCAATACTGAGCTTCCATCATCAATCTAAACTCTGTCCAATCGGCATCATGGTCTACAGGCCGGATGGCTTCCCACCATTCGGACGCTTCCCCTATCAGAAAATATTGAGCGATAGAGGCTCTCCGGTCGTCTGGGCAGTTGATTCCGGCAAAGATTTTCTCCAGTTCTTTCAACCAATGATCCCAGGTGGGAGTCTCAGAAATACCGTCGAATTTGGGTGGTTGCATCTTCGCCACCTCTTGCAGCCACCGGTCACCTCGATTTCCCATGTCTGGGATCCCTTGCTGTCTCTCTCCCTGCTGTAGTCCCACCGCCACTTGCATTCGGTCCACGACCTGGGCGAACTGAGTCATCTGTTCACCACTTGACGAAGGATCTCTGGTATAGCAGGATCTGGTTCATTATTAATAGATTGTTGCGGCTCGCCTGAGCTATGACTGGCCTGGTTAGAAGGCGGCGCTTCCCTTTCGGCATTTCTCCGTCCGCGTCCACGACCGAGACCACGTCCACGCCCGCCTCTCAACATACTGTAAGCATAAATACTCAATATACAGGAAACAACATCGTTCTAATATTCGAGTATAAAGAGACACAACATGTAAAGAACAAGATAGAGTTTAGGAACTTACAACCACTGTTCGTATGAAGACGTAGGCAGTGCAGTGATGTCATTCACGGCCGGTTACCCCAAAAGACATAAATGACCCCTATTTTAACCCAACGGCCAAGATATCCATAATCTTAGCTCCGATACCATATTCTGTAACACCCCCGATATATTCAGGAATATTACAGCGCCGTAAATCCTTTACATAAGGATTTACAAGGTCAAGAATTGAATGTGCATTAAAAGGTACTAACGAATGGAAATAACGAAATTACTTGTACAGCTTCGACCAATACGAAATAGTACAATTGTTCAATGTAACTCAATAATACAACACCAAATTCAAATCATCACAAATGACTTCGTACTCGAGTACTTATTGAAATAACGAATAAACAATGAGATAAATAAACCCGGTCGGGACATCACTCGCACCCTCGTCGTCATACGGTTCCGGTGGTTGTTTCCCGCTCTCCGGATCCCGAACACAAACAAAATGTTCACCCCGAAGGGGTTAGCACAACGATGCTAGTACAAGTACCACAACATATTATTCATATCTCACGAAGAATAATAACGTAAACGACAAAGTACCAACGAGTCTTCTCCTACGAGAAACTCAAACATAACATACACAACTGATAATCACAACATGATATCATAACATACACATGGTAATTCCATCGATCCAGCGTTCACTGCCTAGAACCCACGATGATCCCGTCAGACCAACCCGTGGTGGAAAAACCCGTCCGATGATCCAGCGCACGCTAGCATAGATCCCCCGATGATCCTGTCGGACCAACACGAGGTGGACATACAATAACGACATACATGCACGACAATATGTATAAGAACAATACATAAAACAATTAAGGTACTTGCCTCGATTTGAAGACAATAACAACACTTCCACGAAAATGAATACTCGAAGATCGTCCTCCTCAATCAATCACGTAACGAGACCAAACCTTAACAAAATAAACGATATAGGATTTATCTCATGTCGTATGAATGTTTAACAATTCGATTTACGGTCAAAAGTTCATAAAACGCATTCTGCCCGAACTGCTTAGCGCACGCTAAGTACTCTGTGTAGCGTGCGTTAAGTCTGCCCGATAGCGCACGCAAACAACAAAGACTAGCGTACGCTAACTATGCATGGTCAGCACTTCACTGACCATCCAACTGACTCGTCTGATGGTCTAGCGTACGTTACGTACCAAACGTAGCGCACGCTAACTCGTACTCGATAGCGCACGTTAAACTTCATAGCATAGCGTGCGCTATCTATGCATGGCGCTTTCGCCGAGCAAGAACTGTTCTTGCCATGATCGAAACAATGAAATCTTGCGTGATAATTCATGTTACTTCCATGAATACCATGTTCATACCCTTATGAATGATTTTACGGATAAAGACAGATTCGGATTCAAGGATATGCATACCAATATAAAACCATATTCCAATCCGACTTCAAATCTTCATACGACAATTCGAAAAGCTTAACGGTTGATATCAACACCTTATTTCAATCAATATTATCATGCTGAAGTTGATAAACGTTCTATCTATACTAGATAAATCCTTCCATGATCAAACCTTTAGATTTATCTAACAATAAGGATGTTAACGTCTAGTCCAAGATTACTATGAAATCATCTATTAGATTCGGTTTACCAATGATAGAAGCTTCTCTTCACATATTCAGTGTAACAAGATTCGAATCATGATGATTATAATCAAGGTATTTAAGGCTTATTCATCTCACTATTCCAAACATGATATACTTGGATAATTCATCTATGAAAATCCATATCTTGTTAACATGATCATCCAAATCGTTAGAATCCAACTCTAAGTCTTGAGATAGATTGAATATACCTTAATATGATGAAAATCACTGAACCGTAAGGTAGAATCCAACTCCGGTTGGTTGTATGCCACTCCAAGGTGCTATTCCACTTCCATGAACATTCCCAAGTGGTAACCAATATACAAACACCAACAAGACGTGTTCTAAGTGTATAGGAGTATTATCACAGCTCTCTGAACTCTCAAGGATGAAGAATGGGCGAAAGAAATGAAAGCCAAAACGGTTGTTGTCCCATTTATAATATTCTGCATTTTAACAAGTTAGCGCACGCTACTAAGAATTCCTTAGCGTGCGCTAATAATGGTTGACTTCAGAATTGTCCGGGTGCGTCCGCGGGAATCTTATCCAGACCCATGTCCCGGCTGGCGCATGTGCTAGCTGTCCCGCTCAATAATTGAGTCCTTAGCGCACGCAACTCCTACCTGCATAGCGTGCGCTAATAATGGCCTGATAGCGCGCGTTAAGATACATTCTTAGCGTGCGCTATCACGAGGTTGCATGAGCAATTTTGCATGTTTCTATACTTATGTATAATGATATCAATACACGAAATATCATACTCCAATAATCAAAATCACCAATCCGAATAATACATGGTTTGAATACAGATGAAATACACTGTAATAAATCCGGATATTACAAAAACTTCAAGAGTATTGAATGATTACGAGTATACAATCAAGTTCTACCAATAATCTGAGTCAAAATGGAGCAAATCGGCCAAAACACCAAGAAACCTCAAGAACATCCAAAAACCAAAAGTTCATGTGTTCTTACCTTCGATCCGGGTGGAGGATGATGTTAATCCATGATTCCAACTTCCAAAACATGTTGTTATAAGTTGATTCTACTCAAAACCATCATATTTGCTGAAGAAATCGCGGAAGGAACGAAGAAAAACGAAGAAATGAGCAGATGACTCGGTCCAGGCCTTATATAGGCCGAGACCTGCCGGCCAGTTACGTACGTAACCGGCGGGTCCTTACGTACGTAGCCGGCCGCGGCCTAACCTTCTGTCAAGTCTGTTCGGCACCCTTACGTACGTAGCGGCCCCCACGCACGTGCGTAATCGGCCATTACGGCCGTAATCGCCACCGCCACTACGTGTAATCGGCGATCCAGCCCCCTGAGTCACTGCCGACCATGCTCGGCCATCCCAATGAGTCACGTCCGTCCATGCTCGGCCATCCAGGTCATCTCGGCCACGACTCGGCTGGGTCGCCCGCAACGTCGTAACACTTGTTCCGCTTGCGTCACGTAATACGACGTTGACTTGCTCTGATCTGATGGTCGTGTTACGTCGTAACACGTCTGTATAACGTCGTAACACGCGTCGTTGACTCACCTGTCAACATCCTCCGCCGAAAGTTGCCGACACAGGGTCCCACCTGCCGACCACGACTCGATCGTCTGATTCCCATGTTACGTACGTAACGTCTCGGCCATAACGTACGTAACTCTACCAATTTAACGTACGTAAGCTTCAACACATAACGTACGTAATGGCTTCCATACTTAGCCTTCCAGCAATTCCTGTCCAACGTCTCGACATAACAAATATGAACATACGACATACTGAACACATATACGAAATCCCGAAAGTATTCTCATACGGTACGTCTGATGCACGATATCCTCAATTACAACTGTCGACCAAGTACGGAAATCAAACAAATACTCATACGGTATATCCGACATCGAAAACACAACAAGCATGTAATATCCTAGAATCAAAATAACCTCGATAGACATACTGGCATGATTGTCACGGTTTCCAAAATTATCCACTCATATCGTGTCGGTCGCACTCTGTACAGTACATCCCAGATAAAATAATGCGAAAAATTCATAGTGAAATTCTAGGATATTACAACACGTTAGCAAATAACGGTGTGAAAGCTATCACTAAAAAAAAGAGAAAAAAAATGTGTTGGTGAAAAGAGCTACACGTTAGCAAATAACGGTGTGAAAGCTATCACTAAAAGGGATGTAGATTACGAGCAGATTTAAATTAATTGGTGGCTGAATTTCAATACACTCAATTTCGTGAACAATCACAATATTTGATGACACCGATGAAATTCTTTTTCATATTGAGTCGAAAAATAAACGAGTGATCGAGAGCAACTATTAAAGGGATTCGTGTGTGTCACGAGTGTGAAAGAAATAATCAACCTTTTTGGGGGGAAACCTTGCATTTTGTAATTACAAAAATAAAACCGTGTTTTAACTTCAAAATCATTAGTAGATAATTCAAGTTTGGGGGTGTGATAAGTGTCAGTTTTATACACTTATCTGTGATTAGTATTGATATATTTCACCCAAAATTATGAGCTAGTCTACTCGTTTTTGCTTTGAATTAATTAATTTTTAATAATTTTATTTTTATAGGATGAAGATGTAAATTTAGCCTTAATCGGATTGAATTACTGATTTACTCAAGAAATAACATGTTTATAAAATATTCTCTTTATTGAGTTTTTATGTATTCATGTTGTAGGGCTTTCCGAGACGAGTTCGGCAGTCTTTCCAGATTCAAAATCAGAGTTATATATCAAAAGTTATCATCTGGAGAAGATTTGGGGCAAAAACGCAAAGTCTAAGAAATTCTGGGCTGAAAACGTAACTCACAAAGCAACCAGTGTACAAAAAGCCGAAGCAATGTTACGGCCGTAACATCTGAAAGTTACGTCCGTAAGACCTCAATGTTACGGCCGTAACTCTTGACAGATTATTGATCATTGTCTAATTTTTTATACTTTTGGTCTATTATTGAGTGGATGGCTGGCATTGATCCGATCTAATGTAATAATGCTGGAGTTTTGGAGCTATTAGATGACTTTAGGTGTATAAATAGACCTCTTAGATCTATCATTAAGCATCATTCATCTTATATTTTCTCACTTTGTAATACATTTTCTTTTTGTGTGAATAACACACTTGTGTTCTTGAGTGATTTGTGTAAGTGTGGTTTAGCTTATGTTGTTGAGGGAGTTTATTGCTTCTTTCTCCTTTATCTACTAAGGGAGTTAGGATCAATTCTTTCCCTTTTTCAACTATTAATGACCACTCAAGCTTGTAATATGTTGAATAAACCCTTAATGGGCTAAGTTACCTAAGTTGGGATTATAAACAAGGTTAGTCATGTTAATTAAGTTTGTATAAAGATCTATTATGAATTACTTATTATTGTGTGTCATTGTTTTACTAATCTTTATTTATTTGGCCAATAAATGACGATATTTATGGTCTTCATATGTTTCGAAAGAAAATACGTTTGATTAGATCAAATGATCTTCACTCTAAGTTGTTCTAGGGGATAGAAATATACCTATAGACCTTAGATGATTCTTTGAGTTATTTTCATAAAACCTAATGCTATGTATTGAAGCCAATCAATATAGAAATATAGTGGATTGCTTCAATATATAAGGGGCGTTTTGACATTCGAAAGAGGAACCGTCTTTTTAAGGAAAATCGAATCTACATAACATAATAAGTAAATACATCTTATGATCTCATATACATCTTCTATAACTAATGATGAACTAAGTTTGTAATCCCAACTATTTCATTTTATCTTTTATTAATCTATTATTAGTGCAATCTTTCATTTCCTTGAATTTTAGAACTATTATTGCATTTTCATTGCAATTGTCAAACCAAACTCTTAAATTGTGTGTTTCAATCATATAAATCTCTATAACAAATAGTTAAATAATATATAATTCAATATATAACCTAACTTCCTCGTGGGATCGATAAACCGGACTCAAAAAGTCCACTTACTACTTGATACGATATCGTGCACTTGCGATAGTTACACAAAAGACGTGTCAATGTGCACGGACACATTTCCGGATCGGACGTACTGTGACGTCCGTCTTGAGCCATATTATTTGGTCGTTCGTATGTTTGGATATGTTCGACAGTTGGGACTGAATGTTTATACGCCTGCGGGGTATATTCAGTAGTCGGTTGTTTTTTTGAGATCAATATGTATATGAATTGTATAATGCCATGAGAATTATTATCATGTATAGATGACCATGTGGTTTGGTCGAAATACTTGTATTTCAGGGCGAGAAAAGGGAAAGGCACAGGAAGAGCACGAGGGTGACGGAGGGTTTTGAAGGTTGCTAATTCGGGGGGGGCGAGTCTTTTGATGTTCAGTTATGTCTTAATGTGATTGTTCATTTTATTTTATTTCAGATAAATGTAATATAATTTGTAAGGTATTTTCCATCATCATATGGTCTAAAACGAATTTGGATCCTGTGTATGTTGTGTGAGTTGATATGTATAATTTGTACTCCACGTCGGGGTTTAATATTGTGGTTCGGTACCACATTGTTGGGATTTTAAGGTTCATATTGTGATATCGCCTGGTGGGTCCCGATGGGGGTCCACAGCACTGTAATAGCCGCCGTTCACTACACCAGAATCACGATTTTGTGACTGTCAAAAACTGTCACAAATGGTAAAAACAGTCACAAATGACTGTCATAAAATCACCAGTCACAAGTTTTTTTGTGATCAGAAAAGCTACAAAACAGTGACAAAACCTCATTTATATGACTTTGCAATACCACTTTCCATGGCAGTCACAAATATCATTTATGACTGTCATTAACAGTCACGAATTTCCACTTTTGTGACAGTTATTAGCAGTCACGAATTTCAACTTTCATGACTTCCATGGACAGTCACAAATATCATTTTTCTTGACTGTCTTGTGATTGTTTTTAGAAGTCACAAATATTGAAAAAAATACAAAAAAAATAGTAAAACCCCATTTTTCTCTAAATGCAATCTAATTATTTTTCACAATAAATTCATAATACAATCCAAATATATTTCTCAAAGTATTCACACAACACTCCAATTAATTTTTACAAGACATAAAAAAATCACAATGTAATCCCTTGACCTCGAAAAAAAATCATACTTCTCTGTGGAACACAGTATCCAATCTTCTAGTGTCTTGAAAACAAAAAACCATACTTCTATCTTGAATACGAGATGCTCGTGCTTTGTACTCGAAGCCTCTTCTGTACACGATGAATCTATATCCATAGTCATTGTTGATAACATTTTTCCTCCTTCAGCATCAGAAGTTACTTGCCTCCACCCCATTTTCACAACACTAATAAGCAGTTTTTCAAAATTAATGACCCGAAACGAGAAGGTAAAACATAAGCAAATTGCTTTCATATTTTAATAAAATTTACAACAAAGTAAAGCAACCTGATTTAGGGTCAAAGTTCCAGTCTTATCACTGCAAATAGTTGTTGCAGATCCCATAGTTTCACAGGCTGAAAGCCCACGCACCTACACCAGTTTAACAATTTCATGGTAATATTATCATATAATAAGGAAACTACAACACAATTAAATAAACAAAAATTCTTCGAAAATTGAAGTTTACATACCAAAGCCTTGTCAGCCATCATTTTTTTCATGGAGTATGCTAGGCTGTTGGAGATTCAACAGAAATCAAAATCAAAGAGGGTAGAGTGTACAACGACAATAAAACGCAAAGTAATTTGTTTGTAAGGATACATTTGAGATACTTACGTTAAGGTTACAACTAAAGGAAGCCCTTCGGGGACTGCAACAACCACTATTGTGACCTAAATAGGACTTCAGTCAATGAAGAGGAGATGCTCTAATAATAAACCATTTTTTCCAACATAGAATGTCTGAGACTTACAGCAGCAGTTATAATATGTATAACTCCATCAACTGCCTGGCCAATGCTGGTCGTCCCACAGACAAACTGAGCAGATCCATCAGGATTCTTTGAAGTCCCAGTGAAAAACCTGAGGTAAATTAATCGTTGGTGAAATTGAATTTTCAAAATGTAATCATGTGTGCAATATACCAGAAAAGAACTTCAAAGTTACCTAGCCGAGAGAACAACAAACACCAAAAAAGCCACAGTGAGACCAACGAGGCCAATAAAAGTTGCAACACCATTCAGGCGCACCTATGATGCATAATCACGAATCGTACTTTAGTTTGATTATTTCATGGGTTAAACAATGACCAGAAGAATTAGTTATGCAGCAAGTACCTGCAAAGGAGTTTCTTCACCAGTATCTTCTGAAATACTAGCCATCAACAATTCCATTCAGTGTTGATTCCCAGACCAGTTACCTAAAAGAGAATTGCATGCTAAATCATGCCGAAAGAATAGTTGCACAATTTCTTGACTGAGAACTGCAATCCGAGAAATAACTAACATAAAGATAAATGAAAAATCAGCAAATCACAACAGATGAAAGCCATTTACATCAATACTCTGATGAATACAGCTAAAAAAGTTGTCTCCAAAATTGAGTCGGCATGAGTTCATATTTTGATCACATAGCAAATATAGAAAAGTTGCAGTGCAGAAATAATCACGGTTTACACTCATGAGTTCATTTTTCCCTGCTTGGTCAGTCGATAACCCTGCACAAGGACCAAGAAAGCATCCAATCATCCTTCGTTGAAACATATAACAAAGACCTGCAAAACAGAAGATGGTATCAGAGAGTCTTTTCTTTTGAGTCATTGTAGATCGAACTAGCATCAAGAAACCTTCGTGCCACGTGTAACTTGTGCAAGTGCGTGACCCGTCGAATACGGTATGTTTCTCATGAGCCATGATTTAATTACTGGCATAGTATTGATGACGTATTGATCTCTTTACTGATCTTGGCATCTTATTAATGTGTGGTAAGATTCATCTATTTGATTTTCTGAGGAAAACCTAAATTGATTATGTGATTGGAACTGGTTCGACTTGATGTCGATATGATATTGAGTGTGTAGCACCCGCGGTGCCACTGATTCATTATGAACTGTTTTTCTTGAATATGTAATTCCTTGTTGCTATTAACTTAGCATGAATTTTGATTGATAACTTGAACTGTACTTATGATTTGATTCTTTCAGTATGGAAAGAAATCTGAGAGGCTGTGGCAGAGGGTGACGAGGCCGCAGGAGGGGTCGAATCCCGATACCACGAGCCAACAGGCACGCGAATGTGGACAGAGTTCCGCAGGCAGTGATTCGCCTTCTAGGGACCAATCGCACCACACTGGAGAGGATGCGCGTGTCGATCCTTACGCTATGATGCAGGGCATGATGGCCCACATGACCCAAATGGGTCAGTTGATGGAAGCTACTACTGGCCAACAGCAGGGGCAGCAGCCTCCGCCTCCGGTGCACGGCGGGATCGTGAGCCGAATAATTAGCGACATATCGCGACAGCGACCTCCAACTTTTGAAGGCTCATCTGAGCCTGCTGACATTGTACACTAGATAGAAACATGTCGAAAATAGCTTTACGAATAGGTCGAAAATGTCTTCTTGGGGCGAAACAAGTCGAAAATGACGTCCAGAGGCTAAAGAAGTCAAAAATGAAGTCTTGTGACGAAACGAGCCCAACATGACGTCCCGGGACGAAACAATTGAAAATGACGTTCCGGGGTCAAATGAGTTAAAAATAATGGTGGCAAAAACAGTCAAGAATAACGTCCCATGACGAAAAATTCGAAAATGACGTCCCGGGAAAAAATGGATCGATTATAATGTCTCGGGGCAAAAAAAGTCGTAAATGACATTCATGAGCAAAACGAGTCAAAAACGACTTAGGGTTAAATGGGTCGAAAATGACGCCCCTTTGTAAAACGAGTCAAAAATGACGTTTGAGACAGGTTAAAAGTAACATTGTGACAAACCGGGTCCAAAAAATAACAGTAATATGGATATGATATTTTTGTGAGGTACAATGATTTGTGCGATCGGCGTAATTTGAGTCTAAAGATGAATAATATCTAAATGAGAAATTTATTTTGAGTTTTGGAAAAAAATAAACCTCCAACTGAAATTGGGAAGGATGGAGTATAAATTTCCCCAACAATCATGTTACTTAACAATAATGTTTCCAGTGATATCCTTCCATTCACTATTACAGATTTGAAATTGGAATGTTTGAACTTCTTGTTCTAGTGGTTGTTCTCACACTACATAAATAGTTGGAAACAAAATTTCATATTCTTAAATATCATAATAGCAAAACTGATAAAAATGTTTCACTTATGACCATACGACCTATGGATGAAACAACATTTAAATCAGGCCAACCATTAGTTACTGACTCACTGATATTCAATTCGAGATTTGATGTGTACTCTCAGTTCAGAGTACAATGTTAATAGTGTACTCTTTGTCTTCTACCATTAAGTGTCTATATCCCTTTTCTATTACCATGACACCATCTTCATTGGCTGTGCTAAGATGCTCGCATGGATTCAATACGAATTCGACTTCGGTTCTTTCTCCAGCATTCAAGCTCACAGTCTCAAATCCCACCAACTGTTTCACGAACCCTCCATCCCTTGGTGTTGCGTGCCTAATGAAAATCAGAACTGGGTGTTTTCCCGCCACATCCCCAGTGTAACATGAGTTGAGAACTTCAACCTTTCACAGGCATCCTCCCCAATCTCGGCAACTGATAGGCAACCCGTCGAACTTGAACTTTCATCTTCGGTTGCTCCAAATCTAGGCACTAACTGATTTAAGTGGATTGTGCTTGGAGTAGAAGATATAAACTCATACGAATAGATTGAGTAACTGAGTCCATAGCCAAATTCAAACACCTTTTTTCCGGTGTAGAACCGGTATGTACGCCCTGGATATCCCGACGATGGTTCAGGCCTCATTCTCATGTCAGTCATTGGTACACTAGTGAAACCCTTGGGATACCAAGTTACGGGTAATTTCCCTCCTGCAATGCAAAAATAAATGATACAGACAGCGTATAAGTTTATGTTATAGATCTTGAGTAAATACGGTGTTTATCATATTTCTTGACTTCATTTCAAGTAAAGGATTTAATGGATTTTTTGTAATCTTTTTTTCTCATGTCATTAGTCTAAAGTTCAGGTAATTCTAGTAACTTACACTTTAGTTTATGTATAGATCTTAAGATTATGGAAAATGGAAAAAACGGGAGGCGACCATGCAATTCCCCCTAACAACAATGATATGTCTATAAAAAAAAGCTCATTTTAGATGATGACTCTCACCTGGATTGTGTACACCAAATATGACTTCTGCAAGTGCAATTCCTCCAGCTTCACCTGGATATCCAGCCCAAAGTATGCTACCGATTTTGGGGTCATCTTTAGCAAAACTAACATCGACAGGTCCCCCACAAACCAACACAAGAACCACTGGCTTCTTGGAAGCTGCAGCAACTGCCTTGATGAGGCTCTCTTGCTGCCCTGGTAGCGTAAGATCCACACGATCGTGATCTTCCCTCTCCTCGCTCTGATCCAATCCCATCACTAAAACCACATGATCAGCCTGCTTCGCTGTCTCGACAGCATCCCCGATGGCGGCTGACGTACAGTTCACAGCATTGCAGCCCTCGTGGTACAAGGTGTTTTTCACATACCCCTGCAGTGCTCTATCTATTTCTAGAGGTTTGCAAGGAGGGCCCTCATAGTTTCCAACAAGTGCATATGCATTGCGAGCATTTGGGCCTACGACAGCGAGAGACGACGAAGCCTGTGATTTGGAAAAAGGAAGCAGCTTACCGGAGTTCTTTAGGAGAACAATGCCGTTTCTTGCAACTTCAAGGGCTAGTTGTTGGTGCTCTTCGGTACAAACTTGATCCGGACCAATGTTGCCAAAGACCAGCTGTTTGGGATTTCCATTGAACAAGCCTAACCTCATCCGAACGGCAAACAGGTTGTGAAGGGCTCTATCTACTTGTGATTCTGCCAGTTTTTTTTGCTCGATTGCCGATTTAGTGTAGTTCTTTAAATACCAACCGCAGTTGACATCCATTCCTGCATATTATTCTCTCATGTGATAATACTTGAGATATCAAAACACAAAACTTGCGAGTGTTATAAAGTAGTCAGTAAGTCACACTCCCTCATTAGTCCAGAATCTATAACTACCATTCTCTTTTCACGGCACGCGTGAAATAAGACTACTGACGACTACTTTTACACAGAAATATAAGAATTTGACTTTTGAAAATGGAAAGTCAAAATGGTTTTGGAGGGAGTCTCAGAACCTCTTTGTCGAAAGTGGGTGTTTTGGCTGGCTCCCGTGCAGGGGCGGATCTATTGCTCATTTAGGGGGGAGTGGTGCCCGCAGTTAGAGGGAAAAAAAAATACTGGATCCTGTATTTTATTTTCATTTTTTATACTTGGATTTGTTTTGTTTTGTAAAATTTTGAATTCTTCATGTATTAAGATTTTAATTATTAGCATTTCATATCATTTATGGTGTGCTCTTTGTTTATGGTTTGCAAGTCTTCAGCTGTGTCATTTTCTGGGTTGGCAACACAAAGCACATCATGCTGCATAGTAACACAATTTAGGGTTTTATAAAAATCTTTCGAGTATATTACTCAAGAGTCGGCACTCGTTCGAATGTGATCGTTCAATAAACTTTCGCTGAGTTTTAATCCATATGAACTTATCCAGAGTTTTAATAATTTATGTTACTTTTGTATTAGGCTCTATTCTCTTCATCTGATTTTGTTGAACTGAAGTTTTTATTAATGATTAAAATTGACATTAATTGATTAAAACTAAATTGATTAATTTCTATTGATTAGTAGTGTATTGGTATAAAGTTACTGATTTGGACTAATTAAAACTGATACTTACGGTTGGAACTGATTTCTACTTGTTAAAATTGATTTATAGATCAAAACTGATTTCTACTGATTAAAACTTATTTTTTTACTGTAACAAAATGGTTTTAACGAAGGTTCAGTTATACCAGCTTTGAGTACATCTGCAACGGCATCTTCAGGCAATCTCGCATACTTGTAATTATCATGAATTATAGACACAGCATCACAATCAGACGTAATGTACCTGACGCAAATCCAGCCACATATATAGTAAGTAACAAATAAATTGAATTTACAGCAATGCACTTGAAATATGAGCAGGATTCATTTAATATATAATTGGACCAAAAATGGTATTTACGTACCCATTAAAATCCCATTCTTCACGAGCAGTTTTGGTTAGGAGGTTGTAGTCAGCACAGTTTGGGACCCCATTCACCCGATTGTAAGCACACATTATCCCACTCGCTCTCCCTTCCTTGATACGCTTTCGGAATGGAGGCTGGTAGGTGTCCGCCAAATCTTGCTTCCTTTATTTACATTATTAACAAAAAGATAGCAATGTGATAGTTAATATAGATCTAAATTCTATAATATACAGGTATATGTTTTTTAAAAGAAAATATTGAAAAACAACAATGAAAGCCTAAAAAAACAAAATAAAGTGATACCTTATGCGAGGCCAAAAATATATAAAAAGCAATTAGACCAAGTAAAAAAAATATCTCAAAAAATATATATTTGAAACATTTATTTTGAATAAAAATATATTCATTAAATTAAAATATTAAATAAGTTATATTTTGTCGAGAGAAACTAAAGGAATAAACTAGGGCTTTCCCTTTTATTTTGTTAACTTAGGAGGGGGAACGAAAGAGGGGTTTTAGCAGACTCCCACGAGCATCTCTAATAACCCTATTTTACAAATTTTTATTTTTCAATTCCGAACGTACCATATCACCAAAATACAAATCTCATTCCTACAATGCAAATTTCATTTAACTTCTCAAACCTATTTTTTCCAAACAATATACATTTAGAAAATTTTAATTTATAATTTTTCGAAATCTTATTTAATTTCTAATAAACTACATAACTATTAAATAAATAAAACCAAAACTAAAAATAGTAAAAAAAAATTAAAAATAAAACAATACAAATAATAATACACCCCCTCCTTCTCATTGTGATTTTTATTGATCAAAATTCATAAAGTTCAACCATAAATTTCAATCAATATACAAAAAAATTATAGTAATATAAATATTTGTTTAATTTGTCTTAATGATATTTTCCAAATATTATTTTTTATACTTTTTATTCATATATAATTAGAAGTGTATTTGGAGAGACCGATCAAAGTCAAAATGAGCATATTTTTTTAGGGGTGGGGATGGGACGGGATGGGACGGGATGGGACGGGCCTGGGGTCATCCCACGTCCCGTCCCGTCCCGTGTAATAACAAGCGGGACGGGACGGGACGGGATTGTTGATTTCAGAATTTCATCCTGTGCGGGCCTTATTCCGGTTGGGACGGGATGGAACGAAACGGGACGGGCTTAGTCCCGCATAAAAAAGTTCAAAATATAAATTAGAAAAAAGTAAGAAAGTCTATAATTTTATACATCTAAAATCGGAAAAAATATCCAACAAATTAATTTAATAGCCTAAATTAAACTTTTAAAATATCAATTATTAACACTGAATACAACATATCCTTTTTTTTTTTTTGAAAAAACATCATTTACTAACTTTATATCCGTTGATTAGGTTTGTGTACAATTATAATATACAGATAGTAAAAAATAAAAATAGTTTATTGTTATAAATTAATTAAAAAAGGTTACAAATAATAATAATATATGGTTTTAAAAAGGGTTAAAAATTTAGCGGGACGGGACGGGCCATACGGGCCTCAGATTTTTGTCCCATGTCCCGTCCCGTAGTTACTCTAATGGGACGGGACGGGACGGGCCTAGTATTTTTAATTTTGGATCCCGTCCCATCTCGAGTGATTTTAGGACGGGACCGGGACGGGATCGGGATTTTGATTTTTTGTGTCCACCCCTATATTTTTTAGTGGACGGAGGAGTATTAAATATACAATACAATAATTATATTAAAGAAACTAAAAGAAAAAAAGAAAAACAAAAAGAAATATGGCAGCGGCCACGCCAGCTGTCCCACACAATGTCGGGCGCGTGTAATGCATTCGCCTAGTGGGAATATTTCATTGTGCCCTTTTCAAATATAGCAGAATTCTTTTCTGTCCCAAGTTTAATACCAACTTTTTTATCTTCAAATTATCAGATTTAACCTTTACTAATACGAGTGACCTACTCGATTAACAGAAAACACATTTGAATCATCTAAATTGAATTCGAGTCACATATTCAAGTCACTTAATTACATCCAAATCACCTAATACACATTTGCGTCACGTATTCGAGTCACTCGAATATGTGACTCGAATGTATATGAGTCACTCGAATAGGTTCCGTCACGCGAATAGGTTTCGAGTCACTCGAATAGGTGACTCGAATGTATTCGAGTCGCTCGAATTTAGGTGACACGGGTGTAATTAAGTGACTCGAATGCAATTTTGATGAGTCGAATATATGACTCGAATGTATTTTGTGTTAATCGAGTAGGTGACTCGAATGTGTTACTCGAATAAGTGATTCGAATATCATCGAGTAAAGGCCAAATTTGATAATTTGAGTATCAAAACAGTTGTTGTTAAACTTAAAGCAAAAAAGAATTCTATTAAATATAAAAGAGCAATACAAATTTTTCCCATTCGCCTAAGAGTTGGCTCTTGAGAGGTGTGTTCTGGTTAGAGATGTTAAGCAGTAGCCTGCGATTAGGGCTAGCCTAGCGAATTCGGGCTAAGCAGTCAGGGCTAAAAGCAGGATTTAAACGGGCTAGGAAATATTGGCCCTAACCCTAACCCTAACGTGTTTCGGGCTAAACGGGCTAAATATTTAAAAAATCTATTTTTTATTTTTTTATAAGTAAAAAAAACAATAATAATATATTTTATATATATAGTAACAACTATACTATAATAAATATAACAAAAAATACACTTTTATGTATATATATATATACACACTATATTAACAAATACAGTAATAATATATATTATATATAATATTAATATATATTATATATATAATATTAATATAGTGTATATATATAATATTAATATAGTGTATATATATATATATATCGGGCTTCGGGCTAGCCCTAGCGGGCTTCGGGCTAGCCCTAACGGGCTTCGGGCTAAACGGTCCGGGCCAAAAAGCCTGATTTAACGGACTAGGAAATATCGGCCTGCTAGGTTTTGGCGGGTTAAGCAGACCCTCTGGTCGAGCCCGTTTAACATCTGTAGTTCTGGTCACACTCCTCTATAAATTTCTTTTTTAAAAATTTTTGCTGGACCGAAAAAGAAAAATATATATAAAAAAATTACAATTTAAAATAAAAAAGAAAATAAAAAAAATCAAATATATTCTCCCTTAATCCACATTAGAAAGTTTGGGTTTGCAATCTACTCAAATCTCCCTTGATAGTGATGCTCTGAATTACTCCATCCGTACCTTAATACTAGTTATATGTTTTAAAATTATATAAATATTAAGAAAATTTAATGATAATTAGTTAATTTTATATTTGTCCTTATTAATTACATTAGTTTATTAAATCAACTATATTAATTAATATATTTGTATATGTTGAAGTGGAAGAGCTCGTAATAAATTAAGGGTATTCTTAAAATTATTTTTACAAATTTACTTGAAATAGAAAATAACATGTATTATAAATAAATTTATTTTCAAACGAAACTAGTATTAAGACGGGATTGAATCCTCCGGTGCTGTGTAGGTGCACAGCCATTCGATTACACACACATGCACAGGACGATGTTGTGCACGGCAGAGATCCAGATCCTATTAAGACACCGACCGTAGTGAAAAGTGGCGCCACTTTTGATGCGACAAGACGAGACAAAAGTAAAGCATAATAAATCGGTCACCGAATCAGCAGACAATTCGATGAAGGACATGTGCCTAGGATTACCCTCACCAGACCCTGCTCTGAGCGGGATATACTGGGTATGTTTGGTTTGATTTGATTTGACATGTGTCTAGGATGTTGAGTCACAAAGGGCTACATATCTAATGTGTTAGCACTAGCTCCGTCTCAATCCACCCTCCCACTCCAAATAACCAAATAATGAAGAAAAAGTTGATACTTGCTCCGTTCTCTAATTATTGCAATGTATTGACTATTACACTATTCACAGACTTTCTTTTGATCATCTTTTGTGATTTATACATATGAAAAAATATAGTCATGTGAGATCTTGTTAGATTTATCTCGAAATATACTTTCAAAATATCAACTTCTTATAATTTCTAAAGATAAAGAATTGAAGATATTAATAGTTAAAGTTGTGCATTGACAAGCGTGAAAGTCCAGATGTTGCAGTTATAATAGAAAGGAGGTAGTATATTTTACCGGAATAATTGTACGTGATACATATATAAATTTTATAAATATTAATAATGAGTATATGGTATAGACTAAAATATAAAAAATATTAATATATGGTTGAGATTAAAAAAAATACTGTTTGATATAATTATAAATATTTAGTAAAATGTGGCATTTTTAGCATTTTGATCGGACGGGAGATTATAATACTTATAATGCTTAAGAGTTGTTTACTTTTCTTAGTATAAAATATTTATTTTTATTTTACTATGCAATCATGATCGTTGGCTAATTGTTAGATTGGATATTTAGCTGTAAATTTAATTTAACCGCTTCTATTGATATAATATATACATGGCTAAGGGGTTGTTTACTTGTGACTTAATCAGCTTAATGGGTAAAATGTCTTATTCGCTCAGACATTTGGAGGTGTTTACTTGTGGCTTAATGGCTTATCCGGGAAGACAAAAATGGCTTATTCATTAAGCATGAAAAGAGGTGTTTTAAAATTAAGACAAAAATGACTCACCTACCTAATCAATTGAAACCACACATTTATATATACAATATAAATAATTTAGGACAAAAAAATGACTCTCATGTTCCCATTATATATACTCATTTATATATACAATATAAAAATTTAGGTCTTAATATAAATGAATGTAATATATATTATTCATATATAAATAATATATATTATTAATTTATATATAATATTTATTACTATATATTATTGTATAAATAAACTTTTGTATCTACAAAATATCATATATATTATGAATATATAAATAAATATTATATATTACTTATATATTAACATTTATTCATATGTATAATATTTATTATATATGTTCTTATATATTTATAATATATATTTCTATATATAAATATATATTGTAAATTATACATATTATTTATATACGTATTAAATATTTTATATATTACTTGCATACAAAATTGAATCATTTATGTATAATATTTTGTTTAAATTTAAATAAAATATATCTAGAAGATGAGTTAAACTTGATTTTTCAGTAAAATTTAAATTTATCTACTTTGTATTTGAATTTAGCTACTTTGTGATTGAACTTGACTCTTTTGTGTTTGAAATTAGATTTTTAAGTACTTTATGAATTTATGTTTTGATTTTTGAATTATATCATTTATATTGCTTAAAAAATAAACAACAATTTATAAAACAGTTTATAATTCATATTCAGGTGTAAATCGGTCATTTCTGTTATTCAGACGGTTTATTCAGATGAAAAAAGTAAACAACAGCATCAATTTACCCAGACAGACATATTTACCCGGACAGACAAATTTAACCAGACAGACACAATTTACCTAGACAGACAAGTTTGATAAACAGCCCCTAAGATTTATGTTTAGACATGTACCATCGATTAGTCAACGAAAAGGGGAACATGCCTAATGTATTAGCATTAGGAATAGTGCCTAAGAGTCATTTATTTTTTTAACATAATAATAAAATATTTTGTACACATATTGTTTTAATCTTGACCAACCAATTTATAAGTAATCTATTTTATTATCGATTGGTTAAATATTATTTTTTTTGCTCTTTTGGATAAAGCACATATTTGGTGCTTCAAAACACATTTTATCTAGGGGTGGTATACCGTATCGTACCGAATTTTTTTGTCGATATCGTATACCATACTGAAAGTTTCGGTACAACAAAATTCATACCGATACCGTACCGAAAGTTTCGATATACCGAAATCCGGTATACCGAAATTTCGGTATGGCTTTCGGTCCATACCGATACCGTACCGTAATTTCAGTATACCGAATTTTATTTCGGTATCGGTGTATACCGAACTTATCGAAATACCGAATTACCAAAATATCGAAAAAATCTTGATATAACGATAAATACCAAAATACCGATTAAAAAAATACCGAAAATATCGATATACCAATATATAAATGAAATACCGAATTATTTTTGGTATCTCGGTATATACCGAAATACCGAAAATAAAATCATACCGTTACCGTACCGAAAATTTTCGGTACAGCACCATACCGTACCGAAAATTCGGTATACCGAAATTTTCGGCAATTTTGTTAATTTTCGGTACGATAAATTCGGTATTTCTGCATTTTGGTATATTTTGCCACCTCTAATTTTATCCCATCAAAGCACACATTCATACTTATTAATTCACATTTTTTTATTAACCCACCATGTAAATTCATTAATCAACATTGTTATTTCAATATCTCACATATTTTGTGATGTGTAAATTAATCAATCCTGATGGTAGGATAATTGTTAGATGGAAATATTTAGTTGTAGATCTATAGGTTATATTAGTACTAGGCACATGCCTAAGTTTAGGATCATTTACCCTTGATGCATAAACCAAACAAAAAACAAAATAATTTGGGTTGAGTTTGGGTTTGGCAATTTTAAAATCGAATCAAGTCGAATCAAAATAGATCTATTATATAAGTATATATGAATTATAAGGTAAAATACCCATTTCTTATATAATCCAATGAAAATGCGAATAAAAAATACCCATTGCCTATAAATGTATATAAATTTCAAAGTAAAAAATACTTTGTTGCCTGAATCTTAAAAAAAAAATTCTTTGTATACATAATAAGATAACTAACACAATAAGAAATTATTATAGTTGAATTTGTCGTTGTTGGGAGAAGATGTAGTAAAATATATTTAATTTCAATTATATTTATACATTGTTTATAAATTACTTATCTTTTGATTATTTTTTATGATTTATAAAAAATAAAAAATTTAATCTTGTGAGATCTTATTAAATATTTGATATGTATTTTTATAATATTAACTCCTTATATTGATTACGAATACTCCCTCTGTCCCGTTCAAAACTTAACAGATAGTGTATATTTGATATATTTTTGGTAATGATTGGTGTAAGAAATAATGATAAAGGTGTGGTGGAGATTAAAAAATAATATATTGATAGGGAATATGTGGTGGAGATTAAAAAGTAAAAGATGATTGTTTGATTTGATTATGTAAAAATGATAACTGTAAAATTTTTAAAAAGATAGAAAAAGATAAATATGAAATTTTGAGTGGGTCATGCACTAAGAATTAAAGATGTTAATACTTTTAAATGTCGGTCCAACTTTCTAAACATAAATTAGGAATTTTTTGGTCAAATAAATTGAAATTAGAGTTTATTACATAAATCGTCATTGTTGTTTGTCGGGTTTCACATGTTTAGTCCTTATATTTTTTTTTTCAGCAAGTCATGTCCTTGTGGTTTTTGATCCGTTACGGATTTAGTCATTGTGGTTTGTCGAGTTTCACGGGTTTAGTCCCTATACTTTTTTTCAGCGGGTCATGTCCTTGTGGTTTTTGATCCGTTACGGGTTTAATCCTTTGACCAATAATTCTGTTACTTGATCGTTAATTTAAAGGGTATTTTCATCTTTTCATATATATTTTTTATTATTATTATTATTTGAGTACGTTGCAAAAATCGTCCCTATAGTTCTTTATCATTTTTTTAAACTTTTTTATCTTTTTTTTTTAATTTTCGATTTCTTTAATTTTGGTTTTTATATTATATTAGTTTGATTTCAATTTATTTTTCAGCGTTTTTTTCAATTTTAATTTACCAATAAATAAACTAGTTAGTTATGAACCATCACAACTCTTAACTTATTTCGTAGTTATTTTGATTTTAATAAATACAAAAAAGTAGTAAAATATAGAAATTATTTTTTCAAACAATATTTTTCCAATGCGATTAATAGTACCATAATATCTAACAATTCAAAATAACCAAAAAAGAATTCAAAATCAAACGGATATATAAAAAAGAATCGAAACTAAAAAAACAAAAATTAAAAAAAAGAGATAAAAATAATTAAAAAATGATAAAAAAAGTAATAAAACGCAAAAACACAAAAATAAATAAAATAAAGAATTAATTACAAAATACTCTAATAATAATAAAATAAAGAGTTACAAAATACGCAAGTTGGTATGGTTGATTTTGTGCTTGATCGGTGCGGTGATTGAGGCGCGTGAACCAACGCGCTTGCTTCGGGGTGATCTTCTTCTGGTTTTGAAAATAGCTTGTTGCCACATTGTCTGTCTTAATTACAAAGTGACTCCGGAGCAAGTAATATCTCCACGTACGAAGACAATGGATGATCGCCATCATCTCCTTATCATGGACCGGATATCGTCGTTCCGTCTCGTTTAACTTCCGAGATTCGTACGCAACTGGACGCCCATCTTGCATTAAGACTACTCCAATGGTGTAGTCGGAGGCATCCGAGTGCAGTTCAAAGGGTTTCGTGTAATCCGGAAGTTTCAGCACCGGGTCATTCATGACCGCCACCTTCAGATCCTCGAAGGATGCTTGGCACTCGTCCGTCCATTCCCACGCAATCTTCTTCTTTAATAAGTTCGTTAATGGCGTTGCCCTCGCCGAATATCCCTCAATGAATCGCCGATAGTAGTTCACCAACCCTAAGAACGATTAGGGGTGTGCAAAAAACCCGATTAAACCGAAAAACCGCACCGCACCGTAAAACCCGTACCGAAAAAACCGATAAACCGCTTAAACCGACATATATGATTTTTATTTTTTATAAAACCGAAAGTTCGGTAACGGTACGATATTTGACTTAAATACCGAACAAAAAACCGTACCGTACCGTTATTTATATTAAATATTTTTATGATAATATATCATATATATAGTAGTTAAACACTCACATGAATATAGGAGTATAACAAATTTATTGAAGTTCAAGACACTTGTTTGTATTTTTTTTTATCCTCCAAAATAGTTGGATGAAAACTTTGAACATTAAATTAGTTACTATCTTAAGGTTATTGTGATTTTTTTGGTTTAACTATTATTTTGGATCAACTATTTATGGTACCTTATTGAACTAATTTATTCGAGTATTTTTGTCTTATTAATGCTATCAAGTATCAAGTGAAAAACCGAAAAAAAAAACGTACCGATGTAAACCAAACCGAAATACCGAACTACCGAACCGAAAAAAACCGTATGTTTATGGTATTAAATCATAATAAACCGAATATATTTGGTACGGTATCGGTTTTACCCTAAAACCGTACCATACCGTACCATGCACACCCCTAAGAACGACCGAAGTTCGGAGACGTTCTGAGGAGGTTCCCACTCGGCAATGGCCTGCACCTTCTTTGTGTCCATCTGAATCTTCCCTTCTTTCACCTTGTGCCCCAAGAACATCACCTCCGTTTGGGCGAACACATATTTCTCCAGCTTTACATATAACTCGTTCTCCCTCAAGACTCGGAACACTTTCCGCAGATGTTCAGCATGTTCATTCAAGGACTCGTTGTATATTACTATGTCATCCAGATACACCACAACAAACTTGTCCAAGAATGGATGAAATATCTTATTCATGAAAGTACAGAAAGTAGCAGGTGCATTTGTTAAGCCAAAGGGCATAACCAAGAACTCAAATGAACCATACCTCGTTACGCAGGTGGTCTTTGGTTCGTCTCCTTCTGCAATGCGAACTTGCCAATACCCCGACCGCAAGTCCAGTTTAGAGAACCACTTTGCCTTCCCAAACAATCGAACAGATCAGCCACCAAAGGTATTGGACCGACTAATTTCTTGTAAATCATATAAATTTCTAATAAAGTGATGTTATAATGATAATAATAATAATAAAAAATATAGGGACTAAACTTGTGAAACCCGACAAACCACAAGGACTAAACCCGTAACAGATCAAAAACGAGGCGTGGCCATTGAAAAGAAGTATAGGGACTAAGCGCATGACGGATCAAAACCACAAGGACTAAACTGTGACGGATTAAACCAAGGACTAAACCCACGAATAAAAACCACGAGGGCATGGCCAAATTTGAAAAAAATATAAGAAATTAGCACTTGTGGCCATGACACAAAGAGACGATTTATATAATTAACTCTTGAAATTGGTGCAAAGTGACTTCTGGCTAATAACAAATTGAAATTAATGCATTGAAAAATTGGGTTTCAAGGTATTCCACTTATACCTTATTTTCGCAAAAGTTCGAAAAATATAGAATGAAAATCTTAAAAAGAAAATGTTGATTAAATTTTGAAAAGAAAAACACTATCATGAAATAAAAAAAGTACTATCTCCGTCCATCAAAAATATGCATATTTTTATTTTTACTGGTCAAATTTTATAAACTTTGATCATAAGTTACAAATAATATATAAATAAATAATAATAACTTGTATGATTTGTCATAACGTGTATTCTCCAAATATTATTTCTTATAATTTTTATTCATATATAATTAAAATTATTAATGGTTAAAAATGTATTTAGAGACATCAATTAAAATTAAAATATGCATATATTTTTATGGACGGAGATATAGTACTAGTTTGTAGTAGAAAACTTACCTCAGCATCAAAAGCAAAGCGATTAATTCCCTTCCACCGATCCAAATCATAGGCAGTAAAATGTTTGCAGCAAGCAGAGGCCTGAAGATGATTAATAGTACTACTACCACTCCTCTTGTTCTTGAGTTTCTGCCCATTTTCAACACTGTAATAAGTGTCCCCCTGAATTCCCCTAACAAAGGCCACTGCATATCTACCAGCCACTAATGGGTCTTCGCCAGGTGTCTCCTGGCCTCTTCCCCATCTCGGGTCTCTAAATATGTTTATGTTTGGTACCCAAAATGTCATCCCTTTTGCCTGCCCTTCATTATACACTGCTCTCGCCTCTTTCCCAATAGCCTAGTATATAGTGTGTATTGTTGTGTCAAGAGTTAACACCTTTCGACCGGCGATCGCCTAGGAGGTCGGGCGACCGACTTACAGCCGAGCGTTCAAGGAAGAACTGCCGATCAGCGATCTGGCGACCTAGCCTTAGCCCGGCAGACAAGCATGAATCGGCCAGCCGAAGGTCCCAGGACAAGTCCCGGTGCCGAGCGATCAACATCCAATACGATCATCTCTCGGCGCCTGGCGGCGACACAGCGGCCGACTTATGGACGATCATCTCTCGGCGCTTTGCCAGGCCCTTGGTGGCCGACCAATGCCGACCTTGATGTTGGCCGAGAACGATCCTCGGTGTCGGCTAGAGCAGCCGCATCATGACGATCTGGGCCGATGGCCATCCAGTCGGCCAAGGCCGAGCCAGGCAGCACCACGTGCGAGATCCGCATGGCGGCCGACAAACCTCACCTACCTCACCTACCAACCGGGCGCGAGACACAAAGGAGGGCGGACAAGGCCCAGTGACCATGACTGTCACCCACCTTTCCTCTTGACAAAGTCCGAGAAAGTAGCAAAGTGGGACCTCTGTGACAAGATCTTAGGACGCGTCTTGGCTCCTCATTGGGCCATGCATTTGCATTTAGCCTTAGACTTTTGGCGGGCACGTGTGCCCTTTAGGACGATCGCCCATTACATTAATGGCCGAAAGGCGATCGCCACTAGGGACAAGCCACCTCAACCCCTATATAAAGAGGACACTGCACTTGGACACTTCTTGACTTCCTTCGGATTTCACGTCTGAAGCAAAATACACACACTTGGCTAACATCCAACTCTTGCTTGACTATCTTTCGGTCTTACTTCTCGGCTATCTCATCCAGCAGATCATCGGCGGGGACGAAGAACACCAAGCTTCGCTCAAGAGCCGGATTAACAGAATCTTTTTACACTCATTGTATTTAGATTTCTCCCATTAATACTTGTATCCACGAATATTCGTATTAATAACATCTCGCGAGAGCATTCAAGCCCGGGCCTAACAAACCCGGCAAATCTTGTTTTATTTATCTTCTCTCGGAAGTGCTCCCGCAATTGTTGTTTGTTGTCCGTCTCCAGCAGTATTTAATCTTCGGATAGATATTTTGGGCAACAACAATTGGCGCTAGAAGGAGGGGCCCTGAACCTTCGTTTTTACACCTACCGTCCCGAAGAACACTCACTGTTCTCGGGGCAGATACTTGAAGTGACACTTACTGCACTTCAAAGAAATCCTTCAGAAAACATGTCTTCCGCCTCCGCGTCGAAGAAAGCCGGACAGTGGCCGGACCCTGTTCCGTCCCGGTCAGAGCCACGGCCGATGGTGGAAGGTAGCCGCCGATCGAGACGCTCGATCCGTCCACGGACGGCCAACCGCTCGCTCGATCGGTTCGAACCAAGGCGGATCGAAGGGGCCCCTGGCCGTCTACGGGAGCGACGGAGTGCTCTCGACGCGCCTCCCGCTTCTCGCCCCCTCGGTCGTCGCCGGAAGTCAGCGGAAGCTCAAGGCATCATTGGCCGGCGATCGCGGGAGGCTCCGTCGCAAGAAGAGGCGCTCGCCAGTGGCACCTCTGTCTTCGATCGCACAGGCGGTGACCCGACACAGCTCACGGCGATCGGCCCCATCTACGAGGCAGCGGAGTTTGAGTCCGTCACCGGGAGCTCGGCTACCTAACTCCCGGAAGGCGGCTGGCCGTCGCACCCCCTCGCCGAATTGCCGAGGCCGGCGCGAGGCCGGAGATCGGTACACGATCGCCTCGGCTCCTGCTCCCAAGCCGATCTGCAAGCGACCAAGCCACGGCATTGGGCTGCGTCTGCGTCAACTCAATGACATGAAGGCGCTCCTGGAATCCGGGCGGGCGCGAAGGCGATCGCCGGGCCAGCGAGCCGCTCACGATCGACATCGAGCTCGCCCCGTGCGGACAAGATCGCTCCCGCAAACACCCGTGTACGAGGGCGATCGGACCCAGTGCACCTAAGGAAGTTCAACATCTACATGGCCGGGTGTGGGGCATCGACGCGACCAGTGCCGAATGTTCCCTCGACGGCTGGGCGACCTCGCCACCGGTGGTACACTTCATTGCCACCTCGGTCCATCGGCTCCTTTAACGGTGGCGCAAGTCTTCACGGAGTACTTCGCCACTGAGTCGTCCGGCCGAAGGTCCCCTCCGCATGATGCAAATCAAGCGGGGAGAAGAAGAGTCCGACTCGGACTACATCGGCCAAGGTGGACGTAATCATCCTCAATGGCGAGCCCATAAGCGATGAGACCGCCCTCTACGCGGTCTAGGAGGATTTCGGGGTTTTTCGCCTATGTTCGGGCATCTCACGAAGACCCAACCTACAACCTACGCGGCCTTAGGGCTAGAGCCGCAGATTTTCCGGCCGAGGCAAAGGTTCCTTCTTAGCTTTGAGCGGCGCGATCGGCGCCGGGCGACGATCTCCCGCCCGATCGCCGTCGTCGACCTACGAATAAAGCGTCGGCGATCGGCGGCGATCGCGATCTTCGGCCCGATCGCGATCATCGCGCTACATCATCGAAACCGGTGGACACGATCGCCATCTGATCCGGCATATAACATGACGGACTAAGGCATAAGATCGCCTCCACCGCACATCATAAAGCCATGGTCTGGCGGTCGATGGAACCGGCCGCCCGGCCATGCAAGGTCCCTCTCGCCGAGATCGCCCGCCCTTCGTTTAAATACGAGGCCGGCGTAGTCGAGGCTCTCCAACGTGTCGGTGGACACATGCCACAACCCCGTCTCAACGTACCGCCGAGGTCGGCCATCTCCATGGTGGCCGAGGTAGAAGCAGAGCTAACAAGCCGCGGGCGTGGAGTTGATTCATCCGACGCCCGCGCAAGGACTCCTCTAGACCAAGACCGCACGCCCTTCGTTTAAATACGGCGGCGCGGCTAACAGAGGACCCTCATAATAAAGTTAGTCACGAGACACTCATTGTCTTCGCGCACCAAGACGCGGTCATGGAGTCGGACCATCGATCTCCGCGACTGTGCACGATTCCTCAAACAAAGCGAAACCACCAAGTTTCCATGGGGGATCGGCCAATGTTGTTTTTGCAGGTACAAGACCTAAAGATAGCTAAGACTCTCGACCATGATAGCCCAAGTCCGTAATCATAAGTCAGCTCAGCAAGATCGCCCGTCCTCATCCTTACACGATCGCTCGGCCAAGAACCACCTCGCCCCATGTCTTCAACATAGGAGAAAGTGGGGGCAATTGTTGTGTCAAGAGTTAACACCTTCCGACCGGCGATCGCTGGGAGGTCGGGCGACCGACTTACTGCCGAGCGTCGAAGGAAGAAGCCGATCAGCGATCTGGCGACCTAGCCTTAGCCGTGAGACAAGCATGAATCGGCCGGTAGAAGGTCCTGAGACAAGTCCGGTGCGGCGATCAACATCCATACGATCATCTCTCGGCGCTGGCGACCGACTTCAGCGGCCGACTTATGGACGATCATCTCTCGGCGCTTTGCCGACCGACCCTTGGTGGCCGACCAATGCCGACCTTGATGTTGGCGAACGATCCTCGGTGTCGGCTAGAGACAGCGGCATCATGACGATCTGGGCGATGGCCATCCCGGTCGGCCAAGGCGAGCACGGGGCGGCACCCACGTGCGAGATCCGCAAAAGGCGGCGACAAACACATCACCTACCTCACCTACCAAGCTGGGCCGCAGACACTGCAAAAGGAGTGGCGGACAAGGCGGTGACCACGGCTGTCACCCACCTTTCCTATCGACAAAGTCCGCCGAAAGTAGCAAAGTGGGACCTCTGTGATGATACTTAGGACGCGTCTTGGCTCCTCATTGGACCGCTTACAGTGGCTACAGTGTAGCCTTAGACTTTTAGCGAGCACCCCATGTGCCCTTTAGGACGATCGCCCCATTACATTAATGGACGAAAGGCGATCGCCCACTAGAGGACAAGCCACCTCAACCCCTATATAAAGAGGACATTTGCACTTGGACACTTCTTGACTTCCTTGGATTTCACGCAATCTGAAGCAAAATACACACACTTGGCTAACATCCACTCTTGGCATGACTATCTTTCGGTCTTACTTCTCCCGGCCTATCTCATCCAGCAGATCATCGGCGGGGACGAAGAACACCAAGCTTCGCTCAAGAGCCGGATTAACAGAATCTTTTTACACTCATTGTATTTAGATTTCTCCCATTAATACTTGTATCCACGAATATTCGTATTAATAACATCTCGCGAGAGCATTCAAGCCCGGGCCTAACAAACCCGGCAAATCTTGTTTTATTTATCTTCTCTCGGAAGTGCTCCCGCAATTGTTGTTTGTTGTCCGTCTCCAGCAGTATTTAATCTTCGGATAGATATTTTGGGCAACAACATGTATATATATATAGGATCAGAGGAGAATGTTTTTATACTGTGAATCGAGAATAAATATGAATCATTAATCTGTGTATGATGTACGGTCCAGATTGGTTTATGCATACAATATATGTATTTCGTGCATGAAACTTGCAATGCATAAAAACTATGAGAATATTAAATTCTATTCATACGTTTTTATGAGAATAAATCTAGACCATCAATTTAATCAAGATCTATGAATTAAATTTATTCTTATTTCTTAACTTAAATATCATTCTCATATATATATATATATATATATATATAAAATATAATTGTGAAACAAATAAATAGGAAAAAAAATCTGATTTCCTTTAGTTTCTCTTTCTTTTTACCTGACCAACGCGGTACCAAAGCTGAGAATCGAAGGTGGAAGCAGAGAGGATGACTTGAGGGAAGCTGGTGGCGGCGGTGATTGTACCGGAAAATGAAATGCCACGGCCGTAGCCGGAAATACCGTGCAAGGCCTCCGAACACCACTCGTAGGCGGGGACACCGAGCCGTGGGATGGCCGGGGCGGAGCTAACCAGCTGAGATATCTTCTCGTCGAGTGTTAAGCGGGAGACAAGGTCCTGCACCCTTTCATGGATTGATAGTGTGGTCTGGCAGAATCTTAATGATTTTGTTTGCGGGCCACAGGAAAATAGAGGCTCGTCTGAATTTGCCGCAGAGAGGAGGAGTAGGAGGAGAAAGAGTGAGTTGGGCAGGAGCGTCAACAGTGTTGTCTTCATTTGATTGGTCTGGAAACGGGGAAGTGTTGGTGTTGTGAAAGATGAGTAGAGAGAGATTGTTGGAATACATATGTGAAGTGCTAAAGCTATTAGGGGATTCCTAATTATAATTAGAATATCTTTATCATGATTATTTTTTTTAAAAAAAAGTTGGATTTCCAATAGGTTATCATGTATATTAAAAAATTAAGTCCACAAATTTATTGTGGAGTCTTAATGACTTCAATTTTTATGTATTTTTATGTATAAAGTTAAATGATGGTAATGTGAAAGATGTAGTCTCTTCATATCTACAAAAAGAGTTATGCACATAATTATTGCTAAAAACTCTTCATACGCTCGTGAGTTAGGTTAGTTTTTTCATGATTCTCATAAGTTACATAGAGCATTCAACTTATGAGAAAGTATAAATAGGAGCAGTTGCTTCACTTTGGTCAGGGGTAACAGAACAGTCTATGAAGTGATCAAATTTGATGATGTCGATCACACTAATGGACATGTAACTAATGGATATGGTGATATGGATGCAAGTTCTTTCGATTTTTAACGATGCCAATAATTCTTCAAATGTATATTTGGTCAAGTGCTAAACTCGAATGGAAGTTGTTGTTCGCTTCATCTGTGGCATGCTCGGATCAAATATTTGTTTTAATGGTTTTCCTTATTTTTCTGTTATCAAATTTGCAAATTGTTGATGATGATATGCAAATTGCTTACGGTCTGCAGGTGCTTTGGTTGTTGGCTGCGATACTTGGTGTATAGTTGAATCCAAAATATCAACTTTGCATTAGTAAAAAATTGGCAGCGAGAAAGAAAAATAAAAAAGATATGTGAATTGCTTATGGTCTGCAGGTGATTTGATTGTTGTTTATTATTGTACATCAATACATCATGTCACGTTAATCTTCGTAGCATTTGAACCTTTGTCCATTGCCTTATCAATTCAAAGATTAATATATATACAACATACTCTGAAAGCTACATTAATGCATGCATATTTGCTATTAATTTTCTCAAGTAATATCTTATTTTTTGGTCCATATTGCATGGATGATTTTAGTGTCAGTTACAAACATTTGATCTTTTCTTGACATTGTTGTAATTAAAATCTTAAGGATTGATCAGTTCATTCAGTTGTAGTAAAATCATAAGTATGAATGGAACTCCATTCGTGACTCAAAGTTTTTAAAATTAATTTAAAGGTAATGTATATTTTAATTTTTGTTTTTGTGTGTGTAGGTATATCCCCACAAGGAATAATACATTAAATATGATAAAGAGGCGTAGGGCACGACGAGTTGGTCAAGAAGGTCGTTCAAGACGGGTTACAACGAAGATCATAGAAAGAAAGATTCGAACGTAGAAAAAATTGATCCCAAACGGGGACTCATCAGTAGGTTTTGATGGATTGTTTAGAGATACTACTGAATATATAGAGTTTACAAATGGGAATGAGACTCATAAATTCGTAATGACTTTGATTGTTCATTATATTGATTTATAAAATCACAATGAAGATATGTTGTATGATAATATATGATGATCACATGATTTTCTGTAGTTAAGCTAAAGAATCATTTTTTAGTTTGTAATATCAACTTTAGTGGTTTGATTTTATTCCAAGATTGATTCATGCCTATAATATTGATGGTTTTTATTTTTGAATGATTATAATTTCATTCTTTACTTCTCTTTTATCTGTTATTGATCACATTATTGGTTTAATCGTATTATTTACATGATGTAATGTATGTGTCGATTTTCGCGATGTCTATAACATGTTAATCAAGTTGATGTTTTTGTTAGCATAGGTTGTTTGTTTGTTAAGATTAGATTGTGATGATTTGATTATTAAGTTATTTAGTTTAGTCTGTTTGCGTTCTTGAATCTTTAGTTTTTATAGAATTTGGAGCATTTTGATAGTTAATTAGTGTTACTTTCAAGATTTTGGTGAGACCCAATGCAAATAAGAAACCAAACACAATTTAACAGTTACCTACGGCCAAATGCAAGTAAGAACACAAATACAATAATAAACTTAGCTCAGGCCCAATGCAAATAAACGAAGCCCAAAACACTAACGATTCACGTTAGTAAAACAAATAAATACTTTTCTTATAGTTATCACCTTGAATAATGAATATAAAGAAAAAACTGCATAATTTTTGCTCGAACCCATTTGTAAATTATAATAACAAATTAAAAAAGTTAAGTTTAAAACATAAGCAAGAGTTCAATAGTTTATCGAAAAAAGAAACCGGTGCAGCACACGAGTCTAAATGCCTCCTATCATTAAAATGTAAATTTCTACAATCATAAATTTTCAGTATCTATAAACTTGATAATTTATTCTTTGATGGCCCATATATTCTCCAATATATTTTTTTATTTTCAATAAAGATTTGTGTGTAAGTTTTTATTCATTTACTAATTATTATTTTAAAATTTATATATAATAAGTAAATAATAATAATGGGATGAAATTTTTAAAAATCATCTTCACACTCACCATCCTTCTGAATGATCGAACTCAAATACTTGAACTTATCCGTACGAGGTACGATCTGATCCGCAATCATAACCTCTACATCTTCCTCGTTGGCCTCACCACTAAAGTTACACCAGAGATACTCGGTTTTAGACCGGCTCACACGCAAGCCCTGGGATTCTAATTTAGACCTCCATAGCTACAACTTCGAGTTCACCTTCCTCCTCGACTCCGCCATTAACACAATATCGTCAGCAAAAAGCATGCACCACGGGACGCCATCTTGTATCCCCCGCGAAATGACGTCAAGGATTAGAGCGAAGAGAAAAGGGCTTAGCGCCGACCCCTGGTGTAGCCATATCTCAACCGGGAAATACTGGGTGTCACCAACTGGGGTTCTAACGCACGTCCCAGCTTGGGAGTACATGTCTTGGATCGCCCTAACGAACGGTAACGACACCCTGCTCTCTATTAGGCTCCTCCAAATAACATCGCGCGGAATGCTATCATAAGTCTTCTCTAGATCTATGAACACCATATGGAGGTCCATACGCCGCTCTCTAAACTTCTCCAAAAGGCGTCTGACGAGACAAATGGCCTCAGTCGTAGACCTCCCCGGCATGAAACCAAATTGGTTCTCTGAGATCTCAACTTCTCTTCTAACCCTGCATTCCACCACTCTTTCCCAAAGTTTCATAGTATGACTGAGGAGTTTAATACCCCTATAGTTACTACAACTCTGAGCATCGCCTTTGTTCTTGAAAAATGGCACGACAATACTATGCCTCCACTCCGTCGGCATCTTAGAACCTCTGAGGAGGATGTTGAGCAATTTCTGCTTGCCTGAACTCCGACTTCCCCCAGACAAAGCCACACCTCAATAGGGATCTGATCCGGGCCTACAGCCTTAGCTATCCCCATTTTTATTAGGGCACACTTCACTTCCTCCTGCTGATGCTCTCACAGGAACTAACTAAAATCGAAAAACAAACTGAAGGAAAAAAAGCAGGAAAAAAATATTCGTTTATATAACAGAGATTCAAAATTCAGAGCTAAAATATATTTATATTTATCTAGAAAATATAACGAAAGTCTGATGTGCGTTTTTTGTAGATGAACATATAAAAAAGGGGATTTGAAAATAGCTGATTTATTAGACTCATTTAAAAACAATGAAACCAAAAATGTTGAGGAGTAATACAGACAATTAGGTTGAACAGCCTGCATACAGAAAACAAAATTGAAGTTTTGAAAGAGGACAGGAAAATCCCTCTGCAGACGAGGAAGAAATCGTGGCAGCTGCAATCTAAACATGATAAAATGTACAAATACATAAATCCAAGATGGAAAAATTAAAGTGGAAGTAATATTTGCAGCAAAATTTATAATTTTATACACGCGAAACAGGAAAGAAAGAAGACAATTAGATATCTAAAGTTTTGAGGGAGGGCAAGAAAACCCTTCTGTAGATGGAGAAAGAAATCATGATAGCTGCAACCTAAACACGATTAAAAGTACAAATACAGAAATCTAAAATGGAAAAATCAAACCGAGAATAATATTTGCAGCAGATTTTGTAATCTATTGCATGCGAAACAGGAAAGAGAGAAGAGAATTAGAGATCTTATCTCTAGAAGAGTGTACATGCAAAGAAGGTGAGGCAGGCGAGTGGGAAAGGAGGCTGCTGTGCAGGGCGACGTGGAAGAAGCGAGAGATGGCGGTGGGAAACTAAAATAACAATAAAAAAGAATAGCCGCCGTCAGAATTCTACAAATCAAATCTCCTTAAATTTCACCAATAAATATGGTGTTGTTGTAATTAATGTATTTACTAATGAATAACCTTTTATCGCGAAATTACAGATGTGTCTTATAAATAAAGAACTTTTGGCCCGTAAGAATCTACATATTATTAACCTTCTTTTTGATTCTCTTTTTTCTTTCGTATTTTATAACACGTTATCATTGCGATCTTTCTGAGTAATTTTTTTCTCTCGATTTTGAAATCGGAAAAAAAAAAAACGCAGCAACTTTTCTGTGCGAGATCGCGCTAAAATCGCGATTCCCGTTTTGTTAGCGTCGGATCATCATGAAATTTTTACGATATCTTCACGACAAGCGGATCTACAAATTCAACGGTGGAGATCGGATTCTAAAAGCGTATTGCATACATAAAAAAAAGTCGAGCGAAATAGTCTTTTTTAACATTGGTGAAAGGTATTAATTATTTACTCCTTCAAAACTTTCTTGCGTATGATGATTTTGAGGAAAAATATATTATATTTAGTTATTAAATTTTATATTTTTGTGTGCATCATATATAAATAATATATATGATAACCTCAAAATTTATTATCAAATCATATTCCTCTTTTTAGGAAGAAACACGATTCAACAATACTTAATAATCAGAAGATTATTAAGATAAAAGATTTGTTGTAGTCCTTGAAGAAGGACAACGTTATCTCGTCATATTCTAGTTGAATATGATGTGTTAAATGAAGAACACTATGAGATCTAATAATTTGTGCAATTCCTAATGAAAATACAAAATAATATTCTGAAAAATATTGTAAGTCTTTCTTGAAGAAATATTTATTTTAGTTTAGTTATTTGAGCCTTGATTAATTCTCGTACTATTTTTTTTCCTTTGTATATTCAATTATGGATATTAAAATTATTGCTCCCGAAGTAGCACAATTAATTGTAATATTCTTGAAGAATATTACTATTCTAAATGAATAATTCTTATTTATACATGAATTATGTGATGATACAATATTCCTGAAGAATATTGATTTGTTATTTATAAATATAATAGCATAATTAAATCATTATGCCCTTGATGTAGCATGATATTATCCCTGAAGGAAAATATAACCTATATCTCAAATAAAAAAAATTAATATGATTTGAGAATATCCTCTATCGAGATTGTACAAGATATGATATACTCTACAATCATAATCCGACTGTGCTCCAATGATAGCAAGATTAGTAAGTGGTCGAATATTCCTATCAAGTTGTTCCCGGAAGTGAACAATATTAAATTAAAAACTTCAATATTACATGGCTCAAATTTTATCTCCCGAAGTAGATAAAATTTAGAGTTTATCCTTATAGGAGATAATTATTTATAAATTTTATCTCGTGGAGTTGATATATCAACGGTTAATTATAAGGACACGAAAATGATAATCTTAAGATTATATGTCAATATATAATCTTATATATTGTGTAGTTTAATATTTTATTCTCTCTTATGATATATTGTGAGTTTTTATCAATATAAGATATGATGTCATACCTGGAGTATGATTTGAATTGATCGTTGCTATATAATTAGTGATAAAAGGGTCAAATATCCTGAAGATATTTGTATCATTCAAATTCTTGGCTTATATTGTTTCTTCTTTTTGTGAATAGAATGCCAAGTTATTGGGATTAAATAGTGGTCATAATTTATTGTCTCATCAAAGTGCAAATATGCATGATATCTTTAGAATGATACTTTTCGTATGAAAAAAAAAGGTAGTGCTAAATTTATTGACAGTTCATGAAGAACCACTAAATTTCTTCCTACAGGGTCGAAGATTTTGCACTATTATCTTCTAAGTATCGATAAATCTATGGATTTCTAAACTATCGCTTGAAATATGTATGATTCCGCGATAACAAGTGAGACAAATGACATATACAATTTCTGAAGAAAAGAAATTGGTATTAGAAAAAAAAATCAATGTAAATAATATTCACCACTTATTAGACCAGAAGTCTATTAATCCCAATACTTTCAATATTTACATATTTAAATTTACGTGTTTGGTGTTAAAGTCTATTTATATTATTTTTATATATTATTTAACTATATGTTTATTTATGATATATATCCTGAAGATATATTAATACAAATTCACACATATTGTATGATAAATATCACAAATTACTAGTAAATATCATGAAGTACATTTATACACTTAAAATTGTATTATTTTGAGTTGACCAATTTTCATCAACATCTTATAGATGTTGGATTAATTGCATAATAATTATTGCACTTTCTTCTGGAAGAAGAGTAATAACGATAGTTATTATATATTATATTGATGATGATACTTGTATCATTGATATAAAATTATTTGTAATGATTCTTTTAATACATTACATTAATATATTTTCATGGTTTCCTGAAGAAACATGAATTTGTAATTTTAATAATCCAGAAGATTATTAAAAAGAAATTGTTGATGTTCTTGATAAAACACAACGATATATAGTCATATTTTTATGATAGTATTTATGATAAACACGTTAATTAAAGTTAATATTCCTGAAGAATATTAAACAAAAAAAAGGCATTATTTTGAATATTTTCTATATGGCCTTGTGTTATTGAATTGCTTTTATTATCACCACATTGATATAAATTGTTGCTCATGACGTAGCACAATTAATACTTTTAATTAATATCTACATACTCTTTAGAGTAATTTATATTTTGTGTGTTATATGCTTATAAATTGTTGCTCCCAAGGTAGCATAATTGATACTTTTGAAAAATATCACATACTCTTGATGAGTACTTCATATTTTCGGTAATATATGATTATCTTTGATTTAAATTGTTGCTCCTGAGTTAGCACAATTAATATTTTGAAGAAAAATACATGCTCTGGAGAGCAATTTACATTTGAAGTTGCATGTATTTATTTCAAATGAAAAATACATAACTTTATGTCATATTGATTCGTTCAATTTCTACTTGAGGAATGGAAAGACAATCCCCGAAGGATTGGTATAATTTCATATGGCAATATTCTTATTGTCGGCTCTAAAAGGAGCTTTATTCAATGAGTATTGAATTAATTATAAGCGATATAATATTTTATCCAATGATCATGTTGCGGCAATTTCAAATTCAAGTATCCATATCAAAGGCACAATATTTGAGTCACGCCCTCATTATTAGTGCACCTCCTGAAGAGGATTGATTTGATAATCCAATCCCAACTATCTCCGACATTAGAGGGAGATATGAAATATAAATAAGAGAAAGTCGGAAAATTCTCATTGGGTTGGATATTTAAATTTACGCACTATGAACTCGAAGTTCAACAAGTTATTGATTGCCAAATGAGTGATGAAATCTCATATACCAGTTGTATATGTACCATAAAGAATTAAAGTCGAATGTGAACGAAATATATTTGTTGATACTCCTCGACGCTAGAAGCGTGAGAGACGTATTCTTTATTGGTATTAAAGATAAAATTCGCGGAATACAAATAGATTAAACTACAACATCACTTCAAAAACCTCCTGAAGAGGATCGTCCCGAAGATGTGAATCTCAATACCTTAATTTGCACGTGCACTAAATAATTACAGTATTGGATTATGGGACGACCAAATCAAATGTTATGGGAAATGTTGAATATTTGATTTTGTTGAAGTTGTCATTGACTTTGTGAATATGGGAGAATTGTTTATAAGAATGATAGTTGTCGACAACACTTTGTGTCTCAACAATTGCTAGTGGAGTGCCTGAAGCACTAAATAAAATATAAGCAATTGAGACAAAGCTTAACTCGCAAAATAAAATAAAGTGGTGAAAGATAAGCGATATTAGTATATCAAGAGTTTAAGCGCATACCCAAAACATATTCTCCCGTTGGCACTAAATTTCGTCATTTAATATACATATGACAATTATTATGAATATAGATATTCAATTAGTGATGTCATCACCACATTTTTCTATGGGTCATTGGACGCGAATATCTATATGAAAGTCCCTGACGGACTTGAGGTTCCTAAAGTAATAGGAACGTGAAATTCGCAACATGTACTATTTTGAGTTATAAATATTTATACATTTTGAAATAGTCTGGTGGATCAACCGACTAAGTGAATTCCTCCTGAAGAGGATATATGTGAATTATTTGAACTCGTGTCTAAATACAAGTTCAAAATGAAAAACTTAGATAAAACTAAGTATTAGTATTGTCTCGACTTGTAGATCGAGCATATATGATGGAAAGGTTTTAATCCATTTAGCTACCTAAAGGTTGTCTTACCACTTGAAGTGGATACCGACTCATATAGATCTCAAGAAAATAACAAAGATATAAGAGGACCAGAAGTTCCGTACTTGTATGCTATTGAATCATTACATCATCAGGCCTGATATACAAATTGAAGTTAACATGCTAGCAAAATTTAATATTTCTCCAAGAAGGAGAATGTGGAATGGTGTTAACCATATTGGTTTATTACATGAAAGAGATCGAGATTCGATATTGGTGGCTATTAGGGATTATGATTTCATATTTGTTCCCATACTGCCTATTTATTATGATGATAAATATTTTTCATTTATGTGTTGCATATAATGTTTGGGCAAGTAAGATGAAACTTATTTCCACACGAGCTTCAGAAGAGCAATAATGATAATCTAGCAGATTTATTCACTAAATCTCTCCATGTCTGAAAATTATATTCATGGTATTGGAGTGCAAGATTGTTATCTTGAGGGGGAGAAGTGATAACTTTTAAATTAGCTTGAAGATTATGTCGACCCTGAAGGTCAAAAGGTCCTGAAGACCAAATGGTTGTACTCTTTTTCCCTTTCTAAGTTTTTTTCCCACCGGGTTTTCTTAGTTAAGGTTTTTAACGAGGCAACCAATGCAACACATGAGCAAATTTATAATGTGTACTCTTTTTCTCTATCGGTTTTTTCCCACAGGGTTTTTCCGAAGGAGTTTTGATGAGGCATGAACATCATAATATTCAAGAGGAAGTATTGTATGAAGACGATATCACTTGTATCTCAAAGGTAGATACATCAAATATTCACTTAAGTGATTAATTGGCGAACTTATTCACAAAGACGTTGCCGACATCAACATTCAGAAGACTAGTACACAAGATCGGAATGCGTTAACTCAAAGATCTTATGTAATCGATTTCAGGGGGAGTAGCTGTACTCTTTTTCCTTCGATCGGGTTTTTTCCCACTGGGTTTTTCCGACAAGGTTTTAATGAGGCAGCATGTATTAAAGGTCATTCAAAGGGGAGTGTTGTAATTAATGTATTTACTAATGAATGACCTTTATACCCCTGAAACCCTAGATGTGTACCTATAAATAAAGGCTTTTGGCCCTCATAAGAATACACACATTATTCTTCTTCTTTTTCAATTTCTCTCTTTTTCTTTCATGTTTATAACATCTCTTATTAAAGCAATAATATTTTATGTGTGTCTTAGTGTGTAAGTTATGCATTCTTCTATTTAAGGTAGAATTATGCCTACTACAATGTAATCTCTATCTATATACAGGGACATTATTAATGAGAATATAATTTTTCCTACTTTTCTGTTTCAATTATTTTACATTCAACACATTATCTTGCCTTCAACACATTATCAGCACGTTGATAAAAAAAATCGTCCAAAACTATTGAGAATTTCGAAAAAAGAAAGAAAAATTGATTTTTTTCGGAAACCCTAATTTTCGACTTCATCTTCTCCAATCTTCCCCACCACCGTCGCTGCAAAGCCTCCATTCCACACCAGACCAGAGCCGCCGTTGTCCCGCCATCAGATCCAACATGCGCTCGTCGGACTCATCCGTAGGACCACTGCTTATCAGCAGTCAGCACAAACCTATTCCGAAGCACCTGGTCCAACCACCAGATCGGCCCGTCGTGACTGAAGCTCTGGGGAACCAGACCACCACGACCAGACTCGTCCCGCACCTCGTGAACCGGACCCGCGATCTAAACACTCAGTCTGTCACAGTTTGAATCACAGCCATAGACGACCAACCTAGTTGGATTCAAGCACCTCCATTCCCGCAAAGTGCCTCTGATTATGCCTGTGACCCAACCCGCAACCAGTCCAAGTCCAACGCGATCCAGAACCAGAACCCAGCTCGTATTGGCCTTGTTGCCCAATCTGAAATTGAACGCAACCTAGCCTATTATTCTAGCCCCCGGTTCGAAGATTTCAGGCCAGACATGATTCGCTGAACTGTTGCTGCCCGGCTCGACCCGATTCGAGAAATAGATTTTACCTACTTCCAATCGCGAAGAAGTGAGCCTGGCGAGTGGGACCAAGAATACAATTTTATCTGAAAAACTGAAGGAAGTACTTTCCACACGACGAATGGAACGAGGAATATATTTTCATCCAAACAAATTGACGGTATGCTCTATGAAAGAATCATGTCTTTCCTATAAGGTACACAATCTGAATAACCGTATTATTTGTAACGTGTGCAATTTTACATGCTTTAATTTATTTTGTTGCATATTTATATTCCATAAATTTATTATATTTATGCATATTTAACTAATTAAAGCATGATGCATAAATAATTTTAATTAAATCAAAGTAAATTGATTAAAGCAAATTAAATTAAAATGTAATTCACGTGAACTAATACATATTGCGGCATAAGAAATCCACTGGATTGCATAATATGTGTATAGATATATTTCTATGATTATGTGACTATATCTATAAATATACATATATTTGCATGCATATATAAATATCGAATGCAATTAGGCTTTATATTAATAAATTTTAGAAAACTTCTTTCTTCTGCCTGTATCATATAGAACTATAATAAAGCAATTTCATGGGTAGTTCTGAAATAGCATCGAAAGTGATTTTGACCATATCTTGGTTCCGGAAAATAATACGCTCCCATTATAGAAATTTTACATGAAAGTACTCATGGAAAACTGTGAAAATTCATTTTTCTTTGTACCAAGATAGCTGATCCAACTCGTCTCAAATTTGATATCTTGGACTCAAAAGGGCATGAGTACCATAAATGGGATTCTTACATCGAGACCAAATTTATCCCTAAAGAATATAGCGGTACGCTCCTTAACACCACAAATCAAGCATCGTCTGATAAGATAAAAGCGAGTGCACATATGTTTCTTAGGTGATACATCGTGTAATACCCGGTTGTAATTCATTCATTATCATTCAGTAATTATCATCCAGTAATTGTCACTCAGTAATTTTCACTCATTAATAATTATTCATCACTCATTATTCATTCATCTGTATTCTTCTTTGGCATAATTTAGCCGTGTATCAGTTACCGATCGTCATTCATCTCCGTTTGAGAATCGAGACGAGAGTATTATCATAATAATCGTGATTGGTAGTCTTGCGTTGAAAATATCGCCTATTTCATGTTAATGGATTTAATTGCATTCATACAAGTATTGTATGTCGAATCATTCGCCTTTTGTAACGAGAAGACGGAGTTGTCGGATTTTTGTCACTTCCAGCAGTGAGTTACGGCCGTAACTAATCAGGCATTACGGCCGTAATATGCTTTCGTTGGTTTAAGGTTGTTTTGGCCGAAGGTGAGATACGGCCGTAAGGAAGGGCAGGCTACAGCCGTATCATGCGTTCGTCAGTTTAGAGATATTTTGGAGAAGGCCAACTTACGGCCGTAAGATCTTCCAGGTACGGCCGTAAAGATGGAAGTTACGGCCGTAAATGAGGTCTTGTTATGGCCGTAAGCCGAGCAGCTTGGAAATAATGTTTTTCTGACGAGGCTAAGTTACGCCCGTAAGTAGGGCTTTGTTACGGCCGTAAGGCCGTTGACCTTGGAAGTTACGGCCGTAAGAGAGGTGAGTTACGGCCGTAACTCGGAGCTGTATTTAAAGGATTGAACGGCAATTTTATGCTCATTTCACCACTTCTTCATCTTGGTTCCGAGAGAGAGAGTTGGAGGGAGAGATTTTTCATCATCAAACACTTGTGTGTTCGGATTTCATCATCTTCATTCGTTTGTGAAGCTTGGATAGTCGATTTAACACGTGTTCATCGGATCAAAGTGTTTGGATCTTTAAAGGTAAATTCTTTAACATCTTGGATTTTGGTTTTGTGTTGAGATATGATATTTTGGACATTATAATCATGTTGTATGAAGAGATATACATATGATTATGAGTTTATATAAATATTCATTGGATTATTGAAGGATTATTCAAGAACACTTTGAATATTGAGTTGGATTTGGGGGTTTTCGATTAGTTGTTGTTGAAATCACGAATTGGATATTCATATTGGATTATTGATTGTATTGAAGATGTTTTGTTGGATTGTATCGCTCTTTGGAGGTTTGGAATTGGTATAATTAAGGATTGGTTGCAAACAATCGAAGATTGGTTACAACGTGTTTGATATAATGCCCCAATGAACTTGGTTTAGTCGTATCGACGTTTTGAGTTAGTTGTAATCGTGTTTGGTTTGTATATTGAACGGATTATTGGTAATTGTGTTATTCAAGGTTGTTCGATCGACTGACACCTTATTTAGAACGTTTGTTTTCTTCACCGGTGTTGTGTATGTTAATTCTTACTCGGTTAAAGGGATACTCATTCCTTATGTTGTTGTTCATTCATACATGTAATTCATTCATAATATGTCATTCATGTCGAAACTTGTAATTATCAACTAATCATGTAACTCACGAGTAACGACGGTTCCAAATCATTTCATTGAAGCTATCACTCGTTGTATCATTATTTCATCTCGGTGAGTCGTTCTTTATCATTGTCGGATTTTATTCATTATCTCTCATCTTGGTCGCTTTTGTTCTCGTGACCTTTTCGGGATTGTATTACGTTGCCGGGTGGTGAATGTGTGGAATTTTTAGTCGGGCATACGATGGTCATATGTATATGCGGGACTCCGGATACATTAGACTGTGCACACGGTAAAGTACCTCCGTGAGACTAATTAGGCCAAGTTGCGGGTGTATATGCGGGACTCCGGACACTCGGCTACTTGTGTACTTACACATTCCATTCGGGCGTACTATGATGCCTCATTCAACTCTATTTCTTAATTCACTCATGTGATTGTTGTATATTGTTTAACTCTTGAGGATTGTTGTTCTGTGTAACCGACCCCGTTGGGGAACATTGTTTTCAGGTCATGGCAAGGCAAAAGCACGGGAAGAGAACGTTGACGGCGAGGAGTCCCAGTGATACTAGTAGGCGGCCCCAGTCCTTTCCAGTCATTTCATGTTTTCTTCATCTTAAATTCCGCTGCAGATTTCCGTTTGGATATTTATTTTCATTCAGAGTTGTATATTTTATCTTCATATAAAATATACATGTATTCGGTATTGTCTTGGGTGTGTTGTACTTGAAACTCCTCATTGGAGTAATCGATGATATAATGTGGTTCGGTACTACAATTATATTATTTAAGTCATTAATATTCATTCACCTGGTGGGTCCCAGTTGGGGGTCCACGACACTGTAATAGTCGCCTAGTTTGGGGTGTTACAGAGTTGGTATCGGAGCGTGGTTTTGAATACTACCTTCCGAGTCATGTCTTATTGAAACCATCGTCATCAGACTAGTATCATTGGACTTTCGCGTCACGTGTGACCTGTGCAAATGCCAAGCCCCTCAGACCCAAAGAACAGTAATATTTCTGACGCCATGGTATAATTTCTAGCATAAGAATCACTCATTCATCATTCAACAATCAATAATCCTCAATCATCATTTTCAATTTTGATCATGTCGATCATGTTAATTCATTAATCACTCAGTTCATTTCATTGCTCATTTGTTGATCGTAAGGATCGTATCATTAATCATGTTAACTTGTTCAAGATAATCGTTTCAAGAATTTCATCAGATAATCACGTCACCTCAGTTGATCATTCATGTAATCATTGTGTTGAGCGCGTATGCTCATTTTCATCATTTCATAACGTAATCATAATGTGATATTCATGCGAGATATATAATTATCATGTGACTTTCCCACTTCAGTATGGAAAGAGCTGGGGGAAGAGGCCGCGGTGCGAGCCGTAACCCGAGAGCTCGTGTGAATACACGCGCGAACGCGAGGAATAATGCCAATTCATCGAGCAGCGACGCTTCCACTCATTCACCCGGAAATGATCATTCACTGTCAGGGAGTCGTACCCGGGACACAGCTCAATATGAAGGTGTTTGGGTTGATCCACTCGCTTTTATGCAGGGAATGATGGCCCAGATGACACAGATGGCACGCCTCATGGAGACGATACAGAACTCAGCTACTCAAAATCAGCAGGCTCCTACGCTGCCACCTCAGAGGCACGAGAGGAGTGTGAGCAATATTATTGGCAACATCTCTCACCAAAGACCACCTACTTTTGAGGGCTCATATGAGCCAGCAGATATTGTTCATTGGCTTGAGCATTTCTAGAAGTTGTTTGCTATGGTGGAGTGTCCCGAAGGGCACAAGGTTTCAGTTGCGGCTTACTATCTAGGTAAGAGCGCTCATTCATGGTGGTTATCGTTGAAGCCCACCGACGGATCTTGTACTTGGGATCAATTCAAGACTCTCATGATGGAGAGGTATTATCCGGCCCCACTCAGAGAGGCCAAGTTGTCATAACTACTCACTCCCGACCCATCAGTGGACGATGATGTTCTCGCCATCGCCGAGAAATTTCAGGAGCTACTTCCTTTCGCCTCATCTATTATTCACTCCGAGGCGGACAAAATCAGATATTTCAGTAAGAGGTTGAAATCTCGTATCCGGATGCAGTTGCTTAATCATAACTGCACCACCCTGGCCGAATTTATCGAGAAAGCTCTTACTTATGAGCTTATTACTAAGGAGATTGCTAAGCAGCAACTTTCATCTGCTAGCAAGAAATCAAAGAATCGTAGTTGGTCCGAAGGCAGTCAGGCCACTTTCAAGAAGTCTCGTGCGGGCCCTATTTTTTCTGGGCGACCTCCTTTAGCGCCCAGACCTGCAGAATCTCAGTCTCGAGCGGCCAGTTCGGCCATCACCTGTTACAACTGTGGAGAACAGGGCCATTTCAGCACTAAGTGTCTGAAGCCGACTATCACGTCCAACGATCATGACCGCTGGGCATTCGCCCGTTTCGCCAAGAGACTCCGTGCTCGCCCGACATATCGAGCCCGATCGGCTATTCAGAATCAGGCTACTCAGTCAGCATCATTTAAAACGACGGGAGCAAACAAAGGCGGAGCCAAAAGCTATCAGGCGGGAGCGTCCGGTTCGGGGGCCGGCAAGCCCCGAATTTATGAGATGAAGAGGACCGACGATCCGGAGGCCCGAATGATCTCAGGTACACTCGAAATTCTATCTCAACCTGTGTGTACCCTTTTTGATACTGGTGCATCGCATTCATTCATTTCCGAGTCATGTTTGAGTAGACTACGTCTGGGTAGTGCTACTAGTTGTGAGCCTTATGTCATTGGTCTACCTGACGGTAGAAGAATTATTGGAAATAGTGAGATCCAGAATTGTCCGATTCAGCTTCATGGCCGTGTATGGCTAGCAAACCTGATCGTGGTAGATTTACCGAGAGACGACGTTATCTTGGGTATTGATTGGATGGATCGTCACGATGCCATCATTAGTGTCCGTAAGCGTATGGTCATTATCATTTCAGATGATGGAGTCGAATGTGTTTTTCAGGGAGGCAATCCTAGTTGTTTTGGTAGAGTTATTAATATGATGAAAGTAGTGAAATTACTCAGTCAGGGGTGTGTTGGTTATTGGTGCTATATGACCAAGACCTAGAAATCACCAATAATGTTGGCGGATATTCCGGTAGTGCGAGAATATGCCGACGTATTTCCAAACGAGTTACCTAGTTTACCCCCACAGAGAGATGTGGAATTCACGATTGAGTTGGATCCCGATACGTCTCCAATATCGAAGGCACCGTATTGGATGGTCCCAACTGAAATGCAGGAGTTGAAGAATCAACTCGAGGAATTATTCGAGAAAGGTTATATTCGACCGAGTGCGTCCCCGTGGGGAGCACCAGTGTTATTCGTCAAGAAGAAGGACGATTCATTTCGTTTGTGTATTGATTATCGGGAATTGAACAGGGTGACGATTAAGAACAAATATCCTCTACCCCGTATTGATGATCTTTTGGATCAACTTCAGGGAGCTTCAGTATTTTCCAAGATTGATTTAAGATCTGGATATCATCAGTTGCGAATTCGAGAGTCGGATATCGCTAGAACGGCGTTTCGAACACGCTATGGTCATTATGAGTTTGTGGTAATGCCGTTTGGGTTAACTAATGCACCTGCGGTGTTCATGGAGTTAATGAATCGAGTCTTCATCGATTATCTGGATCAGTTCGTGGTTTTTTTCATTGATGACATTTTGATTTATTCTCGTGATCGAGAGGAGCACGAAATTCACCTTCATCAGGTTCTCGACGCGTTGAGACGAGAGCAGCTCTATGGAAAGTTTTCCAAATGTGAGTTTTGGATGTCCGAGGTGACATTTCTCGGACATGTAATTTCATCATACGGAGTTCGTGTCGACCCTCAGAAGACGGAGGCGATCCGAGATTGGCAACCTCTGAAGAATATTAAGGAAATCCGAAGCTTTCTCGGATTAGCTGGTTATTATCGGCGATTTGTGGAAGGATTTTCTAAAATTGCTCAACCCATGATGAACCTTTTGCGGAAGGATAAGAAATACACGTGGTTCGATGCGTGTCAGTAGAGTTCTAAAGAACTCAAGGGCTATTTGATTTCAGCACCTGTCCTTTTCTTACCACAAGGGACGGAAGGATTTGTGGTTTATAGTGATGTGTCCGGACACGGTCTCAGATGTGTATTAATGCAGAACGGGAAAGTTATTGCCTATGCTTCACGGCAACTTAGACCTTATGAGGTCAACTATCGGACCCACGACCTGGAGCTAGCAGTCGTAGTTTTCGCGTTGAAGATTTGGCATCATTATCTTTATGGCATTACCTATAAGATATTCACCGATCACAAGAGTTTAAAATATATATTTACTCAGAAGGAGTTAAATATGAGACAGAGGCGGTGGTTGGAACTAATCAAAGATTATGATATCGAGATCCTGTACCACCCGGGTAAGGAGAACGTGGTCGCCGATGCTTTGAGTTGTAAGTCCGTTCAGGAGCAAATGCTTACTCGTTTAAGAGTTCAGAAGGAGCTTCATCAGGAATTCCTAAGACCTTTGATCGAGGTCTGGTTACAGCGAGTACAAGGGCAACTTTGTATGTTAGAGATTTCATCGCCACTTGAGGAGGCGATCAGAGTGAATCAAGGTTCAGACCCGTTTTTGTTGCGCATACGAGAGGATGTGGCTCAGGGGAAGGCCCCTGGATTTGTTGTCCACGAGGATGGACTATTGCGATTTAAGAATCGATTATGTATACCGGCGAATGACGAGTTGAAAAACTCAATTTTGAGAGAATCTCATGCCACCCCTTATTCCATTCATCCGAGGTCTAGCAAGATGTACAAGGACTTGAAACAGAATTACTGGTGGAGTAATATGAAGCGAGAAGTCGCGGAATTTGTTTCGAGATGCTTAACCTGTCAGCAAGTCAAGATAGAACATCAGCGACCGGAAGGTATGCTGGAACCGCTCCCTATCCCAGAGTGGAAGTGGGAGGATATTTCAATGGACTTCATCACGAGTTTGCCGGCGAGTCGTCGTGGCATGAATACAATTTGGGTAATTGTAGACCGTTTAACTAAATCAGCTCATTTTCTTGAGATTAAGGATACGTGGGGTCCAGAGAGACTTGCCCAGTTGTTCATCAAGGAGATAGTGAGATTGCACGGTACTCCTAAGAGTATCGTTTCTGATCGTGATGGGCGATTCATGTCACATTTTTGGAAATCAGTTCACCATGTTATGGGAACTCAACTTAATTTCAGCACAGCTTTTCATCCTCAGTCCGACGGGCAATCAGAGAGGACTATTCAGACATTGGAGGACATGTTGAGGGCATGTGCCCTCGACTGGAAAGAGGATTGGGAAGCCCAACTACCATTGATCGAGTTCACGTACAATAATAGTTGGCATGCTTCGATTAAGATGGCACCTTACGAGGTAATTTTTGAGTTTTCTGCAGTAGTCGAGTAAGTGGGCGGGTAATTTTGGAAAACCCTTCCATGAACCGACGATAATATCCAGCAAGTCCTAAGAAACTCCGGACTTCTTTCACGTTCTTAGGAGGCTTCCAATCCATAAGTGCTTCGATTTCTGGGGGTCTACTCGGACTCCTTATGTTGATACCACATGACCGAGGAAATTACTTCCTTTAGCCAGAATTCACACTTAGAAAGCTTAGCGTACAATTGCTCATTCCTCAGAAGGTCTAGAACAATCCGCAAATGCTGCGCATGCTCTTACGGGCTCTTAGAATACACCAGAATGTCATCAATGAACACAACCACAAACTTATCCAAATACTCTATGAACACACGGCTCATCAATTGCATAAACACGACAGGTGCATTAGTAAGACCAAATGGCATCACTACAAATTCATAATGTCCGTAGCGAGTTCTGAACGCTGATTTTGGAACATCGGATTCCTTAATCCTCAACTGATGATATCCCGACCTCAGATCGATTTTGGAAAACATTGTCGCTCCTTGTAGCTGGTCAAATAAATCATCAATCAGTGGCAACGGATACTTGTTCTTGATTCTCATCTTGTTCAGCTCTCGATAGTCAATACACAATCGAAGCGATCCATCCTTCTTCCGGACAAAAAGAACTGGTGCTCTCCAGGGCGAGACGCTTGGCTGGATATAGACTTTGTCCAGCAACTCTTCCAGTTGTTTCTTCAATTCATACATCTCATTAGGTGCCATACGATACGGCACCTTAGAAATTGGTGTAGCTCCTGGTTCCAGCTCGATGGTGAATTCTACATCCCGTCATGGAGGTAGTCCAGGCAATTCATCAGGAAATACATCCGAAATTCGTTCACAACACAAATAGATGAGAGTTCTACTTTTTCGTATTCTTTCTTCATTGTGTAGCACCAGTATCCGGTACAACCCTGTTTCAACAATTTGACAGCTTTCATCGCCTTGATCATCTTTCCTGAGCTTCCTGGTTTCCATCCTTCTAACAGTATTTTGGAACCATCGTCAGCTATCACTGAGATATTCCTCTTTCGATAGTTTACAATAGCTCCATATCGATTAAGCCAATCATCTCCGAGTATCAGGTCGTCTTCTTGCATTTCTATCACAATTAGATTTGAGGGCCACTCTCTGCCTCCAAATGATACAGGGAAATCAATAGTTTCTAAGTTTCCAACAATCCTCTCTCCACTCGGTAATCCCACAACATAAGGCTCACAATTATGAAAACCATAAATATTCAAATGATTTACACAAGACAAGGATATAAATGAATGCGTAGCTCCTGTATCGAATAAACCGCTAACTGGCTGTGAAAGGATCTGAACAGTACCTGATGCGACAGCAGCATCCTGATCGTCTGTCCTACTCATTTCGTACAGACATGGGGGAGCGGATCCGACACTCGAGGCTCCCTTGTGGTCGAATTATCCTCTGCCTCGACCTCGACCGAAATTTTGGGGCAGTTGAACACTCTGCTGCGTCTGCTGAATACTTGATTCCTTCTGAGTTTGCTGTGATGTACGGGTTCAATTAAACTTTGTGGAATCCTTGCAAAACATCGCACGGTGCCCTTCATGTCCGTAATCAAAACATGTAACTGGTGTACGGAAACAATCACGCCAAAGGTGGCCTGGGCGACCACATTTAAAGCACTTCCTGGTTGTATCCGTCGTGACTGATACTGCTCCTGAGTTCCTTCCGCTCTTGGATGGGTGCGGAGGTTTCTTAAACGAATGAAAGGATGACTGGGCCTTGCGGGGCCCGCTGCTCTTGTGCTCTGTGAAACTACCAGAGACTTTATGCTTCTTGGATTCTGTAAACTTCTCCATTGCTGCTTCCTTGATTTCATACGCCAATGCTTTATCCTGATATTGACGAAGAGTGGTGCATTCAAAACCGGACATGTACCTCTGGATTTCTGGTTTCATTCTCATATCAAAATAGATCATCATTTCCGCATCTATTCTGACTAGGTGTCGAACAAACGCCATATGCTGATTAAACATTTTAATTATCTGGGATACTGGCTCGTCTTACGGTTGTGTGGAGAAAAATTCCCGAATTTTGGCTTCCTTCACAGGACGAGGGAAATACTGAGCTTCCATCATCAATTTAAATTCTATCCAGTCCGCATCATGATCTACAGGCCGGATGGCTTCCCACCACTCGGATGCTTTCCCTATCAGAAAGTACTGAGCAATAAAGGCTCTCCGGTCGTCTGGGCAATTAATCCCGGCAAAAATCCTCTCCAGTTCCTTCAACCAATGATCCCATGTGGGAGTCTCAGAAAAGCCGTCGATTTAGGTGGTTGCATCTTTGCCACCTCCTGCGGTCATCGGTCGCCTCGATTTCCCATGTCTGGGATACCTTGCTGCCCACCTCCCTATTGTAGTCCTACTGCCACCTGCATTCTGTCTACGACCTGGACAAACTGAGTCATCTGGATCACCACCTGACGAAGGATTTCGTGCACAGCAGGTTCCAGTTCATTATTAATAGATCTTTGTGGCTCGCCTGAGCTATGGCTGGCCTGATTAGAAGGCGAAGCTTCCCTCTTGGCATTCCTTCGTCCGCGTCCGCGACCGCGACCACGTCTACGTCCATCTCTCAACATACTGTAAGCATAAATACTCAATATACAGGAAACAATATCATTATAATGTTCAAGTATAAGGAAGTATAACGTGCAAAGGACAAGATAGAGTTTAGGAACTTACAACCACCGCTCGCACGAAGACGTAGGCAGTACAGTGATGTTATTCACGGCCGGTTACCTCAAAAGACATATATGACCCCTATTTAACCCAACGACCAAGATATCCATAATCTTAGCTCCGATACCATATTCTGTAACACCCTGATATATTCAGGAATATTACAGCGCCGTAAATCCTTTACATAAGAATTTACAAGACTGAAGAAATGAAAAGACAACAACATATACCAACGTATGAAATTAACTGAAATAAAATACAACAGTTTCGGGCTAATACCGAGAATACAAACATCCGAAGAAAGAATATAATACATTACCAAATCCAAATCATCAGAAACGACGACGTACTCGAGTACTTATTAAAACAATACAAACAACACACAAATAAACCCGGCCGGAACATCACTCTGCACCCTCGTCATCATGCAGCTCCAGTGGTAGTTTCACTGCTCTCTTGGATCCTGAACATAAACAAATGTTCACCCCCAAAGGGGTTAGCACAACGATGCTAGTACAAGTACGATAATCATACAACAATGATTTAATCAACAATAATCATAACAAGTTTCTCTAACGAGAAATAAAAACAACACATATCATATCATAACAGTCTCAACATACTCGTGGTATTCCAACGATCCAGCACACACAGCTATAGATTCCCATGATGATCCCGTCGGACCATAGCATGGTGGAACTACCTGTCCAACGATCCAGGGCGCACAACTATAGATTCTCATGATGATTCCCGTCGGATCAACGCATGGTGGATAATTAATCACAACACATGTACACAGTATAATCATAACATAACCGACATAATATGGATAATTCTAATTAAAGTACTTGCCTCGATTTGATGACAAGAATAATACCCCCACAAATATTAAAATGCCTGAAGGTCGCCCCCTTCGATCAATCACGTTGCTAAGCTCAAACCTTAACAACAGAAATAATATAGAATTCATCTCATGTCGAACGAACATCTAACAATCCAAATTATGGTCGAAAGTTCATAAAAACGTAACCTGTCTGACTTGCTTAACATACGTTACGTACCTTTGGTAGCGTACGTTTAGCCTACTCGATAGCGTATGTAAACTACAAGGTCTAGCGTACGCTAATCATGTTTCGACAGTTCCTCTCTGATCAGTCGACTTGACTCGTCTGATGATATAACGTACGTTACGTACCAAACGTAGCGTACGTTAACTATGCCCGATAGCGAATATAAGTTATACAACTTAGCGTACGCTAAACATGCATGACAGTTCCTCACTGGGCAGGCGACTGTCTCGATTGGTGATGAAGCTTACGAAAATCCTCAGTGATTAACGTACGTTATCTCCATACACATCATGCTCATACAATTATGAATGATCTTACGGATTAAAACATCTTCGAATTCAAGGATACATGTATCATCATGGTAATCATATTCTAATCTTGAATACAATTTATCGTGCATAATTCGGAAGGCCTATGGTTGATATCAATATCCTTATACCATTCAAACTATCATCTTGAAGTTTATATAACAATCCACTTTTACAAGATACAACAATCCTTCCATGATCAACTTCCTAGGTTCGTCTAATAACAATGATTTTAATACCGAGTCCGTGATTACTACGAAGATACTATCCAAATTTGGATTATCAATCTCAGAAGACTCCCTTTACTTGTTCATCGTAACAAGATTCAAATTATGATGTTCTAATCCGGGGTACTTAAAGTATAATCATCTCAACTTCCTAAACATGATGTTTGGTTGAATGATTCAACAATGGAACTTAATATCTTGATAGCATGATCATCATATCCTTAAGAACACGAATCCAAGGTTGAAGATAGTATTAACATACCTTAGGATGAAGACAACACCGAGACAATAGGTAAAATCCAACTCCGGTTGCTTGTGTGGCAATCCAAGATGTTTCTCCACTTCAATGATCAATAATAGTGATATCCAATCTTCAATGATCAAGTATAGATGGTCTATAAGAGTTTAAGAAGGCTGGGATAACTCTGGGCACGAAGTATGCTGAAGGCTAGGTGAAATAAACGAGCTGAAATGAAATGGGGCGATGTCTTATTTATAATTTTTCTGTCCTTACGTACGTTATCCTCCAAACATAACGTACGTTAGATACTTAACGTATGCTACCCTGATGACCTTAGCATGCGTTATTGTCATTGATAGTAAACTGTCCTCATTCTGATCTTCATTACGTATGCTACACATACCATGTTACGTACATAACTAATACTATTAGCGTACGCTACATCCTTACCTTAGCGCACGTTAATACCCGTTGACTTAAAAAGGTGTCCAGGTTCATCGTGGGAATCTTATCCGGACCCATGTCCGGATGGCGTATGTGCTAGACACCCAACTCAATTATTGGACTCTTTACGTACGCTACGCTTCATTCGTAGCGTACGCTATACTTGTCAACTTAACGTACGTTAAGCTTTCCTCTTAACGTACGTTAACACGTATTTGCATGAAAATTATGTGATGATATTATCATGCACATGGATACATATATGAGAAAGATCATACTTCGATTATCATTATCACCAATCTGAATAATACAGGGTTCAACAACAGATGAAATACTCAATAATTAATCCGATTATTACAAATATTACATAAACTCGTAAGAACAACGAAGTGTTAGCTTCGAACAAGATTCGCGAGGATCGAGCCTCTATACGGAAAAGTTACAATAATTTGCATATACTCAAAAATCAACTCCGAACTCGTCCGGATGGTCAAGAGTGCAGAACAAAGTGGTTTTAGAATATCAAAACAGTTACAAGAGAGTTGTCCGAAACGAAAATATACTAAAAATAGAAATTACTAAAAATGAAAAGTGCGGATATTACAGCTATCACTCGTCGGTTAATTCGCTGACTAGATTTAGTTCCGCATTGACGCAACATCAATGAAATGGTATCAAGAATATCTTTTGATACTTAAAAGAAATCATTGACTTATGACTATTCTTTCCCTACAAGTAGGCAAAGGAAGTTGCTTCCGGAAAGGCAAATGCCACTAGTAGAAAAATGCCTTTAGGTAACACCCATAAAGTGTTCCCTAAAGGGCCTAAAGTGTTCCTATAGACCATAGGTAACACATTCTGGGTGTTACCTCTGCCCGTATTCCCTATGCTCTTAGATAACACTTTTGATCAATTCTGGTAATACTTTAAAACGTGTTACCCAAAGTCATCTTAAGGAACACCTTAGTAATACTTTAGAAATTTCTTAGGTAATACCTTGGTAACACTTTCAGATTGTTTAAGGAACACTATTGTAACGTCTTTGTAACACTTTTAAATGTACACTTTTAAATGTATCTATTTTTTTAAGCAACACTTTAAATACCTTAAGGGACACTTTCGATTATATGGGTGCTAGCTTAGGTAACACCTTATTCATTATTAAGTAACACTTGCTATTATTATTATTATTATGATTAATATTTATCAATAATATATAAACTAGAAGAAACCATTTTTTCATATATAAATAACGAGAAAATATATTGATAAAACTCAAATAAATAATCCAATAACAATAAGATATAGATCATAGTATGTCAAACACATATCCAATAACTAAAAAACAATAACTTAATTGTTGTCTAATTTGTAACTTGTATAAAAAATAGCTCCTATATATCTTCAATTCGTTGTTGATATTAATGATTCCATTGTTGTTGTTGTTGTCTTGAACTTCTACGTGCTTTCTTGAATGGGGTCGGCCTATATGCATATGGCGTTCACAAGAGCAGGCAGCCCATCCAACAACTATCTTGCTATATAACCGTTCGATCTGGCTTGCTTAAAGAAAGAATGTTTGAGTAGTTTTTTGGCAGTAGGTCGTTTTGAAGGATCCTTAACCAAGCAGCTAGCGATCATATGCTTAAACGACTAAGAGAAAAACAAATATATGATTAATAACATGATCGTAAAACTAATATAGTTCAGATTATTAGTGGCATACCTTTGAGAACTTGTTACCTCGCTCATAGTCGAGTCTAGGGGTGCATTTTGCAGAGTTATAAGCAACACCTACCAATATAAAAATAATTGGAGCTTAATAATAAGGGTCCATTTCAGATCAGAGTGAAATAACTTAGGATTATCAGTGGACCTTCATTGGCGGATACTTTGAGAAAGGAGCATGGCCATGAGAAAGCTCCAACGCAGTTATATCCCAAATGACCAAATATCCGCTCTGAGAAAAATGGAGAAATTTAATAAAATTCGTGACCTATGTAGTCTGGTACCCAAAAAAAACTAGAAAGTGTGCATATACAGACTTGAAGTCATAACCATGCACTTGCTCCATAACCTCTGGAGCCATCTTATAATGTTACCGAACATTTAGTCAGCTATTAGACTTATAGAAAAGAAGACGAACAGATTAAATAACTGAGTACCTATAATATACATAACTTTATAATCCTAGTTATCAAGTATATTAATCTATGCACCTGATAGGATCATCGAAAGGTCAGGCATCCATATTTATAAGTTACAAGCTGTCAAGAAAATGAAGAGCATATAGTTGTCGAATGATTATGCTTACCAATTTAAGCTGGATAATATAACGAGGTTTTATCTCAGGAATTTCTCTCTTATCCTTCACTACTTCGATGGCTTCCTTATCGAGAATCTGCAAGAGAACAAAAGAATAGATGCAGTTCTCAGATGAATATCCAAATAGACAAATAGGCAGAGAGAACAAAATAGGCACAGAGAACAAAACAAATGCACTTCTCGGATGAATTGCCAAATAGACAATCATTCGAAACTTACTAGTAGCACTTCAGTACAAGAGAATAGAATGAGCAAAGGAAATAAAGCACTAGACCAGAAACTCAATACTCCTACTACACCATTGAAGAGAATTTACGTAACGTAGGAGAGATTCAATTACGTATAGACAGGGTTTCCCCATAACGGAAAAGCTTCAATCCACAGACACCAACCACATAACGGTAAAGCTGCAATCCACAGACACCAACCACATTCATTACAGATGCATTATGCACCACCTTGACGTCTACTCCCAACTTCTTTACTCGGAATATGACACGTCTTTTATGTAACTATCGCAAGTGCACGATATCGTATCAAGTAGTAAGTGGACTTTTTGAGTCCGGTTTATCGATCCCACGAGGAAATTATGTTATATATTGAATTATACACTATTTATCTATTTGTTATAGAGATTTAGATGAGTGAAACACACAATTTAAGAGTTTGATTTGACAATTGCAAGGAAAATGCAATAATAGTTCTAAAATTTAAGGAAATGAAAGATTGCATTTAATAATAGATTAATAAAAGGTAAAATGAAATAGTTGGGATTACAAACTTAGTTCATCATTAGTTATAGAAAATGTATAGGAGATCATAAGATGTATTTACTTATTATATTGTGTAGATTCGATTTTCCTTAAAAAGACGGTTCCTCTTTCGAATGTCAAAACGCCTCTTATATATTGAACCAATCCACTATATTTCTATATTGATCGGCTTCAATACATAGCATTAGGTTTTAAGAAAATAACTCAAAGAATCATCTAAGGTCTAGAGGTATATTTCTATCCCCTAGAACCACTTAGAGTGAAGATCATTTGATCTAATCAAACATATTTTCTTTCGAAACATATGAAGACCATAAATATCATCATTTATTGGCCAAATAAATAAAGATTGATAAAACAATGAAAATCACACACAATAGTAAGTAATCATAATAGATCTTTATACAAACTTAAATAACATGACAAACCTTGTTTATAATCCCAACTAAGGATAACTTAGCCCATGAAGGCTTTATTCAACATATTACAAGCTTGAGTGGTCATTATTAGTTGAAAAAGGGAAAGAATTGATACTAACTCCTTAGTAGATAAAGGAGAAAGAAACAATAAACTCCCTCAACAACATAAACTAAATCACTCTTACATAAATCACTTAAGAACACAAGTGTGTTCTTCACACAAAGAAAAATATTACAAAGTAGGAAAAATATAAGATGAAGGATCATAAATTATGGATCTAAGGGGTCTATTTATACACCTAAAGTCATCTAATAGCTCCAAAACTCCAGCATTATTACAGTAGATCGGATCAAGGCTAGTCATCCCCTCAATAATAGACCAAAAGTATAAAAGATTTAAAAATGATCATACATCTGTCAAGAGTTACGGCCGTAACTTTCAGATGTTACGGCCGTAACATGGCTACGGCTTTTGCACATTAGTTGCTGTGTGAGTTACGCCCGTAACTTTATGATGTTACGCCCATATGGAGTTTCAGACTTCATTTTCAGCCCAGAATTTCTTAGACTTTGCGTTTTCGCCCCAAATCTTCTTTCGATGATAACTTTTGATATATAACTCTGATTTTGAATCCAGAAAGACTGCCGAACTCGTCTCGGAAAGCCCTACAACATAAATACATAAAAATTCAATAAAAAGAATATTTTATAAACATGTTATTTCTTGAGTAAATCAGTAATTCAATCCGATTAAGACTAAATTTACATCTTCATCCTATAAATAAAATTATTAAAAACTAATTAATTCAAAGCAAAAATGAGTAGACTAGCTCATAATTATGGGTAAAATATATCAATACTAATCACAGATAAGTGTATAAAACTGACACTTATCACACCCCCAAACCTGAACTCTTGCTAGTCCCGAGCAAGACTCTTTATTATTCACACTCAAAATAAAATAAAAAAATAAGACACAAAATAAGAAAAATAATACATACACAAATTAAGAAAAATAATTATATATATAAAGAGAAAAATAGATAAAAAATGCCATTAATACACAATAACCAACTTTATACAGTAGATAGAAATGAATCAAGATTCAAAATAAATCTACTAATGATTTTGAAGTTAAAACACGGTTTTATTTTTATAATTCCAAAATGCAAGGTTTGCCCCCAAAAGGTTGATTATTCCTTTCCCACTCGTGACGCACACGACCCCCTTTAATGGTTGATCTTGATCACTCATTTATTTTTCGACTCAATATGAAAAAGAATTTCATCGGCGTCATCAAATATTGTGATTGTTCATGAAATTAAGTGTATTGAAATTCAGCCACCAATTAATTCAAATCTGCTCATAAGCTACATCCCTTTTAGTGATAGCTTTCACACCGTTATTTGCTAACGTGTAGCTCTTTTCACCAGGACATTTTCCATTTTTTTCGGTGATAGCTGTAACACTCCCGATATATTCAGGAATATTACAGCGCCGTAAATCCTTTACATAAGAATTTACAAGGTTGAAGGAAAGAAACTATGATAACCGATACCAACATATACAAGTAAGTGACTTAAGAATACAACGGTTCTGAATCAATACCGAAAATACAATATCCAAAGGAGGAACATCACCGAAAACAATTATTACAACGACAATATACTCGAGTACTTATTAAAAGTAACGCAAACAACAGATCATTACACCCGGCCGGAACATCACTCTGCACCCTCGTCGTCGTGCAGCTCCAGTGGTTGTTTCCCTGCTCTCCTGGATCCTGAACATAGACAAATGTTCACCCCCGAAGGGGTTAGTGTAACACCCCCGATATATTCAGGAATATTACAGCACCGTAAATCCTTTACATAAGGATTTACAAGGCTGAAGAATTGAAAAGACATTACAGGTACCAACGAATGATAATAACGGAATTAAGATACAACAGTTCTGACGAAATACTGAAAATACGAATGTTCAACAGAAAATTATTAATACATCACCAAATTCAAATTCATCATAAACGACTATGTACTCGAGTACTTATTGAAATAACCAACAAACAATAGACAAATAAACCCGTCCGGAACATCACTCTGCACCCTCGTCATCATGCAGCTCCAGTGGTTGTTTTCCTGCTCTCCTAGATCCTGAACATAAACAAAATGTTCACCCCCGAAGGGGTTAGCACAACGATGCTAGTACAAGTACCACAACATATTATTCAACATTACACGCAGAATAATAATAACGTAAATGGTAAAATATCAAATGAGTTTTCTCCTGCGAGAAACTCATATATAACATACACGACTGATAATCACAACATTATATCATAACATACACATGGTAATTCCAACGATCCAGCGTTCACTGCCTGGAACCCACGATGATCCCGTCAGACCAACCCGTGGTGGAAAAACCCGTCCGATGATCCAGGGCATGCTAGCATGGATCCCCCGATGATCCCGTCGAACCAACACGATGTGGACATACAACAAAGACATACATGCATGACAATATGTATAACATCAATACGTAAAACAAATAAGGTACTTGCCTCGATTCGAGGACAAGAACAATACTTCCACAAAACGAAAAACTCGAAGGTCGCCCCTTCAATCAATCACGTAACGAGCTCGAACCTTAACAAAAGAAATAATATATAATTTATCCCACGTCGTACGAATGTCTACCAATTCAATTTACGGCCGAAAGTTCATAAAACGCAATCTGCCTGAACTTCTTAGCGTACGCTAAGTATTATGTGTAGTGTGCGTTAAGTCTGCTCGATAGCACACGAAAACAACAAAGCCTAGCGTACGCTAACTATGCATGGTCAGTACCTCACTGATCAGCCGACTGAATCGTCTGATGGCCTAACGTACGTTACGTACCAAACGTAGCGTACGTTAACTCATGCTCGATAGTGCACGTTAATCTACATAGCTTAGCGTGCGTTAACTGTGCATGGCAGTTCACTACTGGGCAGTAGATTGATATCATCATGATCAAACCAATGAAATCTTCAGTGTTAATTCATGTTACCTCCATGAATATCATGTTCATACGGTTATGAATGATCTTACGGATAACCACAACTTCGGATTCAAGAATATGTATACTATTATAAAATTCCATTTCGATTACAATTCTTCATGCGATAATTCGGAAGGCTTAACGGTCGATATCAACACCTTTATATCAATTAAAACTATCATTCTGTAGTTTGATTAACATTCCATCTTTACAAGATAAATCCTTCCATGATCAATCCCTTAGACTCCTCTAACAATAATGATGTTAAAGTCAAGTCCATGATTGCTATGAAGACACCTACTAGATTCGAATTACCAATGATAGAAGCTTCCTCTACTTGTTCATTGTAAGAAGATTCGAATCATGATGTTCATAATCAAGGTACTTAAGGCATAATCATCTCAATATTCCAGACATGATGTGGTTTGGATAATTCACCCAAGAACTCAATATTTTGCTAGCATGATCATCTTATTCTCCATAACACGAATCTAGAGTGGAGATAGAATCAACATACCTTAATATGACGAAATCACTGAACCCCAAAGGTAGAATCTGACTCCGGTTGGTTATATGCCACTCCAAGGTGCTACTTCTCTTCAATGATCAATCACAAGAAGTATCCAATGTCCAATGATCAAGTGGATGTGTTATAAGTGTATCTAAGGAAGATGATATGCTCTCTGGTCTCTCAAAAACGAAAGATAAACGAAGGAAATGAGAACAAAATGGAGTGTTGGCCCATATATAAACTTTCTGTTCATAGTAGATTAGCGCACGCTACCATGCATCATTAGCGCGCGCTAATAAGAGTTGACTCCAAAACTGTCCAGGTTCATCCGCGGGAATCTTATCCGGTCCTACGTCTGGCTGGCGCATGTGTTATCCGCCTAGCTCAATAATTGATTACCTAGCGCACGCAAGTCCTACATTCATAGCGTGCACTAGTAGTAGCCGATAGCGTGCGTTAAGCTACATTCTTAGCGTGCGCTATCACGAGTTTGCATGAGAAAATTTGCATGATGATATACTTATATACAAAGATACCAATGTGAGAAATAACATACTCTAATTATCGAGATCATAAATCCGAATAATACAGGGTTCGAATACAGATGAAATACATAATAATAAATTCGGATATTACATACTCTCCTACTAAAAAGGAGTTTCGTCCCGAAACTCAAGACGAAAATAACTCTAGATATCTGGACTTCATACTATTTTCCGTTTCCCATGTGGCTTCTTCCACTCCATGATGTGACCACTGAACTTTGACCAAAGCGATTGGTTTGTTCCTCAACTGCTTAACTCGACTCTCGAGTATCTTGACTGGTCTTTCTTCAAACGTTCCATCCTGAGCGACTTCAATCTCCCTGAAATCAATGACATGACTAGGGTCCGGTATATATCTCCGTAACTGGGATACGTGGAACACGTTATGAACATGGCTCAACGGCGGCGGCAATGCCAATCTGTATGCCAACTCTCTAACTCTTTCAAGGATCTCGAATGGTCCGATATATCTCGTACTCAGTTTTCCCTTCCTTCCAAAATGAAAAATTCCTCCAGTAGGAGAAACTTTTAAAAGTACGTGGTCTCCCGTACTGAACTCCAAAGGGCGAAGGCGTATGTCTGCATAAGATTTCTGGCGACACTGGGCGGTCAAAAGCCTTTCACGAATCAAGGCTATCTTCTCTCGAGTCTGTAGGATCAACTCTGGTTCTGTCCCGTTTATGTCTGATGAATCGTCCCAACATAGGGGCGATCTACATCTCCTCCCGTATAATGCCTCAAATGGTGCCATCTTAATGGAAGCATGCCAACTATTGTTGTAGGTAAATTCAATCAACGGTAGATGAACTTCCCAATCAGTTGACCAATCTAAGGAACAAGCCCTCAGCATATCTTCCACCGTTTGAATAGTCCTCTCGGATTGTCCGTCAGTCTGCAGGTGATAAACTGTGCTGAAGTTCAATTTGGTCCCCAAGGCCTTATGAACTGCTTTCCAAAAGTGAGACACAAAACGGCCATCTCGATCAGAAATAATGGTCTTCGGTGTACCATGCAATCGAACTATCTCCGAAATAAATACTCGTGCCAACCTCTCTGGTCCCCACGTATCCTTAATGCCTAGAAAATGAGCTGATTTGGTTAAACGATCAACTATCACCCAAATCATCTTCATTCCTGTCTTGGTTCTCGGCATACTAGTAATAAAGTCCATCGATATGTCCTCCCACTTCCATTCAGGAATCGGGAGCGGCTTCAACATCCCGGCAGGACGTTGATGCTCGATCTTAATCTGCTGACAAGTCAAGCATTTCGAAACATAGTCCGCTACATCTTTCTTCATGTTGCCCCACCAGAAATTATGCTTCAAGTCCTTATACATCTTACTGGTGCCCGGGTGGATAGAATAGGGCGAACTGTGAGCTTCCTTCAGAATCAACTGTTTCAGAACATCGGCATCGGGAACGCAGAGTCGGTTCTGAAATCTCAAAACTCCATCATCATGAATTACAAATCCAGGGGCTTTCCCCTTGATCACCTCATCACGTAACCGAATCATCAGAGGATTATCTGCCTGTCTAGATTTGATTTCTTCGGTTAACGATGAAGTTATTTCCATCACGGATAGTTGCCCTTGGACTCTTTGTAACCATACTTCAATTCCTTCTCGAATCATCTCTCGTTGAAGGCTAAGTTGGGAGGTCAGAGTCTCCAGCATGTGAATAGAAACAAGCTTGTGGCTGAGTGCATCAGCCACTACATTCGCTTTGCCTGGATGATACAAAATTTCCAAGTCGTAGTCCTTAATCAGTTCTAACTATCTTCTTTGTCGCATGTTCAACTCTTTCTGACTGAAGATGTATTTGAGACTCTTGTGATCCGTAAAGATCTGACAGTGAGTCATGTACAGATAATGCCTCCAGATCTTCAAAGCAAAAACTACTGCCGCTAGTTCCAAATCATATGTTGGGTAATTCACTTCATAAGGTTTCAGTTGTCGCGACGCATAAGCGATCACCTTGTCATTCTGCATCAATACGCATCTGAGTCCTTTGTTCGAAGCATCACTGTAAACTATAAATCCTCCAGTTCCCTGTGGAAGTGATAGAATTGGTGCCGTCGTCAATCTCTTCTTCAATTCATCAAAGCTAACCTGACATAACTCATTCCACTCAAACTTTTGAGTTTTTTGTAGGAGTCGAGTAAGTAGACGTGAAATTTTGGAAAACCCTTCCACGAACCGACGATAATACCCAGCAAGTCCTAAGAAACTTCGGACTTCTTTCACGTTCTTAGGAGGCGTCCAATCCAAAACCGCTTCAATCTTCTGAGGATCTACTCGGACTCCTTCAGCTGATACTACATGACCGAGGAACATTACTTCCTTTAGCCAGAATTCACACTTAGAGAGTTTGGCGTACAGTTGCTCGCTTCTCAAAAGTTCTAATACAATCCGCAAATGCTGTGCATGCTCTTCCGGGTTCTTAGAATACACCAGAATGTCATCAATGAACACGACCACAAATTTATCCAAATATTCGATGAACACTCGGTTCATCAACTGCATGAATACAACAGGTGCATTAGTGAGACCAAACGGCATCACTACAAACTCATAGTGTCCGTAGCGAGTTCTGAATGCTGATTTCGGAACATCAGATTTCTTAATCCTTAGCTGATGATACCCTGATCTCAGATCGATTTTAGAAAATACTATTGATCCTTGCAACTGATTAAACAGATCATCAATCTATGGCAATAGATACTTGTTCTTAATCGTCATCTTGTTCAGCTCTCGATAGTCAATACACAGTCGAAGCGATCCATCCTTCTTTCGGACAAAAAGAACCGGCGCTCCCCAAGGCGAAACGCTTGGCTGAATATAGCCTTTGTCCAGTAACTCCTCCAGCTGCTTTTTCAGTTCATACATCTCAGTAGGTGCCATACGATACGACGTCTTAGAAATTGGTGTAGCTCCGGGTTCCAGCTCAATGGTAAATTCTACATCCCTTTATGGAGGTAGTCCAGGTAACTCGTCAGGAAATACATATGGAAATTCGTTCACAACAGGAATGGATGAAAGTTCCCCAATTTCGTCTTCTTTCTTCATTGTATAACACCAGTATCCGGTACAACCCTGTTTCAACAATTTGATAGCTTTCATTGCTTTGATTAACTTTCCTGAGCTTCCCGGTTTCCATCCCTCAAACAGTATTTCGGAACCATCATCAGTGATCAGCGAGATATTCCTCCTTCGGTAGTTTACAATAGCTCCACATCGATTAAGCCAATCGTCTCCGAGTATCAGATCGTCTCCTTGCATTTCTATTACAATCAGATTTGAGAGCCACTCTCTACCTCTAAATGATACAGGGAAATTTCTAGTTTCTAAGTTTCCAACAATCCTCTCTCTACTCGGTAAACCAACAACATAAGGTTCACAATTATGAAAACCAGAAACATTCAAACGATTTACACAAGACAAGGATATAAAATAATGCGTAGCTCCTGTATCGAATAAAACGCTAACTGGCTGGGAAAGGATGCGGGCCGATGCACGATGCGGCAATGGCATCGATAAATCTGTTTTCCTCATCTCGTATAGATGTGGGGGAACAGATCCGGCACTCGATGTACCCTTTCGGTCCCACTGTCCTCTGCCTCGCCCGCGGCCAAAATTCTGAGGCATCTGAACACTTTGCTGCGTCTGTTGGATACTTGCTTCCTTATGGACTGGCTGTGGTGTACGGGCTCTAAAAGACTTTTCAGCCTCTTCACAGAACACCGCACGATATCCCTCTCGACCACAATCAAAACAAGTCACGGCAGGTAGGGGACAATTCCGTCGATAGTGTCCCGTCTAGGCGCAGTTAAAGCATTTCCTGGTAACATCAGTCATAGTTGATGTTGCTCCGAAGTTATTTTTGCTCTTAACTGGGTGCGGAGGTTTCTTGAAAGAGTGAAAGGATGACTGGGCCTTGCGGGGCCGCTGTTCTTGTGCTCTGTAAAAGTACTAGAGACTTTATGCTTCTTGGATTCCGTAAATTTCTCCATAGGTGCTTCCTTGATCTCATACGTCAACGCCTTATCCTGGTATTGACGGAGTGTGGTACATTCAAAACCGGACATGTACCTCTGGATTTCTGGTTTCATCCTCATATCAAAATGAATCATCATTTCTGCATCTGTTCTGACCAGATGTCGAACAAATGCCAGCTGTTGGTTAAACGTCTTAATTGCCTGAGATACTGGCACATCTGAAGGCTGAGCGGAGAAAAACTCCCGAACCTTGGCTTCCCTCACAGGACGAGGGCAGTACTGAGCTTCCACCATCAATTTAAACTCTGTCCAATCAGCATCATGGTCTACAGGCCGGATGGCTTCCCACCATTCGGATGCTTCCCCTATCAGAATGTATTGAGCGATAGAGGCTCTCCGGTCGTCTGGGCAGTTAATTCCGGCAAAGATTTTCTCTAGTTCCTTCAACCAATGGTCCCAGGTGGGAGTCTCAGAAATACCGTCTAATTTGGGTGGTTGCATTTTCGCCACCTCTTGCAGCCATCGGTCACCCCGATTTCCCATGTCCGGGATCCCTTGCTGTCTCTCTCCCTGCTGTAGTCCCACCGCCACTTGCATTCGGTCCACGACCTGGGCGAACTGAGTCATCTGGTTCACCACCTGACGAAGGATCTCTGGTACAACAGGTTCCGGTTCGTTATTGATATATCTATGTGGCTCGCCTGAACTCTGGCTGGCCTGATTAGAAGGCGAAGCTTCTCTTTCGACATTCCTTCGTCCGCGTCCACGACCTCGGCCACGTCCACGTCCGCCTCTCAACATACTGTAAGCATAATTACTCAATATACAGGAAACAATATCGTTCTAATGTTCAAGTATAAAGAAATACAACATGTAAAGAACGAGATAGAGTTTAGGAACTTACAACCACCGTTCGCATGAAGACGTAGGCAATACAGTGATGTTATTCACGACCGGTTACCTCAAAAGACGTATATGATCCCTATTTTAACCCAATGGCCAAGATATCCATAATCTCGGCTCCGATACCATATTCTGTAACACCCCCGATATATTCAGGAATATTACAGCACCGTAAATCCTTTACATAAGGATTTACAAGGCTGAAGAATTGAAAAGACATTAACAGGTACCAACGAATGATAATAACGGAATTAAGATACAACAATTCTTACCAAATACTGAAAATACGAATGTTCAACAGAAAATTATTAATACATCACCAAATTCAAATTCATCATAAACGACTACGTGCTCGAGTACTTATTGAAATAACCAACAAACAATAGACAAATAAACCCAGCCGGAACATCACTCTGCACCCTCGTCATCATGCATCTCCAGTGGTTGTTTTCCCGCTCTCCTGGATCCTGAACATAAACAAAATGTTCACCCCCGAAGGGGTTAGCACAACAATGCTAATACAAGTACCACAACATATTATTCAACATTACACGCAGAATAATAATAACGTAAATGGTAAAATATCAAACGAGTTTTCTCCTGCGAGAAACTCATAAATAACATACACAACTGATAATCACAACATGATATCATAACATACACATGATAATTCCTACGATCCAGCGTTCACCGCCTGGAACCCACGATGATCCCGTCAGACCAACCCGTGGTGGAAAAACCCATCCGATGATCAAGCGCACGCTAGCATAGATCCCCCGATGATCCCGTCGGACTAACACGAGGTGGACATACAACAACGACATACATGCATGACAATATGTATAACATCAATACGTAAAACAAATAAGGTACTTGCCTCGATTCGAAGGCAAGAACAATACTTCCACAAAACGAAACACTCGTAGGTCGCCCATTCAATCAATCACGTAACGAGCTCGAACCATAACAAAAGAAATAATATAGAATTTATCCCACATCGTACGAATGTCTACCAATTCAATTTACGGCCGAAAGTTCATAAAACACAATCTGCCTGGACTTCTTAGCGTACACTAAGTATTCTGTGTAGCGTGCGTTAAGCCTGCTCGATAGCGCACGCAAACAACAAAGCCTAGCATACGCTAACTATGCATGGTCAGTACCTCACTGATCAGTCGAATGACTCGTCTGATGGCCTAACGTACGTTATGTACCAAACGTAGCGTACCTTAACTCATGCTCGATAGCGCACGTTAATCTACATATCTTAGCGTGCATTAACTGTGCATGGCAGTTCACTACTGGGCAGTAGACTGATCTCATCATGATCAAACCAATGAAATATTCAGTGTTAATTCATGTTACCTCCATGAATATCATGTTCATACGGTTATGAATGATCTTACGGATAACCACAACTTCGGATTCAAGAATATGTATACTATTATAAAACCATATTCCATTTCGATTACAATTCTTCATGCGATAATTCGGAAGGCTTAATGGTCGATATCAACACCTTTATATCAATTAAAACTATCATTCTGTAGTTTGATTAACATTCCATCTTTACAAGATAAATCCTTCCATGATCAATCCCTTAGATTCGTCTAACAATAATGATGTTACAGTCAAGTCCATGATTGCTATGAAGACACCTACTAGATTCGTATTACCAATGATAGAAGCTTCCTCTACTTGTTCATTGTAATAAGAATCGAATCATGATGTTCATAATCAAGGTACTTAAGGCATAATCATCTTAATATTCCAAACATGATGTGGTTTGGATAATTCACCCAAGAACTCAATATTCTGCTAGCATGATCATCTTATTCTCCATAACACGAATCTAGAGTGGAGATAGAATCAACATACCTTAATATGATGAAATCACTGAACCCCAAAGGTAGAATCTGACTCCGGTTGGTTATATGCCACTCCAAGGTGCTACTTCTCTTCACTGATTAATCACAAGAAGTATCCAATGTCCAATGATCAAGTGGATGTGTTATAAGTGTATCTAAGGAAGATGATATGCTCTCTGGTCTCTCAAAAACGAAATATAAACGAAGGAAATGAGAACAAAATGGAGTGCTGGCCCATATATAAACTTTCTGTTCATAGTAGATTAGCGCACGCTACCATGCATCCTTAGCGCGCGCTAATACGAGTTGACTCCAAAACTGTCCAGGTTCATCCGCGAGAATCTTATCCGGTCCTACGTCCGGCTGGCGCATGTGTTAGCCGCCTAGCTCAATAATTGATTACCTAGCGCACGCAAGTCCTACATTCATAGCGTGCGCTAGTAGTAGACGATAGCGTGCGTTAAGCTACATTCTTAGCGTGCATAATCACGAGTTTGCATGAGAAAATTTGCATGATGATATACTTATGTACAAAGATACCAATGTGAGAAATAACATACTCCAATTATCGAGATCATAAATCCGAATAATACAGGGTTCGAATACAGATGAAATACATAATAATAAATCCGGATATTACAGTTAGCACAACGATGCTAGTATAAGTACAATAATCATACAATAGTGATGTAATCAACAATAATCATAACAAGTTTCTCGAACGAGAAATAACAACAACACATATCACATCATAACAGTCTCAACATACTGATGGTATTCCATCGATCCAGCGCACATAGCTATAGATTCCCATGATGATCCCGTCGGACCAACGCATGGTGGAACTACCTGTCCAACGATCCAGCGCACACAGCTATAGATTCCCATGATGATTCCCGTCAGATCAACACATGGTGGATATTTAATCACAATACATGTACATAATACAATCACAATATTACTGACATAATATAAACAATTCTAATTAGAGTACTTGCCTTAGTTCGATGACAAGAATAAAGCTTCCACGAATATCAAAACACTCGAAGGTCGTCTCCTTCGATCAATCACGTTGCTAAGCTCGAACCTTAACAAAATAAATAATATAGAATTCATCTCAAGTCGTACGAACATCTAACAATCCAAATTACGGTCAGAAGTTCATAAAATGCAACCTGTCTGACTTGCTTAACGTATGTTACGTACCTTTGGTAGCGTACGTTAAGCCTATTTTGTTAGCGTACGTAAACAATAAGGTCTTAGCGTACGCTAACTATGTATTGACAGTTCCTCTCTGATCAGTCGACTTGACTCGTCTGATGATATAACACACATTACGTTCCAAGCATAGCGTACGTTAACTTATGCCCGATAGCGTACGTTAACTACATAGCTTTAGCGTACTCTAAACACGTATGACAGTTCTTCTCCTGGGCAGACGATTGTTTAACTGTGATGAAGCTTATGAAATCTTCAGTGATTAATGCACGTTATCTCCATATATATTACGTTCATCTAATTACGAATGATCTCACGGATTCAAACATCTTCGAGATATAAGGATACGTTCAATCATCACAACACCATATTCCATCTTTATTACAATTCTCATGCGAAGTTTGGTGTTCTTAAGGTCGATGCACAATATTCCAATATCATCGTTACATCCCGATTTAACCATGAAGATGAACTAACAATTCCAACTTATAAGAAAGGATGCAAATCTTCTATGATTCTTCCCTAAGTCCATTTAACAAAAGTGATAACAACTTGACGTCTACGATCAATATGGTAACGTCATCAATACGGATAATCAATCTCAGAATATATCTCTCATCATTCGACGTGGTAAGATGCTAGTCATGATGTTTCCAATGATGATATCTTAAGTATAAACATTCCAACTTATAAACATGATGTTATTTGGATAATTCATCAATGGAACTCATTATCTTGATAGCATAATCTTCATATTCTTAATAACACGAATCCAAGGTAGGAGATAGTATTAACATACCTTAAGATGAAGAAAACACTAAAACAATAGGTAGACTTCAACCCCGGTTGCTTGTTTGCCAAATCAAAATGTTTCTCCACTTCAATGATCAATCACTAGTGACATCCAATCTTCAATGATCACGTAGGGGTGGTCTATATGTGTTTAAGAAGTAGGGAAGGCTCTCTGGACTTCCAAGGAATGAAGAACAAGTGAAGGAAACATAAACCAAATGAAATGAGGGTGCTGTCCCTATATAATGTTTCTGCACATTAGCTGATTAGCGCACGCTATCCTACTATCCTTAGCACACGCTAATAAGCGTTGACTCCAAAACTATCCAGGTTCGTCCGCGGGAATCTTATCCGGACCCATGTCTGGATGGAACATGTGCTAGCCACCTACCTCAATAATTGAATGCCTAACACACGCAATTCTTCATTCGTAGCGTGCGTTAGTTTTAGCCGATAACGCACGTTAAGCTACATTCTTAGCGTACGTTATCACGAGTTTGCATGAGAAAATTTACATGTTGTTATACTCATGTACAAAGATACAAACATGAGAAATATCATACTCCAATTATCGAGATCATAATTCCGAATAATAAATGGCTCAAATACAAATGAAATACTCAATAATAAATCCGGATATTGCATACTCTCCTACTAAAAAGGAGTTTCGTCCCGAAACTCAAGACAAAAATAACTCTTGATATCTGGACTTCATGCTATCTTCCGTTTCCCAAGTGGCTTCTTCCACTCAGTGGCGTGGCCACTGAACTTTGACCAAAGCGATTGGTTTGTTCCTCAACTGCTTAACTCGACTCTCGAGTATCCTGACCGGTCTTTCTTCAAACGTTCCATCCTGAGCGATTTCGATCTCGCCGAAATCAATGACATGATTAGGGTCCGGTATATATCTCCGTAACTGGGATACGTGGAACACATTATGAACATGGCTTAGTGACGGCGGTAATGCCAGTTTGTAAGCCAGTTCTCCGACTCTCTCAAGAATCTGGAATGGTCCGATATATCTCGGAGTCAATTTCCCCTTTCTTCCGAAATGAAAGATTCCCCGAGTAGGAGAAACCGTTAAAAGTACGTGGTCTCCAGTACTAAACTCCAATGGGCGACGGCGTACGTCTGCGTAAGATTTCTGTCGACTCTGGACAGTCAACAACCTTTCGCGAATCAAGGCTATCTTTTCTCGTGTCTGAACAATCAATTCTGGTTCCGTTCCGATCAAGTCTGATGAATCGTCCCAACATAGAGGCGATCTGCATCTCCTCCCATATAATGCCTCAAACGATGCCATCTTAATGGAAGCATGCCAGCTATTGTTATAGGTGAATTCAATCAACGGCAGATGAATTTCCCAATCATTTGACCAATCTAAGGCACAGGCCCTCAGCATGTCTTCCACCGTTTGAATAGTCCTCTCAGTTATGCATGCATGCTGCAGATGATAAGGCATCTTGAAGTTCAACTCGGTCCCCAAGGCCTTATGAACTGCTTTCCAAAAATGAGACACAAAACGGCCGTCTCCATCAGAAATAATGGTCTTTGGCATACCATGCAATCGAACTATCTCTGAAATAAATACTCGTGCTAACCTCTCGGGTCCCCAAGTGTCCTTAATGGCTATAAAATGAGCCGATTTGGTTAGACGATCAACTATCACCGAAATCATGTTCATTCCTGTCTTGGTTCTCGGCATACTAGTGATAAAGTCCATCGATATGTCCTCCCACTTTCATTCAGGAATCGGGAGCGGCTTCAGCATTCTGGCAGGCCGTTGATGCTCGATCTTAACCTGTTGACAAGTCAAACATTTCGAGACATAATCCGCTACATCTTTCTTCATGTTGCCCCACCAAAAGTACTGTTTCAGGTCCTTATACATCTTACTGGTGCCCGGGTGGATAGAATAGGGCGTACTGTGAGCTTCTTTCATAATTATCTGCTTCAGAACATCGACATCGGGAACACAAAGTCAGTTCTGGAACCTCAATACTCCATCATCATGAATTACAAATCCTGGGGCCTTTCCCCTGATCACTTCATCATGTAACCGAATCATCAGAGGATCATCTACTTGCTTAGATTTGATTTCTTCGGTTAACGATGAAGTTATTTCCATCAGGAACAGTTGTCCTTGGACTCTTTGTAACCATACTTCAATTCCTTCTCGAATCATCTCTCGTTGAATGCTAAGTTGGGAAGTCAGAGTCTCCAGCATCTGAATAGAAACAGGCTTGCGGCTAAGTACATCGGCCACCACATTTACTTTGCCTGGATAATAAAGAATCTCCAAGTCATAGTCCTTAATAACTTCCAGCCATCTTCTTTGCCGCATGTTCAACTCTTTCTGACTGAAGATGTATTTGAGACTCTTGTGATCCGTGAAGATCTGATAGTGAGTCCCGTACAGATAATGTCTCCAGATTTTTAAGGCGAAAATTACCGCTGCCAGCTCCAAATCATGCGTTGGGTAATTCACTTCATAAGGTTTCAGCTGTCGTGACGCATAGGCGATCACCTTATCATTCTGCATCAATACACATCTAAGTCCTTGGTTCGAAGCATCACTATAAACTATGAATCCTCCAGTTCTCTGTGGAAGTGTTAAAATTGGTGCTATCGTCAATCTCCTCTTCAATTCATCAAAGCTTTTCTGACACATTTCATTCCATCCAAACTTTTGAGTTTTCTGCAGGAATTTAGTAAGTGGGTGGGAAATTTTGGAAAACCCTTCCACGAATCGACGATAATATCCAGCAAGTCCTAAGAAACTCCGGACTTCTTTCACATTCTTAGGAGGCTTCCAATCCATAACTGCTTCGATTTTCTGGGGGTCTACTCGTACTCCTTCAGCTGATACCACATGATCGAGGAACATTACTTCCTTTAATCAGAATTCACACTTAGAGAGCTTGGCGTACAATTGCTCCCTTCTCAAAAGTTCTAATACAATCCGCAAATGTTGCGCATGTTCTTCCGGGCTCTTGGAATAAACTAGAATGTCATCAATGAACACAATCACAAACTTGTCCAAATACTCTATGAACACACGATTCATCAATTACATAAACACTGCAGGTGCATTAGTGAGACCAAATGGCATCTCTACAAACTCATAATGTCCGTAACGAGTTTTGAATGCTGACTTCGGAACATCAGATTCTTTAATCCTCAGTTGATGATATCCTGATCTCAGATCGATTTTAGAAAATACTGTTGTTCCTTGCAACTGGTCAAACAAATCATCGATCCGTGGCAACAGATATTTGTTCTTAATCATCATCTTGTTCAGTTCTCGATAGTCAATACATAGTTGAAGCGATCCATCCTTCTTTCGAACAAAAACGAACTGGTGCACCCCAGGGCGAAACGCTTGGCTGGATATAACCTTTGTCCAGTAACTCTTCCAGTTGTTTCTTCAACTCGTACATTTCAGTCGGTGCCATATGATACGGCGCCTTTGAAATTGGTGTAGCTCCTAGTTCTAGCTCGATGGTGAATTCCACATCCCGTTGTGGAGGTAGTCCAGGCAATTCGTCAGGAAAGACATCCAGAAATTCGTTCACAATAGGAATGGATGAGAGTTCCACTTTTCCGTCTTCTTTCTTCATTGCGTAGCACCAGTATCCGGTACAGCCCTGTTTCAACAATTTGACAGCTTTCATCGCCTTGATCATCTTTCCTAAGCTTCCTGGTTCCCATCCTTCAAATAGTATTTCGGAACCATCGTCAGTGATCAGCAAGATATTCCTCTTTCGGTAGTTTACAATAGCTCCATATCGGTTAAGCCAATCATCTCCGAGTATCAGGTCGTCTCCTTGCATTTCTATCATAATTAGATTTGGGAGCCACTCTCTGCCTCCAAATGATACAGGGAAATCTCTAGTTTCTAGGTTTCCAACAATCCTCTCTCCGCTCGGTAAACCCACAACATAAGGTTCACAATTATGAAAACCAAAAATATTCAAATGATTTACACAAGACAAGGATATAAATGAATGTGTAGCTTCTGTATCGAATAAAATGCTAACTGGCTGGGAAAAGATCTGAACAGTACCTGATGCGACAGCAGCATCCTGATCGTCTACTCTCCTCATCTCGTACAGACGTAGAGGAACAGATCTGGTACTCGATGTACTCTTTTGGTCCCATTGTCCTCTGCCTCGTCCGCGGCCAAATTTCTGAGGCATCTGAACACTTTGCTGCGTCTGTTGGATACTGGTTTCTCTCTGAGCTGGCTGTGATGTACAGTTCCCATTAAAATTGGTGGCATCCTTGCAAAACGTCGCACGGTGCCCTTCCTGTTCGTAATCAAAACAAGTAACTGGAGTACGGATACAATCACGCCAAAGTTGGCCTGGGCGACCACAGTTAAAGCACTTCCTAGATGTATCCATCTTGGCTGACACTGCTTCGAAATTCTTTCCGCTCTTAGATGGGTGCGGAGGTTTCTTGAAAGAGTGAAAGGATAACTGGGCCCTGCGGGGCCCACTACTCTTGTGATCTGTGAAACTAGTAAAGACTTTCTGCTTCTTGGATTCTGTAAACTTTTCCATTGCTGCTTCTTTGATCTCATACGCCAATGCTTTATCCTGATATTGACGAAGAGTGGTACATTCAAAACCGGACATGTACCTCTGGATTTCTGGTTTCATCCTCATATCAAAATGGATCATCATTTCCGCATCATTACGACCGGTGTTGAACAAACGCCATCTGTTGGTTAAGCGTCTTAATAAATGCAGGATCGGCTCGTCGATGGGCATGCGGAGAAAAATTCCCGAACTCTGGCTTCCCTTACAGGACGAGGGCAATACTGAGCTTCCATCATCAATTTAAATTATGTCCAGTCAGCATCATGATCTATAGGCCGGATGACTTCCCACCACTCGGACGCTTCCCCTACCAGAAAGTACTGGGCAATTAATTCCGGCAAAAATTTTCTCCAGTTCCTTTAACCAGTGATCCCACGTTGGTGTCTCAGAAAAGCCGTCGAATTTGGGTGGTTGCATCTTTGCCACCTCTTGCAGCCATCGGTCGCCTCGATTCCCCATGTCTGGGATCCCTTGTTGTCCATCTCCCTGTTATAACCCTACCGCCACCTGCATTCGGTCTACGATCTAGGCGAACTGCGTCATCTGGTTCACCACCTGACGAAGGATTTCAGGCACAGCAGGTTCCGGTTCATTATTAATAGATCTTTGTGGCTCACCTGAGCTATGACTGGCCTGATTAGAAGGCGACGCTTCCCTTTCAGCATTCCTTCATCCGCGTCCGCGACCGCGACCACATCCACGTCCGCCTCTCAACATACTGTAAGCATAAATACTCAATATACAGGAAACAATACCGTTCAAATTCTCAAGGACAAAGAAGTATAACACGTAAAGGACGAGATAGAGTTTAGGAACTTACAACCACCGCCCGCACGAAGACGTAGGCAGTACAGTGATGTTATTCAGGGCCTGTTACCTCAAAAGACATATATGACCCCTATTTTAACCCAATGGCCAAGATATCCATAATCTTAGCTCTGATACCATATTCTGTAACACCCCCGATATATTCAGGAATATTACAGCGCCGTAAATCCTTTACATAAGAATTTACAAGGCTGAAGGAAAGAAACTATGATAACCGATACCAACATATACAAGTAACTAACTTAAGAATACAACGGTTCCGAATCAATACCGAAAATACAATATCCAAAGGAGGAACATCACCAAAAACAATTATTACAATGACAACGTACTCGAGTACTTATTAAAAGTAACACAAACAACAGACCATTACACCCGGCCGGAACATCACTCTGCACCTTCGTCGTCGTGCAGCTCCAGTGGTTGTTTCCATGCTCTCCTGGATCCTGAACATAGACAAATATTCACCCCAGAAGGGGTTAGCACAACGATGCTAGTACAAGTACAATAATCATACAATAGTGATGTAATCAACAATAATCATAACAAGTTTCTCCAACGAGAAATAACAACAACACATATCACATCATAACAGTCTCAACATACCGATGGTATTCCATCGATCCAGCGCACACAACTATAGATTCCCATGATGATCTCATCAGAACAACGCATGGTGGAACTAGCTGTCCAACGATCCAGCGCACACAGCTATAGATTCCCATGATGATTCCCGTCGGATCAACACATGGTGGACATTTAATCACAATACATGTACATAATACAATCACAATATTACTGACATAATATAAAAAATTTTAATTAGAGTACTTGCCTCGGTTCGATGACAAGAATAAAGCTTCCACGAATATCAAAACACTCGAAGGTCGTCCCCTTCGATCAATCACGTTGCTAAGCTCGAACCTTAACAAAAGAAATAATATAGAATTCATCTCAAGTCGTACGAACATCTAACAATCCAAATTACGGTCGGAAGTTCATAAAATGCAACCTGTCTGACTTGCTTAACGTACGTTACGTATTTTTGGTAGCGTATGTTAAGCCTACTTCGTTAGCGTACGTAAACAATAAGGTCTTAGCGTACGCTAACTATGTACTGACAGTTCCTCTCTGATCAGTCGACTTGACTCGTCTGATGATATAACGCACGTTATGTTCCAAGCATAGCGTACGTTAACTTATGCCTGATAGCGTACGTTAACTACATAGCTTTAGCGTACGCTAAACACGTATGACAGTTCTTCTTCTGGGCAGACGATTGTTTAGCTGTGATGAAGCTTATGAAATCTTCAGTGATTAATGCAAGTTATCACCATATATATTACGTTCATATTATTACGAATGATCTCACGGATTCAAACATCTTTGAGATATAAGGATACGTACAATCATCACAACACCATATTCCATCTTGATTACAATTCTCATACGAAGTTTGGTGTTCTTAAGGTCGATGCACAATATTCCAATATCATCATTACATCCCGATTTAACCATGAAGATGAACTAACAATTCCAACTTATAAGAAAGGATGCAAATCTTCTATGATTCTTTCCTAAGTACATTTAACAAAAGTGATAACAACTCGATGTCTACGATCAATATGGTCACGTCATCAATACGGATAATCAATCTCCGAATATATCTCTCATCATTCGACGTGTGTGAGAGGGTGTCAGCGAGCTGGCTGCTTACTTGTGAGTAACTTCCAAGGGCCGAGTCCAGTAGTCACCCTCTAAAGAAACACACAAGAAAGTTTTCCGGCAGTGTCGAGAAGAAGATTCCGGCGACTTGCTCCGGTGGGTAGTGTGGGCGAGCGGCATTCTCTAACGTGGGCGTTCGATAACCAACCTGGTAGTCGGGCGATCATGGTGCGGGTGTTGCTTGCTTGTGCAAACATCGCAGTAGAGAAGCTATATTTTGTATTTGAGATGTTGTCCGTGAGTTGGTTGGTTCGGTCGAGCGGTCACCTCCGCCGCTCGTGGGCTTTTTCTGGCATTGTCTCGAACGGGAGTTTGGTAAGCTGCTTAGGTGGGCAGTCTCAGTGAGCGACGTACCGGTACGTGAGCGTTTGATAACCTAATAGGTCGTCGGACGAGCATGGTGAGGCGGTCGCTTGTTGGGGCAAAACATCGTAGTGGGCTGCCATGTTCTGCGATTAGATGCATGTTCGGAAATTGCTCGGTGGGTTTGGTAAAGCGGTGCCCCATCGCTTGTGGGCATTTCCTAGTAATTATTCGACCAAGATTTCAGTTAGCTGCTTCGGGGGGTAGCCTGAGGGAGCGACGTACCGGTACGTGAGTGTTCGATAACCTAGGTGGTCGGGCAAGCACGGTGAGGCGGTCGTTTCTTTGGGCAGAACATTATAGTGGGGAGCTATGTTCTTTGAGTTGATGCGTTGCTAGTGAAATGCTCCGTCGGTTCGGTAGTGCGGTCCCTTTTTGCTCATGGGCTTTTTTGGCAATGTTGCGAACAAGATTTCAGTGAGCTACTTTGGTGGGTAGCCTTTGCAAATGACGTACCGTTACGTGGGCATTCGATAACCTAATTGGTGGTCGGGCGAGCATGGTGAGGCGATCGTTTGTTTGGGTAAGACATCAGAGTGGAGTGCTATGTTCTTGAGTCGAAGCATTGCTCTTGAAATGCTCCGTCGGTTCGGTAGTGCGGTCCCTTTTGCTCGTGGGCTTTTTTTGGCAATGTTGCGAACAAGATTTCAGTGAGCTACTTTGGTAGGTAGCCTTTGCAAATGACGTACCGGTACGTGGGCGTTCGATAACCTAATTGGTGGTCGGGCGAGCACGGTGAGGCAGTCGTTTGTTTGGGTAAGACATCGGAGTGGAGTGCTGTGTTCTTGAGTTGAAGCATTGCTCTTGAAATTCTCGGTCAGTTGATTGATACCTTGTCCCTAATATTTAAAGATGGCATGTTCCTATCGGATGGTTGGTGTTGCTTCAGTGAAATATTCAAGTTTGTTGGTCTCTTGTCCCTAATATTTAAAGATGGTATGTTCCTATCGGACGGTTGGTGTTGCTTCGGTGAAATAAAAAATCAAGTTTCTTGATTGTGAGCTCGATTGGATGCTATGTTTTGTTGTCAGCTCCTTGTGGGTATCGGTAATGGGTGCATTCGGCAAAGTCGAATGTTGGTTAAGAATGAGCATCATTGGTTTTTGGAAATTCTTTTGAATCCGAAACCATGTTCTGGTATGATCATGTGTGCTGCTAGTGATTTGTTTCCTACGTTCTTATCGGGGCAATGCTTGGGTGTGAGTTGTTGTTTGCTGTCATGATGCACATATTATGTCTCGTGATGGCTTATAATTCCTTGTGTTCGGGCATTGTATACGTATGGTGCGTGAGTGGTGATTGGTTTATATGAGTACGTTGGATCCTTGCTCGAGCAACGACGTCGTCTCATATATGCCTCTTCAGTTATTGGCTCAAGCATGTCTTGGCTGTTGTTGGTTTCCTGTGTTGAGTACCTATCTTGAAGGCATTTGAATGATTGAAGTGTCAAGTTTTTCGCCTTGTGCTGCTCCCCTTTTATGGTTGCGGTGTTGGGTGAACCACAAACCACCTGTTGTGTTCCACGTTTAATGCCCCAATTTGTGTGCCTTAGATGTTGGCCCATGGCGCGATGTACGATCTCTTGGATACGGAATATTTAGTAGGTAAGAGGTGTTCAATCGCCGCTTACCTCGAATCATGCGTTCGGCGCCGTGCGAGCAGCGTCGTCTGCGTTTTGAATGAGCCCTTGTGGCTTAGCTCATGCGTTGCCGGCGTCTTTAAGGAATGCTACCTGGTTGATCCTGCCAGTAGTCATATGCTTGTCTCAAAGATTAAGCCATGCATGTGTAAGTATGAACAAATTCATAAAAAAAAAAGTATGAACAAATTCAACCATAAACTCAGGCCGAACTTTGCCGAAAAAAACAAACGGCTTGCTGAAAAACTTTCTCAAGTTAATCATGTTGTTAAAAATAACAAAAAAATGGAGAAAGTCTCAATGATGGTAGAACAGGAAGAACACTTGGTACAATAAAAAGGGAATGATCTTTCAGATGTGAACTCTCACAAAACGAATTTATCTCTCTGTGTGCAGGATAAGGCCGTCCCGGTTAAGGACGCTCTATCTAATAATCCATTTCATACCCTTAATCAGATGGATGGTGATGAACTTATTGTATTAGATTCTATTGAACCTACTACTGACCCTGTTGTGCAGGAATACTCTTTGATTCCACCTCTGGCTGACAAACCAGGCATGCCTGGGAGAGACTTACTCTCCCTTGATCTTGCCCTGGCCCAGCCGGAGGAACTCCCTCCAATATTTGACTGTAATCCCCTCCCCAAGACGGAAGGAGCAACCAAGGACATCCCTGAGTGTTCTCACAAGAAACCTAAGGAAGTAGAGAACAGTGACCTTCCCGAGGACACTGACTTGGCTTCATATGAGTCTTGTGGAGACACTGAGTCTGACTTCGAACCCCCTGATGTTGGCCTTGCTATTGATTCTAATGTTGGTGTAGGGTAAGTGGTGCTGGCCCGACCTCCTTCCATCCCTAAAGAGCAGCGCCGTTTACGGGATATTGAATATGGGAGACAATTGGAAAGGGAGGCCCAGGGCCTTGTCGGCCCGTCCAGAGACCAGGACCTGACTGACGTTAATAACACGGAGCGCAGGAGGAGAAGCGTGAGAATTCAGAAACCCCCTAATGTTTCCAATGATTAACACACTCATTTGGAATGTTAGGGGGATGGGTAAGAAAGATGCTAAACGTAATGTTAAAAACTTGAGCCGTGATTATCAAGTGAATATTTTGGCCCTTATTGAGCCAAAAATTTCCCTTGATTCGGCTTTCTTTTGCAGGTACCTGGGCTTTAATAAGGTTACTGCCAACCAAATCAATCACATTTGAGTGTTCTTTGATCACCTTACTGATTTTCTTGTTTTAAAAAACACTGATCATTTGCTCCACCTGAAAGTCACCCCAAAAACCTCTCCTGTCCCTTATTTTTTAACCATTGTATATGGGAAAAACACTAGGGTTGAAAGGAGGGTTCTTTGGTATGACCTTCTCGCGGTTAGTAATAATCAGGGGCCGTGGATGGTCGAGGGAGACTTTAACATTATCTTACACCCTACTGAGAAAAAAGGCGGGGCCGCCCCCATCCCCTCGGAGATGGAAGATTTTAATGACTCTTTTTTATTGTAATCTTGTTGATTTTGGCTTTATTGGTTCGCCTTTTCCGTGGTACAGTAACTTGATTTGGCAAAGGCTGGATAGGGTTTTACACTCGCCGGAATGGTTTGACACTTTTCCGGATTCGGTTGTGAAACACCTATCTCGCTTTCATTCGGATCATGCTGCGATTCTATGCTCGTTCGGTAATAATAATTTTAAATCTAAACCATCCTTTAGATTCCAGAACATGTGGGTCAAACACAAGGATTTTCTTAATGTCGTTCGGGACTCGTGGGCGATCCCGGTTCCCTCATCGGTCATGTCCAAACTTTTTAATAAACTGAATAGAATCAAACTTACTCTTAAGGATTGGAATAAAACTCACTTTGGTGATATCTTTTCTAAAGTCTCCGAAGCTAGGGACCTTGCGTCCGGGGCTGAATGTGATTTTGATAATAACCCTACAGATAGTAATCTTATCTTGTTAAAGAAAACCAAAGCTAATCTCAACCTTGTGATGGCTATGGAAGAAGAATTTTGGAAACAAAAAACTAACTTAAAATGGTGCATTGAAGGGGAACGCAACACTAAATTCTTCCATGATATTATTAAATCCAAAAGAAGTAAAAGTCGTATTTTTCAAATTATGGACAATGTTCACATATCGGACCCTGATGCTATCCAAAATTCTGGAGTTAATTACTTTTCTAATGCCTTCAAATGCTCAGAACCCGATTTTGATAGTATTAGGCTGGATATTATTCCCTGTACCTTAGATAATTCTGATAATCGTGTTTTGTGTGCTATGCCGGATGTGGATGAGATTAAATGTGCTGTTTTTCATATTGATTCAGATAGTGTGGCTGGGCCGGATGGCTTTAATGCTTTGTTTTTTCATAAGTGTTGGGATGTTATCGCTAAGGATGTATGTGAGGCCGTGTGGGATTTTTTCTCCGGAAACCCCATGCCCAGATCATTCACTTGCATTACGATTTCTCTTATTCCGAAAACATCCCCTCCCCTAGCTTGGAAAGACTTCAGGCCGATTAGTCTTTGCAACACAACTTATAAAATCATTGCGAAAATTCTTAGTACCCGTTTGGGCCGCTTTATTCCCAAAATTCTTAGCCCTGCCCAATCGGGTTTCGTCAAGGGTCGCCTTATCACTGATAATATTTTAACAGCCCAAGAAGTCTGTCATGACATATCCAGGGACGATTCGAATCTGATGATCAAATTGGACATGGAAAAGGCCTATGATAGACTTAATTGGGCTTTTTCTTTTGAATATCCTTAAAGCATTTGGTTTTTCTGATGAGTGGACCGACATGATAAATCATTGTATATCAAATTGCTGGTTTTCTGTTCTCATTAACGGTAATGCTGCGGGATTTTTTAAATCTGGGAGGGGCATTAGACAGGGTGATCCTTTATCCCCTCTCCTCTTTGTGATTGCTTCTGATTATCTATCGAGGCTCCTGGACAAAACTTATAACTCCCAGCCCGACATGTTTTTTAAAATTAGAAAGAATGTTCGGATCACCCATCTGGCTTATGCCGATGATGTGCTGATCTTTACTAAGGCTTCCTATAATAATCTCCTCATACTCAAGAATTGCCTGGACCACTACACGGCGAGCTCGGGCCAAAAAGTGAACAATTCTAAAAGTCATTTTATTTTTGCCAAGCCGAATAACCCGTTAGTCCGCATTGTCAAACAAACGATTGGATTTTCCCAAACTAATCTCCCGTTCAATTATTTGGGTTCCCCACTTTGGAAAGGTAACCAAACTTTTGACATGTATGGAGATTTGATTTTCAAAACTTGTTCTAAATTTCAGTCGTGGAATCATCTTTTGTTAACCACGGGAGGTAGGCTTGAGCTCATTAAAACGACCTTGAGCTCGATTCTGTTCTATTGTCTCCAAGTTCTTAAACCCCCAAAGAATGTCATTACTTTTTTCGAACGTCTTTTCAACAAATTTCTTTGGGGATCTAACGATAATAGAAAGCGACTCCATTGGGGGGCATGGCTCAAGTTATGCTACCCTAAGGAGGAGGGTGGTCTCGAGTGTAGGAGTATGAGGGACATCATTAAAGCGGCTGAAATCAAACTTCGGTGGCGTTTTCGGACTTCTTCGAACATTTGGTCCAATTTTATGCGTGCTAAGTACTGTAAACGCCTCCACCCCATGATTGTTAAAATAAACCCTTATGATTCTCCTATGTGGAAAAATCTTTGTAGCATCCGGTGTATAGCGGACAAATGGATTTTTTGGGATATCGTAGATGGTGATATTTCTTTTTGGCACGACAATTGGTGCGATTTTAGTCCGTTATCCCAATGGGTCTCTAATACCCGTTCGAATGCTAGTATCAATCAATTTTGGTCTCATAATGGCTGGGATCGGGTAAAACTACTAGCCGTTATCCCTTCGGATCTTGGAGACTACATTATGGCCTTTCCCACACATGGGGATGGGGATATAGTCGGTCGGAAAGTATTATGGAAACTAACCTCTCTCGGTGGTTTTTCTTTTAAAAGTGCTTGGGAGGAGGTTCGGCAATGCCAAGACAATCACAATATTTTAAAATTTTGCTGGAATCAAATCATTACTCCCACTATGTCCTTTTTCATGGTTAGGCTTTTAAAAAAATAGCTCCCCACCCCGGATGGTCTTAGAACTAGGGGTATCATTGCCGACAATGCTTGTTTTTGTTGTGATGGCGTTGAGGATTTTCCTCATCTTTTTCTTAATGGGCCGGTAGCGTCGGTGGTTTGGGCTAACTTCTGCACTTTATTTGGGATTCCTATTTTTCAAACTAATAATATTAACTTGGTTATTACCAATTGGTTTAATAAATCCTCGGGAGATATCCACATTTTGCGTATTATCCCTATTCTTATCCTATGGTTTATTTGGTGTTCTAGGAATGACATGCGGGTCAAGAAGATCCCTTTCACGGCCCAAAGAGTGTGCGATCGCATTTGGGGCTACTTGGCTTTGATCAAAGGGCACCGAGTCCTTAAGCCGCGGGCTTGATTTGGTGCCCCGGTTCTCGTGGATATTTTGGGATTGAATTTCTGCCCATGTAATTTCATTAGCAGCTGCCATTGTAACTGTAATAAAAAAAAGAAAAAAAAATTACCATAGTTAGATGGGTTAAACCGGACCTCAGGATTACCAAAATCAACACGGATGGGGCATCGAAAGGTAATCCCGGGGAGTCGGCCGCGGGAGGCATAGCCAGAAACTGTTCGGGTGATCCGATTTTTGGGTTTCACGAATTTATCGGCAACCACACCAATAACTTTGCCGAGCTTTTTGCCATTTGGAGAGCATTGGACCTTTTCTATGAGAGGAACATTCAAAAGGTTTGGGTTGAGGTGGATTCGGCTTTTGCTCTTTCTTTTATTACCTCGCCTAACATCGGAAATTGGCAACTTCAAAGCATTCAGCACAAAATCTTGTCATTTCGTCGTTCTATGGATATCTCGTTTTCCCATATCTATCTGGAAGGGAATGCCATTGCGGACCACTTAGCCAATGAAGGATACAAGTCCAGAAATTTTCATCTTTACAGCCCGTTGGATATATCCGGGCAGATTCGTGGTATGATTAGACTGGACAAAAGCGGTTTCCCTTATGTTAGACTCAAGTAGGCCGCTTGTTGGCCGTGTTTTATTTTGTCTTAATTAAGATTGGGCGTGTAGAGGGGCTCGTCCTCCCTCGATCTATTAGGGCGTGTAGTGGGCCTCGTCCCCCCACATTTCTGATGTGTTGAATAAATCTCGTTTTCTTGTTGAAAAAAAAAAGTATGAACAAATTCAATGAGTTTTTTGATTAGTTCTTATGGTGTTGTTGCAACGACTATGATTCGTTTAGCACGCTCAGAAATAAAACCTTTTTCAGCAGAGTAGTCGATGAAAGATAGTAAACCATCAAAGAAACCATTGACATTAAGCATACCTATTGATTCTTTATGAACATTTAGCTGGGCTCTGGTAACCACATGAAAAAGTTCCTCAAGAGTGCCAAAACCACCGGGAAGAGTGATAAAGGCGTCAGAATTATTCATCATGTGAATTATGCGATCTTGCATCAGCTCTAAACTCATCTCCAATAGTTGCCCCGGTGATTTTACTTTCAGCCAGAGGTTTTGGAATAATTCCCAACACTTTTACTTCTTCCATATAGGTAGAAGCAGCAGTGCGCCCCATTAATCCTAGACTTCCTCCTCCGTAAACTACATGAATGCATTTTTTTCCTAAGGTACGGCCCAAGTTATGGGGTGCTTCAGTAAAGCATGCCTCTATTCCAAAACTAGCTCCACTAAAAATGCAAACTGAGTTAAATCTTTTTGTGGAAGATGATGATTCCATTTTTGAAAAGAAACTAATTTGAGAGAAATAGAGAAAAGTACAAGTTTGAGGAATGAATAAAAGAGACAAGCACAATGTTTTTTTATAGAAGAAAAATAAGGTAAAAATATTTAACAAATCTGTGATTGCGTTAATTGCGCTTCAACTACTCAATAGAATAATGAATGCATTTATCGAGTATCACATTTTTTATTCAGAAAATCTCACCATACGACAAAAATAAAAGATACTTACGCATATGTACAGTAGTTGTGATTGTGGCTCATATCTTCCTCTGATTTTATGTTCAGAAATGGCTTAAACGCCTTCTAAGAGTCGGGGAGAAGCTTCCCATCCAATTTTCTTACAAATTGGCAAACTGGGTTTTTTAACGTCAGATTCTCAAGACGTTGTTCATATTCTGGCATCAATTGCATCAATTTTTAGACAATAATCATCTGTGGAGGGATGATTCAAAGTTTTTAGGACATTGAAGGTGGCATGTTCGTCTTGCACTCTAAGAATTAGCTTTCCTTCGTAGACGTCAATAAGAGCATGTCCGATTGCAAGAAATGGCCGTCCCAAGATAATAGGAATATCCCGATCTTCCTCCATGTTAAGGATGATCAAATCTGCTGGAAATATAAATTTATCAACCTTGATTAGCACATCTTCTATTATCCCATGTGGATATTTGATTGACCGATCGGCTAATTGCAGTGAAACTGTTGTTGCTTTTACTTCTCCCAAGTTTAGTTTGTTGAAAATTGACAGGGGCATCAAATTGATACTTGACCCTAAATCACAAAGAGCTTTGTCAATATTCACTTCACCAATTGTACACGGGATTGCAAAAGTTCCCGGATCTTTTAGCTTGGGTGGCAACTTTCTTTTGTAGTATTGCGCTACATTCCTCTGTTAGCACGACAGTTTCATATTCTTCAAGCCTTTGTTTGTTAGAAAGAATATCTTTCATAAATTTGGCATAGCTGGGCATTTGTGCTAGAGCATCGGCAAAAGGTATGTTGATATGTAGCTTTTTGAAAATTTCTAAAAATTTGCCGAATTGCGCATCGAGCTTGTAATTCTTCAACCGTTGAGGAAAAGGGATAGGTGGAACATAAGATTTGGCAGCAACTAGACCTTTTTGAGATGAAGGTCCTGATTCAGATTCTTTTTCTGTTTCTCGACTTTGTTTATTTTTTTGTTTTTTCAGATGATTTTCCACAGAAATATCGGGCAATTTCACTCCACTTCTTATTGTGATAGCCTGGACACTCTCCTCTGGATTTACCTCGGTATTGCTAGGTAACATGCCATGGGATCTTTCGGAAAGTATTTTGGCCATTTGGCCAACTTGTGTCTCCAGATTTTTAATTGAATCATCATTGCATTGTTGATACTTCAGTTGTTGTTCGGCTAGCTTCGTGATTGATTCTCCCACCCGGGCTTCTTTTCTTGATGCGTTGGATTCAACACATTGTTGTTGTTTGCATAAGAAAAATTTGGATGATTTTTGTACCCTGGATTGTATGTTGGCCCGTAAGGATTGTATGCTTGCCTTTGGAAATTCTGAGCATAAGCCACTTGTTCTGGTGGTGGGAATGACTTCTCCTGTTGCACTAAGAGACACATAGTGCTGTTGTGAGTTGCTCCACAAATTTCACATGAAAGAGCTGAAACTTGTGGAGTTTGCACCGTCTTTACAGATTGAGGAGTTGAAAAAGACATGTCCTCGACTTTCTTTGATAAAGCTTCAATTTTTGCCAACATAAGTGAATAAGAATCCACTTCAAAAATGCCATTTGGTTTCTTTTGGATATTTCTGTCTGGCCATCTTGCACTTTGTTCACTTATAACCTCAAAAATATTATAAGCCTCTCTCATAGTTTTCTTTCCAAGTGAACCATTTGATGATGAATCGACATTGGCTCGGCATGTAGGTAAGAGTCCAGAATAGAAGTAATTGACTTGTGCTCACAAATTAAAACCATGGTTAGGACATTTTCGTAGCATATCTTTGTATCTCTCCCATGCTTCGTGAAATGACTCCGAATCTTGTTGATGAAATGTAGAGATTTCGTATTTGAGTTTCGCCACTTTTATTGGTGGAAAGTATTTAGTGGTAAATTTTTGAACAAATTAGGGCCAATTTGTTATGCTTCACGGTGGCAAAGTATCTAGCCACTCTCTTGCTCTGTCCTTGAAAGTGTGCACGAAAAGTCTCATTTTTATCACCTCGTCATTTACATTTGGATAATTGAAATTTCCACAAATCTCCACAAAACGGTTAATATGGAGATATGGATTCTCGTCGGTTCTTCCATAGAATGAGTTGTTGTTAGAGAAGAGATTGATGACATCGGGGCGAATATGAAAATTGTCCACTCCAAATGGTGGATAGATCACACTTGATTGCACGCTCAAAGATGGGGGGTTCATGAATTCCCCAAAGAGCATGTTGTCTTCATCTATTTACGGCACAATAGGATGTTGTTGATGTTGAATGTTTTGAGCATTGGGTATTCCCCCTACCGGAGGAATTCTTTCGTTATCATTTTCTTTGAGGAGTGGTGGGTTTGGTTCGTCTTCCATTGATGGTGAAGAAATAATGCTTGTTTTTTGTTCTCTTCGCCTTCTTCTAAATGTGGCTTCAATCTCGGGATCTCGTGAAACTAAATCGCGATTGTACGTCCTTCGCATAGGCAAGAGAATTAACAACAAAGATAAAGTTGTATTTAATAACAATAGTTAATAATGTAATACCTCAAAATAACTCTTATACTTCCCCGGCAACGGCGCCAAAAACTTGACACGCATTTTGTGTAACTATCGCAAGTGCACGATATCGTATCAAGTAGTAAGTGGACTTTTTGAGTCCGGTTTATCGATCCCACGAGGAAGTTAGGTTATATATTGAATTATACACTATTTATCTATTTATTATAGAGATTTAGATGAGTGAAACACATAATTTAAGAGTTTGATTTGACAATTGCAAGGAAAATGCAATAATAGTTCTAAAATTTTAGGAAATGAAAGATTGCATTTAATAATAGATTAATAAAAGGTAAAATGAAATAGTTGGGATTACAAACTTAGTTCATCATTAGTTATAGAAGATGTATAGGAGATCATAAGATGTATTTACTTATTATGTTGTGTAGATTCGATTTTCCTTAAAAAGACGGTTCCTCTTTCAAATGTCAAAATGCCCCTTATATATTGAATCAATCCACTATATTTCTATGTTGATTGGCTTCAATACATTGTAACACCCCCAGATTTAATCGGAAATATTACAGCGCCGTGGGCCCCAAGATGGAACCCACAAGGCTAAAAGAAATTTTCGCAAACATTTACAACTGCCCAAGAGGCCAACGACGGTACTATCTTTAAGAAAATATTCGAAGACGTTATAAAATATGTTTATCAAAACCGTCGTAAAATCTCATTTCGAAAAGGGCAAGGCCAAACGGCCGAAACTCAATAGTTTAGAAAAAGATTTCCAAAGTAACTCAAATTACCAAAAACAAAAGGTCATTTCAAAATACTCACGCAGCGGAAAAGACAATAGTTAAAAGTACTCTAGCAGCGGAATACAGCAACTGATCAGGAAACTCAATACAAAAACATGTCCTAGCCAGTATCCTCCGGGAAGCTCATCTCTCCACGACCGCTACAAGCTCGATATTTCAAGAACCTAAAAAGAAAGCCCACGACGGGGTCAGCCATAATATCCAACAATGATAACCTTCACATCACATTAATAATTACATACCAATGAGAATACAAAATAAGAATACGACCAATGTAATCTTATCGTAGTAACTTTACTTACTCAAATAATTCTCGACAGAATAACCATTATCACATTTCACATCTCGTACTTGATTAACCAATAAATTCGAACATAATATGTGTATTGTACCTCAAACAATACTCAAGATTCTCAAACTATCATCACCAACCCATGATACGGAAATATACCAATTCTGACCAATACGATCCATCGGATAACATCATCAAATCCCAAGACGATAACCGATTGTCCATTGAAAGATGAATACCAAAGGAAATGTGGAACATACCTCGAGATGCACAATACCACGACAATCATGCCAGTCTAATCCGAGATCAGATCAATGCAACATACGGGCACGGTCCTAACACAAGACCTAGAAATGCATACTCATATGACAACGTCAATATGCTCAAAACAATAACAACAGTGTATACTCAATGGAAATCCCATGATCCAGCGCCCTCAGCATAGATCCCAAGATGATCCTACTAGATCAACACAAGGTGGATAACCAACAATATACATATACACAAAACAACACATGATAAAATCAATGATGCGAATCCACATGATTCCATCAACAAAATGCCGGGTAATCCAACGATCCAGCGCCCTCAGCATAGATCCCCATGATGATCCCGTTGGACCAACGCATGGTGGAAAACCTGTCCAACGATCCAGCGCCCTCAGCATAGATCCCCATGATGATCCCGTCGGACCAACACATAGTGGACATCCGATCCAGTGCCCTCAGTATAGATCCTCATGACCCCATCGGATCATTTACAACATAAATAATGCAATTATGCATACACATATGCAACTCAATATGTTCATCAACATGAAGGACATATGAATCAAAACATGAACGACACTATGATGACACAACTAGGACGACTTCATGTTCAGCAACATGAATGACAACCTGCATGATCAACATCATCAACACTAAACCGAATCAAACTAAGATACTTGTCCTGAGTCCTTCAGGAGAAATCTCGATGTCAAATCATCACCGGCGATTATCCTCAATGATCGGCGATCTAAACGTACCATAGACTATAGATACTCATATCCTCGTCTTTATCGCAATGTAACCTCGAGACCCGAACATACCAATAACCGAGATGAAGCATATACATTATGATTTACCTCCCAGAATCAGAAGAACGTTATACAATCTAAATACCCAGAGTTCACAATAATAATCATCGCTATATGCATTATAAACGAAATGAAACTGAAACCATTCATTAAACATTATAACTGAGCAAGTAATAACTTGCCTCGATGCCGATACGACGATGATGAAGCCGCTACAAATTCCTCGGCTCCCGGCCAAAGCGATTCACGAACATTCCCGAACACCACCACAAGAAAAGGTTCTAATCATCGATCAATAATCTCGACCTATTGAAGTAATCAATTAACACATATCCGATAACAATCAACAACCGACATAACCAACCCGTCAAACTCAACGGTCCAATAAAAACCTCGAGTAAACGCAGCCTGAACAAGCCAAATCAAACCATCACGAATTCATAATCACAACACAAAAAGACTGTACTGTCTGCCTACTTAGCGCACGTTAAACGCATAACGTAGCGTGCGCTAAGTTGCTCCTGTTAGCGTGCGCTAGCCAGTAAGCTTAGCATGCGCTAATGCTGTACAGTGGCATGCATTCCAAGCATCGACTTACACTTCCATCATATCAATGATCAACTCATCTCGATATTAAGGATTTCATAACATATTCGATTCTAACTTTAATCTTTAAACACGAATCAACAAGAATCCTTCTTGTTCATATTGGTAAATTCGTAGAACAATTTACCGGTTATTATCATGAATAATCATATTCCAAAATCATCTGTAACCTTTCCAAATTCCAGTTTTTATCTATAAAATCATGACATATATAATTCAATAGTTCTTCAAGAACACGAATTATCCAAATTCACGTTCATAATCCATAAAATGACATAATCCGATGTGTTCTAACATCTAACAATCCTTATTCATCATGTTCTTCGACATAGAATTCATATAAATTCAAGAATCACAACAACACCACCATAATTGTTACCATACGAAGTAACCAACGACAAAACATCAAAAATCCGAATTGAAGAAGGGAATTAGATCAACATATCTCTTGAATTCCATCCAAAACCATACGAAACATATCAATACTCATATATTGATAACAACACTAACTTAGTTCGGTAATCCAACTCATTATCATGCTCATAAACTCGAATATATGTTAATCATCAACTCAAGAACATCAATAATCAATCCAAACGAAATTCCAAGGTTAAAAGTAATTACCTCTTCGAAGAGATGGATTGAATCCCAAGATTAATCCGTCCTCAATCACTTCCAAGCTCCAATTTCATATTCTTAGGCTCCCAACCGAGTTAAAGGTGTTTAGAACATACTTAGAACTGAAGAAGGACGGGTTTTGGAGAGCAACACCTCTTTGGTTCGTGAGATAACTGAAAGACCACGCTTCAATTTATAAACTGCATCGATGATTACGTACGTTAACGATCCGTATTAACGTACGTAATGCAGCTTAGCGTACGCTAAGTGTCCTTCATAGCATACGTAATCTCATGTTGCGATATTTCTTACACGCAAGTGCACGTCATCGTTTACAAGTAATAAAGTGATAAGTAGAGTATCGTTCCCACGAGGACTGAATCTCTAACTACCGATTTTTGTGTATTTCAATTTTATTTGAACAATCGAATGTGGGTTTTGCGATTAATAACTAAAAGAATTACTAAGCGACTAAACAGTAGAAAATGATAGCTTGAATAAAAGAAATCATATGATGAATAAGTCTAGGGTTCTGAATCCACCTCAGTTTATCCGAATTTACTCTCGATTATCCGTAATAAATAGTTTTCCCAATTTATTGAAGGCGGAGATTGCTAATATATTCTACCGCCTCTCCCGAGGTCAATAGATTTATCTAAAGGCGAATAACGCACTCTATTCCTAGGTGAATTAATTCGTCAATAGGCGAAAAGCATAAAATCTCCCAAAGGCCACGTAGTTCCTATGAGTATATTCCTATCTCACAGAATAAAACGGTCCTCACCAATAGTTTCTCACCAAATCTCCTCTCCCGATTCGAAGTGAATGATTAAATCAATACAACTATTGTCCAGATAATTGCAAGCATTAAACACAATTGGGACAACTCAATAAAAAGGTAATTAATTGGATAATCTCAAGAAATTCGTCAAAACATAGGTTTCTTCAAAACCCTAGATTAGGGCTTTAGCCTGACATACTAATAAGTGAAAATACAGAATAGATAAATGAAAGCATAAAAATCAAACGCAGATGAAGCTCGGATTCCTCCGTTCTTCAGCTTCCGCCCTCTGCCTTTGAAGTCTTCTGCTTCCCTCTTCTTCTGCCGTCTCCAAGCTTAAGCTCCAAAAGATTCAAGATCCAAAGATCCATTAATTAGGGTCTTAAACCCTATTTATAGCTCAGCATATCCTCCAAATCGCGTCCATATCTGTAGGTCGAAAACTGGCTTCGTAACGGCCCTAATTCGCGCGGACAACCAAAAACCGCCAAGTGTGCCGCGGCGCACTAAACCTGTGCCGCGGCACAGAGCCTTCAGCTGGATGCCTGGACGTCTTTAATTTCTTACGTACGCGGCTCACAGGTGTGCCGCGGCCTGCAGTCTGATTTACTCGCCTTGGTGGGTGTCTTCTGCCGTGGCCTGCTTCCTTGTCCGCGGCTCATAGTCCAGTTTGCCGTTACTTTGTTTTGCTTCGTTTTAGCTCCCGGACTTCAATTTCCTGTCAATCATACAAAATTAAGGCATTAAAGGCTCATTAAGACAATTTCACTCTCCAAAATACTACAAAATAATGATAAATAAGCGTATAAAAATACGCCTAACAAATACCCCCAAACTTAAGCCTTTGCTTGTCCTCAAGCAAAAAGAATTAAATTCAATAAAAGAATGTCGTGAATCATCGTGCAACTCAGAGTGTTCAACTTAATCAATACTATCCTGTAATTCTCTCTAAATAATACGAGTGTCATAAAAGCGAGCTGTACTCAGAATAATGATTCCGCAAAGTAATCAAGTTCAGTCCTAATCACTCGTTCATGAAGAAAATCCAGCTCAAAGATTAACAAAACGTGAGTCAAATCAACCGTCAATATGAAAGGCTAAAATAAACAAGCTAGTTCGTCCCGTTCCACAGTCTAGTGGCACAATTTTCACGAGTTTCATAACAAATAAACCTCGGACAGTATCCCCTTATATATATGTTCAAGAATTTGATTCGAGTTGACCACTAGGTTAGGATCTCGGTATGTTTCATCGGGATAATCCTAGGGTGGAACTTCCATTCTCATGTATTAGGAAACCGTTTGACGTAAAAGACACTCATGGGGCACATGGATGCTTCTAGTTACTAAGTTCCCGTCTACAGCGGAGAAACAACTCGAATGTATAACTTCCGCATGTCCGAATCAAGGTTGCTGTTTTACGCGAGAGTAAACAGCGGGTCACGCGAATACCCCCGATTACTAGGCTCCCTATCATTGGCACATGTGAAATATCTAAATCACTAGTCTAATCAGGGTCGTCGTTTTACGCGAGAGTAAACAGCGGGTCACGCGAATACCCCCGGTTACTAGACTTCCCTTCATAGAACAACATTATCTCGACTTTTGGGAAAAACTGACCGACTCTAAACTCAATCTAAGTGCCAACACGACTAATATAACTGGACGACTAACTAACCGAAAAATGTAACCAAACGTATTGACGGTGATTTTAAAACAAGTATGTATTGTCTCTTATCTGCCAAGACCTCTACAATCACGAAAAATTTTGGACCTAAATGAATACTAAGCAGAACAGAAATAACTGACTACAACTCGACTAAAACTCGACCGTTTCTTCAGAGAGAAAAACAGTGTCGTAACATCAGTATCACACAAATAGAAGCACAAAAAATTCACGAATAGAGAAAAACTAAGACAAGCAAGGCTATCTAAAAAAAATTTTACGCAAAGTAATGAAAAGTGCAACGAAATAAAGTACAGCAATAAAATAAAGTACAGCAATGAATGTAGCAAGTGAAAGTAAATCCCCCCCCCCCAAACTTAGGACGTACATTGACCTCAATGGACAAAAAATGATATGCAATAAAAGTAAAAGGTCAAGTACTCCCCTCCAGTCCGCTCAGGAGCTGGTGCCGACATCATCCGGTGAGCTTGCACGCTTCTTGACTACATCATGCGGAGTGTGAATAAATGAGCTTGCATCATAAAAAAGGAAGTTAAGTACGAGCTCTCAAGTTTAACATGATGTAAGGGTTGGGGATAATGTAATTCGATAACACGATTCATTGCATATAATTTTGAAAATGCCTAGCTTACCAATTTTCCATTGCTGCAATTTATCAAACACCTTGTGTGCACAAGTTAAAATGAAGAACAAGAATTTTGATGGTTAATTTCAAATCCCAAAAATAATAACACAGATAATAACCCTGAATCACGACAACTATCATCAACAATTCGTTCATAAATATCAATTCCATCACAATATCAAATTCCCCATATTCCAACTCCATTTTAGAAACAACAATGAAGAACAACTAGCAATATAAAACTTCAAATCTTTTCACATCAAGAATCACTTATGATTTAGAAATCAAAAATTACCTGGAGAATTTGAGAAGGAGACTAATAGAATGGTATCAACTAACCTCATTGTGTGAAGGAAGGAAGGAAGGAAGGGAAGGAAGAAGATACCTTGTGCAGGCCGATCGATTGAATGAGCCCAACCTGGTTGCTCTTATTTTGCGACGGGGGCCACGACACAATAAAAGTGAGCCGCGGCCCAACGTCTGATAGGCACAGGACATTTTGTATCTGCCGGGTGCCGCGGCTCGGTTTTCGTGTGCCGCGGCTCGGTGAGTTAGTGTCTTTGCGGCTCATTTTACGCGTGCCGCGGCACAAATCTGACCTCACGGGCGTTTCTTGGCCATTTGGTGTGCCGCGGCTCAGATTTAGTGTGCCGCGGCTCAGTGACCTGGTGTGCCGCGGCTCAGTAAGATTGTGCCGCGGCACATGGTACAGTTTGATCAGCCATTTTTCATCAGCTAGTGTGTGCCGCGGCTCACTTCTGTTGTGCCGCGGCCCATCATTGAATTCCTCCCTTTGCTGATTCCTGCACAGAATTTTTACACGAAAACATGAAGACGAGAGGGAAGGACGGATCAAAGAAGAATGACGATGAAGAAAAACTCTAAAAATGCAAGAAAACAATAAAGAATCTACAACTAATACTCGGGTTGCCTCCCTAGGAGCGCTAAGTTTATAGTCTTCAGCCGGACTTTTCTCGCATTCATCCGGCGGTGGATAAGGTGACGCTCGTTTTCTGCGTGTCTATTGGATTTCCCAAGTATGCCTTCAACCGTTGTCCATTAACTTTGAATTTTTGGGCGTCTTTTTGGACTTCTACTGCACCATGTGGAAACACTTGAACTACGGTGAACGGTCCCGACCATCGTGAACGCAATTTCCCGGGAAATAACTTTAAGCGAGAGTTAAATAGCAACACCTCTTGACCCGGGACAAATTCTCTCTGCGTGATGTGCTTATCATGCCAAATCCTTGTCCGCTCCTTATAAAGTTTTGCATTTTCGTATGAGTTGTGGCGAATTTCTTCCAACTCGTTCAGCTGCAAACAACGCTTTTCACCAGCGGATTTTAGATCAAAGTTTAGTTTCTTTATCGCCCAGTAAGCACGGTGTTCCATCTCTACGGGTAGATGGCAACCTTTCCCATAGACCAATCTGTAGGGCGACATTCCGATAGGTGTTTTATACGCAGTCCGGTACGCCCAAAGTGCATCATCGAGTTTAAATGACCAATCTTTTCGATACGAGCTGACCGTCTTTTCTAGAATCCACTTCAGCTCTCGATTTGATATCTCGACTTGACCGCTCGTCTGCGGATGGTATGCTGTGGCAACACGATGAGTGACTCCGTATTTTCTCAAAACCGCATCAAGAAATTTGTTGTCGAAGTATGACCCACCATCACTTATAATAGCACGTGGAGTCCCAAAGCGTGTGAAGATATGTTGTTTAATAAACTTGATTACGACATTGGACCCATTCGTAGGTAGTGCCACCGCTTCAACCCATTTTGAGACATAATCTACGGCCACCAAAATATAGAGATTCTTGTTTGATGGGGGAAATGGACCCATGAAGTCGATCCCCCATACATCAAACAATTCGACTTCAAGTATGGTGTTCAGCGGCATTTCGTGTCGTCTTGAAATGTTTCCTGTCCGTTGACACCGATCACACGTAGACACAAAGGAGTGAGCATCTTTGAATAAGGACGGCCAATAAAATCCCGATTGTAAGACCTTCGCTGCTGTTCTATTTCCACTAAAATGTCCACCGTAGGGTGATGCATGGCAATGGTTCAAGACCTGCTGTGGATTTCCTCATCCGGAATGCATCTACGGATAATTTGATCGGGGCATCGCTTGAAGAGAAAAGGATCGTCCCACAAATAGTACTTAGCATCCGAGATTAGCTTCTTCTTTTGATGACGTGAGAGGTCGTTCGGAATTGTTTTACTTGCTAAGTAGTTCACTAGATCAGCATACCAAGGCGCATGTGTTGAATCCAACTTGTAGAACTGCTCGTCGGGGAAGGTTTCTATAATTTGTGGCTGACTTTCTTCCTTCTCGAGGGGACTCTCTAATCGTGAAAGGTGATCGGCTATAACGTTTTCTGTCCCTTTCTTGTCCCGAATCTCCAAGTTGAATTCTTGAAGGAGTAGCACCCACCGAATCAACCTTGGTTTGGCATCCTTCTTCTCCAAAAGGTATTTTATTGCCGAATGATCGGTCCACACTATCACTTTCGTTCCTAATAGATAAGCCCGAAATTTATCAAATGCAAAGATCACCGCCAATAATTCCTTCTCCGTTGTTCTACTCACGCACGAGTTAATGACGTCAATTTGGAAACAATTTTCAGCGCCACTTGGATATTTTACGGATCGAAAGATATTGAATGTTACTTGCTCCTCTTGAACACGCAAAGTCAGCTTCCCCTTTTCCACATCAATCAACGTTCGGCCGGTTGCCAAAAATGGTCTTCCCAAGATAATTGGGATATCTTCTTCTTCCATGTCAAGTACGATGAAATCAACCGGAAAGATGAACTTATCAACTTTGACTAAAACGTCCTCTATCACACCCCTCGGATATTTGATGGATCTATCGGCCAATTGTAAAGAGACTGTCGTCGGCTTGGCTTCCCCAATATCCAGCTTTTTAAAAATAGAAAGGGGCATAAGATTTATACTGGCCCCGAGATCGCATAGTGCTCTTTCAAAAGACGAATTTCCGATGATGCAAGGGATGGTGAAACTTCCCGAATCTCTCAATTTAGGTGGGAGCTTCTTTTGTAAAATAGCGCTGCACTCCTCCGTTAAAGCGACCGTCTCATATTCCTCGAGCTTTCTTTTGTTGGACAAGACTTCTTTCATGAATTTCACATAACTCGGCATTTGTTCCAATGCATCGGCAAATGGAATGTTTATGTGCAATTTCTTGAAGACGTCGAGGAATTTTGAAAACTGCTTGTCCAGTTTTTGCTTTTGGAAACGCTGTGGGAATGGAATTTGAGGAGTGGGCTGAGTGGTCGATACTTCCTTTGGCTTGGGCGCCTCTTCCTTTTCCTTCTCGTTCTGCTCGATCGGCTGCTCTTTGTCAATAATAGGTTGCCCTTTCAACTCTTTTCCGCTTCGTAATTCGATCGCTTGTACATTTTCCTTGGATTTCACTTCGGCTGCGCTGGGCGATGCATCTTGAGACCGAGAAGACAATAAATTAGCAATCTGCCCCATTTGTGTTTCTAGATTTCGGATGGAGGTAGAATGATTTTGGAGGGTCGTCTCGGTGCGGGTCACGAATTGGCTTGTGTTAGCCGCCAATTGAGCAAGATCATCTTCCAAAGATACCTTTGGTGATTGAGGGGGCTGCTGTGGGGGCTGCGCGAAGTGAGGTTGTGGAGGTTTCAAAGCTTGCCCATTTCTCCATGGAAAATTTTGTTGATTTCGCCACCCTTGATTATAAGTGCTGGGGTAAGAATTGTTTTGTCGATTTCCATTGGCCACAAATTGAGCTTGCTCCATCTGATGTTGCTCTAACGGGCTTCCAACTTGACATTCCGCGCTCGGGTGTGATCCGTTACACCAATTGCATGTCTCTATGGTAACGGGGGCTGGTGCGTGCGAAAATGCTTGGAGCTGTTGGGTCAAAGCGGCGACTTGAGCTGACAAAGTGGAAATCGGGTCATTACTTGAAACTTCCATAACTCTCTTCGGTGTCAATCTTTCCGATGGCCATTGGTATGCGTTTGCAGCCATAGCTTCCAAAAGCGAGTGTGCCTCGGCCATACTCTTTCCCATCAAGGCCCCGCTAGAGGCCGCATCCACGAGAGTGCGTGTAGAAGCACTCAACCCAAGATAGAACGTCTGAATCTGAAGCCAATCAGGAAGGCCGTGATGAGGGCATCTTCGTAGCAAATATTTATATCGCTTCCACGCCTCGTGGAGCGATTCCATATCTTACTGACCAAAGGTGGTTATTTCGTTTCTCAACCTCGCCGTCTTAGCAGGTGGGAAGAATTTGGCAAGGAAGGCTTGCGCTAACCCCTCCCATGTTGTAATCGACCCCGGCGGTAAGGAATTTAACCAAAATTTTGCTTTATCCCTCAAAGAGAAAGGGAAAAGCCTCAATCGGATGGCATCGTCGGTGACACCATTGGTCTTGAACGTGTCGCATATCTCAAGGAAAGAAGCAATATGGGCATTCGGGTCGTCATTCGGCAGTCCACAGAATTGGCTCGCCTGCACCATCTGAATAATAGTAGGCTTGATCTCAAAATTATTGGCTTGGATAGTGGGACGCCGAATCCCCGAAAAATTAGCATTGATCTGCGGCATGGCATAATCTCGAAGAGCTAGTTCCGGTTGAACTTACCACACTTGGTTATCTCCTCCTTGGACTTCGATATTCTCAGCCATGTTGACCGTCGTCTGCAACTCTCTTTTCTCCTTTTTGTTCCTTCTTAGAGTGCGCTCGAGCTCAGTATCCAAAGGTAGTAGGCCTTCGTTACCGAATTTTCTCATGCACTACACGAAAGGTCCTGAAAGGAGAAAACAAATAAACGAAATTAAATACACAAAAATAAAAATAAAACGTTCAAATTAAGACTAGAATACTTAAATCGATATTAGAAAATTTCAATCCCCGGCAACGGCGCCAAAAACTTGTTGCGATATTTCTTACACGCAAGTGCACCTCATCGTTTACAAGTAATAAAGTAATAAGTAGAGTATCGTTCCCACGAGGACTGAATCTATAACTACCGATTTTTGTGTATTCCAATTTTATTTGAACAATCAAATGTGGGTTTTGCGATTAATAACTAAAAGAATTACTAAGCGACTAAACAGTAGAAAACGATAGCTTGAATAAAAGAAATCAAATGATGAATAAGTCTAGGGTTCTGAATCCACCTCAGTTTATCCGAATTTACTCTCGATTATCCGTAATAAATAGTTTTCCCAATTTATTGAAGGCGGAGATTGCTAATATATTCTACCGCCTCTCCCGAGGTCAATAGATTTATCTAAAGGCGAATAACGCACTCTATCCCTAGGTGAATTAATTCGTCAATAGGCGAAAAGCATAAAATCTCCCAAAGGCCACGTAGTTCCTATGAGTATATTCCTATCTCACAGAATAAAACGGTCCTCACCAATAGTTCCTCACCAAATATACTCTCCCGATTCGAAGTGAATGATTAAATCAATACAACTATTGGCCAGATAATTGCAAGCATTAAACACAATTGGGACAACTCAATAAAAAGGTAATTAATTGGATAATCTCAAGAAATTCGTCAAAACATAGGTTTCTTCAAAACCCTAGATTAGGGCTTTAGCCTGACATACTAATAAGTGAAAATACAGAATAGATAAATGAAAGCATAAAAATCAAACGCAGATGAAGCTCGGATTCCTCCGTTCTTCAGCTTCCGCCCTCTGCCTTTGAAGTCTTTTGCTTCCCTCTTCTTCTGCCGTCTCCAAGCTTAAGCTCCAAAAGATTCAAGATACAAAGATCCATTAATTAGGGTCTTAAACCCTATTTATAGCTCAGCATATCCTCCAAATCGCGTCCATATCTGTAGGTCAAAAACTGGCTTCGAAACAGCCCTAATTCGCGCGGACAACCAAAAACCGCCAAGTGTGCCGCGGCGCACTAAACCTGTGCCGCGGCACAGAGCCTTCAGCTGGATGCCTGGGCGTCTTTAATTTCTTACGTGCCGCGGCTCACTGGCTGTGCCGCGGCACAGTCTGATTACTCGCCTTGGTGGGTGTCTTCCTGTGCCGCGGCCCTGCTTCCTTGTGCCGCGGCTCATAGTCCAGATTTGCCGTTTTCGCCCGTTTTGCTTCGTTTTAGCTCCCGGACTTCAATTTCCTGTCAATCATACAAAATTAAGGCATTAAAGGCTCATTAAGACAATTTCACTCTCCAAAATACTACAAAATAATGATAAATAAGCGTATAAAAATACGCCTAACATCTCATTCCAGAACTAACTGACCTGTTTCGTTAACATGCTTACGTACGTAACAATTCCTTCATAACGTACGTAATACGTACGTTGACTTGCTACAGTAAAAGCTCGCATTACGTACGTAATACACCCTGTATAGCATACGCAATACGTACGTTGACTCAGCTGTACACATTCGTTGCTGACACCGGGTCCCACCTGCCGACCATGACTCGGACTTTCCTGATTCTCTCGTTACGTACATAATGCCTTATGCATAACGTACGTAACACGTACCAACTTAGCGTACGTTAAATCAAAATCTTAACGTACGTTAAGGCTCTATACTTAGCCAAAAATCCAATTGTTCCTGTCTATCTCGACATACCGGATACGCATACACGCATACTGAATACATATACTAGATCCAATAACATTCTTATAGGATATACTCCATATCGAAAGTACGATAACCTGATACACGATATCCTCAAATGCAATTGTCGACCAGATACGACAATTGTACCAATATTGACATCTCAGTCCTTTATTTATTTTATCCATACTGTACAGATTCCACGCTGTACAACATAACTCGGATAAAATAATATTAAACAACAGTAGTAGAAATTCTGGATATTACATTCTACACCACTTAAAATAAGTTCCGGCCTCGAAACTTGGAATCCGTCAAAAAAACAAACAAACATTTCGTTCAACCAAAATATCCCAAAACCATGACGACAACTATCAATCATTATCATTACCGAATAACCAAAAGAGCATACTTACAAATACGCAGGTCGACGATCTACTGAGATACTAGCAAGCGATCTCACTGTATAGTCTCAATACGCTTACAATCACAATTCCTTGAGTCTCAACAAAAATATATCATCTTCGGATGAAACAATCTGCCCGAATCAAATCCTGTCTGCCTGATTACATAATCAAGTCCCAATTCCGATAAGACGAATAATACACAATATATCTGCGAAACAACTGCCCAAAACAACGACACGAATCCAGAAACACCGACACAAAATCCGAACGCTCAGATGATCACCAACAATGATCAACCATTAAGTCGACCGAATTTATCATCGACATGATAAATTCCAATATGACCAAACAGAGGTCAAAACACAATCAAGAATATCATCAACATGATAAATTCCAATATGACTAACCAGAGGTCAAAACACAGTCGAGAATATCATCAAAATGATAAACTCCAATACTGTAATACCCACGATTTTCGTTCCGGTTATTTTGGATTTTTTACGGATATTTCCCGGTTGTCGAGTTCCGGTATTATTTTCTCGACAACTGATTTTGGCGTTTAAGACCGTAGGTGATGATTTGTTATCCGTTGTTTTCATTTCGGACCGATGATGTTGTCCCCGAGTATTTTGTCGTGTTCGTTCCGTGCGATTTCGGAAAATCGAGTCGTCGACTCATGGTGGTCGGACACTGGCCGGACGGTTGGGGACGGTGTCCGGACGAGGCTGAGCCTTGGCCGGACGAGTGCGAGCCTTGGCCGGGCGGTTGCGACAGAGCCGCGTAGCGCACGCTTCGGCCGAGGCAGCGCACGCTATGGCCGGTTAGCTGCGCGCGCTAGTCGGTGAGCGATGAGGCGAAAGGTTACGGATCGGGGAGATCGGCGGTGGCGCGCACGCTGCTGCCGGACCTTCTGCTGCCTTCTGGCCGGCCGGTAGCGCACGCCTTCTGACAGGAAGGTTGCGCACGCTACTGGCGAGCCAAGAAGTCTCTGGATTGTGGTGGGCCGGCCGCATGTGTTCGACACATGATGGTGGGCCCGGAACATTCTCGACCATGACCACCGCTAGCGCACGCTTCTTTCGGCAGTCTAGCGCACGCTAGGCTGCATCAGTATAAATATGACCGAGCAGTCCTGTTTGCACTCATTTTTTCATTTCCTTCGTTTCGTGTACGCGGCTGGAGACTTGGAGGTGACGAAGGCATGTTGTTATACAACTAATCTACGAAGTTTGGGAGCTGATAACATCGATTAATCACTCCATAACATCCTTCAATCCAGCGAATCAAGGTTAGTTTTCCTAAAATCATAGTTTTGGGAAAAATTGGGGATTTTGTTGATTTCGTCCGTTTGATTCGTTATAACTTAGAATAGTGAGGGATTGTTGATTATTAAGTTGTTTTATATCGAATTCCTTGTTTTTCCATGGTTGGATTACCAAGGATTCTTCGTTTTGTTGAGTTCCTAATCGGTGTCTTGAAGGTGTCCGGTGAAAATCCTTAGAGGGGGGTTTTGGGCGTTCTACGATTATTCTTCCTCGTAAGATCATTGATTTTGACGGTATTATGTTAGGGTCAGGTTCCTTGCGAAGAACTCGAGCCGGAACCCTTCCGTTCGCCATTTTCCGATCGGTGGTTCTACCGTCGTTTCCGTCGGAGAGTTTTGGGCATTCGAGGTTTTCCGGTTAATCCACGTTCGTCGGAGTGTCCGGTATCAACTACTGAAGCAAGTATATTGCCCATACATTACGTATTTTGTGAATATGATGATTGAAAGTTGACGATACGTGTTAAACAATTGTTTACAACCATTTTTCTAAAGAATCGTTATAACTATAATCATGGTTTTATTTAAAGAGGATTCTTGTGTTCGGAAATTAATGTGCTTAATTGACTATGCATATTGGTGTCGAGTATAGGATCACATTATTTTCGAGTGATGCCATTATATGTGATTTTGTTGTTGGTAAGTTAAAGTTCAATCATTTTGTTAAGATTTTGTGTGGAGTCATGCGGATGTGTGTGAATGTGTGAACTTGTGTGATATTGGTTGTGTCGATTGGTGCTGTTTAGATGGTGTGTTTCTTTGTGGATAGTATAAATTTTGGGTCGTGAGTATGTGTTGGATAATATGGCCATTTTAGCAAAATACCTCGACTATATATATTGTGATTGACTCTTGAGGATTTCGATTTTGGAAATGTGAATTGATGAGAGTTGTAAGGTTTTTCTCGGGTACTCTTACTCGGGGATTGACTCGATGGGGTCACACGAGGACCTGGTGGCTTAGCGGCTGGACCGGGTCGCGAGAGTTACTTCGAGTGGGCATTCTCACCTGGGGATTGCTCGACGGGGCACACAGGGACTTGGTGGCCTTACGGCGGGACCGGAGGGCTGGACCGGGTCGCGAGAATTGCCAGAGTGTTTGTACTGTTGATTAATTGTGACATGTCCGGAGTATCACAAATCTTGTTGCTCGGAGTCGAGAGACATTATATATCGAGTCTTGGTGTTTGGCTAAAATGGCATAAAAATAATGTGTTGTGTGTAATGTGTCGTTGGAAGTGAATTGAAGTGAATGAACGGGTCGCGGACCCTGTATTGATGATCGAAATGGTTGGGTCGTGGACCCTGTGTTTTGTGACTGGAGTGAATTGGGTTGTGAACCCCGTGTTTTGTTAATCGGATTTGCATTTTTGGAAAATGAATATTGGGGCGGTGACCCTAAGTGGCTTTTGGAGAATTAAGAACTTTACTATCGCAAATGTTTTCGAAAACTCCCGAGATTTGAAAATGTTTTCAAAGTGCTTTCTTGTTTTAGTTTATACTTTCAAGACTTGAACTATTTTAATTATCAAATATCTCGGGAAGACTTTTGTTGTATTCTCGGAATGTGTTTTGTATGGCTCGTATTTGCACTTTATACTTGTACTAGCAAAACAGTGGAGTTTTGCTAACCCCCGAGTATTCGGGGGTGGATGTCTGTTTTTGCATCCAGGTACATGCAGGTTTGGGAGCAAAACACAGGATCGGCGCGAAGAATGATGGAAGGCGAATGATACTAATCACACGAAGGCCTGTGTTGGATACAGTCAGTCGGAGTTGTGTATGGTCTTTATTCTGTCGTACTTTTGGGTTTGTGAGTGTATTTTACCCTTGTACGGGTATGAGTCGAGATGGAAATGTGTATTTTTGACTTGTATGTTAGTGACGAAAGACCAAGTTGGTCTACGGATTTTGTATTTTATCATGTCGGTATGTAATTTATTGTGTAGTTGTGATGTCTAGCCTGGTGGATCCTCACGGAGAGGGTCTGCGGCGTGTAATATTCCCGGTTTGATTCTGGGGGTGTTACAAATACGACCAATCAGTACTGCTCAAAATTCAAAAAGTGCTACCATCACATCAGTAGAGCCACCTAGCACATATGCTCCGGTTTCACAAAATCCAAAGTTCCAAGATCATATTCTGTACCGAATCTACATCCCGCAACATATTTCTCTTATCCGATAAATCAACCGATCATCCCTAGATAATCAAACTGCCCTACTAAAGTTCGTATCTCTTTTCATAGTACCATTAGTGTGTTATCCAGTTCGTGAATCTCATTCAGAACTTCACCACGATATGCACTATGCACTAAATGCGTATGTACATCAATCACATTTTCAAAACCAGTTTGAAATCATATAATCTTGTCACGAAGACATATTTTTGAAAGTTCTTTCAAAAATCCCAAAACTCAAAACATAAATTTTCGTAGGACCACGAAATCAATTTTCGAAAAAATTAAATCAATTTGCTTACGTCAAGTCATCGATGAAGATTCTTTTCGAAAACATACATTTAAATAAAATGGAATTATGCAAATGATTGACCACATCCATACTCCTGTATACGAGTTCGGCTTGTCACCAAATCCATTGACATTCCATCGGAAAATTACACGATATAGTTCCAAAACCTCAATATATAGACTCCGATAAAAACTCCTTTTTCATATATGACTCGCAACGTCAACCATTAACCCATCCTGGATCACCTCAACTATGTTATGATGGAAACAAATCAACACAGCGAAAGACTTCCCGAGAAGTTTCATTTGAACAAGTAAGCTAAAAACCTCAAAAGGCGGAAATAAAAATGATTGGTAAAGTGTTTTACAATCTCGGGAGTTTTAGAAAACAGAAAAGCTTTTTGAAACATTAGGGTCTCAGCCCGCACCTTGTTCCGCATTACAAGGAGTTTAAAAAGTAGAAAACACTTCTGGACCTCAAGTCCTGAGTTATAAAACTATTTCAAAATCGATTGGGTCTTGGCCCAAAAGTCATTTTCCGTAAAAACATCCATAAAACATTCATTTTGAAAAAATATCATTTTCAAATGCTCAAAAGCAGTTCATATATCTCAAAATGAATTAGCATGACTACATGTTCTTCTCACCAATTCCCAGTCCTTCTCCCGAATATACAATTCTGTTCCAAAACTTAACCGACATATTGATTTTCCAAAATCATAGCTTCTCAAGATCATCAATCCTGTCCCAACTACTGTGTTCTGTTATCTTATAACACAACGCATGATATTCTTCCGAATCTCAAAGCATATCAACTTAGAACGGCAATAAATCTCAATGAAATTCAAAAATCCAAATACTTACAGATCGTAAAGCCGAAGATTCCCCGTGATACTGGCACATGTCTCAACTCAAGAAAATACTCGACACAGATATTTTCAAAACATGCATTTTGCAAAAATCAGTTCAACTCGAGAACACGACACATTTCTATCCGAAGAAATACGTTAATACCATTTGTAAGAGTTTACGACAACCGCAGTACCACACTGGTAAATCACATAATGCACAAGCCTGAGTGAACAACAAAAACTCACGACTCCAATATTTGTCAATCGACAACTCGAATGACGCGACAAAAACACGACCCAACTCGACCCAAATGCCTAGGTTTTCTCAACCTAAGCTCTGATACCATATTCTGTAACACCCCCAGATTTAACCGGAAATATTACAGTGCCGTGGGCCCCGAGATGGAACCCACAAGGCTATAAGAAATTTTCGCAAACATTTACAACTGCCCAAGAGGCCAACGACGGTACTATCTTAAAAAAATATTGGAAGACGTTATAAAATTTATTTATCAAAACCATCGTAAAATCTCATTTCGAAAAAGGCAAGGCCAAACGGCCGAAACTCAATACTTTAGAAAAAGATTTCCAAAGTAACTCAAATTACCAGAAACAAAAGGTCATTTCAAAATACTCACGCAGCGGAAAAGACAATAGTTAAAAGTACTCTAGCAGCGGAATACAGCAAATGATTAGGAAACTCAATACAAAAACATGTCCTAGCCAGTATTCTCCGGGAAGCTCATCTCTCCAAGACCGCTACAAGCTCGATATTTCAAGAACCTAAAAAGAAAGCCCACGACGGGGTCAGCCATAATATCCAACAATGATAACCGTCACATCACATTAATAATTACTTACCAATGAGAATACAAAATAAGAATACGACCAATGTAATCTTATCGTAGTAACTTTACTTACTCAAATAATTCTCGACAGAATAACCATTATCACATTTCACATCTCGTACTTGATTAACCAATAAATTCGAACATAATATCTGTATTGTACCTCAAACAATACTCAAGATTCTCAAAACTATCATCACCAACCCATGATACGGAAATATAGCAGTTCTGACCAATACGATCCATCGGATAGCATCATCAAATCCCAAGACGATAACCGATTGTCCATCAAAAGACGAATACCAAAGGAAATGTGGAACATACCTCGAGATGCACAATACCACGACAATCATGTCAGTCTAATCCGAGATCAGATCAATGCAACATACGGGTACGGTCCTAACACAAGACCTACAAATGCATACTCATATGACAACGTCAATATGCTCAAAACAATAGCAACAGTGTATACTCAATGGAAATCCCATGATCCAGCGCCCTCAGCATAGATCCCAAGATGATCCTACTAGATCAACACAAGGTGGATAACCAACAATATACATATACACAGAACAACACATGATAAAATCAATGATGCGAATCCACATGATTCCATCAACACAATACCGGGTAATCCAACGATCCAGCGCCCTCAGCATAGATCCCCATGATGATCCCGTCGGACCAACGCATGGTGGAAAACCTGTCCAACAATCCAGCGCCCTCAGCATAGATCCCCATGATGATCCCGTCGGACCAACACATAGTGGACATCCGATCCAGCGCCTTCAGCATAGATCCTCATGACCCCATCGGATCATTTACAACATAAACAATGCAATTATGCGTACACATATGCAACTCAATATGTTCATCAACATGAACGACATATGAATCAAAACATGAACGACACTATGATGAAACAACTAGGACGACTTCATGTTCAGCAACATGAATGACAACCTGCATGATCAACATCATCAACACTAAACGGAATCAAACTAAGATACTTGTCCCGAGTCCTTCAGGAGAAATCTCGATGTCAAACCATCACCGACGATTATCCTCAATGCTCGGCGATCCAAACGTACCATAGACTGTAGATACTCATATCCTCGTCTTTATCGCAACGTAACCTCGATACCCGAACATACCAATAACCGAGATGAAGCATATACATTATGATTTACCTCCCAGAATCAGAAGAACGATATACAATCCAAATACCCAGAGTTCACGATAATAATCATCGCTATATGCATTATAAACGAAATGAAAATGAAACCATTAATTAAACATTATAACTGAGCAAGTAATAACTTGCCTCGATGCCGATACGACGATGATGAAGCCGCTACAAATTCCTCGACTCCCATCCAAAGCGATTCACGAACATTCCCGAACACGACCGCAAGGCAAGGTTCTAATCATTGATCAATAATCTCGACCTATTGAAGTAATCAATTAACACATATCCGATAACAATCAACAACCGACATAACCAACCCATCGAACTCAACGGTTCAATAAAAACCTCGATTAAACGCAGTCTGAACCAGCCAAATCAAACCATCACGAATTCATAATCACAACACAAAAAGACTGTATTGTCTGCCTACTTAGCACACGTTAAACGCATAACGTAGCGTGCGCTAAGTTGCTCCCGTTAGCGTGCGCTAGCCAGTAAGCTTAGCGTGCGCTAATGCTGTACAGTGGCATGCAGTCCAAGCATCGACTTACACTTCCATCATATCAATGATCAATTCATCTCAATATTAAGGATTTCATAAAATATTCGATTCCAACTTTAATCTTTAAACACGAATCAACAAGATTCCTTCTTGTTCATATTGGTAAATTCGTAGAACAATTTACCGGTTATTATCATGAATAATCATATACCAAAATCATCCGTAACCTTTCCAAATTCCAGTTCTTATTCATAAAATCATGACATATATAATTCAATAGTTCTTCAAGAACACAAATTATCCGAATTCACGCTCATAATCCATAAAATGACATAATCCGATGTGTTCTAACATCTAACAATCCTTATTCATCATGTTCTTCGACATACAATTCATATACCTTCAAGAATCACACCACCACCACCATAATCGTTACCATACGAAGTAACCAACGATAAAACATCAAAAATCCGAATTGAAGAAGGGAATTACATCAACATATCTCTTGAATTCCATCCAAAACCATACGAAACATATCAATACTCATATATTGATAACAACACTAACTTAGTTCGGTAATCTAACTCATTATCATGCTCATCAACTCGAATATATGATAATCATCAACTCAAGAACATCAATAATCAATCCAAATGAAATTCCAAGGTTAAAAGTAATTACCTCTTCGAAGAGATGGATTGAATCCCAAGATTAATCCGTCCTCAATCACTTCCAAGCTCCAATTTCATGTTCTTAGGCTCCCAACTGAGTTAAAGGTGTTTAGAACATACTTAGAACTGAAGAAGAACGGGTTTTAGAGAGCAACATTGGTTCGTGAGAGAAATGAAAGACCACGCTTCAATTTATAAACTGCATCGATCATTACGTACGTTAACGATCCGTATTAACGTACGTAATACAGCTTAGCGTACGCTAAGCGTCCTTCATAGCGTACGTAATCTCATTCCAGAACTAACTGACCTGTTTCGTTAACATGCTTACATACGTAACAATTCCATCATAACGTACGTAATACGTACGTTGACTTGCTACAGTAAAATCTCGCATTACATATGTAATTCAACCTGTATAGAGTACGTAATACGTACGTTGACTCAGCTATCCACACCTGTTGCCAACACCGGGTCCCACCTGCCGACCAAGACTGGAACTTACCTGATTCTCTCGTTACATACGTAATGCCTTATGCATAACGTACGTAACACATACCAACTTAGCGTATGTTAAATTAAAATCTTAACGTACGTGAAGGCTCTATACCTAGCCAAAAATCCAATTGTTCCTATCCATCTCGACATACCCGATACGCTTACACGCATACTGAATACATATATTGGATACAATAACATTCTCATACGATATACTCCATATCGAAAGTACGATAACCTGATACACGATATCCTCCAATGAAAATGTCGACCAGATACGACAATTGTACCAATACTGACATCTCAATCCTTTATTTATTTTATCCATACTGTATAGATTCCACTCTGTACAACATAACTCGGATAAAATAATATTAAACAACAGTAGTAAAAATTCCGGATATTACATACATAGCATTAGGTTTTATGAAAATAACTCAAAGAATCATATAAGGTCTAGAGGTATATTTCTATCCCCTAGAACAACTTAGAGTGAATATCATTTGATCTAATCAAATATATTTTCTTTCGAAACATATGAAGACCATAAATATCATCATTTATTGGCCAAATAAATAAAGATTGATAAAAAAATGAAAATCACACACAATATTAAGTAATCCATAATAGATCTTTATACAAACTTAAATAACATGACAAACCTTGTTTATAATCCCAACTAAGGATAACTTTGCCCATGAAGGGTTTATTCAACATATTACAAGGTTGAGTGGTCATTATTAGTTGAAAAAGGGAAAGAATTGATACTAACTCCCTTAGTAGATAAATGAGAAAGAAGCAATAAACTCCCCCAACAACATAAGCTAAACTACTATTACATACACTATCAAGAACATAAGTGTGTTCTTCACACAAATAAAAGTATTACAAAGTGGGAAAAATGTAAGATGAATCATTAATGATGGATCTAAGGGGTCTATTTATACACCTAAAGTCATCTAATAGCTCCAAAACTCCAGCATTATTACATTAGATCGGATCAAGGCCAGCCATCCCCTCAATAATAGACCAAAAGTATAAAAGATTAAAAAATGATCAAAAATCTGTCAAGAGTTACGGCTGTAACTTTGAGGATTTACAGCCGTAACTATGAGGACTTACGGCCGTAACTTTCAGATGTTACGGACGTAACATGGCTACGGCTTTTGCACATTAGTTGCTATGTGAGTTACGCCCGTAACTTTATGATGTTACGCCCGTATGGAGTTTCAGACTTCATTTTCAGCCCAGAATTTCTTAGACTTTGCGTTTTCGCCCCAAATCTTCTTCGGATGATAACTTTTGATATATAACTCTGATTTCGAATCCGGAAAGACTGCCGAACTCATCTCGGAAAGCCCTACAATATGAATACATAAAAATCCAATAAAGAGAATATTTTATAAACATGTTATTTCTTGAGTAAATCAATAATTCAATCCGATTAAGACTAAATTTACATCTTCATCCTATAAAAATAAAATTATTAAAAACTAATTAATTCAAAGCAAAAACGAGTAGACTAGCTCATAATTATGGGTAAAATATATCAATACTAATCACAGATAAGTGTATAAAACTGACACTTATCAGACTACAAGATCAGTATGAGTTGTTGCTCTAAAAAAGGAAACAGAGAGAGGTAGAATAAGAACAAAACTAAGAACAACTATTTTCCACGCAGCTTAACCAACTGTCACATGAAAGCTAAAACTACGAAGGTGCGATAATTTCAGTATATATACATAGAATAAGGGGTTACGTGAAAACTAAGAAAGGTATATATTACAAGTAGTTTATACGTTCTTCAAATGGAATCGATCTTTTCCAAATTCGGCTTTCATAGTTGAATTCTAAGCAAACAATCACAACAAAAAGACGAATTCATAACTCTAGCTAGCAAGTCTAAAACAGTGATTTGAAGTACCAATCATCGAATTAAAAGGTCAAACAAGACTATCAATAATGAATCATACGATAATTGAGCAAACCAATATCATCAACAAATTCTATCAACACTAGGTAGCAAATGAGGGAGATCGCTCAATCAATCTTAACGAACTTGCATAGGAAATATTGTAAAATCGAAGAACATAAAACAACGTATAGTACAAACTCTTCAAACTACTAATCAACAAATTAACAAACTCTCTAAAACAATAAATTTGCCCACTCCGACATATATGCTAGTCGAGAAAATTAATACTCGATAAATTAATAAATTTCACAGATCTCGACACTATTAATAAGTTTTTACAGTATACCCAAAGGGATCACCGACAATGAGAAAGCCAAAGCAGACTACTTACTGTAGTCTGTGAATGATGACGACCTCTGAGTAAGAGCTGAAAAGCTCGAGCTCCAAACATTTTAGTTCAGCAGTGTAATGCAGCAAGATAGCAGATCAGTATGCAGTCATTATCATTCCCATAAAAAGGTATAAAAAGGTTGTAAAGTGTGCCTTTGACATGCCTAATACAAGCTCGTAGTAGTAAGAATATATTTGCACAATCATAAGAATATGAAGAATCAAGTAGAAATGACATAAAAAACTCTCTTAAATAACAACTTCCCCAATATCAACAACCACAAGCCATGTCTCTCTTAACTCAAACAATTGCAAATTTTTCTCGTGAAAAGCAATATCAAGTTGATATAGACATTGTAATATCCTTACTTTTTTGGCTATAATTATTATTTCATGAACCTCGTGGGTTGGTTTGTAATTTTTCGAATATTGGTATCATGTGTTTTATTCGAGATTGAGCTTGTATGTTGTGTCTCTTGCCAATATTTCGTTAGTATTCGATAATAGTTCGTCGTACTATTTGTATCGCTTCCGCAAGCTAGGGCTAACGTACGCTAAGTTATCCGAGTAGCGTACGCAATGGAGGTCGTTGGCCAGCGCACGCTACTGCCGGAAGGATAGCGCACGCTAATCGAAAGCATGGGACAGTCCAGAGGGCACAGGAATGGGATAAGGATCAAGCTAGCGCACGCTAATGCAACTTAGTAGCGCATGCTAGGGGATCAGGTAGCGCACGCCACTGTCGGGTGATAACGCGCGCTAAGCGGCCCGAATAGTAAGGGCAGTGAGGTCTGGACTACGTCCAGAACAACAAGTAATGCACGCTAAGATGATCGTTGCGCGCGCTAACTCGTCAGGCATAGCGCACACTGTTCGGTCGTAGAGCACGCTACCGAGATGGGCCTAAAGGTTTCTGGACAGGACAGAAAGGTTTCTGGAGTTGGACTAGGCACCAGGGAGCGCACGCTAAGGCGGCAGTTGCGCGCGCTAACTCGGCAGTATAGCGCACGCTAACTCGGTTGAGTAGTGCACACTGTCAGATGTGGTGCATGCCAGCTCGACTGGGCAGAAGGGTCTGGACTGCAGGCCTAGGCCGATAGCGCACGCTATTTGGGAAGCGCTAGCGCGCGCTAGGGCGCACCTATATAAATACATGTGTTGCGGTCAATACTTGTCATTTTTCACGTTCTTTACTCTTCTCCAAGTTTCTAGACGACTCCATAGTTGTGTAGGCGAGGGTTTCGGTGGAGCACAGTTGAATCTCAGATCTTTTCAACTTCAAGCAAAGATCTGACAATCCTACATCATTTTTCACCAAGGAATCGATCTAATCCTTCCTTAGAACCCTAACTTTGGGGAAGTTTGGGGGTTTTGGGGATCTCGTTTCTCCAACCGGTTTAACTCCAAATTTATGATGGATTATAGTTGAATATAGTTGTATAAGTATGATTTCATGATTTCCTCAAGGTTTTGTGTATTGATTCCAAATCTTCCTTTGTAAATCGAGCAAAACCCGTTATGCCCCGTAGTGTTCGATAAAATGTTCCTAAGGGTAGAACATAGGATGGATTTTAGTTTTTCCAATAGAATTGTTGTTGATTGAGCCTCTATGTTTGTTAGGAGCGGGATTTGGAAGATAGTTCGGACCGTAGCCTTGTTCGTTGTTGTTCCTTTGTTAGTTAGAAATCCAGGCAAGTACTTTATTGCATTAGTTTATGGCATGCATTTCTGTGATGAATTTGATACTGATGAGAGTTGAAAGGTTGTTCTCGGGTACTCTCACTCGGGGATTGACTCGACGGGGTCACACAGGGACTTGATGGCTTAGCGGCTGGACCGGGTCACGAGAGATACTTTGAGTGGACATTCTTACCTGGGGTTGCTCGACGGGGCACACAGGAACTTGGTGGCTTCAGGGCCGGACCGGGTCGCGAGAATTGTCGGAGTGTTTTTACTGATGATCGATATTGATATTCTGGAATATCGTGAAATGAACTGTTCTGGATTTTGAATTGATTTGGAAATGCCTGTGGATTAAAATATTGTAATACTGTACTTGCACTAGCGGTTGTTGATAACCACTTGTTGGGGTGGAATGTTTTGTACATTTCAGGTACTCTCGAGGGACAGGAGCCCACATGTGGTGCACACGGAGTTGACAAGCACACTGGATGTTAGAGAGCTCGTATTAGTCGTTGTATTTGTGATGTCAGAGTCGGTTTTATATTTTGTATTATTGTTGGTTTTGAGTTGTACTATGTCGTGTAATGTTTGCGTTCAGTGAATGCTGTTTAACTCTACTATTTTGGCTGCGGCCGAGGCCTAACTCATCTTTTGTATCCTATGTTGGACTTTTATGTCGTGGTGATTGTGTATTGGATTGTAGCTTAATCCTGTGTGTCGTCAGCCTGGTGGGACCTTTGTGTGTCCTTCGGCGTGTAATTACCTAAAGTGAAATTGGGGTGTTACATTTATGGTATCGGAACCATAGGTGTCGGGAATACCTAGGCCTTTGGTTGTTTGGGTTGTCAAGTCGTAAGAGTCGTATAAACTGATCGAGCTTAACACCGTGTGTTGCTGTCGAGTCGTGTGACCCGTGGTAGTAAAACTCCTTGAACTCTCTTTGTGCCTCATCGCTTTCATAATACAGAAGACTTGAAATCCTTGGATTGTGAACTGTTTTGATAATTTTAATACTTTTATATCTCCGTATGTTGAGAGGCCGTGGCGGACGTGGACGCGGCTGAGGCCGTGGTCGTGGTACCGCTAACGAATCTGGCACACCTTCTAATGATACATCTGATTCTGCATCCCATACGGAGCCGAACACCGCTTCCCTGAACCCGAGCGGTCAGCCTGATCCTACTGTAAGTCAAGTTGAATGAGTCCGGGCATCATGACCAGCCGACAATGAGAGTAAATGCCTTCAGGGAGTGATGAAAATGCAACCTCCTCGTTTTACTGGTGTGTCTGATAAGTTGGGTTGGGAAGGGTGGTTGTTTCAGTTTGGCAGAACTTTTGATGCCGTTGCGTGCCCCGAAGAGAGACGGGTCCCTATTGTGCAATATTTCCTTGACAAGGAGGCTGCGGATTGGTGGGAAGCTGCAAAACCTACGGATCGTGTGGCCACTTGGGCCAAGTTTAAAGCTACGATAGAGGAAGAGTATTGTCCTTGTCCTATTAAAGAAAAACATATTGCAGATTTCTTTACGGCAACACCTCAAGATGTACCTGTCACCGAGGCCATCGTCACATATAATCAGCAACTGAACCATGTTCGTGAGCAAGTAAAGACTGAAGCGGATAAAATCCGTTACATTGATTTGAGAATGAAGCCCAGGATTCGTGAGGCTATGGCGGGTTTCAGATGTGTTACTTTGAAGTAGTATCAGGATCGTGCCTTGGCTATCGAGATGGTCATTTATGCATCAAGGTCGGGTACCGAGATCAAGAAGCCGAAGACGACTGGTGGCTTTTCGGGAAGTAAGAGTGGGGGATTTCACAAATCTCAAGCTTCTCACTCCACTATCGGGAAGTCTGTTCAGCAAGCCAGTAGTGCTTCGAGTTTGCGACCGGGCCAGTCTTCTGCCTTTGGTAGAGGACAGTGTTTCAATTGTAATCACGCAGGCCATCAGTATCGAGAGTGTGCACTTCCTCCCGCTATTTGTTTCACATGCGGTCAGGCCGGTCATCGGGCGGCTCATTGGGAGGCTCCCACTAGATTTGTTAAACAGCAGAGTTCGGCACCAACTCCGAGTGCGAACCCGGGGGCTACATCTAATCAGCCGCAACAGACTTTGGGACGTGGAAGAGGTCGAGGCCGGTTGGATCATCAAGCTTCATCGAGTGTGGGTTCGGTACAGCCAAGAGTGTACCCGATGAGACGCGCGGACGACACATAGGCTCCGGTAGCTGCAGGTATCACGCAAATACTTTCCCAACCTGTATCAGTATTATTTGATTCGGGAGATACCCATTCGTTTATTGCTCTTGATTGTGTGAAACGTTTGGGTCTTGGGTGTTTGATTGAGTGCGAACCATTCATAGTAAGTACTCCTAGTGGAGAGCGTCTTATTGGGAACCAAGAGATTAAAAATTGTCTTGTGCATATCGGAAGTCGAGATTGGCCTTCAGACCTCATTGTGGTAGATCTGAATGTTAGGAGTATGCCCTCGAATGCCACTCAGAGGTTGTTGAGTGAGGGCATTGTACTTGTAATTATGTAAACCATTTACATAAGGCAAATGATTGTTTCTTTATTTACTGGTAGTTACTGGCATTCCTAACTCGTAAATAAACATATAGAAACTAGTCCGTGTATTTGAGAGCAAAACGTTCCACTCCTTATTGGATAAGGGGGTCGGCACTGGAAAGGTTTATAGCTCAAATACTTAATCGTTCGCAAGTCGATGAAACTTGGTAGGCGTTAAGTTTATGTAAAGACTTGTATGACGTGTTCTTTGACATGGAGAGTGCCTGTCGAACACTAATGGTTAGTGGGAGCACACGTTATAGGTATGCTAATTAGATTAGTATACTCGAACCGACTCACCCTCGATTCGTCACATGGATTTCACTCGGGACGATCAATGACGGAATCGAAAGGTTGTGATAGGTATTCGTGAACCTTCGACTTGAGGATTTAGTAGGGATGTGCTTGTGACGTCAAGATTTTCATTAGAGTAGTTCGACCACGTAAACCGGAAGGCGGGGGTCAACCTCGACGTGCATCTTGACGGGCAAGTAGCGAGTCCTACCGAATACCAAGATAGAATTCTTTCTCCCGTTAGTGGCGGGTTAGATGTCTATGCGGTTATTGGCGAGATGAGATCGAAGTCTTTGGCCAAAGCATTGGAGCCGTTGTATTAGATACACGGCTGACTCGATGATCTCGATTTGCATTAACGCATGCATAGCGTCAAGTACGAGATAGGGTTTGGTCGAGTGACCCTAAAACTTGATCGGGACATTTGAAAGAAGGGTTTATCGTTCTTGGTATTCACGACAGAATGGTTCTTGAATGATCCCAATCATTCGTTCTCGATTAAGTGCAGTGTAGGCCGCCAGTGGCTAGGTGGTGCTACTACTCTTTGGTTCCTCCCATTCTTGTTGAGACGGACCTACCGAGTCGCGCATTAGGATTGGACGGAATGAATCGAGCTTAATCTCTCATTATAAATATTAGATATTGGATATCTAATTTGGGACATTGGATGTTTAAATCGATTTATCGGATAAATTGATTTACGGCTTAATGGATTAAATATATCTTTGGGTGATTAATTTAATTCATGAATATAATTATTTCTTGGAGAAATTAATTATGTTATTTTGTATTTGATATGTTTAATTAATTGGATTAATTAATCGATACAAATACATCGTAACGGAATCGTAGTTTATCTGTTTGGACTCACGGAGTCAAAGCGAACCGAACTCATCCGTTTACGCATGGTAGCCACCCCTAATTTCCACCCACTTTCCTCTTGTCTTGTTGTTTTCATTTTATATGAAAAAGATGACTTTGTGGGGCTTAGATTCTCATAATAATGAGATGTATCATGTGAGTGGAAATAGAATAAAGAGAGGAAGACTTCTCACCTCACTTCACTTTGATTCCAACGTGAGCTTTGAGTGTAGAGAGAGAGAAAGACTTCTCCAAGTCTTTTCATCATCTTCCTCTTTATTCATCAAGTTCTTGATTTTCTTGGAAGAAAATTGAGAAATAAAGAGAGATTGTGAGTTATACACTTAGAGTGTTATAATTTCATATTGCAAGCTTCATCACTTAGCTCTAGCCGTATCCTCGGAGGATAGCAAGGTGATTGTCGTTCGGTTGTTTCTCCGGCGCGTGGCAAGTAGAGACGCGGTACTTTCGGCGTTGGATCGTTCAAGAGCTTGGGGAATAGCTCAAGAGAAGGTTACCATTTAATCAACGGACTTCGAGGGTTAGTTTCTTACGACTCTTGCTTTTCGTTTATATATTCGTATATACGTAGCTCGATCGATTCTCGTAGGGATTCGGATCGAATTAATTTTCGTTTCACCGCTTCTGGGCCTTCGTTTTAGGCACGAATCCCAACAGTGGTATCGGAGAGTAGGTCTTGCGATCGTATATACGATATTGGCATTTGGAATGCTTGATTAGATGGTGAATGATTTGGAATCATTTTAGTCATAATCGTGGTATATATTTTTACGTTCGTTGTAGTTATATTTTTCGTAAGTTTATGTCTAAATATAAATCTTAATTTCTTGGAAATATGATTTATATTGAAGATATGAATGTTGAAAAATATTGATATTGAATATCCGGTGAAAATCGAGCTCGAATCGTCGTCGGACGACTTTTCGGACAAAGGCGAGATCTTGCCAGGTGACTCGGCCGTGTCGGTGACACGGGCCGTGTCGAGCGGCCCCAGAGCCCGCGCAGAGACCCGACCGTGTCGAGACACGGGCCGTGCACGCCGGTAGCTGCCGAGCATGACTCGGCCATGCCGAACGATCGGCGGAAAGGTCTGCAGCGATGACTCGGCCATGGCGAGCCATTTTCGCCCGCTCGATTTTCCGTGTATTCTTGAAAATTAATCTCCCATGTTAAATTGGATTTAATATGATTAAAATGATTTATGGTATTTCATTTTATAAGGGAAATTTGATTAATTGGAATATTTATGGTCGAATAGAATTATTTTGAGCGTTATTATATTACCGATTGTGTGAATCGATTGGATCGGTTCGTATTGTTGATTGGATCAATGTATCTCTCGCTTTCCATTTATTTAGTATTTATTGAATGAATGCTTTTGAATGGGGATGTGGTTCGTGGACTTAGTTTTGAATCGTTCGTTTTATTCGATTGGGTTGTAAAGGCCGTTTTGAGCCTATTTATTTTACTAGAAAAATTTGTATCTAGGATGCAATTTTCAATGTAAAATTTATATGTAATGACGAAGACCGGAGGAAGATCCATTTCGAGAAGACGAAGATTCAAGACGAAGACTTGTAATTAGATTACGGAGTTTTTGTTTTCTAGGAACGGTCCATGAACCACATGTTGGTAGCAACTAGGTTGTGATTGGTTGTTTCATATTGTATGAATGCCACAAACGCGCTTAAACGATTAATGTGCAAAGTGTAACGTTAATCGCGATAATTCTCCCACAACAAATAATTAAGTTTATAAGGTTTCAAGGTTTTCCTTCCCTCCGTCGAGTTTTCGGGAAATTGAAATCCAAACCGGATGTGCTATGCTTCCGAGTTATCGGGGTAGTCGTTCGGGGAGGACGGATAAATTACCGGGAGCGCATTGGATGCCTTCGGTTGGAGCAAATTTTATCCCTAGTAACATGTTAGGTTGCAGGATAAGATTCAATTGTGAAACTGATTTGCGTCGATGGTATAAACTTAACTTGTTCACGAACCATAGAAACCGTATAGGTTGAGGGGAGTGAACAAGGGGAAAAAGAAGATCGAATCATCCATTAGATGGGTTGGTGTTGGACACCACTTTATGAAAATTAATAGACTAGAAACCTGTTCGGTTGCCCTCTATTAAGATTTATAAAGAACTCGATCACCACTATGAAGTAGAGCGACGATACTTAGGATTTCACATGGGAGTGTGTTATTAGATAAAAATAGTGGGAGCCTGGGTAACAAGAATAGAAAAGACCTTAAATTCTATACTCGAACATAATTGAATGAGTCACTAATTAATCTGTTATACTTAATGCAGACAAATCTCAATATGACAATGAATCCACTCGCAATTCTACTCGAAAAGAACACCTTAATGGGACCTAACTTTGTGGATTGGCTCCATAATCGATGATTGTCCTCGGTATAGAGGCTTTGGGATACGTCTTGGAGACGGACATTCCGGCGCCTCCTATGCGGACTCGAGCCAATCGGGAAGAGATTGAAAACCACGAAAAGTGGGTTAAGGATGACGTGAAAGTCCGTGCTTATATGATGGCTTCCATGACTAATGAGCTTGAGAGCTCATGAGAAAATGACTTACGCTGGCGAGATTCTATCTCACTTAACCGAGCTTTATGGTGAGCACGTGAAGCGCTAGATATGAGATATCCAAGCAAGCTGTTCGGTGCAAGGATGAAAGAAGGTGAGAAGGTTGGGAACACGTCCTCAAAATGATATCCATGATCGAGAGATTGGAGGCTCTTGATTTTAAAATGGATACTTCTCTCAAGCCCGACCTTATCCTACAGTCTCTCACGATTCCTTCTCACAGTTTGTTATGAACTTCAACTGCAATGAGATTGCATGTAACTTAGTGGGCTAATGAACAAGCGGTGACCGCTCGGTCTCGGATGAAGACCCCGCGGATGAAGGAGTGCACTTGTGATTTCTTACGGACTTGGAAGTCTAAGAATAAGAAGAAAAAGACCAAGAAGCGGAGTGGACCACAAGCTAAGGACCTTAAGGGAAAGGGCAAGGCCCCGATGGTTCCAAAGAACAAGAAGAAGAAGGATACTTGTCTCAAGTGCGGTGGTGGGCCTTTGGGCTAGAGACTGTCCGATTCTTCATGGCACTTAGTCTGAGAACTTTTAGTTTTGGAAACAAATTGTTCTCTTTGTATTTTCTACTTCTGAATCTTGGATTACGGTGCTAGTTCTCATATTTGTACCGTGAATCGGGATGCGGAACAAAGTAGGAAGCTTGGAGGTGGAGAAGTTATGATCACGGTCGGAAGCGGGCATAGTGTCGAGGCAACCGACATAGGATCACTTCTTTTGGGTTTAGAATCCGGCTTTGTTTTGACTTTAGAAGATGTACTTGTTTTGCCCAAGGGGCACAAAAACATTGTATCCATTCGGTCATGGACCGAAAAGGTTTTTCATTTTTCATTGGTGATGGTTCTGCAAAATTTATTTTAGAAATAAACTAGTGGATCTTGCTACATTGTTGAATGGATTGTATCATCTAAATCTCGGCAACAAAGTAGTTGTGAATACTATGACTAGAAAACGTGGTAGGGATGAAACCAATCAAGTTTTGAAATGGCATCTTAGACTTGGTCATGTTGGTCAAACCAAGGTTTACAAGATGGAAAAGATGGACTTATGGGTCCATTGGGATCGGATCCCTTTCTACTTGTGAATCTTGCCTTAAAGCAAAATGACTAAGTCCCCTTCACGAGGACTTTTGAAAGAGCCGATAAATCGGGATTAATCCATCGGCGTATGTGGTGCTTTAGAAGCGACGTGACGGATATCAATATTTCATTACGTTTACAGATGATCATACTAGGTATGGTTATGTATACTTAATGAAACATAAATCGAGGCCTTTGAAAAATTCCAGAATTCAAGGCCTAGTCGAAACAAACCGGTAATCATATCAAAGCACTTGGTCGGACCGAGGTGGCGAGTATATGAGTACGGAGTTTGTGAGTTCCTTAAGGAACATGGAATAGTTTCACAACTAACACCTCCAGGTACTCCTCGGTTAAATGGTGTGTCGAAAGAAGGAACCGGACCTGTTGAACATGGTCCGTTCCATGCCGGGCTATCTTGACTTGCCGATTTACCTATGGGGGTATGCACTCTGACTGCCGCGTATATCTTGAACAGATGTCCTTCCAAATCCGTTCCTAAAACTCCACATGAGATGTGGGAAGGAAGGAAACCAAGTCTTAATCACATTAGGATTTGGGGATGTCCCTTTATGTCAAGAAGACTAAGGTGGAAAAGTTGGAAGCTAGGTCTGCGAAGGGACGTTTCATAGGATTCCGTGCAGGACGATGGGATATCTATTCTACATGCCCGAAGATCGAAGGATCGTTGTTGCTTTACAAGCACACTTCTGGAAGATGAGTTCATTCGGGAAGGCGGAGCGGTAGAAGTATTTCTTTAGAAGAATACAATGAAACTCCTCGAGAGACACTGTGCAAGAAATCTGGAACCGAACTTTACGAAACACAAGTACAACCACCTCGTAGGTCTAGTAGGGTGTCTCATTTACCTGAGAGGTATGGGCTTGTGCACTTGGAGGAGCTGGGTCTCCATGAGGTTCCAAGTGATAGCCAAGAGACCGACCCAACGACCTATGACCAAGCGATGGTGGATGTAGACTCCGCGAAATGGCGTGAAGCTATGGAAGCTGAGATAGACTCGATGCATGTAAATCAGTGCGGACTCTAGTAGACCGCCCCAAGGGCATAGTGCCTATTGGGAACAAGTGGATCTACAAGAGAAAGGCGATGGTGATGGCAAGGTTGACGCCTATAAGGCCAGGCTAGTGGCAAAGGGTTATACCCAGAAGGAAGGAATCGATTACCACGATACCTTCTCGCCCGTAGCCATGATCAAGTCTATTCGCATGATGCTTGCTATAGCTGCCTACCACGATTATGAGATATGGCAAATGGACGTAAAGACGGCTTTCCTTAATGGATTCCTCGAGGAGGAAATCTATATGGAGCAGCTAAAGGCTTTGTATCCGAAGTCGATATTCAGAAAGTGTGCAAGCTTCAGCGTTCCATTTATGGACTGAAGCAAGCGTCGCGTAGTTGGAATCTTCGTTTTGACGAGGCAGTCAAAGAGTTTGACTTCGTGCAAAATGAAGAGGAACCTTGTGTATACAAGAGGGTTAGTGGGAGCAAGATCGCATTCTTAGTACTATATGTAGATGACATTCTACTAATAGGAAATGATGTGGGAATGCTCGATTACGTAAAGCTTGGCTTTGAGTAATTTCTCCATGAAAGACTTGGGAGAAGCTACCTATATTCTTGGTATTCGACTCTAGGGATAGAGCGAAGAGAACAATAGGTCTTTCCCAAGCCCTCTATATAGATAAAATCTTAAAGCGATTTAAGATGGATGATTCTAAAAGAGGGTTCCTACCGATGCGACATGGAATAAAACTCACCTTGAAGATGTGTCCTCAAAATGAGGAACTACGAAAGGAAATGAGTAATATACCATATGCTTCGGCCGTGGGTAACCTTATGTATGCTATGTTGTGTACAAGACGACATTGCGCATCTGTAAGCGTGGTGAGTAGGTTTCGAGCAAACCCGGGTAGGGAACATTGGATGCCGTAAAGAACGTTCTCAAGTACTTGAGAAGGACTAGAGATATGGTTCGATGTATGGTGGTGGAGAATTGGATGTGGTGGGATTCACCGATTCGGACTTCCAAGGACCGAAGGACGACTCGATGTCCACTTACGGCTACATATTTACTCTTAATGGAGGAGCGGTATCTTGGCGTAGTGCCAAGCAAAGCGCGACTGCGATTCCACTGTCGGTGAGTATCAAGCGGCCTCGGAGGCTTCAAGGAAGGGTTACGGATTAAGAAGTTTGGGAGAACTTCAAGTGATACCATGTCTTTGAGTGCTGTTCGGCATCTTTGCGACAACGACGGAGTGTAGCGCAGCCAAGGAGCCGAGGTTTCACAACGGCACCAAACATATTGAGAGGAAGTATCATCTCGTAAGAGAATTTGTTCGCAAGGGATACATTGTCTTGCATAGAGTAGACTCGGCCGACAACGTCGCCGATCCAGTGACAAGCCACTATCTCGGACTAGCTTGGAGCGTCATCGGAGAACATGGGTATTAGATACCATAGTGTGTGGCATTGAGTGCAAGTGGGAGATTGTTAGGAGTATGCCCTCGAATGCCACTCGGAGGTTGTTGAGTGAGGGCATTGTACTTGTAATTATGTAAACCATTTACATAAGGCAAATGATTGTTTCTTTATTCTTGGTAGTTCTTGGCATTCCTAACTCGTAAATAAACATATAGAAACTAGTCCGTGTATTTGAGAGCAAAACGTTCCACTCCTTATTGGATAAGGGGGTCGGCCTTTGGAAAGGTTTATAGCTCAAATACTTAATCGTTCGCAAGTCGATGAAACTTGGTAGGCGTTAAGTTTATGTAAAGACTTGTATGACGTGTTCTTTGACATGGAGAGTGCCTGTCGAACACTAATGGTTAGTGGGAGCACACGTTATAGGTATGCTAATTAGATTAGTATACTCGAACCGACTCACCCTCGATTCGTCACATGGATTTCACTCCGGGACAGTCAATGACGGAATCGAAAGGTTGTGATAGGTATTCGTGAACCTTCGACTTGAGGATTTAGTAGGGATGTGCTTGTGACGTCAAGATTTTCATTAGAGTAGTTCGACCCTGTAAACCGGAAGGCGGGGGTCAACCTCGACGTGCATCTTGACGGGCAAGTAGCAGGTCCTACTGAATACCAAGATAGAATTCTTTCTCCCGTTAGTGAGCGGGTTAGATGTCCTATGCGGTTATTGGCAGATGAGATCAGAAGTCTTTGGCCAAAGCATTGGAGCCAGTTGTATTAGATACACGACAGCTCGATGATCTCGATTTGCATTAACGCATGCATAGCGTCAAGTACAGATAGGGTTTGACTGACCGTGACCCTAAAACTTGATCGGGACATTTGAAAGAAGGGTTTATACGTTTACTGGTATTCACGACAGAATGGTTCTTGAATGATCCCAATCATTCGTTCTCAGTTAAGTACAGTGTAGGCCGCCAGGCTGGCTAGGTGGTGCTACTACTCTTTGGTTCCTCCCATTGCTGACTGAGACGGACCTACCGAGTCGCGCATTAGGATTGACGACGGAATGAATCGAGCTTAATCTCTCATTATAAATATTAGATATTGGATATCTAATTTGGGACATTGGATGTTTAAATCGATTTATCGGATAAATTGATTTACGGCTTAATGGATTAAATATATCACTGGGTGATTAATTTAATTCATGAATATAATTATTTCTTGGAGAAATTAATTATGTTATTTTGTATTTGATATGTTTAATTAATTGGATTAATTAATCGATACAAATACATCAGAACGGAATCGTAGTTTATCTGTTTGGACTCACGGAGTCCGAAACGAACCGAACTCATCCGTTTACGCATGGTAGCCACCCCCTAATTTCCACCCACTTTCCTCTTGTCTTGTTGTTTTCATTTTATATGAAAAAGATGACTTTGTGGGGCTTAGATTCTCATAATAATGAGATGTATCATGTGAGTGGAAATAGAATAAAGAGAGGAAGACTTCTCACCTCACTTCACTTTGATTCCAACGTGAGCTTTGAGTGTAGAGAGAGAGAAAAGACTTCTCCAAGTCTTTTTCATCATCTTCCTCTTTATTCATCAAGTTCTTGATTTTTCTTGGAAGAAAATTGAGAAATAAAAGAGAGATTGTGAGTTATACACTTAGAGTGTTATAATTTCATATTGCAAGCTTCATCACTTAGCTCTAGCCGTATCCTCGGAGGATAGCAAGGTGATTGTCGTTCCGGTTGTTTCTCCGGCGCGTGGCAAGTAGAGACGCGGTACTTTCGGCGTTGGATCGTTCAAGAGCTTGGGGAATAGCTCAAGAGAAGGTTACCATTTAATCAACGGACTTCGAGGGTTAGTTTCTTACGACTCTTGCTTTTCGTTTATATATTCGTATATACGTAGCTCGATCGATTCTCGTAGGGATTCGGATCGAATTAATTTTCGTTTCACCGCTTCCGCTGGGCCTTCGTTTTAGGCACCGAATCCCAACACTGAAAGGAGAGGACGTAATTCTGGGAGACGATTGGTTGAATCGTCATGGTGCTATCATGAACTACCGAACGCGAACTATTTCTATAATAGCGGAAGATGGTGTCGAGCACACTTTCTTGGGTCGTAAACCGGGTAGTTCAGGAGGGGTGATTTCCGCTGTTAAGGCGATGAAATTGTTGAAATAAGACTGTATTGATTATTGGTGTTACGTCGTGAGCACAAATGATGGCGAAGCCGATTCATTGTCGATTCCAGTTGTGAATGAATATCCTGATGTATTTCCGGATGATCTACCGGGATTACCTCCGTCTAGAGAGGTAGAGTTTCCTATTGATCTTGTGCCAAATGCAGCACCTGTTTCTCGAGCGCCGTATCGTATGACACCCTTCGAGATGTTAAAACTGAAGAAATAATTGGGCGAGCTCCTGGACAAAGGGTATATTCGACCTAGTGCATCACCTTGGGGTGTACCGGTTCTCTTTGTTAATAAGAAGGTCGGATCGTTCCGTCTATGCATTGATTATCGGGAATTGAATAGGTTAACCATTAAGAACAAATATCCTTTGCCTCGGATATATGACTTGTTCGACCAACTTCAGGGTGCCACAGTTTTCTCTAAGATTGACTTGCGATCAGGATATTACCAGCTGAGGATTTGTGATTCTGATATTCCGAAGACTACTTTCCGTACTCGGTACGGCCATTACAAATTTGTGGTTATGCCGTTTGGTCTAACCAATGCTCCTGCCGTGTTTATGCAGCCGATGAACAAAGTTTTCATTGACTATCTTGATAAGTTCGTGGTCGTTTTCATTGATGATATTCTTGTATACTCCCGGAATGAGGAAGATCATGCTGAACATCTCCGAGTAGTGTTGAACACTTTGAGAATGGAGAAACTTTACGCTAAATTCTCAAAATGCGAATTCTGGATTAAAGAGGTGACATTTCTTGGTCATGTAATTTCGGCTAATGGGGTTCGAGTGGATCCCAAAAAGATAGCAGCTATTGTTGAGTGGGAACCACCTAGGAGTGTGAAGGAGACCCGGAGTTTTCTAGGGCTTGCCGGATATTATCGTAGATTCGTCGAGGGGTTCTCAAAAATCGCTCGACCACTTACTCAGTTACTCTAGAAATCACAGAAGATCCAGTGGACTGATGAGAGACAAAACAATTTTGATGAGCTTAAACGATGGTTAACTTCGGCGCCCGTGTTATCGTTACCTCAGGGAACCGATGATTTCGAAGTGTATAGGGATGCTTCCGGACTTAGATTGGGTTGTTTTTTAGTGCAGAGAGGTAGAGTAATTTCATATGCATCCCGACAATTGAAACCATATGAAATGAATTACCCTACACATGATTTAGAGTTATCAGCGGTTGTATTCACGCTAAAGATTTGGAGGCATTATCTTTATGGCTCTTCGTGTAAAATTTACACGGATCACAAAACCCTAAAATATATATTTATCCAGAAGGAGCTAAATATAAGACAACGTCGATGGTTAGAGCTGATTAAGGATTACGATCTTGAAATATTATATCATCCAAGAAAAGCTAATGTGGTAGCGGACGCGTTGAGTTGGAAACCCGTAGCACTCCAAATGCTGAAGATACTTACATCTCAACATGAGATCCGTCGAGACATAATTAGGCAAGATATAGAGATTTGGCTTCAGAAAGTTCAAGGCCAATTATGTACTTTGGAAATCACGTCGTCTTTGGTCAATGAAATCAAATTGAAGCAATTGGAGGATCCGTTACTAGTCCAACTAAGAAAGGACGTGATTGGAGGAAAAGCTCCCAGATTTATGATTCAAGATGATGGCGTTTTAAAGTTTAGAGTTTGACTTTGTATACATGCAGACGTCGAGCTTAAATAGACCATATTGAGGGAAGCGCACACTACACCGTATTCTCTTCATCCCGGTACAATCAAAATGTATAAGGACGTGAAGAATAATTATTGGTGGAGCAATATGAAGAATGATGTTGAAGAATTCGTGTCAAAATGCTTGACGTGTCAGCAGGTCAAGATTGAACATCAACGACCAGCAGGGTTGCTTAAATCGCTACTAATTGTAGAATGGAAATGGGAGGATATAACGATGGATTTTGTCACCAATATGCCGAGGACGCGTACGGGGATGAACATGATTTGGGTTATTGTCGATCGACTAACCAATTCAGCTCACTTTTTGGGAATTAAGGATAATTGAGGGCCCGAGCAACTAGCTCGTATATTCATCGCCGAAATTGTGAGGTTACACGGGACTCCTAAGAGCAATATTTCCAATCGAGATGGTAGATTTGTATCGCATTTCTGGCAATCCGTTCACCGAGCCTTAGGGACGGAATTAAGGCTCAGTACATCGTACCATCCTCAGACTGATGGGCAATCTAAACGGACAATTCAGACCCTTGAGGACATGCTGCGAGCATGTACTTTAAATTGGAAGGATGACAGGGAATCGCACTTGCCACTAATCGAATTTGCCTACAATAATAGCTGGCATGCGTCGATTAAGATGGCACCGTTTGAGGCTCTATATGTACGGAAATGTAAGTCACCATTGTGTTGGGACGATTCTTCTGAACTGATTGGGACAGAGCCAGATATGTTAGTGGAGACCCGGGAAAAGATTTCTTTGATTCGCGAGAGGCTTCTGGCTACCCAAAGCCGACAGAAGTGATATGCCGACAATCGACATCAACCGCTAGAGTTCGAAGTCGGCGATCATGTGTTGATAAAAGTATCCCGAACCGTGGAGTTTATCGCTTCGGGAAGAAGGGTAAACTCAGTCCGAGATATGTTGAGCCATTCGAGATTATAGAGCGAATTGGTGAACTTGCTTATCTTTTGGGCCTTCCGCCTTCACTGAGTCATGTGCATAATGTATTTCATGTTTCCCAATTAAGGAAATACATACCGGACCCTAAGCATATCATTGATTTTGGAGAGATTGAATTGAATCCCGATATCACCTTTGAGGAAAAACCAATCCGGATTTTGGAGCGTCGGGTAAAACAACATAGGCACAAAATTATCCCTTTGGTTAAAGCACAATGGTCGAGACACGGATCGGACGAAGCCACGTGGGAGACAGAAGAGCATATGAAGTCTAGATACCCCGAATTATTCACTTTGTAAGTTTGGGGACGAAACTTATTCTTAAGGGGAGAGAATGTAATATCCTTACTTTTTTGGCTATAATTATTAATTCATGAACCTCGTGGGTTGGTTTGTAATTTTTCGAATATTGGTATCATGTGTTTGATTCGAGATTGAGCTTGTATATTGTGTCTCTTGCCAATATTTCGTTAGTATTCGATAAAAGTTGGTCGTACTGTTTGTATCGCTTCCGCAACTTAGGGCTAACATACGCTAAGTTATCCGAGTAGCGTACGCAATGGAGGTCGTAGTCCAGCGCACACTACTGCCGAAAGGATAGCGCACGGTAACCGGAAGCATGGGACAGTCCAAAGGGCACTGGACTGGGACAAGGATCGAGCTAGCGCACGCTAATGCAACTTAGTAGCGCACGCTAGGGGAGCAGGTAGCGCACGCCACTGTCGGGTGATAACGCGCGGTAAGCAGCCCGGACAGTAAGGGCAGTGAGGTCTGGACTTCGTCCAGACCAACAGGTAATGCACGCTAAGACGATCGTTGCGCGTGCTAACTCGTCAGGCGTAGCGCACGCTGTTCAGTCGTAGCGCACGCTACCGGGATGGGCCGAAAGGTTTCTAGATAGGCCAGAAAGGTTTCTGGACTTGGACTGGGCGCCAGGAAGCGCACGCTAAGGCGGGAGATGCGCACGCTAACTCGGATATAGCACACGCTAACTCGGCTGAGTAGCGCACGCTGTCGGACATGGTGCATGCCATCTCAGATGGGCAGAAGGGTCTGGACTGCAGGCCTAGGATGATAGCACACGCTATTCGGGAAGCGCTAGCGCGCGCTAGGGCGCACCTATATAAATACATGTGTGGCGATCAACACTTGTCATTTTTCACCTACTTTTCTCTTCTCCGAGTTTCTAGACGACTCGAGAGTTGTGTAGGCAAGGGTTTCGGCGGAGCACGGTTGAATCTCAGATCTTTCCAACTTCAAGCAAAGATCTATCAATCCTACATCATTTTTCACCAAGGAATTGAGGTAATCCTTCCTTAGAACCCTAACTTTGGGGAAGTTTGGGGGTTTTGGGGATCTCGTTTCTCCAACCGTTTTAACTCCAAATTTATGATGGATTATAGTTGAATATAGTTGTATAAGTATGATTTCATGATTTTCTCAAGGTTTTGTGGATTGATTCCAAATCTTTTGTTGGCCACTAAGTATACTAGATACAGCTTGGGAAGTAGTTTAAACAACAAGCTGTACTATTTTAAATCTGAGTGCGTAGCGGGAGTCTTAGATACAGTAAGTTGCTGTGGATATCGCAACTCGGTGTGCAGTGTATACTTAAATAATCACAGTAAATAAAACAGTAAAAACTGAAGGTAAATAACACAGTATTTAAAGTGGTTCGAGGTAAACCCCTCTACGTCCACTGGTGCTCCACACAGGAGTAAAATGTTTATTATAATTACTACGTACACAACTACGTAATTATAATAGTATACAATCAATATATCGTTCACACAGATTGATATAAAGATCTTAGCTTCAACCGTTCACACAGATTGGTTTGAGCTAAAGCTTGACTGACTTCTTCACACAGAGTTCTGAAGCTTCGTCTTCCTCAGTCCACACAGGGCTGATATGGACTTGTTCAAAGTATAGAACAGAGTATGAACAACAGCTTTGACTTTATGAGCTTCTAGCTGATGAAGTGTTGTTCAAGATGATAAGCACTGTATATCTCTTTTATCTGGGTTGCAGTAAGCTTTGGAGATATGTTTTGCTCTGATGATAACTTTGATATCTTGATAATATCGTAGCTTTTTTTGGTAACTGATCTTCAATGCCTTCGTGTGATATATATAGCCTTTGAAATATATATCCGTTGAGATGTATCCGTTGAGCAAGATTTCATTCCAATGGGATTAAAAGGACGATCCGGATTTAGCGGGATTTGAAGATCTGTTGACTGACAGTATTTAAATACTTTATCCTTGAGTATTTAAATACTTATTTATTCAACGGGACTTGACTTCTGAAGATTCCTTCTTGTCCTGTTGAGAGCTGTATGGAAGGTAACTGTATTGGTGATTCGAGACAGTTTCCATACTTGGTCTTTATAAGACCTCTTTGCTGTACTGAAGGGTTCCACTATATGCTGGATTCGAGACAGTTCTTCGATACAGGTTTATGCCTCAACACTTCGATACAGTTTCCTTTACTGTATTGAGGATTGGCATATATGTCAAAACCTCTTACTAACACAATTCGATACAGGGATTGAATATCCCGGCTGTTTCGATACAGGGTTCTTGTTTTCCCAACAATTTCCCCCTTTTTGACAATTTGCCAAGACTTTAACTTTCAAGTCTTCTTGATGATGCCAAAACCTTCTTCATGAAATAATCTTCCTTGATGACTTCTGGCAGATTTCTTGGTCTTTTGTTAAAAGGTCTGTTTTTCAGCAACTTAGTCTATTTAATGAACTACTCGCAGGCGAGTTCGATACATCTAATAATTTTTACAACTTAATCTTATGATTGGCGCACATGCACAATCTTATAATGTATTCTAAGCATACAACTGTAATTATGAACTGTTCGTAGACAAGTTCGTACAGCTTAATTTTCAATCAAGTTTCTATACTTGAGATTGTTATCAAACAATTTATGTAATCATTCATAAACACAGTAGATTACGAGTTGTAATCTTTCAAGACAAACAACCATATTTATTGATATTCAAAACAAATTGAGTACATGGTTTGCTGTTTCGAAAGAAAAATTACAAAAGAAAACTAATATACAAGGATTTCAGCTCCTATCTATAGTTCGCATGTCTCCATGGCTTTCTCCCTGGATCATTCTCGGTTCCACGCCACCAGTTCTGTAGGGAATCGTTGCCTCGATCCTGGTATATAGCTCTTCCTTCATAGGATTTGTCAAAGGCAAGAATCCAGTCTTCTGGATGGGTGATCCGATCTCCTCTTCTGTGCTTGCTTTTCATATCTAGCTGGAGAGGGAGTTTTCCTTCTTCTAGCATCTTCGTGAATTTATCTGCGGCCTCCGCTAAAGTCTTGTAGCTCTTAAAGATGGCGGATTCCCTGATGAGTTTAACAAAGTATCTCATCAGTTCGTTCTTCCTCCATTGCTTCACCTCATCGGCAGTTGGATGGCGGTTGGTCGGCAGACGAATTTCAGAAGGTCTCTGGATTAAGATTTGCCGCGGGACATTTGGATCATGAAATTCAGGTCGGGAGCCTGAAATCTTAAAACTCTGAGAGGGAGGGGCTAGCTTGTTTAACTCAGCAGTAATGCTGTCTTGAGCGGCCTCAAATTCCCTTTCATGCTATAACCTGATTCTCCTTGCAGCTTCTCTTGCTTCTTCCCCTTTTTTGGCGTCATCAAGATGTCCCAGGATCTCTAATGCAGCATCCTGTTTCGTCTCGATGTTAGTCATTCTTTCTACAAGGGAGGAAAGTGTCTGCGACATGTCCTTGATACATTTGTCGTGGGCTCGCAATTGAAAACTGTTTTCGATCATAGCACATGCGGTCTTGGCTTCAGCGATGCCCGTTTTGGTTGCTTCTTCATTCAAGAGTTGCTCTTGCTTGTCTTTCACGATCTTCAGTGCTTGTTTGAATACTTCTGGCAAAATACCGAAGGCCTCGACTACTCGAGAAACTTCATGCTGTAAGGTGGTCATCTCTTCCACGGCAGAAGTATGCATCCAATTCAAGGCTTTTTCAACTGAAGACAGAGCAATCACTGCATCCTGGATGAATACAGTTTGAAGACCAAGAGCACGCAGGCGCTCTTTTCTAGCGGTTGTGCTTGGAGAATCCGGTTGGGCAAAATCCTCGGATCCGTTCAACCTCCTCAGATTCACGGTTGGGCGTGAAGTGAGTTGGACATCCTCAGGTACATTACCGTCCTCGGATTCCACGGTTGAAGGGGCGAGAGCAGCATGTTCTAGTTCGGCGGCAGGGGATGTTGTGTCCTCCTGTTTCGAAGGTTTGTCGGTAGACATGGATACAGGAGGGACTGATTCCTCCTGTTGTCTCTTAGTGAAAACTTCTTATTCTTGAGCGGAGGCAGACTCGGGTGCCTGTTCCAAAACTGTTCCTTCTTCTTCGACTTGAGGGACTGATTCCTCATCGTCGGGAATGTTTTCTTGCTGTGGCGAAGGGGGCTCGCTTCGAGTTGACGACCCTTCGTCATCCTTTGGTGGAGAGGCGTCTCTATCTTGAGCCTCTTCACGACTCATTCTCAGACCAGCTTGTAAAGCATCGTCATCGTCGTCCGAGTCGTTGTGATCGTCGTCTTTTGGATTTGGGGGAGAGTCTTCTGACTTATCTTTACCCTTCCTCCTTGCGTCAGATTTCTGCAGAAGATGGCTTTCAATCAGTTCTTTGCAGAAGGGATTGTCCCATCGGATCAAGGCCTCAATTTCCGTTGAGTCTGTCACTTCTGATACAAATCTTTCTGCTTGGCTCCATTTGCTCCAATTGTATAATGTTTCATATGGATCTAGCCTGTAGCCTTTCCATTTCAGAAATCTTTCGTAAGCATGGTCGATCTGAACAGAGAGAAGGGTTTTGTGAATAATGGTGTCAGGGGAGGGACTGCGTACAACGTCTGGATCCGATGTAGCGAGGGGTTCCTCTACAGGTGTGGGATCCTGTAGGGAAGTGGGATTCCTTACAGGGGATGGTTCCCCGAAGGAAAATTGATCCTGTATGGGTGTGTAATCCCGCATAAGAGAGGTAGCGTTTGGCTCCGAAGGGGCAGCCGACTCGCTAGAGTCTTTTTCGTTGGCAGATGTCCCATCATCCGTCCTAGCCGCCAATGGCTCAGGATCTACTGTCGATACAGTAGTGGACACCTCTTCCACAGGGGTTGGGCCCTGGGGTTGTTCTTCAATGGGTTGCGCCACGGTAGGCACTTCTTCGGAGGTCTTGGTGGATTTGGCTTTAGAAAGCCTCCCTAATTTCTTCTTTGGCTTCTCACCAGCAATGGGTTTCTTGCTGTGAGATCTTTTCCTCTTCTTTGAAGACTCCACATCCTGGGACTTCAAAGATACATCCCTTGGGTCTGCAGATATTGGCATATATTTGGTTTTCAGGTGGTTGTAGACCATAGTGCTCTGGTTATACGCTGTAGGCTTGACACCTCCTAGGTATATCCTGGAGCTATTCTTCTTTGCATCAGCGGATTGCGACAGTCCGCATTTCAGCAAAATATAGTTTAACATTAAACCAAATGACTTCTTCTGGGTGGCAGGCTTGCATACTTCTTCTTGCAAGCGCTTCAAGATTATCTGGCATCAGCTGATCTTTTCACAGGTCAGAATTGCAACCATTATCCTGAATCTCAGATTAGTGCACATTTCGAATGCACCAGTTCTGTTCTCGATGATCCTGCAGTAGAAATCATGCAAATACACATAAGGCAGGCAAAAATTCTTCTTGTGACATGTGGTTTGAACCATGTCAACAACAGTTGAGCCGGTGAACAGCCCATAAAAATTAGTTATCAGCTCTTGAGACCCAAACGTCTCAAGTTGATCCATTGTCAGGCCATCAGCAGGTAGCCTGTAAATATTCTGGAGCAGATCGCTATCAACACAGATCTCAACTCCTTGAATTGTAGCGGTTATGTCAGCAACGTGACCTCCTTGGGCCAGCGACAAAAAGCGTACGGCGGCGTTGAGGTAAAATTCCTCAACCAGATGAACATCATACTTGTCAGCAGTTTGACTTCCAAGGCGATAGAGGCCTTGTTGACGAAGACGAGTGATAATGTACTCCATGGGTTCGATTTCATTGGTTTCAGCGAGAAGGCATTCAATGACAATAGATCTTGAGAAGATCCGTCCATTGATGATGTTTGCGTTTTTCTTGAGTGCGGGCGAAGATGTTTGTCCAGCCATTTGATGATTTTTCAAGAAAATGTGAAGAAGAAAGCACGAAGTTTGCAGTAAAATGCAGAAATCTATGTAGGCTGTTTTTGCTTGAGAACTCTTAATTTTTGCAGAAAGCGTAAAGAGTCTCTAATGGCTGTATCCATCCTTTTATAATGGGCGGCGAAATAGGGTTTTGCAGAGTACGAATGGTCAGATTTTAAGGGATGGGAACCGGTTTTTAAAGTCAACGGTTAAGATGGACTGAGTGTAACTGGTACACTAATCCATTAAAATGTTTAAAATATAAGCGGGTCCCACTTCTGACATTTGTGTCACCCTAAATGCCTGAAACGACGGTTTTAAAACATTAAACAATTTAAAACATCGCGGCTTTTGAGATTCAGTTGTCCAGATGTCGTGTAAGGCATTTAATGTAAATGATGTTTGACATAAAAACAGGGCACGTGGACAAAAATCATTTTAAAAATGAAATGATATAATATTATATATATACTGAATCGAAATCCTATAGTATGTGCTGTATCCGCGTCGATACAGCGTTCCCCCTCAAAAAGGTACATATAGGTTTAAGTTCCATACATCAACTTTTGGATTAATGCTGTATTCATGGGTCCTACAGTATTCCCCCTTAATTATTGCACACGTCAGCTGTAGGAATTATAGGTCTTTGTTCACTACAATGCTGTATTGACGGTTCTGAGTGTACAGATAATTAATGTTGGAAACTATATTCTTGGGTCTTACAGCATTCCCCCTCAATTGTTGAGTAGAAATAGTAAATTACTTACAGGGAGTCGGGCTGTAGCATTCCCAATTCTTGTCTAAGCATGTTGAATCTGGCTGTGTCGAGCGGCTTGGTGAAGATGTCGGCCAACTGAATGTCTGTATGAACTTTTTCAAGGCGAACATCTTTGTTCTCGACATGATTCCTTATAAAATGATGCTTCATGTTGATATGCTTAGTGCGCGAGTGCAGGACAGGATTGTGCGTTATTGCAATTGCACTCGTGCTATCACACATGATTAGAGTCTCTCTGGCTTCAATTCCATAATCTGACAACTGTTGCTGCATCCAAAGGATCTGCATACAGCAACTACCAGCAGCATAGTATTCAGATTCAGCCGTGGAACGAGAGTTAGCCAATTGCTTCTTAATGAACCAAGAAACGAGTCTAGGTCCAAGAAAGTGACAAGTTCCACTTGTACTCTTCCTATCTAGCTTGCAGCCTCGGAGATCCGAGTCGCTGTATCTGTAACACCCCGAGATATTCGGAATAATTATAGCGTCGTAAACCCTTTAAGTAAGGATTTACAAGGCTAATTAAAAGAAATGTAAATATAATTCAACAGTGCCACTGAATTTTGAAATACAGAACGGTTCAACTGATCCAGTGAGTTAATTTATACAACCATATCGAAAATGACATTATTAAAACACACGTACTCGAGTACTAAAGTGAACCAAGAAGACAAATCACAATAACAATAAACATCAACCACATCACTGAGCCATTTCATTGTCATGTCGGTACTGTGGTTGCCTCCCTGCTCCTCGGCTACCTGAACATCAAAACAATATCTTTACCCCGAAGGGGTTATCAAAACAATGCTAGTACAAGTATCATAATACATATATCATCAGTGCATCATAAAATATGCAAAACAGACATCCGTCATCGGAATCCAACGATGTGAATCCTCACGATTCCATCAACACAATACAGGGTAATCCAACGATCCAGCGCCCTCGGCATAGATCCCCATGATGATCCCGTCGGACCAATGCATGGTGGACATTTGATCCAGCGCCCTCAGCATAGATCCTCATGATCCCCTCGGATCATTTACAACACAACCATTATAATTATGCATACACATATGCAAATCAACACGTTCATCAACGTATATATCATGACAACTCAATGAATATAGTCACATATTCAATAACACGACTAAATCGTACACATGATCAATAATGCAATATCGATAAACTTAAAATACGATACTTGCCTCAAAGATGGCAAGAATAAATCACTCCAACGATCTCAACACACTCGAAGGTCGTCTCCTTCGATCAACGTAACAAACTCGAACCTTAACAAAAGAAATAATATAGAATTCATCTCAAGTCGTACGAATGTCTAAAAATCCGGTTTACGACCGAAAGCTCTAAAAATGAATTATGCCTGAACTACTTAGCGTATGCTACGTACTCTACGTAACGTGCGCTAAGACTGCCCGTTAGCGTACGTAAACGGCGAAGTCTAGCGTACGCTAACTATGTACCGACAGTCCTCTCTGATCAACCGACTGACTCGACTGATAGCATAACATACGTTACGTACCCAACATAGCGTACGTTAACTCAGTCCCGATAGCGCACGTTAATATGACTATCTTAGCGTGCGCTAACCGTGCATGGCAGTTTACTACAGGGAAGAAAACTTGATCTAATGGTGATAAAACCCAAGAAATCTTTAGTGTTAATACATGTCATCTTCGTGCATATCATGCTCATACGGTTTGTGAAAGATCTCTACGGATTAACTGACTACAAGATACAAGGGTACGTATAATCATCACAACATCATAATTCATCTTGATCTTCAAGAAAGTATCCTAAGTTCCATTCATCCTGCGTTCCAAAACGTATGATTCCATTATGTAAAACATAAGAACTTGATAATCTCCACCTACTAGTCATAATCCGTTTTGAGGATACATGAATATGCTTAGGAGTTCAAACACTAAAAAGGTTCAATGGTTTATACGATGAAGAAGTATCGAAACATCGAAAATATCCTTCTAACACATGATGTTCGACTACGTACGTATTTAACTGACTAGATAGTCCCAAATCATGATCAAAACGTCCTTCAGAATAGTACTTAATATTGGTGAAGAGTCACCTACCTCAAAGTAGTGAAGAACAAGGAGGAACTCGAAGAAATCCAATGCCGAAGGCTTGAACACCAATCTCCAATGATCTACAATCTCCCCACTCGTGCTAGGATATTGATATGAGGGGTTTAGGATGGAGAGAGTGACTCTCTATGTCTCAGAATTCAGGTTTGGGAAGTGATGAAAGCTGAAAAAAATGAAAAAGTGTGTTGTCCTATATATAGAAAAGGGTTATTAGCGCGCGCTATCTCATATACATAGCGTGCGCTAACGTCCATACGAAGCTTAATGACTTCACTGTAATCAGCATTTAGCGTGAGCTATCCTCATATGAGTAGCGTGCGCTACCGCGTTGACTTGGCTTTTCCCGAAAGCCGTCCAGGTTCATCCCGACATAATCCGACCAAGATCCGCGGCCGATCTCACCTACCACCCTGTCTCAATCATATTGACCACGTATAGCCTGCGCTATGGTTCCTGCACAGCGTGCGCTACGGATCCAAATTAGCGTACGCTACACTTAGTCGATAGCGTGCGCTACATGCGCACAATCACAATTTAGATCACATTCATGAAATCATACGCTCAACAACACTGGATCATGAAATACGGAGAATAATACACAGATCAAAATGGAATAAATACAATATCACAAGGTTCAGATACACATCAGAATCTCGGGTATTACATCCTTCCTCCTAAAAAGAAGTTTCGTCCCGAAACTTAATATGAAAATAACTCTGGATATCTAGTCTTCATACTATCCTCCGTTTCCCAAGTGGCCTCTTCAGCTCCATGTCGTGACCATTGTACTTTAACCAAGTGTAGTGGTTTATTCCTCAATTGTTTGATCCGACTCTCAAGTATCTTGATTGGTCTCTCTTCGAAGGTGCCGTCATTAGCTATCTCGATCTCATCGAACTCAATGATATGACTGGGATCTGGTATATACTTCCGCAATTGGGATACATGAAACACATTGTGAACGTGACTCAGCGATGGCGGTAAGGCCACCCTGTATGCTAAATCCCCAATTCTCTCTAGGATCTCAAATGGCCCGATGTATCTCGGACTTAGCTTACCTTTCCTCCCAAAGCGGAAAATTCCTCGTGTAGGAGCCACCTTCAATAGTACGTGGTCCCCAATGTCGAACTCTAGAGGGCAACAACGTACATCTGCATAAGACTTCTGTCGACTCTGGGCAGTCAACAGTCTTTTCCGAATCAGAGCTATCTTCTCCTGCGTCTGAACTATCAATTCCTGTTCCGTCCCGATCAAGTCCGAAGAATCATCCCAGCACAGGGGTGATCGGCACCTTCTCCTGTACAAAGCTTCAAATGGTGCCATTTTAATAGAAGCATGCCAACTATTGTTGTAGGTGAATTCAATCAACGACAAGTGAACTTCCCAATCAGTTGACTAATCCAAAGCACAAGCTCTAAGCATGTCTTCTACTGTTTGTATAGTCCTTTCGGACTGACCGTCCGTCTGAGGATGATAAGTCGTGCTAAAGTTTAGCTCGGTCCCCAAAGACCTGTGAACTTCCTTCCAGAAGTGCGACACGAAACGACCATCTCGATCTGAAATAATGGTCTTCGGCGTCCCATGCAATCTGACTATCTCTGTAATAAATACTCGCGCCAATCTCTCAGGTCCCCAAGTGTCTTTAATTCCTAGGAAATGAGCCGACTTGGTTAATCGATCCACTATAACCCAAATCATGTTCATTCCTGCCTTGGTCCTTGGCATATTAGTGATGAAGTCCATCGAGATATCCTCCCACTTCCACTCAGGGATCGGAAGGGGCTTTAACATTCCGGCAGGTCGCTGATGTTCAATCTTAACCTGCTGACAAGTCAAACACTTCGAAACGTACTCTGATACGTCCTTCTTCATATTTCCCCACCAGAAGTTCTGTTTTAGATCCGTATACATCTTACTACTACCCGGGTGAATAGAATAGGGAGCGATGTGAGCTTCCTTCAAAATTGTCCGTCTCAAATCATCATCATCGGGAACGCAAAGTCGACATTGAAATCTCAGAACTCCATCATCTTGTATCACGAATCCTGGGGCCTTTCCTTTCTTTACTTCGTCACATAACCGAAGGATCAGAGAATCGCTCAACTGCTTAGATTTGATTTCCTCGACTAGGGACGGAGTTAGTTCCATCACATATAGTTGCCCTTGGGTTTCTGGTGACCATACTTCAATCCCTTCGCGGATCAGTTCTCGTTGAATGCTGGTTTGGGACGTAAGTGCTTCCAACACTCGAAGCGAAACAGGTTTATGGCTCAATGCATCAGCTACTACGTTTGCTTTACCCGGATGATAGAGAATTTCCAAGTCGTAATCCTTGATCAATTCCAGCCACCTTATCTGCCTCATGTTTAATTCTTTCTGACTGAAGATGTACTTGAGGCTTTTATGATCTGTAAAGATCTGACAATGAGTGCCTTATAAATAATGTCGCCAAATTTTCAAGGCAAAGACCATAGCTGCTAACTCCAGATCATGAGTCGGGTAATTAACTTCGTACGGTTTTAGTTGCGGAGAAGCATAGGCAATCACCTTATCCTTTTGCATCAACACACATCCCAGACCCTGATTTGAAGCGTCGCTGTATACCATGAATCCATCAGTTCCATATGGTAATGCTAATATAGGTGCTGTCGTTAGTCTCTTCTTAAGTTCATCAAAACCATCCTGGCACTTCTCATCCCACGTGAACTTTTGAGTTTTCTGTAACAGCTGAGTGAGTGAACGAGCAATTTTGGAAAATCCCTCTACAAAACGGCGATAATATCCAGCAAGTCCTAAGAAGCGTCGGACTTCTTTCACGTTATTAGGAGCATCCCATTCCAAGATTGCTTCGACTTTCTTCGGGTCCACCTGAACTCCGTCAGCTGATATCACATGCCCAAGGAAGGTTACTTCCCTAAGCTAGAACTCGCATTTGGAAAGCTTCGCATAAAGCTGTTCATTCCTCAAGGTGCTCAAAACCACACGCAAATGCTCGGCATGCTCCTCCGTGTCTTTCGAATAGATCAAGATGTCATCAATGAAAATGACCACAAACTTGTCTAGGTATTCTAAGAATACCCGATTCATCAATTGCATAAATACCGCAGGAGCATTGGTAAGTCCAAATGGCATCACCACGAATTCATAGTGCCCGTACCGGGATCTGAAAGCAGATTTCGGTATATCTGATTCCTTAATTCTCAACTGATGATATACTGATCGCAAGTCAATCTTCGAGAATACCCTTGCCCCTTGCAGTTGATCAATCAAGTCGTCGATCCGAGGTATAGGATACTTGTTCTTGATCGTCACCTTGTTTAGCTCCCTGTAATCAATACATAATCGGAGGGATCTATCTTTCTTCCGGACAAAGAGAACGGGCGCTCCCCAAGGAGAAATGCTAGGTTGAATATAACCCTTCTGTAATAATTCCTCCAGTTGCTTCTTTAGTTCATACATCTCGGTTGGTACCATGCGGTATGGTGCTCTGGAAATAGGAACGGCTCCAGGATCTAATTCGATAGTGAACTCCACTTCTCTCTGCGGAGGTAACCCAGGTAGTTCGTCAGGGAATACATCAGAAAATTCATTCACCACTGGAATAGATGAGAGTTCTACTCCTACTTCTTTCTTCATGGCATAACACCAAATTCCATGACATCCCTGCTTCAGTAATTTCACTGCTTTCATCGCTTTGATCAATTTTCCCGAGCTTCCCGGTCTCCATCCTCTGAATAAGTGTTCAGACCCATCATCAGCAATGATAGAAATGATCCTCTTTCGGTAATTCAGAATAGCTCCATAACGGTTGAGCCAATCGCCTCTGAGAATTAAATTGTCAGCATGGATGTCAACTACAATAAGATTCGATGGCCAATCTCTCCCTCCTATAGACACTGGAAAATCTCTAGTTTCTAGGGTTCCCACAATTTTCTCTCCGCTCGGTAATCCCATAACATAAGGTTCACAATCATACAAGCATGAGATCTTCAAACGATTAACACAGTTCAAAGATATAAAAGAATGCGTAGCTCCTGAATCGAATAAGACACTAACTGGTTGCAAAAGGATCTGAATCATACCTGATGCAACAGCCGGGTTCTGATCGTCTGACTTCTTAATCTCGTAAATACGCGGAGGAATGGACCCAGCGCTAGATGCTTCTCTTTTCCCAACATTCTGTTACTGGAAACCACTTTGCTGCGTCTGGTTTACACTAGTGTTCTTCGGAACCGGTGCAAGAGTGCGAGTACCAAAAAATCGGGTCGCATTTCCACAAAATGTTGCGCGATGCCCTTCCTGTCCACACTAAAGCAGTCACAAAGTGCGAAAGCGATCCACGTCGAACATGCCCTGCTTTGCCACAGTTATAACATTTCTTCCCTGCGTCTGAAACGGTTGGTGCTGCTCGGAATTTCTTTCCACCTCGAGAGGGATGCGGAGGCCTCCTGGATGAATGAAAAGAGGACTGGACCCTGCGAGGCCCACTACTCTTATTCTCCGTGAAGTTGCCAGACACCTTCTGTTTCTTTGCTTCCGTTGACATTTCTACTGCCGCCTCTTTCATATCATAGGCCAGTGCTTTGTCCTGATACTGTCGCAAGGTGGTACATTCAAATCCGGACATATACTGCTGAATTTCCAGCTTCATCCGCATGTCGAAATGGAAAATCCTCTCCGCCTCGGTTCTGACCAAGTGGCGCACATAAGTCAGCTGGTGATTAAAAGTCTTAATCACGTCGGTCACAGATGCCTCTGAATTTTGTGGTGAGAAAAACTCCCGGACTCGGGCCTCTCTAACAGGGCAAGGACAATACTGTGCTTCCATCATTAATTTGAACTCCGTCCAGTCAACATTATGCTCCTCAGGTCAAATGGCCTCCCACCAGTCGAAAGCCTCTCCCATCAGAAGATACTGGGCGACCGGAACCTTTCTGTCGTTGGGACAGTTAATCCCTGCAAAGATCTTCTCTAACTCCTTCAGCCAATGATCCCAAGAAAGCGTCTCAGCAGAACCGTCAAATTTCGGAGGATGCAATTTGACCACCTCAGTAAGCCATTTGTCTCCCCAATTATCCTCGTTATGCTGCTGTCCCATCGCCGTCTGCATGCGATCAACAACCTGAGCAAACTGGTTTATCTGAGCAACCACCTGTTGAAGCACTCCCGGCATGTTAGGATCTGCATTATTATTTGCTGATCCCTGCTGTCCTCCGGAATGGGAATCTGTTCGACTAGCGGTTATTTCTGGGTTAGACATCGAATCTTCCTGTCTCGCATTTCCTCGTCCGCGTCCACGATCGCATCCGCGTCCACGACCTCCCCTCAACATACTGTAAACACAAATACTCAATATCCAGGGCAACTTTTCTAAAAGAAAGTCCGTCAATATTCACAAAAAGGATTTAAATAAAATGGTAGTAACTGAGATTAGGAGACTTACAACCACGGTCCACACGACGATGCTGGCTCAGCAGTGATGTTACAAACGACCCGTAAATAACGTAAACAGACCCAACTAAAACCCGACTGCCAAGATATCCATGAATCTTAGCTCCGATACCATATTCTGTAACACCCCGAGATACTCGGAATAATTACAACGCCGTAAACCCTTTAAGTTAGGATTTACAAGGTTTATTAAAAGAAATGTAAATATAATTCAACAGTGCCACTGAATTTTGAAATATAGAACCGGTTCAACTGATTCAGTGAGTTAATTTATACAACCATATCGAAAATGACATTATTAAAACACACATACTCGAGTACTAAAGTGAACCAAGAAGATAAATCACAATAACAATAAACATCAACCATATCACTGAGCCATTTCATCGTCATGTCGGTACTGTGGTTGCCTCCCCGCTCCTCAGCTACCTGAACATCAAAACAATGTCCACCCCCGAAGGGGTTAGCAAAATAATGCTAGTACAAGTATCATAATACATATATCATCAGTGCATCATAAAACATGCAAAACAGACATCCGTCATCGGAATCCAACGATGTGAATCCTCACGATTCCATCAACACAATACAGGGTAATCCAACGATCCAGCGCCCTCGGTATAGATCCCCATGATGATCCCGTCGGACCAACGCATGGTGGAAAACCCGTCCAGCGATCCAGCGCCCTCAGCATAGATCCCCATGATGATCCCGTCGGACCAATGCATGGTGGACATTCGATCCAGCGCCCTCAGCATAGGTCCTCATGATCCCCTGGGATCATTTACAACACAACCATTATAATTATGCATACACATATGCAAATCAACACGTTCATCAACGTATATATCATGACAACTCAAGGAATATAGTCACATATTCAATAACACGACTAAATCGTACACATGATCAATAATGCAATATCGATAAGCTTAAAATACGATACTTGCCTCAAAGATGGCAAGAATAAATCACTCCAACGATCTCAACACACTCGAAGGCCGTCTCCTTCGATCAACGTAACAAGCTCGAACCTTAACAAAAGAAATAATATAGAATTCATCTCAAGTCGTACGAATGTCTAAAAATCCGGTTTACGACCGAAAGCACTAAAAATGAATTCTGCTTGTTAGCGTACGTAAACGGCGAAGTCTAGCGTATGCTAACTATGTACTGACAGTCCTCTCTGACCAGCGGACTGACTCGACTGATAGCATAACGTACGTTACCTACCCAACGTAGCGTACGTTAACTCATTCCCGATAGCGCACGTTAATATGACTATCTTAGCGTGCGCTAACCGTGCATGGCAGTTTACTACAGGGCAGAAACCTTGATCTAATGGTGATAAAACCCATGAAATCTTTAGTGTTAATACATGTCATCCCGTGCATATCATGCTCATACGGTTTGTGAAATATCTCTACGGATTAACCGACTACAAGATATAAGGGTACGTATATTCATCACAACATCATAATTCATCTCGATGTTCAAGAAAGTATCCTAAGTTCCATTCATCCTACGTTCCAAAACGTATGATTCCATTATGTAAAACATAAGAACTTGATAATCTCCACCTACTGGTCATAACCGGTTCTGAGGATACATGAATATGCTTAGGAGTTCAAACACTAAAAAGGTTCAACGGTTTATACGATGAAGAAGTATCGAAACATCAAAAATATCTTTATAACACATGATGTTCGACTACGTACGTATTTAACTGACTAGATAGTCCCAAATCATGATCAAAACGTCCTTCAGAATAGTACTTAATATTGGTGAAGAGTCACCTACCTCAAAGTAGTGAAGAACAAGGAGGAACTCGAAGAAATCCAATGCCGAAGGCTTGAACACCAATCTCCAATGATCTACAATCTCCCCACTCATGCTAGGATAATGATATTAGGGGTTTAGGATGGAGAGAGTGACTCTCTATGTCTCAGAATTCGGGTTTGGGAAGTGATGAAAGCTGAGAAAATGAAAAGGTGTGATGTCCTATATATAGAAAAGGGTTATTAGCGCGCGCTAGCTCATATCCATAGCGTGCGCTAACGTCCATACGAAGCTTACTGACTTCACTGTACTCAACATTTAGCGTGCGCTATCCTCATATGAGTAGCGTGCGCTACCGCGTTGACTTAGCTTTTCCCGAAAGCCGTCCAGGTTCATCCCGACATAATCCGACCAAGATCCGCGGCCGATCTCACCTACCACCCTGTCTCAATCATATTGACCACGTATAGCATGCGCTAAGGTTCCTGCACAGTGTGCGCTACGGATCCAAATTAGCGTACGCTACACTTAGTCGATAGCGTGCGCTACATGTGCAGAATCACAATTTAGATCACATTCATGAAATCATACGCTCAACAACACTGGATCATGAAATACGGAGAATAATACGCAGATCAAAATGGAATAAATACAATATCAAAAGGTTCAGATACACATTAGAATCTCGGGTATTACAGTATCTAACTAAACCGAATCCGCCTTCTTTAGGATACCATAGTCCTACATCGACTGTTCCTTTAATATATTTCAAGATTCGTTTAGCTGTATTGAAGTGTGATTCCTTAGGTGCTACTTGATACCTCGCACACACTCCAACAGCAAACTGGATATCGGGCCTGCTATTCGTTAGGTACAGGAGCGAACCAATGAGCTTCGTGCAGAGTGATTGGTCAAACGGCTTTTCGGCTTCATCAGCACTAATTTGCACGGAAGTGCTCATGGGGGTTGACGATGGTTTGGAAGTGTTCATTCCAAATTTGTTGAGAAGCCCCGTGCTGTATTTTTCCTGGTTGATGAAAATACCTGTAGGCAACTGCTTACCTGCAAACCTAGGAAATAACTAAGTTCCCCCATCATACTCATTTCAAATTTACTTTGCATGAGATGAGAGAACCTTTGACATAAAGCAAGGTTAGTTGAACCAAAAATTATATCATCTACATAGATTTGTACCATAAGAAGGTCATCACCTTCCTGTATTTTGAACAAGGTCTTGTCCACAACACCTTTCTCAAATCCATTGACAGTTAGATACTAGGACAAGGTTTCGTACCAGGCTCTAGGGGCTTGTTTAAGTCCATACAGTGCTTTCCTTAGCCTGTATACTAGGTCGATACCGTCTGTGTTGGCAAACCCTGGTGGTTGTTCAATATAAACTTCTTCGGCAAGGTCTCCATTCAAGAATGCACACTTGACGTCCATTTGGTATACAATGAAGCTCTTATGGGCAGCAAAGGCTAAAAATATCCTAATGGCTTATAGTCTGGCTACAGGGGCGAAGGTTTCATCATAGTCTATGCCTTCTTCCTGACTATAGCCTTGTGCGACTAGTCTGGATTTATTTCTTATAATAAGTCCATTTCGATCCTTTTTGTTTCGAAATACCCATTTGGTTCCTATAACCGATTGGTGTGTAGGTCTGGGTACAAGATACCATATATTGTTTCTTTCGAAACCGTTAAGCTCTTCTTCCATAGATGTTATCCAATGAGAATTATTAAGAGCGTCTATGGTCAAAATAGGTTTGGACTGGGCTAAGAATACAATAATAGTGCACATATTGAGTCTTCTAAGCTCGGATTGAGATTTCCATTCAGGAAACTGTGATATCTCAGTATCAAGTTCTTCTTGTGCACAAAGTACATTTCCTTGTGTACTCTGTATTCTTCTACGAGTAGAAACACCAGCATTTATGTTTCCAATGATCAGCTCTTGCGGGTGATCTCTCAACCATCTTCGGTCGGGTTCTAATTCAGGGTCCCGTACTGTATCGAGAGTTTCTGTGGATATAGCTCCAGCTTGTACAGCGTCGGCTTCATCTACGTCGATTTTTACAGTTGCGGGATTGATTTCTAAATCAACGACAGGTTCTATGGGAGTTGGAGGATCCAAGATAGAGAGTTGTTGGATGTTTTGGGTAACATCATCTACTCCTGTAGGGTCATGGTGAGGTTCGCCGAACACTACATGAACTGATTCCTCGATCGTCAGCTTCCTTTTATTAAAGATTCTATAAGCATTGCTCACGGAGGAGTATCCTACAAATATTCCTTCATCTGATTTCTCATCAAAGGTTCTAAGTTGGTCCTTCCCATTATTCAACACATAACACTTGCATCCAAAAATGTGAAAATATGAAACTAAAGGTGTTTTGTTGTTCCATACCTCATATGCTGTTTTGTTGTGGTGCTTGTTGACGATACAGCAGTTTTGAGTGTATCATGCTGTATTGGTTGCTTCACCCCAGAAACGCTGTGGCAACTTGCTTGCGGCGATCATTGTCCTTGTTGCTTTTTTCAACGTCCTATTCTTTCGCTCGGCAACACCATTTTGTTGAGGTGTACGGGTAGCTGAGTATTCGTGTTGTATCCCATTTTCCAAACAGTATTGCTCTATAAAGTGGTTAGTAAATTCTGTACCTCTGTCGGAACGAATGGACACGATACTCAATGCCTTTTCATTTTGCAACTTTCTCAGGAGCTCGGGCAGCTTTGATGTTGTTTCCTTCTTCTTGCTAAGGAAAATTGTCCAAGCATACCTGGAAAAATCATCAACAACAACCATGCAGTATTTATTACCTCCCAAACTTACTGGGTCTACAGGACCGTAGAGATCCATATGTAGCATTTCCAACACTCTTTGGGTTGAAAGGTAGGATTTGCTCTTCAGGGTTGATTTGATTTGCTTGCCTTTCTGACATGGTCCGCAGACGCTGTCCTTCTTGAATGACACATTTGGCAATCCTCTAACCATTCCCTGTCTTGAGAGCTTGTTGATTGTCTTGAAGTTGACGTGAGACATCCTCTTGTGCCATAACCAGCTAAGATCTGCAGTGCCTTTGGCAACAAAGCATGGAATTGTGGAGTTCATAGGCTTCCAGTCAGCAATATACATGTTACCTGATCTGCTTCCTGTAAGCACAACTTCTTTGGTCTGGATGTTCTTGACTCTACAACGATCTATATAGAATTTCACCGAGAACTGTTTATCACAGAACTGGCTAATGCTAAGTAGATTGTACTGTAAGCCTTCAATATATGCAACATTGGTGACTTTGAATTTTCCAACAAGTAGGTTTCCTTTCCCTCTTGTTCTTCCTTTAGATTTATCACCGAAATGAACTTTTGGACCGCGATCTTCTACAAAATCTGATAGCTTGCTTCTATCTCCGGTCATGTGCTGAGAGCATCCACTATCAAAGTACCAGGTATCCTCCTCTAGAATGTCCTGTAGAAAAGAAATTAAGTAGATTTAGGTCCCCTTTGATTTTTGGGTCCATGATTGTTAGTTCCTCTAGGTACCCAAGTTTTCCTGGCAGCAATTGGTTTACTGTAGGTCATACTCCGATACCACTTGTTGGCTACTAAGTATATTGGATAGAGCTTGGGAAGTAGTTTAAACAAAAAGCTGTACTGATTTTAAATCTGAGTGCGTAGCGAAAGTCTTAGATGCAGTAAGTTGATGTCATTATCTATGATTATGTCGTCGGTAAATGTAAAGTGTAATTCTTTTGTCACATTATGTTCGTGGAGTCACGTGGTTATGGATGAATATATGAGTTTGTGTGATATTGGTTATGTCGTTCGGTGCTGTTGAGATCTTGTGCTTCCTTGTGAATTGTTATAGTTCTTGGTCGTGAGTACATGTTGGAGAATATGGCCATTCTAGCAAGGTACCTTGACTATATATTTTGTGTGTTTGACCTTTGAGAGTTGTGGTTTTCCATGGATGTGTTGTCGTTCTTCCACCCGGGGATGGCATGAGGCCTCTGGGGGCCGATACTAATGGGTACGGCCACGGAAGTGGACTTGGGGGCGTGTGTTGGTGTTCTTCCACCTGGGGATGGTTCGACGGGACCTCTGGGGGCCCATACTAATGGGTACGGCCGCGGATGTGATTTCCCACCCGGGGACGGTCCGACGGGGCCACTGGGGGCCGATACTAATGGGTACGGCCATGGGTTACCAGGTGTGGTTTTTGGTGATGTTGATGTTGATGTTTTGATAACTACTGTGATATGTCCGGAGTATCACAATGTTTTATGCTCGGGGTCGAGATACATTATATATCGAGTCTTGGTGTTTAGCTAGAATGGCATAAGAATAATGTGTTATGTGTAATGTGTCCTTCTAAGTGAATTAGAGTGGATGATCGGGTCGTGGGCCCTGTGTTTTGTGATCGAAATGGTTGGGCCGTGGACCCCGTGTTTTGTTAATGGATTTGTATTTTGGAAATTGAACTTTGGGGCTGTGACCCTAAGTGGCTTTCGAGGAATTAAGAACTTTTCAATTTCTAATATTTTCAAAACTCCCGAGATTTGGAATTGTTTTCAAAGTGCTTACTTGTTTCGTTTCTACTTTCAAGACTTGAACTATTTTATTTAAATGATATATCTTGGGAAGTCTTTCGTTGTATTCTCGGAATGTGTTGTGTATGGCTCATATTTGCACTTTATACTTGCACTAGCGAAATAGTGGAGTTTTGCTAACTCCCGAGTAATCGGGGGGTGGATATCTGTATTGTGTCCAGGTACATGAAGGTTTTCGGGAGCAAGACACAGGATCGGTATGAGGGATGATGAAAGACGAATGATACTAATCACACGAAGGCCAGTTTTGGGTTCAGTTAGTCGAAGTCCATTGTATTATCTTTTTAGCTGCCGTATTATCTACGTTTTGAAGTATTTTACCCTTGAGTGGGTATGAGTCTGGATAGGGTTATGTATTTTTGATTTTTAAGACAGTGACAAAAGACCACATCGGTCTAATGGTTCGTGATTATGCCATGTCGGCATGTAATGTATTATGTTGTTTCAATGTTTAGCCTGGTAGATCCTCACGGAGAGGGTCTGTGGCGTGTAATATTCCCGGTTAGATTCTGGGGGTGTTATATTTATGGTATCGGAGCTTAGGTTGCGGAAACCTAGGCTGTCGGGTCCAGTCGTGTATTGTTGGGTCTTGTCTTGTCAGATCGAGTCTGACTGATGTCGTGTCGCGACGCGTTGTCTGGGATGTCGGTCGTGATTAGTATCATGGTGCAACCATCATCTTCGTGCGATCTGTAGATGTAAGTCTCCCTACTACATGTTGTACCACGAGCTATACGACCCTGTGTGATTCTGTGTTATGTAGTAGTATTTGAAGGTGCATCGTGAGTAAGTGACATATATTTGACGATTCTCGTTTTGTGCTAGAATGAAGAATGATATTGCTAAATGTATCCTTGTATGAACTGTTTTTCTTGCAACAGTAACAACCTTGGAATTTTAAGTTTTCGAAAGGCTTTCGAGGAGTCGTAATTTTTTTTAAAAAATGTTCTCCAAAGGGCGGAAATTTTTTGATTTTTGTATGATGACCTCAAGGTCAAAATTTGTGAGACTTCAACTACCGATATTTCATTTTCATCTCATACTATAAGTTTTCAAAACACGAGTTTTTAACTCAAATAAGGTCTACAAAATATACTCAAGACGTGACTCTCGTTTGTAACTTTCCGGTTTCATGAATGTTAGTCAGAAGATGTGTATTGATGATACTCTCGTTGTTAGGCAGTGGTGCCAGTTTTATGATTAAAATAGTAACGTGGATGTTGAGTCCATCGGTATGTATGTGTTGAGATAGTCCGCTTTATTGAGAAGTAAAATTTTCGTTTTTGTAGGATGATTTTCTTTTGATGGTTGCTTGTGAGATGTTATAATTATGTGAGTCGATGGCATTTAGACTCGTATGTTGTTACTTATTTGTAACATTCGAGTCTAGTATTACCTCATATATGTTTGCAATCGTGTTGTCGATTAGAGCAGTTAGCGCAGGCTTGGTACGAGGCTAACGTGCGCTAACGTGGCATGTTTAGCGCACGCTAATCTTTGTTGTAACGCGCGCTAATCAGCATAGGCAGAGGCTATGGAACCGCATTTTTAGCGGTCAGGTCTATGTTTTGCAGTCAATCATCTTCGACGGTATTCTATGTGTGTTGTCTAGCGATGCAACTATTATGTGGGAATAAATGTTAGGACTTTTTGTAGCGCTACATGATAATTGATTTTGTTTAAATTATGTCTGCTGTGTGTTCGAAAACGCCACCCTGAAAATTTCATAAAGTTTCGACGATTCGATTAATCGGTGGCTCTGTGCGTACTTTGAAAATGATTTAGAATTGGCGAGCCGGCCTCGGATTCTCAAATAAAACCTCGATGGTATTTGAAAGAGTTTTTTTAAAGTACATATAGACATTTTGTAAAATATTACCGTCATTGATTTTTGTGTAGTGTTGAGAGGATTTTCGAAAATGATTTTTGACGTATTGTTGTATTTTCAAATAATCCGAGTACATGATTTCAGAAATCTTTCACATCATAAAATCTTTATTTTCAAAAATCAATACAATTTTTATTTTCAACAATATACTGTGGAAGATAAAGAATCTTACTCGATTTAAAACTTCAAACTCGGGTTTAGAAAAGTTTTCTATACTGAGCCAGTTATCGTGTGTGATCTTGAATCACTCTATAATGATGATGTTTAAAAAAATATATTATTTTGCAAGTGATGTCAAATGAGACGGTTAAAGTCCATCGTTTACGGGTTTTGATGAAACAAACCGAGGTACCAAAAATGCTTTCAAGGTTTTATTTTGAATAGCGCACGAATCCAAGGATTTCCAAATGAAATCATTTAAAAGGATACGTCGTGGATTTTCTTATTTAGTTGTTATCAATTACCTTTTGTGTTATGTCGTGCTGGGTTGGTACTTTAGCATATTATTTTCGCGAAGTTGTGCCATCGTATCGAGTGAGAATCCGCTTAGTATGTCTAGGGATATAGGATACGGTCGTGACCGCATTATAGTTAGTCGTGGAGATCAGATGCGGGACCAAGAGGATATGGCTGGTAAAGTTGCTACTCCAGCACTTCATTCTCGTTGTTTAGGTTTCGGGGACGAAACCTCTTTTAAAGGTGATATGATGTAATATCCGCAATTTTTGATTTTCGGTAAATTTCTTTTTTTTGGCAGGAGTCCGTTTTAACGGATCGCCTGTGACCATTTCGTCCTTCTGTGAATGTTTCATTCTACACTTGTTAACATCCGAGTTCGTTTCGGTGTCGTTTTGCTGAGTTCCGTGCTTTTTGGCGACTTTTCCGCATTTGAGATCGATTCTTGCGAATCTTGTTCGAAATTATTGTTCGTATTTCCCCGTAAGTCCGTTTAACCTTGTTAGACGTTTTGTGAAGTTCGGTTTGGTTATACGTTGTCTTATCGTGATGTTTCATGCATTTGGGCCATTTTATAATTTCCCAAAGTTTTGGTGTGGTTGCCTTCGTATCGTCTTTCCCGATCTTCAAGTTATCGGAATCATGTGTCATCTAGAGTTGCTCTGCCTGGATTGTTTCATGTTTTAAGTTTCGGGACGAAACTTCTTTTAAGGAGGGTAGATTGTAATATCCGAGATTCTCGGTTCCGGTTATTTTTGAATTTTTGTCGATTGCACCGTTCATTTTGTTCTATTGGCGATTTCTTGAGATTTTCCCCTATGTTGGGTACGGCACGATGTACCGTGTTGTGGTGTTTGTCGGGTATGACTTATCGTTGCGTAAATCGAGCTAATAGTATGTCTTGCTTTGTTATGTGTTCGTTTTCGATTTGGATCGTTGGCGTTGTCCGTTAGTGTTTCGTTGCATGTTGAATAATTATTGTTTTGTCGAGGAGTATCGTTTTTGTGCATTTGGTCGACTTTGTAAGATCACCACCGGCGCTTATAAAGTCTAAAAATTCTGAAACTTTACAATGTGATGGAGCATCAAATTAGCTTTCCAATGGTTCAAACAGCGAGTCAAACGGAGTCCGAACGGAGAAGTTATGGTCATAATGACAAAGTCTACACTGTCAGAATACGGCCCTGGAATACGACGCTATTTGCACCGTTTTTGCTGAGTCGTTTATAACACGACGCTGGAATACGTCTCTAATTTGGGCCGTGTTCTGAGCCGTTTTGTACAGTTGTATAAATAGGACAGTCGCGTTTTTCAGCCCATTTTCACTTCTCTCTCTCGGTTTTTGGGAGATTTGATGGGGATTTCAATCCCTGAGTAAATTATCATCATATTCTTGAAGTCTTGATCATGTTTAACAACATTTAATCCATTGTTCTTCATCGGATTGAGGTAATTCTTCAAAAAAATCCTTTTTCAACTATTTTGGGGTTTTCCTTTTGATTTCAATTCTGGGCCGATTATGATGAATTGGTCATGTAATTCTTGTTGTATTGGTTGTAATCTACGGATTAGTAACTCGTTTATCGATTTTGTCTCACCCGAAACATGATTTTGACTTTCTTGGAACGAACCCTTGAACCCTTGTAGTTTCTTAGTGTCGATTCAGATTTCGTTTAGTGTTGTTGATTCGTAGTGGTGTTATTCTCGTGGTGATTGTGTTGTTATTGATTTCTCGCGAAGGTGGTCGGTTTTTGGGCCTGTTTTGGGGCTGTTTTGGGGCTCTTTCGGCCGAGATGTTTTGGGGCTGTTTTGGGGCTCTTTCGGTAGAAATTTGTTTAGTCAAGCTTGCCGAGTCATTTTGGGGCTGTTTCGGCCGAGCCGCTTTCGCCGGAGTATTCAGAAATTTATTTTGAGGCAAGTATCTTGCCCATACATTACGTGTTTTGTGGATATAATGGTTGCTAATTGTCGATATGTGCTAAATAAATATTTATAACCATTTTTCAAAAGAATTGATATATTTACCATCTTGGTTTTCGTAAAGGTGACCCGTGTGTGTCGGAAATTAATATGCTTAGTTGAATATGTGTGCTAGTGTCGAGTATAGGATCACCTTACTTTCGTGTGATGTCATTATGTATGATTATGTCGTCGGTAAATGTAAAGTGTAATTCTTTTGTCACATTATGTGCGTGGAGTCACGTGGTTATGGATGAATATGTGAGTTTGTATGATATTGGTTGTGTCGTTCGGTGCTGTTGAGATCTTTTGCTTCCTTGTGAATTGTTATAGTTCTGGGTCATGAGTACGTGTCGGACAATATGACCATTCTAGCAAGGTACCTTGACTATATATTTTGTGTGTTTGACCTTTGAGAGTTGTGTTTTTCCATGGATGTGTTGTCGTTCTTCCACTCGGGATGGCATGAGGCCTCTGGGGGCCGATACTAATGGGTACGGCCACGGAAGTGGACTTGGGTGCGTGTGTTGGTGTTCTTCCACCTGGGGACGGTTCGACGGGACCTCTGGGGGCCGATACTAATGAGTACGGCCGCGGAAGTGGTTTCCCACCCGGGGACGGTCCGGCGGGGCCTCTGGGGGCCGATACTAATGGGTACGGCCACGGGTTACCATGTGTAGTTTTTGGTGATGTTGATGTTGATGTTTTGATAACTAATGTGATATGTCCGGAGTATCACAATGTTTTATGCTCGGGGTCGAAATACATTATATATCGAGTCTTGGTGTTTGGCTGGAATGGCATAAGAATAATGTGTTATGTGTAATGTGTCCTTCTAAGTGAATTAGAGTGGATGATCGGGTCGTGGGCCCTGTGTTTTGTGATCGAAATGGTTGGGCCGTGGACCCCGTGTTTTGTTAATGGATTTGTATTTTGGAAAATGAACTTTGGGGCTGTGACCCTAAGTGGCTTTTGAGGAATTAAGAACTTTTCAATTTCTAATGTTTTCAAAACTCTCGAGATTTGGAATTATTTTCAAAGTGCTTACTTGTTTCGTTTCTACTTTCAAGACTTGAACTATTTTAATTAAATGATATATCTCGGGAAGTCTTTCGTTGTATTCTCGGAATGTGTTGTGTATGTCTCGTATTTGCACTTTATACTTGCACTAGCGAAATAGTGGAGTTTTGATAACCCCCGAGTAATCGGGGGTGGATATCTTTATTGTGTCCAGGTACATGCAGGTTTTCGGGAGCAAGACACAGGATCGGTACGAGGGATGATGAAAGACGAATGATGCTAATCACACGAAGGCCAGTTTTGGGTTCAGTTAGTCGGAGTCCATTGTATTGTCTTTTTAGCTGTCGTATTGTCTACGTTTTGAAGTATTTTACCCTTGCGTGGGTATGAGTCTGGAAAGGTTTATGTATTTTTGATTTTTAAGACAGTGACAAAAGACCAAATCGGTCTAATGGTTCGTGATTATGCCATGTCGGCATGTAATGTATTATGTTGTTTCAATGTTTAGCCTGGTGGATCCTCACGGAGAGGGTCTGCGGCGTGTAATATTCCCGGTTAGATTCTGGGGGTGTTACAATTCTCACCTGGGATTGCTCGACGGGGCACACAGGGACTAGGTGGCTTGAGGGCCGGACCGGGTCGCGAGAATTGTCGGAGTGTTTTTACTAATGATTGATATTGATATTTTGGAATATCGTGAAATGAACTGTTCTGGATTTTGAATTGATTTGGAAATGCCTGTGGATCAAAATATTATAATACTGTACTTGCACTAGCGGTCGTTGCTAACCCCTTGTTGGGGTGGAATGTTTTGCGCATTTCAGGTACTCTCGAGGGACAGGAGCCCACATGTGGTGCACACGGAGTTGACAAGCACACTGGATGTTAGAGAGCTCGTATCAGTCGTTGTATTTGTGATGTCAGAGTCGGTTTTATATTTTGTATTATTGTTGGTTTTGAGTTGTACTATGTCGTGTAATGCTATTTTGGCCGTGGCCGAGGCCTAACTCATGTTTTGTATCCTGTGTTGGACTTTTATGTCGTGGTGATTGTGTATTGGATTGTAGCTTAATCCTGTGTGTCGTCAACCTGGTGGGACCTTTGTGTGTCCTGCGGCGTGTAATTACCCAAAGTGAAATTGAGGTGTTACAACCATCATGCCCGCAAAGCAGATGATTTCAGTTGTGATGACATGCACAACAACCCAAAAGGACGCAACATATTGAAACATCAAATATGTGATAAAAAATTACGGGTGGTGAAATTATCAGAAACACATCCAGCTTAATTATTCCGTCCTACTTGAAATGTAGTAGACAGTCGCCATTTTTTGTTTATTCCTATAACTTTCAAATATATTGATCTTTTAAATGCATATATACAAAATTAAATTCATTTCTACCTTGCATAAGAAACTCAGTACTCTTTCCATGTTGTATGTAGTCAAAGATTTTATATTCTCTGGCTCTTGGATTTAATGCAATATATCGAAATGGATCATTACACTACCTACGTTTCTTTTTAACTTGAAGCAGAAGATAGTGTCTGCCTACTAACCCCCTCCCTCCGAACCCCGCTCGGGAGACACTTGAAAGGATCAGACATCAAACGACTTCACTCTAAGTTGATAAACACAGAGTAGATAACAATAAACATTTAATCTCACTTAATTTGAAGCTTAAATTAACCATATATGTCTAACATAATCAATTAGCTACTCTTCCTCAGAATCCAAAAAAACAACGAAATTTGCAGTTTATCGATAAAACACCGGATTTCTCCTTGACAAATTCCCTATCCGCTAAGCTTATCGGTTTCCCGTACAGCTTTTCCTGCACGCACAAAGATTCAATCTTTATTCAGATTCAATCTTTATTCAATCTTAGTGGAAAATACTCTTGCTATTACAGTTCCTGCTTTGAAACCCAACTCATCGCTAAATATAAAATATAAAAATTGAATAATTATTAGGTGAAAAGGGTGTAATTACCAAAGCGGAAATGCCATCGTCTGAGATTTCAAAACTGAGAAGATAAGTGTAGAAGATGGCGGTGATTTTGAGGATTCTCATTGGTAATAAGGGTTTTTGATGACAATGAGGATGAGAAAGTTGAAGAAAATCGTGAAAGTGTTGAACAAATTCACACACTTGATGTTAAATTACATCTTTAACCCTATAGTTTTAATTGTAGTATTTGACTTCAGGGGTAAATTAGTCAATTTTAAATATATTTTTGATGCTTAAGTATGTGCATATATATATATCTATATATATATATATATATATATATATATATATATATATATATATATATTAAATTTACATCTTTACCCTTACTGTCTGTAGGTGAAGTATATGAGCTCGGGGGTAAATTGGTCATTTTATATTATATTGTTGACACTTAAGTGTGTGCACGTGATTGTTCAAGAAATTTAGTGTATTGAAATTCAGCCACCAATTAATTCAAATCTGTTCATAATCTACATCACTTTTATAGACTTAATAACTCAAACTAGTAGGTGATAGCTTTCACACCGTTATTTGCTAACGTGTAGCTCTTTTCACGAGCACATTTTCCATACTTTTTTAGGTGATAGATTTCAAACCGTTATTTGCTAACGTGTAGCTCTTTTTACCAACACATTTTCCATCTTTTTTTTAGGTTATAGCTTTCACACCGTTATTTGCTAACGTGTAGCTCCTTTCACCAATAATTTTTTTTAGGTGATAGCTTTCACACCGTTATTTGCTAACGTGTAGCTCTTTTAACCAACACATTTTCCATATTTTTTTAGGTGATAGCTTTCACACTGTTATTTTCTAACGTGTTGTTCTTTTCACCAATAATTTTTTTTTCCAGGGAATAGATTTTTTTGCAGAAAAATCATTTATTAGTTAAGCATGAAAAATCAAAAACTCCTTAAATTAAGTAAATTTCAGTTCTATTTTTCATCAAACGACTGATTCTTCTTTGCCCAAGGTAGCGAATGACTCGATTTTAAATGATAATTATAAGGCTTGAAAAGAGAGATTAAGACTCAAATTTTTTTGAATATACAATTTTTTTTACTGGTTAAAATGATTTTAGAAACTTGTATATAGCTAACTTATTGGTGTTATGGCCAGATCTAGAAATCTCACAAATCAAAATAAACAATATATATATATATATATATATATACACACACTAAAAAAATCAAAGCCAAATAAAAAATAATCAAAACACACCAGAATAATCAAAGCTAAACACACCAAAATACCAAACTCACCAAAATAATCAAAACATACCACACCCCCAAACTTGAAAAAGAAACTGTCCTCAGTTTTAAAAAAATTAATAAAAAGTAGGGGAGAAAAGCATAATACTCCCTGTTATGAAAGTTGATACTTGAGCTAACGCCTTTTTCGGATCTGCAAGAAAAAAATATACGAGGCAAACAACAAAAATAAAATAAATAAATAAAATATACCCGGAAGTATAAAACAATTTTTAAGACGTGCTTCAGGAATGTCCGAAGAGTCGCCTTGCGCTGCCATCAATACTTTTATTAAAAACAAATAATAAAAATTACAGCAATAACAACACATAAATCGCAAATAGATGCGCGTCAAGAGATCAAAAAGAAACTCCTTAAGCTGCCATCATTTAGCATGATTTTTACACACAACAGAAAGTACAAATAACAAGAGGTCCGATATGGGTTACCAAAGGGAGAGGAATGAATTTACTTTTTGTTTTCTCACAGTAAAATCTTCCATCCAGACAATATTATCTAGAGCTGGATCTAGTTGAGGAACAAATTCAATGAATTTTTTTATTAGTTCTTCTGGTGTTGTTGCAACGACTATGATTCGTTTAGCACGCTCGGAATTAAAACCTTTTTCAGCAAAGTAGTCGATGAAAAATAGTAAACCATCAAAGAAACCATTGACATTAAGCAGACCTATTGGTTTTTTATGAACATTTAGCTAGGCTCTGGTAAACACATGAAAAATTTCATCAAGAGTGCCAAAACCACCGGGAAGGGTGATAAAGGTGTCAGAATTATTCATCATGTGAGTTATGCGATCTTGCATATTTACAGCTCTAAACTCATCTCCAATAGTTGCCCCGGTGATTTTATTTTCAGCCAGAGGTTTTGAAATTATTCCCAACACTTTTACTCCTTCTATATAGGCAGAAGCAGTAGCACGTCCCATTAATCCTAGACTTCCTCCTCCGTAAACTACATGAATGCATTTTTCTCCTAAGGTACGACCCAAGTTGTGGGCTGCTTCAGTAAAGCATGCCTCTGTTCCATAACTAGCTCCACCAAAAACACAGACTGAGTTAAATCTTATTGTGGAAGATGATGATTCCATTTTTGAAAAGAAACTTATTTGAGATAAAAAGAGAAAGTACAAATTTGAGGGATGAATAAAAGAAACAAGCACAATGTTTATTAAAAGAAGAAAAATAAGGTAAAAATATTTAACAAATCTGTGATTGCGTTAATTGCGCTTCAACTACTCAATAGAATAATGAATGCATTTATTGCATATCACTTTTTTATTCAGAAAATCTCACCATACGACAAAAATAAAAGATACTCACGTGTATGTACAATAGTTGTGACTGTGGCTCACATCTTCCTCTGATTTTACATTCATAAACGGCTTAAACAACTTCTATGAGTTGGGGAGAAGCTTTCCATTCAATTTTCTTACAAATTGGCAAACAGGGTCTTTTAACGTCAGATTCCCAAGACGTTGTTCATATTCTGGTTTGAATTTAGGCACAAACATCGAATTCCATAATGTACGAGTCCACTAGGATGCGTGTCAAGAGAAATTTCGATATTATCTAAATTCTCTTTATTCAGACCATCCTTAATGAACTGAATTTTATCTTCTCTGTTTGTAGATGAAATTCCTAAAGATCGACATTTTGAATTACAGTTCCATCTAGCACATTTATAGCAAACGACTATTATATTTGCTCGTCCTTTCTTGGCATATGAACTTTTTTCAAGCCCTAGTAAAATTCTAGTAGGTATTTCAGTAAATTCACCTGCTATTCTCACTTTGGCTGTAATATCCGCATTTTTCTTTTCCCGGTATTTTCAGTTTTCGGTGTATTTCTTGTTTGTAGCGACCCTCGTGTATTTTTCAGTGTATTTCTTCCGTCATCTATTGATATGATTCTCGTAATTATTGTTTGGAACCGCCGTACGGGGTTGCCGTAGATCCATTGTATGTTATCATACGTATTGTGTTGTTCTGTTTGATGCTTCGTTCGTGTTTCGGTGTTTCGGACCGTCGTTACCCTGTGCCTAACGTGCGCTAATGTTACTTCATGGCGCGCGCTAATCATCCTTCAGTAGTGCATGCTACGTTTGTTTTGTAGCGCGCGCTAGCGAGTCTGTCCAGTACTGGACAGTTTGCTACTGGACTTGGTCAGGTGCCCAGGTAGCGCACGCTATGGCCGATAGCGCGCACTACCGATACTCTTTTAGCGCACACTACGTTTGGACGATAGTGTAACACCACAAACTAGGCGGATATCATAGTGTCGTGGACCCCCGACTGGGACCCACCAGGCGAATGAAAATTAATGAATTAAATAATATAATTGTAGTACCGAACCACATTATATTACCAAATACTCCGATGAGGAGCTTCATTATAACACACCCAAGATAATACCGAATACATGTATATTTTATAGGAAGATATAATACACAACACTGAATGAAACGGAGTATCCAAATGGAAATCTGCAGCGGAAAATAAATGACGACAACATGAATGACTGAAAGGATTGGGGACCACTACTAGTATCACTGGGACTCCTCGCCGTCAACGTTCTCTTCCCGTGCGTTTGCCTTGCCATGACCTGAAAACAATATCTCCCAATAGGGTCAGTTACACAGAACAACAATCCTCAAGGGTTGAATATACACAATCATGATATATCTCACTTATGAAATATCCTTTAGTTATGAATTTAAGCTGAAGAGGAGCATCATAGTACGCCCGTAATGTTCTGTGCAAGTGTACAAGACGAGTGCCCAAACACACCCGTCCTTGTACCTAATTAGTCTCACGGAGGTAAGCGTTACCGTTTGCACAGTGTAATGTATCGGTGAACCCAACACATGACTATCGTGTGCTCGACTCAAAATTCCACACATCCGCACCCGGCCACGCAATATGAACCCAGAAGGTCACACGATCAAAAGTGACCATGATGATTATTAATGAATGATAATCCGACAAAGTCAAGAATGACTCACCGAGATGAAATAATAGTGAAGTGAATGATAGCTCAATGAAATTATTGGAACCGTCGTTCCTCGTGAATGAAGTGATTATTCGACAATTACAAGTGTCAATACGGTTAATACATTGAATGAGTTATGATTATGAATGAACAACAACGAAAGGAATGTGTTGTGTCACGATTTATTCATCCCGACAGGCGATCGGCTATAAGGCCGAGCGACCAAGTCAACTCCAGTCAAACCATGACTAGCTCGCCAAGTCGAAGATATCAAACCACCATCAGGTACCTAGCGATCGACTCCCAAGGCGATCGCCCTTTGGCAGCTGGCGATCTACTCTAGTGACCGGCTAAGGACAATCGACCTACGCCCCGAGTTGAGACGATCGTCCGCCAAAGTCATCAAGGACTGGATCTCAGAAAAGCACCCGCGTGCAGATCCACCAAAGGCGCTGACAAGATCTTCGCCAACAGATGAGATCTTTTGCTGACAGACAAGACCTTTGACCACAGCCTGTCACCTACCTCACCTACCAGCATGCGCGCCGAAAGTTGTCAGTGGGACCACCCGTGACAGCAACTCAGGACGCGTGTAAGCTCCCTATCGACCGCACAGATTGATCGCCAAAGCAACTCCTGCAGACTTTGAGGGACAGCCCATGTGCTAAAAGGCGATCGCCCGATTATTATATTGCGAAAAGGCGATCGCCCGCGTATCCAAGCCCTATAAATAGAGAACCTCCTCCCACCGGAAAAGGTTCGAATTCATTTGACTTACGTCCAAATACATTCCACCAAAAGTTCACATTCTCTCACATTCCGATACATCCACGGAAATATCAAGAACATACATATCATCAAGCTCCCGGCTATCTCACCGGAATCCATCTCAGGACTTCTCCCTCCAAATCTCTCGTCCAGAAGACGATCGGCAGAAGCAGCAAGTCTCCACTAGACAGATTCCAAGGGATTCATAGGCCCAGAAGCCCAAGCATCCAGCTAAATACTCGCCGTGAGAGACGGTCGATCTCTCACCGCCGCGACTGTTCATCTCCTTTGTTACAAGAACTCACAGAGCATCAAATCTGGTTCTTCCGGCAATCTACACGCTCACTAGCTAAGATAACAAGAATCTTTACACTCATTGTAATTGTATTCTTACATTAGTACTTGTATCCCCGAATATTGGTATTAATAATATCTCGCGAGAGCATTCAAGCCCGGGACTAACAACCCCGGCAAATCTTGTGTTATTTATCTTTCTCTCGGAAGTGCTCTTGCATTTGTTTGCTATCCCATCCATTCCAGCAATATCTATCTCCGGATAATATTTTGGGTAGCAACAGAATGAATATCCTTTTAACCGAGTAAGAATTAACTTACACAACACCGGTGAAAAATGTCCTTCCACGAACAAATGTCCTAAATGAGATGTCGGTCGCTCGAACAACCTTGAATAACACAATTACCAACAATCCGTTCAACATACGAATCAAACACGATAATAACTAACTCAAAACGTCGATACGACTAAACCAAGTTCATTGGGACATTATATCAAACACGTTGTGACCAATCTTCGATTGTTTACAACCAATCCTTAACTATACCAATATCAAATCCCCAAGGAGTGATCCAAACCAACAAAACATCTTCAATACCATCAATAATCCAATATGAATATCCGAATTTGCGATTACAACAACAACTAATCGAAACCCCCAAATCCAACTCAATATTCAAGTGTTCTTGAATAACCCTTCAATAATACAATAAATATTCATACACACTCATAAATCATACGTACATCTCTTCATACAACATGATTATAACGTCCAAAACATCATATCTCAACACAAAATCGAAATCCAAGATGTTTGAAGAATATTACCTTTGAAGATCCAAATACTTTGATCTGATGAACACGCGTTAGATCGACTATCCAAGCTTCACAACCAAATGAAGATGATGAAAACCGAGTACTCAAGTGATTGATGAATAAAAATCCCTTCCTCAAGCTCTGTCTCTCTCTCTCGGACAAGGTGAAGAAAATGAGAGAAATGACCTCAAAAACCCGTCCAGGTCCTTATAAACTGCCGAACGTTACGGCCGTAACTCGGCTTACTTACAGCCGTAACATCCCAGGTCAACGGCCTTACGTCCGTAACCAGACATCTCGTACAGCCGTAACTCGGCTTCTTCCAGAATCTACTGACAGTCATACGGCCGTACCCGCACATGTCTTATGGGTGTAACTCGCCCTTGTCCAAACACCTGCCGACAGCCATACGGCTGTACCCGCACACCTTAAGGGCGTAACTCGACCGATACGGCCATACCCGGCCAAACTTACGGGCGTATGAAGCCTTCGTCGAAACTGCTTGGGCACCCTGCCCGAATCGTACGGCCATAACTGGCCAAGCCTTACGGCCGTACTAGCCTCATCTTACGGCCGTATGCCGCAACCTTTACGGTCGTAAGTCCCATTCGTCCGAACTGGCCTGAAATCAACGAACGCCTGTTACGGCTGTATCCGACAATCTTTACGGCCGTAACTCACCTTCGTCCAAAACCACCTTGAGCCAACAAATGCATGTTACGGCCGTAATGCCTGAATAGTTACGGCCATAACTCGCTGCTGGAAGTGACAAAAATCCGACAACTCTGTCTACTCATTACAAACGGTGAATGATCCGACGTACAATACTTGTATGATTGTAAAAAGTCCAATAACACGTGATAGATGATACTTACAATCTAAGACTATATTCAAGATGATTATGATAATACCCTCGTCTCGACTCTCAATCGGAGATGAATGACGATCGGTAACTGATACACGGTTACAAAATACCAACGATGAATACAACTGAATGAATCATGAATGATGAGTGATTACTAATGAGTGAAAATTACTGAATGACCATTACTGACTGATAATTACTGAATGATAATGAACGGGTATTACATCCCCCCCCCCTAAAAAGAGTTTCGTCCTCGAAACTAAGGGTCAAACAACTCGGGATAACTCTCCCGCATACTATGCTCGATTTCCCAAGTAGCCTCTAAGACTCCGTGTCTAGACCACTGAATCTTTACCAAAGGAATCGTCTTGTTCGTCAACTGTTTGATTCGCCGCTCTAAAACTCGTATAGGACGCTCCTCATACGAATGATCATCCGCGATCTCAATTTCGTCGAACTGAAGTACGTGACTTGGGTCGGCAACATACATCCACAACTGGGAGACGTGAAACACATTATGAATTCGGCTCAACGTCGGAGGTAAAGCCAATCGATAAGCCAGACTGCCTACTCGATCTAAAATCTCAAACGGTCCGATGAACCTCGGACTCAACTTCCCCCGTTTTCCGAATCGGAAAATACCTCGACTCGAGGATACCTTGACCAACATGTGGTCACTTGTCTCGAACTCTAATGGTCGACGACGATTATCTGCGTATGATTCCTGTCGACTCTGAGCGGTCAACAAACGACTCCTGATCAAAGCTACCTCCTCACGGGTGGCTATAAGCATATCGGGATCGGTGCCGATTGATTCTGATAAGTCGTCCCAACACAAAGGAGATCGACAACGACAACCGTACAAGGCCTCATAAGGTGCCATCTTAATCGAAGCATGCCAACAATTATTGTACGTGAACTCAATCAACGGCAGTTGGGCTTCCCAATCATCTTTCCAATCGAGGACGATGCCCTCAACATGTCCTCCCATGTCCGAATAGTTCTCTTTGATTGTCCATCGGACTGAGGATGAAAAAATGTGCTGAAATTAAGTTGAGTTCACCTGGTATGATGAACTGATTTCCAAAAGTGTGACACAAATCGCCCGTCGCGATCAGAAATAATACTCTTAGGAGTACCATGCAATATCACTATCTCTTGATGAACAACTGGGTAAGTCTCTCGGGACCCTACGTATCCTTAATCTCAAGGAAATGAGCTGACTTAGTTAAACGGTCCACAACTACCCAAATTGTATTCATGCCACGATGACTCGTCGGCAAACTCGTGATGAAGTCCATAGAAATATCTTCCCACTTCCACTCTGGAATAGGGAGCGGTTTCAGTATACCCTCCGGTCGCTGATGTTCTGTCTTGACTTGCTGACAGGTTAAACATCTCGAAACAAATTCCACGACTTCTCGCTTCATATTACTCCACTAGTAATTTTATTTCAAGTCCTTGTAAATCTTGCTAGACCTCGGGTGAATGGAATAAGGGGTAGCATGAGCCTCTCTCAAAATCGAGTTTTTCAACTCGCCAATCGCCGGTACGCATAACTGATTCTTAAATCGCGAAAGTCCATCCTCGTGGACCATAAATCCAGGGGCTTTTCCCTGAGCCACATCCTCACGTATGCGCAACAATGATGGGTCTGAACCCTGATTCACTCTGATTGCCTCCTCAAGTGGCGATGAAATCTCTAACATGCAAAGTTGCCTTTGAACTCACTGAAGCTAGACCTCGATCTTGGGTCTAAGAAATTCCTGCTGAAGCTCCTTATGAACTATTAAACGAGCAAGCATTTTCTCCTAAACGGACTTACGACTCAATGCATCGGCAACCACGTTTGCCTTACCCGGGTGGTACAGGATCTCAATATCATAATCTTAGATTAGTTCCAACCACCGCCTCTGTCGCATATTTAACTCCTTCTGAGTAAATATATACTTCAACTCTTATGATTGGTGAATATCTGACAGGTGATGCCATAAAGGTAATGACGCCAAATCTTCAATGCGAAAACCACAGCTGCTAGCTCCAAGTCGTGGCTCGGATAATTAACCTCGTAAGGTCCGCGGGTCCATCGAAGAAAGCTGCTCTCCGAACCGCCGGACACCATATCCCGGCTCAATCCGAACCCCAACCAACGACAGGGGGAAGCCGCAGCAACGCGAGACTCTCGATCCCGCATCCGAGAGATGGCCCCAACCTCTCACTCGATCAGTTCCAAACCGAGGAACAGATCGAGGAGGCTATGGCCATCCTGGAGGAGCGACGGAGAGCATGTGCGTCGCCTGCAATAACCCCCTCGATCATCCGCCGCATGGGAAAACGGAAATTCAGCGGGCTACTGAACGAGCGATCGTCAGAAAGCCCCAATGCGCGAGGAAAGGCTCTCGCACGACCGGACGGATCTATATTCAATCGCTTGGGACACGACCCATCCGGGCGACCGGGGCATTCAGTCTCCAACCTTGAAAAGACGGAATCCGAATCCGTCACCAGGACTTTGGCCTACCCGCCTCACAGCCGAACGCAGCTCAGCCATCTGACTCCCGCCCCGATCGCCAGGGGATCAGTACTCGATCGCCTAGGCTCCCGCTCCGAGCGCCGAGCCGCTAGCAGTCAGGCCACGGCGATGGTCGCCATACAACGCCAGCTCGACGAGATGAGAGCACTCTTGGACACTGGGGCAAGCACCAGCAAAAAGATCGCCGGGCCGACCAAGCCACTCGCGGTCCACATCGAGCTCGCCCCCATACAACCAACGATCGCTCCTCCCAAAACACCTCTGTATGAGGGGAGATCGGACCCCGAAACCCACCTGAGTAAATTCCGAATCTACATGACTGGGTGTGGGGCATCTGATGCAACCAAGTGCCGGATCTTCCCGTTAACATTGGGCGAGCTGGCCCATAGGTGGTACGTCTCACTACCACCACGATCAATCACCTCTTTTAAGAAACTGGCGAAGGACTTCACGTCATACTTCGCCAGCAAGGTCGCCAGACCAGAAGGTCCCCACCGCATGATAAAAATCAAGCAGGGGAAGGACGAAACCGACGCAGATTACATCGACCGGGTAGACGAAATCATCCTCACCGGCGAACCCGTCAGTGACGAGCTCGCTCTCTATTCGGTCATGGGGGGATTCCACGGTCACTCTCCCATGTTTAGACATCTCTCCAAGGATATTCCCCCAACTTACGCGATCTTCCGCGCTAAAGCTGCCAACTTCCTGGCCAGGCAAAGGCTACTCACCCTCCGCTTAGACGAGGAAACGCCACCTCTTGTCCAGAAGATAGCGATCGCCAAAGCAAAGAAGGCGATCGCCAAGACACCCGGAGATCTCAAGGCTTTCGAGGACATGGAAGCCCATCTCCTCCATACGTTCAACAGAACTCCGGCACATATTTTCTATGCCATCAAGGGGCACGAAGAGCTCAAAAAGCCAAAGGCGATAAGGGACCACGGTCACCTGGACAACAATCAATATTGTGCCTACCACAAGAGTCCCGGCCACAGCACCAACAAATGCCGCGACCTCCTCAAACAGCTCTGGAGATTGTTCGAGGAGGGCAAGTTGGACAGCTTATTGGTTTAGCCGAAGCCCCTACCTATCTCTATAGACGATCGTCCGAGTCGAACACAAAACAGACTGGAAAGCTCATACGAGCCGACCCCTAGATCAACCTCGACGATCGTCTCTACATGCTTCAATCAAGAAAAGGAGACCTCAGAAGTCTCCCCGATCTCCCTCCTTATTTAAGAAACCGGAGGACTCGATCGCCATCTACAGTTCACCATCTAACATGATGGACTAAGGCACGAGATCGCCTCCCCCGCACAACGTACACCGTCGAAGGTCGGCATCCACATGACGATCCAAGGTGGAAGAGTGCAGCCATGGTCCTGGTGGTCGATGGAACCGACTGCTTAGGCCATGCAAGGTCCCTTTAGGCCAAGATCGCCCGCCCTTCGTTTAAATATGAGGCCGGCGTAGTCTGAGGGCCCTCCAAAATTAATCAGTGGACACGATCGCTCGCCCTCAAAGGTTCATCATCTAACATGGTGAACCCGGACAATGCGACGTGCCACAACCCCCGTCTCAACGTACACCGTCGAGGTCGGCCATCTCCATGGCTGGCCGAGGTGGAAGCAGAGCTAACAAGCCGCGGGCGTGGAGTTGATTCATCCGACGCTGCCCCGCGCAAGGACTCCTCCAGACCGAGACCGCACGCCCTTCGTTTAAATACGAGGCGAGGCGCAGCCTAACGGAGGACCCTCATAATAAAGTGAGTCACGAGACACTCAATGTCTTCGCGCATCAAGACATGATCAAGGAGTAGGTCCATCGAACTCCGCGATCGTGCACGGTTCCTCAAGACGGACGACCGTCCCCGAGGATTCGACAAAGTTAAAGACCGCTCACTCGACGAATTATTTTCATCCCCTTACTTCCACTAAGCGAATAAAAACAAGGGGCAAAAGGAGTGCGGACTACCTACACGACGATCGTCGCTATTCGACCACATACGGAGATCGTCATTTTTTCAGATGTAGTGCAGCGATCGAATTTGTTGTAGAAAGTTGTCTTTATGAGTTTATCAATTCATTTGGAACTACCCTTGTAACGATCTCTCCTCACACATTTGTACAAAGTCAAACAAAGACTTAAAAATAACCATTCATTCAAGTAATAAGTCAGAAAGACAAATGCTCATTTCATTACTTGAAAAATCGGGGTACATGATCGCCCGAAGGCCTAAGTGCTACTAAAGAAAGCTACAAACTACAAAGAAAGTAAGCTGGAAACGTCAAAAATGAAGCGCCTCAGGCCCCTGCCTGGCCTTCGCCATCAGCATTCGGCGCGGTCCCCTCATCCTCCGGAGCGTCGGGATGAGCAAGATTGGCTGGAGACGGATACCAGCTCAAATCCACGCCGATGTCCGCCAGGTCCAAGATCGGCAAGGAGAAAGCCGAATGGAGAGGATGCTCCAATGCATATGACTTGAACTTCTCAGCTAGAGGACCGACCTCCAAGCCTCCCTTCTTAGCCACTCGGATCGAGTCGGCGAACGCCAAATAATAAGCGAACTCGCTGACATACTCCAAGTTTTGGAAGGGATCGGCCTTGGTCGCCTCAACCTCTCCTCTCAGCTCGGCCATCGCTTGCGATCTCGGAGCTCGGCCTCCTCGCAAAGAACCTTCTCCATCGCCTCGCCTGGCTCATTTCGTGAGCGATCGTCACCTTCAGCGATCGGCCTTCTCTTCAACGTTCCTCGCACGGACGGCGTCCTGCATCTGGTCCCGGAATCGGTCGACCGCCATTCGATATTTCTCAGTCTCTTTCTTCTCCAGCTCAAGCTCATGGCTCGCCCGCTTGGCCGCCTCCAGAGCGTCCTTCTCCATCGCCGCGATCTTGTCAGCAAACTCGGCGTTCTCTTTCCGAGCCACCTCGAGATCCTCCTGCAGGCGAATAGTGGAGGGCCGCCCCTCAAACTCCTGAGCAGCCTGGACGGCCATGGTCGCCGTCTGAAGAGAAAGGGCGAGAACAGCATGCATCGAACTCGACGATCGCTGCCGGGCGATCGCATCCAGATCAGTCGTCCACGCCTTCGGCAAAGCAGCAGCAGCCTTGCTAACATACGGAGGAATATCACAGGTGTAATATCCGCGTTTTCTATTTTCGGTAATTTCTATTTTTGATGTATGTTCGTTTCGGACAACTCTCTTAGCACTGTTTTGGAATTCTGAATCTATTTTGTTCTTGGAGTTTTTCCGTTTGGTCGAGTTCCGAGGATGCTTTCGCATAATTTCATTTTGAATTATATCATGCCGCATGTGCGTTCGATTCTCGTAAAACATGTTCGTTTTCGTTGTTTCTCGATTCATATAAGTTGATATGGTTGAGTTGGTCGTGTTGGAACTTTCGGTTTGCTAATCCGACGTTGTATTGCGATTTTTCGGGCACTTGGGCCGTTTTTGTAATTTTCATAAGTTTGGGGAATTTCGCTTCGTTTGCTTCATTTGAGACTCTCTAGTGATCGGGATTATATTTTCTTTCAAAACTCAGCTTCGTTGTTTTGGATACCCCATGTTTATACTTTTGATTCTATCCTTGTGTTGCGTTTCTACGTTGTATCGATTTGTCTTGGTGAGTGATTAGCGCTTTGAATCGCCGCATGCATAACGTACGTTATGCATGCTCTTTTACGTACGTTATATAGGTATCATAACGTACGTTATACCCCATTGGTAACGTACGTTATGGTTTCGCAGAAAGTGTCCAGATTGTTCGTTACGTACATTAACCTGAGAAGGGTTACGTACGTAACCTTCATAACGTACGTTAACAATAGGCGTTAACGTACGTAACTCGCCGTCAGGTCTTTTAATTCCTGACTTATTTTCGGTCGACTTATTTCACTCCTTTTCTTTCTTTCTCGCGACGTGAGCTTCCTTTGGGCGATTTCAAGCGATTCATCCGGTGCAATCCGTAGGAACCTTCTAAAGATCGATTTTTGCGTCCCAAGCAAGGTTTATCATCATCATAATCATCCTCCATCCGTCCGAATCGAGGTATACATCGATGAACCCTAGTTTTTGGGGATTTCGGGATTTTTGGCATAATTCTTCCTTTTAATCCGTTTTGGCTTCGACGACTTGTTAGATTACGATTGTGTAGTCGTAAATCCCTTGTTTCCAGTATAGTTTAGCGGATTTAACCTAGTAATTTCTTCATGGTTAGATTATAGCCATCGTGGACTTCGTATTTTCCGACAAATCGTTCCAAGGGGTAGAATTAGGATTAATTCGTACCTTTCCGCATTATTGAGACTTGTGAATACTGTTATTGTGTTAGGAACGGATTTGGGAAGATTGTTCGGACCGAAACCTATTCCTTCATCGTTTCCTTCGTTTCGTTTCATTCAAGGCAAGTACATGTATTACATTCCGTTATGTGCATATGATTTTGATGCGAATGATGTATATGGTGTTATTGAACGAATGTGATTGTTTCTCTTTCACCTGGGGATGGCGTGTGGCCTCTGGGGGCCGATACTAATGGGTACGGCCATGGAAGTGGAATTGAGTGCGTGTGTTGATGTTCTTCCACCTGGGGACGGTTCGACGGGACCTCTGGGGGCCGATACTAATGGGTACGGCCGCGAAGTGGTTTCTCACTGGGACGGTCCGACGGGACCTCTGGGGACCGATACTAATGGGTACGGTCGCGAGTTACCAAGCGTGGATAATTGTGATGTGGGAAACTTGTTGATATACTGTTTTGGTGTTAATGTGATATTCCGGAATATTGACTTTCAAAATAATTTTCCTAATGATTTATTTGCGTTGAATTGTGTATGTATATAATGTTGTGTAATTATGTACTTGCACTAGCTATTCGAATGCTAACCCCTTAAATGGGGGAAATGCGTCTTATGCATTTAATCTACTGGTCTAGCTGAGGAGCTGGCACGGGATTCGCATGCAAAGGATGGGTTGGCATGATGAGGATGTGGCTCGAGTCTGCATTTTTCTGTTTTGTCATTGCATCTGTTGAGTACTGGAGATAGTTGGTTTATTTTTGAACATGGTTTAAGTCCCCTGCGTGGGCAACATTTTGGTATTTAACTTATGTCTCATGTACTCCGTTAAAATGTTTTGGCCGAGGCCACGGCCTTATTTACTCTTTGGGTACATCTTTCATGTTATCATTGTGGTTCATGTGTCACGAGTTAGCCTGGTAGACCTCACGGGGGTTCTACGGCGTGTAATGTCCCATTTGCGAATTGGGATGTTACAATTATGGTATCGGAGCTTAGGTTTTGAATACCTCGGCTGTCGGTGAAATTTGGGTCTCATCAGCATCATTAGAGTCACTCGTTGAGCCTAATATCATCATGCTACCGTCTTTTCGTGCACCCGTACGTAAGTCTCCTCGAACTCTTATATTTCGTAATTCGTTTTCCCGCATTGTTCGTAATCGTGACTTGTGTTACCAACTTTGTGAATTGTGAATCTTTCCGATCTTGTTCCTTTCTTATTCTTCTTCGCATGTTGAGAGGTCGTGGTAGACCGGCTAGGGACGCGGCCGAGGCCGTGGTCGTGGTGCCGATAATGAGGAGGGCTCACTTTCCCGCCCTTCTGCGGACTCGCCTCTCACTCGGCCGTCGGGTAATAATGCCGACGCTGGGCTCTGCCAGACTTCAGCGATTGGTAGCCCAACTTACTCGATAGCTCGTGGTGGACGTCGAATCCGCCCCGACACCTAAGAGGAGGCTAGTAAGTGGCTTCAGACGGTAACTAAGATGCACCCTCCTCGTTTCTCCGGATCTTGACTCCCTCGGATGGGAGAATTGGCTCTTTCGGTTGTCCGTAACCTTCGATGCCGTAGCTTGTCCCGAGGACAGGAGGGTACACATTGCCCAGCACCTCTGGATAAGGAAGGCTGCGGAATGGTGGGAGGCCGTTGCGCCCAGAGATCGTCGGGCCACTTGGGATGAGTTCAGGGCTGCTATGGAAGCAGAATATTGTCCGCCGCTACCAAGGAGCGCAGAATTGTAGAGTTCTTCACCGCTACACCTCGGATGTGCCTATTTCTCGTGCCATCATTTCTTACAATCGGCGATTGGGCTTCGTGAGGGATCAAGTGAGAACGGAGGTCGATAAAATCCGATACTTCAATATGCGCATGAAGCCGCATATTAGGCAGGTATGGCGCCGCTCATGTGTGCTACTTTGAAGGAATACTGTGATCGCGCTCGCGATCGAGATGGCCGTCCGAATCGAGTCGGTTTCGGAAGCTAAGAAGCGTAAGACTACCGTGGGTTCTCACGGAAAAGGTGGTCGATTGAGGTCTCGCTCGCTCCTACACTGGGAAGAGGCCGTTTCATCAGCCGGTGGATCTCGTGGTAACTGATTCGATCACTGTTGCACCGGCAGAGAGTTTGTTTTAATTGCGGTCACCGAGCACGTTGTGAAGGATTGCCCACTCCGTTAGTTACTTGCTTCACTTGCGATGCACGGCATCGAGCGGCTCATTGTGAAAGGGCCACTGTGGCCGCTAGATTTACGACTACCACCGCCGATCGAGGGATCTCGGCCACCAGCCTACTCATGTTCCGCAGGTTCGAGTCGTGGTAGGGGTCGGAGTCACCAATCGCCGCAGGCCGAGTTCGGCTCGATCCATCCCCGATTATATCGATGAGGCGCACGGAGGAGGCGGACATTCGGTGGCGTCAGTACCACTCGATCCTTTCTCATCCGGCCAAGATTTTTGATTCGGTGCGACCCATTCCTTTATAGCTTCGGATTGTGTGAGTCGTATTGGTTTTGACCGCTTGTTTGAGTGTGAGCCGTCAGAGGGGTACGCCTGGGATCGTATGGTTGGGAACCGGAAGTTAGGGATTGCCGTGAGGATCGGGAGCCGGGATTGGCCTCGAATCTCATTGTTATAGACCTTAAGGGTGAGGATTTGATCCTCGGGGACGATTGGTTGGATCGTCATGGTGCTATCATGAACTATCGGACTCGTACCATCACGATAGTTGCCGAGGACGGCACCGAGCATACTCTCGTACCGTATGCCGGTAGATCGGGGTGTGTGATTAGCGCCTTGAAGGCGATGAAACTTTTGAACCAAGGTTGTGTCGGCCATCGGTGTTTCGCTCTGCAGGCGGAAGATGGTGGGGTTGACATATCGTCGATTCCAGTTGTTAGCGAGTACCGATGTATTTCGGATGACTTGTCGGATTAACACCACATCGACAGGTGGAGTTTCCTATTGACCTTGAGCCGAATGCGGCCCCTATTTCTCGAGCACCGCACCGTATGGCACCGTCGAGATGCTAGAGTTGAAGAATCGCTTGGGAGAGTTGTTAGATAAAGGGTATATTCGACCGAGCGCATCGCCTTGGGGTGCGCCTGTACTTTTTGTTAAGAAGAAGGATGGATCGCTTCGTTTATGCATCGACTATCGAGAATTAAACAAGATAACCATCAAAAATAAATACCCTTTGCCCAGGATTGACGATTTGTTTGATCAGCTTCAGGGGGCGACAGTCTTTTCGAAGATTGATTTGCGATCGGGCTACTACCAGTTGAGGATTCGGGACGTCGATATTCAAAGCGCCTTTCGGACGAGATATGGCCATTACGAGTTTGTGGTTATGCCTTTCGCCAACTAATGCCCGGCAGTTGTTCATGCGGTTGATGAACAAAGTTTTTATTGAGTATCTGGACAAATTCGTAGTCGTTTTATTGACGATATTCTTATCTATTCACGGAGTCGAGAGGAGCACGCCTTACATCTTCGGATTGTATTAGACACTTTGAGGGCTGAGCAGTTGTACGCGAAGTTCTCTAAGTGTGAGTTTTGGCTCGAGGAAGTGACGTTCCTTGGGCATGTGATTTCAAAGAGGGAGTTCGGGTAGATCCGTAAAATAGAGGCGTGATGGCTTGGGAGCCGCCTAAGAATGTGAAGGAGGTGAGGAGTTTTCTGGTCTTGCCGGCTATTACCGTAGATTCGTTGAGGGATTTTCTAGGATCGCTAGACCACTCACTCGCCTGCTCTAAAACTCGAAGTTCGAGTGGACTACAGATAGCAGTGATGCTTTGACGAGTTAAAGAGACGTTTGACTACCGCGCCCGTGTTAGCATTGCCTCGGGGAACGAGGATTTCGTAGTGTACAGTGATGCTTCGGGCCTTGGTCTAGGATGTGTTTTGATGCAGAGAGACAGAGTGATTGCATATGCGTCCCGCTTGATTGAAACCTTATGAGGTGAATTACCCCACGCACGATTTGGAGTTAGTCATGGTCGTTTTCGCCTTAAAGATGCGGAGGCATTACCTCTATGGGTCGTCGTGTAAGATTTTTACCGACCACAAGAGTTTGAAGTATATCTTGATCGAAGGAGTTAAATATGAGGTAGCGTAGGTGGTTAGAGCTAATTAAAGATTACGACCTCGAGATACTTTACCATCCGGGTAAGGCTAACGTGGTGGCGGATGCGTTGAGCCGTAAGCCGATGGCGTTGCAGATGTTAGAAGTACTTACACCGCAGAGTAGGATCCAGCGAGATCTTATTTGTCAGAATATTGAGGTTTGGGTTCAGAGAGTTCAGGGCCAGTTATGTGCATTAGAGATCACTTCGTCCTTGACTGATGATATCAAGGCGAAACAGTATGATGATCCGTGTTTGGTCCAGTTAAGGGAGGATGTGAGGCAGGGGAAAGACCCTGGATTTGTGGTTCAGGATGATGGCGTTCTGAGATTTCGCGGCAGACTATGTGTACCGAATGATATTGAGCTGAGACACAAGATCTTGAGTGAAGCTCATACCACGCCTTACTCCATACATCCTGGTACGAATAAAATGTACAAGGATGTGAGGAGCAACTACTGGTGGAGTAATTTGAAGACAGACGTTAGCGAGTTTGTGTCGAGGTGTTTGACCTGTCACAAAGTTAAGATCGAGCATCGCGACCCGCTGGGTTTTGCGACCACTTCCTATCCCGGAGTGGAAATGGGAGGATATTTCTATGGATTTCATTACTAGTATGCCTAGGACTCGGAATGGAATGAACATGATTTGGGTTATTGTCGATCGACTGACCAAATCAGCTCATTTCCTGGGTATTAAGGACACTTGGGGCCCGGAGAGACTAGCACGAGTATTTATTGCAGAGGTCGTGAGATTGCATGGGACTCCTAAGAGTATTGTTTCGGATCGTGATGGCCGGTTCGTGTCACATTTCGGCAGGCCGTTCATCGAGCTTTGGGGACCGAGTTGAGACTCGGTACATCTTATCACCCTCGATCGACGGACAATGAGCGGACGATCCAGACGTTAGAGGATATGTTGAGAGCCTGTGCCCTAGAATGGAAGGATGATTGGGAGTCGCACTTGCCGTTGATTGAGTTCACGTACAACAATAGTTGGCACGCCTCGATCAAAATGGCGCCATTTGAGGCGTTGTATGGGAGGAGGTGTAGATCGCCGTTGTGTTGGGACGATGCGTCCGAGCTGATTGGTACCGAGCCCGATATGGTAGTTGAGACGAGAGAGAAGATTACTCTGATTCGGGATAGATTGTTAACGGCCCAGAGTCGGCAGAAGTCTTATGCCGACACGCGTCGCCGTCCGTTGGAGTTTGAGGTGGGAGATCATGTTTTGCTTAAGGTGTCGCCGACACGGGGAGTTTACCGCTTCGGCCGGAAGGGTAAACTTAGTCCGAGGTTTATTGGGCCGTTTGAGATTTTAGAGAGAGTGGGAGAGCTTGCCTATCGGCTAGGCTTACCGCCGTCCCTGAGCCACGTTCATAACGTATTTCATGTTTCCCAGCTTAGGAGGTACATATCGGACCCTAGCCATATTATCGATTTTGGAGAGATCGAATTGGGACCCGACCTTACCATCGAGGAGAGGCCGATTCAGATTTTAGAGCGCCGGGTGAAGCAACTTCGTCATAAAACCATCCCTCTGGTTAAAGTTCAATGGTCGAGACATGGGTCCGAAGAAGCCACATGGGAGACGGAGGAGAGTATGCAGTCGAGATACCCCGAGTTGTTCGCGTTGTAAGTTTCGGGACGAAACTTATTTTTAGGGGGAGATAATGTAATATCCGCGTTTTCTATTTTCGGTAATTTCTATTTTTGATGTATGTTCGTTTCGGACAACTCTCTTAGCACTGTTTTGGAATTCTGAATCTATTTTGTTCTTGGAGTTTTTCCGTTTGGTCGAGTTCCGAGGATGCTTTCGCATAATTTCATTTTGAATTATATCATGCCGCATGTGCGTTCGATTCTCGTAAAACATGTTCGTTTTCGTTGTTTCTCGATTCATATAAGTTGATATGGTTGAGTTGGTCGTGTTGGAACTTTCGGTTTGCTAATACGACGTTGTATTGCGATTTTTCGGGCACTTGGGCCGTTTTTGTAATTTTCATAAGTTTGGGGAATTTCGCTTCGTTTGCTTCATTTGAGACTCTCTAGTGATCGGGATTATATTTTCTTTCAAAACTCAGCTTCGTTGTTTTGGATACCCCATGTTTATACTTTTGATTCTATCCTTGTGTTGCGTTTCGTCGTTGTATCGACCGGTGGCCGAAAGTGATTAGCAAAGGTCAATCGCTGCATGCATAACGACGTTATGCATGCTCTTTACGACGTTATATAGGTATCATAACGCACGTTATACCCCATTGGTAACGCACGTTATGGTTTCGCAAAGTAACGCATTGTTCGTTACGTACGTTAACCTGAGAAGGGTTACGTACGTAACCTTCATAACGTACGTTAACAATAGGCGTTAACGTACGTAACTCGCCGTCAGGTCTTTTAATTCCTGACTTATTTTCGGTCGACTTATTTCACTCCTTTTCTTTCTTTCTCGCGACGTGAGCTTCCTTTGGGCGATTTCAAGCGATTCATCCGGTGCAATCCGTAGGAACCTTCTAAAGATCGATTTTTGCGTCCCAAGCAAGGTTTATCATCATCATAATCATCCTCCATCCGTCCGAATCGAGGTATACATCGATGAACCCTAGTTTTTTTGGGGATTTCGGGATTTTTGGCATAATTCTTCCTTTTAATCCGTTTTGGCTTCGACGACTTGTTAGATTACGATTGTGTAGTCGTAAATCCCTTGTTTCCAGTATAGTTTAGCGGATTTAACCTAGTAATTTCTTCATGGTTAGATTATAGCCATCGTGGACTTCGTATTTTCCGACAAATCGTTCCAAGGGGTAGAATTAGGATTAATTCGTACCTTTCCGCATTATTGAGACTTGTGAATACTGTTATTGTGTTAGGAACGGATTTGGGAAGATTGTTCGACCAAAACCTATTCCTTCATCGTTTCCTTCGTTTCGTTTCATTCAAGGCAAGTACATGTATTACATTCCGTTATGTGCATATGATTTTGATGCGAATGATGTATATGGTGTTATTGAACGAATGTGATTGTTTCTCTTTCACTGGGGATGGCGTGTGGCCTGCGGGGGCCGATACTAATGGGTACGGCCATGGAAGTGGAATTGAGTGCGTGTGTTGATGTTCTTCCACCGGGACGGTTCGACGGGACCTCTGGGGGCCGATACTAATGGGTACGGCCGCGAAGTGGTTTCTCACTGGGGACGGTCCGACGGGACCTGCGGGGACCGATACTAATGGGTACGGTCGCGAGTTACCAAGCGTGGATAATTGTGATGTGGGAAACTTGTTGATATCTTGTTTTGGTGTTAACGTGATATTAGGAATATTGACTTTCAAAATAATTTTCCTAAAGATTTATTTGCGTTGAATTGTGTATGAATATAATGTTGAGTAATTATGTACTAGCACTAGCTATACGAATGCTAACCCCTTAAATGGGGGAAATGCGTCTTATGCATTTCAGGTACTGGTCGAGCTGAGGAGCTGGCACGGGATGCGCATGCAAAGGATGGGTTGGCATGATGAGGATGTGGCTCGAGTCTGCATTTTTCTGTTTTGTCATTGCATCTGTTGAGTACTGGAGATAGTTGGTTTATTTTTGAACATGGTTTAAGTCCCCTGCGTGGGCAACATTTTGGTATTTAACTTATGTCTCATGTACTCCGTTAAAATGTTTTGGCCGAGGCCACGGCCTTATTTACTCTTTGGGTACATCTTTCATGTTATCATTGTGGTTCATGTGTCACGAGTTAGCCTGGTAGACCTCACGGGGGTTCTACGGCGTGTAATGTCCCATTTGCGAATTGGGATGTTACAACAGGAATGGCGAGGAGATCGGCTCGACAGGAAATCCACGACCATCGGTGGACATGAAGGATCTGCGCGACGGATCCTGCATCAAAACAACAAAGTTAATACAACTCCTACGCAGATGCAATTTTCAACACAAAAATGCTATCTACCTCTCAGCCTTCTCGGGATCCCGACCGAAAAACGGCTTCCCTCGAGGAGTCTCTGCATCCGCGATCGCCGTCTCCCGCAGAAAAGCCGCAGAGGGCGGCTCGCTCTCTGGAGCAACGATGGTGATCGGAGGCGCGGCGATCGGCACTTCATCGCCCGGGGCAGGAAACGAAGTTTCTTCCGGCCTCGGCCTCTTGCGATTCGCCCGAAGCCCCTCCTCCGGAATTTCCTCCTCAACCACGACCTGCTCCACGCGAGGCTCCGGCTCCACGCGAGGCTCCGCCTCCGGAACTATAGGCAATGCAACGGGTGGAACCCGAGTCGACCTCTTATGGCGAAGATGGCCTAGGACTCCTGGGTTCGACATAGCGATCTCCGCCGGAGGCTCCAAGAAGCGAGGAAAGCGAACCTCTGCAATTAAAGACGATCGACTAACGGTCAGGCACTATCCTCAAGTAAGGCGATCGCCTAGAAATTGAAGGTCGCATAAAGTCATACCTGGCACCGCGAGATGTCTCGGGAAGCGGAATAATCGAGACGACAACCAGGGACTCTCCTTGTTGATCCGAGTGGCGTCTAGGTCGTCGTCCGACAAGCTCCTAATTCGCTCCCAAACAATGAGAAAGTCGAAAGGCAGCTCCTCGATCGCCGGAATATGAAAGCCTGCAAAACAGAAATCAAATTAGATCAGTCCAAAACGCATCCAAACGAAGGGAGAGTCTAAACCCTTACCGGGATTCCTCTCCCGAAATTCAGTGGGGATCTCCAGTTCGCCAGTGGGATTGTCGCTCTCCGAATCTCTCCACTTGCCGGCGACCCAGAACCACTTCGTCTGATCGCCCCGTATCTTATTCGGGACTCCATGAATCACCCGACCAGATCGGCCTTGAATATGGTAACCGCCGACCAACCCTCTATGAGCCGTCAGTTTAAACAAATGGTTCATCTCCAACGGCGACGGGAGACGGTACAGGCGGTGACCGCCGAATAGGGTGAGAGTGCAGATGATTTGGAGCCAGGCGTTCGGCGTCAGCTGAAGTGGCGCCACATTCCAAGCGGCCAACAGATGGGAGACCGCAAAGGATAGAGGGAAGCGTAGCCCGGCCTCCATAACGGCCTCACTCACTGCGACCATACCCATCGGAGGCTGGTCGGCTCGTTCGTTCTCCGCAGGCGCGAACATGTCCACATCTGAAGGAACATGGAATCTTGTCCTCCAGACGGCCAGATCTCTCCTGGTCGTCGAGCTCCGTATTTGGCCGAGCGACCACAACGATCGCTGCGCGGCTCGATACTGCGATCGCTTGGGAAGCACATAAGGATAAGCGACCGAGTATCCCCTGAAATCGAATCTCGGAGTAGGACCGGCTAACCTCTCCATTATTTCAGCAAAGGCCCTATAGGCCCGACCGAAAACACTGTGTTGCTCCTAGTAAGCCCTGATCGCCAGATCTCTCTCGATCTGCGATCGTCTCTCCTCAGCAGCCGACTCCTTAGCAATATCGGCCTCATTGAACAAAGCCTCGACTTCAGCCGGGTCGATTCCGGCTCGAATAGCTTCAGCCGCCGTCTCCAGGTGGAAGACGGAAGAAGTTTCTCCCCGGGCAGCCGATGTCCCGGCAGCAGAGCTAGTTCCCGCTCCAAATGATGATGAGGTTCCGGCCATTTTCAGAGATAGAAAAGAAGAAAAGGATTTTTCTTACCCTAAAGTGAAATCGATCGACGATCGGCACTAAGATCTTCAGAAAATTCGGCAGCAGGTCCTTCTTTCTCCAATAAGCACGCGTGAGTGAAGCTGCAGCCCCGCGCCCCCTTTTATAGGAGAAGGCAGGGACCCATTTGCAATAAGGGAAAACCTCAGGGGTCGGATCTCAAAAAACGCATTAGTTGACCCCCTCGAGACCCGCGTACGCGTCTTTTCAAGGACGCGTCAGTCGAGGAGTCATTAATGACCGTTGGCGTCCTCCAATAGAAGCCCGACACGTGCGAGGAGACTTTTCAACGCCCGTTGCCTTTTGCCGCACAGTTCAGCGGCCAACCGGGTCGTCCGAACTCAGGATATGTCAGCTCAAAGACGATCGCCAGTTCAGTAAAACGCAAAGTCGCTCGTCAAAACTTCAGCGATCGCCAAGAAAGCCACCTCACCCCACGTTTCCAACGTATGAGCGAGCTGGGGGGCAATTGTTGTGTCACGATTTATTCATCCCGACAGGCGATCGGCTATAAGGCCGAGCGACCAAGTCAACTCCAGTCAAACCATGACTAGCTCACCAAGTCGAAGATATCAAACCACCATCAGGTACCTAGCGATCGACTCCCAAGGCGATCGCCCTTTGGCAGCTGGCGATCTACTCTAGTGACCGGCTAAGGACAATCGACCTACGCCCCGAGTTGAGACGATCGTCCGCCAAAGTCATCAAGGACTGGATCTCAGAAAAGCACCCGCGTGCAGATCCACCAAAGGCGCTGACAAGATCTTCGCCAACAGATGAGATCTTTTGCTGACAGACAAGACCTTTGACCACAGCCTGTCACCTACCTCACCTACCAGCATGCGCGCCGAAAGTTGTCAGTGGGACCACCCGTGACAGCAACTCAGGACGCGTGTAAGCTCCCCATTGGACCGCACAGTTGACTGCCAGCAACTCCTGCAGACTTTGAGGGGACAGGCCCATGTGCTAAAAGGCGATCGCCCGATTATTATATTGCAGAAAAGGCGATCGCCCGGCGTATCCAAGCCCTATAAATAGAGAACCTCCTCCCACTGGAAAAAGGTTCGGAATTCATTTGACTTACGTCCGAAATACATTCCACCAAAAGTTCACATTCTCTCACATTCCGATACATCCACGGAAATACTGAAGAACATACATATCATCAAGCTCCCGGCTATCTCACCGGAATCCATCTCAGGACTTCTCCCTCCAAATCTCTCGTCCAGAAGACGATCGGCAGAAGCAGCAAGTCTCCACTAGACAGATTCCAAGGGATTCATAGGCCCAGAAGCCCAAGCATCCAGCTAAATACTCGCCGTGAGAGACGGTCGATCTCTCACCGCCGCGACTGTTCATCTCCTTTGTTACAAGAACTCACAGAGCATCAAATCTGGTTCTTCCGGCAATCTACACGCTCACTAGCTAAGATAACAAGAATCTTTACACTCATTGTAATTGTATTCTTACATTAGTACTTGTATCCCCGAATATTGGTATTAATAATATCTCGCGAGAGCATTCAAGCCCGGGACTAACAACCCCGGCAAATCTTGTGTTATTTATCTTTCTCTCGGAAGTGCTCTTGCATTTGTTTGCTATCCCATCCATTCCAGCAATATCTATCTCCGGATAATATTTTGGGTAGCAACAGAATGAATATCCTTTTAACCGAGTAAGAATTAACTTACACAACACCGGTGAAAAATGTCCTTCCACGAACAAATGTCCTAAATGAGATGTCGGTCGCTCGAACAACCTTGAATAACACAATTACCAACAATCCGTTCAACATACGAATCAAACACGATAATAACTAACTCAAAACGTCGATACGACTAAACCAAGTTCATTGGGACATTATATCAAACACGTTGTGACCAATCTTCGATTGTTTACAACCAATCCTTAACTATACCAATATCAAATCCCCAAGGAGTGATCCAAACCAACAAAACATCTTCAATACCATCAATAATCCAATATGAATATCCGAATTTGCGATTACAACAACAACTAATCGAAACCCCCAAATCCAACTCAATATTCAAGTGTTCTTGAATAACCCTTCAATAATCCAATAAATATTCATACACACTCATAAATCATACGTACATCTCTTCATACAACATGATTATAACGTCCAAAACATCATATCTCAACACAAAATCGAAATCCAAGATGTTTGAAGAATATTACCTTTGAAGATCCAAATACTTTGATCTGATGAACACGCGTTAGATCGACTATCCAAGCTTCACAACCAAATGAAGATGATGAAAACCGAGTACTCAAGTGATTGATGAAGAAAAATCCCTTCCTCAAGCTCTGTCTCTCTCTCTCGGACAAGGTGAAGAAAATGAGAGAAATGACCTCAAAAACCCGTCCAGGTCCTTATAAACTGCCGAACGTTACGGCCGTAACTCGGCTTACTTACAACCGTAACATCCCAGGTCAACGGCCGTACGGCCGTAACCAGCCATCTCGTACAGCCGTAACTCGGCTTCTTCCAGAATCTACTGACAGTCATACGGCCGTACCCGCACATGTCTTATGGGTGTAACTCGCCCTTGTCCAAACACCTGCCGACAGCCATACGGCTGTACCCGCACACCTTAAGGGCGTAACTCGACCGATACGGCCATACCCGGCCAAACTTACGGGCGTATGAAGCCTTCGTCGAAACTGCTTGGGCACCCTGCCCGAATCGTACGGCCATAACTGGCCAAGCCTTACGGCCGTACTAGCCTCATCTTACGGCCGTATGCCGCAACCTTTACGGTCGTAAGTCCCATTCGTCCGAACTGGCCTGAAATCAACGAACGCCTGTTACGGCTGTATCCGACAATCTTTACGGCCGTAACTCACCTTCGTCCAAAACCACCTTGAGCCAACAAATGCATGTTACGGCCGTAATGCCTGAATAGTTACGGCCATAACTCGCTGCTGGAAGTGACAAAAATCCGACAACTCTGTCTACTCATTACAAACGGTGAATGATCCGACGTACAATACTTGTATGATTGTAAAAAGTCCAATAACACGTGATAGATGATACTTACAATCTAAGACTATATTCAAGATGATTATGATAATACCCTCGTCTCGACTCTCAATCGGAGATGAATGACGATCGGTAACTGATACACGGTTACAAAATACCAACGATGAATACAACTGAATGAATCATGAATGATGAGTGATTATTAATGAGTGAAAATTACTGAATGACCATTACTGACTGATAATTACTGAATGATAATGAACGGGTATTACATACCCCCCCCCCTAAAAAGAGTTTCGTCCTCGAAACTAAGGGTCAAACAACTCGGGATAACTCTCCCGCATACTATGCTCGATTTCCCAAGTAGCCTCTAAGACTCCGTGTCTAGACCACTGAATCTTTACCAAAGGAATCGTCTTGTTCGTCAACTGTTTGATTCGCCGCTCTAAAACTCGTATAGGACGCTCCTCATACGAATGATCATCCGCGATCTCAATTTCGTCGAACTGAAGTACGTGACTTGGGTCGGCAACATACATCCACAACTGGGAGACGTGAAACACATTATGAATTCGGCTCAACGTCGGAGGTAAAGCCAATCGATAAGCCAGACTGCCTACTCGATCTAAAATCTCAAACGGTCCGATGAACCTCGGACTCAACTTCCCCCGTTTTCCGAATCGGAAAATACCTCGACTCGAGGATACCTTGACCAACATGTGGTCACTTGTCTCGAACTCTAATGGTCGACGATGATTATCTGCGTATGATTCCTGTCGACTCTGAGCGGTCAACAAACGACTCCTGATCAAAGCTACCTCCTCACGGGTGGCTATAAGCATATCGGGATCGGTGCCGATTGATTCTGATAAGTCGTCCCAACACAAAGGAGATCGACAACGACAACCGTACAAGGCCTCATAAGGTGCCATCTTAATCGAAGCATGCCAACAATTATTGTACGTGAACTCAATCAACGGCAGTTGGGCTTCCCAATCATCTTTCCAATCGAGGACGCATGCCCTCAACATGTCCTCCCATGTCCGAATAGTTCTCTTTGATTGTCCATCGGACTGAGGATGAAAAACTGTGCTGAAATTAAGTTGAGTTCACCTGGTATGATGAACTGATTTCCAAAAGTGTGACACGAATCGCCCGTCGCGATCAGAAATAATACTCTTAGGAGTACCATGCAATATCACTATCTCTTGATGAACAACTGGGTAAGTCTCTCGGGACCCTACGTATCCTTAATCTCAAGGAAATGAGCTGACTTAGTTAAACGGTCCACAACTACCCAAATTGTATTCATGCCACGATGACTCGTCGGCAAACTCGTGATGAAGTCCATAGAAATATCTTCCCACTTCCACTCTGGAATAGGGAGCGGTTTCAGTATACCCTCCGGTCGCTGATGTTCTGTCTTGACTTCCTGACAGGTTAAACATCTCGAAACAAATTCCACGACTTCTCGCTTCATATTACTCCACTAGTAATTTTATTTCAAGTCCTTGTAAATCTTGCTAGACCTCGGGTGAATGGAATAAGGGGTAGCATGAGCCTCTCTCAAAATCGAGTTTTTCAACTCGCCAATCGCCGGTACGCATAACTGATTCTTAAATCGCGAAAGTCCATCCTCGTGGACCATAAATCCAGGGGCTTTTCCCTGAGCCACATCCTCACGTATGCGCAACAATGATGGGTCTGAACCCTGATTCACTCTGATTGCCTCCTCAAGTGGCGATGAAATCTCTAACATGCAAAGTTGCCTTTGAACTCACTGAAGCTAGACCTCGATCTTGGGTCTAAGAAATTCCTGCTGAAGCTCCTTCTGAACTATTAAACGAGCAAGCATTTTCTCCTAAACGGACTTACGACTCAATGCATCGGCAACCACGTTTGCCTTACCCGGGTGGTACAGGATCTCAATATCATAATCTTAGATTAGTTCCAACCACCGCCTCTGTCGCATATTTAACTCCTTCTGAGTAAATATATACTTCAACTCTTATGATTGGTGAATATCTGACAGGTGATGCCATAAAGGTAATGACGCCAAATCTTCAATGCGAAAACCACAGCTGCTAGCTCCAGGTCGTGGCTCGGATAATTAACCTCGTAAGGTCTCAATTGCCGTGAAGCACAGGCAACAACCTTCCCATTCTGCATTAATACACATCTAAGACCATGTCCGGAAGCGTCACCATAAACTACGAATCTTCCATCCCTTGTGGCAAGGAAAGGACAGGTGCTGAAATTAACCGGCTCCTGAGTTCCTCAAAACTACGCTGACACACGTCGGACCACGTGTATTTCTTATCCTTTTGCAAAAGGTTCGTCATTGATCGAGAGATTTTAGAAAATCCTTCCATAAATTGCCGATAATAACCGGCTACTCCGAGAAAGCTTCGGATTTCCTTAACGTTCTTCGGAGGTAACCAATCTCGGATAGCCTCCGTCTTCTGAGGATCAACACGTACACCATCTGATGAAATTACATGCCTGAGAAACGACACTTCGGACATCTAGAACTCACACTTGGAAAACTTTCCATAAGGCTGCTCTCGTCTCAACACGTTGAGCATCTGATGAAGGTGAAACTCGTGCTCCTCCCGGTCACGAGAATAAATTAAAATGTCATCGATGAAAACAACCACAAACTGATCCAAAAAATTCAATAAAAACCCGATTCATTAACTCCATGAATACCGCAGGTGCAATAGTTAACCCAAACGGCATTACCACGAACTCATAATGACCATAGCGTGTTCGGAACGCCGTCCTCGCGATACCCGACTCTCTAATTTGCAATTGATGATATCCAGATCTTAAGTCGATCTTTGAAGATACTGAAGTTCCTGAAGTTGATCTAAGAGATCATCGACACACAAACGAAAAGAACCGTCCTTCTTCTTGACAAATAACACTGGTGCTCCCCATGGGGGCGCACTCGGTCGGATATAACCTCTCGCTCAAATCCTCCCATTGATTCTTTAGTCCTTGCACTTCGGTCGGGGCCATTCGATACAGTGCCTTCGATAATGGGGACGTATCAGGCTCCAACTCTATCGTGAATCACACATCCCTCGGTGGAGGTAAACCAGGTAGCTCGTCTGGGAGTACATCGTCAATCGATAACAATGATACCACGAATGGTAGAACACCTCGATTGCCTTAGAATGGACAATCGACGACAACGATATAATGAATGATTGAACACCTCGATTGCCTTAGAATAGCCAATCGATGACAATGATATAATGAATGATTGAACATCTCGATTGCCTTAGAACGGTCAATCGATAACAATGATATAATGAATGATTGAACATCTTGATTGCCTTAGAACGGTCAATCGATGACAATGATATAATGAATGATTGAACATCTCGATTGCCTTAGAACGGTCAATCGATGACAATGATATAATGAATGATTGAACATCTCGATTGCCTTAGAACGGCCAATCGATAACAGTCTTACTAAGAATGATTGAACTGTAACACCCCCAAGTCCCATTAGGTCATTACAGTGCCGTGGACCCCACACCAGGAGATCCACCAGGCGAACATGACTAAAATACAACAAACTGACCAAAAGGGGAATCACAATTCCTACACTGACATCCAACATAATATTCCGATATGGAATTTCACTGACAACAGTAGGCCTACATGGCCTAAATAAAATACAACGACATCCACGAGCCTAGCTCGGATGATACAAAATGACAACGACTGAACAAAACTGGAGTACTCCAACCGTATCGATCGACATGAACACCAAAACATCTCGGACTAGTATCGCTCGAATGCCTCGTCGCCATCGTCATGCCCCTGTGTCTCAACTCTCTCCTCGCAAGCACCTAAAACATGAAAACATGTTCCGCCCCCACGGGGTCAGTCATCCAGATAATGAATATCAAATACATGTATAACATGATGCGCATCCAAAGGCAGAATAAATGGTACATCAATGGTAATACGAGATGCTCACAAACCAAAGTAACAATTGAGCATTCGTGAAATACTATGCCCGCGGCATTCGATCGGTACCTGCTCAACAGGTTAGAACACAAGTGCCCAACGGCGAATCATCAATACAGATCACAACAATGAACTACACGAAGATAAACCAACCCAGAGCTGAAATAAATACGAATCACAATTGCCTGAAGGTTCCAGCGAAAATACCAATACGTCACGATGGCCTGAAAACCACTCACCCGAAACTGCTAGTCATCACAAACAGCCCGAAGCTGTATCAACTGAGGGACAAAGCCACGGCACGAAGCCGTATCACAATGAGATCATCCAATGACCGTGACCTGCTGAATTGCAGGTGCTGGGAAACCAACTGCGAGGTTCAAGCCCCAAACTTACCCATAATGAGATCATTAACATAACCGTGACCTACTGAACTGTAGGTGTTGGGAAACCAACCGCTAAGGTTCAAGACCCAAGCTTACCCATAATGAGATCATTAACATGACCGTGACTTACTGAACTGTAGGTGTTGGGAAACCAACCGCGAAGGTTCAAGACCCAAGCTTACCCATAATGAGATCATTAACATAACCGTGACCTACTGAACTGTTGGTGTTGGGAAACCAACCGTGAAGGTTCAAGCCCCAAGCTTACCCATAATGAGATCATTAACATGACCGTGACCTACTGAACTGTAGGTGTTGGGAAACCAACCGCGAAGGTTCAAGCCCCAAGCTTACCTATCGAGCACTAGCCGAGACTAGCCTCCAAAACATAATTAATCACAACAGTAACGATCCCAAGATTACCAAATTCACAAGAATAATAGCGTGCTGCCTTGAGTCGGCCAACACGACAACAACAACTCATGGATGGGCACCGTCCACGGCGGTCCCAATTCAAATACCTCAACTGCCTTGGAATGGCCAATTCACAACAACTCAACGGGTGGAACTATCCTTGACCGTCCCAATTCAATACATCGATTACCTTAGAACGGTCAATCGATAACGATGACACAACGGATGGGAATTATCTTCGATAATCCCAATTAAATACATCGATTACCTTAGAACGGTTAATCGATAACCAATGATGCAACGGATGGGAATTATCTTCGATAACCCCAATTCAATACATCGATTACCATAGAACGGTTAATCGATAACCAATGATACAACGGATGGGAATTATTTTTGATAATCCCAATTCAATACATCGATTACCTTAGAACGGTTAATCGATAACCAATGATACAACGGATGTGAATTATCTTTGATAATCCCAATTCAATACCTCGATTACCTTAGAACGGTTAATCGATAACCAATGATACAACGGATGGGAATTATCTTCGGTAATCCCAATTAAATACATCGATTACCTTAGAACGGTCAATCGATAAACAATGCTACAACGGATGGGAATTATCTTCGATAATCCCAATTAAATACATCGATTACCTTAGAACGGTTAATTGATAACCAATGATACAACGGATGGGAATTATCTTCGGTAATCCCTATTAAATACATCGATTACCTTAGAACGACATTAACGTAAACAATAATAATCGATACATCGATGCCGCGAACCGGCTCTCGACAACAAGAATCTCAATGCCTTAAACCGGCCGTTAACGAATAACAATCACATCTGGCATAATCACCAAAGGGTATTGCATCAAACAATTCCCGAATATCAACAAATCACGAAGAGACTAAGTCTCGAAATGATACAACACATTCATACACATATATGATAACATTAATTCCATTGACTAGTACAAGTATAAAACTTGCCTCAAACCGAAGGCGAGCAAGTCCTTCCACGATCAACGTCCTGGCACGAAACGATGAACGGCGCCTCCCGACGATCACAAACACTCGAACAACCTTGAATGAAAACGATTCATTCAAAAACACAAAATCAATAGAAAACAACGACAAAGACAAAGCCCGATTCAAACACGAATCGATCACACCGCACGAACGAATATCATAGTTCTCAACTATGAATTCTAACATCCTCTAACACCTCGATGATCAATTAACATGATCATTACGTTCTTAACACTTGTGAAATCCATTCAACAAGATTCACTTAAGAACAATCATCAAAACAAACATCTCAAAATGATAATATCACCAATATCATCAAATTGATCCTCCTACAATGATAATATTATCAATATTATCATTATCACCCCAAGAACATCATCAACTCAATAATCATGATGTCTGAAACAAAAATCCTTCATCAATACATCATGAATTCGGATTAAACAACAAGATTCACTCAACCATTTCCAAATTATGATAATCACCCCTTAAATTATCATAAATCCTTACTAAAATGGTTATAATCTTTCAAGAACACCATCAACAACAACAACAATCATCTCACGACTATGTTAATCATATAACAATCTTAACATAATCCTTACTAGACATGATTAAAACCTCCAAACAATCTAAAACATCAAGAACATAATCCAACTCAAGCAATACCATCATGTTCTTCATCAAAAGTTTATCAAAACCATGAAGAATCATGATATACTCCATTAATCAAACAATACCCGAAGAAAACAACAACAAAAACTCGAAAATCACTTGAAGAACAAGAGATTGAGGGAACTTACCAAAGAAGAACAAGAAGAAGCCTCCAAACACCAAAGAAGCACCAACAAGCTTCCAACTTCAAGCTTTAATCCAAGCTAGGATTATCAAGATCGAGTTGGAAGGGGCTAAACATCAATAAAAAGTCCAAACGGACGATTCTAGGGAGATAAAATGTGTTTTGTTTCGTGAGGAAATGAAATATGAAACCAAGATAAATAGACTGACAAGTCCATTACGTACGTTATACGCCCATGCTAACGTACGTAAGGGCCTTTACGTACGCTATGTAAAAACAGTAACGTACTTAAAGCTAAACCCAGAACTAACTGAACTAAAATACGAAGGCCTTAACGTACGTAAACAAAAACACATTACGTACGTTAACAAGACCTGTATTACGTACGTAGAGCTAACCTCTTAACGTACGTAAGGGTCCGTTGACTGCAATAGTGAGATCCGATCGGAAGATGCTCGGGACCCACCGGCCGAAAGTGACTACGAGGAAGGTTCCTGCCACCTACCAAGCATTACGTACGTAACCTTACAGGCATAACGTACGTAATAGAAACACGATAGCGTACGTAATGCTACACCCGTAGCGTACGTTAAGGCTATGAACTTAGCCAAAAATCCAAACTCTCCAACCAACATTCAAACGACTAAACCAACCCGATGACAAGTATAAATATTTCGATCCCGAAATATTCCAATACAATATTCATTGTATCATTCCAAAACAACAATACTTGTACAATTCAAAATGAATACGTACAACTCAACAGTAACACAAAAAAAAAATTATCCCCGGATATTACATACTCCTCCCCTTAAAAAGAGTTTCGTCCCCGAAACTCAGGGTGCAAAAACACGGGGTACGAACTATCCATCAAGATCTGAAAACAACATATCCAGGAATACCCCTCAATATGAGCAACTCCGTCTGAGTAATCGGGCCAACCGCACGGGTTCCCGCGTCTCCTCTGCCTGAACACGCCAAAAAACAAGTGATAAAAAATACTCAACCAAGTGCGAGATCAATCGAATCATGACTCCTCCGTCAGAGACCAGCCAGGAAGTCGCACCACCTGCAAGACTCGTAACACCGGTGTACACACCCCACGGGTGCCGCCCATTATACATGTCTACAATCATCGGTGTACACTCCCCCATTCTCATCGGCATTAAACGCTCAAGCAAACACTGACTCATGCCACAAAAGGAAAATAACAACGCACATATGGTCCCCGGGACCATATCAACCGCACACCCAAGTCCTCACGACTCGGAATCTCGAATTGAAATGAACAATTACCCAGATTATTACAAAATCTCGGGTACAACACCAAAAGGAAGGAAAAAAACATCACACGACCTCAAATCTCAAGATTCTCAGATACAATCATTACAAGATAGATCAACCATAAATGGTTCGCAACCACAATACTAAAGTACAAACCGAGTCAAACATCAATCCGAAAAATAAAGAAAAAAAATTAAGGTTACATCTCAAATGTATCCAAAATCAACATCCTCCAGGTCATCGAACTCCTCGATCTGATCGGCTCGAGGAAGATCCAAATCTGAGCTCGCGGCTCCTCCTCGAGTGTCCATACCTCTGGCTCCCGAAGCCCGATATGACCCCTTGGATGGAGTACGAACGGAAGAAACAAAATCTCTCGAGGCCCGTGATTTCCATTGAGTTCTACTGGCACTGGAACCCCTGCAGTATTTATGAAGGTGTCCCTGCCTCCCACATAGAAAACAAGCAATAGACCGCATCGAGCACCGAGTACTGCGATGTGCTATTGTATCACAGTTAAAGTACACAACGGTCGAACCCGTCGCCTGAGAAGAAGATGCTTGCCCAGCACGAAGACGACTAGAAGATGACCTCTTGGACGTCGGAGCCCGATGTCCCACTGAACGAACCGGCATCCTAGTCCTCTGACCGGAAGAAACTGAAGGGTTCTTCCGAGCAAGCTCCTTGATCAAAAGCTCTGCTCCAAGAGCCTTCTCGATGAATTCAGCAAGTGAATTGCAATTATGGTTGAACAACTGCATCCTCAACTGCGGGTTCAACCTCTCGCTAAAATACTTGATCTTATCCGCCTCAGTACGGATAACAGATGAAGCAAACTGAAGAAGTCCCTGAAACTTCTCAGCAATAACAATAACACCTTCGCCCTCGACGGATTCGGGGTTCAACACCTCTGACAACTTAGCTTCACGAAGTGGAGCCGGATAATACCTCTCTAACATGAGAGTCTTAAACTCACTCCAAGCACAATCACGATCGGTGGGTTTCACGGAAAGCCACCAAGAATAAGTGCCTTTACTCAAATAGTAAGCCGCTACTGCCACCTTAATCTCTTCCGGACACTGAACCATGTCGAAGAGTTTATCAAAATGTTCAAGCCAATGAACAATATCAGTTGGTTCCGATGAACCCTCAAAGATAGGCGGCCTCTGACGAGAGATGTCGCCGATAATTTAACTCACTCTCCTACTGTCCCATAAACGGCACTGGAGTCCTCGCCGTGTACCACGAACCATCGAGGTCTGCATGGTTTCCATTATCTGCGTCATCTGAGTCATCTGGGTCATCATGCTCCTCATAATCAAGAAAGGCTCGATGTCAGTCTGATCGACTCCTCGAGTATGACGTCCCGAAGGAGAACCGGTCGCATAAGTCACATCTCCGGCCGAATTCTGATCCATCTCGGCATCCGTACACATATAAACATGAGGTTCTGGGTTTCGGCCTGCTCTGCAGCCTTTACCCCCTCTGCTACGTCCTTGGTTTCCTCTTTCCATACTGAAAGAATAACGCTCGATCATGAACAAAGCTCAAATATGCCTTAACGGCCAATCCACAATGCTAAGTCAATAGCCAAACACGAGTATACATACTCAACAAATAAACAATCACTTCAAACATGCTAATTATAGCCAATACTGATCCGACACGCTCCAAAGCGATTAATCATGAATGGGTCGTAAAACAATGTTACATAAAGATTTAAACAAAACATGTATAATCAATGGCATAATGAATGTATGAACATACAAGAGAATCGAGTCCTTACATAGGTCATACGAAGCTTCGAGGTCTTGCGATACTAGTCTTCACTGACGATGACTCGATGAAAGAAAGACTCATACAGTCGCTCAACTATCACGACTCACAAAACCTGACTGTCCAGATTGTCATAACCTGACAGCCCCACTACTACCGCGTCGGTAGAGCCACATAACTCACATATCAGGGTATCTCACAACCCAATTCTCTGATACCATCTTCTGCAACACCCCCAAATCCCATTGGGTCATTACAGTGCCGTGGACCCCACACCATGAGATCCACCAGGCAAACATGACTAAAATACAACAAACTGACCAAAAGGGGAATCACAATTCCTACACTGACATCCAACATAATATTCCGATATGGAATTTCACTGACAACAGTGTGCCTACATGGCCTTAATAAAATACAACGACATCCACGAGCCTAGCTCGGATGATACAAAATGACAACGACTGAACAAAACTGGAGTACTCCAACTGTCTGACTGACATGAACACCAAAACATCTCGGACTAGTATCGCTCGAATGCCTCGTCACCATCGTCATGCCCCTGTGTCTCAACTCTCTCCTCGCAAGCACCTAAAACATGAAAACATGTTCCACCCCCACGGGGTCAGTCATCTAGATAATGAATATCAAATACATGTATAACATGATGTGCATCTAAAGGCAGAATAAATGGTACATCAATGGTAATACGAGATGCTCACAAACCAAAGTAACAATTGAGCATTCGTGAAATACTATGCCCGCGGCATTCGATCGCACTCGCCAATGAGTTAGAACACAAGTGCCCAACGGCGAATCATCAATACAGATAACAACAATGAACTACACGAAGATAAACCAACCTAGAGCTGAAATAAATACGAATCACAATTGCCTGAAGGTTCCAGCGAAAATACCAATACGTCACGATGGCCTGAAAACCACTCAGCCGAAACTGCTAGTCATCACAATGGCCTGAAGCCAAACAGCCCGAAGCTGTATCAAATGAGGGCCAAAGCCACGGCACGAAGCCGTATCACAATGAGGGCCGAAGCCATGGCATGAAGCCGTATCAAAATGAGATCATCCAATGATCGTGACCTGCTGAATTGCAGGTGCTGGGAAACCAACCGCGAGGTTCAAGCCTCAGACTTACCCATAATGAGATCATTAACATAACCGTGACCTACTGAACTGTAGGTGTTGGGAAACCAACCGCGAAGGTTCAAGCCCCAAGCTTACCCATAATGAGATCATTAACATGACCGTGACCTACTGAACTGTAGGTGTTGGCAAACCAACCGCGAAGGTTCAAGCCCCAAGCTTACCCATAATGAGATCATTAACATGACCGTGACCTACTGAATTGTAGGTGTTGGGAAACCAACCGCGAAGGTTCAATCCCCAAGCTTACCCATAATGAGATCATTAACATGACCGTGACCTACTGAACTGTAGGTGTTGGGAAACCAACCACGAAGGTTCAAGCCACAAGCTTACCCATCGAGCACTAGCCGAGACTAGCCTCCAAAACATAATTAATCACAACAGTAACGATCCCAAGATTACCAAATTCACAAGAATAATAGCGTGCTTCCTTGAGTCAGCCAACACGACAACAACAACTCATGGATGGGCACCGTCCACGGCGGTCCCAATTCAAATACGTCGACTGCCTTGGAATGGCCAATTCACAACAACTCAACGGGTGGAACTATCCTTGACCGTCCCAATTCAATACATCGATTACCTTAGAACGGTCAATCGATAATGATGACACAACGGATGGGAATTATCTTCGATAATCCCAATTAAATACATCGATTACCTTAGAACGGTTAATCGATAACCAATGATGCAATGGATGGGAATTATCTTCGATAACCCCAATTCAATACATCGATTACCTTAGAACGGTTAATCGATAACCAATGATACAACGGATGGGAATTATCTTCGATAATCCCAATTCAATACATCGATTACCTTAGAACGGTTAATCGATAACCAATGATACAACGGATGGGAATTATCTTTGATAATCCCAATTCAATACCTCGATTACCTTAGAATGGTTAATCGATAACCAATGATACAACAGATGGGAATTATCTTCGGTAGTCCCAATTAAATACATCGATTACCTTAGAACGGTCAATCGATAAACAATGCTACAACGGATGGGAATTATCTTCGATAATCCTAATTAAATACATCGATTACCTTAGAACGGTTAATCGATAACCAATGATACAATGGATGGGAATTATCTTCGGTAATCCCAATTAAATACATCGATTACCTTAGAACGACATTAACGTCAACAATAATAATCGATACATCGATGCCGCGAACCGGCTATCGACAACAAGAATCTAAATGCCTTAAACCGGCCGTTAACGAATAACAATCACATCTGGCATAATCACCGAAGGGTATTGCATCAAACAATTCCCGAATATCAACAAATCACGAAGAGACTAAGTCTCGAAATGATACAAAACATTCATACACATATATGATAACATTAATCTCATTGACCAGTACAAGTATAAAACTTGCCTCAAGCCGAAGGCGAGAAAGTCCTTCCACGATCAACGTCCTGGCAAGAAATTACGAACGGCGCCTCCCGACGATCACAAACACTCGAACAACCTTGAATGAAAACGATTCATTCAAAAACACAAAATCAATAGAAAACAACGACAAAGACAAAGCCCGATTCAAACACGAATCGATCACATCAAGACGAACGAATATCATAGTTCTCAACTATGAATTCTAACATCCTCTAACACCTCGATGATCAATTAACATGATCATTACGTTCTTAACACTTGTGAAATCCATTCAACAAGATTCACTTAAGAACAATCATCAAAACAAACATCTCAAAATGATAATATCACCAATATCATCAAATTGATCCTCCTACAATGATAATATTATCAATATTATCATTATCACCCCAACAAAATCATCAACTCAATAATCAAGATGTCTGAAACAAAAATCCTTCATCAATATATCATGAATTCGGATTAAACAACAAGATTCACTCAACCATTTCCAAATTATGATAATCACCCCTTAAATTATCATAAATCCTTATTAAAATGGTTATAATCTTTCAAGAACACCATCAACAACAACAACAATCATCTCAAGACTATGTTAATCATATAACAATCTTAACATAATCCTTACTAGACATGATTAAAACTTCCAAACAATCTAAAACATCAAGACCATAATCCAACTCAAGCAATACCATCATGTTCTTCATCAAAAGTTTATCAAAACCACGAAGAATCATGATATACTCCATTAATCAAACAATACCCAAAGAAAACAACAACAAAAACTCGAAAATCACTTGAAGAACAAGAGATTGAGTGAACTTACCAAAGAAGAACAAGAAGAAGCCTCCAAACACCAAAGGAGCACCAACAAGCTTTCAACTTCAAGCTTCAATCCAAGCTAGGATGATCAAGATCGAGTTGGAAGGGGCTAAACATCAATAACAAGTCCAAACGGACGATTCTAGGGAGATAAAATGTGTTTTGGTTCGTGAGGAAATGAAATACGAAACCAAGATAAATAGACTGACAAGTCCATTACGTACGTTATACGCCCATGCTAACGTACATAAGGGCCTTTACGTACGCTATGTAAAAACAGTAACGTACGTAAAGCTAAACCCAGAACTAACTGAACTAAAATACGAAGGCCTTAACGTACGTAAACAAAAACATATTACGTACGTTAACAAGACCTGCATTACGTACGTAGAGCTAACCTCTTAACGTACGTAAGGGTCCGCTGACTGTAATAGTGAGATCCGATCGGAAGATGCTCGGGACCCACCGTCCGAAAGTGACTACGAGGAAGGTTCCTGCCACCTACCAAGCATTACGTACGTAACCTTACAGGCATAACGTACGTAATAGCAACACGCTAGCATACGTAATGCTACACCCGTAGCGTACGTTAAGGCTATGAACTTAGCCAAAAAAATCCAAACTCTCCAACCAACATTCAAACGACTAAACCAACCCGACGACAAGTATAAATATTTCGATCCCGAAATATTCCAATACAATATTCATTGTATCATTCCAAAACAACAATACTTGTACAATTCCAAATGAATACGTACAACTCAACAGTAACACGAAAAAAAAAATTATCCCCGGATATTACATGAACAACTCTGATTGAGTAATTTCACTGCTTTCATCATATTAATGATTCTTCCAGAACAATGGGATTACCTCCCTGAAATACACCCTCGGCTCCAACGACTGAAATGATAGTGACCATACACTTACGAACACTGAGGATGGTATCATGACGATCCATCCAACTAATACCCAATATTATATCGTCCTTAGGTAAATCCACCACGATTAGGTCCACCAACCAATCGCGGTCAGTAAGCTTAATTCGGTCAGTTCTCAACCTCATGATTTCTGAAAATTCTTCTACCGCCCGGTAGACCCATGACATAGGGTTCACAACTAGTGGAACTATCCAGAAGTAGTCTACTCAAACATGACTTGAAAATGAATGAATGCGATGCACCAGTATCACAAAGGGTACATGAAGGTTGGGATAGAATTTCGAGTATACCTGAGATCATTCGGGCCTCCGGATCGTCCGTCCTCTTCATCTCGTGAATTCGGGACTTGCCGGCCCCCGAACTGGATGCTCCTATCTGAAAAGTATGAGCTCCACCTTTAGTTGCTCCCAGCATCTTAAACAGCATGGACTGAGTGGCCTGATTCTGAACCGCTGATTGCTTCGGGGCCTGAGATGCCACCGGAGTCGGCTTGGAGTCGCTTCAGCAAAAACGGGCCTTATGCCCAATAATCCCACAATTGAAACAGGTGATAGCCTGCCTCGAACACCTAGTGCTGAAATGACCAAGTTCTCCACAGTTGAAAAAGGTGATGGCCGAACTGGCCGCTCGGGACTGAGACTCTGCGGGCTTATGCGCCGTAGGAGGTCGCTCCGAAAAAGTAGAGCCCACTCGAGACTTCTTGAAGGTTGACTGACCGCCTTCAGACTGATTACGCTTCGTTTATTTCTTGCTAGCAGATGAAGGTTGTTGCTCAGTAATTTCCTTAGCAACTGGCTCATACGTGAGAGTTCTCTCGATTAATTCGGCCAGAGTGGAGCAATGATGATTGAGCAATTGCATATGGGTCATCATGACCTGCATAAAAGTGAGTGGATCAACCCGAACATCTTCCGATCGAGTGGAGTCCTGGGTACGATTTCCCGACAGTGAGTGATTATTTCCCGGGTTTCGGCCCGCACCTCGGCCTCTCCCCATGCGTCCCCTGACAGCTCTCTCCATACTGAAGTAGGAAAGTCGCATGATAATCATAGGTCTCGTATGAGTGCCGCATTATGATTTACGTCATTAAATGATGAAAGAGCATACGCGCTCTAACACAGTGATTACATGGATGATTAACTGAGGTGACATGATTATCTGATGATATTCTTGAAATGATTATCTTGAACAAGTTAACAAGATTAATGATATGATCTTCAAGATCAACAAATGAGTAATGAAATGAACTGAGTGATTAACGAATTAACATGATCAACATGATCAAAATGAAAATGATGTTTGAGGATTGTTAACTGATGAATTATGAATGAATGATTATTGCCAGAAATTATACCATGGCGTTAGAAGTCTTACAGTTCTTGGTCTGAGGGGCTCGACATTTGCACAGGTCACACGTGATGCGAAAGTCCAATGATACTAGTCCGATGACGATGATTTCAAATGAGACATGACTCGAAAGGTAGTATTCAAAACCACGCTCCGATACCAACTCTGTAACACCCCAAACTAGGTGGATATTACAGTGCCGTGGACCCCCGACTAGGACCCACCAAGCGAATGAAAATTAATGAATTAAATAATATAATTGTTGTACCGAACCACATTATATTACCAAATACTCCGATGAGGAGCTTCATTATAACACACCCAAGATAATACCAAATACATGTATATTTTATATGAATATAAAATACACAACACTGAATGAAACGGAGTATCCAAATGGAAATCTGCAGCGAAAAATAAATGACGACAACATGAATGACTGAAAGGATTTGGGCCCCCTACTAGTATCACTGGTACTCCTCGCCGTCAACGTTCTCTTCCCATGCTTTTGCCTTGCCATGACCTGAAAACAATATCCCCCAACGGGGTCAGTTACACAGAACAACAATCCTCAAGAGTTGAATATACACAATCATGATATATCTCACTTATGAAATATCCTTTAGTTATGAATTTAAGCTGAAGAGGAGCATCATAGTATGCCCGTAATGTTCTGTGCAAGTGTACAAGACGAGTGCCCGGACACACCCGTCCTTGTACCTAATTAGTCTCATGGAGGTAAGCGTTATTGTGTGCACAGTCTAATGTATCGGTGAACCCAACACATGACTATCATGTGCTCGACTAAAAATTCCACACATCCGCACCCGGCCATGCAATATGAACCCAGAAGGTCACACGATCAAAAGTGACCATGATGATTATTAATGAATGATAATCCGACAAAGTCAAGAATGACTCACCGAGATGAAATAATAGTGAAGTGAATGATAGCTCAATGAAATGATTGGAACCGTCATTCCTCGTGAATGAAGTGATTATTCGGTTATTGGGTCTTGTTGTGTGCCGTTTTGCACATCATCATCACGCTGCCATGATTCCGATGCTACCGGTGCCCGCAAGTTTTTCCTTACTCCATTCTTTGTTTCCTTGCATCACACCTTCGATTCTTGATTCTGGTTGTTTTTCCTCTCGTACTTACCATCGTATGGCCTTTGCTACTTCTTTAACATCAGTATGGATGCTGGAAGAGGCCGTGGTCGTGGCCGTGGACACGACCGAAGACGTGGGGCAGCCGGTGGAGCGGCCACGTCGCATTCTTCGGGAGCCGGCAGCACCGGTGACCATCATAGCCATGCTTATTCTCAAGATGGCGCCGACCTTGGAATTGCGGCTATCATGCAACAGATGGTGAACCAGATGGCGGCTATAGCTCTAGTGGTTCAGAACCCGAATCCGGCCCATGCTAATCGGGGCGGAGCAGACCGTTGGCTTCAAGATGTCATCAAGATGCATCCTCCTCAGTTTTCGGGAGCATCAGACCCGATTGGCTGGGAAGGGTGGATCAAGGAGATATCTAAAGTCTTTGTTGCCACCAACTGTCCCGAGGATCGTAAGGTCCCTATTGCCCAGTATTTTCTCACTGGGGATGCTACTGACTGGTGGGAGGCCGTTGGGCCTAAGGACCACGTTGCCTCGTGGGTGGAATTCAAGGACCTAATGGAGACCGAATATTGCCCGTGGCCAGCTAGACAGGCCCGAGTTCATGCCTTTTATGATGCCCAGCCTCGGGATATTCCTGTTTCTCAAGCTATTGCCGATTTTAACAAGGAGTTGTGCTATGTGAAGACCCAGGTTGTCGAGGAGAGCGACAAAATTTTCCATTTTTCCAGGCGGATGAAGCTGTCAATTAGGGACTATATGTCTGGGCTCGTCTGCACTACCTTGAAGGATTATCAGAGTAGGGCCCTTGCTTATGATATGTCTGTGACGGATAGTGAGGCGGCCCGCGAGAGCAAGAAGCAGAAGTCCGCCGGGAATTTTTCGGGCCACAAAGGTGGGGGTCAGTAGAAATTGCAGTCTGCTAACTTTTCCGCTGGTGGTGGCCCATCTCGTCCTACTGGAGTTCCCCTCAGGGCTGCCAGTGCCCCTTCTCGGGAGGTGAAGTGTTTTAACTGTGGCTAGCCGAGCCACATCAGTCGTAATTGTCCGAGTCCCTTGCTGACGTGTAATCGATGTGGCCAGCCAGGCCACAAGGCTACTTTATGTGCCGAGAGAGAGAAAATTCTTGGTGCCCAGGCTTCCATTCCAGCGCCCAGGGAACCGAGCGTGAATCAAGGATCGTTTTCTTCTCAGTCCCCACCGAGTGCCAGTCGAGGGAGAGGTCGGGGTCAGACTGCCAGAGGGGGAGCTTCTAGTGTCGGCTCCGCCCATCCACAAGTTTACGAGATGAGGAGGGCCAATGATCCGACCGCTACCGTTGCCACATGTACCATTCACATTCATTCTCATCTTGTCAGTGTGCTTTTCGATTCCGGTGCTACACATTCATTTGTCTCTTTGGAATGTGTGCGCCGTCTGGGTTTTGATTGTTTGTCGCCCTGCGACCCTTTCATCATTAAACTTCCTAGTAGTGATAAGATCGTAGCTGATCAGGAGATCCGAGATTGTGCTGTGATTATTTGCGAGAGGGCTTGGCTCTCAGATCTTATTGTCGTGGGTATTAAAGGTGAGGATTTAATTCTTGGGGATGATTGGCTCGATCGGCATGGTGCGATCATGAACTATCACACGAGAATCATCACTATGTTAGCCAAGGATGGCACCGATCACTCTTTCACAGGGCGAAAGAGGGGAAACAAGAAGTTCGTTATTAACGTCTTGAAGGCGATGAGACTCCTGCGAAAGGGGTGTACCGATTATTGGTGCTATGCCTTGAAGGCGGAGGATGGTGGAGTTGAACTTTCATCGATTCCAGTCGTTAGTGAGTTTCCTGACGTATTTCCTGATGATTTACCGGGTTTGCCACTGGATCGTGAGGTCGAGTTTGCTATAGAGTTAGAGCCGAGCGCGGATCCAATTTCGAAGGCGCCGTATCGCATGGCACCTTCAGAGATGGCCGAGTTGAAGAAGCAGTTGAGTGAGCTTCTTGAGTCGGGGTATGTTTGACCGAGCGCTTCGCCTTGGGGCGCACCGGTATTGTTTGTGCAGAAGAAGGATGGTTCACTGCGTTTGTGTATCGACTATCGCGAACTAAACAAGGTGACCATCAAGAACAAGTATCCTTTGCCGAGGATTGATGACTTGTTCGATCAGTTGCAGGGAGCTGCGGTATTCTCGAAGATTGATTTGAGATCGGGGTACTATCAGCTCCGGGTGAGGGAGTCCGATGTGCCGAAAACAGCTTTTCGGACGAGATACTGACATTGTGAGTTTGTAGTTATGCCTTTCGGGCTAACTAATGCGCCGGCAGTATTCATGCAGTTGAAGAACAAAGTCTTTATCGAGTATTTGGATAAGGGTGTCGTCATTTTCATTGACGATATTATTTTTTATTCGAGGAACGAGGAAGAGCATGCCCATCATTTGCGAGTAGTGTTAGACATTTTGAGAACCGAGCAACTCTATGCGAAGTTCTTGAAATGTGAGTTCTGGCTGAAGGAAGTGATGTTTTTAGGTCATGTGATTTCAGCCGAGGGGGTTCGTGTGGATCCCCAGAAGGTTGAGGCAGTGTTGGATTGGGCACCGCCCAAGAATGTGAAGGAGATCCGTAGTTTCTTGGGTTTGGTCGGCTACTACCGTAGGTTCGTCGAGGGTTTCTCAAAACTGGCTCGGCCACTTACACAGTTGCTCCAGAAGTCCGAAAAGTTCGTCTGGAGTGACGAGAGGCAGTCGAGTTTTGAGGAGCTGAAGAGGCGTTTGACTTCAGCCCCGATTTTAGCGTTGCCGTGTGGCAACGAGGGTTTTGCTGTTTATAGTGATGCTTCGGGTCAGGGTCTTGGGTGCGTATTGATGCAGCACGGCAAGACCCCTGCATATGCGTCGAGACAGTTGAGGCCATACGAGCTCAACTACCCTACGCACGATTTGGAGTTAGCAGCAGTCGTTTTCGCGCTCAAGATTTGGCGTCACTACCTTTTTGGCTCCGCATGTCAGATTTTTACCGATCATAAAATTCTGAAGTACATATTTACTCAGCGAGAGCTGAATATGAGGCAGAGGAGGTGGTTAGATCTGATTAAGGATTATGACCTCGAAATCCTTTATCATCCGGACAAGGCGAACGTCGTTGCCGACGCCTTGAGTCGGAAACCGGTTGCGTTGCGAACGCTTGATATCCTTACGTCTCAGTCTGAGCTTCGGCGGGTTTTGATCGAGTTGGATGTTGAAGTTTTATTGACTGGAGCTGTAGGGCAACTTTGTGCTTTAGAGATTTCGTCGTCTTTGATCGATGAAATTACGCTGAAGCAGTTGGAGGATCCGATGATTACTCAAATCCGAGAGAACGTTCTTAAAGGAAAGTCTCCTGGGTTTGTGATTCACGAGGATGGTGTTTTGAGATTCTAGAGTCAGCGTTGTGTACCGAACGACTGTAACACCCCCAATCCACCCAGGGATATTACATGCCGTAGACCCTCTCCTCGAGGATCTACCAGGCTGATAACTAAAATCAAACATCTAAAAATCGCCTTTAAGGCTAAAATGACTCAGTAGACCGATTTGGTCTTTCAATAATAACATACAACTCAATTCCAACACATACCCACGCAGGGGTCAAAATACAATAAACTCCCGTACAACGGGGAAAAGATCTCAAATAAAAAAGAAAATACAACTAGACCAATACGACATCAACGGATCCTCGTGTGATTAGTATCGTTCATCTTTCATCATCCTTCATGCCGACCCTATGCTATGCTCCAAAACCTGAATGCAATACAGACATCCACCCCCCGAATACTCGGGGGTTAGCAAAACTCCACTGTTTCGCTAGTGCAAGAACAAAGTGCAAATACGAGCCATACAATACAAGTTCCAAGAACAATAATAACCAGGAATCCTCAAAGATCCAAACATAACGAAAAGTACTTCCTGAGGCAAGAGTTTGGTAAAACATTCTAAAACTGAAAGGTCGCAATTCAAGGGAAAACAATTTATAAAACGGTTTACAATGCCATCGAGAGTTTTAATAGAAAACAATTTAGGATTACCGAATCCTTCTCTTTCCAAAATCAACAGGGTCACAGCCCAAAGGTTTTGTTTTCGCAATTAGAAAAACCAACAACAATTCACAGGGTTAAAAACCCACGTCACGTGTCCTCGACAGACAGAAAGTCAATACAATATAATCGCCCAAGATACGCAAATCTTGGTCACAAAAATGCAACACCAACTCGTGAAGTTTTACTCGTGAATCCAGGGCGAGTACCATTGGATTCCATCCGTGGCCCCGTCGAACCCTCCCGAGGTGAGCAAAATACATTCACAAAACATACACACCACTCGTGAAGTTTTACTCGTGAATCCAGGGCGAGTACCATTGGATTCCCTCCGTGGCCCCATCGAACCCTCTCGAGGTGAGCAAAATACATTCACAAAACATACACACCACTCGTGAAGTTTTACTCATGAATCCAGGACGAGTACCATTGGATTCCCTCCGTGGCCCCGTCGAACCCTCCCGAGGTGAGCAAAATACATTCACAAAACATACACATCACTCGTGAATCCAGGGCGAGTACCATTGGATTCCCTCCGTGGCCCCGTCGGACCCTCCCGAGGTGAGCGAAATGTATTCACAAATCACACAATCAACATGTCACACCAAGGATATCCAAGCAATTCACCCAAATGCAACAAACACAAATCAGGGCACCATTGTCAAATCACAACGTACCAAAATAAGATAATATACGCATATATATTATCAAAGCACAACAACAACACCAAGCATATTCATAGGGTTCACTTAATTGTTCACGATACACAACATTCACAAAACACACGCGTTTTGAAAGTGAGCCTTTAACGAGGCTAAACCAAATCTTTTGAAAGTTCAAATCAAACGATCAAACAAACAAAAAGAGACGATCAATAATTATCATATTCACAAAACAAGAATTGTATGGACAAGGTACTTGCCTCGAATAATCACAAATGTGAAGAATCGACCGAAGTAGGTTGACACGAACTGACCACGAACCCGCCGACTCTACCGAACGTTAACCCACAACAATAAACTATGGACAACAATAACAACAATGAAAATGAATTCCATAGCACGACTTAAAGCCGTTGAATTCAAAGAACGAATGACGAAAGTTTAAGTGTTTTCCCCAAAATGGCCAAGAACACGATTCGTCCCGTCAAAACACGAAAATGGAATTCCAAATCGAAATATGGATATACAATCCATAGGATATGTTTAACAATATCATTTAACAACAATCGATCCATAAAAAATGGATGGAAAACGAGATCAAGAACAAATCCCCCAAAAAGTCGATTCGAAGGAAATCAAAAAATATACTTCGATTCGACGAAGAACAATGGATTAAACGATGTTAAACACAAGAATACTACCAAGATTAATCATACCCATCATGAAATAATCAACAATACGGAACGAATCGGACAAAAATGTAAAAACCTCAAAATTCAAGAAACTAGGGTTCTGGGAAGAGATTACCTTGATTCGCTAGATCAAAGGATGATATAGGATGATCAATCAATGATATGAACTCAAGAACTTCGTGTAATTGTTGTTTGACAACATGTCTCCATGCCCAAGAAGTCTCCAGCTGCGGAAGAGGAAGAACGAAGTGAGAAAAATGGTGAAGAAAACGTCTGCCCGGCCATATATACTGCTCAGCGATGCACGAGCAGGCATGCACGACCGGCCGGTCGTGCGCGTGGTTGTGCGCGCCCACTGTCAGCCAACTGCCGGGACGTACGAGCACCGGGCATGAGCACTTGATCGTGCATGTGCAGTCAGGGCCGCACGAGCACCGGGTCGTGCGCGCAGCTCGTGTGCCACGCTCGTGCGCGCCTGGCAGGTCCCTGCTGCACGTGGCCGGCCAGTGCCTAGCCGCCAAGACTCGACGACTCGAATTCCCGAAAACGCACGAAACGAACACGACGAAATGCTCTCGGACAACAACATCGATCCAAAAAGAAATACCATGCAACAATTAATCGCACGCGACTATGAAAAGGGTCGAAACAATAACTACGAATGAGGATACCCACAACTTCGGGTAAATTACAAAATGGCCCAAAACGCCCGAAAATCACGATACGTGATCGAATAATCAAACCGAAGTTCACAACATGTCTAACAAAGTTAAACGGACTTACGGGAAACTCGAAACAGCAGTTTCGAATGGAATTCGCAAGAATCGAACTCAAGTGCGGAAAAGTCGCCAAAGAGCATGGAACTCAACAAAACGACACCGAAACGAACTCGGGTGACAAAAAGTGTAGAATTAATCATTCTCGGAATGACGAAACGATCATGACCACGTCGTCAAAATGGACTTTCGCCGAAAAAAAGAAATTATCGGAAATCAAAATTACGGGTATTGCACACTACCCTCCCTAAAAGAAGTTTCGTCCCGAAACTTAAAATAAGTAGGGAGAGGAAATATACCACCAGGAATATTTCAATGAGATGCACAAGAATGCGTAACTAACGCCCAACGGTGAAATGTTACAAGCAACGCAAAGGAATATACGGCGTGAAAACATGCTCCACGACGACCAATACAATGTCGCCGTTAGGGATATAATAAAACCAACAAGTGACAAGCGTCATCAAACATATAATACAATCGAGTCGATTATCCGAACAATCACAAAACACAACGAACGAAAATTAACACGATTGACCAACCTAACAGTACATCAATCAACACGCGAGCCAAACGCTGAACAAATACGGAATTCCAACGCCCAAGGGTTGGAAGATCGAAAACGAGACTAATTTCCCGAACTTAAGGGAATTACGAAGGAGTCTGAACATTCAACAATCACGAGATGAGATCAACAAAAACCGAAAAATCAAACGATCGAACCACAACGGTCGAGACAACAAAAACGAACAATCATGTTCGAATCACGAAGACCAATAAAATTCAAACAACAACTCCAAAGGTTCATATCTCGACTCGAGACAATATATGATCCTGTGAAAACAACAGGATGTGCATTCACATAAGATCCACATGAAGGGAATAGCAATTGAAAAGTCACAACGACAAACGAGTTATTCCGAAACAATACCACACTCGTTCGATCAACAAAAGCAAGGGGCTGGACAGGCTCAGAAAATGTCAGCGAACATAAACGAGTCGACAGAGTCGAAAATACAGAAGTTTAAAATCCAATCCACTTCGAATAAAAGAACTAGTAAAACCAAAAGATGTTACTTCCGAACAAGGTTCACAAGAATCGAACCGAACTCGGAAAAGTCACAGCGATAACCAGATCGACCCAAAACAAGATCACAGCTCGTTCAAACGATGAAACCGAAATACAGAACAAGTTCAGAAAATATCAACGAACACGAGCGAGTCAGTAGACTTGAGAAAGAGAAAATGCAGAAGCCAAAAATAATACGGGTATTATATTCGACCTCTTCTAAAAGAAGTGTCGTCCCCGAAACTCACAACAACGAAATCAAGGTGACGACACAACAAGCAACCGACAGAAACATCCTTCGAAGGCCTCTCAAAGCCGATTCTGATAACTGTGCTGAAGCGCGAACTCCGAAAGTCTCGGTAGCCAATTTGCAAAACTGAATTCGGTGTCCCTCGAGTCCACACTTGAAATGTGTTACCGACGAGAAGGACAATTTGCATGTGCATGCCCCGGCACATCACGGTTGAAACGCCTCGGCTCGGCATACCGAAAATACAAATGCTAGATACAATGGGACATAACGTCGCAAAACAACATAGCGGAGATGCCAACTCAGCACAACAAAGAATCATAACACATATCATATACAACGATTACTATCGTAAAGTAATACACACACAAACACTACAGCAATGACGGTATCGTTCGGCGACCTTAACGGCCCGAACAATAACCATCACATAATTACAAACATCATGAAACAATCACAGATGTACACAATCATATAAACCCAAGCTCTAACAGCTCGCACATGTGCGATAACACACAAGCCACCATGAAATGACAACATTAAAGATCGTCATCACACCTTCCACAAAGGGCTAACAAAACATATGCGTGTCAAAGACTCAACACTCACGCCACCAATTCAATCACAAATCGGGGTTAACACCGTAACGAAAGTTCGAAAACCATACATGCATTTCCGGTCCGCAAACAGGAATGATAGGTTTTTAAAATGAAAACTACCTTTTAAAAACATTTGGAAACACCAGTTGATCTTGAGTATCATTTTACAAAAAGTTGAACAAACATCATTTTCGAGACTTTGAAAATCATCTTGCGTTTGAACAAAAATGAGGACATTTTTCTTTTGGTGAAAAACTTTCAGAAATATTTGACCCTCGGGTCTAAGTAAAAGTGTTTATAAAACATTGAAAATATCTCAAAACATTTTGGGTCCTCGAGGTAGAAGAATTTTGAAACATATTGTGGCACCTTGGATGTACCACGAGAAAATAATTCATTTTAAAAGCACGTCTCGAAATTTATTTTCTAAGATACTCAAGGTTTTCAAAGATAATTCAATGGGCTAGAATGCCCAAAAATTTCAGGTAATTACACGGATCATTATAGCGCCGTGGGTCCCGCGCCGGAACCCAACAGACTAAAAACCATTTACAAAAATTCCAAAAAGGCCGATGACGGTAATGTTTCAAAAACTCACAAAAGCCATTTACAACATGCTAAATACCGTCATAAGAATTTCGCCAAAACAATCAAGGCCATAATGCCAAAAACTCGTTTAAGGGAATCAGTTTTCGAAATAAAACTCAGTCGGTAAAATACCGAAAGCCATTACAAAAGAACTCATGCAGCGGATAATAGAAATACAGTCCAACATGCACAATCCAGCAACACTACTCCTCATATGAATGAAATACGAGAGTCACATGAACACATCACGAAACCGAGAATCTACATAAAGATTTCATCACTTAACACATAATCATACCAGCAACTTGTGTCACACGAGGCACAACACAAAGGAGGGAGACTTACAGCCACAGGTCGCACGAAGATGATGATCGCCCCACGATACTAATCACGACCAACAAACTCAGACGACGCGTCGCGACACGACTCAGTCAGACAAAATCCGACGAGACAAAACTCAACAGACCCTACTTGACCCGACAGCCTAGGTTTACACAACCTAATCTCCGATACCATTTATGTAACACCCCCAATCTACTCAGGGATATTACACGCCGTAGACCCTCTCCTAGAGGATCTACCAGGCTGATAACTAAAATCAAACATCTAAAAATCGCCTTTAAGGCTAAAATGACTCAGTAGACCGATTTGGCCTTTCAATAATAACATACAACTCAATAACATACCCACGCAGGGGTCAAAATATTATAAACTCCCATACAACGGGGAAAAGATACTGCAGCGGAAAAGAAAATACAACTAGACCAATACGACATCAACGGATCATCGTGTGATTAGTATCATTCATCTTTCATCATCCTTCATGCCGACCCTATGATATGCGCCAAAACCTGAATGCAATACAGACATCCACCCCCCGAATACTCGGGGGTTAGCAAAACTCCACTGTTTCACTAGTGCAAGAACAAAGTGCAAATACGAGCCATACAATACAAGTTCCAGGAACAATAATAACCAGGAATCCTCAAAGATCTAAACGTAACGAAAAGTACTTCCCGAGGCAAGAGTTTGGTAAAACATTCTAAAACCGAAAGGTCGGAATTCAAGGGAAAACAATTTATAAAATGGTTTACAATGCCATCGAGAGTTTTAATAGAAAACAATTTAGGATTACCAAATCCTTCTCTTTCCAAAATCAACAGGGTCACAGCCCAAAGGTTTTGTTTTCGCAATTAGAAAAACCAACAACAATTCACAGGGTTAAAAACCCACGTCACGTGTCCTCGACGGACAGAAAATCAATACAATATAATCGCCCAAGATACGCAAATCTTGGTCACAAAAATGCAACACCAACTCGTGAAGTTTTACTCGTGAATCCAGGGCGAGTACCATTGGATTTCCTCCGTGGCCCCGTCAAACCCTCCCGAGGTGAGCAAAATACATTCACAAAACATACACACCACTCGTGAAGTTTTACTCGTGAATCCAGGACGAGTACCATTGGATTCCCTCCGTGGCCCCTTCGAACCCTCCCGAGGTGAGCAAAATACATTCACAAAACATACACACCACTCGTGAAGTTTTACTCGTGAATCCAGGGCGAGTACCATTGGATTACCTCCGTGGCCCCGTCGAACCCTCCCAAGGTGAGCAAAATACATTCACAAAACATACACACCACTCGTGAATCCAGGGCGAGTACCATTGGATTCCCTCCGTGGCCCCGTCAGACCCTCCCGAGGTGAGCGAAATGTATTCACAAATCACACAATCAACATGTCACACCAAGGTTATCCAAGCAATTTACCCAAATGCAACAAACACAAATCACGACACCATTGTCAAATCACAACGTACCAAAATGAGATAATATACGCATATATATTATCAAAGCACAACAACAACATCAAGCATATTCATAGGGTTCACTTAACCGTTCACGAGACACAACATTCACAAAACACACGCGTTTTAAAAGTGGGCCTTTAACGAGGCTAAACCAAATATTTTGAAAGTTCAAATCAAACGATCAAACAAACACAAAGAGACGATCACTAATTATCATATTCACAAAACAAGAATTGTATGGACAAGGTACTTGCCTCGAATAATCACAAATGCGAAGAATCGACCGAAGTAGGTTGGCACGAACCGACCACGAACCCGCCGACTCTACCGAACGCTAACCCACGACAATAAACTATGGACAACAATAACAACAATGAAAATGAATTCCATAGCACGACTTAAAGCCGTTGAATTCAAAGAACGAATGACGAAAGTTTAAGTGTTTTCCCTAAAATGACCAAGAACACGATTCGTCCCGTCAAAACACGAAAATGGAATTCCAAATCGAAATATGGATATACAATCCATAGGATATGTTTAACAACATAATTTAACAACAATCGATCCATAAAAAATGGATGGAAAACGAGATCAAGAACAAATCCCCCAAAAAGTCGATTCGAAGGAAATCAAAAAATATACTTCGATTCGACGAAGAACAATGGATTAAACAATGTTAAACACAAGAATACTACCAAGATTAATCATACCCATCATAAAATAATTAAGAATACGGAACGAATCGGACAAAATTGCAAAAAACCCAAAATTCAAGAAACTAGGGTTCTGGGAAGAGATTACCTTGATTCGCTGGATCAAAGGATGATATAGGATGATCAATCAATGATATGAACTCAAGAACTTCGTGAATTTGTTGTTTGACAACATGTCTCCATGCCCAAGAAGTCTCCAGCCGCGGAAGAGGAAGAACGAAGTGAGAAAAATAGTGAAGAAAACGTCTGCCCGGACATATATACTGCCCAGCGACGCACGAGTAGGCATGCACGAGCGGCCGGTCGTGCGCCTGGTCGTGCGCGCCCACTGTCAGCCAACTGCCGGGATGCACGAGCACCGGGCACGAGCACTTGATCGTGCGTGTGCAGTCAGGGCCGCATGAGCACCGGGTCGTGCGCGCAGCTCGTGCGCCACGCTCGTGCGCGCCTGGCAGGTCCCTGCTGCACGTGGCCGGCCAATGCCTAGCCGCCAAGACTCGACGACTCGAATTCCCGAAAACGCACGAAACGAACACAACGAAATGCTCTCGGACAACAACATCGATCCGAAAAGAAATACCATGCAACAATTAATCGCACGCGACTATGAAAAGGGTCGAAACAATAAATACGAATGAGGATACCCACAACTTTGGGTAAATTACAAAATGGCCCAAAATGCCCGAAAATCACGATACGTTATCGAATAACCAAACCGAAGTTCACAACACGTCTAACAATGTTAAACGGACTTACGGGAAACTCGAAACAGCAGTGTCGAATGGAATTCGCAAGAATCGAACTCAAGTGCGGAAAAGTCGCCAAAGAGCACGGAACTCAACAAAACGACACCGAAAGGAACTCGAATGACAAAAAGTGTAGAATTAATCATTCTCGGAATGACGAAACGGTCATGATAGAGTCGTCAAAATGGACTTTCGCCAAAAAAAAGAAATTACCGGAAATCGAAATTACGGGTATTACAACGACTCCGAGATGAGATAGAATATTTTGCGTGAGGCCCATACTACACCCTACTCCATTCATCCTGGTTCAAGTAAGATGTACAAAGACCTGAGACGAAATTTCTGGTGGAGTGATATGAAGGAGGAGGCCGCACAATTTTTAGAGAGATGTTTGACTTGTCAACAGGTCAAAATCGAACATCAGCGACCGGCCGTGTTGTTGCAGTCACTTCCAGTTCCGAAATGGAAATGGGAAGATATATCGATGGATTTCATTACGAGTTTTCCGAGATCGAGGTCGGGCATGAATATGGTCTGGGTGATTGTTGATCGTCTTACCAAGTCGGCACATTTTCTGGGCATCAAGGACACTTGGGGCCCGGAGAAGTTGGCTCATGTTTTTATCGCGTAGATTATAAGGCTTCACGGTACTCCAAAGTCTATTGTTTCGGATCGTGATGCCCGTTTTGTATCGCATTTTTGGCAAGCGGTGCATAAGGCGTTGGGTACTCGTTTGCGTTTGAGTACCTCTTTTCATCCTCAGTCAGATGGACAGTCGGAACGCACTATCCAGACATTCGAGGATATGTTGCATGCTTGTGCTCTCGATTGGAGCAATGACTGGGAGGAGCATTTGCCATTGATTGAATTCACGTACAACAATAGTTGGCACGCTTCGATTCAGATGGCACCGTATGAGGCACTTTATGGGCGGCGTTGTCGATCACCGATTTGTTGGAATGAGGTGTCCGATATGGTCGGGACCGAGCCGGATATCGTTCTAGAGACGAGGCGGAAGATAGAATTAATTCGAGAATGGATGTTGACTGCCCAGAGTCGACAAAAGTCATATGCCGATGTCCGTCGTCGACCTTTGGAATTCGAGGTGGGATACCACGTTTTGCTAAAGGTGTCGCCGACGAGGGGAGTTTTCCATTTCGGGAAAAAGGGGAAGTTGAGTCCGAGATTTATTGGGCCCTGCCAGATTCTCGAGCGAGTCAGTGGGTTGGCATACCGTTTGGCGTAACCCCCGGCCCTGAGTCATGTTCATAGCGTTTTTCATGTTTCCCAGCTGAGGAAATATGTCTCGGATCCTAGTCACGTCATCGATTATGGTGAGATTGATGTCGCCGAGGATATTACTTTCGAGGAGCATCCTTTGAGGATTTTGGAGCATCGTGAGAAGCGACTGAGGCATAAGAACATCCCTTTGGTCAAGGTGCAGTGGTCGAGACATGGTGTCGAGGAGGCAACTTGGGAAACCGAGGATAGCATGCGTGCTAGGTACCCCGAGTTGTTTGTTTCTAAAGTTTCGGGATGAAACTTATTTTTAGTGGGGTATAATGTAATATCCGCATTTTTCTTTTCCCGGTATTTTCATTTTTCGGTGTATTTCTCGTTTATAGTGACCCTCGTGTATTTTTCAGTGTATTTCTTCCATCATCTATTGATCTGATTCTCGTAATTGTTGTTCGGAACCGCCATACGGGGTTGCCGTAGATCCATTGTATGTTATCATACGTATTGTGTTGTTCCGTTTGATGCTTCATTCGTGTTTCGGTGTTTCGGACCATCGTTACCCTATGCCTAACGCGCGCTAATGTTACTTCATGGCGCGCGCTAATCATCCTTCAGTAGCGCATGCTACGTTTGTTTAGTAGCGCGCGCTAGCGAGTCTGTCCAGTACTGGACAGTTTGCTACTGGACTTGGTCAGGTGACCAGGTAGCGCACGCTATGTCCGATAGCGCGTGCTACCGATATGCTTTTAGCGCACGCTACGTTTTGCCGATAGCGCGCGCTAACTGGGTCAGGTGAGTACTGGAAGTTCACTTCTGGACTCGGCAGATTTCCAGGTAGCGCACGCTATGGCCGATAGCGCGCGCTACCGAGAGGCCATTAGCGTACGCTACGTTTCGGGTAGCGCAGTTTAACGGCCCAGGAATCTGGTTACTGGACTGGGACGTTAACTTCTGGACTGGAGTTTTGTCCCGTTAGCGCACGCTAACTTCTGAAGATTAGCATGCGCTAACACTACCTGGCTATATAAACCAGGGAGTTGACCAGGATGTACGTCTTTTCTCATTTCTTCTCCCTCTCCGCGACTTTGGCGATTTGGGCGATTTTCTTGGCGATATCTTCCTCCAATCATCTCAACCATCATCTTCTTTGAGTTCTTGGTGTATAATAACAACATCAACACGAATCTTTCATCCTAATCCAAGGTAAATCTTCTAAGAACCCTACTTTTGAGTAAATTGGGAGTTTTCGGGTTTTTCTTCGATTCGTTTCATATGATTGATTAATTCATGTTGAATATGATTAATCTTACTGGTATTCTTGTTTTCCCTACGGGTTCGTGGTATATTTCGTGGTTGTTGCGTATTCGAGAGGGTTCGGTTGTGTTCTGCCCTTGTCATTGTTTTTATACGAATATACATGAATCGTAGGCGGGTTTTCGGGTGTATTCCATTTCCGTATTCGTTTAGAGTTGGTTGTGATTATGTTCTTCGAATTGTTAGGTTCGGTTCCGTTGGTTCCTAGCGTTCGTCGGTGATTTTCCCTCCCGTTCGTGTTACCGTCTATTAATCGAGGCAAGTACCTTTATGAACTTACTATCGTAACGTAGTAGTATTGCATGAGAATTGTGTGTGTGTGTGTATGCTCACTATGGGTTAGACCCGACAGGGTCTCGGTAGGGGTCCACGGAGGGGTGGATCCGCGAGCTTGCTTTTAACCACTATGGGTTAGATCCGACGGGGTCTCGGTAGGGGTCCACGGTGTAACACCCCCAATCCGCTCAGGGATATTACACGCCGTAGAACCCTTCCTCAAGGATCTACCAGGCTGGTAACAACATATAACAACTCAACCATGCCTTTAAGGCTAAAATGACTCAGGAGACCGACTTGGTCTTTCAATAAATACATACAGCTCAAATACAAATCATGCCCACGCAGGGGTCAAAATACAACCCCACCCGTGCAACGGAAAAAATATAGCAGCGGAAAATAAAGTACAACTGAACCAATAATCAATATACGGTTCCTCATGTGATTAGTATCGATCATCTTTCATCATCCTTCGTGCCGACCCTGTGTTATGCTCCAAAACCTGAATGCAAAAATAGACATTCACCCCCCGAATACTCGGGGGTTAGCAAAACTCCACTGTTTTGCTAGTGCAAGTACAAGTGCAAAAATACGAGTCATACAATTCACATTACACGAATGATAATAATTCGGAATCCTCAAAGATTCAAATATAACAAGATGAACACTTCCCGAGGCAAGAGTTTGAGAAAAAAATTTCAAAATCGAAAGATCACAAATCAATGAAAATAATTTATAAAACGGTTTAGAATGCCATCGAGAGTTTTAATATAAAAACAATTTAGGATTATCAAATCCTACTTTCCAAAACCCAAAAGACGAAAGGAGTCACCACCCCAAAGGTTTACTTTCCGTAAAAATGACCTTTACAAAAACCGTTGGGATTTTAGCCCCAAATCCGTAAAATGACCTTTACCAAACCGTTGGGATTTTAGCCCCAATCTCATCAACTCACAATACACGAGAACGACAACAAGGTTCGTATTCCAACATCAAAATCCACAATTAAAGGATTTAACACAAACAACAAAATACTCTAGTGCCATCCTAGCCAAGTAGGCCAAATGAACAACTTACCTCTTACACACTTAGTCAATGCATGCAATCATGAAAACCGTTCAAAAGCACTCATTTCCGGAAATGCCATAGTCAAATCACATTTGTAAAATGCACCACAATTAACCGTGGATCCACCCCTCCGTGGACCCCTACCGAGACCCCGTCGGATCTAACCCATAGTGGTTAAAAGCAAGCTCGCGGATCCACCCCTCCGTGGATCCCTACCGAGACCCCGTCGGATCTAATCCATAGTGAGCATACACACACACGTTACTCATGCAATACTAATATGCTAAGAATGTAAGTTCATCAAGAATACTTACTAGAGATGGCCACTAATCCGACACCATTATCAAACTCTTCAAAAACACAATAACAAGATTAAATACGGAATACACGATTCCATAACTTTAAACAACAGGGAGATCATCAAAGCCTTCAACGTTCAAAATGATCAAATCATAATCAATTCCCAAACACACCGTTCATAAAACACACACGTGTTTTGAAAGAGAGCCTTTAACGAGGCCAAACTGAAATCTTTTGAAACTTAATTTCAAACAACCAAACAAACACACCAAGACGATCACCGATCATCATATCCATAAAATAAGAAAAGTATGGGCAAGGTACTTGCCTCGAATAAGAATAACGCGAAGAATCGACCGAAGTAGGTTGACACAAACCGACTACGAACCCGCCGACTCCACCGATCGCCAACTCGCGTTCATAAACTACGAAGGACAATAACAACAATGAAATGGATTCCCTAACACGACTTAAAGCCGTTGAATTCAAAGAACGAATGACGAAAGTTCAAGCGTTTCCACCAAAACGGCCAAGAACACGATTTGTTCCGTCAAAACCCTAAAACGGAATTCCAAGTTGAAATATGGATATACAATCCATAGAATTTGTTTAACAACATCATTTAACCATAATCGATCCATCAAAAACGGATGAAAAACGAGATCGAGGACAAATCCCCCAAAAAGTCGATTCGAAGGAAATCAAGAAATATACTTCGATTCGACGAAGAACAATGGATTAAATGATGTTAAACACAAGAATACTACCAAGATTAATCATACCCATCATGAATTAATCAACAACACGGAACGAATCGGACAAAAATGCAAAAACCCCCAAATTCACGAAATTAGGGTTCTAAGGAAGATTACCTTGATTCGCTAGATCAAAGGATGATAACGGATGATTGATTGATGTTATGAACTCAAGAACTTTATGGATTTGTTGTTAAACAACATGGCTTCGCCACCCTCGAATCGCCAGCCGCGGATAGAAGAGGAAGGAAGTGAAAAATGAATGAAAATGTGACTGCTCTGTCACATTTATACTGTGCCGGAACTAGCGTGCGCTAGCCTTCCCGGACTAGCGTGCGCTATCGGCCGAGTACCCTCGGCCAGGGCCCGCACGACTCGGCACCACCGACCAAACCTGCCGACCGTGACCTGTCCGCCCGCCTCCCGCTAGCGTGCGCTACGGCAGGAAGCTTGCGCGCGCTAGCCGACCTGTCCAGTAGCCTCTGGACTAAACAGCTCGCCCTGGTAACGTACGCTAGTCGGCCAACAACGTGCGCTACCCCTGCTGGTTAGCGTGCGCTACGACCGACAGTAGCGTGTGCTACCTGCCGATCCTAACCGAGTCCAGAACCCCAGGACTCCACTGCCCAGTCCCGATAGCGTGCATTAGGCCAGCCGGTAGCGTGCGCTACACCTGCCGGTTAGCGCGCGCAGCCTTCCGGCCGTAGCGTGCGCTACGCCGGTTCCTGCCGCACCCGTCCGGCCGATGCCCGCAATCGTCCGGCAGTCCCGCAACCGTCCGGCCAGTGCTCGAACACCAGGGCTCGACTACTCGATTTCCGAAAACGTACGGAACGAACACGACGAAAAGTTCGCGGACAACATCAACGACCCGAAATGAAAACATAATACCATAATTAATCATACGCGGCCAAGAAACGGGTCGAGACAACAATTACAGATACGGATACCCGTAACTTTGGGTAAATTACAAAATGGCCCAAAACGCCCGAAAATCACGATACATGATCGAATAACCAAACCAAAGTTCACAACACGTCTAACAAAGTTAAACGGACTTACGGGAAACTCGAAACAGCAGTTTCGAACGAGATTCGCAAGAATCAAACTCAAGCACGGAAAAGTCGCTAAAAAGCACGGAACTCAACAAAACGACACCGAAACGAACTCGGATGTCAAAAATTGCAGAATTAATCATTCTCAAAATGACGAAACGGTCATGAGCGAGTCGTCAAAACGGACTTCCGCTGAAAAAAAAAAGAAATTACCAGAAATAGAAAATTGCGGATATTACATTCTACCCTCCTTAAAAGAAGTTTCGTCCCGAAACTTAAAATAAGTAGGGAGAAGCAATATCCCCTGCCAGGAAAACTCGACGAGATACGCAAAAACCGAAAACTCACGCCCGATGGCGAAACGCTGCATGAAACGCAAAGAGACATACGGCGTGAAAACACGCTCCACGACGACCAACACAACGTCGCTGTTAGGAATATAATAAAACCAATAAATGACAAGCGTCATCAAATGGATAATATAGTCAAGTCAATTATCCAAACAATCACAAAACACAACGAACGAAAATCAATATGATTGACCGACCCAACGGTACATCAATCAAAACGCGAGCCAATCGCTGAACAAATACGGAATTCCACCGCCCAAGGGTTGGAAGATCGAAAACGAGACTAATTTCCCGAACTTAAGGGAATTACGAAGGATCCTGAACGCTCAACGATCACGAAACGAGAACAAAAACCGAACAAACAAACGATCGAGACAACAAAAATCGAACAATCATGTCCGAAACACGAAGGATAATAAAATTCAAACAACAATTCCCAGGATGATCTGGTGAGAACAAAAAGACATGCATACCCATAAGATCCACAGGAAAGTGAATAGCGATTGAAAAGTCACAACGACAAACGAGTGATTCTGAAACAATACCACACTCGTTCGATCAACAAAAGCAAGGGGCAGGACAAGCTCAGAAATGTCAACGAACATAAATGAGTCGACAGAGTCGAAAACACAAGAGTTCCAAATCCGATCCACTTCGAATAAAAGAACTAATAGAACCAGATGATGTCACTCCTGAACAAGGTTCACAAGAATCGAACTGAACCCGAAAAAGTCACATCGATAACCAGATCGACCCACAACAAGATCACAACTCGTTCGTACGATGAAACCGAAATACAGAACAAGTTCATAAAGTATCAACGAACATGAGCGAATCGATAGACTGGAGAAAGAGAAAATACAGAAGTCAAAATAGTACGGATATTACCTCCGACCTCGTCCACGAAATTCACAAAAACAGGAGCAAGGTAACAAGACATTAAACAACCGACACATAACAGAACCATCACCGATGCACACGGTCATACCAAACCAAGCTCTAACAGCTCGCACATGCGCGACAACGCAAAAATCACTACGAGGCGACAATATTCAATACCAACATCCCACCTCTCACAGAGGGCTAACACAACAAATGTGTGGAAAACGACTCAACGCTCACACCGCCAATTCAATCATACTCGGGAGCAAACATCAAAATGACAATACGAACATCATACATACATACCCAGCCGTCAAATGGGAATGGATAGGTTTTAAAAACGAAAACCTCATTTTGAAAATAATTTAGAAGAACACCGGTTGATCTTGAGTATCACCTTTCAAAAAAAAGTACAAACGTGAAACATCGTTATCGAGACTTTGGAGAACCATTTTGCATTTGATAAAAAAATGAGGACACTTTCTCTTAGTGAAAACTTTCATAATATTCGACCCTCGGGTCTAAATAAAAGTGTTTCTAAAACATTGAAAATATCTCAAAGCATTTTGGTCCTCGAAGTAGAAATTTTTTGAAATATATTGTGGCATCTTGGATGTACCACAAGAAAATAACTCATTTGAAAAGTATGTCTCGAGATTTCTTTTTCTAAGATACTCAAGGTTTTCAAAAATCCAATAGGCCAGAATGCCCAAAACTCACACATATCGACGTTCACTAAAACAACTCCTAGTACACGCATCAAAACATTTAAAATCAAGACAATACATGTCTTTAAACGGAAATAAACGATAAAATACCACATTCAGAACAAAACCACTGACCCCATTCGAGGCCTCTAAGGATCCTCCCGCACTGGCTAGTGAACAAGTCGAACGTGTATAAGCACAAAGCTTCCACAAGTGAACTTGTAAAACGTGCAAATCGATTCGAAAATCATCAGCAACGGACAAAAACAACAATAAAAAGACATCACAAGCGACGACACTCCTCGTATAAATCAAATACGAGAGTCGATTAAATACATATCGTGAAATCAAAATCCACATAAGGATTCCACCACTTAACGAATAATCATAAAAATAGCTTGTGTCACACGAGGCACAACACAAATAAGGGAGACTTACTTCCACAGGTCACACGAAGATGATGATCGCCCCACGATACTAATCACGACCAACAAACTTAAACGACGCATTGCGACACGACTCAGTCAGATAAAATCCGACGAAACAAGACTCAAACAACACGACTTGACCCGACAGCCTAGGTTTCCACAACCTAAGCTCCGATACCATTTATGTAACACCCCCAATCCGCTCAGGGATATTACACGCCGTAGAACCCTTCCTCAAGGATCTACCAGGCTGGTAACAACATATAACAACTCAACCATGCCTTTAAGGCTAAAATGACTCAGGAGACCGACTTGGTCTTTCAATAAATACATACAGCTCAAATACAAATCATGCCCACGCAGGGGTCAAAATACAACCACACCCGTGCAACGGGAAAAATATAGCAGCGAAAAATAAAGTACAACTGAACCAATAATCAATATACGGTTTCTCATGTGATTAGTATCGATCATCTTTCATCATCCTTCGTGCCGACCCTGTGTTATGCTCCAAAACCTGAATGCAAAAATAGACATCCACCCCCCGAATACTCGGGGGTTAGCAAAACTCCACTGTTTTGCTAGTGCAAGTACAAGTGCAAAAATACGAGTCATACAATTCACATTCCACGAACGATAATAATTCGGAATCCTCAAAGATTCAAATACAACAAGATGAACACTTCCCGAGGCAAGAGTTTGAGAAAACATTTCAAAATCGAAAGATCACAAATCAATGGAAATAATTTATAAAACGGTTTAGAATGCCATCGAGAGTTTTAATAGAAAAACAATTTAGGATTATCAAATCCTACTTTCCAAAACCCAAAAGACGAAAGGGGTCACCGCCCCAAAGGTTTACTTTCCGTAAAAATGACCTTTACAAAAACCGTTGGGATTTTAGCCCCAAATCCGTAAAATGACCTTTACCAAACCGTTGGGATTTTAGCCCCAATCTCATCAACTCACAATACACGAGAACGACAACAAGGTTCGTATTCCAACATCAAAATCCACAATGAAAGGATTTAACACAAACAACAAAATACTCTAGTGCCATCCTAGCCAAGTAGGCCAAACGAACAACTTACCTCTTACACACTTAGTCAATGCATGCAATCATGAAAACCGTTCAAAAGCACTCATTTCCGGAAATGCCATAGTCAAATCACATTTGTAAAATGCACCAAAATTAACCGTGGATCCACCCCTCCGTGGACCCCTACCGAGACCCCGTCGGATCTAACCCATAGTGGTTAAAAGCAAGCTCGCGGATCCACTCCTCCGTGGACCCCTACCGAGACCCCGTCGGATCTAACCCATAGTGAGCATACATACACACACACGTTACTCATGCAATACTAATATGCTAAGAATATAAGTTCATCAAGAATACTTACTAGAGATGGCCACTAATCCGACACCATTATCAAACTCTTCAAAAACACAATAACAAGATTAAATACGGAATACACAATTCCATAACTTTAAACAACAGGGAGATCATCAAAGCCTTCAATGTTCAAAATGATCAAATCATAATCAATTCCCAAACACACCGTTCACAAAACACACACGTGTTTTGAAAGAGAGCCTTTAACGAGGCCAAACTGAAATCTTTTGAAACTTCATTTCAAACAACCAAACAAACACACCAAGACGATCACCGATCATCATATCCATAAAATAAGAAAAGTATGGGCAAGGTACTTGCCTCGAATAAGAACAACGCGAAGAATCGACCGAAGTAGGTTGACACGAACCGACTACGAACCCGCCGACTCCACCGATCGCCAACGCGCGTTCATAAACAACGAAGGACAATAACAACAATGAAATGGATTCCCTAACACGACTTAAAGCCGTTGAATTCAAAGAACGAATGACGAAAGTTCAAGCGTTTCCCCCAAAAGGCCAAGAACACGATTCGTTCCGTCAAAACCCGAAAACGGAATTCCAAGTTGAAATATGGATATACAATCCATAGAATATGTTTAACAACATCATTTAACCATAATCGATCCATCAAAAACGGATGAAAAACGAGATCGAGGACAAATCCCCCAAAAATTCGATTCGAAGGAAATCAAGAAATATACTTCGATTCGACGAAGAACAATGGATTAAATGATGTTAAACACAATAATAATACCAAGATTAATCATAACCATCATGAATTAATCAACAACACGGAACTAATCGGACAAAAATGCAAAAACCCCCAAATTCACGAAATTAGGGTTCTAAGGAAGATTACCTTGATTCGCTGGATCAAAGGATGATAACGGATGATTGATTGATGTTATGAACTCAAGAACTTCATGGATTTGTTGTTAAACAACATGGCTTCGCCACCCTTGAATCGCCAGCCGCGGATAGAAGAGGAAGGAAGTGAAAAATGAATGAAAATGTGACTGCTCTGTCACATTTATACTGTGCCGGAACTACCGTGCGCTAGCCTTCCCGGACTAGCGTGCACTATCGGCCGGTATCGGCCGAGCACCCTCGGCCAGGGCCTGCAAGACCCGGCACTACCGACCAAACCTGCCGACCGTGACCTGTCCGCCCGACTCCCGCTAGCGTGCGCTACGGCCGGAAGCCTGCGCGCGTTAGCCGACCTGTCCAGTAGCCTCTGGACTAAACAGCTCGCCCTCGTAACGTACGCTAGTCGGCCGACAGCGTGCGCTACCCCTGCCGGTTAGCGTGCGCTACGACCGACAGTAGCGTGCGCTACCTGCCGATCTTAACCGAGTCCAGGACCCCAGGACTCCACTGCCCAATCCCGATAGCGTGCCTTAGGCCAGCCGGTAGCGTGCGCTACACCTGCCGGTTAGCGCGCAGCCTTCCGGCCGTAGCGTGCGCTACGCCGGTTCCTGCCTCACCCGTCCGGCCGGTGCCCGCAATCGTCCGGCCAGTCCCGCAATCGTCCGGCCAGTGCTCGAACACCAGGGCTCGACGACTCGATTTCCGAAAACGTACGGAACGAACATGACGAAAAGTTCGCGGACAACATCAACGACCCGAAATGAAGACATAATACCATAATTAATCATACACGGCCAAGAAACGGGTCGAGACAACAATTACAGATACGGATACCCGTAACTTTGGGTAAATTACAAAATGACCCAAAACGCCCGAAAATCACGATACGTGATCGAATAACCAAACTGAAGTTCACAACACGTCTAACAAAGTTAAACGGACTTACGGGAAACTCGAAACAGCAGTTTCGAACGAGATTCGCAAGAATCGAACTCAAGCGCGGAAAAGTCGCTAAAAAGAACGGAACTCAACAAAATGACACCGAAACGAACTCGGATGTCAAAAAGTGCAGAATTAATCATTCTCAGAATGACGAAACGGTCATGAGTGAGTCGTCAAAACGGACTTCCGCTGAAAAAAAAGAAATTACCAGAAATCGAAAATTGCGGATATTACACACGGGGGGTGGATCCACGGTTAATTGTGGTGCGTTTTACAAATGTGTTTTGGATTATGGCATTTCTGGAAATGTGTGTTTCAACCGATGTTTTCTTTATTGCATGCTTTGACTATATGTATAAGATGTAAGTTATTCATTTGGTTACTTGTACTCGCGTAATTGCTAACCTCTCTGGGGGACCCGTTTTGGGGAAATTCGTTTTATGAATTTCAGGTCAGTTTCATCAAGACGAACGGGCGCTGGACCAGTATGCGGATGATGGCCGTGCATGATGATTGTGCACGAGTGGTGTCTTATTGTCTTCTATCTTTTTACCATTTGTGGGTTTGTAAACTAATAGAAGTACTCGAGTACTTAAGAGTTCTTGTTTGTCCGGATTGTATCCTTGTCTATTGTGTTCGTGTCGGATGATCGTATTGTGTTTGACCGGTTTAACCAGGTGGATTATTTTGTTTTGCGTCCTTATGACGAGGTGTTATTTTGTTATTTCCGCGAGTCGATGAGTATGATGGTTGTTTAGCCTGGTGGGTCCCATATAGGGATTCACGGCGATGTAATATACCTCAAATATCTTTGGGGTGTTTCATTGGCTTCAATAATGAATCTAATGTCAAATGGTATGCTTTTATTCATAAGCAACCTTATCCTTTCAAGTCTTGTCTTGTAAATTTTTAAAATTTCTTTTTTACTAAGAAAGGAAAATCTCTTTTCAATACTATTCAAAGTTTCTTCCATGATAAAAAAATAAAATAAAAATAAAAGAAGAAAATATCTACAAATATCAGTTGTTGTGGGAAACTGAAAAATCAGACTTTAATAGTCACGGAGTACCGTTATCCGCCACTTGACCGGAAAAACACAATTGAGTACTAAGTTACAACGTCGAGAAATTGTATCTATAACAATATTTTACAATGTAAGATTTCAAAATTAACATTAATACTTCCCCGGCAACGGCGCCAAAAACTTGACACATCTTTTGTGTAACTATCACAAGTGCACGATATCGTATCAAGTAGTAAGTGGACTTTTTGAGTCCGGTTTATCGATCCCACGAGGAAGTTAGGTTATATATTGAATTATACACTTTATCTATTTGTTATAGAGATTTAGATGAGTGAAACACACAATTTAAGAGTTTGGTTTGACAATTGCAAGGAAAATACAATAATAGTTGTCACGCCCCCAACATCGGGAAGGACGAGGGCGCGACGCATCGGTCGATCAATCAATTAAAATGCGATAATAAATAGCAGAAGCAAAATAAAGATTGGATAACATTTTAAAACAACCATCTTAGCCCGATGTACTAAGATTCGATGTGACTAAGCTGATAATCGAAATTACACTGTTCATAAGTTTGCAGCGAAAAATACCAAACGAATTAAGTACGAAGCATAACTAACTATTACAAGTTGGGATAACAACAGAAATTCTACGAACAGAAGTCCTAAATCTTGAAGACAATCTTCTATTCGGCCTCTTCCTCGAAGTCTTCTTCATCTTCTGATGTTTGCTCATTCTCTGGTTTAAAAGGGAAAATGGTGGGGTGAGACAAAAGGTCTCAGTGAGTGGGTGATCGTGTGCGGGTGTGGCTCTTTCCTTTGAATTTTTTTTAAGTGATGCATGGTTTTATCAATTATAAAAAAATAAGAACAATTACAATTATGTCGAAATTTTAGAAACAATAATCATTGTGTAGTTGTAATATTATAATCCAGTCCCCGTGGACGGATATCAAGTCAAGCAGTCAGTCAATCAGTCGATCAGTCAATTCAATTTCGAATCCTGCCGATGTGGACTTTGGATTCTAGACTCTCGTTATTACTCCTAGCAAGATAGGCCGTCGCCCCAAGATTTGGACCGTCGTCCCAAGATTTGGACCGTCGCCCCAAGATGCTGAGCCTTCGCTCTCACACTTAGCGTGTGCTTCCTTATCTCTTATCTGGGCTCGGTATGTCCTTAGTTGTGGGTCAATACCCGGATCACACCATAATCGCGATTATACCCCAAGTCTACGACCCAGGTCCCTCGGAACACTCCGTTCCTCGGTTATGGGAATAGGAAACAACGGTAGCCTTGTTCATGAACTGCAGCCACACTGCTCGATCCAAGACTCGGTCTAACCGTCCCTGACATGATTTGGGACTCTAGAGGTGGCTCCTATAGTTCAAGAGGTGGCCCCCAGATTCTAGGTCGGCACTCTGTTTCATATGGACTCAAGAGGTGGCCCCCGTCCGTCGACGTGGCACTTTGTTCCGATAGAGTTAGAGGTGGACCCGTCCGTGGCACTTTGTTTGTATAGCACTTAGTTCCCGGACAGCCACAATTATCAATTTGACGCCCTTTGGCAACTGCCTTACTAGCTTTGATAGCTGAGATTATAGGTGCTAGGTTGACTCTAGCGTCTCCAATCAATTCCACGATTGGCTTGTTAGGTTCACAAAACCTAACTATTTTAGAATGACAATCCAATTGTGCGTAGTGCTTAGATAGCCAATCCATTCCTAGGATGACGTCATAATCAAATATTGGAAGTACTACTAAATCGGCAGAGTAACAGTTACCACTGATGATCACATCACACGCATAATGAACTTTATCTGCTAGCTGACTAACTCCCATCAGGGTAGATACTTCTAGGCATAATGATAAAGATTCTAACGGTCTATCAAGTTTCTTAGAAAAGTGCGGTGCAACAAACGAATGGGATGATCCTGGATCTATAAGTATTCGTGCAAGTTGATTAGATATCAGGAGTGTACCTTCCACCACATCGTTATTCTCTGGTGCCTCCTGACCAGTCAATGCGAACACTCGAGCTGGGGCTTTTCCTTTGTTGTTTCCTAGTTTGGCTGCAATAGCTGGTTTGATTGCCGGGGTGTTCATATCTGGGCACTCTCGAATTTGATGATCTGGGTTGCCGCAACGTAGGCACTTTCCGAGCTTTCTCCAACACAACTCTGACTTATGCCCTTTCCTACCACAGTGAGTGCAAGGCGCTGTTGCTTTGTTGAGAACTGGTGCCTTCATTCCTCTCGAGCTTCCTTGAGTTCCCATCCTCTTAAACTTCTGTGGTGGTATTGATGTTGGTCGGGTGGCAGGCCTCTTGGCGTTGTTGGAGAAACAGCTTTGTTGTTGAGTTAACCTCACAGTTCCGCTCTCGATCCGGGTAGCGGCTTCCACTGCTTGGGTAAGTGTCGTCAGCTGAACAGTTAGAAGGCTCTGTTGAAGCGACTGCCTCAGTCCTCTAGTGAACTTATAGAGCTTGTCCTCCTCAGTTGTAACCAATCCCGGTGCGTATTTAGACAATCTGTTAAACTGGGCTTCATATTGAGCGACTGTCATGGTTCCTTGCTTCAAGTGATAAAACTTGTCTCGTCTAGCCTCTCTGGCTGCTGCTGACACGTACTGAGTTCGGAAGTCGGTCAGGAAGTTAGCCCATGTTCTGACACGGTTTTCTCTCGTCCAGCGTTCGTTGACATTCCTCCACCAGTCATGAGCTGCGGACTCGAGTCGGAATGCAGCCAGTGATATCCGTTGTTCATCAGTATACTGAAGGGCGTTGAAAATTCCCTCAATTCTCTCCAGCCAGAGTTCAGCTTTGATATCGTCAGGTTCCCCGTCAAAGGTCGGTGGGTTGAAACATAAGAATCTCTCCAGGGTACGATCATCAGTTTCATTATGGTTCTCGTTGTTAGAAGTCTGTTGCTGTAGGAAGTTCGTTAGTTGAGTGAGGGATTGGGCCATGGCATCGTTCTCAATTCGTCCTCGTAGAGGAGAGCGTGAGTGATCATCGCGCTGATGCTCCTCTTCACGATTCATGCGAGGACGTACGCATCTTCGGTCATCCATCTAATATAAGTTAGGGGAATGTGTTAGGATTAGCAATTTTATGTGGAGTTATCAGTAATTTATGTTGTTATGCATAATTAAGTGTACGATTGAACACTAATAGTTGATTCTGGTTAAATTTGGCTTATCCGCCTGAGCATTCATGTCGAGTTAGGAGTATTCTGATTTTCCTTGGTTAAATCTTTCTCGCCAGAGGGGTCCATAAAACTAATAAAATGAAACTAAGTCACTATCTCGCAAAATCTAATATCCAATATAAGGCTCTATTAAGCATGAATAATCATTAAGGCCGTGAACTTAATGATTCAACAAATATGCTTATACGATACTAGTGACCAAGAATAATAATACTCCATTTTTAAGAAGACAATGAAGTCTAGTGGAGTTTAAAGGAACTTCATCAATTTTGAATGAATAGTGACATGACTTTGAGAAATGGATAAGTGAAATAAACTATATCCGTTTCAAGAGTTCAATAGAAGAATTAATTCAGTCGGGAAATACCGTGGGTACTTAATAAAGTACTTAGGCCAATGACTTAGAAATTTTGAATTTGACTATGCATATTCCAAGTGAATAGCAATAGGTCGAAAGAGATCTTTAATGAGAATTGACTCGAGAAGTCTACATTAGGCCTCAATCCTATGGTTCACTTCGTCCTAGGTGGAATTCACGTCTAAGTCCGAAGAATCCTATCCTGGTTAGCCCGTTGTAAGTGTCCTTCTCACAAAGCGGGCTCCGATACCACTCCTGTCACGCCTCCAACATCGGGAAGGAGGAGGGTGCGACGCATCGGTCGATCAATCAATTAAAATGCGATAATAAATAGCGGAAGCAAAATAAAGATTGGATAACATTTTAAAACAACCATGTTAGCCCGATGTACTAAGATTCGCTGTGACTAAGCTGGTAATCGAAATTACACTGTTCATAAGTTTGCAGCGGAAAATACCAAACGAATTAAGTACAAAGCATAACTAACTATTAAAAGTTGGGATAACAACAGAAATTCTAAGAACAGAAGTCCTAAATCTTGAAGACAATCTTCTATCCGGCCTCTTCCTCGAAGTCTTCTTCATCTTCTGCTGTTTGCTCATTCTCTGGTTTAAAAGGGAAAACGGTGGGGTGAGACAAAAGGTCTCAGTGAGTGGGTGATCGTGTGCAGGTGTGGCTCTTTCCTTTGAATTTTTTTTAAGTGATGCATGGTTTTATCAATTATAAAAAAAATAAGAACAATTATAATTATGTCGAAACTTTAGAAATAATAATCATTGTGTAGTTGTAATATTATAATCCAGTCCCCGTGGATGGATATCAAGTCAAGCATTCAGTCAATCAGTCGATCAGTTAATTCAGTTTCTAATCCTGCCGATGTGGACTTTGGATTCTAGACTCTCCTTATTACTCCTAGAAAGATAGGCCGTCGCCCCAAGATTTGGATCGTCGCCCCAAGATGCTGAGCCTTCGCTCTCACACTTAGCGTGTGCTTCCTTATCTCTTATCTGGGCTCGGTATGTCCTTAGCTGTGGGTCAATACCCGGATCACACCATAATCGCGATTATACCCCAAGTCTACGACCCAGGTCCCTCGGTTTTGGGAATAGGAAAAAACGGTAGCCTTGTTCATGAACTACAGCCGCACTGCTCGATCCAAGACTCGGTTTAACCGTCCCTGACACGATTTGGGACTCTAGAGGTGGCTCCTACAGCTCAAGAGGTGGCCCTCAGATTGTAGGTCGGCATTCTGTTTCATATGGACTCAAGAGGTGGCCCCCGTCCGTCGACGTGGCACTTTGTTCCGATAGGGTTAGAGGCGGACCCGTCCGTGGCACTTTGTTTGTATAGCACTTAGTTCCCGGACAGACACATTTATCAATTTGACGCGTTTCAAAAGTATCACGTAAACGTTTGGTCAGTGAGGTTAATAGCATCTTTGATTAAGTATGAAACCAAACCAAACCAAACATACCCAGTATATCCCGCTCAGAGCAGGGTCTGGGGAGGGTAAGATGTACGCAGACCATGCCCCTACTTATTACGGTAGGGAGGCTGTTTCCGTGAAGACCCCCAGCTTAGTGCAAAGCAGAATCTTGTGTGATAAATACAAAGAAAACCATATGATTCGAAAAAGCTCCAGACCATACCTGAGCCCATGGCTTGATCCACATGGGGCTTACCTAAGCGGAATTTGGCTACTTCACTCCCGATGAACGCTGCTCTAACAAAAGAGAGGTTGGCTCTGCGCACAGCTCCCTGTCAAAATACACCACACGCAAAGATAATAGGATAAAATATACAATAAAAGTAAAAATGCAATGCTCTAGGTCAAAACTAACCGAGACAACCCAACCCTGAGGCTCTCAACTATAGCACCGCTCCCTACAAAAGAATCCACAACTCTGATATGGCGCCTCCAAGCGCACCTATCAACAGTCATGGTCTCGGAAAGGTTTAAGGCCTTCAAATCTAATCTCAGTTGCTCCTCCCAGGTCCTCCTCGGTCTGCCTCTCCTCCTCTCCCTGACAACCATTAAACTCTCGACCCTCCTCACCGGAGCAGATGCCTACCTCCTGCGGACGTGGCCAAACCATCTCAATCTCCCTTCCCTAACTTTCGCTGAAATGGGCGCCACTTCCAGCGCGTTTCTGAAAACCCCGTTCGCAATTCTATCTAACATTGTGTGACCACACGACCAACGTAAGATTCTCATTTCAGCCACTTTCAACTTGCTCTCAAGCGACTTCTTCATCGCCCAACATTCGGAGCCATACAACATTGCAGGTCGGATTGCCGCTCTATAGAATTTACCCTTCAACTTAAGAGGGACTTTCTTGTCGCACAGGACCCCTGTCGCTGCTCTCCACCTTAGACACCTCGCCTTGATGCAATGCATGACATCATCTTCACACTCACCTTCCTTCTGAATGATCGAACCCAAATACTTGAACTTATCCGTACGGGGTACGATCTGATCCACAATCATTACCTCAACATCTTCCTCGTTGGCCTCACCACTAAAGTTACACCAGAGATACTCGGTCTTAGACCAGCTCACACGCAAGCCCTGGGATTCTAACTTAGCCCTCCAAAGCTCCAACTTCGAGTTCACCTCCCTCCTCGACTCCGCCACTAACACAATGTCATCAGCAAAAAGCATGCACCACGGGATGCCATCTTAAATCCCTCGCGAAATGACGTCAAGGATTAGAGTGAAGAGAAGAGGACTTAGCATCGACCCCTGGTGCATCCCTATCTCAACCGGAAAATACTGGGTGTCACCAACTGGGGTCCTAACGCACGTCCTAGCTTGGGAGTACATGTCTTGGATCGCCCTAACGAACGGCAACGACACCCTCCTCTCTACTAGGCTCCTCCAAATAACATCGCGCGGAATGCTATCATAAGCCTTCTCTAGATCTATGAACACCATATGGAGGTCCTCGCCGCTCTCTAAACTTCTACATAAGGCGTCTGACGAGATGAATGGCCTCAGTCGTGGACCTCCCCGGCATGAAGCCAAATTGGTTCTCTGAGATCTCCACTTCTCTTCTAACCCGGCATTCCACCACTCTTTCCCAAAGTTTCATAGTATGACTGAGGAGTTTAATACCCCTATAGTTACTACAACTCTGAGCATCGCCTTTGTTCTTGAAAAAAGGCACGACAATACTATGCCTCCACTCTGTTGGCATCTTAGAGCCTTTGAGGAGGATGTTGAACAGCTCTGCTAGCCACTGAACTCCGACTTCCCCCAGACAAAGCCACATCTCAATATGGATCTGATCCGGGCCTACAACCTTAGCTCTACCCATTTTCATTAGGGCACCCTTTACTTCCTCCTTGCTGATGCTCTCACATGAACTAAACGAACGAGCAGAAGATAGACTAACTCCTTGCACCACCGAGTCACTACCTCTAGCCTCATTGAAAAGTTCGAAAAAATATCTATTCCACCGCTCCTTAATAGCCACATCGTTCACTAACACTTGACCCAAATCATCCTTAATAAACTTAACGGGACCTAGGTCGCGCCACCCCCTTTCCCTAGCTTTCGCTAGTTTCAAAATAGCATTCGCACCTTCTTTGGTGTCTAGGCGCTTGTGCATCTCCTCGTAAGCCTCACATTTAGCCTTAGCCACTGCCTTCTTAGCCTCTCTTTTCGCCACCTTCTGCGCTACAAACTTCAAGATTCTCTCCTCCCCATCACTAACCGACAAAAGCTCCTTAAATAGCGCTTGTTTTGCCTTAACCTTGTTTTGGACCTCCTCATTCCACCACCAAGCCTCCCTAGGTCCACTAGACCTGCCCGAAGAAACCCCTACCACCTTCTCGCCCACTCTCCTAATAGCATTGGCCATGCTGGTCCACATAAGGTTAGCATCGCCCGCACGCAAAAAACCTCCTTCGCGGGTTAGAGACTCCTTGAATATTGTCGCCTTCTCACCCTTCAAATCCTTCCAGAGTATCCTAGGTCTAGCTTCTCTAACCCTTCTAACAACACGACCTCTCATGGATAAATCCATAGCCAGCAGCCGGTGTTGAGAAGCGCATGCCTCGCTCCGGAATACCTTGCAGTCCACACACGCCCTAGCATCCCGACTGCACAAAAGAAGGTAGTCAATTTGCGTGTTGTGCCCCCCACTACTGAAGGTGATGAGATGCTCAGCTCTCTTCTGAAAAACAGAGTTAGCAATTACCAACTCATGCGCAGTGGCAAACTCCAACAGTGCGGAACCTCCTGCATTCCTAACACCGAAGCCGAAACCCCCATGCGCACTATGATAACCATCCACCCCCTCACCAATGTGCCCATTGAAATCGCCCCCTAAAATAATAAATTGATCGTCCGGAATACACCCGACCAACTCATGAACCGCAGCCGCGCTGCTCGATCCAAGACTCGGTCTAACCATCCCTGACACGATTTGTGACTCTAGAGGTGGCTCCTACAGCTGAAGAGGTGGCTCCCAGATTGTAGGTCGGCACTCTGTTTCATATGGACTCAAGAGGTGGCCCCCGTCTGTCGACGTGGCACTTTGTTCCGATAGGGTTAGAGGCGGACCCGTCCGTTGCACTTTGTTTGTATAGCACTTAGTTCCCGGACAGACACAGTTATCAATTTGATGCGTTTCACAAGTATCACGTAAACGTTCGGTCAGTGAGGTTAATAGCGTCTTTTGATTAAGTATGGAATATAGTTAATTTTATTTGTGGCCCGGTAATGCGGAATAGGACTCGTATATAAACTCGAAAATATTATCAATAATTTATTAATGGTCTGATGGGTTCAGATCAGATATATTAAATGGGTAGGTTCGACGAAACGAAACGAGAGTTTCGTAAATAGTTTGAAAGGACGTTTTTGCCCTTAGGTTCAAACCTAAGTGTTGGAGTATGAAACGAAGTCGGATGGTTATGAAATTTTACAAGGAAGACAAAAATAATTCCTCGACTCCAAATTTAAGGAAAATTCGGAAATTTCCAGTTTCGGGACTGGAATTTCCAGAAATTACGATGTTGCCCCAAAACTTAAGGAAATCGTTCCGAGGCATATAGATAGAGCTATGAATTTAGCTCGGAATTTAACGAAATTTTACGAGATGACTCATGATTAACCTGTAATTACAGATTTGTGAAAATTCTAGAAAATTTCGGACCTGGTCCAGAAGTTTGGAATTTTTGCATTTGGGCCCCGAAATTATTTGAAAATTACAATTTGGACTATCAAGTTTAGATATCGAACTCCGAATCGCTTGAAACTTTATGGACAGCCTATTCATGGTATAATATGTACTGTACAAGGTCCATAATGTTGTATTTTCGAAATTTTCAGTTTAGTCCTCAAACTTTGAGAAATTACAATTTATGCCCAAAAGTTCCGTTTACTCATTTCAAGTCCCGTTTTGGCCGCAAATAAATTATCCATATATCATAATAAAATCATATAACATAAGATTTCATATTTGGTAAGGTTTCAACAACACATAGAAGAAAACATATAACTTTCAAGTTATCACAAAATTGGCCCCCGACTACCAAATCGGTTGTCGTTTAAATTCGATAAATCATATTGTAACATCCCCAAAACCATATGGGAATATTACACGCCGTAGACCCTTTCCACAAGGATCTACCAGGCTAAACATCCATAAATAACCAAATGCTTGCCCGGCCAGGGTCAAACAATATAATAATACAGACCGTCTGGTCACTTACACGTGAATACACAGACCGATGAGGTCACACAACTCAATCAACAAAACTTACTTAAACGACATTACCCACACAGGGGACGAAATACAATACAGCGGAAGACTGAAATCAACTCTGACAACACAACAAAAATCAGAACAACTCTCGACTCATGATTAGTATCGTAGCTCGTCATCCTCTTGTGCCAATCCCGTGATCGCCTCGAACTGCATGTACCTGGACGCAAAACAGACATCCACCCCCCGATTACTCGGGGGTTAGTAAAACTCCACTGTTTTACTAGTGCAAGTATCAAATCATACGAAATGTAACAAGCAATTAATAATCGTGATCAAATATAATAATCAAGTATCAAATATTCCCGGGAGGTTTTCACAAGCGAAGATAAGCTCTGAAGCATTCGAAAATAAGATTATCATCTCAGGAATTTTTAGAATTTCAAAACCTTAAGACCTCAAGTCCTGATTCACAAAACCTTTCGAAAAACTTAAGGGCCTTAACCCAAAACTCGTTTCATAATTCAACAGTTTACAATACCGGAAACATTTCCATAAATCTCGTGGGGATCGGCCCAACATTCTTTCTTAAAACTTTTCCTTTAAAAACTTTGATTTGAAAAGTATCATGCTCATGACACCGTGATCCACTGTCACGTGTCTCCGTAGGTTCAACAACCCGCACGGACTACATCACGCACAATTAAACAAACATAATCAACTCCGACACCGTGATCCACTGTCACGTGTCTCCGTAGGTTCAACAACCCGCACGGACTATTAACCAAACATAACCAATTCCGACACCGTGATCCACTGTCACGTGTCTCCGTAGGCATAACAACCCGCACGGACTATATCAATCACAACAATCACACACACAGTCCTGACACCGTAGTCTACTGCCACGTGTCACCGTAAGCCCCGTCGAGCTCACCCAGTTGGACGCACTGTGTCCGAAACTCATGGTCCACTGCCATGCGTTATCGTAGGCCTCGTCAGACCAGCACGATTGGACCTCAGTACCTCACTAAGTTCTGATCCCGTAATCCACTGCCACGAATCCTCGTAGGTCCCGTCGAACCAACACGAGTGAACTTAGCGGTCATATACATATTCACATTCACATTACATACAACAATGAGCACAATTAATCAATCACCTTGATCACCACAAAATCGTACATTGCACGCACATAACACAACCTCGACACTCGCAACAACTATCATCAATCAACGACATTTAACCAACATAACACACATTCGGTACACAATACATTGCACAACCAAGTGTACAACCATCCCATATGTAATTCGCATTCCTGCACAAATGGCACAACGCCTAACACGTATACTGATATAACACTATTATCACAAAGCCTTCAAATTGTGGAAAACACAACCAACTCAAACGGAACATATTTACGAAGGCAAGCAAAGTCATCATACATCTCATACGTAATTACTAGTCGCAAGATACAAGTCGTATAGTAAGATACTTGCCTTAATAACCGCTGCCGAACGCTCCGAAGAACACGTTTCGACCGGGAAGCTCGAACCCCAAAGAAGGCAACGAACGGAAGGGTTCCGACTCGAGTTCTTCACAAGAATTCGCTCCTAAGTCACAACGATATCAATTCAATCACAATTCTACGAAAACGTATGGAACTTCCCAAGTTCTACCCATTGAAGCATTTTATCGGACACTTTGAGGGCATAGGCCAATTTAATCGATTATTCAAAGAAATACTCAAATTCGTTCCACAAAACTTCAAGGGTATTGAATGATTACGAGTTTACAATCAAGTTCTAACAATAATATGAATCTAAACGAAGCAAATCGGCCAAAACACCAAGAAACCTCAAGAACACCCAAAAACCAAAAGTTTAGGTGTTCTTACCTTCGATCCGGGTGGAAGATGATCTAAGATCCCTACTTCCAAAACATGTTGCTCTATGTCATATCCATCCAAATCCATCCATTATTGACGAAGAAACGCGAAGAAACGAAGAAAAAGGGTGAAAATGGCCGGATGACTCGGTCCAGGCCCTTAAATAGCCGACCCTGGCCGGCCGCCACGACGTAATCGGCCAAGGCCTACGACGTAATCGCCAAGGCCGACTCTCGACCGACTGCCGACATGTTACGACGAATCGAAGGTCTGTTACGCACGTATCGGCATTACGGCCGCATCGCTGCCATTACGGCCGTTACTCGGCCAGGCCTGGCCAGCCAGGCCTCGGTCGATCCGACGGTCCGAATCCCGAAACTCCGACCTGAACGTAAACCGAAAACACGATTATGAAGTACTCGCAAAGACGAATCCGAATACTAAGAGAACACCCGATTCCGACCACCCGAGGGCTCGAAATTCGACAACGAAAGTAATTACCCCAAACTTTGGGAAATTACGAAAATGGCCCAAAACGTCCGAAATACCTGATACACGATCGAAACACCAAACCGAAGCTTACAACATGAATAATAACATTAAATGAACTTCCGAGAAACTCGAAACAATAGTTTCGGGCGAGATTCGCGAGAATCGAACTCAAGTACGGAAAAGTCGTTTAAGAACACGGAACTCAACAAAACGATACCGAAACGAACTCGGATGACAAAAAGTGCAGAATTAAATATTCTCCGAATGACGAAACGGTCAAAAGCGAGTTTTCGAAACGGACCTCCGCCGAAAAATGAAAATTACCGGAAATCCGAAATTGCGGATATTACATTCTACCCTCCTTAAAAGAAGTTTCGTCCCGAAACTTAAAATAAGTAGGGAGAAGCAATATCCCAATAGGAAACCTCAACGAGATACACAAGAAACGCATAACTTTCGCCCATTGGCGAAATGTTACAAGCAATGCGAAAGAATATACAGCGTGAAAACACGCCCCACGACCACCATAACAACGCCACCGGCAATGATTCAAAACAATAAAAATCAATTAACGACGCATCACATACCACATCATATGCACACATTTAATCAAAGAAACGTACGCGACAATAAGTCGCACCCGACTAAAACGGCTATGCGACAGAAACAAATAGAGTATTACGATAGAAATCATTCCGATTCTCATCAACAAGAAAATGTCTGACGTCAAAACACAAACAATTCAAGATAACGGAAAACGAGAATACCGGATATTACATTCTATCCTATTAAAATTAAGTTTCGTCCCGAAACTTAAAATAAAACATCATGATAGAATAGAAACAAAACCAAAAAGTTCATGCAACAAATATCAATCTCTACACGAATTACAGCACAAAGTACGATACACAACTACATCATCGACACCACCGGGCCCTCCCGAGTAGGAACGAAAACCCGATTCGAACATCCCGGCAACGGTCTCACAATGCACCGCTTGGTGCCCCATTGGCCGCACTTAAAACAATTAACCGGTGGCGAACGACAATTGCATCTCGCATGGCCTACACGACCGCAGCTTAAAGGTGTCTTCACACCGATCGTCTTACTCGCCTCTGGGGTAAGGTTCTTAGACTGTCAACCGAACGAGGAGTGCTCCTAAGGAAATCAAGCAACAGGCTCACGGATCTCACTCCTCTGGCCTCTTGAAAAATTTCTCGAGGTCTTCTGCCTCGTACTCTCTGAACCAGATTCCGTCACAGAAACGGCCATCTCAATGGCTAAAGCTCGGTCCTGATATTCCTTCAGGGTGGTACACATGAGCGGAGCCATACTCTCACGGATATGGGGTTTCATGCGCATATTGAAGTATCGGACCTTGTCCGCTTCACTTCTCACTTGATCACGAACATAAGCCAACTGTCGATTATAATCGACTATCGCCTGGGATATTGACACATCCTAGGGCGTAGCCGAGAAAAACTCAACGATTCTACGTTCACGAACAGGCAACGGGCAATACTCTGCCTCCATGGCGGTCTTAAACTCAGCCCATGTAGGTGTACGATCTGCAGGCACTACAGCGTGCCACCAGTCTGCAGCTTCTTTGTCGAGTAGGTACTGAGCAATGGGTACCCTCCAATCATCCGGACAAGCTACAACATCAAATATTCTGTCCAACTGGAAGAGCCAGTTTTCCCAACCTAATAAGTCGGACGAACCCACAAAACGGGGCGGCTGCATCTTCATCACATCTCGTAACCACTTACTAGTTCCGTTATCCCTATTTGGGTTCTCATCCTGACGTACGGCCTGATTCATCTGCACTAACTGGTCAACCACCTGACGAAGGATGGTGGCGGCGCCAACGTCAACATTAACGCTAGTCGAATGTCCCCGACCAGACCGAGCTGATTGGTACTCGAAGGAGGAGTCGCCTCTCCGCTCCCGATTACGACCACGACCACGACCACGGCCACGACCTCGACCTCGACCCCTTAGCATACTGAACGGACAACCAATCAGAATAACAAGATAAAACAAACCTCACATAATCGACATAAGCCCACAATCAGCAGCACAATGCAATATTCACACGTTTACATTGACAAAGATGAATGACCTATACCTCAGCATACACGGTTAAAACATTAAGCATACCATTGTGGTCCAACACGGGTAATATATTAAAAAAAACAAGTTTATCGAGGTATTTGTTCGAATGATAATATAAAAAAAATTCGCGAGTTCGAAAGATTTTGCTGGGATGAAATTTTGAAAACACTTTGTTTAATACCTCGGTCATTGAAGTGGGGAACGATACCTAACAACGTATCCCGCCACTTGGGCATACAACCCAGATTTTCTGACGAAAATAATAATATAGCAACTCACTGCACGACTTAACCTCAATACATAAACACATAACGTTCTAATTTACGGAAGCCAAAGTTGTTTTGCAAAACAGAAATTTTCCAAAATCCTTTAGTTCATAACCAAAACGACGGTAATATTTTACAATGTCCGAAGTATTTCAAAACACATTTTTCAAATACCGTCTGATTGTGTCATTTGAAAATACACGGCCCATTTGTCAAAATTTAACAAATTTTAAAAATCCATATAAACCATGGTTTGACCGCACCACCAAAATATTTTCCAAAAATCGATTTCTACAAAATTCTCAAACTGTAAAGTCCTTCAGGAAACATTCTCAAACTTACCCATAGCGGACAAAAATTACAACATTCCAAAAATAGTCGAATTTAAAACCACATACTCAAATGGCAACCAGGGTCGCCAATTCAATTAAATGCATCTCGTGGTATCAAGTTTAAACACACAGCAAAATAATTCATCGGAGTTTCTCACAAACTCTACCGTCGGTACCTTATCGAAACCCATCAAGGTTTACAACTTTCACAACATACCACCCCACCCGGTGGTTCAAAGATAAAACAATAACGTGCCCAGTTCTATACACATACTATGTGCCACAAGTATTAAACACAACTATATTACGCAATACTGTGTAAATAAAATTATGCACCGCAATTAACTCACTAAGATAAAATCGAGATACACAGGTATTACGCATAAAGGAGGAGACTTACATCCACAGGTAGCACGGAGATGACGGTCGCCCACGATACTAATCTCGTCCGACAACATAACCGACACGTTGTGACTACGCACAACTCAACTTGTCACCTGATGACTCGAACGACATGACAACACATTACTCGACAAATCATGACTTGACTCGACCCGACAGCCTAGGTTTCCCCAACCTAAGCTCTGATACCATAATTGTAACATCCCCAAAACCGTATGGGAATATTACACGCCGTAGACCCTTTCCACAAGGATCTACCAGGCTAAACATCCATAAATAACCAAATGCTTGCCCGGCCAGGGTCAAACAATATAATAATACAGACCGTATGGTCACTTACACGTGAATACACAGACCGATGAGGTCACACAACTCAATCAACAAAACTTACTTAAACGACATTACCCACACAGGGGTCGAAATACAATACAAATAAGATCAAATCAACTCGACAACACAACAAAAATCGTAACAACTCTCGACTCATGATTAGTATCGTAGCTCGTCATCCTCTTGTGCAATCCTGTGATCGCTCCGAACTGTATGTACCGGACGCAAACAGACATCCACCCCCGACATTTCTGGGGTTAGTAAAACTCCACTGTTTTACTAGTGCAAGTATCAAATCATACGAAATGTAACAAGCAATTAATAATCGGGATCAAATATAATAATCAAGTATCAAATATTCCCGGGAGGTTTTCACAAGGGAAGATAAGCTCTGAAGCATTCGAAAATAAGATTATCATCTCGGGAATTTTTAGAATTTCAAAACCTTAAGACCTCAAGTCCTGATTCACAAAACCTTTCGAAAAACTTAAGGGCCTTAACCCAAAACTCGTTTCATAATTCAACAGTTTACAATACCGGAAACATTTCCATAAATCTCGTGGGGCTCGGCCCAACATTCTTTCTTAAAACTTTTCCTTTAAAAACTTTGATTTGAAAAGTATCATGCTCATGGCACCGTGATCCACTGTCACGTGTCTCCGTAGGTTCAACAACCCGCACGGACTACATCACGCACAATTAAACAAACATAATCAACTCCGACACCGTGATCCACTGTCACGTGTCTCCGTAGGTTCAACAACCCGCACGGACTATTAACCAAACATGACCAATTCCGACACCGTGATCCACTGTCACGTGTCTCCGTAGGCATAACAACCCGCACGGACTATATCAATCACAACAATCACACACACAGTCCTGACACCGTAGTCCACTGCCACGTGTCACCGTAAGCCCCGTCGAACTCACCCGGTTGGATGCACTGTGTCCGAAACTCATGGTCCACTGCCATGCGTTATCGTAGGCCTCGTCAGAACAGCACGATTGGACCTCAGTACCTCACTAAGTTCTGATCCCGTAGTCCACTGCCACGAATCCTCGTAGGTCCCGTCGAACCAACACGAGTGAACTTAGCGGTCACATACATATTCACATTTACATTACATACAACAATGAGCACAATTAATCAATCACCTTGATCACCACAAAATCGTACATTGCACGCACATAACACAACCTCGACACTCGCAACAACTATCATCAATCAACGACATTTAACCAACATAACACACATTCGGTACACAATACATTGCACAACCAAGTGTACAACCATCCCATATGTACGTCGCATTCCTGCACAAATGGCACAACGCCTAGCACGTATACTGATATAACACTATTGTCACAAAGCCTTCAAATTGCGGAAAACACAACCAACTCAAACGGAACATATTTACGAAGGCAAGCAAAGTCATCATACATCTCATACGTAATTACTAGTCGCAAGATACAAGTCGTATAGTAAGATACTTGCCTTAATAACCGCTGCCGAACGCTCCGAAGAACACGTTTCGACCGGGAAGCTCGAACCCCAAAGAAGGCAACGAACGGAAGGGTTCCGACTCGAGTTCTTCACAAGAATTCGCTCCTAAGTCACAACGATATCAATTCAATCACAATTCTACGAAAACGTATGGAACTTCCCAAGTTCTACCCATTGAAGCATTTTATCGGACACTTTGAGGGCATAGGCCAATTTAATCGATTATTCAAAGAAATACTCAAATTCGTTCCACAAAACTTCAAGGGTATTGAATGATTACGAGTTTACAATCAAGTTCTAACAATAATATGAATCAAAACGAAGCAAATCGGCCAAAACACCAAGAAACCTCAAGAACACCCAAAAACCAAAAGTTTAGGTGTTCTTACCTTCGATCCGGGTGGAATATGATGTTAATCTAAGATCCCAACTTCCAAAACATGTTGCTCTATGTCATATCCATCCAAATCCATCCATTATTGACGAAGAAACGCGAAGAAACGAAGAAAAAGGGTGAAAATGGCCGGATGACTCGGTCCAGGCCCTTAAATAGCCGACCCTGGCCGGCCGCCACGCACGAATCGGCCAAGGCCTACGACGTGTCGGCCAAGGCCGAATTCTGGACCGGTCTGCCGGACATGTTACGACGTAATCGAAGGCTGTTACGTCGTAACCGGCATTACGGCCCGTATCGCCATTACGGCCGTTACTCGGCCAGGCCTGGCCAGCCAGGCCTCGGTCGATCCGACGGTCCGAAAAATCCCGAAACTCCGACCTGAACGTAAACCGAAAACATGATTATGAAGTACTCGCAAAGACGAATCCGAGTACTAAGAGAACACCCGATTCCGACCACCCGAGGGCTCGAAATTCGACAACGAAAGTATTTACCCCAAACTTTGGGAAATTACGAAAATGGCCCAAAACGTCCGAAATACCTGATACAAGATCGAAACACCAAACCGAAGCTTACAACATGAATAATAACATTAAATGAACTTCCGAGAAACTCGAAACAATAGTTTCGGACGAGATTCGCGAGAATCGAACCCAAGTGCGGAAAAGTCGTTTAAGAACACGGGACTCAACAAAACGATACCGAAACGAGCTCGGATGACAAAAAGTGCAGAATTAAATATTCTCCGAATGACGAAACGGTCAAAAGCGAGTTTTCGAAACGGACCTCCGCCGAAAAATGAAAATTACCGGAAATCCGAAATTGCGGATATTACACATATTGCATGTTGTTATAACCATAACATTCATCTTTAAAAACATGCATTTATACAAGAATTTCAGATTAGTACATACTTTCATATTTTTCATAATATTTGATGATTATGTTTAAGAAAAACGAATTTCACATAGTTATACATAAAATCATAACATGAAATTATAACATGAAGATTTTAACATAGATCATATCAAAAGAATCTTGAAATACTTCAGATTTAACACATGCATCACAACAAAAAGAATAGATTTCTACTTTAAAGTTTGAAAGAGTTTTCACCCACCTTGATCTTGTCGGATTTCGTCGGTTCTAAGTCTTGAAAGTTGGAAAACGACTTCTCCACTACTACTACATGGTTTGGCCGATCCATATGCACCCCAAGGTGAGAATTATGTTTGCATGTATTAAGATTGAGGTTAGATTATGGAGGATTTCATAAGGATTTATGGAAATAGTTATAAGGGATGAGATTACCTATTTCTTGTTGAAAATTTTCTTCCTCCTCCTTCTTCTTCCTCTTGGTTCGGCCCTCTCTCTCTTAGACTCTCAAATTGCAGATTTTTGTTGTGTAGGAGGTGTAAAATGAGGGTTAGGTTAGTGTGTAAGTATTTAAAGTTGGGATAAGGAGGGTTGGGAAGTGAAATGTGTAGAAGACTTGTTACATGTGTCAAGATGTTTCATGCAAGTCTTGCATCTGATGAGTGAAGAATCTAGATATACACTTTCCTACTCCATCTTGGCCGCCCATATGTATGTATATACATATAATATATTTTTTTGTTAAATTAAGAGTATAATTAAAATGGTAAAGGATTTAATTAGTTGGGTTGGGCTTTGAAGTGTAACTTCAAGTCTTATGATTTTTAATAAGTTGGGTTGAGTCCATTAGTGAGTCCACATGTAGTTAGGTGTTGACAATTAGCCCAATAGGTGAATCAACACACTATTTTAATTTTTATTATTTGGTTTATTAAGTAAATTACAAAGTTAAAGAGTGAAATAAAATAAAATAGATGTAGGTTATATCATGACATAAAATAACTATTATTAAATTGCATCATGATTTGATGTATTGTACATGTGATAAGTTATCGAATTTAGCGGGTTTTACAATAGTTCTAAAATTTAAGGAAATGAAAGATTGCACTAATAATAGATGACTAAATGGGTAAAATGAAATAGTTGGGATTACAAACATAGTTCATCATTAGTTATAGAAGATGTATAGGAGATCATAATATGAATTTACTTATTATGTTGTGTAGATTCGATTTTCCTTAAAAAGACGGTTCCTCTTTCGAATGTCAAACCGCCCTTTATATATTGAATCAATCCACTATAATTATATGTTGATTGGCTTCAATACATAGCATTAAGTTTTATGAAAATAACTCAAAGAATCATCTAAGGTCTAGAGGTATATTTCTATCATCTAGAACAACTTAGAGCGAAAATCATTTGATTTAATTAACATATTTTCTTTCAAAATATATGAAGACCATAAATATCATCATTGATTGGCCAAATAAATAAAGATAGGTAAAACAATGAAAATCACACACAATAATAGGTAATCCATAATAGATCTTTATACAAACTTAAATAACATGACAAACCTTGTTTATAATCCCAACTAAGGATAACTTAGCCCATGAAGGCTTTATTCAACATATTTCAAGCTTGAGTGGTCATTATTAGTTGAAAAAGGGAAAGAATTGATACTAACTCCCTTAGTAGATAAAGGAGAAAGAAGCAATAAACTCCCTCAACAACATAAACTAAATCACTCAAGAACACAAGTGTGTTCTTCACACAAAGAAAAATATTACAAAGTAGGAAAAATAGAAGATGAAGAATCATAAATGATGGATCTAAGGGGTCTATTTATACACGTAAAGTCATCTAATAGCTCCAAAACTCCAGCATTATTACATTAGATCGTATCAAGGCCAGCCAGTCCCTCAATAATAGACCAAAAGTATAAAAGATTTAAAAATGATCATACATATGTCAAGAGTTACGGCCGTAACTTTCAGATGTTACGGCCGTAACATAGAGGACTTACGGCCGTAAGCTTTGGATGTTACGGCCGTAACATGGCTTCAGCTTTTTGCACATTAGTTGCTGTGTGAGTTACGGTCGTAACTTTATTTGTACGCCCGTATGGAGTTTCAGACCTCATTTTCAGCCCAGAATTTCTTAGACTTTTGCTTTTTCACCCCAAATCTTCTTCGGATGATAACTTTTGATATATAACTCTGATTTTGAATCCGGAAAGACTGCCGAACTCTTCTCGTAAAGCTCTACAACATGAATACATAAAAACTCAATAAAGAGAATATTTATAAACATGTTATTTCTTGAGTAAATCAGTAATTCAATCCGATTAAGGCTAAATTTACATCTTCATCCTATAAACATAAAATTATTAAAACTAATTAATTTAAAGCAAAAACGAGTAGACTAGCTCATAATTATGGGTGAAATATATCAATACTAATCATGGATAAGTGTATAAAACTGATACTTATCATTAACAATAATATTATTGTAACTCAAAAGTGATAATATAACTTCAAATAGTTATCCATATTCTCTAAATGTTACACAAATGTCACTTAAATTATGTAACACACAAAAAGTGTTACCTGAAAATGTAACCTATTTTGAAAGTGTTACTTCGAGTGATACCTAAACTAAGTAATACAAAAAAGTGTTACCTATATTGAAAGTATTACCGTGAGTGTTACCTAAACTAAGTAACACAAAAATGTGTTACCTGAAAGTGTTACCTATTTTGAAAGTGTTACCTTGAGTGTTACCTAATAAAAAAGTGTTACTTAGGTGTTACCTATGCACTCTCCAATTTTCAATTATCAAAAGTGTTACCTGCAGGGTGTTACCTAGAGTCATTTTTCTACTAGTGTTCTAAAGTAAACGCTGGTGCCGGAGCAACTACCGCAAAGAATGTGTTGGTATGATTTGCTAATATTTTGGAAATCGACTACGCAAAACCCTTTTGCCTACCTTCTCGAATCACGACAAGATTATTGCTTTGCATGATTAAGTCTATGAGTGTACATGATTAAGAACTCTCATTCTACACTTGTGAGGAACTAGTGGTTAAGTACTACCGCTGATGAGCATACTTACATTTATGAACATGATGTAACTTGTAAATTCCCTTGATTGATGGAATGATCATAACGGGAAATATGTGAGATACAAGGGAACATACTCACATAGGTTGCAGTCTTTTCCTTAGACCAAGGTTTATTTTTTCCATTGAGTTTTGTTACTTGGCAAGGTTTTTAACGAGGCAACAATATATGAATGTAAGCATTAGAGGAAACTGTAGATTTTCCAATTTCCAAGATTGATGTAAAGATCACAAAAAAATGATGATTTATAAAGAACCTTAATCACATGTGTTGTACTCTTTTCTTTGACCAAGGTTCATTTTCTCTTTGGGTTTTGTTACTTGGCGAAGTTTTTAATGAGGCAACGACTAGTTGATTGATGTACAAATCAAGGAGAGATATAGACTTGAGGTGGAGTCTTACATCCACATCGTATGTTATACTCTTTTCCTTCCGAGGATCATTTTTGCCACATGGTTTTTATCACTTGGAAAGTTTTTAATGATGTAACCAGATGTATCGATTTAGAGAACGATGGAATGATCACCTTAGTAGCGCTATGATTAATGTAATGATCATATGAAAGAATAGGCTCAGGGGGTCTAAACTTGATATGTCTAGATATTGTACGCTTTTCCCTACAATCAAGATATTTTTCCCATTAGTTTTTTTGACGAGGTTTTAACGAGGCAATATGACATGCGCTTGTAGCTTATGTAATACCCGGTTGTAATTCATTCATTATCATTCAGTAATTATCAATCGGTAATTGTCACTCAGTAATTTTCACTCTTTAATAATCACTCATCATTCATGATTCATTCTTTTTAAAAAATAATATAGCTTAGAAGAATCGAACCCGCGTCAATCAATAGGATTTGCAAAGACTTTGCCATTTGAACAAGCCATCTACCTGTTATAAGGCTTCGCATTATACAGTTAATCATCAACCGTAAAATACTAGGATGCATTGTATTATATTTTAGACGTTTTATATTTTTAATTTGTTACATTTAGTGATACCTAAGATAAATCGAATTTTAATATATATATCCTTATTGTTATATATTTTTAATGTGTAGTCAACTGAGACGTCTTTTGTGTAACTATCGCAAGTGCACGATATCGTATCAAGTAGTAAGTGGACTTTTTGAGTCCGGTTTATCGATCCCACGAGGAAGTTAGATTATATATTGAATTATACACTTTATCTATTTGCTATAGAGCTTTAGATGAGTGAAACACACAATTTAAGAGTTTGGTTTGACAATTGCAAGGAAAATGCAATAATAGTTCTAAAATTTAAGGAAATGAAAGATTGCACTAATAATAGATTAATAAAAGGGTAAAATGAAATAGTTGGGATTACAAACTTAGTTCATCATTAGTTATAGAAGATGCATAGGAGATCATAAGATAAATTTACTTATTATGTTGTGTAGATTCAATTTTCCTTAAAAAGACGGTTCCTCTTTCGAATGTCAAAATGCCCCTTATATATTGAATCAATCCACTATATTTCTATGTTGATTGGCTTCAATACATAGCATTAGGTCTTATGAAAATAACTCAAAGAATAATATAAGGTCTAGAGGTATATTTTTATCCTCTAGAACAACTTAGAGCGAAAATCGTTTGATCTAATCAACATATTTTCTTTCAAAATATATGAAGACCATAAATATCATCATTTATGTAACACCCCCAGAATCAAACCGGGAATATTACACGCCGCAGACCCTCTCCGTGAGGATCCACCAGGCTAGACATCCAAACAACACAACTCATTACATGCCGACATGATAAAATACCAAATCAACATACTAACTTGGTCTTTCATCACAAACATACAAGTCAAAATGCACATTTGTATCTCGACTCATACCCATGCAAGGGTAAAATACAATCAAAAACCAAAAGTACGACAGCGAAAAAGACCATACACGGACTCCGACTGACTGCATCCAAAACTGGCCTTCATATGATTAGTATCATTCGCCTTCCATCATCCTTCGCACCGATCCTGTGTTTTGCTCCCAAACCTGCATGTACCTGGATGCAAAAACAGACATCCACCCCCGAATACTCGGGGGTTAGCAAAACTCTACTGTTTTGCTAGTACAAGTATAAAGTGAAAATACGAGCCATACATAACACATTCCGAGAATACAACAAAAGACTTCCCGAGATATTTTGATAATTAAAAATAGTTCAAATCTTGAAAGTAAAATGAAACAAGTAAGCACTTTGCAAACACTTCCAAATCTCGGGAGTTTTGAAAACATTTGTGATTGAAAAGTTCTTAATTCTACAAAAGCCACTTAGGGTCACCGCCCCAAAGTTCATTTTCCATAAATGCAAATCCGTTAACAAAACACGGGGTTCACAACCCAATTCATTCCAATCACAAAACACAGGGTCCACGACCCGATCATTCCAGTCACAAAACACAGGGTCCATGACCCGATCATCAACTTCAATTCACTTCCAAAGACATATTACACATGATACATTACTCTTATTCTATTCTAGCCAAACACAAAGACTCGATATATAATGTCTCTCGACCCCGAGCACCAAGTATTGTGAAACTCCGGACATATCACAATTATGCATCAGTACAAACACTCTGGCAATTCTCGCTACCCAGTCCAGCCTCCGATCCTGCCATAAGGCCACCAAGTCCCTGTGCGCCCCGTTGAGCGACCCCAAGTGAGAATGCCCACTCGAAGTAACTCTCGCGAACCGGTCCAGCCGCTAAGCCACCAGGTCCCCGTGTGACCCTGTCGAGTCAATCCCCGAGTGAGAGTACGCGAGAAAAACCTTACAACTCTCATCAATTCTCAAGAGTCAATCACAATATATATAGTCGAGGTATTTTACTAGAATGACCAACTTATCCAACACATACTCACGACCCAAAATTAATACTATCCACAAAGAGACACACTTATCTCAACAACACCGAACGACACAACCAATATCACACAACTCATATATCCACTGATAACCACATGACTCCACGCACAATTTATAACAAATGGATTTAACCATAAATTACCGACGACATATTCACGCATAATGACATCACCCAAAAGTAGGAAGATCCTATACTCAACACCAACACACATAGTCAAATAAGCACATTAAGTCCCGAACACAAGAGTCGTCCTTTAAGAAAAACCATGATTATAAATATACCGATTCTTTTGAGAAAAGGTTGTAAATATTCATTTAGCGCATATCGTCAATTTTCAACAATTATATTCACAAACACGTAATGTATGGGCAAGATACTTGCCTCGATAGTCGATACCGGTCACTCCGACGAACATAGCTCAACCGAGAAACCTCGAACGCCCATAACTCTCCAGCGGAAAATGACGGTAACACAATCCGATCCGGAAACGACGAACGGAAGAGTTCCGAATCGAGTTCTTCACAAGGAACATGACTCTAACATCATACCGTCAAAAATCAACGATCGTACGCGGAAGAATAATCGTAGAACGCCCAAAACCCCCCTCTAAGGATTTTCACCGGACACCTTCAAGGCACCGATTAGGAACTCAACAAAACGAAGAATCTTTAAAAATCGAACCATGGATCAATAAGAAAATTGGTATAATATGACTTAATAATTATCAATCCATCACAAATATAAGTTATCACGGATCAAACGGGCGAAATCAACCAAAACCCCCAATTTTCCCAAAACTAGGATTTTAGGAAAACTAACCTTGATTTGCTGGATTGAAGGATGTTATGGAGTGATTAATCGATGATATGAGCTCCCAAACTTCGTGAATTAGTTGTATAACAACATGCCTTCGTCACCTCCAAGACTCCAGCCGCGTACAGGAAAGGAAGGAAATGAAAAATGAGTGCAAACAGGACTGTTCGGTCATATTTATACTGGTGCAGCCTAGCGTGCGCTAAGCTGCCGAGCTAGCGCGCGCTAGCGGCCAGTATCGGCCCAGAAATCAGGTTTGTGCCGCGGCCCAGCCAGAAGGGGCCGTGGCCCGCGGTACAGCCCACTCCAGCATCAAAAGGCACACGGTGCAGTCTTAGCTATTTTGACCATAACTCTTTCGTCTGGACTCCGATTGACTCACCGTTTGAGCCATTGGAAAGCTAACTTGATGATCTATAATATTGCAAATATCCAGAATTTTTGGATTTTCCAAGAATTAATGGTGACTTTACAAAGTCGAACTCACACGTGAAAAAGTCGATTAAGGACACGGAACTCAACAAAACGACACCGAAACGAACTCGGATCACAAAAAGTGTAGAATTAATCATTCTCGGAATGACGAAACGGTCACAATAAAGTCTCTACGATGGACTTTCGCTAAAAAAGAAAATTACCGGAAATCAAAATTGCGGATATTACATACTACACTCCTTAAAAGAAGGTTCGTCCCGAAACTTAAAATAAGTAGGGAGATGCAAAATCCCGCCAAGAAAACTCAACGATATACACATGAACCGAAAATTCGCGCCCAACGGCGAAATGTTACTAGCAACGCAAAGGCACATACGACGTGAAAACACGCTCCACGACGACCAACACAACGCCACCGGTAGAGACATAATAAAATCAACAAGTGACAACGTCATCAAACAAATAATAAAATCGAGTCAATCATACGAACAATCACAAAACATGAGGTGTTAATACAAGAAAATATGCACAGTCAAGAAAACAGAAAATAACCACAATTAATTCGGATTACGCCGGAATCCTCAAAAACCACACTAGGCATCTCTATGTCCTTTCGGAGCAGAGACGCAACCTCGATCCTCAAATCTCTTAGCTATCGACTCGCAATGCATGGTTCGGTGACCCACTTGGCCACACTCGAAACAGTTGACTAACGACGAACGACAATTCTTCGCGGTACGAGATCAGGCAGCGACAGTCAGACAACCACAATCGAACAACAATGATCGAACATAACGATCGAATAATGACTCCGAAGTTCGCACTTCAACTCGAGACATTAAAAGAGCGGGTAAACTAAAAGATGTTACTTCCGAACAATGTTCACAAAAATCGATCCGAACTCGGAAAGATTACAACGATATACAGATCAATTTGGGACAATATCAGAACTCGCTCGAATGACAAATTTGAGAAACAACACAAGGTCAGAAGCATTAACGAACACAATCGCCTCAATACAGTCGAACGAAATGGAAACGAGAAGAAAAAAATGTGGGTATTACATCATATCACCTTTAAAAGAGGTTTCATCCCCGAAACCTAAACAACGAAAATGAAGTGCTTGAATATCAACCTTCCCGGCCATATTCTCTTGGTCCCGCATCTAATCTTTATAACCAATTGTACCGCAGTCACGGTCGCGTCTTTTGTCCCTCGGCATACTAAGCGGATTCTCACTCAATACGATTGCACCACTTCGCAAAAACAATATGCTAAAGTACCAACTTAGCATGACATATCACATAAGGTAACCAATAACAACTCAGAAAGAAAATCCACGAGGTATCCTTTTAAAGGAAATCTTTTGAAAATCCTTGGGTTTGTATGCTATTCAAAATAAACTTTAAAAGTACTTTTGGTACCTCGGGTTGTTTCATCAAAACTTGTAAATAACATACTCTAACCGTCTCATTTGAAATCATTTGCCAAAATAATAATTTCTTGTAACCGGCGTTATCAAAATCATCACGCCTCTACGCATCGTCATCACCGTTAACAATCAACAAGTTAACCATGCAAGATCGTCAAACCATTCTTACATACTCTAACATTTCCAAATCCGAGTTTGAATTTTACATCGAGTGAGATTTTTCATCTTTCACTATATATTTTTGAAAAAGAAATCGTATTGGTTTTTGAAAAAAAAAATTTGTGTGAAAGATTATTGAAAATCATGTACTCGAATTATTCGAAAATACAATAGTACGTTAAAAGTCATTTCCGAAAATTCGCCCAACACTACACAAGAATCAACGACGGTAACATTTTACAAAATGTTCAAGGTACTTTAAAACAACTCTTTCAATACCGTCGATGTAACACCCCCAAATCCGCTCAGGGATATTACACGCCGTAGACCCTCTCCTCGAGGATCTACCAGGCTGATAACTAAAATCAAACATCTAAACCTCGCCTTTAAGGCTAAAATGACTCAGTAGACCGATTTGGTCTTTCAACAAATACATACAACTCAATTCCAAACACATACCCACGCAGGGGTCAAAATCTGATAAACTCCCATTACAACGGGGAAAAGATCTTGCGGCGGAAAAGAAAATACAACTAGACCAAAACAGCGTCAACGAGATCCTCGTGTGATTAGTATCGTTCATCTTTCATCATCCTTCGCGCCGACCCCGTGCTATGCTCCAAAACGAATGCAAAAATAGACATCCACCCCCCGAATACTCGGGGGTTAGCAAAACTCCACTGTTTTGCTAGTGCAAGTACAAGTGCAAAAATACGAGCCATACAATACAAGTTCCAAGAACAATAATAATCAGAAATCCTCAAAGGTTCAAACGTAAGGAAAAGTACTTCCCGAGGCAAGGGTTTGGGTAAACATTTCCAAAACTGAAAGATCGCAAATAAGGGAAACAATTTACAAAACAGTTTAAAATGCCGTCGAGAGTTTTAATAGAAAACAATTTAGGATTATAAAATCCTTCTCTTTCCAAAAATCAATAGGGTCACAGCCCAAATGTTTTGTTTTCACAAATAGAAAACCGACAACAGTTCACAGGGTTAAAACCCACATCACGCGTCCTCAACGGAGATAGAAATCAATATCAACTCGTGAAGTTTTACTCGTGAATCCAGGGCTCTACCATTGGACTCCCGCCGTGGCCCCGTCGAACCAACCCACGGTGAGTAAAGTACATTCACTAAATATACACCAACCTGTGAAGTTTTTACTCGTGAATCGGGGCTCTACCATTGGACTCCGCCGTGGCCCCGTCGAACCAACCCACGGTGAGTAAAATACATTCACCACTCGTGAATCCGGGGCTCTACCATTGGATTCCCGCCGTGGCCCCGTCGAACCAACCGCGGTGAGCGAAACAATCATGCACAAATAACATATCACACCAAGGATATCCAAACAATTCAACCAGAGGCATCAAACACTTAGCAAAACACCACATCAAACCAAAACGCACCGAAAAGAGATAATATACGTACACACGTATTATCAAGCGCAACATCAACACCAAACATATCCAAATATCCACGTAGTCACTTACAACCCACACAATTACAAAACACACGCGTTTTGAAAGAGAGCCTTTAACGAGGCTAATCGAATATTTTGAAAGTTCAATTCAAAAGACCACACAAACACATTTAGACGATCACCAATCATCATATTCACAAAACAAGAATAGTATGGACAAGGTACTTGCCTCGAAACCGGCACGCAAGTATTCCGCGAACACGGCTCAGCGGAAAGCTTGGCGCCCAATGCTATCGAAGCGAAAGACGACGGCGAGCGAAAGGGTTCAACACGGTTTCTTCGCAAGAAACACGACCTAACATCATACAATCAATAAATCATCGACCATACGAGGAAGAATAATCGTAGAACGCCCGAAAACCCCTCTAAGACATTTTAGGACACCTTCAAGGCGTCGGTCAAGAACTCAACTCAAACAACGAATCCATACGATCCAACCATGGAATAACAAGGGAAATGATATAATACATCTAAATAATCATCAATCCATCAAAATCCTAAGTTAAATCGGATTAAACGGACGAAATCGAACAAAATACCCAAAATCCCCAAAATCTCCCAAAAATGGGTTCTTAGAAGATTACCTTGGATTAGGATGAATGATTCAAGAAGAAATCGATAATCTACAACAAAACTCAAGTGGATGATTTCTTCAAGTCCGAAAATGTTAAAATCGCCAAGAGCTGCTCTGGATCGCCCAAAACGAGAGGACGAAAAGAGAGGAGAGGAAAATGAAAACCTTCCCCTAGATCCCGTGTAATATAGTGAAACACAGCAGAACCTATCGGCCAGCCTATCGGCCGATAGGCCCAACCGATACCCCTGTAGAATGCCCGCAGTAGAGTCTATCGACCCCCCCTATCGGCCGAAAGGCTCTGGAAGTGCTCGGCCAAAAGCGAAACGACCATAACTCTCTCGTCCAGGACTCGATTGACTCACCGTTTGAACCATTGGAAAGCTAACTCGATGTTCTATAATATTGCAAAGATTTATAATTTTTGGAGTCACCAAAAATTAATGGTGATCTAACAAAGTCGAACTCATAATTAGAAAAGTCATTTAGTAATCCTGAATTCAACAAAACGACACCGAAACCCGAGCCTGAATACGAACCGAAGATACGGTTACGAAGTACTCACAAAGACGAATCTAAGAGCTAGTAGAACACACGATTCCGACCACCCGAAGGCTCGAAATTCGACAACGGAAGGTAATTACCCCAAACTTTGGGAAATTACGAAAATGGCCCAAATGCCCGAAAATCACCATACGTCAACGAATAATCAAACCGAAGCTCACAACACGTATAAAAGCGTTAAACGGACTTGCGGGAAACTCGAAGCAACAGTTTCGGACGAGATTCGCAAGAATCGAACTCAAGTGCGGAAAAGTCGCTAAAAAGCACAGAACTCAACGAAACGACACCGAAACGAACTCGGATGTCAAAAAGTGTAGAATTAATCATTCTCAGAATGACGAAACGGTCATGAGCGAGCCGTCAAAATGGACTCGACCAAAAAAAGAAATTTACGAAAATCGAAAATTGCGGATATTACATTCTACCCTCCTTAAAAGAAGTTTCGTCCGAAACTTAAAACAAGTAGGGGAGGAATATACCCTTGGGAAAACTCGACGAGATACACAAAAATAGAAAACTCGCGCCCAACGGCGAAACGCCGCAAAAAACGCAAAGAGACATACGGCGTGACAACACGCTCCACGACGACCAACACAATGTCACCGTTAGGGATACAATAAAACCAACAAATGACAAGCGTCATCAAGCGGATAATATAGCCAAGTCAATTATCCGACAACCACAAAACACAACGAGCGAAAGTCAGTATGATTGACCAACCCAACGGTACATCAATCGAAACGCGAGCCAATCGTTGAACTAATACTGAATTCCACCGCCCAAGGGTTGGAAGATCGAAAACGAGACTAATTTCCCAAACTTAAGGGAATTAGGGAGGAGCCTGAATGCTCAACGATCACGAAAGGAGGACAAAAACCGAACAAACAAGCGAACCACAACGGTAGAGACAACAAAAGCGAACGATCATGTTCAAATCACGAAGAACAATAAGGTTCAACCGACAACTCCGAGGTTCACATCTCGACTCGAGACAAAACATGATCCGGTGAAAACAACAAGATGCACACTCGCATAAGATCTACAGGAAAGGAAATAACAATTGAAAAGTCACAACTACAAACGAGTTATTCCGAAATAATACCACACTCGTTCGATCACCACGAGCAAGGGCAGGACAAGCTCAGAAATGTCAACGAACATAAGCGAGTCGACAAAGTCGAGAATACAAAAGTTCAAGATCCAATCCACTTGAATAAAAGAATTAGTAGAACCAAAAGATGTCACTTAGAACAAGGTTCACAAGAATCGAACCGAACTCGAAAAAGTCACGGCGATAACAGATTGACCCAAAACAAGATCACAGCTCGTTCGAACGACGAAACCGAAATACAGGACAAGTTCAGAAAGTATCAACAAACACGAGCGAGTCGATAGACTCGAGAAAGAGATAATGCAGGAGTCTCAAAACAACACGGGTACTACATTCGACCTCTTATAAAAGAAGGTCGCCCCCGCAACTCACAACAGCGAAATCAAGGTGACGACACAACAAGCAACTGACAGAAAAAATCCTTCAAAGGCCTCTCAAAGCCGATTCCGATGACGGTGCTGAAGCGCGAACTCCGAAAGTCTCGGTAGCCAATTCACAAAACTGAATTCGGTGTCCTTCGAGTCCACACTTGAAATGTGTTACCGACGAGGAGGACAATTTACACGTGCATGCCCGGCACATCTCGATTGAAACGCCTCGGCTCGGCATACCGAAAATACAATGCTAGATACAATGGGGCATAACGTCGCAAAACAACATAGCGGAGATGCCAACTCAGCACAACAAGGAGTCATAATACATATCATATACAACGATTATCATCGTAAAATAATACACACAAACACTTCAGCAACGACGGTATCGTTCGGCGACCTCAACGGCCCGAACGATAACCGGACATAATTACAACTATCATGAAACAATCATACATGTACACAAATGTACAACTCAAGCTTTAACAACCCACACTCGTGCGACAACACGCAAATCACCACGAGGTGATAACGGTAAACACCGGTTCACACCTCTCACAGAGGGCTAGTACAACAAATGCGTGGCAACGCCTCGGCGTTCATGCCACCAATTCGATCACAATTCGGTTAACACCGTAACGAAAGTTCGAAAACCATACACGCATTTCCGGTCCATAAGCAGAATGATAGGTTTTAAAAACGAAAACCACCTTTGAAGACAGTTTGGGAACACCAGTTGATCTTTGAGTATCATTTTACAAAAAGTAGTACAAACACCATTATCGAGACTTTGAAAATCATCTAGCGTTTGAACAAAAATGAGGACACCTTACTTTTAGTGAAAAAAAACTTTCAAAAAATATTCGACCCTTGGGTCTAAGCAACTGCATTTGAAAATATCTCAAAAATATTTTTGGTCCTCAACCGGAAAATTTTTGAAATGTATTGCGGCATTAGAAAACACCTTGAAAACACCGCAAGAAAATAATTCGTTTTAAAAGTACGTCTCGAATTTTAATTTTCTAAGATACTCAAGGTTTTCAAAAATAATTCAATGGGCTAGAATGCCCAAAAATTTCAGGTAATTACAAGGAACAATATAGCGCCGTGGGTCCCGCGCCGGAACCTACCAGGCTAAAAACCTTTTATAAACTACCAAAAAGGCCGATGACGGTAATATTTCAAAAACTCACAAAATCCATTTACAAAATACTAAATTCCGTCATAAGAATTTCGCCACAATGATCAAGGCCGTAATGCCAAAAACTCGGTTAAGGAATCGGTTTTCGAAATAAAACTCAGTCGGTAAAATATCGAAAGCCATTACAAAAGAACTCACGCAGCGGATAAAAGAAATAAAGTCAGACATGCACAAGACAGCAACACTACTCCTCATATGAACGAAAAATGGGAGTCAAATAATCACATATCACGAAATCAAAATCCATAAGAGGATTCCGCCAATGAACTCATAATCATAAAAATAGCTCGTGTCACACGAGGCACAACACAAAGAAGGGAGACTTACATCCACAGGTCGCACGAAGATGATGATTGCCCACGATACTAATCACGACCAACCAACTCAGACGACGCGTCGCGACACGACTCAGTCAGATAAAATCCGACGAGACAAAAACTCAATAGACACCACTGACCCGACAGCCTAGGTTTACACAACCTAAGCTCCGATACCATTTATGTAACACCCCCAATCCACTCAGGGATATTACACGCCGTAGACCCTCTCCTCGAGGATCTACCAGGCTGATAACTAAAATCAAACATCTAAACCTCGCCTTTAAGGCTAAAATGACTCAGTAGACCGATTTGGTCTTTCAACAAATACATACAACTCAATTCCAAACACATACCCTCGCAGGGGTCAAAATTCAATATACTCCCGTTCAACGGGGAAAAGATCTTGCGGCGGAAAAGAAAATACAACTAGACCAAGCAGCGTCAACGGATCCTCGTGTGATTAGTATCGTTCATCTTTCATCATCCTTCGCCGACCACGTGCTATGCTCCAAAACGAATGCAAAAATAGACATCCACCCCGAATACTCGGGGTTAGCAAACTCCTTGTTTTGCTAGTGCAATACAAGTGCAAAAATACGAGCCATACAATACAAGTTCCAAGAACAATAATAATCAGAAATCCTCAAAGGTTCAAACGTAAGGAAAAGTACTTCCCGAGGCAAGGGTTTGGGTAAACATTTCCAAAACTGAAAGATCGCAAATAAGGGAAACAATTTACAAAACAGTTTAAAATGCCGTCGAGAGTTTTAATAGAAAACAATTTAGGATTATAAAATCCTTCTCTTTCCAAAAATCAATAGGGTCACAGCCCAAATGTTTTGTTTTCACAAATAGAAAACCGACAACAGTTCACAGGGTTAAAACCCACATCACGCGTCCTCAACGGAGATAGAAATCAATATCAACTCGTGAAGTTTTACTCGTGAATCCAGGGCTCTACCATTGGACTCCCGCCGTGGCCCCGTCGAACCAACCCACGGTGAGTAAAGTACATTCACTAAATATACACCAAACTGTGAAGTTTTTACTCGTGAATCCAGGGCTCTACCATTGGACTCCCGCCGTGGCCCCGTCGAACCAACCCACGGTGAGTAAAATACATTCACCACTCGTGAATCCAGGGCTCTACCATTGGATTCCCGCCGTGGCCCCGTCGAACCAACCCGCGGTGAGCGAAACAATCATGCACAAATAACATATCACACCAAGGATATCCAAACAATTCAACCAGAGGCATCAAACACTTAGCAAAACACCACATCAAACCAAAACGCACCGAAAAGAGATAATATACGTACACAAGTATTATCAAGCGCAACATCAACACCAAACATATCCAAATATCCACGTAGTCACTTACAACCCACACAATTACAAAACACACGCGTTTTGAAAGAGAGCCTTTAACGAGGCTAATCGAATATTTTGAAAGTTCAATTCAAAAGACCACACAAACACATTTAGACGATCACCAATCATCATATTCACAAAACAAGAATAGTATGGACAAGGTACTTGCCTCGAAACACGCAAGTATTCCGACGAACACGGCTCAACCGGAAAGCTTCGAAACGCCCAATGCTATCGAAACGAAAGACGACGACGAACGAAAGGGTTCAACACGGTTTCTTCGCAAGAAACACGACCCTAACATCATACAATCAATAAATCATCGACCATACGAGGAAGAATAATCGTAGAACGCCCGAAAACCCCTCTAAGACATTTTACCGGACACCTTCAAGGCGTCGGTCAAGAACTCAACTCAAACAACGAATCCATACGATCCAACCATGGAATAACAAGGGAAATGATATAATACATCTAAATAATCATCAATCCATCAAAATCCTAAGTTAAATCGGATTAAACGGACGAAATCGAACAAAATACCCAAAATCCCCAAAATCTCCCAAAAATGGGTTCTTAGAAGATTACCTTGGATTAGGATGAATGATTCAAGAAGAAATCGATAATCTACAACAAAACTCGAAGTGGATGATTTCTTCAAGTCCGAAAATGTTAAAATCGCCCAAGAGCTGCTCCTGGATCGCCCAAAACGAGAGGAAGAAAAGAGAGGAGAGGAAAATGAAAACCTTCCCCTAGATCCCGTGTAATATAGTGAAACACAAGCAGAACCTATCGGCCAGCCTATCGGCCCGATAGGCCCAACCGATACCCTGTAGAATGCCGGCAAGAGAGTCTATCGACCCCCTATCGGTAGAAAGGCTCTGGAAGTGCTCGGCCAAAACTCAAACGACCATAACTCTCTCGTCAGGACTCCGATTGACTCACCGTTTGAACCATTGGAAAGCTAACTCGATGTTCTATAATATTGCAAAGATTTATAATTTTTGGAGTCACCAAAAATTAATGGTGATCTAACAAAGTCGAACTCATAATTAGAAAAGTCATTTAGTAATCCAGAATTCAACAAAACGACACCGAAACCCGAGCACGAATACGAACCGAAGATACGGTTACGAAGTACTCACAAAGACGAATCTAAGAGCTAGTAGAACACACGATTCCGACCACCCGAAGGCTCGAAATTCGACAACGGAAGGTAATTACCCCAAACTTTGGGAAATTACGAAAATGGCCCAAATGCCCGAAAATCACCATACGTCAACGAATAATCAAACCGAAGCTCACAACACGTATAAAAGCGTTAAACGGACTTGCGGGAAACTCGAAGCAACAGTTTCGGACGAGATTCGCAAGAATCGAACTCAAGTGCGGAAAAGTCGCTAAAAAGCACAGAACTCAACGAAACGACACCGAAACGAACTCGGATGTCAAAAAGTGTAGAATTAATCATTCTCAGAATGACGAAACGGTCATGAGCGAGCCGTCAAAACAGACTCCGACCAAAAAAAAGAAATTTACCGAAAATCGAAAATTGCGGATATTACAGTCGAGGTTTTATTTGAGAATCCTAGGCTGGTTCGCAAATTTCAAACAATTTCAAACAAATTTTCAAAGTTCATACGAAGTCGCCGATTTAATCGCAACGTCAAATTAGTTTCAAAATTTGATTTTCCGCAACTTGCACAAACTTATGAAAGTTTCAGGAAAATATTTTCGAACACACACACAACAGACATAATTTATCAACTCACAAAACAAAATCAATTATCACTTAGCGCTACGAAAAGTCATAACACACGTTCACACAAAATAGTCGTCATCACTAAACAACGCACATAGAATACAGTTACGGGTGATCGACTGCCAAGGTTAGGCCTAACAGTTAAAATAAATGCAGTTCTCTAACCTCTGTCCCAGCTAACTAATGCGCTCTACAACAATTATTTAGCGTGCGCTATCCATGCTGCATTAGCGCGCGCTAGCCTCGCACTCAGCGTGCGCTAGCTGCTTCAACTCAGCAACATGATCGCGAACATATATACGACATTACTAGAATCGATGGTCACAAATAAACAACAATACGTTCGAATCTCAAAGCCATCGATTTAACACTTCATGAGCAACCATCAAAAGACAATTGTCATCCAAAATTGAAATCTCCTCTATTAATAAAAAGAATTGTCTTAACTCATACCGAACGACTTAGCATTCACATCACCGTTTCAGTCACAAAATCGAGCACTACTGCCTAAACAACGAGAACACCATCAAGTACTTCTTGACTAACAACCGTGAAACCAAAAAGTTGAAATCGAGAGTCACGTCTTGATTACATTTTGTAGACCTCACTTGAGTTTAAAAATTGTGTTTTCAAAACTTATAATACAAGATGAAAATAAAATATCAGTAGTTTGAATTCTCCAAAAATTTCGACTTTGAGGTCATCATACGAAAATCAAACTTCTTCCTCCATTTGGAGGATGTTTTTAAAAAATTTACGTGACTCCCTAAAAGCATTCGAAAACTTAAAATTCCAAGGTTGTTACTCTTGCCAGAAAACAGTTTATACGAAGACACATTCAGCAATATCATACTTCATTCTCGCACTAGACGGAAATCAACAAATATAAGTCACTTACTCACGATGCACCTTTAAATACCACTACATAACACAGAATCACGCAGGCTCGTATAACTCGTGGTACAACATGTAGTAGGGAGACTTACATCCACATATCGCACGAAGATGATGGCTGCACCTCGATACTAATCACGGCCGACATCACAGACATGCGTCGCGACACGACTTAGACAGATACAATCTGACAGGACAAGACACGACAACATCAGACTGGACCCGACAGCCTAGGTTTCCGCAACCTAATATCCGATACCATAAATGTAACACCCCCAGAATCAAACCGGGAATATTACACGCCACAGAACCTCTCCGTGAGGATCCACCAGGCTAGACATCCAAACAACACAACTCATTACATGCCGACATGATAAAATACCAAATCAACATACTAACTTGGTCTTTCATAACAAACATACAAGTCAAAATGCACATTTCTATCTCGACTCATACCCATGCAAGGGTAAAATACACTCACAAACCAAAAGTACGACAGCGGAAAAGACCATACACGGACTCCGACTGACTGCATCCAAAACTAGCCTTCATATGATTAGTATCATTCGCCTTCCATCATCCTTCGCACCGATCCTGTGTTTTGCTCCCAAACCTGCATGTACCTGGATGCAAAAACAGACATCCACCCCCGAATACTCGGGGGTTAGCAAAACTCCACTGTTTTGCTTGTACAAGTATAAAGTGCAAATACGAGCCATACATAACACATTACGAGAATACAACAAAATACTTCCCGAGATATTTTGATAATTAAAAATAGTTAAATCTTGAAAGTAAAACGAAACAAGTAAGCACTTTGCAAACACTTCCAAATCTCGGGAGTTTTGAAAACATTTGTAATTGAAAAGTTCTTAATTCTACAAAAGCCACTTAGGGTCACCGCCCCAAAGTTCATTTTCCAGAAATGCAAACCCGTTAACAAAACACGGGGTTCACAACCCAATTCATTCCAGTCACAAAACACAGGGTCCACGACCAGATCATTCCAGTCACAAAACACAGAGTCCACGACCCGATCATCAACTTCAATTCACTTCCAAAGACATATTACACATGATACATTACTCTTATGCCATTCTAGCCAAACACCAAGACTCGATATATAATGTCTCTCGACCCCGAGCACCAAGCATTGTGATACTCCGGACATATCACAATTATTCATCAGTACAAACACTCTGGCAATTCTCGCGACCCGGTCCAGCCTCCGGTCCCGTCGTAAGGCCACCAAGTCCCTGTGCGCCCCGTCGAGCGACCCCAAGTGAGAATGCCCACTCGAAGTAACTCTCGCGACCCGGTCCAGCCTCTAAGCCACCAGGTCCCCGTGTGACCCCGTCGAGTCAATCCCCGAGTGAGAGTACCCGAGAAAAACCTTACAACTCTCATCAATTCTCAAGAGTCAATCACAATATATATAGTCGAGGTATTTTACTAGAATGGCCAACTTATCCAACACATACTCATGACCCAAAATTAATACTATCCACAAAGAGACATACTTATCTCAACAACACCGAACGACACAACCAATATCACACAACTCATATATACACCGATAACCACATGACTCCACGCACAATTTATAACAAAAGGATTTAACCATAAATTACCGAAGACATATTCACACATAATGACATCCACCGAAAGTAGGAAGATCCTATACTCAACACCAACACACATAGTCAAATAAACACATTAAGTCCCGAACACAAGAGTCGTCCTTTAAGAAAAATCATGATTATAAATATACCAGTTCTTTTGAGAAAAGGTTGTAAATATTTATTTAGCGCATCTAATCAATTTTCAACCATTATATTCACAAACACGTAATGTATGGGCAAGATACTTGCCTCGATAGTCGATACCGGTCACTCCAACGAACATGGCTCAACCGGGAAACCTCGAACGCCCACAACTCTCCGGCGGAAACGACGGTAACACAATCCAATCGGGAAACGACGAATGGAAGAGTTCCGAATCGAGTTCTTCGCAAGGAACCTGACCCTAACATCATACCGTCAAAAATCAACGATCGTACGCGGAAGAATAATCGTAGAACGCCCAAAACCCACCTCTAAGGATTTTCACCGGACACCTTCAAGGCACCGATTAGGAACTCAAAAAAACGAAGAATCTTTAACAATCGAACCATGGATCAACAAGGAAATTGGTATAATATGACTTATTAATCATCAATCCATCACAAATATAAGTTATCACGGATCAAACGGGCGAAATCAACCAAAACCCCCAATTTTCTCAAAACTAGGATTTTAGGAAAACTAACCTTGATTTGCTGGATTGAAGGATGTTATGGAGTGATTAATCGATGATATGAGCTCCCAAACTTCGTGGATTAGTTGTATAACAACATGCCTTCGTCACCTCCAAGACTCCAGCCGCGTACAGGAAAGGAAGGAAATGAAAAATGAGTGCAAACAGGACTGCTCGGTCATATTTATACTGGTGCAGCCTAGCGTGCGCTAGGCTGCCGAGCTAGCATGCGCTAGCGGCCAGTATCGGCCCAGAAATCAGCTTTGTGCCGCGGCCCAGCCAGAAGGGGCCGCGGCGCGCGGTACAACCCGCTCCAACATTAAAAGGCACACGGTGCAGTCTTAGATATTTCGACCATAACTCCTTCATCCGGACTCCAATTGACTCACCGTTTGATCCATTGGAAAGCTAACTTGATGCTATACAATATTGCATAGATTCAGAATTTTTGGAGTTTCCAAGAATTAATGGTGACTTTACAAAGTCGAACTCACACGTGAAAAAGTCGATTAAGGACACGGAACTCAACAAAACGACACCGAAACGAACTCGGATGACAAAAAGTGTAGAATTAATCATTCTCGTAATGACGAAACGGTCACAATAGAGTACCTAAGATGGACTTTTGCCAAAAAAAAGAAAATTACTGGATATCGAAATTGCGGATATTACAATTTATTGGCCAAATAAATAAAGATAGGTAAAACAATGAAAATCACACACAATAATAAGTAATCTATAATAGATATTTATACAAACTTAAATAACATGACAAACCTTGTTTATAATTCCAACTAAGGATAACTTAGCCCATGAAGGCTTTATTACAAGCTTGAGTGGTCATTATTAGTTGAAAAAGGGAAAGAATTGATACTAACTCCTTAGTAGATAAAGGAGAAAGAAACAATAAACTCCCTTAACAACATAAACTAAATCACTCTTACATAAATTACTTAAGAAAACAAGTGTGTTCTTCACACAAAGAAAAATATTACAAAGTAGGAAAAATATAAGATGAAGGATCATAAATGATGGGTCTAAGGGGTCTATTTATACACCTAAAGTCATCTAATAGCTCCAAAACTCCAACATTATTAAATTAGATCGGATCAAGGCCAGCCATCCTCTCAATAGTAGACCAAAAGTATAAAAGATTTAAAAATGATCATACATCTGTCAAGACTTACGGTCGTAAGCTTTGGATGTTACGGCCGTAACATGGCTTCGGCTTTTTACACATTAGTTTCTGTGTGAGTTACAGCTGTAACTTTATTTGTACGCCCGTATAGAGTTTCAGACTTCATTTTCATCCCAGAATTTCTTAGACTTTTGCGTTTTCGCCCCAGATCTTCTTCGGATGATAACTTTTGATATATAACTCTGATTTTGAATCCGGAAAGACTGCCAAACTCGTCTCGTAAAGCTCTACAACATGAATACATAAAAACTCAATAAATAGAATATTTAGAAACATGTTATTTCTTGAGTAAATCAGTAATTCATTCCGATTAAGGCTAAATTTACATCTTCATCCTATAAACATAAAATTATTAAAACTAATTAATTTAAAGCAAAAATGAGTAGACTAACTCATAATTATGGGTGAAATATATCAATACTAATCATGAATAAGTGTATAAAACTGATACTTATCACACCCCCAAACTTGAATTCTTGCTAGTCCCGAGCAAGACTCTTTATGATTCACACTCAATGTAAAAATAAAAATAGCACATAAATTAATAAAACACATACAAATTAAGAAAAATACTTATATATATAAATAGAAAAGAGATCAAAATGCCATTTACACAACAACCAGCTTTATAAAGTAGATAGAAATGAATCAAGATCCAAAATAAATCTACTAATGATTTTGAAGTTAAAACACGGTTTTATTTTTGTAATTCTAAAATGCAAAGTTTCCCCCAAAAGGTTGATTATTTATTTCCCACTCGTGACACACACGACTCCCTTTAATGGTTGCTCTCGATCACTCATTTATTTTTCGACTCAATATGGAAAAGAATTTCATCGGCGTCATCAAATATTTTATATTCATCGTTGGCATATTTTAACCGTGAATCAGTTACCGATCGTCATTCATCTCCGTTTGAGGATCGAGGTGAGAGTATTATCATAATCATCGTAACTGGTAGTCTTGTGTTGGAAGTATCATCTATCGCGTGTTATTGGACTTAATTACATTCATACAAGTATTGTATGTCGGATCATTCACCTTTCGTAACGAGAAGACGGAGTTGTCGGACTGTGTCATTTCCAGCAGTGAGTTACGGCCGTATCTGATCATGCGTTACGTCCATAACATGCATTTGTTGGCTTAAGGATGTTTTGGCCGAAGGTGAGATATGGCCGTAAGGATAGGCAGGCTACGGCCATAACATGCGTTCGTGGTTTTCAGGACATGTCGGACGAAGAGGGCTTACGGCCGTAAGGGTTGCAGCATACGGCCGTAAGATGAGGTAGGTATGGCCGTAAGGCTTGGCCAGTTACGGCCGTACGATTCGAGCAGGGTGCCCGGTCAGTTTCGACGAAGGTTTCATACGCCCGTAAGCCTTGCAGAGTACGGCCGTATCAGTCTAGTTACGCCCGTAAGGCATGTGCGGGTACGGCCGTATGTTTGTCGGCAGATTTTTCGATGAGGCCGAGTTACGCCTGTACGAAATAGCTGGTTACGGCCATAAGGCCGTTGACTTGGGGATGTTATGTCCGTAAGTAGGCCGAGTTATGACCGTAACCATGGCAGTACTTAAGTACCTGGACGGGGTTTTGAGCTCATTTTTCTCATTTCTTCACTTGAGTTCCGAGAGAGAAGTTCTTGGGAGAGATTTTTCATCATCAATCACTTGGGTGTTCGGTTTTCATCATCTTCATTCATTTGTGAAGCTTGGATAGTTGATTTAACACGTATTCATCGGATCAAAGAGGTTGGATCTTCAAAGGTAATATTCTTCAACACCTTAGATTCCGAATCTATGATGGAATATAATGTTTTGGGATGTTAAAATCATGTTATATGAAGAGATATACATATGATTGTGAGTTGGTATGTATATTTATCGGATTATTGAAGGATTGTTTGTAGAACACTTTGAATATTGATTTGGATTTGGGGGTTTTCAATTAGATGTTGTTGAAATCTCGAATTGGATATTCATATTGGGTTATTGATGGTATTGAAGATGTTTTGTTGGATTGTATCACTCCTTGAAAGTTTGGTATCGATTAATTGAGAATTGGTTGTAAACAATCGAAGATTGTTTATAACGTGTTTATCATAATGCCCCAATGAACGTGGTTTTGTCATATCGACGTTTTGAATTAGTAATAATCGTGTTTGATGCATATATTGAGCGGATTTTTGGTAATTGTGTTATTCAAGGTTGTTCGAGCGACCGACATCTCATTGTAGGATGTTTGTTCGAGGAAGAACATTCTTCATCGGTATTGAGTAAGTTAATTCTTACTCGGTTTAAAGGATACTCATTCCTTTCGTGGTTGTTCATTCATAAATCATAATCATAATTCATTCATAACGTATCGTATTGAGACTTGTAATTGTCGAATAATCATTTCATTCATGAGGAACGACGGTTCCGATCATTTCAGTGAGCTATCATCCATTTCACTATTATTTCATCTCGGTTAGTCATTCTTGACTTTGTCGGATTGTTATTCATTAATATTCTTCATGGTCATTCTTGTTCATATGACCTTCTGGGTTCATAATGCGTGGCCGGGTGGGGATGTGTGAAATTTTTAGTCGGGCACATGATGGTCACGTGTTCGGGTTCACCGACACAATAGAATGTGCACACGGTAACGTACCTCCATGAGATTAATTAGGTACAAGGGCGGGTGTGTCCGAACACTCGTCTTGAGCACTTGCACATACCATTACGGGCGTATTATGATGCCTCTCTTCAGCTTAATCTCATAATTAAGATATATCATGATAGTATTTATTCAACTCTTGAGGATTGTTGTTCTGTGTAACTGACCCCATTGGGGGATGTTGTTTTCAGGTCATGGCAAGGCTAAAGCACGGGAAGAGAACGTTGGCGGCGAGGAGTCCCAGTGATACTAGTAGGGGCCCCCAGTCCTTTTCAGTCATTCGTGTTCTTCATTTTATTTCCGCTGTAGACTTCGGTTTGAATACTCATTTTTATTCAATGTTGTATATTTTATCTCCATATAAAATATACCTGTATTCTGTATTATCTTGGGTGTATTGTAATGAAACTCCTCATCGGAGTATTGGATGATATAATGTGGTTCGGTACTACGATTATATTATTTAAGTCATTAATTTTCATTCGCCTGGTGGGTCCCAGTCGGGGGTCCACGACACTGTAATAGTCGCCTAGTTTGGGGTGTTACAGCTTAGGCACAAGGGGGAATTTTCAAGCAATAATACCTTATGTGTGCCTTAGTCTGTAAGTTAAGAACTTTTCTAGTTAGGGTAGGATTAAGCTTGCTACAATATAATATCTATATATATAGTATCATTAATAAGACTATACACATTTTTTCCTATTTTTCTGGCTCAGTTATTTTCCTTTCAACGGCTCTTACGAAAACCATGATTTGCGCTCGTTACTTTTTCTCTATCAATGTTTGTGTGTATGTGTGTGTGTGTGTGTGTGTGTGTGTGTGTGTGTGTGTGTGTGTGTGTGTGTGTATATATGATGGATCAAATGAGAATGAATTTTTGAGTAAGAAATAAGAATAAATCTGAATTATTGTTCTTTGTGTGATGTACGATCCAGATGTAATACCCGAAATTTTCGTTTCCAGTTATTTTTGAATTTTTGTCGGTTGTGCCGGTTATTTTGCTCTGTTGGCGATTACTTGAGTTTTCCCTTATGTTGGGTACGGCATGATGTACCGTGTTGTGGTGTTCGTCAGGTACAGCTTATCATTGCGCAAGTCGAGCTAATAATATGTCGCACTTTGTTATTTGTTTTTTTTCGATTTGGATCGTTGGTGTTGTCCGTTAGTGTTTCGTTGCATGTTGAATAATCATTGTTTTGTCGAGGAGTATCGTTATTGGGCATTTGGTCGACTTTGTAAGATCACCACCAGCACTTATTACGTCTAAAAATTCTTAAACTTCACAATGTGATAGATCATCAAATTAGCTTTCCAATGGTTCAAACGGCGAGTCAATCGGAGTCCGGACGAAGGAGTTATGGCCGAAATAGCAAAGACTACATAGTCCATAATTAGCGCACGCTAAACACATTTATTAGCGCGCGCTAACGAAGTCTCGAAGAGGGTTCTGGACTGCATTTTGCAGCCGATAGCGCACGCTACACATACCTTAGCGTGCGCTAACTATTGACAGTATAAATAGGACTGCAGAGGTCAACTTTCGTCATTTTTCATTTCACTTCTTCCCCTCCGGCGACCAAGGCGATTCCAGGCGTGAGAAGGTGGATATCTCGGCCAGATATCATTAGATATCAACTCCTTTCAACTCCTAACATGGATTTATCAACCTTCTTTCATCTTCCACCGTCGGATTCAAGGTAAAATTCTTAGAACCCTAATTTCGGGGTTTTTGGGGGTTTTCTTTGTCATTCGTTGATTTTGTCCGATATGATGAATTGTTCATGGTAATCCCGTTGTATTGGTCATGATATTCGGATTTTGTAACTCATTTATCGATTTTTATCACCCGGAACATGATTTTGGCTTTCTTGGAACAAACCCTTGAACCCTTGTAGTTTCTTAGTGTCGATTGGGATTTCGTTTAATGTTGTTGATTCGTAGCGATGTTATTCTCGTAGTGATTGTGTTGTTATTGATTTCTCGCAAAGGTGGTCGGTTTTTGGGGCTGTTTCGGGGTTGTTTTGGCCGAGCCGTATTCGTCGGAGTTTTCACATATTAATTTCGAGGCAAGTATCTTGCCCATACATTACGTGTTTTGTGAATATAATGATTGAAAATTGACGATATGTGCTAAATGAATATTTACAAACTTTTCTTAGAAGAATCGGTATATTTACAATCATAGTTTTCTTAAAGGATGACTCTTGTGTTCGGGACTTAATGTGCTTATTGACTATGTGTGTTAGTGTTGAGTATAGGATCTCCCTACTTTCGGGTGATGCCAATATGTGTGAATATGTCGTCGGTAATTTATGGTAGAATCCTCTTGTTATGAATTGTGCGTGGAGTCATGTGGCTATCGGTGGATATATGAGTTGTGTGATATTGGGTGTTGTCATTCGGTGTTGATGAGATAAGTGTGTTTCTTTGTGGATAGTATTAATTCTGGGTCGTGGGTATGTGTTGGATAACATGGCCATTTTAGCAAAATACCTCGACTATATATATTGTGATTGACTCTTGAGGATTTTGGTTTTGGAAATGTGAATTGATAAGAGTTGTATGGTTGTTCTCGGGTACTCTCACTCGGGGATTGACTCGACGGGGTCACACGGGGACCTGGTGGCTTAGCGGCTGGACCGGGTCACGAGGGTTACTTCGAGTGGGCATTCTCACCTGGGGATTGCTCGACGGGGCACACAGGGACTTGGTGGCTTGTGGGCCGGACCGGGTCGCGAGAATTGCCAGAATATTTGTACTGATGATTAATTGTGATATGTCCGGAGTATCACAATGATTGGCGCCCAGGGTCGAGAGACATTATATATATATCGAGTCTTGGTGTTTGGCTAAAATGGCATAAAAATAATGTGTTATGTGTAATGTATTTTTGGAAGTGAATGAACGGGTCGTGGACCCTGTGTTGGTGATCGAAATGGTTGGGTCGTGGACCCTGTGTTTTGTGACTGGAGTGAATTGGGTTGTGAACCCCGTGTTTTGTTAATCGGTTTTGCATTTTTGGAAAATGAACTTTGGGGCGGTGACCCTAAGTGGCTTTGGTAGAATTAAGGACTTTTCAATCATAAATGTTTTCAAAACTCCCGAGATTTGGAAGTGTTTGCAAAGTGCTTACTTGTTTTGTTTCTACTTTCAAGACTTGGAACTATTTTTAATTAAACAAAATATCTCGGGAAGTCTTTTGTTGTATTCTCCGAATGTGTTATGTATGGCTCGTATTTGCACTTTATACTTGTACTAGCAAAACAGTGGAGTTTTGCTAACCCCCGAGTATTCGGGGGATGGATGTCTGTTTTTGCATCCAGGTATATGCAGGTTTGGGAGCAAAACACAGGATCGGTGCGAAGGATGATGGTAGGCGAATGATACTAATCACATGAAGGCCAGTTTTGGATGCAGTTAGTCGGAGTTCGTGTATGGTCCTTTCCGCTGTCGTATTTTTGTTTGTGAGTGTATTTATCCTTGCATGGGTATGAGTCGAGTTAGAAATGTACATTTTGACTTGTATGTTTGTGATGAAAGACCAAGTTAGTATGTTGATTTGGTATTTTATCACGTCGGTATGTAATGAGTTGTGTTGTTTGGATGTCTAGCCTGGTGGATCCTCATGGAGAGGGTCTGCGGCGTGTAATATTTCCGGTTTAATTTTAGGGGTGTTACATTTATGGTATCGGAGCTTAGGTTGCGTAAACCTAGGCTGTCGGGTCCAGTCGGGTATTGTCGTGTCTTGTTCTGTCAGATTGTGTTTGTCTAAGTCGTGTCGCTACGCGTCGTCTGTGATGTCGGTCGTGATTAGTATCGAGGTGCAACCATCATCTTCGTGCGACCTGTGGATGTAAGTCTCCCTACTATATTGTGCCTTGTGATATACGAGCTTGTATGATTTTGTGTTATGATGTGGAGTTTAAAGGTGATTTGTCATTATGTGGCCTATGTTGTTTGATCCTCGTATAATGCTAGAATGAAAGTGGTGCCAACGTATATGTATATATACACACATCGTGATATAAGTCATTTTTACAAGAGTAATGGCCTTAGTGTGGTTACGCAAAGAAAAATTCATCAATGTGATATTTTAAAACTTTACATGTTTTTGGAGAGACACATATATTTTTGTTTTAAAACATCCTCCAAAGGGAGGAAAAATGTTAATTTTCGTATGATGACCTCAAGATCGAAATTTTTGGAGAATTCAAACTACCGATATTTTATGTTCATCTTGTATTATAAGTTTTCAAAACACAACTTTTAAACTCAAGTGAAGTCTCCAAAATGTAGACAAGACGTGACTCTCGCTTTCAACTTATCGATTTTATGGTTGTTAGTCGACAAATACGTGATGATGTTCTTGTTGTTCGGGCAGTATAGCCAGTTTTAGATTAAAACTATGATGTGATTGCCGAGTCGTTCAGTTTGTGTACATTGAGATAGCTCTCTTTAATAAGAGGTGAGATTTCGGTTTTTGAATAACAATTGTCTTTTGATGATTGCTCATGAAGTGCCGAATCAATGACTTTGAGATTCGAACGTGTTGTTGTTTATTTATGACCATCGATTCTAGTAAAGTCGTGTATATGTTCGTAATCACGTTGCTGAATTAGAGCTGTTAGCGCATGCTAAGTACAAGGCTAGCGCGCGCTAATGTGGCATGAGTAGCGCACGCTAATGTTGTTGTAACGTGCGCTAATCAGCCTAGGTAGAGGATGTGGAACCATATTTTTTTTTAGCCGTCAGGAATAACTTTCTGCAGTCAGTCGTCTGTGACTGTATTCTATATGTGTTGTCTAGTGATGACAAATGTTTTGTGTGAATGTGTGTCATGACTTTTGATTGCGCTAAGTGATAATTGATTTTGTTCAGTAAATTGATAAATTATGTCTGCTGTGTGTGTGTTCGAAAATGTTTTCCTGAAACTTTCATAAGTTTCTGCAAGTTGCGGATTGAATTTTGAAACTAATTTGACATTGCAATTAAATCGGCGGCTTTGTATGAACTTTGAAATTGTTTGAAATTTGCGAGCCGGCCTAGGATTCTCCAATAAAACCTCAACGGTATTGAAAGAGCTGTTTTAAAGTACCTTGAACATTTTGTAAAATGTCACCGTCGTTGATTTTTGTGTAGTGTTGGGAGAATTTTCGGAAATGACTTTTAACATACTATTGTATTTTCGAATAATTCGAGTACATGATTTTCAAAAATCTTTCACATAAATTTTTTTTCAAAAACCAATATGATTTTTTTTTAATATATAGTGAAAGATGAAAAATCTTACTCGATTTAAACTTCAAACTCGGATTTGGAAAGTTTCCTATACTGATTAAAGTATGTACGTATGATTTTATGACCTTGCGTGGTTATCTTGTTTGTTATTAACGGTGATACTGGTGTGTAGTGGCGTGGTGATTTTGACAATGCCGGTTGCACAGAAAATACTGCTTTGTAAATGATTTGAAAATGAGTCGGTTAAAAGTCTTTTGTTTATAAGTTTTAATTAAACAACCCGAGGTACCAAAAGTACTTTTAAAGTTTATTTTGAATAGCATACAAATCCAAGTATTTTCAAATGATATCATTTAAAAGGATACCTCGTGGATTTTCTTATCGAGTTATTATTAGTTACCTTATGTGATATGTCGCGTTGAGTTGGTAATTTAGTATAATATTTTGTAAAATCGTGTCATCGTATTGAGTGAGAATCCGCTTAGTGTGCCGAGGTACAGAGGACGCGGTCTTGACCGCGGTACAGTTTGTCATGGAAATCGGATGCGGAACCAAGAGAATATTGATGGGAAGGCTGCTATTCTAGTACTTCGTACTCGTTGTTTAGGTTTCGGGGACGAAACCTCTTTTAAAGGTGATATGATGTAATACCCATATATTTTTTCGCTTCCGTTTCGTTCGACCATATCGACTCGATTGTGTTCGTTGATGCTTCTGACCTTGTATTGTTCTCACCCTTGTCATTCGAGCGAGTTCGCATATTGTTCCAAATTGATGTGCATATCATTGTGATCTTTCCAAGTTCGGATCGATTTCTTGTGAACCGTGTTCAAAACTAACACCTCGTGGTTCCTAAAAGTTATTGATGTCTTGATTTGAGGTATGAACTTCAGAGGTTATCGTTGTTGTTCGATCATTGCTATTCGTTCGTCGTTGTCCAATCATTATTGTTTGATCTCGAAATCGTGATTATTGAACATCTGGGCCACTTCAAAATTTCCATAAGTGTTGGGAAATTGTCTTTGTATTTGATCTTCCAAACATCTGAGGTTATTGGAATTACATTCTTGTTCAACGTTGGACTTGTGTTTTGGTTGTTGTACTGCTCGGATTTATCAACCGCAGTGGTTCATGTTCGTTGCTTTTTGTAAACATTCTTGCGTATGGAATCAGACCGCAGTAGCTCTGTACTGCATGGAGCTCCTGTGCGCTGTCAATATTAGATAACGTGTGTTATCTAGAGTCGCCTTGCTTTTGTTTTAAGTTTCGGGACGAAAATTATTTTTAGTAGGGTAGAATGTAATACCCAAGATTTTCGTTTCTGGTTATTTTTGAATTTTTGTTGGTTGTGCCGGTTATTTTGCTCTGTTGGCGATTACTTGAGTTTTCCCTTATGTTGGGCACGGCATGATGTACCGTGTTGTGGTGTTCGTTAGGTACGGCTTATCATTGCGTAATTCGAGCTAATAGTATGTCGCGCTTTGTTATTTGTTTGTTTTCGATTTGGATCGTTGGTGTTGTCCGTTAGTGTTTCGTTGCATGTTGAATAATCATTGTTTTGTCGAGGAGTATCGTTATTGTGCAATTGGTCGACCTTGTAAGATCACTACCGGCACTTATTAAGTATAAAAATTCTTAAACTTTACAATGTGATAGATCATCAAATTAGCTTTTTAATGGTTCAAACGGCGAGTCAATCGGAGTCCAGACGAAGGAGTTATGGCCGAAATAGCAAAGACTACACAGCCCATAATTAGCACACGCTAAACACATTTATTAGCGCGTGCGCTAACGAAGTCTAGCAGAGGGTTCTGGACTGCATTTTGCAGCCGATAGCGCACGCTACACATACCTTAGCGTGCGCTAACTGTTGACCGTATAAATAGGACTGCAGAGGTCAACTTTCGTCATTTTTCATTTCACTTCTTCCCCTCCGGCGACCAAGGCAATTCCAGGCGTGAGAAGGTGGAGATCTCGGCCAGATATCATTAGATATCAACTCCTTTCAACTCCTAACATGGATTTATCAACCTTCTTTCATCTTCCACCGTCGGATTCAAGGTAAAATTCTTAGAACCCTAATTTCGGTTATTTTGAGGGTTTTCTTCGTGATTCGTTGATTTTGTCCAATATGATGAATTGTTCATGGTAATCCCGTTGTATTGGTCATGATATTCGGATTTTGTAACTCATTTATTGATTTTTATCACCCGGAACATGATTTTGGCTTTCTTGGAACAAACCCTTGAACCCTTGTAGTTTCTTAGTGTCGATTGGGATTTCGTTTAATGTTGTTGATTCGTAGCGATGTTATTCTCGTAGTGATTGTGTTGTTATTGATTTCTCGCAAAGGTGGTCAGTTTTCGGGGTTGTTTCGGCCGATCCGTGTTCGTCGGAGTTTTCACAAATTGATTTCGAGGCAAGTATCTTGCCCCTACATTACGTGTTTTGTGAATATAATGATTGAAAATTGACGATATGTGCTAAATGAATATTTACAAACTTTTCTTAAAAGAATCGGTATATTTACAATCATAGTTTTCTTAAAGGACGACTGTTCTGTTCGGGACTTAATGTGCTTATTGACTATGTGTGTTAGTGTTGAGTATAGGATCTCCCTACTTTCGGGTGATGCCAATATGTGTGAATATGTCGTCGGTAATTTATGGTAGAATTCTCTTGTTATGAATTGTGCGTGGAGTCATGTGGCTATCGGTGGATATATGAGTTGTGTGATATTGGTTGTTGTCATTCGGTGTTGATGAGATAAGTGTGTTTCTTTGTGGATAGTATTAATTCTGAGTCGTGGGTATGTGTTGGATAACATGGCCATTTTAGCAAAATACCTCGACTATATATATATATATTGTGATTGACTCTTGAGGATTTTGATTTTGAAAATGTGAATTGATAAGAGTTGTATGGTTGTTCTCGGGTACTCTCACTCGGGGATTGACTCGACGGGGTCACACGGGGACCTGGTGGCTTAGCGGCTGGACCGGGTCACGAGGGTTACTTCGAGTGGGCATTCTCACCTGGGGATTGTTCGACGGGGCACACAGGGACTTGGTGGCTTGTGGGCCGGACCGGGTCGCGAGAATTCCCAGAATATTTGTACTAATGATTAATTGTGATATGTCCGGAGTATCACAATGATTGGCGCCCAGGGTCGAGAGACATTATATATATCGAGTCTTGGTGTTTGGCTAAAATGGCATAAAAATAATGTGTTATGTGTAATGTATTTTTGGAAGTGAATTGAAGTGAATGAACGGGTCGTGGACCCTGTGTTGGTGATCGAAATGGTTGGGTCGTTGACCCTGTGTTTTATGACTGGAGTGAATTGGGTTGTGAACCCCGTGTTTTGTTAATTGGTTTTGCATTTTTGGAAAATGAACTTTGGGGCGGTGACCCTAAGTGGCTTTGGTAGAATTAAGGACTTTTCAATCATAAATGTTTTCAAAACTCCCGAGATTTGGAAGTGTTTGAAAAGTGCTTACTTGTTTTGTTTCTACTTTCAAGACTTGGAACTATTTTTAATTAAACAAAATATCTCGAGAAGTCTTTTGTTGTATTCTCCGAATGTGTTATGTATGGCTCGTATTTGCACTTTATACTTGTACTAGCAAAACAGTGGAGTTTTGCTAACCCCCGAGTATTCGGGGGGTGGATGTCTGTTTTTGCATCTAGGTACATGCAGGTTTGGGAGCAAAACACAGGATCGGTGCGAAGGATGATGGTAGGCGAATGATACTAATCACATGAAGGCCAGTTTTGGATGCAGTTAGTCGGAGTTCGTGTATGGTCCTTTCCGCTGTCGTATTTTTGTTTGTGAGTGTATTTTACCCTTGCATGGGTATGAGTCGAGATAGAAATGTGCATTTTGACTTGTATGTTTGTGATGAAAGACCAAGTTAGTATGTTGATTTGGTATTTTATCATGTCGGTATGTAATGAGTTGTGTTGTTTGGATGTCTAGCCTGGTGGATCCTCATGGAGAGGGTCTGCGGCGTGTAATATTTCCGGTTTGATTTTGGGGGTGTTACACCAGATTCGCTTATGCATGCAATATATGCATTTCGTACATAAAATCGCAATGCATTAAAACTATGCATTATATGCATCGAAATATGCACTAAAATATTGCATTTCATGCATACATTTTTGTGAGAATAAATATAGGCTATCCATTTAATGAAGGTATATGGATCAATTTCATTCTTATTTCTTAACTTAAATCTCATTATCACCGAAACCACTTTATATATATATATATACTAGTTTTACGTTTGTTATTTCCAGTATTGTTTTATATTATTAAAAAAAATATTTAAGAAGTATTTTTTCTATATGCTATATTTTTTTTAGTAAATACTACTATTGTTGAAATGAGCTAGATTTTCTAAACTCAATATTTGAGGACAAAAGAGCGCCAGATTTTATAAACTCAATATTTGAGGAAAAAAGAGCTGATGTTATATTACATGTATTCGACTACAACTACTTGTTTTTTTGAAAAAGGTCAATATAGACACATTTCATTATTGAATATAAATCTATATAATGAGTTTATTTAGTAATCAAAATAGTTACTAAATATATATTGTATTATATTTACTCTGTGCCGCTTGAGGTTTTACATTTATATATATTATTGTTTATAAATATGGCAAAACAATGTTCTACTTTTTTATCCGTATTGTACGTTTTTTAATAAGTTTACATATATTATTATTTATATTTAAAGTAAAACCTTTTTATATTGATCATCTAATATTTTTAATATTATTTATTTTCGTTCTTACACTTTATTCAATCTGTGTGGTTTGTTTGAGACCTTTTTTCTATTTAATAACTTAGATTCAATTATATAACGTATATTTTGGAATTTTGGTTTCCTATTTTTTTCTACGAAAGAAAATTAAGGTGAAATTTTGAAACCAACAAAATTATAAACCTATAAATTATATGAAATATATTATGGGATGGAGATATATCGAGCTAATTGTTAATTTTTTTGAAAGAGTTTATAAATATCATAGATTTTCAAAATATGCGAAATATAGTCATGTTACATAAATTAAAAAATAGTCTTATAAAGGTACTAAATTCATAATGAAGGCAAAGTTGAGAGCAAATATTTTGTAATACGACTCGATATTTTCAAAAGCCAACAATTAAACGAAGAGCGAAAAATACAACGAAGAGCGAAAAATATAATATTATCTATGTAACACTCCCAGATCCGAACGGGAATATTACAGCGCCGTGGGCCCTGAGATGGAACCCACAAGGCTGAAGGAAATTTTCGCAAACATTTACAAACGCCCAAGAGGCTAACGACGGTATTATCTATTAAAAACATTCGAAGATTTATAAAACTCGTTTATCAAACCGTCGTAAAAACTCATTTGAAACCACAAGGCCCAAAATGCCAAAACTCAACAGTTTAAAAACACATACGTTAAGCTATCGCTTACACGTACCGACAGAATAGATTTAGAAAATGATTGCCAAAGTAACCTAAGTTACCAGATACCAAAAAGGTCATTTAAAAATACTCACGCAACAGATAAAGACAACAATTAAAATACTCTAGCAGCGGAATACAACAACTGATCAGAAACTCAAAACACAAATACATGCCCTTGCCAGTATCCCCCGGGAAGTTCATCTCTCCACGACCGCTACAAGCTTGATAATCCAAGAACCTAAAAAGAAAGCCCACGACGGGGTCAGCCATAATATCCAACAATGATAACCATCACATCTCGTCAATAATTACATATCAATGGAAATACTAAGTAAGAATACGACCAATGTAATCTTACCGTCATAACTTTACGAGAATCCATGATTCGTATCCTTAACAACACATTAAGATAATACCGAAATATCTGTACGGTATCTCAACAATACTCAAGGTTCTCAAAACATTATCATAACTCGCGATATGGAAATTATACCAACTCTGGCCAATTCAATCCGTCGGATAACGTCGACAATTCCAATACGATAATTATTGTCCATCAAAGACAAGTACCAAGGAAATACGGAACATACCTCAAGATACGAAATATCATTACCATCACGTCAGTCTAATCCGAGATCAGATCAACACAACATACGGACATGGTCCTAACACAAGACCTACAAATGCATACTCATATGACAACGTCAATATGATCACAACAATAACGACAATGTATACTTATGGCAAACCCATAATATACATATGCACAACAACAATACATATGGTAATCCAACGATCCGCAGACACAGCTATAGATTCCCATGATGATCCCGTCGGACCAACGCATGGTGGCATTACCTGTCCAGCGATCCAGCGCACACAGCTATAGATTCCCATGATGATCCCGTCAGACCAACGCATGGTGGACATATGACAATAATGCACAACTGCACAAAACAACAGTGCACAATACACCACAACAACAATGCACAAATACATGACAACAACGATACACGAATGTATCACAACATGATCGACTCAAATGATAAAAATGATTAGAGTACTTGCCCCGAGTCCTTCAAGAACGATCTCAATGCCTAAACCATCACGAACCATTATCCTCAATACTCGAAGGTCCAAAGTATCACGGATTGCAGATAATTCATATCTCCATTTTTATCACGATATATCCTCGATATACAAGTATACCAATAACAAAAGCAAATCATATACATTATGATTTAGATTCCCAAAACTCGAATATGATTTATAATCTCAAGTCTCCTGTGATTACGATTATAAACATTGTTATACGAATTATAAACGAATGAAACGGAAACCATTCATTCAATACTATAAACTGAGTAAGTAATAACTTACCTCGATACCGATACGACGATGATGAAGTCGTTACCAAATCCATTGTCGTCATCTACAAGTTCCTCGGTCCCGACCAAAGCAATTCAACGAACATTCTCGAGCTCGACCGCAACACACGGTTGTAATCACTGATCAATATTCTCAACCTATTACAGTAATCGATAGACAACAAGTTCGACAACAATTAACAATCGATAAAACCAAATCACAATCTCCACGGCTCACCAATATCTCGGTTAACCATAAGTCTGATCAAGCCAACTTAAACGATCACGAATTCATAATCGAAACAGAATATACTACCCTGCCTGTTGACTTAGCGCACGTTAATTACTTAACGTAGCGTGCGCTAAGACGTTCCCGTTAGCGTGCGCTAGACAGTAACACTAGCGTGCGCTAATGACATGCAGTTGCATGCATTTCATATACCGATCAACACATGGCGATTATCAAGAACACTAAGTGATTCTAAACCATGTTCATAGTTATCAAACAACGAAATTCGATATCCTTTAACATACAAACAATCATTCAACTTATAATCCAAGTCCTATATCCATATATCATCTTCCTCAATATCAACATCATGAAACATCAAGAACGTAACAACACTCCCTTAATCTTCCATTACAGAGTAATCATCGACAATAACATCAACATCCTAAACTGAGGAGAAGGATTAATCCACTTATCTCAAGAAAACGAACAACACAATTTAAACCACAAGAATCATATCAATATCTTCATATCAACAATAACATCATCATAATCCGGTAATCCATCTCATAATCATGCTTATCAACTCGTTTATGTAATAATCATCAACTCAAGAACATCAACATTCAATCCAAAATGAAATCCAAAGATGAAGAGTGATTACCTTTATGAAGGAATGGATTGATTTCCAAGGTTGAATCTATTTCCAAGAATCACCAATGATTTCAAGAACAAAACTTTAATCCATGATTTCTATCTTAATCTTGTTAAAGATCACCACCTCACCGTGTTTGGGAACCTCAAGAACCTCCCAAAACTCTCTCTATCGACTGAAGGTGAAAGAAAGGACGAAATGCTTCATAATACCCGTTTGTCCCTTATATAGAATACATTACTAGCGTGCGCTAAATCTTATGTTTAGCGTGCGCTACGGCCTTAGCGTGCGCTAGCTGACCTTTATTAGCGTGCGCTATCGCAGTCCAGAGACTACTGTCTGGCTTCGTACATGAGCTTACGTACGTAATGCCCATGCATTAGCGTACGTAACTTAAACCATCTAGCGTACGCAAGTCCTTGCATTTTAGCGTGCGCTAACATCAGTTGACTCGTTTGTCTGTATGCTCCGAAGACTGGTCCACACGCCGAAAGTGCTGACGAGGATAAGATTCCTTTTTGTCCGATATACAGTTAGCGTGCGCTAACCATCATGCATTAGCGTGCGCTAACACTACATTACAACATCCGTTGACTTATCATAACGTGCGCCGAAAGTGGCCTGGTCCACATGCAGATTCCTTCCGATCTGACTGCATTAGCGTGCGTTATCTTATATCTGTAGCGTGCGCTACTCCTGATTATTAGCGTGCGCTAATAATGTTACACTTAGCCATTTTCAGCTAGTCTTGTCCAATCGTCTCAACATACAGAATACGAACATACGGCATACTGAATACATATACTTCTTACATCCAATTGTCGACCAAGTACGACAATTATACCAATACAGATGTCTTGGTCCTTCAATTATTTTACCCATACTGTACATATTCCACGCTGTACAACATAACTCGGATAAAATAATCTTAAACAACAGTAGTGGAAATTCCGGATATTACAATCTAAGATATGCCACTGTTAATTTACTAAATAGAAAAAAACACAATATTTGTATTCAAATATTAATTTGCCTGTAGATGCTTTGTTTTTTGTCAGTTTTTATGTCTTTGTGTTTCATATTAATGTGCAATTTTTATTCCTTATCTACTACTTCTTCCTCATCATTCGCAATGAGGATCTCGATGAAACTAAGCAGGCAATGAGATTGAAAACCCTGAGATATGTTGTTATGCGAGTGCCATGGGGGAACTGATAATAAAATTGATTGTGCTTTGTATGCCATGCACTATATGAAAAAATACATGGGGGATGAAGTGAACCGTCCGATGGATTGATAAAATATAAACCAAAGTAAGCTACACAGAAACCAAAATAACCGAACGCATGCAGCATTCATATTTCACCTGAGGTACACAGAAACCAAAGCAAACCAAAGTTGTTGAGGTATACAAAAACCCGAATAAACAAACGCATGCAGCAAAGCTGTTGAGGTATACAGAAACCAAAGCAACCACAGCTATTAAGGTATACAGAGAATGCATGCAGCATTGGAAAAAATAAATCAAAGTAAATCAAAGTTGTTGAGGTATACAGAAACCAAAAAATAAACCAAAGTTGTTGAGGTATGCAGAGGCCACTCTTTGCAGGGTATGAATCAGGTCAAAGATGAATAATTCACACCTTACACCGTAAGGGTTCTATCTGTGGGAAGGCAACAAGTATTTGCAGGAGAATATCACTAGTAGAAACAACACTTTTAATGACACTATTTTCATGGCATTTGGTAAAAAATGTCATTAAAAAATATTTCAATGACATTTTCGGACCCAAACGTCATGGATCCGAAACGTTCTCTTAAAAAATGACATTTTACAAATGCCATTGTAAATAGTAATATTCAATGACACTTTTTAAATGTCATGAACTTTATGACATTTTTAAAGTGTCATAGAAAAAAATGGTAAATGTCGTTGAAGATATATTTCCATGACATATTCAAAAATGTCATGTAAAATATTTTATGACATTTTCCAAATGTCATCCATTTCACGTACCATGACATTCGTTTAGCATCATAGAGAACGACATGCAAAAATCTTCAATGACACTTATAAGGTGTCATATATCCCAAAATAATATGACTTTTGATTGATGTAATTGAATATATGCATTAACTCATTCGGTTAACGAAATTTAAGTTCCAAATAAATTAAAATTCAATGAAAATAAACTCGATAGACGATCAACCAGACCGATTAACTATATCCGGATTCAATCAATTATGATCTATAGACCTGTAACCGTCTAAATAATGTAAATCTCAAATAATAAATTGATTTAACTACTATACAATTGTTAAAAGTAAATCTCAAATAATTCATTACTAATTTTGAAAGATAAATAAATTGGAAATAAATTATTTAATAATATAGAAAAATAAATCTGAAATTTTCATTTAATAAACATGAAACTAATATATAAAAATTATTTAATAATATCTCAAAAATAAATAAATAAATCTCCTACTCTCCACCGCTCGAGTAGAAAACCAAAGCAGGCAGAATGTTTTTCACTCACTCTCCGCAAACCCTACTTTCTCTCTGCCTCCTCTGCCGCTAAACTTTGGCCAAAATTTTCACCAAAATGAAGCGCCATTTTTTCCCTCAAAAAATCCTGCGCGATTCACAAAAGTTAACAATCAGGATGTTTTTATCAATTAAGAAATGATTTCACCTTCAAGAACAGTTCCAGCTCCAGCCACTCCTAGCTTCGACAATACCGCAGCTTATTTTGGACGACCTCGCCACCCCAGATCTCTTCTTTGTTGGTAAGACATATCAACCCTAAATTTCATTTGGTACTTTCATCATAGGTTCTATATTTCTGGGTTTGATTTCTAATTTATTGCTTTGTTTCATATGGTTGGTGACTGCAATTCGGATGTTACAAGCCGTTGGGTTTTGGGGTGAGTAAGGTATTGGTTTATATCCAGGTATAACCTAGAACCTTGAATCAATTTGGTTTATGTAAAATTTGAATTCCAGTTGTTTCTTTTTAAATCTAATTACTAAAATTTCAGTTTCGTTTTCATTTTCATTTGATTGATTGTGTTTCATGTTTCATTGTTTATTGTGTTTGATTGTTTCAGTTTGGGTTTTGGTACTTTCATTATGTTGGTGTGTCTATTTATGAGTTTGATTTTTAATTTCTTGCATAAGTGTTCAGTAACCGTAAACCAACTTGAGTTATGCAAATTTGAATTCCAACTGTTTCATTTTTTATCAAAGTATATAAATTTCATTTTCGTTTCAGTTTTCATTTTCATTTGATCAATTGTGTTTGATTTTCATTAGTATATATATTCAGCATCCACTACATGTAAACATAAATCAAAAGTTTACTTTACTTATTTTTCAATAACTTAAGCTAGTAATACAAATTACCACTCGGAACATAAGGTTGATTGTTTCTACGTGGTGCATCTTTTAGAACACGAGCATCTGATGATTGATTGTGTTTCATGTTGTTATTTAAGTTCAATTGTCACTAGTTTAAGTTTAATTTTCAGTTTTATTTTTATTTGTTTGATTGTGTTTCATGTTGCTCATAACGGTTAGTTGCTGATTTTTGTGTAGAGAAGGTCTAAATCTCCCTCAATTGGTAAGAACCATAACCTAAATTAAGTTTTTAATTAATTTACTTTAAATGATTTCTATTATATTTAGTTTTATAATTTTGATTTTAATTTGATTCTGTGATGCATGCGCTCGTTGCATTGACAAATTAGCTGCTACTTTGACGTGGTGAAGAAGGTATGTATACTCACATTTCCAACTCATAGAGTATGTAGACTCACATTTCCAACTCATAGAGTGTGTTTCTGTTTTCATGAGTCAGATACTTTAAAGTTTATATATATATGCTCTGCTCTAATGATTTTATATGTTCTGATTTTATTGTAAGGGATCGTTGAACTGTTATTGTTGTCTAAATATGTATTATTGTTGCCTAAATGCACATTTCTATGCTTATGAGGTTGTGTGTTGAAGAAGTCTGGATACGGTAATTTATTGTTGGGCTTGTGAACTATTCTGTTGTTTGCTTGTTTGAGATGATAATTTTTGTCAATGTTTTAAAAGGTGTGAGGCGGGTTTGAGGCATTTTGTAAAAATGAGGCGAGGCGTAAGGCTTGAGGCGTACCAAGGCGCTAGCCTCAATAAATATAAATATATATATATATATATAATCTGCATAACAATATTATCTTAAACAATATATGATTAAAAGATTCTATTAATTTAGGTGTATATAAGCTTCAATTTTAAACAATTACTTTGTCTTCACATAGGTGTATAAAGCCTCAATTTTTCGCGGGACACGTGGCTGGGCAATGTTATATGACCGAGTTTATCAGCTGGAAACCTGACATGGCCCCACAAAATCTCTGAATAGAGACTGGGTCTAAGTAGGTGTAACAACGCACTGAACAAACTCATATAACATCCGCCTAGGAATAACTACATCCTGGAAATAAAAATTACCATATTATTTAATGAATATCTATTATTTGTAGTAGTAGTGGTAGTTTTCTAGTCTTAATATTTGTTGTATTTTAATTTTAATATTATTTTAATTATGTATTATATTCTTCAATATCACTTTTATTTGCATGAAAAACTTACGCTACAACGCATTGAGGCTTACACATACTTACGGCTATGCCTTAGCCCTTCAAAACATCAGTTTTTCTTGAATAGAAATTAGATATTTGTTCATTAAGGTTTGTCGGATTAAACCTGTCTCATTTAGAGGTGTTGTATTCCAGTAATCCACTATATACTTAGTAATTGTGTAATGTGACATCCAACTGAATACATAGGTTCTACGTACCTCAATGACATCTAACTGTTTGTTATTACTTAGTGAATAATTTTGTAATATGTGTGTTGGTTTACTGTAATGTTTAGGTATAATATCTTCTTGATGGATAAGAGCTGGATACACTGGCCAAAAGGTTGCCCAGAGTACCGAGAAAAAGTTAGGGAATTTATAAGTAATAGTAAGCAGTACGCTAGGAATAATGATGGTGTGTTATGTCCTTGTTGTGTGTGTCGAAATTTTGGCGGCCCGCAGGATGATGATACTTTATTTATTCATCTGTGCCATTACGGATTTGATCCGCTCTATAAAGTTTGGAAAGCTCATGGTGAGCCTAGGGGAGCAGCATTATCCTACTCGTTAGATGTTGTTGGACCACCACCATTGAGTGGAGCATTCTGAAATATTAGAACTTAACCAGATGTATAGAGATGCTAGGTTTCATTTGTAACACCCCCAAAACCATCCGGGATATTACAGCGCCGTGGGTCCCACGCCGGAACCCACCAGGCTAAAAACCGTTTACAAAACCAATTCAAAAACACCAAAAGGCCGATGACGGTAATATTTTAAATACTCAAATATTTTCAAAAGCATAATTTTGAAATGCCGTCATAAAATACCATTTGAAAATACAAGGCGAAGTGCCAAATCTCGATAGTTCAAAATTGTACGTTAAGACGCCGCTTAAACGTACCGATAAAATAGCTTAGGAAAAGGTTTAACGAAATAACCCAAGTTCGCAAAGTGCCAAAAGGGCCATTTAAAAATACACACACGCAGCGGATAAAGATACCGAAAAGCTATTTTGAAATATACACATGCAGCGGATAAAAACACAGTTTAAAATACACATTTGCAGCGGAAATAAATGACTGGAATAGAATACTCAATTCTCCGAAAACAAGCCACAGCCAGTATCACATCGGGAAGCTCATCCCTTCACGACCGCTACTAGCTCGATCTCCGAGTACCTAAAAATAAAGCCCACGACGGGGTCAGCCACAATACTCAACAATGATATCGATCACATCAACATAAATAATTACATACCAATGTAATAATACTCTAAGAATACTACCAACGTAATCTTACCGTTATAACCTTACCAATCCATAATAATCCAACCCTTACCATAATCCACATTTCGCATCCTCGAATGACGAAATGAACTTAACAACAATTATCTGTATTGAATTTCAAAAATACCAACAATCCTCAAAACATCATCATAACTCATAATCATGAAATAATTCATCCGTGCCAAATCCTGTCCATCGGATTACACAATCAAAACTCAACCTGGATAAACCAACAGTACACAACATATCTGTAGATCAACTACCATATGATAATGATAACAAATCCCGAACATCGACGTACAGTCTGAATGCTTATATGATCAATAACCAGATCAACCAAAACATCACTGAGAATATCATCGACATGATAACTCCAATACGACCAATCAAGGATCACGATAATTGAGAATACCATCAACAAGGTAAATCTCGAACGCAATCAATGAAGGATCAACAATAACCGAGAATACCATCAACAAGGTAAACTCCAAATGATCAACAAAGGACCAACCATAACCGAGAATACCATCAACAAGGTAAACTCCAAATGATCAACAATAATGGATCTCAAGAAATAACTCCGACTGTCGAACATACCCCTCGGGCGTATGAACAACTAGTCACAAACCGTCGAACATATCCAATCATACATGGAACTATGAACGACCAAACGGTATGGCTCAAAGATGGAAGTCATAGTACGCCCGATCCGGAAATGTGTCCGTGCACAAGCCACCCCGGGTATTGATCACATACACGTGTGGTCTTGTACCTAATTAGCCTCACGAACTACGTCTCGTGTGCACGGTTCAATGTGGAAATATCAACACATAATCATCATGTGCCCGGCTAAAAATCATACACAATAACCAATCGGCACGCACATATGACTCCAGATATGTCACGATGCAACATGACAACGAAACTCAAAGAAACACATATCCAATAAGGATTAAAAGACTCACCGAAGTGAACAACAACAGACTAACAATGAAAAGTCGACATGACTAATCAATATCCAAAACATCAATCCTGGGATCATCATCCCCAAATGAATGACCAACATGATCTACGATCTCAATACAACAGTCCTGGGATCAACATCACTCAACGAATAACCGATACGAAACTCATTACACGAAACCTCAACATATACAACAACTCAACATACTAATTATCCACATGACTAAACAAATACTTAGATTACCTCAAAGCCGAGGACCATATCCATCAACATCCCCCAATGAGACGATCAACACAACCATTAATACCAACAATAGTCATGGGATCAACATCCCTCAACGAACAACCAGTACGAATCTCAATATATGAAGCCTCGACATACAACATATACAACAACTCAACATAACAATTATCTCATAACTGAACAATACATAAATTACCTCAAAGCCGAAGACAACATCCTTTCCACGAACAACATCCCTGAACGAATACACAGTTATACAAATAATCTCAAATAAGGTACCATCGATTCAATACCAATAAACCTTTATCCCGATATTTATGTTATCACGATAACTATCCTCGATATCCGATATTCTATATTCTTGACCAAAGATAACTCACGTCTTCCCTGAACGCAATTAAATCATATACCTTATGATTTAATACAACCAGAGCACGATATACAAACCATTATCCCGACAACTTACATTTCTAACAACATTGCTATACGAATTATAAATGAAATGAAAACGAAACCATTCATCAAATATTATAAACTGAACAAGTATAAACTTGCCTCGATACCGATACCACGAAGCCGTTACCAAAATCCATTGCCTTAGTCTACGATCTCCTCAGCCCCGACCAAAAGCAATCTACGAACTCTTCAACTTCAACCGCAACACAACCGTCATAATCCACGATCAAAACATATCAACCTATTGCAATAACCGATTAACACACAATCCGATAACAATCAATAACCGACATAGCCAACCAACCAACTCAACGGTTCAACGAAACCTCGATCATATACATAATACCAAATAATCCAACTCAACAAATACGAACCCATATCCACGATACAAGTCGTAACTCGATGATCACAAATAACAATCAATAACCGATCAACAAGCACAACGGTTCTACAAAATCCCGATTAAACACAAATCCGAACAACCAAATCAATCGATCACGAATTCAAAACCACAATACTATTCCACAATCCGAATATCATATCCATAATCTATTTAAACCAACAAGGGTCTAAAATTACCGATTCCAAATTCAATCTTAAAAACAATTACAAGTTTCCTCCTTGTATAATCATAATAAAATCCAATTACCGGTTATCATCATCAATCCGGACAATCCAATTAATTCAACAATATAGATAACCATATTCCAAAAGTTTCAAATAATTCCATTATCTGAATTGAACACTTATTCAATAAGTATGAATTTCCAAATTCAAACATGAATAATAATTCTCATCAAACTCGAAATCATATTCGTATTCCTATACGAATATTGTACCAAGATACATAACTTAGTTCTAAATGTGAATATTCCATATTCATATCCAAAACACCAACACTTTAAAACGTATTCATCAAATCAATGATCAATTCATCTCGACATTAAGGATTTTATAACATATTCGATTCCAACTTCAACTCCAAATACGAAGACAAAACTCCTTCTTGTTCATACTTGTAAATTCGTAGAAAACAATTTACCGATTATTATCGTGAATAATCACATTCCAAAATTATCCGAAATCCTTCCAAAATCATAACATGTAACTCAAGAGTTCTTTAAGAACACGAATTATCCAAATTCACGTTCATAATCCATAAACAACATAACCCGATGTTTTCTAACATCCAAACAACCCTTAATCATAATTCAAGGTGTATATAATCATGTCCTTCAACATATACTTCTCATAACATCATGAATCGCAACAAACCACCAAGAACATCGAGAATACTACGATTCCATAATCATAACAACATAATCGAATCATTTGATCACCAATTCATTATCTTCCTTTAACAAAATTCCCATAATTACCAACAATCATCACCACAATATCATTTCCATCACCATTCATACGAAAACGTGTAGAATTTTCCAAGTTCTACCCATTGAGACATTTCATCGAACACTTTGAAGGCATAGTCCAATTCAATCGATTATTCAAAGAAATACTCGATTTCGATCCACAAAACTTCAAGAACAACGAATAATCTCAAGAATACTGTAACACCCCGATAAGGCGGCCATTACAGTGCCGTGGACCCCACGCTGGGATCCACCAGGCGATATCTAAAGTAAAGATTAAATACACAATACATGTGATACCGAACCACAAAACATAATACTTACTCCGATGTGGAGCTTACAGCAGTATGGCCTACGGCCTTATTACACACAGGATCCAGAACGTAAGTATAATCCATATGGAGATGAATTATACCTCAAATAACAATACATTTGTTTAAACTTAAAATAAAGCGGAAAATAACATTACACGGTACAATCATGACCGGACACGAAAGACTTGGGGCCCCCGAACTAGTATCCTTCGAACCCTTCGTCATCACCTTGATCTTCCCGCGCCTTGCCTTTTCCTCGACCTAAAATACAACACAAGTATTTCGCCCAACACAGGGTCAGATATACATGATAAATGATTCTCAAGATAGTATACAATTCACGCATATGAGATTTCAAGAATAACGCCCCGATTAACGAACATACCCCTCGGGCGTATGAACGCTCAGTCGCAAAACGTCGAACACATCCACGTATAAAAATGGACTGTGAGCGACTAAGATAGTACGGCTCAAGAGGGACATCACAGTACGCCCGATCCGAATATGTGTCAGTGCACATGTCCACCCCGTATACGGAATCCAGGATATACGCGGGACAATGTACCTAATTAGCCTCAACGAACTACGTCTCGTGTGCACAGCCTTTCACGGAAAAATATTCACGCATGACTATATATGTGCCCGGCTAAAAATCCTACACAATATCCAATCAGAACGTAGATATGACTCCGGATATGTCACGATGCAACATGACAACGAATTCAAGAATTTCACAAAATCCGAATAAGGATCGAGGACTCACCGAGATGACAACAAGATCAACAATATCAAGGGACCAAAAGTAACGAACTTGGGAATACAATCCCACGATGAAAACGGACATCATTAAGAGCAACATCAAATCACAAGACACAAGTTTATAAGTGTTTCATATACACAAATGCATAATCATCATAAGAATCCACACATCATTATAACCAAGAAAGATAACTTTCATCAAGACGGATACGGGAATAGTCCTCTTCTTGTCGAACGAACGAACGGTCCTCAACTAATATTGTGTACTCGAACAATCAACCTTGAATGAAGTATATTTTGCTCATTAATACGTTTATATGATCATCTACACCGAATTTTCACGAGATAACATCTTAATTTCCGATTGAGTAGTTTAACTTCTAAAGTGTTACTTCAAGAACTTTATCCATACCATTCAATTCTCACAATTGATTACAAGCTGATACCAAATGTTTGTTGGATCAAGAATCATTCCATAATGTTTTAAACAATAATCTCCTATCCTTTAATCTTATCAAGAACATCTCAAATGATTAAAAGTAAAATCGCACTACTTACAATTACTTATGTTGAGTTAATTAGTTGTAAATCCATATCATGGTTATGAAGATTATATCAAGTTTAGCACCACTCTTATACTCTTCCAACCGACACAGGGATTCAAACAAAACACCTCGAATTCACTTAGCCTAGGTTCAAGAAGATTATTTCATTCTTCTAATGATCAACAAGGTTTCTTAAAACATTTATGGTAATTATTCCAATAAGTCATTTACATTACAATGGAACAAGGATTATTATTATACCAATGGTGTTATAAGTCTAGCAAGGAGAGTGTGGTTAAACTAAACATGATCATTACCATATTAAAACACCAAGAACACACCATTACAAACCCTCTAATCATCATGTTCATCATTAAGTTGTTGAAAGCTTAACTACAACATGTTTATTTTGATTAATTCATCACTAGGTGAAATATACTTAATCATTATCATATTAAATTCGAGATTATAGGGTTAAATCATAGAACATACCTTCAGAAATGGAGAACTATACACCAAACCACAAGAACACAACATAAGCTTCAAGAATGTCTCCAAGTTCCAATCAACAAGCTCCAAAATCAAAATATAAAGCTCCAACACAAGTAGGAAGAAGGTAAACTTGCTCTAGGGATGAAGGGGGATGATTATATGGGTGAAAATTGGAGGTTGGTCGTGCAAAATGAAAGACACAAGTTGTCTTTTTATAACAGCACAGTTCGTTACGTACGCTACACAACAAGTGTTACGTACGTAAGCTAAATCCATAGGTTACTGGACTGAAATACGAACTTCATTACGATGCGTTACCGCTAGAAGCATTACGACGTAAAGTGGGTCAACCGGGTTGGCTCCAAAATCGATATTCGAATCCCACCCGCCCCACACGCGAAAATTGAGATCGGATACGATTGATGGTTACGACGTAATGTGCACCCTGCTACGTGCGTAAAGGCCTCAAAATAGCGTACGCTATGACTTACGATTAACGACGTTAGGCTCGTGTTTTTAATAGCTCAATATGCACTTATCTCTACAACGCTGAAAATTCAAACATAATACGAGTGATCATTTTATTCAAGTCTATTATGTTATATTCCAACATCAATATTCATTTCACAAATGCAACAAGATTACAATAAGATTAAATTATCCGAATAGTACAACAAAGAAGTAAGAATTCCGTCGGATATTACATACTCCCCCCCTTAAAAGGGGTTTCGTCCTCGAAACTAAGGGGTAAACAATTCAGGATACCTCTCTTGCATGCTTCTCTCCGTCTCCCACGTGGCTTCCTCGACCCCGTGTCGAGACCACTGAACCTTTAGTAGGGGAATCGTCTTATTACGCAGTTGTTTGATCCTCCTCTCAAGTATTCGTACGGGGCGCTCCTCATACGAATGATCCTCCGATAAATCGATCTCATCGAACTGAAGTACATGACTTGGGTCAGCAACGTATTTCCTTAACTGGGAGACATGGAACACGTTATGGATCCGGCTCAGGGCTGGTGGTAAAGCCAAGCGATAATCCAAATCGCCTACTCGTTCCAAAACCTCAAACGGCCCGATATACCTCGGACTCAGCTTGCCTCGTTTTCCAAAACGAAAGACTCCTCGGGTAGGTGACACCTTCATTAACACATGGTCACCAACCTCGAACTCAAGCGGTCGTCGACGGTGGTCAGCATAAGACTTCTGTCGACTTTGAGCCGTTAACAACCGGCTCCTAATCAAAGTGATCTTCTCTCGAGCTGCTAATAACATGTCGGGTTCCGTACCCAGAGATTCTGATAGTTCGTCCCAACACAAAGGGGACCTACAGCGACGGCCATATAATGCCTCATACGGTGCCATCTGAATCGAAGCGTGCCAACTATTATTATAAGTGAATTCCACCAAAGGCAGCTGGGCTTCCCAATCGTCCTTCCAATCAAGAGCGCATGCTCTCAACATGTCCTCTAGAGTCTGGATGGTTCTCTCTTTGTGATCATCGGTCTGTGGATGAAAATCCGTACTGAAATTCAACTGCGTGCCCATCGCACGATGAACTGCCTTCCAGAAGTGTGACACGAATCGCCCGTCACGGTCCGATACAATACTCTTGGGGGTACCGTGTAATCTCACAATTTCCTTAATAAACAGCTGGGCCAATCTCTCGGGACCCCACGCGTCCTTAATCTCCAAGAAGTGGGCTGATTTGGTCAGACGGTCCACAATCACCCAAATCGTATTCATTCCTCGACGACTCGTCGGCAATCTAGTAATAAAATCCATTGATATGTCCTCCCATTTCCACTCGGGAATCGGGAGCGGTTTCAGCATTCCTGCGGGTCGCTGGTGCTCAATCTTAACCTGGCAGTGTGTTAAACATCTCGAAACAAACTCAGCAACCTCACGTTTCATATTTCCCCACCAATAATTATGCTTCAAATCCTTATACATCTTGCTAGATCCCGGGTGAATAGAGTACGGGGTAGCATGGGCTTCTCTCATGATAGAGTTCCTTAACTCTTCGTCCGGTACACAAACTCGATTTCTAAATCGTATCAATCCATCCTCGTGGATCACGAATCCGTGGGCTTTCCCTTGGGTTACCTCATCCGGACTCGAGATAAGAATGGGTCCGTAACTTGCCTCGATCCGATCATATCATTAAGAGATGAAGAAATCTCAAGGGTGCAAAGTTGTCCCCGAATATCTTTGTAACCAAACTTCAATTTCGGCCTCATAAGGTCCAATTGCAACTCTCTCTGTCTTTGTCAAACGGCTCACCATCTCGCTCCCGCCTGCGTCTTACGGCTCAATGCGTCAGCAACTACATTTGCTTTGCCCAGATGATAAAGGATCTCGATATCATAGTCTTTGATGAGTTCTAGCCACCTTCTCTGCCTCATGTTTAACTCCTTCTGAGTAAAAATGTATTTCAGGCTTTTGTGATCAGTGAAAATTTGACAGGTTACTCCGTACAGATAATGACGCCAGATTTTTAAAGCAAACACCACTGCTGCGAGTTCTAAATCATGGGTGGGGTAGTTGACCTCGTAAGGTCGTAGCTGTCTCGATGCATAGGAGATCACCTTCCCGTTTTGCATTAGTACACACCCAAGGCCCTGTTTAGATGCATCACTATACACTACAAACCCTTCTGTTCCTTTCGGTAGGACTAAAATAGGTGCCGAAATCAACCGACTCTTAAGTTCATCAAAGCTCTGCTGACAAGCCTCTGACCATAAATATTTCTTATCCTTCCTCAACAAATTAGTCATTGGTTGGGCAATTTTGGAAAAACCCTCCACGAACCGTCGGTAATAACCTGCTAGTCCCAAGAAACTGCGTACTTCCTTAACGCTCTTTGGTGGTAACCAGTCTCGGATAGCTTCTGTCTTCTGCGGGTCTACTCGTACCCCATCAACTGATATCACATGCCCGAGAAAGATAACTTCATTTATCCAGAACTCACATTTAGAAAATTTTCCATAAAGCTGCTCTCGCCTTAACGCCTCGAGAACTAGATGGAGATGACGCTCGTGCTCTTCATGGTCACGAGAATAGATCAGAATGTCGTCAATAAAAACGACTACAAAGCGATCCAGATAATTAATAAACACTCGATTCATCAGCTCCATAAATACTGCCGGTGCATTCGTCAGTCCAAAAGGCATCACTACGAACTCATAATGCCCATAGCGAGTACGAAAAGCGGTCTTCGAAATATCAGACTCACGAATCCTCAACTGATGGTAACCAGACCTCAGGTCGATCTTAGAAAACACAGCAGCCCCTTGAAGCTGATCCAATAAATCATCAATACGCGGCAATGGGTATTTGTTCTTAATGGTTACCCTGTTCAACTCACGATAATCAATACACAGACGTAGAGATCCGTCCTTCTTACGTACAAATAATCTTGGTGCTCCCCAAGGACGCACTAGGTCTAATGTAACCTTTCTCGGTCAACTCCTCTAGTTTGCTCTTCGGCTCCTGTATCTCGGTCGGAGCCATGCGATACGGTGCTTTTGAGAGCGGGACGTGCTGTGCTCTAGCTCAATATTGAACTCTACATCACGATGCGGAGGTAAGCCTGGCAATTCATCCGGAAATACGTGCAGGTAGTCTCGGACTACCGGAATATCGATCAATTCAATCGGTCGATTCATAGTCTTGGTCATGTAACACCAATAGCCAATACATCCTTGATTAAGCGGTTTCACCGCTTTTCATAGCGCCGATGATTCTCCTAACGGCCGGGATTATCACCTGGAAGGTACACTCAATACCATCATCGATGTGACGGCATCGTCGCTTGACACTAATTATAGCATCATGACGGTCCATCCAATCGATACCCAAGATCACATCATCTTTAGGTAAATCGACCACAATTAAGTTTGACAACCACTCACGGTCGTTCATTCGAATCGAGCGATCGAACTTCACGATTCCCAACAATTCTTCTACCATCGGGTAGACCAATTATATAAGGTTCACAATTGATAACATGCTCTAGTTGCAAACGACTCAAACAAGAAGTAGATAAAAGGAGTGTGAAGCACCGATCAAAAAGAACACAGACAGTGAGATTGGATCTCGAGAGTACTGCAATCATGCGGCCGGGATCTTCAGCCCTCTTCATCTCGTAAACTCTAGGTTTTGCATTGCACTGCATGTACTGCTCGATTTCCACGTCCCATCCCTTTGTTTGCCCTTAGTCCGATAAGAAGCGGATGGAGGTACACGGTCTGAACCGAAGATTGTCTTGAGCATGAGGTGCCGCGGGAATACGTCCTAGTCCACTCCTACAATAACGAGCACGATGTCCGTTCTTCCCACAAGTATGGCATGACACGGTGGCCTAGGACATTTCGAATTGATGTGTCGGGTCTCCACAATTATAGCACACAACAGATGGTGACCGCTCGAGGTTGCGATCCGGTTGGCTTCGATGCCGTAGGTTGCCGTTCGAAGGATTTGCCTTGGTTGGGGTCTCTTGAATGCTCCCGGTTCTTTGTCGGTAGTTACGGTTCTGAATTTCTTGTTGTTAGGCTGCGGTTGCTTCTTGGAAATTTCCTTCACGGTCAATTCGTACTCGAGCTTTCTCGATGAACTCGGTAGGGTCACACAATGATGGTTCAACATGCATTCTCATTCGGGGTTTAAGCCTTTTGAGAAAGTATTTGATCTTATCGGCTGTGTGGACAATCGTCGCGGCAAAAGGGAGAAGTGCCTGGAATTTCTCGGCGATAGATAGTACGTCATCATCTTGACGGTTCGGATTCAGCAATTCGATAATTTGGCCTCGCGGAGAGGACACGGATAGTAATGATCTAGCATGAGATTTTAAATTCTTCCCAAGTACATACGCCATCACCGGCCTCACCGAAAGCCACCAAGTGTGGGCACCCTTGCCCAAGTAGTAAGTCGCTACGGAGACGCGATTGTCTCATCGAGTCTACCATATCGAACAACTTCTCGAAGTGTTCGATCCAATGCACGATATCGGCCGGCTCGGAGGAACCTTCAAAATCGGGGGTCGTTGGCGCGAGATGTCACCGATGATCCGATTCACTGCCCGCCATGTATAGGAGGTGGCCCACGATCTTGGTCGGTAGCGACTCTGTATTGTTTCCATTAATCGACCCATTTGGGTCATTCGAGCCATCATGCCCTGCATTACAGTGTAAGGATAGACACGAGCATCCTCGCGTCCATTGTGGTGCGATTGGTCCCTAGAAGGCGAATCACTGCCTGCGGAACTATGCTCTGCGTTCGCACGTCTGTTGGCTCGCGGTATCGGGATTCGGCCCCTTCCGCGGCCTCGTCCCCCTCTGCCACGGCCTCTCAAATTTCTTTCCATACTGAAAGAATCAATTTGCAATGATAATCATAAGTATAGTTCATGATACCAATCAGAATTCATGCTAAATTAATGGCAGTAAGAAATTACATATTTGAGAAAACAGTTCGTAATGAGTTATCATCACTACGAGGGTCACACAAAATATCATATCGACGTTTGAGTCGAATGATTTCAATCATATAATCAATCCAGAATTTTATTTGAATCATCAATCAGATAATTCCTGCCACAAACCCTTAAAATGCCGAGATCAACAAGGAGATGTATTCAGAGATCAATATCATGTCAATAATTTATTCATGGTTCATAAAGTACGTACCGCATTTGGCTCGTAGGATCAGGCGCTCGCACGGGTCGCACGTGACACGAAGGTCTCTTGATACTAGTTCAATACACAAAGACTCAAAAAGAAAGAAAACGACCTCTCCGATACCATCTTCTGTAACACCCCGATAAGGCGGCCATTACAATGCCGTGGACCCCACGCTGGGATCCACCAGGCGATATCTAAAGTAAAGATTAAATACACAATACATGTGATACCGAACCACAAAACATAATACTTACTCCGATGTGGAGCTTACAGCAGTATGGCCTACGGCCTTATTACACACAGGATCCAGAACATAAGTATAATCCATATGGAGATGAATTATACCTCAAATAACAATACATTTGTTTAAACATAAAATAAAGCGGAAAATAACATTACACGGTACAATCATGACCGGACACGAAAGACTTGGGGCCCCCGAACTAGTATCCTTCGAACCCTTCGTCATCACCTTGATCTTCCCGCGCCTTGCCTTTTCCTCGACCTAAAATACAACACAAGTATTTCGCCCAACACAGGGTCAGATATACATGATAAATGATTCTCAAGATAGTATACAATTCACGCATATGAGATTTCAAGAATAACGACCCGATTAACGAACATAACCCTCTGGCGTATGAACTCTCAGTATCAAAACGTCGAACACATCCACGTATAAAAATGGACTGTGAGCGACTAAGATAGTTCTGATCAAGAGGGACATCACAAGACGCCCGATCCGAATATGTGTCGGTGCACATGTCCACCCGTATACGGAATCCGGGATATACGCGGGACAATGTACCTAATTAGCCTCAACGAACTACGTCTCGTGTGCGAGCCTTTCACGGAAAAATATTCACGCATGACTATATATGTGCCCTAAAAATCCTACAATATCCAATCGGAACGTAGATATGACTCCGGATATGTCACGATGCAACATGACAACGAATTCAAGAATTTCACAAAATCCGAATAAGGATCGAGGACTCACCGAGATGACAACAAGATCAACAATATCAAGGGACCAAAAGTAACGAACTTGGGAATACAATCCCACGATGAAAACGGGACATCATTAAGAGCAACATCAAATCACAAGACACAAGTTTATAAGTGTTTCATATACACAAATGCATAATCATCATAAGAATCCACACATCATTATAACCAAGCAAGATAACTTGCCTCAATACGGATACGGGAATAGTCCTCTTCTTGTCGGAACGAACGAACGGTACTCAACTAATATTGTGTACTCGAACAATCAACCTTGAATGAAGTATATTTTGCTCATTAATACGTTTATATGATCATCTACACCGAATTTTCACGAGATAACATCTTAATTTCTGATTGAGTAGTTTAACTTCTAAAGTGTTACTTCAAGAACTTTATCCATACCATTCAATTCTCACAATTGATTACAAGCTGATACCAAATGTTTGTTGGATCAAGAATCATTCCATAATGTTTTAAACAATAATCTCCTATCCTTTAATCTTATCAAGAATATCTCAAATGATTAAAAGTAAAATCTGCACTACTTACAATTACTTATGTTGAGTTAATTAGTTGTAAATCCATATCATGGTTATGAAGATTATCTCAAGTTTAGCACCACTCTTATACTCTTCCAAGTGACTGGGGATTCAAACAACACACCTCTGAATTCAATTAGCCTAGGTTCAAGAAGATTATTTCATTCTTCTAATGATCAACAAGGTTTCTTAAAACATTTATGGTAATTATTCCAATAAGTCATTTACATTACAATGGAACAAGGATTATTATTATACCAATGGTGTTATAAGTCTAGCAAGGAGAGTGTGGTTAAACTAAACATGATCATTACCATATTAAAACACCAAGAACACACCATTACAAACCCTCTAATCATCATGTTCATCATTAAGTTGTTGAAAGCTTAACTACAACATGTTTATTTTGATTAATTCATCACTAGGTGAAATATACTTAATCATTATCATATTAAATTCGAGATTATAGGGTTAAATCATAGAACATACCTTCAGAAATGGAGAACTATACACCAAACCACAAGAACACAACATAAGCTTCAAGAATGTCTCCAAGTTCCAATCAACAAGCTCCAAAATCAAAATATAAAGCTCCAACACAAGTAGGAAGAAGGTAAACTTGCTCTAGGGATGAAGGGGGATGATTATATGGGTGAAAATCGGAGGTTGGTCGTGCAAAATGAAAGACACAAGTTGTCTTTTTATAACAGCACAGTTCGTTACGTACGCTACACAACAAGTGTTACGTACGTAAGCTAAATCCATAGGTTACTGGACTGAAATACGAACTTCATTACGTACGTTACCGCTAGAAGCATTACGTACGTAAAGTGGGTCAACTGGGTTGGCTCCAAAAATCAGATATTCGAATCCCACCCGGCCCCACACGCCGAAAGTTGAGATCGGATACGATTGCACTGGTTACGTACGTAACAGGCACCCCGTTACGTACGTAAAGGCCTCAAAATAGCGTACGCTATGACTTACGATTAACGTACGTTAGGCTCAGGTTTTTAATAGCTCAATATGCACTTATCTCTACAACGCTGAAAATTCAAACATAATACGAGTGATCATTTTATTCAAGTCTATTATGTTATATTCCAACATCAATATTCATTTCACAAATGCAACAAGATTACAACAGTATTAAATTATCCGAATAGTACAACAGCAAGTAAGAATTCCGTCGGATATTACAAATACAACAAGATTCCATCAATAATCTGAGTTAAAACGAATCAAATCGGCCAAGACATCAAGAAACTTCAAAAATATCCAAAACCAAGTGTTTAGGTGTTCTTACCTTCGATCCGGGTGGAAGATGATGTTAATCCATGATTCCAACTTCCAAAACATGTTGTTATAAGTTGCTCATACTCAAATCCATCAATTCTTGCCGAAGGAATCGCGAAAAAACGAAGAAAAAGTGAAAATGTCGGAGTGACCCGGTCTAGGCCTTATATAGGCGCCGAGACTCGAACCATTACGTGCGTAATCGCCACCGCTTACGCACGTAACGCCATGGCCTCGCTCTTTGCCTGCAGCCGGAACACTTACGTACGAACCGGGCGGCTTACGACGTAATCGGCCCTTACGGCCAGAAGGCCACTGCCTTACGTACGTAATCGGCCAGTCCTAGCCATCCCTGCGAGTCACTGCCGACCGTGATCGGCCATCCATGCGAATCACTGCCGACCATGCTCGGCCATCCCGACGAGTCACGTCCGGCCATGCTCGGCCATCCAGGTCATCTCGGCCACGACTCGGTCAGCCGCCCCGTAACGTACGTAACACTTAATCCGTTGCGTACGTAATACGTACGTTGACTTGCTACAGTATAATACTCGTATTACGTACGTAATACACCCTGTATAACGTATGTAACTCCATCCGTTGACTCACCTGTCCACATCTGCGCCGAAAGCTGCCGACCACGGGCCCCACTGTCCGATTCCTCTTGTTACGTACGTTATGTACACTATATAACGTACGTAAGCTAACACATTTTACGTACGTAAGATCCAAGGCTTAACGTACGTAATGGCTTTTATACTTAGCCAAAAATCCAACTGTTCAGCGTCCAACGGTGTACAAAATACAAACATACGGCATACTGAATACACATACTGAATCCAAAAATATTCTCATACGGTATACCTGATATCCAAATCTGTTTAACCTGATACAACATATCCTGAATATATCTGTCAATCAAAAACGATAATCACACGAGTATAACTGTCTCGGTTCTCAATTTATTTTATCCACACTGTATAGATACCAAACTATACAGTATATCTCAGATAAAATAACGCGAAAAATTTATACTGAAAATCCGGGTATTACATACTACCCCCCTTAAAATAAGTTTCGTCCTCGAAACTTGCGACCTGTCACCAACAACAGATAAATCCAAAACTTCCAACTCATCATGAAAACAATCAAGCGTCGCCACAAGCGAAATAACCAAACCAATATACTTATAGGTGCGTGAAGCCGATGATCTCCCGTGATACTAGCACACGACTCCCACACGAAGTCTCAACACAATCAAAACACACGAATATCACAAATAGCAGTTTGAAAAGATCTCAAAAATTTTGGAAACTCCAAAAATCGATTTGACTCAAAAGTCAGAAAACTCATTTTCAAAAGTCACGCTACTACCGTACCGGTAGAGCCACATAACACACACGCCTGGGTTCACAAAATCCAAGCTCCGATACCATCTTCTGTAACACCCCCAAAACCATCCGGGATATTACAGCGCCGTGGGTCCCACGCCGGAACCCACCAGGCTAAAAACCGTTTACAAAACCAATTCAAAACACCAAAAGGCCGATGACGGTAATATTTTAAATACTCAAATATTTTCAAAAGCATAATTTTGAAATGCCGTCATAAAATACCATTTGAAAATACAAGGCGAAGTGCAAAATCTCGATAGTTCAAAATGTACGTTAAGACGCCGCTTAAACGTACCGATAAAATAGCTTAGGAAAAGGTTTAACGAAATAACCCAAGTTCGCAAAGTGCCAAAAGGGCCATTTAAAAATACACACACGCAGCGGATAAAGATACCGAAAAGCTATTTTGAAATACACACATGCAGCGGATAAAAACACAGTTTAAAATACACATTTGCAGCAGAAATAAATGACTGGAATAGAATACTCAATTCTCCGAAAACAAGCCACAGCCAGTATCATATCGGGAAGCTCATCCCTTCACGACCGCTACTAGCTCGATCTCCGAGTACCTAAAAATAAAGCCCACGACGGGGTCAGCCACAATACTCAACAATGATATCGATCACATCAACATAAATAATTACATACCAATGTAATAATACTGTAAGAATACTACCAACGTAATCTTACCGTTATAACCTTACCAATCCATAATAATCCAACCCTTACCATTATCCACATTTCGCATCCTCGAATGACGAAATGAACTTAACAACAATTATCTGTATTGAATTTCAAAAATACCAACAATCCTCAAAACATCATCATAACTCATAATCATGAAATAATTCATCCGTGCCAAATCCTGTCCATCGGATTACACAATCAAAACTCAACTGGATAAACCAACGGTACACAACATATCTGTAGATCAACTACCATATGATAATGATAACAAATCCCGAACATCGACGTACAGTCTGAATGCTTATACGATCAATAACCAGATCAACCAAAACATCACTGAGAATATCATCGACATGATAACTCCAATACGACCAATCAAGGATCACGATAATTGAGAATACCATCAACAAGGTAAATCTCGAACGCAATCAATGAAGGATCAACAATAACCGAGAATACCATCAACAAGGTAAACTGCAAATGATCAACAAAGGACCAACCATAACCGAGAATACCATCAACAAGGTAAACTCCAAATGATCAACAATAATGGATCTCAAGAAATAACTCCGACTGTCGAACATACCCCTCGGGCGTATGAACAACTAGTCACAAACCGTCGATCATATCCAATCATACATGGAACTATGAACGACCAAACGGTATGGCTCAAAGATGGAAGTCATAGTACGCCCGATCCGGAAATGTGTCCGTGCACAAGCCACCCCGGGTATTGATCACATACACGTGTGGTCTTGTACCTAATTAGCCTCACGAACTACGTCTCGTGTGCACGGTTCAATGTGGAAATATCAACACATAACCATCATGTGCCCGGCTAAAAATCCTACACAATAACCAATCGGCACGCAGATATGACTCCAGATATGTCACGATGCAACATGACAACGAAACTCAAAGAAACACATATCCAATAAGGATTAAAAGACTCACCGAAGTGAACAACAACAGACTGACAATGAAAAGTCGACATGACTAATCAATATCCAAAACATCAATCCTGGGATCATCATCCCCAAATGAATGACCAACATGATCTACGATCTCAATACAACAGTCCTGGGATCAACATCCCTCAATGAATAACCGATACGAAACTCATTACACGAAACCTCAACATATACAACAACTCAACATACTAATTATCCACATGACTGAACAAATACTTAGATTACCTCAAAGCCGAGGACCATATCCATAAACATCCCCCAATGAGACGATCAACACAACCATTAAGACCAACAATAGTCATGGGATCAACATCCCTCAACGAACAACCAGTACAAATCTCAATATATGAAGCCTCGACATACAACATATACAACAACTCAACATAACAATTATCTCATAACTGAACAATACATAAATTACCTCAAAGCCGAAGACAACATCCTTTCCACGAACAACATCCCTGAACGAATACACAGTTATACAAATAATCTCAAATAAGGTACCATCGATTCAATACCAATAAACCTTTATCCCGATATTTATCTCATCACGATAACTATCCTCAATATCCGATATTCTATATCCTTGACCAAAGATAACTCACGTCTTCCCTGAACACAATTAAATCATATACCTTATGATTTAATACAACCAGAGCACGATATACAAACCATTATCCCGACAACTTACATTTCTAACAACATTGCTATACGAATTATAAATGAAATGAAAACGAAACCATTCATCAAATATTATAAACTGAACAAGTATAAACTTGCCTCGATACCGATACCACGAAGCCGTTACCAAAATCCATTGCCTTAGTCTACGATCTCCTCAGCCCCGACCAAAAGCAATCTACGAACTCTTCAACTTCAACCGCAACACAACCGTCATAATCCACGATCAAAACATATCAACCTATTGCAATAACCGATTAACACACAATCCGATAACAATCAATAACCGACATAACCAACCAACCAACTCAACGGTTCAACGAAACCTCGATCATATACATAATACCAAATAATCCAACTCAACAAATACGAACCCATATCCACGATACAAGTCGTAGCTCGATGATCACAAATAACAATCAATAACCGCTCAACAAGCACAACGGTTCTACAAAATCCCGATTAAACACAAATCCGAACAACCAAATCAATCGATCACGAATTCAAAACCACAATACGATTCCACAATCCGAATATCATATCCATAATCTATTTAAACCAACAAGGGTCTAACATTACCGATTCCAAATTCAATCTTAAAAACAATTACAAGTTTCCTCCTTGTATAATCATAATAAAATCCAATTACCGGTTATCATCATCAATCCGGACAATCCAATTAATTCAAAAATATAGATAACCATATTCCAAAGGTTTCAAATAATTCCATTATCTGAATTGAACACTTATTCAATAAGTATGAATTTCCAAATTCAAACATGAATAATAATTCTCATCAAACTCGAAATCATATTCGTATTCCTATACGAATATTGTACCAAGATACATAACTTAGTTCTAAATGTGAATATTCCATATTCATATCCAAAATACCAACACTTTAAAACGTATTCATCAAATCAATGATCAATTCATCTCGACATTAAGGATTTTATAACATATTCGATTCCAACTTCAACTCCAAATACGAAGACAAAACTCCTTCTTGTTCATACTTGTAAATTCGTAGAAAACAATTTACCGATTATTATCGTGAATAATCACATTCCAAAATTATCCGAAATCCTTCCAAAATCATAACATGTAACTCAAGAGTTCTTTAAGAACACGAATTATCCAAATTCACGTTCATAATCCATAAAACAACATAACCCGATGTTTTCTAACATCCAAACAACCCTTAATCATAATTCAAGGTGTATATAATCATGTCCTTCAACATATACTTCTCATAACATCATGAATCGCAACAAACCACCAAGAACATCGAGAATACTACGATTCCATAATCATAACAACATAATCGAATCATTTGATCACCAATTCATTATCTTCCTTTAACAAAATTCCCATAATTACCAAGAATCATCACCACAATATCATTTCCATCACCATTCATACGAAAACGTGTAGAATTTTCCAAGTTCTACTCATTGAGACATTTCATCGAACACTTTGAAGGCATAGTCCAATTCAATCGATTATTCAAAGAAATACTCGATTTCGATCCACAAAACTTCAAGAACAACGAATAATCTCAAGAATACAACAAGATTCCATCAATAATCTGAGTTAAAACGAATCAAATCGGCCAAGACATCAAGAAACTTCAAAAATATCCAAAACCAAGTGTTTAGGTGTTCTTACCTTCGATCCGGGTGGAAGATGATGTTAATCCATAATTCCAACTTCCAAAACATGTTGTTATAAGTTCCTCATACTCAAATCCATCAATTCTTGCCGAAGGAATCGCGAAAAAACGAAGAAAAAGTGAAAATGTCGAAGTGACCCGGTCCAGGCCTTATATAAAGAGACTCCGGCGATGCGTGCGTAATCGGCCCGCCTTACGACGTAATCGGCCATGGCCTCGCCCGATTCTGGCCGGAACACTTACGTGCGTGGCGGTGGCTTACGTACGTAACTGGCCCTTACGACCGTAACCGGCCACTGCCTTACGTACGTAATCGGCCAGCCCTAGCCATCCCTGCGAGTCACTGCCGACCGTGATCGGCCAGCCATGCGAATCACTGCCGACCATGCTCGGCCATCCCGACGAGTCACGTTCGGCCATGCTCGGCCATCCAGGTCATCTCGGCCACGACTCGGTCAGCCGCCCCGTAACGTACGTAACACTTAATCCGTTGCGTACGTAATACGTACGTTGACTTGCTATAGTATAATACTCGTATTACGTACGTAATACACCCTGTATAACATACGTAACTCCATCCGTTGACTCACCTGTCCACATCTGCGCCGAAAGCTGCCGACCACGGGCCCCGCTGTCCGATTCCTCTTGTTACGTATGTTATGTACACTATATAACGTACGTAAGCTAACACATTTTACGTACGTAAGATCCAAGGCTTAACATACGTAATGGCTTTTATACTTAGCCAAAAATCCAACTGTTCCTGTCCAACGTCTCGGCGTACAAAATACAAACATACGGTATACCTGATATCCAAATCTGTTTAACCTGATACAACATATCCTGAATATATCTGTCAATCAAAAACGATAATCACACGAGTATAACTGTCTCGGTTCTCAATTTATTTTATCCACACTGTATAGATACCAAACTATACAGTATATCTCAGATAAAATAACGCGAAAAATTTATACTTAAAATCCGGGTATTACATCATTTACCTAGTGAACAAGACTCTGAACCTTTAAAAAACATAGAAGATGATTACAAACATAAGATAGAAGAGGTTGAAGTTCCTCTATACCCTGGTTGTACAAAATACACCAAACTTTCAGCAACCTTAATCTTGTACAAGTTAAAAGCTACAGCTGGTCTTTGCACTACTTTCTTTGATGAATTCCTGAAAGAATTCAAGAATATGCTCCCAAATGATAATACTCTACATGAAGATAACTATTGTAATATCCACATTTTTCTTCATTTTCCTATATTCCCGTTTTGGTGTATTTTTATTTTTTAGTAGTTCGCTTGTAACCTTGTCGACATTTTAAATCTATGTTATTCTTGGAGTTTCTCCATCTGGGATGATCTTGGTGATGTTTTTATATTATTCTGTTTTATGTCATGTATTATGGCATGGACGTTCGATTCTCATGGAACTCATTCGCTTTTGTATTTTCTTTGGTTTCACGAGTTCGTATAGTTGAGTTGTTCGTGTTGGGAGTTTCGGTTTGTTAATCCGACGTAGTATCGCAGTTTTTGAACGTTTGGGCCGTTTCATAATTTTCTTAAGTTTAGGGTATTCCTGTTATCTTTGTTGTTCCTGAACCTCCGGGCATTCGGAATCACGCTTCATCGTAACGTTTTGATTTCTGACTTAAATCCGTGGTGAGTGCATCCGTTGGTCGTGGATACACGTTGTTATTTTTCTTGTTCTATTTCCGATCATCCCCTCGTCGGTAGTGTTTCAGACTATGGCCTGCTGTCACAGGCCATGTTACGGCCGTAAGCCGTATATATTACGGCCGTAATAATCGGGAGTTACGGCCGTAATCTTCCTTCATACGGCTGTAACAATGCTTCGTTTCTTGCCTCCTGGTCCAGTCCTGAGTTACGGGCGTATCATGTTTGAGTTACGGCCGTAAGTATTGATACGGCCGTAATGGTGTCTTGATACGGCCGTAAGTGTCGTTCGTAAATTTTGCCTGGGCCATTCCCCGAGCGATTACGGCCGTAAGGCGGTGAGTTACTGTTGTAATGTTCATATGTTACGGCCGTATGTTATGGATGTTACGGCCGTAACACCGGCGATATATAAATTGACAATGTAGTATTTTTCCTCATTTCTCACCTCTCTCACTTCTCTTTGCGACGGAACGACCTGGAGAGCTAGGTTTCGCCCGATTTTCGCCCAAATACCATTGTAGAAGTATATTCAAGCTTCATATCATCAACCTATCTCTAATCATTCATTGTTCATCGTCAAATCAAGGTAAAATCTCTTAGAACCCTACTTTTGGATAATTTGGGGTTTTTGGGATTTTCTTCCGATTCAATCCGTTTTGTTGTTGGATTCAAGATGAATATGATTCATCTTGTTGATATCATTAGTTTTCCTACGGATTCATGGTATATTTTCATAGTTTTGCGGAATCGAGAGGGTTTGGTTGTGGTCCGCCCTCGTTGTTATTTTCATACGAATATACATGAATCGTAGGCGGGTTTTCGGGTGTATTCCATTTCCGTATTCGTCTAGGGTTGGTTGTGGTTATGTTCTTCGAATCGTTAGGTTCGGTTCCGTTGGTTCATAGCATTCATCGGTGATTATCCTTTCCGCTCGTTGCGTCATCAATTATTCAAGGCAAGTATTTTTGGAAACCTTTATGCTTAACGTGGAATGGTAATGTATTTTGTGTGTGAATTGCTCACCTCGGGTTGGTCCGACGGGATCACGAAGGGAATCCAAAGGGTTGAGTCCTGGATTCATGAGTTTGTTTAGCTAGCCAGCTCGGGAGGGTCCTTAGAGGCCTCGGGCGGGATCTATGATATTACTCTGTTCCCAAGGCGATGCATGTGCTTGTTCTGTTTTTATAATGTGGCCAGCTCGGGAGGGTCCTTAGAGGCCTCGGGCGGGAATCTATGATATTACTCTGTTCCCAAGGCAAATTGTTTGACTGTTTGTTTCCGGAAAAGACATGTCTGGTTTTGACTTTTGAAATTGATATTGGTGCATGTACTATGAAATGTGTAAGCGATTGGGTTGCCTTGATTACTTGTACTAGCGTAATTGCTAACCCCTTTGGGGACCCGTTTTGGGGAAATTCTTGTTTTGGATTTCAGGTTATGATTATCCGGACGAGCGGGCACCGGGACAGTACGAGGATGTTGGCCAGGGTCGTTGACATGTGCATCTGGGTCTCTTTATTTCTTTTGTCCATTTCGATTTGGTTGTTCTCACAATTATAAACTTATAGATTGTACTCGCGAGTACATAGGCTTTTCATTTCAAACTCCGTATTGTACTACTTTAAATTGTTACATTGTCGGTTGATGCTTATTTCGCCGGTTACTTCGGGCGTATCTTTTTATGTCATATCATTTAAATGTGTGTCCTCGCTAACCGAGATGGTTAGTCGAGCAGAGTTTTCTTGTTTATAGCCTGGTGGGTCCCATGTAGGGGTCCACGGCGCTGTAATATACTCTGAATATCTCGGGGTGTTACAGAAAATGGTATCGGAGCACTAGGTTTATGGATACCTAGGCTTGTTGGTTATTTGGGTCTAGTCACGTTTTGTTTTGCACATTGTCGCACCACCGCCAGCATCTCGGTACTTCCAGTGCTCGCAAGTTTTCTTATTCGGTCCTTTGTTTTCTTGCATTGTATTTCCGCTTTTCGAATCGTATTTGCTTTTACCTCCCTTACTCATCATCAACATACTTCTGTTACCTCTTAACACCAGTATGGATGCCGGAGGAAACTGTGGTCGTGGTCGTGGTCGTGGTCGTGGACGCGGCCGAGGACGTGGGGCAGCCGGTGGGGCGGCCACGTCGCATTCTTCGGGAGCCGGCAGTACCGGTGACCGTCATAGTCATGCTTCTTCTCAGGAGCGCGCCGACCTTGGTATTGCCGCCGTTATGCAGCAAATGGTAAACCAAATGGCGGCGATAGCTCAAGTGGTTCAAAACCCCGATCAGGCCCATGCTAATCGGGGCGAAGCAGATCGTTGGCTCCAAGATGTCATCAAGATGCATCCTCCTCGCCGGAGCATCGAGACCCGATCGGTGGGAGGGTGGATCAAGGAGATATCTAAAGTCTTCGTGCCACCAATCGCCCCGAGGACCGCAAGGTCCCTATTGCCCAATACTTTCTCACCGGGACGCTATGGATTGGTGGGAAGCCGTGGGGCCCAAAGATCGTGTTGCTTCGTGGGCAATTTCGTGGAGCCGATGGAGATCGAATATTGTCCGTGGCCGGCAGTGCTCAGTGCATGCTTTCTATGATGCTCAACCACGGGATATCCCCGTATCTCAAGCCATTGCCGATTTTAACAAGGAATTGGGCTATGTGAAGACCCAAGTTGTCGAAGAAAGCGACAAAATTTTTCATTTTTCCAGGAGGATGAAGCTGTCCATTCGGGACTATATGTCTGGACTCGTCTGCACTACTCTGAAGGATTATCAGAGTCGAGCTCTTGCTTATGATATGTCGGTGACGGCTAGTGATTTGGCTCGTGAGAGCAAGAAACAGAAGTCGGTCGGAAATTTTTCTGGACCCAAGAGTGGAGGCCAACAGAAGTCTCAGTCGGCAAATATTTCTACGGGCGGTTCGGCTCGTTTCTCTGGGAGCTTTCGAGGTGCCGCCGGAACCTCCGCTCGTGAACCCACATGCTTTAACTGTGGTGTGCAGGGCCATAGGAACTGGCAGTGTCCTCGTCCGATGTTTACTTGTCATACTTGTGGACAGTTGGGCCACAAGGCCTCCTTTTGTGATCAGATCAGACAGCTTCGCGGCGCCCGTTCTTCTCAACCAGCACCTATGGAGCCGAGTGTGAACCAGGGCTCATTTGCCCCGCCCCCTCCACCGAGTGCCGGCCGAGGTAGGGGTCGAGGTCAGCCCACTAGGGGAGGAGCTTCCAGTGTCGGCTTTGCCCAGCCGCGTATCTACGAAATGAGGAGGGCCGATGATCCAGCAGCTACTGTGGCGATAGGTACCGTTCATATCCATTCTCATCCTGTCAGTGTAATTTTCGATTTTGGTGCTACACATTCGTTCATATCGCTGGGGTGTGTGCGCCGCTTGAGTCTCGACTGTTTGTCGCCTTGCGAGTCTTTCATCGTTAAACTTCCTAGCGGTGATAGGATCGTTGGCGATCGAGAGGTCCGAGACTGTTCTGTGTTTATTTGTGAGAGAGCTTGGCTCTCTAATCTTATTGTTGTTGATATTGAGGGTGAGGATTTGATTCCCGGGGATGATTGGATCGAGCGGCATGGTGCGATCATCAACTACCGCACGAGGATCATTACCATGTTAGCCAAGGACGGCACTGAACACTCTTTCACGGGGCGAAAGAGAAACCGGAAGTTTATTATTAACGCCTTGAAGGCGATGAAACTCCTGTGAAAGGGGTGTACTGGTTATTGGTGCTACGCCTTGAAGGCGGAGAATGGTGGAGTCGAGCTTTCGTCGATTCCAGTCGTTAGTGAGTTTCCTGTTGTATTTCCTAACGAGTTACCGGGACTGCCACCGGATCGTGAGGTCGAGTTTGCTATAGAGTTAGAGCCGGGCGCGGCTCCTATTTCGAAGGCGCCGTATCGCATGGCACCTTCAGAGATGTCAGAGTTGAAGAAGCAGCTGAGTGAGCTTCTTGAGTCGGGGTATGTTCGACCGAGCGCCTCGCCCTGGGGCGCACCGGTCCTGTTTGTGCGGAAGAAGGATGGTTCACTACGTTTGTGTATCGACTATCGCGAACTAAACAAGGTGACCATCAAAAACAAGTATCCTTTGCCGAGAATTGATGACTTGTTCGACTAGTTGCAGGGAGATGCGGTATTCTCGAAGATTGATTTGAAATCGGGGTACTATCAGCTCCGGGTGAGGGAGTCCGATGTGCCGAAAACAGCTTTTCGGAGGAGATACGGACATTATGAGTTTGTAGTTATGCCTTTCGGGTTAACTAATGCACCGGCGGTGTTCATGCAGTTGATGAACAAAGTCTTTATCGAGTATTTGGATAAGTGTGTCGTCGTTTTCATTGACGATATCCTTATTTATTCGAGGCACGAGGAAGAACATGCCCACCATTTGCGGATAGTGTTAGACATTTTGAGGACCGAGCAACTCTATGCGAAGCTCTCGAAATGTGAGTTCTGGCTGAAGGAAGTGATGTTTTTAGGTCACGTGATTTCAGCCGAGGGAGTTCGCGTGGATCCGCAGAAAATTGAGGCAGTGTTGGATTGGGCACCGCCCACGAATGTGAAGGAGATCCGTAGTTTCTTGGGTTTAGCTGGATACTACCGTAGGTTCGTCGAGGGTTTCTCGAAACTGGCTCGGACACTTACACAGTTGCTCCATAAGTCCGAGAAGTTCGTCTGGAATGACGAGAGGCAGTCGAGTTTTGAGGAGCTGAAGAGGTGTTTGACTTCAGCCCCGGTTTTGGCGTTGCCATGCGGCAACGAGGGTTTTGCTGTTTATAGTGAAGCTTCGGGTCAGGGTCTTGGGTGCGTATTGATGCAGCACGGCAAGACCATTGCCTATGCGTCAAGGCAGTTGAGGCCGTACGAGATGAACTACCCTACTCATGATTTGGAGTTAGCGGCAGTCGTTTTTGCGTTTAAGATTTGGCGTCACTATATTTTCGGCTCTGCATGTCATATTTTTACCGATCATAAAAGTCTGAAATACATATTTACCCAGCGGGAGTTGAATATGAGGCAGAGGAGGTGGTTAGAACTGATTAAGGATTATGACCTCGAAATCCTTTATCATCCGGGCAAGGCGAACGTCGTGGCCGACGCCTTGAGTCGGAAATCGGTTGCGTTGCGAACGCTTGAGATCCTTACATCTCAGTTTGAGCTTCGGCAGGCTTTGATCGAGCTAGATGTTGAGATTTTGTTGCCTGGGGTTGTCGGGCAACTTTGTGCTTTAGAGATTTCGTCATCTTTGATCGATGAAATTAAGCTGAAGCAGTTAGAGGATCCGATGATTACTCAAATCCGAGAGAATGTTCTTAAGGGAAAGTCTCCTCGGTTTGTGATTCAGGAGGATGGTATTTTGAGATTCCAGAGTCGGCTTTGTGTGCCGAACGACACAGAGTTGAGACAGAGTATTTTGCGGGAGGCCCATGCTACGCCTTACTCCATTCATCCTGGTTCGAGTAAGATGTACAAGGACCTGAGGAGGAATTTCTGGTGGAATAATATGAAGGAGGAGGTCGCACAGTTTGTAGCGAGATGTTTGACGTGTCAGCAGGTCAAGATCGAGCATCAGCGACCGGCTGGGTTATTGCAGTCACTTCCCGTTCCGGAATGGAAATGGGAAGATATATCGATGGATTTCATTTCGAGTTTGCCGAGATCGAGGTCGGGCATGAATATGGTATGGGTGATTATTGATCGCCTGACCAAGTCGGCACATTTTCTGGGCATCAAGGATACTTGGGGCCCGGAGAAGTTGGCTCGTGTGTTTATTGCACAGATTGTGAGGCTTCAGGGTACTCCGAAGTCTATTGTTTCGGATCTTGATGGCCGTTTTGTATCGCACTTTTGGCAGGCGGTGCATAAGGCGTTGGGTACTCATTTGCGTTTGAGCACCTCTTTTCACCCCCAGTCAGATGGGCAGTCGGAGCGCACTATCCAGACATTTGAGGACATGTTGCATGCTTGTGCTCTCGATTGGAGCAGTAACTGGGAGGAGCATTTGCCATTGATCGAATTCACGTACAACAATAGTTGGCACGCGTCGATTCAGATGGCGCCATATGAGGCACTTTATGGGCGGCGATGTGGATCACCGGTTTGTTGGGATGAGGCGTCCTATTTGATCGGGACCGAGCCGGATGTCGTTTTAGAGACGAGGCGGAAGATAGACTTAATTCGGGAACGGATGTTGACTGCCCAGAGTCGACAGAAGTCATATGCCGATGTCCGTCGTCGACCTTTAGAATTCGATGCGGGAGACCACGTTTTGCTGAAGGTGTCGCCGACGAGAGGAGTTTTTCGTTTCGGGAAGAAAGGGAAGTTGAGTCCGAGATTTATTGGACCCTTTGAGATTCTCGAGCGAGTCGGTGGGTTGGCATACCGTTTGGCGTTACCTCCGGCCTTGAGTCATGTTCATAGCGTTTTTCATGTTTCCCAGCTGAGGAAATATGTCCCGGATCCTAGTCACGTCATCGATTATGGAGAGATTGATGTCGCCGAGGATGTCACTTTTGAAGAACGTCCTTTGAAGATTTTGGAGCATCGCGAGAAACGACTAAGGCATAAGACCATCCCTTTGGTCAAGGTGCAGTGGTCAAGACATGGTGTCGAGGAGGCAACTTGGGAAACCGAGGATAGTATGCGTGCTAGATACCCCGAATTGTTTGTTTCTTAAGTTTTGGGAGGAAACTTGTTTTTAGAGGGGTAGAATGTAATATCCACATTTTTCTTAATTTTCCGATATTCCCGTTTTGGTGTATTTTTATTTTTTAGTAGTTCGCTTGTAACCTTGTCGACATTTTGAATCTATGTTATTCTTGGAGTTTCTCCATCTGGGATGATCTTGGTGATTTTTTGATATTATTCTGTTTTATGTCATGTATTATGGCATGGACGTTCGATTCTCGTGGAACTCGTTCGCTTTTGTAATTTCTTTGGTTTCACGAGTTCGTATAGTTGAGTTGTTCGTGTTGGGAGTTTCGGTTTGTTAATCCGACGTAGTATCGCGGTTTTTGAACGTTTGGGCCATTTCGTAATTTTCTTAAGTTTAGGGTATTCCTGTTATCTTTGTTGTTCCTGAACCTCCGGGCATTCGGAATCACGCTTCATCGTAACGTTTTGATTTCTGACTTAAATCCGTGGTGAGTGCATCCGTTGGTCGTGGATACACGTTGTTATTTTTCTTGTTCTATTTCCGATCATCCCCTCGTCGGTAGTGTTTCAGACTATGGCCTGCTGTCACAGGCCATGTTACGGCCGTAAGCCGTATATGTTACGGCCATAATAATCGGGAGTTACGGCCGTAATCTTCCTTCATACGGCCGTAACAATGCTTCGTTTCTTGCCTCCTGGTCCAGTCCTGAGTTACGGGCGTATCATGTTTGAGTTACGGCCGTAAGTATTGATACGGCCGTAATGGTGTCTTGATACGGCCGTATGTGTCGTTCGTAAATTTTGCCCGATTTCATTCACCGAGCGATTACGGCCGTAAAGGCGGTGAGTTACGGCCGTAATGTTCATATGTTACGGCCGTATGTTATGGATGTTACGGCCGTAACACCGCCGATATATAAATTGACAAAGGCCGTATTTTTCCTCATTTCTCACCTCTCTCACTTCTCTTCGCGACGAACGACACGGAGAGCTAGGTTTCGCCCGATTTTCGCCCAAATACCATTGTAGAAGTATATTCAAGCTTCATATCATCAACCTATCTCTAATCATTCATTGTTCATCGTCAAATCAAGGTAAAATCTCTTAGAACCCTACTTTTGGATAATTTGGGGGTTTTGGGATTTTCTTCCGATTCGCTCCGTTTTGTTGTTGGATTCAAGATGAATATGATTCATCTTGTTGATATCATTAGTTTTCCTACGGATTCATGGTATATTTTCATAGTTTTGCGGAATCGAGAGGGTTTGGTTGTGGTCCGCCCTCGTTGTTATTTTCATACGAATATACATGAATCGTAGGCAGGTTTTCGGGTGTATTCCATTTCCGTATTCGTCTAGGGTTGTTTGTGATTATGTTCTTCGAATCGTTAGGTTCGGTTCCGTTGGTTCATAGCGTTCATCGGTGATTATCCTTTCCGCTCGTTGCGTCATCAATTATTCAAGGCAAGTATTTTTGGAAACCTTTATGCTTAACGTGGAATGGTAATGTATTTTGTGTGTGAATTGCTCACCTCGGGTTGGTCCGACGGGATCACGGAGGGAATCCAAAGGGTTGAGTCCTGGATTCATGAGTTTGTTTAGCTAGCCAGCTCGGGAGGGTCCTTAGAGGCCTCGGGCGGGATCTATGATATTACTCTGTTCCCAAGGCGATGCATGTGCTTGTTCTGTTTTTATAATGTCGCCAGCTCGGGAGGGTTCTTAGAGGCCTCGGGCAGGAATCTATGATATTACTCTGTTCCCAAGGCAAATTGTTTGACTGTTTGTTTCCGGAAAAGACATGTCTGTTTTGACTTTTGAAATTGATATTGGTGCATGTACTATGAAATGTGTAAGCGATTGGGTTGCCTTGATTACTTGTACTAGCGTAATTACTAACCCCTTTGGGGACCCGTTTTGGGGAAATTCTTGTTATGGATTTCAGGTTATGATTATACGGACGAGCGGGCACCGGGACAGTACGAGGATGTTAGCCAGGGTCGTTGACATGTGCATCTGGGTCTCTTTATTTCTTTTGTCCATTTCGATTTGGTTGTTCTCACAATTATAAACTTATAGATTGTACTCGCGAGTACATAGGCTTTTCATTTCAAACTCCGTATTGTACTACTTTAAATTGTTACATTGTCGGTTGATGCTTATTTCGCCGGTTACTCCGGGCGTATCTTTTTATGTCATATCATTTAAATGCGTGTCCTCGCTAACCGAGATGGTTAGTCGAGCGGAGTTTTCTTGTTTATAGCCTGGTGGGTCCCATGTAGGGGTCCACGGCGCTGTAATATACTCTGAATATCTCGGGGTGTTACAGAAAATGGTATCGGAGCACTAGGTTTATGGATACCTAGGCTTGTTGGTGATTTGGGTCTAGTCACGTTTTGTTTTGCACATTGTCACACCGCCGCCAGCATCTCGGTACTTCCAGTGCTCGCAAGTTTTCTTATTCGGTCCTTTGTTTTCTTGCATTGTATTTCCGCTTTTCGAATCGTATTTGCTTTTTCCTCCCTTACTCATCATCAACATACTTCTGTTACCTCTTAACACCAGTATGGATGCCGGAGGAAACCGTGGTCGTGGTCGTGGTCTTGGTCGTGGACGCGGCCGAGGACGTGGGGCAGCCGGTGGGGCGGCCACGTCGCATTCTTCGGGAGCCGGCAGTACCGATGACCGTCATAGTAATGCTTCTTCTCAGGAGCGCGCCGACCTTGGTATTGCGGCCGTTATGCAGCAAATGGTAAACCAAATGGCGGCGATAGCTCAAGTGGTTCAAAACCCCGATCAGGCCCATGCTAATCGGGGCGGAGCAGATCGTTGGCTCCAAGATGTCATCAAGATGCATCCTCCTCAGTTTTCGGGAGCATCAGACCCGATCGGCTGGGAGGGGTGGATCAAGGAGATATCTAAAGTCTTCGTTGCCACCAACTGTCCCGAGGACCGCAAGGTCCCTATTGCCCAGTACTTTCTCACTGGGGACGCTATGGATTGGTGGGAAGCCGTGGGTCCCAAAGATCATGTTGCTTCGTGGGCCGAATTTCATGAGCTGATGGAGACTGAATATTGTCCGTGGCCGGTCAGGCAGGCTCGGGTGCATGCTTTCTATGATGCTCAACCACGGGATATCCCCGTATCTCAAGCCATTGCCGATTTTAACAAGGAATTGGGCTATGTGAAGACCCAAGTTGTCGAAGAAAGCGACAAAATTTTTCATTTTTCCAGGAGGATGAAGCTGTCCATTCGGGATTATATGTCTGGACTCGTCTGCACTACTCTGAAGGATTATCAGAGTCGAGCTCTTGCTTATGATATGTCGGTGACGGCTAGTGATTTGGCTCATGAGAGCAAGAAATAGAAGTCGGTCGGAAATTTTTCTGGACCCAAGAGTGGAGGCCAACAGAAGTCTCAGTCTGCAAATATTTCTACGGGCGGTTCGGCTCGTTTCTCTGGGAGCTTTCGAGGTGCCGCCGGAACCTCCGCTCGTGAACCCACATGCTTTACTGTGGTGTGCAGGGCCATAGGAACCGGCAGTGTCCTCGTCCGAAGTTTACTTGTCATACTTGTAGACAGTTGGGCCACAAGGCCTCCTTTTGTGATCAGATCAGACAGCTTCGCGGCGCCCGTTCTTCTCAACCAGCACCTATGGAGCCGAGTGTGAACCAGGGCTCATTTGCCCCGCCCCCTCCACCGAGTGCCGGCCGAGGTAGGGGTCGAGGTCAGCCCACTAGGGGAGGAGCTTCCAGTGTCGGCTCTGCCCAGCCGCGTATCTACGAAATGAGGAGGTCCGATGATCCAACAGCTACTGTGGCGACAGGTACCGTTCATATCCATTCTCATCCTGTCAGTGTACTTTTCGATTCTGGTGCTACACATTCGTTCATATCGCTGGGGTGTGTGCGCCGCTTGAGTCTCGACTGTTTGTCGCGTTGCGAGTCTTTCATCGTTAAACTTCCTAGCGGTGATAGGATCGTTGGCGATCGAGAGGTCCAAGACTGTTCTGTGTTTATTTGTGAGAGAGCTTGGCTCTATAATATTATTGTTGTTGATATTGAGGGTGAGGATTTCATTCTCGGGGATGATTGGCTCGAGCGGCATTGTGCGATCATGAACTACCGCACGAGGATCATTACCATGTTAGTCGAGGACGGCACTGAACACTCTTTCACGGGGCGAAAGAGAAACCAGAAGTTTATTATTAACGCCTTGAAGGCGATGAAACTCCTGCGAAAGGGGTGTACTGGTTATTGGTGCTACGCCTTGAAGGCGGAGAATGGTGGAGTCGAGCTTTCATCGATTCCAGTCTTTAGTGAGTTTCCTGATGTATTTCCTAACGAGTTACCGGGATTGCCACCGGATCGTGAGGTCGAGTTTGCTATAGAGTTAGAGCCGGGCGCGGCTCCTATTTCGAAGGTGCCGTATCGCATGGCACCTTCAGAGATGTCAGAGTTGAAGAAGCAGCTGAGTGAGCTTCTTGAGTCGGGGTATGTTCGACCGAGCGCCTCGCCCTGGGGCGCACCGGTCCTGTTTGTGCGGAAGAAGGATGGTTCACTACGTTTGTGTATCGACTATCGCGAACTAAACAAGGTGACCATCAAAAACAAGTATCCTTTGCCGAGAATTGATGACTTGTTCGACCAGTTGCAGGGAGATGCGGTATTCTCGAAGATTGATTTGAAATCGGGGTACTATCAGCTCCGGGTGAGGGAGTCCGATGTGCCGAAAACAGCTTTTCGGAGGAGATACGGACATTATGAGTTTGTAGTTATGCCTTTCGGGTTAACTAATGCACCGACGGTGTTCATGCAGTTGATGAACAAAGTCTTTATCGAGTATTTGGATAAGTGTGTCGTCGTTTTCATTGACGATATCCTTATTTATTCGAGGAACGAGGAAGAACATGCCCACCATTTGCGGATAGTGTTAGACATTTTGAGGACCGAGCAACTCTATGCGAAGCTCTCGAAATGTGAGTTCTGGCTGAAGGAAGTGATGTTTTTAGGTCACGTGATTTCAGCCGAGGGAGTTCGCGTGGATCCGCAGAAAATTGAGGCAGTGTTGGATTGGGCACCGCCCACGAATGTGAAGGAGATCCGTAGTTTCTTGGGTTTAGCCGATACTACCGTAGGTTCGCCGAGGGTTTCTCGAATCGCCTGGACACTTACACAGCTTGCTCCATAAGTCCAGAAGTTCGTGCGGAATGACGAGAGGCGATCGAGTTTTGAGGAGTCAAGAGGTGTTTGACTTCAGCCCCGGTTTTGGCGTTGCCATGCGGCAACGAGGGTTTTGCTGTTTATAGTGATGCTTCGGGTCAGGGTCTTGGGTGCGTATTGATGCAGCACGGCAAGACCATTGCCTATGCGTCAAGGCAGTTGAGGCCGTACGAGATGAACTACCCTACTCATGATTTGGAGTTAGCGGCAGTCGTTTTTGCGCTTAAGATTTGGCGTCACTATATTTTCGGCTCTGCATGTCAGATTTTTAGCGCCGTATCGCATGGCACCTTCAGAGATGTTAGAGTTGAAGAAGCAGCTGAGTGAGCTTCTTGAGTCGGGGTATATTCGACCGAGCGCCTAGCCCTGGGGCGCACCGGTCCTGTTTGTGCGGAAGAAGGATGGTTCACTACGTTTGTGTATCGACTATCGCGAACTAAACAAGGTGACCATCAAAAACAAGTATCCTTTGCCGAGAATTGATGACTTGTTCGACCAGTTGCAGGGAGCTGCGGTATTCTCGAAGATTGATTTGAAATCGGGGTACTATCAACTCCGGGTAAGGGAGTCCGTGTAATATTCGCAATTTCGAATTTCGGTAATTTTCTTTTTCCGTCGGAAGTGCATTTTGACGACTTGCTCATGACCGTTTCGTCATTCCGAGAATGATTAATTCTGCACTTTTTGTCATCCGAGTTCGTTTCGGTATCGTTTTGTTGAGTTCCGAGCTTTTTAGCGACTTTTCCGCACTTGAGCTCGATTCTTGCGAATTTCGTCCGAAACTGTTGTTTCGAGTTTCTCGTAAGCTCATTTAATGTTATTATTCATGTTGAGAGCTTTGGTTCGGTGTTTCGATCACGTATCGTGATTTCCGGGCGTTTTGGGCCATTTTCGTAATTTCCCAAAGTTTGGGGTAATTACTTTCCGTTGTCGAATTTCGAGCCTTCGGGTAGTCGGAATCGTGTGTTCTATTAGTGCTCGGATTCGTATTTTCGAGTACTTCGTAACCGTATCTTCGATTCGTACTCAGGTTCGGGTTTCGGGGTCATTCGGGCCGTCGGAGTTGGTCCCGGCCGAGTCATGGCCAGGCATGCTCGGGCCAGCTACCCGCCGAGTAACGCGGTAGTGATCGGCGATACGACGTAAGGCCGATTACGCACGTAAGGCCCGGCCGGTAACGCACGTAACGCCCGCATTTTCCAGTGTGAGTTCGCCATGGCCGATTACGACGTAAGCCATGGCCGATACGACGTAACCCGCCGGCATCACCTATTTAAGGCCCGTAGCGTATTTTTCACCCAGCTTCTTCATTCTTTTCCTTCCGTACGCTGGTCAGGTGTGTATATCATGGAGATATGTTGTTGGACAATCAATCCATGAAGTTTTGGAGTTCATATCATCAATGATCAATCCTATAACATCCTCCAATCTACCGAATCAGGTCAGATTTCCTAGAAATCTAGTTTTGGGGAATTTGGGTATTTTGGTTGTTTTCGTACGATTAGTCCGATTTAACTTAGGATTATGATGGATTAATGATTATTTAGATGTATTATATCATTTACTTTATTATTCCATGGTTGGATCGTATCGATTCGTTGTTTTGGTCGAGTTCTTGATCGACGCCTTAAAGGTGTCCGGTAGAATGTCATAGAGGGGTTTTCGGACATTCTACGATTATTATTCCTCGTATGATCGATGATTTATTGATTATATGTTATTAGGGTCGAGTTTCTTGCGAAGAAACCGAGTTGAACCCTTCCGTTCGTTGTCGTCTTCCTTTTCGATAGCATCGGGCGTTTCGAAGCTTTCCGGTTGAGCCGTGTTCGTCGGAATACTTGCGTGCCGATTTCAAGGCAAGTATCTTGCCCATACTTTTCATGTTTCGTAGACGGAATCATTGATAAATGATTTTATGAGCAATTTGAATGTTTTAATGAACTTTTAAAAGGATCGGTATGTTCTCGACAATTGTTGTCTTTCAAAAGATAACTCGTATGCTTCGTAGATTAATGTGCTTTTGGAATATGCGCGTTAGTTTCATATGTTGGAAGATTTTGATCATGTTTAGTGATGTTAGTAGGCCGAAATTATTTGCCGAGGATTGTGTACTGATATGTGTAAATGTTCGGCGAATATGGGACGTTTTGTGATATTTGTTGTTATTCCTTCGTAAGGAGGTTGTGGCGCTTGGTGTTGTTTGGTATTGGTAATTGCTTGTGATTGTGTGATATTAGTTGTGAGTATACGTCGACTAAGAGGCCATTCTAGCGAAGTACCTAGCATTTGTTTGCATATTCTAGTATTCGGATTATGGCTTCTCGTGGCGTTGTGGATGATATGTATATGTTCACCTAGGGACGGTCTGACGGGACCTCTAGGGATACGTATTGCCGTGAGTGTGCGTATCACGAACTGTGGTTAACCACCCAGGGATGTCCGACGGGCTCAAGGGGTGCGACGGCCGTGAGTCTCGTACCAACGGTTAACTTTGAAATGTGTTGTTGGAGAGCTGTGATTTTTGGCGCATATTTCGTCTGATTAGAATGGCAGTCCAAATGGTATCGTACTTGGCTGGAATGGCACCAATAAATGTGTCGTGTGTGATTTGTCCCTTAACTGTGATAATTTGATAAAGGTACGTGAGTCCTGTGGTTGCTTTGTGTATTGTAGCTCTGTGGTGTGTTGAGTTCGACCGTATGGTCGAGTTGCAAAGATGTGCTCTCTGCTGTCGTTCTGTGAGACTGTTGTCATGGTAATGTTTGACACGGTGTAGTTTCCGTCGGGTTATTCTTGCGAGTAAGTGATGTGGATGGATTGGGTTGTGGACTCCGTGTTTGTAATTGGAATGTTATGATTTGGTTGTGGACCCCGTATTTTGTTATCGGAATCGTATTTTGAAATAAATGATTTTTGGGCGGCGTCCCTAAGTGTTTCGAAAGGCTTGAAAATTTTTAAACGCCAAATGCTTTCAGAACTCCCGAGATCGTAAAATGTTTTGTAAGATGTAAAATGATTTCTTTCCTATCTTTCATAATTCAAACTGTTTTGATCAAGTGAATTATCTCGGGAATTATATTCATGATTTCTATGTTCTTGGAGTATGATATGTATGGCTTGTCTTTGTATTTATACTTGCACTAGCAAAACAAATGGAGTTTTGCTAACCCCAGTATTCGGGGTGGATGTCTGTTTGCGTCCGGTACTTGCGAGTTCTTTGGGGAGCAATTCACAGGATCGTTACGAAGGATGATGGAAGATGGCGATACTAATCACATGTAGACCGGTGTTGAGTATTTGGTGATGTCTTGTTTTGTCCTTCCGTTGTGTTTATTTTTCCCTATGTGGGAACGTTGATTTATGTTAACCCCTGCGTGGGGATGAGTTACGAGAAAGAGTAATGTATAGTTGATGTGTATGTTGTGGTAAAAGACCAAATCGGTCTAATGGTCTGTTAAATATGTAACACCCCCAATATATTCGGGAATATTACAGCGCCGTAAATCCTTTACATAAGGATTTACAAGGCTGAAGAATTGAACAAGCATAAAAAGGTACTAACGAATGAAAATAACGGAATTACAGTACATCAGTTCTGACCAAATACAGAAACAGTACAATTGTTCAACAGAACTCAATAATACATCAACAAATCCAAATCATCACAAATGACTTTGTACTCGAGTACTTATTGAAATAACGAATAAACAACAGATAAATAAACCCGGTCGGGACATCACTCTGCACCCTCGTCGTCATACAGTTCCAGTGGTTGTTTCCCCGCTCTCCTGGATCCTGAACACAAACAAAATGTTCACCCCCGAAGGGGTTAGCACAATGATGCTAGTACAAGTACCACAACATATTATTCATATCTCACGGTGAATAATAATAATAACGTAAACGACAAAATACCAACGAGTCTTCTCCTACGAGAAACTCAAACATAACATACACAACCGATAATCACAACATGATATCAATACATACACATGGTAATTCCATCGATCCAGCATTCACTGCCTAGAACCCACGATGATCCCATCAGACCAACCCGTGGTGGAAAAACCCGTCCGATGATCCAGTGCACGCTAGCATAGATCCCCCGATGATCCCGTCGGACCAACACGAGGTGGACATACAATCACGACATACATGCACGACAATATGTATAACAACAATACATAAAACAATTAAGGTACTTGCCTCGATTTGGAGACAATAACAATACTTCCACGAAAATGAACACTCGAAGATCGTCCTCCTCAATCAATCACGTAACGAGACCAAACCTTAACAAAAGAAATGATATAGGGTTTATCTCACGTCGTATGAATGTTTAACAATTCGATTAACGGTCAAAAGTTCATAAACTGCAATCTGCCCGAATAGCTTAGCGCACGCTAAGTACTCCGTGTAGCGTGCGTTACGTCAGCCCGATAGCGCACGCAAACAACAAAGCCTAGCGCACGCTAACGATGCATGGTCAATACTTCACTGACCAGCCAACTGACTCGTCTGAGGGTCTAGCGTACGTTACGTACCAAACGTAACGCACGCTAATTACTGCTCGATAGCGCACGTTAAATTGCATAGCATAGCGTGCGCTATCTGTGCATGGCGATTCTTCTTTGGCGAAAGAATCGTTTCTTGCCATGTTTGAAACAACGAAATCTTGCGTGATAATTCATGTTACTTCCATGAATACCATGTCCACTCCCTTATGAATGATTATACGGATAAAGACAACTTCGGATTCAAAGATATGCATACCAATATAAAACCATATTCTTTTCCGACTTCAAATCTTCATACGACAATTCGAAAAGCTAAACGGTTGATATCAACACCTCTATATCAGTCCATATTATCATATCAAGTTTATAAACTTCCTATATATACTAGATAAATCCTTCCATGATCAAACCTTTAGATTTATCTAACAATAAGGATGTTAACGTCTAGTCCAAGATTACTATGAAATCATCTATTAGATTCGGTTTACCAATGATAGAAGCTTCTCTTCACATATTCAGTGTACTAAGATTCGAATCATGATGATTATAATCAAGGTATTTAAGGCTTATTCAACTCATTATTCCAAATATGATATACTTGGATAATTCATCTATGAAAATCCATATCTTGTTAACATGATCAACCAAATCATTAGAATCCAACTCTAAGTCTGGAGATAGATTGAACATACCTTAAAATGACGAAATCACTGAACCGTAAGGTAGAATCTAACTCCGGTTGGTTGTATGCCCTTCCAAGGTGCTATTCCACTTCCATGAACATTCCACGTGATAACCAATGAATAAACATCAACAATATGTGTTCTAAGTGTATAGGAGTATTACTACAACTCTCTGAACTCTCAAGATTGAGGAAAGTGCGAAAGAAATGCAAGCCAACACGGTTGATGTCCCATTTATAATATTCTGCATTATTGACAAGTTAGCGCACGCTACTAAGCATCCCTTAGCGTGCGCTAATAATGGTTGACTTCAGATTTTGTCCGGGTGCGTCAGCGGGAATCTTATCCGGACCCATGTCCCGGCTGGCGCATGAGTTATCCGGTCCGCTCAATAATTGAGCTCTTAGCGCACGTTACTCCTACCTGCATAGCGTGCGCTAATAATGGCCCGATAGCGCGCGTTAAGATACATTCTTAGCGTGCGCTATCACAAGATTGTTTGAGCAATTTTGCAAGATTCTATACTTATGCATAATGATATCAATGCACTAAATATCATACTCCAATAATCAAAATCACCAATCCGAAATAATACATGGTCGAATACAGATGAAATACACTGTAATAAATCCGGATATTACATACTCTCCTACTAAAAAGGAGTTTCGTCCCGAAACTCAAGACGAAAATAACTCGGGATATCTAGACTTCATATCAGCTTCTGTTTCCCAAGTGGCTTCTTCCATTCCGTGACGTGACCACTGAACTTTGACCAAAACGATTGGCTTGTTCCTCAGTTGCTTAACTCGACTCTCGAGTATCTTGACTGGTCTTTCTTCAAACGTCCCATCCTCGCTTCGACTTCGATCTCGCCAAATCAATGATATGATCGATCTGGTATATATCTCCGTAACTGGGATACGTGGAACACGTTATGAACATGGCACAATGACGGCGGCAATGCTAATCTGTATGCCAACTCCCCAACTCTCTAGAGGATCTCAAATGGTCCGATATATCTCGGACTCAGCTTTCCTTTTCTTCCGAAACGAAAAATTCCCCGAGTAGGAGAAACCTTCAAAAGTACATGGTCCCCAGTATTGAACTCCAATGGGCGACGACGTACGTCCGCATAGATTTCGCGACTGCAGGCGCAACAGCCTCTCACGGATTAAGGCTATCTTCTCTCGAGTCTGCTCGATCAACTCTGGTTCTGTTCCGATCAAGTCCGATGAATCGTCCCAGCATAGGGGCGATCTGCATCTTCTTCCGTATAATGCCTCAAACGGTGCCATCTTAATAGAAGCATGCCAACTATTGTTGTAGGTAAATTCGATCAACGGTAGATGAACTTCCCAATCGTTTGACCAATCTAAGGCACAGGCCCTTAGCATGTCTTCCACCGTTTGTATAGTTCTCTCGATTGTCCGTCACTGCGGTGATAAGTCAGATCGAAGTTCAATTCGGTCCCCAAGTCCTTATGAACTGCTTTCCAAAAGTGAGACACAAAACGACCGTCTCGATCAGAAACAATGGTCTTCGGCGTACCATGCAATCGAACTATCTCCGAAATAAAGACTCGTGCCAACCTCTCTGGTCCCCACGTATCCTTAATGCCTAGAAAATGAGCCGATTTGGTTAAACGATCAACTATCACCCAAATCATGTTCATTCCTGTCCTGGTTTTCGGCATATTAGTGATAAAGTCCATCGATATGTCCTCCCACTTCCATTCAGGAATCGGGAGCGGCTTCAACATTCCAGCAGGCCGTTGATGCTCGATCTTAACCTGCTGACAAGTCAAGCATTTCGAAACATAGTCCGTTATGTCTTTCTTTATGTTGCCCCACCAGAAGTTCTGCTTCAAGTCCTTATACATTTTACTGGTGCCCGGGTGGATAGAATAGGGCGAACTATGAGATTCCTTCATAATTGTCTGTTTCAGAACATCAACATCGGGAACGCAGAGTCGGTTCTGAAATCTCAAGACTCCATCGTCATGAATTATGAATCCGGGGGCCTTTCCTTTGATCACTTCATCATGTAACCGAATCATCAGAGGATCATCTGCCTGTCTAGATTTGATTTCTTCGGTTAAAGATGAAGTTATATCCATCATGCACAGTTGTCCCTGGACTCTCTGTAACCACACTTCGATCCCTTCACGAATCATCTCTCGCTGCAGGCTAAGTTGGGAGGTCAGTGTCTCCAGCATCTGAATAGAGACAGGCTTGCGGCTAAGTGCATCGGCCACTACATTCGCTTTGCCTGGATGATATAAAATCTCCAAGTCATAGTCCTTAATCAGTTCTAACCATCTTCTTTGCCGCATGTTCAACTCTTTCTGAGTGAATATGTACTTGAGACTCTTATGATCCGTAAAGATCTGACAGTGAGTCCCGTACAGATAATGCCTCCAAATCTTCAAGGCAAAAACCACTGCTGCTAGTTCCAAATCATGTGTCGGGTAATTCACTTCATAAGGTTTCAGTTGTCGCGACGCATAAGCGATCACCTTATCATTCTGCATCAACACGCACCCAAGTCCTTGATTCGAAGCATCACTGTAAACTATGAATCTTTCAGTTCCCTGCGGAAGTGATAGAATCGGTGCCGTCGTCAATCTCTCCTTTAACTCATCAAAACTAGTCTGACACGATTCGTTCCACTCAAACTTTTGAGTTTTCTGCAGGAGTCGAGTAAGTGGGCGGGAGATTTTAGAAAACCCTTCCACGAATCGACGATAGTATCCAGCAAGTCCTAAGAAACTTCGGACCTCTTTCACGTTCTTTGGAGGCTTCCAATCCAATATTGCTTCGATCTTCTGAGGATCTACTCGGACTCCTCTAGCTGACACCACATGGCCGAGGAACATTACTTCCTTTAGCCAGAATTCACACTTAGAAAGTTTGGCGTACAATTGTTCGTTTCTCAAAAGTTCCAATACAATCCGCAAATGCTGCGCATGTTCTTCCGGACTCTTAGAATACACCAGAATGTCATCAATAAACACGACCACAAATTTATCCAAAAATTCAATGAACACACGGTTCATCAATTGCATAAATACAGCAGGTGCGTTAGTGAGACCAAACGGCATCACTACAAACTCATAATGCCCGTAGCGAGTTCTGAATGCTGATTTCGGAACATCAGATTCCTTAATCCTCAGCTGATGGTATCCTGATCTCAGATCGATCTTAGAAAATACTGTTTCCCCTTGCAACTGGTCAAACAAATCATCAATCCGTGGCAACGGATACTTGTTCTTAATCGTCATCTTGTTCAGCTCTCGATAGTCAATACACAGTCGGAGCGATCCATCCTTCTTTCGGACAAAAGAATCGGCGCTCCTGTGGTGAAACGCTGTCGAATATAGCCCTTGTCCAAGAATCCTCCACCGCTTCTTCAATTCGTACATCTCAAGAGGTGCCATACGATACGGCGCCTTAGAAATTGGTGTCGCTCTGTGTTCCACCAATAGTAAATTCCACATCCCTTCGTGGAGGTAGTCCTGTAACTCGTCAGAAACACATCCGGAAATTCGCTCACAACAGAATGGATGAAAGTTCCACAATTTCGTCTTCTTTCTTCATTGCATAACACCAGCATCTTGCATGACCTTGTTTCAACAATTTGATGCCTTTCATCGCCTTGATCAACTTTCCTGAGCTTCCTGGTTTCCATCCTCAAATGTAATCTCGGAACCATCGTCCACTCAGCGAGATATTCCTCCTTCGGTAGTTTATAATTGATCCGCACCGATTAAGCCAATCGCCTCCGAGTATCGTGTCATCTCCTTGCATTTCTATCACGATCGTGTTTGAGAGCCACTCGCCTCCAAATGATACAGGAAATTTCTAGTTTCTAAATTTCCGACAATCCTTTCTCCACTTAACCCAACCACATAAGGTTCACAAGCATGAAAACCGGAAATATTCAAACGATTTACACAAGACAAGGATATGAAAGAATGTGTAGCTCCTGTATCAAATAAAACGCTTAATCGGCCGGGAAAGGATCTGACAAGACTCGATGCGACAAAGAATATCCCGATCATCTGTCCTCCTCATCTCGACATGCACGTGGGGAGCAGATCCGCACTCGATGTCCCCTTTCGGTCCCATTGTCCTCGCTCGCCCGCGACCAAAATTCCGAGGCATCTCGAACACTTTGCTGCGTCTGTGGAATACCGGCCTCCTTCGGATCGGCCGTGGTGTACGGGCTCTAAAAGACTTTGCATCCTCTTCACAAAACACCGCCCGATGTCCTCTCGCCCACAGCCAAACAAGTCACGGCAGAAGGGGGCAATTCGCCGATAGTGCTCTTCTCGGGCGCAGTTAAAGCATTTCCTACTAACATCAGTAAGAGTTGATGTCGCCCCGAAGTTCTTTCCGCTCCTAGCTGGGTGCGGTGTTTTCATGAAAGAGTGAAAGGATGACTGTGCCTTTCGGTCACCACTGTTCTTGTGCTCGTAAAAGTACCGAGACTTTCTTCTTGGTTTCCGCAAATTTCTCCATGGCCGCTTCCTTGATCTCATATGCCAACGCCTTATCTGGTATTGGCGGAGTGTGGTACATTCGAATCCGGACATGTACCTGACTTCTGGTTTCATTCTCATATCGAAATGAATCATCATTTCGCATCTGCTCGACCAGATGTCGAACAAATGCCACCTTGGTTAAACGTCTTGATCGCTGGGATACCGGCACATCGGAAGGCCGAGCGGAGAAAAACTCCCGAACTTTGGCTTCCCTCACAGACGAGGGCAATCGAGCTTCCATCATCAATCTAAACTCTGTCCAATCGGCATCATGGTCTACAGCCGGATGGCTTCCCACCATTCGGACGCTTCACCTATCGTAAAATATTGAGCGATAGAGGCTCTCCATTGTCTGGGCGCTTGATTCCGCAAAGATTTTCTCCACTCCTTTAACCAATGATCCTGTGGGAGTCTCGTAAATACCACAAATTTGGGTGGTTGCATCTTCGCCATTTCTTGCGCCCACCGGTCACCTCGATTTCCCATATCCGGGATCCCTTGCCGTCTCTCTCCTCGTTGTAGTCCCACCGCCACTTGCATTCGGTCCACGACTGGCGAACCGAGTCATCCGGTTCACCACTTGACGAAGGATATCTGGTACAAAGCAGATCTCGGTTCATTATTAATAGATATTGCGGCTCGCCCGAGCTATGATCGGCCCGGTTAGAAGGCGACGCTTCCCTTTCGGCATTTCTCCGTCCGCGTCTACGACCGCGACCACGTCCACGTCCGCCTCTCAACATACTGTAAGCATAAATACTCAATATACAGGAAACAACATTGTTCTAATATTCGAGTATAAAGAGATACAATATGCAAAGAACGAGATAGAGTTTAGGAACTTACAACCACTGTTTGCATGAAGACGTAGGCAGTGCAGTGATGTCATTCACGGCCGGTTATCCCAAAAGACATAAATGACCCCTATTTTAACCCAACGGCCAAGATATCCATAATCTTAGCTCCGATACCATATTCTGTAACACCCCCAATATATTCGGGAATATTACAGCGCCGTAAATCCTTTACATAAGGATTTACAAGGCTGAAGAATTGAACAAGCATAAAAAGGTACTAACGAATGAAAATAACGGAATTACAAGACATCGCTCACCAAATACGAAACAAGATACAATTGTTCAACAGAACTCAATAATACATAAACAAATCCAAATCATCACAAATGACTTTGTACTCGAGTACTTATTGAAATAACGAATAAACAACAGATAAATAAACCCGGTCGGGACATCACTCTGCACTCTCGTCGTCATACAGTTCCAAAGTGGTTGTTTCCCGCTCTCCGGATCCCGAACACAAACAAAATGTTCACCCCGAAGGGGTTAGCACAACGATGCTAGTACAAGTACCACAACATATTATTCATATCTCACGGTGAATAATAATAATAACGTAAACGACAAAATACCAACGAGTCTTCCTACGAAACTCAAACATAACATACACAACCGATAATCACAACATGATATCAATACATACACATGGTAATTCCATCGATCCAAAGCTTCATCGCCTAGAACCCACGATGATCCCGTCGACCAACCCGTGGTGGAAAACCCGTCCGATGATCCAACAGACGCTAGCATAGATCCCCGATGATCCGTCGTCTGACCAACACGAGGTGGACATACAATCACGACATACATGCACGACAATATGTATAACAACAATACATAAAACAATTAAGGTACTTGCCTCGATTTGGAGACAATAACAATACTTCCACGAAAATGAACACTCGAAGATCGTCCTCCTCAATCAATCACGTAACGAGACCAAACCTTAACAAAAGAAATGATATAGGTTTATCTCACGTCGTATGAATGTTTAACAATTCGATTAACGGTCAAAAGTTCATAAACCGCACCGCCCGAATAGCTTAGCGCACGCTAAGTACTCCGTAGCGTGCGTTACGTCGCCCGATAGCGCACGCAAACAAAGCCTAGCGCACGCTAACGATGCATGGTCGATTTCACCGACCACCAATCGACTGCTCGAGGGTCTAGCGACGTTACGTACCAAACGTAGCGCACGCTAATTACCGCTTCGATAGCGCACGTTAAATTGCATAGCATAGCGTGCGCTATTCTGCATGGCGCCATCACGAGCAAGAATCGTTCTTGCCATGTTTGAAACAACGAAATCTTGCGTGATAATTCATGTTACTTCCATGAATACCATGTCCACTTCCTTATGAATGATTATACGGATAAAGACAACTTCGGATTCAAGGATATGCATACCAATATAAAACCATATTCTTTTCCGACTTCAAATCTTCATACGACAATTCGAAAAGCTAAACGGTTGATATCAACACCTCTATATCAGTCCATATTATCATACTGAAGTTGATAAACGTCCTATATATACTAGATAAATCCTTCCATGATCAAACCTTTAGATTTATCTAACAATAAGGATGTTAACGTCTAGTCCAAGATTACTATGAAATCATCTATTAGATTCGGTTTACCAATGATAGAAGCTTCTCTTCACATATTCAGTGTACTAAGATTCGAATCATGATGATTATAATCAAGGTATTTAAGGCTTATTCAACTCATTATTCCAAATATGATATAATTGGATAATTCATCTATGAAAATCCATATCTTGTTAACATGATCAACCAAATCATTAGAATCCAACTCTAAGTCTGGAGATAGATTGAACATACCTTAAAATGACGAAATCACTGAACCGTAAGGTAGAATCTAACTCCGGTTGGTTGTATGCCCTTCCAAGGTGCTATTCCACTTCCATGAACATTCCACGTGATAACCAATGAATAAACATCAACAATATGTGTTCTAAGTGTATAGGAGTATTACTACAACTCTCTGAACTCTCAAGATTGAGGAAAGTGCGAAAGAAATGCAAGCCAACACGGTTGATGTCCCATTTATAATATTCTGCATTATTGACAAGTTAGCGCACGCTACTAAGCATCCCTTAGCGTGCGCTAATAATGGTTGACTTCAGACTTTGTCCGGGTGTGTCAGCGGGAATCTTATCCGGACCCATGTCCCGGCTGGCGCATGTGTTATCCGGTCCGCTCAATAATTGAGCTCTTAGCGCACGTTACTCCTACCTGCATAGCGTGCGCTAATAATGGCCCGATAGCGCGCGTTAAGATACATTCTTAGTGTGCGCTATCACAAGATTGTTTGAGCAATTTTGCAAGATTCTATACTTATGCATAATGATATCAATGCACTAAATATCATACTCCAATAATCAAAATCACCAATCCGAAATAATACATGGTCGAATACAGATGAAATACACTGTAATAAATCCGGATATTACAAAATACCCATGTCGGTATGTATTGTATTGTGGTGTTTCTGTATTTAGCCTGGTAGATCCTCATGGAGAGGGTCTACGGCGCTGTAATATTCCCGAGTGGTTTGGGGGTGTTACAGAATATGGTATCAGAGCTTAGGTTGCGGAAACCTAGCCGGGGTCGAAGTTTGTGTTGTCGGGTCTTGTCTTGTCTTGTCTTGTCGATTTTGTCCGGCCGAGTCGTGTCGACGCTGCCCGAGGTGTCCGCCGTGATTAGTATCGAGGTGCACCATCATCTTCGTGCGACCGTGGATGTAAGTCTCCCTACTTTGTTGTCCCCGTGTTATACGAGCTTGTGTGATTATATGTTATTATGTGGAGTTTAAATGTGCCTGGTGAATATGTACTCCATACTTGTTTGATTCTCGTATTGTACTAGAATGAAAAGTGATACCGGTGCATAAATGTGTGTATATATTGTGTGATTCGTTTTATTGAAGTAATGACTTGGTGTGATCCCGCAAGGAATGTTTCTCAATGTGATATTTTTCCTCTTGCTTTGTAAGTTTTCAATATTTGATTTTAAGAACCCAAATGAGGTCTACCAAAAACTTACTCGAAACGTGGCTCTTGCTTTCGACTTTTTGATTTCATGATCATCGGTTCGGAGGTATGTATTGATGTTGGCATTATTGTTTGGTCAATAATGCTCAAAATTGTGACTAAGTTGGTGGTGTGAACGTTAAGTCGTCCTGAATGCACTTGTTGTGGGGATCCTCATTACGAGAGGAAGGATTTGATTTTAGATGTTAATTATCTTTTAACGGCCGCTTGTGTGATAATGTAATTATGTGGACAGATAATGTTTACGTGTGAGTGGATTTGATGATAATGGATCGTATTTTGATAAAGTGGTCAATTATGTCTTTTGTGTGTGTGTTCGAAAACGCTTTTCTGAAAATTTTATAAACTTGAGCAAGTTGTGGAAAAAAATTAAATTTCATAAAGTTTTAACAGTTCGCTTAATCGGCAGCTTCGTGTGGACTTTGAAAATCGTTTAAAATTGGCGAGCCGGCCTTGAATTTTCTAAAGGAACCCCGACGGTATTGAAAGAGTCGTTTTAAAGTACCTCTGAACATTTTGTAAAATGTTACCGTCGTTGATTATTGTGTAGTGTTGAGAAGATTTTTAAAAAGGATTTTTGACGTATTGTTGTATTTTCAAATAATTCGAGTACATGATTTCGTAAATCTTTCACACCATAAAAATTTCTATTTTCAAAACCAATACAATTTTTATCTTCATAATTATATTGTGTAATATAAATAATCTTACTAGATTTAAACTTTAAACTCGGATTTAGAAAAGTTTTCAGATCGAGTCGCTTATTGTGCGTGACCTTGAATCACTCCAAAATGATGACGTGTTGTGGCATAGTGATTTTGATAGTGCCGGTTGTAAGGAAATATTGTTTTGCAAATAATTTCAAATGAGACAGTTAAAGTCCGTTGTTTAAAATTTTTGACAAAAAGCCCGAGGTACCATAAACACTTTCAAAGTAATATTTTAAATAAACATGCAAATCCAAGGATTTTCAAATGATATCATGTAAAAGGATACCTCGTGGATCTTCTCATCGAGTTACTATTAGTTGTCTTATGTGATATGTAAAGCCGAGATGGCAATTTGGTATATTATTTTGTGATGTTGTACCATTGTATTGAGAGAGTATCCGCTTAATATGCCGAGGGGCAAAGGGCGCTGTCGTGACCACGGTACATGCAGTCATGGAGATTAGATGCGGGACCAAGAGAAGATTTTTGAGAAGGTTGCTATTCTAGCACTTCGTTCTCGTTGTTTAGGTTTCGGGGACGAAACCTCTTTTAAAAGTGATATGGTGTAATACCCATATCTTTCGCTTTCATTTTATTCGACTCTATCGACTCGTTTGCATTCGTCGATATTTTCTGGACTTTTTCTACTCTTCACTTTTGTTGTTTGAACAAGTTGCGGTGTTGTTCTGGGTTAATCCAATTGTCGTTGTGACTTTTTCCGAATTCGGTTCCGCTCTTGTGAATTTCATATGAATTCATATCTTGTCATTTTCACCGGATCGTATATATTGTCTTGAGTCGAGCTGTGAACTATGGGGAGGCTATTCGATTTCCGTTATTCGTTACGATTCATACATGATTGATCGACTGTCATTGTCTCGATCGTTGCAATTCAATTGTTTGATTGTTCGGTTTCTGTTGATCTTGTTCCGTGATTGTTGAATGTTCAGACTTCGTCGTAATTCCCTTAAGTTCGGGGAATTAGTCTCGTTTACAATCTTCCAACCCTTGGGCGGTGGAATTCCGTATTTGTTCAACGACTGGCTCGCGTTTTGATTAATGTACCGTTGGGTTGGTCAATCATATCGATTTTCGTTCGTTGTGTTTTATGATTGTTCGGATAATTGACTTGACCATGTTATCAGTTTGATGACGCTTGTCACTTGTTGGTTTTATTATGTCTGTATCGGTGGCGTTGTGTTGGTCGTCGTGGAGCGTGTTTTCACGCCGTATGTGTCTTTGCGTTTCTTGCAGCATTTCGCCGTTGGGCGCGAGTTCTCGGTTTTCGTGTATCTCGTCGAGTTTTCCTGGTGGGGATATTGCTTCTCCCTACTTGTTTTAAGTTTCGGGACGAAACTTCTCTTAAGGAGGGTAGAATGTAATATTCGCAATTTCGAATTTCGGTAATTTTCTTTTTCCGGCGGAAGTGCATTTTGACGACTTTCTCATGACCGTTTCGTCATTCCGAGATTGATTAATTCTACACTTTTTGTCATCCGAGTTCGTTTCGGTATCGTTTTGTTGAGTTCCGAGCTTTTTAGCGACTTTTCTGTAATACCCGGTTGTAATTCAGTCATTATCATTCAGTAATTATCAGTCTGTAATTGTCACTTAGTGTATTTTCACTCAATTATAATCATTCATCAATCATGTTCTTTCACCGTGTTCACCGTTCGGAAAAACTTCGAGTTGTGTATCGTTATTGTTCATTGTTTCAACTTTCCTCATATGGGTTCGACTTTGTTAGATCACCATTAATTTTTGGTAATTCCAAAAATTCTAAATCTTTGCAATATTATAGAGCATCGAGTTAGCTTTCCAATGGTTCAAACGGTGAGTCAATCGGAGTCCGGACGAGAGAGTTATGGTCGTTTTAGCTCAACCGCTCATTTTTCAAGATTGCCTATCATCGCCGAACACTCGGCCGTGTCGTCCCGACACGGCCCGTGCTGCATTTCGTCCGAAAATGCCAAGTGTTCGCCTCAGGACCCGACCGTGTCGCTCGCACGGCCGAGTCGAACCCTTCCGGATAAGCCGTAATCGTCGCCAAAGACGCCCGACCGTGTCGCCCGCACGGCCGAGTCATGCCGAAGTCATTGCCGGACGGGTCATCGCCGGAAGGCCCTCGCGCCGCGACCGTGTCCGGGCAGACACGGCCGAGTCCTCGCTGCCACTGCCGGCCAATCAGTGACACGACCGTGCCGATCGCACGGCCGTGTCCGGCAGCGCCAACTCCTTAAATTCATTTTTTTCAAAGATTTCACCATTTCTCTCCCTTTTCTTCACCTTCAACCGAGAGAGTAAGCTTGAGGGAGGGTTTTCTTCATCAATTATCATTTGAGTGTTTGATTTTCTTCATCTCCTTTCGATCGTGAAGCCCGGATAATCAATCTAACGCGTGTTCTTCGGATTAAAGCACTTGGATCTTCAAGAGGTAATTACTTCAACACTTCGACTTCGATTTTGTGTTGAGATATGATGTTTTGACGTTATAATCATGTTATATGAAGGGATATGTATATGATTATGAGTTTGTATAAGGATTCATTGGATTATTGAGGAATTATTCGAGAACACCTTGAAAATCGAGTTGGAATTGGGGATTTTCGACTAATTGTTGTTATAATCACGTTTTTGGATATTCATAACGGATTATTGATCGTATTGGAGATGTTTTGTTGGTTTGAAACACTTCTTGGGGATTTTGATATTGGTATATTGAGGTTTGATTGTAAACAATCGGAGTTTGGATACAACGTGTTTGATTTAATGCCTCTATGGACTTGGTTTAGTCGTATCGAAGTTTTGAGTTCGTTATATTCGTGTTTGATTCGTATATTGAACGGATTATTGGTAATTATATTATTTAAGGTTGTTCGAGCGACCGATATCTCAATTAGGACGTTGTTCGTGGAAGGATAATTGTCACCGGTGTTACGTAAGTTAATTCTTACTCGGTTAAAAGGATATTCATACCTTTGTTGTTGATCATTCATAATCATAACTCATTCATCATTGTATTAATCATATTAAAACTTGTTATTGTCAATTAATCACTTCAGTCATAAGGAACGACGGTTCCAATCTTTTCGTTGAGCTATCATTCATTTCATTATTACCCTCATCTCGGTGAGTCATTCTTGACTTTGTCAGATTATTATTTATTCATTGATATTCATTACGGTCATTCTCGCTCATATGACCTTCTGGGTTCATATTGCGTGGCCGGGTGTGGTTGTGTGGAATTTTTAGTCGGGCACACGATGGTTATTGTATTGGGTTCACCGATACATTAGACCGTGCACACGGGAAAGCGTTACACCGTGAGACTAATTAGGTACACGGACGGGTGTTGTACACTTACACGTAACATTACGGGCGATTACATGATACTCCTCTTCAGCGTAATTCATAACTAAGAATATTTCATAACTTGATTAATCATAATTGTGTATTTTCAACCCTTGAGGATTGTTGTTCTTTGTAATCGACCCCGTTTGGGGATTTTGTTTTTCGTGTCATGGCAAGGCAAACGCACGGAATAGCATGTTGATGTCGAGGAGTCCTAGTGATACTAGTAGGGGGCCCCGATCTTTCAGTTATTCATGTTATTGTCCTTTATTTTCCGCTGCAGACTTTCATTTGAATACTCCGTTTCATTCAGTGTTGTGTATTTTATCTTCATATAAAATACACTAGTATTCGGTATTATCCTGGTGTGTTGTAACTAAACTCCTCATCGGAGTAATTATTGTTGTAATGTAGTTCGGTACTACATTTATCTTGTGTAATTCATTCATTTTCATTTGCCTGGTGGGTCCCAGTTGGGGATCTACGGCACTATAATATCCGCCTAGTTTGGGGTGTTACAGAGTTGGTATCGGAGCGTGGTTTTGAATACTACCTTCCGAGTCATGTCTCATTTGAAATCATCGTCATCAGACTAGTATCATTGGACTTTCGCGTCACGTGTGACCTGTGCAAATGCCGAGCCAATCAGACCGGAAGAACTGTAAGATTTCTAACGCCATGGTATAATTTCTGGCAATAGTCATTCATTCATCATTCATCAATTAACAATCCTCAAACATCATCATTCATTGTGATTAGGAGGATCATGTTAACTCATTAATCACTTAATTCATTTCATTACTCAGTTAATAATCGTGACGATCATGTTAACTCATTAATTACTCAATTCATTTCATTATCCATTGTCAACTGATGATCATATTATCAATCTTGTTAAGTTATTCAAGATAATCATTTCAAGAATTTCATCAGATAATCATGTAACTTCAGTAAATCATTCATATAATCACTAAGTTAGAGCATGTATACTCATTTTCATCATCTCATGACATAATCATAACGTGCTAATCACGCGGGAAATATAATCATTATGCGACCTTCCTACTTCCGTATGGAGAGAGCTGTCAGGGGATGCACGAGAAGAGGTCGCGGTGCGGACCGAAACCCGAGAAATAATCACTCGCTGCCGGGAAATCGTGCTCAGACTCGCTCGATCAAAAGATGTTCGGGTTGATCCACTCACTTTTATGCAGGCCATGATGACCCATGTGCAGTTGCTCAATCATCATTGCGCCACTCTGACCGGATTAATCGAGAGAACTCTCCCGTATGAGACGGCTGCTAAGGAAAGTGCTGAACAACAACCTTCATCTTTCAGCAAGAAATCAACGGCGTAATCAACCCAAAGGCGGTCACCAACCTTCAAGAAGCCTCGTGTGAGTCCTATCGCTTCTGAGCGACCTCCTACGGCGCATAATCGTGCGGGATCTCATTCCCGAGCGGCCAGTTCGGCCATCACCTGTTTCAATTGTGGAACGCCGGGTCATTTCAGCACTGAGTGTCTGAAACCGTCTATCACGTGCTATAATTGTAGGAATTTTGGGCATAAGGCCCGTTTTTGCCGAAAGGACTCCAAGTCGGCTCCGGTGTCATCTCAGGGCCCAAGCAACCGCTGCTTCAGAATCGATCGCTTTATCATCGCTGCTTAAGACAATGGAAGCAAATAGAGTTGGAGCTCGTATTTATCGACGGAGCGTCCGGTTCGGGGCCGCAAGTCCTGCATTCATATGATGAGGAGGATCGACGATCCGTGGCCCGAATGATTTCGTATACTCGTAATTTTATTTCAACTTGTGTGTACCTTTTGATGCCGGTACACCGCATTCATTCATTTTCGAATCATGCTTGAATAGACTTATTTCGGGATAGTCCTACCGCTTGTGGACCTCATACCATCGGTCTACCCGACGATGGAAGAATTTTCGAATCATACCGAATTAAGCTTAACGACCGCGATTGATTGATGGATCTAATCGTGGTGTATTTATCTTAGGACGACTTATTTTTCGGTAATAGTTGGCTTAACCGTCTTAATACTATACTCAGTGTTTGTTAGCGTTTGGTCGCTATCTTTCCGTCGTTAGTTGTCGAATGTGTGCTTCAGGGAAGTAATCCCCGTTGTTCCAAAGAGAATTTCTATTATGGCGGAAGCAGAGAAATTCCGCAATCGAACTATCCAATCATTCATTGTATCATTTTCATCGATCGGCCTTTCTAAGGCAATCGAGTTATTCAATCATTCCTTGTATCATTTCCATCGATTGGCTTTTTTTTTAAGACAATCGAGTTATTCAGTCATTCATTGTATCATTTCCATCGATTGGCTTTTCTAAGACAATCGAGTCATTCAATCATTCATTGTATTATTTTCATCGATTGGCCTTTCTAAGGCAATCGAGTTATTCAATCATTCATCAGATTATTTTCATCGATTGTCCTTTCAAAGGCAATCGAGTTATTCAAACATTCCTTGTATCATCTTCATCGATTGGCCTTTCTAAGGCAATCGAGTTGTTCAATCATTATTGGTATCTCTTTTATCGATTGACCATTCTAGGGCAATCGAAATGTTCAATCATTCGTGGTATCATTGTCATCGATTGACGATGTATTTCCGCATTTGTTATCCGGTTGCCTTCACATAGAGTAAGGGAATTCAAGAGTGAGTTGAGCCAGACGCCCCTTTATCGAAGGCACCGTATCGGATGGCCCCACTGCAATGCAGGAGTTGAAGATTCAACTTGAGGAATAGTTCGAGGAAGGTTATATCCAACCGAGTACGCCCTCGTGGGGAGCACCAAAGGTCGCTTTGTCAAGAAGAATGATAGTTCTTTTCGCTTGTGTATCGATTACCGTGAGTTGAATAGGGTGATGATCAAGAGTAGTATCCTTTACCTCGTATTGATGATCTTTTAGATCAACTTCGTGAAGCTTCGTATTTTCCAAGATCGACTTAAGATCTGGATATCACCAGTTGCGGATTCGAGAGTCGGATATCGAGGACAGCGTTTCGTACACGCTATGGTCATTATGAGTTCATAGTTATGCCGTTCGAGCTAACTATTGCACCTGCGGTATTGTCTTCATCGATGACATTTTGATTTATTCTCGTAGCCAAGAGGAACACGAGGTACGTCTTCATCAGGTTCTCGACGTGTTGAGACGAGAACAATTTTATGGAAAGTTTTCCAAATGTGAGTTCTGGAGGTCCGAGGTGACTTTCTCGGACATGTAATTTCATCTGACAGAGTTCGTGTCGATCCTCAGAAGACGGAGACTATCCGAGATTGGCAACCTCCGAAAGATATTAAGTAAATCCGATGTTTCCTCGGAATAGTTGGTCAATTATCCAACCCACGACCTGGAGCTAGCAGCCGTGGTTTTCGCGTTGGGGATTTGGCGTCGTTACCTTTATGGCGTCACCTTTCAGTTATTCACCAATCACAAGAGTTGAAGGATATATTTACTCACAAGGAGTTAAATATGCGACAGAGGCGGTGGTTGGAACTAATCAAAGATTTTGATATCGAGATCCTTTACCACCTGGGCAAGGCGAACGTTGTCGCCGACGCCTTGAGTCGTAAGTCCGTTCAGGAGCAGATGCTTGCTCGTTTAACAGTTCAGAAGGAGCTTCAGCAGGAATTCCTTAGACCCGAGATCGAGGTCTGGCTTCAGCGAGTTCAGGGACATCTTTGTATGTTAGAGATTTCATCGTCACTTGAGGAGGTAATCAGAGAGAATCAGAGTTCAGACCCTTCATTGTTGCGCATCCGTGAAGATGTGGCTCAGGGGAATGGCCTGGATTCGAGGTGCTCGAGGATGGACTTTTGAGGTTTATGTTCCGGTTGTGTACCGCGAATGACGAGTTGAAAAACTCTATTTTGAGAGAAGCTCATGCTACCCTTATTCTGCTCATCCGGTCCAAGAAGATGTACAAGGACTTGAAACAAAATTACCGGTGGAGTAATATGAAGCGAGAAGTCGCGAATTTGTTTCGAGATGCTTAACTTGCCAACAAGTCAAGATTGAACATCGGCGATCGGCGGGTATGCTGAAACCTCTCCCTATTCCAGAGTGGAAGTGGGAAGACATTTCTATGGATTTCATCACGAGTTTGCCGACGAGTCGTCGTGGCATGAATACGATCTGAGTGATCGCGGACCGCTTAACTAAATCAACTCATTTCCTTGAGATCAAGGATACGTGGGGTCCTGAGAGACTGGCCCAGTTGTTCATCAAGGAGATAGTGAGACTGCACGGTACTCCTAAGAGTATCGTTTCCGATCGTGACGGACGATTGGTTTCCCATTTTTAGAAATCAGTTCATCGTGCTATGGGAACTCGGCTTAATCTCGATCGCTTTTCATCCTCAAATCGACGGACAATCAGAGAGAACTATTCAGACATTAGAGGACATGTTGAGGGCATGCGTCCTCGATTGGAAGGACGATTGGGAAGCCCAATTACCGTTGATCGAGTTCACGTATAATAATAGTTGGCATGCTTCCATTAAGATGGCACCTTACGAGGCCTTGTACGGTCGTCGTTGTCGCTCTCCTTTGTGTTGAGATGACTTGTCAGAATCAATCGGCACCGAGTCCGATATGCTTATAGCTGCCCGAGAGAAGGTAGCTTTGATCAAGAGTCGTATGTTGACAGCTTAGAGTCGACAGAAATCATATGCATATAATCGTCGTCGACCACTAGAGTTCGAGACGGGTGACCATGTTTTGGTCAAGGTGTCCCCGAGTCGAGGTATTTTCCATTTCGGAAAATGGGGGAAGTTGAGCCCGAGATTCATTGGACCGTTTGAAATTTTAGATCGAGTAGGCGAGTTAGCTTATCGATTGGCTTTACCTCCGGCTTTGAGCAGGATTCATAATGTGTTTCACATCTCTCAGTTGCGGAAGTATGTTGCCGACCCGAGTCACATACTTCAGTTCGACGAAATCGAGATCGCAGATGATCATTCGTACGAGGAGCGTCCTGTACGAGTGTTAGAGCGGCGAATCAAACAGTTGAGGAACAAGACGATCCCTTTGGTCAAGATTCAGTGGTCTAGACACGAAGTCGAAGAGGCCACTGGGGAAACCGAGGAGAATATGCGGGAGAGTTATCCCGAGTTGTTTGACCCTTAGTTTCGGGGACGAAACTCTTTTTAAGGGGGGGAGTATGTAATACCCGGTTGTAATTCAGTCATTATCATTCAGTAATTATCAGTCTGTAATTGTCACTCAGTGTATTTTCACTCAATTATAATCATTCATCAATCATGTTCTTTCACCGTGTTCACCGTTCGGAAAAACTTCGAGTTGTGTATCGTTATTGTTCATTGTTTCAACTTTCCTCATATGGGTTCGAATTTGTTAGATCACCATTAATTTTTGGTAATTCCAAAAATTCTAAATCTTTGCAATATTATAGAGCATCGAGTTAGCTTTCCAATGGTTCAAACGGTGAGTCAATCAGAGTCCGGACGAGAGAGTTATGGTCGTTTTAGCTCAACCGCTCATTTTTTAGTATTGGCCGATCACTGCCGAACGAACTCGGCCGTGTCGTCCGACACGGCCTGCGTGCATTTCGTCCGGAAAATGCGGAAGTGTTCGCCTCGTGACCCGACCGTGTCGCTCGCACGGCCGAGTCGAACCTTCCGGATAAGCTGTAATCGTCTCGCTAGCACGCCCGACCGTGTCGCCTGCACGGCCGAGTCATGCCGAAGTCGCCGTCGGACGGGTCATCGGAAGGCCCTCGCGCCGCGACCGTGTCCGGGCAGACACGGCCGAGTCCTGTCGCGGCCACTGCCGGCCAATCGCGGCGACACGACCGTGCCGATCGGCACGGCCGTGTCCGGCAGCAAATAACTCCCTTAAATTCATTTTTTCAAGATTTCACCATTTCTCTCCCTTTTCTTCACCTTCAACCGAGAGAGTAAGCTTGAGGGAGGGTTTTCTTCATCAATTATCATTTGAGTGTTTGATTTTCTTCATCTCCTTTCGATCGTGAAGCCCGGATAATCAATCTAACGCGTGTTCTTCGGATTAAAGCACTTGGATCTTCAAGAGGTAATTCCTTCAACACTTTGTACTTCGATTTTGTGTTGAGATATGATGTTTTGGACGTTATAATCATGTTATATGAAGGGATATGTATATGATTATGAGTTTGTATAAGGATTCATTGGATTATTGAGGAATTATTCGAGAACACCTTGAAAATCGAGTTGGAATTGGGGATTTTCGACTAATTGTTGTTATAATCACGTTTTTGGATATTCATAACGGATTATTGATCGTATTGGAGATGTTTTGTTGGTTTGAAACACTTCTTGGGGATTTTGATATTGGTATATTGAGGTTTGATTGTAAACAATCGGAGTTTGGATACAACGTGTTTGATTTAATGCCTCTATGGACTTGGTTTAGTCGTATCGACGTTTTGAGTTCGTTATATTCGTGTTTGATTCCTATATTGAACGGATTATTGGTAATTGTATTATTTAAGGTTGTTTGAGCGACCGATATCTCAATTAGGACGTTGTTCGTGGAAGGATAATTGTCACCGGTGTTACGTAAGTTAATTCTTACTTGGTTAAAAGGATATTCATACCTTTTGTTGTTGATCATTCATAATCATAACTCATTCATCATTGTATTAATCATATTAAAACTTGTTATTGTCAATTAATCACTTCAGTCATAAGGAACGACGGTTCCAATCTTTTCGTTGAGCTATCATTCATTTCATTATTACCCTCATCTCGGTGAGTCATTCTTGACTTTGTCAGATTATTATTTATTCATTGATATTCATTACAGTCATTCTCGTTCATATGACCTTCTGGGTTCATATTGCGTGGCCGGTGTGGTCAGGTGGAATTTTTAGTCGGGCACACGATGGTTATTGTATTGGGTTCACCGATACATTAGACCGTGCACACGGAAAGCGTTACACCGTGAGACTAATTAGGTACACGGACGGGTGTTGTACACTTACACGTAACATTACGGCGCATTATGATACTCCTCTTCAGGCGTAATTCATAACTAAGAATATTTCATAACTTCGCTTAATCATAATTGTGTATTTTCAACCCTTGAGGATTGTTGTTCTTTGTAATCGACCCGTTTGGGGATTTTGTTTTTCGTGTCATGGCAAGGCAAACGCACGGAATAGCATGTTGATGTCGAGGAGTCCTAGTGATACTAGTAGGGGCCCCGATCTTCAGCTTATTCATGTTATTGTCCTTTATTTTCCGCCGCAGACTTTCATTTGAATACTCCGTTTCATTAAGTGTTGAGTATTTTATCATCATATAAAATACACTAGTAGTCGGTATTATCCTGGTGTGTTGTAACTAAACTCCTCATCGTAGTAATAATTGTTGTAAAGTAGTTCGGTACTACATTTATCTTGTGTAATTCATTCATTTTCATTTGCCTGGTGGGTCCCAGTTGGGGATCTACGGCACTGTAATATCTGCCTAGTTTGGGGTGTTACATTTTCCGCACTTGAGCTCGATTCTTGCGAATCTCGTACGAAACTGTTGTTTCGAGTTTCTCGTAAGCTCATTTAATGTTATTATTCATATTGCGAGCTTTGGTTCGGTGTTTCGATCACGTATCGTGATTTAGGGCGTTTGGGCCATTTTCGTAATTTCCCAAAGTTTGGGGTAATTACTTTCCGTTGTCGAATTTCGAGCCTTCGGGTAGTCGGAATCGTGTGTTCTATTAGTGCTCGGATTCGTCTTTTCGAGTACTTCGTAACCGTATCTTCGATTCGTACTCGTTCGGGTTTCGGGTCGCTCGGGCCGTCGGAGTTGGTCCCACCGAAGTCATGGCCGGCATGCTCGGGCCAAAGCCACCGCCGAGTAACGCGGTAGTGATCGGCGATACGACGTAAGGCCGATTACGCACGTAAGGCCCCCGTCCGTAACGCATTTAACGCCCGGCATTTTCCAGTAAAGGAGTTCGCCATGGCCGATTACGCACGTAAGCCATGGCGATTACGACGTAACCCGGCAATCACCTATTTAAGGCCCGGTAGCGTATTTTTCACCCAGCTTCTTCATTCTTTTCCTTCCCGTGACGCTGGTCAGGTGTGTATATCATGGAGAGATGTTGTTGGACAATCAATCCATGAAGTTTTGGAGTTCATATCATCAATGATCAATCCTATAACATCCTCCAATCTACTGACCAGTCAGATTTCCTAGAAATCTAGTTTTGGGGAATTTGGGTATTTTGGTTGTTTTCGTCCGATTAGTCCGATTTAACTTAGGATTATGATTTATTAATGATTATTTAGATGTATTATATCATTTACTTTATTATTCCATGGTTGGATCGTATCGATTCGTTGTTTTGGTCGAGTTCTTGATCGACGCCTTGAAGGTGTCCGGTAGAATGTCATAGAGGGGTTTTCGGACATTCTACGATTATTCTTCCTCGTATGATCGATGATTTATTGATTATATGTTATTAGGGTCGAGTTTCTTGCGAAGAAACCGAGTTGAACCCTTCCGTTCGTTGTCGTCTTCCTTTCGATAGCATCGGGCGTTTGAAGCTTTCCGCTGAGCCGTGTTCGTCGGAATACTTGCGTGCCGATTTCAAGGCAAGTATCTTGCCCATACTTTTCATGTTTCGTAGACGGAATCATTGATAAATGATTTTATGAGCAATTTGAATGTTTTAATGAACTTTTAAAAGGATCGGTATGTTCTCGACAATTGTTGTCTTTCAAAAGATAACTCGTATGCTTCGTAGATTAATGTGCTTTTGGAATATGCGCATTAGTTTCATATGTTGAAAGATTTTGATCATGTTTAGTGATGTTAGTAGGCCGAAATTATTTGCCGAGGATTGTGTACTGATATGTGTAAATGTTCGGCGAATATGGGACGTTTTGTGATATTTGTTGTTATTCCTTCGTAAGGAGGTTGTGGCGCTTGGTGTTGTTTGGTATTGGTAATTGCTTGTGATTGTGTGATATTAGTTGTGAGTATACGTCGACTAAGAGGCCATTCTAGCGAAGTACCTAGCATTTGTTTGCATATTCTAGTATTCGGATTATGGCTTCTCGTGGCGTTGTGGATGATATGTGTATGTTCACCTAGGGACGGTCTGACGGGACCTCTAGGGATACGTATTTCCGTGAGTGTGCATATCAAGAACTGTGGTTAACCACCCAGGGATGTCCGACGGGGCTCTGCGGGGTGCGACGGCTGTGAGTCTCGTACCAACGGTTAACTTTGAAATGTGTTGTTGGAGAACTGTGATTTTTGGCGCATATTTCGTCTGATTAGAATGGCAGTCCAAATGGTATCGTACTTGGCTGGAATGGCACCGATAAATGTGTTGTGTGTGATTTGTCCCTTAACTGTGATAATTTGATAAAGGTACGTGAGTCCTGTGGTTGCTCTGTGTATTGTAGCTCTGTGGTGTGTTGAGTTCGACCGTATGGTCGAGTTGCAAAGATGTGCTCTCTGCCGCTCGTGGAGACATTGTCATGGTAATGTTTGACACGGTGTAGTTTCCGTCGGGTTATTCTTGCGAGTAAGTGATGTGGATGGATTGGGTCGTGGACTCCGTGTTTGTAATTGGAATGTTATGATTGGGTCGTGGACCCCGTATTTTGTTATCGGAATCGTATTTTGAAATAAATGATTTTTGGGCGGCGTCCCTAAGTGTTTCGAAAGGCTTGAAAATTTTTAAACCCCAAATGCTTTCAGAACTCCCGAGATCGTAAAATGTTTTGTAAGATGTAAAATGATTTCATTCCTATCTTTCATAATTCAAACTGTTTTGATCAAGTGAATTATCTCGGGAATTATATTCATGATTTCTATGTTCTTGGAGTATGATATGTATGGCTTGTCTTTGTATTTATACTTGCACTAGCAAAACAGTGGAGTTTTGCTAACCCCCGAGTATTCGGGGGGTGGATGTCTGTTTTGCGTCCAGGTACTTGCAGGTTGCTGGGGAGCAATTCACAGGATCGTTACGAAGGATGATGGAAGATGGCGATACTAATCACATGTAGACCGGTGTTGAGTATTTGGTGATGTCTTGTTTTGTCCTTCCGTTGTGTTTATTTTTCCCTATGTGGGAACGTTGATTTATGTTAACCCCTGCGTGGGGATGAGTTACGAGAAAGAGTAATGTATAGTTGATGTGTATGTTGTGGTAAAAGACCAAATCGGTCTAATGGTCTGTTAAATACCCATGTCGGTATGTATTGTATTGTGGTGTTTCTGTATTTAGCCTGGTAGATCCTCATGGAGAGGGTCTACGGCGCTGTAATATTCCCGAGTGGTTTGGGGGTGTTACAAAATATGGTATCAGAGCTTAGGTTGCGGAAACCTAGGCTGTCAGGTCGAGTTTTGTGTTGTCGGGTCTTGTCTTGTCTTGTCTTGTCAGATTTTGTCTGGCTGAGTCGTGTCGCGACGCGTCGTCTGAGGTGTCGGTCGTGATTAGTATCGAGGTGCAGCCATCATCTTCGTGCGATCTGTGGATGTAAGTCTCCCTACTTTGTTGCGTCCCGTGTTATACGAGCTTGTGTGATTATATGTTATTATGTGGAGTTTAAATGTGCCTGGTGAATATGTACTCCATACTTGTTTGATTCTCGTATTGTACTAGAATGAAAAGTGATACCGGTGCATAAATGTGTGTATATATTGTGTGATTCGTTTTATTGAAGTAATGACTTGGTGTGATCCCGCAAGGAATGTTTCTCAATGTGATATTTTTCCTCTTGCTTTGTAAGTTTTCAATATTTGATTTTAAGAACCCAAATGAGGTCTACCAAAAACTTACTCGAAACGTGGCTCTTGCTTTCGACTTTTTGATTTCATGATCATCGGTTCGGAGGTATGTATTGATGTTGGCATTATTGTTTGGTCAATAATGCTCAAAATTGTGACTAAGTTGGTGGTGTGAACGTTAAGTCGTCCTGAATGCACTTGTTGTGGGGATCCTCATTACTGAGAGGAAGGATTTCAGTTTTAGATGTTAATTATCTTTTAACGGCCGCTTGTGTGATAATGTAATTATGTGGACAGATAATGTTTACGTGTGAGTGGATTTGATGATAATGGATCGTATTTTGATAAAGTGGTAAATTATGTCTTTTGTGTGTGTGTTCGAAAACGCTTTTCTGAAAATTTTATAAACTTGAGCAAGTTGTGGAAAAAAATTAAATTTCATAAAGTTTTAACAGTTCGCTTAATCGGCAGCTTCGTGTGGACTTTGAAAATCGTTTAAAATTGGCGAGCCGGCCTTGAATTTTCTAAAGTAACAACGACTGTATTGAAAGAGTCGTTTTAAAGTACCACTGAACATTTTTTTAAATGTTACCGTCGTTGATTATTGTGTAGTGTTGAGAAGATTTTTAAAAAGGATTTTTGACGTATTGTTGTATTTTCAAATAATTCGAGTACATGATTTCAGAAATCTTTCACACCATAAAAATTTCTATTTTCAAAAAAACCAATACAATTTTTATCTTCAAAATTATATTGTGAAAGATAAAGAATCTTACTCGATTTAAACTTTAAACTCGGATTTAGAAAAGTTTTCTGTACTGAGTCAGTTATTGTGCGTGACCTTGAATCACTCCAAAATGATGACGTGTTGTGGCATAGTGATTTTGATAGTGCCGGTTGTAAGGAAATATTGTTTTGCAAATAATTTCAAATGAGACAGTTAAAGTCCGTTGTTTAAAATTTTTGACAAAAAGCCCGAGGTACCATAAACACTTTCAAAGTAATATTTTAAATAAACATGCAAATCCAAGGATTTTCAAATGATATCATGTAAAAGGATACCTCGTGGATCTTCTCATCGAGTTACTATTAGTTGTCTTATGTGATATGTAAAGCCGAGATGGCAATTTGGTATATTATTTTGTGATGTTGTACCATTGTATTGAGAGAGTATCCGCTTAATATGCCGAGGGGCAAAGGGCGCTGTCGTGACCACGGTACATGCAGTCATGGAGATTAGATGCGGGACCAAGAGAAGATTTTTGAGAAGGTTGCTATTCTAGCACTTCGTTCTCGTTGTTTAGGTTTCGGGGACGAAACCTCTTTTAAAAGTGATATGGTGTAATACCCATATCTTTCGCTTTCATTTTATTCGACTCTATCGACTCGTTTGCATTCGTCGATATTTTCTGGACTTTTTCTACTCTTCACTTTTGTTGTTTGAACAAGTTGCGGTGTTGTTCGGGTTAATCCAATTGTCGTTGTGACTTTTTCCGAATTCGGTTCCGCTCTTGTGAATTTCATATGAATTCATATCTTGTCATTTTCACCGGATCGTATATATTGTCTTGAGTCGAAATTGTGAACTATGGGGAGGCTATTCGATTTCCGTTATTCGTTACGATTCATACATGATTGATCATTGTCATTGTCTCGATCGTTGCAATTCAATTGTTTGATTGTTCGGTTTCGTTGATCTTGTTCCGTGATTGTTGAATGTTCAGACTTCGTCGTAATTCCCTTAAGTTCGGGAATTAGTCTCGTTTACAATCTTCCAACCCTTGGGCGGTGGAATTCGTATTTGTTCAACGATCGCTCGCGTTTTGATTAATGTACCGTTGGGTTGGTCAATCATATCGATTTTCGTTCGTTGTGTTTTATGATTGTTCGGATAATTGACTTGACCATGTTATCGGTTTGATGACGCTTGTCACTTGTTGGTTTTATTATGTCCGTATCGGTGGCGTTGTGTTGGTCGTCGTGGAGCGTGTTTTCACGCCGTATGTGTCTTTGCGTTTCTTGCGGCATTTCGCCGTTGGGCGCGAGTTCTCGGTTTTCGTGTATCTCGTCGAGTTTTCTGGTGGGGATATTGCTTCTCCCTACTTGTTTTAAGTTTCGGGACGAAACTTCTCTTAAGGAGGGTAGAATGTAATATTCGCAATTTAATTTCGGTAATTTTCTTTTTCCGGCGGAAGTGCATTTTGACGACTTTCTCATGACCGTTTCGTCATTCCGAGATTGATTAATTCTACACTTTTTGTCATCCGAGTTCGTTTCGGTATCGTTTTGTTGAGTTCCGAGCTTTTTAGCGACTTTTCTGTAATACCCGGTTGTAATTCAGTCATTATCATTCGGTAATTATCGATCTGTAATTGTCACTTAGTGTATTTTCACTCAATTATAATCATTCATCAATCATGTTCTTTCACCGTGTTCACCGTTCGGAAAAACTTCGAGTTGTGTATCGTTATTGTTCATTGTTTCAACTTTCCTCATATGGGTTCGACTTTGTTAGATCACCATTAATTTTTGGTAATTCCAAAAATTCTAAATCTTTGCAATATTATAGAGCATCGAGTTAGCTTTCCAATGGTTCAAACGGTGAGTCAATCGAGTCGGACGAGAGAGTTATGGTCGCTTTAGCTCAACCGCTCATTTTTCAAGATTGGCCTATCATCGCCGAACGAACTCGGCCGTGTCGTCCCGACACGGCCCGTGCTGCATTTCGTCCGGAAAATGCCGAAGTGTTCGCCTCAGACCCGGCCGTGTCGCTGCACGGCCGAGTCGAACCCTTCCGGATAAGCTGTAATCGTCGCCCGACGCCCGACCGTGTCGCCCGCACGGCCGAGTCATGCCGAAGCCGTCGGACGGGTCACTGTCGGAAGGCCCTCCGCGCCGCGACCGTGTCAAGCAGGACACGGTCGAGTCCCTGTCGGCCAGCTGTCGGCCAACTGTGCGACACGACCGTGCCGATCGGCACGGGCCGTGTCCGGCAGGCAGTCAACTCCCTTAAATTCATTTTTTTCAGCATTTCAGCCATTTCTCTCCCTTTTCTTCACCTTCAACCGAGAGAGTAAGCTTGAGGGAGGGTTTTCTTCATCAATTATCATTTGAGTGTTTGATTTTCTTCATCTCCTTTCGATCGTGAAGCCCGGATAATCAATCTAACGCGTGTTCTTCGGATTAAAGCACTTGGATCTTCAAGAGGTAATTCCTTCAACACTTTGGACTTCGATTTTGTGTTGAGATATGATGTTTTGGACGTTATAATCATGTTATATGAAGGGATATGTATATGATTATGAGTTTGTATAAGGATTCATTGGATTATTGAGGAATTATTCGAGAACACCTTGAAAATCGAGTTGGAATTGGGGATTTTCGACTAATTGTTGTTATAATCACGTTTTTGGATATTCATAACGGATTATTGATCGTATTGGAGATGTTTTGTTGGTTTGAAACACTTCTTGGGGATTTTGATATTGGTATATTGAGGTTTGATTGTAAACAATCGGAGTTTGGATACAACGTGTTTGATTTAATGCCTCTATGGACTTGGTTTAGTCGTATCGAAGTTTTGAGTTCGTTATATTCGTGTTTGATTCGTATATTGAACGGATTATTGGTAATTATATTATTTAAGGTTGTTCGAGCGACCGATATCTCAATTAGGACGTTGTTCGTGGAAGGATAATTGTCACCGGTGTTACGTAAGTTAATTCTTACTCGGTTAAAAGGATATTCATACCTTTTGTTGTTGATCATTCATAATCATAACTCATTCATCATTGTATTAATCATATTAAAACTTGTTATTGTCAATTAATCACTTCAGTCATAAGGAACGACGGTTCCAATCTTTTCGTTGAGCTATCATTCATTTCATTATTACCCTCATCTCGGTGAGTCATTCTTGACTTTGTCAGATTATTATTTATTCATTGATATTCATTACGGTCATTCTCGTTCATATGACCTTCTGGGTTCATATTGCGTGGCCGGGTGTGGTTGTGTGGAATTTTTAGTCGGGCACACGATGGTTATTGTATTGGGTTCACCGATACATTAGACCGTGCACACGGGAAAGCGTTACACCGTGAGACTAATTAGGTACACGGACGGGTGTTGTACACTTACACAGAACATTACGGGCGTACTATGATACTCCTCTTCAGCGTAATTCATAACTAAGAATATTTCATAACTTCAGTTAATCATAATTGTGTATTTTCAACCCTTGAGGATTGTTGTTCTTTGTAACTGACCCCGTTTGGGGATTTTGTTTTTCAGGTCATGGCAAGGCAAACGCACGGGAATAGCATGTTGATGTCGAGGAGTCCTAGTGATACTAGTAGGGGGCCCCGATCTTTCAGTTATTCATGTTATTGTCCTTTATTTTCCGCTGCAGACTTTCATTTGAATACTCCGTTTCATTCAGTGTTGTGTATTTTATCTTCATATAAAATACACTAGTATTCGGTATTATCCTGGTGTGTTGTAACTAAACTCCTCATCGGAGTAATTATTGTTGTAATGTAGTTCGGTACTACATTTATCTTGTGTAATTCATTCATTTTCATTTGCCTGGTGGGTCCCAGTTGGGGATCTACGGCACTATAATATCCGCCTAGTTTGGGGTGTTACAGAGTTGGTATCGGAGCGTGGTTTTGAATACTACCTTCCGAGTCATGTCTCATTTGAAATCATCGTCATCAGACTAGTATCATTGGACTTTCGCGTCACGTGTGACCTGTGAAAATGCCGAGCCAATCAGACCGGAAGAACTGTAAGATTTCTAACGCCATGGTATAATTTCTGGCAATAGTCATTCATTCATCATTCATCAATTAACAATCCTCAAACATCATCATTCATTGTGATTAGGAGGATCATGTTAACTCATTAATCACTTAATTCATTTCATTACTCAGTTAATAATCAGGACGATCATGTTAACTCATTAATTACTCAATTCATTTCATTATCCAGTTGTCAATCTGGATGATCATATTATCAATCTTGTTAAGTTATTCAAGATAATCATTTCAAGAATTTCATCAGATAATCATGTAACTTCAGTAAATCATTCATATAATCACTAAGTTAGAGCATGTATACTCATTTTCATCATCTCATGACATAATCATAACGTGCTAATCACGCGGGAAATATAATCATTATGCGACCTTCCTACTTCCGTATGGAGAGAGCTGTCAGGGGATGCACGAGAAGAGGCCGCGGTGCGGACCGAAACCCGAGAAATAATCACTCGCTGCCGGGAAATCGTGCCCAGGACTCGGCTCGATCAAAAGATGTTCGGGTTGATCCACTCACTTTTATGCAGGCCATGATGACCCATGTGCAGTTGCTCAATCATCATTGCGCCACTCTGACCGGATTAATCGAGAGAACTCTCCCGTATGAGACGGCTGCTAAGGAAAGTGCTGAACAACAACCTTCATCTTTCAGCAAGAAATCAACGAAGCGTAATCAACCCAAAGGCGGTCAGTCAACCTTCAAGAAGCCTCGTGTGAGACCTATCGTTTCTGAGCGACCTCCTACGGCGCATAATCGTGCGGGATCTCATTCCCGAGCGGCCAGTTCGGCCATCACCTGTTTCAATTGTGGAACGCCGGGTCATTTCAGCACTGAGTGTCTGAAACCGTCTATCACGTGCTATAATTGTAGGAATTTTGGGCATAAGGCCCGTTTTTGCCGAAAGGACTCCAAGTCGGCTCCGGTGTCATCTCAGGCCCCGAAGCAACCAGCGTTAGATCGATCGCTTTATCATCGCTGCTTTAAGACAATGGAAGCAAATAGAGTTGGAGCTCGTATTTATCAGACGGGAGCGTCCGGTTCGGGGGCCGGCAAGTCCCAGATTCATATGATGAGGAGGATCGACGATCCGGTGGCCCGAATGATTTCAGGTATACTCGTAATTTTATTTCAACTTGTGTGTACCTTTTGATGCTGGTACACCGCATTCATTCATTTTCGAATCATGCTTGAATAGACTTATTTCGGGATAGTCCTACTGCTTGTGGACCTCATACCATCGGTCTACCTGACGATGGAAGAATTTTCGGAATCATACCGAATTAAGCTTAACGACCGCGATTGATTGATGGATCTAATCGTGGTGAATTTATCTTAGGACGACTTAATTTTCGGTAATAGTTGGCTTAACCGTCTTAATACTATCCTCAGTGTTTGTTAGCGTTTGGTCGCTATCTTTCCGTCGTTAGTTGTCGAATGTGTGCTTCAGGGAAGTAATCCCCGTTGTTCCAGTAGAATTTCTATTATGGCGGAAGCAGAGAAATTCCGCAATCGAACTATCCAATCATTCATTGTATCATTTTCATCGATTGGCCTTTCTAAGGCAATCGAGTTATTCAATCATTCCTTGTATCATTTCCATCGATTGGCTTTTTTTTTAAGACAATCGAGTTATTCAGTCATTCATTGTATCATTTCCATCGATTGGCTTTTCTAAGACAATCGAGTCATTCAATCATTCATTGTATTATTTTCATCGATTGGCCTTTCTAAGGCAATCGAGTTATTCAATCATTCATTGTATTATTTTCATCGATTGTCCTTTCAAAGGCAATCGAGTTATTCAAACATTCCTTGTATCATCTTCATCGATTGGCCTTTCTAAGGCAATCGAGTTGTTCAATCATTATTGGTATCTCTTTTTATCGATTGACCATTCTAGGGCAATCGAAATGTTCAATCATTCGTGGTATCATTGTCATCGATTGACGATGTATTTCCGCATTTGTTATCCGGTTGCCTTCACATAGAGTAAGGGAATTCAAGAGTGAGTTGAGCCGACGTCCCCTTTATCGAAGGCACCGTATCGGATGGCCCCACTGAATGCGGGAGTTGAAGATTCAACTTGAGGAATAGTTCGAGGAAGGTTATATCCAACCGAGCACGTCCCCGTGGGAGCACCGGTCTTTGTCAAGAAGAATGATAGTTCTTTTCGCTTGTGTATCGATTACCAGGAGTTGAATAGGGTGATGATCAAGAGTAGTATCCTTTACCTCGTATTGATGATCTTTTAGATCAACTTCAGGAAGCTTCAGTATTTTCCAAGATCGACTTAAGATCTGGATATCACCAGTTGCGGATTCGAGAGTCGGATATCGAGGACAGCGTTTCGTACACGCTATGGTCATTATGAGTTCATAGTTATGCCGTTCGAGCTAACTATTGCACCTGCGGTATTGTCTTCATCGATGACATTTTGATTTATTCTCGTAGCCAAGAGGAACACGAGGTACGTCTTCATCAGGTTCTCGACGTGTTGAGACGAGAACAATTTTATGGAAAGTTTTCCAAATGTGAGTTCTGGAGGTCCGAGGTGACTTTCTCGGACATGTAATTTCATCTGACAGAGTTCGTGTCGATCCTCAGAAGACGGAGACTATCCGAGATTGGCAACCTCCGAAAGATATTAAGTAAATCCGATGTTTCCTCGGAATAGTTGGTCAATTATCCAACCCACGACCTGGAGCTAGCAAAGTGGTTTTCGCGTTGGGGATTTGGCGTCGTTACCTTTATGGCGTCACCTTTCGCTTATTCACCAATCACAAGAGTTGAAGGATATATTTACTCACAAGGAGTTAAATATGACAGAGGCGGTGGTTGGAACTAATCAAAGATTTTGATATCGAGATCCTTTACCACTGGGCAAGGCGACGTTGTCGCGACGCCTTGAGTCGTAAGTCCGTTCAGAGCAGATGCTTGCTCGTTTAACAGATTCGAAGGAGCTTCAGGAATTCCTTAGACCCGAGATCGAGGTCCGGCTTCAGCGAGTTCGGGGACATCTTTGTATGTTAGAGATTTCATCGTCACTTGAGGAGGTAATCAGAGAGAATCAGAGTTCAGACCCTTCATTGTTGCGCATCCGTGAAGATGTGGCTCAGGGGAAAGCCCCTGGATTCGTGGTCCACGAGGATGGACTTTTGAGGTTTATGAACCGGTTGTGTACCGGCGAATGACGAGTTGAAAAACTCTATTTTGAGAGAAGCTCATGCTACCCCTTATTCTGTTCATCCGGGGTCCAGCAAGATGTACAAGGACTTGAAACAAAATTACTGGTGGAGTAATATGAAGCGAGAAGTCGCGGAATTTGTTTCGAGATGCTTAACTTGCCAACAAGTCAAGATTGAACATCAGCGACCGGCGGGTATGCTGAAACCTCTCCCTATTCCAGAGTGGAAGTGGGAAGACATTTCTATGGATTTCATCACGAGTTTGCCGACGAGTCGTCGTGGCATGAATACGATCTGAGTGATCGCGGACCGCTTAACTAAATCAACTCATTTCCTTGAGATCAAGGATACGTGGGGTCCTGAGAGACTGGCCCAGTTGTTCATCAAGGAGATAGTGAGACTGCACGGTACTCCTAAGAGTATCGTTTCCGATCGTGACGGACGATTGGTTTCCCATTTTTAGAAATCAGTTCATCGTGCTATGGGAACTCAGCTTAATCTCAGTACTGCCTTTCATCCTCAGTCCGACGGACAATCAGAGAGAGCTATTCAGACATTAGAGGACATGTTGAGGGCATGCGTCCTCGATTGGAAGGACGATTGGGAAGCCCAATTACCGTTGATCGAGTTCACGTATAATAATAGTTGGCATGCTTCCATTAAGATGGCACCTTACGAGGCCTTGTACGGTCGTCGTTGTCGCTCTCCTTTGTGTTGAGATGACTTGTCAGAATCAATCGGCACCGAGTCCGATATGCTTATAGCCGCCCGAGAGAAGGTAGCTTTGATCAAGAGTCGTATGTTGACAGCTTAGAGTCGACAGAAATCATATGCATATAATCGTCGTCGACCACTAGAGTTCGAGACGGGTGACCATGTTTTGGTCAAGGTGTCCCCGAGTCGAGGTATTTTCCATTTCGGAAAATGGGGGAAGTTGAGCCCGAGATTCATTGGACCGTTTGAAATTTTAGATCGAGTAGGCGAGTTAGCTTATCGATTGGCTTTACCTCCGGCTTTGAGCAGGATTCATAATGTGTTTCACATCTCTCAGTTGCGGAAGTATGTTGCCGACCCGAGTCACATACTTCAGTTCGACGAAATCGAGATCGCAGATGATCATTCGTACGAGGAGCGTCCTGTACGAGTGTTAGAGCGGCGAATCAAACAGTTGAGGAACAAGACGATCCCTTTGGTCAAGATTCAGTGGTCTAGACACGAAGTCGAAGAGGCCACTGGGGAAACCGAGGAGAATATGCGGGAGAGTTATCCCGAGTTGTTTGACCCTTAGTTTCGGGGACGAAACTCTTTTTAAGGGGGGGAGTATGTAATACCCGGTTGTAATTCAGTCATTATCATTCAAGAATTATCGATCTGTATTTGTCACTCAGTGTATTTTCACTCAATTATAATCATTCATCAATCATGTTCTTTCACCGTGTTCACCGTTCGGAAAAACTTCGAGTTGTGTATCGTTATTGTTCATTGTTTCAACTTTCCTCATATGGGTTCGAATTTGTTAGATCACCATTAATTTTTGGTAATTCCAAAAATTCTAAATCTTTGCAATATTATAGAGCATCGAGTTAGCTTTCCAATGGTTCAAACGGTGAGTCAATCGGAGTCCGGACGAGAGAGTTATGGTCGTTTTAGCTCAACCGCTCATTTTTTAGTATTGGCCGATCACTGCCGAACGAACTCGGCCGTGTCGTCCGACACGGCCCGTGCCGTACTCGTCCGGAAAATGCGGAAGTGTCTGCCTCAGGACCCGACCGTGTCGTCTGGCACGGCCGAGTCGAACCCTTCCGGATAAGCCAGAATCGTGCACGCTTGCCCGACCGTGTCGATGCAGCGCGGTCGAGTCATGCCGAGTCGCTGTCGGACGGGTCACTGTCGGAAGGCCCTCCGCGCCGCGACCGTGTCAAGCAGGACACGGTCGAGTCCCTGTCGGCCAGCTGTCGGCCAACTGTGCGACACGACCGTGCCGATCGGCACGGGCCGTGTCCGGCAGGCAGTCAACTCCCTTAAATTCATTTTTTTCAGCATTTCAGCCATTTCTCTCCCTTTTCTTCACCTTCAACCGAGAGAGTAAGCTTGAGGGAGGGTTTTCTTCATCAATTATCATTTGAGTGTTTGATTTTCTTCATCTCCTTTCGATCGTGAAGCCCGGATAATCAATCTAACGCGTGTTCTTCGGATTAAAGCACTTGGATCTTCAAGAGGTAATTCCTTCAACACTTTGGACTTCGATTTTGTGTTGAGATATGATGTTTTGGACGTTATAATCATGTTATATGAAGGGATATGTATATGATTATGAGTTTGTATAAGGATTCATTGGATTATTGAGGAATTATTCGAGAACACCTTGAAAATCGAGTTGGAATTGGGGATTTTCGACTAATTGTTGTTATAATCACGTTTTTTGATATTCATAACGGATTATTGATCGTATTGGAGATGTTTTGTTGGTTTGAAACACTTCTTGGGGATTTTGATATTGGTATATTGAGGTTTGATTGTAAACAATCGGAGTTTGGATACAACGTGTTTGATTTAATGCCTCTATGGACTTGGTTTAGTCGTATCGACGTTTTGAGTTCGTTATATTCGTGTTTGATTCCTATATTGAACGGATTATTGGTAATTGTATTATTTAAGGTTGTTCGAGCGACCGATATCTCAATTAGGACGTTGTTCGTGGAAGGATAATTGTCACCGGTGTTACGTAAGTTAATTCTTACTTGGTTAAAAGGATATTCATACCTTTTGTTGTTGATCATTCATAATCATAACTCATTCATCATTGTATTAATCATATTAAAACTTGTTATTGTCAATTAATCACTTGATCATAAGGAAGCGGTTCCAATCTTTTCGTTGAGCTATCATTCATTTCATTATTACCCTCATCTCGGTGAGTCATTCTTGACTTTGTCAGATTATTATTTATTCATTGATATTCATTACAGTCATTCTCGTTCATATGACCTTCTGGGTTCATATTGCGTGGCCGGGTGTGGCTGTGTGGAATTTTTAGTCGGGCACACGATGGTTATTGTATTGGGTTCACCGATACATTAGACCGTGCACACGGGAAAGCGTTACACCGTGAGACTAATTAGGTACACGGGTGTTGTACACTTACGAGAACATTACGGGCGTACTATGATACTCCTCTTGCGTAATTCATAACTAAGAATATTTCATAACTTGATTAATCATAATTGTGTATTTTCAACCCTTGAGGATTGTTGTTCTTTATGTGACCCGTTTGGGGATTTTGTTTTTCGTCATGGCAAGGCAAACGCAGAATAGCATGTTGATGTCGAGGAGTCCTAGTGATACTAGTAGGGGCCCCGATCTTTGATTATTCATGTTATTGTCCTTTATTTTCCGCTGCAGACTTTCATTTGAATACTCCGTTTCATTCAGTGTTGTGTATTTTATCTTCATATAAAATACACTAGTATTCGGTATTATCCTGGTGTGTTGTAACTAAACTCCTCATCGGAGTAATTATTGTTGTAATGTAGTTCGGTACTACATTTATCTTGTGTAATTCATTCATTTTCATTTGCCTGGTGGGTCCCAGTTGGGGATCTACGGCACTGTAATATCTGCCTAGTTTGGGGTGTTACATTTTCCGCACTTGAGCTCGATTCTTGCGAATCTCGTACGAAACTGTTGTTTCGAGTTTCTCGTAAGCTCATTTAATGTTATTATTCATATTGCGAGCTTTGGTTCGGTGTTTCGATCACGTATCGTGATTTCCGGGCGTTTTGGGCCATTTTCGTAATTTCCCAAAGTTTGGGGTAATTACTTTCCGTTGTCGAATTTCGAGCCTTCGGGTAGTCGGAATCGTGTGTTCTATTAGTGCTCGGATTCGTCTTTTCGAGTACTTCGTAACCGTATCTTCGATTCGTACTCAGGTTCGGGTTTCGGGGTCGTTCGGGCCGTCGGAGTTGGTCCAAACCGAGTCATGGCCGGGCATGCTCGGGCCAGGCCAGCCCTGGCCGAGTAACGTGCGGTAGTGATCGGCGATTCGTCGTAAGGCGATTACGTCGTAAGGCCCTGTCCGTGCGTACGTAACGTTCCGGCATTTTCGAGCGATGAGTTCGGCCATGGCGATTACGTACGTAAGCCATGGCCGATTACGTCGTAACGGCCGTGATCGGCTATTTAAGGCACAGTAGCGTGTTTTTCACCCGATTCTTCATTCTTTTCCTTCCCGTACGCTGGTGGGTGTGTATGTATATCATGGAGAGATGTTGTTGGACAATCAATCCATGAAGTTTTGGAGTTCATATCATCAATGATCAATCCTATAACATCCTCCAATCTACCGAATCAGGTCAGATTTCCTAGAAATCTAGTTTTGGGGAATTTGGGTATTTTGGTTGTTTTCGTCCGATTAGTCCGATTTAACTTAGGATTATGATTTATTAATGATTATTTAGATGTATTATATCATTTACTTTATTATTCCATGGTTGGATCGTATCGATTCGTTGTTTTGGTCGAGTTCTTGATCGACGCCTTGAAGGTGTCCGGTAGAATGTCATAGAGGGGTTTTCGGACATTCTACGATTATTCTTCCTCGTATGATCGATGATTTATTGATTATATGTTATTAGGGTCGAGTTTCTTGCGAAGAAACCGAGTTGAACCCTTCCGTTCGTTGTCGTCTTCCTTTTCGATAGCATCAGGCGTTTCGAAGCTTTCCGGTTGAGCCGTGTTCGTCGGAATACTTGCGTGCCGATTTCAAGGCAAGTATCTTGCCCATACTTTTCATGTTTCGTAGACGGAATCATTGATAAATGATTTTATGAGCAATTTGAATGTTTTAATGAACTTTTAAAAGGATCGGTATGTTCTCGACAATTGTTGTCTTTCAAAAGATAACTCGTATGCTTCGTAGATTAATGTGCTTTTGGAATATGCGCGTTAGTTTCATATGTTGAAAGATTTTGATCATGTTTAGTGATGTTAGTAGGCCGAAATTATTTGCCGAGGATTGTGTACTGATATGTGTAAATGTTCGGCGAATATGGGACGTTTTGTGATATTTGTTGTTATTCCTTCGTAAGGAGGTTGTGGCGCTTGGTGTTGTTTGGTATTGGTAATTGCTTGTGATTGTGTGATATTAGTTGTGAGTATACGTCGACTAAGAGGCCATTCTAGCGAAGTACCTAGCATTTGTTTGCATATTCTAGTATTCGGATTATGGCTTCTCGTGGCGTTGTGGATGATATGTGTATGTTCACCTAGGGACGGTCTGACGGGACCTCTAGGGATACGTATTGCCGTGAGTGTGCATATCACGAACTGTGGTTAACCACCCAGGGATGTCCGACGGGGCTCTGCGGGGTGCGGCAGGCTGTGAGTCTCGTACCAACGGTTAACTTTGAAATGTGTTGTTGGAGAACCGTGATTTTGGCGCATATTTCGTCGATTAGAATGGCGATCCAAATGGTATCGTACTTGGTGGAATGGCACCGATAAATGTGTTGTGTGTGATTTGTCCCTTAACCGTGATAATTTGATAAAGGTACGTGAGTCCTGTGGTTGCTCTGTGTATTGTAGCTCTGTGGTGTGTTGAGTTCGACCGTATGGTGAAGTTGCAAAGATGTGCTCTCTGTTTGTCGTTACGTGAGACCGTTGTCATGGTAATGTTTGACACGGTGTAGTTTAGTCGGGTTATTCTTGCGAGTAAGTGATGTGGATGGATTGGGTCGTGGACTCCGTGTTTGTAATTGGAATGTTATGATTGGGTCGTGGACCCGTATTTTGTTATCGGAATCGTATTTTGAAATAAATGATTTTTGGGCGGCGTCCCTAAGTGTTTCGAAAGGCTTGAAAATTTTTAAACCCCAAATGCTTTCAGAACTCCCGAGATCGTAAAATGTTTTGTAAGATGTAAAATGATTTCATTCCTATCTTTCATAATTCAAACTGTTTTGATCAAGTGAATTATCTCGGGAATTATATTCATGATTTCTATGTTCTTGGAGTATGATATGTATGGCTTGTCTTTGTATTTATACTTGCACTAGCAAAACAGTGGAGTTTGCTAACCCCCGAGTATTCGGGGTGGATGTCTGTTTTGCGTCCGGTACTTACAGGTTCTGGGGAGCAATTCACAGGATCGTTACGAAGGATGATGGAAGATGGCGATACTAATCACATGTAGACCGGTGTTGAGTATTTGGTGATGTCTTGTTTTGTCCTTCCGTTGTGTTTATTTTTCCCTATGTGGGAACGTTGATTTATGTTAACCCCTGCGTGGGGATGAGTTACGAGAAAGAGTAATGTATAGTTGATGTGTATGTTGTGGTAAAAGACCAAATCGGTCTAATGGTGCATTAAATACCCATGTCGGTATGTATTGTATTGTGGTGTTTCTGTATTTAGCCTGGTAGATCCTCATGGAGAGGGTCTACGGCGCTGTAATATTCCCGAGTGGTTTGGGGGTGTTACAAAATATGGTATCAGAGCTTAGGTTGCGGAAACCTAGGCTGTCAGGTCGAGTTTTGTGTTGTCGGGTCTTGTCTTGTCTTGTCTTGTCAGATTTTGTCTGGCTGAGTCGTGTCGCGACGCGCGTCGTGCAGTGTCGGTCGTGATTAGTATCGAGGTGCAGCCATCATCTTCGTGCGATCTGTGGATGTAAGTCTCCCTACTTTGTTGCGTCCCGTGTTATACGAGCTTGTGTGATTATATGTTATTATGTGGAGTTTAAATGTGCCTGGTGAATATGTACTCCATACTTGTTTGATTCTCGTATTGTACTAGAATGAAAAGTGATACCGGTGCATAAATGTGTGTATATATTGTGTGAATCGTTTTATTGAAGTAATGACTTGGTGTGATCCCGCAAGGAAAGTTTCTCAATGTGATATTTTTCCTCTTGCTTTGTAAGTTTTCAAAATTTGATTTTAAGAACCCAAATGAGGTCTACCAAAAACTTACTCGAAACGTGGCTCTTGCTTTCGACTTTTTGATTTCATGATCGTCGGTTCGGAGGTATGTATTGATGTTGGCATTATTGTTTGGTCAATAATGCTCAAAATTGTGACTAAGTTGGTGGTGTGAACGTTAAGTCGTCCTGAATGCACTTGTTGTGGGGATCCTCATTACTGAGAGGAAGGATTTCAGTTTTAGATGTTAATTATCTTTTAACGGCCGCTTGTGTGATAATGTAATTATGTGGACAGATAATGTTTACGTGTGAGTGGATTTGATGATAATGGATCGTATTTTGATAAAGTGGTCAATTATGTCTTTTGTGTGTGTGTTCGAAAACGCTTTTCTGAAAATTTTATAAACTTGAGCAAGTTGTGGAAAAAAAATTAAATTTCATAAAGTTTTAACAGTTCGCTTAATCGGCAGCTTCGTGTGGACTTTGAAAATCATTTAAAATTGGCGATCCGGCCTTGAATTTTCTAAAGGAACCCCGACGGTATTGAAAGAGTCGTTTTAAAGTACCTCTGAACATTTTGTAAAATGTTACCATCGTTAATTATTGTGTAGTGTTGAGAAGATTTTTAAAAAGGTTTTTTACGTATTGTTGTATTTTCAAATAATTCGAGTACATGATTTCAGAAATCTTTCACACCATAAAAATTTCTATTTTCAAAAAAACCAATACAATTTTTATCTTCAAAATTATATTGTGAAAGATAAAGAATCTTACTCGATTTAAACTTTAAACTCGGATTTAGAAAAGTTTTCTGTACTGAGTCAGTTATTGTGCGTGACCTTGAATCACTCCAAAATGATGACGTGTGGTGGCATAGTGATTTTGATAGTGCCGGTTGTAAGGAAATATTGTTTTGCAAATAATTTCAAATGAGACAGTTAAAGTCCGTTGTTTAAAATTTTTGACAAAAATCCCGAGGTACCATAAACACTTTCAAAGTAATATTTTAAATAAACATGCAAATCCAAGGATTTTCAAATGATATCATGTAAAAGGATACCTCGTGGATCTTCTCATCGAGTTACTATTAGTTGTCTTATGTGATATGTAAAGCCGAGATGGCAATTTGGTATATTATTTTGTGATGTTGTACCATTGTATTGAGAGAGTATCCGCTTAATATGCCGAGGGGCAAAGGGCGCGGTCGTGACCACGGTACATGCAGTCATGGAGATTAGATGCGGGACCAAGAGAAGATTTTTGGGAAGGTTGCTATTCTAGCACTTCGTTCTCGTTGTTTAGGTTTCGGGGACGAAACCTCTTTTAAAAGTGATATGGTGTAATACCCATATCTTTCACTTTCATTTTATTCGACTCTATCGACTCGTTTGCATTCGTCGATATTTTCTGGACTTTTTCTACTCTTCACTTTTGTTGTTTGAACAAGTTGCGGTGTTGTTCTGGGTTAATCCAATTGTCGTTGTGACTTTTTCCGAATTCGGTTCCGCTCTTGTGAATTTCATATGAATTCATATCTTGTCGTTTTCACCGGATCGTATATATTGTCTTGAGTCGAGCTGCGAACTATGGGGAGGCTATTCGATTTCCGTTATTCGTTACGATTCATACATGATTGATCGACTGTCATTATCTCGATCGTTGCAATTCAATTGTTTGATTGTTCGGTTTCTGTTGATCTTGTTCCGTGATTGTTGAATGTTCAGACTTCGTCGTAATTCCCTTAAGTTCGGGGAATTAGTCTCGTTTACAATCTTCCAACCCTTGGGCGGTGGAATTCCGTATTTGTTCAACGACTGGCTCGCGTTTTGATTAATGTACCGTTGGGTTGGTCAATCATATCGATTTTCGTTCGTTGTGTTTTATGATTGTTCGGATAATTGACTTGACCATGTTATCAGTTTGATGACGCTTGTCACTTGTTGGTTTTATTATGTCTCTATCGGTGGCGTTGTGTTGGTCGTCGTGGAGCGTGTTTTCACGCCGTATGTGTCTTTGCGTTTCTTGCAGCATTTCGCCGTTGGGCGCGAGTTCTCGGTTTTTGTGTATCTCGTCGAGTTTTCCTGGTGGGGATATTGCTTCTCCCTACTTGTTTTAAGTTTCGGGACGAAACTTCTCTTAAGGAGGGTAGAATGTAATATTCGCAATTTCGAATTTCGGTAATTTTCTTTTTCCGGCGGAAGTGCATTTTGACGACTTGCTCATGACCGTTTCGTCATTCCGAGAATGATTAATTCTGCACTTTTTGTCATCCGAGTTCGTTTCGGTATCGTTTTGTTGAGTTCCGAGCTTTTTAGCGACTTTTCCGCACTTGAGCTCGATTCTTGCGAATCTCGTCCGAAACTGTTGTTTCGAGTTTCTCGTAAGCTCATTTAATGTTATTATTCATGTTGCGAGCTTTGGTTCGGTGTTTTGATCACGTATCGTGATTTCCGGGCGTTTTGGGCCATTTTCGTAATTTCCCAAAGTTTGGGGTAATTACTTTCCGTTGTCGAATTTCGAGCCTTCGGGTAGTCGGAATCGTGTGTTCTATTAGTGCTCTGATTCGTCTTTTCGATTAATTCGTAACCGTATCTTCGATTCGTACTCAGGTTCGGGTTTCAGGGTCGTTCGGGCCGTCGGAGTTGGTCCCGACCGAGTCATGGCCGGGCATGCTCGGGCCAGGCCAGCCCTGGCCGAGTAACGTGCGGTAGTGATCGGCAGTTACGTACGTAAGGTCGGTTACGTACGTAAGGCCCTGGCCGGTAACGTACGTAACGTTCCGGCATTTTCCAGGCAGTGAGTTCGGCCATGGCCGGTTACGTACGTAAGCCATGGCCGGTTACGTCGTAACGGCCGCGATCGGCTATTTAAAGCACAGTAGCGTATTTTTCACCCGATTCTTCATTCTTTTCCTTCCGTCTGGCAGTGTAGGTGTGTATATCATGGAGATATGTTGTTGGACAATCAATCCATGAAGTTTTGGAGTTCATATCATCAATGATCAATCCTATAACATCCTCCATCTAGACCGAGTCGATTTCCTAGAAATCTAGTTTTGGGGAATTTGGGTATTTTGGTTGTTTTCGTCCGATTAGTCCGATTTAACTTAGGATTATGATGGATTAATGATTATTTAGATGTATTATATCATTTACTTTATTATTCCATGGTTGGATCGTATCGATTCGTTGTTTTGGTCGAGTTCTTGATCGACGCCTTGAAGGTGTCCGGTAGAATGTCATAGAGGGGTTTTCGGACATTCTACGATTATTCTTCCTCGTATGATCGATGATTTATTGATTATATGTTATTAGGGTCGAGTTTCTTGCGAAGAAACCGAGTTGAACCCTTCCGTTCGTTGTCGTCTTCCTTTTCGATAGCATCGGGCGTTTCGAAGCTTTCCGGTTGAGCCGTGTTCGTCGGAATACTTGCGTGCCGATTTCAAGGCAAGTATCTTGCCCATACTTTTCATGTTTCGTAGACGGAATCATTGATAAATGATTTTATGAGCAATTTGAATGTTTTAATGAACTTTTAAAAGGATCGGTATGTTCTCGACAATTGTTGTCTTTCAAAAGATAACTCGTATGCTTCGTAGATTAATGTGCTTTTGGAATATGCGCGTTAGTTTCATATGTTGGAAGATTTTGATCATGTTTAGTGATGTTAGTAGGCCGAAATTATTTGCCGAGGATTGTGTACTGATATGTGTAAATGTTCGGCGAATATGGGACGTTTTGTGATATTTGTTGTTATTCCTTCGTAAGGAGGTTGTGGCGCTTGGTGTTGTTTGGTATTGGTAATTGCTTGTGATTGTGTGATATTAGTTGTGAGTATACGTCGACTAAGAGGCCATTCTAGCGAAGTACCTAGCATTTGTTTGCATATTCTAGTATTCGGATTATGGCTTCTCGTGGCGTTGTGGATGATATGTGTATGTTCACCTAGGGACGGTCTGACGGGACCTCTAGGGATACGTATTGCCGTGAGTGTGCGTATCACGAACTGTGGTTAACCACCCAGGGATGTCCGACGGGGCTCTGCGGGGTGCGACGGCCGTGAGTCTCGTACCAACGGTTAACTTTGAAATGTGTTGTTGGAGAACTGTGATTTTTGGCGCATATTTCGTCTGATTAGAATGGCAGTCCAAATGGTATCGTACTTGGCTGGAATGGCACCGATAAATGTGTTGTGTGTGATTTGTCCCTTAACTGTGATAATTTGATAAAGGTACGTGAGTCCTGTGGTTGCTCTGTGTATTGTAGCTCTGTGGTGTGTTGAGTTCGACCGTATGGTCGAGTTGCAAAGATGTGCTCTCTGCTGTCGTTCTGTGAGACTGTTGTCATGGTAATGTTTGACACGGTGTAGTTTCCGTCGGGTTATTCTTGCGAGTAAGTGATGTGGATGGATTGGGTCGTGGACTCCGTGTTTGTAATTCGAATGTTATGATTGGGTCGTGGACCCCGTATTTTGTTATCGGAATCGTATTTTGAAATAAATGATTTTTGGGCGGCGTCCCTAAGTGTTTCGAAAGGCTTGAAAATTTTTAAACCCCAAATGCTTTCAGAACTCCCGAGATCGTAAAATGTTTTGTAAGATGTAAAATGATTTCGTTCCTATCTTTCATAATTCAAACTGTTTTGATCAAGTGAATTATCTCGGGAATTATATTCATGATTTCTATGTTCTTGGAGTATGATATGTATGGCTTGTCTTTGTATTTATACTTGCACTAGCAAAACAGTGGAGTTTTGCTAACCCCCGAGTATTCGGGGGGTGGATGTCTGTTTTGCGTCCAGGTACTTGCAGGTTGCTGGGGAGCAATTCACAGGATCGTTACGAAGGATGATGGAAGATGGCGATACTAATCACATGTAGACCGGTGTTGAGTATTTGGTGATGTCTTGTTTTGTCCTTCCGTTGTGTTTATTTTTCCCTATGTGGGAACGTTGATTTATGTTAACCCCTGCGTGGGGATGAGTTACGAGAAAGAGTAATGTATAGTTGATGTGTATGTTGTGGTAAAAGACCAAATCGGTCTAATGGTGCATTAAATACCCATGTCGGTATGTATTGTATTGTGGTGTTTCGTATTTAGCTTTGGTAGATCCTCATGGAGAGGGTCTACGGCTATGTAATATTCCCAGTGGTTTGGGGTGTTACGGTCCGATGTGCCAGCTTGACTTTTGGACGAGATACGGACATTATGAGTTTGTAGTTATGCCTTTGGGTTAACTAATGCACCGGCGGTGTTCATGCAGTTGATGAACAAAGTCTTTATCGAGTATTTGGATAAGTGTGTCGTCGTTTTCATTGACGATATCCTTATTTATTCGAGGAACGAGGAAGAACATGCCCACCATTTGCGGATAGTGTTAGACATTTTGAGGACCGAGCAACTCTATGCGAAGCTCTCGAAATGTGAGTTAAGGTGAAGGAAGTGATGTTTTTAGGTCACGTGATTTCAGTAGGAGTTCGCGTGGATCCGCGAGAAAATTGAGGCGGTGTTGGATTGGGCACCGCCACAGATGTGAAGGAGATCCGTAGTTTCTTGGGTTTAGCCGATACTACCGTAGGTTCGTCGAGGGTTTCTCGGCGGCTCGGCCACTTACACGGTTGCACCATAAGTCCGAGAAGTTAAATGCGGAATGACGAGAGCGATCGAGTTTTGAGGAGCTGAAGAGGCGTTTGACTTCAGCCCCGGTTTTGGCGTTGCCGTGCGGCAACGAGGGTTTTGCTGTTTATAGTGATGCTTCGGGTCAGGGTCTTGGGTGCGTATTGATGCAGCACGGCAAGACCATTGCCTATGCGTCGAGGCAGTTGAGGCCGTACGAGCTGAACTACCCTACTCATGATTTGGAGTTAGCGGCAGCCGTTTTTGCGCTTAAGATTTGGCGTCACTATCTTTTCGGCTCTGCATGTCAGATTTTTACCGATCATAAAAGTCTGAGATACATATTTACCCAGCGGGAGTTGAATATGAGGCAGAGGAGGTGGTTAGAACTCATTAAGGATTATGACCTCGAAATCCTTTATCATCCGGGCAAGGCGAACGTCGTGGACGATGCCTTGAGTCAGAAACCGGTTGCGTTGCGAATGCTTGAGATCCTTACATCTCAGTCTGAGCTTCGGCAGGCTTTGATCGAGCTAGATGTTGAGATTTTCTTACCTGGGGTTGTCGGGCAACTTTGTGCTTTAGAGATTTCGTCATCTTTGATCGATGAAATTAAGCTGAAGCAGTTAGAGGATCCGATGATTACTCAAATCCGAGAGAATGTTCTTAAGGGAAAATCTCCTGGGTTTGTGATTCACGAGGATGGTATTTTGAGATTCCAGAGTCGGCTTTGTATGCCGAACGACACAGAGTTGAGACAGAGTATTTTGCGGGAGGCCCATGCTACGCCTTACTCCATTCATCTTGGTTCGAGTAAGATGTACAAAGACCTGAGGAGGAATTTCTGGTGGAATAATATGAAGGAGGAGGTCGCACAGTTTGTAGCGAGATGTTTGACGTGTCAGCAGGTCAAGATCGAGCATCAGCGACCGGCTGGGTTATTGCAGTCACTTCCCGTCCCGGAATGGAAATGGGAAGATATATCGATGGATTTGATTTCGAGTTTGCCGAGATCGAGGTCGGGCATGAATATGGTATGGGTGATTGTTGATCACCTGACCAAGTCGGCACATTTTCTGGGCATCAAGGATACTTGGGGCCCGGAGAAGTTGGCTCGTGTGTTTATTGCACAGATTGTGAGGCTTCAGGGTACTCCGAAGTCTATTGTTTCGGATCGTGATGGCCGTTTTGTATCGCACTTTTGGCAGGCGGTGCATAAGGCATTGGGTACTCGTTTGCGTTTGAGCACCTCTTTTCACCCCCAGTCAGATGGGCAGTCGGAGCGCACTATCCAGACATTTGAGGACATGTTGCGTGCTTGTGCTCTCGATTGGAGCAGTAACTGGGAGGAGCATTTGCCATTGATCAAATTCACGTACAACAATAGTTGGCACGCGTCGATTCAGATGGCGCCATATGAGGCACTTTATGGGCGGCGATGTCGATCACCGGTTTGTTGGGATGAGGCGTCCGATTTGATCGGGACCGAGCCGGATGTCGTTTTAGAGACGAGGCGGAAGATAGACTTAATTCGGGAACGGATGTTGACTGCCCAGAGTCGACAGAAGTCATATGCCGATATCCATCGTCGACCTTTAGAATTCGAGGTGGGAGACCATGTTTTGCTGAAGGTGTCGCCGACGAGAGGAGTTTTTCGTTTCGGGAAGAAAGGGAAGTTGAGTCCGAGATTTATTGGACCCTTTGAGATTCTCGAGCGAGTCGGTGGGTTGGCATACCGTTTGGCGTTACCTCCGGCCCTGAGTCATGTTCATAGCATTTTTCATGTTTCCCAGCTGAGGAAATATGTCCCGGATCCTAGTCACGTCATCGATTATGGAGAGATTGATGTCGCCGAGTATGTCACTTTTGAAGAACGCCCTTTGAAGATTTTGGAGCATCGCGAGAAACGACTAAGGCATAAGACCATCCCTTTGGTCAAGGTGCAGTGGTCAAGACATGGTGTCGAGGGGGCAACTTGGGAAACCGAGGATAGTATGCGTGCTAGATACCCCGAATTGTTTGTTTCTTAAGTTTCGGGACGAAACTTGTTTTTAGAGGGGTAGAATGTAATATCCGCATTTTTCTTCATTTTCCGATATTCCCGTTTTGGTGTATTTTTATTTTTTAGTAGTTCGCTTGTAACCTTGTCGACATTTTGAATCTATGTTATTCTTGGAGTTTCTCCATCTGGGATGATCTTGGTGATGTTTTGATATTATTCTGTTTTATGTCATGTATTATGGCATGGACGTTCGATTCTCGTGGAACTCGTTCGCTTTTGTAATTTCTTTGGTTTCACGAGTTCGTATAGTTGAGTTGTTCGTGTTGGGAGTTTCGGTTTGTTAATCCGACGTAGTATCGCGGTTTTGAGCGTTTGGGCGTTTCGTAATTTTCTTAAGTTTAGGGTATTCTGTTATCTTTGTTGTTCTGAACCTCCGGGCATTCGGAATCACGCTTCATCGTAACGTTTTGATTTCGACTTAAATCCGTGGTGAGTGCATCCGTTGGTCGTGGATACACGTTGTTATTTTTCTTGTTCTATTTCCGATCATCCCTCGTCGGTAGTGTTTGAGACTATGGCTCTTGTCACGAGGCCATGTTACGGCCGTAAGCCGTATATGTTACGGCCGTAATAATCGGGAGTTACGGCCGTAATCTTCCTTCAAACGGCCGTAACAATGCTTCGTATCTTGCCTCCTGGACCAGACCACAGTTACGGGCGTCTAATGTTGGAGTTACGGCCGTAAGTATTGATACGGCAGTAGAGGTGTCGAGATACGGCCGTAAGTGTCGTTCGTAAATTTTGCCCGATTTCATTCACAGAGCGATTCTGGCCGTAAAGGCAGGTGAGTTACGGCCGTAATGTTCATATGTTACGGCCGTATGTTATGGATGTTACGGCCGTAACACCGGCCAGTATATAAATTGACAGCAGCCGTATGTTTCCTCATTTCTCACCTCTCTCACTTCTCTTCGCGACGGAACGACCTGGAGAGCTAGGTTTCGCCCGATTTTCGCCCAAATACCATTGTAGAAGTATATTCAAGCTTCATATCATCAACCTATCTCTAATCATTCATTGTTCATCGTCAAATCAAGGTAAAATCTCTTAGAACCCTACTTTTGGATAATTTGGGGGTTTTTGGATTTTCTTCCGATTCGCTCCGTTTTGTTGTTGGATTCAAGATGAATATGATTCATCTTGTTGATATCATTAGTTTTCCTACGGATTCATGGTATATTTTCATAGTTTTGCGGAATCGAGAGGGTTTGGTTGTGGTCCGCCCTCGTTGTTATTTTCATACGAATATACATGAATCGTAGGCGGGTTTTCGGGTGTATTCCATTTCCGTATTCGTCTAGGGTTGGTTGTGATTATGTTCTTCGAATCGTTAGGTTCGGTTCCGTTGGTTCATAGCGTTCATCGGTGATTATCCTTTCCGCTCGTTGCGTCATCAATTATTCAAGGCAAGTATTTTTGGAAACCTTTATGCTTAACGTGGAATGGTAATGTATTTTGTGTGTAAATTGCTCACCTTGGGTTGGTCCGACGGGATCACGGAGGGAATCCAAAAGGTTGAGTCCTGGATTCATGAGTTTGTTTAGCTAGCCAGCTCGGGAGGGTCCTTAGAGGCCTCGGGCGGGATCTATGATATTACTCTGTTCCCAAGGCGATGCATGTGCTTGTTCTGTTTTTATAATGTGGCCAGCTCGGGAGGGTCCTTAGAGGCCTCGGGCGGGAATCTATGATATTACTCTGTTCCCAAGGCAAATTGTTTGACTGTTTGTTTCCGGAAAAGACATGTCTGGTTTTGACTTTTGAAATTGATATTGGTGCATGTACTATGAAATGTGTAAGCGATTGGGTTGCCTTGATTACTTGTACTAGCGTAATTGCTAACCCCTTTGGGGACCCGTTTTGGGGAAATTCTTGTTATGGATTTCAGGTTATGATTATCCGGACGAGCGGGCACCGGGACAGATCTGAGGATGTTGGCAGGTCGTTGACATGTGCATCTGGGTCTCTTTATTTCTTTTGTCCATTTCGATTTGGTTGTTCTCACAATTATAAACTTATAGATTGTACTCGCGAGTACATAGGCTTTTCATTTCAAACTCCGTATTGTACTACTTTAAATTGTTACATTGTCAGTTGATGCTTATTTCGCCGGTTACTCCGGGCGTATCTTTTTATGTCATATCATTTAAATGTGTGTCCTCGCTAACCGAGATGGTTAGTCGAGCGGAGTTTTCTTGTTTATAGCCTGGTGGGTCCCATGTAGGGGTCCACGGCGCTGTAATATACTCTGAATATCTCGGGGTGTTACAACTATACAGTTAAAAAGATACTTAAAGAGTTTGATTTAGGTTATATAAAGATTGATGCATGCATAAATGACTGTGTCTTGTATCGGAACCTCGATAAGGACAAGGATAGATGTCCTAAATGTGATGCATCTAGATGGAAAGTTAACCCACGCACTAATGAGATAACTATTGGGGTTGCTGCTAAAGTGTTGCGCTACTTTCCTATCATTCCAAGACTCCAACGCATGTTTCTTTCACCAAACATTGCACAACAGCTAACTTGGCACTCGAAGCATCATAGTAATGATGGTAAAATGCGGCATCCATGTGACTCAGTTAGTTGGACAAGTATAGATCAGAAGTGGCCTGATTTTGCATCTGATGCCAGAAATCTAAGGTTTGGACTTGCAACTGATGGATTTAATCCATTCAGCTCTCTCAGGACAAACCATAGTACATGGCCAGTAATACTCGTCATCTATAACCTTCCACCTAATATTTGTATGTCTAGAGAAAATTTGATGCTAAGCCTACTCATTCCAGGCCCCACACAACCTGGTAATGATATTGATGTGTATTTAGAGCCTCTCATTGAGGACTTACATAAGCTATGGAATGGGGTTGATATGTATGATGCGCATCAGAAGGAGACATTCAAGTGCAAAGGCATGTTAACATGTACCATCAATGATTATCCAGCACTTGGAAATGTTGCTGGGTTAACCACCAAGGGAGAATTTGCTTGCTCTGTTTGTGGTCCAGAAACCAGCTCCGATTACCTAGGGACTGCCAAAAAAACAATTTTCATGGATAATAGGCGGTGGCTGTATGCAAGGCATAAGTACCGCTCTATGTCCAAATGGTTCAATGGCATAAAGGAGAAGCAATTGAGACATGTAGTGTTTACAGGGAAGGCGTTAGTTCTGCGACTTGCTGGGTTTAAAAATGAATGGGGCAAAAGGAATGGAAAACCGAAAAAATTTGCAAAGGGTGATCCTGCCAAGATTTTAAAGAAGAAATCTCTATTTTTGGACTTGCCATATTGGGAGGTCAGTGTATTATTGTTGTCGTAGTTCTGAATCTAAGTTATATTATCACATAAGATTTTTGAATTTAAATTATTTCTATTTGCTTGTTCATAGGGTCTACTGGTGCGCCATAATCTTGATGTAATGCATATCGAAAAAAATGTGTGCGAGAAAGTGTTAGACATTCTATTAGATGCAAAGGTGAAGGGTAAAACTAGAATAAAGTTGAAGGAACGTAGACATGTAGAGTTAATGTCACTGTTGGAAGAATTCCCAGAAGATAAAAGAGAGGAGCTTCTTAATATTTGGATCATTGCACATTTACCAAAAATGAGAAAGAGTTGTTTTTGGAGGTGTGGATGCAAAGATATCACGATGGATATTGCTCCAATATAGCAAACGCATCAAGGTCGAGAATGTAAAATTCATGGTGAAATAACATGATCATCATGTGTTGATGCGTGACTTCTCTCTGTTGCTATAAGAGGCTTGTTACCGAAAGGTGTTCGAAAAGCCTTATTTCGTCTATCTTCTTTTTTTCATGAGCTTTGTCAAAGAGTACTCGATAGAAAAAGATTGGAAGATATGGAAGATGAAATCGTTGAAACTTTATGTATGTTAGAGATGTATTTTCCTCCTTCTTTTTTCGATATCATGGTCCATCTCTGCATTCACTTAGCAAGGGAAGCAAAATTATGTGGTCCAGTCCAATTTAGGTGGATGTACCCGTTCGAGAGGTACCCTTTCTTTTGATTATTATTTATCCCTCTAACATGTCTTAGTCCTTGTGTAACATTTAATTTTATTTTTAATGTTTAGATACATGAAAGTCTTAAAAGACTATATGAAGAATCATGCTTGTCCAGAAGGAAGTATTGCTGAAAATTACTTGGCGGACGAATGTGTTAGGTTCTGTGGTCGTTACATGAAATATTCATCTGCCTTTAGTAATAAACGAAAAAGGAATGATGTTGATTATGATGAATTAGTTGACGGTTCAACACTTCTAAAAGGTCGATCTGTACAATTAAGTGATGATATTCACAAGGATATGCATCTTTGCGTGCTTTTGAATAGCGAAAAAGTTTTACCCTATTTTGAGTAAGTTACATCTAACTATTGTTTTTTTGTTAATTGAAACAACTATATAGTAATTCAAACTTAATCAAACTTAATATTATAGGATGCATAAGGCAGAGCTAAGGGGCTCTGATGAATGTTTGAGAAATGATTCTAAAAGGCTTCAAAAAAGGCATCTAGAGACGTTTGTCGATTGGTTACAAGCTGAGGTTAATATCTTTAGCTTTTGGCCAATCAGTATTTAATATATTCAGTTTGTTAAATTCTATGCTCGATTTGGAAGTTGATTGTTGTAGAATACATATTTTCAGATTGTTCGTGAAGCTGTTATGATTAATAAGAAGCCTAATGAAACACTCAAATACCTTGCAAAAGGACCTAGGCGTTGTGCAATGTCCCATTCTGGTTTTATTATTAATAAACAATGATTCCATACCTTTGACGCCAACGTTAGTACACAAGATTATGGTGTGCATATAGACGTGGATACAATGTCAAATTACTATGGTGTTATCCGAGAGATTCTGATATTGGACTTCCACAAGTTCAAGTTGGCTTTGTTCTGTTGTGATTGGGCGAATGTTGCTTCTGGTGTGAAGAAAGTTGATGGATTCACTGTTGTGATTGGGCGAATGTTGCTTCTGGTGTGAAGAAAGTTGATGGATTCACTGTAGTGAATCTTCATGAAGGGTTGAGTAAAATAGAACCATTTATATTAGCGTCACATGCCCAACAGGTTTTTTATTCTAGGGATACATATAAATCAAACTGGTATGCAGTATTAAAGGCACCACTTAGGGGTTTTAATGATCTTGAGCTATTTGATCCAAATATTTTTACTACTGCTGCAACTGGTGATCAAGATTGCGATGCACTTAATATAGACGATGAGTTTGATGGTGAAACATGATAGACAATATGTAATGTGTGAACCAACTATATATAAGGTCTGTTTTTGTCATTTAATGATGGTTTTTGGGTTAAGTGGTTGGGAACCTATTCCAGTCATTTTTGTAATTTGCAGTTGCTCAACTCGTTTCTATAATTATATTTTATTACTTTTTGTTGTTCTGTCTTTACTTATTCCGATTCGTTTTTCCTAGAATTATTTAATTTAACATTGTCGTAATGTTATTTAAACTCTATTTCTTTACACTAGCTATATGCATATATATATATATATATATATATATATATATATATATATATATATATATGTGTGTGTGTGTGTGTGTGTGTGTGGATATGCATTGGCATTTCTTTGTTGTTGGAATAGCTTGAATATGTCAACAAGGAAAAGGTGCTTAGGATTTGAAGAACCAAATCGTGGCGATTCCAATAAGAAACAAGCAACTTCTGGAAGTAGTAGTGTTGATCTTGGTGTTCCTCTCAAGTCTGCCTCAAGTCTAATATCCACCTTCTCATAAGCTGTGAGAGGTAAAACTACCCTTGAGTCACTCCAACAGAGAAGCGGGACCACAACAAGTTATGTGGAATGAAAGAGGGCAACTGTTGGGAAGATATACGAAAGGTTTAGCTCCACTATTGGGGTTATAGTGAGGGAGCATGCTCCACTCAATGCAACAACATGGCATAAAGTGTGTGGTCCAACCAGGGATGACCTCTGGGATTATTTGATGGTAAAATTTATTTCTAAACATTCATTGTTCCTTATTTTGTTCTCTGCAAGTATGGATGAGGATAATAACATTTTTACCTTGTCATTATTGCAGTTAAAATTTATTGTAGAACCTATTCATAGGCCAGCTGTGTTTATGCAAATGGGACGACTATGGAGAAGCTGGAAATCAACTCTCTCGGTGAACATCAGAAAAATTATTGAAGCAAAACGCACCAAGGCAGATGCAAAAAGGTTACTTGAACTTTTAAGACCTGCCGACACATCTGTGGTAGAATGGGAAATATTTGTTAATGATCGTTGTTCTGAAGCCTTCAATGTGAGTTTCTGAGCTACTTAATTATTATAGAATTTCAATTATTGAATTACTATAAGTCGATGCATGTTTGTAACTGATAATTGGTGTGTACGGGCTACTGATTCGCAGGAGAGAAGTGATAAAATGAAGGAAATAAGAGCTAAACAGCTTTTATGTCACACAATGAGTAGGGAAGGTTATGCAAGAAAAGCCAACAAATGGGTTAGTGTGATATACTTATATTTCTAGAAGTATGTGGACAACTTATTATATACAAATATTCTATTGAAAACTCCTCATAGTTGTGCATTTTGTTAGCTAGACCTCTATTGTTTCTGCTGAATACCACAACCTCTATTATCATTTTAAGTTGGACTTTTAGTTTTTTTCTTTGATACTATTCAGTTTTTTTTTGACCCTCCAAATATCGGTTTTATTGACTTCTGTCTCAGCTCTTTCGCATTCGACAATCAAAATAAAAGGCACAGACAAAAACTCGACGACCCCCCGACAAAAAAAAAACTGAATAATAATAATAATAATAATAATAATAATAATAATAATAATAATTTGAAATCAATTGGTCCTACGACAGTTGGTCCTGATCTGACCATTTGATCCCGTCAGGGGACTAAGATTGGACATCTTAGCCATGGCTCTACCAAAGTCGCTGGAAAAAGTATCAGGATTGGCACTGTACGTTCTGACTTAAACATCAATGGAACCACCGCTGAATAGTTGCTGATCAGAGTGCAGCAGTCCTCTGAGGCTCAACAAATCCATAAAATAGTCGTTGTTAAAAGCTATCGGACTACTGTCGAGTGGCGATAGGTTGTTGTCACCTCCGATTGTCGGACAGCTGCCTCGCAATGAGGTCGCGAATGTCGCGTTTATGTTGGCCTCGCTGTAGAGTCTGGTCCTGAATGTTGTGCATCTTACATGCCCTCTTTGATACTATTCAGTTAATTGAAAAAAGTAAACTAAGAGTTGTATTTATTTCTATTGAAGGAAAATGAGCACCCTGGTCAAACCCTTTCCAGGTCAAACTTATGGATAATGGGCCATGAGCAGAAGAAGGCTAAAAACCCGCATGTTGCTGCCAAAGTTGTAAGTGTTTTATTCTCTAAACTATATAAAAAAAGCTTTTGTATTATTGAATTTTGCTTTGAGGTTGTAATATTGTTCAGATTGAGGTGCAAGCAGCAATTGCTCTTGAACTACCTAGCGAAGGGCCTGTTTCTATACATAATGATGCATTAGCCAAGGTTTTGGGTAAGGAGCGATCTGGGCGTGTAAGAGGTTTTGGAGGAGGTGTGACAACGTCAAAGATAGATGCTCAACAACAATTTGCATCATGGAAAGCAAAATTGGAAGAAAAAGTTGAGACAATGGAAGAGCATTACAGTCGTCTTGAGCTTGTTGTTTATAACCTTGTAAGTGTAGATATATCTTGCATCCTATTTTTTTCTGATTTGATTTACTTATTTTGGATGATAATTAATATATGGTTTGCATTTATGTTGAGGGCTATGATGATGAATTATATTGATTTGCATTATTGACATCTTGAACTTGAATGTTTGACTGTTTATGCTTTCTAGTAAATTAGATACATATTTTATAATTTACTTTTGTTTGACTCACCTTCACTCCGCTTCCTCTCTCTAAAGACTCAACAACCTTCCCCTCCCCATGAAGATGTCAATGGGCGACAGACTACTCCTCCTCTTACTGTGAACGAGGCCATGACAACTCCTCGGTTTGTGATTTCCAACGGTTGGGCTGCTAGCAGTGGTGGAAGTAACCAAAAAAGCACTGAAAAAAATTTGCAAGTAAGATATGGCTGCTGATCTTAGTATCTAAGTTTTTAATTGTCAATTGTATGACTTATTTTGGATTTAGGATGAACCACAAATTGGTGAAATCAATGTGGATCTGTCTTTCATCGATGAAAATCCTAAGGCCAATTTTAGCATTGGTCAGGCTAACAGCTCTAAGGTATAAATTGAGGACCTGAACTGTCTTTCATCTATATATATTGCAGCTAAAATTTTTGTACAACCCAATAATACTACTAATTTCCTTGAAAACAATCTTATATTTGAATTTGAATTTGTAGTCAGTAGAAGGAAGCCCCTTGGTTGTTAATGATCTATGTGACTTGCTGGATTGGGAAGGGAATTTGGTGAAGTCGTGGCTCGAGGACAAATTGATGCGATTGACCCCAAAACAAGGATTCATGGCGACAAGCTTGGACCAGATTGTTATAGAGTGGCTGTAATGTCAGTACTAAACTCAAATGCTGAGTTCTATCGATCCCACAGGGGTATGGAGTCCATGGAAGAATCACTTGGAAGTAATGTTGCTTGGCCGATCAAGTATCTTACTCGTACCAAAAGCACTTAACAATTTTATATTTATGTTATATTTGGATATGAACGGTTACTTTGTTTTTATTAGCTACTTTCTTTTCAATTTTGCAGCTATTGATAGATTGTTTTGAAAATGTTATGTACATTGAATAGGGACGGTTTCCTATTTTTTTGGGGCCTGCCTCCTATGAATGGTTACCTGCCTGCTTGTTTTTTCTTTCCTGCCTGCTTTGTTGGTGTCGAGTTGCTGCTGTGTACTATTTTGAAGTGTTTTGGGGCCTGCCTGCCTGCCTGTTTTGTTGGTGTCCCATTTAAAAATGTTATGTACATTATTAGATGATGTGTAGATTGTTAGTTTTGTTGCTTCATACCAGTTTTGTGGTACTTAATAATAGAAGTAGATGCAGGTTTTATTGTCATGTGTTGCTAAATATGCCGCCGCTAACTGAAGCTAGCTAGAGTTATGGGACATATTTTAGATTTGATGTCGAGTTTATTGAAACGATTTTAATTAGTGCGTGAAATTATAATTAAATTGAGTTTTTTTTTAGTATAAATATGTGATGACGTTTTTAAAATGTCATTGAATTTTTTTTAGTTGCACATTCATCACTTTCTATGACATTAAATAACTATCATTGAAAAGTCTTTGATGACACTATTAAGAATGTCATTAAAATAATGTTCATGACACTTTAGAAATATCGTTAAAGTATTTGTATGGCACCTTAAATGAATCCTTAATTGACACTAATTAAATGTCATTGAAAAATAAATTTATGACACCTAATAAATGTCATGAAATACATTGTTCAATGACACGTAATAAATGTCGTGAAATACATTGTTCAATGACACGTTATAAATGTAATGAAATACATTGTTCAATGACAGGTATTAAATGTCATAAAATACATTGTTCAATGGCACTTTATAAATGTCATAAAATATATTGTTCAATGGCACTTTATAAATGTCATTGAAAAATAAATTTATGACACTTAATAAATGTCATTGAAGGTTGGACTCTTCCATAACTAGGGATTCAATGGCATTTGGAATGACACTCGAAAAGTGTCATAAAAATCCTTTGATGACACTTTTCAAGTGTCATTAAAAGTGTTGTTTCTACTAGTGTATCCAAAGTCTATATCAAGGAATCAGAGCAGTGAGATGTTGAGAAATGAATACAACCATCACAACTATGAAATATAGAAATAAGATAATTTCACCATCTCCAACATCTTAGTTGCTTTATATGAACTACAAAAACAGAAACATTTATTGACCAATATCTGTTTCTATCGGAGGCGGAAAATTATTATGAACAAACTAAGGGAAAAAGATACAGAAACAAACATGGGGGGTGGGGGGTCTGTGCGGGGGTGAGTGTATGTGCTCGAGTGTGTGACGGAGGAAAAAAAATAAAAGGTGGAAAACATCTATTTCGCCGGAATATAACCCATGGTTTTAAAGATTGTTAAACCCTGCTGAAATAAAAGATTTTCAGCAGATTAATAAAAGATTGTTAAACCCAATATAACAATATAACCCATGGTTTTAAAGATCATTCGAGGCCTATGCCGCAGATTCCCCTCATTTGAGGTGCATACTAAAGTCGAGGCCTATCTGATTTTTATTTCTTAGCTATGCGTCGCTATTGAAATAACAACAGGCCACAAAAAAAAAGTGCCTGCATTTCAACTAAAGAATAAGGAAGGTGTAAAAATGATATTTAGTTGCATAAATGTGTTCTGAGTTCAATTCGATAAATGTATAAATACTAAATATCAGAAAGCAAATATTTTACACTCCCGAATTATCATTCTTCAATCGACCACGAATTTTTTTAAACAGAAGCAAAACATATTGCAAATAGATAGGAAAATATCTGAGGCTACAAAATAGGATACAAGGGCCCACACAACCACAAACTTCAAGATAACTAATGAGATGTAAACAAGACAAAAATCCCTAACTAAATCATTAAAACTCAAGAAAAACTATACTACATTCTCCCTCTCTTTTTGAAGTACCGCCTAATTAAAAAATTCAGAAAGAACAAAGTGAGAACAAACATTACCTGATTATGGAAATGAAAAGAGGATGTATCTCCAGAATGAGAGAAGATTTATTAGGTGTTTGTTTTGATGAAAAGAACACGAATCCATGTCCAGTTTTCCAAACCGGTGCCAAAATTGTTGGAACGGGGCAAATTTGCCTTCGGGGTACCTATTCTTCAGCTATCGGATTTTATAAATTTTATACAGTTGCAATTCTATTGTTACGAAGAACATGTTTCAATCTTTTATTTTGAGTTTCGGCCATCGTTTGCGTGTCGTATATGTGCTGGTGTGTGCATGTGTTTGTATGTGTGCTGTTATTTGTGTTATTGATATGATGTTCTGATGTGAGATTTGTGTTTTTGTGTAGTTTTTGTGCTGGTGTGTGCGTGAGTGATGCACTCTTCCAGTAAACCACAAAGTCTTTGTAGAAACATAGGGTGACAAACAACATGTGCTAGAAATATAGAGTCCTGAAGACATATACTCCATCTCTTTGCACTCCAAATCCTTTGAAAACTCTATCCACTCTTTTCCTGGTACACCAGAATTAGGCAACATCTCGACGTCTGCAGTTTTACATAGTATTGTTACTTCATGCATAAGCAGATGACGCCGACTAACGGGACCAAATGTTTCTGTTTCTTTATGAAGCTGACAATTTCTAAACCGCTAAAAACTAAGAAGCATGTACAAGAAACAATAATGATTAATTTGTAAGAATCTGTGAAGAAAATATGATTCATTTTTGTAAGAAGAACATGTTCCGGACAAAGAGGCAACACTTGAGAGCGTAGCAAAACAAAGAGAGCTAATACAACGACAAACCAAAATGTGAAAGAGGCCAGTAGGCAAAGAAACGCCTCATTGCAGTTAAAATGTTTTGAGGTCATGACGAAGTATTTCGAAGCACCAGTATTAAAAAAAAAAGCGTGATTTGAGGGAAAATTCTCAAGACAAATGCTATTCAATGAAATCAATTTTGTTATACTGAATGATTAATATATTAACACATTTAAACTCGCTATTTTTCACATTCCACACATGAACCTTCGATCATTCATTTTTCAGGTAATTGACAAATAAATGTTATCAAGACAAAAGTTCCTGTATTTGTTCCAAACAATATTGAAAAAATAACAATCTCTTCGGCAAAATGATAAACAGGCCTCTAACGAAGTCCTCGTACTGACCTTTGATATACCCATGCCAATGATGTAATTTTGCAAATACGAAGGATGTATTTGGAAATATAAGAAAACGTGAGCTGTTTCCTAAATAGGCTAATCCTCCGAGATAGTTTTCATAATTTAATCCAAATAAGAAACAACAAATTATTTTGCCACATTAATGAAGAACTAAAAGCAATAAATCAAAAGGGATGATGTTAAAATGTACCTAAATGCATTAAAAATTCAATATGATATTATATGAATATGGGTATTTGTACACAGCAAAGGAAATAATGCCAGACCTTCCTTTTTAAGCGAGCGGTCTGGGTTTTCAAAGGATCCAAAAATCCCATAGTCCTTTTGTAGAAGGATTTGTTTGACACACTCAAGTAGGTCTATTTGTTTTTCTTTCTTTTATGAAAACGTCTGGAGAAAAGCACAAATATATTAGTAGATTGATTCGTAAAGGCTGTGGACCAACTCAGCTAGCTGGTATGCCCTATTTGTCATGAAAACAATTATGAGATGATTCATCATAAATAATCTACAAATGTCTCAACTTAATCAGTCAAACCATTAAAGTAAGACATAAGATAATGTAATTAACTGCATCATTGGATACAATATGGATAATACAGAAATCTAGCATAATGACGTACTTCGAAACCATGATTTACCATATCCGCCCAAAGAATCAAAGGAACCTTTTCATCCATTAAGGGTAAGCGAACCTGATTATAAATTCAAATTACAACAATAACATAGGAAAAATGATCTTAATAACAATTTTCAGTACCACCAATCACAATCTAACAAGTGAAGAAAAATAATGCTGATTGACCATTTAAAACATTCCATGTTGCACCTGTAATAAAACACAACAACATTTAAAACAAGCTATATGAATTTGCAATAAATTGGTACAGTAGAATTATAAAACCATAGAAGGAGTGCTGAACTGTCGCATGAGCACTTTTTATTCTATGAAGCAAGACTACGCAGTGATAATAGAGTTGTGGCTGGACACTGCAAAATTAACCAAACATATACAGAAATGTCTCACATCATATCGCCGTAATACCATTTATATTTAGAGAAGGCATTTTTTATATACAGCAAATTTCACCTGACAGCGATGTGCTCGGGGAAATTGCAGTGGAGTACAATCCCAAATAATGTACATAATAATAGCAATAATAATAATAATAATAACTGAACAAAGAAAAGATTAATTTGAATCTCAGAATAAATATCATGAAATCTGCATTTTCTATCATTAATTTGTATAATTACATACCAGTGCACATTTTTTATCATTAATTTGTATATTTACAAATTAATGATAAATAATTTTAGAGAAAATTCTCAAGACAAGTGCTATTCACGAAAATCAATTTTTGTTATACTGAATGATTAATATATTAACACATTTAAGCTCAATATTTTTCACATTCCACACATTAACCTTTGGTCATTCATTTTCCAGGTAATTGACAAATAAATGTTATCAAGACAAAAGTTCCTGTATTTGTTCCAAACAATATTGAAAAAATAACAATCTCTTCGGCAAAATGCATTGTTATGTAATTATACAAATTAATGATAAAAAATGTACATTGAAAGATATGTTTACTCAATAAGTTGCATCCAAGTAAAAGCAAAACAAAACAGATGAACCAACAGAACACAAAGATCAAAAATAAAAGAACGCACATATTTAATCTGCATATTGATAGGTCATGGAAATAAGCAGTTGAAAACACCGATTAGGAGAATATTGAGCATATGACGGCAAATATATGAAGCAAGAAGGGGGATAAATGAGAATCAAACAAACCTTGAGAATGCAGAGAAATGTGGCATACAACCTCTGGGATGCGGAGAAATATAAGAGGCAACTGTTTAACTGCAGAAAATAAAAAGTATGAATCAGTTAGCCTAGTCATATTCGTTTTTACCTAGTGAGAACCTGCAATGAACCACGAAGATATTACAGAAAATATTTCCTTTTTTTGCATGATCAGAATATGTAAATGAATGAAAGTAGGTTAGATATTCATTCTCTATTAGCCTCAAAAACTCACGAGAAAAAAATAAACAGTCATTCACAGCAAGAAGCAAACCCTAAAAAAGAAACAATGAAAGAAGATTAACAAAAATACACCATGAATCTCAAATGTTAATATTAAATCAGACTAAAACCAAAATATATAATCCTGTGTACACCCATGCAGGTGAACAACAATAAAATAAACCTAAATATATATAATAAACTTCCACAAGATCAAAAAACATTCATTTAAAATCACATGAGTGTTCGAGAATGCATTCCATATTTCATTCAATTCTACACTTGAACTGACCAAGATACAGTCTCTTTCTGAAACACTCAAAAATACAGTTTTAGCAATAATCGAGTACAAAACATGACATAAATAATACACACAATCAAGTAACAAACACTACATGTTTAAGCCTAGAAGGAACCGACACGGATAAAACATATGAGAATATTATAAGAAATGACCGACATGCCTAAAAAGAGAAACAATATTTGTACACCAGAAAACATAAACAAAAGAAACATAAGTAATTAGTTTACAAATACTTTTTAGTACAGCATCATATTTGCAAAAACAACAGATATTGAAGAGGATATCCCGGGCTCGGCTGGCGTTCACTCCGCATGTATGTGCATCCAAAATTGAATGAGACATGCAATAAAAATAGGCATTAGTAAAGGCAACATGCACTAACATTGAAAGAGATAGTAAGCAAACTCAATGTAAGTTGTAGTAGGCGCACATCCAAAAACTCCATGTAAACAAATCACTAAAGAATCTCACCTGGGCTACCAACTATCACACAAGCCAACCGATAAAAGAGCAGTCCTGAAACCTACAAAAACAACAAGAACAAATTGGCGCAAAAAATTTCAGCCGAAACAGTGGGTGGTGCACAACCAAAATTTCTGACGTAAAATTCAGAGCCCATGATATATACACAACTAACAATCTATCAACATTACAATGAATTGAAGGCACGAAATAAAAGGCAACCAGCCTAGCTAACAGGTTGTTAAAAACACAAGCCAGTTCAGTGCGAGAAAGAATGAGCAATATAAAATAGTTGGCATAAATAGAGTAGAAAGAGATGAGTTGTAACACCCCCAATCCACTCAGGAATATTACACGCCGTAGACCCTTTCCTCAAGGATCCACCAGGCTGGTAAACAATATCGAACAACACAACAATGCCTTTAAGGCTAAAATGACTTAGTATACTGATTTGGTCTTTCAATAAACACATATAACTCGATACATGCCCACGCAGGGGGCGAATACAAAGTACTCCCGTACAACGGGGAAAGAAAATATTCTGCAGCGGAAATAAAGTACAATCGAACCAATACAACAATGTACGGTTCCTCATGTGATTAGTATCGATCATCTTTCATCATCCTTCGTGCCGACCTTGTGTTATGCTCCCAAAACCTGAATGCAAAAACAGACATCCACCCCCCGAATACTCGGGGGATAGCAAAAATCCACTGTTTTGCTAGTGAAAGAACAAAGTGCAAATATGAGCCGTACAATACAAGTTCCAAGGACAATAATAACCAGGAGTCCTCAAAGATTTAAACATAACGAAAATACTTCCCGAGGCAAGAGTTTAGGTAAAGCTTTCAAAAATCGAAAAATCCCAAGTCAAGGGAAACAATTTATAAAATGATTTAAAATGCCATCGAGAGTTTTAATAGAAAACAACTTAGGATTATCAAATCCTTCTCTTTCCAAAAATCAACAGGGTCACAGCCCAAAGGTTTTGTTTTCGCAAATAGAAAACCAACAACAAATTCACAGGGTTAAAACCCACGTCACGTGTCCTCGACGGACATAAAATACACACGCACCTGTGAAGTTTCACTGTGAATCCAGGGCAAAACCATTGGACTCCCGCCGTGGCCCCGTCGAACCAACCCGAGGTGAGCAAATACATTCACAAAACATACACACGTCACGTGTCCTCGACGGACATAAATTACACACGCACCCGTGAAGTTTCACTCGTGAATCCAGGGCAAAACCATTGGACTCCCACCGTGGCCCCGTCGAACCAACTAGAGGTGAGAAAATACATTCACAAAACATACACACGCACTCGTGAAGTTTCACTCGTGAATCCAGGGCAAAACCATTGGACTCCCGCCATGGCCCCGTCGAACCAATCCGAGCTGAGCGAATACATTCACCAAACATACACAACACTCGTAAAGTTTCACTCGTGAATCCAGGGCAAAACCATTGGACTCCCGCCGTGGCCCCGTCGAACCAACCCGAGCTGAGCGAATACATTCACCAAACATACACAACACTCGTGAATCCAGGGCGAAACCATTGGATTCCCTCCGTGGCTCCGTCGAACACTCTCGAGGTGAGCGAAATACATTCACAAATCACACCATCAACATGTCACACCAAGGATATCCAAGCAATTCACCCAAATGCAACAAACACAAAGCAGGACACCATTGTCAAATCACAATGTACCAAAATGAGATAATATACGCATATATGTTATCGAAGTACAACAACAACACCCAGCATATTCATAGGGTTCACTTAACCATTCACGAGACGCAACATTCACAAAACACACGCGTTTTGAAAGTGAGCCTTTAACGAGGCTAAACCAAATCTTTTGAAAGTTTGTCTCAAACAATTAAACAACATACTAAAGCATTCACCAATCATCGTATCCACAAAACAAGAATTGTATGGACAAGGTACTTGCCAAGAGTAATCACATCGCGGAGAATCGACCGAAGTGAGGAGACTTGAACCGACTACGAACCCGCCGACTCCGCCGAACGACAACCCGCAACAATAAACTACGAACGAAAACAATAAAAACGAAAATGAATCCCAAAGTATGACCCAAAGCCGCTGAATTCAAAGAACAAATGACGAAAGTTCAAGTGTTTCCCCCAAAACGGCCAAGAACACGAATCGCCCCAACAAAACATGAAAATGGAATTCCCAACCGAAATATGGATGTTCAATCCATATGATATGTTTAACAACATCATTTAACAACAGCCGATTCATTAAAAACGGATGGAAAATGAAATCAAGAACAAATCCCCCAAAAAGTCGACCCGAAAGAAAATCAAGAAATATACCTTGATGCGGCGAAGAACAATGGATTAAATGATGTTAAACACATGAATAATACTAAGATTAATCATACCCATCATGGATTAATCTACAATATGGAACGAATCGGACAAAAACTCGAAAACCCCAAAATTTCCCAAAGATAAGGTTATAAGAAATCTAACCTTGATTCGCTGGATCAAATGATGTTTTAGGATGATCAATCAATGATATGAACTCAAGAAATTCATGGATTTGTTGTTCAACAACATGGCTTTGCCTCCTCCGAAACTCCAGCCGCAGACAAAATAGAAAGGAAAGGAAAAACGAGTGAAAATGCGACTACTCTGTCACATTTATACTGGGCCGGACTAGCGTGCGCTAGGCTGCCGAGCTAGCGTGCGCTATCGGCCCGGGCCGCAATCCAGAGACTTTCTGGACTAGACTGCTCGGCCAGGTAGCGTGCGCAGCCTTCCGGCCATAGCGTGCGCTACCTTCCGGTCGTAGCGTGCGCAGTGTCCGACAGTAGCGTGCGCTACCTGCCAATCCACCCGAGTCCACTGCCCCTACTGTCTCGGCCGACTAGCGCGTGCAGCTTACCGGTCGTAGCATGCGCTGCCTCTCGGCCGTAGCATGCTCTACCTTTCGGCCATAGCATGCGCTACGCCGGTTCTGGCCGCACCCGTCCGGCCAGTGCCTGCAACCGTCCGGCCAGTACCCGCAACCATCCGGCCAGTGCCCGACCACCAGGACTCGACGACTCGATTATCCGAAATCGTACGGAACGAACACGACAAAACGCTCGTGGGCAACATCATCGATCCGAGATGAAAATCTATGGGACAATGAATCACACGCGACCAAATAAACACGAAAATCGATCAAGACAACAAATACGAATGTGGATACCCACAACTTTGGGTAAATTACAAAATGGCCCAAAACACCCAAAAATCACGATACGTGATCGAATAACCAAACCGAAGTTCACAACACATCTTACAAAGTTAAACGGACTTACGGGAAACTCGAAAAAGTAGTTTCGAATGAGATTCACAAGAATCGAACTCGAGTGCGTAAAAGTCGCAAAGAAACACGGAACTCAACAAAACAACACCGAAATGAACTTGGATGATAAAAAGTGCAGAATTAATCATTCTCAGAATGATGAAACGGTCCCAAGCGAGTCGTCAAAACGGACTCTTGCCAAAAAAAGAAAATTACTGGAAATCGAATTTGCGGATATTACATGAGTAGAGGTTGCTGTGAAAGACAAGTATGTGTTTTTGTAAATAGAACGAACCCTAGCAGAATAGTTATTTACTAATATAAAGCAAGCACGAATCGCCAGAGTCCAAGGAAATGCCAAATACAGAAAATGAATGAGGCCTGTTAATTTTGAGCAAACCAGTAAAGAACCTCACCTGGTCCACCAACTAAAAAAAATATCAGCAAAACAGTGAGCGTTGCGCACGCATATTTCCCGACACAAAAAAATAAAGCCAATGATGTAGACACAATTAACAATCTGCATACGCACAAATCAAAATAATAAACCCAAAAAATTGTTATACATAGCGTCCATACGATGAACTGAGGGCATGAGACAACATGCCTAGCACATAGGTTAGCATGAGAAGGTCTGCATCAATGAAAGGGATAAAAGAAGAAAGACAGAGGAGGAAAGAAGCAATATTCCCATGAGAAAGCATGAAAAGATCGCAAAATACCACGACAGCAACATAGATGGGGAAACAACCAATATTATTACGTCTATTTTACTATACAGCCAGCCAACGCAATCTATCTATGTTCAATCAACAGCTGAACAGATATAAGTGCACCAAAAATCAAATGAAACATGCAATAAAAACAGGCATTTGTAAAGGCAACATGCACTAACATTAAAAGAGATAGTAAGATGCCATACACTGTAACACCCCGATATCTTCAGAATAATTACAGCGCCGTAAATCCTTTATATAAGAATTTACAAGGCTAATTTGAGAAATACAAAAAAAAGGAATAATACTAAAGTGCCATTGAGGTTAAAATTTAAAACCAGTTCAGCAACAATTCAAATGAGTCCATTACTACAAAACATCCCCAAAACATCAACAACATATGCGTACTCGAGTACTGAAAATATAACCAGAAACAAGACAACATAATTCACATCACTGAGCCACTTCATCGTCATGTCGATACTGTGGTTGCTTCCCCGCTCCTCGGCTACCTGAACATCAAAACAAATGTCCACCCCCGAAGGGGTTAGCAAAACGATGCTAGTACAAGTATCATAATACACAAATCGAATATGCAACAACAATGCATAACAAAATACACAATACAGACTTCCGCTACCAGAATCCAACACTGCGAATCCACATGATTCCATTAACACAACATGTGTATTCCAATGATCCAGCGCCCTCAGCATAGATCCCAAGATGATCCCGTCGGACCAACACGAGGTGGAAAAACCCGTCCAATGATCCAGCACCCTCAGCATAGATCCCAAGATGATCCCGTCGGACCAACACGAGGTGGACATCCGATCTAGCGCCCTCAGCATAGATCGCACAACATACTCAAACACAACTTATGCATACATGTACTCAAAAATCCCTATGTTCATCAACATGAACATTCAAGCAATTGATAACGAATATCATTACAATTTAACGAAAATAATCTCATGTCCAACAATATGAACAAACAGTATACATGATCAAAAAAAATCTCAAAATACGATACTTGCCTCAAAAATGGCGATAAGAATTGCTACTACGAAGAAGCTTCAATCCACTCGGAGAATTCTCACTCGATCGTCTGACCAAAATCCAAACCTTCATCGAACAATAATACCGATATAACTAACAGTTCCGGATAATCGTTTTAACAATCAAACGGATCATTTACAAGAAATGTTATGCCCTATCATGGCGAGTGAACTAAATCTACCCCAATTCGTTCGGTTGAATCAATACTACGCTACTCGTCCGAACGACAACTTCGTCGAACACTATTCAAGTTAAAATGCATCTTTCGGTCGGATACATGAAATTCATCTTAGAAGGATTCTAATTAAATTCTTCCATAATAAGATATCGAAACACTTCTACGCATCATCATAAGAACTTAATCACTAGGTTCCTCTTAGATTATCATCTCCCTAATATTAATCCATTAACTTCTCCAACGAAAAGCTCGATCAATGATTTCTAAGGCTTAAGATAATCTCTGAAAACTAGTTATAATAGGTTTCATAAATCTTAGAATGCTATATTTAGGAGTCTAATCACTAATAGGTTCGATCAACATGTTTAACAATGAAGGAGAACCGAATCACAACTGGACTCACTCTTCTAAAATCATGATGTTCGACAACTCATGAATATAACTGACTAGATAAACTCTAAAACATGTTCAAAACATCTTTAAGAATACGTCATCAAGTTGGTGAAGAATCACTTACCTTAAAATAGTGAAGAACAAGGAGAAACTTGAAGAAACTCAACCCCGAGAGCTTGAACAACAATCCTCAATGGTCCATGATCTCTAAAATCAAGCTAGGATGATGATAAGTGAGTTAAATGGTGAAGGATAGTCTTCAGAACCCAAAAATCAGCCAAGGTAAGGATGAGAAATGAAATGGGGTCGAGGTCTATAAATAGAATTATAAGCCATTATGTACGTTACCCAAAGTCAATTACGTACGTAATCGCATTAGCGTACGCTATACTCGAACATTAGTGTACGTTAACGTCTGGCCAGAGCTCACTAGACTATTTCTAGTATTGGCTTACATACGTTATAATACAGGCCTTACGTACGTAATGTATAGGACCTTAGCGTACGCTAAAAACCATCCTTAGCCTACGTTAAGTCTGTTGACTTGCATAGCTGGAAAGCCGTCTAGGTTCATGTGAGTGATCTCCTCGCATCTTTGTCAGGACCCACACGCCGACCCTTGTCTGATTCTGAGTTTGACTATGCTTACGTACGTTAATCTACACCTTTAACGTACGTTATAATGTAGTCGTAGCGTACGTTATGATCATCCTTTAGCGTACGTTATGATCATCCTTTAGCGTACGTTAAGACGTGCAGAATTATGCATGCATGCATGGGAAAAGAATACAAAAACATAGGGATACGAATACCGGAAATTGATCATCGATTCATATGTCATAAAGTCGAATCTTACAAGATTGAATACAGGATAAATACACATTAATTATCCGGGCATTACATACTTCCCCTCTAAAAAGAAGTTTTGGCCCGAAACTTAAAACAAAAATAATTTCGGGTATCTCGACTTCATACTATCTTCAGTCTCCCAAGTTGCTTCTTCGACTCCATGTCGAGACCACTGAACTTTAACCAAGGAGATCGGTTTATTCCTCAATTGCTTAACTCGACTCTCAAGTATCTTTATTGGCTTTTCTTCGAACGAGCCATCATTAGCCACTTCAATCTCGCCAAAATCAATGATATGACTGGGATCCGGTACATATTTCCGCAATTGGGATACGTGGAATACATTATGGACGTGACTCAGTGATGGCGGTAAGGCCAACCTGTATGCCAACTCTCCAACTCTCTCGAGGATCTCAAATGGTCCGATATATCTCGGACTTAGCTTACCTTTCCTCCCAAAACGGAAAATTCCCCGAGTAAAGACACCTTCAATAGTATGAGGTCCCGAATCTCAAACTCTAGTGGGCGACGGCGCACCTCAGCATAAGACTTCTATCGACTCTGGGAAGTTAACCGTCTTTCACGAATCAGAGCTACCTTCTCTTAAGTCTGAACTATTAACTCTGGTTTCGTCCCAATCAAATCAGAAGAATCATCCCAACACAGGGGCGATCTACATCTTCTCCCATACAACGCTTCAAACGGTGCCATCTTAATGGAAGCATGTCAACTATTATTGTAGGTAAATTCAATTAACGGCAAGTGAACCTCCCAATCGGTTGACCAATCTAAGGCGCAAGCTCTTAGCATATTCTCCACTATCTATATAGTCCTTTCGGACTGATCGTACGTCTAAGGATGATAAGCCGTGCTAAAATTCAGCTCGGTTCCCAAGGCCTTGTGAACTGCCTTCCAAAAATGCGACACGAAACGACCATCTCGATCCGAAATAATGGTTTTCGGTGTTCTATGCAATCGGTCTATCTCTGAAATAAATACTCGTGCTAATTTCTCGGGTCCCCACGTGTCTTTAATTCCTAGGAAATGAGCCGACTTGGTTAGTCGATCAACTACAACCCAAATCATGTTCATTCCTGTCTTGGTTCTTGGCATACTGGTGATGAAGTCCATCGATATATCCTCCCACTTCCACTCAGGAATCGGAAGTGGCTTCAACATTCCGGCAGGTCGCTGATGTTCAATCTTAACCTGCTGACAAGTTAAACACTTAGAAACGTATTCTACTATGTCCTTCTTCATATTTCCCCACCAGAAATTTTGTTTTTGATCCTTATACATCTTACTGGTACCCGGGTGAATAGAATAGGGTGCGCTGTGAGCTTCCTTCAGAATTGTCTGTCTCAAAACATCATCATCGGGAATGAAAAGTCGACTCTGAAATCTCAGAACTCCATCATCTTGTATCACGAATCCTGGGGCCTTCCTTTTCTTTACTTCGTCACATAACCGAAGAATCAGAGAATCGTTCAACTGCTTAGATTTGATTTCCTCGACTAGTGACGAAGTTAGTTCCATCACGTATAGTTTCCCTTGGACTCCTGGTGACCATACTTTAATCCCTTCGCGGATCAGTTCCCGTTGAATGCTGGTTTGGGATGTAAGCGCCTCCAACACTCAAAGAGAAACCGGTTTGCGGCTCAGTGCATCGGCTACCACGTTCACTTTGCCTGGATGATAGAGAATTTCCAGGTCGTAATCCTTAATCAGTTCTAGCCACCTTCTCTGCCTCATGTTTAACTCCTTCTGACTGAAGATATACTTGAGGCTCTTATGGTCTGTGAAGATTTGACAATGAGTGCTGTACAAATAATGTCGCCAAATATTCAAGGCAAAGACTACAGCTGCTAACTCCAAATCATGAGTTGGGTAATTTACTTCGTATGGTTTCAATTGTCGAGAGGCATAGGCAATCACCCTATCCTTTTGCATCAACACACATCCCAGTCCCTGATTTGAAGCATCGCTGTATACCATGAATCCATCGGTTCCATCTGGTAATGCTAGTATAGGCACTGTCGTCAGTCTTCTCTTAAGTTTATCAAAACTAGCCTGGCATTTCTCATTCCACACGAATTTCTGAGTCTTCTGCAACAGCTGAGTAAGTGGACGAGCAATTTTGGAAAATCCCTCTACAAAACGGCGATAATATCCAGCAAGTCCTAAGAAACTTCAGACTTATTTCATGTTATTAGGAGATTCCCATTCCAAGATTCCTTCGACTTTCTTCGGGTCCACCTGAACTCCGTCAGCTGATATCACATGCCCAAGGAAGGTTACTTCATTAAGCCAGAACTCGCATTTAGAAAGTTTCTCATAAAGCTGTTCATTTCTCAAAGTGCTCTAAGCGATACGCAAATGCTCTGCATGTTCCTTGTGTCTTTAGAATAGATCAAGATGTCATCGATGAAAACGACCACAAATTTATCCAAGTATTCTAAGAATACCCGATTCATCAATTGCATGAATACCGCAGGAGCATTAGTAAGTCCGAATGGCATCACCACGAACTCAAAGTGCCCATACCGGGATCTGAAAGCAGATTTCGGTATATCCGATTCCTTAATTCTCAACTGATGGTGTCCTGATCGCAAGTCAATCTTCGAGAATATTCTGGCCCGCTGTAGTTGGTCAAACAAGTTGTCGATCCGGGCTATAGGATACTTGTTCTTGATTGGTACCTTATTTAGCTCCCTGTAATCAATATATAATCGGAGGGATCCATCTTTCTTCTGGACAAAAAGAACGGGTGCTCCCCAAGGAGAAACGCTAGGTTGAATGTAACCCTTCTGCAATAATTCCTCCAACTGCTTCTTTAGTTCATACATCTCGGTTGGCGCCATACGGTATGGTGCTCTAGAAATAGAAGCGGCTCCAAGCTCTAATTCGATATTAAACTCTACTTCTCTCCGCGGAGGTAACCCAGGTAGTTCGTCAGGGAATACATCTGAGAATTCGTTATCAACTCGAATAGATGAGAGCTCTACTCCTTCTTCTTTCTTCATGGCATAGCACCAAAATCCGTGACAACCCTGCTTCAGTAATTTCAGTGCTTTCATAGCTTTGATCAATTTTCTCGAGCTTCCCGGTCTCCATCCTTTGAATAAATGTTCAGATCCATCATCAGCAATGATTGAAATGACTGTCTTTCGGTAATTTAAAATAGCCCCATAACGGTTGAGCCAATCATCTCCGAGAATTAGATCGTCACCATGGATGTCAACCACAATAAGGTTTGATGGCTAATCTCTCCCTCCTATAGATACTGGAAAATCTCTAGTTTCTAGGGTTTCCACAATTCTCTCTCCGCTCGGCAAACCCACAACATAAGGCTCACAATCAAATAAACACGAGATTTTCAAACGGTGAACACAGTTTAATGATATGAAAGAATGTGTAGCTCCTGAATCGAATAGGACACTAACTGGTTGCAAAAGGATCTGAATCGTACCTGATGCAACAGTAGTGTTCTGATCATCTGACTTCCTCATCTCGTACAGGTGCAGAGGAACGGACCCAGCACTGGATGCCTCTCTTTTCCCAACATTCTGCTGCTGAAAACCACTTTGATGTGTCTGGTTCACACTTACCTCTTTCGGAACTGGTGCTGGAGTGCGAGTACCAAATGATCTAGTCACATTTCTGCAAAAATTCGCACAGTGCCCTTCTTAACCACATTTAAAACAAGTCACAGAAGGAACGGAACAATCATGTCGAATATGCCCTGCTCGACCACAGTTATAGCACTTCTTTAATGCGTTCGAAACTGTTGATGTTGTCCGGAACTTCTTTCCGCCTCGGGAAGGATACTGAGGTTTCCTGGATGAATGAAATGAAGACTGGCCCTTGCGGGCCCCACCACTCTTGTTCTCCGTGAAGTTGACAGACACATTCTGCTTCTTTGCCTCCGCCGATTTCTCCACCGTTGCCTCTTTCATGTCGTAGGCCAGTGCTTTGTCCTGATACTGTCGCAAGGTAGTACACTCGAATCCATATATATACTTCTGAATCTCTGGCTTCATCCACATATCGAAATGGAAAATTTTTTCTGCCTCAGTTCTGACCAAATGCCGCACACAGGTCAGCTGGTGATTAAAAGTCTTGATTGTATCTGTCACAGATGCTTCCGAACTCTGCGGGGAGAAAAACTCTCGGACTCTAGCCTCTCTAATGGGACGAGGACAATACTGTGCTTCCATCATTACTTTGAATTTCGTCCAGTCAGCATTATGATCCTCAGGTCGAACAGCCTCCCACCAGTCGAAGGCCTCCCCAGTCAGAAAATACTGGGCGATCGGAACTTTTCGGTCATCGGGAACTCCTTCAGCCAGTGATCCCAAGTAGGCATCTCAACAGAACCGTCAAATTTTGGCGGGTGCAATTTGACCACCTCTGTAAGCCACTTGTCTCCCCGATTATCCTCGTTGCGCTGCTAGCCCATTGCTGTCTGCATGCGGTCAACCACTTGAGCAAACTGGGTCATCAGAGCGACCACCTGCTGAAGCACCCCTGGCATGTTAGGATTTGCATTATCATTCGCTGATCCCTGTTGTCCTCCAGAATGGGAATCGATTCGACTAGCCGATAATTATAGGGTAGTCGCTGAATCCTCCTGTCTCGCATTACCACATCCTCGTCCACGACCGCGTCCGCGTCCACAACCTCCCCTCAACATACTGTAAACACGAATACTCAATATCCAGGGCAAAATTGTCAAAAATAAAGTCTGTCAATATTCAAAAAATAGAAATTAAGTAAAACGGTAGTATAAGAGATTAGGAAACTTACAACCACGGTCCACATGACGACGCTGGCTGAGCAGTAATGTTACAAACGACCCGTAAATCAAATAACGTAAACAGACCCAACTAAACCAGACTGCTAAGATATCCTTGAATCTTATCTCCGATACCATATTATGTAACACCCCGATATCTTCGGAATAATTACAGCACCGTAAATCCTTTATATAAGAATTTACAAGGCTAATTTGAGAAATACAAAAAAAAGGAATAATACTAAAGTGCCATTGAGGTTAAAATTTAAAACCAGTTCAGCAACAATTCAAATGAGTCCATTATTACAAAACATCCCCAAAACATCAACAACATATGTGTACTCGGGTACTGAAAATATAACCAGAAACAAGACAACATAATTCACATCACTGAGACACTTCATCATCATGTCGGTACTGTGGTTGCTTCCCCGCTCCTCGGCTACCTGAACATCAAAACAAATGTCCACCCCCGAAGGGGTTAGCAAAACGATGCTAGTACAAGTATCATAATACACAAATCGAATATGCAACAACAATGCATAACAAAATACACAATACGGACTTCCGCTACCGAAATCCAACACTGCGAATCCACATGATTCCATTAACACAACATGGGTATTCCAATGATCCAGCGCCCTCAGCATAGATCCCAAGATGATGCCGTCGGACCAACATGAGGTGGAAAAACCCGTCCAATGATCCAGCGCCCTAAGCATAGATCCCAAGATGATCCCGTCGGACCAACACGAGGTGGACATCCGATCCAGCTCCCTCAGCATAGATCGCACAACATACTCAAACACAACTTATGCATACATTTACTCAAAAATTCCTATGTTCATCAACATGAACATTCAAGCAATTGATAACGAATATCATGACAATTTAACGAAAATAAGCTCATGTCCAACAATATGAACAAACAGTATACATGATCAAAAAAAAATCTCAAAATACGATACTTGCCTCAGAAATGGGGATAAGAATTGCTACTACGAATAAGCTTCAATCCGCTCAGAGAATTCTCACTCCATCGTCTCACCAAAATCCAAACCGTCATCGAACAATAATACCAATATAACTAACGGTTCTGGATAATTGTTTTAACCATCAAACGGATCATTTACAAGACATGTTATGCCCTATCATGGCGAGTGAACTAAATCTGCCCCAATTCGTTCGGTTGAATCAATACTACGCTACTCGTCCGAACGTCAACTTCGTCGAACACTATTCAAGTTAAAACGCATCTTTCGGTCGGATACATGAAATTCATTTTAGAAGGATTCTAATCAAATTCTTCCATAATAAGATATCGAAACACTTCTACGCATCATCATAAGAACTCAATCACTAGGTTCCTCTTAGATTATCATCTCCCTAATATTAATCCATTAACTTCTCCAAGGAAAAGCTCAATCGATGATTTCTAAGGCTTAAGATAATCTCTGAAAACTAGTTATAATAGGGTTCATAAATCTTAGAATGCTATATTCAGGAGTCTAATCACTAATAGGTTCGATCAACATGTTTAACAATGAAGGAGAACCGAATCACAACTGGACTCACTCTTCTAAAATCATGATGTTCGACAACTCATGAATATAACTGACTAGATAAACTCTAAAACATGTTCAAAACATCTTTAAGAATATGTCATCAAGTTGGTGAAGAATCACTTACCTCAAAATAGTGAAGAACAAGGAGAAACTTGAAGAAACTCAACCCAGAGAGCTTGAACAACAATCCTCAATGGTCCATGATCTCCAAAATCAAGCTAGGATAATGATAAGTGAGTTAAATGGTGAAGGATAGTCTTCAGAACCCAAAAATCGGCCAAGGTAAGGATGAAAAATGAAATCGGGTCGAGGTCTATAAATAGAATTATAAGCCATTACGTACGTTACCCAAAGTCAATTACGTACGTAATCGCATTAGCGTACGCTATACTCGAACATTAGCGTACGTTAACGTCTGGCCAGAGCTCACTGGATTGTTTCTGGTATTGGCTTACGTACGTTATAATACAGGCCTTACGTACGTAATGTATAGGACCTTAGAGTACGCTAAAAACCACCCTTAGCGTACGTTAAGTCCGTTGACTTGCATAGATGGAAAGCCGTCCAGGTTTGTGTGAGTGATCTCCTCGCATCTTCGTCAGGCCCCACACGCCGACCCTTATCTGATTTCGAGTTTGACTATGCTTACATACGTTAATCTACACCTTTAACGTACGTTATACTGTAGTCGTAGCATACGTTATGATCATCCTTTAGCGTACGTTAAGACGTGCAGAATTATGCATGCATGCATGGGAAAGGAATACAAAAACATAGGGATACGAATACGGGTAACTGATCATCGATTCATATGTCACAAAGTCGAATCTTACAAGATCGAATACAGGATAAGTACACATTAATTATCCGGGCATTACATACACAAACCAGAGCAAGTTAAATGCAAATATAAAATGATTAAGTTGTGGTAGGCGCAGATCCAAAAACTCCATGCAAGAAAACCAATAAAGAATCTTACTTGGGCCACTAACTATCACACAATCCAACCTATGAAAGAACAATCTTGAAACCTACAAGATTGAAGGCAAAAAAAATTGTCAAAAAAAAAATTCCAGCCGAAACAATGGGTGGTGCACAAGCACAGCTAACAATCTGCCAACGCAGAAGCGAACATAATATACACGAGAATGCTATACATTGTGTCCATACAACAAATTGAAGGCACGATTTAAAACGCAACCTAGCATACAGGTTGTTAAAAATACAAGCTAGCTCAGTGCGAGAGAGAATGAGCAGTATAAAATAGTTGGCGTAAATAGAGCAGAGAGAGGTGAGTAGAGGCCGCTGTGAAGAACAAGTATGCGTTTTTGTAAATAGAACGAACCCTGGCAGAACATTTATTTACAAAGCAGGCACGAATTTCCAAAGCCGAAAGAAATGCCAGATCAATATCACTATAATCACTCTAAAAAATAATAATAATAGCCGACCACCACTCTTCCAGAAGAAGCCCGAAGAAGCGGATGGATAGAAAAATCAGAATCAGCTGCACGTTAACGGGAAAGAAAAACTGGTAGATTTAAAACACACAAAATATCGGTAGTAGAACCGATAAAACAAATAACGATAAAAAAAATCCGTGTAGGCAAACCAGTAAAGAACCTCACCGCATCCACTAACTATCACACAAGCAAACCGATGAAAGAACAATCCCGAAACCTACAAAACCCAAGCATACAAGTTATTAAAAACATAAGCTAGCTAAATGCGAGAGAGAACGAACAGTATAAAATGAGTCTGGATATTTGTAAATTAATGTTTAATGACATTTTACATCAATGACATGCATTTGTAAAACGAAATGCAAAAATAAAAATTAAATATAGAAATACTATATTTCCTTAATTTAAAAAATAATATTTTTATTCCAACACAGTCGATCTGTCCCAACATGTACGATAGCTAATTAGTTGTTTTAACCTTTACTTTAATATTTTACTTATTTTATTTTTTGTTTGTTTGCGCATTTCCCTTCGACTTTTACTGATTAAAACTGGATTTTAGGGTGGTGCGTGGTGTGAAACGGTACATGAATGTCAAATCAGATCAGAAGGTTGGCTTGGTAGTAGTATACACAGAAGTAATAATAAAATCTATTACATCGGTATGCTCACCCGAAACCAAACATATAATCCAGGTAATTAAGAAATTCGATACGTACATACACTAAATAGTATTTACGTACAAATATTATTTTAGATTAATTATTTCGTATTCGGTGGATTGAATAAATAATTGTTGGGAAAACAAATACCCTCTATCGAAACAGCCGAGATAATCAATCCCTGTATCGAATAGTGTTGATAAGCGGTTTTGACATATATGCCAATCCTCAATACAGTAAGGAAACTGTATCGAAGAGTTGAAATGTCAACTTGTATAGAAGACCTGTCTTGAATCCAGCATATAGTGGAACCCTTCAGTACAGCAAAGAAGTCTTATAAAGACCAAGTATGGAAACTGTCTCGAATCACCAATACAGTGATCTTCCATACAGCTCTCAACAGGACAAAGAAGGAATCTTCAGAAGTCAAGTCCCATTGAATAAGAAGTATTTAAATACTCAAGGATAAAGTATTTAAATACTGTCAGACAACAGATCTTCAAATCCCGCTAAATCCGGATCGTGCTTTTCATCCCATTGGAACGGAATCTTGCTCAACCGATTTATCTCAACGGATATATTTTCCAGAAGACTATATATATCTCTTCAAGGCATTGAAGATCAGTTACCCAATTGACTGAAATTATCAAAGCTATCAAAGTTATCATCAGAGCAAAACATATCTCCAAAGCTTACTGCAACTCAGATCTAAGAGATATACAGTGCTCATCATCTTGAACAACACTTCATCAGCTAGAAGCTTATAAAGTCAAAGCTGTTGTTCATACCCTGTTCTATACTTTGAACAAACCCAAATCAGCCCTGTGTGGACTGAGTAATCGTTGCTTCTCCAGAACTGTGTGTGAAGGAATTGCATCGAAGAAGACGAAGCTTCAGAACTGTGTGTGAATAAGTAAGTTAAAGCATTAGCTCAAACCAATTTGTGTGAACGGTTAAAGCTAAGATCTTTATATCAATCTGTGTGAACGACATATTGATTTTGAGTTCTTATAATTACGTAGTTGTGTACGTAGTAATTATAATAAGTTTTTACTCCTGTGTGGAGGACCAGTGGACGTAGAGGGGTTTACCTCGAACCACTTTAAATATTGTGTTATTTACCTTCTGCCTTACTTGTTTTAATTACTGTGATTATTTAAGTATACATTGCATATCAAGTTGTTGTATCCACAGCAACTTACTGTATCTAAGACTTCCGCTACGCACTCAGATTTAAAATCAGTACAGCTTGTTGTTTAAACTACTTCCCAAGCTGTATCCAGTATACTTAGTGGCCAACAAGTGGTATCGGAGTGGTTGATTCTAAAAAGAATCAGTCGTATTTTTAACCGAATCAGATCCAAAATCACTTACTCTTTAAAGCAGTCTCTTTCATTTCTTTACTTTCACATGGATACATCAATGATCAACAAAGTGCCTATGTTCTCTATTAACGAATTTGATGATTGGAGAATTAGAATGGAGGTTCATCTTGCAGCAATGCACGAAGAGATGATTTTTGTGATACACGATGGCCCTATCAAGATCATGAAGGTCAACACGGCCGCAAGGAACGCGAGCAATGGACCACAGATGAAAGAAAGCGAGCCAACCTCGAAAATGTGGCTAAGAACGCGTTATTTGTCACTCTTGACAAAGGCACGTTCTCGAAAGTAAAGAGCTGTAAATCAGCCAAGGAAATCTGGGATAAACTCGAGATGATTTGTGAGGGAACTGAGCTCTCAAAAGAAAATAAAATTTCAAAACTGACTCAGCAATTTGAATCCTTTGAAATGAAACCAACTGAGACACTCGAGGAACTTGACCTCAAATTCACTGGTATTGTTGGTGAACTTGAAGCTTTGGGCAAAATTTATACCTAAAAGGAGAAGAACTTAAAAATTTTCAGATCTCTCCCTGCCCGATGGGACATTAAGACCACAGTTATGCGTGTATCTTGCAATCTTAATGAAATATCTGCTTTTGATCTCTTCTCTGACCTCAAATCTTTTGAGTATGATATTGACAGAAGAGAGAAAGCTGAAGAATCTCCTTCAAAGGTCACAGCACTAGTCAGATTTGAATCGTCGACACAAAGATGCCCAGCTCGTCGAAGCCTACTCACAAGAATGCTGACAGTGATGACGACATCCTGTCTCAAGATGAAATGGCGCTTCTCATGCACAAATTCAAAAAGTTCATCAAGCAGTCTGGAAAGACTCCCTACAGGCCCAAACCTATCCACAAGGTAAGTACCGAAACTTCATCCGGTGATGCTAACCTGTGCTATAATTGCAGGAAACCAGGGCATTATGCAAATAAATGTCCTCATCCCAAAGTTCAAAGGTTGCCGGAGGCCGAGCAACAAGAGAGAGATGAAAGAAGACGTGCTTGGAAAAACAAGCTCAAGGCCCTGATTGGAGAATCAGAAGCCTCCCCCACACCATCCAAATCAAAAGAATGTCTTCAGGTGGTCACTGAAAGTGATTCATCTGATGATGAGTTCGATGATAAAACATATATGTGCTTTATGGCCAAAGACATTCCGGAAGGTGAAGATAGCAATGATGAGGTAAGCTCCACCTCAGCTATTCCATCAAATGCATCTCATACATTTGAAAACATGATGAATGAGTTTAAAAACATTCAAAAGGCCCATGAGACATTGAAAAATGAGAATATACAGCTCCAACTGTCTAACCTAGAGCTGAAAGATGAAAATGACTTGCTGAAGATAAATTATGAAAATATGTCTCTTGACTGTGAAACCAGCAAAGTCGATTTTGAAACACTCATGGAGAGCAATCATAAACTTGCTCATGAACTAAGTGAGGTTAAAACTCACAATGAGAGCAAGACAAATGATTTGGTTCTACTTCAAGCCAAAGTCACAACTCTCGAAAAAGAGAAATTGAACTTGAGACCACTCTGAAATCGTTCGAGAAATTGTCCAAAAGAATGGAAGAAATTCTAAGCACTGGCAACATGCTCATGATAAAGTGGCTTAGGATACAGCTCATGTTCAAACAAAGGGAAAACTAGTACAGTGTTCGGCAAGAGTGTGGAACACATTCCTATTTCGAAAGAAACTTCGAGTCCCGTGAAGGAACTCACAGACAATGACAAAGAAAGGTCGCTATTCGCCCCGCAATCCTATTCAGCATAAATGGAATCACCAGCCATTCAGACCTGAAAGGCGCACTCAACATCATGCTCTCCGAGCATATCAACAGCGCCAACAGCCATCAGAAGGAAGACTGTATCCAAATACCAAAGGCCCGCACGGCAGTACTATCAGTACAGCACGCCGAGGTATTGGATACAGGAGCCCCGTTATTCCTCGAGACAGCAGGTGTCCGCTCAGTATCAACAACAGCATTGGGAATCCAATTGGAGACCCAGAAGGCAAGCTGTTAGGCTAAAGAAAATGGCTCCACCTCCAAGACGGCACTCATACTGGATTAATAATAATAACCCTGAATTTTTCATGCATAATAATTATCATGGTTATAGCGACTACAAATATTCCCCACGTAGATATCGCAACACTGTACCGAGTATGACCTACAGTAAACCAATTGCTGCCAGGAAAACTTGGGTACCTAGAGGAACTAAAATTTCTGGACCCAAAAAATCAAAGGGGACCTAAATCTACTTAATCTCTTTGCTACAGGACATCCTAGAGGAGGATACCTGGTACTTTGATAGTGGATGCTCTAGGCACATGACCGGAGATAGAAGCAAGCTATCAGATTTCGTAGAAGGTCGCGGTCCAAAAGTTCGTTTCGGTGATCAATCTAAAGGAAGAACAAGAGGGAAAGGAAACCTACTTGTCGGAAAATTCAAAGTAACCGATGTTGCATATGTTGAAGGCTTACAGTACAATCTACTTAGTATTAGCCAGTTCTGTGATAAACAATTCTCGGTGAAATTCTATATAGATCATTGTAGAGTCAAGAACATCCAAACCAAGGAAGTTGTGCTTACAGGAATCAGATCAGGTAACATGTATATTGCTGACTGGAAGCCTATGAGCTCCTCAATTCCATGCTTTGTTGCCAAAGGCACTGCAGATCTTAGCTGGTTATGGCACAAGAGGATGTCTCACGTAAATTTCAAGACGATCAACAAGCTCTCAAGATAGGGAATGGTAAGAGGATTGCCAAACGTGTCATTCAAGAAGGACAGCGTCTGCGGACCTTGTCAGAAAGGCAAGCAAATCAAGTCAGCCCTGAAGAGCAAATCCTACCTTTCAACCCAAAGAGTGTTGGAAATACTACATATGGATCTCTACGGTCCTGTAGACCCAGTAAGTTTGGGAGGTAAGAAATACTGTCTTGTTGTTGTTGATGATTACTCCAGGTATGCTTGGACAATTTTCCTAAGCAAGAAGAAGGAAACAACATCAAAGCTGCCCGAGCTCCTGAGAAAGTTGCAAAATGAAAAGGCATTGAGTATCGTGTTCATTCATTCCGATAGAGGTACATAATTTACTAACCACTTTATAGAGCAATACTGTTCGGAAAATGGGATACAACACAAATACTCAGCTGCCCGTACACCTCAACAAAATGGTGTTGCCGAGCAAAATAATATGACGTTGAAAGAAGCAACAAGGACAATGATCGCCGCAAGCAAGTTGCCACATCGTTTCTGGGGTGTAGCAACCAATACAGCATGCTACACTCAAAACTGTTGTATCGTCAACAAGCACCACAACACAACAGCATATGAGGTATGGAACAACAAAACTCCATTAGTTTCATATTTTCACATTTTTGGATGCAGGTGTTATTTGTTGAATAATGGGAAGGATCAACTTAGAACCTTTGATGAGAAATCAGATGAAGGAATATTTGTAGGATACTCCTCCGTCAGGAAAGCTTATAGGATCTTTAATAAAAGGAAGCTGACGATCGAGGAATCAGTTCATGTAGTGTTCGACGAACCTCACCATGACCCTACAGGAGTAGATGATATTACTCAGAACATCCAACAACTCTCTATCTTGGATCCTCCAACTCCCATAGAACCTGTCGTTGATCTAGAAATCAACCCCGCAGCTGTAAGAATCGACGTAGATGAAGCCGACGTTGTACAAGATGAAGCTGTATCTACAGAAACTCTCGATACAGTATGGGACCCTGAATTAAAACCCGACCGAAGATGGTTGAGAGATCACCCGCAAGAGCTGATCATTGGAAACATAAATGCTGGTGTTTCTACTCGTAGGAGAATACAGAGTACACAAGGAAATGTACTTTGTGCACAAGAAGAACTAGATACTGAGATATCACCGTTCCCTGAAATGAAATCTCAATCCGAGCTTAGAAGACTCAATATGTGCACTATCGCTGTATTCTTAGCCCAGTCCGAACCTGTTTCGACCATAGACGCTCTTAACAATTCTCATTGGATAACATCTATGGAAGAAGAGCTTAATGGTTTCGAAAGAAACAATGTATGGTATCTTGTACCCAGACCTACACATCAATCGGTTATAGGAACCAAATTGGTGTTTCGAAACAAAAAGGATCGAAATGGACTTATTATAAGGAACAAATCCAGACTAGTCGCACAAGGCTATAGTCAGGAAGAAGGCATAGACTATGATGAAACATTCGCCCCTGTAGCCAGACTAGAAGCCATTAGGATATTCTTAGCCTTTGCCGCCCATAAAAGCTTTATTATATATCAAATGGACATCAAGAGTGCATTCCTGAATGGAGACCTTGCCGAAGAAGTTTATGTTGAACAACCACCAACGTTTGCCAACACAAATGGTATTGACCTAGTATACAGGCTAAGGAAAGCACTGTATGGACTTAAACAAGCCCCTAGAGCCTGGTACGAAACCTTGTCCCATTATCTAACTGACAATGGATTTGAGAAAGGTGTTGTGGACAAGACGTTGTTCAAAATACAGGAAGGTGATGACCTTCTAATGGTGCAAATTTATGTAGATGATATAATTTTTGGTTCAAGTAACCTTGCTTTGTGTCAAAGGTTCTCTCATCTCATGCAAAGTAAATTTGAAATGAGTATAATGGGGGAACTTAGTTATTTCCTAAGTTTGCAGGTAAAGCAATTACCTACAGGTATTTTCATCAACTAGGAAAAATACAGCAAGGAGCTTCTCAACAAATTTGGAATGAAGACTTCCAAATCATCATCAACCCCCATGAGCACTTCCGTGCAAATTAGTGCTGATGAAGCCGGAAAGCCGGTTGAGCAATCACTCTACAGGAAGCTCATTGGTTCGCTCCTGTACCTAACAGCTAGCAGACCCGATATCCAGTTTGCTGTTGGAGTGTGTGCGAGGTATCAAGTAGCACCTAAGGAATCACACTTCAATATAGCTAAACGAATCCTGAAGTACATTAAAGGAACAGTCGATGTAGGACTATGGTATCCTAAAGAAGGCAGATTCGATTTAGTTAGATACAGTGACTCGGATCTCGGAGGCTTCAAGCTAGATAGGAAGAGTACAAGTGGAACTTGTCACTTTCTTGGACCTAGACTCGTTTCTTGGTTCAGTAAGAAGCAATTGGCTAACTCTCTTTCCACTACCGAATCGTAATACTATGTCGCCGGGTAGTTCTTTGTATGCAGATCCTTTGGATGCAGCAGCAGTTGTCAGATTATGGAATTGAAGCCAGAGAGACTCCAATCATGTGTGATAGCACGATTGCAATTGCAATAACGCACAATCCTGTGCTGCACTCGCGCACTAAGCATATCAACATGAAGCATCATTTTATAAGGAATCATGTCGAGAACAAGGATGTTCGCCTTGAAAAGGTTCATACAGACATTCATTTGGCCGACATCTTCACCAAGCCGCTCGACACAGCCAGATTCAACATGCTTAGACAAGAATTGGGAATGCTACAGCCCGACTCCCTGTAAGTAATTTACTGTTTTTACTCAACAATTGAGGGGGAATGCTGTAAGACCCAAGAATACAGTATCCAACATTAATTATCTGTACACTCAGAACCGTCAATACAGCACTGTAGTGAACAAAGACCTATACTTCCTACAGCTGACGTGTGCAATAATTAAGGGGGAATACAGTATGACCCATGAATACAGCATTAATCCAAAAATTGTTGTATGGAATTTAAAACCTATATGTACCTTTTAAGGGGGAACGCTGTATCGTCGCGGATACAGCACATACTATAGGATTTCGATTCAGTGAATATTATTTTAATTTCATTTTTAAAATGATTTTTGTCCACGTGCCCTGTTTTTATGTCAAACGTCATTTACATTAAATGCCTTACACGACATCTGGACAATTGAATCTCAAAAACCGCGATGGTTTCAAATTGTTTAATGTTTTAAAACTGCCGTTTCAGTCATTTAGGGTGACAACAAATGTCAGAAGTGGGGGCCGCTCATATTTTAACATTTTAGTGGATAAGTGCACCAGTTACACTCAGTCCATCTTAACCGTTGATTTCAAAAACCGGTTCCCATCCCTTAAAATCTGACCATCCGTACTCTGCAAAACCCTATTTATCCGCCCACTATAAAAGGACTGATACTGCCATTAGAGACTCTTTACACCTTCTGCAAATTAAGAGTGCTCAAGCAAATATAGCCTACAAAGTTTTCTGTGTTTTACTGCAAATTTCGTGTATTCTCTTTCACATTTTCTTGAACAATCATCAATGGCTGGTCAGACATCTTCGCCCGCACTCAAGAAAACCGCAAACATCATCGATGGACGGATCTTCTCAAGATCTGTCGTCATCGAATGCATTCTCGCTGAAACAAATCATGTCGAACCCATGGAGTTCATCATCACTCGTCTCCATCAATAAGGCCTCTACCACCTTGGAAGTCAAACCGCTGAGAAGTACGATGTTCACCTAGTTGAGGAATTTTACCTCAACGCCGCCGTACACTTTTTGTCGCTGGCCCAAGGAGGTCACGTTGCTGACATTACTGCTACCATTCAAGGAGTGGAGATCTGTATTGATTGAGATCTTCTCCAGAATATTTACAAGCTACCTGCTAATGGCCTGACAATGGATCAACTTGAGACGTTTGGGTCTCAAGAGCTGATAACGAAGTATTATGGGTCATTCATGTGCTCAATCGTTGACATGGTTCAAACCACATGTCACAAGAAGAATTTTTGCCTGCCATATGTGTATTTACATGATTTTTGCTGCAGGATCATCGAGAATTGAACTGGTGCATTCGAAATGTGCACTAATCTGAGATTTAGGATGATGGTTGCAATTTTGACCTGTCAAAAGGTCAACTGGTGCCGGATAATCTTGAAGTGATTGCAGGAGGAAGTATGCAAGTCTGCCACCCGGAAGAAGTCATTTGGTTTAATTCTAAACCATATTTTGACGAAATGCGGACTTTCGCAATCCTCTGATGCAAAGAAAAACAGCTCCCGGATATACTTAGGAGGCGTTAAGCCTACAGCGTATAACCAGAGCACTATGGTCTGCAACCACCCTAAAATCAAAAGTATGCCAGTTTCTGAAGACCCAAGGGATGTGTCTTTGAAGTCCCAGGATGTGGAGTCTTCAAGGAAGAGGAAAAGATCTCACAGCAAGACACCCATTGCTGGTGAGAAGCCGAAAAGGAAGCTAAGGAGGCTTTCTAAAGCTAAAACCACCAGAACCTCCGAGGATGTTTCCACCGTGGTGCAACCCACTGAAGAACAACCCCAGGGCCCAACCCCTGTGGAAGAGGTGCCCGCTACTGTATCGACAGTAGATCCTGAGCCTTTGGCGGCTAGGACGGATGATCGGACATCTGCCAATATAGAAGACTCTAGCGAGTCGGTTGCCCCTTCGGAGCCAAACGCTACTTCTCCTGTGTGGGATTCCACACCCGTACAGGATCAATCTTCCTTCGGGGCACCATCCCCTGTAAGGAATACCACTTCCCTACAGGATCCCACACCTGTAGAGGAATCCCTCGCTACAGCAGATTCAGACATTGTACGCAGTCCCTCCCCGGACACCATTATCAACAAAACTCTTCTCTCTGTGCAGATTTATCATGCATATGAAAGATTCCTTAAATGGAAAAGCTACAGGCTAGCTCCGTATGACACATTATACAACTGGAGCGAATGGAGCCATGAAGAGAGATTTGTATTGGAAGTGACGGACTCGACACAGGTTGAAGCCCTGATCCAATGGGACAATCTCTACTGCAAGGAATTGATTGAGAGTCATTTATTGCAAAAATATGATGCAAGGAGAAAAGGAAAAGATAAGTCCGAGGACTCTCCCCAAACTCCAAAATATGTCGATGGCTCAGACGACTATGATGACGCTTTACAAGCTGGTCTGAGAATGAGTCATGAAGAGGCTCAAGACAGAGATGCCTCTCAACCCAAGGATGACGAAGGGCCATCAAATCAAAATGAGCCCCCTTCGCCACAGCAAGAGAACATTCCTGACGACGAGGAATCAGTCCCTCAAGTCGAGGAAGAAGAAATAGTTTTATAATAGGCACCCGAGTCTGCCGCCGCTCAAGAAAAAGAAGTTGTCATTGAGAGACAACGGGAGGAATCAGTCCCTCCTGTATCCATGCCTACAGACGCACCTTCGCAATAGAAGGACACAACACCCCCTGCCGCCGAACCAGAAAATGCTGCTCCCGCCCCATCAACCATGGAATCCGAGGACGGTAATGTACCTGAGGATGTCCAACTCAATTCATGCCCTACCGTGAATCTGAGGAGGTTGAATGGATCCGAAGATTTTGCCCAACCGGATTCTCCAAGCACAGCTGCTAGGAAAGAGCGCCTGCGTGCTCTTGGTCTTCAAACTGTCTTCATACAGGATGCAGTTAATGCCCTATACTCAGTCGAGAAAGCTCTTAATTGGATGCACACTTTTGCAGTCGAAGAGATGACTACATTACAGCATGAAGTCTCCCGCGTAGTAGAAGCCTTCACTTTATTGCCAAAAGTCTTCAAGAAAGTACTGAAGATCATGCAAGAGAAACAAGAGCAACTCCTAAGAGAAGAAGCATCCAAAACGTGCATTGCTGAAGCCAAGATCGCAGCTTCTATGATCGAAACCACTTCTCATCTTCGAGCCCACGACAAAAGTATCAAGGATATGTCGCAGGTGCTTTCCACCCTTGTAGAAACAATGACAAACATTGAGACGAAACAGGATGCCGCACTGGAGATCCTAGGACGTCTTTATGACGCCAAAAACGGGGAAGAAGCGGGAGAAGCTGCCAGGAGAATAAGGTTACAGCACGAAAGGGAATTTAACGCTGCTCAAGACAGCATTACCGCTGAATTAAACAAGCTAGCCCCTCCCTCTCAAAGTTTTAAGATTTCAGGCTCCTAACCTGAATTTCATGATCCAAATGTCCCGTGGCAAAACTTAATCCAAAGACCTTCTGAAATTCGTCTGCCGACCAATCGCCATCCAACTGCCGAAGAGGTGAAGCAATGGAGGAAGAATGAAATGATGAGATACTTTGTTAAACTCATTAGGGAATCCGCCATCTTCAAAAGCTATAAGACATTAGCGGAGGCTGCAGACAAATTCACGAAGATGCTAGAAGAAGGAAAACTCCCTCTCCAGCTAGATATGAAATCCAAGCACAGAAGAGGAGATCGGATCACCCATCTAGAAGACTGGATTCTTGCCTTTGACAAATCCTATGAAGGTAGAGCAATATACCTAGATCGAGGGAATGATTCCCTACAGAACTGGTGGCGTGGAACCGAGAATGATCCAGGGAAAAATCCATGGAGACATGCGGACTATAGGAGCTGAAATCCTTGTAATATTGTTTCTTTTTGTAATTTTTCCTTCAAAACAGCAAACCATGAACTCTATTTTTGGAATATCAATAAAAGTGTTTGTTTGTCTTGAAAGATTACAACTCATAATCTACTGTGTTGATGTATGATTACATAAACTTAAATTGTTGAGATAACAATCACAAGTATAAGAAACTTGTTTGAAAATTAAGTTGTACGAACTTGTCTACGAACAGTTTATAATTTCAGGTGTATGCTTAGAATACATTGTAAGATTGTGCCTGCGCGCCAATCATAAGCTTAAGTTGTAAAAATTCTTAGCTGTATCGAACTCGCCTGCGAGCAGTTCATAAATTAGACTAAGTTGCTGAAAGACTGACCATTTGACAAAAGACCAAGAAATCTGCCAGAAGTCATCAAAGAAGATTATTTCATGAAGAAGGTTTTGGCATCATCAAGAAGACTTGAGAGTTTTTAAAGTCTTGGCAAATTGTCAAAAAGGGGGAAATTGTTGGGAAAACAAATACCCTGTATCGAAACAGCCGAGATAATCAATCCCTGTATCGAATAGTGTTGATAAGAGGTTTTGACATATATGCCAATCCTCAATACAGTAAGGAAACTGTATCGAAGAGTTGAAATGTCAACCTATATCGAAAACCTTTCTTGAATCCAGCATATAGTGGAACCTTTCAGTACAACAAAGAAGTCTTATAAAGACCAAGTATGGAAACTATCTCGAATCACCAATACAGTGATCTTCCATACAGCTCTCAACAGTACAAAGAAGGAATCTTCATAAGTCAAGTCCCTTTGAATAAGAAGTATTTAAATACTCAAGGATAAAGTATTTAAATACTGTCAGACAACAGATCTTCAAATCCCGCTAAATCCGGATCGTGCTTTTCATCCCGTTGGAACGGAATCTTGCTCAACGGATTTGTCTCAACGGATATATTTTCCAGAAGACTATATATATATATATATCTCTTCAAGGCACTGAAGATCAGTTACCCAATTGATTGAAATTATCAAAGCTATCAAAGTTATCATCAGAGAAAAACATATCTCCAAAGCTTACTGCAACTCAGATCTAAGAGATATACAGTGCTCATCATCTTGAACAACACTTCATCACTAGAAGCTCATAAAGTCAAAGCTGTTGTTCATACCCTGTTCAATACTTTGAACAAACCTAGATCAGCCCTGTATGGACTGAGTAATCGTTGCTTCTCCAGAACTGTGTGTGAAGGAATTGCATCGAAGAAGACGAATCTTCCGAACTGTGTGTGAAGAAGCAAGTCAAAGCATTAGCTCAAACCAATCTGTGTGAATGGTTGAAGCTAAGATCTTTATATCAATCTGTGTGAACGATATATTGATTGTGTGTTGTTATAATTACGTAGTTGTGTATGTAGTAATTATAATAAACTTTTTACTCTTGTGTGGAGGACCAGTAGACGTAGAGGGGTTTACCTCGAACCACTTAAATATTATGTTATTTAACTTCTGCCTTACTTGTTTTAATTACTGTGATTATTTAAGTATACACTGCACATCAAGTTGTTGTATCCACAACAACTTACTGTATCTAAGACTTCTGCTACGCACTCGGATTTAAAATCAGTACAGCTTGTTGTTTAAACTACTTCCCAAGCTGTATCCAGTATACTTAGTGGCCAACAATAATGGTTGATATCTCAATATTACAGATTTCTATAACTGGAATAAAGTTTATCTTATATACTGTGACAGAGCATCATTTTTTGGGGATGTTGAGGAAGTTAACCGAGTAAGTTTTACATGCGATATAATATACACACGAATTATTTCAATATTATTGAAGAAATTTAATTATTGCCTTTTTATCTTTTTTATTCCATTATATGATCAAGATATGTGATCAAAAAAATAACTTGTGCAATATTTATTTTCAGGAGACCAATCTCACTTATAGAGGCTCAAGGATGTTTAATGCTATAATGGAGGAGGTGCTGGCGAAAGGAATGAACACTGCCGACAATGTATGTCTGTTTTACAATTATATCCCTCAAGAATGTAGTTTAAAAATATTTGATCATGAAATCAACAAATGAAGTCTTTTAACTTATATTAAGTCATTGATTTTATGTGTAGCTTTTATATATAAACTTCCCTTATTTTTCATTACACGATTAGGTAATGCTGATATTCATGTTAAACAGGTTATACCTGCAGGGAGCTCAGCTGGCGCTTTGGCAACAATTTTGCATTGTGATAGCTTTCGCGCACTTGTACCTAATGCTAATAGAGTGAAATGCATTTCTAATTCTGGTTTCTTCCTCTATGCGTAAGCCTCACGAATAATCTAATTAAAGTCCATATATATATATGCTAAAAATGTGTGTGTGTGTGTGTGTGTATTGTGTGAATATTAATATATGTACTGAAAATGTTTCACTTGTATGATATTATATATTTAAAAAAACATTGCTAAAAGTTTATTTTTTGTGACAGCAAAAATTTACCCGGAGCCAAGGAAAGAGAATATTACTTCACCAAAGTGGTTGAATTACATGTAATATCTTCTTACTCCCAACATAACTTAGTTCGTGTTCGTTCCACATGTTCAAGTCCTATGAGCTCTAAACTAGAATTCTATTATCCGGAAAAGCACGATGTAATATCCGACTGTAATTTTTCATTTTTATCTGTCGTTGTATTATTCGGATAATTTGATTATCGTGGATCGTTGCATTCAGTATTATGTGAGGTATTATAGATTTGAGCTTCATATTGTTGTTATTTCATTTCATACTTGATGATTCGATGTTAATTGGAGAGTTGCATTTTTTGAACTTTTTATGTTGGTGTAGCGTACGCCACGTAGCTTAACTAACGTATGCTAAACTTGTGATTTAACGTACGTAATATGTTGTCTATTGCGTACGTCTTCTGCTTCCTAGCCTCCTCAAAGTTTCTTGGTCTAGATGACCAAGTCTTTTATTGATGTGGAAGGGGTCAGTATTTCCCTTCGCCACACCAAGTTTCTCCAGAATCCAACTGAGCTATGTTCCGAACGCCAGCTTGGATTTAAATTTCTTCTCCTCAACAAGCCACTCGGCCTTGTTGACTTCACATACCAATTGCCTGTATATGTAATCCGTCCAGTCAATTAGCTCGTCTTAGATTAGTGCACCCAGCACCATAAACTTAGCTGACGACAGTTGGTCGTAGCTACCGGCCATCCCCATCACTATCTTGTTGGTTATGTCCAACACATAGCGATACTCCCTTTTTATTTCACTTCTCTTGGCAGTTAGCTTCTGCTTCGCCGGTTAGTCGACCGCCTTAATCTTCGGCCAAGTATCGGCTGCGCTCTGCTTAAGGGCTTCAACCGCCACGCCGCGATTTTTCATTCCAAATGCTTTTCCGATTGTCTCCCGCGAGATGTCCACTTGGATTCCGCCGACTGTGCTTCGAATCCCCGATTCAATCACTCGGGCCTCTCGCAATAACAGCCTTCTTAAACAAGTGCTTGGGACTGATATCCAAAAATGGGTAGATCCCATTCATCTTCATCGCGCGAATGAGGTCGAGCACATCGTTGTTCTCCAGATTCGTTTCCAGGAGTCCCTCAAAATCAACGACCAGGGAGAAAATGATCTGGTCCTTGACTGCCTTCAGATTCACGTCTTCAAAGTAGGATTCCATTTATGCAAAATAAGCGATTCCTTAGTGTATTGAGAGTTCGAAGGGATTTCTGCTTTGAAAATTAGGGTTTCGAAAGTTTGGTGAAGGTAAAGTAAAAGGTTTTTTCCGTCCTTAAAAGGAAAATGAAACGACATTTTGTAATTAAATATTCATTTATTTTAATCGGTGGTCCACCTTTTGATGATTTTTTTTAAAATTCAAATTTAGTGATCGGTGGTCCAGATTTTGAGTTTGAAAATGGACGGTTGGATTTTATTTGGTCACAGTGGAGGTCGATTGAACTTGTGATTGCCACGTGTATTTTAAGCATATAGTATTATGCCACTTGTGATCCAAAAAATAATATGATATTATTATACAAATAGCAGATAATAATATAATATTCAGAAGTCGGTTAGGTTTAGAAAACTTAGCTGGTTGACCGTTGACTGTTGACTGCTCTGCATCAGGTGAGTTGACTCCTTTGACTTCTCGCGTGTGGTTTGATCAGCTAGGTTCCTTCGTCTGTCCTTCGTCTTCTTGTCCGCATCAGGTAGGTTTTGATTCATGCGATCAGCTTAGTCCGTCCTTCGTCTGATCTGCTTCAGCTAGATTTTTCCTCTGTACTAGATTCCCAATCTAGTAATCCAAGTTCTCTGCTTAGCTCCGAAAACCGTTCTTCTGGCAAAGGTTTGATGAAGATATCAGCAATTTGGTAGTCTGTGCTAACTCTTTCAACTCTTACTTTGTTAAGCACGTGATCTCTTATGAAGTGATGCTTAACATCAATGTGCTTGGTCCTTGAATGCAATACCGGGTTGTTGGTTATTGCAATAGCACTGTTGTTGTCACACCGGATAGGAACTTCATTGGCAATAATGTTGTAGTCCCTTAGCTGTTGTCTGATCCATAAGATCTGGGCACAACAACTACCTGCAACTAGGTATTCTGACCCTGTGGTGGAGATAGAGTTAGAAACCTACTTCTTGCTAAACCAGGATATCAGTCTGGTTCCTAGGAATTGACATGTTCCACTAGTGCTTTTCCTATTTATTTTGCATCCTGTGAAATCTGCATCTGAATATCCTGATAGCTCGAAGTTATCATCCTTAGGATACCATAGTCCAACATTTACTGTACTTAAGGTATTTGATTATTCTCTTGGCTGCATCTTGGTGAGACTGCTTTGGCTTGGATTGAAATCGTGTGCATACTCCTACGGCATAAGATATATCTGGTCTGCTTGCAGTGAGGTATAGCAATGATCCAATAAGTCCTATGTAGTGGGTTGAATCCACTGATATGCCTCCCTCATCTGCATCTAGGTGAGTACTTGTGCTCATAGGAATTCTTGCTGGTTTGGATGATTCCGTTCCAAATCTTTCGATTAGATCTCGGGTATATTTGGCTTGATTGATGAAAATTCCATTTTCCATCTGTTTGACTTATAATCCAAGAAAGAAGTTAAGCTTTCCCATCATACTCATCTCAAATTCTTCTTGCATGAGATTTGAGAATTTCTCACACAACTCTGGGTTGGTTGAGCTAAATATAATGTCATCCACATATATCTGAACTATTAATATGTGGCCTTCGTGCTACACTCTGAATAGGGTCTTGTCCACTTTCCCTTTGCAGAAACCGTTCTCCTCAAGAAATACATATAAGGTTTCATACCAAGCTCTTGGTGCTTGCTTAAGTCCATATAGAGCTTTCAATAGCTTGTAGACTTTGTCTCCTTTGACAAATCCTGGGGGTTGCTCCACATAGACTTCTTCTTCTAGGATTCCATTAAGAAATGCACTTTTTACATCCATCTAATAGACTTCAAAATCCTTGAATGCAGCATATGCGAGGAATAGTCTGATGGCTTCTAATCTTGCAACTGGTGCATAGGTTTCATCAAATTCTATTCCTTCACACTGTACATATCCTTTAGTAACAAGTATGGCTTTATTCCTAACAACAGCTCCATCTTCGTCGCTTTTGTTTTTGTACACCCATTTGGTGCCAATAACCTTCTTATGATCTGGGCTGTCTGTTAGTTCCCAAACATTGTTCCATTCCATTTGTTCAAGCTCCTCTTGCATGGCATTGATCCAAGAATAGTCTTCCAAAGCTTGTTCTGTTGTCTTGGGTTCTATCTGGGACATGAAACAAGAGAATATTGCTATTCCTGCGGGTAGAGTAGACTGTCTTGTCTTGACTCCATCATTCAGCTTCCCAATGATCTGTTGGATTGGATGGTCTTTGAGCCACTTGGGGATATCTTCTTCTTCAGGGTCTGTTCCCCCTGTAGATTTGCTCTGGTGGATTTCCTCTCTGTCTGCATCAGCTTGGATCTGATCTCCTTGGTCTACTACTGGGTCAGCTACCGTCTTGTCATCTGCAGGTTGGTATCTGGTCTGGTCTGCAGATGAGTCTTTATCAGCTACAGTTTGATCTTCATCAGCAGCAACTGGATCAGGTAGGTTTGGTGATCCTGTCTGATCTGCAGTTGGGTCTTCATCAGCTACAGATGGGTCTTCAGGCTGATCTGCAAATGAGTCCACCATTCCTGTGTCATGTACAATGACTTCTTCGAGGGTTGCTAATTTGAGCTTATCCTGAATTAGCTCTACTTGTATCCTGTACTCAACAGTAGATTCATCAAATACAACATGAGGTGTTTCCTCCACAACTAAGGTTCTTTTGTTAAAGACTCTATATGCCTTGCTTCTTTGTGAATATCCCATAAAGAGACCATCATCAGTTTTAGCATCAAAGGCATTTAGTTGGGTTTTACTGTTGTTGTGGATGAAACACTTACAACTAAAAATATGAAAGTAAGCAACAATAGGTGTTCTGTTATTCCAAACCTCATAGGGAGTTTTGCCATGTCTCCCTACTATCATACTCCTGTTCTGACTATGGAAAGCTGTGTTGATAGCTTCAGCCCAGAACCTTTTGGGCAGGTCTGCTTCTGCAATCATAGACCTGACTGCTTCCTTTAAGGTTCTGTTTCTTCTTTCGGGAACACCATTCTGCTGGGGGGTCCTGGCTGCAGAGAGCTCATGCTGGATTCCATTCTGATCGCTGTAATCAGTGATCGCCTTGTTGAGAAATTCACCTCCTCTATCTGATATGATCTTGATAATTGAGAGGGATTTCTCATTTTGGATCCTTCTCAGCAGCTCAGGTAGCTTGGTCAGGGTTTCACTCTTCTTATACAATAAGATAATCCATGTGTACCTTGAGAAGTCATCCACTACTACTAGAGCATTCTTTCCGCCACTTAGATTCCTCGACTTGATAGGGCCAAATAGATCCATATGAAGTAGATCTAAGATCCTCGATGTGAGAGTTGTAGACTGGACTGGCTTGAATGATGCTCTGGTCTGCTTTCCTTTCTAACACGCACCACAAAGAGCTTCCTTCTTGAATGTTTCCTCTGGAAGTCCTCTGACCAGCTTCTGAGAACTAATCTTGTTGATGGCTTTGAAGTTCAGATGACATAATCTTTTGTGCCACAACCAACCATTCTCAGCTATTGTCTTAGATAGAAAACAGGTATTAGGGGTTCCTGTGTTCCAATCTATCATGTAGACATCTCTCCTTCTGAATCCTTGAAGCTTCACCTCTCCAGATAGGATATCTATCACCATACATTTCCAAATGGTGAAGACTACTAGATTCTTTTTATCGCAAAACTGGCTTATGCTCAGGAGATTAGACTTGAGCCCTTTGACATAGTGAACTTTGGATATAATGATATTTCCGCAGTGCAGCTCTCCAAAGCCCTTTGTTTGTCCTCTAGAGCTATCTCCAAAAGTTACATCAGGACCTCTTTCTTTGGTGTATTTGGACAACATCTTCTTGTTCCCGGTCATGTGCCTCGAGCATCCAGAATCTACAAACCATTCTTCACCTCCAAAGTTTGAGTTTGTGGAGATGTGGTAGTAGTCCTTCTACCTTTTCTGCAATCATACAAGTAGAGATTTAGGTACCCAAATCTGTGTGGGTCCTCTAGGGTTAGATGGTTTCCTGGAGAATTGATTTCTCCTTGGATTGTGAAAATTGTTGTTATTATTACCCTTATAAGGTGTGTAAGGCCTGGGTCTATATCCTTTGTTAAGATTGTATTCCGGATATGCCTCATAATATTGGTAGTGTGGGCCATTTCTAAACCTTGGTTGAGACCATTTATTAAATCTTTGAGGTCTCCACACTTGTTCATTTTGAAAGTTAGGATAACCTTGAGGTTTCCATTTGCCCCTCCCATTTTGAAATCTGTTTTTGGGGAGTTTTTGATAATAATGGGCATGTTGTCTAGACTGCTGCTTCTGCCTTGGCCATTGCCTAGTTGCTTGTCTAGGTGGCTGCCTTATATACCTTGGCTGCAGCCTAGACTTGTGACTTGGCTGTTGCCTATTTTTAAATACAGGTCTGAATATAGGCTCAGCAGACAAGACAATTGTTTCTCCCTTGATGAAAGTGGTTTTAGAACTAGAGGGAGTGTGAGGATCATATCCAAGGCTGATCTGGAATATAGTGGCCTTTTATTAGTACACAGTTCGTCCAGAGTTAGAGATGCCTTCAGGGAGGTTATTTCCTACGCCTGAGTCTTACTTGCCTGAGTCAGTTTAGTAAATTCGGCTTTGACATGAGCAAGTGCAGCTGATTTTTCACTATTCAAAACAGTTAATTGTTTTATCTCAGCTGTAGTGACATTAGCCTGGTTTTTCAAGTTAATTGCAGCCTGGTTTTCAAAATCAGATTTTACTTTATTCAATTCTAGACTGAGTTTTTTAAAATCATTTTTCAGCTGCCTATTCTCATCTTGTAGCTGAGTCTTCTCGGCTGATACAGATAGGTGTGCAGATTTTAGTGTCTCAAAATCCTTAAGTAGCTGATTTACAGATTCGTGCAAGTCCATATCTTGTGACATGGCTGAACTATTATTTGAATTAGAGGGTTTTGATGTTACCTATTCATCAACTAGGTTGGCCATCAGGCAATCATACTCTTCATCATCATCAGAGAAGAATCCACTGCTTGACTCCACACGCTCTTGATCTTCTCCGATGAGGGCCTTCCTTCAGTCTTCTTTTCTGCTCACCTCCTTTTTGCTCTCGTCCTTCTTAAGATCAGGACAGTCGATTTGAATGTGTCCTGTTTTATGAAAGTTGTAGCACTCCACCTTCCAGCTTCCGCCTTTTTGGTTTCTTCTGGGATTCTCCTTATAATTCTTTTTATATTTGGAGTAATTCTTCCTGAAGTTGCTAAACCTTTGCATGATGAACGCCATCTCTTCCTTGAAATCGAGTAGATTTGGAGGTTTAACTTCAGATAAGCTTTTGGCGGGAGACTCGGCTGCAAACGCTTTTCCCTTCTTCGTAGGCTCGTTTGATGAAGAACTTGGGAGTTCGAATTCATAAGCCTTCAGGTCAGAGAATAGTTCTTGAATCTTGATTTTATTTAGGTCTTTGGATTCCCTCATGGCTACCGCCTTCATATTCCACTCTGGGTTGAGTGATCTCAGAAACTTCAGTGCTATCTCCCTATTGCTATAGGATTTTCCCAGAGAATTGATCTCGTTGATGATCTCTGTGAACCTTGTGTCCACCTGGTCTATGGATTCTCCGGTCTTCATCTTGAAGTTGTCAAACTTCTAGGTAGTGATTGACAACTTGTTTTCTTTTATTAGCTCGGTACCTTCGCACATCACAACAAGGGTATCCCAAATATCCTTGGCATTTTTGCAATTTTTAATCTTGACCATTGTTGATTTGTCAAGGGTTTGGTATAGCACATCTCTGGCATGATTGTCTAGGTTGGTCAGCTTTCTTTCTTCTGGGGTCAGCTCCGTCCTCTTCTTTGGGATCTTTTCAGGCTTCCCAGCTGCAATCTCCTCAGGAGTGTTGTCCTTCTCGAATATGAACGGGCCGTCCTCTATGATACACCACATGTCATCATGGATTGAAGATAAGTGTGCCTGCATCCTTATCTTCCAAAGATCATACTCTTCAACTGAAAACACAGGTAATCTAGAGTGCATGTGTTGCATGTGTTCCATTTTACAATGAGAGTTTAAAAAATATATATCCTCGATATATGGATCTGGTTCGTGAAATGAATGAACCAATTTCTCTGATACCACTTGTAGGTCACAAGTCGTCCAGGAATAACTCTAGAGGGGGGGTGAATAGACTTATTGAAACTCTTAAACTCTTTTTCACGAAGAGTGAGTTTATCAACTGATAGATATGCAGAAATCAGCTGATGACGAAATCAAGACTAAGCAATGGAACAGTAATGAATGAATGCAACAGTTAAGTATGATGCTGAAAACAGCAAAACACGCAGGCAATTTATAGTGGTCTCAGAGGTGGGGTAATCCTCTACTAATCCACTTTCTTCAAACCAGTTGGAGATGAATCCACTATAATTCTCAACCAGTGATAAATATTACAGTGATTCTACTACTTAGCTACAACAACTTCCAACCAGTGGAAATCACGTCGTTGCAACTCCTCTTGGACTGCCTAGCACCACTTGATTCTTCAAATCCTTGGATGCCTATCAGTCTCGCAACTTCAACCAGTGAAATACCCCGAACTCAGGTTTTAAGACAAGAGTGTTTGTCTTCTCCAACTAAGAGCTTTCTTCAAGATAAGAACTTTGAGTACTGCTCTTTTCACTATGTTATGTGTTTGCTTTGATTGCTTTGATAACTTTGATCGCTTGAGAGTTTTGTTCGCATCGTACTGCTCATCTTCAAATCTTCGGATATATATAGGTGTCGATCCTTGAGCATTCTTCATAGCCGTTGCAAATCCTGTAACAAATCCGTCCGTTGGAGAAATAGACTTCTTTGTTTATTTTTCTGAACTTTGCAAGGCTGGATTCCCATATTTTAATCCATCTATCGACCGTTGTGAACACTTTGCATGTGAGGCGCCGAATCTTTTGAATACAATAAGATTAAAGTCTTCAGTGGTAGGTCTGGATGAATTATTTAATTTATATCCTTTGCGGGAATCTCTCCAATTTGTCTCTTCACGCTTGCATGTGACTTTCCGTAATATTTGACTATTCAACGCATGCTGAAGTGGACTTGGAGTACTTCGATGATCTCTTATAAGTCAAGTTGGCTGATGTACAGTCAAGTTTGGACTTCTCTGATGGTGACTGTTTGAGACTCGCCTGATCAGATGACTTGTCTGAAGTCACTTGACTGCAGTCTGGTCAAACATCTCTGATGAATTTCTGTTGACCAGAACTTCTCTGACTTGGCTCGGCTGAACTTCTCTGATGTACTTAGCTGTACCTTTGTACTTAGCCGATTTGAGCCTAACTTATTTGGCCTATAGAAGATACTCATTTGGTTCTTCTTTACATTTTGCCAAGTATTTAACTTAACATAATTTGGCCTATGGAAGATACTCATTTGGTTCTTCCTTATATTTTTTCCAAGTAATAAACATTTGAATTACAATAATGACATCATCAAAATCTAACAATTATTCCCAACACTTGTAAGGACAATGATAAAGTTGAGAACAATTCTAGCAATAGAGTTGAAGATGAAGCAACAAGTTCAAAATATGTGGATGTAGATCCAAAGTAACGTAAGCGATCGAGATCTAATCTGAAAGATGTAGAGCTAAGACGTGGTAGTAGGGTTAGGACACCAAAGACATTTGGACTTGACTACATAGCATTCATGTTGGATGAAGAACCAACATCGATCAAAGTAGCTTATGCTAAACCAGACGGGTTGCTCTGGAAAGAAGATGTTTAGAGTGAAATTGACTCGATTTTACAAAACTAAACTTGGGTTTTGGTTGATTTAACTGAAGGTTGCAAGTCCTTAGGATGCAAATGGATCCTTAAAAGAAAGTACAAGGCTGATGGGTCAATTGATAAGTATAAAGCTCGTTTATTAGTCAAAGGTTTCAAGCAGAAGGAAGAGTATGATTTTTTCGATACCTATTTATCTATAACGAGGATTACATCTATTCGAGTGCTTCTCGCGATTGCTGCTTTGCACGATCTTGAGATTCATCAAATGGATATTAAGACTACTTTTCTGAATGGTGATCTAGATGAAGAGATCTATATGGAACAACCTGAAGGGTTTGTAGTACCTGGACAAGAGAAAAAGGTCTGCAAACTGGTTAAGCCTCTATATGGATTGAAACAAACTCCACTACAGTGACACTTGAAATTTGATAATGTAATGTTATCAAATTGTTTTAAAATAAACGAGTGTGATAAATGTGTTTATATTAAGAACACTAATAACGGCTATGTTATTGTGTGTCTTTATATATATGAGATGTTAATCATGGGTAGTAATATACAAGTGACTAACGACACTAAGAACATGTTAAAAAGAAATTTTGACACGAAAGACATGGGGCTAGCCGATGTGATTCTTGGAATGAAAATTTTGAGAAAATCTGATGAAATCATCTTGACCCAATCTCATTATGCCGAGAAAGTTCTCAAGAAGTTTAATGCTTTTGATAGCTTGCCGGCTAAAACCCCAATAGAGTTATATGTTCACTTGAGCAAAAATCGAGGGGAGCCCGTTACACAAGAAGAATATGCACGAGTCATTGGGTGTTTAATGTATCTTACAAATTGCACTCGACCCGACTTAGCTTGTGCTGTGAACAAATTAAGTGTTACACGAGCAATCCAAGCAAAGAGCATTGAAAAGCTCTTGTTAGAGTTTTGAGGTAATTAAAGTATACTCAAAACCTTAGATTACACTTTTCGAGATACCCCTCGGTACTTGAAGGGTACTGTGATGTGAATTGTATACCCGATACGAAAAGTTCATATTCTACAAGTGGTTATGTGTTTACTATTGGGGGTGGAGCTGTCTCGTGGAAGTCCGCGAAACAAACATGTATAGCCCGATCCATCATGGAATCAGAATTCATAGCTTTGGACAAAGCTGGTGAAGAAGCCGAGTGGCTCAGAAACTTTCTAGAAGATATTCCATGTTGGTCAAAGCCAGTGCCTGTAGTGATGATACACTGCGATAGCCAAGCTGCTATTGGTAGGGCAAGAAGTAACGTGTATAATAGAAAGTCTCGACATACCCGTCGACGCCATAATACCCTGTGACATTTGATCAAAAATGGGGTTATCTCTATTGACTATGTGAGGTCATTGCATAATCTAGCAGATCCGCTAACCAAAGGGTTAAACCATGATCAAATGAATAAATTACTAGAGGGAATGGATTTAAAATCCACAAATTTTGAATTATCATAGTGGTAACCCAACCAAGATGACTAGAGATCCCAAGAATTTGGTTCAATGGGAAAACTAAGCTATGAGAGTTCGTGTGAAACACTCATCTAAGTTTATTCTCTATAGAGCAATTGAGTGTTGAAAGCTTGCATAGTGGTGAGGTTAAGTCTATGACTTTTAATGATTTCTAAAAACCTCGAGGAGGTGGAGTATGACAATATACTCGGTAAAGAATCACCTATATAAGTGAGAAGTGAGGACCGCTTCATGAAATATACTTATGAATCCAAAGGAGTGTCCAAGGCCCTCAAAGGACACAAAACGTGAGAACGGATGAGGTTGAGGTGTTCAAGTGTTAGCACCATTGTCTCGGTGCACGCTGTGGGGGAATAGTTCAAAGCATGATGCCACTAATCCGTCTGTGTACCCGATGGTGTTAACTATAGAAGGTTCAAAGCCACGGACTATCTATCCTTATACTTTAACGCCTCTTGAGGACTGAGCTTGTGTCTGTACATTGCATTTGGCTATTTTCACTCATGCGGGGGATTGTTGGAATCGTTAATGATTTAAATTTTATTTTGTAAAATTAAATATCATAGGATCGATCTAAGTTCCGAGTAGATGATCATAAAAAAAACTATAATGAGGTTCGAAGTATAAAAAAAAAAAACTAGCCTTTGAGCCAAACCTCACATTCTGAGGTTCGAAATTTTCGAGCCGAGTCGAACCTAAGGCTCCTTCCCGTCGGTCCTCTCCCCTCCCGTCTGCACCACCAATATTTTAGGTGTAGATCCGCCACTGTATATATAGTCTTATTAGAGTGAAACAAATGGGGAAAGCATCAGGACAAACAGCAACCAAAATGCAAAATACACCACCACCTATAGCTAATATGAAATAGAATACCACTCTACTACTAATGCTATAATAAAACAGACGGGAGTTGGTGGTCCAATGGTAGGACACCTGCACTTAAGATACTCCTTTGGGAGAGGTCTTGAGTTCAAACCCCACCAAGGAGGTGAAAGAGGAGATTTTTTCTCTTTATGATCCTCTAGCTCTCTGGGGCTAGCTCGAGCGACCGCTAATCAATGTTTAATCTCGCGTCAAGCGGTTGTGTGGGAATTTTTTCTTGCTGGGAATCCGAAGGTGCCAGTGGCTGTTCTCCCGAGAACTGTGCTGGGAACCTAAGGCGCTGTTAATCAGTTAAGGCTTCTCCTTATGCGCAGAAGTGTACAGAAAAGGCATTGGGAACTCTGGAATTGCTCGAGCAACTCGCGATTTATTTCTCTCAATGGGTTAGGAGTGGGTTGTTTGAGGGAATAGGATTAGTCCGGCTAAACTGTGATCACCTACTAATAAAAAAAATATAATAAACAGACGCAATAACTCGACCTCATTTTAAGGGTTCGAACTTCGAAGGGCATCCTCAGAAAATATATTTAGAAGGCTAAAATAAATAAATGTAAGAGTTAATTACATAAATCGTCTTTGTGGTTTGTCGGGTTTCACAGGTTTAGTCCCTATACTTTTTTCAGCGGATCATGTCCTTGTGATTTTTGATCCATTACGGATTTAGTCCTTGTGGTCTGTCGGGTTTCACAGATTTAGTCCCTATACTTTTCTTCAAGTGGGTCATGTCCTTGTGGTTTTTGATCTGTTACGGGTTTAGTTCTTTGAACAATAATTCTGTTAGTTGATCGTTAATTTGAAGGGTATTTTTGTCTTTTCATATATTATTATTATTATGATTATTTGAGTACGTTGTAATTAACTTTTTATTTTATGATTATGATTATTATTATTATGATTATTATTATTATTAATAATAAAATTTTATTTATTATTATTATTTGAGTACATTGTAATTAGCTCTTTATTTTGTTTTTTTTTATTTTTTTTGTTTTTCATTACTTTTTTTATCATCTTTGTAAACTTTTTTATCTTTTTTTTTTTTTAATTTTTGATTTTTTCAAGTTCGATTTTTATATTATATTGGTTTGATTTCAATTTCTTTTTCAGCATTTTTTCAATTTTAATTTATAAATAAAAATAACCAAAAAAGAATTCAAAATAAAACGGATTTGATGAAAGAGAACCGAAACTAAAAAAAGAAAAATAAAAAAAATATAAAAATAATTAAAAAAATGATAGAAAAGTAATAAAAATACAAAAAAGCAAAAATAAATAAAATAAAGAGTTAATTACAAAATACTCAATAATAATAAAATAAAGAGTTATAATAATAATAATAATGAAATAAAGAGTTAGAAAATACGCAAACTAGTATGATTGATTTTGTACTTAGTCGTGCGTACACCTACTCATATATTTAGTAGAATAAACGTAATGTAGGTTTTACTTTTCCATAACAAAAAGATGAAGACAGCGGAAGGAAAAGGGAAAAGGGAAAAGGGAAAGGGGAAAGAAATCTGGCGAATTTTGGTTGCCCGTTGCTTGAACCAAAACGTGAACCAAGACGAGGTTTGTGGATTTACGAATTGATGATATTGTTTTTCCTTAATTATTTCTCTTTTACGAGATCGCGTGAGTTAATTGTTTCGAATAGTATAAAAAATTGTGAACTAGAAATTTGTTATGCGACTGCAGAGGATTTTTTGTTGAAAATATTAATGATTTGTTTCTGTTTTTAAATATTGACCTAGAAATTTGTTATATGCGCTTTAGATGCAGATGAGGATGATGATGATAAATTTTTTGTGATAAAATAATAATTTTTTTTTTTTTTGGGTTGTTTTGTATTTGGTAGGAATGGCTGGGTTTGCTGTTGTTAGTAGAGATGATAGTGTGGGTAAGTATCTTTTATCAGTTATATGTCCAGTAGAACTGACTGTATCTGAAAATCTCAACGTTAATGCCTTTAAAAAGGATGATATAGTTATTGGTGGTAGTTGTGGCGGGTGGTTGTATTTCCATGTTGATAATGGCTGCGACAGTTTCATTTGTAACTTAAAAACTAAGAAAATCAAAATTTTTTCTCGGCCCAATTTCTTACCCCCTCCAAATGAGGGCTCTTTGTAATATAATGGTCGGGGTATGATGCTAAATCTGGAGACTTCAAGGTGATAAGACAATATGTTCAACATTACATGGGTAAATTTAATAAAACATATGGAGAAAATGAATATCTTGGTAGCAAGTTTCACACTGAGTTGTATTGGTCGAAAGATGATCAGTGGAAGGAGATTAATGAACCTGTTGGTTTGATTTGCGCTAGTGTTGATGTTTTTGTTGGGGAGACTGGGAGTTGTTATTGGAAAGCAATCGTTGACCCCTTCTTTCGAGAGAGAGAAGACTGCCTTGAGAGCTGCTCGGTTACTGACTCATGGGCTCCTCATGTTGTGTCATTTGATTTTGCTACTGATAGCTTCAAACTCTTCCCTTTACCAGCAACAACTAGGAGCGGCGCGCCACCTTTACATCTGAGGGTGGTGTCAAATGAGCAAGGATGCACTACACTTCATAGGGTTGCTAGGTCGTCGCCCAGAAGCGGCGTGCCACCTCGAAGTATGGGTGTGGTGTCAAATGTGTAAGAATCCTTGCAGCGTGGACGGGGACAGACAGAGAAGTTAGTTCATGCGGCTAGTAAGGGTAGTAAGGTGCGGTTTGGAACTTGGAACGTTGGCTCTTTGACAGGGAGATTAGCAGAAGTGGGGGAGGTTATGAAAAGGAGGAGGATTCACATAATGTGTTTACAAGAGTCTAAGTGGGTTGGCGAGAAGGCAAGAGTGTTAGCTCCTTGGGGTTACAAGCTTTGGTACTCTGGAAAGGTTAGAAGTAGAAATGGGGTGGGTATCGTCATTGATAAAGAATTCATTGATGATGTGGTGGAGTGTCAAGAAAGAGCGATAGAATAATGAGTATTAAGCTTGTGATAGGGGATGAGTTTCTAACTATCATAAGTGCTTATGCACCACAAGTAGGATTGGATGCATCGATCAAACAAGAATTTTGGGAAGATTTGGAAGAGGTTGTCGAACGAATTCCTATGGGTGAGAAATTGATCATTGGTGGTGACCTCAATGGGCATGTCTGTGTTAGCAGAGATGGCTTTGAGAGCATTCATGGTGGCTTTGGTTTGGGGGATAGGAATGAAGCAGGAAATGGTATATTGGATTTCGCATTAGCTCATGACTTGGGTATTATGAACACTTGGTTCGAGAAAAGGGACTCTCATTTGGTGACATATAGAAATGGAGGTAATGCAAGTCAGATTGATTTCTTTTTAGTAAGGAATGTTTGGAGGAAAAGTTGTACTAATTGCAAGGTGATACCCGGTGAGAGTGCTGCAACGCAACATAGGGTTGTGGTGCTTGACTTTCGAGGTAAGAGGCACTTAAGAAAGAGTAGACCACAAGTTGACCCTCGAATTAAGTGGTGGAAGCTCCAAGGGGAGAGTCGACATACTTTTGTGGCTAAGATTGCTGATAGTGGTATTTGGTCTGATTGCACGGAGATGGATATAGATTCGATGTGGATCTTGTTGGAGCATAACATAAAAGAAGTTGCAAAAGAAGTCTTGGGAGAATCTAAAGGAAACAAACCATCAAGTAAGAACACATCTTGGTGGAATGATGATGTAAAACCCTAAAATTCTAAAACCTAAATTCCGTATAATTTTGAAATTTCACCTAAACTTTGAAATATTATAATTATTGTCCTAAACTTATGATTATACATTTAAATTAATACTAAACTAGATATGAATTAAAATAAAATAAAAGGGTACAAGATTTTAACACTTCTATAATTAAATTGACCATACTTGAAGATGTTTCATGCCAAATCCAAATTACTAGCTTCAATCTCGGCTCATCATTATATCTATAACCGAATACATTGAATTCCCAATTAACACAATTAAGGGAGTTTTCAATACTTGCCATATTTGCCACACAATCCTTACCATACGTTTTCTTTCAATCAAGGATAAAAGGAAAACGTTTTCTTTGACCCCTTCATTCCTCATCATACGTATTCTCAAGAAACAAAACACATACACACTTTTCTCTCTCAAAAATCCATCATCGATTGTTGTTGCTGCTGTGTTGATCGAACAAGGAGGGTTGCTGCGGGAAATTGTTGCTGTGGTTCGTGATTTGTGGGTGAAGGGTTTGTAAATCGTGGGGTGTTCTATTGTTCTTGTTCTTTCCTGTTTCGAGTCATCTAAGGTACACCCATATCGTTTTCTCTTTGCCACTCTTAATCATACGACCTGAACAATGATCTAAAACAAATCTTAATCATGCTTACTGTGTCCTTATTGCTGATTGAATCGTTACATTTGAAACTATAAGAAATCGCCACATGAAATCATACAAAAATAATAGAGAGATACGCCACTTTGTAATTGTTTTGTGTCGTGTATTTGGGACTGTTTTGGTGTCGTTTGTTTCCAGCCTTGTTGAATATATTACAACACTAGACAAGCCCTAAGAATCTGTCAAAATTAATCATTAATGAGATGTTAAAAGTGAAAACCCTAGAAATTTATTAGGTCGGATTAGGGTTTAAAGTGTAAGGTTTGTTGTGATTTTATGAAGTTTCGCAGGCAGAATTTTGATCGGTTGTGCGGCGTACAAAATAATGATACCAACATAGTTTTCTCGAGTTTATTGAGTCTAAAATCAAGTTCATGATGTGTAATTTATGCATGTCAAATTTCATAGTGTTTTGAGGTCGAAGGGTACTCTTTGAATTTTACAAGTTAAGTGTGCAAACTGTCAAACTAAGTCCAAATATCACCTGGAATGGGGGATTTTTCATTGGCCGACCATAAGGTCTTAAGAGCTATAAATTAGTATAGTGGATATCCGGCTTGTTAGTTTACTGGAATTTTTGGGAAATTTTGTGAATTTTCAAAATCGACCGTCTATTCGAATTATATGTTGAGACGTATTTAGAAGATCACATAAAAGGTATTGGATGTTTCGATATGTAAATCAACTCATGTTTGATCCGATTTCGTGTTATATGTGTGTCGTGTGAATGATCATCAAAAGTCGGAAACATGTGTGTTGATATATTAATGAAAACCAGTCTTGTGATATATATAGGTCTCGTGTAAGTAAAACATGTTAAAAGGGTCTAAAACAGCTTTCATAAGACGGTTTCGAAAAGCCGATTATGTGTGCATTGTAGCTCGAGTTTCATAAGGATTTAATTCGTAATTTTGCATAAAAACTTAGTTTAATGTCTTATTTAAGTTTTCCAATTGATTTGAAGGGAATTGGAGTTGTATTGGTCATGCTTTTGAATTTTACGGGATCATATGTCAAAATCGAGTTTTAAGAATTTAAATGCACCGTTTCACGATTTTTCATTTGAAAACTATAAGGAGTTTTGACTTGAAAATTTACAGGAGTTATATATCACATGTTTTCTAAGCTCTGGAATTTTTGTGGATTTTTCCAAAGCGTTTTGATATGCCTTTGTAATGAATAACTTCTGGGTGTTTCAGCAGTTTACTTTCTGGATAGTCTTGTAAAGAATGATTTTTATTGTGTACTTGTATTAATGAATAAAATCTGAGAAAATTCCAGTAGACTCCTAAGACATATATGATTCAGTGTTAATTTTTATGAATTTTTACTTTGACATCTGGTGTGGTATTAAAGATCATAAAATGAAGGTTAAAACATAGTAAAACCAGAAATTGTTAGAAGATTAAGATTATTGTGATTTTAATACCATTTAATATACTTGAAACCTAAAATGCATTTGAACATTAATTATAATACAATCGGTCATATGTTAACCTAATTCCAAATAACGAAATTCTAATCACATTAATAAATGGTGTTAAGTAATTAAGAAACCGTTATGATATTATGAGCTAATAAGCATAAAATAAACCTAATTTGTGTAGATTCGCTGAAGGAGTAAACTCTAATCTTTATATCTTCTGACGTCTTTTGCATTTTGCGGTTGGAGGTACGGATATTCTTGATACCCCTTCTCTTTACCATTGTATCGGTGTTCGTTTGTTTCGTTATTCGTACAGATATTCTTGAACCTTTGATATGATAAATTTGATATGAACCTTTGATATGAACTTTCATATGATATGCCATTTGAACCCTTCAGTTTGATACCCGAGCCAAGTTCGTTTCCTAGCCATGAAGGTAACATGGCCGTGTCATTGATGCACCAATGGCATGACTCTAGTGTGGTTGAGTGATGTTCCACACCGTCCCATTTGATAATTATATTTATTATGGCCAATATGATTTGTTCGGGGGCGTATGGATGCATCCTAGGTTCGGTTCGTATTTGATTGGATATGACATGATTATGATATGATATGTTCGGTGTTTGATGCTTGTGTGCAATACACGTCTTTCACATGTTCGGGAGTTAGCTACTCCATGGTTACTATGATATTTGATTTGTTTTATGTTCGGGCTCGTGGTAGATTACTGACTTTTCCTTACTTTTGATATCCATTCATTTATACTTCATGCCTTTCCCAATGCACCGTACTTTATATGTTCGTTCCTTATCGTTTGGTTTTGTTTATATATATCTGTTCACTGGGCTTTTTAAGCTCAGCCGCATTTTCCTTTTCCTGCGGCAGGTATCTAAGCTAGGAGCTGGGGTTGCTTTGGGGTTGAGAGTTGAGCTTGCGGAGACTTTACCCTAGTCATCTTAGATTTATTTTGCTATTGTTAGGACATTGTTTAGACTTGGATGATTTGTTATTCATCCCTTTGGAGTATTTCTCTTCGTTGAACTTATGTTTTGGTTTAAGTCATTTCGACTTAACTCCTTTTGATTATTTATGTTTAAGACTTCCGCTTGCGTTTATTTATTTGTATGTTCTGATTTGCCACTATAATGTGATACTTCTACCCTTGTCGGGTTGGGGTATTACAGATGAAGTTAAGCAAGCGATAAAGACCAAACGTGAATGTTATAAGGTATTGGGTAAATGCTCGAGCGATGATAATTATGAGAAGTATAAGAAAGCTCGAACAAAAGCTAAAAAGGCAGTGAGAAACGCCCGATCAAAGGTCAATCAAGAATTATATGCAAGATTAGATACAAAAGAAGGGGAAAAAGATATCTATAAACTTGCTCGAATGAGAGAGAAGAAGAAGACGCGAGATATTGGAAAAGTTAAATGTGTAAAAGATACTGACCAAAAAGTTTTGGTTCAAGATAAAGCGATAAAAGAGAGATGGAGGTCACATTTTGATACCCTATTCAATGGCCATCAAGAACAAGATATTGATAATTTAAACATCCCCTCAAGTATGGTTAACCGAGAGTTTAAGCGGAGAATTCAAAAGGGTGAAGTGACAATTGCATTGAAGAAGATGGGGTCAAAGAAAGCAGAAGGACCAGATGGTATACCTATTAAAGTTTGGAGGTGTTTGGGGGAGAGAGGGATCGAATGGGTAACTATGCTTTTCAATAAGATTTGGAGAAGCAATAAGATGCCATCAGCATGTAGGAAAAGTATTCTCGTCCCTTTATATAAGAACAAAGGTGATGTTCAAGATTGTTCTAATTATCGCGGAATTAAACTAATGAGTCATACCATGAAGTTGTGGGAACGAGTGATTGAACAAAGAATCAAAAAATGTGTGAAGATAACAGAAAATCAGTTTGGATTTATGCCTGGAAGATCGACCATGGAAGCAATTTATCTTATCCTGCAGTTGACGGAACATTATCGAGATAAAAAGAAAGATCTACATATGGTTTTTATTGATTTAGAGAAGGCATATGATAAAGTAACAAGAGAAGTACTTTGGTGGGCCTTAGCAAAGAAGGGTGTATCGCGAAAATATATTGACATTATAAAAGACATGTATGAGGGAGCTAGTACAAGTGTACGTACTAATGTTGGGAGGACAGAAGAATTCCCTATTGCGATTGGGGTTCATCAAGGATCTGCTCTTAGTCCTTTTCTCTTTGTCATAGTCATGGACGAATTGACAAGAGAAATTCAAAATGACGTTCCATGGTGTATGATGTTCTCAGATGATATTGTGTTGATTGATGAAACGAAGGTTGGAGTGCAACAGAAATTGGAACTTTGGAGGGATACTTTGGAAGCTCGAGGCTTTAGGCTGAGCAGAAGTAAGACTGAATATATGGAGTGTAGGTTTAGCGAAAACAGTGATAGAGAGGCGGGGATGATCACATTTGATGGAAAAGTTGTTCATGGATCCACTTTCTTTCGGTATCTTGGATATATTATCCAAAAGGATGGAGAGCTAGATGGCGATGTGGCTCACAGAATAAAGGCCGGGTGGTTGAAGTGGAAGAGTGCCACAGGGGTTTTATGTGATCCTGACATGCCTCATAGATTAAAGGGTAAATTTACCGCACGGCAATTAAGCCTGCGCTGTTATATGACTCCGAGTGTTGGGTTGTAAAACAGTGTCACGTTTAAAAGATGAATGTGGCGGAGATGCGTATGCTACGATAGATGTGTGGTCATACAAAAAAGGATCGGCTCAGAAATGAGGTGATTAGAGAGAAGGTAAGAGTTGCGGCTATAGAAGACAAGATAATGGAGAATCGATTATGATGGTTTGATCATGTGAGAATAAGACCTGTTGATGCCCCAGTGAGGAGGCTAGAAAGTTGGGGAACAAGTAATGTTGTGAAAGGTATAGGAAGACCCAAGAAAACTTGGATAAAGATGATTGAAAATGATATGCGATTTCTTGGAATTGGAGAAAGTATGGCGATAGAGAGGCAAATGTGGCGGGAAAGAATACGGATGGTGGATGGAATCTGATTCTTTCTTTTTCTGTATTTTTATTCATATTTTCTTTTATTCCATGTTATCTGTTAATTTATTTTTCAGGATTTTTCATTTTTTTTAACATTCATTCTCTTTTTTTTATTTGCTTTTTTCTCTACTTTTTTCTCTACTTATTTTCCCTCTTTTTCTCCTTTTATGTTATTTATGTAACGATCATTGACGGTTTCAAAATTTAATTCATGTTACCCGACCCCAAATCATTTGGGACTAAGGCTTAGATGTTGTTGTTGTTAATGCTAATCACATGTACCACAACAATGGCTGTTGAAATGGACTTGGCTAGCTGTTGTTAGAGGCGCAATTCTCTCTCTATCTCCATCTAATGCCTTTGGATCGAAATAATGTTTTATTATTTCATTCTTGTATAATTTTGTTTCTTATCCTGCACCCTGAATGTCTCTGGCTGGATAGATCAGAATCGACTCCCAATAGCACTAGGGATGGAATACAAGAGTTGCTACTCCCGTCCAATAGCACTTGAGCACATTTATATTGAAGCGAAGGTTGTAACCTAAATCCTTTTCCCATTTTTCTGCTGGTTTTAATCCATGTATATGCATGCTTTAAAAAGTATTATTATTATTATTATTATTATTATTATTATTATTATTTTTATAAAAAAACAAATTTTATTAGATGAATAACATTTTGCAAGAAATTAGTGGGAAGCTGAGATACTATCTGGGACCCCACTCCTTTTGCAATAACAAAACGAACTCGAGTAAAAATATGAGCAGCAGCACGCCTCCCAACATCCTAAGATGCTGAAATTTTCTGAACCCGTTTTAGTAATGCAATAGCACCCGTCTCTAACTCCCCCAGCAAAGAGAATGAGAAGGGTAAGAAACCATATCCCCGCGCCTCACACAAGTCCTCGTACTTGGCACATTTACGCCGAGCAGCATCAATCACAATTCGTCCAGGCGCATAGTCAGCCATAGCATACTGGGTTAAGGCGGGGGGGAACCAGTCAAATTCACACACATCCCGGCCCCTGTCCCAGGAATATAACAACAAATCCGCTGGATGAAGGGGCTTGTCATGCCCGTCGATCAAACCAACATCCACCTCCTTAGCCGCCGAAATACCAGATCGAAAACAGATATCCAAAAGCGTGTCACGAACCAGGTTGTGGCGATGCTTAACCCCAACAGTACCAGAGCAGGACACGGCATGATCGTCGAAGACGTCGCCATGAAAGACCCGACAACAGGCTGAGCACGGCCGAGATACCGAAAACAGGGGAATACCCAGCCGATAGCTCAGAACGCAGCGATAAGTCCGCCCATTCATCGTCTGTCCTAATCTAGAAATAGGAACCGCACGAAGCCAATCAGAAGTGTGTCCACCTTGTTGGGACTTCCATAATGCAACCTGTCGAGTGGTTAAAGAGTAGTCGGATTCAGCGATAGCGGCCACCTTCGCGAAATATATATCTGCCAATTTCTTCATAAGTTTGGGGGCAGCGATCTCACTCGGACGGCGCAGGATATCCAAACCCGTAGTCCTAGTAAACACTCTCACAGCAGCATCAAAACAAGCTCTCGGGGCAACAATCCCAGAAGGATGAAGGAGCTTAGCCTGCAATGCATCAGACTGCAGGCGGGACGCAAGAAAGGCAAAATGAAGAACATCAGCAGCAACATAAACACCAAGCCCCCCAAAAGAGAAGGGGAAAGTAGCGAGCCGCCACTGCCAATCACCAAAGCCAGGCCCGGTCGCGGTGACAATACGTTCCAAGCTAGAACGAAGTGCCGCATCAAAAGACAACTGGGCCGTCCCAAAAACCAGAGGGGGACAGGTACGCAGAGCAAAGTAGAGCTTAGAAATACCAGTACAAGCACGAAGAAGCAGCAACTCGCACTGAGGGTCACCAATCCTAGCAACGTAGTCCATAAGCTCTACGGTCCGGGTTACTCTCTTCAACACAAGCGCGCTGCCGAAAGTAGGACACATACTGACCGGTCCACCCAGGACCTTGACACCTCCGACGGGCCGAGCAATAGTAGGGGGAAGATACCAGGAAGCCGACTCCGGGGATCCTCCGTAGGCCAAAAAACCTCAGTTTTATCAACATTAAGGTGAAGACCCGATTGAGGTCCAACTTCCATAATCAGCTCCAGGACCTTCCCCACGACCAAAGTATCACCAAAAATAGTGCCATCATCCAGGTACCAAGCCTGTAAACACAAATCAAAGGAGTCTCGAATTGAACACACCAAGGGATGCAAAACTAAGGCAAACAACAAAGGGTCCAAGGGGTCTCCTTGCTGAACCCCCTGAGAAGACAAAAGACTATGCTCCCCGTAATACAACCGGGCAACAACAGAATAACAAAAGTCAACCCAACGGGAGAGAACAGGGCAATGACGACGAACTTCACGTAACATAGCCCCACGGTCGACCATGTTAAAGGCGTTCTGGAAGTCAACCAACAACATGGAAAGGCCCACATCATTGCCGCGCTCCTCAACAAACCGGTTCAAGGCATACAGAATAGCCTCTCCTCCACCGGACACACCGACACCAAACTGAAGACCATCAAAATAACCACACGACGACGGCCCAACTAAAACAGCACCAATCTTAGAGACAAGACGCCTCCAAACAGTGCCCGCAGCAATAGGACGAATACCACCACCTGGTTTAACAAGCGGGGTGAGAGGAGCACTAGCAATGTACTCACCCAGGACCTGCGGACACCGACCCTCAAGAAAAATATTAACCACCTGAGAGATAGAGGTGATCAAAACATGAGAAAGAGTGACAGCAGCCCCACTGAAACAATCCAAGAGATGCTGAGCACGAAAACCATCCCGCCCACAAGAGGTGCCGCGCGGAAAACTCCTAATCATGTCCAAAACAACAGCCGCCGAAACAACAAGAGGATGATCAGGGGGCAAAGACGACAAGACGGGGGATGGAGCAAGTGGATGCTTATCTCGTAAAGCCTCCAAAGTATCATCACAGTATTATTATTATTATTATTATTATTATTATTATTATTATTATTATTATTATTATTATTATTATTATTATTTCGAAACCCAAAAAAGGAAAGTATTTGTATTATTTCGATAAACATTATTTTAAGGAAAAGTGTTATTGAGCTAATAGTTAGATTTTAGTATAAAAAGATATTGTTATTGAAGGTATAAGATTTGTTATATTCATCTTAAAAGTAGTATGGGTACCAATTTTTACAATTAACTTAAAAATGTTTAACTTTTCAAGGGAATGTATTGTCATTTGCATAAAATATAAATGGATGGGTAGGGTAATGTTACGACACTATTGTTTTTACATGTCGCAAAACAGTTGGATTGATTAGCGATAAACATTGTTTTTACATTTGAAAAGTAATTTAATGCTTGGTTGGGGGTATCGGGGGTAGGGAATGGGAAAGGCAATGAATAAACATGTCTGGTTAGAACTAAGGAATGCAATGATTGCTTAGTAGTGGGTAATGGGGCATTGCTCAGTAAATTGGGAGGAAAGATAATGATTACCCATCACCACCACCACCACTAGCCGCCACCACCACCACCACCACCACCACCACCAGCCACCACCACCACCACCACCAGGGAGGTTAATGTGTTTCTTAAACCAAGCACTATCAAAGATAATGATAATCTCCATTCCATTCCTTTATATTCCATTGTATTCCCTTTACCTTTGCTATTCCCATTACCCTCTTTGAACCAAGCACACCCTCAGTATTATGCACACGATTGCTCCATGTAAATGTTCATACATTTATCACAACACAACTTGCCATCCTCACCACAAACAACCCAACCCCACCTAATTAATCACCCCAGCCCACCCGCTTTGGCTGCAACCCATACACCCAACCCCACCAAACACCACCCGGCCCAAAACCCAATTCAGCCCACAGTGCCGAGACCGATCGCTCCAATCCACCATCTCCAAGCAGCGCTGATTCAGGCAGCACCGGTGGCAGCCGAACCAATCGGCCGATCCAGCAACACTCAAGATCCCGCCGGCCCAGCTCGACTGAAATCATACGCCCAGATGGTCAACAATTCATCCGGCTCGGCACACCAGCCCGACTTAGTCCCGGGTCGACAGTTAAAAGTTTCAATTTCGACGGAGCTAAGGTTAGTCCTTTTGGTACTCTTTCCTCCGTAAATGAGAAGACGCGTGTTACTTTCTCTTCTTCTGATATGATTACCCTTCCTGCTTCGTGGGAACACACTTTAATTCTTAAATTCTCGCATGCTATTCCCTCCCCTCGAGATGTGTCTACGGGTTTGAATGATATGAAACTGAGGGGTAAATTTAGTTGGAGTTGACTGAATTATTGTCATGTAGCAGTTAGGTTTGATAATGATGAGGATTTTAGACGCATTTGGTTAGGTTCCACTTGGAATTTTTCTGGATGTCCTGCCCGTGTTTTTAAGTGGTCACCTAGTTTTTCGGTTAGGACAGAGACTTCTATCTGCCCGGTTTGTATTAGACTTCCGGGTCTGCCTTTGCATTTATTTCATCCACGTGCATTATACACGATTGCCAAGGCTGTTGGCAATCCCATTTTAGTTGACGCCCCTACGACTACACATTCACGACTCTCAGTCGCCCGTGTGTGCGTCGAGATTGACCTTTTGGCACCCAGAGTGCCTGAGATCGAGGTTGAGTTTGGCGACCAGGTTATTACGCAGCGTATCATTTACGAGAGAGTTCCTCTATATTGCTCTCTCTGTTCTCACGTGGGGCACGAGCCGTCGAGTTGCTACATAGTTGGCAACAAAGAACGGCCTCCACCGCCCCAGCTTAAGAAACCTCATACTGCCCCTTCTCGCCAGCAGAAGACGCAGCCGGCCCCTCCTAAAGCCACTAAGGCTAGTACTTCCCTGGCTGCCCCTAAGGGCAAGGAGCCTGCCGTTTGGCAGGTAGTTGCCAAAAAAGGGCCCAAGGAGACGGGATTGATTCCCAAGGGCGCAGTTGCTACTGGCCAGCACTCATACTTTGCATCTTTGGACTCCTCTGCTAGAGAGGAGGAGGATTTAGTTGGCACTGACGATATCATTAGTGTGGGTGATAAAGATAGTGTGGCGGGTAGCGATTACATTGGTCACGAGATTCATGACGATCATGTTTTTGAGGATGACACAGAGTCCTCTACTGTTCCCCACTCTTCTAGACTCTTTGAGTCTACCTCCCCCGCCATGACGGTTACGGCCGCAGCGATGATCAGATCGTCGTTGTGCTCGAGACCTTGGCCATGGTGGTTGTCGAGCCTCCCCCCTCCCCCTTCCTCTTTTCCCAGGTTAAGAGACGTCTGATGTCTATTACTGCTGCCCCTGGTGTTACGACTAGGGGCAAAGCTGCTTCTGACTCCTCGATTTCCACACGAGGAAGAGCAGCTTCTCGCGGACCCTATTCCTCCTCCAAGGGGCGATCTTTATCTCCTTCGAAAGGGGGAACACCTGCCCGACAGGATACACCTCGGAGATGGGGGCGCTCCAGTCAGCGTCCTAGGTCTTCGTCAGAGTTGGTGGGTTAGTCTATGTCGATACCCATTCTTACATGGAACGCTCGTGGTCTAGCGAACACCGGAGCACAAGAGCATATTCGACATCTCCACCGTGTTCATAGATTTTCTTTTATTGGCATTTTAGAACCCATGGGTTCCAATGCTAATTTTGATTTTTATATTCGTTCTTTAGGTTTTGCGTCGGGATTTTATAATCGGTCTAACAAAATTTGGTTCTTTTCTCCCCCCATTTTCAGCACCAGGTTTTGTTAGATACTGATCAGGTCTTTCATCTTTCTATTTCTTCTCCTCTTCTTCCCCAGTCGATTTATGCCACTTATGTCTATGCCAGCACTAACCGTGTTGGTCGCTACGCCCTTTGGGACACCCTCCATGAGATTGCTTTGGAAGTAGAGGGGTTGCCGTAGTTTGTTAACAGTGACTTCAACATCTTCTTGCACTCACATGAACGCGAGGGTAGTACCACAGACCGTTCTCCAGATATTTTGGACTTCGCACAGGCTATTGCTGACTGTGAGTTGATTGACGCCGGCTGCGAGGGCGATATTTTCACTTGGGAGCGCAATTGTTTGAGGGAAAGGCTAGATCGTGCTTTGTTTAATGAAGCATGGTCGAACGTGTTTGCAGTTTCTACTGTCACTCACCTGCCTGGACTTCAGTCTGACCATGCGCCCCTTCTTATCCAGTGTTGCTTCTCCGCGACTCGTCCCAAGTCGTCATTCCGTTTCCAGAGTATGTGGATCCGGCATCACACATTCCTGGACACTGTTAGGGAGGTCTGGCTTACCCGACTGGATTATTTGGCATGTGTAACCTACAGGCCAAACTCCTCAAGGTTAAGCGTAGACTGAAGTAGTGGAACTGGTCCGTTTTTGGTAATCTTCATACGAAGTTGGATGAGGCCTTAAGGGCTGCCGACGAGGCCGAGCGGCGATATGATTCGGATCCTACTCCGGAGAATAGAACCGCTATGCACCGTTTTCGTGCTGAGTACCATCTTCGTCTCTCTATGGAGGATGATTTCTGGAAACAGAAGGCCGCAGTTCGTTGGGTAACTGAAGGCGAGCGCAACACCTGGTTTTTCCAGGGTTTTGCGAAGCAGAAGCGCTGTCAGTCGCATATTCACAGCATTGAGGATGGTGGTACGACGATCGCTATAGAGTCGGACATCCGATCATCCGCTTTGAATTTCTTTAGGACTCTGCTTACATCCGCTGGTGATGTTCTCGTCCCCCCGGATGACACTTGTTTTCCCTCTATCCCCTCTTCCTTTGATTCTGATAGTTTGTGTGTCCCACCCTCTCTCCAGGAGATTCGTGCTGCGGTATTTGATATCGATCCTCACAGCGCTTCTGGGCCTGACAGGTTCTCGTCTGTATTTTTTCAGCATTGTTGGGAGATTGTATCTTCCGACGTGGAGGGGGCTGTGCTCGAGTTCTTTGATGGCCATCCCATGCCTCCGGCTTTCACGGCGACTACGGTAGTCTTGATCCCGAAGAAGCCTGTTCCGAGCGGTTGGTCAGATTACCGGCCTATTAGTCTGTGTAATGTGACCAATAAGATTATCACGAAAATCCTTAACGCTCGGCTTGCTCCTCTCCTCCCTCTTATTATATCTTCGAACCAGAGTGGATTTGTTCACGGGCGGGTTATTACTGATAATATCCTTCTGGCCCAAGAACTTATTCACGACCTCCACATCGCGGACATTCATGGTGTCCCGAACCTCGCGCTGAAGCTTGATATGGCTAAGACGTATGACAGGGTACACTGGCAGTTTTTACGTGAGGTCCTGGTGAGGATGGGATTCCCGGCTAGATGGATTATGTACATCCATCATTGCGTCGAGAGTTGCACGTTCTCCATCCTGGTGAACGGCTGATTCGGCAAACTATTTTGCCTCGGTAGGGGTTTGCGTCAGGGCGACCCTATTTCTCCATCCCTTTTCGTGCTTGCCGCTGATTATCTATCGCGCTGCTTGGATCGATTCATTTGGGACTATCCTTTGATGAGGTATAGGACGGGCTGACGGCCTTTCCCTGTCTCGCATTTATCCTATGCCGATGACATCATTATATTCACACGGGCTGTGGATGATGGTCTTGCTGACTTTATGCGCCTCCTGGATCACTACTCTACGGCTTCTGGCCAGATGGTTAGTATCCAGAAGAGCACTTTTAGTCTCGCTCCCAAGCATGCGCCTCGTTGGCATCAGAGAGTTCATGATCTTACTGGTTTTCGCCAGGGCGATCTCCCCATCACCTATCTAGGTGTGCCCCTTTACAAGGCTTTATGAGACGAGAGCTCTTTGCTGGGGTGAAGCAACGGATGTTGGATAGGATCTCTGGTTGGTCCCATCGCCACCTTACTTTTGGGGGACGTTTGGCTCTTATTAAGAGCACTCTCTGTATGATTCCTCTTCACCTGCTTCAGGTTTTGGACCCTCCACAGTACATCATCCAGGAGCTCGAGCAGATCATTGCGAGATACTTCTGGGGTGCTGTTGGTCCGAAGAGGAAGACGCACTGGGTCAGTTTGCGGTAGATTTGTCGTCCGGTCTCCGAGGGGGGGCTCGTGATTCGGAGCCTTTCAGATATGGTGAGGGCTTTTAGCTATAAGCTCTGGTGGCGCCTTCGCGCGGGCACGTCTTTGTGGGTGAAGTTTATGCTCCGCGGAAACTGCTTTCGGGGCCTTTGTACGCCTATGCGTACTGCTCTTAAAGCTCATGCCAGCCACCCTTGGCGCCGTCTGTAGGTCACAAGTCGTCCAGGAACAAGTCTAGAGGGGGGGGAGGGTGAATAGACTTGTTGAAACTCTTAAACTCTTTTTCTCAAAGAGTGAGTGTCTTCAGCCGATAGGTAAACAGATGACTTGGAGTCGTTTGTTTTTAATATGTGCGGAAGTCAGCTGATGACGAATATAAAGCAACTAATGAAACACTTAACAATGAATGCAACAGTTAAAATATGATACTATAAAACAGTAAAGAACGCAGGCAATTATAGTGGTCTCAGAGGTGGGGTAATTCTCTACTAATCCACTTTTCTCCAAACCAGTTGGAGATGAATTCACTATAATTCTCAACCAGTGATAAATATTACAGTGATTCAACAAAACTACAACAGCTTCCAACCAGTGGAAATTCGTGCCGTTGTACCACACTAGACTGCCTTGCACCTCTTGATCCTCGATCCTCGGATGTCTTTACAGTCTCTAACTTCAACCAGTGAAGTACCCCGAACTCAGGATTATAGACAAGAGTTTTTGTCTTCTCCAACTAAGAGCTTCTTCAAGTATGAACTTTTAGAACCGCTCTTTTCACGATGCTGTATTTCGCTTTTTGATAGCTTGAATGCTTTGATCGCTTGAAAGTATGTTCGCACCGGTATATTGTTGTATATGCTCAGCTTCAAATCTTCGGATATATATAGGTCACGATCTCTGAGCTTTTTCTTCATAGCCGTTGCAAATCTTTTCAACAAATCCGTCTATTGGAAAGGTAGACTTCATTGTTTTTTTTCTGAACGTTGCAAGGCTGGATTCCCATATTTTAATCTATCTTCCGACCGTTGTGAAGACTTCTGCATGTGATGTGCCGAATCTTTTGAATATAAAACGATTAAAGTCTTCAAGGTGGGTCTGGATAGCTTTTTTAATTCATATCTTTTGCGGGAATCACTCCAATTTGTCTCTTCACGTTGCATGTGACTTTCCGTAATACTTGACTTTTCAACGCATGCTGACGTGGACGTGGAGTACTTGGCTGATCTCGACTAGGCTGATGTGCGATTAACATCTCCGATCTGGTCCTCTCTCGATGTTCCTTTGTTTGGGACTTATCGATCAGGTGACTTGTCCGAGGTACCTTGGCTGCGATGCAGTCAAACATCCCCGATAATTTTTGTTGACGTAACTACTCTGACTTGACTCGGCTGATCCTCTCTGATGGACTTAGCTGTACTTTAGTACTTAGCCGATTTTTAGCCTAACTTATTTTTGGCCTATAGAAGATACTCATTTGGTTCTTCTTTACATTTTGCCAAGTTTTATACTTAACATATTTGGCCTATGGAAGATACTCATTTGGTTCTTCCTTACATTTTTGCCAAGTAATAAACATTTGACTTTATGCTGATGACATCATCAAAATCTAACAAGTATTCCTAACAAATTCCCCCTATTTTGATAATGGCAAAACTTTAAACAAGTAATCAAATGATCAAGTCTGCACTTGAGTGCAAGACACAAAATCAAAATCAGTCTTGTTTTGAGACAACTAGGAGTTGTCATTCAAATGACTGTTATATATTAATTTTCTGTTGATTACAAGTACATGGCTTGAATAAAATAAATGCAGAAAAATTAATCAATTATAAAAATTACAATTACATCCAAGAACTATCTGCCCCTTCCTCTGCGAACCGTTTGCTTGGGAGGTCTAAATAGTTTTGCACCGATTGGTCTATTATTGATGGGTGCAAGACCATATTTCCTCCTTATGACTAGGGCAGCAAAGTCTTGGTCTTCTTTTGAAGAGAACTTGTGCTCTTCACATAGCTTTCTAATTTCTCCTTGAAGCTCTAGCTCGTCAAGCTCATTATCCAAACGGGTCGGCGCTTCCACTGCTCTGAATGGAGGAATCATAGGATAAGCTTGCCATTTGGCTGCATATTTAAGCATTATCTTCCACAGAGTAGTCCATCTAGCATCCATGTAGTTGATGAATGACTGTTGGGGCGAGCATTCTTTATCATCGAGTATCTCCCAGAGGTAGAAATGCTCTATGAATTGTTTCTTGGCATTCCCCCAATTGTTCATGAATTCTGTTGGTAAGAATTCTTCAACATGCCACAGCTGTTTGCCTTCCCATTCGAATCTTTGCTCTTCTTTCTCTCTTGTTCTTCTCTTCTTCTCCACAGACTGCTTCTCCACAAACTGCTCTTCAGGTTGGCTGGGGCCAGATATCTCCTTTCTTTTCAGACTTGATGGCCCTCCTTTAATTTGAAGAATATCTTGCCTCTTCTTTGTTCTCAGCTCTGACCTTATTTCTTCTTGATCATTTCCTTCCCCCTGAATTCTATCTTCCCCCTTTTTGCCAGCATCAACTAAGGTAGTCAATTGCTGCTCTATTCTGCTCATCTAGTCAGACATGCCAAATGGCATTCTGTTGTTGGTAGGGGGAGGAGGCGGAGGTACTTCTCTCTGCAGCAAAGTGTCAATCTTTGCATTGATGGTTTGGAGGTCAGGGGTGACCTGAGATGCCAGCAGCTCTCCAATGGTATCTTTCACTATCTGCCTGATCAGCTCAGTCACTGCAGGTGAGAACTGAGCTGGTGGAGAGTGCTCGCCTGAGCCTTCTGCAATTGAACCATCAGACTGCAGGCTCCTATCTGCAGCTGGTACTCCAGATGGGGTCTTTTCTGGGGTCCCTGATCTGGAGTCCTCAGCCAATTCTGCATCTAGGCTGGTATACTGGGCAGGCGCCCCAGTCCTATCTGCAGCCTCTTGTATTGGCTCTTGCTCCGGCTCCCTTTCTCCTTCCTTCTCTTGCTCTTTCTCATGCTCTTCCTCCTTTTCTTCTTCAATATTTTCTTTTTCTTTTTCTTCATCTTTTTCTTTCTCTTTTTCAGCTCCTTGGTCTCCTCCTTCATCTTTATCATCATCCTCATCATCATTATTGTCATCATCTTTCCCATCTTTTTCTCCTTCATCCTCATCATCCTTTTCACCTTCATCATTATCCTCCTCTCCTTCATCATGTTCTACTTCTTCTCCTTCCTCTTCTTCTTCTTCTTCATTCAACTCTTCTGTTTTCTCAACTTCCTCAGAATGTTTTTCAACTAAAATCTTTTCTTCTTTTCTTCTCTCTTCCTGCTCTTCTTCTTCATCGTCTAAAACAACAACCTCTTCATCTCCATCTACCTCTTCAATCCTAATTTCTCTATCATCTTCCTCCTCATCCTCTTGTCCAAATGAACCATCAAAAATACTAAGCATAATGGAATGGATGAACTAGTCCTTGTTGGTTTTAAAATGAGTCATGAACCAATTATCCTGGAGGATCAATATTAAGTCTGATTCTTTACAAAAATGAATCAGTACCTCCTCTGTGGCTTGGGGATATTCCCAACCACTAGTTTCAATGTAAGACTGAAGATTTGTAAATGTCAAAGATTTGAAAAACTTCCACTCTTCGAAAATATTGACAAAAGAGTGTTTTAAAGCTTGTGGTTTAACAACCTGTAATTGTTCGATGGATAGATTGAAAACATTATTTTCCAGTAGGTTAAAGATATAATTGGCTTCAGGGATTGAAATGATTAGACCTGCTTCTTCTTCCTCTGGAATGTAAGCTGGGGTGAGGACAACCACAATCTGAGTCTCGAGGGTGCCTGGGGCAGGCTGGTCTTCCAGGTGAGTAGGTGACCTGGCTGTAGGGCTGGCATGATGATCTGACTGCTCTTCCTCACTAAACTGCAGTCGCCTGGGCCTCTTGGGAGAGGGTTCTGGGGATGACTGTATGATGGAAGGTCCTTCAGGGGCTGGTCCCCTTCTCTTAAATCGGATAGCTATGGGAGTGTTATCTGACTCAGAGTCTGACTCGACTGCAGTTGGGTTGTCGGCTGCAGGTCGGTCCGACTCGCTTGACGAATAATATCTCGGGTAGGTCCTTGTGTCAGGCAGCTCCTTCAACATCTGAGCTGCTCTCCTTGTGCCTCCCAATTTTCTCAACGTTTCTTGGTCCAGATGACCAAGTCTTTTGTTGGGGTGGAAGGGGTCAGTGCTTCCCTTCGCTATACCTGTCTTTTCCAACAACCAACTCAGCTGCGTTCCAAACGCCAGCTTGGTTTTAAATTTCTTTTCATCAGAAAGCCATTCGGCTTTGTTGACTTCTCGAACGAGTTGCCTAAATATGTAATCCGCCCAATCAATTTCCTCATCTTGAATTAGTGCTCCCAGCACCATGAACTTCGCCGATGACAGTTGGTCGTAACTGTCGGCCATCCCCATGATGATTTTGTTGGTTATGTCCACCGCAAAACGATAAACCTTTTTTAATTTCACTCCTTTTAGCAGTGAGTTTCAGCTTTTCCGGCAGATTCTCCACCTTGATCTTCTTCCAGGTTTCGGCAGCTGACTGTTTGAGAGCTTCGACAGCTATACCGCGATGTTTCATACCAAACACTGTGCGAATCGACTCACGCGATATGTCGACTTGTCTTCCGCCAACTGTGCTCCGAATTCCATCCTGAATCAAATAGGCTTCGCAGTAGAACACGATAACATCTTCCTTGTACAAATGTTGAGGGTTGATGTCCAGGAATGGGTAGATCCCATTAAGCTTCATCGTGCGGATTAGGTCAAGCACGTCGTAATTCTCCAGATTTGCTTCCAATAAGCCTTCGAAATCGACGACCAGGGAGAAGATAATCTGGTCCTTGACCGCCTTCAGGTTGACGCCTTCGAAGTACGATTCCATTTCTGCAAATAAAGGTTTTTTAGTGTATTTGGAGTTCAAGAATTTTTTTTTTGCTTTGTAAATTTTTGCTCTGTAGATCTAGGGTAAGCGTAAAAGGTAAAGTGAAGAGGTTTCTTTCCTTATAAAGAAGATGAAAAGATGTATGGATTAAATTATTATATATTGAAACGGTGGTACGCCTTTTGAGATTCTTTTAAATTTCAAATTCGAATCGGTGGTCCATTTTAAAATTTGACGGTTTGTTTTGATTGGCCACCGTAGAGGTCGATTTAATAAGCGATTGCCACGTGTATTTAAAATGCCACTTGTGAATCGAACATTAATATATTTAAATGCCATTTGTGAACCAAACTTAATATAATATTATTATACATATGGCAGATAATAATTAAATATTCAGAGGTCGGTTGAGTTTAGAAAACTTAGCTGGTCTGACTTGTTGACTGTTGACCGCTCTGCATCAGGTGAGTTGACTTCATGGACTTCTCGCCTGAGATTCTGATCAGCTAGGTTCCTTTGTCCGTCCTTTGTCTTCTTGCCTGCATTAGCTAGGATCTGATTCTTCAGCTTGCTTTTGTACTAAATTCCCAATCTAGTAATCCAAGATCTCTGCTCAGCTCCAAAAACCTTTCTTCTGGCAAGGGTTTGGTAAAGATGTCAGCTATTTGGTAGTCTGTGCTGACTCTTTCAACTCTAACCCTTTTGTTAAGCACATGGTCTCTGATGAAGTGGTGCTTAACATCAATGTGCTTCGTCCTCGAATGCAAAACCGGATTGTTGGTTATTGCAATAGCACTATTGTTGTCACACCAGATAGGAACTTCATTGGCAATGATATTATAATCCCTTAGCTGTTGTCTGATCCATAAAATCTGTGCACAACAACTACCTGCAGCTAGGTATTCTGACTCTGTGGTGGAGATAGAGTTAGAAACCTGCTTCTTTCTAAACCAGGATATCAGTCTGGTTCCTAGGAATTGGCACGTTCCACTAGTGCTTTTCCTATTGATTTTACAACCTGCGAAATCTGCATCTGAATATCCTGACAGCTCGAAGTTATCATCCTTGGGATACCATAGTCCAACATTGATTGTAGACATAAGGTATTTTATTATCCTCTTGGCTGCATCTAGGTGTGATTGCTTCGGCTTGGACTGGAATCGTGCACAAACTCCTACGGTATAGGATATGTCAGGCACCTTGCGGTGAAGTGCAGTGATCCAATGAGTCCTCTGTAGTGAGTTGAGTCCACTGATATGCCTGCCTCGTCTGCATCCAGGTGAGTACTTGTGCTCATAGGAATTCTTGCTGGCTTGGCTGATTCCATTCCATATCTCTTGATCAGATCTTTGGTATACTTAGTTTGGTTGATGAAAATTCCTTTTTCCATCTGCTTAACTTGTAGTCCGAGAAAGAAGTTAAGCTTTCCCATCATACTCATCTCAAATTCTCCTTGCATGAGGTTGGAGAATTTCTCGCATAACTCTGGATTGGTTGAACCGAATATGATGCCATCCCCATATATCTGGACTATTAATATGTGGCCTTCGTGCTCCACTCTGAATAGGGTCTTGTCCACCTTCCCTTTGCAAAAACCATTCTTCTCAAGAAACACAGACAATGTTTCATACCACGCTATTGGTGCTTGCTTAAGTCCATAGAGAGCCTTCAACAGCTTGTAGACTTTGTCTCCTTTGACAAAACCTGGAGGTTGCTCTACATAAACTTCTTCTTCTAGGATGCCATTTAGAAAAGCACTCTTTACATCCATTTGATAGACTTCAAAATCTTTGAATGCAACATATGCGAGGAATAGTCTGATGGCCTCTAATCTTGCAACGGGTGCATAGGTTTCATCAAAATCTATTCCTTCACACTGTGCATAACCTTTTGCTACAAGTCTGGCCTTATTTCTAACAACAGCTCCGTCGTCATCACTCTTGTTTTTGTACACCCATTTGGTGCCAATAACCTTCTTGTGATCAGGTCTGTCTGTTAGTTTCCAAAATTTGTTTCTTTCCATCTGCTCCAGTTCCTCTTGTATGGCATTTATCCAAGAATAATCTTCCAAAGCTTGTTCTATTGTTTTAGGTTCTATCCGTGACATAAAGCATGAGAACATAGCCATTCCTGCGGGTAGAGTTGACTGTCTCGTCTTAACTCCATCGATCGACTTCAGATAATTTCTTTGGATTGGGTGGTCTTTGAGCCATTTGGGGATATCGTCTTCTTAAGGTCTGTTCCCCTGTTGGATTGCTCTGGTGGATTTACGCATCGGTGGGTTACGATGCCAATCTGGATCGGCTACCGTCTTGTCATCTGCAGCTTGGGTCCGATCTGCAGATGAGTCTTTATCGGCCTCTGGTGGGTCTTCATCGGCAAGCTGGATCGAGATAGGTTTGGTGATCTGTCGATCTGCGATTGGGTCTTGGCGGCTCTGATTGGATCTTGGTGAGTCTGCAGGTGAGTCCACCATTCCAGTGTCATGTACAATGACTTCTTCAAGAGTTGCTGTTTTGAACTTGTTCTCAATTAGCTCAACTTGCTTCATGTACTCAACGGTAGATTCATCAAAAACAACATGGGGTGTTTCTTCCACAACTAAGGTTCTTTTGTTAAATACTCTATATGCCTTGCTTCTTTGTGAGTATCCCATAAAGAGACCGTCATCAGTTTTAGCATCAAAGGCATTTAGTTGTGTTTTACCGTTGTTGTGGATGAAACACTTACAACCAAAAACGTGAAAGTAAGCAACAGTAGGAGTTCTATTATTCCAAACCTCATAGGGAGTTTTGCCATGTCTCCCTACTATCATACTCCTGTTCTGAGTATGGCAAGCTGTGTTGATGACTTGACCCTGAACCTCTTGGGCCGGTCCGCTTCGCAATCATGGACCTTCTGCTTCCTTCGAGTTCTGTTTCTTCTTTCGGCAACGCCATTCTGTGGGAGTCTCGGGCAGAGAGCTCATCTTTGGATCCCATTCGATCATGTCGATTATCGCTTTGTTGAGAAACTCTCCTCCTCTATCTGATCTGATCTTGATGATGGAAAGGGATTTCTCATTCTGGATCCTTCTCAGCAGCTCAGGTAGCTTGGTCAAGGTTTCACTTTTCTTATACAAGAAGATAATCCAAGTGTACCTTGAATAATCATCTACTATAACAAGTGCATGCTTTCGGCCGCTCAAAGTCCTTGGCTTGATAGGACCAAATAGATCTATGTGGAGTAGATCTAAGATCCTTGTTGTGAGAGTTGTAGGCTGGACTGGCTTGAATGATGCTCTGGTCTGCTTTCCTTTCTGACATGCATCACAAAGCGCTTCCTTCTTGAATGCTTCATTTGGATGTCCTCTGACCAGCTTCTGAGAACTAATCTTATTGATGGCTTTGAAGTTCAGGTGACATAATCTTTTGTGCCACAGCCATCCGTTCTCAGCTACTGTCTTGGATAGAAAACAGGAGTTAGGTGTTCCTGTGTTCCAATCTATCATGTAGACATCTCTCCTTCTGAAACCTTGGAGCTTCACTTCTCCAGACAGGATATCTATCACCATGCATTTCCAGATGGTTAAGACTACTAGGTTCTTCTCGTCGCAAAACTGGCTTATGCTCAGGAGGTTGTACTTGAGCTCTTTGACATAATGAACTTTGGATATCACAATATTTCCTCGATGCAGCTCTCCAAAGCCTTTTGTTTGTCCTCTAGAGCTATCTCCAAAGGTTACATCAGGACCTCTTTCTTTGGTGTATTTGGACAGCATCTTCTTGTTCCCGTTCATGTGCCTCGAGCATCCAGAATCTACAAACCATTCTTCACCTCCAAAGTTTGAATTTGTGGAGATGTGGTTGTAGTCCTTCCACCTTTTCTGCAATCAGACAAGCAGAGATTTAGGTACCCAAATCTGTGTGGGTCCTTTGGGGTTAGCTGGTTTCCTGGAGAATTGATTTCTCCTTGGATTGTGAAAGTTGTTATTATTATAACCCTCATAAGGTGTGTAAGGTCGAGGTCTGAATCTCCTGTTGGGATTGTGTACCAAATATTCCTCAAAATATTGATAGTGTGGGCCATTTCTAAATCTTGGCTGAGACCATTTATTAAACCTTTGAGGTCTCCACACTTGTTCATTTTGGAAATTGGGATAACCTTGAGGTTTCCATCTGCCCCTCCCATTTTGAAATCTGTTTTTGGGGAGTTGTTGATAATAGTGGGCATGTTATGCAGTTCTGCTTACGCACAGGCCTTTGCCTAGTCGCTGTCTAGGTGGTGCCTTGTGTTACATTGCGGCTAGACATGTGACTTGGCTGTTGCCTATTTTTAAATATCGGTTTATACGTAGGCTCAGCAGTCGAGACAATTGTTTCTCCCTTGATAAACTTTCTTTTAGAGCTAGAGGGAGTGTGAGGATCATATCCAAGGCCTGATTTGGAATATAATGACCTTTTATTGGTACACAATTCTTCCAGAGTTGAAGACGCCTTCAGGGAGGTTATTTCCTGCGCCTGAGTCTTATTTACCTGAGTTAGCTTAGTAAATTCGGCTTTGACATGAGCAAGTGCAGCTGATTTTTCTTTAAGTAAAACAATTAATCGATTTATCTCAGCTGTATTAAAATTAGCCTGGTTTTTAAAGTCAGCTGCAGTTATTTCAACCTTATTCAGTTCTAGGCTGAGTTTTTCAAAATCATTTTTCAGCTGCCTATTCTTATCTTGCAGCTGAGTCTTCTCGGCTGATACAGTTTGGTGTGCAGATTTGAGTGTTTCAAAATCTTTAAATAGCTGATTTACAGATTCGTGCAGATTCATATCTTGTGACATGGCTGAACTATTATTTGAACCAGAGGGTTTAGATGTTATCTCTTCATCAGCTAGGTTGGCCATCAGGCAGTCATATTCTTCATCATCATCAAAAAAGAATCCGCTGCTTGATTCTACATGCTCCTGGTCTTCTCCGATGAGGGCCTTCCTTCTGTCTTCTTTTCTGCCCACCTCCTTCTTGCTCTCGTCCTTCTTGAGATTAGGACAGTCCATTTGGATGTGTCCTGTCTTGTGACAATTGTAGCACTCCACCTTCCAGCTCCCAGCTTTCTGATTTCTCCTGGGATTCTCCTTATAATTTTTCTTGTATTTGGAGTAGTTCTTTCTAAAGTTGCTGAACCTTTGCATTATAAACGCCATTTCTTCTTCAAAATCTAATGGATTTGGAGGCTTTACATCAGATAGGCTCTTGGCGGGGACTCATTGCAAATGCTATTCCCTTCTCTGCGAGGCTCGATTGAGGATGAACTTGGAAGCTCGAACTCATAAGCCTTGGATCGAGAACGACTCTTGAATTTTTATTTTATTCAGGTCCTTGGATTCTCTCATGGCCACAGCCTTCATGCTCCATTCAGGGTTGAGAGATCTGAGAACCTTCAGTGCCATTTCCCTGTTGCCATAGGTTTTGCCGAGGGAGGTGATCTCATTGATAATCTCAGTGAACCTTGTGTCCACTTGGTCTATGGATTCGCCATTCTTCATTTTGAAGTTGTCAAATTTTTGAATAGCAATTGACAACTTGTTTTCCTTGATCAGCTCCGTTCCGTCACACATTAAGGCTAATGTGTCCCAGATTTCTTTGGCATTCTTACAATTCTTGATCTTGACCATGGTGGATTTGTCAAGAGTTTGATATAACACATCTCTGGCCCGGTTATCAAGATTGGCCAGCTTTCTTTCTTCGGGAGTCAGCTCTGTCCTCTTCTTTGGAATCTTCTCTGGCTTCCCTGCTGCAATTTCCTCTGCTGTGTTGTCCTTCTCGAAGATGAATGGACCATCCTCTATGATGCACCACATGTCATCATGGATCGAAGATAAGTGTGCCTGCATCCTTATCTTCCAAAGATCATACTCGTCAACTGAAAACACAGGGAGTCTAGAATGCATGTGTTCCATTATAAAATGAGAGTAAAGATATATCTCTGATATAGATCTGGTTCGTGAATTAAATGAATCAACCTCTCCGATACCACTTGTAGGTCACAAGTCGTCCAGGAACAAGTCTAGAGGGGGGGTGAATAGACTTGTTGAAACTCTTAAACTCTTTTTCTCAAAGAGTGAGTTTCTTCAGCCGATAGGTAAACAAATGACTTGGAGTGGTTTGTTTTTAATATGTGCGGAAGTCAGCTGATGACGAATATAAAGCAACTAATGAAACACTTAACAATGAATGCAGCAGTTAAAATATGATGCTATAAAACAGTAAAGAACGCAGGCAATTATAGTAGTCTCAGAGGTGGGGTAATCCTCTACTAATCCACTTTTCTCCAAACCAGTTGGAGATGAATTCACTATAATTCTCAACCAATGATAAATATTACAGTGATTCAACAAAACTACAACAGCTTCCAACCAGTGGAAATTCGTGCCGTTGTACCACACTAGACTGCCTGGCACCTCTTGATCCTCGATCCTCGGATGTCTTCTGATCTCTAACTTCAACTTGATGAAGTACCCCGAACTCAGGATTATAGACAAGAGTTTTTGTCTTCTCCAACTAAGAGCTTCTTCAAGTATGAACTTTTAGAACCGCTCTTTTCACGATGCTGTATTTCGCTTTTTGGTAGCTTGAATGCTTTGATCGCTTGAAAGTATGTTCGCACCGGTATGTTGTTGTATATGCTCAGCTTCAAATCTTCGGATATATATAGGTCACGATCTCTGAGCTTTTTCTTCATAGCCTTTGCAAATCTTTTCAACAAATCCGTCTGTTGGAGAGGTAGACTTCATTGTTTTCTTTCTGAACGTTGCAAGGCTGGATTCCCATATTTTAATCTATCATCCGACCGTTGTGAAGACTTCTGCATGTGATGCGCCGAATCTTTTGAATATAAAACGATTAAAGTCTTCAAGGTGGGTCTGGATAGTTTTTTTAATTCATATCTTTTGCGGGAATCACTCCAATTTGTCTCTTCACATTGCATGTGACTTTCCGTAATACTTGACTTTTCAACGCATGCTGACGTGGACTTGGAGTACTTGGCTGATCTCGACTAGGCTGATGTGCAGTTAACATCTCTGCAGTCTGGTCCTCTTTGATGTTCACTGTTTGGGACTTATCTGATCAGGTGACTTGTCTGAGGTACCTTGGCTGCAGTCTGGTCAAACATCCCTGATAATTTTTGTTGACCAGAACTACTCTGACTTGACTCGGCTGATCCTCTCTGATGGACTTAGCTGTACTTTAGTACTTAGCCGATTTTTAGCCTAACTTATTGATAAGTGTCAGTTTTGTACACTTATCCATGGTTTGTATTGATAAAATTCACCCATAATTGAGCTAGTCTACTCGTTTTTTGCTTTTAATTTATTAGTTTTAATAATTTTATTTTTATCGGATGATGATCGGATTAAATAACTGAATTACTCAAGAAACAACATGTTTAATAAATATTCTCTTTATTGAATTTTGATATATTCATGTTGTAGGGCTTTCCGAGACGAGTTCGGCAGTCTTTCCGGATTCAAAATCAGAGTTATATATCAAAAGTTATCATCAGAAGAAGATCTGGGCAAAAACGCAAAGTCCGAGAAATTACGGGCAGCGTAACTATCCAAGCTTCAAATGAGCAAATTTACGAAGCGAGTTACGGCCGTAACATTCGGGGGTTACGGCCGTAAGTCACCCTTATTCTGGCCGTAACTCACAGATGTTACGGTCGTAACTCTTGACAGATTGTTATGATTTGTCTAATTTTTTATACTTTTTGTGTATTATTGAGGGGATGGCTGGCATTGATCCGATTTAATGTAATAATGCTGGAGTTTTGGAGCTATTAGATGACTTTAGGTGTATAAATAGACCCCTTAGATCCTTCATCATTCATCATTCATCTTATAATTTTCCATTTTCTTGTAAACTTTTCTTTTTGTGTGAAGAACACACTTGTGTTCTTGAGTGATCTTTGTTAGTGTGGTACAACATAATGTAATACCCGGTTGTAATTCAGTAATTATCATTCAGTATTTATCATTCAGTAATTGATACTCAGTAATTTCACTCATTATTGATCATTTGTCACTCATATTCAATCATGGTATTCATCATTCAGAGTAATTGTATCGTGTATCAATCGTCATTCGTCACTAATCTAATTGGAGTTTCGTGCCGTGTTTATCATCGTTGTCATTTTCGTTGTGGGCTGTGCGTGAGGAGTAGCGCACGCTACGTACTCTTTTTAGCGTACGCTAATTGAGTACAGGTAGCGCACGCTACCACTCAGCATTAGCGCACGCTAATGTTACCCTGGTTGCAGTCCAGAAGGTACTGGACTGCAGGTGAGTTATATGTAGCGCACGCTATGAGTGGTAAGTAGCGCGCGCTAGTGGGTTGTAGTAGCGCACGCTAAATATGTGGAGTAGCGCGCGCTAGGGACGGATCAGGTTGAGTCCCGTGGCTACTGGACTGCACTGGATTAATTCATAGAGCACGCTATGAGTGATATTTAGCATACGCAATCGATATTATAGCGCACGCTAAATATTGGGTGTAGCGCACACTACCGAGGTCAGATCAGAGGACAGACGGTTTCTGGATTCCAGTACTGGTCATCACATAATTCGTTAGCGCACGCTAACAATGAGTATTAACGCACGCTAGTGGCATGGCCGTAGCGCACGCTACAAAAAGGTACGTAGCGCGCGCTACCGTGTTCGGACGGTGGAGTGCGGACTACCCAATTACCCGTTAGCGCACGCACGCTACGCACAGGGCTAGCGCACGCTAACTGGAGTGGCTATATATTGGACATTGCTTTGAGTTCGTCATTTTATCATCCTTCCTCATCCCCTCATCGGTTTTGGGCGATTTCGGGCATTTTGGAGAGTTCTCTTCGAGCTTCTATCATCCATCATCATCTTCAAGTCTTTGAGTTGGATTATCATCACTTCATCATCTCCTTAGCATCGAAACAAAGGTATTAATCTCTTGGATCTAGAATTTCGGATTTTTGGGTTTTTCCTTCCGATTTCTTCGTGTAAGCTTGGATTATCATTGGAATATGTTAGATATGGATTATCTACCTTGGATAAGTATATTCTTACGGATTTAATGGTTATTTTCGGAATTATTTCAAGAACCCTTGGGGTTGACTTCGGTTAATTGGGGATTTTCCGATTGATGTAGTTGTAATCTCGAATTGTGGATTCCTAATGGATTATTGATATCATTGTAGTGTTTTGTTAGTTCGATATACTCATTTTGGTGTTGGTTTCGATATATTCGGGATTGGATATTTTCGAAGTCGTGTGGTTGGTTACGTATTCGTAAGAATGCCCCTATGAGTTGATTATCGTTGTTTCGACCTTTGGGTTAGTTGTGTTTTGTTGCTTGATACGTGTATTGAACGGTTGTTGGTAATTATTGTTATTCAAGGTTGTTCGAGCGACCGGTATTTCACTTAGGACGTTGTTCGTGGACGGACATTCTTCATCGGTATTGTGTAAGTTAATTCTTACTCGGTTAAAAGGATATTCGTTCCTTTTGTTGTTGTTCATTCATAATCGTAACTCATTCATCATTGTATTAACCGTATCAAAACTTGTCATTGTCAATTAATCACCTCAGTCATAAGTAACGACGGTTCCAATCATTTCATTGAGCTATCATTCATTTCACCATCATTTCATCCTGGTGAGTCATTATTCGTTTTCGTTGTCACTTTTGTTATATCGTGGCATTCCGGGTCATACTGGCGTGCCGGTTGGTATGTGTAGGATTTTCATGTCGGGCACATTATAGTCGTGTGTTGGTTGGTGGCCTCACATTGGACTGTGCACACGAGTTGATGGCTTCGTGAGACTGATTAGGTACAAGACCACACGTGTATTCGATCGATACTCGTTGGTGGCTTGTGCACGGACACATTTCCATCCCGGACGTAGTGTGGCGTCATTCCTTTGAGCCGTACTGATAGTTGATTCATATAGCATGTTTGATTGCGTATGTTTCGACAAGATATTTCATAACTTCATATATATGATGATTGTATATTTTCAACCCTTGAGGATTGTTGTTCTGTGTAACTGACCCCGTTTGGGGATTTTGTTTTTCAGGTCATGGCAAGGCAAAAGCACAGGAATAACATATTGACGGCGAGGAGTCCCAGTGATACTAGTAGGGGGCCCCAAATCCTTTCAGTCATTCCTATTGTTGTCATTTATTTTCCGCTGCAGATTTTCACTTGGTTATTCCGTTTCATTCAGAGTTGTGTATTTTATTTTCATATAAAATATACATGTATTCTGTATTATCCTGGGTGTGTTGTATGAAACTCCTCATCGGAGTAATTAATGTTGTAATGTGGTTCGGTACTACATTCGCCCTGTGTAATTCATTCATTTTCATCCGCCTGGTGGGTCCCAGTTGGGGGTCCACGACACTGTAATATCCGCCTAGTTTGGGGTGTTACAGAGTTGGTATCGTAGCGTGGTTTTGAATATTACCTTCCGAGTCATGTCTCATTTGAAATCATCGTCATCAGACTAGTTTCATTGGACTTTCGCGTCACGTGTGACCTGTGCAAATGCCGAGCCAATCAGACCGAAAGAACTGTAAGATTTCTAACGCCATGGTATAATTTCTGGCAATAGTCATTCGTTCATCATTCATCAATTAACAATCCTCAAACATCATCATTCATTGTGATTAGGACGATCACGTTAACTCATTAATCACTTAATTTCTCAGTTAATGATCAGGACGATCATGTTAACTCATTAATCACTTAATTTCTCAGTTAATGATCAGGACGATCATATTAACTCATTAATCACTTAATTCATTTCATTACTCAGTTGTCGATCTGGATGATCATATTATTAATCTTGTTAAGTTATTCAAGATAATCATTTCAAGAATTTCATCAGATAATCATGTCACTTCAGTAAATCATTCATATAAGCACTAAGTAGAGCATGTATACTCATTTTCATCATCTCATGACATAATCATAACGTGATAATCATGCGGGAAATATAATCATTATGCGACCTTCCTACCTCAGTATGGGGAGCGCTGTCAGGGGATGCACGGGGAGAGGCCGCGGTGCGGGCCGAAACCCGGGAAATAATCACTCGCTGTCGGGAAATCGTGCCCAGGACTCAGCTCGATCAGAAGATGTTCGGGTTGATCCACTCACTTTTATGCAGGCCATGATGACCCATGTGCAATTGCTCAATCATCATTGCGCCACTCTGGCCGGATTAATCGAGAGAACCCTCCCGTATGAGCCAGCTGCTAAGGAAAGTGCTGAACAACAACTTCCATCTGTCAGCAAGAAATCAGCGAAGCGTAATCAATCCGAAGGCGGTCAGTCAACCTTCAAGAAGCCTCGTGTGAGTCCTATCGTTTCGGCGACCTCTACGGCGCATAATCGTGCGGGATCTCGATCCCGGCGGCGATTCGGCCATCACTGTTTCAATTGTGGGCAGGGTCATTACGACCGAGTGTCCAAACCGTCTATCACGTGCTATAATTGTGGGAATTTTGGGCATAAAGCCCGTTTTTGCCGAAAGGACTCCAAGTCGGCTCCGGCGGCATCTCAGGCCCCGAAGCAAGCAGCGATTCAGAATCAGACTGCTTGGTCAACGTCGTTTAAGTCAATGGAAGCAAATAGAGTTGGGGCTCATATTTATCAGACGGGAGCGTCCGGTTCGGGGGCCGGCAAGTCCCAGATTCATGTGATGAGGGGGATCGACGATCCGGTGGCCCGAATGACCTCAGGTATACTCGTAATTTTATTTCAACCTGTGTGTACCTTTTGGATACTGGCGCACCGCATTCATTCATTTTCGAATCATGTTTGAATAGACTTATTTTGGAATAGTCCTATTGCTTGTGGACCTCATACCATCGATCTACCTGACAATGGAAGATTTTTCGGAAATCATACCGAATTAAGCTTAATGACCGCGATTGGTTGATGGACCTAATCGTGGTGAATTTATCTTAGGACGATGTAATTTTTGGTATTAGTTGGTTTGATCGTCTTGATACTATCCCAGTGTTTGTTAGCGTTTGGTCGCTATCTTTTCGTCGTTGGTTGTCGAATGTGTACTTCAGGGAAGTAATCCCCGTTGTTCCAGAAGGATTATTATTATGACGGAAGCAGAGAAATTCCGCAAGCGAATTGTTCAATCATTCATTGTGTCATTTCCATCGATTGGCCTTTCTAAGGCAATCGAGTTATTCAATCATTCATTGTATCATTTCCATCGATTGGCCTCTCTAAGGCAATCGAGTTATTCAATCATTCATTGTATCATTTCCATCGATTGGCCTTTCTAAGACAATCGAGTCATTCAATCATTCATTGTATCATTTCCATCGATTGGCCTTTCTAAGGCAATCGAGTTATTCAATCATTCATTGTATCATTTCCATCGATTGGCCTTTCTAAGACAATCGAGTTATTCAATCATTCATTGTATCATTTCCATCGATTGGCCTTTCTAAGGCAATCGAGTCATTCAATCATTCATTGCATCATTTTCATCGATTGGCCTTTCTAAGGCAATCAAGCTATTCAATCATTCATTGTATCATTTTCATCGATTGGCCTTTATAAGGCAATCGAGATGTTCAATCACTCATTGTATCACTTTTTATCGATTGACCATTCTAGAGCAATCGAAATGTTCAATCATTCGTGGTATCATTGTCATCGATTGACGATGTATTTCCAGACGAGTTATCTGATTGCCTTCACATAGAGTAGTGGAATTCAGGAGTGAGTTGGAGCCGGTATGTCCCCATTATCGAAGACACCGTATCGGATGGCCCCGACCAGAATGCAGGAGTTGAAGATTCAACTTGAGGAATAGTTCGAGAAAGGTTATCCCCGACCGAGTGCGTCCCCGTGAGGAGCACCAGTGTGATCTGCCAAGGAGTAGGATGGCTCGTCTCGTGTGTGTATTAATTATCAGGAGTTAAACAGGGTGATGATCAAGATTAGTATCCTCTACCCCGTACTGGTGATCTCTTAGATCAACTTCAGGGAGCTTCAATATTTTCCTAGGTCGACTGAAGATCTGGATATCATCAGCTGCGAATTCAAGAGTCGGGTATCGCAAGGACGGCATTTCATACACGCTATGGTCATTATGAGTTCGTAGTTATGCCGTTCGGGCTAACTAATGCACCTGTGGTATTCATGGAGTTAATGAATCGGGTTTTCATCGATTTTCTTTTTGATCAGTTTGTTGTTGTCTTCATCGATGACATTTTGATTTATTCTCGTGATCGAGAGGAACACGAGGTACATCTTTATCAGGTTCTCGACGTGTTGAGACGCGAGCAACTTTATGGAAAGTTTTCTTAATGTGAGTTATGGATGTCCGAGGTGATTTTCTCGGGCATGTAATTTCATCAGACGAGTTCGTGTCGACCCTCGGAGGATGGAGGCTATTCGAGTTTCGCAACCTCCGAGAGATGTTAAGGAAATCCGAGGTTTCCTCGGATTAGGCGATTAATTATCCGACCCACGACACGGAGCTAGCGGTAGTGGTTTTATTTGGAAATTTGTCGTCGTTACTGTATGGCGTCACTGTTAGATCTTCACCGATCACAAGAGTTGAAGTATATATTTACTCGAAGGAGTTAAATATGCGACAAAGACGGTGGTTGGAACTAATCAAAGATTATGATATCGAGATCCTTTACCACCCAAGCAAGGCGAACATTGTCGCGACGCGCGGAGTCATAAGTCCGTTCAGAGCGGATGCTTGCTCGTTTATCGGTTCGAAGGAGCTTCAACAGAATTCCTTAGACCCGAGATCGAGGTGCATCGCATCGGCGGGTATCTTTGAAACCGCTCCCTATTCCAGAATGGAAGTGGGAAGACATTTCTATGGATTTCATCACGAGAGTGCCGACTAGTCGTCGGGGCATGAATACGATCTGGGTGATCGTGGACCGCTTAACTAAGTCAGCTCATTTCCTTGAGATTAAAGATACGTGGGGTCCCGAGAGACTTGCCCAGCTGTTCATCAAGAGATAGTGAGATTGCACGGTACTCTAAGAGTATCGTTTCGATCGTGACGGACGATTCGTGTCTCATTTTGGAAATCAGTTCTTTGTGCTTTGGGAACTCGGCTAATCTCATTACCGTTTTCATCCTCGGTCAGACGGACAATCGAGAGGACTTTTGACTTGGAGGACATGTTGAGGGCATGCGTCCTCAATTAGTAGACGATTGGGAAGCCCGATTCTTGTTGTTTGAGTTCACGTACTGATTATAGTTGGCATCTTTGCGATGAAGGTAGCACCTTACGAGGCCTGGTACGGTCGTCGTTGTCGATCTCCCTTGTGTTGGGACGACCCATCAGAGTCAATCGGCACCGAGCCCGATATACTTATAGCCGCCCGGTAGAAGGTAGCTTTGATCAGAAGTCATTTGTTGACCGCTCAGAGTCGACAGAAATCATATGCAGATAACCGTCGTCGACCATTAGAGTCCGAGGCTGGTGACCATGTGTTGGTCAAGGTATCCCCGAGTCGTGGTATCTTCCGTTTTGGGAAGAGGGGAAAGTTGAGTCCGAGATTCATTGGACCGTTCGAGATTTTGGATCGAGTAGGCGAGTTAGCTTATCGATTGGCTTTACCTCCGGCGTTAAGCCGAATTCATATTGTGTTTCACGTCTCTCAATTGCGGAAGTATGTTGCCGACCCGAGTCACATATTTCAGTTCGATGAAATCGAGGTCGCCGACGATCATTCATATGAGGAGCGTCCTATACGAGTTTTTGAGCGGCGAATCAAGCAGTTGAGGAATAAGACGATTCCTTTGGTTAAAAATTCAGTGGTCTAGACACGGAGTCGAATAGGCTACGTGGGAAACCGAGGATAGTATGCGGGAGAGTTATCCCGAGTTGTTTGACCCTTAGTTTCGGGGACGAAACTCTTTTAAGGGGGGTGTATGTAATACCCGGTTGTAATTCAGTAATTATCATTCAGTATTTATCATTCAGTAATTGATACTCAGTAATTTCACTCATTATTGATCATTTGTCACTCATATTCAATCATGGTATTCATCATTCAGAGTAATTGTATCGTGTATCAATCGTCATTCGTCACTAATCTAATTGGAGTTTCGTGCCGTGTTTATCATCGTTGTCATTTTCGTTGTGGGCTGTGCGTGAGGAGTAGCGCACGCTACGTACTCTTTTTAGCGTACGCTAATTGAGTACAGGTAGCGCACGCTACCACTCAGCATTAGCGCACGCTAATGTTACCCTGGTTGCAGTCCAGAAGGTACTGGACTGCAGGTGAGTTATATGTAGCGCACGCTATGAGTGGTAAGTAGCGCGCGCTAGTGGGTTGTAGTAGCGCACGCTAAATATGTGGAGTAGCGCGCGCTAGGGACGGATCAGGTTGAGTCCCGTGGCTACTGGACTGCACTGGATTAATTCATAGCGCACGTTATGAGTGATATTTAGAGTACGCAATCGATATTATAGCGCACGCTAAATATTGGGTGTAGCGCACACTACCGAGGTCAGATCAGAGGACAGACGGTTTCTGGATTCCAGTATTGGGCATCACATAATTCGTTAGCGCACGCTAATAATGAGTATTAACGCACGCTAGTGGCATGGCCGTAGCGCACGCTACAAAAAGGTATGTAGCGCGCGCTACCGTGTTCGGACAGTGGGTACTGGACTACCCAAATTACCCGTTAGCGCACGCTACGCACAAAGGCTAGCGCACGCTAATCTGGAGTGGCTATATATTGGACAGTTAGCCTGAGTTCGTCATTTTATCATCCTTCCTCATTCCCTCATCGGTTTTGGGCGATTTCGGGCATTTTGGAGAGTTCTCTTCGAGATTCTATCATCCATCATCATCTTCAAGTCTTTGAGTTGGATTATCATCACTTCATCATCTCCTTAGCATCGAATCAAAGGTATTAATCTCTTGGATCTAGAATTTCGGATTTTTGGGGTTTTCCTTCCGATTTCTTCGTGTAAGCTTGGATTATCATTGGAATATGTTAGATATGGATTATCTACCTTGGATAAGTATATTCTTACGGATTTAATGGTTATTTTCGGAATTATTTCAAGAACCCTTGGGGTTGACTTCGGTTAATTGGGGATTTTCCGATTGATGTAGTTGTAATCTCGAATTGTGGATTCCTAATGGATTATTGATATCATTGTAGTGTTTTGTTAGTTCGATATACTCATTTTGGTGTTGGTTTCTATATATTCGGGATTGGATATTTTCGAAGTCGTGTGGTTGGTTACGTATTCGTAAGAATGCCCCTATGAGTTGATTATCGTTGTTTCGACCTTTGGGTTAGTCGTGTTTTGTTGCTTGATACGTGTATTGAACGGTTGTTGGTAATTATTGTTATTCAAGGTTGTTCGAGCGACCGGTATTTCACTTAGGACGTTTTTCGTGGACGGACATTCTTCATCGGTATTGTGTAAGTTAATTCTTACTCGGTTAAAAGGATATTCATTCCTTTTGTTGTTGTTCATTCATAATCGTAACTCATTCATCATTGTATTAACCGTATCAAAACTTGTCATTGTCAATTAATCACCTCAGTCATAAGGAACGCAGCCGGTTCCAATCATTTCATTGAGCTATCATTCATTTCACCATCATTTCATCTTGGTGAGTCATTATTCATTTTCGTTGTCACTTTTGTTATATCGTGGCATTAGGGTCATCTTGGCGTGCCGTTGGTATGTGTAGGATTTTCATGTCGGGCACATTATAGTCGTGTGTTGGTTGGTGGCACGACATTGGGTATGCACGAGTTGATGGCTTCGTGAGGCGATTAGGTACAAGACCACACGTGTATTCGATCGATACTCGTTGGTGGCTTGTGCACGGACACATTTCCATCCCGGACGTAGTGTGGCGTCATTCCTTTGAGCCGTACTGATAGTCGATTCATATAGCATGTTTGATTGCGTATGTTTCGACAGGATAGTTCATAACTTCGGATATATGATGATTGTGTATTTTCAACCCTTGAGGATTGTTGTTACGTAATCGACCCGTTTGGGGATTTTGTTTTTGAGTCATGGCAAGGCAAAAGCACGGGAATAACATATTGACGGCGAGGAGTCGGTGATACTAGTAGGGGCCCCAAATCCTTTCACCATTCCTATTGTTATCATTTATTTTCCGCTGCAGATTTTCACTTGGTTATTCCGTTTCATTCAGAGTTGTGTATTTTATCTTCATATAAAATATACATGTATTCTGTATTATCCTGGGTGTGTTGTATGAAACTCCTCATCGGAGTAATTAATGTTGTAATGTGGTTCGGTACTACATTCGCCCTGTGTAATTCATTCATTTTCATCCGCCTGGTGGGTCCCAGTTGGGGGTCCACGGCACTGTAATATCCGCCTAGTTTGGGGTGTTACACATATGTTGTTCAGAGAGTTTATTGTTTCTATCTCCTTTATCTACTAAGGGAGTTAGGATCAATTCTTTCTCTTGAGTCAACTAACATTGACCACCAAAGCTTGTAATATGTGTAATAAACCCTTTATGGGCTAAGTTCTTTAAGTTGGGATTATAAACAAGGTTAGTCATGTTATTTAAGTTTGTATAAAAGATCTATTGTGAATTACTTATTATTGTGTGTGATTTTCATTGTTTTAACAATCCTTATTTATTTGGCCAATTAATGAAGATATTTATGGTCTTCATATGTTTCGAAAGAAAATATGTTTGATTAGATCAAATGATCTTCACTCTAAGTTGTTCTAGGGGATAGAAATATACCCCTAGTCCTTAGATGATTCTTTGAGTTATTTTCATAAATCCTAATACTATGTATTGAAGCCAATCAACATAGAAATATAGTTGATTGATTCAATATGTAAGGGGCGTTTTACAGTTCGAAAGAGGAACCGTCTTTTTAAGGAAAATCGAATCTACACAACATAATAAGTAAATTCATCTTATGATCTCCAATACATCTTTTATGACTAATGACGAACTAAGTTTGTAATCCCAACTATTTCATTTTATCGATAATCAATCTATTATTATTGCTATATTTTTATTTCCTTATAATATTAGAACTATTATTGCAATTTCTTTGCAATTATTAAACCAAACTTTTTAATTGTGTGTTTCACTCATCTTAAGTATCTATAAAAATAGACTAATAGTGTATAATTCAAATTATAACAAAACTTCCTTGTGGGATCGATAAACCGGACTCAAAAAGTCCACTTTACTACTTGATACGATATCGTGCACTTGCGATAGTTACACTAAAAGCGTGTCAAGTTTTTGGCGCCATTGCCGGGGAAGTATAAGTTATATTTGAAAAAATTACATTATTAACTATTGCTATAAATACAACTTTTTCTTTGTTGTAGATTCTCTTGTCTATGCGAAGGACATACAATCGCGATTTAGTTTTACTAGATCCCGAGATCGAAGCCACATTCAGAAGAAGGCGAAGAGAACAAAAGAAAAACATTATTTCTTCACCATCAATGGCGGACGAACTAAATCCACGTCTCCCCCAAGGAAATGATAACGAAAGAATTCCTCGGTGGGGAATACCTAATGTTCAAAATATTCAACATCAACAATATCCTATTGTCAGGAAATAGATGAAGACAACATGCTCTTTGGGGAATTCATGAACCCCCCATCTTTGAGCGTTCAATCAAGTGTAATCTATCCACCATTTGGAGTGGACAATTTTCAAATTCGCCCAGATGTCATCAATATCTTCTCCAACAACAACTCATTCTATGGAAGAACCGACGAAAATCCATATCTCCATATTAACCGTTTTGTGGAAATATGTGGAAATTTCAAATATCCAAATGTAAATGACGAGGCAATCAAAATGAGGCTTTTCGTGCACACTTTGAAGGACAGAGCAAGAGAGTGGCTAGATACTTTGCCACCACGAAGCATAACAAATTGGCCCGAATTTGTCCAGAAATTCACCACTAAATACTTTCCACCAATAAAAGTGGCGAAACTCAAATACGAAATCTCTACATTTCGTCAACAAGATTCAGAATCATTCCACGAAGCATGGGAGAGATACAAAGATATGCTACGAAAATGTCCTAACCATGGTTTCAATTTGGGAGCACAAGTCAATTACTTCTATTCTAGAATTTTACCTTCATGCCGAGCCAATGTCGATTCATCATCAAATGGCTCACTGGGAAACAAAACTATGAAAGAGGCTTATAATCCTTTTGAGGTTATAAGTGAACAAAGTGCAAGATGGCCAGACAGAAATATCCAAAAGAAACCAAATGGTGTTTTTGAAGTGGATTCTTATTCACTTATGTTGGCAAAAATTGAAGCTCTATCAAAGAAAGTCGAGGAAATGTCTTTTTCAACTCCTCAATCTGTGAAGACGGTGCAAACTCCACAAATTTCAGCTTTTCATGTGAAATTTGTGGAGCAACTCCTAGACACTATCATCCTTAGTGCAACAAGAACAGTCACCACCACCAGAACAAGTGGCGTATGCTCAGAATTTCCAAAGGCAAGCATACAATCCTTACGGGCCAACATACAATCCAGGATACAAAAATCATCCAAATTTTTCTTATGCAAATAACAACAATGTGTTGAATCCAACGCATCAAGAAAAGACGCCCGGATGGGAAGAAGCAATCACGAAGCTAGCTGAACAACAACTGAAGTATCAACAACGCAATGATGCTTCAATTAAAAATCTGGAGACACAAGTTGGCCAAATGGCCAAAATACTTTCAGAAAGATCTCAAGGGATGTTACCTAGCAATACCGAGGTAAATCCAAGGGAAAATGTCCAAGCTATCACAACAAGAAGTGGAGTGCAGTTGCCCGAAAATTCTATGGAAAACCATCTGGAAAAACAAAAAAATAAACAAAATCAAGAATCAGAAAAAGAATCTGATACAGGACCTTCATCTCAAAAAGGTCCAATTGCTACAAAATCTTATGTTCCACCTATCCCATTTCCTCAACGGTTGAAGAATCACAAGCTCGATGCTCAATTCGGGAAATTCTTAGAAATCTTCAAAAAGCTACACATCAACATTCCTTTTGCCGTTGCTCTAGCACAAATGCCAAGCTATGCCAAATTTATGAAAGATATTCTTACCAACAAACGAAGGCTTGAAGAATACGAAAGCTGTCATGCTAATGAGAGGAATGTAGCGCAATACTACAAAAGAAGCCGCCACCCAAGCTAAAAGATCCGGGAACTTTCACAATCCGTGTACTATTGGTGAAGTGAATTTTGGAAAAACTCTTTGTGATTTAGGGGCAAGTATCAACTTGATGCCTGTCAATTTTCAACAAATTGAACTTGGGAGAAGCAAAAGCAACAACGGTTTCACTACAATTAGCCGATCGGTCAATCAAATATCCACGTGGGATAGTTGAAGATGTGCTCGTCAAAGTTGATAAATTCATATTTCCAGTGATTTTATCATCCTCGACATGGAAGAAGATCGATATTCCCATTATTTTGGGACGACCATTTCTACTTAGCCGGACGTGCTCTTATTGACGTCTATGAAGGAAAGCTAATCCTCAGAGTGGAAGACGAACATGTCATCTTCGATGTCTTAAAAACTTTGAATCAACCCTCCACAGATGAGTATTGTCTAAAAATAGACACAATTGAAGCCATGGTGAACAAGTCTTTAGAGAAAATTCTATCTAAAGATCCTCTTGAGACATGTATAGCAAATTCTCTAACCAGCATGGAAGAAGAATATCACTTGGCCGAAACAGTTAACTATCTAGAAGCACTACCAACCTTAAGAAAGCATCCACATTTTGAAGAATTGGGGACAAGCTCCGCTAAACCCCTCCCTTCTTTACAAGAAGCTCCAACACTTGATGTCAAACCTCTACCCACACATTTGAGATACGCTTACTTGGGCGTTTCCTCAACACTTCCGGTCATCATATCTAACATATTGACCAAACTTGAAGAAGGGAAATTACTAAGGGTATTGAGGAATCAAAAAAGAGCAATTGGATGGACTATTGCAGACATTAGAGGAATAAGCCCCTCTATATGCACTCACAAAATCTTGATGGAAGATGACTGCAAACCTTCAATTGAGCATCAACGACGTTTGAATCCAAACATGAAGGAAATTGTGAAGGCAGAGATTCTTAAATTACTTGACGCAGGAATCATTTATCTAATCTCAGATAGTCCATGGGTGAGCCCTGTACATATGGTGTCCAAAAAGAGTGGAATCACGATCATTGAGAACGAGCACAATGAACTTATACCAACACGACCGATCACAGGATGGAGAATGTGCATTGATTACAGGAAACTAAACAAGACGACAAGAAAAGATCATTTTCCACTCCCATTTATTGATCAGATGCTAGATAGATTGGCGGGACATTCTTACAAATGTTTTCTCGACGGCTATTCAGGGTACAACCAAATCGTAATAGCCCCAGAAGACCAAGAGAAAACAACATTCACATGCCCTTATGGAACATTTGCCTATAGAAGAATCCCATTCGGATTGTGCAATGCTCCAGCCACATTTCAAAGATGCATGATGTCAATATTCTCAGACATGGTTGAAAAATTCATTGAAGTTTTCATGGACGATTTCTCGGTTTTCGGAGATTCATTTGATAAATGCCTAATTCACTTAGGCATGGTCTTGGAAAGATGTGAAGACACAAATCTAGTTGTCAATTGGGAGAAATGTCACTTCATGGTCCAGGAAGGAATCGTACTTGGCCATAGAATCTCACAACATGGAATTGATGTCGATAAGGCAAAGATCCAACTGACTGCAAAACTTCCTCCACCAATTTCGGTGAAAGGAGTAAGGAGTTTTCTCGGACATGCAGGATTCTATCGAAGGTTTATAAAATATTTCTCAAAAATAGCAAAACCTCTCTGTTCTTTGCTTGAGAAAGATACACCATTCCTTTTCACAAATGAATGCCACGTGGCCTTTGCAACTTTGAAGGATAAGCTTACATCAGCTCCAATCATCATTTCTCCAGATTGGACTATTCCTTTCATTTTAATGTGCGATGCAAGTGATTATGCCGTAGGGGCCGTACTGGGCCAGAAGAAGGACAAAATGATGCAAGTGATCCATTATGCTAGCAGGAATATGAATGATGCTCAGCTGAACTACACAACAACTGAAAAAGAGATGCTTGCAGTGGTTTATGCCTTTGTCAAATTTCGATCCTACTTATTGGGATCAAAGGTCATAGTCTATACTGATCATTCAGCTTTGAAATATTTAATGACAAAGCAAGATGCAAAGTCAAGGCTAATCCGATGGGTTCTACTTATGCAAGAATTCGACATAGAAATCAGAGACAGAAAGGGAACAGAAAACCAAGTGGCGGATCATCTCTCTAGACTCGACCAAAACAATGCTCAAGAGATGGAAATAAATGAAGTATTTCGGATGAACAAGCTGTTCCAAATCTCTAATATCCAGAAAAACAAAATGCACCATGGTATCGCATCGTTAATTTCCTTGTTAGTGGAATAATTCACCCAAATTTTTCCCATCATCAAAAGAAAAATTCTTCTCCGAGTTGAAATACTATCCTTTGGGAAGATCCTCATTGTTCGAGACGAGGACTGATCAAATCATCCGGAGATGCATACAGGAAGAAGAAACGGAGAAGGTATTAGAAAGATGTCATTCCTCTCACTATGGAGGACATTTTGGGGTTCAAAAAAGACAAAAATTCTTGAAGCAGGATTCTATTGGCTCACTCTGTTCAAAGATGCACATACACTTGTCTCGAAGTGTGACCGGTGCCAAATACATGGAAACATGTCAAAAGAAATGAAATGCCAATGAATTTCATCCTTGAAGTTGAAATCTTGACGTTTGGGGAATTGATTTCATGGGACCCTTTCCATCATCATTCTCTAATGAATACATCCTTGTAGTCATAGACTATGTATTCAAATGGGTGGAGGTCACAGATTACCAACAAACGAAGCTAAAGTCGTGGTAAATTTTCTAAAGAAAAATATATTCACTCGCTTCGGAACTCCGAGAGTTATTATCAGTGATGGCGGATCTCATTTCTGCAATCACCAGGTTAAGGCTCTATTGACCAAATTCGGAGTAAAACACCGTGTCGCTACCTCTTATCACCCACAAACCAGTGGACAAGTCGAAGTTTCCAATCGTGAACTGAAACGTATACTTGAGATGACAGTCGACTCATCTCGGAAAGATTGGTCGAAAAAGCTGGATGATGCGCTCTGGGCTTACAGATCAGCCTATAAGACACCGATAGGCATGTCTCCATTTAAATCTGGTTTTGGAAAAGCTGTCACACCGGTAGAACTTGAACATCGAGCTTTTTGGGCTATAAAAAATTAAACTTTGACGAACAGTTGTTTGGAAAGAAAAGGTTGTCATAGATTAAATGAGTTGGATGAAATCCGACTCGACTCATATGAAAATGCCAAAATCTACAAAGAAAAAAGCGAAAAGATGGCATGACAACAAAATTCTAAGAAGAGATTTTAAAGCAGGAGACCAAGTTACGCTTTTTAATGCACGACTTTGTGCATTTTAAGGTAAGCTAAGATCACGATGGGCCAGGCCCTTACACGATCAAAGAGGTGTTTTCTCATGGAGTGTGGAGATTTATAATACAACCGACGGGAGTTTCAAAGTAAACGGTCAACGGTTAAAGCCATATCCGGGAGGAGAATTCTCGACAAAATCAATAATAATCTTTGAAATACCTAATTAATCGGCGAGAAGTCAAGCTAAGGACGTTAAACAAAGCGCTTATTGGGAGGCAACCCAATCTATATTATTTCGCAAATAAGTTTGGGGTAACACGGAAGGATTCAACAACAAGAGCAAGGATCGGATCGTTCATAAAATCCAGCGAGTCTTTCTTTCTTTTCTCTCACACATATAATTATTATAATTATTTTGTATAAAATATATATATATATATATATATATATATATATATATATATATATATACGGCCGGATCCAAAATAATACGGACGTAAGAAGAATCGAGGATTTTTTTACGAATGGTTTATACGGCCGTAACTCTTACATGTTACGGCCGTATCTTAAAACGAGTTCTAAAAAAAAAAAGCGAGCGTTACATACGGCGTAAGCTCGCATGTTACGGCCGTATTATAAACTGTTTGAAAAGCGAAAGCAACTTACGGCCGTAACTTGTATAGGTTACGGCCGTAACTAGTAGTCTGTATTAAAAAAAAAACGGCCTTACAACACTTTCACAAACCAGACGAGACACAGCGGCCGGGAGTGCGATTTTTTTTCCCCTATCAATCCCTACTTGCTAAAAAAACTCAAAATTCCTCAAATCAATTCATTAACTTATCAACATTAACACATAATCATCAGGTTTTCTTTTGATCCTTGTTTCAATTTTTATATTTTTGAGTTTTAGTTGTTAGTTTTTCACTTCATATTTGTTTTTCGATTCTTATTTCCGTTGGATTCGATGATTAAATCTTGTTCATTTGTGAGTATTGTTGATATTTGTGTGTTTATTAGATTCATTGATTTGTGGTGGCTTTATGGATTTGAGTTTGAATAAGAAAAACTTGTTAAAAAACTATGAACTCAAGGTGTCCGAAATGCCACAACGAAAATCTTTGAATTTTTTTATGTTTTTATTAGTTTTGCTTGATGATTATAGTCGTGTGATGAAAAGAAGTTGATTTTGTTCAATTTCAGGGATGGCACCGAAGAAATCAACAAAAGGAAAAGAAAAGGTCGGTTCGTCATCTCAAGGTCAAGCACATACAAAGAAAGCAAAACACGAAGTGCATTAAGGAAAGATTGTTCAATCTTGATGATTTCATCGGCCATGCGGATAGAGACACAATCACTACCCCTTTCATCCAAAATTCTTAAACAATGGTAGGAAAAGTTCGTTTCCGATCTCTCCCAAATGGTAACCCGACATTGACCACGAACTTTTACAATTCTTTCAACAAGTCCATTGGGCGGTAGGGTCACCTACTTATCATCGGACTCTTGTGAATGGGAAATCCATTAATTTTTCACCGGATGTCATTAACAAGTTTTGGGGGTTAATTGTACTAACGCGGTTGATATTTCTATCTTACCTAATGAAGAGGTGTCGGATGATAGAGTTTCTGTTGGGCGTTAGTGAGCGAGTTGCATGACAAGATTGGGATGATCAAACCCCGATACTGACAGGCGGACCTTATGGATGATGCTTGGTATTTATGGATGTGGGCGTAGGGAGTATTTACCCGACTTCGACTCTGACGACGGTTTCCATTGGCCACCTGCGAGGTTTATTTGCTATCCGCCGGGGGGTAAAAATGGATTTGGGTACTCACATTTACACTACTATTTGTCACTATGCCGACATGGTCCCGACTAGGCAAAAGATGCCATACCCCTGCCTTATCACCGATATTTGCAGGAGCCAGAGAGTCAAAATTTCGGCAGGGGGTGATATTTTAACACATGGGGATCGGCGAGCAATAGGAGTAGTATTTTTCGAAGTACTCAATTGAGAAGCAAACGGGCACGTTTGGAACCGGAAGAGGATAGTAGCGAGGAGGAGGAATATGAGGCCGAGGAGGATGCCGGTTATGAGTTGACGCCTTTTGAAGAAAATTTGCTTGAAAGAGTTCAGGGATTAGAAACATCCCAGGCTGAAATTATGAGAAATCAGAATGAAATACTCGAGCGACAATTAGAAACGGAGAAGTGCTTTGAAAAACTTTTCCGTTTTCTAAACATCCCTGACGACAAACTGGGAGGATCACAAAGCTAAAATTTCAGGGAGTTTTCTGTTTTCTCGCTTGCTATTATTTTTTTTTAAAAACTCGGGACAGTTTTACTCATAAGTTTGGGGGTGTTTTCGTACTTATGTGTTTATTTTGTGGTTTTTGAACTATGATGTTTATTTGGATTTTGATTGTGGTATGTTTTGATTAGTGTATTGTGTGGTGTGTTTTTATTATTTCGCTTTGAGTAGGTTTAGTGAATATATATTTATATATATATATATATTTATAGTATTTTGATTTTTGAGATTTTTAGATCTGGCCATAACACAAATAAATTAGCTATATACAAGCTTCTAAAATCGTTTTAACCGGTAAAAAATTGTATATTCCAAAAATTTTTGAGCCTTAATCTCTCTTTACAAGCCTTGTAATTATCATATAAAATCGAGTCATTCGTTACCTTGAGAAAAGAAGAATCAATTGGTTGATGAAAAATAAAACTGAAATTTACTTAATTTGTGGAGTTTTTGATTTTTCATGCTTAACTAAAAAATGATTTTCTGCAAAAATTCTATTCCCTAAAAAAAAGGAGTCATTGGTGAAAAGAGCTACACGTTAGCAAATAACGGTGTGAATGCTATCACCTAAAAAAATAAATGACGAAAAGGAGAAGTGTTGAGCGAATAAATGCCTAATTTTGGAAGTCTTAAATTTTGCGAAAAATAAAGGACTAACCATTGTTGGTGCGTAGCTGCCGTCTCAGAAAAATTGGTGAAAAGAGCTACACGTTAGCAAATAACGGTGTGAAAGCTATCACCTTTTTACGAAAAGAAAAATAATGAGATAGAAATTGTGTTAGTGAAAAGAGCTACACGTTAGCAAATAACGGTGTGAAAGCTATCACTAAAAGGGATGTAGTTTATGAGCAGATTTGAATTAATTAGCAGCTGAATTTCAATACACTCAATTTTGTGAAAATCACAATATTTGATGATGCCAATGAAATTCTTCTTCATATTGAGTCGAAAAATAAACGAGTGATCGAGAGAAACCATTAAAGGGAGTCGTGTGTATCACGAGTGGGAAAGAAATAATCAACCTTTTGGGGGAAAAACCTTACATTTTGGAATTACAATACTAAAACCGTGTTTTAACTTCAAAATCATTTGTAGATTTATTTTGAATCTTGATTCATTTATATCTACTGTATAAGCTGGTTGTTGTGTATTAATGACATTTTGATCTCCTTTTCTCTTTTTATATTTTAATTTATGTGTGTATTAATTTTCTTATTTTAGTGATTTTTATTTTTATTTTTGGAGTGTGAATAATAAAGAGTCTTGCTCGGGACTAGCAAGAATCCAAGTTTGGGGGTGTGATAAGTGTCAGTTTTGTACACTTATCCATGGTTTGTATTGATAAAATTCACCCATAATTGAGCTAGTCTACTCGTTTTTTGCTTTTAATTTATTAGTTTTAATAATTTTATTGTTATCGGATGATGATCGGATTAAATAACTGAATTACTCAAGAAACAACATGTTTAATAAATATTCTCTTTATCTAATTTTGATATATTCATGTTGTAGGGCTTTCCGAGACGAGTTCGGCAGTCTTTCCGGATTCAAAATCAGAGTTATATATCAAAATTTATCATCCGAAGAAGATCTGGGGCAAAAACGCAAAGTCTGAGAAATTACGGGCAGCGTAACTATCCAAGCTTCAAATGAGCAAATTTACGAAGCGAGTTACGGCCGTAACATTCGGGGTTACGGCCGTAAGTCACTTGTTATGGCCGTAACTCTGAATGTTACAGTAGTAACTCTTGATTGTTATGATTTGTTTAATTTTTTATACTTTTTGTGTATTATTGAGGGGATGGCTGGCATTGATCCGATTTAATGTAATAATGCTGGAGTTTTGGAGCTATTAGATGACTTTAGGTGTATAAATAGACCCCTTAGATCCTTCATCATTCATCATTCATCTTATAATTTTCCATTTTCTTGTAAACTTTTCTTTTTGTGTGAAGAACACACTTGTGTTCTTGAGTGATCTTTGTTAGTGTGGTACAACATATGTTGTTCAGAGAGTTTATTGTTTCTATCTCCTTTATCTACTAAGGGAGTTAGGATCAATTCTTTCTCTTGATTCAACTAAACATGACCACCAAAGCTTGTAATATGTGTAATAAACCCTTTATGGGCTAAGTTCTTTAAGTTGGGATTATAAACAAGGTTAGTCATGTTATTTAAGTTTGTATAAAAGATCTATTGTGAATTACTTATTATTGTGTGTGATTTTCATTGTTTTAACAATCTTTATTTATTTGGCCAATTAATGAAGATATTTATGGTCTTCATATGTTTCGAAAGAAAATATGTTTGATTAGATCAAATGATCTTCACTCTAAGTTGTTCTAGGGGATAGAAATATACCCCTAGTCCTTAGATGATTCTTTGAGTTATTTTCATAAATCCTAATGCTATGTATTGAAGCCAATCAACATAGAAATATAGTGGATTGATTCAATATGTAAGGGGAGTTTTATAGTTCGAAAGAGAAACCGTCTTTTTAAGGAAAATTGAATCTACACAACATAATAAGTAAATTCATCTTATGATCTCCAATACATCTTTTATGACTAATGACGAACTAAGTTTGTAATCCCAACTATTTCATTTTATCGATAATCAATCTATTATTATTGCTATCTTTTTATTTCCTTATAATATTAGAACTATTACTGCAATTTCTTTGCAATTATTAAACCAAACTTTTTAATTGTGTGTTTCACTCATCTTAAGTATCTATAAAAATAGACTAATAGTGTATAATTCAAATTATAACAAAACTTCCTTGTGGGATCGATAAACCGGACTCAAAAAGTCCACTTTACTACTTGATACGATATCGTGCACTTGCGATAGTTACACTAAAAGCGTGTCACTTATTTTTGGCCTATAGAAGATACTCATTTGGTTCTTCTTTACATTTTGCCAAGTTTTGTACTTAATATATTTGGCCTATGGAAGATACTCATTTGGTTCTTCCTTATATTTTTGCCAAGTAATAAACATTTGACTTTAAGCTGATGACATCATCAAAATCTAACAAGTATTCCTAACACCGTCTTCTCCGTGTGGGTATTGAGGCTAAGGAGTTCATTTGCTAGACTCTTGGTCGTGGCTGTGGGGAGGTCAGCTTTTGGGACGATACTTGGATTGGGGATAGGCCGATTTCTTCTTATTGTCAGATTAATGGTAGACCCCACCTTAGGATTAACGAGTTATGGGTTGATGGGACGTGAGACATGGGTAGATTGGAGTCTATTGTTGGAGAGGAGTTAGGATTTACCCCTCAGTTCATCCAGGAGATCTCTGCAATTCCCATCGCCGAGGAGGATTCAGATAATATGTGCTGGACTCTTACCTCTTCGGGTGCGTTCTCATTGTCGCCGGCTTGGTCTCACATCAGGGTGAGGGGTCAGGCTAATCTTGTTTACGGGGCCATCTGGACTGCCTTACTTACACCGACCATTTCGGTGTTTATTTGGCGTCTCCTCATGCGACGGATACCGACTGATGATATTCTACAGAGGAGGGGCGTTTCATTGGCTTCTAGATGTTTGTGCTGCTCGCATACCCTTACCCAGACCTACCATACCGAGACCATTGCCCACCTTTTCTTGGAGAGTGATGTGGCTCGTGACGTGTGGGAGTATTTTGGCGCACGGACACATTTATCCCTACCCCATACTCAGAATATCTTTGAGCTCCTGAGTTTTTTCGCACACGGCACACACTTTAGGCACGCGACTTTCATTATTCCTTGTCTGATCCTATGGTTCATCTGGACGGAAAGGAATAGTGCAAAGCATAGGGCGGTTACTTTTCTTTCGTCTCATGTTATTGTGCAGGTGGAGCGCCATGTTACTTTATTGGCTGCTGCGGGGCTTATTTCATCTGAGTTCTGGGGGGGTTGCTCGCCGCCTGATCGTTTCCAGCGAGCCACAACTTCCCCCGCTCAGACTCATTGCCCTGTCCCGGTGGTTTGGCTTCGACCCGAGACCCCTTGGATCAAGCTGAACACGGATGGTTCGTTCGATAGAGACACACAGATTGCGGGTGGGGGAGGTCTGATTAGAGATCATCACGGAGAGATTCTTCTTGCTTTCCATTCCTCTTTTCAGGCCTCTTCTAGTTTTGATGCTGAGATCCAGGCGTTGGCGATTGGTTGGATTCTAGCTTCCCAGAGATCGAGACATGTTTGGATTGAGCTTGATGCTGCTGTTGTGGTGACCCTGCTATCATCTGGTCATCGGGGCTCTTGGCAGGTTCGTCACACTCTTATGCGTATCCGACACATTCTCAGAGATATTCAGTTCAGAGTCACTCATACTTTCTGGGAGGGCAACAGGACGGCCGACTATCTTTCTGAGCTGGGCATGTCGTCCCTCGACATTCAGACTTATACTTACGATACTGCTCCTTCGTTCTTTCTCCCCCTTATACGGATGGATCAGTTTGGTTATCCGTCTTTTAGATTTAGATAGTTTTTATTTTTGATCGATTGCTTGTTTGCCTATTGGTCCGCACATTAGCCACGTTTTTAATGGTGCACCTTGTACTGATCTAGCGGGCCGTAGGCACTTTAGATTTTAGGTTCCGGATTATGACCCATTTTTTGTCATAATTCGGAGTTGAGTTATTTTGGTCTACGGGTCCGCACATTAGCCCACTTTTTGTGGTGCACTTTGTATTTCTTTTGCGGGCCGTAGATTTCTTCGATGCTTGGACCCGAATTATGGCCCATTTGGTCATAATTCGGGGCTGATACTTTGTATTTCTTGATATCTTCTTATCTATAGGTTGGTGGGTCCCGCCTCAACCCCCGTCCACACTGGACGCTTTTTCCTTTAAAAAAAAAAACTTGCATAACTGCATCCATGTAGCAGACACCATGCCCCGTGGGATGGAGCGAGTGTAGGTAAGCATGCTGTTGTGTCGAGAATTATACTCTCCGACCAGCGATCGCCTCGGAGATCGGGCGACCTAGCCATTGCCGAGCAGCAGGGCAGAACTGCCGACAGTGATCAGGCGACCTAGTCATACCCGGGAGCCAAGATAGATCGGCCGACCGAAGGTCCCAGGATGAGTCCCGGTGCCGAGCGATTGACATCTAAGACGATCATCTATCGGTACTTGGCGATCGGCTCCTGGTGGCTGACGACCAGACGATCATCTCTTGGCACCTGCCGACCAACCCTTGGCTACCGACCGATGCCGACCCTTGGTAACCGACCATGGCCGACCGCCTCATGCCGCTCGAAGCCGATGCTCATCCAGTCGGCAAAGGCCGAAGCCCGGGACAGACCCCACGTGCAAAGCCGAGACAAGATCCGCATTTCACGGATCATTGACCACAGCCTGTCAGCATCCTCCCACCAGCCGACAGGCCCGCCGAAAGGTGTCAGTAGGACCGCATGTGACAGTGACTCCGGACGCGTGCCGGCTCCCCATTGGACCGCGCAGCTGGCTGCCAGCAGCAGCCTTGGACTTTAGGCAGACTGCCCATGTGACCTTTAGGACGATCGCCCCATTATTATATTGGCCTAAAGGCGATCGCCCGCCAGGAAACAAGGCTCCTCAGCCCCTACAAATAAAAGGCAGCCTGCACTTGGATTCCTCCCTGGCATTATCGCGATTTCAGCACACAATACAGAAGCAATACACAGCACTTGGCTTTCTCCTACTCTTGGCAATAGCTATCTCTCCGTTCTTTCTTCTCTCGGCCTCTCTCAAACAGAAGACGATCGGCAGGGACGAAGAACACCAAGCTTCGCTCAAGAGCTGGATTAACAGGGTTTTTTACACTCATTGTACTTAGATTCTCACATTAATACTTGTATCCACGAATATTTGTATTAATAACATCTCGCGAGAGCATTCAAGCCCGGGCCTAACAAACCCGACAAATCTTGTGTTTATTCATATTCTCTCGGAAGTGCTCCCGCAACCTTATTTGTTTGTTGTCCGTCCATTCCAACAGTATTTAATCTTCGGATAAATATTTTGGGCAACAACAATTGGCGCTAGAAGAAGAGGATCTAACCTTCAATTTTATTCCTACCGTCCCGAAGAACACTCACTGTTCTCGGGGCATATACTTGAAGTGACACTCACTTCGCTTCAAAGAAATCTTTCAGAAATCATGTCTTCCGCCTCCGCGTCGAAGAAAGCCGCTGGCCAGCCCGCTAGACGCCTCGTTCCATCTCAGTCCGAGCCACAGCCGATGGCGGAAGGTAGTCGCCGCAGTCTGAGACGCTCGATCCCATCCCTGGGCGGCGGCCCAAGCCTCTCGCTCGATCAGTTCCGAACCGCGGAACAGATCGACGAGGCCATGGCCGTCCTACAGGAGCGACGGAGTGCTCTCGACGCGCCTCCCGCTATCACCCCCTCGGCCATCCGCCGGAAGACCAAGCGGAAGTTCAAGGCGTTACTGGCCGAGCGATCGCCAGGATGCTCTCATCCGCAAGGAGAGGCGCTCGCCAGCCGGGGCACGTCTGTTTTCGATCGCCTCGGCAGCGACCATCTTGGCGACCGGGGCAGTCCGGCTCCAGCCACGAGACGATGGAATTTGAGTCCGTCACCAGGAGCTCGACCTATCCGACTCCCAGAAGGCCGATCAGCCGTCTGGCTCCCCCTCGCCAAGTAGTCGAGGTCGGCAGCAGTGGAGTCAAGAGATCGGTACACGATCGCCTCGGCTCCCGCTCCCAAAGCCGATCCGTGAGCGACCGAGCCACGGCGATGGCCGCGATGCAACGCCAGCTCGACGACATGAAAGCGCTCCTGGAATCCGGGGCAGGCGCCAAGAACAAGATCGCCGAGCCGAGCGAGCCGCTCGAAGTCCACATCGAGCTCGCCCCCGTTCAGCACAAGATCGCTCCTCCTCAAACACCCTTGTACGAGGGGCGATCGGACCCCGAAATACACCTAAGCAAGTTCAACATCTACATGACCGGGTGTGGGGCTTCAGACGCGACCAGGTGCCGAATGTTCCCTCTGACGCTGGACGACCTCGCCCACAGGTGGTACGCCTCATTGCCACCTCGGTCCATCGGCTCCTTTAACCAACTGGCGAACGTCTTCACAGCGTACTTCGCCACCAGGGTCGCCCGACCAGAAGGTCCCCATCGCATGTTGCGGATCAAACAAGGGGAAGAAGAGTCCGACTCGGACTACATCGACCGAGTAGACGAGATCATCCTCAATGGCAAACCCATAAGCGATGAGATCGCCCTCTACACGGTCCTAGGAGGATTCCATGGTCTTTCGCCTATGTTCAGGCATCTTACGAAGGACCAGCCCACCACCTACGCGATCTTCCGAGCTAAGGCCGCAGACTTTCTGGCCAGGCAAAGGTTTCTCCTTAGCCTATAAGCAGCGCGATCGGCGCCCGAACGACGATCTCCCGCCCGATCGCCGGTATCGACCTATGAATAACCCGATCGGCAGCAGAGCGACGATCGCCAGTCTTCCAGCCCGATCACCATTATCAAGCAACATCACCAAACCGGAGGACTCGTCCGCCATCTACGGTTCACCATCTAACATGATGGACTAAGGCACGAGATCGCCTCCACCGCACATCATAAAGCCATGGTCCTGGTAGTCGATGGAACCGGCTGCTTCGGCCATGCAAGGTCCCTTTGGGCCAAGATCGCCCCCCCTTCGTGTAAATACGAGGCCGGCGTAGTCTGAGGCCCCTCCAAAACTAATCAGTGGACACAATCGCCCGCCCTCAAAGGATCATCATCTAACATGGTGAACCCGGACAATGCGACGTGCCACTACCCCCGTCTCAACGTACACCGTCGAGGTTCGTCATATTCATGGCTGGCCGAGGTGGAAGCAGAGCTAATAAGCCGCGGAAGTGGAGTTGATTAATTCGACGACGCCCCGCGCAAGGACTCCTCTAGACTAAGACCGCACGCCCTTCGTTTAAATACGAGGCGAGGCGCAGCCTAACACAGGACCCTCACAATAAAATGAGTCACGAGACACTCAATGTCTTCGCGCACAAGACACGGTCATGGAGTCGGTCCATCGAACTCCGCGACTGTGCACGGTTCCTCAGCGACGAAACAATCAAGTTTCTACGAGGGGTCGGCCAATGTTGTTTTTTGCAGGTACAAGAACCGATAAATAGCTAGCCAATCGACATGATCGCCCAAGTCCGAATCCAAAGTCAGCTCAACGAGTTGCCCGTCCTCATCTTACACGATCGCCAGCAAGAACCACCTCGCCCCATGTCTTCAACATCGGAGCAAGCTGGGGGGCAATTGTTGTGTCGAGAATTATACTCTCCGACCGGCGATCGCCTCGGAGATCGGGCGACCTAGCCATTGCCGAGCAGCAGGGCAGAACTGCCGACAGTGATCAGGCGACCTAGTCATACCCGGGAGCCAAGATAGATCGGCCGACCGAAGGTCCCAGGACGAGTCCCGGTGCCGAGCGATCGACATCTAAGACGATCATCTCTCGGTACTTGGCGATCGGCTCCTGGTGGCCGACGACCAGACGATCATCTCTCGGCACTTGCCGACCAACCCTTGGTGACCGACCGATGTCGACCCCTGGTGACCGACCATTGCCGACCGCCTCATGCCGCACGAAGCCGATGGTCATCCAGTCGGAAAAGGTCGAAGCCCAGTACAGACCCCATGTGCAAAGCCGAGACAAGATCCGCATTTCACGGATCATTGACCACAGCCTGTCAGCATCTTCCCACCAGCCGACAGGCCCTCCGAAAGGTGTCAGTAGGACCGCATGTCACAGTGACTCCGGACGCGTGCCGGCTCCCATTGGACCGCACAGCTGGCTGCCAGCAGCAGCCTTGGACTTTAGGCAGACTGCCCATGTGACCTTAAGGACGATCGCCCCATTATTATATTGGCCTAAAGGCGATCGCCCGCCAGGAAACAAGGCTCCTCAGCCCCTATAAATAAAAGGCAGCCTGCACTTGGATTCCTCCCTGGCATTATCGCGATTTTAGCACACAATACAGAAGCAATACACAACACTTGGCTTTCTCCTACTCTTGGCAACAGCTATCTCTCGGTTCTTTCTTCTCTCGGCCTCTCTCATACAGAAGACGATCGGCAGGGACGAAGAACACCAAGCTTCGCTCAAGAGCTGGATTAACAGGGTTTTTTTTTACACTCATTGTACTTAGATTCTCACATTAATACTTGTATCCACGAATATTTGTATTAATAACATCTCGCGAGAGCATTCAAGCCCGGGCCTAACAAACCCGGCAAATCTTGTGTTTATTCATATTCTCTCGGAAGTGCTCCCGCAACCTTATTTGTTTGTTGTCCGTCCATTCCAGCAGTATTTAATCTTCGGATAAATATTTTGGGCAACAACACATGCATCAAAAACAAGCCAATCAACAAGAAACGAGGGTGAAAATCGGCTTTCAATAGATGGATCCAAGAACCCACGCATCTAAAGATCAGCAGTTAAATATTAAATTAACAAACTCTAATGCGTACTTTCTATCACTGTTGTTACGGCGCTCGACTAGTCGCGACTAGTCGTCGACTTGTCGACCAGGCGATGGAGGATGGTCGTCGTGCCACTCCGACTCGCCGTGTGTGAAAATATCGCCCGACTTGGACGACATGGGTCGCCTGGTCGACGACTTGGGTCTACCAGGCGACGACTCGGGTCCGACTTGGACCCGAGTCAGAATATTTAAAAAAAAAGAAATCGTCATATACTCATAATTGCAAGGTAACTTCGATCTCGTCGAACCTAATTGCAAAGTGACTCGACTGAAGAAATCTCCCAGGCTGAATCAACCACCGCCGTACGCCGATTTGCCGCGCCACCAATAAATAGGTAGGTTTCCTCTACTTTTCTTTCTTCTTCTTTGTTTTTTATTTCTTTCGAGTTCCGATCTGTTGTACCTCCTTTAAAACTTTTGCCGATCGATCTGCTGTACCTCCTATAATATATATGATATATATTATATATATATGTGTATGTATATAAATATTATATATATAATTATATATAAAATATCCAATATATATATATATATATATATATATTTGCTGTATGCTCTATATACGCTGAATGTATATATATATATATATATATATATATATATATATATATTTGCTGTATGCTCTCTCTATATATTGATTATCTTCTTTTTTTCAAATTATAGATAGCAGAATCAAATGAAGCTTATGATCCGGCTAAGGATCCAAAACGGAAGGCTAAATCCGGGGATGTTGGATGGAAATATGGATTTTGGCCAGATTTAACAAATAAAGATGTGGTGACTTCTACTCACGAAACTAGTGATCGCGACACATATGACTTCGAGCTTGATGAATATGTTTGATCATGATTGTTTTTTTTTTTAACATTCTAATAGATTCTACATTTATTTTTGTTGAAACTTGCAACTTACATGTGTCACGGGCAAACTTCAGTCCGTCGAGTTATGCCGTGCGCCCCTTAGCAACTCAGTCCTTCGGCCACTAAGGCAGGCTTTCCCAACCCTTGCCGGTTAAGTGCGAAAGATTGAAGTATTTTAGAGAGAGAAAGTTAGAGAGAGAAACTGCTCTTTAGAAAGGAACTTTTATTGCTCAACTTCAGATGATGTACAAATGAGGGGCTTGGAGCTCCTTTTATAGGTCTCCATTTACATCTTCTAGAATGTACAATAATCTACAAGTATCTAGAACATACAAGAGATTACAAGACCATCTATATCCTTCTAATCCTTTCTATGATCATTCCGGAGGGCTTCCGGAATGTTACAACATCTATCAAGTAAACACTAGAATTCTGGAGAAGAATCTCGACCCTTCTAGAAGCTTCCATAGATGATTATTGTTATTCTATTTTGCAATGTGGTATTTGTCATTGTCATTACATATTTACATTACAATTTCACATATATAGATATATAAATATATATATTATTTATAATTAGTCGACTAGTCCACGACTAGCCATGCCGGACCTCCGTCGACTCGACTCGACTTACCGCCGTAACAACCACGCTTTCTATTCTTTAGACAATTTCCCAAGCAAGAAGTAATGTGTTGCTAAGGTTCTGCTTATGTACATGTGCATTCAACGGAAATTCATGTATAAAGAACCAACACTTGCACACCTGAACAAACGAAAAACTAATGCTGCATATATAGAGACGAAACATAAATTATACATGATAGACCTTATTCTTATGAGATATATGCTTTCACTACTTTATATAGTCCCAAACATAAGCCGACCTTGGATAAGTAATTTTCCCATTGTTTTGCTTTGCCATGTCCTGAAGAGCCCGTACAACAGAAGACGAAGATAAGAATGTTGAGCCGAAGCTTTCCAAACAGCCTGATTATCTGAAATCGACATCAGACCTTTTGCTGTAAACATAGCCATTCGGCAAGACAAGAGGTGGATTCTCTGTATCCATTAGCTCTTTAGTTATGTAACAAACAAGTTTCGTATGCTGCTGCTTTGAATATAGAAGTGGCTGCGCTAACTTGCGGAATGCCTCGATCTAAGCCAAGTCAAGGCCAAAACTAACCTGATAGAAACTACTAATCCAGACTTACTAATGCGTCATTCAAGAAGAGACAGCATCAATAGAATTAACGGGGGATGATCAGTTTCAGTCATAAGCAACATCAATATTTGAAATGTTAGCATATTCAATCTGGAATACGGAAAGCACATAGGTAATTGGGCAAGTTGGAGATATCAATCCAATAACCAAAGTCGGTCTCACCTTGTATAACGAACAATCAATGTTACTTCTGAAAGCAAGGATTGCCATAACACGCTGCAATTCTTTCATGTGTAGCTCCCCATGGTGCTAGATACTTTTGAGCATACGATATAGCTCGCATATTATTATCAGCTCTTAGAACTCAATGAATTCTTGCAGTCTCAACAGGAACTCAAATTCTCTCTGCATGAAGCATGGAAATATATGAGAAGCAAAAATAAAAGATATCATGCTGACTGGCAATCAGACGACTAGTTCTCAAGTACATGGCAATAACTAGAGCTACAATCTCTAGTTTTAGCTTGGGTATGGCAGATATAATGGAACTATAAAGTGCATATGTTTTTCACCAAGCATGTCAATCAAATCCAAATTATACAGTTGCATTCTGCTATGATGTAAAAGAAACGTAGTATCATAACCCGAAAAGAAAAAAAATGCAAATAATGGTGATTTGAAAACCTATATGGAAATTACAAGCATATGGGGGATATATCTGGTAGCCTCTGTAATTTCTTATCCTGAAGTTCACTGTATCTGTAAACTGTTAGGCTATAAGTCGGGACTCAATTCAAAAGACTTCCATCACTTCATGTCTTCGTATATAACATTCCATTGGAATCTTTCACTCAAACCATAGTAATAATATTTCTTTTGATTGAATTATTTATATCTCTTGTTAACGAAACAACAAAACAGTAATTTATGTAGCCTTGATCAAAAGGCTAGTGCTATTTACTATCACATTCCCAACTCACGTGGGAGACTGTCGGGATCCAAAAGCCCTAAAGATTAAGTTTGACGGCTACGACCACATATGACTGCTTAAAGGTTAATAAACATAGTTGTGGCAGAATACAAAATGCTTTCATTCTTTTCTAGACTCCATCACATGCAGGATCAGTGAAGTCTGTACAATTTCTTAAGCATATCTTTCATCTTTTCTTCTATTGTCTATTGTCATCAAAGTTACTTTAAAAATCCACACATCTCATCAACCCTTTCGCTGTCTCTGTAAAAATAAAATGTGGGCGTGTATCTTAAGCGATGTGTCGTTGAATCTTGTTGCTTTGGAAACTTGTTGCTCAATTGGCAGAATTCAGGTTGAATCTGAATGCAAACACGACACCTGAAAACAAAGAACAATCAGTCATATAACAGCATTTAATTAACTTGCAAAATCCTGAATTCTTGTAAAATATTAATAGAAACATGAGTGTAATAGAATTATAGGCAGTCAATCATTTTTGTATCTTGGCTTGCAATCTTGGACAAGTTAGCAGCTTGTCCTAATCGCTTGAAAATGGAATTATGCCGTCCTTGTGGGAAAGAGAATAAAACCATGAACCATATATTCTTTGGTTGTGAGTTTTCTGCTACTTTGTGGGAGAGACTTTCTGGTTGGTGTGGTATTTAAAGTCAGTTTCTACTCGCGGTTGGGTGTAGTAAAGATCCAAAGAGCTAGCTAGAATGTTACAGTCGTAGCTTCTTTGGTTGTGTTTTTGAGTTTAAAAACAAGATTAGGCTTCTTTATTACCTGGAATTGTGTAATTGGTACATTTTACTCCATTCTTTCAATTTCATAATTTATATATTACCGTGCATCGTACCAGTGCAATACTAGTTATGGTTAAGTAGGATAGTTTAGAAGATAAATATTGAGTAATACTTTTTAAATAATCTATTTAATAGATTAAATATGCTATTCTTACTTGATAACTTCTTGAATTTTCAAAATAAGCTATACAAAATCAAACCAATAAGTTGAAAAGACTTGTATCTGGCTTCAGTGGAATAATATGTGATGGTCCCAGTTAGATCGATCAAAACAGACTCACAGAAATCAGGTACTTTTTTGAGTTTATTCCCCTTGTAACTTGTTGGATACAGATATACGACCGGCTTGTTCACTTGGAATATAAATTTATACCTCTAAATGGAGGTATACATTTTTATTTTTATCTAATAGTGGGGACCACAAGTTTTATATCTTGTTTGGTAGGAATGATAATATCTTTATCACTACCCTCAAGGGAACCATAACTTTCATATCTTGTTCACTTGGGATGAAATTGAGGGATGAAGAAGAAATGTCTAAAACACATGAGGGGTAAAATGAGGTATAATATTAAACCTTTATTTTCGAGGTATAAAATTATACCTTGGGCATGTAAAAAGGGGTTGCCAGAAATTTTATACATCATGCCCGGATTTTTCTTAAATCGTAACCAAACAAGATATAAGAGGGGGGAATAATATTATACCTCATTTTCCGTCCAAGGGAACCAACCTTATTACTATAGATCAAAAGTAAGGGTATTTTGGTCCGAAAATTAAAATTTTGGCCTTAATTTATTTATATTAAGTTGTTAAACAATTATTGCTTTTTCTTAAATATAGTGGCACTTTCGCTCCGCTTTAGGCCTTTCGGTTGGGATAGTGGCTACTCCCTGAGTCCATTCGTAGGTCTAGGTAGAGATTTTTTTTAGGTTTAATGACTAAAATAGGACCTCAAGTTTATCGGTTTTAGCATTTGAGGACCTAAATTTTCGAAGCTATCAAATTGGGACCTAATCTTCGATCTTTTTGACTATGTTAGGACCTCCGTTAACTTTTATCCGTTAAGTACTAACATAGTGCTTAGTTGGCAGTTAAATGACACGTGACATATATTTATTGGCTGGTCAATATATGACGTAAAATAATAATAATAAATAATACAAAATATAAAAGTCTAAAAATATAAACATCTAAAAAATCTAGATAACTTGAGAAAAAAATCAGAACTTAATTTTTTTATTTAAATAATCTGAAAAAATAAAAAAAATTCGGAACTTGCGGTTATTTTTTTAAATTCTGGAATACTAATATTAAAACATCGGAAGTTTTATTTAAAATTCAAAAATAAAAAAATTAAAAAAAATTCTACAAAAACCAAAATTGGAATATTACTTTCCATAAAATAAATATAAATTTAAATTATTTTATTTTATTTTTAGAAGAAAAGCCTACTAGTAATTTTTTTATTTTTTATTTACTTTTCATAAAAAAACTATTCTATTTTTTTTTAAAAAATCTGAAAATCTAAAAAAGAAATAGAATAAAAATTAATTATTCATCGAAGAAGATAATCTGATCAGTTTTTTATTTATTTTTTGTTAGGAATACTTGTTAGATTTTGATGATGTCATTAAATTCAAATACTTATTACTTGGCAAAAATGTAAGCAAGAACCAAATGAGTATCTTCCATAGGCCAAAATTATGTTAAGTGTTACACTTGGCAAAATGTAAAGAGGAACCGAATGAGTATCTTCTATAGGCCAAAATAAGTTAGGCTAAGAATCGGCTAAGTACAAAAATATCAGATGAGTTCATCAGAGAGGTACAGCCGAGTTAAGTCAGAGAAGTTCTGGTCAACAAAAATCATCAGGGATGTTTGACCAGACTGCAGTCAAGTAACCTGAGACAGGTCATCTGACCAGGCGAGTTCCAAAATAGTGAACATCAGAGAGGTCCAGACTGCAGAGAAGTTAACTTCACATCAGCCTACTCGAGATCAGCCAAGTACTCCAAGTCCACGTCAGCATGCGTTGAAAAGTCAAGTATTACGGAAAGTCACATGCAACGTGAAGAGACAAATTGGAGAGATTCCCGCAAAGGATATGAATTAAATAATTCATCCAGGCCTACCTTGAAGACTTTAATCGTATTATATTCAAAAGATTCGGCGCCTCACATGCAGAGTCTTCACAATGGTCGGAAGATAGATTAAAATATGGGAATCCACCCTTGCAACGTTCAGAAAGGAATAAACAAAGAAGTCTCTCTCCAACTGACTGATTTGTTACATATTTGCAACGGCTATGAAGAAATGCTCAAGGATCAACACCTATATATATATCCGAAGATTTGAAGTTGAGCAATTATCGGTGCGAACATACTTTCAAGCGATCAAAGCATTCAAGCAATCTAAAACGAAATACAGCATCGTGAAAAGAACGGCTCTTAAAAAGTTCATACTTGAAGGAGCTCTTAGTTGGAGAATACAAAAACTCGTGTCTTAAATCCTGAGTTCGGGGTACTTCACTGGTTGAAGTTCGAGACTGTAAAGGCATCCAAGGATCGAGGATCAAGAGGTGCAAGGCAGTCAAGTGTGTTACAACGGCACGGATTTCCACTGGTTGGAAGCTGTTGTAGTTTGGTTGAATCACTGTAATATTTATCACTGGTTGAAAATTATAGTGAATTCATCTCCAACTGGTTTGGAGAAAAGTGGATTAGTAGAGGATTACCCCACCTCTGAGACCACTATAATTGCCTGCGTATTTTACTGTTTTATAGCATCATACTTTAACTGCTGCATTCATTGTTAAGTGTTTCATTAGTTGTTTTATTCACATCACCGACTTAAGACGTATTAACAACAAACGACTCCAAGTCATTTGTTTATCTATCAGCTGTAGAAACTTACTCTTTGAGAAAAAGAGTTTAAGAGTTTCAATAAGTCTATTCACCCCCCCTCTAGACTTATTCCTGGACGACTTGTGACCTACAAGTGGTATCAGAGAGGTTGGTTCATTTATTTCACAAACCAGATCTATATCCGAGATATATCTTTACTCTCATTTTATAATGGAACACATGCATTCTAGACTACCTGTGTTTTCAGTTGACGAGTATGATCTTTGGAAGGTAAGGATGCAGCCACACTTATCTTCAATCCATGATGACATGTGATGCATCATAGAGGACGGTCCATTCACCTTCGAGAAGGACAACACTCCAGAGGAGATCGCAGCAGGGAAGCCAGAGAAGATCCCTAAGAAGAGGACAGAGCTGACTCCCGAAGAAAGAAAGCTTGCCAATCTTGATAACTGGGCCAGAGACGTGCTGTATCAAACTCTTGACAAATCCACCATGGTCAAGATCAAGAATTGCAAAAATGCAAAAGAAATCTGGGACGCATTAGCCCTAATGTGTGAAGGAACGGAGCTGATCAAAGAAAATAAGTTGTCAATTGCTATTCAAAAATTTGACAACTTCAAAATGAAGAATGGCGAATCTATAGACCAAGTGGACATAAGGTTCACTGAGATTATCAATGAGATCAACTCCCTTGACAAATCTTATGGCAACAGGGAAATGGCGTTGATGGTTCTAAGATCTCTCAATCCTAAATGGAGCATGAAGGCAGTGGCCGTGAGAGAATCCAAGGACCTCAATAAGATAAAGATCCAAGAGTTGTTTTCTGATCTGAAGGCTTATGAGTTCGAGCTTCCAAGTTCATCCTCAACCGAACCTGCAGAGAAGGGAATAGCCTTTGCATCCGAGTCCCCCGCCAAGAGCTTATCTGATGTAAAGCCTCCAAATCCATTAGACTTTGAGGAAGAAATGGCGTTCATAATGCAAAGGTTCAGCAACTTTCGGAAAAACTACTCCAAATACAAGAAAAATTATACGGAGAATACCAGAAGGAACCAGAAAGCCGGAAGCTGGAAAGTGGAGTGCTACAACTGTCATAAGACAGGACACATTCAGATCGACTGTTCTGATCTTAAGAAGGACGAGAGCAAGAAGGAGGTGGGCAGAAAAGAAGACAGAAGGAAGGCCCTCATCGGAGAAGAATAGGAGCATGTAGAATCAAGCAGCGGATTCTTCTCGGATGATGAGGAAGAGTATGATTGTCTGATGGCCAACCTAGCTGATGAAGAGGTAACATCAAAACCCCCTAGTTCAAACAATAGTTCAGCCATGTCACAAGATATGGATCTACACGAATCTGTAAATCAGCTATTTAAAGATTTTGAAACACTAAAATCTGCACACTATCTGTATCAGCAGAGAAGACTCAGCTGCAAGATGAGAATAGGCAGCTGAAAAATGATTTTGAAAAACTCAGCCTAGAACTGAATACAGTTGAGATAATTGCAGCTAACTTGCAAAACCAGGCTGATGACAATACAGCTGAGATAAATCGACTAACTGTTTTACTTAAAGAAAAATCAGCTGCACTTGCTCATGTCAAAGCCGAATTTACTAAGCTGACTCAGGCAAATAAGACTCAGGCACAGGAAATAACCTCCCTGAAGGCGTCTTCAACTCTAGACGAATTGTGTACTAATAAAAGGCCACTATATTCCAGATCTTGGATATGATCCTCACACTCCCTCTAGTTCCAAAACCACTTTCATCAAGGGAAAAACAATTTTCTCGACTGCTGAGCCTATATACAAACCAATATTTAAAAATAGGCAACAACCAAGTCACAAGTCTAGGCTGCAGCCAGGGTACACAAGACAGCCACCTAGACAAGCGACTAGGCAATGGCCCAGGCAGAAGCAGCAGCCCAGACAACATGCCCACTATTATCAATAACTCCCTAAAAACAGATTTCAAAATGGGAGGGGCAGATGGAAACCTCAAGGTTATCCTAATTTCCAAAATGAACAAGTGTGGAGACCTCAAAGATTTAATAAATCATCTGAGCCAAGGTTTAGAAATGGCCCACACTACCAATATTTTGAGGAATATCCGGTATACAATCCCAACAGGAGATACAGACCTCGACCTTACACACCTTATAAGGGTAATAATAATAACAATTTTCACAATCCAAGGAGAAATCAATTCTCCAGGAAACCAGCTAACCCTAGAGGACCCACACAGATTTGGGTACCTAAATCTCTGCTTGTTTGATTGCAGAAAAGGTGGAAGGACTACAACCACATCTCCACAAATTCAAACTTTGGAGGTACATGACCGGGAACAAAAAGATGCTATCCAAATACACCAAAGAAAGAGGTCCCGATGTAACCTTTGGAGATAGTTCTAGAGGACAAACAAAGGGCTTTGGAGAGCTGCACCGAGGAAATATTGTGATATCCAAAGTTCACTATGTCAAAGGGCTCAAATATAATCTCCTGAGCATAAGCCAGTTTTGCGATGAGAAGAATCTAGTAGTCTTCACCATCTGGAAATGCACGGTGATAGATATCCTATCTGGTGAGGTGAAGCTACAAGGATTCAGAAGGAGAGATGTCTACATGATAGATTGGAACACAGGAACACCTAACTCCTGTTTTCTATCTAAGACGATGGCGAGAACGGATGGCTGTGGCACAAAAGATTATGTCACCTGAACTTCAAAGCCATCAACAAGATTAGTTCTCAGAAGCTGGTCAGAGGACTCCCAGAGGAAGCATTCAAGAAGGAAGCTCTTTGTGATGCATGTCAGAAAGGGAAGCAGACGAGAGCATCATTCAAGCCAGTCCAGCCTATAACTCTCACAACAAGGATCTTAGATCTACTCCATATGGATCTATTTGGTCTTATCAAGCCAAGGACTCTAAGCGGCCAAAAGCATGCACTTGTTGTAGTAGATGATTATTCAAGGTACACTTGGATTATCTTCATGTATAAGAAGAGTGAAACCTTGACCAAGCTACCTGAGCTACTGAGAAGGATCCAGAATGAGAAATCCCTCTCCATCATCAAAATCAGATCAGATAGAGGAGGAGAGTTTCTCAACAAGGCGATCACTAATTACAGTGATCAGAATGGGATCCAAAGATGAGCTCTGCGGCAGACCCCAGCGAGAATGGCGTTGCCGAAAGAAGGAAGAACCACGAAGGAAGCGGCAAGGTCCATGATTGCGTAAGGCACTGCCAAGAGGTTCGGGTCAAGTCATCAACACTGACTTGCCATACTCAGAACAGGAGTATGATAGTAGGGAGACATGGCAAAACTCCCTATGAGGTTTGGAATAATAGAACTCATACTGTTGCTTACTTTCACGTTTTTGGTTGTAAGTGTTTCATCGACAACAACGGTAAAACACAACTAAATGCCTTTGATGCTAAAACTGATGATGGTCTCTTTATGGGATACTCACAAAGAAGCAAGGCATATAGAGTATTTAACAAAAGAACCTTAGTTGTGGCGGAAACACCCCATGTTGTATTTGATGAATCTACTGTTGAGTACAGGAAGCAAGTTGAGCTAATTGAGAATAAGCTCAAATCAGCAATCCTTGAAGAAGTCATTGTACATGACACTGGAATGGTGGACTCACCTGCAGACCAGCCTGAAGACGCAACCGTAGCTGTTGAAGACCCAACTGCAGATCAGACAGGAACACCAAACCTATCTGATCCAGTTGCCGCTGATGAAGACCCAGCTGTAGCTGATAAAGACTCACCTGCAGATCAGACCCAACCTGTAGATGACAAGACTGTAGCTGATCCAACTGCAGACCAAGGAGACCAGAATCCAGCTGATGCAGAAATCCACCAGAACAATTCAACAGGGGAATGCACTTAAGAAGACGATATTCCCAAGTGGCTCAAACACCACCCAATCCAGCAAATTATCGGGAAGCTGACTGATGGAGTTAAGACAAGACAGTCAACTCTACCCGCAGGAATGGCTATGTTCTCATGCTTCATGTCACAGATAGAACCCAAGTCAACAGAACAAGCTTTAGAAGATTATTCATGGATAAATGCCATGCAAGAGGAACTGGAGCAGATGGAAAGGAACAAAGTTTGGGAACTAACAGACAGACCAGATCACAAGAAGGTTATTGGCATCAAATGGGTGTACAAAAACAAGAGTGATGAAGATGGAGCTGTTGCTAGGAATAAAGCCAGACTTGTTGCTAAAGGATATGCACAGTGTGAAGGAATAGATTTTGATGAAACCTATGCACCTATTGCAAAATTAGAGGCCATCAGACTATTCCTCGCATATGCTGCATTCAAGGATTTTGAAGTCTATCAGATGGATGTAAAGAGTGCATTTCTAAATGGAATCCTAGAAGAAGAAGTCTATGTAGAGCAACCCCCAGGTTTTGTCAAAGGAGACAAAGTCTACAAGCTGTTGAAGGCTCTCTTTGGACTTACGCAAGCACCAAGAGCATGGTATGAAACACTGTCTGTGTTTCTTGAGAAGAATGGTTTTTGCAAAGGAAAGGTGGACAAGACCCTATTCAGAGTGGAGCACGAAGGTCACATATTGATAGTCCAGATATATGTAGATGACATCATTTTTGGCTAAACCAACCCAGAGTTATGTGAGAAATTCTCAAACCTCATGCAAGGAGAATTTGAGATGAGTATGATGGGAAAGCTTAACTTCTTTCTCGGATTACAAGTTAAGCAGATGGAAAATGGAATTTTCATCAACCAAGCTAAGTATACCAGAGATCTAATCAAGAGATTTGGAATGGAATCAGCCAAATCAGCAAGAATTCCTATGAGCACAAGTACCCACCTAGATGCAGATGAGGGAGGCATATCAGTGGATTCAACCCACTACAGAGGACTCATTGGATCATTGCTATACCTCACTGCAAGCAGGCCAGACATATCCTATGCCGTAGGAGTTTGTGCGCGATTCTAATCTAAGCCTAAGCAGTTGCACCTAGATGCAGCAAAGAGGATAATTAAATACCTTAAGTCTACAGTCAACGTTGGACTATGGTATCCTAAGGATGATAATTTGAAATGTCAGATATTCGATGCATTTCGCAGGATGCAAAATTAATAGGAAAAGCACTAGTGGAACGTGCCAATTCCTAGGAACCAGTGATATCTGGTTTAGCAAGAAGCGGGTTTCTAACTCTATCTCCACCACAGAGTCGAATACCTAGTGTAGGTAGTTGTTGTGCCCAGATCTTATGGATCAGACAGCAGTTAAGGGGCTACGATATCATTGCCAATGAAGTCCCTATCTGATGTGACAACAATAGTGCTATTGCAATAACCAACAATCCGGTTTTGCATTCGAGGACCAAGCACATTGATGTTAAGCACCACTTCATCAGAGATCACGTGCTTAATATAATATCCGCATTTTTTTTCTTTTCTTTCTTTCCCTTGTATTTTCATTTTCGGTGTACTTATCGGTTGTAGCGACCCTCGTGTATCTTTCAGTATACGTTTTCCGTCATCTATTGATCTGATTCTCGTGATTGTTGTGCGGAACCGCCGCTTCGGGGTCACTGTGGATCCATTCTATGTTATGATGCGTTTTGATGTGTTCCGTTTGATGTTTCGTTCATATTCCGGTGTTGTGGACCGTTCATATTTCGTACCCAGCGCACGCTACCTTTTATGCATAGCGCATGCTAGGGGTCCCTTAGTAACGCACGCTACGACTGATTCGTAGCGCGCGCTAGCGAGTTAGCCCCGGGAGTGGCAGTTTTGTTCCCAGCCCTCTGGACTGTCGGATTAGCGTATCCTACCTTGTATAGCGCACGCTAGTGTCGTGAGACTAGCGCACGTTAAGTTGTCCGGTAGCGTGCGCTAGCGTGACTGTCCAGTACTGGACGGTTTGCTACTGAACTCAGTCAGGTGCCCAGGTAGCGCACGCTACATCTGTACATTAGCGCGCGCTAACGGTTCAGGTGAGTATTGGGCAGTTAACACTTGGACTCGGATGATGTTCAGGTAGCGCACGCTATGGGCCGATAGCGCGCGCTACCGAGAGGTTATTAGCGCACGCTACGTTTCGAGTAGCGCATGATAACGGCCAGAAATCTGGCTATTGGATTGGGACGCTAACTGTATGGCCTGTAGTTTTGTCCCGTTAGCGCACACTAACCTTGAGGATTAGCGCGCGCTAACACTCCCTGGCTATATAAACCAGGGAGTTGACCGAGATGAGCGTATTATTTCCATTTCTTCCTCCTTTCCGCGGCTGTGGAGATTCCGGGCGATTCTTGGCGATTTCTTCCTCCAATCTTCTCATCCAACATCTTCCTTAAGTTCTTGGTGTATTATAACAACATCAACACGAATCTTTCATCCCAATCCAAGGTAAAATCTCTTAGAACCCTACTTTTGGATAAATTAGGGGTTTTGGGATTTTCGTCCGATTCGTTCCGTTTTGTTGGTTAATACATGATGAATATGATTAATCTTGTTGGTATTCTTAGTTTCCCCATGGATTCATGGTATATTTTCATGGTTTTGCGAAATCGAGAGGGTTTGGTTGTGGTCCGCCCTCGTTGTTATTTTTGTACGAATATACATGAATCGTAGGTGGGTTTTCGGGTGTATTCCATTTCCGTATTCGTCTAGAGTTGGTTGTGATTATGTTCTTCGAATCGTTAGGTTCGGTTCTGTTTATTCTTAGCGTTCGTCAGTGATTATCCTTCCGTCCGTTGCGTCGTCAATAATTCAAGGCAAGTATTTTTGGAAACCTTTATGCTTAACATGAAATGGTGATGTATATTGTGTGTGCTTTACTCACCCTGGGAGGGTCCGACGGGGCCTCGGGGGAATCTATGACTTCATTCTGGATTCACGAGTTTGTTTCGCTAGCCAGCTCGGAAGGGTCCTTAGAGGCCTCAGGTGGGATTCATGGTGGCGTCCTGGTCCTAGGCGATGCCTGTGCGTGAATTGTTTTATAAAGTGGCCAGCTCGGGAGGGTCCATAGAGGCCTCGGGTGGGATTCATGGTGGTGTCTTGGTCCTAGGCAAATTGATTATTTGACTGTTTGTTTGCGGAAAAGACATATCTGGTTTTGGTTTTGAAATGATATTGGTGCATGTACTATGAAATATGTAAGCGATTGGTTTGCCTTGATTACTTGTACTAGCGTAATTTCTAACCCCTCTGGGGACCCGTTGTGGGGAAATTCTTGTTATGGATTTCAGGTTATGATCATCCGGACGAGCGAGCGCTGGGACAGTACGAAGATGTTGGCCAGGGTCGTTGACATATGCGGTTGAGTCCTTTTATTTCTGTTATTCCCTTCGATATGGTTGTTGTCCACCATGGTCAAGATCAAGAATTGCAAAAATGCAAAAGAAATCTGGGACACATTAGCCCTAATGTGTGAAGGAACGGAGCTGATCAAAGAAAATAAGTTGTCAATTGCTATTCAAAAATTTGACAACTTCAAAATGAAGAATGGCGAATCTATAGACCAAGTGGACATAAGGTTCACTGAGATTATCAATGAGATCAACTCCCTTGACAAATCTTATGGCAAGAGGGAAATGGCGTTGATGGTTCTAAGATCTCTCAATCCTAAATGGAGCATGAAGGCAGTAGCCGTGAGAGAATCCAAGGACCTCAATAAGATAAAGATCCAAGAGTTGTTTTCTGATCTGAAGGCTTATGAGTTCGAGCTTCCAAGTTCATCCTCAACCGAACCTGCAGAGAAGGGAATATCCTTTGCATCCGAGTCCCCCGCCAAGAGCTTATCTGATGTAAAGCCTCCAAATCCATTAGACTTTGAGGAAGAAATGGCGTTCATAATGCAAAGGTTCAGCAACTTTCGGAAAAACTACTCCAAATACAAGAAAAATTATAAGGAGAATCCTAGAAGGAACCAGAAAGCCGGAAGCTGGAAAGTGGAGTGCTACAACTGTCATAAGACAGGACACATTCAGATCGACTGTTCTGATCTTAAGAAGGATGAGAGCAAGAAGGAGGTGGGCAGAAAAGAAGACAGAAGGAAGGCCCTCATCGGAGAAGAATAGGAGCATGTAGAATCAAGCAGCGGATTCTTCTCGGATGATGAGGAAGAGTATGATTGTCTGATGGCCAACCTAGCTGATGAAGAGGTAACATCAAAACCCCCTGGTTCAAACAATAGTTCAGCCATGTCACAAGATATGGATCTACACGAATCTGTAAATCAGCTATTTAAAGATTTTGAAACACTAAAATCTGCACACCTATCTCAGACAATAGAGAAGACTCAGCTGCAAGATGAGAATAGGCAGCTGAAAAATGATTTTGAAAAACTCAGCCTAGAACTGAATACAGTTGAGATAATTGCAGCTAACTTGCAAAACCAGGCTGATGACAATACAGCTGAGATAAATCGACTAACTGTTTTACTTAAAGAAAAATCAGCTGCACTTGCTCATGTCAAAGCCGAATTTACTAAGCTGACTCAGGCAAATAAGACTCAGGCGCAGGAAATAACCTACCTGAAGGCGTCTTCAACTCTAGACGAATTGTGTACTAATAAAAGGCCACTATATTCCAGATCTTGGATATGATCCTCACACTCCCTCTAGTTCCAAAACCACTTTCGACAAGGGAGAAACAATTTTCTCGACTGCTGAGCCTATATACAAACCAATATTTAAAAATAGGCAACAACCAAGTCACAAGTCTAGGCTGCAGCCAGGGTACACAAGACAGCCACCTAGACAAGCGACTAGGCAATGGCCCAGGCAGAAGCAGCAGCCCAGACAACATGCCCACTATTATCAATAACTCCCTAAAAACAGATTTCAAAATGGGAGGGGCAGATGGAAACCTCAAGGTTATCCTAATTTCCAAAATGAACAAGTGTGGAGACCTCAAAGATTTAATAAATCATCTGAGCCAAGGTTTAGAAATGGCCCACACTACCAATATTTTGAGGAATATCCGGTATACAATCCCAACAGGAGATACAGACCTCGACCTTACACACCTTATAAGGGTAATAATAATAACAATTTTCACAATCCAAGGAGAAATCAATTCTCCAGGAAACCAGCTAACCCTAGAGGACCCACACATATTTGGGTACCTAAATCTCGGCTTGTTTGATTGCAGAAAAGGTGGAAGGACTACAACTACATCTCCACAAATTCAAACTTTGGAGGTACATGACCGGGAACAAAAAGATGCTATCCAAATACACCAAAGAAAGAGGTCCCGATGTAACCTTTGGAGATAGTTCTAGAGGACAAACAAAGGGCTTTGGAGAGCTGCACCGAGGAAATATTGTGATATCCAAAGTTCACTATGTCAAAGGGCTCAAATATAATCTCCTGAGCATAAGCCAGTTTTGCGATGAGAAGAATCTAGTAGTCTTCACCATCTGGAAATGCACGGTGATAGATATCCTATCTGGTGAGGTGAAGCTACAAGGATTCAGAAGGAGAGATGTCTACATGATAGATTGGAACACAGGAACACCTAACTCCTGTTTTCTATCTAAGACAGTAGCTGAGAACGGATGGCTGTGGCACAAAAGATTATGTCACCTGAACTTCAAAGCCATCAACAAGATTAGTTCTCAGAAGCTGGTCAGAGGACTCCCAGAGGAAGCATTCAAGAAGGAAGCTCTTTGTGATGCATGTCAGAAAGGGAAGCAGACGAGAACATCATTCAAGCCAGTCCAGCCTATAACTCTCACAACAAGGATCTTAGATCTACTCCATATGGATCTATTTGGTCTTATCAAGCTAAGGACTCTAAGCGGCCAAAAGCATGCACTTGTTGTAGTAGATGATTATTCAAGGTACACTTGGATTATCTTCATGTATAAGAAGAGTGAAACCTTGACCAAGCTACCTGAGCTGCTGAGAAGGATCCAGAATGAGAAATCCCTCTCCATCATCAAAATCAGATCAGATAGAGGAGGAGAGTTTCTCAACAAGGCGATCACTAATTACAGCGATCAGAATGGGATCCAGCATGAGCTCTCTGCAGCCAGGACCCCCCAGCAGAATGGCGTTGCTGAAAGAAGGAACAGAACCCTGAAGGAAGCAGCAAGGTCCATGATTGCAGAAGCAGACCTGCCCAAGAGGTTCTGGGCTGAAGCTGTCAACACAGCTTGCCATACTCAGAACAGGAGTATGATAGTAGGGAGACATGGCAAAACTCCCTATGAGGTTTGGAATAATAGAACTCCTACTGTTGCTTACTTTCACGTTTTTGGTTGTAAGTGTTTCATCCACAACAACGGTAAAACACAACTAAATGCCTTTGATGCTAAAACTGATGATGGTCTCTTTATGGGATACTCACAAAGAAGCAAGGCATATAGAGTATTTAACAAAAGAACCTTAGTTGTGGCGGAAACACCCCATGTTGTATTTGATGAATCTACTGTTGAGTACAGGAAGCAAGTTGAGCTAATTGAGAATAAGCTCAAATCAGCAATCCTTGAAGAAGTCATTGTACATGACACTGGAATGGTGGACTCACCTGCAGACCAGCCTGAAGACGCAACAGTAGCTGCTGAAGACCCAACTGTAGATCAGACAGGAACACCAAACCTATCTGATCCAGTTGCCGCTGATGAAGACCCAGCTGTAGCTGATAAAGACTCACCTGCAGATCAGACCCAACCTGCAGATGACAAGACTGTAGCTGATCCAACTGCAGACCAAGGAGACCAGAATCCAGCTGATGCAGAAATCCACCAGAACAATTCAACAGGGGGAACAGACCCAGAAGAAGACGATATTCCCAAGTGGCTCAAACACCACCCAATCCAGCAAATTATTGGGAAGCTGAATGATGGAGTTAAGACAAGACAGTCAACTCTACCCGCAGGAATGGCTATGTTCTCATGCTTCATGTCACAGATAGAACCCAAGTCAACAGAACAAGCTTTAGAAGATTATTCATGGATAAATGCCATGCAAGAGGAACTGGAGCATATGGAAAGGAACAAAGTTTGGGAACTAACAGACAGACCAGATCACAAGAAGGTTATTGGCATCAAATGGGTGTACAAAAACAAGAGTGATGAAGATGGAGCTGTTGCTAGGAATAAAGCCAGACTTGTTGCTAAAGGATATGCACAGTGTGAAGGAATAGATTTTGATGAAACCTATGCACCTATTGCAAGATTAGAGGCCATCAGACTATTCCTCGCATATGCTGCATTCAAGGATTTTGAAGTCTATCAGATGGATGTAAAGAGTGCATTTCTAAATGGAATCCTAGAAGAAAAAGTCTATGCAGAGCAACCCCCAGGTTTTGTCAATGGTGACAAAGTCTACAAGCTGTTGAAGGCTCTCTTTGGACTTACGCAAGCACCAAGAGCATGGTATGAAAACTGTCTGTGTTTCTTGAGAAGAATGGTTTTTGCAAAGGAAAGGTGGACAAGACCCTATTCAGAGTGGAGCACGAAGGCCACATATTGATAGTCCAGATATATGTAGATGACATCATTTTTGGCTAAACCAACCCAGAGTTATGTGAGAAATTCTCAAACCTCATGCAAGGAGAATTTGAGATGAGTATGATGGGAAAGCTTAACTTCTTTCTCGGATTACAAGTTAAGCAGATGGAAAATGGAATTTTCATCAACCAAGCTAAGTATACCAGAGATCTAATCAAGAGATTTGGAATGGAATCAGCCAAATCAACAAGAATTCCTATGAGCACAAGTACCCACCTAGATGCAGATGAGGGAGGCATATCAGTGGATTCAACCCACTATAGAGGACTCATTGGATCATTGCTATACCTCACTGCAAGCAGGCCAGACATATCCTATGCCGTAGGAGTTTGTGCGCGATTCTAATCTAAGCCTAAGCAGTTGCACCTAGATGCAGCAAAGAGGATAATTAAATACCTTAAGTCTATAGTCAACGTTGGACTATGGTATCCTAAGGATGATAATTTCGAGCTGTCAGGATATTTAGATGCAGATTTCGCAGGATGCAAAATTAATAGGAAAAGCACTAGTGGAACGTGCCAATTCCTAGGAACCAGACTGATATCCTGGTTTAGCAAGAAGCAGGTTTCTAACTCTATCTCCACCACAGAGTCAGAATACCTAGCTGTAGGTAGTTGTTGTGCCCAGATCTTATGGATCAGACAGCAGTTAAGGGGCTACGATATCATTGCCAATGAAGTCCCTATCTGATGTGACAACAATAGTGCTATTGCAATAACCAACAATCCGGTTTTGCATTCGAGGACCAAGCACATTGATGTTAAGCACCACTTCATCAGAGATCACGTGCTTAATATAATATCCGCATTTTTTTTCTTTTCTTTCTTTCCCTTGTATTTTCATTTTCGGTGTACTTATCGGTTGTAGCGACCCTCGTGTATCTTTCAGTATACGTTTTCCGTCATCTATTGATCTGATTCTCGTGATTGTTGTGCGGAACCGCCGCTTCGGGGTCACTGTGGATCCATTCTATGTTATGATGCGTTTTGATGTGTTCCGTTTGATGTTTCGTTCATATTCCGGTGTTGTGGACCGTTCATATTTCGTACCCAGCGCACGCTACCTTTTATGCATAGCGCATGCTAGGGGTCCCTTAGTAACGCACGCTACGACTGATTCGTAGCGCGCGCTAGCGAGTTAGCCCCGGGAGTGGCAGTTTTGTTCCCAGCCCTCTGGACTGTCGGATTAGCGTATCCTACCTTGTATAGCGCACGCTAGTGTCGTGAGACTAGCGCACGTTAAGTTGTCCGGTAGCGTGCGCTAGCGTGATCGTCAAGATCGACGGTTTGCTATGAACTTCGATCAGTGCCTGTGTAGCGCACGCTACATCTGTACATTAGCGCGCGCTAACGGTTCAGGTGAGTATTGGGCAGTTAACACTTGGACTCGGATGATGTTCAGGTAGCGCACGCTATGGGCTGATAGCGCGCGCTACCGAGAGGTTATTAGCGCACGCTACGTTTCGAGTAGCGCATGATAACGGCCAGAAATCTGGCTATTGGATTAGGACGCTAACTGTATGGCCTGTAGTTTTGTCCCGTTAGCGCACGCTAACCTTGAGGATTAGCGCGCGCTAACACTCCCTGGCTATATAAACCAGGGAGTTGACCGAGATGAGCGTATTATTTCCATTTCTTCCTCCTTTCCGCGGCTGTGGAGATTCCGGGCGATTCTTGGCGATTTCTTCCTCCAATCTTCTCATCCAACATCTTCCTTAAGTTCTTGGTGTATTATAACAACATCAACACGAATCTTTCATCCCAATCCAAGGTAAAATCTCTTAGAACCCTACTTTTGGATAAATTAGGGGTTTTGGGATTTTCGTCCGATTCGTTCCGTTTTGTTGGTTAATACATGATGAATATGATTAATCTTGTTGGTATTCTTAGTTTCCCCATGGATTCATGGTATATTTTCATGGTTTTGCGAAATCGAGAGGGTTTGGTTGTGGTCCGCCCTCGTTGTTATTTTTGTACGAATATACATGAATCGTAGGTGGGTTTTCAGGTGTATTCCATTTCCATATTCGTCTAGAGTTGGTTGTGATTATGTTCTTCGAATCGTTAGGTTCGGTTCTGTTTATTCTTAGCGTTCGTCAGTGATTATCCTTCCGTCCGTTGCGTCGTCAATAATTCAAGGCAAGTATTTTTGGAAACCTTTATGCTTAACATGAAATGGTGATGTATATTGTGTGTTCTTTACTCACCCTGGGAGGGTCCGACGGGGCCTCGGGGGAATCTATGACTTCATTCTGGATTCACGAGTTTGTTTTGCTAGCCAGCTCGGAAGGGTCCTTAGAGGCCTCGGGTGGGATTCATGGTGGCGTCCTGGTCCTAGGCGATGCCTGTGCGTGAATTGTTTTATAAAGTGGCCAGCTCGGGAGGGTCCATTGAGGCCTCGGGTGGGATTCATGGTGGTGTCTTGGTCCTAGGCAAATTGATTATTTGACTGTTTGTTTGCGGAAAAGACATATCTGGTTTTGGTTTTGAAATGATATTGGTGCATGTACTATGAAATATGTAAGCGATTGGTTTGCCTTGATTACTTGTACTAGCGTAATTTCTAACCCCTCTGGGGACCCGTTGTGGGGAAATTCTTGTTATGGATTTCAGGTTATGATCATCCGGACGAGCGAGCGCTGGGACAGTACGAGGATGTTGGCCAGGGTCGTTGACATATGCGGTTGAGTCCTTTTATTTCTGTTATTCCCTTCGATATGGTTGTTGTCCACTTTTGAAACTTATAGATGGTACTCGCGAGTACTTAGGCTTTTCATTTCAAACTCCGTTTTGTATGATTTTAAGTTGTTACATTGTCGGGTGATACTTATTCCGCCGGTTGCTCCGGGCGTATTCTTATATGTCGTATTATTTAAATGTGTGTTCTCGTTAACCGAGATGATTAGTCGAGTAGTGTTTTCTTGTTGTAGCCTGGTGGATCCCATGTAGGGGTCCACGACGCTGTAATATACTACGAATATCTCGGGGGTGTTACAGAAAATGGTATCGGAGCACTAGGTTTATGGATACCTAGGCTTGTCGGTTGTTTGGGTCTAGTTGTGTTCTGTTTTGCATATTGTCACACCGCTGCCAGCATCTCGGTACTTCTAGTGCTCGTAAGTTTTCTTATTCGGTCCTTTGTTCCCTTGCATTGTATTTCCGCTTCTTTAATCGTAGTTGCTTTTTCCTCCCTTACTCATCATCAATATACTTCTGATATCTCTTAACACCAGCATCGATGCCGGAGGAAACCGTGGTCGTGGACGTGACCATGGTCGTGGACGCGGCCGAGGACGTGGGGCAGCCGGTGGGGCGGCCGCGTCGCATTCTTCGGGAGCCGGCAGCACCGGTGACCAACATAGCCATGCTTCTTCTCAAGGTGGCGCTGACCTTGGTGTTGCGGCTGTTATGCAACAGATGGTAAACCAGATGGCGGCGATTGCCCAGGCGGTCCAGAATCCGGACCATGCTGCTCGGGACGGAGCTGACCGTTGGCTCCAGGATGTCATCAAGATGCATCCTCCTCAGTTCACGGGAGCCTCTGACCCGATTAGCTGGGAAGGGTGGATCAAGGAGATATCCAAAGTCTTTGTTGCCACCAACTGTCCTGAGGACCGCAAAGTTCCTATTGCCCAGTATTTTCTCACTAGGGACGCCACAGATTGGTGGGAGGCCGTTGGGCCCAAAGATCATGTTGCTTCGTGGGCCGAATTTCAGGAATTGATGGAAACTGAATATTGCCCGTGGCCGGTTAGACAGGCTCGAGTCCATGCCTTCTATGATGCTCAACCTCGGGATATTCTCCTATCCGAAGTAATTGCCGATTTTAACAAAGAGTTGGGTTATGTGAAGACCCAAGTTGTCGAGGAGAGCGAAAAATTTTTTCATTTATCCAGACGTATGAAACTGTCGATTCGGGACTACATGTATGGACTTGTCTGCACTACCCTGAAGGATTATCAGAGTCGAGCTCTTGCCTATGATATGTCGGTGACGGCCAGTGCGGCGGTTCGGGAGAGTAAGAAACAGAAATCCACCGGAAATTTCTTGAGTCACAAGGGTGGAGGTCAGCACAAGTCTCAGTCTGCGAATATTCCTGGTGGTAATTCGGCTCGATTCTCTGGGGGCTATCGAGGTACTACCAGTGCTTTCGTTCGAGATACCAAATGCTTTAATTGTGGCGAACCGGGCCATCGGAACCGGGAGTGTCCTCGTCCGCCTCAGATTTGTCATACTTGTGGTCAGTCGGGCCACAAGGCTTCCTTTTGTGAGCGGGCAAGATGGCTTTTTGGTGCTCAGACTTCTTTACCAGCACCTATGGAGCCGAGTGTGAATCAGGGCTCTTTTGCTCCGCAGCCTCCGCCGGGTGCCGGTCGAGGGAGAGGTCGGGGTCAGCCCGCTAGAGGGGGAGCTTCCAGTGTTGGCTCCGCCCCTCCACGTATCTATGAGATGAGAAGGGCTGATGATCCAGCGGCCATTGTGGTGACAGGTACCGTTCATATCCATTCTCATCCCGTCAGTGTGCTTTTTGATTCTGGTGCTACACATTCGTTCATATCGTTGGGGTGTGTGCGCCATTTAAGTCTCGACTGTTTGTCGCCCTGCGAGTCTTTCATCGTTAAACTTCCTAGCGGTGATAGGATCGTTGGCGATCGAGAGGTCCGAGACTGCTCCGTGTTTATTTGTGAGAGAGATTGGCTCTCTAATCTTATTGTTGTTGATATTGAGGGTGAGGATTTGATTCTCGGGGATGATTGGCTCGAGCGGCATGGCGCAATCATGAACTACCGCACGAGAATCATCACTATGCTAGCCGAGGACGGCACTGAACACTCTTTCGCAGGGCGAAAGAGAAACCAGAAGTTGGTTATTAACGCCTTGAAGGCGATGAGACTCTTGAGAAAGGGGTGTACTAGTTATTGGTGCTACGCCTTGAAGGCGGAGAGTGGTGGAGTCGAGCATTCGTCGATTCAAGTCGTTAGTGAGTTTCCTGATGTATTTCCTGACGAGTTACCGGTATTGCCACCGGACTGTGAGGTCGAGTTTGCTATAGAGTTAGAGCCGGGCGCGGCTCCGATTTCGAAGGCGCCGTATCGCATGGCACCTTCAGAGATGTCAGAGTTGAAGAAGCAGTTGAGTGAGCTTCTTGAGTCGGGGTATGTTCGACCGAGCGCCTCGCCTTGGGGCGCACCGATCCTGTTTGTGCGGAAGAAGGATGGTTCACTACGTTTGTGTATCGACTATCGCGAACTAAAAAAGGTGACCATCAAGAACAAGTATCCTTTGCCGAGAATTGATGACTTGTTCGATCAGTTGCAGGGAGCTGCGGTATTCTTGAAGATTGATTTGAAATCGGGGTACTATCAGCTCCGGGTGAGGGAGTCCGATGTGCCGAAAACAACTTTTCGGACGAGATACGGACATTATGAGTTTGTAGTTATGCCCTTCGGGTTAACTAATGCGCCGGCGGTGTTCATGCAGTTGATGAACAAAGTCTTTATCGAGTATTTGGATAAGTGTGTCGTCGTCTTCATTGACGATATTCTTATTTATTCGAGGGACGAGGAAGAACATGCCCATCATTTGCAGGTAGTGTTAGATATTTTGAGGACCGAGCAACTCTATGTGAAGTTCTCGAAATGTGAGTTCTGGCTGAAGGAAGTGATGTTCTTAAAATGTGATTTCAGCCGAGGGGGTTCGTGTGGACCCGCAGAAGATTGAGGCAGTGTTGGACTGGGCACCGCCCAAGAATGTGAAGGAGGTCCGTAGTTTCTTGGGTTTAGCCGGCTACTACCGTAGATTCGTCGAGGGTTTCTCGAAACTGGTTCGGCCGCTTACACAGTTGCTCCAGAAATCTGAGAAGTTCGTCTGGAATGACGAGAGGCAGTCAAGTTTCGAGGAGCTGAAGAGGCGTTTGACTTCAGCCCCGATTTTGGCGTTGCCATGTGGCAACGAGGGTTTTGCCGTTTATAGCGATGCTTCGGGTCAGGGTCTTGGGTGCGTATTGATGCAGCACGGCAAGACCATTGCCTATGCATCGAGACAGTTGAGGCCGTATGAGCTGAACTGCCCTACTCATGATTTGGAGTTAGCGGCAGTCGTTTTTGCGCTCAAGATTTGGCGTCACTATCTTTTCGGCTCTGCATGTCAGATTTTTACCGATCATAAGAGTCTGAAATACATATTTACTCAGCGGGAGTTGAATATGAGGCAGAGGAGGTGGTTAGAACTGATTAAGGATTATGACCTCAAAATCCTTTATCATCCGGGCAAGGCGAACGTCGTGGCCGACACCTTGAGTCGGAAACCAGTTGCGTTACGAACGCTTGAGATCCTTACGTCTCAGTCTGAGATTCGGCGGGCTTTGATCTGGTTAGATGTTGATGTTTTGCCGCCTGGAGCTATCGGGCAACTTTGTGCTTTAGAGATTTCGTTGTCTTTGAACGATGAAATTAAGCTGAAGCAGTTAGAGGATCTGATGATTACTCAAATCCAAGAGAACGTTCTTAAGGGAAAGTCTCCTGGGTTTGTGATTCATGAGGATGGTGTTTTGAGATTCCAGAGTTGGCTTTGTGTGCCGAACGACTCAGAGTTGAGACAGAGTATTTTGCGGGAGGCCCATGCTACACCTTATTCCGTTCATCCTGGTTCGAGTAAGATGTACAAGGACCGGAGAAGGAATTTCTGGTGGAATGATATGAAGGAGGAGGTCGCACAGTTTGTAGCGAGATGTTTGACTTGTCAGCAGGTCAAAATCGAGCATTAGCGACCGGCTGGGTTATTGCAGTCACTTCCCGTTCCGGAATGGAAATGGGAAGATATATCGATGGATTTCATTACGAGTTTGCCGAGATCGAGGTCGGGCATGAATGTGGTATGGGTAATTGTTGATCGTCTGACCAAGTCGGCACATTTTCTGGGCATCAAGGACACTTGGGGTCCGGAGAAGTTAGCTCGTGTGTTCATCGCGCAGATTGTGAGGCTTCATGGTACTCCGAAGTCTATCGTTTCGGATCGTGATGACCGTTTTGTATCGCACTTCTGGCAGGCGGTGCATGAGGCGTTGGGTACCCGTTTGCGTTTGAGTACCTCTTTTCATCCCCATTCAGATGGATAGTCGGAACGCACTATCCAGACGTTCAAGGATTTGTTGCGTGTTTGTGCTCTCGATTGGAGCAGTGACTGGGAGGAGCATTTGCCATTGATCGAATTCACGTACAACAATAGTTGGCACGCGTCGATTCAGATGGCACCGTATGAGGCACTTTATGGGCGGCGATGTCGATCACCGATTTGTTGGAATGAGGCATCCGATTTGGTCGGGACCGAGCTGGATGTCGTTTTAGAGACGAGGCGGAAGATAGAATTAATTCGGGAACGGATGTTGACTGCCCAGAGTCGACAGAAGTCGTATGCCGACGTCCGTCGTCGACCTTTGGCATTCGAGGTGGGAGACCACGTTTTGCTTAAGGTGTCGCCGACGAAGGGAGTTTTTCGTTTCGGGAGGAAAGGGAAGTTAAGTCCGAGATTTATTAGACCCTTTGAGATTCTCGAGCGAGTCGGTGGGTTGGCATACCGTTTGGCGTTACCTCCGGCCTTGAGTCATGTTCATAGCGTTTTTCATGTTTCCCAGCTGAGGAAATATGTCCCGGATCCTGGTCACGTCCTCGATTATGGTGAGATTGATGTCGTCGAGGATATTACTTTCGAGGAGCGTCCTTTGAAGATTTTGGAGCATCGTGAGAAACGACTGAGGCATAAGACCATCCCTTTGGTCAAGGTGCAGTGGTCGAGACATGGTGTTGAGGAGGCAACTTGGGAAACCGAGGATAGCATGCGTGCTAGGTACCCTGAGTTGTTTGTTTCTTAAGTTTCGGGACGTAACTTATTTTTAGAGGGGAAGAATGTAATATCTGCATTTTTTCTTCTTTTCTTTCTTTCCCTTGTATTTTCATTTTCGGTGTACTTCTCGGTTGTAGCGACCCTCGTGGATCTTTCAGTATACCTTTTCCGTCATCTATTGATCTGATTCTCGTGATTGTTGTGCGGAACCGCCGCTTCGGGGTCACTGTGGATCCATTCTATGTTATGATGCGTTTTGAGGTGTTCCGTTCGATGTTTCGTTCATATTCCGGTGTTGTGGACCGTTCATATTTCGTACCTAGCGCACGCTATCTTTTCTGCATAGCGCATGCTAGGGGTCCCTTAGTAACGCACGCTACGACTGATTCGTAGCGCGCGCTAGCGAGTGAGCCCTGGGAGTGGCAGTTCTGTTCCCAGCCCTATGGACTGTCGGATTATCATATGCTACCTTGTATAGCACACGCTAGTGTCGGGAGACTAGCACACGTTAAGTTGTCCGGTAGCGTGCGCTAGCGTGACTGTCCAGTACTAGACGGTTTGCTACTGAACTCGGTCAGGTGCCCAGGTAGCGCACGATACGTCTGTACGTTAGCGCGCGCTAACGGGTCAGGTGAGTATTGGGCAGTTAACTTTTGGACTCGGCTGATGTCCAGGTAGCGCACGCTATAGGCCGATAGCGCGCGCTACCGAGAGGTTATTAGCGCACGCTACGTTTCGAGTAGCGCACGCTAACTGCCAGAAATCTGGCTATTGGACTGGGACGCTAACTGTATGGCCTGTAGTTTTGTCCCGTTAGCGCACGCTAACCTTGAGGATTAGCGCGTGCTAACACACACTGGCTATATAAACCAGGGACTTGACCGAGATGAGCGTATTATTTCCATTTCTTCCTCCTTTCCGCGGCTGTGGTGATTCCGGGCGATTCTTGGCAATTTCTTCCTCCAATCTTCTCATCCAACATCTTCCTTAAGTTCTTGGTGTATTATAACAACATCAACACGAATCTTTCATCCCAATCCAAGGTAAAATCTCTTAGAACCCTACTTTTGGATAAATTGGGGGTTTTGGGATTTTCGTCCGATTCGTTCCGTTTTGTTGGTTAATACATGATGAATATAATTAATCTTGATGGTATTCTTAGTTTCCCTACGGATTCATGTTATATTTTCATGGTTTTGTGAAATCGAGAGGGTTTGGTTGTGGTCCGCCCTCGTTGTTATTTTTGTACGAATATACATGAATCGTAGGCGGGTTTTCGGGTGTATTCCATTTCCGTATTCGTCTAGAGTTGGTTGTGATTATGTTCTTCAAATCGTTAGGTTCGGTTCCATTGATTCTTAGCGTTCGTCGGTGATTATCCTTCCGTCCGTTACGTCGTCAATAATTCAAGGCAAGTATTTTTGGAAACCTTTATGCTTAACATGAAATGGTGATGTATATTGTGTGTGCTTTACTCACCCTGGGAGGGTCCGACGGGGCCTCAGGGGAATCTATGACTTCACTCTGGATTCACGAGTTTGTTTCGCTAGCCAGCTCGGAAGGGTCCTTAGAGGCCTCGTGTGGGATTCATGGTGGCGTCCTGGTCCTAGGCGATGCCTGTGCGTGAATTATTTTATAAAGTGGCCAGCTTGGGAGGGTCCTTAGAGGCCTCAGGTGGGATTCATGGTGGCGTCCTGGTCCTAAGCAAATTGATTATTTGACTGTTTGTTTCCGGAAAAGACATATCTGGTTTTGGTTTTGAAATGATATTGGTGCATGTACTATGAAATGTGTAAGCGATTGGTTTGCCTTGATTACTTGTACTAGCGCAATTGCTAACCCCTCTGGGGACCCGTTGTGGGGAAATTCTTGTTATGGATTTCAGGTTATGATCATCCGGACGAGCGAGCGTTGGGACAGTACGAGGATGTTGGCCAGGGTCGTTGACATATGCGGTTGAGTCCTTTTATTTCTGTTATTCCCTTCGATATGGTTGTTGTCCACTTTTGAAACTTATAGATGGTACTCGCGAGTACTTAGGCTTTTCATTTCAAACTCCGTTTTGTATGATTTTAAGTTGTTACATTGTCGGGTGATGCTTATTCCGCCGGTTGCTCCGGGCGTATTCTTATATGTCGTATTATTTAAATATGTGTTCTCGTTAACCGAGATAGTTAGTCGAGTAGTATTTTCTTGTTGTAGCCTGGTGGATCCCATGTAGGGGTCCACGGCGCTGTAATATACTCCGAATATCTCGGGGGTGTTACACTTAACAAGAGAGTTAGAGTTGAAAGAGTCAGCACAGACTACCAAATAGCTGACATCTTTACCAAACCTTTGCTAGAAGAAAGATTCTTGGAGCTGAGCAGAGAACTTGGTCTACTAGATTGGGAATCTAGTACATAAGAAAAAGTAAGCTGAAGCATATCAGAGGAAGGACGGACCCAGCTGATTAAAAGAATCAGATCCTAGCTGATGCAGATAAAAAGAACGAAGGACGGACAAAGGAACCTAGCTGATCAAAATCTTAGGCGAGAAGTCCAAGGAGTCAACTCACCTGATGCAGAGCAGTCAACAGTCTACAGTCAACCAGCTAAGTTTTCTAAACTTAACCGACTTCTGAATATTTTATTATTTTCTGCTATATGTGTAATAATATTATATTAATTTTTGGTTCACAAGTGGCATTTAAATACACGTGGCAATCACTTGATAAATCGACCTCCACGGTGACCAATTAAAATCCAACCGTCCAATTTTAAAATCAAAACCTGGACCACCGATTCGAATTTAAAATTTAAATAGAATCTCAAAAGGCGAACCACCGATTCAAAATAAATAATAATTTAATCCAACGTCTTTTCATCTTCTTTAAAAGGACGGAAAACCCTTCACTTTACCTTTACGCTTACCAGTCTTTCAAACCCTAGATTTACAGATCAAAAATCCTTTGAACTCCAAATACACTGAAAAAATCTCTTATTTGTAGAAATGGAATCGTATTTTGAAGGCGTTAACATGAAGGTGGTCAAAGACCAGATCATCTTTTCTCTGGTCATTGATTTCGAAGGTCTTTTGGAAGCAAATCTGGAGAACTACGACGTCCTTGACCTGATTCGCTCGATGAAACTAAATAGGATCTACCCATTTCTGGATATCAATCCCAAACACTTATACAAGGAAGACGTCATCGCTTTCTACCGTGAAGCCCGCGTGATTGAAGAAGGAATCAGGAGCACTGTCGGCGGAATTCAAGTCGACATCTCGCCGGAGACGATTCGTAAAATTTTTGGTATGAGGCACGGAGGCATAGCCGTCGAGGCTCTCAAGCAGTCAGCAGCCGACACCTGGAATAAGATCAAGGTGGACGATCAGCCGGCGAAGCTGAAGCTCACCGCCAAAAGGAGCGAAATAAAAAAAGTATATCGATATGCATTGGATATTACCAACAAAATCATTATGGGTATGGCCGGCAGTTACGACCAACTGTCGTCGGCAAAATTCACAGTGCTGGGAGCACTTATTCAGGACGAGCAGATTGATTGGGCTAACTACATCTTTAGGCAGTTTGTTCGTGAGGTCAACAAATCCGAATGGCTTGATGATGAGAAGAAATTTAGATCCAAGCTGGCGTTTGAAACGCAGCTTAGTTGGATATTGGAAAAGATGGGTGTGGTAAAGGGTAATACTGATCCCTTTCACATCAACAAGAGACATGGTCACCTGGACCAAGAGACATTGAGGAAGTTGGGAGGTAACAGAAGAGCAGCCCAAATATTAAAGGATTTGCCTGATACAAGGACTTACCCCAGACCCTCACCAGACGAGTCTGACCAACCTGCAGACATCAACCCAACTGCAGCCGAGTCAGACTCAGAGTCAGACAACACACCGATTGCTGTCCAGTTTAAAATAAGGGGACCAGCCCCTGGCGAGCCATCATTCATACACTCCTCACCAGAACCCTCTCCCAAGAGGCCCAGGCGACTATAGTTCAGCCAGGAGGAGCAGCCAGAACATTATACGATCCTGGCCTGTGTCACCTACCAACACGAAGACCCGGCTGCTCCGGCACTGAAACTCAGATCGTCCCTGTCCTCACTCCAGCATATATTCTAGAGGTGGAAGAAGCAGGTTTAATTATCTCAATCCCTGAAGCAAACTACACCTTTAACCTGCTGGACAACAATGTTTTCAACCTGCCCATTGAGCAATTACAATTAGTCAAACCACAAGCTTTAAAACACTCTTTTGTTAATATTTTTGAAGAGTGGAAATTTTTCAAATCACTGTCATTTGCTAAACTTCAAACTCATATTGAAACCAGTGGTTGGGAATATCCCCAAGCCACAGAGGATGTACTGATACACTTTTGCAAAGTATCAGACATAGTTTTGATCCTCCAAGAGAATTGGTTCATGTCAAATTTCAAAACCAACATGGACCAATTCATCATTTCTATAATGTACAGTATTTTTGATGGATCATTTGGGAAAGAAGATGAGGAGGAAGAAGAAAAAGAAATAAGGATTGAAGAAGTGAATGGAGAAGAAGATGATGAGGTCATTTTTATAGATGACGAAGAAGAGGAGCAGGAAGAAAGAGAAGGAGGAGAAAATATTTTAGTTGAAAAACAAACAAAGGAAGAAGTTGAAAAAACAGAGGAATTAGTGGATGAAGGAGAAGAAGAAGGGGAAGAGGTAGATCAGGAGCATAATGAAGGAAAGGAGGATGATGAGAATGATGGAAAATATGATGAGAATGATGGAGAAAAAGATAAAGATGATAAGAATGATGATGATGATGATGATAAGGATGAAGGAGGAGAACAACTGGTGGAAAAAGAAAAAGAGAACGTTGATGAAGAAGAGAAGGAGGAAGATCAATAGAAGGAAGTAGAAAAGGAAGAAGAAGAGAAAGAAAAGGAGCCGGAGAAAGAGCCAGAGTTAGAGGCTGCAGACAAGGCTGGGGCGGCTGCCCGGTATACCAGCCTGGACGCAGAGTTGGCTGAGGACTCCAGATCAGAGACACCTGAAAAGACCCCATCTAGAGTGCCAGCTGTAGATAGGAGCCTGCAGTCTAGTGGATCATTCGCAGAAGGCTCAGGCGAGCACTCTCCTCCATCGCAGATCTCACCTGCGGTGACTGAGCTAATAAGGCAAATAGTGAAGGATACTATTGGAGAGCTGCTTGCATCTCAGGTCACCCCTGATCTCCAATCCATCAATGCCAAGATTGATACTTTCCTGCAACGGGAAGTCCCTCAACCTGCTCCCCCTGCAAACAACAGAATGCCATTTGGCATGTCTGACTGGATGCACAGGACGGAGCAGCAGCTGACCATTTTGGTTGATGCTGGCAAAAAGGGGGAAGATAGGATATAGGGGGAAGGCAGCATTCAATGAGAGATAAGGGAGGATCTAAGAACGAAGAAAAGGCAGGATGTCTAATTGATCACTGCTGGGACATCCTCAGCCAAAAGGAAGGGAGAAGAGGCTGATGATCAGCCTGTAGGCAAGAAGAGGAGGACAATAGGAGGATTTGAGCCTACTCTAGAGTGGGAAGGCAAGGAGTTGTGGTACGTTGAAGAATTTATACCTGAGGAAGCTCTACCCATGTGGGGATCTGCAAAGAAAAAATTCATCAGAGACTACTACATCTGGGAAATACTCCAGGATGATAATCTCTCCCCACAGCAGATCTTCATCAACTTCATGGAAGAAGCTCATCCACAACTCTGGACTATTCTGAAGAAACATGCTGAGGCACACAATGCTTATCCCATGATCCCTATGTTCTGTGCCAAAGAACCTCCCTTGGTGAAAGGAAATGCTTTGGATGAACTTGCACTCCAGAGAAAAATCAAGAAGCTGTGTCTTGAGAATAAGTTTTCATCACAAGAAGAGCAAGCCTTTCCAGCTCTTGTTATAAGGAGGAAGTATGGTCTTGCCCCTGTCAAGACAAGACCAATCGTAGCTAAACCTTTCAGGCCTGCCAAGCAGCCTATTCGAAGAGGCAGAGGCAGAGGCAGATGACTTTTATTTATTTCTGTACTTGTAAAATTTTCTTGTAAAATTCAGACATGTATTTGTAATCAATTCAGAAAATTTTCTAATAGTCTTTTGAATGAAAATTTTCAGTTGTCTCAAAAATTAGACTGACTTTAGTTTGTGTCTTGCACTCAAGCGCAGACTTGCTTATTTGAATATTTGCTTAAAGTTTTGCCATCATCAAAATAGGGGGAATCTGTTAGGAATACTTGTTAGATTTTGATGATGTCATTAAATTCAAATACTTATTACTTGGCAAAAATGTAAGGAAGAACCAAATGAGTATCTTCCATAGGCCAAAATTATGTTAAGTCTTACACTTGGCAAAATTTAAAGAAGAACCGAATGAGTATCTTCTATAGGCCAAAATAAGTTAGGCTAAGAATCGGCTAAGTACAAAAAGATCAGCTGAGTTCATCAGAGAGGTACAGCCGAGTTAAGTCAGAGAAGTTCTGGTCAACAAAAATTATCAGGGATGTTTGACCAGACTGCAGTCAAGTAACCTGAGACAGGTCATCTGACCAGGCGAGTTCCAAAACAGTGAACATCAGAGAGGTCCAGACAGCAGAGAAGTTAACTTCACATCAGCCTACTCGAGATCAGCCAAGTACTCCAAGTCCACGTCAGCATGCGTTGAAAAGTCAAGTATTACGGAAAGTCACATGCAACGTGAAGAGACAAATTGGAGAGATTCCCGCACAGGATATGAATTAAATAATTCATCCAGGCCTACCTTGAAGACTTTAATCGTATTATATTCAAAAGATTCGGCGCCTCACATGCAGAGTCTTCACAACGGTCCGAAGATAGATTAAAATATGGGAATCCAGCCTTGCAACGTTCAGAAAGGAATAAACAAAGAAGTCTCTCTCCAACGGACTGATTTGTTACAGATTTGCAACAGCAATGAAGAAATGCTCAAGGATCAACACCTATATATATCCGAAGATTTGAAGTTGAGCAATTACCGGTGCGAACATACTTTCAAGCGATCAAAGCATTCAAGCAATCTAAAACGAAATACAGCATCGTGAAAAGAGCGGTTCTTAAAAAGTTCATACTTGAAGGAGCTCTTAGTTGGAGAAGACAAAAACTCGTGTCTTAAATCCTGAGTTCGGGGTACTTCACTGGTTGAAGTTCGAGACTGTAAAGGCATCCAAGGATCGAGAATCAAGAGGTGCAAGGCAGTCAAGTGTGTTACAACGGCACGAATTTCCACTGGTTGGAAGCTGTTGTAGTTTGGTTGAATCACTGTAATATTTATCACTGGTTGAAAATTATAGTGAATTCATCTCCAACTGGTTTGGAGAAAAGTGGATTAGTAGAGAATTACCCCACATCTGAGACCACTATAATTGCCTGCGTATTTTACTGTTTTATAGCATCATACTTTAACTGCTGCATTCATTGTTAAGTGTTTCATTAGTTGTTTTATTCGTCATCATCTGACTTCCGCACGTATTAAGAACAAACGACTCCAAGTCATTTGTTTATCTACCAGCTGTAGAAACTTACTCTTTGAGAAAAAGAGTTTAAGAGTTTCAATAAGTCTATTCACCCCCCTCTAGACTTATTCCTAGACGACTTGTGACCTACATTATTATGGATTTATTTATAAAAAAGTTAAGTTATGATTTTTTTTCTTAAGTTTTCCAGATTAGTTAGATTTTCTTGATTTTTTAGACTTTTATATTTTTTATTAATTTTTATTATTATGTTACGTCATATAGTGACCAGCCAATAAACATTTGCCACGTGTCATTTAACTGCCAACTAAATGCTATGTTAGTACTTAACGGACAAAAGTCAATGGAGGTTCTAACATAGTCTAATGGATCAAAGATTAGGTCCCAGTTTGATACCTTCGAAAATTTTGGTCCTCAAACGCTAAAATTAGTAAACTTGATGTCCTATTTTAGTCATTTAGCCATTTTTTTACTACCTCTTAATTGTTGTTTGTTCTTTCGAGGATATTTATTCAAACATGTTTGGTTTTTAGTTTTAGTTGGTTTCAATTTACCCCAAGAAATTAGGATATGTCTAAACAACAATTGCCTTTGCTATCATATTAACTTGCTAAGTGTTAACACCTTAGGACTGTCAAATAGGGGTTCAGTCCCACAACGAACCAAATTTGGAATCCAAAAATCGGACATTATTTCTTTCCAAACAAAACCGAAACGGATAAGATATCAAACCAAACATGAACCATAATTTGCGGTTCGGATTCGGCTTGATTCGGTTTAAACCAAAATTTTCAGCTGGTGCATATTGTTTAAATAGCTAATTAGATAATAAAATAGGGCCCCTCTCTTTTTTAGTACCAAACCATAAAAGTAACAAGTTATATATCCCCATTCATAAGAGTATAAGTTTTTTATACCAAAATGTGTTAAAAGATATTATTACCCTTGAAGTCTACCACTAAAAGATAAAAAAAAACATAAAAAATATAAAACTAATAAAACCAAACAACAATAATCCAAACGGTCCCACAACTCAATCTCTCTCTCTCTCTCTCTTTCCAAAAAAAACTCTCTCTCTCTCTCTGTCGCAAAACCGAAACCCCCCGTCGTGAAACCCTATCGCCGGCAAGAAAATGTCGAACTCCGACTACGACAGAGAATCTGAAGACGTCAGAAGTTCCTCACACGCTAGTGACACTCCTTCTGAAGAGGCTTTCGTCAATGACCTGCTGGTTAGTGTAATTTATTCACGAACGATCGTGCCACGACGGTTGTTCATCGTCTCACGATGGTGATGAAGAAGATGACACCATCGTGTGCATGATGGTCTTTCCTGGGCATGATGGTTTACACATGACGATCGTCGATCGTGTGAGCCGTCATGGGCAAGAAGACCAAAGACTTCTTCCTTGCAAATGATGGCATGAACATGACCGATGCCCGTCGTCTGAGCCGTCCTGTTGCACACGATGGTGTTCACACGATGGGCATCGATCGTGTGCATGCCATCGTGTGCAAGCAGTGTCATTTTTTTCGTTCTCTTAAGCATTCTATCATATTCTGATGATTTGTATGTCTATATTGCAGACTGGTTGCGTATGGAAGAGGCCTACATTGCGCTTTGTTACACGGCAAGTGAATCGTTATATATGGGAGGCGGTATTTAAAGAGATTATTGAGACACTAAGAAGTATGGGCCGCAATTTTGCAGTTGATGATCAAGCTATCGGGAGATTGACCGATGGGGTCCTGGGGCATTTGATTAAAGTTAGGAGAAATGGGAGTACAAATACTGCCCTACATCACTTGATTACCCGTCAGTTGGAGGGTGATCAAATCCCCCCAGATGAGTCGTGGTTCCAGGTTTGCAGGAGGACTATTCGTTTTACGGCTCGTGATTTTGCCACGGTCACTCGACTGCACTTTGGAAACTCTACCTTCCATCCACAGGACAACCATCTCCTTCGGTCTGACGGTATTTTCCACATGATACTCCATGGCAAAAATATTAAGGTTAGTGTTCTGCGGAATAAGTTCAATGCTCAAGATTTTGGTAGAGACATAAGAGATTATGTGAAGGTTGCCAATTTGCTTATATACTACTACTTTATCCTATGCCGTGACGACACGATGGTCGAGACACGGGCATGGGCATTAGTTGATGATTTCGAGTAGTGGGATATGTTTCCTTGGGTTCTTATGGATTTGAGGTTTTGTCTTATGGCTTTGATAGAGAGAGAAGAGATTATGTGAAGGTTGTCAATTTGCTTATATACTACTACTTTATCCTATGCCGTGACGACATGATGGTCGAGACATGGGCATGGGCATTAGTTGAGGATTTCGAGCAGTGGGATATGTTTCCTTAGGGTTCGCAAAACTCTACCCGGACGATCCACTTGGTATCAAGGTGGCAGGGAAGCCAGTTTATAATGGTTGGAAAACTCCTAAATCCATCGAGGACTTCATGACAGTTCTTGATACACCAAATGCAGTTCCATGGGTAAATTGCGATGAAGTAAGTATAAAAGTGCCATATTTATAAATGCTTCGCTATGTGTTTGATGTGATGATCTTATATATTTACATATTTTGTTTCAATAGATCATTGCCATTTGTTGCCTCGACCAGAGCCACTAGGTGACTATCAAGATTAACATCATAATATGGACCGTGGAGTTATATGATTCCTTGTCACGTCAACACCAAGATGGTCGATACCAATTCAACCAACTGCGACCAATTACTCATCTGATGCCTCATGTGCTAACTCAATCTGGGTACTGGATGAACAACCAATCGAAGAAAAAGTATGACACGGAGATGAGTTTCAAAATTATGCCACAACAACTGCAGTTCATACAAAGCGACAATCACAGTTGTGGCCCCTTCGCATGCATGTACTTGGATAGACTTATCTCTGCAAACCCAGCAGGAAGGCACCAAATCAAGGAAATGAATGAGAAATATATTAAGAAATATCGATACAGTTTAGCTGCTAAAATCTTCATGTTGTCGTTGGACGTAGTGTAGAATAATGTATTTTTGATACTGATGAGTATGTATTTTATTTTTAATTCAGATATATTTTTGCAAGATTGATGTGTTGTGTTGTTAAATCTGGAAAAAACTGGTTTATGGTGCCTTTGGTAAATCCAGACCAGCCCTGTGTTACACACGATGGTAGTACACGGTCGTGCCCATCGTCGGTTCCGATTGTGTGCATCCTGCCCACGGTCATGGGATGCTGCTGTCGTGTGCATCCTGCCATGACCGTGTGCACACGATGGCTAGTACCATCGTTGGTACGATCGTGTTCCCCGACAACACTCAACAGCTGTAGGATACAGGGCCCGGCAGCGCCCGCAATCTGTAGGATACAGCGCCCGACAGCGCCCGCATGTTGTAGGCACAGAGCTGTTTGCCAATTAGTATATGAGATATTTCATACAGATGTGAACTTATATGTAAGAACTAATACATTGAGAACAACACGTACATTGACGATTAATTTGAGAAATTAGTGAAAAATATTGATGTTCTTGTGCACATGATGGCTAGTCCCATCGTTGGCATGATCATGTGCCCCGACAGCATTCAGCAGCTGTAGGATACAGGGCCCAGCAACGCCCGCAAGCTGTAGGATACAGCGCCTGACAGCGCCCGCATGTTGTAGGCCTAGTGCTGTTTGCCAATTAGTATATGAGATATTTGATACAGATGATGAACTTATATGTAAGAACTAATACATTGAGAACAACACGTAAATTGACGAGTAATTTGAGAAATTAGTGAAAAATGTTGATGTTCTTGTGCATACGATGGCTAGTCCCATCGTGGGCACGATCATGTGCCCCATCATGTGAACATGAACTTTTGGTATTCTTGCCAATTTGATTTAATGTGTTATCTAGAAGGACGTCTTGTGATTCTAAAATTGCTTGTTCAAATATTAATTACTACATGACTTCTTATACAAACTCGTATTTGTTATTTCGTGTAATTCATTAGTATATGAGATATTTCATACAGATGGTGAATTTATATGTACGAACTAATACATTGAGAATATATAGACTACACACGATATGCAATATATTATGTTAATTCAATCCATAACTTTTTAAATAAGTATATTGTTAACAAATACTTATTAATATATAAGTAACAACACGTAAATTGACGAGTAATTTGAGAAATTAGTAAAAAAATGTTGATGTTCTTGTGCACACAATAGCTAATCCCATCATGGACACGATCGTATGCCCCATCGTGTGCCCATGTGGATACTGTGACATGGTGACACCGTGGATACCGTTACACGTGGTTTCCAAAGGAGCACACGATCGTGTGCCCCATCGTGTGCACTATAGAGGGCAGCACCAAATTATTTTATTATAAAAGCCCATCGTGGGTCCCTCCTTTTTCAATATAAGCCCATATTCCTGGACCGAGAGTGAAATACCTGAACCTTAGCGTTAGTCCCCCCCTTTTTCAATATAAACCCTAATCAATTAAAATCAATTAAGATCAAGTACGCGAAATGAGCAGTCGATTATGAGAAAACGATTTAGGAGGAATTGAAGTACCTCCACCAAAAAGAAGAAGGGGGATACCTCCTCCCAACCCACCATATAGAACTAGGCCGAGAGGAAGATACTCAATGCTCAGAGTAAGTTTTCTGATATTGTTGTATGTGTAGTTGTGTACTACGAATTAATGTGTTTTATAAAATAGGGTCTATTTAAAAACACTGCGAGCACCCTAGTTATACTAGATGGTGATGATGATGATTTAGAGATTTCTCAGAAGATAAGTAAAAAAGTAGATGAAAATGAGATTATTTTAGAAGATGTTTGTAACACCCCTAGAGCCATCCAGGAATATTACAGCGCCGTGGGCCCCGAGATGGAACCCACAAGGCTGAAGGAAATTTTCGCAAACATTAATAAACGCCCAAGAGGCTAACGACGGTACTGTCTTTTAAAAACATTCGAAGACTTTATAAAACTCGTTAATCAAACCGTCGTAAAATCTCATTTGAAACCACAAGGCCCGAAATGCCAAGACTCAACAGTTTAAAAACATACGTTAAGCTATCGCTTACATGTACCGACAGAACAAGTTTAGAAAAATTATTGCCAAAGTAACCTAAGTTACCAGATACCAATAGGTCATTTTAAAAATACTCACGCAGCGGAAAAAGATAAACGATTCAAATCTTCTAGCAGTGGAATACAATAACTGATCAGGAAACCCAATACACAAATACATGTCCTAGCCAGTATCCTCCGAGAAGCTCATCTCTTCACGACCGCTACAAGCTTGATAATCCAAGAACCTAAAAAGAAAGCCCACGACGGGGTCAGCCATAATATCCAACAATGATAACCATCACATCACGTCAATAATTACATATCAATGGAAATACTAAGTAAGAATACGACCAATGTAATCTTACCGTCGTAACTTTATGAAAATACACGATTCATATCCTTAACAACATAATAAGATAATACCGAAATATCTGTACGGTATCTCAACAATACCCAAGGTTCTCAAATCATTATCATAACTCGCGATACGAAAATTATACCAACTCTGGCCAATTCAATCCATCGGATAACGTCGACAATTCCAATACGATAATCGATTGTCCATCAAAGACAAGTACCAAGGAAATACGGAACATACCTCAAGATACGAAATACCATTACCATCACGTCAGTCTAATCCGAGATCAGATCAACACAACATACGGACATGGTCCTAACACAAGACCTACAAATGCATAATCATATGACAACGTCAATATGATCACAACAATAACGACAATGTATACTTATGACAAACCCATAATATACATATGCACAACAACAATACATGGCAATCCGATGATCCAGCGTTCACTACCTAGATCCCCCGATGATCCCGTCAGACCAACCCGAGGTGGAAAACCCGTCCGATGATCCAGCGCACACTAGCATAGATCCCCCAATGATCCCGTCGGACCAACACGAGGTGGACATATGACAACATTGCACAACTGCACAAAACAACAGTACACAATACACGACAACAACAATGCACAAATGCATGACAACAACGATACACGAATGTATCATGACATGATCGACACAAATGATAAAAATGATTAGAGTACTTGCCCCGAGTCTTTCGAGAACGATCTCAATGTCTAAACCATCACGAACTATTATCCTCAATACTCGACGGTCCAAAGTATCACGAATTGCAGATAATTCATATCTCCGTCTTTATCATAATATATCCTCGATATACAAATATACCAATAACAAAAGTAAATCATATACATTATGATTCAGATTCCCAAAACTCGAATATGATTTATAATCCCAAATCTCCTGTGATTACGATTATAAACATTGCTATACAAATTATAAACGAATGAAACGAAAACCATTCATTAAATACTATAAACTGAGCAAGTAATAACTTACCTCGATACCGATGAAGCTGTTACCAATTCCATTGCCGTCATCTACAAGTCCCTCGGTCCCGACCAAAGCAATTCACGAACATACTCGAGCTCGACCGCAATACACGGTTGTAATCACCGATCAATATTCTCAACCTATTACAGTAATCGATAGACAACAAGTTCGATAACAATCAACAATCGATGAAACCAAATCACAAACCCAACGGCTTGACAATATCTCGATTAAACAATAGTCGGATCAATCCAACTCAAACCAGCACGAATTCATAACCACAACACGAAAATACTGCACTTTCTGCCTTCTTAGCGCACGTTAATAACTTAACGTAGCGTGCGCTAAGTTGCTCCCGTTAGCGCGCGCTACCTAGTAAGCTTAGCGTGCGCTAATGCTGTACTGATGCATGTTTTTCAGATACCGATCAACGTATGGCGATTATCAAGAACACTAAGTGATTCTAAATCATGCTCATAGATATCAAAACAACGAAATCCGATATCCTTTAACATATAAGTAATCATCCAACCCTTAATCCAATTCTTATATTCAAATATCATCTTCTTCCTCAAATATCAACATCATGAACACCAAGGACCTTAACAACATTCCCCTAATTTAACATTACGGAGATTAATCATCAACAATGATATCAACATCCGCAAAGGAGAAGAAGGATTCACCAACTTATCTCAAGAAAACGAACAACATAATTCAAACCACACGAATCATATTAATATCATCATACTCTGGTAATCCATCTCATAATCATGCTTGTCAACTTGTTTATGTAATAATCATCAACTCAAGAACATCAACATCCAATCCCTAACAAAATCCAAAGATGAAGAGTGATTACCTTTATGAAGGAATGGATTGATTTCCAAGGTTGAATCCATTTCCAAGAATCACCAATGATTTCAAGAACAAAGCTTTAATCCATGATTTCCATCTTTAATCTTGTTAAAGAGGATCATTCTTCAGTGTTTAGGAACTCCAAATGTCCTCCCAAGGTTCTCTCTATCGGGTGAAAGGAAAGAAATGGACGAAATGCTTCATAACACCCGTCCGCCCCTTTTTATAAAGTATATTACTAGCGTGCGCTAAACCTTATGTTTAGCATGCGCTACGGCCTTAGCGTGCGCTAACTGACTTTGTTAGCGTGCGCTATCGCAGTCCAGAGGCTACAGTCTGGCTTCGTACATGCGTTTACGTACGTAATGCACATACATTAGCGTACATAATTTACACTCTCTAGTGTACGCAAGTCCTTGCGTTTAGCGTGCGCTAATATCAGTTGACTCGTTTGTCTGTATGCTCCGAAGACTGGTCCACCCGCCGAAAGTGCTGACGAGGATAAGATTCCTTTTTGTCCAATATACCATTAGCGTGCACTAGTACTACATTACAAACATCCGTTGACTTATCAGAACGTGCGCCGAAAGTGGCCTGGTCCACACGAAGATTCCTTCCGATCTGACTGCATTAGCATGCGTTATCTTATATCCGTAGCGTGCGCTAAACCTGCACGATAGCGTGCACTACTCATGATTATTAGCGTGCGCTAATAATGTTGCACTTAGCCATTTTCAGCTATTCTTGTCCAACGTCTCAACATACAGAATACGCATACTGAATACATATACTTCTTACATCCAATTGTCGACCAAGTACGACAATTATACCAATACAGATGTCTCGGTCCTTTAATTATTTTACCCATACTGTACAGATTCCACGCTGTACAACATAACTCGGATAAAATAACATTAAACAATAGTAATAGAAATTCCGGATATTACATACTACACCACTTAAAATAAATTTCGTCCTCGAAACTTGCAATCCGTCATAAAAACAAACAAACCGTTCAACCAAAATATCCCGAAACCATCACGACAACGATCAATCATCATTATTACCGAATAACCAAAATAGCATACTTACATATGCGCCAAGTCGACGATCTCCTGAGATACTAGCAAGTGACTCCACTGTAAAGCCTCAATACTTTTACAATAACAATTCCATGAGTCTCAACAAAATATATCATCTTCGGATGAAATAATCTATCCGTCTCAAATCCTGTCTGCCTGATCGCACAATTAAGTCCCAATTCTGATACAAATCAATAATACACGATACATCTATGAAATAACTGCCCAACACAATGGCAACGAATCCCGAAATATCGACACAAAATCTGAACGCTCAGGTGATCACCAGCAACGATCAACCCATAAATTAATCGAGAATATCATTTGACATGATAAACTCTAATATGACCAATCCAAAGGTCGAAACGCAATCGAGAATATCATCACCATGATAAACTCCAACACGATCAATACAGAACCACAGAAACAGATATACGAAAGAATAACATTCTCAAAACGACAAATCAATCATGTACAGTAGATCTCAATAAACATACCCGACTGGCGAACATTCCCCTCGGCATACGAACAACGAATCGCAAATCGACGAACATACCAATTCATACAAGGAGTGGGAACGACCACTCATTGTCCAAAACAACCAGTTTGGGGTCACCATCCCCAAATCTACACTTACAAAGAAATCATTCAAAAATCACTATGGTAAAATCGCGGGTTACGATCATGTGCATCCTGCCCACGGTCATGGGCTGCTGTTATCGTTTGCATCCTGCCATGACTGTGTGCACACGATGGCTAGTCCCATTGTGGGCACGATCTTGTGCCCCGACATCACTCAGCAGCTGTAGGATACAGGGCCCGACAACACCCTCAAGCTGTAGGATACAGCGCCCGACAGCACTCGCATGCTGTAGGCATAGCGCTCGGCAGTATAGAAAAAACATTGAATGGTGTGCACATTAGAGAAAAACAATTACCTTATAGTGGAAACAACATGACGACATGGAATCTGATCCAAATCAAACTCCCGACAACAACATGTCCAGGTTCGAAGGTCGACCTCATAAGAAACTTTGTTTTCTTCGACTTTATAAACAAATGGAGTGGTAGCTCGAATAGTAAGTGTCAGACTGGATTGCACAGAGTCAGAGAGCTTTTCAAAAGTGTGCATTATCAACTCATGGTCTCTTGATGCACCCCACTTCTCATCAAACCAATTCTCTAAAATTAGGCGAAATATCTCAAGTAACGAGCAAATAGGTAAACGCCTCGCCCAATACAATTACTAAAGCATTCAACAATATTGGATACACTTCGACCTAGCTCACCTCTCTGGCCTAATTTCAGAAACGCCTGTGAGGCCCATTAGGGCTTTCAATATGTAGTTTCGAAAAGTAGTCTTAAAAAACTTCTTCACGATGCGTGTACGCAGCAGTTCTAAAGAGTCCTATAGCATGAGCACCATAGAAGGTCAGATTTTTTGCAAGATGGTGATAGGACAACCCGTGTAATGCATTCGGATAGACGGCTCGAACAACATTTTGAATGATCTTATGTTGGTCACTCACAATCAGTAAATCTTCCATCAGATTGTAGCATATGCACATGTTATATATAAAATAAGTCCATGACTCGTCGTTCTTGATAGGTAGAAAATAGTGTGCAAATATTATTGTTAATTATTGGGTTATAATGAATTTTATGATGGCACACTGGGTTATTTTCTACCTATTTATAATTTGGATTCAATTTACTTCACTTGGAAATTTTTGTTTAATCAGTTGTCTAGTGGAGTTTTTAAGCTTAAGGAATAGTTTGGGCCATCAAACGGACCATGCCAAGGTGATTTGGGCATTAATGAAGACAATGCCGCGCACACTGGGTGTCCCAGTGTCGGCACTGACCCGAAAATCCTCTTACTTGGGGCCCAAGAAACGACTCAAATCCATCACAATTAGTTCCATAAGGTGAAAATCGGTCCCCTAGGCTGGGAAATGAATTTTAATTGACTTGGAAGGAAAGACTCCAAAAGAATAAAAACTCAAGAAGGATAAAAAGAAAGGAGATCTAATTAAAGAAGAAAACTAAGAGATAAGGGAGTATTATAAAAGAAAAGGCTGAGATTATTTTCAAGAGGACATCACGGCTGGAACACGAGAGGAGAAAGAGGGAAGAACCGAGTCAAGCAAACCACGCGGGAGGAAGAAGGAAAATACGCAAGACCAAGGGGAAGAAAGCTTCACTGTTTGATTATTATGCCCACTATTAATTTGATATTTTCTAAATCCAATATATCCGGATAATTTTCTCATTCTAGTTCTTAGGGAAGTTTAAAACCGTATTTGGATTTTTCATGTTTTAATCTCATAGTGTATTCTTAACTCGAAGTCTCTTGAATTATTTTTGCGTTATTGAATTCATTATATTGCCATATGATTTCTTGATTCGGTTCGGCCAACTAGATTAGGGATTTTATGTCTCATGCTAGAAATTAAGTTGTAATCCGTAATTGTTGCAATTTTAATTTCACAAGCAGCAACAGTTGAATTTTCTCAATTGAGTAACACAAAATCGAGATCCCTTAAGTCGAGCTTATGAACTTAATATCTTGCCTATTTCATTATTTTGATTTTTAATGAATCTAGCGAGCGAGATTTAAAGAGCTTGTTTTAAATCCATCGCCTAGATATGTTTAGTTAAAGAGCTTATTTTAGTTAAATAAACTTAAGAAATAATTGGGGTCAACAGAGCTTGTTGTTGGCTTCGGAATAGGAGTTCATGAGATTAGAGAAGAGATAAGCACTACATTAAAGTATGAATTATTTCCAAACGGTGGATAACAGAACTAAGAGCTAGATTATTCCTTATATTGATATTTTCGATTTTTATTTCCTTTGTTTATTATGATTTAATTTATTTTATGCAAATTATTTGTTAGTAAAAATCAGTAAACTAAACCCCCCTCGTTTTATTTTATATTAATTGCTAAAATTTCAACTCAACAAGTACAATTAATTCAACCATTCCTCGTGGGTTCGACCTTTACTTACCGATACTACTGTTTAGTATAAGTGAGCTACGAAATCTATGTAAATATCTAATTTTGACGCATCTCGACAGCACGTTCAAAATTTTAGCGCCGTTGTCGGGGAACCGTGCGAAATTAATTTATTTTCTGAGTTAAATTTTTATTTATTTATATTTTTTTGAGCAGCAGTTTGTTTTATATTTTTTATTTTTAGATAGCAGTTTTTTTATATATATATCCGTTTTTTTTATTTCGAGCAGTTTTTCGACACTGGGTCACCCAGTGCCAGTTCTGAAAATTCATAAAAATAGTCAGATGTGCACTAGTCCGCTTATTTTAGTTTTGCATGAGTACAAGGCCACATGGAGATAAAAACTTACAGTATTTTCTGAAAATTACCAAATGAGATCGATTTTTCAGGCGAAGAACAAAAGAAAGCAGAGAACTACATGACTCGTCCATTGAGGATAAGCTGACCGAATTTGCCAAACTACGGAGCACACCACCGAGCACTGCAATGTACTATTGGATGAGATCGAGGCACATGCCAATGCGGTCGGTACTGAGAATTTTTATGGAAGGAAATATGATCCATACTCCAAGACATATGATCCAGGATGGAGATCATCGCAATTTCAAGTGGAAATCACAGCAAGAGGAGCCTTCGCATAATAAGGGCCAATTTTACAAGAAACTGTTGGAAAATTCGAGTTCCTTACTCGAAGAGATGATGAAATCCCTCATTTCATACACGATGCAGTTTCAGCAGAGCATGAGATGATTTCAGCACGACACTCAGTCGAGCATAAAAATCATCGAAAATCAAATAAGCCAACTTGCTACCTTGGTGAGTCGATTATAGAGCCAAAACAGTAGGAAACTGTTAGGAGTATGCCCTCGAATGCCACTCAGGGGATGTATGAGTGAGGGCATTGTACTTGTTATTATGTAATTCATTATCATAAGGCAAATGAGTGTTTCTTGATTTACTGGTAGTTATTGGCATTCCTAACTCCTAAATATATATATAGAAACTAGTCCGTGTATTTGAGAGCAAAACATTCCACTCCTTATTGGATAACGGGCCGGCACTAGAAAGGTTTATAGCTCAAATACTTAATCGTTCGCAAGTCGATGAAACTTGATTGGGAGTTAAGTTTATGTGAAGACTTGTATGACGTATTCTTTGACATGGAGAGTGCCTGTCGAACACTAATGGTTAGTGGGAGAACATATTATAGGCATGCTAATTGGATTAGTATACTCGAACCGACTCACCCACGATTCGTCACACGGATTTCACTCTGGGACAGTTAATGACGGAATCTAAAGGTTGTGATAGGTATTCGTGAACCTTCGACTTGAGGATTTAGTAGGGATGTACTTGTGATGTTAAGATTTTAATTAGAGTAGTTCGACCCTATAAACCGGAACCTCAAAGTGCGTCTTGACTGGCAAGTAGCAGGTCCTACTGAATATCAAGATAGAATTCTTTCTCCTGTTAGTGAACGGGTTACATGTCCTACGTGGTTATTGGCAACTGAGATCATAAGTTTTTGGCCAAAGCATTGGAGCTAGTTGTATTGGATACACGAGTGCTCGATGATCTCGATTTGCATTAACTCATGCATAGCATCAAGTACAGATAGGAATCTGCTGGGGTGACCCGACCGTGTCATTTGACACGGGCTGTGTGCAGCAGGCCTGAGATCTGCCGGGGTAACCCTGACGTGCCATTCGCACGGCCGTATAGCGTGCCGCCTTAGAGACTGTCGGGGTAACCCAACCATTCCATTCGGCACGGGCCGTGCCAGGCAGTCAGTTTAGGAACTGGACAAGTAACCCGATCGTGCCAATCGGCACGGGCCGTGTCCGGAAGGCAGTTTCGTCCCGGCTTGATTTTTTCGTGTATTGCAAAAAATTAATCTCCTACGTATTAAATTGGATTTAATATGATTAAATGATTTGTGGTATTTCATTTTTTAAGGGAGTATTGATTGATTAGAATACTTGTTGACGACCGAATTATTTTGAATGTTTTCATATTACTGGTTGTGTGAATTGATTGGATCGATTCTATTTATTGTTTATATGTTGATTGGATCAATGTATCTCTACGCAATTAGTTTATATAGTATTTATTGGATGAATGCTTTTGAATGGGGATGTGGTTCATGGACTTAGTTTTGAATCGTCCGGTTTTATTCGATTGGGTTGTAATGTCCGTTTCGAGCCTATTTATTTTACTAGAAATATTTGTATCTAGGATGCAATTTTTCAATGTAAAATTTATATGTAATGATGAAGATCGGAGGAAGATCCATTCGAGAAGACGAAGATTCAAGACCGAAGACTTGTAATTAGATTACGGAGTTTTTGATTCTAGAAAGGGTCCATGAACTACATGTTGGTAGCAATTAGGTTGTGAATGTTTATTCATATTGTATGAATGCTAAAACGCGCTTAATTGAATTAATGTGCAAAGTGTAACATTAATCGCAAAAATTCTCCCACGATAAATTATTAAGTTTATAAGGTTTCAAGGTTTTCCTTCCCTCCATCGAGCTTTCGGAAAATTGAAATCCAAACCGGATGTGCTATGCTTCCGAGTTATCGGGGTAGTCGTTCGGGGAGGATGGATAAATTACCGGGAGCGCACTGGATGCCTTCGGTTGGAGCAAATTTTATCCCTAGAAACCTGTTCGGTTGCCAGATAAGATTCAATTGTGAAACTGATTTGCGCCGATGGTATAAACTTAACTTGTTCATGAACCATAGAAACCGTATAGGTTGAGGGGAGTGAACAAGGGAAAAAACAAGATCGAATCATCTATTAGATGGGTTGGTGTTGGACACCACTTTATGAAAATTAATAGACTAGAAACCTATTCAGTTGCCCTCTATTAAGATTTATAAAGAACTTGATCACCCTATGAAGTAGAGCGAACGATACTTCCGGATTTCACATGGGAGTGTGTTATTCCGATAACAATAGTGGGAGATAGGTAACAAGAATATAAAAGACCTTAATTCTGTACTCAGATCATAATTGAACGAGTCACTAATTAATCTATCGTACTTAATGCAGACATAACTCTCAATATGACAATGAACCCACTCACAATTCTACTGTAAAGACCACCTTGATCGGACCTAACTTTGTGGATTGGCTCCGCAATTTGATGATAGTCCTCAGTATAGAGGCACTGGGATACGTCTTAGAGACGGACATTTCGGCGCCTCCAGTGTGGACAAGAGCTAATCAGGAAGAGATTGAAAACCACGAAAGGTGGGTTAAGGATGACGTAAAAGTTCGTGCTTACATGATGGCTTCTATGTCTAATGAGCTTCAGAGAGCTCATGAGAAAATGACTTCTGCTAGGCAGATTCTATCTCACTTAACCGAGCTTTATGGTGAGCACAGTCGAACGTCTAGATATGAGATATCCAAGCAACTGTTCGGTGCAAGGATGAAGGAAGGTGAGAAGGTTGGGGACCATGTCCTCAAAATGATATCCATGATTCAGAGATTTAAGGCTCTTGATTTTAAGATGGATACTTCTCTTCAGACCGACCTTATCCTACAATCTCTCCCTGATTCCTTCTCACAGTTTGTTATGAATTTCAACTGCAATGAGATTTCATGTAACTTAGCAGGGCTAATGAACAAACTGGTGACCGCTCAATCTCAGATGAAGACTCCGCAGATGAAGGAGTCTGCCCTTGTGATTTCTTCTGGACCTCGAAGGTCTAAGAATAAGAATAAGAAGAAAAAGACCAAAAAGCAGACGGGACCACAAGTCAAGGACCTTAAGGGAAAGGGCAAGGCCCCGTTGGTTCCGAATAGCAAGAAGAAAAAGGACGCTTGTCTCAAATGCGGTGAGCTGGGCCACTGGGCTAGAGACTGTCCCATTCTTCATGGCACTTCAGGTGCATAACTTTTAGTTTTGGAAACAAATTTTCCTGTTACTATATTTTCTACTTCTTGGATATTGGATTCTGGTGCTAGTTCTCATATTTGTACCGTGAATCAGGATCTGGAACAAAGTAGGAAACTTGGAGCTGGGTAAGTGATGATCACTTTCGGAAGCAGGCATAGTGTCGAGGCAACCGACATAGGATCACTTCTTTTGGGTTTAGAATCCGGTTTTGTTCTGACTTTAGAAGATGTACTTGTTCTGCCCAAGGGGCATAAAATTGCAACCATTCCGGTCATGGATCGGAAAGGCTTTTCATTTTTCATTGGTGATGGTTCCTACAAAATTTATTTTAGAAATAAACTAGTGGGCACTGCTACATTATTAAATGGACTGTATCATCTAAACCTCAGTAACAAAGTCGTTGTGAATACTATGACTAGGAAGCGTGGCAGGGATGAAACTAATCAAGTTTTGAAATGTCATCTTAGACTTAGTCATGTTGGTCAGACCAAGGTTTACAAAATGGAAAAGGATGGACTTATGGGTCCATTGGGATCGGATCCCTTTCCTACTTGTGAATCTTGCCTTAAAGGTAAAATGACTAAGTCCCCCTTCACAGGGACTTTTGAAAGACCCGCTGATAAACTATGATTAATCCATACCGACATATGTGGTGCTTTGGAAGCAGCACGTGATGGATATCAGTACTTCATTATGTTTACAGATGATCATACTAGGTATGGTTACGTATACTTAATGAAACATAAATCCGAGGCCTTTGAGAAATTCCAGGAATTTAAGGCCCTAGTCGAGAAACAAACTGGAAATCATATCAAAGCACTTCGGTCGGACCAAGGTGGCAAGTATATGAGTATGGAGTTTGACGAGTTCCTTAAGGAACATGGAATAATATCATAACTAACACCTCCAGGTACTCCTCAGTTAAATGGTGTGTCAGAAAGAAGGAACCGGACCTTGTTGAACATGGTCCATTCCATGCTAGGCTATATTGACTTACCAATTTACCTATGGGGTATGCACTCCTGACTGCCACTTATATCTTGAACAGATGTCCTTCCAAATCCGTTCCTAAAACTCCACATGAGATGTGGGAGGCAGGAAACCAAGTCTTAATCACATTTGGATTTGGGGATGTCCCGCCTATGTCAAGAAGACTAAGGTGGAAAAGTTGGAAGCGAGGTCCGCGAAGGGACGTTTCATTGGATTCCCATCTGGGACGATGGGTTATCTATTCTACATGCCCGAAGATCGAAAGATCGTTGTTGTTTTGCAAGCACACTTTCTGGAAGATGAGTTCATTCAGGAAAGCAGAGCAGGTAGAAGTATTTCTTTGGAAGAATACAATGAAACTCCTAAGGAGACACCTGTGCAAGAAATTGGAACCGAACCTTCTAAAACACAAGTACAACCACCTCGTAGGTCTAGTAAGGTGTCTCATTTACCTGAGAGGTATGGCCTTGTGCACTTGGAGGAGATGGGTCTCCATGAGGTTCCAAGTGATAGCCAAGAGACCGACCCAACGACCTGTGACCAAGCGATGGTGGATGTAGACTCCGCGAAATGGTGTGAAGCTATGGAAGCTGAGATAGCTCGATGCATGTCAATCTGGTCTGGACTCTAGTAGACCTCCCCAAGGGCATAGTGCCTATTGGGAACAAGTGGATCTATAAGAGAAAGACTGATGGGGATGGCAAGGTTGACGCCTATAAGGCCAGGCTTGTGGCAAAGGGTTATACCCAACAGGAAGGGATCAATTACCACGATACCTTCTCGCCCGTATCTATGATCAAGTCTATTCGCATGATGCACGCTATAGCTGCCTACCACGATTATGAGATATGGCAAATGGACGTAAAGACGGCTTTCCTTAATGGATTCCTCGAGGAGGAATCTATATGGAGCAGCCTAAAAGTCTTTGTGTCCGAGGTCGATATTCAGAAAGTGTGCAAGCTTCAGCGTTCCATTGATGGACTGAAGCAAGCTTCGCGTATTTGGAACCTTCGTTTTGACGAGGCAGTCAAAGAGTTTGACTTTGTGCAAAATGAAGAGGAACCTTGTGTATACAAGAGGGTTAGTGGGAGCAAGATCGCATTCTTAGTACTATATGTAGATGACATTCTACTAATAGGAAATGATGTGGGAATGCTCAGTTCTGTGAAAGCTAGGCTTTCGAGTAATTTCTCCATGAAAGACTTGGGAGGAGCAACCTATATTCTTGGTATTCGGCTCTACCGGGATAGAACGAAGAGAACGATAGGTCTTTCCCAAGCCCACTATATAGATAAGATCTTAAAGGGATTTAAGATGGATGATTCTAAAAGAGGGTTCCTTTCGATGCGACATGGAATAAAACTCTTCTCGAAGATGTGTCCTCAAAGTGAGGAACAACGAAAGGAAATGAGTAATATACCATATGCTTCGGCCGTGGGTAGCCTTATGTATGCTATGTTGTGTACGAGACCTGACATTACGCATGCTGTGAGCGTGGTAAGTAGGTTTCAGGCAAACCCAGGTATGGAACATTGGACTGCCATAAAGAATGTTCTCAAGTACTTGATAAGGACTACAAATATGGTTCTTATGTATGGCGGTGGAGAATTGGATGTGATGGGATTCACTGATTCGGACTTCCAAGGACAGAAGGATGATTTGATGACTACTTCTGGCTACATATTTATTCTTAATAGAGGAGCAGTATCTTGGAGTAGCGCCAAGCAAAGCGCGACTGCTGATTCCACCTGTCAGGCTGAGTATCAAGCAGCCTCGGAGGCTTCTAAGGAAGGGTTCTGGATTATGAAATTTCTGGGAGAACTTCAAGTGATACCATGTGCTGAGCTGCCTGTTCCGCTGTACTGCGACAACGACGAAGCTGTAGCGTAGGCCAAGGAGCCGAGGTTTCACAACAATACCAAACACATTGAGAGGAAATATCATCTCGTAAGAGAATTTATTCGCAAAGGATACATTGTGCTGCATAGAGTAGACTCAGCCGACAACATTGCTGATCCACTGACCAAGCCACTTCCTCAGATTAGCTTGGAGCGGCATATGGAGAACAGGAGTATTAGATACCATAGTGTGTGGCATTAAGTGCAAGTGGGAGAATGTTAGGAGTATGCCCTCGAATGCCACTCAGGGGATGTATGAGTGATGGCATTGTACTTGTTATTATGTAATTCATTATCATAAGGCAAATGTGTGTTTCTTTATTTACTGGTAGTTACTGGCATTCCTAACTCGTAAATATATATATATAGAAACTAGTCCATGTATTTGAGAGCAAAACATTCCATTTCTTATTGGATAAGGGGTCGGCACTGGAAAGGTTTATAGCTCAAATACTTAATCGTTCGCAAGTCGATGAAAATTGACTAGGCGTTAAGTTTATGTGAAGACTTGTATGACGTGTTCTTTGACATGGATAGTGCCTGTCGAACACTAATGGTTAGTGGGAGCACACGTTATAGGTATGCTAATTGGATTAGTATACTCGAACCGACTCAACCAAAAGGTTGTGATAGGTATTCGTGAACCTTCGACTTGAGGATTTAGTAGGGATGTACTTGTGACGTTAAGATTCTCATTAGAGTAGTTCGACCCTATAAACCGGAAGGCGGGGGTCAACCTCGACGTGCGTCTTGACGGGTAAGTAGCAGGTCCTACTGAATACCAAGATATAATTCTTTCTCTTGTTAGTGAATGGGTTACATATCCTATGTGGTTATTGGCATCTGAGATCATAAGTCTTTGGCCAAAGCATTGGAGCTAGTTGTATTGGATACACGGGAGCTCGATGATATCGATTTTCATTAACTCATGCATAGCCTCAAGTACATATAGGGTTTGACTGACCATGACCCTATAACTTGATCGAGACATTTGAAAGAAGGGTTTATACGTATACTGGTATTCACGACAGAATGGTTCTTGAATGATCCCTATCATTCGTTCTCAGTTGGGGTACAGTGTAGGCCGCCAGGCTGGCTAGGTGGTGCTACTACTCTTTAGTTCCCTCCCATTGCTAGCTGAGACAGACCTACCGAGTCGCGCAATAGGATTGACGATGAAATGAATCGAGCTAATTCTCTCTTTATAAATATTAAATATTGGATATCTAATTTTGGGACATTGGATGTCTAAATTGATTAATTGGATAAATTAATTTACGACCTAATCTATTAAATAAACTACTGGGTGATTGATTTAATTTATGAAAATAATTATTTCTTGGAGAAATTAATTATGTTATTATGTATTTGATATGATTAATTAACTGGATTAATTAATTGATATAAATACATCGAAACGGAATTGGAGTTTATCTGTTTGTACTCTTAGGAGTCCGAAACGAACCGAACGCGTCCGATTTCTTCATGATAGCCGCCCCCCTTTCACCTACTCCTCTCTTGGTCTTTTGTGTCCATTTTATAATGGATGACAATGACTTTGTATGGCATCTCTCATGTGAGATGAGTTGTATTTGTGGGTTGTTAGTGTATAATATATGATGAAGACTTAACTCCATTCTCCCAACCTCTTTTGAACATTTCACGGTTCATGCAAGGAGAGAGAGAGAGAGAGAGAGAGAGAGAGAGAGAGAGAGAGAGAGAAACTATTTTCTCCAAGTCTTCCTCATCTTCTTCAATATTGAGTTTTTCTTGGAGAAAATTCAAGACATATTGAGAGATTGTGAGTTATACACTTGGAGTGTTATAATCACATTTTAGATTAGCTCCTATAACCTTGTTCTAGCCGTATCCTTGGAGGATAACGAGGTATAATCATTCCGTTCGTTTCTCCGGCGCATGGCAAGTAGAGACGCGGTACTTTCGACGTTGGATCATCCAAGAGCTTGGAGCGGATTGGAATCATAGGGAGATCGCCTAAAGCTTGGGGAAACGCTTTCTCAGATATCACCATTTAATCAACGGACTACGAGGGTATGTTTTCTCATATCTTCTTATGCTTCGTTTTATATTCGTATATACGTAGCTCGATCGATCCTCGTAGGGATTCGGATCGAATTAATTTTCGTTTTACCGCTTCCGCTGGTCCTTGGTTTTGGGCACCGAATCCCAACAGAAACTACCCTCCCAATCGGAGGCAAATCCTAGGAACGTGAGTGCCATCACCTTGAGAAGTGGTAAACAGCTGGAGAACCCCCAAAAAACCGAGGAAAATCTGAACGATGAAGGTGAGAAACGGAAATCTGCTGTCCACATCGACACTGAGTCACCCAGTGTCAAACAGGCACCCAGTGCTGAACTGCCTGGCAACAAAGTAATAATGTCTAATTCTTCTCATATTGGCACTGCGACCGTACCTTTTCCTTTCAGGATAAAGAAGGCTGCAACGGACAACAAGGAAAAGCAAGATTTAGATGTGTCTCATAAAGTGAAAATCCATATACCATCCAGCAACGTAATTAAGCAAATTTTGAGCGACGAGGTTGAAGAATTACTCTTGATTGACGAGATCAATAATACATATGTGCTCTATGAGATCATACCAAGACTGAACTATTCTCTATTGTATGGTCCCTATATATTTAGAAAGAGTATGAGTGTAATTAGAATTCCTTGCACTAATGGGTTGAAGTGGTGCAAAAGAACAAAAATAATGTTGTATGTACTTGCTTTAAGACCTATACCAAAACCTCCTTGGTGCATTCGTTAAAAGGGGAAGTTCCAGTTGAGACAACGACTTAAAATAATGGCGCTAGCTGGGAGGCAACCCAGTGTTTATATATTTTTATTTTTATTTTTGTAGTTGTAGAACCAAATCGAATTTTCATTTGTTTCTTTTTGTTTTGCGTAGGTAACAGAGGGTCTTGGATATATGGTTGGTCAGACACAATGGACTTTGAATCAAGTTTGGGGAGGTCGACTATTGTGCAGAGAAAATAACACTGGGTGGCCCAGTGCCTAGAATCTGTCCCAGTGTGAGAATTTACAAGAAAGCCTACTCTCTCTCCGCAAGACTAACACACCACACTAGCCCGGTGAACTCCTTTTCCTTTTCCGTACTTGATTTGCGCATTACTTTTTGGGACTTTTTTATGTTGTTTCTAAATCATTTTCCCCGCACCTCGATTTTAACTTGTAATAATTGTCCTTTAGTTAATTGCGAATAGTTGGTGAAAAGCATAATAATATTTAGTAACATTTGCTCATTTGGAATATTGGTTGGAATTAACTCAATGTGTGGTTCGTAGTTTCGCCTTTCTATGAAAATTATTTGGTTTTGTGTCAGCTTTTAATGGGATAATTATGTAAATTAGAGACATAAAAATTGCAAGACTATTAGGTAAGCCACGAAGGAAAATTATTATTAAAATTTCACTTGTGATTTGTACTTGGTCATATACCCTCTTCTCAAAATTTCGTTGGCCGTTGCATTTTTTAGGGCTTACCGCATGCATTGTCATTCTAAAAGGAGGCTAGTTGAAAAAAATGGGAGAGGTGTTGAGTAGCAACAGTTGTCCAATTTTAAAAAAATAAGCTGAGGAAAAAATAAAAATAACTAATTTTGACGCGTCACGACAGCGCGGTCAAAATTTTGGCGCTGTTGTCGGGGAACCGTGTTAAATTAATTTTACTTATTTTGGGTTAAAAACTTTCTGCAATTTCGACACTAGGTCACCCAATGTCAGTTCTAAAAATTCATAATAATTGTCAGTTATGCACTAATCCGCTTGTTTTAGTTTTGTATGAATACAAGGTCATGTGGAGATAAGAACTTGCAGTACTTTCCAGAAATCACCAAACGGGATCGAGTTTTCAGGCGAAGAACAAAATAAAGCAGACAAGCACTCGAGCACTTACCGTTTTCTCTCGAAACATCACCCAGGGAGTCGGAGGACGAGAGTGAAATTATGACAACTAACTCTGAAAAGACATTGAAGCAAATAGCCAACCCGGAGCCACCTCAACAACCACTATGCATCACAATCCCGGTTATTGACAACAACAATACCTTTAAATTGAAGTCGGGATTGATTCACTTGCCACCTGCATTTCATGGTCTGCCAGGAGAGGATCCGCACAGGCATATTAAGGAATTCCATGTCGTTTGTTCAAGCATGAAGCTCAACGGTGTCACCGAAGAACAAATCAAGCTTAGAGCCTTTCCATTTTCATTAAAAGATTCGGCTAAGGATTGGTTATTCTATTTGCCGTCGGCCACTATCACAACATGGAACGATATGGAAATCTTATTTTTGCAAAAATATTTTCCGGCTTCTCGGGCAGCCAACCTAAGGAAGGAAATCTGTGGTGCGAGACAAATGATGAGAGAGAGCCTGCATGAGTATTGGGAGAGATTCAAACAATTGGTGGCACGCTGTCCCCCACATCAGATCAGCGAGCAACTCTTGATTCAATATTTTTACGAAGGATTAACTCTGATGGACCGTAGCGCCATAGACGAGCTAGCGGAGGATCTTTGGTCGATAAGACACCAGCATCAGGAAAGGCCCTCATCTCGAACATGGCTGCCAACTCACAGTAATTCGGTTATCGAGACAATCCCATAAAATGGTGAAGGAGGTGCATGACTCATCCTTTGGTGATAAATTAACTGAGCTAACCGCTTTTGTTAGAAAACTTATTGTAGGTAATAGCACACCAGTCGTACCCTGTCGCCTTTGCAAAACCACTGAGCATACAACGGAGAATTGTCGGATTTTGCTTGATGAAATCGAGGCGCACACCAATGCGGTTGGAACCGAAAATTCTTATGGGAGGAAGAACGATCCAGACTCAAACACATACAACCCAAGATGGAGGGATCACCCTAACCTTCGATGGAGAAACCAGCAAGAGGCGTCTCCACAATGCGGTTGGAACTGAAAATTCTTATGGGAGGAAGAACGATCCAGACACAAACACATACAACCCAGTATGGAGGGATCACCCTAACCTTCGATGGAGAAACCAGCAAGAGGCATCTCCACAAAATAATTCGACACCATCTTTGGAGGAGATGATGAAGACCCTCATGGCAAACACTATGCAACTACAATAGGGCATGAATCAGTTCCAGCATGACACTAAGTCGAGTATCAAAATTCTCTAAAATCAAGTGAGTCAACTGGCCACCGCCGTGAGCCGTTTGGAGAGCCAAAATAGTGGGAAATTGCCATCCCAACCTGAGCTGAACCCAAAGAACGTGAGTGCTGTAACTTTAAGAAGTGGGAAGCAGCTTGAGGAGCCTAAGAAGCCTAAGCAGGTGGTGGAAGCTGAAAACGAGGAGGAAAAACCCACTGAATAGATCGACACTGGGATACCCAGTGCTGAATCAGCACCCAGTGCAGAACAACCGGACAGCAAGGTAATTTCTTCTAAACCTATTCCATTTGAAACTAACGAATTACCTTTTCCTTCCAGGATAAAGAAGGCTGCAATGAAGAGCAAGGAGAAACAAATTTTGGATGTGTTTCGGGAAGTGGAGATCAATATTCCACTAATAGAAGCTATTCAACAAATTCCAAAATATGCTAAATTCCTCAAGGATTTGTGTACCAACAAACGAAAGCTAAAAGAAACTGGAAAGGTGCTCCTGAGAGAAAATGTGTCGGCCATTCTCCAAAGAAAGTTACCACCTAAATGAGATGATCCAGGTATGTTTGCCATCCCTTGTCGAATAGGTAATTCTCGATTTGAGCAAGCTATGTTAGACTTAGGGGGTTCTATAAATGTCATGCCACAATCTATTTATTCTTCTTTAAATTTGGGACCCTTAAAAGAAACGATAATAATAATAATTCAATTAGCTAATCGTAGTCATGTATATCCCGAGGGAGTTATTGAAGATGTACTTTTGCAAGTTAATGAGCTCATATTTCCCTCCGATTTCTATGTTATAGATATGCAAGGTGACTCATCCAATTCAACACCCATTTTGTTAGGAAGACCATTTTCAAACACCGCCGAAACAAAAATAGATGTTAGCAAGGGTTCCCTCACAATGGAATTTGATGGGCAAGTAGTAACATTTAATATTTATGATGCAATGAAATTCTCTGAAGATGCATGTTCTTTATTTGCATTGAGTGTGATTGACCCTCTTGTCGAGAAAGCATTTGAGTTGAATTGTAGGGAAGAGCTGGAAGTGATGCGTAGTAGAAACTTGGAGGCCTATAAAGAAAATATTTCCATCAAGTTTCAAAGAGAATTACATTCAATGTGCAAGAATTTATATAGAAAGGGTGAATCGGAGGTAGCCTTCCATGAGCATCTCAAGAGAGTAAAATTCCCATTAAGCACTCCCAGTAAGCCTGGTGCGGTACAAAAATACGAGGCAATAGTAAAATACTTATTGAGACCTATACCAAAACCTCCTTCGTTCATTCGTAAAAAAAGGAAGTTCTAGTCAAGCCAACGACTTAAACTAAAGGTGCTAGCTGGGAGGCAACTCAGTATTTATTTATTTTTATTTTTATTTTTTTAGTTGTAGAACCAAATCGAATTTTCATTTATTTCTTTTTGTTTTTCATAGGTAACAGAGGGTCTTGGACATATGGTTGGTCAGCAACAATGGACTTTGAATCAAGTTTGGGGAGGTCGACTATTGTGCAGAGAAAATAACACTGGGTGGCCCAGTGCCTAGAATCTGTCCCAGTGTGAGAATTTACAAGAAAGCCTACTCTCTCTCTGCAAGACTAACACACCACACTAGCCCGGTGAACTCCTTTTCCTTTTCGGTACTTGATTTGTGCATTACTTTTTTTTGGACTTTTTTATGTTGTTGCTAAATCATTTTCCCCGCACTTCGGTTTTAACTTGTAATAATTGTCATTTAGTTAATTGTGAATAGTTGGTGAAAAGCATAATAGTATTTAGTAACATTTGCTAATTTTGAATATTGGTTGGAATTAACTCAATGTGTGGTTCGTAGTTTCGCCTTTCTATGAAAATTATTTGGTTTTGTGTTAGCTTTTAATGGGTTAATTATGTAAATTAGAGACATGAAAATTGCAAGACTATTAGGTAAGCCACGAAGGAAAATTATAATTAAAATTGCACTTGTGATTTGTACTTGGTCATATACCCTCTTCTCAAAATTTCATTGGTCGTTGCATTTTTTTAGGGCTTACCGCATCCATTATCGTTCTAAAAGGAGGCTAGTTGAAAAAAATGGGAGAGGTGTTGATCAGCAACAACTGCCCAATTTTGGGGGTCCTAAAATATTGTGAAAAAATGGTGTGAAAGCTATCACCTTAAAAAAAGAGGGGAAAAAGTGTTGGTGAAAAGAGCTACATGTTAGCAAATAACGGTGTGAAAGCTATCACCTACGGAATATGATGAAGCTTGTGGATATTGCGTTCGCGTAAGTTCCTATCAATAAACAACCAATTGAAATAATAAGTTTGGGGAGCTGATTAAAGTCTTTATCATAAGTTGGCATTTTTTTACCATACTTCTCTTCTTGGAACTATTTAATAGGATTGCATTTTTATGTGTGATAATTCTATGTAACTTTTATTAATTGCCTATACAAAGCATGTTTTTAATTATGTAGAAGAGGCGTTTATTACCCTGCTATTTGAGTTAATGAAGGTTGAATATATCAAGGCGTGCAAATCATATTACTACTTTTGTTATCGCTTCGATCCAACTAATTCTAAATTACTTGAGGACAAGCATTGTTATAAGTTTGGGGAGATTTGATAGGTCGCAAATCGTGTGCAAATATTATTGTTAAGTAATGGATTTTAATGAATTTTATATTGACACACTGGGTTATTTTCTACCTATTTATATTTTGGATGCAATTTACTTCACTTGGCAATTTGTTGTTTAATTTAGGTGTTTGGTCGAGTTTTTAAGCTTAACGAATAGTTTGGGCCCTCAAACGGACCATGCCAAGGTGATTTGGGCTTTAATGAAGAAACTTTCAAAAACACGGGGTGACCCAGTGTTGGCCCTGACCCGAAAATCCTCTTACTTGGGGCCCAAGGAACGACTCAAATTCGTCCAAATTAGTTCCATAAGGTGAAAATCGGTCCCCTGGGCTGGAGAAAGGAATTTTAATTGACTTGGAAGGAAAGACTCCAAAAGAATAAAAACTCAAGAAGGATAAGAAGAAAGGAGATCTAATTAAAGAAGGAAACTAAGAGATAAGGGAGTATTATAAAAGAAAGGGCTGAGATTATTTTTGGAGAGGAGACTTCACGGCTGGAACACGAGAGAGGGCAGAACACACGGCTGTGAGACAGACAAAGAAGAGGGGGACGAACTCCAATATTCGGACGCCATACACACTGCTGAGCCAACTTATCGAATGGAACCGAGCTTATTTTTTGACGAGGAAGAGAGAAAAATTCTATTTTCTTTTCTTATGCATATTATAAATTATTATTTATCTTCTAAAGCCAACATGTCCGGCTAATCTTCTCATTCTAGTTCTTAGGGAAATTTGAAATCGTATTTGAATTATTCATATTTTAATCCCATAGCGTATTCTTAACTCAAAGTCTCTTGAATTACTTTTGTGTTATTGAATTCATTATTATGCCATATAATTTCTTGATTTGGTTTGGCCAACTAGATTAGGAGTTTTATGTCTCATGCTAGAAATTAAGTTGTAATCCGTAATTGTTGCCATTTTAATTTCACAAGTAGCAACAATTGAATTTTCTCAATTGAGTAACACAAAATCAAGATCCCTTAAGTTGAGTTTGTGAACTTAATATCTTGCCTATTTTATTATTTTGGTTTTTAATGCATCTAGCGAGCGAGATTTGGAGAGCTTGTTTTGAATCCATCGCCTAGATATGTTTAATTAAAGAGCTTATTTTAGTTAAATAAACTTAAGAAATAATTGGGGTCAACAGAGCTTGTTGTTGGCTTCGGAATAAGAGTTCATGAGATTAGAGAAGAGATAAGCACTGCATTAAAACATGAATTAATTCGAAATGGTGGATAATGGAACTAAGAGCTAGATTGTTCCTTAATTGTTATTTTTCGATTTTTATTCTCTTTTGGTTATTGTGTTTTAATTTATTTTACTCAAGTTGTTTGTTAGTAGAAAACTAGTAAACGAAAATCCCCACCTCGTTTTATTTTATTTTAATTGATAAAAGTATTTAACTCTTAAAAAGCATAATTGATTTACCATTCTCCGTGGGATCGACCCTTACATGCCGATGCTACTAGTAGAAGTAAGCCGAGAAAAAAATAAAAATAACTAATTTTGACGCGTCATGACAGCACGGTCAAAATTTTGGCGCCGTTGCCGGGGAACGGTGCTAAATTATTTTTACTTATTTTGGGTTAAAAACTTTCTGCAATTTCGACATTAGGTCACCAGTGTCAGTTCTAAAAATTCATAATAATTGTCAGTTGTGCACTAATCCATTTGTTTTGGTTTTGCATGAATACAAGGTCACGTAGAGATAAGAACTTACAGTACTTTTCAGAAATCACCAAACGAGATCGAGTTTTCAGGCGAAGAACAAAAGAAAGCATAGAAGTACTCGGGCACTTACCATTTTCTCTCGAAACATCACCCAGCAAGTCAGAGGACGAGAGTGAAATCATGACAACTAACGCTGAAAAGACATTGAAGCAATTAGCCAACCCGGAGCTACCTCAACAACCACTATGCATCACAATCCCGGTTATTGACAACAACAATACCTTTAAATTGAAGTTGGGATTGATTCACTTGCTACCTGCATTTCATGGTCTGTCAGAAGAGGATCCGCACAAGCATCTTTAGGATTTCCATGTCATTTGTTCAAGCATGAAGCCCAACGGTGTCACCAAAGAACAAATCAAGCTTAGAGCCTTTCCATTTTCATTAAAAGATTCGGCTAAGGATTGGTTATTCTATTTGCCGTCGGCCACTATCACAACATGGAACGATATGGAAATATTATTTTTGCAAAAATATTTTCCTGCCTCTCCGGCCGCCAACCTAAGGAAGGAAATCTGTGGTGCGAGACAAATGATAGGAGAGAGACTGCATGGGTATTGGGAGAGATTCAAACAATTGGTGGCATGCTGCCCCCATCATCAGATCAGCGAGCAACTCTTGATTCAATATTTTTACGAAGGATTAACTCCGATGGACCGTAGCACCATAAACGAAAAAGTAATGTGCAAATCAAGTAGCACCAAAAAAGTCCAAAAAATGTAATGTGCAAATCAAGTATGGAAAAGAAAAAGGAGTTCACCAGGCTAGTGCGGTGTGTTAGTCTTGCAGAGAGAGTAGACTTTCTTGTAAATTCTCACACTGGGATAGATTCTCGGCACTGGGCCTCCCAGTGTTATTTCCTCTGCACAATAGTTGACCTCCACAAACTTGATTTAAAGTCCATTATGGCTGACCAACCATATATCCAAGACCCTCTGTTGCCTACGAAAATCAAAAAGAAACAAATGAAAATTCGATTTGGTTCTACAACTAAAAAATAAAAATAAAAATAAATAAACACTGGGTTGCCTCCCAGCTAGCGCCTTTATTTTAAGTCGTTGGCTCGATTAGAACTTCCCATTTTAACGAATGCACCAATGAGGTTTTGGTATAGGTCTTAAAGCAAGTACATACACCATTATTTTTGTTCTTTTGCACCACTTGAACCCATTAGTGCAAGAAATTCTAATTACACTCATACTCTTTCTAAATATATAGGGACCATGCAATAGAGAATAGTTCAGTTTTGGTATGATCTCATAGAGCACATATGTATTATTGATCTCATCAATCAAGAGTAATTCTTCAACCTCGTCGCTCAAAATTCGCTTAATTGCATCGGCGGATGGTATATGGATTTCCACTTTATGAGACACATCTAAATCTTGATTTTTCTTATTGTCCGTTGCAGCTTTCTTTATCCTGAAAGGAAAAGGTACGCTCGCAGCGCCAATATGAGAAGAATTAGACATTATTACTTTGCTGCCCGGCAGTTCAGCGCTGGGTGCCTCTTTGACACTGGGTGACTCAGTGTCGGTCGGGACAGCAGATTTCCATTTCTCGCCTTCATCGTTCAGATTTTCCTCGGTTTTCTGGGGGTTCTCCAGCTGCTTACCACTTGTCAAGGTGATGGCACTCACGTTCCTAGGATTTGCCTGCGATTGGGAGGGTAGTTTCCTATTGTTTTGGCTCTCCAATCGACTCACCGAGGTAGCAAGTTGGCTTACTTGATTTTCGATGATTTTTATGCTTGATTGAGTGTCATGCTGAAATCGGCTCATACTCTGCTGAAACTGCATCGTGTTTGAAATGAGGGCTTTCATCATCTCTTCAAGTGAGGAACTCGAATTTTTCGACGGTTGCTTGTAAAATTGGCCCTTATTCTGCGGAGGCTCCTCTTGCTGCGATTTCCACTTGAAATTGGGATAATCTCCATCCTGGATCATATGTCTTGGAGTATGGATCATATTTCCTTCCATAAAAATTTTCAGTACCTACCGCATTGGGATGTGCCTCGATCTCATCCAATAGTACCTTGCAGTGCTCGGTGGCGTGCTCCGTAGTTTGGCAAATTCGGCACGGCGAGTTTCCTACAACAATTTTTCTGACAAAGGAGGTTAATTCGGTCAGCTTATCCTCAATAGACGAGTCATGTACCTCATTCACCATTTACACGGGATTGTCACGATAACCAAATTATTGTAAATTGGCGGCCATGTTCGAGATGAGGGCCTTCACTTCTCTGCTTTCTTTTGTTCTTCGCCAGAAAAATCGATCTCGTTTGGTAATTTTCATAAAACACTGTAAGTTTTTATCTCCACGTGATATTGTAATCATGCAAAACTAAAACAAGCGTATTAGTGCACAACTGACTATTTTTCTGAATTTTCAGAATTGACACTGGGTGACCCAGTGTCGAAAAACTGCTCGAAATAAAAAAACTGCTATATATATAAAAAAAAGTGCTATCTAAAAATAAAAAAATATAAAAACAAACTGCTGCTCAATAAAATATAAATAAATAAAAATTCAACTCAGAAAATAAAATTAATTTTGCACCGTTCCCCGACAACGGCGCCAAAATTTTGACCGCACTGTCGAGATGCGTCAACATTAGATAGTTATAAAAATTCATTGGCTCACTTATACTAAATAGTAGTATCGGTAAGTAAGGGTCGAACCCACGAGGAATGGTTGAATTAATTGTACTTGTTGAGTTGAATAATTTTAGCAACTAAAATAAATAAAACGAGGGGGGTTAGTTTACTGATTTTTACTAACAAATAATTTGCATAAACTAAATTAAATCAAAATAAACAAAGGAAATAAAAATCGAAAATATCAATTTAAGGAATAATCTAGCTTTTAGTTCTGCTGTACACCGTTTCGAATTAATTCATGCTTTAATGCAGTACTTATCTCTTCTCTAATCTCATGAACTCCCACCACACTCGCCGAGGTAGCATTATAACACTGGGAGGCCCAGTGCCGAGTATCTATCCCAGTGTGAGAATTTACAAGAAAGCCTACTCTCTCTGCAGGACTAACACACCGCACTAGCCCGGTGAACTCCTTTTCCTTTTCCGTACTTGATTTGCGCATTCCTCTTGATTCAATATTTTTATGAAGGATTAACTCCGATGGACCGCATCACCAATAATTAACGATAATATTTAGACACAATTTTTGACCTATCAGTTCTCTATCGGACCGAGACTAACCGCAAGGGGAAATACTTGCTCGTTCCCATCAAATGTGACGGCCGCAAATAGAGTTCCTTTATTCCTTCCCTTCAGGTGGGTCCCATTTACTATAATCACCGGTCGAAGGCATGTCAAATGCCCTAATACTCTGTCCGAGTGCGACGAACATGGGGTAAGGCACTCCCTCACGAGTCATCTGCAAATCATAAATTGTCCCTGGATTATGCTGTTTCAACAAATACAGATAAAATGGGAGCCTCTGATACGACTCATCAAAGAATGTATTCTCTATCGCTATATTCCTCGCCCGGGGAGCAAAACTATATATCATGTCAATGCCGCTATGCATCTCTGCAATCATCTCCTTTGGCCTCAAAGTGACCCCCTCACCGGTCAATCTTTTATCAAAATGATGGGCAGAAACCTCATAAGTGGCCGACCGTTCAGCAGCACGGTTCAAGTCAGGGTGACAGCTGTGCTCCAAGGTCAACTTAGTAATTCTCCAAATGGTTGCACCCTCAATAGCACACAACCTAAACTGACAATTGTTTCTCTCACTCTTACAGACAAACACTATACGTATATCGATAGAACGATCAGTGATACACTGTAACATGTTTTCTTAATGACACATTCCTACAGTTATCCTCAACTCTGTCTTGGACCGAAAAATGGACCCCACAAAGATGATCCTTAAGAAGTTAACCAAATCTATCCCAAAACAATTCGTGTTTCACAAAATAGTGTTGTAAAAAGCAACACACATAATTAAACACACACACACACATACTCAACTAAATTGATTAAATTATACGACAAACAAGAAGAAAATAACACGTAAAACTACATTACACATATTTCCACATAAACAATCAAAAGTGCTATATGTACACACAATTACGCATTGAACTTTGATGCTCATGCTCGCTCGCAGATTGATGGTCGGATGAGAAGTTCCGACGACTTATAATCCTATACATTTGGGCAGGTTGGCGAACCCAAGCAAGAAACTCCGTGACTCAAGCAAGTCTTTACAACAATCTTCATCTTTGGATGTATGCACCTCCTCACCTTCCTCATCTTCCTCGTACTGATAATCTTTGTATGGAATGTCATAATTTATGTTGCCAGGCTCTACTCTCGAGCTGCTACATCCCATATTAACCTCGGGAGTGGAGGAGCTGCCGTTCTCAACATAGACCCCAGGATCCTATTTGTATTCTACTAGTAATCGAAGTATCTCGGTATCGCCCCGTAATAGGAATTTTACTTTATTTCCCTTGGCCATGTGTGTCAAGTACCATAATTTATAATCAGACTCATTTGGACCATCCAAACCCTCTCTAATAACCCCCACGAGGTTTGCACGACTAACTTTGCTCGTGTCGATGTAGACAAAAAAGGAGTCTCCGTCTACATATATCGATCGCTCCCAATGACCACCGTGATGTATCAAAATATGCTACCACGACATCTGATTACAAAAAGATGAATAGCTATTCATAAAACTGAGCGAACAATATTCTAAAACGGTCTGCCTTGGACAAGACCGATGCACACGGTCGTATGCTTCCATGTGCAGCGATCATGTGCAAGTTTCTGGCCATGAACACGATCGCTGCACATGATTGTAGACGATCGTGTTAAACAATCGTGGACACATTAGTTGTGCGCATGATGTCAAGGCCGTTGGACACGACCATTGTACATGACCGTTGCACATGGTGGTGTAATATCGGCACTTTCTATTTTTCATAATTTCTATTTTTAGTACTTTTTCATTTCGGACGACTCGCTTGTATGTATTTTGATATTATGAATTTCTTTTGTTCTGCGTTCATGACCATCCGAATGAGTTTCGGAGTTGTTTTTACGAGATTTCAATTATTGTGTAACTTTACTGCGTTTAGACTCGATTCTCGTAAATCTTGCCCTAAACCAACATTTCATTACTTCTATGAGTTCCCTTAATACTTCTGGATTTGTTACAACCTTCTGAGATTTTAGTTGGCCTCGAGTTATGATTCTCGAGAGTTTGGGCTGTTTTGTAAATTATCATAGTTTTGGGTATCACTTTTAGAACTATCGCTCATTTCAATGAATGGTTGGAATCGTACATTCGGATAGGGAGATTGTGCTTGCATGTTGTTGTTTTCTTGTTATATCTCGCTATTTACTGGTAACTATCGAGTTTCATGCCTTCCGAGTCGGGTGCAGTCTGGCTGAGTTTCCTAACTGTACTCTGTATAGGAACAGTTAGCGCACGCTAGCGTGATATTTGTAGCGCGCGCTATGAGGGTATATCTAGCGAACGCTAGACTTATATAATTGTGTACGCTAATGTATCTAGGCAGAGTACTCTAGGACTGGATAGAAGGTTCAGTATTTCTGAACTGAACCAGGTAGCGTATGCTAACTAGCTGTTAACGTACGCTAATTGATAACCTTAGCGCACGCTAAGCTGGTAGCAGCATAAGATAATGGGAGGACAAAAGCCTCTGACTGTTTTCTGCACTAGTATTCTGCACACCGTTAGCGCACGCTAAGCATTGTGTAGCACGCGCTAAGTCTGTCTAGTATAAATAGGACAGCAGTAGTTAATTGGTCATTTTTCCATCCTTTTCCCGTTCGTTTGGTGACCCGCGGCGAATTCAGGCTAGAAAGGTCGATCTCGGCCAGATATTATCATCTATTGCTATCTTTGGGTTTCTTGTGCGGATTTATCATCACCAAATCATATTCCACCGTCTGAATCAAGGTATTCTTCGTAGAACCCTAGTTTTGGGATTTTGGGGATTTTAGGGTGATTTCATATCTCTGAACCGAATTGGTTTTGATTGTTGTTAGATTTTGATAGTATGCTCATAATCCTTAGTTTTCCTTTTGGTTTTGTGGACTGAAGTTCCGTTATTCCATCGCTAATCAATTGTGACCCATTTTGCACTCGTAGTGTTCCGCAAATCCTTCCAAAGGGGTAGAATCTAGGATAACCCATTTGATTCCGTAGTGTTGTAGTTAATTGTATATATTGTATGTTAGGAACGAACCCTTGGAGTGAGTTTGGATCGTATCCTCTCCGTTCTCAGTTCCTTTGCATCATATTATTCATGGCAAGTACATGTATTACATTCCGTTATGTGTATTACGGTCTCGATACGAATGATGAATTATGGTAGTGTGTGTGTTGTTGTTCTTCCACCCAGAGCGTTCGACGGGACGTCTGGGGATCGATACTAAGGGGTACGGCCGCGGAAGTGGTTTTCCACCTGGAGCATTCGACAGGGCGTCTGGGAGTCGATACTAAGGGGTACAGCCACGGGTTACCAAGTGTGGATGGTTGTGATATTGAAATGAGTTGATATACTGTTTTGATGTCAATGTGATATTCCGGAATATGAATTTCAAATGTTTTCCAAATGAATAGACTGTATTGAATCATTTCTGTATATAATGTAGTGTAATTGTGTACTTGCACTAGCTATTCGAATGCTAACCCCTTAAATGGGGGAAATGTGTCTTATGCATTTCAGGTACCAGACGAGCTGAGGAGACGGAATGGGACACACATGCAAAGGATGGACCAGCATGATGATAAAGCACGAGTCGGTGTCATTTCTTTTTACTATATTTATTCAGTTGTTGATTAATGATGTCATTGAAGTCCCTTGCGTGGGCAATTGAATACATGTCACTCTCTGTTTCGTTGGTGTTGAATTAAACTATCTTGGCCGAGGCCGCGACCCTACTTATTATTATTATTAAGGTGTCTTATGGGATTTATTTTGTGGATTATGTGTCATGTGTTAGCCTGGTAGATCTTGTGAAGGGTCTACGGCGTGTAATGTCCCTTATGAGATTTGGGGTGTTACATTTATGGTATCGGAGCCCTTGGGTTATGAATACCTAGACTGTTGGTTAAATTTGGGTCTGTCAGTTGTGTCGTAAGAGTCAGTTGTTGAGCCTAATATCATCGTGCTACCATCTATTCGTGCGACCTGTGGCTGTAGGTCTCTTCGAACTCTTACATTTCTGTAATTCATTTCCTTTGTGTAGATTGGAATTGTGAGTTGTGGTACCAACTTTGTAAACTGTGAATTTTTCAGATCTTGTTGTTTTTATTTCTTTTCTTCAGTATGTTGAGAGGTCGCGGTAGACCATCTAGGGGACGCGGCCGAGGCCGTGGTCGTGGTGCTAGTAGTGAGGAAGTTCCACTTTCTCAATCATCTGCAGATTCAACCTCTCATTTAGTGTCGAATACTTCACCCTTGAGTTCTGACGGGTAACAGAATTTATCAGCCAGTCACGATCAACCGTCGGGTAATAATGCCGACACTGGAGCTACTGCGGTACTTTAGCAGTTAGTAGCTCAGCTCGCTCAGATAGCTCAGTGTGGGCATCAGAATCCGCCCCTAACACCGGAAGACGAAGCTAGTAAATGGCTTCATAAAGTGACTGAGATGCACCCCCTCGTTTTGCTAGTTCTACTGACTCCCTAGGTTGGGAGAATTGGCCTTTTCAGTTGGGTAGGATATTTGATGTTGTAGCTTGTCCTGACGACAGGAGGGTACCTATTGCTCAGTACCTCCTGGATAAGGAGGCTGCGGAGTGGTGGGAGGCTGCGATGCCCAGGGACCGTTTAGCCACCTGGGAGGAGTTTAAAACCGCTATGGAAGCGGAATACTGCCTACCGCCGGTTCACGAGGATAGGATCGTTGAGTTCTTTACTGCTACGCCTTAGGATGTACCGAACTCTCAGGCAATCATCACTTATAACCAGCATTTGAGATACGTGAAAGAGCTGTTGGAATATTTTGTTCCAAATATTCATTAATCGAGTTTTGATGATTAGTTGTTAAACAAAGCAAAACAACAAAGGCAATTAAGCTGGACAAAGTCACCTGATCAGAGAGGTCAGTAAGATGATACTAATCCGATGAGAGAGGAAAGATACCTAATCAGACGAGAGGAATGCTACCTGATCATAAAGTCACCTGATAGAGCATAACGTACGTAACGTAGAGGAGATAACGTACGCTACCCAATCAGATGAATTAGAAAAGATAACTGCAGATAACAAGCTTAACGCACGCTGTGTGCATTGCATAACGCACGCTATCGAAGGCAATTTAACCTAAGTAACACAGACAAGTTAACGTACGTAATGAGTTGTTTCAGAATTCAAACAAGATGAACGTTGGAAAAAGTCTGGGTCAAATTCAAAGAATCAAATGGTCAGTTTGACAAAAGCATGCAACAGATATATGGTTAACGTACGCTACAGCGTATAGTTAACATACGCTAAAGAGACTGGTTAACGTACGCAATGAAAAGTGACAACGTACGTAAAGGAAGAAAAGAAAGCCACTGGACTGAAACTGGAAGTCGATAACCTATGCTACACGATATCAATAACGTACATAACGAGCTTAACGTACGATATGCAGAAAGGCTAGCGCACGCTAAATAGTCAAAAGGAGCTAACAGCTAGTTGGAGGAAAATGGCTATAAATTCCAAACCACTTGGTATTAATCCATACCACAACCTTGAGCAAATTATCCATACTTGATATATCATTGTATTCATTCTAGTTGTTGTAATTGGGCTTATTTGATAAGTGATTGAGTGTTATACACGAAATCATACAAGAGAGGAAAAAGAAAGGATAAGATTGGATTCGGTGTTATTAGGATCAAGGATCCGGTATTGTTAGAATCGCAATCTATATCCGAGTGAGGTTTGTCTAGTACCCATAGAAAGCTATATTGGTTGATTTCTTGTCCAATAGAAAAGTAAAACAGTTTAACTTCGACCGACAAAAATACAAGTGATTGAACGATTTACTCATACCGATAGAAGACGAGTTTGTAATGATTATCCCTCAACCGATAGAAGAGAGGTGCAGAGGTTTATCTTTAGTCTATAGAAAAAGATACCGAAGAGAGGACGTAGGCAAGTTTGGCCGAACCTCTATAAATCCTATGTCGATTTATTTTCCGCACATTTATTTAAATCGCTTCTGCAACGCATAAGTTTTGTAACTCTATCTATGAACGGCGATACCGACCAATCTTGTTCCAACAATTGGTATCAGAGCGGTACCTCCTAGAAGCAGCTTAACATCCGAGGAGAGGTCGATCCAAATGGCGTTTCAATTTACCCCGGTCGAAGGTCTTGCCATGAACCGACCACCATTCCTCAATGGATCTAACTTCATGACATGGAAGAAGAAGATGTCAATATTCATCCGAGCTTAAGACATCGAGCTTTGGAAAGTGATTTGCCTAGGTCCAAAAATACCTACAAAACCGGACGGCTCTCTAAAAAGCTTCGAAGAATATAGTGATGAAGATTGGAAAAATGATCGTCACAATTGTAAGGCCACTCAACTTCTTCATTGCGCTTTAAATCCGGAAGAACACAACTGGATATCCTCGTGTGAAAGTGCCAAAGAGATATGGAAGATGTTAGAAGTCACACACTAAGGAACGTCCCAGGTAAAGGAGACGAAGATTAATATGCTTCTTCACGAATACGAGCTATTCCAAATGAAAGAAGAAGAATACATTATAATCATGCTCGACCGATTTTTGGTCATTACAAATGGATTGGCTTGTTATGGAAAGCCCCTTTCGAGTAGTGAAAAAGTAAATAAGATCCTACGATCACTACCTCGGGAATGGGACGGAACGTTGACGATGATTATGGAATCGAACGATCTCAATAATCTTGACTTTAGTGCCCTCGTTGGTTCACTAATAAATTACGACATAGTTCTTAAATCTCGGAACGCAAAGCCGAAACAGAAGGAAAAATCAATAGCTTTAAAAGCTAAGATGTCAAGCAAAGAAGAAATCCCGGTGGATGAAAGTGACGAAGAATCGGAATATTATTCCAAGAATATAAATAAGTTTCAAAATTTATTAAACCGGAGAATGAAAGACATCAAGACGGGCGAACCTAAGAAATTCGACAATAACTGTCAAATCTGTGGTAAACAAGGCCACTTTGCGAAGAATTACCGAGCAAATCAAAAGAAGGAAGTTCTAACTGCCACATGGAGTGACGAAGACGAGGATGAATATTTCATCAACCAAAATAATCTCGCACCATGGCAAGAAGTTCACTCGACGACAGCGACGTCGAAAGCCAGGTTAGTATATCGTCTCAGGATGAGTAATTTGAAGCATTTAAATTAATGCATACCGATTTTTAAAATGCTTTATCCGAAATTAAATCCCTCTAATCTAAAAATAAATTATTGGAAATTAAAATTTCCAAAATTCTTGAAAAAGAAAAAATTGTCGAGACCGATCATTCAAAATGCCTTGAAAAGGAAAATATTTTAAAGAATGATCTTTTAAAATTTCAAGACGATCTTAAAGTTTTGACAAAGAAATTTTCATGCAATAATGATAAATTTGAACAAATGCTATCGGTTCAAAAATTCACTTTGAATAAACAGGGGTTATGATTCAAACCACATACTAAAAATGAATTCTTAAATTTAAAATTACCCCATTGCGACAAATGTTTAAAAATTGGGCATCATATTTCACATTATAAAGCCCACGACGGACGATTAAAATTAAAAAGATTTGGATTCCTAAAGGAACCACTATTCCAAACATCGTCCATCTAAATGAAAAACGACCAACTCTCAGTTGGATCCCAAAAATTAATTTACATCAATTAGTATTTTACTCAGGGGGAGTATTATATTTTTTTCAAAAAGGGGGAGATTTTTATCAGGGGGAGATTATCCTTTTATGCATTTTTATCATGATGTTATTATCACTTATATACAATTTTTCTGATAACAAAAGGGGGAGAAAACAGTTAAATGAGATAAAAGAAGAATGATATAAGGAGGAGAAAAATCAAAAAGAATAAACGAAGAAGTTGAAAATTAAAAAGAAGAAGTCAAAAAGTAGAAAAAGAAAAGATGGGAGAGCAAACGAATCGATCAAAACCGAAAACTTTGGTTCGTACAAATATATATATATATATATATATATATATATATATATATATTATTTTGCAAGTTTTATCCAATTCAAGGTGTTGTTTTGTAATCATTAAAAAGGGGGGATTGTTGGAATATTTTATTCCAAATATTCATTAATCGATTTTTGATAATTAGTTGTTAAACAAAGCAAAACAACAAAGGTAATTAAGCTGGACAAAGTCACCTGATAAGATGGGTCAGTAAGATGTTACCTGATCAGATCAGAGAGGAAAGCTACCTGATCAGACGAGAGGAATGCTACCTGATCATAAAGTCACCTGATAGAGCATAATGTACGTAACTCAGAGGAGATAACGTACGCTACCTGATCAGATGAGTTAGGAAAGTTGACTGCAGATAACAAGCTTAATGCATGCTATGTGCATTGCGTAGCGCATGCTATCGAAGGCAATATAACGTACGTAACACAGACAAGTTAACGTACGTAATGAGTTGTTTCAGAATTCAAACAAGATGAACGTTGGAAAAAGTCTGGGTCAAAGTCAAAGAATCAAACGGTCAGTTTGACAAAAGCATGCAACGGATATATGGTTAACGTACGCTACAGCGTATGGTTAACGTACGCAATGAAAAGTGACAACGTACGTAAAGGAAGAAACGAAAGCCACTGGACTGAAACTGAAAGTCGATAACGTATGCTATATGACATCGATAACGTACGTAACGAGCTTAACGTATGCTACGCAGAAAGGCTAGTGCACGCTAAATAGTCAAAAGGAGCTAACGGCTAGTTGGAGGAAAATGGCTATAAATACCAAACCACTTGGTATTAATCCATACAAAAACCTTGAGCAATTATCCATACTTGAGATATCATTGTATTCATTATAGTGTTATAATTGAGCTTATTTGATAAGTGATTGAGTGTTATACACAAAATCATACAAGTGAGGAAAAAGAAAGGATAAGATTGGATTCGGTGTTATTAGGATCAAGGATCCGACATTGTTAGAATTGCAATCTATATCCGAGTGAAGTTTGTCTAGTACCCATAGAAAGCTAGATTGGTTGATTCTTTGTCCAATAGAAAAGGAAAATGGTTTAACTTGGACCGACAAAAAGACAAGTGATTGAACAGTTTACTCGGATCGATAGAAGACGAGTTTGTAACGGTTATCCCTCGACCGATAGAAGATAGGTGCAGAGGTTTACCTTTAGCCTATAGAAAAAGATATCGAAGAGAGGACGTAGGCACGTTTGGCCGAATCTCTATAAATCATGTGTCGATTTATTTTCCGCACCTTTATTTAAATTGCTTTCGCAACGCGTAAGAGTTTTGTAACTCTATCTCCAAACGGCGATACCGACCAATCTTGTTCCAACAATTGGTATCAGAGCGGTACCTCCTAGAAGCGGCTTAACATTCGAGAAGAAGTCGATCCAAATGGCATTTCAATTTACCTCGGTCTAAGGTCTTGTGTTGAACCGACCACTATTCTTCGATGGATCTAACTTCATGACATGGAAGAAGAAGATGTCAATATTCATCCGAGCTTATAACATCGAGCTTTGGAATGTGATTTGCCTAGGTCCAAAAATACCTACAAAACCGGAAAGCTCTCTAAAAAGATTCGAAGAATATAGTGATGAAGATTGTAAAAATGATCATCACAATTGTAAGGCCACTCAACTTCTTTATTGCGCGTTAAATCCGGAAGAACACAACCGTATATCCTCGTGTGAAAGTGCCAAAGAGATATGGAAGATGTTAGAAGTCACACACTAAGGAACGTCCCAAGTGAAGGAGACGAAGATTAATATGCTTCTTCACGAATACGAGCTATTCCAAATGAAAGAAGAAGAATCCATTACAATCATGCTCGACCGATTTTCGGTCATTGCAAATGGATTGGCTTGTTATGGAAAGCCCCTTTCGAGTAGTGAAAGAGTAAAGAAGATCCTACGATCACTACCTCAGGAATGGGACGGAACGGTGACGACGATTATGGAATCGAAAGATCTTAATAATCTAGATTTTAGTACCCTTGTTGGTTCACTAATAAATTACGAGATAGTTCTTAAATCTTGAAACGCTAAGCCGAAACCGAAGGAAAAATCAATAGGTTTAAAAGCTAAGATGTCAAGAAAAGAAGAAATCCCGGTGGACGAAAGTGACGAAGAATTGGCATATTATGCCAAGAATATTAATAAGTTTCAAAACTTAATAAACCGGAGAAAGAAAGACATCAATACGTGCGAATCTAAGACATTCGACAATAACTGTCCAATCTGTGGTAAACCAGGCCACTTTGCGAAGAATTGTCGAGCAAATCAAAAAGAAGGAAGTTCTAACTGCCACATGGAGTGACGAAGACGAGGATGAAGATTTCATCAATCAAAATAATCTCGCACTCATGGCAAGAAGTTCATTCGACAACAGCGACGTTGAAAGCCAGTTTAGTACATCGTCTCAAGACGAGTTATTTGAAGTATTGGAATTATTGCATACCAATTTTCAAAATGCTTTATCCGAAATTAAATACCTCCAATCTAAAAAGAAATTATTGGAAATTGAAATTTCCAAAATTTTTGAAAAAGGGAAAATTGTCGAGATCGATCATTCAAAATGCCTTGAAAACAAAAATATTTTCAAGAATGATCTTTTAAAAATTCAAGACGAACTTAAAGTTCTGACAAAGAAATTTTCATGCGGTGATAAATTTGAACAAATACCATCGGTTCAAAAATTCACTTTGAATAAACATGGGTTAGGATTCAAACCACAAACTAAAAACGAATCCTTAAATTTAAATTAGGCATCATATTTCAAATTGTAAAAGCCCACGACGGACGATTAAAATTGAAAAGGTTTGGATTCCTAAAGGAACCACTATTCCGAACATCGTCTATATAAATGAAAAACGACCATCTCTCGGTTGGATCCCCAAAAATTAATTTGCATCAATTAGTATTTTACTCAGGGGGAGTATTATATTTTTTTTCAAAAAGGGAGAGATTTTTGTTAGGGGGAGATTACCGTTTTATGCACATTTATCATGATGTTATTATCATTTATATACACTTTTTTATGATAACAAAAAGGAGGAGAAAACAGTTGAATGGGATAAAAAGAAGAATGATATAAGGAGGAGAAAAATCGAAAAGAATAAACGACGAAGTTGAAAAATAAAAAGAAGAAGTTGAAAAGGAGAAAAAGAAAAAAACGATCAAAGCCGAAAACTTTGATTCGTACAAATATATATATATATATATATATATATATATATATATATATATATATATATATATATATATTATTTTGCAGGTTTTATCCAATTCAAAGTGTTGTTTTGTAATCATCAAAAAGGGGGAGATTGTTGAAATATTTTATTCCAAATATTCATTAATCGATTTTTGATGATTAGTTGTTAAACAAAGCAAAACAACAAAGACAATTAAGCTGGACAAAGTCACCTGATCAGACGGGTCAGTAAGATGTTACCTGATCAGATCAGAGAGGAAAGCTACCTGATCAGACGAAACGAATGCTACCTGATCATAAAGTCACCTGATAGAGCATAACGTACGTAACACAGAGGAGATAACGTACGCTACCTGATCAGACGAGTTAGGAAAGACAAATGCGGATAACAAGCTTAACGCACGCTATGTGCATTGCATAGCGCATGCTATCGAAGGCAATTTAACGTACGTAATGAGTTGTTTCAGAATTCAAACAAGATGAACGTTGGAAAAAGTCTGGGTCAAAGTCAAAGAATCAAACGGTCAGTTTGACAAAAGCATGCAACGGATATATGGTTAACATATGCTACAGCGTATAGTTAACATACGCTAAAGAGACTGGTTAACGTACGCAATGAAAAGTGACAACGTACGTAAAGGAAGAAACGAAAGCCACTGGACTGAAAGTAGAAGTCGATAACGTACGCTACAGGATATCTATAACGTACGTAACGAGCTTAACGTACGCTACGCAGAAAGGCTAGCGCGCGCTAAATAGTCAAAAGGAGCTAACGGCTAGTTGGAGGAAAATGGCTATAAATATCAAACCACTTGGTATTAATCCATACAACCACCTTGAGAAAATTATCCATACTTGATATATCATTGTATTCATTCTAGTTGTTGTAATTGAGCTTATTTGATAAGTGATTGAGTGTTATACACGAAATCATACAAGATAGGAAATAGAAAGGATAAGATTGGATTCGGTCTTATTAGGATCAAGGATCAGTCATTGTTAGAATCGCAATCTATATCCGAGAGAGGTTTGTCTAGTTCCCATAGAAAGCTAGATTGGTTGATTCCTTGTCTAATAGAAAAGGAAAACAGTTTAACATGGACCGACAAAAAGACAAGTGATTGAAAGGTTTACTCGGACCGATAGAAGACGAGTTTGTAACGATTATCCCTCGACCGATAGAAGAGAGGTGCAGAGGTTTATCTTTAGCCTATAGAAAAAGATATCGAAGAGAGGACGTAGGCACATTTGGCCGAACCTCTATAAATCCTATGTCGATTTATTTTCCGCACCTTTATTTAAATCGCTTCCGCAACGCGTAAGAGTTTTGTAACTCTATCTCCAAATGGCGATACCGACCAATCTTGTTCCAACAATTGGTATCAGAGCGGTACCTCCAAGTAGCGGCTTAACATCCAAGGAGAAGTCGATCCAAATGGCGTTTCAATTTGCCCCGGTCGAAGGTCGTGCCTTGAACCGACCACCATTATTAGATGGATCTAACTTCATGACATGGAAGAGGAAGATGTCAATATTCATCCGAGCTTATGACATCGAACTTTGGAAAGTGATTTGCCTAGGTCCAAATATACCTACAAAACCGGACGGCTCTCTAAAAAGCTTCGAAGAATATAGTGATGAAGATTGGAAAAGTAATCATCACAATTGTAAGGCCACTCAACTTCTTTATTGCACTTTAAATCCGGAAGAACTCAAACGGATATCCTCGTGTGAAAGTGCCAAAGAGATATGGAAGATGTTAGAAGTCACACACTAAGGAACGTCCCAAGTGAAGGAGGCGAATATTAATATGCTTCTTCACGAATACGAGCTATTCCAAATGAAAGAAGAAGAAGAATCCATTACAATCATGCTCGATCGATTTTCGGTCATTACAATGGATTGGCTTGTTATGAAAAGCCCCTTTCGAGTAGTGAAAAAGTAAAGAAGATCCTACGATCACTACCTCGGGAATGGTACGGAATGGTGACGGCGATTATAGAATCGAAGGATCTCAATAATCTTGATTTTAGTGCCCTTGTTGGTTCACTAATAAATTACGAGATAGTTCTTAAATCTCGAAATGCAAAGCCGAAACCGAAGGAAAAATCAATAGCTTTAAAAGCTACGATGTCAAGAAAAGAAGAAATCCGAGTGGACAAAACTGACGAAGAATCGGCATATTATGCCAAGAATATTAATAAGCTTCAAAACTTAATAAATCGGGGAAAGAAAGACATCAAGACGGGCGTGTTGGAGCAAGATCAGAATATGCGCCGTGTTGCGGAAACTTAAAATAAATATGCGGAAATTAAATGGGATTTATAGAGGTTCGGCCTGTAACACCCCCAAGTTATTCAGGGATATTACAGCGCCGTAAGCCCCGCCGTGGGACCCACAAGGCTATACATACGCGGAACCATAAATTTTGACTGATAAGGTCTACACACAATGGAATGAAAAACGATACAAAGGTATTCGAAATATAACCAATGTATTTACAAACATCACAACTCAATTCAATACTTCGGCAAACACAGGCCAGAACATCAAGGAAAAAGGAAAACAATACTCGAGTATTCAATAGCCAATCCAGTACCACAACACTGAACGGGAAACTCCAAACATAACTGGAAGAAAGACACAGTATCACACTTGCCCACCATCTTTATGCCGACCCGATACCTGCCCGTCCGCTCTCCTGGAACCTAAAATACATGAAACGTATTTCCCCCGTAAAGGGGTTAGCCGTCGAATAGCTAGTGCAAGTATATCAAGTATGAAACACAATACTCCTCGACAATAAAGTAAATGTAACCGTCAATTCATCAGTTCAAGACTAGTATTCCGGAATAACTAAATCTCATAGCATCACAACAAGACGTATATGAATACCGTGGAACCGCACCAGAGGCTACGGAACCCTTAGGGGACCTGTTGGCCCGCCCCAAAGTGGTTCGTTCATATCATCCGTCATCAATACATATATGATCAACCGTGGAACCGCACTGCAGGCTACGGAACCCTCGGAGGACCTGTCGGCCCGTCCCGAGTGGTTAATTCATATTATCCATGGAATCGCACTGAGGCTACGAAACCCTCGGAGGACCGTCGGCCCGTCCGGAGTGGATATAAATAATTATGCCAAACATATATCTTACTTTCAAAGTCGAGAACGCATAATCATAAATATATACTTGCCTTTGAGACATCGAGGAACGAACGGAAAAGGGGTATGAGATTGGTAGGTCCAAGAACGCGCTCCGCACCTAAACGATTCGCAAGGAATATGATAATCAATTATCCATATTCAAATTACACGAAGAAGCCCCGAAACACCGTCTACGATTCATAAAGATATACGGATAATCAACTAGAGGTTGGAAAATCGTCCAAATCTCACAAGTCCGAAAACGACACAATTCAACCCGTAAAATCGGAAGAAAACACTCATACGGTATAGATATATCAAAATCTCAAGGTTCTCAAGCTTCAATCGGATAAAACGGACGAATCTACGAAAACCCCAAAATCCAACACAAAATTCAAAGTGTTCTTGAATAATCTTTCAATAATCCGATGAATACTCAAACATGTCCATAATCACGCATATATCACATCATACACCATGATTTTATCATCCAAAACGTCAATACCCACACAAAATCGAGAAGTCAAGATGTCGAAGAAATTACCTCTTGAATATCCAAGCTCCATGATCCAAGGAATACGCGTTAGATCGACTATCCGGGCTTCCCAACCGAGTGAAAGTGGTAAATCTCCAACACACAAGTGATAGATGTGAGAAAACTCCTCCCTCAAACTCTCTCTCGCCGGCGGAAGAAGGAAATGAAAGAAATGGCTGAAATCTCGCTTAAAAAGCCGAATTATGCGATTGACCGCATTGTGTGCCGCGGCTCACTGTGTGTGCCGCGGCACGAGCCTAAAATTGCTCCTGTGTTTCGCGGTGCCGCGGCTCAGCTCAGGTGTGCCGCGGCACCGGGTACAGGCGGTTTTTGGCTGAGGATGCAACACCAGTGTGCCGCGGCTCAGCATAGGTGTGCCGCGGCATTGGCTCGGCAGTGTGCCGCGGCACTGCCGGCGTGTGCCGCGGCACCCGGTACAGTCCGCTCGGCCAGGTTTAGGAAATGTGTGTGCCGCGGCGCACACTCCTTGTGCCGCGGCTCACACCCCCTTCGGGTCCTAAAATGATGAAAAATGACCCGGAAAGAGAATAAAAGCAATATGATTCAATGTCTGGGCAACAATAACACGAAATAGAAGTACGGGAACCCCAAAACGGTGGTTCCAAACAATGATTACAAGGGTTCGCCCAACAAATCACGATTCGAAGAACAATAAGAGGTTTGAAATGACATGACTATCGACCGGGTATTACATTCTCCCCCTCTAAAAAGAAGTTTCGTCCCGAAACTTAAGAAATAAATAGTTCAGGGTATTCCACCCGCATCTTCTCTTCCATCTCCCAAGTCGCCTCTTCGACTCCATGCCTCGACCATTGCACTTTAACCAGTGGAATGGTCTTATGCCGAAGTTGTTTCTCGCGACGCTCAAGGATCTTCACGGGTCTCTCCGGAAAGGTAATATCCTCGGCTACGTCAATCTCACTGTAGTCGATAATGTGGCTCGGATCCGGTACGTACTTCCTCAACTGGGACACATGAAAAACACTATGGACGTGACTCAAAGCTGGAGGCAACGCCAAGCGATAAGCTAAATCTCCAACTCTGTCCAAAATCTCGAAAGGTCCGATATACCTTGGACTGAGTTTTCCCTTTTTCCCGAAGCGGAAAACTCCTCTGGTCAGCGATACTTTGAGCAAGACGTGATCCCCCACTTCAAACTCCAAGGGTCGACGACGAGTATCGGCGTAAGATTTCTGACGACTCTTGGCAGTCAGTAATCGATCTCGGATAATAGAAATCTTTTCCTTGGTCTCCAACAACATATCTGGTTCCGTCCCAACTAGCTCAGAAGCCTCGTCCCAACATAATGGCGACCTACATCGCCTACCATAGAGTGCCTCGAAGGGTGCCATTTTGATCGACGCATGCCAACTATTATTGTAAGCAAACTCGATCAACGGCAAGTGAAGCTCCCAATCATTACTCCAGTCTAAGGCACAAGCCCGCAACATATCCTCCAACGTCTGAATCGTCCTCTCTGTCTGACCGTCCGACTGAGGATGAAAGGAGGTGCTCAATCTCAACTCAGTACCCAGAGCCTGATGAACGGCCTGCCAAAAATGCGATACGAAACGGCCGTCTCGATCAGAAACAATGGTCTTGGGGGTACCGTGTAACCTCACGATCTCAGCGATAAAGGTTCGATCCAATCTATCCGGTCCCCAAGTATCCTTAATACCCAAAAAGTGTGCAGACTTGGTCAATCGATCGACAATTACCCAAATCATATTCATTCCAGTCCGAGTTCTCGGCATGCCAGTGATAAAATCCATTGAGATATCTTCCCACTTCCACTCGGGAATGGGAAGTGGTTTCAACAACCCCGCCGGTCGTTGATGTTCGATCTTGACTTGTTGACACGTCAAGCACCGTAATACAAACTCCGTAACATCCTTCTTCATGTTATTCCACCAAAAATTTCGCTTCAAGTCTTTGTACATCTTACTCGTCCCAGGGTGGATTGAGTAAGGCGTAGCATGGGCTTCTCGGAGGATTCTCTGTCTCAACTCTAAATCGTTCGGAACGCAAAGTCTGCCCTGGAATCTCAGAATACTATCCTCATGTACCATAAAGCCCGGAGCTTTTCCTTTAATTACGTCTTCGTTCAGCTTAGAAATCATTGGGTCACTCCACTGCTTCCCTTTGATATCATCAACTAAGGACGAAGTAATTTCGAGAGTACACAGCTGTCCCTGTACTCGTTGAAGCCAAACTTCTATCCCTTGCTCAATTAAGTCCTGACGAATTTTCGTCTGAGGTGTAAGAACCTCGAGCATTTGAAGAGACGCCGATTTGCGGCTCAAGGCATCCGCAACGACATTGGCTTTCCCGGGGTGGTAAAGAATTTCCAAATCATAATCCTTTAACAACTCTAACCAACGTCTCTGTCTCATATTCAGCTCCTTCTGACTGAAAATATATTTCAGGCTCTTGTGATCGGTATAAATCCGGCACGGTGAACCATACAATAATGCCGCCAAATATTGAGTGCGAAGACAATTGCGGCCAACTCTAAATCGTGTGTAGGATAATTCATCTCATAAGGCTTTAATTGTCGAGACGCAAAAGCTATCGTCTTATCATGCTGCATAAGCACACAGCCCAGGCCTTGACCCGAAGCATCACTATAAACTGCAAAGCCCTCGCTACCATGCGGTAAAGTTAAAATCGGCGCTGAAGTCAATCGTCTCTTGATTCATCAAGCTCGTTGTCTCTCATCCGTACAGATAAACTTTTCGGTCTTATTGAGTAATTTTGTAAGCGTTCTAGATAGTTTCTAGAACCCATCGACAAACCGACGGTAATACCCAGCAAGGCCCAAAAAGCTACGAACCTCCTTAACATTTTTAGGCGGTGCCCAATCTAGCACTGCCTCGATCTTCTGCGGGTCTAAACGAACCCCTTCGGCCGAAATCACATGGCCGAGAAACATAACTTCTTCCAACCAAAACTCACATTTCGAGAATTTTGCATAGAGGTGCTCGGTTCTCAAAATGTCTAAGACCAAACGCAAGTGCCGGGCATGTTCCTCCTTATCTCGAGAATAGATCAAGATGTCGTCAATAAAGACGACTACACACCTGTCGAGGTACTCGATGAATATTTTATTCTTTAACTGCATGAATACTGCCGGCGCATTCGTCAACCCAAAAGGCATAACTACAAATTCATAATGCCCATATCTCGTCCGGAACGCCGTCTTCGGAACGTCGGATTCCCTCACCCTGAGTTGATAATACCCGGATCTTAAATCAATTTTCGAGAAAACTGCAGCCCCTTGCAATTGATCAAATAAATCGTCTATACGAGGTATAGGATACTTGTTTTTGATGGTTACTTTATTCAGCTCACGGTAGTCGATGCACAAACGTAGTGAACCATCTTTCTTCCTCACGAAGAGAACAGGCGCGCCCCAAGGCGAAGCGCTCGGTCTGATGTACCCTTTTTCCAAAAGTTCTCCCAACTGAGTCTTCAATTCTTGCATTTCGGAAGGTGCCATCCGGTAAGGTGCTTTAGAAATCGGAGCCGCATCTGGTTCTAAGTCCACGGTAAATTCTATCTCTCGATCTGGTGGTAATCCCGGGAGGTCGTCTGGGAATACATCGGGGTACTCACTAACAACCGGAATCGAAGAGAAAACGATTTCCTTTCCTTCCGTTTTCAAGGCATAACACCAATAGCCCGCACAACCTTTATTCAAAAGTTTTACGGCCTTCATGGCACTGATAAGTAACTTGGATAGTCCCGACTTACGCCCCAAAAATGAGTACTCAGATCCGTCTTTAGTCATCATGGTGATAACCTTAGTACGGTAGTTCATAATCGCTTGATGACTATCAAGCCAATCTTCGCCAAGGATCACGTCTTCGCCTTCCATATCAACTACAATTAAATTCGATAACCAATCCATACCGGATATAGTCACCGGAAAATCTCTAATCTCCCGGTTCCCCACAATTCTATCCCCGCTCGGCAGTCTCACGATGAAGGGATCGCAAATAGTCAGACAAGTTATATTCAAACGGCGTACACACTCCAAAGAAATAAAAGAATGTGTAGCACCCGAATCAAAAAGCACACGGACTGGACAAGATAAAATATGGATGGTACACGGCCACCGCCGTCGGGCTCGTCCTGCTCGCGCATCTCATAAACTCGTGGTTGTACCGAACCGACGCTAGAGTTCCCCCTCCGCTCGACTCCCGCCCCGGCCCCTGCCAAAATTCTGCTGAGGTTGACCAGCTGGGGCAGAAGCCCGAGTGTCCAAAGTCTGATTCGGCTCGGAACAATAAGTCGCTCTATGTGCCATCTGTCCGCACGTGTGACACTTCAACGGTGGAAAGTGGCATTCCAAATTAATGTGGCCTAAACGGCCACAATTATAGCAAGTCACCGCGCGATTTGAGGTACCCGAAGTGGGACGGTAACCCCTCTTCCCTTTATTAGAACATGACGATTGTCCGGCAAAACGGCTAGTCGTCTGTGACTTCTGAAAGTTGCCACCCTTAGAGCCAGAAAAATTTCCCCCGATTTTCTGCTTCTTCGGTTCTTCAACGGTATCATTGTCGGGGCTCAACATATCATGGGCTAAAGCTCTGTCCTGATACTCTTTCAGTGTGGTACAAGCAAATCCGGCCATGTACCGCCGTAAGTCCAAATTCATCCGCATATCAAAATAACGGATCTTATCACGCTCGTTACGTACTTGATCCTTCACATGGATTAATTGTTGGTTATACTCCACGATCGCCTGCGAAACGGGAATATCTTGTGGTTTAGCCTCGAAGAAGGCTCGGATTCGGCTCTCTCGTACCGGCCAAGGACAAAACTCGGCCTCCAAGATCTCCTTAAATTCATCCCATGAGGCAATACGATCCTGTGGCTTGATGACCTTCCACCAAGTAGCGGCCTCTTTAGTGAGGAAATACTGAGCAATCGGTACTTTCCTCACCTCGGGGCAATCAACTGCCTCGAAAATCTTCTCCAATTCTGCTAGCCAATCCTCCCAGCCTAACGAGTCTGTGGCACCGCCAAGATGTGGAGGGTGCATACGGATTACGTTCTGAAGCAGGGCATCCGTGTTTGGGTTCGGGTTATTCAGCTGAACAGTTTGGGCCAAAATAGTCATCTGAGTAGCCAATTGTTGAAGTGCATTCGCCACTCCAACGTCTGCGTTGTTCCCCTGACCATCTGACTGGTCGTGCTGACTCTCGGTATCGGGATACACCGAGTTCGACAAACTGGGGTTGGTCGACCCCGCAACTGAACTGATGGAAACGGCCGCGCCACGACCTCTTCCTCGCCCACGGCCACGACCACGGCCACGGCCCCTACCAGCTGACATACTGAAGAACACACAAGTCACGTAAGCACAATTCAATCACGCATCAACAAAGTGTCCGATTCTCAAGAATACCGATAAAAGGAAGCAAAACGAATAAGGAAACACCATAAGAGTGAGAGGTCTTACAAGTACCGGTCGCACTGTGATGATGGCAGAGTAGTGATACTGTGGATAATTAACGACTCGATCGACCCAAAAGACCGACAGCCTAGGTATCCATAGACCTAAGCTCCGATACCATATTCTGTAACACCCCCAAGTTATTCAGGGATATTACAACAGTAAGCCCCGCCGTGGGACCCACAAGGCTATACATACGCGGAACCATAAATTTTGACCGATAAGGTCTACACACAATGGAATGAAAAACGATACAAAGGTATTCGAAATATAACCAATGTATTCACAAACATCACAACTCAATTCAATACTTGACAAACACAGGCGTAACATCAAGGAAAAGGAAAACAATACTCGAGTATTCAATAGCCAATCCAGTACAACAACACCGAACGGGAAACTCCAAACATAATGGAAGAAAGACACGGTATCACACTTGCCCACCATCTTTATGCCGACCCGATACCCGCCCGTCCGCTCTCCTGGAACACGAAATACATGAAACGTATTTCCCAGTAAAGGGGTTAGCCGTCGAATAGCTAGTGCAAGTATATCAAGTATGAAACACAATACTCCTCGACAATAAAGTAAATGTAACCGTCAATTCATCAATTCAAGACTAGTATTAGGAATAACTAAATCTCATAGCATCACAACAAGACGTATATGAATACCGTGGAACCGCACTGCAGGCTACGGAACCCTTAGGGGACTGTTGGCCCGCCCCAAAGTGGTTCGTTCATATCATCCGTCATCAATACATATATGATCAACCGTGGAACCGCACTGGAGGCTACGGAACCCTCGGAGGACCGTCGGCCCGTCCCGAGTGGTTAATTCATATTATCCATGGAATCGCACTGAGGCTACGAAACCCTCAGAGGACCCGTCGGCCCGTCCCGGAGTGGATATAAATAATTATGCCAAACATATATCTTACTTTCAAAGTCGAGAACGTACAATCATAAATATATACTTGCCTTTGAGACATCGAGGAACGAACGGAAAAAGGGGTATGAGATTGGTAGGTCCAAGAACGCGCTTCCGGCACCTAAACGATTCGCAAGGAATATGATAATCAATTATCCATATTCAAATTACACGAAGAAACCCCCGAAACCCGTCTACGATTCATAAAGATATACGGATAATCAACTAGAGGTTGGAAAATCGTCCAAATCTCACAAGTCCGAAAACGACACAATTCAACCCGTAAAATCGGAAGAAAACACTCATACGGTATAGATATATCAAAATCTCAAGGTTCTCAAGCTTCAATCGGATAAAACGGACGAATCTACGAAAACCCCCAAAATCCAACACAAAATTCAAAGTGTTCTTGAATAATCTTTCAATAATCCGATGAATACTCAAACATGTCCATAATCACGCATATATCACATCATACACCATGATTTTATCATCCAAAACGTCAATACCCACACAAAATCGAGAAGTCAAGATGTCGAAGAAATTACCTCTTGAATATCCAAGCTCTATGATCCAAGAAATACGCGTTAGATCGACTATCCGGGCTTCCCAACCGAGTGAAAGTGGTAAATCTCCAACACACAAGTGATAGATGTGAGAAAACTCCTCCCTCAAACTCTCTCTCTCGCCGGCGGAAGAAGGAAATGAAAGAAATGGCTGAAATCTCGCTTAAAAAGCCGAATTATGCAGTTGACCGCATTGTGTGCCGCGCTCAGTGTGTGTGCCGCGGCACAGCCTAAAAATTGCTCCTGTGTTTCGGCGGTGTGCCGCGGCTCGGCTGTGTGTGCCGCGCACCGGTAAAGCGGTTTATGGCCGAGGATGCAACACCAAGGTGTCGCGGCTCAAGATAGGTGTGCCGCGGCATTGGCTCAAGGTGCCGCAGATCGCTGCCGCGTGCCGCGGCACCCGCATACTCGCCGGAGTTTTAGGAAATGTGTGTGCCGCGGCGCACACTCGTTGTGCCGCGGCTCACACCCCCTTCGGGTCCTAAAATGATGAAAAATGACCCGGAAAGAGAATAAAAGCAATATGATTCAATGTCTGGGCAACAATAACACGAAATAGAAGTACGGGAACCCCAAAACGGTGGTTCCAAACAATGATTACAAGGGTTCGCCCAACAAATCACGATTCGAAGAACAATAAGAGGTTTGAAATGACATGACTATCGACCGGGTATTACACGGCCAAACATGCCTACGTCCTCTCTCGATGTATTTTTTTCTATAGGTTAAAGATCAAAACCTCTGCACCTCTCTTCTATCGGTCGAGGGATTACCGTTACAAGCTCGTCTTCTATCGGTCCGAGTAAAACCGTTCTCTTACTTGTCTTTTTGTCGGTCCAAGTTAAACAGTTTTCCTTTTCTATTGGACAAGGAATCAACCACTCTAGCTTTCAACCGGTACTACATAAACCACACGAAGATATCGATTGCGATTCTAATAATGCCGGATCCTTGATCCTAATAACACCGAATCCAATCGTATTTTTTTTCTCACTCGTGTATGATTTTGTATATAACACTCAATCAGTCTAATTTAACCTCAAGAACAACAACTATAATGTTTACAATGATATCTCAAGTGTATATGAATTGCTCAATGTTGTTTTGTGAATTGATACCAACTCATTTGGTATTTATGGCCTTCTTCCACAAACTAGCCGTTACTGCCAGTTGATATTTAGCATGCGCTAGGCTGACTTCCTTAGTGTGCTCTATCGCATATATTATGCCTTAACGTTCGTTATGTACTGCATGTTACATACGTTAGCATCTTCCAGTTTTAGTCCTGTGGCTTCTGTCCTTCACAGTTAGCATGCGCTAACACTTTCTTGTAGCATGCGCTAATCATACATCATTGCATGCGTCATATATCCATTTAGACTTTTGGACTTGCATCAGATTCTTCCCAATGGATTGATTGACTTGATTCAAACTGATATTTAGCGTGTGCTAAATATCATCTCTTGCGTGCGCTAATCTTACTTCACTGCATACGTCATTCTGTGTTTGAATCTCTTCACAACGGTAATATGGATTCGATAGCGTGCGTTAATCTTGCATATGTAGCGTGCGCTATCCTCATCAGGTGACTACACCTCAGGTAACTTCGAACTCGGCTAATCTGCAGAGATGTCCCGTTAGCGTGCGCTAACTTTCACTTCTTGCGTGCACTAAACATATGTTTTGTTCAGCTTTTTGCGTCTTCTTCTGCTTCGATGTTTGATTCGCCTCTTTGTTGTTTTGTTTTGTTTAGCAACTTAATCATCAAAACACTATTTGTGAATATGTGGAATAAATATTCCAACAATCTCCTCCTTTTTGATGATTACAAAACAACCCTTGAATTCGATGAAACCTGCAAAATAGAAGTATATATATATGTACGTTTCAAAGTTTTAGACTTTGATCATTTCGTTTGTTTCACCCATATTCTGTCATTTTTTACTTCTTCGTTTTTTCAGTTTTCAAAGCCTTCGTTTCTCCCCCTTTTTATATGCTTTCTTCTCCTTTTCGACTTCTTCGATTTTTATTATTTTCTCCTCCTTTTTACTTTTTATTTTTCTCGTCATATCTTTCATGACGCTTTTATCCGATTCAACTTCTTCTCCCCCTTTTTGTATTCAGCATAAAGTGTAAAAAATATAAAGGATACCAATTTGAATATATAAAAATATGCATGGATATAAAAAATATGCAATAATAGGAAATATCTCCCCCTGAAAATATTCTCTCTCCCGTTGTAAAATATCAAGAATTAATTTTGAGGATCCAACCGAAAGTCAATTTTTCTGTCGAAACGTAGACGATATTTGAAACAATTATTCCTTTAGGAACCCAAATTTTCTTAACTTTAATTGTTCATCTTGGGATTTTGCAATTCAAAATGTGATGCCCATTTTTTAAATATTTTTCACAATGGTGTATTTTGAAATTTTCGTCTTGGGATTTTGCAATTCGAAATGTGATGCCCATTTTTTAAACATTTTTCACAATGGTGTATTTTGAAATTTACGGATTCGTTTTTAAAACGTGGTTTGAATCCTAACCCCTCTTTATTCAAAGTATATTTTTGAACCGAGAGCATATTTTCAAATTTCTCGTTTCCGAGAGAAAAATTCTTCATTAAATTTTTGAGATCGGTTTGGATTTTAACAAGATCATCCTTTAAAATATTTTTACTCTCAATACATTTTGAATGATCGATTTCAACAAATTTTCCCTTTTCAAGAATTTTGAAATTTTCATTTTCCAAAGATTTATATTTAATTTGAGGGATTTAATCTCATTTAAAGCATTTTGATGATTGGTATGTAATAACTCGAATGCTTCAAAAAGTTCGTCGTAAGAATTACTTACTTGGATTTCGATGTCGCTATCGTCGAATGAACTTCGGACCATAAATGCAAGGTTATTTTGATTGATGAAGTCTTCATGAGGATCTTCGTCACTCCATGTTGCAACTAAAACCTCTTTGAGTTTTATCCGACAATTCTCAGCAAAGTGGCCTGGTTTACCACATAATCGACAAGTGTTGTCGAATTTCTTAGATTCGCCCTTTTGGATGTCCTGCTTCCTCCGGTTTAATAAGTGTTGGAACTTATTAATATTCTTGGCATAATATGCCGATTCTTCATCGCTTTCGTCTGGCTATTGATCTTTCCTTCGGTTTTGGTTTGGCATTCCGAGATTTTAGAACAATCTCGTAGTTGATAAGAGAACCAACGAGAGCACTAAAATCAAGATTATTTAAATCTTTAGATTCCATTATTGCCGTCACCGTACCGTCCCATTCTCGAGGTAGTGATCGGAGAATTTTCTTTACTTTCTCACTAATCGAAAGTGGTTTTCCGAAACATGCTAATCCATTAGTAATAACCGAAAAGCGGTCAAGCATTATCGTGATGGATTCGTCGTCCTTCATTTGTAATAACTGATAATCGTGAAGGAGCATGTTTATTTTCGTCTCCTTGACTTGAGACATACCTTCGTGTGTTACCTCAAGCATTTTTCAAATTTCTTTGGCACTATCACACGATGATATCCAGTTGTGTTCTTCTGGATTTAAGGCACAATAAAGAAGTTGAGTTGCCTTACAATTGTAGTGGTCATTTTTCCAATCGGAATCGTCATATTCTTCAAAAGTTTTAAGCGTACCGTTGGAATTCGTCGGAATTTTCGGACCAAGACAAATCACCTTCCAAAGCTCGATGTCATATGCTCGGATGAATATTGGCATATTCTTCTTCCACGTCATAAAGGTCGAGCCATCAAAAAATGGTGGTCGGTTGAGAGCATGGCATTCGACTGGAGCAATTTGAAAGGCCATTTGGATCGACTCCTCGGATGTTAAGCCGTGTATTGGAGGTACTGCTCCGATATCAATTGTTGGAGCAAGATCGGAATATGCACCGTGTTGCGGAAGCGTAAAATAAATGTGCGGAAATTAAATGGCACAAGGATTTATAGAGGTTCGGCAAAACATACCTACGTCCTCTCTCGATGTATCTTTTTCTATAGGTTAAATATCAAAACCTCTGCACCTCTCTTCTATCGGTCGAGGGATTACCATTATAAGCTCGTCTTCTATCGGTCTGAGTAAAACCGTTCTCTTACTTGTCTTTTTGTCGGTCCAAGTTAAACCGTTTTACTTTTCTATTGGACAAGGAATCAACCACTCTAGCTTTATCTCGGTACTAGATAAACCTCACGAAGATATCGATTGTGATTCTAATCATGTCGGATCCTTGATCCTAATAACACCGAATCCAATCGTATCTTTTCTTTTTCTCACTCGTGTATGATTTGTGTATAACACTCAATCACTCTAATTTAAGCTCAAGAACAACAACTATAATGATTACAATGATATCTCAAGTGTATATGAATTGATCAATGTTGTTGTGTGGATTGATAACAACTCATTTGGTATTTATAGCCTTCTTCCACAAACTAGCCGTTACAGCCAGTTGATATTTAGCGTGCGCTAGACTGACTTCCTTAGCGTGCGCTATTGTAACACCCCGAGATATTCGGAGTAATTACAGCGCCGTAAACCCTTTAAGTAAGGATTTACAAGGCTAAATAAAAGAAATGTAAATATAATCCAACCGTACAACTGAAGTTCAAAATACAGAACTGGTTCCACTGATCCAATGAGTTAACTTATACAACCATATCGAAAATGACATTATTAAAACATACGTACTCGAGTACTAAAGTGAACCAAGAAGACAAATCACAATAACAATAAACATCAACCACATCACTGAGCCATTTCATCGTCCTGTCGGTAATGTGGTTGCTTCCCCGCTCCTCGGCTACCTGAACATCAAAACAATGTCCACCCCGCTAGACTGACTTCCTTAGCGTGCGCTATTGTAACACCCCGAGATATTCGGAGTAATTACAGCGCCGTAAACCCTTTAAGTAAGGATTTACAAGGCTAAATAAAAGAAATGTAAATATAATCCAACCGTACAACTGAAGTTCAAAATACAGAACTGGTTCCACTGATCCAATGAGTTAACTTATACAACCATATCGAAAATGACATTATTAAAACATACGTACTCGAGTACTAAAGTGAACCAAGAAGACAAATCACAATAACAATAAACATCAACCACATCACTGAGCCATTTCATCGTCCTGTCGGTAATGTGGTTGCTTCCCCGCTCCTCGGCTACCTGAACATCAAAACAATGTCCACCCCGAAGGGGTTATCAAAACAATGCTAGTACAAGTATCATAATACATAAATCATCAGTGCATCATAAAACATGCAACACGGACTTCCGTCATCGGAATCCCACGATGTGAATCCTCACGATTCCATCAACACAATACAGGGTAATCCAGCGATCCAGCGCCCTTGGTATAGATCCCCATGATGATCCCGTCGGACCAACACATGGTGGAAAACCCGTCCAACGATCCAACGCCCTCAGCATAGATCCCCATGATGATCCCGTCGAACCAACGCATGGTGGACATTCGATCCAGCGCCCTCAACATAGATCCTCATGCCCCCTTCGGATCATTTTACAATATAAACCATGCAATCGTGCATACATATATGCATTTCAATATGTCCATTCATACGAATAATTAACCACGAATACCACAAGAAATCAAAGAAATCAATCTCATACTCGACAATATGAACAAAACCATATGTATGATCAAAGTTCCAATATAAACCAAACTCAACATATGATACTTGCCTCGAAAATGGCAAGAATGAAATACTCCAAAAAATGACATGCGTCCGAATGTCACCGCCCCTCGATCGTCCCCTATGCAAGGCTCGGACCTAATAAATAATAAAGAATTCATCTCATGCCGTACGAATGTCTAACAATCCGGTTTACGGCCTAAAGCTCTAAAAAAATGAATTCTGTCTGAACTACTTAGCGTGCGCTACGTACTCTACGTAACGTGCGCTAAGCTCGCCGCTAACGCACGCAATGACCAAGTCTAGCGACGCTAGCCGCATCGACAAATTCTCGATCACCGATCGTCTGCCGATGACATAACGTACGTTACGTACCAAACGTAGCGTACGTTACTCATTGCCGATAACACACGTTAATATACACATCTTAGCGTGCGCTAACCGTGCATGGCAGTTTACTACTGGGCAGAAAACTTAATCTAATGGTGATGAAACTCATGAAATCTTCAGTGCTATTACATGCCATCTCCGTGCATATCATACTCATATGGTTTGTGAAAGATCTTTACGTATTAAATGACTATGAGAGACAAGGATACGTATAATCATCACCACACCATAATTCATCTATGATCTTCAAGAAAATATCCTAAGTCCAATCCATTTCATGTCCCAAAACGTATGATTCCTTTATGTGAAGACATGAGAACTTGGTAATCTCCATATACTGGTCATAATCGGTTTTGAAGATACATGAATATGCTTAGGAGTCCATACACTAAAAAAAAGGTTCAATGGATTATACGATGAATAAGTACCGAAACGTCAAAAATATCCTTCTAACACATGATGTTCGACTACTAACGAATTTAACTGACTAGATAATCCCAAATCATGATCAAAACGTCCTTCAGAATATTACTAATATTGGTGAAGAATCACCTACCTCAAAGTAGTGAAGAACACGAAGGGACTTGCAGAAATCCAACACCGAGAGCTTGAACCCCAATATCCAATGATCTACAATCTTCAACTCGAGCTAGGATAATGATATGAAGGGTTTAGGATGAAGAGAGTAATCCTCTAAGTCCAAGAATTCGGATGTGGGAGTGAAAAGGCTGAAAATATGAAAAAGGATGATGTCCTATTTATAAAAAATGGTTATTAGCGCGCGCTAGTCCATACTCATAGCGTGCGCTAACGGCTATACGAAACTTACTGACTTCACTGTACTTCTCTTATAGCGTGCGCTATCCTCATATCAGTAGCGTGCGCTACCGTGTTGACTTGGCTTTTTCCCAAAAGCCATCCAGGTTCATCCCGACATAATCCGACCGAAATCCGCAGCCGATCTCACCTACCGCCCTGTCTCAATCATGCTGACTACGTGTAGCGCGCGCTAAGATTCATACATAGCGTGCGCTATGGATCCTAGTTAGCATACGCTACTCATAGTCGATAGCGTGCGCTACATGCACAGAATCACAATTCAGATCACAATCATGAAATCATGCGCTCAATAACACCGGATCATGAAATACGGAGAATAATACTCAGATAAAAATGCAACAATTACAATATCACAGTGTTCAAATACATATCAGAAATCTCGGGTATTACATCCTTCCTCCCTAAAAAGAAGTTTCGTCCCGAAACTTAAGATGAAAACAACTCTGGATATCGAGTATTCATACTGTCCTCCGTTTCCCAAGTGGCCTCTTCAACTCCGTGTCGTGACCATTGTACTTTAACCAAGTGTATTGGTTTATTCCTCAATTGTTTGATCCGACTCTCAAGTATCTTGATTGGTCTCTCTTCGAGGGTGCCGTCATTGGCTATCTCGATCTCATCGAACTCAATGATATGACTGAGATCCCGGTACATACCTCCGTAGTTGGGATACGTGAAATACATTGTGAACGTGACTCAGGGATGGCGGTAAAGCCAACCTGTATGCTAAATCCCCAACTCTCTCGAGGATCTCGAATGGTCTGATATATCTCGGACTTAGCTTACCTTTCTTCCCAAAATGGAAAATTCCTCGTCTAGGAGACACCTTCAATAGTACGTGTTCCCCGATGTGGAACTCTAGAGGGAGACGACGTATGTCTGCATAAGACTTCTGTCGACTCTAGGCAGTCAATAGTCTTTCTCGAATCAAAGCTATCTTCTCTTGAGTCTGAACTATCAATTCCGGTTCCGTCCCGATCAAATCCGAAGAATCATCCAAGCACAGGGGTGATCGGCATCTTCTCCCGTACAAAGCTTCAAATGGTGCCATCTTAATAGAAGCATGCCAACTATTATTGTAGGTGAATTCGATCAATGGAAAATGAACTTCCCAATCAGTTGACCAATCCAAAGTACAAGCTCTAAGCATGTCTTCTACTGTTTGTATAGTCCTTTCGGACTGACCGTCCGTCTAAGGATGATAAGACGTGCTAAAGTTTAGCTCGGTCCCCAAAGCCCTGTGAACTGCCTTCTAGAAGTGCGACACGAAACGACCATCTCGATCTGAAATAATGGTCTTCGGTGTCCCATGTAATCTGACTATCTCTGCAATAAATACTCGCGCTAATCTCTCGGGTCCTCAAGTATCTTTAATTCCTAGGAAATGATCCGACTTGGTTAGTCGATCAACTACAACCCAAATAATGTTCATTCCCGTCTTGGTCCTTGGCATACTGGTGATGAAATCCATTGAAATATCCTCCCACTTCCATTCAGGGATCGGAAGCAACTTTAACATTCCGGCAGGTCGCTGATGTTCAATCTTAACCTACTGAAAAGTCAAACACTTTGAAACGTATTCTGCTACGTCCTTCTTCATATTCCCCCACCAAAAGTCAAACACTTTGAAATGTATTCTGCTACGTCAATAGAATAAGGCGCGCTGTGAGCTTCCTTCAGAATTGTCCATCTCAAATCATCAGCATCGGGAACGCAAAGTCGACTCTGAAATCTCAGAACTCCATCATATTGTATCACGAATCCTGGGGCCTTTCCTTTCTTTACTTCGTCACATAACCGAAGGATCAGAGAATCCTTCAACTGCTTAGATTTGATTTCCTCGACTAGTGACGAAGTCAGTTCCATCACATATAGTTGCCCTTGGATTCCTGGTGCCCATACTTCAATCCCTTCGCGGATCAGTTCTCGTTTAATGCTGGTCTGGGACGTAAGTTCTTCCAACACCCGAAGAGAAATAGGTTTACGGCTCAGTGCGTCAGCCACTACGTTTGCTTTACCCGGATGATAGAGGATTTCCAAGTCGTAATCTTTGATCAATTCCAGCCACCTTCTCTGCCTCATGTTTAATTCTTTCTGACTGAAAATGTACTTGAGGCTGTTATGATCTGTAAATATCTGACAATGAGTGCCGTATAAATAATGTCGCCAAATTTTTAGAGCAATGACTACAGCTGCTAGCTCCAGATCATGAGTCGGGTAATTAACTTCATACGGTTTCAACTGCCGAGAAGCATAGGCAATCACCTTATCCCTCTGCATCAACACACATCCCAGACCCTGATTTGAAGCATCGCTGTATACCATGAATCCATCAGTCCCATCTGGTAACGCTAATATAGGTGCTTTCGTCAGTCTCTCCTTAAGTTCATCAAAACCAGCCTGGCATTTCTCATCCCACGTGAACTTTTGAGTTTTCTGTAATAGCTGAGTGAGCGGACAAGCAATTTTGGAAAATCCCTCTACAAAACGGCGATAATATCCAGCAAGTCCCAAGAAACTCCGGACTTCTTTCACGTTATTAGGAGCTTCCCATTCCAAGATTGCTTCGACTTTCTTCGGGTCCACCTGAACTCTGTCAGCTGATATCACATGCCCAAGGAAAGTTACTTCCCTAAGCCAGAACTCGCATTTGGAAAGCTTTGCATACAGCTGTTCCTTTCTCAAGATGCTCAAAACCACACGCAAATGCTCAGCGTGCTCCTCTGTGTCTTTCGAATAGATCAAGATGTCATCGATGAAGACGACCACGAATTTATCCAAGTATTCTAAGAATACCCGATTCATCAATTGCATAAATACCGCAGGAGCATTGGTAAGTCCAAATGGCATCACTACAAATTCATAATGCCCGTACCGGGATCTAAAAGCAGATTTCGGTATATCCGATTCCTTAATTCTCAACTGATGGTATCCTGATCGCAAGTCAATCTTCGAGAATACCCTTGCCCCTTGCAGTTGATCAAACAAGTCATCGATCCGAGGTATAGGATACTTATTCTTGATCGTCACTTTGTTGAGCTCCCTGTAATCAATACATAATCGGAGGGATCCGTCTTTCTTCCGGACAAAGAGAACAGGCGCTCCCTAAGGAGAAACGCTAGGTTGAATATAAACCTTTTGTAATAATTCCTCCAGTTGCTTCTTTAGCTCATACATCTCGGTTGGCGCCATGCGGTATGGTGCTATGGAAATAGGAGCGGCTCCAAGCTCTAATTCGATAGTGAACTCCACTTCTCTCTGCGGAGGTAACCTAGGTAGTTCGTCAGGAAATACATCTGAGAACTCATTCACAACTGAAATAGATGAGAGCTCTACTCCTTCCTCTTTCCTCATGGAATAGCACCAAAGTCCATGATATCCCTGCTTCAGTAATTTCACGGCTTTCATTGCTTTGATCAATTTTCCCGAGATTCCCGGTCTCTATCCTCTGAATAAGTGTTCAGATCCGTCATCAGCAATGATAGAAATGACTCTCTTTCGGTAATTCAGAATAGCTCCATAACGGTTGAGCCAATCGTCTCCGAGAATTAAGTCGTCACCATGTATGTCAACTACAATAAGGTTTGATGTCACTGGAAAATCTCTAGCTTCTAGGATTCCCACAATTTTCTCTCCGCTCGGTAACCCCACAACATAAGGTTCACAATCATACAAGCACGAGATTTTCAAACGATTAACACAGTTCAAAGATATAAAAGAATGCGTAGCTCCTGAATCGAATAAGACACTAACTGGTTGCAAAAGGATCTGAATTGTACCTGATGCAACTGCCGTGTTCTGATCGTCTGACTTCTTCATCTCGTAAATACGCGGAGGAATGGACCCAGCGCTGGATGCCTCTCTTTTCCCGACATTCTGCTGCTGGAAACCACTTTGCTGCGTCTGGTTTACACTAGTGTCCTTTGGAACCGGTACAGGAGTGCAAGTACCAAAAGATCGAGTCGCATTTCCACAAAATGTTGCGCGATGCCCTTTCTGTCCACACTCGAAGAAGGTCACAGCAGGCGCGAAACAGTCACGTCGAACATGCCCCGCTTTGCCACAGTTATAACATTTCTTCCCTGCGTCTGAAACGGTTGGTTCTGCCCGGAACTTCTTTCCACCTCGAGAAGGATGCGCAGGCCTCCTGGATGAATGAAAAGAGGACTGGCCCCTACGAGGCCCACTACTCTTATTCTCCGTGAAGTTGCCAGACACCTTCTGTTTCTTTGCTTCCGTTGACTTTTCTACTGCCGCCTCTTTCATATCATAGGCCAGTGCTTTGTCCTGATACTGTCGCAAGGTGGTACATTCAAATCCGGACATATACTGCTGAATTTCCGGCTTCATTCGCATGTCAAAATGAAAAATCCTCTCTGCCTCGGTCCTGACCAAGTGGCGCACATAAGTCAACTGGTGATTAAAAGTATTAATCACGTCTGTCACAGATGCTTCTGAATTTTATGGTGAGAAAAACTCCCAGACTCGGGCCTCTCTAACTGGGCTAGGACAATACTGCGCTTCCATCATTAATTTGAACTCCGTCCAGTCGACATTATGCTCCTCAGGTCGAATGGCCTCCCACCAGTTGAAAGCCTCCCCCGTCAGAAGATACTGGGCGACCGGAACTTTTCTGTCGTTGGGACAGTTAATCCCCGCAAAAATCTTCTCTAACTCCTTCAGCCAGTGATCCCAAGAAAGCGTCTCAGCAGACCCATCAAATTTCGGAGGGTGCAATTTGACCACCTCAGTAAGCCATTTGTCTCCCCGATTATCCTCGTTATGCTGCTGTCCCATCGCCGTCTGCATGCGATCAACAACTTGAGCAAACTGGTTTATCTGAGCAACCACCTGTTGAAGCACTCCCGGCACATTAGGATCTGCATTATTATTTGCTGATCCCTGCTGTCCTCCAGAATGGGAATCGGTTCGACTAGCAGATATCTCCAGGGAAGATGCCGAATCCTCCTATCTCATATTTCCACGTCCGCGTCCACGACCACGTCCGCGTCCACGACCTCCTCTCAACACACTGTAAACACAATTACTCAATATCCAGGGCAAACTTTCTAAAAGAAAGTCCATCAATGTTCACAAAACATGAATTAAATAAAATGGTAGTATTTGAGATTAGGAAACTTACAACCACGGTCCACACGACGATGCTGGCTCAGCAGTGATGTTACAAACGACCAATAATCAAATAACGTAAACAGACCCAACTAACCCGACTGCCAAGATATCCATGAAACCTGGCTCCGATACCATATTCTGTAACACCCCGAGATATTCGGAGTAATTACAGCGCCGTAAACCCTTTAAGTAAGGATTTACAAGGCTAAATAAAAGAAATGTAAATATAATCCAACCGTACAACTGAAGTTCAAAATACAGAACTGGTTCCACTGATCCAATGAGTTAACTTATACAACCATATCGAAAATGACATTATTAAAACATACGTACTCGAGTACTAAAGTGAACCAAGAAGACAAATCACAATAACAATAAACATCAACCACATCACTGAGCCATTTCATCGTCTTGTCGGTACTGTGGTTGCTTCCCCGCTCCTCAGCTACCTGAACATCAAAACAATGTCCACCCCCCAAGGGGTTAGCAAAACAATGCTAGTACAAGTATCATAATACATAAATCATCAGTGCATCATAAAACATGCAAAACGGACTTCCGTCATCGGAATCCCACGATGTGAATCCTCACGATTCTATCAACACAATACAGGGTAATCCAGCGATCCAGCGCCCTTGGTATAGATCCCCATGATGATCCCGTCGGACCAACGTATGGTGGAAAACCCATCCAGCGATCCAGCGCCCTCAGCATAGATCCCCATGATGATCCCGTCGGACCAACGCATGGTGGACATTCGATCCAGCGCCCTCAGCATAGATCCTCATGACCCCCTTCGGATCATTTTACAATATAAACCATGCAATCGTGCATACATATATGCATTTCAATATGTCCATTCATATGAAAAATTAACCACGAATACCATAAGAAATCAAAGAAATCAATCTCATACTCGACAATATGAACAAAACCATATGCATGATCAAAGTTCCAATATAAACCAAACTCAACATATGATACTTGCCTCGAAAATGGCAAGAATGAAATACTCCAACAAATGACACGCGTCCGTATGTCACCGCCCCTCGATCGTCCCCTATTCAAGGCTCGGACCTAAGAAATAATAAAGAATTCATCTCATGCCGTACGAATGTCTAACAATCCGGTTTACGGCCTAAAGCTCTAAAAAAATGAATTCTGCCTGAACTACTTAGCGTGCGCTACGTACTCTACGTAACGTGCGCTAAGCCTGCCCGTTAACGTACGCAAATGACCAAGTCTAGCGTACGCTAGCTATGTACTGACAGTCCTCTCTGATCAGCCGACTGTCCCGCCTGATGACATAACGTACGTTACGTAACAAACGTAGCGTACGTTACTCATTCCCGATAGCGCACGTTAATATACACATCTTAGCGTGCGCTAACCGTGCATGACAGTTTACTACTGGGCAGAATCTAATGGTGATGAAACTCATGAAATCTTCACTGCTATTACAAGCCATCTCCATGCATATCATACTCATACGGTTTGTGAAAGATCTTTACGCATTAAATGACTATGAGATACAAGGATACGTATAATCATCACCACACCATAATTCAACTATGATCTTCAAAAAAATATCCTAAGTCCAATCCATTTCATGTCCCAAAACGTATGATTCCTTTATGTGAAGACATAAGAACTTGGTAATCTCCATATACTGGTCATAATCGGTTTTGAAGATACATGAATATGCTTAGGAGTCCATACACTAAAAAAAATGTTCAATGGATTATACGAGGAATAAGTACCGAAACGTCAAAAATATCCTTCTACCACATGATGTTCGACTACTAACGAATTTAACTGACTAGATAATCCCAAATCATGATCAAAACGTCCTTCAGAATATTACTAATATTGGTGAAGAATCACCTACCTCAAAGTAGTGAAGAACACGAAGGGACTTGCAGAAATCCAACACAGAGAGCTTGAACCCCAATATCCAATGATCTACAATCTTCAACTCGATCTAGGATAATGATATGAAGGGTTTAGGATGAAGAGAGTAATCCTCTAAGTCCAAGAAGTCGGATGTCGGAGTGAAAAGGCTGAAAATATGAAAAAGGATGTTGTCCTATTTATAAAAAATGGTTATTAGCGCGCGCTAGTCCATACTCATAGCGTGCGCTAACGGCTATACGAAACTTACTGACTTCACTTTACTCAGCATATAGCGTGCGCTATCCTCATATCAGTAGCGTGCGCTACCGTGCTGACTTGGCTTTTTCCCGAAAGCCGTCCATGTTCATCCCGACATAATCCGACCGAGATCCGCAGCCGATCTCACCTACCGCCCTGTCTCAATCATGCTGACTACGTGTAGCGCGCGCTAAGTTTCATACATAGTGTGCACTATGGATCCTAGTTAGCGTACGCTACTCATAGTCGATAGCGTGCGCTACATGCGCAGAATCACAATTCAGATCACAATCATGAAATCATGCGCTCAATAACACCGGATCATGAAATAAGGAGAATAATACTCAGATCAAAATGCAACAATTACAATATCACAGTGTTCAAATACATATCAGAAATCTCGGGTATTACAGCTATCGCGTATATTTGCCTTAACGTTCGTTATGTACTGCATGTTACGTACGTTAGCATCTTCCAGTTTTAGTCCAGTGGCTTCTGTCCTTCACAGTTAGCGTGCGCTAACACTTTCTTGTAGCGTCCGCTAATCATGCATCATTGCATGCATCATATATCCGTTTATACCTTTTGACTTGCATCAGATTCTTCCCAACGGATTGATTGACTTGATTCAAACTGATATTTAGTGTGCGCTAAATATCATCTCTTGTGTGCGCTAAGCTTACTTCACTGCATACGTCATTATGTGTTTGAATCTCTTCACAATGGTAATATGGATTCGATAGCGTGCATTAATCTTGCACATGTAGCATGCGCTATCCTCATCAGGTGACTTCACTTCAGGTAACTTCGAACTCGGATGATCTGCAGAGATGTCCCATTAGCGTGCGCTAACCTTCAGTTCTTGCGTGTGCTAAACATGTATTTTGTTCAGCTTTTTGCGTCTTCGTCTGCTTCGATATTTGCTTCGCCTCTTTGTTGTTATGTTTTGTTTAGTAACTTAATCATCAAAACACTATTTATGAATATGTTGAATAAATATTCCAACAGGGCGAACCTAAGAAATTCGACAATAACTGTCAAATCTGTGGTAAACTAGGCCATTTTGCGAAGAATTACCGAGCAAATCAAAAGAAGGAACTTCTAACTGCCACATTGAGTGACGAAGACGAGGATGAAGATTTCATCAACCAAAATAATCTCGCACTCATGGTAAGAAGTTCACTCGACGACAGCGACGTCGAAAGCCAGGTTAGTACATCGTCTCAAGACGAGTTATTTGAAGCATTCAAATTATTGCATCCCGATTTTTAAAATGCTTTATCCGAAATTAAATCTTTCTAATATAAAAATAAATTATTGGAAATTGAAATTTCCAAAATTCTTGAAAAAGAAAAAATTGTCGAGACCGATTATTCAAAATGCCTTGAAAAGGAAAATATTTTAAAGAATGATCTTTTAAAATTTCAAGACGAACTTAAAGTTTTGACAAAGAAATTTTCATGCGGTAATGATAAATTTGAACAAATTCTATCGGTTCAAAAATTCACTTTGAATAAACAGGGGTTAGGATTCAAACAACATACTAAAAATGAAACCTTAAATTTAAAATTACCTCATTGCGACAAATGTTTAAAAATTGGGCATCATATTTCACGTTATAAAGCCCACGACGTACGATTAAAATTAAAAAGATTTGGATTCCTAAAGGAACCACTATTCCAAACATCGTCTATCTAAATGAAAAACGACCAACTCTCAGTTGGATCCCAAAAATTAATTTACATCAATTAGTATTTTACTCAGGGGGAGTATTATATTATTTTCAAAAAGGGGGAGATTTTTGTCAGGGGGGAGATTACCCTTTTATGCATATTTATCATGATGTTATTATCACTTATATACACTTTTTTCTGATAACAAAAGGGGGAGAAAACAGTTGAATGAGATAAAAGAAGAATGATATAAGGAGGAGAAAAATCAAAAAGAATAAACGAAGAAGTTGAAAAATAAAAAGAAGAAGTCAAAAAGGAGAAAAAGAAAAGATGGGAGAACTAACGAATCGATTAAAACCGAAAACGTTGATTCGTACATATATATATATATATATTATATATATATTTGCAAGTTTTATCCAATTCAAGGTGTTGTTTTGTAATCATCAAAAAAGGGGAGATTGTTGGAATATTTTATTCCAAATATTCATTAATCGATTTTTGATAATTAGTTGTTAAACAAAGAAACACAACAAAGGTAATTAAGCTGGACAAAGTCACCTGATAAGATGGGTCAGTAAGATGTTACCTGATCAGATCATAGAGGAAAGCTACCTGATCAGACGATAGGAATGCTACCTGATCATAAAGTCACCTGATAGAGCATAATGTACGTAACGCAGAGGAGATAACGTACGCTACCTGATCAGATGAGTTAGGAAAGTTGACTGCAGATAACAAGCTTAACGCACGCTATGTGCATTGCGTAGCGCACGCTATCGAAGGCAATATAACGTACGTAACACAGACAAGTTAACGTATGTAATGAGTTGTTTTAGAATTCAAACGAGATGAACGTTGGTAAAAGTCTGAGTCAAAGTCAAAGAATCAAACGGTCAGTTTGACAAAAGCATGTAACGGATATATGGTTAACGTCCGCTACAACGTATCGTTAACGTACGCAATGAAACGTGACAACGTACGTAAAGGAAGAAACGAAAGCCACTGGACTGAAACTGGAAGTCGATAACGTAAGCTATAGGACATCGATAACGTACGTAACGAGCTTAACGTACGCTACGCAGAAAGGCTAGCGCATGCTAAATAGTCAAAAGGAGCTAACGACTAGTTGGAGGAAAATGGCTATAAATACCAAACCACTTGGTATTAATCCATACAACAACCTTGAGCAATTATCCATACTTGACATATCATTGTATTCATTCTAGTGTTGTAATTGAGCTTATTTGATAAGTGATTGAGTGTTATACACAAAATCATACAAGTGAGGAAAAAGAAAGGATAAGATTGGATTTGGTGTTATTAGGATCAAGGATCCGGCATTGTTAGAATTGCAATCTATATCCGAGTGAAGTTTGTCTAGTACCCATAGAAAGCTATATTGGTTGATTCCTTGTCCAATAGAAAAGGAAAACGGTTTAACTTGGACCGACAAAAAGACAAGTGATTGAACAGTTTACTCAGACCGATAGAAGATGAGTTTGTAACGGTTATCCCTCGACCGATAGAAGATAGGTGCAGAGGTTTACCTTTAGCCTATAGAAAAAGATATCGAAGAGAGGACGTAGGCATGTTTGGCCGAATCTCTATAAATCCTGTGTCGAATTACTTTCCGCACCTTTATTTAAATTGCTTTCGCAACGCGGAAGAGTTTTGTAACTCTATCTCCAAACAGCTATACCGACCTATCTTGTTCCAACAATTGGTATCAGAGCGGTACCTCCTAGAAACGGCTTAACATCCGACGAGAAGCCGATCCAAATGGCGTTTCAATTTGCCCCGGTCGAAGGTCTTGCCTTGAACCGACCACCATTCTTCGATGGATCTAACTTCATGACATGGAAGAAGAAGATGTCAATATTCATCCGAGCTTATAACATCGAGCTTTGGAAAGTGATTTGCCTAGGTCCAAAAATACCTACAAAACCGGATGACTCTCTAAAAAGCTTCGAAGAATATAGTGATGAAGATTGTAAAAATGATCATCACAATTGTAAGGCCACTCAACTTCTTTATTGCGCTTTAAATCCGGAAGAACACAACTGGATATCCTCGTGTGAAAGTGCCAAATAGATATGGAAGATGTTAGAAGTCACACACTAAGGAACGTCCCAAGTGAAGGAGATGAAGATTAATATGCTTCTTCATGAATACGAGCTATTCCCAATGAAAGAACAAGAATCCATTACAATCATGCTCGACCGATTTTCGGTCATTGCAAATGGATTGGCTTGTTATGGAAAGCCCCATTTGAGTAGTGAAAGAGTAAAGAAGATCCTACGATCACTACCTCGGGAATGGGACGGAACGATGACGGCGATTATGGAATCGAAAGATCTCAATAATCTATATTTTAGTGCCCTTGTTGGTTCACTAATAAATTACAAGATAGTTCTTAAATCTCGAAACGCTAAGCCGAAACCGAAGGAAAAATCAATAGCTTTAAAAGCTAAGATGTTAAGAAAAGAAGAAATCCCGGTGGACGAAAGTGACGAAGAATCGGCATATTATGCCAAGAATATTAATAAGTTTCCAAACTTAATAAACCGGAGAAAGAAAGACATCAAGACGGGTAAATCTAAGACATTCGACAATAACTGTCCAATCTGTGGTAAACCAGGCCACTTTGCGAAGAATTGTCGAGCAAATCAAAAAGAAGGAAGTTCTAACTGCCACATGGAGTGAGGAAGACGAGGATGAAGATTTCATCAATCAAAATAATCTCGCACTCATGGCAAGAAGTTCATTCGACAACAGCGACGTTGAAAGCCAGTTTAGTACATCGTCTCAAGACGAGTTATTTGAAGTATTCGAATTATTGCATACCGATTTTCAAAATGCTTTATCCGAAATTAAATCCCTCCAATGTAAAAAGAAATTATTGGAAATTGAAATTTCCAAAATTCTTGAAAAAGGGTAAATTTTCGAGATCGATCGTTCAAAATGCCTTGAAAACAAAAATATTTTAAAGAATGATCTTTTAAAAGTTCAAGATGAACTTAAAGTTCTAACAAAGAAATTTTTATGCGGTAATGATAAATTTGAACAAATGCTATCAGTTCAAAAATTCACTTTGAATAAACAGGGGTTAGGATTCAAACCACATACTAAAAACGAATCCTTAAATTTAAAAATACCCTGTTGCGACAAATGTTTAAATATTAGGCATCATATTTCAAATTGTAAAAGCCCACGACGGACGATTTAAATTAAAAAAGTTTGAATTCCTAAAGGAACCACTATTCCGAACATCATCTATATAAATGAAAAACGACCAACTCTCGGTTGGATCCCCAAAAATTAATTTGCATCAATTAGTATTTTACTCAGGGGGAGTATTATATTTTTTTTTTTTCAAAACGGGGAAGATTTTTGTCAGGGGGAGATTACCGTTTTATGCACATTTATCATGATGTTATTATCATTTATATACACTTTTTCTGATAACAAAAAGGGGGAGAAAACAGTTGAATGGGATAAAAAGAAGAATGATATAAGGAGGAGAAAAATCGAAAAGAATAAACGAAGAAGTTGAAAAATAAAAAGAAGAAGTTGAAAAGGAGAAAAAGAAAAATGGGAGAACTAACGAAATGATCAAAGCCGAAAACTTTGATTCGTGCATATATATATATATATATATATATATTGCAGGTTTTATCTAATTCAAGGTGTTGTTTTGTAATCATCAAAAAGGGGGAGATTGTTGGAATATTTTATTCCAAATATTCATTAATCGATTTTTGATGATTAGTTGTTAAACAAAGCAAAACAACAAAGACAATTAAGCTGGACAAAGTCACCTGATCAGACGGGTCAGTAAGATGTTACCTGATCAGATCAGAGAGGAAAGCTACATGATCAGACGAGAGGAATGCTACCTGATCATAAAGTCACCTGATAGAGCATAACGTACGTAACACAGAGGAGATAACGTACGCTACCTGATCAGACGAGTTAGGAAAGATAACTGCAGATAACAAGCTTAACGCACGCTATGTGCATTGCATAGCGCATGCTATCGAAGGCAATTTAACATACGTAACACAGACAAGTTAACGTACGTAATGAGTTGTTTCAGAATTCAAACAAGATGAACGTTGGAAAAAGTCTGGGTCAAAGTCAAAGAATCAAACGGTCAGTTTGACAAAAGCATGCAACAGATATATGGTTAACATACGCTACAGCGTATAGTTAACTTACGCTAAAGAGACTGGTTAACGTACGCAATGAAAAGTGACAACGTACGTAACGAAAGAAATGAAAGCCACTGGACTGAAACTAGAAGTCGATAACGTACGCTACAGGATATCTATAACGTACCTAACGAGCTTAACATACGCTATGCAGAAAGGCTAGCGCACACTAAATAGTCAAAAGGAGCTAACGGCTAGTTGGAGGAAAATGGCTATAAATACCAAACCACTTCGTATTAATCCATACAACAACCTTGAGCAAATTATCCATACTTGATATATCATTGTATTCATTCTAGTTGTTGTAATTGAGCTTATTAGATAAGTGATTGAGTGTTATACACAAAATCATACAAGAGAGGAAAAAGAAAGGATAAGATTGGATTCGGTGTTATTAGGATCAAGGATCCGGCATTGTTAGAATCGCAATCTATATCCGAGTGAGGTTTGTCTAGTACCTATAGAAAGCTAGATTTGTTGATTCCTTCTCTAATAGAAAAGAAAAACAGTTTAACTTGGACCGACAAAAAGACAAGTGATTGAAAGGTTTACTCGGACCGATAGAAGACGAGTTTGTAACGGTTATCCCTCGACCGACAGAAAAGAGGTGCAGAGGTTTATCTTTAGCCTATAGAAAAAGATACCGAAGAGAGGACGTAGGCATGTTTGGCCGAACCTCTATAAATCCTATGTCGATTTATTTTTCGCACCTTTATTTAAATCACATCCGCAATGCGTAAGAGTTTTGTAACTCTATCTCCAAATGGCAATACCGACCAATCTTGTTCCAACAATTGGTATCAGAGCGGTACCTCCTAGAAGCAGCTTAACATCTAAGGAGAAGTCGATCCAAATGGCGTTTCAATTTGCCCCGGTCGAAGGTCGTGCCTTGAACCGACCACCATTCTTAGATGGATCTAACTTCATGACATGGAAGAAGAAGATGTCAATATTCATCCGAGCTTATGACATCGAGCTTTGGAAAGTGATTTGCCTAGGTCCAAATATACCTACAAAACCGGACGGCTCTCTAAAAAGCTTCGAAGAATATAGTGATGAAGATTGGAAAAATGATCATCACAGTTGTAAGGCCACTCAACTTCTTTATTGCACTTTAAATCCGGAAGAACACAACCGGATATCCTCGTGTGAAAGTGCCAAAGAGATATGGAAGATGTTAGAAGTCACACACTAAGGAACGTCCCAAGTGAAGGAGACGAAGATTAATATGCTTCTTCACGAATACGAGCTATTCCAAATGAAAGAAGAAGAATCCATTACAATCATGCTCGATCGATTTTCGGTCATTACAAATGGATTGGCTTGTTATGGAAAGCCCCTTTCGAGTAGTGAAAAAGTAAAGAAGATCCTACGATCACTACCTCGGGAATGGGACGGAACGGTGATGGCGATTATAGAATCGAAAGGTCTCAATAATCTTGATTTTAGTGCCCTTGTTGGTTCACTAATAAATTACGAGATAGTTCTTAAATCTCGAAAAGCAAAGCCAAAACCGAAGGAAAAATCAATAGCTTTAAAAGCTAAGATGTCAAGAAAAGAAGAAATCCCTGTGGACAAAAGTGACGAAGAATCGGCATATTATGCCAAGAATATTAATAAGTTTCAAAACTTAATAAACCGGAGAAAGAAAGACATCAAGACGGGCATGTTGGAGCAAGATCAGAATATGCGCCGTGTTGCGTAAGCTTAAAATAAATGTGCGGAAATTAAATGGCACAAGTATTTATAGAGGTTCGGCCAAACGTGCCTACGTCCTCTCTCGATGTATTTTTTTTATAGGTTAAATATCAAAACCTCTGCACCTCTCTTCTATCGGTCGAGGGATTACCGTTACAAGCTCGTCTTCTATCGGTTCGAGTAAAATCGTTCTCTTACTTGTCTTTTTTGTAACACCCCCAAACCGCTTGGGAATATTACAGCGCCGCAGACCCTCTCCGTGAGGATCTACCAGGATAAAAACAAAAACAATACCTCACATTACATGCCGACATGGCTACATAATGAACTGCTAGACCGATTTGGTCTTTTACCACAATACCATACATCAAACATATACAACTTGACTTAAAACTCATACCCACGCAGGGGTTGGAATACATCAATATACCCATAAAATGGGAAAACTACACAACATAGAGCCAAATACTGTGACTCTACCAAAATACTCAACGAATGGTCTTCATGTGATTAGTATCGTCGTCTTCCATCATCCTTCGTATCGATCCTGTGATTCGCTCCCCAACAACCTGCAAGTACCTGGACGCAATACAGACATCCACCCCCCGAATACTCGGGGGTTAGCAAAACTCCACTGTTTTGCTAGTGCAAGTATAAAACAGAAATACAAGCCATACGCAACATACTCCAAGAATATAAAAACCTTGAATATATTTCCCGAGATAATTCACTTAAAACAGTTTGATTTATAAAAGGTAGGAATAGAACCATGTATCTCATACAAAATATTTTACGATCTCGGGAGTTTGAAAACATTTGGAATTAAGGAATTCTTGGGTCTTTCGAAAACACTTGGGGACACGACCCAAAATCATCTTTCCAAAATACGATTCCAATAATAAAACGCGGTTTCACAACCCAATTCACAACACACGGGGTCCAAGACCCAAATCATAAGCCACAGGGTCCATGACCCGAATCACATAACACATGTTCCTAAGGATTATTCGCGCCCCGTGCTAACGAGCCACGAACCTCAGATGCTCCCGTAGAACATACCCGAGTGAATAACCCAATAGGAAACCATACCAAATCACATGTCCTCGTGACAACAGCTACAGAACCATTCCAAACCACAACCATAAGTTATCCCGGCATCGGGCTAACAAGCCACGAACCTCGGAGTCCCCGCAAGACATACCCGATGATAACCCCCACAAGTTATCCCGGCATCGGGCTAGCAAGCCCCGAACCTCGGAGTCCCCGCAAGACATACCCGGATTGGATAACCCTACGGTCACGCCCGACCCATACTAGCAAGTATGGATCCCGGAGATTCAACAATCTTACCCGGAGGCACATCACTTTCAACGATCACATAACAATGAGCATAACATCAAGCCAAGCAACACTTAAACATCACAACCTCCTTTCAAAGGAGTAACAACTAATATCACACACAATACGTTCTTACCGCACAAGTACACATAACATTACATAATCCCCGGCAAAGGATTACGGTCTATTATACTTACTCAAAGTGATCATAGCATCTATCAACATACAAAACCAACAAACATATTCCAAGAACACATATATTCACGAAGTACACGAATTATCATTGAAAGACAACATTTATCGAGAACATATCGATCCCTTTTTACATTCATTAAACATTGGGTTTCGCATAAAATTATTCATCAATAATTACGCCTACGAAACATGAAACGTATGGACAAGATACTTGCCTCGATATCACGAGCGACGAAACGACGAACGGGCACGATCGGGAAACCTTCGAACTTCCAAAAACGATCAAGACTTCGACAGCCCACGAATACTACGAAAATAGCATCACCACGAATCAATAACACTAATCGAAATCCGAAACGATCCTAAAAACGACAAGGATCTAAGTGTTCTCAAAGAAATCAATAATCGTTGATCTGGGCGATAAAAATCGATGAACGGTTAACAAAATATGAAGATTACGGTTAAGACAAACAAAAATACACAACCGATCGGATGAGATCGGTTAAGAATCACAAATCCAAGGAAAAACCCCAAATTCAAGAAACTAGGGTTCTAAGAAGAGATTACCTTGATTTGGACCAAGAAGACGATTAGATGTTGTTATACATCTACCAATCCGTTCCAAAATGGAGCTTGATGAAGAAGATTGCTCCAAATCGCCTCTGGAGCTCACTCCCATCGGAAAGGATGAAGAAAAGTGGGAAATGACGACTTAATGCTGCTGTCCAGTATTGATACTGGACGGTTATTAGCGCGCGCTAAACACCCTGCATTAGCGTACGCTAACGGGGTCAACGCTCCAGAGAATCCGCCCATAACACAGTTAGCGTGCGCTAACCAAAAGCCATAGCGTGCGCTAACGGGCTACAAAACCAGTCCAATAGCCCCTGGACAGATCTGCACCTACCATGTAGCGTGCGCTAGAACTAACGATTAGCGTGCGTTAAGCAGTCGATAGCGTGCGCTAGCTACCAACATTAGCGTGCGCTAACGAGACCCCAGTCCGAGTCCAGTAGCTCCTGGACTGTCGCTGGACTGCCAGTTAGCGTGCGCTACACATTCAATAGCGTGCGCAAACAACAACGCCATAGCGTGCGCTATGTCACAAGCATTAGCATGCGCTATGCCACAAAAACCCAGAAACTCACATAGTGATCCAAAACGCCTCCAAACACATGTCCCAAAGGCACACCCAAACATGGCACAAAATTCCAACGATGAGGACAATAACAAACCGATAAAATATAGAAAATTCAACGAATCCGGAACAAAGATCTCGGGTATTACCCCTCTTAAAAGAAGTTTTGTCCCCGAAACTTGAAACATAGAACGAACAACGAAAAACAAACTCAGATAACAAGCGACATCCGTTGCCGACAATAACAAAACACAACGACCGAAAATCAATACGGCTGAACAACTCAACAGTACATCAATCAAAACACGAGCTATTCGCTGAACAAATACGAAATTCCACATCCCAAGGGTTGGAAGATCGGACACAAAACTAATTTCGCGAACTTAAGGAAATTACGAAGGAATCCAAACGTTCAAAAATTACGATACAAGACTGGACAACAAGCGAGTGAACCACAAAGATCGAGACACATCGGTCGAACGATCATATTCGAATCACGACGAACAATAATACTCGAACAACAACCCCAAAGTTCACATCTAGACTCGAGACAATATACGATCCGGTGAAGACAACAAGATGTGCATTCACATAAGATCCACATGACAGGGAATAGCAATTGGAAAGTCATAACGAAAAACGGATTATTCTAAAACAATACCACAACTCGTTCGATCAATGAAAGCACAAGACAGGACAAGTTCAGAAAATGTCAACGAACATAAACGAGTCGACAGAGTCGAAAGTACAGAGTTCAAAATCCGATCCACTTCAAATAAAAGAAGTTAATCTCCGAAATTCGAAACAACAAAGCAAGGGAAATAACTCAACATACAACTGATAGACCACGCCCCTCCAGGACTACTCGGAGTCGATCCAGATATCGATGCTCAAGTCCGTGCCCCGAAAGGCTCGGTAACCATCTCGCAAAACTGAACTCGGTGTCCCTCGAGTCCGCACTTGTAACACGTTACTGGCGGAGAAGGACAATGTGCGCGAACATGTCCCGCCACATTACAGTTAAAACATCTCCTGGCTTTACCAGGAGTCAGAGCAGATGACTTGGAACTCTCAGTTCCACGCATCGAGCGATGGGGCTTCATAGCGGAAAGGCTACGACATTGAAAACTAGAAACACCAATTCCTGCACTGTCCACATGGTCATCGGACTTCCTCTGCTTCTTCGACTCGGGTACACGCTCCGACGATAACGAAGCTAGTTCACGGGCTAATGCTCGATCTTGATAGTCCCTCAACGAAGTGCAATTGAATCCCGACATATACACACGAATATCCGGCTTCATACATCTGTCAAAGTGAAGGATCCTTTCTTCCTCGGTTCTCACCCGATCTCGCACATAACTGAGTTGTTTGCTATAATCGATGATAGCCTGCGACACCGATATATCTTGCGGTTCTGCCAAGTAGAATTCGCGAATCCTCTGCTCTTTGATCGGTTTCGGACAGAACTCAGCTTCCATAAATGCCTGGAACTCCGCCCATGTGACATCACGATCACGAGGTTTAACATCTTCCCACCAATTAGCGGCATCTTTGTCAAGAAGGTACTGAGCGATAGGTACCTTCCGCTCTTCAGGACATCCGACAGCCTCGAAAATCATTCCCAACTAAACAATCCAACCATCCCAGCCCAACGCATCTGCAGCACCGGCGAATCGAGGGGGATTCATACGAACTACCTCACGAAGCAATTGATTTACACCGACGTTCTGACTCGCGTCAATGCTACGTTGAACCACCTGGGTCAACTGAGTCATCTGAGTCGCTACTTGTTGCAATATAGTAGCAACACCCAAACTAAAATCATTCTCAACGACATTCTCTCGATTCCGCATCTGATCCCCGTGGCCATCAGCACCACGGTTACGACCACGACCTCTGCCCCTCGGCATACTAACAAACAACAACCTATGGCAACGAAAGATTATAACACATAGCAAGATATTCACATCTCCGTCTTTAATCAAACACCATTCATTCATATACATATTACGATTTAATTCAGGCTAGTGCACAATATACACACTATTATCCCGACAATCTTCATTTATAATGTCGTTGTTATGTGAATTACAAATGTAATGAAATTAAAGTCATTCATTATATCAAAATCATTTTCTATACGGGTTCCGCGCCGGAACTCACCAAGTTGAAAACCCTTTTCAAAAATGTTTCAAAATGCCAAAAAGGTCGATGACGGTAATACTTTCCAAATACTCACCAAAAGTCATTTTCCAAATATCAATTTCCGTCATAAAATACCATTTGAAATTACAAGGCGAAGACGCCAAAACTCGATAGTTTCACAATATACGTTAAGTCACTCGACAAAAGAGTTAGGAAAAAGGGTCAACGAAATAACTCAAATTTACGAACCCAAAAGGTCATTTTAAAACACACACTACCTGGTAAAAATACCAAAAAATCATTTTGAACTTTACACACGCAGCGGACAAAAACACAGTTCAAATTACACATAACCACACACAACAATTGTTATTCCTGAACAACACACAAGAGTACGGTCACAAATGGTCAGCCTAACAATCACAAAAGTTAGACCGATGGCCAGAATGCAATTTCCGGGCTTCTGATCAGACCATTTAGTATATGATTTAACAGAGACTTAGCATGCGCTAGCCATGCCACGTTAGCGCGCGCTAGCTATTCTAATCGAGCAACACATTCATGAGCATATATTAAATGATACCAAAAGTCGAAGGTTAAAAATAAACAACATACGAATCCAAACGCCAACAATTTACATCCTCACTACATATATTTTAACTGAAAAGTTGAAGGCGAAAGTCACGTCTCAAGTAAACTATTGGTAGACCTCATTTAAGCATTTAAAAATCGAATTTTGAAAATTTTCAATGCAAGATGAAAATAAAATATATGTAGTTGAATTCTCAAAATCTTTGGTCTCGAGGTCATCATACGAAAATCAAATCTTTTTTCCTCCTCGAAGGAAGTTTTTAAATAGAATTTACGTGACTTCCCCAAAACATTTGAAGTTTAAAATACCACATTGATAAACTTTTATTGAGTAACCAATCCAAAACATCACTCCTGTAAAAACGATTTCACACAAAGATGTATACATATATACATACATACCGGTACTACTCTTTATTCCAACACAATACGAGAATCAAACAAGTATGGAGTAAGTATTCACGAGGCACAATTAAACTCCACATAATAACACAGAATCACATAAACTCGTATAACACGAGACACAACAAAGTAGGGATACCTACATCCATAGATCGCACGAAGATGATGGTTGCGCTTCGATACTAATCACGACCGACAACTCAGACGATGCGTCGTGACACCACTCAGTCAGACCAAATCTGACAAGACAAGACCCGACAACACACAACTCAACCCGACAGCCTAGGTTTCCTCAACCTAAGCTCCGATACCATATTCTGTAACACCCCCAAACTGCTTGGGAATATTACAGCGCCGCAGACCCTCTCCGTGAGGATCTACCAGGCTAAAAACAAAAACAATACCTCACATTACATGCCGACATGGCTACATAATGAACTGCTAGACCGATTTGGTCTTTTACCACAATACTATACATCAAACATATACAACTCGACTTAAAACTCATACCCACGCAGGGGTTGGAATACATCAATATACCCATAAAATGGGAAAACTACACAACGGAGAGCCAAATACTGAGACTCCACCAAAATACTCAACGAATGGTCTTCATGTGATTAGTATCGTCGTCTTCCATCATCCTTCGTATCGATCCTGTGATTCGCTCCCCAACAACCTGCAAGTACCTGGACGCAATATAGACATCCACCTCCCGAATACTCGGGGGTTAGCAAAACTCCACTGTTTTGCTAGTGCAAGTATAAAATAGAAATACAAGCCATACGCAACATACTCCAAGAATATAAAAACCTTGAATATATTTCCCGAGATAATTCACTTAATCAAAACAGTTTGATTTATAAAAGGTAGGAATAGAACCATGTATCTCATATAAAATATTTTACGATCTAGGGAGTTCGGAAACATTTGGAATTAAGGAATTCTCGAGTCTTTCGAAAACACTTGGGGACACGGCCCAAAATCATCTTTCCAAAATACGATTCCAACAATAAAACGCGGTTTCACAACCCAATTCACAACACACGGGGTCCAAGACCCAAATCATAAGCCACAGGGTCCACGACCCGAATCACATAACACATGTTCCTAAGGATTATTCGCGCTCCGTGCTAACGAGCCACGAACCTCAGATGCTCCCGTAGAACATACCCGAGTGAATAACCCAATTGGAAACCATACCAAATCACATGTCCTCGTGACAACAGCCACAGAACCATTCCAAACCACAACCATAAGTTATCCCGGCATCGGGCTAACAAGCCACGAACCTCAGAGTCCCCGCAAGACATACCCGATGATAACCCCCACAAGTTATCCCGGCATCGGTCTAGCAATCCCCGAACCTCGGAGTCCCCGCAAGACATACCCGGATTGAATAACCCTACGGTCACGCCCGACCCATACTAGCAAGTATGGATCCCGGAGATTCAACAATCCTACCCGGAGGCACATCACTTTCAACGATCACATAACAATGAGCATAACATCAAGCCAAGCAACACTTAAACATCACAACCTCCTTTCAAAGGAGTAACAACTAATATCACACACAATACGTTCTTACCGCACAAGTACACATAACATTACATAATCCCCGGGAAAGGATTACGGTCTATTAAACTCACTCAAAGTGATCCTAGCATCTATCAACATACAAAACCAACACACATATTCCGAGAACACATATATTCACGAAGTACACGAATTATCGTTGAAAGACAACATTTATCGAGAACATACCGATCCCTTTTTATGTTCATTAAACATTGGGTTTCGCATAAAATCATTCATCAATAATTACGCCTACGAAACATGAAATGTATGGACAAGATACTTGCCTCGATATCACGAGCGAAGAAACGACCAACGGGCACGATCGGGCAACCTTCGAACTTCCAAAAACGATCAAGACTTCGACAGCCCACGAATACTACGAAAATAGCATCACCACGAATCAATAACATTAATCGAAATCCGAAACGATCCTAAAAACGATAAGGATCTAAGTGTTCTCAAAGAAATCAATAATCGTTGATCCGGGCGATAAAAATCGATGAACGGTTATCAAAATCTAAAGATTACGGTTAAGACAAACAAAAATACACAACCGATCGGATGAGATCGGTTAAGAATCACAAATCCAAGGAAAACCCCCAAATTCAAGAAACTAGGGTTCTAAGAAGAGATTACCTTGATTTGGACCAAGAAGACGATTAGATGTTGTTAGACATCTACCAATCCATTCCAAAATGGAGCTTGATGAAGAAGATTACTCCAAATCGCCTCTGGAGCTCACTCCCGTCGGAAAGGATGAAGAAAAGTGGGAAATGATGACTTAATGCTGCTGTCTAGTATTTATACTGGACAGTTATTAGCGCGCACTAAACACCCTGCATTAGCGTGCGCTAACGGGGTCAACGCTCCAGAGAATCCGCCCATAGCACAGTTAGCGTGCGCTAACCAAAAGCCGTAGCGTGCGCTAACGGGCCACAAAACCAGTCCAGTAGCCCCTGGACAGATCTGCACCTACCATGTAGCGTGCGTTAAGCAGTCGATAACGTGCGCTAGCTACCAACATTAGCGTGCGCTAACGAGACCCAAGTCCGAGTCCAGTAGCTCCTGGACTGTCGCTGGACTGCCAGTTAGCGTGCGCTACACATTCAATAGCGTGCGCTAACAACAACGTCATAACGTGCGCTATGTCACAAGCATTAGCATGCGCTATGCCACAAAAACCCAGAAACTCACAAAGTGATCCGAAACGCCTCCAAACACATGTCCCAACAAGGCACTCCCAAACATGGCACAAAATTCCAACGGTGAGGACAATAACAAACCGATAAAATATAGAAAATTCAACGAATCCGGAACAAAGATCTCGGGTATTACATTCTACCACTCTTAAAAGAAGTTTCGTCCCCGAAACTTGAAACATAGAACGAACAACACAAAACAAACTCAGATAACACGCGACAGCCGTTGCCGAAAATAACAAAACACAACGACCGAAAATCAATATGGCTGAACAACTCAACAGTACATCAATCAAAACATGAGCTATTCGCTGAACAAATACGAAATTCCACAGCCCAAGGGTTGGAAGATCGAACACAAAACTGATTTCGCGAACTTAAGGAAATTACGAAGGAATCCAAACGTTCAAAAATTACGATACAAGACCAACAAGACTGGACAACAAGCGAGTGAACCACAGAGATCGAGACACATCGGTCGAAAGATCATATTAGAATCACGACGAACAATAATACTCAAAGTTCACATCTCGACTCGAGACAATATACGATCCGGTGAAAACAACAAGATGTGCATTCACATAAGATCCATAGGAAAGGGAATAGCAATTGGAAAGTCATAACGAAAAACGGATTATTCTAAAATAATACCACAACTCGTTCGATCAATGAAAGCACAAGACAGGACAAGTTCAGAAAATGTCAACGAACATAAACGAGTCGACAGAGTCAAAAGTATAGAGTTCAAAATCCGATCCACTTCAAATAAAAGAAGTTAATCTCCGAAATTCGAAACAACAAAGTAAGGGAAATAACTCAACATACAACTGATAGACCACGCCCCTCCAGGACTACTCGGAGTCGATCCAGATATCGGTGCTCAAGTCCGTGCGCCTAAAGGCTCGGTAACCATCTCGCAAAACTGAACTCGGTGTCCCTCGAGTCCGCACTTGTAACACGTTACTGGCGGAGAAGGACAATGTGCGCGAACATGTCCCGCCACATTACAGTTAAAACATCTCCTGGCTTTACTAGGAGTCAGAGCAGACGACTTGGAACTCTCAGTTCCACGCATCGAGAGATGGGGCTTCATAGCGGAAAGGCTACGACATTGAAAACTAGAAACACCAATTCCTGCACTGTCCACACGGTCATCGGACTTCCTCTGCTTCTTCGACTCGGGTACACGCTCCGACGATAACGAAGCTAGTTCACGGGCTAATGCTCGATCTTGATAGTCCCTCAACGAAGTGGAATTGAATCCCGACATATACACGCGAATATCCGGCTTCATCCGTCTATCAAAGTGAAGGATCCTTTCTTCCTCGGTTCTCACCCGATCTCGCACATAACTGAGTTGTTTGCTATAATCAATGATAGCCTGCGACACCGATATATCTTGCAGTTCTGCCAAGTAGAATTCACGAATCCTCTGCTCTTTGATCGGTTTCGGATAGAACTCAGCTTCCATAAATGCCTGGAACTCCGCCCATGTGACATCCCGATCACGAGGTTTAACAGCTTCCCACCAATTAGCGGCATCTTTGTCAAGAAGGTACTGAGCGATAGGTACCTTCCGCTCTTCAGGACATCCGACAGCCTCGAAAATCTTTCCCAACTAGAAAATCCAACCATCCCAGCCCAACGCATCTGCAGCACCGGCGAATCGAGGGGGATTCATACGAACTACCTCGCGAAGCCATTGATTTACACCGACGTTCTGACTCGCGTCAATGCTACGTTGAACCACCTGGGTTAACTGAGTCATCTGAGTCGCTACTTGTTGCAATATAGTAGCAACACCCAAACTAAAATCATTCTCAACGACATTCTCTCGATTCCGCATCTGATCCCCGTGGCCATCAGCACCACGGTTACGACCACGACCTCTGCCCCTCGGCATACTAACAAACAACAACCTATGGCAACGAAATATCATAACACATAGCAAGATATTCACATCTCCGTCTTTAATCAAACACCATTCAATCATATACATATTACGATTTAATTCAGGCTAGTGCATAATATACAAACTATTATCCCGACAATCTTCATTTATAATGTCGTTGTTATGTGAATTACAAATGCAATGAAATTAAAGTCATTCATTATATCAAAATCATTTTCTATACGGGTTCCGCGCCGGAACTCACCAAGTTGAAAACCCTTTTCAAAAACGTTTTAAAATGCCAAAAAGGTCGATGACGGTAATACTTTCCAAATACTCACCAAAAGTCATTTTCCAAATATCAATTTCCATCATAAAATACCATTTGAAATTACGAGGGGAAGACGCCAAAACTCGATAGTTTCACAATATACGTTAAGTCACTCGACAAAAGAGTTAGGAAAAAGGGTCAACGAAATAACTCAAATTTACGAACCCAAAAGGTCATTTTAAAACACACACTACCTCGTAAAAATACCAAAAAATCATTTTGAACTTTACACACGCAGCGGACAAGAACACAGTTCAAATTACACATAACCACACACAACAATTGTTATTCCTGAACAACACACATAGAGTACGGTCACAAATGGTCAGCCTAACAACCGCAAAAGTTAGACCGATGGCCAGAATGCAATTTCCGGGCTTCTGATCAGACCATTTAGTATATGATTTAACAGAGACTTAGCGTGCGCTATCCATGCCACGTTAGCGCGCGCTAGCTATTCTAATCCAGCAACACATTTATGAGCATATACTAAATGATACCAAAAGTCGAAGGTTAAAAATAAACAACAACATACGAATCCAAACGCCAACAATTTACATCCTCACTACATATATTTTAACCAAAAAGTTGAAGGCGAAAGTCACGTCTCAAGTAAACTATTGGTAGACCTCGTTTAAGCATTTAAAAATCGAATTTTGAAAATTTTCAATGCAAGATGAAAATAAAATATATGTAGTTGAATTCTCAAAATCTTTGGTCTCGAGGTCATCATACGAAAATCAAATCATTTTTCCTCCTCGAAGGATATTTTTAAATAGAATTTACGTGACTTCCCCAAAACATTTGAAGTTTAAAATACCACATTGATAAACTTTTATTGAGTAACCAATCCAAAACATCACTCCTGTAAAAACAATTTCACACAAAGATGTACACATATATACATACATACCGGTACTACTCTTTATTCCAACACAATACGAGAATCAAACAAGTATGGAGTAAGTATTCACGAGGCACAATTAAACTCCACATAATAACACAGAATCATATAAACTCGTATAACACGAGACACAACAAAGTAGGGAGACTTACATCCATAGATCGCACGAAGATGATGGTTGCGCCTCGATACTAATCACGACCGACAACTCAGACGACGGGTCGTGACACCACTCAGTCAGACCAAATCTGACAAGACAAGACCCGACAACACACAACTCAACCCGACAGCCTAGGTTTCCTCAACCTAAGCTCCGATACCATATTCTGTAACACCCCCAAACTGCTTGGGAATATTACAGCGCCGCAGACCCTCTCCGTGAGGATCTACCAGGCTAAAAACAAAAACAATACCTCACATTACATGCCGACATGGCTACATAATGAACTGCTAGACCGATTACGTCTTTTACCACAATACTATACATCAAACATATACAACTCGACTTAAAACTGATACCCACGCAGGGGTTGGAATACATCAATATACCCATAAAATGGGAAAACTACACAACGGAGAGCCAAATACTGAGACTCTACCAAAATACTCAACGAATGGTCTTCATGTGATTAGTATCGTGGTCTTCCATCATCCTTCGTATCGATCTTGTGATTCGCTCCCCAACAACCTGCAAGTACCTGGACGCAATACAGACATCCACCCCCCGAGTACTCGGGGGTTAGCAAAACTCCACTGTTTTGCTAGTGCAAGTATAAAACAGAAATACAAGCCCTACGCAACATACTCCAAGAATATAAAAACCTTGAATATATTTCCCGAGATAATTCACTTAATCAAAACAGTTTGATTTATAAAAGGTAGGAATAGAACCATGTATCTCATACAAAATATTTTACGATCTCGGGAGTTTGAAAACATTTGGAATTAAGGAATTCTCGAGTCTTTCGAAAACACTTGGGGACACGGCCCAAAATCATCTTTCCAAAATACGATTCCAACAATAAAACGCGGTTTCACAACCCAATTCACAACACACGGGGTCCAAGACCCAAATCATAAGCCACATGGTCCACGACACGAATCACATAACACATGTTCCTAAGGATTATTCGCGCCCCGTGCTAACGAGCCACGAACCTCAGATGCTCCCGTAGAACATACCCGAGTGAATAACCCAATAGGAAACCATACCAAATCACATGTCCTCGTGACAACAGCCATAGAACCATTCCAAACCACAACCAAAAGTTATCCCGGCATCGGGCTAAAAAGCCACGGACCTCGGAGTCCCCGCAAGACATACCCGATGATAACCCACACAAGTTATCCCGGCATCGGGCTAGCAAGCCTCGAACCTCGGAGTCCCCGCAAGACATACCCGGATTGGATAACTCTACGGTCACGCCCGACCCATACTAGCAAGTATGGATCCCGGAGATTCAATAATCCTACCCGGAGGCACATCACTTTCAATGATCACATAACAATGAGCATAACATCAAGCCAAGCAACACTTAAACATCACAACCTCCTTTCAAATGAGTTACAACTAATATCACACACAATACGTTCTTACCGCACAAGTACACATAACTTTACATAATCCCCGGCAAAGGATTACGGTCTATTAAACTCACTCAAAGTGATCATAGCATCTATCAACATACAAAACCAACACACATATTCCGAGAACACATATATTCACGAAGTACACGAATTATCGTTGAAAGACAACATTTATCGAGAACATACCGATCCCATTTTACGTTCATTAAACATTGGGTTTCGCATAAAATCATTCATCAATAATTACGCCTACGAAACATGAAACGTATGGAGAAGATATTTGCCTCGATATCACGAGCGATGAAACGACGAACGGGCACGATCGGGCAACCTTCGAACTTCAAAAAACGATCAAGAGTTCGACAGCCCACGAATACTATGAAAATAGCATCACCACGAATCAATAACACTAATCGAAATCCGAAACGATCCTAAAAACGATAAGGATCTAAGTGTTCTCAAAGAAATCAAGAATCGTTGATCCGGGCGATAAAAATCGATGAACGGTTAACAAAATCTAAAGATTACGGTTAAGACAAACAAAAATACACAACCGATCGGATGAGATCGGTTAAGAATCACAAATCCAAGGAAAAACCCCAAATTCAAGAAACTAGGGTTCTAAGAAGAGATTACCTTGATTTGGACCAAGAAGACGATTAGATGTTGTTAGACATCTACCAATCCGTTCCAAAATGGAGCTTGATGAAGAAGATTGCTCGAAATCGCCTCTGGAGCTCACTCCCGTCGGAAAGGATGAAGAAAAGTGGGAAATGACGGATTAATGCTGCTGTTCAGTATTTATACTGGACAGTTATTAGCGCGCGCTAAACACCCTGCATTAGCGTGCGCTAACGGGGTCAACGCTCCAGAGAATCCGCCCATAACACAGTTAGCGTGCGCTAACGGGCCACAAAACCAGTCCAGTAGCCCCTGGACAGATCTGCACCTACCACGTAGCGTGCGCTAGAACTAACGATTAGCGTGCATTAAGCAGTCGATAGCGTGTGCTAGCTACCAACATTAGCGTGCGCTAACGAGACCCCAGTCTTAGTCCAGCAGCTCCTGACTACCAGTTAGCGTGCGCTACACATTCAATAGCGTGCGCTAACAACAACGCCATAGCGTGCGCTATGTCACAAGCATTAGCGTGCGCTATGCCATAAAAACCCAGAAACTCACATAGTGATCCGAAACGCCTCCAAACACATGTCCCAACAAGGCACACCCAAACATGGCACAAAATTCCAACGATGAGGACAATAACAAACCGATAAAATATAGAAAATTCAATGAATCCGGAACAAAGATCTCGGGTATTACATTTTTGTCGGTCCAAGTTAAACCGTTTTCCTTTTCTATTGGACAAGGAATCAACCACTCTAGCTTTCTATCGGTACTAGATAAACCTCACGAAGATATCGACTGCGATTCTAATAATGTCGGATCCTTGATCCTAATAACACCGAATCCAGTCGTATATTTTCTTTTTCTCACTCGTGTATGATTTTGTGTATAACACTCAATAACTCTAATTTAAGATCAAGAACAACAACTATAATGTTTACAATGATATCTCAAGTGTATATGAATTTCTCAATGTTGTTGTGTGAATTGATACCAACTCATTTGGTATTTATAGCCTTCTTCCATAAACTAGCTGTTACTGCCAGTTGATATTTAGCATGCGCTAGGCTGACTTCCTTAGCGTGCGCTATCGCGTATATTTGCCTTAACGTTCATTATGTACTGCATGTCACATACGTTAGAATCTTCCAATTTTAGTCAAGTGGCTTCTGTCCTTCACAGTTAGCGTGCGCTAACCCTTTTTTGTAGCGTGTGCTAATCATACATCATTGCATGCGTCATATTTCCATTTATACATTTTGACTTGCATCAGTTTCTTCCCAACGGATTGATTGACTTGATTCAAACTGATATTTAGCGTGGTCTAAATATCATCTATTACGTGCGCTAAGCTTACTTCACTGCATACGTCATTCTGTGTTTGAATCTCTTCACAACGGTAATATGGATTCGATAGCGTGCGTTAATCTTACATATGTAGCATGCGCTATCCTCATCAGGTGACTACACTTCAGGTAACTTCGAACTCGGCTGATCTGCAGAGATGTCCCGTTAGCATGCGCTAACCTTCAGTTCTTGCATGCGCTAAACATGTGTTTTGTTCAGCTTTTTGCGTCTTCTTGTGCTTCGATGTTTGATTCGCCTCTTTGTTGTTTTGTTTTGTTTAGCAACTTAATCATCAAAACACTATTTATGAATATGTGGAATAAATATTCCAACAATCTCCTCCTTTTTTATTATTACAAAACAACCCTTGAATTCGATAAAACCTGCAAAATAAAAGTGTATATATATATATATATGTACGTTTTAAAGTTTTCGACTTTGATCGTTTCGTTTGTTTCACCCATTTTTCTTTTTCAGTCATTTTTGACTTCTTTGTTTTTTCTGTTTTCAACGCCTTCGTTTCTCCCCCTTTTTGTATGCTTTCTTCTCCTTTTCGACTTCTTCGATTTTTATTATTTTCTCCTCCTTTTTACTTTTTATTTTTCTCGTCATATCTTTCATGACGCTTTTATCCGATTCAACTTCTTCTCCCCCTTTTTGTATTCAGCATAAAGTGTAAAAAAATATAAAGGATACCAATTTGAATATATAAAAATATGCATGAATATAAAAAATATGCAATAATAGGAAATATCTCCCCTTGAAAATATTATCTCTCCCTTTGTAAAATATCAAAAATTAATTTTTGGGGATCCAACCGAAAGCCGGTTTTTCTTTCGAGACGTAGACTATATTTGAAACAATTGTTCCTTTAGGAACCCAAATTTTCTTAACTTTAATTGTTCGTCTTGGGATTTTGCAATTCGAAATGTGATGCCCATTTTTTAAACATTTTTCACAATGGGGTATTTTGAAATTTACGAATTCGTTTTTAAAACGTAGTTTGAATCCTAACCCCTCTTTATTCAAAGTATATTTTTGAACCGAGAGCATATTTTCAAATTTCTCGTTTCCGAGAGAAAATTTCTTCGTTAAATTTTTGAGCTCGGTTTGGATTTTAACAAGATCATCTTTTAAAATATTTTCATTCTCAATATATTTTGAATGATCGATTTCAACAAATTTTCCCTTCTCAAGAATTTTGAAATTTTCATTTTCCAAAGATTTATATTTAGATTTGAGGGATTTAATCTCATTTAAAGTATTTTGATAATTGGTATGTAATGACTCGAATGCTTCAAAAAGTTCGTCGTAAGAATTACTTACTTGGCTTTCGACGTCACTATCGTCGAATGAACTTCGGGCCATAAATGCAAGGTTATTTTGATTGATGAAGTCTTCATGAGGATCTTCGTCACTCCATGTTGCAACTAAAAACTCTTTGGGTTTTACCCGAAAATTCTCAGCAAAGTGGCCTGGATTTAAGGCACAATAAAGAAGTTGAGTTGCCTTACAATTGTAGTGGTCATTTTTCTAATCGGAATCGTCATATTCTTCGAAAGTTTTGAGCGTCTTGTTGGAATTCGTCGGAATTTTCCTTACAAGACAAATAACCTTCCAAAGCTCGATGTCATATGCTCGGATGAATATTGACATCTTATTCTTCCACGTTATAAAGTTCGAGCCATCAAAAAATGGTGGTCGGTTGAGAGCAAGGCCTTCGACTGGAGCAAGTTGAAAGACCATTTGGATCGACTCCTCAGATGTTAAGCCGTGTATTGGAGGTACTGCTCCGATACCAATTTTTGGAGCAAGATCGGAATATGCGCCGTGTTGCGGAAGCGTAAAATAAATGTGCGGAAATTAAATGGCACAAGGATTTATAGAGGTTCGGCCAAATGTGCCTACATCTTCTCTCAGTGTATCTTTTTCAATGGGTTAAATATCAAAACCTCTGCACCTCTCTTCTATCGGTCGAGGGACTACCGTTACAATCTCGTCTTCTATCGGTCCGAGTAAAACCGTTCTCTTACTTGTCTTTTTGTCGGTCCAAGTTAAACCGTTTTACTTTTGTATTGGACAAGGAATCAACCACTCTAGCTTTCTATCGGTACTAGATAAACCTCATGAAGATATCGATTGCGATTTTAATCATGTCGGATCCTTGATCCTAATAACACTGAATCCAATCGTATCTTTTCTTTTTCTCACTCGTGTATGATTTTGTGTATAACACTCAATCACTCTAATTTAAGCTCAAGAGCAACAACTATAATGTTTACAATGATATCTCAAGTGTATATGAATTTCTCAATGTTGTTGTGTGGATTGATACCAACTCATTTGGTATTTATAGCCTTCTTCCACAAACTAGCCGTTACTGCCAGTTGATATTTAGCGTGCGCTAGGCTGACTTCCTTTACGTGCGCTATCACGTATATTTGCCTTAACGTTCGTTATGTACTGCATGTTACATACGTTAGCATCTTCCAGTTTTAGTCCAGTGGCTTCTGTCCTTCACAGTTAGCGTGCGCTAACACTTTCTTGTAGCGTGCGCTAATCATGCATCATTGCATGCGTCATATATCCGTCTATACTTTTTGACTTGCATCAGATTCTTCCCAACGGATTAATTGACTTGATTCAAACTAATATTTAGCGTGCGCTAAATATTATATCTTGCGTGTGCTAAGCTTACTTCACTGCATACGTCATTCTGTGTTTGAATCTCTTCACAACGGTAATATGGATTCGATAGCGTGCATTAATCTTGCATATGTAGCGTGCGCTATCCTCATCAGGTGACTTCACTTCAGGTAACTTCGAACTCGGATTATCTACAGAGATGTCCCGTTAGCGTGCGCTAACCTTCAGTTCTTGCGTGTGCTAAACATGTATTTTATTCAGCCTTTTGCGTCTTCGTCTGCTTCGATATTTGCTTCGCCTCTTTGTTGTTTTGTTTTGTTTAGAAACTTAATCATCAAAACACTATTTATGAATATGTGGAATAAATATTCCAACAGGGCGAATCTAAGAAATTCGACAATAACTGTCGAATCTGTGGTAAACCAGGCCACTTTGCGAAGAATTGTCGAGCAAATCAAAAGAAGAAAGTTCTAACTGCCACATGGAGTGACGAAGACGAGGATGAAGCTTACATAAATCAAAATAATCTCGCACTCATGGCAAGAAGTTCATTCGACAATAGCGACGTCGAAATCCAGTTTAGTACATCATCTCAAGACGAGTTATTTGAAGCATTTGAATTATTGCATACCGATTTTCAAAATGCTTTATCCGAAATTAAATCCCTCGAATCTAAAAAGAAATTATTGGAAATTGAAATTCCCAAAATTCTTGAAAAAGGGAAAATTGTCGAGATCGATCATTCAAAATGCCTTGAAAATGAAAATATTTTAAAGAATGATCTTTTAAAAGTTCAAGACGAAATTAAAGTTCTGACAAAGAAATTTTCATGCGGTAATGATAAATTTGAACAAATGCTATCGGTTCAAAAATTAACTTTGAATAAATAGGGATTAGGATTCAAACCACATACTAAAAATGAATCCTTAAATTTAAAATACCCCGTTGCGACAAATATTTAAAAATTGGGCATCATATTTCAAATTCTAAAAGCGCACGACGGACGATTAAAATTAAAAAGATTTAGATTCCTAAAGGAACCACTATTCCGAACATCGTCTATATAAATGAAAAAGACCAACTCTCGATTGGATCCCCAAATTAATTTTCATCAATTAGTATTTTACTCAGGGGGAGTATTATATTTTTTTCAAAAAGGGGGAGATTTTTGTCAGGGGGAGATTACTCTTTTATGCATATTTATCATGATGTTATTATAACTTATATACACTTTTTTATGATAACAAAAAGGGGGAGAAAACAGTTGAATAGGATAAAAAGAAGAATGATATAAGGAGGAGAAAAATCGAAAAGAATAAACGAAGAAGTTAAAAAATAAAAAGAAGAAGTCGAAAAGGAGAAAAAAAAGGGAGAACTAACGAAACGATCAAAGCCGAAAACTTTGATTCGTACAATTATATATATATATATATATATATGTGTGTGTGTGTGTGTGTGTATGTGTGTGTGTGTAACATATATATTTTTATCTAATTCCAGGTGTTGTTTTGTAATCATCAAAAAGGGGGAGATTATTGGAATATTTTATTCAAATATTCATTAATCAATTTTTGATGATTAGTTGTTAAACAAAGCAAAACAACAAAGACAATTAAGCTGGGCAAAGTCACCTGATCAGACGGGTCAGTAAGATGTTACCTGATCAGATCAGAGAGGAAAGCTACCTGATCAGACGAGAGGAATGCTACCTGATCATAAATTCACCTGATAGAGCATAACGTACGTAACGCAGAGGAGATAACGTACGCTCCCTGATCAGACGAGTTAGGAAAGTTGACTGCAGATAACAAGCTTAACGCACGTTATGTGCATTGCATAGCGCACGCTATCGAAAGCAATATAACGTACGTAACACAGACAAGTTAAAGTACGTAATGAGTTGTTTCAGAATTCAAGCAAGATGAACATTGGGAAAAGTCTGGGTCAAAGTCAAAGAATCAAACGGTCAGTTTGACAAAAGCATGCAATGGATATATGGTTAATGTACGCTACAGCGTATAGTTAACATACGCTAAAGAGACTGGTTAACGTACGCAATGAAAAGTGACAACGTACGTAAAGGAAGAAACGAAAGCCACTGGACTGGAACTGGAAGTCGATAACGTACACTACAGGACATCTATAACATACGTAACGAGCTTAACGTACATTACACATAAAGGCTAGCCCACGCTAAATAGTTAAAAGGAGTTAATGGCTAGTTGGAGGAAAATGGCTATAAATACCAAACCTCATTGTATTAATCCATACAACAACCTTGAGCAAATTATCCATACTTGAGATATCATTGTATTCATCCTAGTTGTTGTAATTGAGCTTATTTGATAAGTGATTGAGTGTTATACACGAAATCATACAAGAGAGGAAAGAGAAAGGATATGATTGGATTCGGTGTTATTAGGATCAAGGATCCGGCATTGTTAGAATCACAATCTATATCCTAGTGAGGTTTGTCTAGTACCCATAGAAAGCTAGATTGGTTGATTCCTTGTCCAATATAAAAGGAAAATGGTTTAAATTGGACCGACAAAAATACAAGTGATTGAACGGTTTACTCGGACCGATAGAAGATGAGTTTGTAACGTTTATCCCTCGACCGATAGAAGAGAGGTGCAGAGGTTTATCTTTACCCTATAGAAAAAGAGAACGAAGGGAGGACGTAGGCACATTGGGCCGAACCTCTATAAATCCTCTGTCGATTTATTTTCCGCACCTTTATTTAAATCACTTCCGCAATGCGTAATATTTTTGTAACTATATCTCCAAACGGCGATACCGACCAATCTTGTTCCAACAAGAGCAAGTGAGGACCGAGGCTGATAAGATTCGCTACTTTAATATGCGCATGAAGCCGCATATCAGACAAAGCATGGCACCACTCATGTGTGCCACATTGAAGGAGTATGAGGATCATGCTCTAGCGATTGAGATGGCAGTTCCGGAATCAGAGTTGGGTTCCGAGGCAAAGAAACAGAAGACTACTGGCAGTTTCTCAGCCAGTAAGGGTGGTCTATTTTCGAAGTCTCAGTATACTCCTGTATCTGGGAAGAGACCGTTTCATCAGGCTGGAGGGTCTCAGAGTAACCGTTCAGTCCAGTCCACTGCACCTGGTGGCAAAGTTTATCTTAACTGCAATCAGTACGAGCATTTGGTGAAGGATTGTACACTTGCATTAGTTAATTGCTTTATTTACGGGCAGACCGGGTATCAGGCAGTACATTGCGAGAAGGCTACCAGGGCCGCCAGAGCACCGACTACCACTGCAGTTCATAAGGAGTATAGTGTTCATCAGGGACTCCAGTCACTCGGGTTCCTCAGAGTTCAGGCCGTGGTAGGGGTCGGGGTCAGCCAAATCGCCGTGCGGTATCGAGTTCGGGCTCACTACACCCCATATATCAGATGAGATGTACGGAGAAGATAGACACTCCGGTGGCATCAGGTACCACTCAGATCCTTTCTCATCCAGTTTTGGTGCTTTTTGATTCGGTTGCTACTCACTCTTTTATTGCTTCGGATTGTATATGACGTATCGGTATTGACTGCTTGTTTTAGTGTGAACCGTTCGTAGTGGGTATGCCTAGTGGGAATTGTATGGTTGGGAACCGGGAAGTTAGAGATTTCCCAGTGAGGATCGGGAGCCGGGATTGGCCCTCGAACCTCATTGTTGTAGACCTTAAGGGTGAGGATTTGATCCTCAGGGACGATTGGTTGGATCGTCATGGTTCTATCATGAACTATCGGACTCGTACTATCTCGATAGTGGACGAGGATGGCACAGAGCATACGCTTGTCAGTTATAAGCCGGGTAGATCAGGGAATGTGATCAGTGACCTGAAGGCGATGAAACTTTTAAACTAGGGTTGTGTAGGTTATTGGTGTTACGCTCTGAAGGCGGAAGATGTTGTAGTTGACATGTCATCGATTCCAGTTGTTAGTGAATATCCTGACGTATTTCCGAATGACTTGTCGGGATTTCCACCGCAGCGGGAGTTTGAGTTTCCTATTGATCTAGAGCCGAATGCGGCTCCTGTTTCGCGAGCACCGTACCGTATGGCACCATCGGAGATGTTGAAGTTAAAGAAACAGTTGGGGGAATTGCTAGATAAAGGGTATATTCGACCGAGCGCATCACCTTGGGGTGTGCCTGTGATTTTTGTTAAGAAGAAGGATGGATTGCTTCGTTTATGTATCGACTACCGAGAATTGAACAAGTTGACCATCAAGAACAAATACCCTTGACCCCGGATTGACGACTTGTTTGATCAGCTGCAGGGAGCGACAGTCTTCTCGAAAATTGATTTGCGATCGGTTTATTATGAGTTAAGGATTCGGGATAGCGACATACCGAAAGCTGCCTTTCGGATGAGATATGGCCATTACGAGTTTGTGGTTATTTTTCGGGCTAACCAATGCCCCAGCAGTGTTCATGCAGTTGATTAACAAAGTTTTTATCGAGTATCTTGACAAATTTGTGGTCATCTTTATCGATGACATTCTTATCTATTCCCGGAGTCAGGAGGAGCACACATTACATCTCCGGATTGTGTTAGACACCTTCAGAGCTGAGCAGTTGTATGCGAAATTTTCTAAGTGTGAGTTTTGGCTCAAGAAAGTGACATTCCTCGGGCATGTGATTTCAGCAGAGGGAGTTCGTGTTGATCCGCAGAATATAGAGGTGGTGTTGGCATGGGAACTGCCTAAGACTGTGAAAGAAGTAAGGAGTTTTCTAGGACTTGCGGGCTATTATCGTAGGTTCGTAGAAGAATTTTCTAAGATCGCTCGACCACTCACGCAATTACTTCAGAAAACCCAGAAATTCAAGTGGGACGCGGACAAGCAGGATAGTTTTGAGGAGTTGAAGAGACGGTTGACTACCGCACCAGTTTTAGCTTTGCCTCAGGGGAATGAGGATTTTGTGGTGTATAGTGATGCTTCGGGCCTCGGACTTGGATGTGTTTTGATGCAGAGAGATAGAGTACTTGCTTACGCGTCTCGTTAGTTGAAACTTTATGAAGAAAATTACCCTACACATGATTTGGAGTTAGCTGCGGTCGTATTCGCTTTGGAAATTTGGAGGCATTATCTCTATGGTTCGTCATGTAAGATTTACACGGATCACAAGAGTCTGAAGTACATCTTTAGTCAGAAGGAGTTGAACATGAGGCAGCGTAGGTGGCTAGAATTAATTAAAGATTACAACCTCGAGATTCTTTATCATCCAAGCAAGGCCAATATAGTGGCAGATGCGTTGAGTCGTAAGCTGATGGCGCTGCAGATGGTAGAGGTACTCACGCCTCAAAGCAAGATCCAACGGGATTTGATATGTCAGAATATCGAAGTTTGGGTTCAGAGGATTCAGGGTCAATTATGTACATTGGAAATCACTTCGTCTTTGATAGATGATATCAAGGCGAAGCAGTACGATGACCCATTTTTAGTCCAGTTGAGGGAGGACATGAAGAAAGGGAAATCTCCTGGGTTTGTGGTTCAGGATGAAGGAATTTTGAGGTTTAGAGACAGATTGTGTGTGCCTAGTAATGTCGAGTTGAGACATAAAATCTTGAAAGAAGCTCATACTACGCCTTATTCCATACATCCTGGTACAAGCAAAATGTACAAGGATGTAAGGAGTAACTACTGGTGGAGTAACATGAAGATGGACGTTATCGAGTTGGTGTCGAAGTGTTTAACCTATCAGCAGGTTAAGATCGAGCATCAGCGACCCACGAGATTATTGCAGCCACTTTCTATTCCAGAATGGAAGTGGGAGGATATTTCTATGGATTTTATTACCAGTATGCCAAGGACCCGGACTGGGATGAACATGATTTGGGTTATTGTCGATCGAATAACCAAATCTACTCATTTTCTGGGTATTAAGGATACTTGGGGACCAGAGAGACTAGCACGAGTGTTTATTGCAAAAACCGTGAGGTTGCATGGGACTCCTAAGAGTATTGTTTCAGATCGAGATGGCCGATTTGTATCACATTTTTGTGAGACTATTCTTCGAGCTTTGGGAACAGAATTGAGACTCAGTACATCCCACCATCCTCAAACTGACGGGCAGTCGGAACGAACGATTCAGACACTTGAGGATATGTTGAAAGCATGTGCCTTAGACTGGAAAGATGATTGGGAAGCGCACTTGCCGTTGATCGAGTTCACGTACAACAACAGTTGGCACACATCGATCAAAATGACACCAATTGAGGCATTGTACGGAAGAAGGTGCAGATCGCCGTTGTGTTGGGATAATACATCCGAATTGATTGGCACCGAACCAGATCTAGTCGTTGAGACGAGAGAGAAGATCGCCTTGATTCGTGGTAGGTTGTTAACGGCCCAGAGTCGACATAAGTCCTATGCCGATACGCGTCGTCGGCCATTAGAATTTGAGACTGGAGATCATGTTTTGCTGGAGGTGTCGCCGACTCGGGGAGTTTCCCGCTTCGGCGAGAAGGGCAAATTTAGTCCGAGATATATTGGACCATTCGAGATTTTAGAGTGGGTTGGAGATCTTGCATATCGGTTAGAGTTGCCACCATCCTTGAGTCACGTGCATAACGTGTTTCATGTTTCCCAGCTTAGGAAGTATATACCATACCCTAGCCATATTATCGATTTTGGAGAGATTGAGTTAGGTCCCAACATTACCTTTGAAGAGAGACCGACTCAGATTTTGGAGCATCGGGTGAAACAACTTAGGCACAAAACCATTCCCTTGGTTAAAGTGCAATTGTTGAGACACGAATCAGAGGAAGCCACGTGGTAGACGGAAGAAAATATGAAGTCGAGATACACTGAGTTATTCGCTTTGTAAGTTTCGGGACGAAACTTATTTTTATGGGGAGAGAATGTAATATCCGCACTTTCTATTTTTAGTAGTTTCTATTTTTAGTACTTTTTAATTTCATACTACTCGCTTGTATGTATTTTGATATTATGAAATTCTTTTGTTCTGCGTTCATGACCATCCAAATGAGTTTCGGAGTTGTTTTTACGAGATTTCGATTATTGTGTAACTTTACTGCGCTTAGACTTGATTCTCGTAAATCTTGCCCTAAACCGACATTTCATTACTTCTATGAGTTCCCTTAATACTTCTGGATTCATTACAACCTTATGAGATTTTAGTTGGCCTCGAATTATGATTCTCGAGAGTTTGGGCAGTCTTGTAAATTATCATAGTTTTAGGTATCACTTTTAGAACTATCGCTCATTTCAATGAATGGTTGGAATCGTCCGTCCGGATAGGGAGATTGTGCTTGCATGTTGTTGTTTTCTTGTTATGTCTCGCTATTCGCTGGTAACTATCGAGTTTCATGCCTTCCGAGTCGGGTGCAGTCTGGCTGAGTTTCACGCTAGCGTGATATTTATAGCGCGCGCTATGAGGGTATATCTAGCGCACGCTAGACTTATATAATTGCGTACGCTAATGCATCTGGGCAGAGTAATCTAGGACTGGACAAAAGGTTCAGTATTTCTGAACTGAACCAGGTAGCGTACGCTAACTAGCTATTAACGTACGCTAATTACTAACGTTAGTGCAGGCTAAGCTGGTAGCAGCATACGCTAACGGGAGGACAGAAGTCTCTGACTGCTTTCTGCACTAGTATTCTGCACACCGTTAGCGCACGCTAAGCGTTGTGTAGCGCCCGCTAAGTCTGTCTAGTATAAATAGGACAGCAGTAGTTAATTCGTCATTTTTCCATCCTTTTCCCATTTGTTTGGCGACCCGCGGCGAATTCAGGCTAGAAAGGTCGATCTCAGCCAGATATAATCATCTATTGCTATCTTTGGGTTTCTTGTGTGGATTTATCATCACCAAATCGTATTCCACCGTCTGAATCAAGGTATTCTTCATAGAACCCTAGTTTTTGGGATTTTGGGGATTTTAGGGTGATTTCATATCTCTGAACTGAATTGGATTTGATTGTTGTTAGATTTCAACAGTATGATCGCAATCCATAGTTTTCCTTGTGGTTTTATGGACTGAAGTTCTGTTATTCCATCGTTAATCAATTGCGACCCATTTTGCACTCGCAGCAAATCCTTCCAAAGTCGTAGAATCTAGGATAACCCTTTTGATTCCGTAGTGTTGTAGTTAATTGTATATCATTGTGTGCTAGGAGAGAACCCTTGGAGTGAGTTTGGATCGTAGCCTCTCCATTCACAGTTCCTTTGCGTCGTATTATTCAAGACAAGTACATATATTACATTCCGTTATGTGTGTTACGGTCTCGATACGAACAATGAATTGGGGTATTATGTGTGTGTGTTGTTGTTCTTTCACCCGGAGCGTTCAACGGGGCGTTTGGGGGTCGATACTAAGGGGTACGACCACGGGTTACCAAGTGTGGATGGTTGTGATATTGAAATGAGTTGATATACTGTTTGATGTCAATGTGATATTCCGGAATCTGAATTTCAAATGTTTTCCAAATGAATTGACTGTGTTGAATCGTTTCTGTATATAATGTAGTGTAATTGTGTGTACTTGCACTAGCTATTCCAAAGCTAACCCCTTAAATGGGAAAATGCGTCTTATGCATTTCAGGTACCGGACGAGCTGAGGAGCCGGCACGGGACACACATGCAAAGGATGGCCCAGCATGATGATGAGGCTCGAGTCGGTGTCATTTCTTTTTACTATATTTATTCAGTTATTGATTAATGATGTCATTGAAGTCCCCTGCATGGGCAATTGAATGCATGTCACTCTATGTTTCGTTGGTGTTGAAATAAACTGTTTTGGCCGAGGCCGCGGGCCTACTTATTATTATTAAGGTGTCTTATGGAATTTATTTTGTGGATTATGTGTCATGTGTTAGCCTGGTAGACCTTGTGAAGGGTCTAAGGCATGTAATATCCCTTATAATATTTGGGGTGTTACAGGTGGCTTGCCATTGTGTGCAGCCATCGTGTCCGGAAGAACTTGTCGGAAAAAAATTCCAGCAGTAAAATATTGATGCATACTTTCTTTGTGAACTCAGAAGCACGACAAATGAAGTCCTGTTTGAATGTCAACTTTTCATTTCTTGTGATTTTTATAAGATTTTTGAGAGACCCTTTGTTAAAAATGGTTGTGATGTAAATGTTGTAGTTAAATTTTGGTTGTTGGACATTAATATCGATCGATTTTGAGCAGATGAGGAAAATAAAAAAGAAAAAAAAAAGAAAAATAGTTTAAATTAAATAAAATACAAAAAAGACAGAGAAAGTCAATATTACAATTTTTGGGAGGATATTTTAGTCTTTTTAATTAAAATGGTACTAAAAACTTATACTCTTATGAATGGGGATATAAAACTTGTCAATGTTATGATTTGGTATTAAAAAATTGATTCCCACTAAAATAAATTGGATTTTGGGATTCAAAATAGATAATTAGATAATAGATGTATATAAAAGGTATTGGGATTTGAGATAGATAATTATATATATATATATATAGGAGATGGATCATATAAGAATGATCTTTATCCTAAGAATACGAATAGATGCACTAGACAGTGTAATATGATGCACCAGTTAATGTAACAGGATGCACCATACGTTATTATGATTTAAATATTAGATGCACTAGACAGTGTAACGGGATGCACCATTCAGTGAATTGAGATGCACCAACATACTTATGTTGATAGTTTTTACTTTTTTCATAACTTTTATGCTCGGGTTGCGGCGACTAACAATAGTGATGGTGGTGGTAATAAGAGGAAAGACGAAAAAGTAAAAGCTATCGACATAAATATATTGGTGCTTTTTTGTGCATTGTTTGGTGCATGCTGTTATACTATTTGGTACATCTATTCGTATTTTTAGGATAAGAATTATTTGTACCAGAACCGCTATATATTATAAAAAAATATTGGAGTTTGAGATACAAGACTAGTTATATAAATATCAGTTTTCGGGTTAACAAAATATCACCAAAACGAACAATGTAACTAGAAGAGAACATAGAGTGTGACTGCGCAAGTGTGTTACATATTATGAGCGCATCTCAAACCTTACTGTAACATGGACCTTAACTCCAAAATGCAATAAATAGCTTGTTTCGACACGTAACATATTGTGAAATTAAAATGAAATTAAATGCAGTAAATAGCTTGCATCATTTTGGAGTTTCAAATTGCAGCAACACTGTTGCACCGTTGCATCAGTATTCACTTTTAACTTTTAATATGTTTTGATGGTCCCGAAATAGCTGGTTTGGTGTAGAGAGGCACTGCAAGAAAAATGCAATTCAGACAATAATCGGCCGAAAAAGTATTGGTTGAAATTAACAGAAAACGGTTTATTTTCATCCTCAAAAAAGTATTGTGTAATCCAATTACATTACAACGGTTAAAAACCATCGTCTAGAAATACCAATCAGACAAGACTTTTTGTTGGTGGTGGTGTGCAAACTTGGAGGATTAGACAACTGTTTTAAAAATATATTGTGGGAATTAGCTTAAGACAATGCCACGTTAAACCGTTGTTGAAATAAGACAAGCGTTTTTAACTATTTCTAAAAGTATTGTCTGATTAAACTTGAGACAATGTCGCAAAAAAAAAAACGTTGTTGCAATGAGACAAGTGTTTTATACATATTTTTGTTTAAGTTTGTTTCAAACAACGATTCTTCTATAGTGTTATATGACTGCATGCTAACATACAAGTGTTTTAGCTGTATTGTATGTTGATTTTCCAGACAAGCGTTATATTGTTAAAACCGTTGTCTAATTTACTGTACTTTAAAAAAAAATAAACATAAAGAAATCAAACCTGCCAGCAAAACGGCATCATGTAACCAGCAAACCAATTACCAACGTACATAAACTTAATAGAAAGAAAGCAAACCAGAATCACAGTTACAAATTCAAAGTCCAGAAATTAAATTACATCAAGAAAGTTCTATTAGTTCATCTACATCTCGCATGTAACTAGCCACATCCTCCTCAAGTAAATCAACATCCGATAAATTTGGCATAAAACAGTTATTCTCAAGTTCCACTTCTATAGATCCCTCATTTTCATCCTCATTGTCTTCATAGTACTTTTTCTCGGGTAATTTTAACACAACGGACCATAACTTATCAAGAGGATCGTCGATGTAACAAACTTGCTTAACATGTTTTGCTAACACAAATCGATAATTCGAAAACCCCAACCTATTCAAATTAACCAATGTATATCCTAAGTCATCGACCTTAATCCCTTTATTCATATCTACCCACTTACAATGAAAAATAGGGATTCTAAAGTTGCTATAGTCCAACTCCCATATACTTGTTATGACTCCGTAAAATGTGTGTGACGTATGCTCGATATTTTGATCCTTACCCTGCACAACCATTGTCTCGGCTTGTACACACACACCACTGCATTGAACTTGACATGAATCATCACGATCCTTGGTACTGCAGATAACACCATCCATTTTGTAGCCGCTGAATGTAGGAACATCCTTGTTGGGGCCATCTGCAATCCATCTTATCTCCTGCAGTGCCTCTTTCTCATGAAACAAATCTGAGGCAATCTGCCAAAAAACATATAAGTTGTAAAATGATTCATGTGAGCTACGCAGTTGTAAAAAAAATGTACAGGAACTATTATGAAACATAGCAGTTGTTCCATTTTTCAGTGGCTAAGGAGGAGCAACATAGCATATGGCATCGATGACCTCAATAAGATAAGGATTGACTGGGCGAAGCACTTCATGAAGAATCATGCTCATTAAACTTTGTCATATAAATGGGTATTTTTGGTTGTTGGAATTTACTGAATATTACATTGGTTGGATAGTTGTTGTTAATGTTATGGTGAATTGGTTGATATTAGTTGGTAATGAAACGATGAATTGGTTTGGATTGTTTTGTCTATTCTTGTAATGGTTGTTGATGGCATAGTATAGCCTAGTTTTATTTGTATATATAAAACCATTGTGTAGTGTGCTTTTACACAATACCCAAGCTTCACATGTTGGGATTCGGTGCCTAAAACGAAGGCCCAGCGGAAGCGGTAAAATGAAAATTAATTCGATCCGAATCCCTACGAGGATTGATCGAGCTACGTATATACGAATATAATACGAAACACAAGAGATACGAGAAAACATACCCTTGTAGTCCGTTGATTAAATGGTATCATTCTCTTGAGCTATTCCCCGAGCTTTGCTTGATCTCTACGAATCCAATCCACTCCAAGCTCTTGGATGATCCAATGTCGAAAGGACTGCGTCTCTACTTACCACGCGCCGGAGAAACAAACGGAATGACGATCACCCGAGGTTACGGCTAGAATCAAGTGATGGAAGCTTTCGATTGTGATTATAACACTTTAAATGTATAGCTCACTATCTCTCTTTTATTTCTCAATTTTTCTCCAAGAATGATCAAGAACTTGTGATGAAGATGAAGAAGACTTGTAGAAGTTTTTCTCTCTCTCTCTACACTCTATCTCATAGGTGAAAATGCCCAAAGTTGTGTGTGTGGAGTCAAGTCTTCATCATACTTTATACACCTACAACAACCCATCTCACAAGAGATTCCCAACAAAGTCATTGTTATCTATTATCGAATGGAAACAAGGACTAAGTGGGAGGTAGGTGGAAAGGGGGGCGGCCATCTAGAAGGAGTCGTACGAGTTCGGTCCGTTTCGGACTCCCGAGAGTCCAAACAGATAAACTCTAATTCCGTTCCGATGTATTTATATCAATTAATTAATCAAATTAATTAATCATATCAAACACATAATAACATAATTAAGGGGTTGTTTGGTAGAGAGAAATGGGAGGAGAGAAATGGAAATGGAAATGGATTCTCTTGTTTGGTAGGTAAGGGAAATGGAAATGGAAATGGATTTGAATTCCCGAGAATTGATCCCTTTGTATTTTTCAGAGAATTGATTTCTCTGTTTTTTTCAAAGAATTGATTTCTCTGTAAGGGCCACCACCACCGCCACCACCACCGACCACCACCGCCGCCGCCACCACCGACCACCGCCACCACCACCACCACCGACCACCACCACCGCCACCGCCACCACCACCACCGACCACCGCTGCCACCACCACCACCGATCAGCACCGCCGCCGCCACCACCATCGCCACCACCACCGCCACCGTCGCCACCATCGACCACTGCCACCGACCAAGAGAAATGATTCTCTGTTGCATTTCTCTGCTGAATTCTCTGTGCTACCAAACAGGATAGTCAATTCCTATTCTCCTGACCAATTCTCTTTCTCTGCAATCATTTCTCTGGAATCATTTCTCTGTAATTCCATTCTCTGTACCAAACGCACCCTAATTTCTCCAAGAAATAATTATATTCATGAATTAAATTAATCACCCAATAATTTATTTAATTCATTAGGCCGTAAATCAATTTATCTGATAAATCGATTTAGACATCTAATGTCCCAAATTAGATATCTAATATCTAATATTCATAATGAGAGAATAAGCTCGATTCATTCCTTCGGCAATACTATTGCACGACTCAGTAGGTCCGTCTCAGTCAGCAATGGGAGGAACCAAAGAGTAGTAGCACCACCTAGCCAGCCTGACGGCCTACACTGTACCCTAACTGAGAACGAATGAAGGGATCATTCAAGAACCATTCTATCGTGAATACCAGTATACGTATAAACCCTTCTTTCAAATGTCCCGATCAAGTTATAGGGTCACGGTCAGTCAAACCCTATCTGTACTTGACGCTATGCATGCGTTAATGCAAATCGAGATCATCAAGCTCTCACGTATCCAATACAACTAGATCCAATGCTTTGGCCAAAGACATATGATCTCATCTGCTAACAACTGCATATGACATATAACCCGCTCACTAACGGGAGAAAGAATTCTATCTTGGTATTCAGTAGGACCTGCTACTTACCCATCAAGATGCATGTCGAGGTTGACCCCTGCCTTACGGTTTACAGGGTCGAACTACTCTAATGAAAATCTTCACATCAGAAGCACATCCCTACTAAATCCTCAAGTCGAAGGTTCACGAATACCTGTCACAACCTTTCGATTCTGTCATTGACTGTCCCAGAGTGAAATCCGTGTGACGAATCGAGGGTGAGTCGGTTCGAGTATACTAATACAATTAGCATACCTATAACGTGTGCTCCCACTAACCATTAGTGTTCGACAGGCACTCTCCATGTCAAAGAAGACATCATACAAGTCTTCACATAAACTTAACGCCCAGTCAAGTTTCATCGACTTGCGAACGATTAAGTATTTGAGCTATAAACCTTTCCAGTGCTGACCCCCTTATCCAATAAGGAGTGGAACGTTTTGCTCTCAAATCTACGAACTAGTTTCTATATGTATATTTTCGAGTCAAGAATGCCAGTAACTACCAGTAAATAAAGAAGCATCCATTGCCTTATATTAATGATTTACATAATAACAAGTACAATGCCCTCACTCAACATCCTCTGCATGGCATTCGAGGGCATACTCCTAACAATCTTCCACTTGCACTCAATGCCACACACTATGGTATCTAATACCCATGTTCTCCAGATTACGCTCCAAGCTAATCTGAGAATGTGGCTTGGTCAGTGGATCAGCGACGTAGTCGGCTGACTCTACTCTATGTACCACAATGTATCTCTTTGCGAACAAATTCTCTTACGAGATGATACTCTCTCTCAATATGTTTGGTACTATTGTGAAACCTCGGCTCCAAGGCATGTGCTACCGCTCTGGCAGCACAGCACAAGGTGTCACGTGAAGTTTACCCAGTAACTTCTAAATCCTTCCTTTGGAGGCCTCCGAGGCCGTTTTATACTCAGCCTAATAGGTGGAATTAGCAGTCGTGATATACTTGGCACTATGCCAAGATACTGCACCTCCATTAAAAGTAAATGTAGCCAGAAGTAGACATAGAATCGTCTTTCACTCCTTGGAAGTCCAATACAGTGAATGTCATTACATTCAGTTCTCCACCGCCATATTTAAGAACCAGGTCTCTAGTCCTTCTAAAGTGCTTGAGAACGTTCTTTTATGGCAGTCTAATGTTCCCTAACTGGGTTAGCCCGAAACCTACTTACCACGCTCCCAGCATGCGCAATGGCAGGTCTCGTACACAATAAAGTATATATAAGGCTACCCAAATTCCGAAGCATATGGTATATTTCTCATTTCCTTTCATTGTTCTTCACTATGAGGACACATCTTCAAGGTGAGTTTTATTCCACGTCGCATCAATATGAACCCTCTTTTAGAATAATCTATCTTAAATCGCTTTAAGATTTTATCTATATAGAGGCTTGGGAAAAAACTTATCATTCTCTTCGATCTATCCCAGTAGAGTAGAATCCCAAGAATATAGGTTTCTTCTCCCAAGTCTTTCATGGAGAAATTACTCGAAAGACAAGCTTTCACAGAACTGAGCATTTCCACATCATTTCCTATTAGTAGCATGTCATCTACATATAGTACTAAAAATGCGATCTAGCTCCCACTAACCCTCTTGTATACACAAGGTTCCTCTTCATTTTGCACGAAGTCAAACTCTTTGACTACCTCGTCAAAACAAAAATCCCAACTACATGAAGACTGCTACAGTCCATTTCATGGAGTCCACATCCACCATTTCTAGGTCATTGGTCGTGGGTCGGTCTCTTATTTATCACCTGAAACCTTGTGGAAACCCAGTTCCTCCATGTGCATAAAACTATATCTCTTAGGTAATTGAGACACCCTACTAGAGCTACGAGGTGGTTGTACTTGTGTTACAGAAGGTTCGGTTCCAATTTCTTACACAGGTGTCTCCTGAGGGGTTTCATTGTATTCTTCCAAAGAAATATTTCTACTTGCTCCGCCTTCCTGAATAAACTCATCTTCCAGGAAGTGTGCATGCAAAGCAATAACAATCTTTCGATCTTTAGGCATGTAGAATAGATAACCCATCGCCTCATATGGGAATCCAAGGAAACATCTCCTCACGGACCTCGCTTCCATTTTGTCCACCTTAGTCTTCTTGACATAGGCGGGACATCCTCAAATCCTAATTTGATTAAGACTTGGTTTCCTGCCCTCCCACATCTCATGTGGAGTTTTAGGAATGGATTTGGAAGGACATCTGTTCAAGATATAGCCAGCAGTCACGAGTGTATACCCCACAGGTAAAGTGGTAAGTCAGTATAGCCTAGCATGGAACGGACCATGTCCAACAAGGTCTGGTTCCTTCTTTCTGACATACTATTTAAATGAGGAGTGCCTGGAGGTGTTAGTTCTGATACTATTCCATGTTCCTTCAGAAACTTGTCAAACTACGTACTCATATTCTCGCACCTTGGTCTGACCGAAGTGCTTTGTTATGATTTCTACTTTGTTTCTCGACTAGCGCCTTAAATTCCTGGAATTTCTAAAAGGCCTCGGATTTATGTTTCATTAAGTATACATAACCATACCTAGTATGATCATCTGTAAATGTAATGAAGTACTGATATCCGTCACGTGCTGCTTCCAAATCACCACATACGTCGGTATGAATTAATCCCAGTTTATCAGCGGCTCTTTAAGAAGTCCCTATGAAGGGGGACTTAGTCATTTTGCCTTTAAGACAAGATTCACAAGTAGGAAAGGGATCTGATCCCAATGGACCCATAAGTCCATCTTTTTCCATCTTGTAAACCTTGGTCTGACCAACATGACCAAGTCTAAGATGCCATTTCAAAACTTGATTGGTTTCATCCCTACCACGTTTTCTAGTCATAGTATTCACAACTACTTTGTTGCTGAGATTTAGATGATACAATCCATTTAACAATGTAGCAGTACCCGTTAGTTTATTTCTGAAATAAATTTTGCAGGAACCATCACCAATGAAAAATGAAAAGCCTTTTCGGTCGATGACCGGAATGGATACAATGTTTCTGTGCCACTTGGGCAAAATAAGTACATCTTCTAAAGTTAAAACAAAGCCGGATTCTAAACCCAAAAGAAGTGATCCTATGTCGGTCGCCTGGACACTGTGCCCGCTTCCGACTGTGATCATAACTTCTCTAGCTCCCAGCTTCCTATTTTGTTCCAGATCCTGATTCACGGTACAAATATGAGAACTAGCACCAGAATCCAGTATCCAGGAAGTAGAAAATACAGTAGCAGAACAATTTGTTTCAAAACTAAAAGTTCTGTACCTGAAGTGCCATGAAGAATCGGACAGTCTCTAGCCCAGTGGCCCAGCTCATCGCACTTGAGACAAGCATCCTTCTTCTTCTTGTTCTTCGGAACTGTTGGGGCCTTGCCCTTGCCCTTGAAGTCCTTGACATGTGGTCCCGTTTGCTTCTTGGTCTTTTTCTTCTTGTTCTTAGACCTCTGAGGTCCAGAAGAAATCACAAGAGCAGACTCCTTCATCCGCGGAGTCTTCATCTGAGACTGAACGGTCACAAGTTTGTTCATTAACCCAGCTAAATTGCATGCAATCTCATTGCAGTTGAAGTTCATAACAAACTGTGAGAAGGAATCAGGGAGAGACTGTAGGATAAGGTCGGTTTGGAGAGAAGTATCCATTTCAAAATCAAGAGCCTCCAATCTCTCGATTATGGATATCATTTTTAGGATGTGTTCCCCAACCTTCTCACCTTCCTTCATCCTTGCACCGAACAGTTGCTTGGATATCTCATATCTAGCAGTTCTGCTGTGCGCACCATAAAGTTCGGTTAAGTGAGATAGAATCTGCCTAGCAGAAGTCATTTTCTCATGAGCTCTCTGAAGCTCATTTGACATAGAATCCATTATGTAAGCACGGACTTTTATGTCATCCTTAACCCGCTTTTCGTGGTTTTCAATCTCTTCCTAATTGGCTTTGGTCTGCACAAGAGCCGCCGGAATGTCCGTCTCCAAGACGTATCCCAGTGCCTCTATATTGAGGACAATCATCAGATTACGGAGCCAGTCCACAAAGTTAGGTCCAATCAAGGTGCTCTTCTCGAGTAGTATTGCGAGTGGATTCATTGTCATGTTGAGAGTTATGTCTGGATTAAGTACGACAGATTAATTAGTGACTCGTTTAATTATGATCTGAGTATAGAATTAAGGTCTTTTCTATTCTTGTTACCCAGCTCCCACTATTTTTTATCGGAATAACACACTCCCATGTGAAATTCGGAAGTATCATCGCTCTACTTCATAGTGGTGATCGAGTTCTTTATAAATTTTAATAGAGGGCAACCGAACAGGTTTCTAGTCTATTAATTTTTCATAGAGTGGCGTCCAACACCAACCCATCTAATGGATGATACGATCTTCTTTTTCCCCTTGTTCACTCCCCTCAACCTATATGATTTCTATGGTTCGTGAACAAGTTAAGTTTACACCATCGACACAAATCAGTTTCACAATTGAATCTTATCCGGCAACCTACCAGGTTTCTAGGGATAAAATTTGCTCCAACCGAAGGCATCCAATGCGCTCCCTATAATTTATCCATCCTCCCCGAACAACTACCCCGATAACTCGGAAGCATAGCACATCCGGCTTGGATTTCAATTTCCCGAAAGCTCGATGGAGGGAAGGAAAACCTTGAAACCTTATAAACTTAATAATTTGTCGTGGGAGAATTTTCGCGATTAATGTTACACTTTGCACATTAATTCATTTAAGCGCGTTTTTGGCATTTATAAAATATGAAACAACCATTCACAACCTAGTTGCTACCAACATGTGGTTCATGGACCGTTCCTAGAAAATAAAAACTCCGTAATCTAATTACAAGTCTTCATCTTGAATCTTCGTCTTCTCGAAACGAATCTTCCTCCGGTCTTCATAATTACATATAAATTTTACATTAAAAGTTGCATCCTAGATATAAATGTTTCTAGTAAAATAAATAGGCTCAAAACGGTCTTTACAACCCAATCGAATAAAACGAATGATTCAAAAACTAAGTCCATAAACCACATCCCCATTCAAAAGCATTCATCCAATAAATAATATATAAATGGAAAGCGTAGAGATACATTGATCCAATCAACAATACGAATCGATCCAATCGATTCACACAACCGGTAATCTGAAAAACGTTCAAATAATTCGGTCACCCACAAATATTCCAATTAATCAAATTTCCCTTGTAAAATAAAATACCATAAATCATTTTAATCATATTAAATCTAATTTAACATGCGGGAGATTAATTTTCAAGAATATACGAAAAAATCGAGTCGGGGCGAAGGTGGCCTGCCACGGCCGAGACACTGTCAGCAGCCTGCCGGCCAGACACGATCGGGTCATCCCGACAGTCTGCCGAGACTGGCCGGCTGGCATGGCCCGTGTCGCTTGACACGGTCGGGTCATCCCGGAAGCTTCCTGCCCGTTGTCCGAAAAGTCGTCCGATGATGATTCGGAGCTCGATTTTCGACCGGATATCCAATATCAATATTTTTCAACATTCATATATTCAATATAAATCATATTTCCAAGAAATTAAAGATTTATATTTAGACATAAACTTACGAAAAATACAACTATTGCGAAAGAAAAATATATACTACAATTACGATCGCAAGACCTACGCTCCGATACCAATACTAGGATTCGGCGCCTAAAACGAAGGCCCAGTGGAAGCGGTAAAAAGAAAATTAATTCGATCTGAATCCCTATCAGGATCGATCGAGCTACGTATATAGCGAATGTAATACGAAACACAAGAGATACGAGAAAACATACCCTTGTAGTCCATTAATTAAATGGTATCCTTCTATTGAGCTATTCCCCGTGCTTTGATTGATCTCTACGAATCCAATCCGCTCCAAGCTATTGGATGATCCAATGCCGAAAGGACTGCGTCTCTACTTGCCACGCGCCGGAGAAACGAATGGAGTGACGATCACCCGATTAACCTCTAAGGTTACGGCTAGAATTAAGTGATGGAAGCTTTCGATTGTGATTATAACACTGTAAGTGTATAACTCACTATCTCTCTTTTATTTCTCAATTTTTCTCCAAGAAAAATTAAGAACTTGTGATGAAGATGAAGAAGACTTGGAGAAGTTTTTCTCGCTCTCTCTACACTCTATCTCACTGGTGAAAATGCCCAAAGTTGTGTGTGTGGAGTTAAGTCTTCATCATACTTTATACACCTACAACAACCCATCTCACAAGAGATAAATGGAAACAAAGACTAAGTGGGAGGTAGGTGGAAAGTGGGGGCGGCCATCTAGAAGGAGTCGTACGAGTTCGGCCCGTTTCGGACTCCCGAGAGTCCAAACAGATAAACTCCAATTCTGTTCCGATGTATTTATATCAATTAATTAATTATATCAAACACATAATAACACAATTAATTTCTCCAAAAAATAATTATATTCATGAATTAAATTAATCACCCATTAATTTATTTAATTCATTAGGCCGTAAATCAATTTATCCAATAAATCGATTTAGACATCTAATGTCCCAAATTAGATATCCAATATCTAATATTCATAATGAGAGAATAAGCTCGATTCATTCCGTCGTCAATCCTATTGCGCGACTCGGTAGGTCGATCTCGCCAAGAATGGGAGGAACCAAAGAGTAGTAGCACCACCTAGCCATCCTGGCGGCCTACACTGTACCCCAACTGAGAACGAATGATGGGATCATTCAAGAACCATTCTGTCGTGAATACCAGTATACGTATAAATCCTTCTTTCAAATGTCCTGATCACTACAAGAAACTGTTCTATCAGCGACATCACAATGTAGTTGATGGGTATCAGCAACCGCCTACGGTAGCTAATGCCAGTAGCAGAAAAACTTGTCGCTAAAAAGCACTTCTGCGACGGCTATTGGCGACCGCTAACTTAGCGACAACTTTTAGCGACCGATGTGGTCGCTAATATGAGTCAGCCTTGGTATGACAGAGAATACGTGTCTGCGACTGCTCCAGCGACCGGTTTCTGTCGCTAAATGTTGCGACTATTTTTTGTTACTACTTGCTGTCGCTACCATTTGCGACTACGTTAGCTACTGGCAGCCGTCGCTATTGTTTGCGACCACTTCTAGCTACAAGTTTTTGTCGCTAAAAGTAGTACATCTTGCGACCACCAGTAGCTACCTATATCAAACGCTAATAGTCGCGACCAATATTAGCTACCGATTGCGCTCGCTAATACTTGCGACTTTAGCTACCAGAATTTCTGTCGCTAAAACTAGTGTTTCTTGCGACTATCGCTGATAGCATTTTCATAATTTACTGGATTATTTTGTAATATTTTATACCTATTTTCCTGTAATATTTTATACCTGTTTTCCCAAAACATTCACAACAATACAATATACTTTGGCATGACATATTCACTTATAAACTTTTGCTAAGTTAAATATTTTTACATCATCTAAAAAACCAAGAAGGCAACCATAGGTTCGAGTATCATCCAAGTACGAAAGTAAAGTACGAAATCATAAAAGCTAGCAAGTTCGAGTACAAAAGAAGCATAAATGTGACTAAGACACTCTACGTTGATCCGCGAAACCCGTCATCACGATCATAATGATGTGATCTCTGTAAGTAACAAAACAATAAAAAAAATATTACATATACATGGTATATATTTTGACTATGTATAACAAACTAACTCCGCCATTCAAGAACATAAAGAACATAAATTCAGGTAGCTTTACTAAATAAAATACCTCGTCGCCATGCTGCTGTTGTGATGCTGCTGCCGCTGCTACTGCACGAGCCAGATCCTCGGGATCCATAGCCCCCATATGGCCTCCCAATTCAAGAAGAAGCTCATGATTTTGGCATATAGCTCTCACACAATCAGCCGGAGTGTGAACAGATGGCTGGCTCGATGAGTGTGCAGAATGTTTGCTTCCTGAGGAGCCACTGATGGATGGGCGGCGTCGTTGTCCTTGACCTTTTACATAGTTCTTCTTGACAATAGACACCCTCTCCCACAACTCCTGATCGATATGTGGACGGTTGGTGCCCTCGGGATAATGCTCATCAAGTAAATGACGATAAGTATTTTGTCATCACATTAATGATTACATATTTAGAAATAAACTAGTAAAAATATAATATAAAGTATGCATTAATAACGTGATAATTATATTAGTCCAAGTTATTGCTGACCATTACTTGTTAGAAATATTTTTAAATAATGTTTGTATTTCTTACTTCTCCACAATAATAAAAATAGAGATATACATTAATGTAAAACATAAATTCAATTTCAATACCTAAAAAACAAAAAACATTAAAATTTATTACCTCTATATTGACAGCAGGCAGACCATCACGAGTTTCCACATACACATCCAACAAGTGGATAGGAGTACCTTGAGATTGAGACTCCTATACAAGATATATAACAAATATTACAAAGTAATAAACATGTGATATTCTAGAATTCATGATTGTAAACATATTACAACTATTCATACATACCTTGACAGTCAGATGCTGCAATTGGGAGATACTGTCGCCCTTGTAGGTACCTTTGGCCTTCCCGCCACCTCCAACTCTATTACTCGAAGCAATCTTGCGTTTCTTCACCCAACTTTCGTCTCTCCATTGGTTACACATCTCAGCCCATATTTCAGTGCTACACCACCAAGGGCTATACTCGTGCATGTGTTCCATTGCACGGCCTGGATGGTCAACTCCAGCATTGTGTAAGGCTTTCCCACGATCTTTTGCAAGGTTGTCTTTCGTGCGAGCAGCACACTTCTGCCAAAAAAGAGTAGATATCACCGGACCCTGCTCGTCCGCCCACCTATAACATTTCTGCAAATAAAGCTTACAAAGGTATATAAATACAAGTTTATTTACTAGATACAATAAAAATGACAACTGATTGTAAATGCCAACATATTTACAATAGATTATGTACCCGAAATTCAGCCCAAACTGCATCCCTGTGGGCGAGAGGTGTGCTAGCCCCTGTAATCGAGGGAGTAGGCTAATTCTGAAGACACAGCTGAGAGATGCACTTCACGATTTTGTTGTCTGCAAAATCACTACAATGTACAACAATAAGTTTCATGAATATTTCGTTTCTTTGTAAAATACCCTAAATTTTAAATATCCCAAAGTTCATGATTGTGAAAGAGTGTTGGTGCTTGTTATCCTCCGAGATAAGTAGTGAATATATTCTTGCCTGTTTTGCTATAAATTTAGTAGAAATTGGTGTGTGTTGCAGCCCGATTTTCACGCATTTGGCTGGAAGGACTTCTGTATGGAAGGCACTGTCTCTAGAAGTGCTACATGCAGCTTTTAATGAATATCAATGCAATTATATTCTATTTTATGATGCTGCTGTTGCTTCCTGTTGCATCTTGTTTCTGTTTTTATAATGGGATTTGGAAGCTACTTTATTGTTCTAATATAGCTAGTTCTGTTGGTTCTGTGTGTTTGGTGCTTACTTGTAATTTGGCCAATGCTGCTATAGATAAATGTGAGGGGTTGTTTACTGGAAAAAAATCCAGTATTACTTTTCGAATGAATCGACAGACATTGGATAAAATCGTTATGACGATCATGATCTGGATTGGTCAGCAAGCCACGAGCACAAATAAAAAATGACAAGAATAAGAAAACGAGAGGAATTTTTCGAGATCAGGCTGCATGTAGTAGTCTTCTTAGTTCGTATATATTTCTGTCTAATTTGTTGCTCCCTTTCAGTGTTAAAGAAACTGGATTATATTTAAAATGGAATCCAAAATGCATTGCAAGAGTAGATATGTACGTGTTATCTGGGGGTGGACGAATCTGAATGAAAGTTCGCTCGTCTGGATTTGAAGGGGTTCTTGGGACATGGTTGGGCCCCCTACCCATCCCACGTTTTTTCTGGGTCGTAGCTTTAGAAGCCATCTGCATAGATGTAACATAACTATATATAACATTGTCTTATTTGGCTTTTTTGAGCATCGATCTCCTTAATATGCATCAGGTATTGTCTAAATTCTTGTCTAAATTCTTCTGTTCCCAGAGCATATTCCAAACTCTGTTCCTAGAGTTCGCAAATATGCCTCATGCATCTAAAACATAAATGCAAGGAAAATGTATAAATCAAGTACTACAAAATGGATGACAATAAATGAACACTAATTAAAATGATTACTGAAAATGAGCAGAGGTACAACTAACAAAAGAGAGTAAACTGACAAAAATAAAAACGTTTAAAAGACATAGTTCGCTAAAATGTTCCATCAGCAAGTTTGACCATTTTATGAAAATGTTCAAAATAAAATTCTAAGTGCCAGTATCTGAGTCAGAATCATCTTGTATTGATTCATAACCATCATCTCCTTCAGACTCCGACTCGGAGTCAGTGTCAATCAATAACTATTCCTCTTGTATATCAATGTCATCTGCCACTAGTATTAACTCGGGATCTATTTCACGTGGTTCATCTCCACCATCTAATTGAATTACTTCATTATCGTTTAGATTTATTACAGCTGGTCTATGAAGCATCTCCTCTTGATAAAACTCCCCATTAACTACTTCTTCACATCTGTGTGCGGGAGTATGAATTATAGCTTGCCACTCTGACGACGGCCTATCCCTTCTTCTACCGGGAGTAGGAGTGTAGTATACCTGTTTTGTTTGAGTTGGTAAAACAAAAGGTTCATTGGAGTCAGCAGACCTATGGACGTCAATATCGACAATTCCATGTTTATCAACACGTATTCCTCTCTCTGAATCGAACCACCGACACTTGAACAAGTTAATATAACCCCCGTACGTACCCTTGTATGACAACTCTATGATTTCCTCCAACTCCCCATAAAAGGCATGACTAAGCTCATTGTAACAATCTCCTAGGACGCACACTCCTGAGTTCGTAGTTCTTTTACCGAGCCCATATGTCTTGGTATGAAATTCATAACCATTTACTTTGTAACCATTACGGCATACTTGGTCCATGTCTGGTCCCATAGCTAAGGCTTGTACATTAGCCGGAATCGTCGATCCGTCAATCAAAGCCTACAAATATTCCATCTTATTATATGAATTAAAGTCAATAGTTAAAATAGAGTGTGTGTGTGTGTGTGTGTGTGTATGTGTGTGTGTGTGTGTGTAGTGCTTAAGAAATTGAACTTACTTTCTCCTTTATCTAATGTGCAAATTCTTTAGCATGATTGATTTGAATATCTTTATCAGTAATTCCAGGATGTTTCGCTTTTAACTCGTCATCATACAATCTATACAATAGTGTAACATTAATATATTGGAATGTATATCATATGTCATTGAAAGGCTGATCAGTTTATAAATTTAAGAGTTTACATAATGTGTACCTCACAAATACGTAAATCTCCTCGCAATTGAGAAGAATATAATTGTGTGCAGCATGTAAATCTTTCTCAGAGAGAAATATGTGCTTTTCTTTTCCATAAGTGCGGCCCGTTAGAAAAATACAGAAAGCCTGCCATTCAATTCAACATTTCCCCCATCATCATTTCTCGGGACACGATTGGCCTTTGTCAAGACTTCATCCGGAGAATAGTCTGAGACAAACATAGATATCTCATTGAAACTGTATGCCTCGCATATCGAACCCTCGACCCAAGCTCTATTCTTCACTGCCCTCTTAAGCATTCCCATCAACCTCTCAAAAGGGTACATCCACCTATATTGAACCAGACCCCCAACACGGGCTTCGTAGGGAAGATGTATTGTTAAATGCTCCATACTGTCAAAAAAACCAGGTGGGAAGATTTTTTCGAGTTTACACGTAATCTCTATGATGTTCTTCTCAAGTATGGACATGTTCTTCTCATTTAATGTTTATGAACATAAGTCGTTAAAAAAACAACTAAGTTCCATCAAAGCATCCCATATTGGTTTATAAAGCTGATCCCGAAATGCTATAGGCAGGAGTCTTTCCAAGAACACATGACAGTCATGACTCTTCAACCCTTTCAATTTCCAACTCGGTGTCTTATCCGTAACACACCTTGCAATGTTTGATGCATATCCATCCAGTAGTTTCAGAGACTTAATCCATGTGCACACATCTTCAACTTGCTTTTTGGACAATGTGTACCTTGCATGCGGTTTGAAAGTCTTACCATTAGAAGATTCCTGAAGCTCTAATGTAGGACGCTTACAAATATCTTTCAAGTCCAAACGTGCCTTATCATTATCTTTTGCCTTTCTTGTAACATTCATCATGGTTTTAAACACATTGTCGAACACATTCTTCTCGACATGCATTACATCTAGATTATGACGAATCAAATTCGTAGACCAATAAGGCAATTCCTAAAAGATACTTATTCGAACCCAATTATGAGATTCGCCAAACCCATTGATTTTATTATCATTCTGACCAAATGGGACGACCAAAAGTCTTATCACACGAGCTCGCATATCCATTCCCGACAATCGTGGTACAGGCATATAATTTTCCACTTTCCCTTTCCTAAAGTGTTCTCTATTTCTTCGAAATGGGTGATCTGCCGGCAAGAATCAACGATGACAGTCAAACCAGCAAGGCTTTCGACCTTTTTGTACAGTGAAATATTTGGTATGCTCCATGCAATACGGACAAGCCAACCTCCCATGTGTGCTCCATCCAGATAACATACCATAAGCCGGGAAGTCGCTTATAGTCCACATAAGCGCTGCTCTAAGGTTGAAATTTGTTTGCGTTGAAACATCCCAGGTTTGTACTGCATCTTTACAAAAAACCTTCAACTCGTCTATAAGAGGCCTCAAGTAAACATCTAAGTTCTTTCCAGGACTCTTAGGACCAGGAATCATGAGCGAATGAAACATGTATGGTTGTTTCATATACATCCAAGGAGGCAGATTATATAGAGTACAATCACGGGCCAGCATGAGTACGGAACAGCTGAGTGGCCAAATGGGTTGAAACCATTGGTGGACAATCCAAGCCTCACATTTCTAGGTTCTGATGCAAATCGAGGATGTGTTTTGTTAAAATCTTTCCAAGCCTGCCCATCTGCGGGATGGTTTAGTTCTCCATCTTTAGCCGGAGATTTCGCATGCCAAGTCATATGTTCAGCTATTCTTGAAGACATGTACAATCTTTTAAGCCGATCTGTTATTGGAAAATACCTTAGAATTTTGAACGGTATAGATGATTTTTTTGTAGTCACCCCCTCTTTATTAGGTTTGAAGCGATCATGACCGCAAACCGTGCATTTTGTAATATTTTTATTTTCCTTATAAAATAACATGCAATCGTTGGGGCATGCATCGATCTTTTCGTATCCAAGACCCAACTTTTTCACCATTTTCTTACAATAGTAATAATTATCAGGTAATTTCTCACTGTCGGGCAACATACTCTTAATGGCCTTCAAGAGCGACTCAACACACTCATGGCTCATGTTGTGATCAGCCTTGATGTTAAGTAATGTCGCCACTGTAGATAATTTAGTGTGTTTGGTGCAGCCATGCCACAATGGCTCCCTACCCTCTTCTAATAACTTAGAGAAGGACTTGGCATCAGAATTCATAGGCTGATCCCTAGCTTGTTCCCAATCAAAATTTGGCCCTGCAATATCATGAACCATTTCATCCATACAATGAGTACTACTACCGCATGACTTATTACTTGTGAAGCCACCATCTCTTTTATGCCCATGTGCCCACCAATATTCTTCATAATTTCTCATGAACCCAGAAACAAGTAAATGGAAGTTTACCATGTCTCTGTCCAGATAGTTATTATTCTTACATTTCCAACATGGACATCGTATCTGGTTCTTAGCATTCACACATTCCGGGTGATTATACGTGTAATACCCGGTTGTAATTCATTCATTATCATTCAGTAATTATCAGTCAGTAATTGTCACTCAGTAATTTTCACTCATTAATAATCACTCATTATTCATGATTCATTCATTTATATTCGTTGTCGGCATATTTTTAACTGTGTATCAGTTACCGATCATCATTCATCTCCGTTTGAGGATCGAGAAGAGAGTATTATCATAATCATCGTGAATGATAGTCTTGTGTCAGAAGATTCATCTATCACATGTTATTGGGCTTAATTACATTCATACAAGTATTGTATGTCGGATCATTCACCTTTCGTAATGAGAAGACGGAGTTGTCAGACTGTGTCATTTCCAGCAATGAGTTACGGCCGTAACTGATCATGCATTACGGCCGTAACATGCATCCGTTGTCTTAAGGATGTTTTGGCCGAAGCTGAGTTACGGCCGTAAGGATAGGCAGGCTACGGCCATAACATGCGTTCGTGGTTTTGAGGACATGTCGGATGAAGAGGGCTTACAGACGTAAGGGTTGCGGCATACAGACATAAGATGAGGTAGGTACGGCCGTAAGGCTTGGCCGGTTACAGCCGTACGATTCGAGTAGGGTGCCCGATCAGTTTCGACGAAGGTTTCATACGCCCATAATCCTTGTCGAGTACGGCCGTATCAGTCTAGTTACGCTCGTAAGGCATGTGCGGTACGGCCCTATGTCTGTCGGCAAATTTTTCGATGAGGCCGAGTTATGCCCGTACGAGATGGATGGTTACGGACGTAAGGCCATTGACTTGGGGATGTTACGGTCGTAAGTAGGCCGAGTTACGGCCGTAACCATGGCAGCACTTAAGGACTTGAACGGGACTTTGAGCTCATTTTTTCTCACTTCTTCACCTTGTTTCCGATAGAGAGAGCTTTAGGGAGAGATTATTCATCATCAATCACTTGGGTGTTCGGTTTTCATCATCTTCATTCGTTTGTGAAGCTTGGATAATCGATTTAATACGATTTCACCGGATCAAAGTATTTGGATCTTCAAGAGGTAAATTCTTCAACACATTGGATATCGATTTTGTGTTGGGTTATGATGTTTGGACGTGATGATCATTCTATATGAAGTGATATACTTGTGATTATGTATTGTTAAGGATTATCATCGGATTATTTGGGTTTATTCAAGAACACCTTGAATATTGATTTGGATTTGAGGATTTTCGATTAGATGTTGTTTGAAATCTCGATTTGGGTATCCATTTTGGATTATGGATTGTGTTGAAGATATTTTGTTGGATTGAAACACTCCTTGGAGGTTTGTTATGGATTTAATTGAGGTTGATTGTAAACAATCGAAGTTTGGTTACAACGTGTTTGTTAAAATGCCCCAATGAACTTGGATTTGTCATATCGACGTTTTGAGTTTGTTATAATCGTGCTTGTTGCGTATATTGAGCGGATTGTTGGTAATTGTGTTATTCAAGGTTGTTCGAGCGACCGACATCTCATTGTAGGACGTTTGTTCGAGGAAGGACATTCTTCACCGGTATTGAGTAAGTTAATTCTTACTCGGTTAAAAGGATATTAATTCCTTTCGTTGTTGTTCAGTCATAATCATAATTCATTCATAATGTATTAATCGTATTGATACTTGTAATTGTCGAATAATCACTTCATTCACGAGGAACGACGGTTCCAATCATTTCATTGAGCTATCATTCACTTCACTAGTATTTCATCTCGGTGAGTCATTCTTGACTTTGTTGAATTGTTATTCATTAATATTCTTCATGGTCATTCTTGTTCGTATGACCTTATGGGTTCATATTGCGTGGTCGGGTGGTGATTTGTGGAATTTTTAGTCGGGCACATGATGGTCACGTGTTCGAGTTCACCGACACAATAGAATGTGCACATGGTAACGTACCTCCGTGAGACTAATTAGGTACAAGGGCGGGTGTGTCCGGACACTCGTCTTGTGCACTTGCACATAACATTATGGGTGTACTACGATGCCCCTCTTCAGCTTCATTTCATAATTAAGATATATCATGATTGTGTTTATTCAACTCTTGAGGATTGTTGTTCTGTGTAACTGACCCCGTTGGGGTATGTTGTTTTCAGGTCATGACAAGGCTAAAGCACGGGAAGAGAACGTTGACGGCGAGGAGTCCCAGTGATACTAGTAGGGGGCCCCAGGCTTGTTCAGTCATTCGTGTTCTTCATTTTATTTCCGCTGCAGACTTCCGTTTAAATACTCATTTTTATTCAGTGTTGTATATTTTATCTCCATATAAAATATACCTATATTCTGTATTATCTTGGGTTTGTTGTAATGAAACTCCTCATTGGAGTAATGGGTAATATAATGTGGTTCGGTACTACGATTATATTATTTAAGTCATTAATTTTCATTCGCCTGGTGGGTCCCAGTCGGGGGTCCACGACACTGTAATAGTCGCCTAGTTTGGGGTATTACAATATGCATATTCCAAAAACACTTGGCAACCATCTCTAAATTCAGTCGTAGCACCTATCTCAGTACTTGATTTTCGTCATGCCATCCAACTACGGTCTGAAGAGAGGTCCATGATACCACGATGCCTGAATTGCAATTTTGATTTCATCAAATAAACATATAGGTATTTATATGTAAGTAAACATACAAGTTCTGTGTTTCTCCTACATAAACTTTCCTAGAGCTCCATTTTTTTTTTATTTTATTCTTTTTATTCTTATAGTTGTATGTACTCTTATGGCTTAAAACTTGTTGTAGGAAGCATCTCTCAACATATTTTATATTACTTGTGAATACTGACTGCGGATTTCTATTTGAAACTATAAATCGATAATAACGCATGACTTATGAGGTAGAAGAGTTGGCCTTATTATGATGATTGGATAGTTATCTTTGGGAAAGATAGAGCTAATGGGGAGCGGGCTGAGGACATTCTAGATGCTGCCCCAAAACAAAAGCTGAAGAAGGCCAATTAAAGTGAAGATATGAAGGATGTTTGCAAGGTCCTAAGTGATATTGGACGGGGGGCTGATGCTCGACTTGCAAACTTGGCTGAACTAACTCTCTTGGATGATACCTACACCAGCTGGACCATTTTTTAAAATATTTGCCCTCTATTTCGATGCATGTGCTTTTGTACTCAATATATGAGAGAATCATCATTATTATTTTTGTACATTGTAAGGTAGTTTTTAGTAGAATTTATAAAGGCATGCAATTTTTTAAAATCTTTTGGCTTGAAAGAGTATGTTTCAGACATATCTAAATCATGTTGGCAACTTGCATATTAGACTGTGTTGTGTTGTCAAAAATTGTGATCAGGTCCTTCTGTTCTCGGCCACCTTTGACGATGCTGTCAGAGCCTCTGTATCTAAAATAGTTGAGGATATTTTTGTCAGAGAATATAATCAAATATTTGTCAAAAAGGAAGAACTATGAGAGAGAGAGAGAGGCTTCTATCGAAGAGAGAGAGAGAGAGAGAGAGAGAGAGAGAGATAGACAGAGAGGCTTCTATCGAAGAGAGAGAGAAATAGTTGAGGATATTTTTGTTAGAGAATATAATCACTCTCGATTCCTCAAGTTTCCAGAGAAGAGTTGCCAGCAGTGCTGCCATTCGAACCGATCGAGTCCGAGTATCTAAAGCTCGACTCGACTAGAGCGCTTATCGAGCCAATTTGAGCTCGGTTCGACAACATTACCAAGTAAGAAAGCTTGCTTGACTCGGTTCGAAAAAAAGTCTAACGAGCCTTTCGAGTTGAGCCGATCCTAACGAGTCTAATGGAATTATAGGAAAAATCTCAGTTATCAAGCATAATAAGTTGAGCTCGAGCAGGCTCGTTGGTAAATCGAGTACCTAAACAAGCTCGAGATCGAATCATTTAACTATCCGAGTTGGCTACTTTACCTGTACGGGCCCAGTCTTAACGAGTCGTGTCGAGCTCTCAATAAGCTCAATTTGTTGGGATTCCACAGAAAATAAACGCAGCGGAAGAATAAACGGAATCCCTAAGAGGATCGATCAAGTAACGTATATACGAAAAGAAATACGAAGATCAAGGAATCAAAGTCCCATACCTTTGATGTCTCTGAAAAACCTTCGTATGATGATGATGATGATGAAGAGCCCTTCGTTCCAAACACCGAAAGCACGGTGCCTCTACTTCACACGCCGGAACTTGACGGAAAAATCACCAAACTTCCTTTCTCTAAGAATGCGGCTAGGGAAGCTTGTAGGAATTTTTATCTCGATCTTTTCTACTAATAACTTGTCTCTAAGATCAAGTATATGCTGTAGAAAATTTTTCTCACTCTTGATGCTCTCTCAAAAACGAAATTTTCACTTGGGGAAGGAAGAAGGAGACTTTTATGATTAAAAGACTTTCTTTTTACAAATGATTGCAAGCCTCACATGTAGAAGATGCTTTTAAAAGCATCTCTACACCTCACATGATCCCACAAGTATATTATATAATGAGAGAGAGACAAAGTAGAGAGGAGGGGGGGCCTTATACGGAATCCTCCAAGAAACGGGTCGAGTTAATTCGGCTCGTGTATTGGATGTTCGTCAAACGAATCCCTAGTGAATCGGATGTCCGTCAAACGAATCCGTTTTATTTCCAAAGTGTTTATACTAATTAATTAATCCAATTAATTAGTTATATCAAACACAAATATACATTTCTCTAAAAAATATAATTTATGAATTAAAGTAATCACCGAGTAACTTACTTACAATTCATAAGACCGCTATTTGATTTATCCGATAAATCACTAATATCTAATATTATAAGAGAGATTATTAATTCATATTTATCCGTCAATGATCCTGTTGCACGACTCCGTAGGTTCGTCTCAGCCGGCATTGGGAGGAATCAATGAGTGCGGGCAGCACTTAGCCAGCCTAGCGGGCCGCACTGTAAACCCCGACTGAGAACAAATGAACGAATCATTCCAGAACCATTATGTCATGAATACCATATACGTATAGACCCTTCATCATATGTCCCGGTCAAATCTTCGGGTCACGGTAAAGTCAAACCCTACTGTTGACTAGACTCTATACATGTGTTAATACAAATCAAGACCGACTGATTAATAGTGTATCTAATACGACTATATCAGAATGCTTTGGCCAAAGACTTATGATCTTATTCGCCATTAACCGTATAGGACATTCGCCTGCTCACTAACAGGAGATAGAATCCTTTCTTGGCGTACAGTAAAGACTGCTACCTGCCCGTATAGTCCGCACTTCGAGGTCGACTCAGCTATTAAGCAAATGAGTCTAACTACTCTAATGACAAACTAAACGTCACAGGCACATCTTCTACTGAACCCTCAAGTCAAAGGTCCACATATACTATCACAACCTTTTTATTCGTCATCGACTCTCTGAGAGTGAATACCGTGTGACTGAATCGAGTATGAGTCATGTTCGAGTATACTGGTCCCACCAATATACTTATAACTATGCTATCAAGACGTGCACCCGTCCTAGCATCAGTTATACAAGTCTTATTAAAACTTAATGTCCTGTTAAGTTTTATTGACTTGCGAACTAGTTAAGCATTCGAGCTCTAAACACTTCTAGTGCCTATCTCCTTATCTCCATAAGAAGTAGAATGTTCACTCTCAAATGCAAGGACTATTATTCTATATACCAAATCACAATGCCAGTGATATACAATAATATAGAAATAATAATTGCCTTATTAAATATAATATTCATAATTACAATACAATTGCTCTCACTATCTCATCCTCTGAGTGGCATTCGGGGGCATATATTCCTAACAATCTCCCACTTGCACTCAATGCCACAAACTATGGTATCTAATACCCATACTCTCTAGATGTCTCTCTAAGACCTTCTGAGATAGTGGCTTGGTAAGCGGATCAAAGAACGTTATTTCTCGTGTCTACTCTCTGCAGTGTAACATTCCCATCCCGAACCATTTCTCTAACAAAATGATATTTTCTCGCAATATATTTGGTGTTGTGGTGAGCCCTAGGCTCCTTAGCCTGTGCAACAACTCCGTCGTTGTCACAAAACAGTGTCACGGGCTTCTCTGCATTAGGAACCACTTGAAGTTCCTCAGTGAACTTCTTTATCCAAAAAGCTTCTTTAGCAGCCTCCGTGGCTGCCTGATATTCGGCTTGACATGTAGAGATAGCATTCGAACTTTGCTTGGCACTTCTCCAAGAAATTGCCCCACCATTCAGCGTAAAGATATACCCTGATGTGGACATCTGAGCATCCATGTCCCCCGAAAAATCTGAGTCTGTATAACCCATCACTCTTAGTTCTCCACCGCCGTATGTAAGAACCAAGTCTTTAGTCCTCCTTAGGTACTTAAGAATGTTCCTTACAAGCCCAATGTTCACGCCTGGATTTGGTGAAACCGACTTACTACGCTCACAGCATAGGCAATGTCTGGTCTAGTGCAAATCATTGCATACATAAGGCTACCTACTGCTGAAGCATAAGGTACCTTGCTCATTTCCTTTCTATCTTCCTCACCTTGAGGACACATCTTTAAGGAAAGTTTTGCACCATGTTGCATAGGTAGAAACCCTCTTTTAGAATCTTCCATCCTAAATCGCTTCAGGATCTTTTCTATGTAGAGGGCTTGGGAAAGACCTAACATTCTTTTCGCTCTATCCCGGTAGAGACGAATACCCAGAATATAGGTTGCTTCTCCCAAGTCTTTCATTGAGAACTCTTTAAAAAGCTAAGCTTTCACAGAACTGAGCATTCCTACGGCGTTTCCTATAAGTAGAATGTCATCTACATATAGTATTAAGAACGCAATATTGCTCCCACTAACCTTCTTGTAAATACAGGGCTCTTCTTCGTTTTGGACAAAATCAAACTCTTTGACTGTCTCGTTAAAACGAAGATTCCAACTCCGTGAAGCTTGCTTCAGTCCATAAATGGCACGCTGAAGTTTGCATACTTTATGAATATTGGTTTGAGATATGAATCCCTTAGGCTGTTCCATGTAAATCTCCTCCTCGAGGAATCCATTTAGGAATGCTATTTTCACATCCATTTGCCATATTTCATAATCTAAGTGGGCTGCTATAGCAAGCATCATGCGAATAGACTTAATCATAGCTACAGGCGAGAAGGTCTCGAAGTAATCGATTCCTTCTCCTTGGGAATAACCCTTTGCCACAAGCCTGGCCTTATAGGTATCAACCTTGCCATCTCCATCAGTCTTTATCTTATAGATCCATTTGTTTCCAATAGGAACTATACCTTTAGGACGATCTACTAAAGTCCAGACCTGATTAGCATGCATTGAGTCTATCTCAGCTTCCATAGCTTCTTTCCACTTGGTGGAGTCAACGTCTACCATCGCTTGGTCGTATGTAGAAGGATCATTCTCTTGACTACTTTCTGTCATCTCATGGACACCCAGTTCCTGTTGATGCAGATAGCCATACCTCTCAGGTATTTGAGAAATTCTACTAGACTTGCGAGGTTGTGTTTGTATTTCAGAAGGTTGGGTTCTAATATCTTGCATAGGTGTCTCATTTGGTGTTTCTTTTATCTCTTCCAAAGAAATATTTCTACCTGCCCCTCCTTCCTGAATAAACTGATCTTCCAGGAAGTGTGCTTGTATAGCAACGATGATCCTATGATCTTCGTGCATGTAGAATAGATATCCCATGGAATCCTGGATATCTGTGAAACGACCTTTCACTGCACCTAGTTTCCAATTTCTCTACTTTAGTCTTCTTGACATAAGGGGGCATCCCCAAATCCTAATGTGATTAAGACTTGGTTTCCTACCTCTCCACATCTCATGGGAGTCTTAGGAACGGATTTGGAAGGACATCTATTCAAGATATGCACAAGAAGGAGTGCGTAACCCCACGAGATAAATCGGTAGATCGGTATAGTTAAGCATGGAGCGAACCATGTCCAACAAGGTTCGGTTCCTTCTTTCGATACACCATTTAATTGTGGAGTAGCCGGAGGAGTGAATTGTGACACTATTCCTTGTTCTTTTAAGAACTCATCAAATTCGGTACTCATGTACTCACCACCTGGTCCGACCAAGAGTCTTAACACGGTTACATGTTTGATTTTCAACTAGGGCTTTAAATTCCTTGAATTTATCAAAAGCTTCAGACTTATGTTTCATTAAGTACACGAATCCATACCTGGTATGGTCATCAGTGAATGTAATGAAATATTGAGAACCGTCTCGTGCCACTTCAAAAGGGCCACAGACGTTGGTATGGATCAATCCAAGTTTTTCAGCAGCTCTTTCAAAAGTCCCTGCAAAGGGTAACTTAGTCATTTTGCCTTGAAGGCAAGATTCACAAGTTGGATAGGGATCTGATCCCAATGGACCTGTAAGCCCATCTTTCTCCATTTTATGAACCTTGGTCTGACCGATATGACCAAGTCTAAGATGCCACTTAAGTGCTTGGTTTGTTTCATCCCTACCACGCTTCCTAGTTATAGCATTCACAGTTGTTTTATTCTTTAAATTTAAATGGTATAAACCATTTAATAATGTAGCAGTACCAATCAATTTATTTCTGAAATAAATACGACAGGACCCATCTCCAATAAAGAAGTGAAATCCCTTTCGGTCCATGACCGGAATTGATACAATATTCTTGTGCCCCTTGGGCAAAACAAGTACATCATCTAAAGTGAGAATAAAACCAGATTCTAAATCCAACATAAGGGATCCGATATCAGAAGCCTCGACACTATGCCCACTTCCGACGGTGACCACCACCTCCCCTGAATCCAGCTTCCTACTTCGTTCCAGATCCTGATTCATTGTACAAATGTGAGAACTCGCACCGGAATCAAGTATCCAAGAAGTAGAATATACAGTTACAGAACAATTTGTTTCTAAAACCAGTAGTTCTGTACCTGAAGGCGCATTACGGTCAAGCTTTGGACAATACCTCTTCCAGTGGCCTAGCTCACCGCAGTTGAGGCATACATCCGTTTTCTTGGCCCCCTTTGCTCTTTTGAACCATTGGGGCCTTGCCCTTTCCCTTGTCGATCTTCACTATTGGACTTAACTGCTTCTTGTGCTTTTTTTTCTTATTCTTGGACTTCCAAGTCCCTGAAGAAATCACAAGTGCAGCTTCCTTTCCCTTTGTCTTCATCTGAGACTGGGCAGTCGTCAGTTTGTTCATTAGCCCAGCGAAGTTACATGCAATCTCATTGTAGTTGAAGTTCATGACAAATTGAAAAGGAGTCAGGAAGTGACTGCAGGATAAGGTCAGTTTGGAGAGATGCATGCATCTGAAAATCAAGAGCTTCCAATCTCTCAATCATCGAGATCATCTTGAGGACATGGTCCCCAACCCTCTCTCCTTCCTTCATCCTGGCGCCGAATAATTGCTTTGATATCTCATATCTAGCAGTTCGGCTATGCTCTCCATAGAGCTCAGCCAGGTGCGCTAAGATGGCTCGTGAAGACGTCATCTTTTCATGGGCACGTTGAAGCTCGTTGGTCATTGAGCCTAACATGTACCCTCGCACTCTTATGTCGTCTTTTACCCATTTCTCATGGGCATCGACATCTTCCTGATTGGCTCGGGTTCTTGCAGAGCCGGGATGTCCGCCTCAAGACGTATCCCAAAGATTTCCATAGTTAGGACAATCCTCAAGTTCGAAGCCGATCCACATAGTTCGGACGGTCAGGACGTTCTTTTCAAGTAGTATAGCGAGTGGGTTCATTGTCATATTGAGAGTTTTGTTAACTGCAGAGAATAATTTGAGATTCGTTAGTGTTTGTTTAATTATGATCCGAGTAAAGAATTTAAGGACTTTCTTTATTCATAACTCGGCTCCCACTATTTTATCGGCATTTACACACTCCCATGTTAAATCCTAAGTCTTGGGTGACTTCATAGTGGTGATCGATTTCTTTACAAAGTTTAATAGAGGGCAACCCATACGGTTTATATTCTATTATTCTTTATAAAGTGGTGTCTAATACCAACCCATCTAATGGATGATTCGATCTTCTTTTACCCCTAGTTCACTTACCCTCAACCCATTCGGTTTCTATGGCTCGCTGAACTATCTAAGTTTAAACCGTCAACTCCTATTAGTCTGACAGTTGAATCTTACCTGGCAACCCATACGGTTTATAGGGGTTTGATTTGTCACAACCAAAGGCATCTAATGCACTCTAGGAATTTATCAACTTTCCCCAAAAATATTACCCCGACATACTCGGAAGAATAATATTCCGGTTTAGATTTCAATTTTCCATGAGTTTGACGGAGGGTAGGAAACCTCGTAACCTTTATAACTTAGTGTTTGTAAGTGGGAGTATTAACGCGATTATATGTTGCACTTTGCACATTAATCCGTTTATAAGTGCGGTTTGTAGTTTGGCAATCATTCAAAATGAAAAACAATAAATAGCAACCTAGTTACTACCAACATATAGCTCATGGACTTTTTCCTAAGTATTGGGCCAAGCCAAATAAAGAAAGGAAAAATACAGTATTGATTCTTCGTCTTCTATTCGGTCGTCTTCGGTCTTCGTCATAGCCATATGAATAATTACATCATTGAACAATATGTCCTATTATACATATTTTCTAGTAAAAATAAATAGGCTCAAAACGGCCTTTACAACCATATCGAATCGAACAAATCAACAACTAAGTCCACGAGCTATATCACCATCACATAAGGCATTCCATACAACATGTAACGGTAAATGAAATTAAATAATTAACTAATATATTAATCCAATTAATATAAAAATTAATCTATTTAATTTCTACAATATTAATCAAATTAATATTTATAATCGTCATTTTAATCCGTTCAAAGTAATCCGCCAAAACAATATTCTCGTCTAATAATTTCCCTTAATAAAAAATATTCCAAATATTTTATTAAATCCATTAAATCCAATTTAAATTTGGAAATTATTACAACGAAATATAAACACAAAAATGGAGTCGGAAAATCCGATGTCAGGCCCAATTGACCCGATTCAAAATCGGGCCGAAAACCCGAGAACCGCCCGGACCGAGTCACTCTCGCCACTTCCGGCAGCTGGCCGAGCTGCTCTGAGCCTACCGAGTCACTCTCGGCCGCCAGCACTGCCTAGTAAGTCGGCACTGCGTCTTCGTCTTGTATTCGTGTTTAACCCCCGTTTTTACCATTTTTTCGACTCGCTTCCAAAACAAAAAAGTTTCTTAACTTCATGAAGTACTTATAAATCAACATAAATCAAAATTTTCAGATTTATAATTCACATAAAATAGTCGAAGCTTGACTTACTATGAACGATTAAATATCTTCGATTATATCTATTATGATTCTAAATCATAAACATCATCAAATAACATTCCAAATGCAAAGATGATCGTATATATGATATATTTAACCTGGCTCCGATACCACTGTTGGGATTCCACAGAAAATAAACGCAGCGGAAGAATAAACGGAATCCCTAAGAGGATCGATCAAGTAACGTATATACGAAAAGAAATACGAAGATCAAGGAATCAAAGTCCCATACCTTTGATGTCTCTGAAAAACCTTCGTATGATGATGATGATGATGATGAAGAGCCCTTCGTTCCAAACACCGAAAGCACGGTGCCTCTACTTCACACGCCGGAACTTGACGGAAAAATCAGCAAACTTCCTTTCTCTAAGAATGCGGCTAGGGAAGCTTGTAGGAATTTTTCTCTACATCTTTTCTACTAATAACTTGTCTCTAAGATCAAGTATATGCTGTAGAAAATTTTTCTCACTCTTGATGCTCTCTCAAAAACGAAATTTTCACTTGGGGAGGTAAGAAGGAGACTTTTATGATTAAAAGACTTTCTTTTCACAAATGATTGCAAGCCTCACATGTAGAAGATGCTTTTAAAAGCATCTCTACACCTCACATGATCCCACAAGTATATTACATAATGAGAGAGAGACAAAGTAGAGAGGAGGGGGGGCCTTGTAGGGAATCTTCCAAGAAACGGGTCGAGTTAATTCGGCTCGTGTATTGGATGTTCGTCAAACGAATCCCTCGTGAATCGGATGTCCGTCAAACGAATCCGTTTTATTTCCAATGTGTTTATACTAATTAATTAATCCAATTAATTAGTTATATCAAACACAAATATACATTTCTCTAAGAAATATAATTTATGAATTAAAGTAATCACCGAGTAACTTACTTACAATTCATAAGACCGCTATTTGATTTATCCGATAAATCACTGATATCTAATATTATAAGAGAGATTATTAATTCATATTTATCCGTCAATGATCCTATTGCGCGACTCCTTAGGTTCGTCTCAGCCGGTATTGGGAGGAATCAATGAGTGCGGGCAGCACTTAGCCAGCCTAGCGGGCCGCACTGTAAACCCCGACTAAGAACGAATGAACGAATCATTCCAGAACCATTATGTCATGAATACCATATACGTATAGACCTTTCATCAGATGTCCCGATCAAATCTTCGGGTCACGGTAAAGTCAAACCCTACTGTTGACTAGACTCTATACATGTGTTAATACAAATCAAGACCGACTGATTAATAGTGTATCAAATACGACTATATCAGAATGCTTTGGCCAAAGACTTATGATCTTATTCGCCACTAACCGTATAGGACATTCGCCTGCTCACTAACAGGAGATAGAATCCTTTCTTGGCATACAGTAAAGACTGCTACCTGCCCGTATAGTCCGCACTTCGAGGTTGACTCAGCAATTAAGCAAATGAGTCTAACTACTCTAATGACAAACTAAACGTCACAGGCACATCTTCTACTGAACCCTCAAGTTAAAGGTCCACGTATACTATCACAACCTTTCGATTCGTCATCGACTCTCCGAGAGTGAATACCGTGTGACTGAATCAAGTATGAGTCGTGTTCGAGTATACTGGTCCCACCAATATACTTATAACCATGCTATCAAGACGTGCACCCGTCCTAGCATCAGTTATACAAGTCTTATTAAAACTTAATGTCCTGTTAAGTTTTATCGACTTGCGAACTAGTTAAGCATTCGAGCTCTAAACACTTCTAGTACCTATCTCCTTATCTCCATAAGAAGTAGAATGTTCACTCTCAAATGCAAGGACTATTATTCTATATACCAAATCACAATGCCAGTGATATACAATAATATAGAAATAATAATTGCCTTATTAAATATAATATTCATAATTACAATACAATTGCTCTCACTCTCTCATCCTCTGAGTGGCATTCGAGGGCATATATTCCTAACACAATTCACATACCAGCTCTAGTTGCCAAAGAAAGCGGTCGAATGCCCCCCACCCCCACCCACCCACCCAAATAGATTGCTAAGCTATACGAAGACTTATGTTGTTACCCTCACAACAAACATTACTAACAAGTGCTACCGGGGAAGATTTTATACCATTTTACTAGAATAGTTAGACAAATCCATTTTACTAATTATTAGTCAAGTAAAAATGACTGCCAGGAAAGAAAAATCACCATAAGACATAATCAAACAATTCGTGTGAATAAAAATAAACATCAGAAACATCTTCTGCTTACATGCAGCCATGTAAAAAGGGATATAGAGAAGGTGGAACATCTTCTGTCAAAAATGTTTTTAGCCTCTCTCTATACTTCTGATTTAGGACTGAAAGAAGGCGGAACATTTTTTTTTTTTGACAAAAAGTGATTTTTAGCGAATCTGTTTCAGTGAAGCACAAAAAATGCTCAAGGCGAAACAAAGGGGAGTAGATACCGGATCTAGAACTTTACGCCTTCAAACCACCTTTACATAAATGACTCAACTGACAGTCATGTGCTAAATTTAAGTTTCATCCGTGAATCCATGATGTATAGTGATACATCAAAAGTTGAAGATTAGTAATACAAAATTGAAAGCCAAAGTCCAATCCTACACAATTAGCCTTTCTAAAAACTGACTATAAAATCCAAAATTCATATCCATACCATAAGTTCCAACTTGATCACAACAATTCCAAGTCATCATCCTTACCTCCAAATTTTGACCAATATTCATAAGTGCAACAACTCGATGAAACACGATAAACACACCAAATAAATAAAAAATAGCAAACAAGCTAAACTAATGAAGCAACACTTCTATATCATTAATAAAAAGCTGTCAAATAATCTCAACATTATTTGTTATATAATTTCAAATGCCTGGTTAGTTTTATTCTGTTGCTAAATCAGCTGGTCCTCATTAGATTTCTTAATTTCAATTACTGCAAAATAGACTTAAAACACAATGGCCTTTACTTGCCATAAGTTACACATGTTTTTGCTAACATGAAAGAACACAACATAATAATAAAAGAAAATTAGGGTTTTGAATACATACATATCCTTCAAAATCGAAATCTTTCTACCAAGAAGACAGAATAGCTTCCTCGTTTGAAAAAGAAAAGGTCCCTGGAACTAGAATGAGATGACATAGTAAGATTTTTAGAGCAGATGAATTTTTTCACAATTTCGAAAAAAAAAATGAAATTGGGGATAATTTTACGTACCAAGCTTGTATCGATTTAGCTTCTGATTCTGACTTAGATCCGCACTAGTGTTTGTAAGCCATTCATCGTGAAGAAAGTTTGATCCACATCCAAGAAGATGAGAGAGCAAGCGAGCGAGCGAGAGAGAGATAGAGAGAGAGAGAGAGAGAGAGGGATTTCGCCTTTGAGAGAGAGAGAGGCTTCTATCGAAGAGAGAGAGAGATAGACAGAGAGTGTGGCTTCTATCGAATTGTAAATTCAGGGGCTATGTGATTCTCGAATTGTCAAGTCAGGGGTTATTTTGCATTTTTAATTTTAGGGATTGAAAATAATAAAATTTAAATATATAATATAATTTATAAAAAAAAAAGTTAAATTTTCGGTTCTTCAGTTCAAAATCGAACAGTTTCGGTTAGACAAAAGCCGAAATTTTTCAAATTCCCTATCAAGAACCAGACCATAATCATATAATGTGGTTCCGGTTCCCCGGAACCGCAACCCAATGTGGTTCCGGTTCTAACCGAGAACCGAAAACTTTTTAGACAACCCTGTCAAATATCAAAAGTTCGATACTTACTCACAACAAAAATAATTTCAAAATTAATATTTATAATATACTAACAAAGTATTTATAACATACTAACAAAGATTTAAGGGTTCGATATTTATTAACAACAATTTTAAGTGTAATATTTATAACATACTCACATAAATTTGAGTTTAAATCATATTAATAACATACAAAATTAAAATAAAATATCTATATTATCAACTCTATAAATTAAAAGGCAAAATAGCTCTATTAGAGACTGAAGTTTGTCATTTTTATCACTTAAGAACTAAAGTTTTAAGTGTTTCAAACAAGGGACTAAAGATTAATCCGTTTCACCCGTTAGGGACTCCGTTAGTTTGGTCCCGTTAAGTTTTAACGGATTGATGACATGGCCGTTAAGTGCTACGTGTCAGCATTTTATTGGTCGGTAATAATAAAATAATAATAAAAATTTTCAGATTATTGTACTAATAATAAAATAATAACAAAAAATATAAAAATAAAAAAAAATGTATTTTTAGAAAAATCGAAATTTTATTTTTTTTTAAAAATATGGAATATTAATATTAAAAATCTAATGCTTTTATTTAAAAATAAAAATAAAAATTAAAAATTAAAAATATTTGGATCTGATTTATATTAACCTTTAGTTTGTTTTTTTAGATTTTTAGATTTTTTTGTAAAATAATATTTATTTATTAATATTATGGAAAATTAGATCCAATTTTCTATTTATTTATGAAAAATAATATCTCAATTAAAAAAAAGTGTATAAATTAGATCCAATTTTTTTAATTTTAAATAAAATTATCCAATTTTAAGTAATAATATTTCAAATTTTTTTAAAAAAATTGAGAAAAAAAATAAAGTTTCATTTTTTCTAAAAAATCAACATTTTTTTATTTTTTATATTTTTTTTGACTTTTATATTTTTATTATTATTTTATTATTATTACAAAAATCTGAAATTTTTTATTATATTTTTAATTTTTATTTTTAACTTTAAATAAAAGCATTAGATTTTTAATATTGGTAATAAGATATATTATATTAATTACTAAATCAGTTGTAGAAAGTTGAGGTGGAACTTTCTGCTACCGCGATCGGTCGCTGATGTAAGGTGGTCGCTGAAATTTTTCCGCGGTATCAATCTGGCGGGGTTGGCGACCGTATAGCGACAGACAGTGGTCGCTGACATTTGTTAGCGACGTGTTTTGAAACGGTCGCTGATTCTAACAATTAGCGACGGATTTTGCGGTCGCTGATATTTTTGGTCGCTGATAGGCGTTTTTCTTCACAGTTAGTCAAACCCTATCTGTACTTGACACTATGCATGCGTTAATGCAAATCGAGATCATCGAGCTCTCGTGTATCCAATACAACTAGCTCCAATACTTTGGCCAAAGACTTATGATCTCATCTGCCAATAACCGCATAGGACATATAACCCGCTCACCAACGGGAGAAAGAATTCTATCTTGGTATTCAGTAGGACCTACTACTTGCCCATCAAGATGCATATCGAGGTTGACCCCCGCCTTCCGGTTTACAGGGTCGAACTACTCTAATGAAAATCTTGACGTCACAAGCACATCCCTACTAAATCCTCAAGTCGAAGGTTCACGGATACCTATCACAACCTTTCGATTCCATCATTGACTATTCCAGAGTGAAATCCGTGTGATGAATCGAGGGTGAGTCGGTTCGAGTATATTCTGTAACACCCCCGATATATTCAGGAATATTACAGCGCCGTAAATCCTTTACATAAGGATTTACAAGGCTGAAGAATTGAACAGGCATTAAAAGGTACTAACGAATGGAAATAACGAAATTACGGTACAACAGTTCTGACCCAATACAGAAATAGTACAATTGTTCAACAGAACTCAATAATACATCATCAAATTCAAATCATCACAAATGACTTCGTACTCGAGTACTTATTGAAATAATGAATAAACAACAGATAAATAAACCCGGTCGGGACATCACTCTGCACCCTCGTCGTCATACAGTTCCAGTGGTTGTTTCCCCGCTCTCCTGGATCCTGAACACAAACAAAATGTTCACCCCCGAAGGGGTTAGCACAACGATGCTAGTACAAGTACCACAACATATTATTCATATCTCACGAAGAATAATAACGTAAACGACAAAGTACCAACGAGTCTTCTCCTACGAGAAACTCAAACATAACATACACAACTGATAATCACAACATGATATCATAACATACACATGGTAATTCCATCGATCCAGCGTTCTTGCCTAAAACCCACGATGATCCCGTCGGACCAACCCGTGGTGGAAAACCCGTCCGATGATCCGGTAGACGCTAGCATAGATCCCCCGATGATCCCGTCGGACCAACACGAGGTGGACATACAATAACGACATACATGCACGACAATATGTATAACAACAATACATAAAACAATTAAGGTACTTGCCTCGATTTGAAGACAATAACAACACTTCCACGAAAATGAATACTCGAAGATCGTCCTCCTCAATCAATCACGTAACGAGACCAAACCTTAACAAAAGAAACGATATAGGATTTATCTCACGTCGTATGAATGTTTAACAATTCGATTTACGGTCAAAAGTTCATAAAACGCATTCTGCCCGAACTGCTTAGCGCACGCTAAGTACTCTGTGTAGCGTGCGTTAAGTCTGCCCGATAGCGCACGCAAACAACAAAGACTAGCGTACGCTAACTATGCATGGTCAGCACTTCACTGACCATCCAACTGACTCGTCTGATGGTCTAGCGTACGTTACGTACCAAATGTAGCGCACGCTAACTCGTACTCGATAGCGCACGTTAAACTTCATAGCATAGCGTGCGCTATCTATGCATGGCAGTTTACTGCTGAGCAGTAAACTGTTCTTGCCATGATCGAAACAATGAAATCTTGCGTGATAATTCATGTTACTTCCATGAATACCATGTTCATACCCTTATGAATGATTTTACGGATAAAGACAGCTTCGTATTCAAGGATATGCATACCAATATAAAACCATATTCCAATCCGACTTCAAATCTACATACGACAATTCGAAAAGCTTAACGGTTGATATCAACACCTTATTTCAATCAATATTATCATGCTGAAGTTGATAAACGTTCTATCTATACTAGATAAATCCTTCCATGATCAAACCTTTAGATTTATCTAACAATAAGGATGTTAACGTCTAGTCCAAGATTACTATGAAATCATCTATTAGATTCGGTTTACCAATGATAGAAGCTTCTCTTCACATATTCAGTGTAACAAGATTCGAATCATGATGATTATAATCAAGGTATTTAAGGCTTATTCATCTCACTATTCCAAACATGATATACTTGGATAATTCATCTATGAAAATCCATATCTTGTTAACATGATCATCCAAATCGTTAGAATCCAACTCTAAGTCTTGAGATAGATTGAACATACCTTAATATGATGAAAATCACTGAACCGTAAGGTAGAATCCAACTCCGGTTGGTTGTATGCCACTCCAAGGTGCTATTCCACTTCCATGAACATTCCCAAGTGGTAACCAATATACAAACACCAACAAGACGTGTTCTAAGTGTATAGGAGTATTATCACAGCTCTCTGAACTCTCAAGGATGAAGAATGGGCGAAAGAAATGAAAGCCAAAACGGTTGTTGTCCCATTTATAATATTCTGCATTTTAACAAGTTAGCGCACGCTACTAAGCATTCCTTAGCGTGCGCTAATAATGGTTGACTTCAGAATTGTCCGGGTGCGTCCGCGGGAATCTTATCCGGACCCATGTCCCGGCTGGCGCATGTGCTAGCTGTCCCGCTCAATAATTGAGTCCTTAGCGCACGCAACTCCTACCTGCATAGCGTGCGCTAATAATGGCCCGATAGCGCGCGTTAAGATACATTCTTAGCGTGCGCTATCACGAGGTTGCATGAGCAATTTTGCATGTTTCTATACTTATGTATAATGATATCAATACATGAAATATCATACTCCAATAATCAAAATCACCAATCCGAATAATACATGGTTTGAATACAGATGAAATACACTGTAATAAATCCGGATATTACATACTCTCCTACTAAAAAGGAGTTTCGTCCCGAAACTCAAGACGAAAATAACTCGGGATATCTAGACTTCATATCAGCTTCCGTTTCCCAGGTGGCTTCTTTCATTCCGTGACGTGACCACTGAACTTTGACCAAAACGATTGGTTTGTTCCTCAGTTGCTTAACTCGACTCTCGAGTATCTTGACCGGTCTCTCTTCAAACGTCCCATCCTGCGCGACTTCGATCTCGCCGAAATCAATGATATGACTGGGATCTGGTATATACCTCCGTAACTGGGATACGTGGAACACGTTATGAACATGGCACAATTACGGTGGCAATGCCAATCTGTATGCCAACTCCCCAACTCTCTCGAGGATCTCAAATGGTCCGATATATCTCGGACTCAGTTTTCCTTTCCTTCCAAAACGAAAGATTCCCCGAGTAGGAGAAACCTTCAAAAGTACGTGATCTCCAGTACTGAACTCCAATGGGCGGCGGCGTACGTCCGCATAGGATTTCTGGCGACTCTGGGCAGTCAACAGCCTTTCATGAATTAAGGCTATCTTCTCTCGAGTCTGCTCGATCAACTCTGGTTCTGTTCCGATCAAGTCCGATGAATCGTCCCAGCATAGGGGCGATCTGCATCTCCTTCCGTATAATGCCTCAAATGGTGCCATCTTAATGGAAGCATGCCAACTATTGTTGTAGGTAAATTCAATCAACGGTAGATGAACTTCCCAATCGTTTGACCAATCTAAGGCACAGGCCCTTAGCATGTCTTCCACCGTTTGTATAGTTCTCTCAGATTGTCCGTCAGTCTGCGGGTGATAAGCTGTACTGAAGTTCAATTCGGTCCCCAAGGCCTTATGAACTGCTTTCCAAAAGTGAGACACAAAACGACCGTCTCGATCAGAAACAATAGTCTTCGGTGTACCATGCAATCGAACTATCTCCGAAATAAATACTCGTGCCAACCTCTCTGGTCCCCACGTATCCTTAATACCTAGAAAATGAGCCGATTTGGTTAAACGATCAACTATCACCCAAATCATGTTCATTCCTTGCAGTTTTCGCATATTAGTGATAAAGTCCATCGATATGTCCTCCCACTTCCATTCAGAATCGGAGCGGCTTCAACATTCCAAAGCAGCCGTTGATGCTCGATCTTAACTCACGACAAGTCAAGCATTTGAAACATAGTCCGCTACGTCTTTCTTCATGTTGCCCCACCGAAATTACGCTTCAAGTCCTTATACATTTCTTGGTGCCGGGTGGATAGAATAGGGCGAACTATGAGCTTCCTTCATAATCGTCTGTTTCAGAACATCAAAATCGGGAACGCAGAGTCGGTTACGAAATCTCAAAACTCCATCGTCATGAATTATGAATCCGGGGCCTTTCCTTTGATCACTTCATCATGTAACCGAATCGCCGAGGATCATCCGCTGTCTAGATTTGATTTCTTCGGTTAAAGATGAAGTTATCTCCATCACGCACAGTTGTCCTTGGACTCTTTGTAACCATACCTCAATTCCTTCACGAATCATCTCTCGCTGAAGGCTAAGTTGGGAGGTCAGCGTCTCCAGCATCTGAATAGAGACAGGCTTGCGGCTAAGTGCATCGGCCACTACATTCGCTTTGCCTGGATGATATAAAATCTCCAAGTCATAGTCCTTAATCAGTTCCAACCATCTTCTTTGCCGCATGTTTAATTCTTTCTGACTGAATATGTACTTGATACTCTTGTGGTCCGTGAAGATTTGACAGTGAGTCCCGTACAGATAATGCCTCCAGATCTTCAAGGCAAAAACTACTGCTGCAAGTTCCAAATCATGTGTTGGGTAATTCACTTCATAAGGTTTCAGCTGTCGTGACGCATAAGCGATCACCTTATCATTCTGCATCAATACGCACCCAAGTCCTTGGTTCGAAGCATCACTGTAAACTATAAATCCTCCAGTTCCCTGTGGGAGTGATAGAATCGGTGTCGTCGTCAATCTCTTCTTTAACTCATCGAAACTAGTCTGACACGACTCGTTCCACTCAAACTTTTGAGTTTTCTGCAGAAGTCGAGTAAGTGGGCGGGAAATTTTAGAAAACCCTTCCACGAATCGACGATAATATCCAGCAAGTCCTAAGAAGCTTCGGACTTCTTTCACGTTCTTTGGAGGCTCCCAATCCATAATTGCTTCGATCTTCTGAGGATCTACTCAGACTCCTTCAGCTGACACTACATGGCCGAGGAACATTACTTCCTTTAGCCAGAATTCACACTTAGAAAGTTTGGCGTACAATTGTTCGTTTCTCAAAAGTTCCAATACAATCCGCAAATGCTGCGCATGTTCTTCCGGACTCAGAATACACCAGAATGTCATCAATAAATACGACCACAAATTTATCCAAAAATTCAATGAACACACGGTTCATCAATTGCATAAATATAGCAGGTGCGTTAGTGAGACCAAACGGCATCACTACAAACTCATAATGCCCGTAGCGAGTTCTGAACGTTGATTTCGGAACATCAGATTCCTTAATCCTCAGCTGATGGTATCCTGATCTCAGATCGATTCTAGAAAATACCGTTGCCCCTTGCAGCTGGTCAAACAGATCATCAATCCGTTGTAACGGATATTTGTTCTTAATCGTCATCTTGTTCAGCTCTCGATAGTCAATACACAGTCGGAGCGATCCATCCTTCTTTCGGACGAAAAGAACTGGCGCTCCCCAGGGTGAAACGCTTGGCTGAATATATCCCTTATCCAGTAACTCCTCTAGCTGTTTCTTCAGTTCGTACATCTCAGTAGGTGCCATACGATACGGCGCCTTGGAAATTGGTGTAGCTCCGGGTTCCAGCTCAATGGTAAATTCTACATCCCTTCGTGGAGGTAGCCTGTAACTCGTCAGAAATACATCCGAAATTCGTTCAACAGGAATGGATGAAAGTTCCACAATTTTGTCTTCTTTCTTCATTGCATAACACCAATATCCGATGCATGTACTGTTTGACAATCGTGACTTTCATCGCCTTGATCAATTTTCCCGAGCTTCGGTTTCCATCCCTCAAACAGAATCTCGGAACCATCGTCGCCGATCGTGAAATATTCCTCCTTCGGTAGTTCACAATTGCTCCATATCGATTAAGCCAATCGTCTCCGAGTATCAGGTCGTCTCCTTGCATTTCTATCACGATCAGATTTGAGAGCCACTCTCTGCCTCCAAATGATACAGGGAAATTTCTAGTTTCTAAATTTCCGACAATCCTCTCTCCACTCGGTAAACCAACAACATAAGGTTCACAAGCATGAAAACCGGAAATATTCAAACGATTTACACAAGACAAAGATATGAAAGAATGTGTAGCTCCTGTATCGAATAAAACGCTAACTGGCTGGGAAAGGATCTGGACAGTACCTGATGCGACAGCAGCATCTTGATCGTCTGTCCTCCTCATCTCGTACAGACGTGGGGGAGCAGATCCGGCACTCGATGTCCCCTTTCGGTCCCATTGTCCTCTGCCTCGCCCGCGGCCAAAATTCTGAGGCATCTGAACACTTTGCTGCGTCTGTGGAATACTGGCCTCCTTCTGGACTGGTTGTGGTGTACGGGCTCTAAAAGACTTTGCAGCCTCTTCACAAAACACCGCCCGATGTCCCTCTCATCCACAATCAAAACAAGTCACGGCAGGAAGGGGGCAATTCCGTCGATAGTGCCCCGTCTGGGCGCAGTTAAAGCATTTCCTGGTAACATCAGTAATAGTTGATGTCGCTCCGAAGTTCTTTCCGCTCCTAACTAGGTGCGGAGGCTTCTTGAAAGAGTGAAAAGAGGACTGGGCCTTACGGGCCCCACTGTTCTTGTGCTCTGTAAAAGTACCAAAGACTTTCTGCTTCTTGGATTCTGAAAATTTCTCCATGGCTGCTTCCTTGATCTCATACGCCAACGCCTTATCCTGGTATTGACGGAGTGTGGTACATTCAAATCCAGACATGTACCTCTGGATTTCTGGTTTCATCCTCATATCGAAATGGATCATCATTTACGCATGCTTACGACCGGATGTCGAACAAATGCCACCGTTGGTTAAACGTCTTAATCGCACAGGATACCGGCACATCGGAAGGCGGAGAAAAACTCCCGAACTTTGGCTTCCCTCACAGACGAGGGCAATCGAGCTTCCATCATCAATCTAAACTCTGTCCAATCGGCATCATGGTCTACAGGCCGGATGGCTTCCCACCATTCGGACGCTTCCCTATCAGAAAATATTGAGCGATAGAGGCTCTCCTGGTCATCCGGGCGGTTGATTCCGGCAAAGATTTTCTACTGATTCTTTCAACCAATGATCCTGTGGGAGTCTCGGAAATACCGTCGAATTTGGGTGGTTGCATCTTCGCCACCTCTTGCAGCCACCGGTCACCTCGATTTCCCATGTCCGGGATCCCTTGCTGTCTCTCTCCTGCCGTAGTCCCACCGCCACTTGCATTCGGTCCACGACTGGGCGAACCGAGCCATCATCGGTTCACCACTTGACGAAGGATCTCTGCACAGCAGGATCTCGGTTCATTATTAATAGATTGTTGCGGCTACTTTGAGCTATGATCGCCTGGTTAGAAGGCGACGCTTCCCTTTCGGCATTTCTCCGTCCGCGTCCACGACTGCGACCACGTCCACGCCCGCCTCTCAACATATTGTAAGCATAAATACTCAATATACAGGAAACAACATCGTTCTAATATTCGAGTATAAAGAGACACAACATGTAAAGAACAAGATAGAGTTTAGGAACTTACAACCACTGTTCGCATGAAGACGTAGGCAGTGCAATGATGTCATTCACGGCCGGTTACCCCAAAAGACATAAATGACCCCTATTTTAACCCAACGGTCAAGATATCCATAATCTTAGCTCCGATACCATATTCTATAACACCCCCGATATATTCAGGAATATTACAGCGCCGTAAATCCTTTACATAAGGATTTACAAGGCTGAAGAATTGAACAGGCATTAAAAGGTACTAACGAATGGAAATAACGAAATTACGGTACAACAGTTCTGACCCAATACATAAATAGTACAATTGTTCAACAGAACTCAATAATACATCACCAAATTCAAATCATCACAAATGACTTCGTACTCAAGTACTTATTGAAATAATGAATAAACAACAGATAAATAAACCCGGTCGGGACATCACTCTGCACCCTCGTCGTCATACAGTTCCAGTGGTTGTTTCCCCGCTCTCCTGGATCCTGAACACAAACAAAATGTTCACCCCCGAAGGGGTTAGCACAACGATGCTAGTACAAGTACCACAACATATTATTCATATCTCACGAAGAATAATAACGTAAACGACAAAGTACCAACGAGTCTTCTCCTACGAGAAACTCAAACATAACATACACAACTGATAATCACAACATGATATCATAACATACACATGGTAATTCCATCGATCCAGCGTTCACTGCCTAGAACCCACGATGATCCCGTCAGACCAACCCGTGGTGGAAAAACCCGTCCGATGATCCAGCGCACGCTAGCATAGATCCCCCGATGATCCCGTCGGACCAACACGAGGTGGACATACAATAACGACATACATGCACGACAATATGTATAACAACAATACATAAAACAATTAAGGTACTTGCCACGATTTGAATACAATAACAACACTTCCACGAATATGAATACTCGAAGATCGTCCTCCTCAATCAATCACGTAACGAGACCAAACCTTAACAAAAGAAACGATATAGGATTTATCTCACGTCGTATGAATGTTTAACAATTCGATTTACGGTCAAAAGTTCATAAAACGCATTCTGCCCGAACTGCTTAGCGCACGCTAAGTACTCTGTGTAGCGTGCGTTAAGTCTGCCCGATAGCGCACGCAAACAACAAAGACTAGCGTACGCTAACTATGCATGGTCAGCACTTCACTGACCATCCAACTGACTCGTCTGATGGTCTAGCGTACGTTACGTACCAAACGTAGCGCACGCTAACTCGTACTCGATAGCGCACGTTAAACTTCATAGCATAGCGTGCGCTATCTATGCATGGCAGTTTACTGCTGAGCAGTAAACTGTTCTTGCCATGATCGAAACAATGAAATCTTGCGTGATAATTCATGTTACTTCCATGAATACCATGTTCATACCCTTATGAATGATTTTACGGATAAAGACAGCTTCGGATTCAAGGATATGCATACCAATATAAAACCATATTCCAATCCGACTTCAAATCTTCATACGACAATTCGAAAAGCTTAACGGTTGATATCAACACCTTATTTCAATCAATATTATCATGCTGAAGTTGATAAACGTTCTATCTATACTAGATAAATCCTTCCATGATCAAACCTTTAGATTTATCTAACAATATGGATGTTAACGTATAGTCCAAGATTACTATGAAATCATCTATTAGATTCGGTTTACCAATGATAGAAGCTTCTCTTCACATATTCAGTGTAACAAGATTCGAATCATGATGATTATAATCAAGGTATTTAAGGCTTATTCATCTCACTATTCCAAACATGATATACTTGGATAATTCATCTATGAAAATCCATATCTTGTTAACATGATCATCCAAATCGTTAGAATCCAACTCTAAGTCTTGAGATAGATTGAACATACCTTAATATGATGAAAATCACTGAACCGTAAGGTAGAATCCAACTCCGGTTGGTTGTATGCCACTCCAAGGTGCTATTCCACTTCCATGAACATTCCCAAGTGGTAACCAATATACAAACACCAACAAGACGTGTTCTAAGTGTATAGGAGTATTATCACAGCTCTCTGAACTCTCAAGGATGAAGAATGGGCGAAAGAAATGAAAGCCAAAACGGTTGTTGTCCCATTTATAATATTCTGCATTTTAACAAGTTAGCGCACGCTACTAAGCATTCCTTAGCGTGCGCTAATAATGGTTGACTTCAGAATTGTCCGGGTGCATCCGCGAGAATCTTATCCGGACCCATGTCCCGGCTGGCGCATGTGCTAGCTGTCCCGCTCAATAATTGAGTCCTTAGCACACGCAACTCCTACCTGCATAGCGTGCGCTAATAATGGCCCGATAGCGCGCGTTAAGATACATTCTTAGCGTGCGCTATCACGAGGTTGCATGAGCAATTTTGCATGTTTCTATACTTATGTATAATGATATCAATACACGAAATATCATACTCCAATAATCAAAATCACCAATCCGAATAATACATGGTTTGAATACAGATGAAATACACTGTAATAAATCCGGATATTACATACTAATCCAATTAGCATACCTATAACGTGTGCTCCCACTAACCATTAGTGTTCGACAGGCACTCTCCATGTCAAAGAACACGTCATACAAGTCTTCACATAAACTTAACGTCCAGTCAAGTTTCATCGACTTGCGTGTAATATCCGCAAATTTGATTTTCGGTAATTTTCTTTTATTGGCGAGAGTCTGTTTTGACGACTCGCTTGGGACCTTTTCATCATTCTGAGAATGATTAATTCTGCACTTTTTGCCATCTGAGATCGTTTTGGTGCCGTTTTGTTGAGTTACGTGCTTCGTAGCGACTTTTCTGCACTCGAGTTCGATTCTTGCGAATCTCGTTCGAAACTACTGTTTCGAGTTTCCCATAAGCCCATTTAACTTTGTTCGATGTGTTGTGAACTTCAGTTTGGTTATTCGATCACGTATCGTGACTTTCGGGCATTTTGGGCCATTTTGTAATTTACTCAAAGTTGTGGGTATCCTCATTCGTATTTGTTGTCTTGATCGATTTTCGTGTTTATTTGGTCACATGTGATTCATTGTCGCATAGTATTTCATCTCGGATCGATGATGTTGTCCGCGAGCATTTCGTCGTGTTTCGTTCCGTGCGTTTTCGGAAACCGAATCGTCGGGTTAGGGCGGCTGGGCACTGGCCATGCAGACGCGGCAGGAACCAGCGTAGCGTGCGCTACTGCCGGAAGGCTGCGCACGCTAGTCGGCAGGAGTAGCGCACGTTATGCGGCCGGCCAGCGCACGCTATCGGGCTGGGCAGAGAGGTCCCTGGAGTTCTAGACTCGGGGAGGATCGGCAGGTAGCGCACGCTACTGTCGGTCGTAGCGGGCGCTAACTGGCATGTATAGCGCACGCTGTCGGCCGACTAGCGCACGTTACCTGGCCGAGCAGTTTAGTGCAGAGGGTTTTGGACAGGTCGCCTAGCGCGCGCTAGCGTCCGCGCATTGCACGCTATCGGGGTCGGGCAAGCGAGTCCCGGTCGGCAGGTCGGGTCGACAGTGCCGGGTCATGCGGGCCTCGGCCGAGGGTTCTGGGCGATACTGGCCGATAGCGCACGCTAATACCGGAAGGCTAGCGCACGCTAGGCCGTGCCAGTATAAATATGGCTGAGCAGTCATATTTTCATCCGTTTTTCATTTCCATCTTCTCATTTCCGCGGCTGGAGGCTTAGTGGTCAAGGAGAGATGTTGTCAAGCTATTAATCCTCGAAGTTTGGGAGTTCATATCATTGATTAATCATCCTATAACATCCTTTGATTCAGCGAATCAAGGTTAGATTTCCTAGAATCCTATCTTTGGGAAATTTTGGGGTTTTCGGTTTTTTGTCCGATTCGTTCCGTATTGTTGATTAATCCATGATGGGTATGATTAATCTTAATATTATTCATGTGTTTAACATCATTTAGTCCATTGTTCTTCGTCGAATCAATATATTTCTTGATTTCCTTCGAGTTGACTTTTTGGGGGATTTGTTCTTGATTTCGTTTTCCATCCGTTTTTGATGAACCGATTGTTGTAAAATGATGTTTTTAAACATATCCTATGGATTGAATATCCATATTTCAGTTGGGAATTCCATTTTCATGTTTTGTCGGGTCGATTCGTGTTCTTGGCCATTTTGGGGGAAACCCTTGAACTTTCATCGTTTGTTACTTGAATTCAGCGGCTTTGGGTCTTACTTTGGAATTTATTTTCGTTGTTATTATTGTCGTTCGTAGTTTATTGTTGTGGGTTGTCGTTCGGCGAAATCGGCGGGTTCGTAGTCGGTCTGAGTCTCCTCACTTCGGTCGATTCTCCGCGTTGTGGTTATTCGAGGTAAGTACCTTGTCCATACAAATTCTTGTTTTATGGATATGATAATTAGTGATCGTCTCCTTGTGTTTATTTGATTGTTTGAATTTCACTTTCAAATATTCGGTTAGCCTTGTTAAAGGCCCTCTTTCAAAATGCGTGTATTTTGTGAACATTGTGTTCGTGGATGGTTACATGAATTACTATGAATACACTTGGTGTTGTCGTTGTGCCTTGATAATATATATGTATATATTATCTCATATCGGTGCGTTGTGATTTGACCATTGCGTCGTGCATTGTGTTTGTTGCCATTGAGTGAATTAGTTGGATATTATTGATGTGATATATTATTTGTGTGAATGTGTGGATATGGTTGAAGGTCTACGGTGACACATGGCATGTGATCATGTGGTCAGGATGCAACAAGTGATTGATCCAACCGTGAGAGCCTAAGATAATCTACGGTGACACATGGCTTGTGATCATGTGGTCAGGATGCAACAAGTGATTGATCTAATCGTGAGATATGGTGTGTGATTTGTTTCACTAGCCAGCTCGGGAGGGTCCTTAGAGGCCTTGGGTGGAATTTGTGGATTCGTCCCGGTCCTAGGCGATGCATGTGTGTGATTATGTTGTGTTGATTTTACGTCTGTTGAGGACACTTGATGTGGGCTCTGACCCTGTGAATTGTTGTTGGTTTTATTTGTGAAAACGAAACCTTTGGGCTGTGACCCCTGTTGATTTTGGAAAGAGAAGGATTCGGAAATCCTGAGTTGTTTCTATCACAACTCCCGATTGTAACACCCCCAGATCAAACCGGGAATATTACACGCCGCAGACCCTCTCCGTGAGGATCCACCAGGCTAGACATCAACACAACACATTACATTACATACTGACGAATCAAAATAACGAATCAATAGACCGATTTGGTCTTCCGTCACTGACTTACAAATCAAAATACATAAACTCATCCAGACTCATACACATGCAAGGGTAAAATACTTGCAACGACGAACAATAAGACATCAGAAAAGACAATACAATGGACTCCGACTAACTGAAGTCAAATCTGGCCTTCATGTGATTAGTATCATTCGTCTTTCATCATCCCTCGCACCGATCCTGTGTATTGCTCCCGAAAACCTGCATGTACCTGGACACAATACAGATATCCACCCCCCGATTACTCGGGGGTTAGCAAAACTCCACTGTTTCGCTAGTGCAAGTATAAAGTGCAAATACGAGCCATACACAACACATTCCGAGAATACAACGAAAGACTTCCCGAGATATATATAGTTAAAAATAGTTCAAGTCTTGAAAGTAGAAGCGAAGCAAGTAAGCACTTTGAAAATAATTCCAAATCTCGGGAGTTTTGAAAACATTAGAAATTGAAAAGTTCTTAATTCCTCGAAAGTCATTTAGGGTCACAGCCCCAAAGTTCATTTTCCAAAATGCAAATCCGTTAACAAAACGCGGGGTCCACGACCCAACCATTCCGGTCACAGAACACAGGGTCCACGACCCGATCATCCACTTCAATTCACTTAAAAGTGCACATTACACATAACACATTAATTTTATGCCATTCTAGCCAAGCACCAAGACTCGATATATAATGTCTCTCGACCCCGAGCACAAAGCATTGTGATACTCCGGACAATATCACAATTAACGAAAACATCAACGTCATCCTCAAGATGAAAACCACAACTGGTAACCCGCGGCCGTACCCTTAGTATCGACCCCGGACATCCCGTCGGACACTCCGGTGGGAAACCACTTTCGCGGCCGTACTTTAGTATCGACCCCGGACATCCCGTCGGACACTCCGGTGGAAGTTCATCCACACACGCCAAGTCTACTTCCGTGGCCGTACCCTTAGTATCGACCCCGGACATCCCGTCGGACACTCCGGTGGAAGGAACAACACACACACACGTTCCAAAATCACAGTTGCAAACCACAAGCCTCGAAGGTCAATCACAGTATATATAGTCGAGGTACCTTGCTAGAATGGCCAGTTCATCCAACATATACTCACGACCAAGTAATGATACGATTCATGCTAGAATTTCAACGATGCAGCTAGTACAAATAACATAGCAACGAGGGAAAATACCTATCCAACCACGCCGAACGACACAATGAGACAGGATCATCAATAGGCATACGTTCCATACATATCTCAAGGAAAGGTTAAGCTATAAATCCTCAACGTCATAATCACACAAAACAATACCCCACACATACTTAGACAAGCATATTTAACAACGAAATCATACGAGTCATCTTTAAAGGAAGTATTGAAAAGCATATCAATTCCTTTGAAAGTTAATTATAGGTCTTCATAAATCACGTATCGAAAATTACCAACTAATATATCCACAAAACACGTAATGTATGGGCAAGATACTTGCCTCGAAATCAATTTGTGAATACTCCGACGAAAGCGGCTCGGCGAAACAGCCCCAAAATAGTCCCGAAACAGCCCGGCCGAAACAGCCCCAAAACAGCCCCGAAACAGCCCCAAAATAGCCCCCAAAACCGACCACCTTCACGAGAAATCAATAACAACACAATCACCACGAGAATAACACCGCTACGAATCAACAACACTAAACGAAATCTCAATCGACACTAAGAAACTACAAGGGTTCAAGGGTTCGTTCCAAGAAATCCAAAATCATGTTTCGGGTGAGATGAAGTCGATAAACGAGTTACTAATCCGTAGATTACAACCAATACAATAAGAATTACATGACCAATTCATCATAATCGGCCCAGAATTGAAATCAAAAGAAAAACCCCAAAATATCTCAAGAACATAAATCAACCCGATAAAAACATGAAAACGAAACTCCAAACTTGGGGTTAAGATAAACAAGACTAGATAACAACAAAGGAATCAACAATTTCGGATTGGAATCATGAAATCACGATAAACCCCAAATTATCCCGAAAGTAGGGTTTTAAGAAGAAAATACCTCAATTAAAATGGCGAAAGATGTTGGGATGTTGTTAAATCCGTACTAGGAACTCAAAGATATTGATGGGTGATGATATCAGGCCAAAATCCATGCTTATACGCCCTCAAGATCGTCTAGATCGCCGGAAGGAAGAAAGGGGAGGAAGAAATGACGAAAGTTGACCTCTGCAGTCATATATATACTGTCAAGAGTAAGCGCACGCTAAGGTATGTGTAGCGTGCGCTAACGGCTGTAAAATGCAGTCCAGAACCCTCTGCCAGATCCGTTAGCGCTCGCTAATATATGTATTTAGCGTGCGCTAATTACACACTGTGTAGTCTTTATTATTTCGGCCATAACTCCTTCGTCCGGACTCCGATTGACTCGCCGTTTGAACCATTGGAAAGCTAATTTGATGCTCTATCACATTGTAAAGTTTCAGAATTTTTGGACTTTATAAGCGCCGGTGGTGATCTGACAAAGTCGACTAAATGCACAAAAACGATACTCCTCGACAAAACAATAATTATTGAACATGCAACGAAACACTAACGGACAACACCAACGATCCAAATCGAAAACGAACACATAACAAAGCAAGACATACTATTAGCTCGACTTACGCAACGATAAGTCGTGACGATTTAATACCACAACACGGTACATCGTGCCGTACCCAACATAGGGGAAAATCTCAAGAAATCGCCAACAGAACAAAATGAACGGCGCAATCGACAAAAATTCAAAAATAACCGGAACCGAGAATCTCGGGTATTACATTCTACCCTCCTTAAAAGAAGTTTCGTCCCGAAACTTAAAACATGAAACAATCTAGGTAGAGCAACTCTAGATGACACATGATTCCGATAACTTGAAGATCGGGAAAGACGATACGAAGGCAACCACCCCAAAACTTTGGGAAATTACAAAATAGGCCAAACGCCTGAAACATCACGATAAGAAAACGTATAACCAAACCAAACTTCAAAAAACGTCTAACAAGGTTAAACGGACTTACGGGGAAATATGAACAACAATTTCGAACGGGATTCGCAAGAATCGATCTCAAATGCGGAAAAGTCGCCAAAAAGCACGGAACTCAGCAAAACGACACAGAAACGAACTCGGATTTTAACAAGTGTAGAATGAAACATTCACAGAAGGACGAAACGGTCACAGACGATCCGTTAAAACGGACTCCTGCCAAAAAAGAAATTTACCGAAAATCGAAAATTGCGGATATTACATCATATCACCTTTAAAAGAGGTTTTGTCCCCAAAACCTAAACAACGAGAATGAAGTGCAGGAGTAGCAACTTTCCCGGCCATATCCTCTTGGTCCCGTATCTGATCTCCATGACTAACTATACCGCGGTCACGACCGTATCCTCTGTCCCAAGACATACTAAGCGGATTCTCACTCGATACGATGGCACAATTTCGCGAAAATAATATGCTAAAGTACCAATCCAGCACGACATAACACATAAGGTAATTGATAACAACTAAATAAGAAAATCCACGAGGTATCCTTTTAAATGATTTCATTTGGAAATCCTTGGATTTGTGCGCTATTCAAAATAAAATCTTGAAAGTATTTTTGGTACCTCAGTTTGTTTCATCAAAACCCGTAAACGACGGACTTTAACCGTCTCATTTGACATCACTTGCAAAGCAATATATATTTTTATTTTTAACATCATCATTATAGAGTGATTCAAGATCACGCACGATAACTGGCTCAGTATAGAAAACTTTTCTAAACCCGAGTTTGAAGTTTTAAATCGAGTAAGATTCTTTATCTTCCACAGTATATTGTTGAAAATAAAAATTGTATTGATTTTTGAAAATAAAGATTTTATGATGTGAAAGATTTCTGAAATCATGTACTCGGATTATTTGAAAATACAACAATACGTCAAAAATTATTTTCGAAAATCCTCTCAACACTACACAAAAACCAACGACGGTAATATTTTACAAAATGTCTACATATACTTTAAAACAACTCTTTCAAATACCGTCGAGGTTTTATTTGAGAATCCGAGGCCGAGTCGCCAATTCTAAATAATTTTCAAAGTACGAACAGATCCGCCGATTAATCGAATCGTCGAAACTTTATGAAATTTTCAGGGTGGCGTTTTCGAACACACACACATCAGACATAATTTAAACAAAATCAATTATCACCTAGCGCTACAAAAAGTCCTAACACTTATTCCCACACAATAGTTGCATCGCTCAAAACACATAGAATACCGTCGAAGATGATTGACTGCATCAAAACATAGACCTGACGGCTAAAAATGCGGTTCCATAGCCTCTGTCCAGACTGACTAACGCGCGCTACAACAAATATTTAGCGTGCGCTACCCATGCTGCATTAGCGCTAGCTAGCCTCACACTTAGCGTGCGCTAACGGTTCTATTTCAGCAACATGATTGTGAACATATATATGACATTACTATAATCGAAGGTCACAAATAAACAACAACAATATTCGAATCTCAAAGCCATCGATTCACATAATTACAACACCTCATGAGCAACCATCAATAGGCAATTGTCATTCAAAACCAAAAAGTTAAAAGCAAGAGTCACGTCTTGAGTATATTTTGAAGACCTTATTTGAGTTAAAAACTCGTGTTTTGAAAACTTATAGTATGAGATGAAAATGAAATATCGGTAGTTGAAGTCTCAAAAATTTTGGCCTTGAGGTCATCATACAAAAAATCAAAATTTTTCCTCCCTTGGAGAACATTTTAAAAAAAAATTACGACTCCCCGAAAGCCTTTCGAAAACTTAAAATTCCAAGGTTGTTACTCTTGCAAGAAAACAGTTCATACAAGGATACATTTAGCAATATCACTCTTCATTCTAGTACAAAACGAGAATCGAGAAATATATGTCACTTACTCACGATGCACCTTCAAATACTACTACTTAACACAGAATCACACCGGCTCGTATAGCTCGTGGTACAACATGTAGTAGGGAGACTTACATCCACAGATCGCACGAAGATGATGGTTGCACCATGATACTAATCACGACCGACATCCCAGACGACGCGTCGCGACACGACATTAGTCAGACTCAATCTGACAAGACAAGACCCAACAATACACGACTGGACCCGACAGCCTAGGTTTCCGCAACCTAAGCTCTGATACCATAAATGTAACACCCCCAGATCAAACCGGGAATATTACACGCCGCAGACCCTCTCCGTGAGGATCCACCAGGCTAGACATCAACACAACACATTACATTACATACTGACGAATCAAAATAACGAATCAATAGACCGATTTGGTCTTCCGTCACTGACTTACAAATCAAAATACATAAACTCATCCAGACTCATACACATGGAAGGGTAAAATACTTGCAACGACGAACAATAAGACATCGGAAAAGACAATACAATGGACTCCGACTAACTGAAGTCAAAACTGGCCTTCGTGTGATTAGTATCATTCGTCTTTCATCATCCCTCGCACCGATCCTGTGTATTGCTCCCGAAAACCTGCATGTACCTGGACACAATACAGATATCCACCCCCGATTACGCGGGGTTTAGCAAACTCCACTGTTTCGCTAGTGCAAGTATAAAGTGCAAATACGAGCCATACACAACACAGTCCGAGAATACAACGTAAGACTTCAATAGATTTATATAGTTAAAAATAGTTCAAGTCTTGAAAGTAGAAGCGAAGCAAGTAAGCACTTTGAAAATAATTCCAAATCTCGGGAGTTTTGAAAACATTAGAAATTGAAAAGTTCTTAATTCCTCGAAAGTCATTTAGGGTCACAGCCCCAAAGTTCATTTTCCAAAATGCAAATCCGTTAACAAAACACGGGGTCCACGACCCAACCATTCCGGTCACAGAACACAGGGTCCACGACCCGATCATCCACTTCAATTCACTTACAAGTGCACATTACACATAACACATTAATTTTATGCCATTCTAGCCAAGCACCAAGACTCGATATATAATGTCTCTCGACCCCGAGCACAAAGCATTGTGATACTCGGACAATATCACAATTAACGAAAACATCAACGTCATCCTCAAGATGAAAACCACAACTGGTAACCCGCGGCCGTACCCCTTAGAATCGACCCCGGACATCCCGTCGACACTCCGGTGGGAAACCACTTCGCGGCCGCACTTAGTATCGACCCCGGACATCCCGTCGGACACTCCGGGTGGAAGTTCATCCACACACGCACCCAAGTCTACTCGTGGCCGTACCCTTAGTATCGACCCCGGACATCCCGTCGGACACTCCGGTGGAAGGAACAACACACACACACGTTCCAAAATCACGCTTGCAAACCACAAGCCTCGAAGGTCAATCACAGTATATATAGTCGAGGTACCTTGCTAGAATGGCCAGTTCATCCAACATATACTCACGACCAAGTAATGATACGATTCATGCTAGAATTTCAACGATGCAGCTAGTACAAATAACATAGCAACGAGGGAAAATACCTAACCAACCACGCCGAACGACACAATGAGACAGGATCATCAATAGGCATACGTTCCATACATATCTCAAGGAAAGGTTAAGCTATAAATCCTCAACGTCATAATCACACAAAACAATACCCCACACATACTTAGACAAGCATATTTAACAACGAAATCATACGAGTCATCTTTAAAGGAAGTATTGAAAAGCATATCAATTCCTTTGAAAGTTAATTATAGGTCTTCATAAATCACGTATCGAAAATTACCAACTAATATATCCACAAAACACGTAATGTATGGGCAAGATACTTGCCTCGAAATCAATTTGTGAATACTCCGACGAAAGCGGCTCGGCCGAAACAGCCCCAAAATAGTCCCGAAACAGCCCGGCCGAAACAGCCCCAAAACAGCCCCGAAACAGCCCCAAAATAGCCCCCAAAACCGACCACCTTCACGAGAAATCAATAACAACACAATCACCACGAGAATAACACCGCTACGAATCAACAACACTAAACGAAATCTCAATCGACACTAAGAAACTACAAGGGTTCAAGGGTTCGTTCCAAGAAATCCAAAATCATGTTTCGGGTGAGATGAAGTCGATAAACGAGTTACTAATCCGTAGATTACAACCAATACAATAAGAATTACATGACCAATTCATCATAATCGGCCCAGAATTGAAATCAAAAGAAAAACCCCAAAATATCTCAAGAACATAAATCAACCCGATAAAAACATGAAAACGAAACTCCAAACTTGGGGTTAAGATAAACAAGACTAGATAACAACAAAGGAATCAACAATTTCGGATTGGAATCATGAAATCACGATAAACCCCAAATTATCCCGAAAGTAGGGTTTTAAGAAGAAAATACCTCAATTAAAATGGCGAAAGATGTTGGGATGTTGTTAAATCCGTACTAGGAACTCAAAGATATTGATGGGTGATGATATCAGGCCAAAATCCATGCTTATACGCCCTCAAGATCGTCTAGATCGCCGGAAGGAAGAAAGGGGAGGAAGAAATGACGAAAGTTGACCTCTGCAGTCATATATATACTGTCAAGAGTTAGCGCACGCTAAGGTATGTGTAGCGTGCGCTAACGGCTGTAAAATGCAGTCCAGAACCCTCTGCCAGATCCGTTAGCGCGCGCTAATATATGTATTTAGCGTGCGCTAATTACACACTGTGTAGTCTTTATTATTTCGGCCATAACTCCTTCGTCCGGACTCCGATTGACTCGCCGTTTGAACCATTGGAAAGCTAATTTGATGCTCTATCACATTGTAAAGTTTCAGAATTTTTAGACTTTATAAGCGCCGGTGGTGATCTGACAAAGTCGACTAAATGCACAAAAACGATACTCCTCGACAAAACAATAATTATTCAACATGCAACGAAACACTAACGGACAACACCAACGATCCAAATCGAAAACGAACACATAACAAAGCAAGACATACTATTAGCTCGACTTACGCAACGATAAGTCGTATTCGATTTAATACCACAACACGGTACATCGTGCCGTACCCAACATAGGGGAAAATCTCAAGAAATCGCCAACAGAACAAAATGAACGGCGCAATCGACAAAAATTCAAAAATAACAGGAACCGAGAATCTCGGGTATTACACCGATGGCATTTTAAATCACTTTATAAATTGTTTTCGTTATGTTTAAATCATTGAGGATTCCTGGTTATTATTGTCCTTCGAACTTGTATTGTATGGCTCGTATTTTTGCACTTTGTACTTGCACTAGCAAAATATTAGAATTTTGCTAACCCCCGAGAAATCGGGGGGTGGATGTCTGTATTGCATTCAGGTTTTGGAGCATAACACACGGTCGGCATGAAGAATGATGAAATATGAACGATACTAATCACACGAGGACCCGTTGATGTCGTATTGGTTTAGTTGTATTTTATTTCCCGCTGCAGTATTCCTTCCCCGTTGTACGGAAGTGTGTTGTACTCGACCCCTGCGTGGGCATGTGTTGTGATTAAGTTGTATGTATTTTTTTTTTGAAAGACCAAATCGGTCTACTGAGTCATTTTAGCCTTAAAGGCATTGTTGAGATGTTCGATATTGTTACCAGCCTGGTAGATCCTTGAGGAAAGGTTCTATGGCGTGTAATATCCCTGAGCGGAATGGGGGTGTTACATTGCGAACGATTAAGTATTTGAGCTATAAACCTTTCCAGTGCCGACCTCCTTATCCAATAAGGAGTGGAACGTTTTGCTCTTAAATACAGGGACTAGTTTCTATATGTATATTTACGAGTCATGAATGCCAGTAACTACCAGTAAATAAATAAACATCCATTGCCTTATATTAATGATTTACATAATAACAAGTACAATGCCCTCACTCAACATCCTCTAAGTAGCATTCGAGGGCATACTCCTAACATCACAAAAGTATCATGTGCTTAAAAACCAAACCATTGTGAAAATAAGGCTCATACAACCGCAGGAAAAAAAAACCATTGTCTAGTGCCAAAGAATGAAAAAAATAAACATTGCAAAAACGTTGCATGTAGATATTCAGATAACATTTTGAAAATTTGAAGACCATTGTTAAACAACCAAGGCACATTATGACAAAATTTGTAGGGTTGAATGCAACATACTGAGACAACACGTTTTAAATACTATACCATTGTCTAGATGAGTTAAACCAACCATTCTCCATTAAACAAATCATTGTCTAAAATAAAAACAACAACTATATTTGCAGAAGAAATCATTGTACAAAGATAATTAAAACAAGGGGTTTGCAATTTAAAAGTGTAATGTGAAAGACATATCACAAAGGTATTGGTAAATGAAATCTTGTATAAGGTATGAAGGAATTAGAGTTTGTACTGAACAAACCGTTGTCTTCTTTATCTAACAATAACCAAAATTAAATGAAAAAGGCTCGTTGTTGGTATTGATTTACTATACTTTCTATAAGGACTGTTGTTGTTATTAGATATGAGATAATATTTTTTTATGTAGTGTCTGTAGTCGAGAGGCAAATCACACAATGGATTTCGTACCGTTGTCTAAGGCACGTAAAAGACGGTGTCTCATTCTTGAGCTTAAAATTAGAGTGATTGAGTGTTATACACAAAATCATACACGAGAAGAAAAAGAAAAGATACGATTGGATTCGGTGTTATTAGGATCAAGAATCTGGGATTGTTAGAATCGCAATCGCTATCTTAGTGAGGTTTATCTAGTACCGATAGAAAGCTAGAGTGGTTGAGTACTTTTCCAATAGAAATCGTATCGATTCGTTGTTTTGGTCGAGTTCTTAGTCGATGCCTTGAAGGTGTCCGACAAAAGGCCTTAGAGGGGGGTTTGGGCGTTGTATGATTATTATCCATCGTACGAATGTTGATTTATCATTGGTATGACTTAGGGACGAAATTCTTGTGAAGAACTCGAGTTGGAACCCTTCCGTTCGTTGTCTTTTTCGGGGTCCGAGCTTCCCGGTCGAACCGTGTTTTTCGGAGTATTCGGTAACGGTTATTAAGGCAAGTATTTTACTATACGAATTATGTCTTGTGAATAGGGACGTTGTGTTATGGTTATGATGAATTGATTTATCTTCGCGAATATGCTTCGTATGAATTGAATTTTTATGAACGACTGACGGTAACGATGATACCTTCACTTAGTTAACATCTTGGAATTGTGTTGGATGTGAAAATCATCTAAGTTTGTGTCGGGCGTGGTTGGTCATTGTTGAGTTCTTGTGATGATTATGATGTGTGTGTTGTTTTGGTTTACATACTTGATTATGCACCTCGGTGTAATGTGGAATGGCTTGACATTTGATGATTATGAATTGTATCGTGTCGATGTGTGTGTGTTCCAGGTAGGGTCTGACGAGGCCTCTGGATTTCGGTACATGATGTGTACGAACAAGGTGAACAATATTGAACAAGGCAGAATTGTAATCCTTTATATTTTTGAAATCCTGATATCGCAGGTTTAACCAATCAGTAGTAGCTTCGGGATGGATGACCATAGTCTAGTGATCAAATATATCTCTTAACGATATCGATAGATTTAATGGATCTTCTTCACAAAGATATTATGCCTTCAAATCATCATGGATATGGTGGCGTAGAAAAATTAGGGCTTTCGCCTTATCTTCAGAAGCTACTGTACTTTCTTCTTTGATAGCATGAACAAGTTTGTTTGACTGAAGATGCAATTTTGCTTCCAATCTCCATATCATATAATTATCCCCGCTCACATCAAAAGGTTTGAAGTAAAGCTCTATAAGTTTCGACATCTATCAAGAACTTATATTAGAGGCTTATAATTGAGAAATTCAGTACAATGTGAAGCATTATCAAATTACATATACAAAAATGTAATTATTACTTATGCCTCAATATATCGTATATACAACAATGCGACTTATACACTCAAAATTGCACCAGCAATCACGTGTACTCAATATAATATATTCGATTGAACCACATATACAGCAATGTATTCAGAATCACACATACAATAGTGTGTTCGATTGAACCACATATACAACAATGTGTTCATAATCACACATACAACAGTGTGATTTAGTCACATATACGACAATGTGATTAAACGTTCTTCGGAACCATAAATACGACAATATGGTCTATATCATGTATACAACAACGTGAAAATATTATAAAACGAACTCAGATAAAAACAAATGACCATTATAGTTTTAAAAAAAATTATGGCTTTGATCATATTCTTAATTACAGAAAAGTTATTATAGAATAAATATTTCAGTTTTATTGATAACTGAATTAATTGAACAAGATTTTTTGCGAAAATCCAAATTAAAACCAAGTTGCAGCATCTCTATATTTAAAACCTTTTAATGGGTAAACAAATAGGAAGGTTTTATTGTGGTAAAAGAAATCAATCTAATTTTTTCGTAATTTGCTTTGATATTAAGTTGAAAAAGTAGTAGATGTGCAAATCCTGTTATTGGGCATTCTTTCAAAGCAAATAGGAATTCAGCAAACCTTCAGTTATGCAAATTCATCAAGGTTTTGCAAATTGTATAACAGAAGCAGGGCATAAAAAAAATCAATCATTCACCTTCCTATTACTCTTGAGCACTCGTGATGATTAGTGTCTACTGGGCTCGATAATTGGCTGAAAAAGGACTCGAGTGCGGTGGTGCGGTGGCTCGGTGTTGGATGAGGTTGGATCTTCAAATTTCCTCATAAAAATCTGCTTCTGTTCGGCGACAGATTCAGTAAGTAATATTACACAAAATCCGATCCCCACTGTTGAATATATATATATATATATATATATATATATATATATATATATATATATGTGTGTGTGTGTGTGTGTGTGTGTTTATGCCAAGAAGTTGTTGCTAAAATTTCCAGATGATCCGACGGTTAACGAAGTGGAAAACACAATTTTTGCGTGGCCTCACAGTGCAGAAAATTTGCTTGCGGATTTTTCTTTTTCTTTTTTTTTGTGAATTTCGGAAATCAGATGAAAAAAATTCTACTGCTAGAGTATCATGCTGATAATGTATTTTTAAATAAAACAGTAAAGAGAGAATAGAATAGAGAATGTAAATATTCTTGTGTATTACAACTGAGGGTGAGGGTCTCTATTTATAGAGTACAATAGCTTGGAGTCCAAGCAATATAATACCCAAGTTAGGGTTACTATAATACATCAACAGACCTGATTAGGTGGGCATACACGACCGTTAGATTTATAACATAATTTAATTAATAAAGTTACTTCATTTTTCAAACTTTATTATAAACAACTCAATTTCTTAACATCCATATCCGGACGCATTGCCTTAATGAAATTATACGAAAGGAGTATTGGAGTACCGATGCATTCAAAATAATCTGAAAGTGCAGGATTGGAGCGTTGCACATAGAGTTGAGGCCAAAGTCCCGCTTTGTATTGGAACTCATCTTTCAGTTGTTTTCGCTCTGGGACATTATTTCGTCCGATTTTGTCCAGGAAGTCAACTTTTACTCTTTTAGTCCCGGGTCATTATTTTTGAACCGTTTCGTCTTGGGACATCATGTTTGACTGTTTTCATTCTGAGAAATTATTTTGGACCTATTTCGCCTTGGGGCATTATTTTCGATCATTTTCGGACATTATTTTGGACCAATTTTGTCCCGAGACGCCATTTTTTGCTATTTTCGCCCAGGGAAATAATTTTTGACTCATTTCTCCACATGGTGTTATTTTTCCACCCATTTCAGCCTTGAACGTCATTTCAATTGTTCTAATCCCGGAGCATTATTTTTTACTCGTTTCGTCATGAGATGTAAAATTTTGATTATTTCGCCCCAGGACATCATTTTCGACTGTTTACGAGACATTACTTTTGACCTATTTCGCCTCAGAACAATAGTTTTTATTATTTTTGACCCGTTTCGCTCCGGGGGCATCATTTTTGATGGTTTCGTCATGTGACATAATTTTCAACCCCTTTTTTGCCCTAGGACATCATTTCTGGTTGGTTTCATTTGAGACGTCATTTTCTGCTCTTTTCGCTCCAGGATATTATTTTCAAAAGGTTGCATCTGAGAACATTGACTTTATTCTCCCAGGATATATTTATACTCATTTATTTGGGATGTCATTTTCGATTATTTTCGGCATGTGACATTATTTTTTGCCCGTTTCGCTGGGCACATCATTTTCTACTCTTTCCGCCCGGGACATTATTTTAGAAACACCACTTTGGGATATTAGTTTTGACCAATTCTGTAAGGGATATCACTTTCAATTATTTTCACCGTGGGATATTATTATCGAACTGTTTCGTCTCGAAACATCGTTTTGGACCATTTTTTCCCTGGGACATTGTTTTCGACCAGTTTCACTCCTAGACATCATTTTATACTGTTTTAGGCCCATGAAATTAATCTTGATAATGGTCTGGGTAAAAATAATTTAAAATGATGTTCTGGATGGAAACGATTCGAGAGTAACACACTATGGAAAATGGGTTGAAAATAATATATGTAGGTGAAAACAATTAAAAATGACAGACAAGGCAAATGAGACGAAAATAACAATGCGAAACGGGTCAAAAATTGCACCTTGTGAACAGTTGAAAATAATAGTCGGAGCCAAAAGTAAACGAAAATGATGCCACGTGATGAAACGGGTTGCAAATAATGTACGGGGCAAATGAGTCAGAAGTAATATCTTGGACTGAAAATAATTGAATATGATGTTGTAGCAAAATTGGTCGCAAATAATATCTCAGATGAGAATAGCCGAAATAACGTACCAGAATGAAATAGGTTAACTCAGGATTAAAACATTCGAAAATAAGTTCCAGGGTAAAACATGTTAAAAATAACATGATGTGGAAAGGGGGTCGAACATAATATCGATGGGCAAAAAGATTCGAAAATAGCTTCTTAGATGAAACTGGTTCAAATAATGTTGACGGTAGAAAACAGTTGAAAATGACATCATGGTGCGAAACAGGTCGAAAAGAACACTATGTGGCTAAATGGTCAAAAATACGGTCCCGAGGTGAAAATAAATGAAAATAATGTCCCAGGACGAGACGAGTCGAAAATAACACCATGTGATTAAACGGGTCGAATAATGTTTAAGGCTGAAAATAGTCGAAAATATCACGGGATAAAGTATTTGAAAATAACATTATGCGTAAAAGGTCGAAAATATTGTCCCAAGACGAAAATAGTCGAAAATAACATCCCAATACAAAACGGGTTGAAAATAACACCTTGTGATGAAATAGGTCGAAAACAATGTCTGGGGCGGAAAATAATGGAAAATGATGCTCCGGGACGAAATAGATCGAAAATAATGTCCTGAGGGAAACTGATCGAAAGTGATATCCCAAGACCAATGACTAAATGGTCGAAAATGATGTCCATAGCGAGATGGTCGTAAATAATCTTATGATGAAAAATAGTCGAAAATTAAGCCACAAGACGAAACAGGTCGAAAACAATGTTAGGATGACAACAGTTGAAAATGACGTCCCAAGATAAAATAGACTGAAAATACCATCATGGGGAGAGAGGAGTTGGAAATAATATTACAGGACAAAAATAGTCGAAAATGGTGTCCCATGATAAAGCTGATCAAATATATTGTTCTAGGCTGAAGTTAGACGAAAATAATGTCCAGGGCAAAATAGGTCAAAGATAATGTCCCAGGGCGAAAACAATGGAAATGAGATTCAAAGATGATTAATCGAAATTTATGGTGAAATGGGTCGAAAATAATGTCATAGAGCGAAATAGTTAGTAACAAGGGTATGTTGGGAGTTGGTGCCTAAAACGAAGGCACAACGGAAGCAATATACGAATCTAATTCGATTCGTATCCCTATGAAGATCGATCAAGCTATGTATATATGAATATTAAAACGAAACAAAGGAAGATTAGAAATCATACCGTCGTAGTCCGTTGATTAAATAGTATACTCCTTGAAGATGATTCCCCAAGCTTTAGATGCTCTTCCCACGAATCCTATTCATCAAGCTCTTGGATGATCCAACGCCGAAAGCACTGCGTCTCTACTTGCCATGCGCCGGAGAAACGATTGGAATGACAACCACCCAATTAACCTCCAAGGTTACGGCTAGAATCAACTGATGGAAACTTTCTAATTAAGATTACAACACTCGAAGTGTTTAATCTATGTCTCTCAATATATCCTCATAATATTTCTCTAAGAAAAACTATGAAGAAGATGAAGAACAATATGAAGACTTGAACAAAACTATTTTCTCTCTCTTTTTCCTTGTTTGAATTGTGAGATGCCAAAGGTAAGGAAGAGTGAGTGGGTCTTCTCTTTTTATTCTTCAACACACCTCATTACATTCACCTTTTACATATTAAAAGAGATATGATGTCTCGAAAGTCTTTTGTTTTCCACCTACCAAGGGTAATACCAAGACCAAGAGGGAATGGGATAAGGTGGGGCGGCCTCTAGAAGGAATCAGACGAGTTCGGTTCGTTTCGGACTCCCGTGAGTCCAATCAGATAAATTCCAATCCGTTCCGATGTATTTATACTAATTAATTAATCCAATTAATTAATCATATCAGATACAAAATAATATAATTAATTTTTCTAAGAAATAATTATATCAATGAATTAAATTAATCACCCAGTAATTTATTTAATTCATAGGCCGTAAATTAATTTATTCAATAAATCAATTTAGATATCCAATGTCCCTTAATTAATTAGACATCTAATGTCCAATAAACTAGATATCCAATATCTAATATTTATAAAGAGAGAATAAGCTCGATTCATTCCGTCGTCAATCCTATTGTGCGACTCGGTAGGTCAGTCTCAATTAGCAATGGGAGGAACCAAAGAGTAGTAGCACCACCTAGCCAGCCTGGCGGCCTACACTGTGTAATACCCGGTTGTAATTCGTTCATTTTCATTCAGTAATTATCAGTCTGTAATTGTCAGTCAGTGTATTTTCACTCAATTATAATCATTCATAAATCATGTTCATTCACCGTGTTCACCGTTCGTAAAAACTTCGAGTTGAGTATCGTTATTGTTCATCGTTTCAACTTTCCTCATATGAGTTCGACTTTGTTAGATCACCATTAATTTTTGGTAACTCCAAAAATTCTTATTCTTTGCAATATTATAGAGCATCGAGTTAGCTTTCCAATGGTTCAAACGGTGAGTCAATCGGAGTCCGGACGAGAGAGTTATGGTCGTTTTAGCTCAACCGCTCATTTTTCAGTTTTGGCGATCAACGCTGAACGAACTCGGCCGTGTCGTCGACACGGCCCGTGCCGTACTCGTCGGAAAGTGCCGGCGTCTGCCTCGAGGACCCGACCGTGTCGTGCAGCGCGGCAGTCGAGCTCTTCGGATTAGCGATGGCAGCGCGAGGCTGGCCGTGTTCGGGACACGGCCGAGTCATTGCGAGCGCCATGCGAGGTCACTTGTCGGTAGGCCTTCGCGCCTCGGCCGTGTCAGCGGGACACGGTCGAGTCCCTGCCGGCCGGCTGCGCGCCACGACCGTGTCGAGCGGGCACGGTCGAGCCTTGTTGGCCGAGTCAACCCTATAAATTGGTTTTTGAGCATTTCACTCATTTTTTCCATCTTCTTCACTGCAACCGAGAGAGAATATCTTGAGGAGAGATTTCTTCATCAATTATCATTTGGGTGTTTGATTTTCTTCATCTCCTTTCGATCGTGAAGCCGGATAATCAATCTACCGCGTGTTCTTGATTAAAGCACTTGGATCATCAAGAGGTTGTTCGTGCGACCGACACTTCATTTAGGACGTTGTTCGTGGAAGGATAATTGTCATCGGTATTTTGTAAGTTAATTCTTACTCGGTTAAAAGGATATTCATACCTTTTGTTGTTGATCATTCATAATCATAACTCATTCATCATTAAATTAATCATATTAAAACTTGTTATTGTCGATTAATCACTTCAGTCATAAGGAACGACGGTTCCAATCCTTTCGTTGAACTATCATTCATTTCATTATTACCCTCATCTCGGTGAGTCATTCTTGACCTTGTCAGATTATTATTTATTCATTGATATTCATTACGGTCATTCTCGTTCATATGACCTTCTGGGTTCATATTGCGTGGCCGGGTGTGGCTGTGTGGAATTTTTAGTCGGGCACACGATGGTTATGTATTGGGTTCACCGATACATCGGACCGTGCACACGGTAACGCTTACCTCCGTGAGACTAATTAGGTACAAGGACGGGTGTGTCCGGTAATTGCCTTGTACACTTGCACGAGAACATTACGGGCGTACTTATGATACTCCTCTTGGCGTAATTCATAATTAAGAATATTTCATCACTTGATTAATTCATGATTGTGTAATTTCAACTCTTGAGGATTGTTGTTACGTATGGCCCGGCCGTTGGGGATTTTGTTTTAGTCACGGCAAGGCAAAGGCACGGGAAGAGCATGTTGGCGGCGAGTCCTGAGGGCCCAGTCATTCCGTTTGTTCAGTCATTTTCAGTCATTTCAGTTATTTCTGTCATTTGTATTTTTCCGCTGCAAATTCCGTTTGTAATGTTTATTTATTGAGGGTGGTGTATTTTATCTTCATATAAAATACACTAGTATTCGGTATTGTCCTGGTGTGTTGTACTTAAACTCCTCATCGGAGTGTTTGGTAATATAATGTGGTTCGGTACTACAATTATATTATTTAATTCATCATTTTCATTTGCCTGGTGGGTCCCAGTCGGGGATTCACGGCACTGTAATATCCGCCTAGTTTGGGGTGTTACAGAGTTGGTATCGGAGCGTGGTTTTGAATACTACCCTCCAAGTCATGTCTCATTTGAAATCATCGTCATCGGACTAGTATCATTGGACTTTCGCGTCACGTGTGACCTGTGCAAATGCCGAGCCAATCAGACCAAGAACTGTAAGATTTCTAATGCCATGGTATAATTTCTGGCATTAATCATTCACTCATAATTCATCAGTTAACAATCCTCAATCATCATTGTCATTTTGACCAGGACGGTCAGGTTAACTCATTAATCAGTCAATTCATTTCATTGTTCAGTTGTTGATCAGGATGATCGAATCATTAATCTTGTTAACTCATTCAAGATAATCATTTCAATAATTTCATCAGATAATCATGTCACCTCAGTTAATCATTCATGTAATCACCGTGTTAGAGCGCGTATGCTCATTTTCATCATCTCATGTCATAATCATAACGTATATTCCATGCGGTGAATATAATCATCATATGACTTTCCACTTCAGTATGGAAAGGGCTGGCAGAGGACGTGGAGGACGAGGCCGTGGAGCGGGCCGAATCCCGAGAACTCGTGCTAATACCCGTGCAAATGCCAGGAATAATGCTAATTCATCGAGCAGCGACGCTGCCACTCATTCACCTGGACGCGATCATTCATTATCGGGGAGTCGTACCCGGGACACGGCTCAGTCAGAGGGTGTCCGGGTTGATCCACTCGCATTTATGCAGGGCATGATGGCCCAAATGACTCAGATGGCTCAGTTGATGGAGACGATGCATAACTCCGTCAATCGAATCGGCGAGCTCCTCGCCGCCACCTCGAGGCAAGAGAGGAATGTGAGTAACATCATCGGCGATATCTCTCGCGAGGCCACCTACTTTTGAGGGCTCGTCGAGCGTGGATATCATTCATTGGCTCGAGCATTTGAGAAGTCATTTGCTATGGTAGAGTGTCCCGAGGGACACAAGGTTTCGATTGCGGCTTACTATCTCGGTAAGAGCGCTCATTCATGGTGGTTATCGTTGAAGCCCACAGACGGATCATGTACTTGGGATCGATTCAAGACTCTCATGATGGAGAGGTATTATCCGGCCCCACTCGAGAGGCCAAGGCGCGAATTGCTCACCCCGACCCCTCAACAGACGAGGATGTTCTCGCCATTGCCGAGAAATTTCAGAACTTCTTACATTCGCCTCATCTATCATTCACTCGAAGCGGACAAGATCAAGTATTTCACAAGAGGTGAAACCCCGTATGAGACTTGATTACTTAATCATAATTGCACCACGTTGGCGAGTTCATTGAGAAGGCTCTTACTTACGAGCTTACGGCTAAGGAAATTGCTAAGCGGCAACCTTCGTGCGCTAGCAAGAAGTCCAAGAACCGTGTCGATCGGCGGGAGTCGTGCCACCTTCAAGAAACCCCGTGCGGGCTCTGCTTCGAGCGACCTCTGTCGTCTAAACCGCGGAATCTCGATCGCGAGCGGCGATTCGGCCATCACTGTTACAACCGTGGGGGTCTTGGTCATGTCGGCACCAAGTGTCCGAGACAGTCATCACGTGTCATAATCGTGGAATTGTGGGACATAAGGCCCGTTTTGCCGTAGGGACTCCAAACCTACTCGGGCGTCATCTCGGGCCCCTAGGCGGTCGGCCGTTGAACTGAGCCACTCAATCGGCGTCGTTTAAAGCAGCGAGGCGACTAAAGGTGGAGCTTTAAGCCGTGACGGAGCGTCGGTCGGGACTAGCAAGCCCGGATTTATGAGATGAAGAAGACCGATGATCCAGAGGCCCGAATGATCTCGGTACACTCGATATTCTATCTCAACTTTGTGTGCACTCTTTTAGAATCGGTGCATCGCATTCATTCATTTCCGAGTCATGTTTGAGTAGACTACGTGCAGGTAGTGCTACTAGTTGTGAGCCTTATGTCATTGGCTACCCGATGGTAGACGAATTATCGTGTCGGGAGATTCGAATTGTCCGATTGATTTCATGGTCGTGTATGGCGGCGGACCTAATCGTGGTAGATTTGCCGAGGGACGACGTCATCTTGGGTATTGATTGGATGGATCGTCATGATGCCATCATTAATGTCCGTAGCGTATGGTCACTATCATTTCGCACGATGGAGTTGAATGTGTGTTTCGAGGAGGTAATCCTACATTGCTCGTAAGGTCATTAATTCGATGAAAGCCGTAAGGTTACTCAATCGGGATGTGTCGGTTATTGGTGCTATATGGTCAAAACCGAAGTCATCGATAATGTTAACGGATATTCCGGTGGTGAGGAATATGCCGATGTTTTCCAGACGAGCTACTGGTTTGCCTCCACGGAGGATGTGGAATTCACAATTGAGTTGGAACTGCACGTCCCGATATCGAAGGCACCGTCCGGATGGCCCCGACCGAAATGCGGGAATTAAAGAACCAACTTGAAGAGTTGTTCGAGAAGGGTTATATTCGACCGAGTGCGTCCCGTGGGAGCACCGGTGTTATTTGTCAAGAAGAAGGATGGTTCATTCCGCTTATGTATTGATTATCGGGAGTTGAACAGGTGACGATCAAGAATAAGTATCCCTTACCCCGTATTGACGATCTCTTAGATCAACGGGGAGCTTGAGTATTTTCCAAGATCGACTTAAGATCCGGATATCATCGATTCGGATTCGAGTCGGACATCGCGAGGACGGCGTTTCGAACACGCTATGGTCACTATGAGTTTGTGGTTATGCCGTTCGGATTGACTAATTCACTGCGGTATTCATGGAGTTAATGAATCGGGTTTTCATCGACTTTTGGATCGGTTGTTGTTGTCTTCATCGACGACATTTTGATTTATTCTCGTGGCCAGGAGGAACACGAGTTTCACCTTCATCAAGTGCTAGACGTGTTGAGACGAGAACAACTTTATGGGAAGTTTTCTAAATGTGAGTTACGGATGTCGAAGTGACTTTTCTCGGACATGTAATTTCATCGACGGAGTTCGTGTCGATCCTCAAGACGGAGGCTATCCGAGATTGGCTACCTCAGAAGAACGTTAAGGAAATCGAAGTTTCCTCGGATTAGCGGGTTATTATCGGCGATTTGTAGAGGATTTTCTCGAATCGCTCAACCCTTAACGAACCTTTTGCGGAAGGATAAGAAATACACGTGGTCCGACGCGTGTCAACGGAGTTTTGAGGAACTCAAGAGCCGGTTAATGTCGGCACTGTACTTTCCTTGCCGCAGGGACGGAAGGATTTGTGGTCTATAGTGATGCGTCGGACGGGGTCTCGGATGTGTGCTCATGCGAGCGGGAAGGTTATTGCCTATGCTTCACGGCAATTGAGACCTTACGAGGTTAATTATCCGACCCACGACACTGGAGCTAGCGTACCGTGGTGTTCGCTTTGAAGATTTGGCGTCATTACCTTTATGGCGTCACCGCCGATATTCACCGATCATAAGAGCTTAAAGTATATATTTACTCGAAGGAGTTAAATATGCGTCGAGACGGTGGTTGGAATTAATCAAGGATTGTGATATCGAGATCCTCTACCACCGGGCAAGGCGAACGTTGTCGCCGACGCCTTGAGTCGTAAGTCCGTTCAGAGCAGATGCTTGCCCGTTTAGATTCGAAGGAGCTTGGCAGGAATTCCTTAGACCCGAGATCGAGGTCCGCCGGCGAGTTCAGGGGCAACTTTGTATGTTAGAGATTTCATCGTCACTCGAGGAGGAAATTCGAGAGAATCAGGGTTCGGACCCATCATTGTTGCGCATCCGAGAGGATGTGGCTCAGGGGAAAGCCCCTGGATTTGTGGTCCACGAGGATGGACTTTTGAGGTTTAAGAATCGGTTGTGCATACCGGCAAATGACGAGTTGAAAAACTCGATTTTGAAAGAAGCTCATGCTACCCCTTATTCCGTTCATCCGGGGTCTAGCAAGATGTACAAGGACTTGAAACAAAATTACTGGTGGAGTAATATGAAGCGAGAAGTCGCAGAATTTGTTTCGAGATGCTTAACTTTGTCAACAAGTTAAGATTGAACATCGGCGAATGGGTATCTTTGAAACCTCTTCCTATTCCCGAATGGAAGTGGGAAGACATTTCTATGGATTTCATCACGAGTTTGCCGACGAGTCGTCGTGGCATGAATACGATATGGGTGATCGTGGACCGCTTAACTAAATCAGCTCATTTCCTTGAGATCAAGGAGACGTGGGGTCCCGAGAGACTTGCTCAACTATTCATCAAAGAGATAGTCAGACTGCACGGTACTCCTAAAAGTATCGTTTCCGATCGTGACGGACGGTTTGTGTCACATTTTTGGAAATAAGTTCATCGCGCTATGGGAACCCAGCTTAATCTCAGTACCGCTTTTCACCCTCAGTCCGACGGACAATCAGAGAGGACGATTCAGACCTTAGAGGACATGTTGAGGGCATGCGTCCTCGATTGGAAAGACGATTGGGAAGCCCAGCTACCATTGATCGAGTTCACGTATAATAATAGTTGGCATGCTTCGATCAAGATGGCACCTTACGAGGCCTTGTATGGTCGTCGTTGTCGATCTCCGTTGTGTTGGGACGACTTATCAGAATCATTGGGCACCGAGCCCGATATGCTTATAGCCGCCCGTGAGAAGGTAGCTTTGATCGAAGTCGTTTGTTGATGACTTCAGGCCGGCGAAATCATATGCGAGATAACCGTCGACCATTAGAGTTCGAGGCTGGTGACCATGTGTTGGTCAAGGTATCCCCGAGTCGTGGTATCTTCCGTTTTGGGAAGAGGGGAAAGTTGAGTCCGAGATTCATTGGACCGTTTGAGATTTTGGATCGAGTGGGCGAGTTAGCTTATCGATTGGCTTTACCTCCGGCTCTGAGCCGAATTCATAATGTGTTTCATGTCTCTCAGTTGCGAAAGTATGTTGCCGACCCGAGTCACATACTGCAGTTCGACGAAATCGAGATCGCCGACGATCATTCATATGAGGAGCGTCCTATACGAGTTTTAGAGCGGCGAATCAAACAGTTGAGAAATAAGTCGATTCCTTTGGTCAAGATTCAATGGTCCAGACATGGAGTCGAAGAGGCCACTTGGGAAACCGAGGAGATTATGCGGGAGAGTTATCCCGAGTTGTTTGACCCTTAGTTTCGGGGACGAAACTCTTTTTAAGGGGGGGAGTATGTAATACCCGGTTGTAATTCGTTCATTTTCATTCAGTAATTATCAGTCTGTAATTGTCAGTCAGTGTATTTTCACTCAATTATAATCATTCATCAATCATGTTCATTCACCGTGTTCACCGTTCGTAAAAACTTCGAGTTGAGTATCGTTATTGTTCATCGTTTCAACTTTCCTCATATGAGTTCGACTTTGTTAGATCACCATTAATTTTTGGTAACTCCAAAAATTCTAAATCTTTGCAATATTATAGAGCATCGAGTTAGCTTTCCAATGGTTCAAACGGTGAGTCAATCGGAGTCCGGACGAGAGAGTTATGGTCGTTTTAGCTCAACCGCTCATTTTTCAGTTTTGGCCGATCACTGCCGAACGAACTCGGCCGTGTCGTCCGACACGGCCCGTGCCGTACTCGTCCGGAAAGTGCCGAAGCGTCTGCCTCAGGACCCGACCGTGTCGTCTGGCACGGCCGAGTCGAGCTCTTCCGGATTAGCCAGTAGCGACTGCCCAGAGGCCCGACCGTGTTCCGGGACACGGTCGAGTCATTGCCGAGCGCCGCGGACGGGTCACTGTCGGTAGGCCCCTTCGCGCCTCGACCGTGTCAAGCAGGACACGGTCGAGTCCCTGCCGGCCGGCTGCACGCCACGACCATGTCAGGCGGGCACGGTCGAGCCTGTTGGCCGAGTCAACCCCTATAAATTGGTTTTTTGAGCATTTCAGCTCATTTTTTCCATCTTCTTCACCTGCAACCGAGAGAGAATATCTTGAGGGAGAGATTTCTTCATCAATTATCATTTGGGTGTTTGATTTTCTTCATCTCCTTTCGATCGTGAAGCCCGGATAATCAATCTACCGCGTGTTCTTCGGATTAAAGCACTTGGATCATCAAGAGGTTGTTCGTGCGACCGACACTTCATTTAGGACGTTGTTCGTGGAAGGATAATTGTCATCGGTATTTTGTAAGTTAATTCTTACTCGGTTAAAAGGATATTCATACCTTTTGTTGTTGATCATTCATAATCATAACTCATTCATCATTATATTAATCATATTAAAACTTGTTATTGTCGATTAATCACTTCAGTCATAAGGAACGACGGTTCCAATCCTTTCGTTGAACTATCATTCATTTCATTATTACCCTCATCTCGGTGAGTCATTCTTGACCTTGTCAGATTATTATTTATTCATTGATATTCATTACGGTCATTCTCGTTCATATGACCTTCTGGGTTCATATTGTGTGGCCGGGTGTGGCTGTGTGGAATTTTTAGTCGGGCACACGATGGTTATGTATTGGGTTCACCGATACATCGGACCGTGCACACGGTAACGCTTACCTCCGTGAGACTAATTAGGTACAAGGACGGGTGTGTCCGGTCATTCGTCTTGTACACTTGCACAGAACATTACGGGCGTACTATGATACTCCTCTTCAGCGTAATTCATAATTAAGAATATTTCATCACTTCAGTTAATTCATGATTGTGTAATTTCAACTCTTGAGGATTGTTGTTCTGTGTAACTGACCCCGTTGGGGGATTTTGTTTTCAGGTCACGGCAAGGCAAAGGCACGGGAAGAGCATGTTGACGGCGACGAGTCCCAGTGATACTAGTAGGGGGCCCCAGTCATTCCGTTTGTTCAGTCATTTTCAGTCATTTCAGTTATTTCTGTCATTTGTATTTTTCCGCTGCAAATTCCGTTTGTAATGTTTATTTATTCAGGGTGGTGTATTTTATCTTCATATAAAATACACTAGTATTGTCTGGTGTGTTGTACTTAAACTCCTCATCGGAGTGTTTGGTAATATAATGTGGTTCGGTACTACAATTATATTATTTAATTCATCATTTTCATTTGCCTGGTGGGTCCCAGTCGGGGATTCACGGCACTGTAATATCCGCCTAGTTTGGGGTGTTACACACTGTATCCTAACAGAGAACGAATGATGGGGATCATTCCAAAACCTTTCTGTCGTGAATACAGTATACGTATAAACCCTTCTTTCAAATGTCCCGATCAAGTTATAGGGTCACGGTCTGTCAAACCCTATATGTACTTGATGCTATGCATGAGTTAATGTAAATCGAGATCATCGAGCTCTCGTGTATCCAATACAACTAGCTCCAATGCTTTGGCCAATCACTTATGATTTCATCCGCCAATAACCGTATATGACATATAACCCGTTCACTAACAGGAGAAAGAATTCTATTTGGGTATTCAGTAGGACCTGCTACTTGCCCGTTAAGATGCACGTCGAGGTTGACCTCCACCTTCTAGTTTTCGGGGTCGAACTACTCTAATGAAAACCTTAACGTCACAAGCACATCCCTACTAAATCCTCAAGTTGAAGGTTCACGAATACCTATCACAACCTTTCGATTCCGTCATTGACTGTCCCAGAGTGAAATCCGTGTGACGAATGGAGGGTGAGTCGGTTCAAGTATACTAATCTAATTAGCATACCTATAACATGTGCTCCCACTAACTATTAGTGTTCGATAGGCACTCTCCAAGTCAAAGAACACATCATATAAGTCTTCACATAAACTTAACGCCCAGTCAAGTTTCATCGACTTGCGAACGATTAAGTATTTGAGCCATAAACCTTTCTAGTGCCATTCCCCTTATCCACTAAGGAGTGGAATATTTGCTCTCAAATACACTAACTAGTTTCTATATATATATTTACGAGTCAGGAATACCAGTGACTACCAGTAAATAAAGAAACATACAATTGCCTTTTGATAATGATTTACATAATAACAAGTGTGATGCCCTAACTCAACATCATCATAGTGGCATTCGAGGGCATACTTCTAACAGTCTCCCACTTGCACTCAATGATATCTAATAACCATGTTCCCCCAGATGACGCTCCAAGTTAATCTGAGATAGTGGCTTGGTCAGTAGATTAGCGACGTTGTCAGCTGAGTCTACTCTATGCAGCACAATGTATCCCTTGCGAACAATTTCTCTTACGATATGATACTTCCTCTCAATATGTTTAGTACTGTTGTGAAACCTTCATACGCTACAGCTCCGTCGTTGTCGCAGAAAAGTGGAACAGGCAGCTGAGTACATGGTACCACTTGAAGTCCTCCCAGAAACTTATTAATCCAGAACCCTTCCTTATAAGCCTCCGAGGATGCTTGATACTCAGGCTGACTGGTGGAATCAGTAGTCGCGCTTTGCTTGGCGCTACGCCAATATACTGCTCCTCCATTAAGAGTAAATATATAGCCAGAAGTAGACATCGAATCGTCTTTCTATCCTTGGAAGTATGAATCAGTGAAGCCCATCACATCAAGTTCTCCACCGCCATACATAAGAACCAGATCTCTAGTCCTTCTTAAGTAATTGAGAACGTTCTTTACGGCAGTCCAATGTTCCCTACCTGGATTTGCCTGAAACCTACTTATCACACTCACAGCATGCGCAATGTCAGGTCTCATACATAACATAGCATACATTAGGCTAACCACGGCTGAAGCATATAGTATATTACTCATTTCCTTTCGTTGTTCCTCACTTTGAGGACACATCTCCGAGGAGAGTTTTATTCAATCTCGCATCGATAGGAACCCTCTTTTAGAATCATCCATCTTAAATCGCTTTAAGATTTTATCTATATAGAGGGCTTCGGAAAGACCTATCATTCTCTTCGCTCTATCCTGGTAGAGCCGAATACCAAGAATATAGGTAGCTTCTCCCAAGTCTTTCATGGAGAAATGACTCGAAAGCCACGCTTTCACAGAACTGAGCATTCCCACATCATTTCCTATAAGTAGAATATCATCTACATATAGTACTAAGAATGAGATATTGCTCCCACTAACCCTCTTGTATACGCAAGGTTCCTCTTTATTTTGTAAGAAGTCAAACTCTTTGACTGCCTTGTCAAAATGAAGGTTCCAACTACGCGAAGCTTGCTTCAGTCCATAAATGGAATGCTGAAGCTTGCGCACTTTCTGAATATCGACCTCGGACATAAAGCCTTTAGGTTGCTCCATATAGATTTCCTCCTCAAGGAATCTATTAAGGAAAGCCGTCTTTACGTCCATCTGTCATATGTCATAATCCTGGTAGGCAGCTACAGCAAGCGTCATGCGAATAGACTTGATCATAGCTAGGCGCAAGAAGGTATCGTGATAATCAATCCCTGCTTTCTGGGTATAAGCCTTTGCCACAAGCCTGGACTTATAGGTGTCAACCTTTGTTGGTGTAACACCCCCAATCCGCTCAGGGATATTACACGCCGTAGAACCTTTCCTCAAGGATCTACCAGGCTGGTAACAACATATAACAACTCAACCATGCCTTTAAGGCTAAAATGACTCAGTAGACTGATTTGGTCTCTCAATAAATACATACAGCTCAAATACAACTCATGCCCACACAGGGGTCAAAATACAACCAAACCTATACAACGGGAAAAATATAGTTGCGGAAAATAAAGTACAACTGAACCAATAAACAAAGTACGGTTCCTCATGTGATTAGTATCGATCGTCTTTCATCATCCTTCGTGCCGACCCTGTGTTATGCTCCAAAAACTTAATGCAAAAATAGACATCCACCCCCCGAATACTCGGGGGTTAGCAAAACTCCACTGTTTTGCTAGTGCAAGGACAAAGTGAAAATACGAGCCATATAATTCACATTCCACGAATAACAATAACCAGGAATCCTCAAAGTTCCAAACGTAACGAAATGCACTTCCCGAGGCATGAGTTTGGTAAAACATTCCAAAACCAAAAGATCACAAATCAAGGGAAACAATTTATAAAACAGTTTAAAATGCCATCGAGAGTTTTAATAGAAAACCATTTAGGATTTCCGAATCCTTCTCTTTCCAAAAATCAACAAGGGTCACATCCCAAAGGTTTTGTTTTCGCAAATAGAAAACCGACAACAATTCGCAGGGCCAGAGCCCAACATCACGTGTCCTCGACGGACATAAAAATCAACAAAACATAATCGCGCACGCGCATCGCCTTGGGAACAGGGTAATACCATTGATCCCGCCCGAGGCCTCGAAGGACCCTCCCGAGCTGGCTAGCTAAACAAATCACAACACATGCATCGCCTTGGGAACAGGGTAATACCATTGATCCCGCCCGAGGCCTCGAAGGACCCTCCCGAGCTGGCTAGCTAAACAAATCACACACATATCACAACCATAAGTTATCCCGGCATCGGGCTAATAAGCCACGAACCTCGGAGTCCCCGCAAGACATACCCTATGATAACCCCACTAGTTATCCCGGCATCGGGCTAACAAGCCACGAACCTCGGAGTACCCGCAAGACATACCCGGATTAGATAACCCTACGGTCTCGCCCGACCCATACTAGCAAGTATGGATCCCGGAGATTCAACAATCCTACCCGGAGGCACATCACGTATAACAAGCACACAACAATAATCGATTATGAAACGAAACAACATTAGGCATCGCAACCTCCTTTCAAAGGAGTAACAACTAACATCACATCATGTCAAAACCGCAATACACTGCAATAAAGCCATATACGTACACACGCATTATCAAACACCACATCAACTCCAAACATATCCAAAGGATACACGTAGTCACTTACAACCCACACACTTACAAAACACACGCATTTTGAACGAGAGCCTTTAACAAGGCTAATCAAATCTTTTGAAAATAATTTTCAAACGACCAAACAAACACACTTAGACGATCACCAATTATCATATTCACAAAACAAGAATAGTATGGGCAAGGTACTTGCCTCGAACAACCACAACGCGGAGAATCGACCGAAGTAGGTTGGCACGAACCGACTACAAACTCGCCGACTCCACTGAACGCCAATTCGCGATAATAAACTTCGGAGGACAATAACAACAATGAAAATGAATTCCATAGCATGACTCAAAGCCATTGAATTCAAAGAACGAATGACGAATGTTCAAGTGTTTTCCCCAAAACGGCCAAGAACACGATTCGTCCCGACAAAACACGAAAACAAAATTCCAAGTTGAAATATGGATATACAATCCATCGAATATGTTTAACAACATCATTTAACCACAATCTATCTAACAAAAACGGATGGAAAACGAGATCGGAAACAAATCCCCCAAAAAGTCGATTCGAATGAAATCAAGAAATATACTTCGATTCGACGAAGAACAATGGATTAAATGATGTTAAACACAAGAATACTACCAAGATTAATCATACCCATCATGAATTAATCAACAATACGGAACGAATCGGACAAAAAATGCAAAAACCCCCAAATTCACGAAATTAGGGTTCTAAGGAAGATTACCTTGATTCGATGGATCAAATGATGATAACGGATGATTGATTGATGTTATGAACTCAATAACTTCATGGTTGTTGTTCAACAACATGGATTCGGAATCCCCAAGGCTCCAGCCGTGGAAGAGAAAGAGAGGAAATGAAAAACGAGAGGAAATGTGACTGCTCTGTCACATTTATACTGGGCCGGACTAGCGCGCGCTAAGTGCCCGGGCTAGCGTCTTCTCGGCCCGAGCCGCGATCCGGTGCCCACCGCCTACTCACTCGGCCAGGTAGCGTCGCGACCTTTCGGCCGTAGCGCGCTACCTTCCTGCGTAGCGTGCGCAATGCCGGCGATAGCGTCGCTACTGCGAGCGACCGATTCGAGAACCCTGGACTCCACTGTCTGCACCGATAGCGTCGTTAGGCGGCCGATAGCGTCGCTACACTGCCGGTTAGCGCGTGCGACCTTCCGGCCGTGGCGTACGCTGGCGGTTCTGCGCACCGTCCGGCCGGTGCCTGCAATCGTCCGGCGATCCATAGCCGTCGGCGGTGCTTTCGAACACCAGGGCTCGACGACTCGATTTCCGAAAACGCATGGAACGAACACGACGAAAATTTCGCGGACGACATCAACGACCCGAAATGAAAACATAATGCAATAATTAATTATATGCGACCAAGAAACGGGTCGAGACAACAATTACAAATACGGATACCCGTAACTTTTAAGAAATTACAAAATGGCCCAAAACATCCGAAATACACGATATGTCGTTACCCAAAATATTATCCGGAGATAGTATTGCTGGAATGATCGAGTAACAAACAAATGCGAGAACACTTCCGTGAGAAAAATGGATAACACAAGATTTGCCGGGGTTGTTAATCCCGGGCTTGAATGCTCTCGCGAGATGTTATTAATAAATATACTGTCGAGTACAAATATTAATGTTAGAATCTATTACAAGGAGTGTAAAGACTTCTAGTTATCTAGGCTTTAGAGCGCGTAGATTGCCGGAAGAACCAGATAGATAAATCTGTGAGTTCTTGCCTGGGATATATGATGAATGTGTATGAATATTACTATGAATGTATCAGTGGTTGCCAAAAGAGCCTTTGATTCTCTCTTTGGTGTGTATTTTGCACTGAATTCGTAGTCAAAATCGCGTCCCCCTTGCTGCTGCAGTGAGCTCTCTATTTATAGGGGACAAGGTAGTTGGGACCCCTCAGGCGATCGCGGGCGACCGCTGTTTTTTATATTATAATAAGGTGGCCGATCGTCCCATCACGTGGGGCTGTTCCCTTAAAGTCTGGGGCTGCTGCTGGAGCCAGCTGTGCGAGCCAATGGGAGGCCAACACGCGTCCTGGGCAGCTGTCTGGGGAGGACCCACTTTGTACCTTTCGGCAGCTTTGTCGGTAGGTGTGGTAGGTGACAGGCTGGGTTCAAAGATCCTATCTGTCGGTATCCTTTGAAGATCCGCACGTGGGCCATCGTGGTCAAAGATCCTATTTGTCCGTATCCTTTGAAGATCCGCACGTGGGCCACCGTCTAAGATTCGGTCTTCGACGACTTTGACGGATGCTGGATCCATACGTGGCATGAGATGATCGCCTCTGGTTCGCACATTAAAGACGATCATCAGATATCAGAAGACGATCGCTGGGTACCAAAAGACGGTCGCCGTATTGCGCTGAACTCTAGGAGTTTGTCCAGAGTATGTCTTCCATGGTTGGTTTCTCTGATCGTGATGACGATCGCCTAAAGAGGCGTTTTAATCGCCGCACAACAATTGCCCCCCATCTCGCCTCGATGTTGAAAACACAGGGTGAGGTGGCACTGTTGGAGATCGCCAATGTTTAGCCGATCAGCCGGTTTGAATTCAAATCCGGGCGATCTCCTTTCGCGCCGGGGGCGGCAGGAATGAAGGTGGGCTTTTTAAAGGTGACAGGGACACGCGTCGCGCCGCTGTTGGGGGAGTCCGACGGTTTGTCAGACTTGTCGGCTGGCGTGCCCTCGAAAAGACGCATACGCGGGATCCGAGGGCATTTTTTAATGCGTCCCTACGTGACGGTTGCGATCCAGCCCTCGAGATTTCTTCTATTTGCATCCAGACCCCTGCCTCCATCTATAAAAGGGCCAGGGCTTCTTCTCCTTTACTCTTTACACGTCCTTGCATCCATAGCCGAAATTCTGCAAAAATTTCTGGAGCTTCTTGTGCCGACTCTCTTCTTTTTTCTAGGTAAGAAAAAATCAATCTTCTATCTCCCTCTTCTCTTTACAATATGTCGGGAGGATCCAAGACCTTCGAGGCCGGAAGTTCTTCTGCCGCCGCGGTTTCGCCTGACCGGAAGGAGATTCCTATCGGAGTCGACATGGAAACGGCCGTTGAGGCCATTCGTGCGGGGATTGCACCCGCAAAGCTCGAAGAGCTTTTCAACGAGGCCGCGGTGGCGAAGTGTAACACCCCAATTCACAAATGGGACATTACACGCCGTAGAACCCTCTTGAGGTCTACCAGGCTAACACATAACACGTAACCACAATGAAAACCCCAAAAGATGCACTCAAAAGTAAATAGGGCCGTGGCCTCGGCCAAATCATTTCAACGGAGTACATAAAACATAATGTAAATATCAATTCGATGCCCACGCAGGGGACTTAAACCAAGTTCAAGAATAACAGTTTAGTTCCAATACTCGACATATGCAATAACCAAACATAGAAATAAACAAAACAGACTCGAGCCACTATCATCAAGCCATCCCGTCCTTCGCGTGCGTGCCCGTGCTGCTCCTCGGCTCTCCGGTACAGAAATGCATAAGACGCATTTCCCCATTTAAGGGGTTAGCATTCGAATAGCTTGTGCAAGTACACAATTACACCACATTATATACAAAAATGCGGTTTAACACAATCATCTCAAACATAAGTCATTTGCCACATATATATTAGGAATACTACATTGGCAATCACATCAATTTCAATCATCACGATATCACAAAATCACAATCGGTATCCGTGGCGTACCCCTTAGTAGCGACCCCGGACATCCGTCGAACACTCGAGTGGGATACCACTTCGCGGCCGTACCCCTTAGTATCGACCCCGGACATCCGTCGGACACTCCGGTGGAAGTTCAATCACACACGCACACAAGTTCCCTTCCGCGGCCGTACCCCTTAGTATCGACCCCAGGACATCCCGTCGGACACTCGGGTGGAAGGAACACATCTCACGCACCCAAAAATTCACCATTCATCATTCATTTCGAAAATCACAATATACATAATGAAATGTAATACATGTACTTGCCTTGAATGAAACGAAGCGAAGGAAGCAGCAGCGGAATAGGTTTCGGTCCGAACAATCCTCCCAAATCCAATCCTAACACAATAACGGTATACACAAGTCTCAATAAGGCGGAAAGGTAAGAATTAATCCTAATTCTACCCGTTGGGACAATTCGTCGGACACCAAGAGTGCGAAAGGAAATGAAATCGGTCAATGGTATAACAACGGGATTTCATCCCAATCAAAAACAAGTAAAACCAAGGATCACGAGTATACTATCAATTCTAACAACAACATCGGCTAATTCGGATTAAAACACAAGATCACCACCAAACCCTCCCCAAAATCATACTAGGGTTAAAGGAATTCTTACCTCTTGAAGAATCAAGCACTCAAGTCCGAAAATCACGTGTTAGATCCGCAATCCGAGCCACCCGATCGAAAAGAGAGGAAGAAATCTACACAAATAAGTGGTGTATGGAGGAACTCTCCCTCTCAAGACTCTCTCTCTCTCTCTCACGGTTGAAGAAGGGGGAGGAAATGGGCGATTCTCGCTGAATAAGAAGCAGATATAGCGGCGCCGCGCCGTGTCTGCGGCTCGGCTAAAGCTGTGCTGCGGCACGAGCCAAAATTGTGCCCGGTGGTGGTGCCGCTCGTTGTGCCGCGGCTCATCTGAAGTGTGCCGCGGCTCACACTCGGCATGTGCGCGGCCTTTGCCGGTGTCTGCGGCCTGTGTCTGATCGATTTTAGGCAAGAGTCACACGGGTGTCTGCGGCCGGACAAGTGTGCCGCGGCTTGACTGTTGTGTGCCGCGGCGCACAATCCTTGTGCCGCGGCACACGGTACAGTTTGTTTAGGCAACAACTGGGCGATGTGTGTGCCGCGGCTCACAATTCTTGTGCCGCGGCCCACACCCCCCCTCGGGTCCCAAAATGACGAAAAATGATCCGGAAGGAGAATAAAAGCAACAGGGATCGATATTTGGGCAACAATAACACGAAATGGAAGTACGGAACCCAAAACGATCTGAGGTACACAACCAAAGTCGAATAAGGGACAAATTCCCTAAACTTCTAGGAAATTACAAAAACGGCCCAAACAACCGAAAAGTCACGACACAACGTCGGATTAACAATCCAAAACTCGCAACATGCTCTACATAAGCATACGAACTCATGGAAGTAAGAAAGCAGCGAAATCGAGCGAGTTTAACGAGAAACGAATACACATGCGGCAGAATATAACACTAGTTTAAATTACGTTAAATCATTATCAAGTCCCGTCTTTACGGAAAAACTCCAAGAATAAAATAGGTTCGAATTACAAAAGCGAGTGCAGGCGAGTTGTCAAAGCGAAAATGCACCAAAATAGAAATTACCCAGGATAGAAAGCGGATATTACATTATCTCCCCTAAAAATAAGTTTCGTCCGAAACTTACAATACGAATAACTCGGGGTATCTCGACCTCATACTCTCCTCTGTTTCCCACGTGGCCTCCTCGGATCCATGCCTCGACCACTGCACTTTGACCAAAGGGATGGTTTTGTGCCTGAGTTGCTTAACCCGACGCTCTACGATCTGAATCGGCCTCTCCTCGAAGGTAATGTCGGGCCCCAACTCGACCTCTCCAAAATCAATAATATGGCTAGGGTCCGATACGTACTTCCTAAGCTGGGAGACATGAAATACGTTATGCACGTGGCTCGGGGGCGGCAAGCCTAGCCGATACGCGAGTTCTCCAACTCAATCTAAAATCTCAAACGTCCCGATAAATCTCGGACTAAGTTTACCCTTCCGAAAGCGGTAAACTCCCCGTGTCGGCGACACCTTAAGCAAGACGTGATCTCCCACCTCAAACTCCAACGGTCGGCGACGTGTATCGGCATAAGACTTCTGCCGACTCTGGGCCGTCAGCAATCTACCACGAATCAGGGTAATCTTCTCCCTCGTCTCAACTATCAGATCGGGCTCGGTACCGATTAGCTCGGACGTATCATCCCAACACAACGGTGATCTGCACCTCCTTCCATACAACGCTTTGAATGGTGCCATTTTGATCGAGGCATGCCAACTATTGTTATCGTGAACTCGATCAACGGCAAGTGTGTCTCCCAATCATCCTTCCAATCTAATGCACGGGCTCTCAACATATCTTCTAGTGTATGCGTATCGTCCGCTCGGTGTCATCTCTGTCGAGGGTGGTACGATGCGATGTACTAAGTCTCAACTCGGTTCCCAAAGCTCTATGAACGGCTGCCAAAAATGTGATATGAATCGGCCATCACGATCCGAAACAATGCTCTTAGGGGTCCCATGCAATCTCACTATTTCCGCAACAAACACTCGTGCAAGCCTCTCCGGCCCCCAAGTGTCCTTTATACTCGGAAAATGAGCTGATTTGGTTAGTCGATCAACAACGACCCAAATCATGTTCATTCCGTCAGTCTTGGGCATATTGGTGATGAAATCCATAGAAATATCCTCCCATTTCCACTCCGGGATAGGAAGTGGTCGTAACAGCCAGCGGGTCGCCGATGCTCAATCTTAACTTTGTTGAGTCAAACACTTCGCCACAAACTCGCTAACATCCATCTTCAAATTACTCCACCGGTAGTTACTCCTCACGTCCTTGTACATTTTACTCGTACCGGGATGTATGGAGTAGGCGTGGTATGAGCTTCGCTCAAGATCTTGTCTCGGCTCATTATCACATGGTACACAAAGTCTGCGCGAAACCTCAAAACTCCATCATCGTGAACCACAAATCCAGGGCTTTCCCTTTTCTCACATCCTCCCTCATTTGGACCAAAAACGGATCGTCATATTGCTTCGCCTTGATATCATCGATCGAGGGCGAAGTGATCTCTAGTGCACATAATCGGCCTGAACTCTACGAACCCAAACCTCAATATTCGACGGATGAAATCTCTGGATCTTACTCTGAGGTGTAATTACCTCTAACAACTGCAAAGCCATCGGTTTACTGCTCAACGCATCAGCCACTACGTTGGCCTTACCGGGATGGTAAAGTATCTCGAGCTCGTAATCTTTAATTAACTATAACATCCTTCGATGTCTCATGTTCAACTAGTTCTGGCTGAATATGTAGTTCAATCTCTTGTGATACGTAATAATCTTACATGATGACGCATAGAGGTAGTGCCTCCTGTTTTTAAGGCGAAAGCGACATGACTAACTCCAAATCGTGCGTGGGGTAGTTTACTTCATAAGGTTTCAATTGGCGGGATGCATAAGCAATCACTCTGTCTCTCTGCATCAAAACACACCTAGACCAAGGCCCGAAGCATCACTATACACTACGAAGTCCTCGTTCCCCGAGGCAATGCTAAAGCGGGCGCGGTAGTCGACGTCTCTTTAACTCGTCAAAGGCATCTGTCTGCTGCAGTCCACTCGAACTTCGAGTTTTACGGAGCAACGAGTGAGTGGTCTAGCGATCTTAGAAAATCCCTCAACGAATCTGCGGTAATAGCCGGCGAGACCCGAAAACTCCTCACCTCCTTCACATTCTTAGGCGGCTCCCAAGCCATCACGCCTCTATCTTACGTGGATCTACCCGAACTCCCTCTGCTGAAATCACGTGCCCGAGGAACGTCACTTCCTCGAGCCAAAACTCACACTTAGAGAACTTCGCGTACAAGCTGCTCGGTCCTCAAAGTGTCTAATACAATTCGGAGATGTAAGGCGTGATCCTCCCGACTCCGTGAATAGATAAGAATATCGTCGATAAAAGCGACTACGAATTTGTCCAGATACTCAATAAAAACCTTGTTCATCATTGCATGAACAACTGTGGGGCATTAGTTAGCGAAGGCATAACCACAAACTCGTAATGGCCATATCTCGTCAGAAGGCGGCTTTGGAACATCGGCGTCCGAATTCTCAAGCTGGTAGTAGCGATCGCAAATCAATCTTGAAAAGACTGCGCCCCGAAGGCGATCAAACAAATCGTCAATCTGGGCAAAGGGTATTTATTTTTGATGGTCACTTGTTTAATCCTCGATAATCGATGCATAAGCAGCGACCCATCTTTCTTCTTAACGAAAATGCAGGCGCACCCCAAGGCGATGCGCTCGGTCGAATATACCCTTTATCTAGCAATTCTCCCAATGGTTCTTCAACTCTAACATCTCCGACGGTGCCATACGGTACGGTGCTCGAGAAATAGGGGTGCATTCGGCTCTAGATCGATAGGAAACTCCACCTCTCATTGTGGTGGTAATCCCGTAAGTAAATGCAGGAAGACATCGGGATACTCACTAACAAGCTGGAATTGACGACATGTCAACTCCATCATCTTCCGCCTTGAGGGCATAGCACGATGGCAAACCACAGTTCGAAGTTTCATCGCCTTCAAGGCGCTAATCACGCTTCCGATCTACCGGCTTACAGTGACGAGTATGCTCGGTGCCATCCTCGGCCACGATCGAGATAGTACGAGTCCGATAGTTCATGATAGCACCGTGACGCTCTAACCAATCGTCCCAGGATTAAATCCTCACCCTTAAGGTCGATAACGATGAGGTTCGAGGCGATCTCGGCTCCCGATCCTCACGGGCAATCCCTAACTTCGGTCCCCAATCATACGATCCCGCTAGGCGTACCCACCACAAGCGGTTCACACTCAAACAAGCGGTCAAAGCCAATACGATTCACACAATCCGATGCAATAAAGGAATGGGTTGCACCGAATCGAAAAGCACGGAAGCTGGATGAGTAAGGATCTGAGTGGTACTGGCCTTCTGGGAATGTCTGCCTCCTTTGTGCGCCTCATCGTCTGATCGGGGTGGTGAACCCGAGCTCGAGGCTGTGGCGATCCGTCCATCCCGACCTCTACCGCGACCGAACCTGCGGAACCCGAGTAGCCGGAGTATTATGATCCCTACGATCGGTAGTGGTAGTCGGAACTCTAGCGACCACAGGTGGCTCTCTCACAATGAGCCGCCGATGCGATGCCTGCGCAAGTGAAGCAAGCAACGGGGGAAAAGGACAATCCTTCATCAAATGCTCATATTGGTTGCGATTAAAACAAACCACGACACCCGGCGTAATTTGGCCCGAGCGGTTACCACGAGATCCACGGCTTTGATGGAGCGGCCTCTTCCGGTATGGGAGCGAGCGAGACCTCGAAATCGGCCACCCTTCGGTCGAGAATCCACCGGTAGTCTTACGCTTCTTAGCTTCAAACCGACTCGATTAGGAACCGCCATCTCGATCGCTAGGAGCGATCCTAGTATTCTTTCAAAGTGGCACACATGAGCGGTGCCATACTGCGCCTAATATGCGGCTTCATGCGCATATTGAAATGTAGTTTTATCGGCCTCCGACCTCACACGATCTCTCACAAAACCCAGTGCGATTGTAAGTAATGATGGCACGAGAAATAGGCACGTCCCGAGGTGTAGCGGTGAAGAACTCCACAGTCTGCGCTCCTTGGTAGCGGCGGACAATACTGCTTCCATAGCGCCTTGAATTCCTCCCAAGTAGCTCGACGGTCTCTGGGCCCAACGGCCTCCCACCATTCGCAGACTTCCTTATCCGAGGTCTTGGGCAATATGTACCCTCTGTCTTGAGGACAAGCTACGGCATCGAAGGTCTGGACAACTGAAAGAGCCAATTCTCCCAACCGAGGGAGTTAGAGGATCCGGAGAAACGAGGAGGGTGCATCTTAGTCACCGTCTGAAGCCACTTACTAGCCTCCTCTTAGGTGTCGGGGCGGATTACGCGTCCACCACAGGCTATCGAGTAAGTTGGGCTACCAAGCTGAAATCTGTGATAGCCAGCGTCGGCATTATTACCCGAGGCCCAGGTGAGAGGCCGAGTCCGCAGAGGAGCGAGAAAGTGAGCCCTCCTCATTATCGGCACCCGACCACGGCCTCGGCCGCGTCCCTAGCCGGTCTACCACGACCTCTCAACATGCGAAGGAAAGTAAGAAAAGGACAAGATCGAGAAAGATTCACAATTCACAAAGTTGGTAACCTGATTACGATTACGAGCAAGAAAAGCGAATTACGAGAGATATAAGAGTTCGAGGAGACTTACGACCATTCGCACGAAAAGACGGTAGCGAGGATGATATTAGGCTCAATGGTGACTCTAATGGCCTTGGCGCGAGACCCAAAATTCACCAAGCGGCTAGGTATTCAAAACCTAAGGCTCTGATACCATAAATGTAACACCCCAATTCACAAATGGGACATTACACGCCGTAGAACCCTCTTGAGGTCTACCAGGCTAACACATAACACGTAACCACAATGAAAACCCCAAAAGATGCACTCAAAAGTAAATAGGGCCGTGGCCTCGGCCAAATCATTTCAACGGAGTACATAAAACATAATGTAAATATCAATTCGATGCCCACGCAGGGGACTTAAACCAAGTTCAAGAATAACAGTTTAGTTCCAATACTCGACATATGCAATAACCAAACATAGAAATAAACAAAACAGACTCGAGCCACTATCATCAAGCCATCCCGTCCTTCGCGTGCGTGCCCCGTGCCTGCTCCTCAGCTCTCCGTACAGAAATGCATAAGACGCATTTCCCCCATTTAAGGGGTTAGCATTCGAATAGCTAGTGCAAGTACACAATTACACCACATTATATACAAAAATGCGGTTTAACACAATCATCTCAAACATAAGTCATTTGCCACATATATTCCGGAATACTACATTGGCAATCACATCAATTTCCAATCATAACGATATCACAAAATCACAATCGGTATCCGTGGCGTACCCCTTAGTAGCGACCCCGGACATCCGTCGAACACTCAGTGGGATACCACTTCGCGGCCGTACCCCTTAGTATCGACCCCGGACATCCCGTCGGACACTCCGGGTGGAAGTTCAATCACACACGCACACAAGTTCCCTTCGGCCGTACCCCTTAGTATCGACCCCGGACATCCGTCGGACACTCGGGTGGAAGGAACACATCTCACGCACCCAAAAATTCACCATTCATCATTCATTTCGAAAATCACAATATACATAATGGAATGTAATACATGTACTTGCCTTGAATGAAGCGAAGCGAAGGAAACAGCAGCGGAATAGGTTTCGGTCGAACAATCCTCCCAAATCCAATCCTAACACAATAACGGTATACACAAGTCTCAATAAGGCGGAAAGGTAAGAATTAATCCTAATTCTACCCGTTGGGACAATTAAATCGGACACCAAGAGTGCGAAAGGAAATGAAATCGGTCAATGGTATAACAACGGGATTTCATCCCAATCAAAAACAAGAAAAACCAAGGATCACGAGTATACTATCAATTCTAACAACAACATCGGCTAATTCGGATTAAAACACAAGATCACCACCAAACCCTCCCCAAAATCATACTAGGGTTAAAGGAATTCTTACCTCTTGAAGAATCAAGCACTCAAGTCCGAAAATCACGTGTTAGATCCGCAATCCGAGCCACCCGATCGAAAAGAGAGGAAGAAATCTACACAAATAAGTGGTGTATGGAGGAACTCTCCCTCTCAAGACTCTCTCTCTCTCGCACGGTTGAAGAAGGGGGAGGAAATGGGCGATTCTCGCTGAATAAGAAGCAGATATAGCGGCCCGCGCGCCGTGTGCTGCTCGGCTAAAGCGTGCCGCGGCACGAGCCAAAATTGTGCCCGGTGGTGGTGGCCGCTCGTTGTGCGCGGCTCATCGAAGTGTGCGCGGCTCGGACTCGGCATGTGCCGCGGCAACCGCTGCCGGTCTGCGCACGCGGCAATACTGATCGATTTTGGCAAGAGTCACGGGTGTCGCGGCCGGACAAGTGTGTCGCGGCACGGCTCGGTGTGTGCCGCGGCGCACAATCCTTGTGCCGCGGCACACGCAGTACGATTTGTTTAGGCAACAAGCGGGCGATGTGTGTGCCGCGGCTCACAATTCTTGTCCGCGGCCCACACCCCCTCGGGTCCCAAAATGACGAAAAATGATCGGAAGGAGAATAAAAGCAACAGGGATCGATATTTGGGCAACAATAACACGAAATGGAAGTACGGAACCCAAAACGATCTGAGGTACACAACCAAAGTCGAATAAGGGACAAATTCCCTAAACTTCTAGGAAATTACAAAAACGGCCCAAACAACCGAAAAGTCACGACACAACGTCGGATTAACAATCCAAAACTCGCAACATGCTCTACATAAGCATACGAACTCATGGAAGTAAGAAAACGACGAAATCGAACGAGTTTAACGAGAAACGAATACACATGCGACAGAATATAACACGAGATGAAATTACGTAAAAACATTATCAAGACCCGTCTAAAAGGAAAAACTCCAAGAATAAAATAGGTTCAGAATTACAAAACAGTGCCAGGCGAGTTGTCCGAAATGAAAATGCACCAAAATAGAAATTACCCAGGATAGAAAACGCGGATATTACACGAAGACGGCGGCGACGGCGGAGCAGAGGGGCTCGCCGGCGGACGAGGACGAATTGGAGCGGCTAACTTGGGAGCGAGGGAGTAGGTTCGGCCTTGCCTTCATGGCCTTCGCTCAGATGATGGAGGCGATCGCCGGGCCCTACCCGGAATTCGATTTCGAAGCTTATTCCGCCGCTCACCCTTACGAGCATGTGAAGCGGACGGTTTTTCGGGCCGCCGTCCCGTCTCCGTGGACTCTCGGAAAAATCCGGAGTACGGCGACCGAGAAAGATCTGAGCCGTTGGAGGGCCAAATATCACATCCCCTCTGACGTTTACTTGCACGTGCCCTCGGAGAATGAACGTACCGATCAACCGCCTGAGGGCATGGTTGCCGTCAATGGGTTGATTATGGAAGCCGGTCTGCGATTTCCTCTTCCATTTGCCGTCTCCTACTTGCTGATCGCCTGGAATTTGGCGCCTCTTCAGCTGACGCCGAACGCTTGACTACAGATTATCTGCACGTTGACACTGTTTGGCGGTCATCGGTTGTTCCGCCTCCTTACCGCGCTGGAGATGAATTATCTGTTTAAATTGACCGCGCAAAAGGGGTCGATCGGCGGTAACCATATCCAAGGCTGAAGGGGGAGAGTGGTCGTCGGCGTGCCGAACAAGACTAGGGGCGACTGGCTAAATGGTGCTGGGTCGGCGGAGCGTGGCGATCGGCATCGAGTGACAGGCCGAATAAGGAATTGGAGATCCCCACCACTTTTCGGGAGAGGAATCCGAGTAAAGATTTTAACTCTCCCCTTGATTTAGCTTGTCTTGGACTGATCTAATTTTGTTTTCTTTTTGCAGGACCTCTCGTCCCAGCGATCGGCGATCTCCCTTTCGGTTTCTTGATCGTTTGGGAGCGGCCGGAATCTTTTATCGACGTTCGCTCGCTTAGTAGTGAAACTCATCGGTTTGGGGCACGATTGTTTCGCTTCCCTCGTCACTTGAAAGCTCCAGGTATGAGTTTAAGTGATGCTTCCTTGCTTGACGATCGTCTCCAGGAGGTCGTATCGTTTAAGTTGTTTGTCTAACTTGCTTGTACCTCTTCTCTGACAGAGGTTTATTTTCCTCGTTTCGCCGAGCCACCGCCAGAGATAGCCATGTCGAACCCGGGAGTTCTTGGTCGCCTTCACTTGGGTAAGAAGACTGGTCGCGTTCCTGCGACGACGTCTTGCCCGGATCCGGCGAAGGGGCCTGCTGATGCGCCGGTCGCCGAACCGGTAGTTGGGGAGGAGGAACAACTTCAGCGCCGCAAGAGGCGGAGGCCGGAGGAGTCCCTACCGATTGCTGAGGCGGATGTGTCCATCCTTGAGCCTCCAGTTGCTGCGGCTCCTATATCCGCCATCCCGATGACGGAGCGATCAAGCCCTAGGCCTTCGATGTCCGGCTCTCGTTCATCGGGCGGGCCTACAAAGAAGGTTGCGATTGCTGAGGCAGAAACCTCTCGGGGCAAGCCATATTTTGGTCGCGATCCCGAGCTGGTCAATAGGTAAGAAAAGGACCAACATTTCCTGAGTTAGGCATTCTGAGCATGATATAGGCTAACTCCTTGGTTTTCTTGGTTTGTGCTGCAGGGTTCGTCTCGCCGATCCGGACGTACCTCCTATGGTGCTGGACTTTTTGTCGAGTAAGGCTCCGCAACAGTCCCTCGAAGTCCCTTCTTACGTCCGCCAGGCTATCACCTCTCTGCCCAAGGCTTGGACGACCGATCTTGACGCGATTGCTCGTCGGCGATCTGGAGACGCCATGCAGGCGACCGTTGCCCTGGCTCTCCAGACGGCGACGATGGCCGTCCAAGCTGCTAGAGATTTTGAGGGGCGACCCTCCACTGCTCGTCTCCATAGCGACCTCGAGGCCGCCCGGAACAAAAATATCGAGCTTGTCAGCCGGATCCAGTCTATGGAGAAGGAGTATGAGGAGACGGCCAAAAGGGCTAAGCAGGATGTGGACCGATTGAAGCAGGAGCTGAGCCGCTCTAAGGAGGCTGCCGACCGGTCCCGCGATAAGGAGAAGGAAACCCGCCAGAAGTTCGCGGCTTCGCAGGAGGAGGAGGCCGGGCTGAAGGTGATGGTGGATCGGCTCAGCGGTGAGCTGGAGGCGGCGAAGAAGGAGCTGGAGAAGGCCAAGGGCGAGAATGCCGCCAAGGTGGTCGAGCTGGCGGAGGCCGAGAAGATGGCCGCGGATTTGAAGGGGCAGCTAAAGGCGATCGAGGTCGATCCCTACCTCTGTGTTGCGCACGTCGGCGAGTTCGCTTATTACTTGGCCTATGCAGACGCTATTCGAGCCGCTAAAAAGGCAGGGATCGAGATCGGTCCTCTGATGGAGAGCTTCAAATCCTATGCCCTCGAGCATCCTCTGCACCCGGAGTTCTCCTTGCCGATCCTTGACTTTGTCGACATTGGGATCGATTTGAGTTGGTATTCTGGTAAACTCATTCATCCCGAGGCCGATGGGGGAGCCCAAGCCGATCCGCGACCCGAGGGCGATGACCAGCCGGCGGGGCCTTGAGAGGCATTTTTTGTTCTCCTCTGTAACTTGTACTTTTTTGTAATGCCTTCGGGCCTCGTTATGTACGAAACTTGTGTTATGAATAAAATGCTCCTTTTTTCATACTGTCTCTTTACATGCGATCGCCTTTGATATGTTTTGAATCAGAATTCTTACTTGTAATTTTTGTCGAACGACCCCGGTCGTCCTGTGTGTGTTTGAACGAAGCCGATCGTGTGTGGTTCCTCTTTGTTCGATCGTGTTTGAGATTAGCTCGACCTATCTCTGCCCCCTTGTTTTTGTTCACTTATTGTAACTAAGGAAACAAAAACTAGTTTGTCTGGCGAGCTATCTTCATTTTGCCGATTCTGAAGAATCATGTACGGTTGGGGTGTTCGATGGACCGACCTCCCCAATCGTGTCTTTGTCTGCGAGGGATATTGTGTATCCCGCGACTCACTTTTTGTGAGTATCCTCCGTTAGGCTACGCCTGCCTTGTGTTAAAACGAAAGGCGGGCGATCTCGGTCTGGAGGAGTCCTTGCGCGGAGTGTTGTCGGCTTATTCGACACCACGTCCACGGCTTGTCAGCTCTGCTTCCACCTCGGCCCGCCATGAAGACGGCGACCCTCGACGGTGTACGTTGAGACGGGGGTAGTGGCACGTCGCATTGTCCGAGTTCACCATGTTAGATGATGTACCTTGAGGACGTGCGATCGTGCCTACTGATTATTTTGGAGGGTCCTTCGGCTACGCCGGCCTCGTATTTAAACGAAGGGCGGGCGATCTCAGCCCAAAGGAACCTTGCATGGGCGAAGCTGTCGGTTCCATCGACCTCCAGGACCATGGCTGCATTAATTTTACCTAGGATCGTCGTGATCAGCGATCGTCGGCGGTATGCAATATGCCTGGTGGGGCGATCGCCAGAATAGATGGGATGGGAAAAAATTTCATTATATTCCTTGTACATCATTGAAATTGAATACAAAATTATCACTGGTAGTATTCTTTCAGATGTACGGCGTTCCAGGGGTATTGATCTGGAGTACCGTCAGGATGTTCCAGTTCGTAGGCTCCTTTAGTTAGCCATCTGGATACTCTGAATGGTCCCTCCCAGTTCGGACCGAAAATGCCTGTGTGGGTTTGGATCTTCTTGAGGATGAGATCGCCCACTTGAAACCTTCTTTCTTTGACCTTCGAATTGAAGAACTTCTCGGCTCTCCTTTTGTGGATTGTATTCTTCATTTCTGAGGTCAACCGTCGTTCTTCGAGCATGTCTAGGTCGATTCGTCGGGCTACATCGTTGTCGGTTGTTATCTTTTGTTCGGTTCGATGGCTGAGGACGGCGATCTCCGAAGGAATCACGGCTTCTATTCTGAAGGCGAGAGCGAATGGGGTTTCGCCGGTTGAATTACGGGTCATCGTTCGGTATGACCACAAAACATCCGGGAGCTCGTTCGCCCATCGTCCTTGCCTGGATTCGAGTCGCGCTTTAATCGTGTGTTTGAGGATCTTATTCACTGCCTCTACCTGCCCGTTTGTCTGAGGGTGATATGGCGCTGAGAATAACCTTTTGATCCCCCACTTTTCACAGAATTGCATGACTTCTAGGCCGTCGAATTGTTTTCCATTGTCGGAGATGATGGCCTGGGGCAGACCGAATCGGCATATGATGTTTTTCCAGATAAATTTGATCACCTGTTCCTGGCCGATCTTGTTTAGTGGCTCGGCCTCTGCCCACTTGGTGAAATAGTCGACCCCTACGATAGCAAACTTACAGCCCCCTGGAGCCGTTGGCAGGGGGCCAATAAGGTCGATGCCCCATTGCGTGAATGGCCAAGGACTGTACATGGAGGTGAGCTGTTCGGGGGAGAGTTTGATGTTTGGGCCCATTATCTGACACCTGTGACACGATCTGGCATAGGCGATCGCATCTTTCCGAAGTGATGGCCAGAAAAACCCTTGTCTCGTTGTCTTATGGATGAGGGCTCGCCCGCCCGCATGGTTTCCACAAATCCCGTCATGGATCTCAGCTAAAACGAGCTGACCTTCCTCCGGTGTGATACACTTGAGGAGGGGAAGGCTGAAGGCTCGCTTGTAAAGCCGGTCGTCCAATAGGGTATATCTGGTCGCACGAAGATGGAGTTGGCGAGCTTTAACACGGTCGTCAGGGACCATTCCGTCCTTTAAGTATTTGATGAACGGAGTCATCCAGTTCTCCTCGGCGATGGCGACCGAGGTAACCAGACCTCTGTCGATCGCCGGCCTTGCTGACTTTGTGATTTGGATATTGGAGAAGTCGGCTACCCCATCTGATGATGCCAGTTTGGAAAGAGCATCGGCCTGGGAGTTGTGCTCTCTCGGGACTTGTTCGATTAGTACTTCTTCGAATTTTGTGTACATTTCGGCGACCAACTCTTGGTATTTGACCATCTGTTCGCCGTGCGCCTCATATTCTCCCTTGACTTGGTTCACGACCAAAAGGGAGTCCATGAAGATATGGACGCGACGAACATCTAGGGCGAGGGCTAGATCGAGCCCGCCTACCAAAGCTTCGTATTCGGCTTCATTGTTTGTCGCACGAAAATTGAAACGTACAGCATTTGTGAAACTCTGTCCGTCGGGGCTGATGAGGACAATCCCTGCCCCTGCTCTTGAATTGGTCGCTGAGCCATCCACGTATAACTTCCAGGCAGGTCGGCCGAACTGGGTTGAACTGTGAGGGAATGTTAATTCCACCACGAAGTCCGCCAGAGCTTGGCCCTTGATCGCCGTGCGAGGAGCGTAAGTGATACCGTATTGGGCGATCTCCAGCGACCACTTGAGGAGTCGCCCGTTGGTGTCCGGTCGGTGTAGGACTTGCCTTAGAGGTAGAGTTGTTAGGACTTCCACTTGGTGATCGAAGAAGTAAGCCCTCAGCTTACGAACACTCATGACAAGGGCGTAGGCGATCTTCTCCAATGGTGTATAACGTGTCTCAGCATCGTGGAGCGCCTGGCTAACATAGTAGATCGGCAAGTGGGCTTGTCCCTCTGCTCGCACCAGAATGGCACTCAGCGCGACCTCCGAGGCTGCTAGGTAAAGGAATAATTTTTCACCGGGGATCAGTTTTGCCAGGATCTGCGGGTTAGATATATATTCCTTTATCTTGGCGAACGCTATCTGGCTTTCCTTCGTCCATGCGAACTTCTTGTTCTTGATGGTTGCGAAGAAAGGCTTGCTTTTATCACCGAGCCGTGATATGAAACGGTTGAGGGCGGCTAGAAAACCTGTGAGGCGTTGCACGTGCTTGATGTTTCGCGGTTCCTGCATGTCAAGGATCGCCTGTATCTTGGCGGGGTTCGCCTCGATCCCCCTTTGGCTCATGATGTGCCCCAGGAATTTCCCGGAACCTACTCCGAAGTTGCATTTCTTGGGATTCAGTTTCATGTTAAACTTCTCAAGGATGGCGAACGTCTCGGCGAGATCGTTGAGGTGATCTTCCTTCTTGAGGCTTTTGACTACGATATCGTCGATATAGACCTCCATGGTCTTGCCGATCTGAGCAGCGAACATTCTGTTGACTAATCGCTGGTAGGTCGCCCCTGCGTTTTTCAAGCCGAACGGCATTCGGACCCAAAAGTATATGTCTTTTTCTGTGTGGAAAGATGTGTGTTTTATGTCTTCTTCCGCCATTGGGATTTGATGATACCCGGCGAAAGCATCCATAAATGACATCATTTCGCAACCTGTCGTACTATCGACCAAGTGATCAATATGAGGCATCGGGAAGTGATCTTTTGGACATGCCGCGTTGAGGTCGGTGAAGTCAATGCATAACCTCCAGGAGCCAGTTGGCTTTTTGACGAGCACCGCGTTGGCGACCCATTGTGGTTCGTCTGTGGCTACTACGATCAATTGTTGTTGAGTAACTTCTGGACTTCTATGTCGAGCGCTGCGTATTTCTCGGGGCCGAACTTCCTACGCTTCTGGTGAACAGGCTTCATTGCTCGGTCGATCTTTAGATAATGGCAAGCATGTTCGGGACTTATGCCAACCATATCTTGATGCGACCAGGCAAAGACTCCAATGTTCCTACGTAGCAAGTTGATTAGATCCCCCTTTAATTCGTGGTCGATGCTTGCGCCGATTTGTACTTCCCGTTCTGGATGAACCGGATCCATCGTAATGCTTTCCAACTCTTCGACAGGGATGGTCGCCTCTCGTTTGGTGCGATCTCCGGACTCAGTCCTTGGATCGATGTCGAGACTTGGCTCGAAACCGATCCTTGGCTCGATGTCGTCCGTCAATTGATGAGAGATGGCGTCCCCTGAGTCGGGTTGATACGATGTGCTCGGCTCATCGATCTCCATGGGTCGATCGTCGATCGCTTCAATGTTACATATAGTATGGGAAGTATTGAAAGAAGTAACAACATAGGAGTAATTCAAACATCTTTTTGCCATTAGCTGATCTCCTTTTACAGTACCGACCATCCCATCGGCAGTGGGGAACTTGATACAGTAAAAGAAAGATGAGGCGACCGCCTCAAAGGTTTCCAAAAAGGGGCGACCTAAGAACCCATTATAAATGATGGGCCTATCTATGATTACAAAGCTTAGGTTCCTAGTAATCCTAACCTTGGGATCATAAAAGCATACTAGTTCAACGGAGAGCTTGATCCTCCCGTAGGCTTGGACTGTGTTGTCGCCGAACCCTTGGAGCACGGTGTCGAAAGGCTTGATGAATTTGATCAAGTTGCCGAGTTGGTCTAAGGCGGATTTGAATATGATGTTGCAGAAACTCCCATTATCGACCAGCACGCGATCGACCGTCTTCCCAAGGATACAAGCGGAGATCACTAGTGCATCCTCTTTGGGACATTGCACTCCCTCCCTGTCCTTGTTGGAAAAAGTGATGAGCGCGTCTTTAGAGATGGTCGGCTCCGGAGGTACCACAAAATTGACTTCGGCGAACGCCCTCATCTCGGCTTTTCTCTTTTTGTTTGACAGGGTGGAAACCGGGGAAAGGCCCGCGAGGCTTCCACCTCCTGCTTGAAGCATGTTGATCCGACCGCCAGGGTTGATCGGAGGGATCGACTCATCAGAGTACTCCAGCTCATGCTCGATTCTGGCGATCGGATTGGGAGGAATTCTTTCGCTTGGTCGGCGCTCGTGCCCTCCAGCTCTTTCCGTCCTGGGTTCTGGCTTAGTGATCAAATTGTCCAGTTTGCCTTCCTCAAACAGTCGCCAGAGCTGTCTGAGGAAGTCGCGGCATTGACTGGTGTTGTGGCCGGGACTCTTATGATAGGCACAGAATTTGCTACGGTCTAGGTGACCGTGGTCCCTTATCGACTTTGGTTTGGAAAGCCATTCGCGACCCTTGATTGCGTTGAATATGTGGGCCGGAGATAAGTTGAGGTTGTGGAGAAGGTGGACCTCTACATCCTCGAAGTCTTTGAACTCGCGAGACGGCTTGGCGACCGCCTTTCTGGGCTTGACGACCGCCTTCTTCTGGAGATGGGACGGTGCTTTTCCTTCTTCGGACGGTCCCTCGTCTAAGCGGAGTGAGAGCATCCTCTGCCTGGCCAGGAAACCGGCGGCTTTGCCGCGGAAGACCGAGTAGGTCGGGGGGATATCTTCTGTGAGGTGCCTGAACATGGGCGAGCGTCCGTGGAATCCGCTCATGACTGAGTTGAGAGCGAGCTCGTCGCTGATGGGCTCGCCGGTGAGGACTATCTCGTCTACCCGGTCGATGTAATCTTCGTCCGACTCGTCCTTCCCCTGCTTGATTTTCATCATGCGGTGGGGACCTTCAGGGCGAGCGACTTTGGCGGCGAAGTACGTCGTAAAGTCTTTCGCCAGCTTCTCAAAGCAGTTGATTGAGCGAGGTGGTAGTGAGACGTACCACCTGTGGGCGAGGTCGCCCAGAGTTAACGGGAACATTCGACACTTCGTCGCATCTGATGCTCCGCATCCGGTCATGTAGATCCGGAATTTGCTCAAGTGGGTTTCCGGATCCGATCTCCCCTCATATAGAGGTGTTTGTGGGGGATTGATCGTTGGTTGGACTGGGGCGAGCTCGATCTGAGTCGTGAGTGGTTCACTTGATCCAATGATGGATCTCCTGGCGCCTGCCCCATTTTCCAGGAGCGCCTTCATCTCGTCGAGCTGACGTTGCATGGCGGCCATCGCTGTCGCCTGACTGCTCGCCGATTGGCTCTTAGAGCGCGAACCAAGGCGATCGTGTACTGATCCCCTAGCTCCGTGTTGAATGACGAGCTCCCTGCCAGTGGGTTCCTTTCTTGGGCGAGCAGGGGCTCGTTGACCGGCCTGTCTCCTGGGAGTCGGATATGCCGAACTCCTGGTAAAGGATTCGGATACCGATGTCTCATACTGGGGCCTCGAGTGCCCGGTCACCATGAGGATCGCCTCAAAGCGGTCAAGACGGAATCGTCCCTCCTTACGAGAGCCTTTTCCTGTGGCTCGGGGCTTTCTGTCGATTTCTAGACATAGATCCCTTTGAGCTTCCGTTTGTTTGCCCGGCGGACGGTGGATGGAGTGACGGTGGGCGAGCCATTGGCCTTCTGTCGCTCCCTGAGGATGGATATAGCCTCCTCAATCTGTTCCGTGGTCTGGAACTGATCGAGTGAGAGGCTAGAACCATCCCTCGGGGGCGGGAGTGAGAGCCTAGCGTCGCCACGGTCGCCTTCCGCCGTGGGCTGGGATTCGGTCCGGGCCGGAATGAGATTTCCGGCATATCTTAGGGTGGCTCTTTTGGAGGTTGTTGCAGATGTCATTTTCTGAAGGTTTTTCTATTGAAGAACAGTAAGTGTTTCTTCAAGTATATGTCCGGAGAACAGTGAGTGTTCTTCGAGACGGTAGGAATAAAAATGAAGGTTTAGATCCCCTCCTTCTAGCGCCAATTGTCGTTACCCAAAATATTATCCGGAGATAGTATTGCTGGAATGATCGAGTAACAAACAAATGCGAGAACACTTCCGTGAGAAAAATGGATAACACAAGATTTGCCGGGGTTGTTAATCCCGGGCTTGAATGCTCTCGCGAGATGTTATTAATAAATATACTGTCGAGTACAAATATTAATGTTAGAATCTATTACAAGGAGTGTAAAGACTTCTAGTTATCTAGGCTTTAGAGCGCGTAGATTGCCGGAAGAACCAGATAGATAAATCTGTGAGTTCTTGCCTGGGATATATGATGAATGTGTATGAATATTACTATGAATGTATCAGTGGTTGCCAAAAGAGCCTTTGATTCTCTCTTTGGTGTGTATTTTGCACTGAATTCGTAGTTAAAATCGCGTCCCCTTTGCTGCTGCAGTGAGCTCTCTATTTATAGGGGACAAGGTAGTTGGGACCCCTCAGGCGATCGCGCGCGACCGCCGTTTTTTATATTATAATAAGGTGGCCGATCGTCCCGTCACGTGGGGCTGTTCCCTTAAAGTCTGGGGCTGCTGCTGGAGCCAGCTGTGTGAGCCAATGGGAGGCCAACACGCGTCCTGGGCAGCTGTCTGGGGAGGACCCACTTTGTACCTTTCGGCGGCTTTGTCGGTAGGTGTGGTAGGTGACAGGCTGGGGTCAAAGATCCTATCCGTCGGTATCCTTTGAAGATCCGCACGTGGGCCATCGTGGTCAAAGATCCTATCTGTCGGTATCCTTTGAAGATCCGCACGTGGGCCACTGTCCAAGATTCGGTCTTCGACGACTTTGACGGATGCTGGATCCATACGTGGCATGAGATGATCGCCTCTGGTTCGCACATTAAAGACGATCGTCAGATATCAGAAGACGATCGCTGGGTACCAAAAGACGGTCGCCGTATTGCGCCGAACTCTAGGAGTTTGTCCAGAGTATGTCTTCCATGGTTGGTTTCTCTGATCGTGATGACGATCGCCTATAGAGGCGTTTTAATCGCCGCACAACACGATACATGATCGAAACACCAAACTGGAGTTCACAACACGTTTAACAAGGTTAAACGGACTTATGGGAAACTCGAAACAGCAGTTTTGAACGAGATTCGCAAGAATCTAACTCAAGTGCGGAAAAGTCGCTAAAAAGCACGGAACTCAACAAAACGACACCGAAACGAACTCGGATGTCAAAAAGTGTAGAATTAATCATTCTCATAATGACAAAACGGTCATGAGCGAGTCATCGAAACGGACCTCCGCCGAAAAATGAAAATTACCGGAAATCCGAAATTGCGGATATTACAGTTGGGATAAACAATCCTGTACCTTGTTTTGATAAATGCCAACATACAGTGAGAAGTCAAATGCCAATCATACAACAAGTAGCTGTCCCGAAGATGATCGTACTTCTGGACAACTTATCCTGTATCTTGCCTTGCCTCAACATACAGCAAAAGGATAATTGCCCATTATACAGCAAGAAGCTCATCAGTCGATATGACACCAAGTATGGAAGCTGTTCGAAAACATTCATATAACACCTTCCATACAGCAGCACTAAGATAGCCTACAGCGTTGTAACCTACAGCTACAACATTAAAGACGCCACATATTGGATACAACAAACAAGCTGTAAAGTGTTAGGATAGTCAACTCTCATCCAACACGACTGAAGACAGTTGGAACGGAATCTACTTTATATGCTAAAGTCAAGCCACCGTTCGAAAAGAAGTATTTAAATACTGACTGGAGACAAGGAGCAAAATTAGAATCTTGTATTTTGCAAGTCAATCAACACGTTGGAACGGAGTCCCTGCTCAACAGACCTATTCTCAATGGATATATTCCAAAGGCTATATATACCCCGAAGTTTGAAGATCAGAATGCAAACGAATAATAACTGAGAACGACTGAATACTGAGATATACTGAGATAAACTCGTGAACATCACAAGAACAGTATATCAAGAGCAATCATATTTCTTCAAGCATACTGCCATTCTTGAGAGAAGAAATATAAATATGTTCAACCTTGAACAACACATCATCAGATCAAGCTCAAGAAGTCAAGCTATTGTTCAAACCCTTGTTCTTACATTCGAAGTAAACCATCAGCCTTGTGTGGACTGAAGATAGCCTTGCTTTTTTTGAACTGTGTGTGACAGATCTGCATTGTAGACAAAGCTTTGGAACTATGTGTGAAGAAGCTAGTCAAGTGATAGCTTTAACCAATTTGTGTGAACGGTTGAAAGCGACAGTCTTTGTATCAATCTGTGTGAACAATACAAGGATAGGTTGGATTATAAACACGTAGTTGTGTACGTAGTGTTTATAATAAATATTTTTACTCCTGTATGGAGGAACAGTGGACGTAGAGGGGTTTACCTCGAACCACTTTAAATATCGTGTTATTTTCCTTTTGCAACTTATTGTTTTTATTACTATGATTTATTTAAGTATACATTGCATACCCTGTACGCACCATGCAAACAGGAGAAAACCTAGTTGTTGTATTTACAGCAACTTACTTTAACAGACTTCCGCTACGCACTCTTATTTGAAAAATGTACAGCTTGTTGTGCTAAGACTTTTCCAAGCTGTATTTTGTATACTTAGTGACCAACAAGTGGTATCGGAGCGGTTGATTCTAAAAAGAATCAGTCGCATTTTTAAACGAATCAGATCCTCAATCACCCATTTTCGAAAACAGTATTTATCCTTCCTATTCTAATATATGGATACCTCAATGATTAATAAGGTTCCTATGTTTTATATTAACGAATTTGATAATTGGAGAATCAGGATGGAAGCTCATCTTGCAGCCATGTACGAAGAAATGATTTTTGTCATTCAAGATGGCCCTATAAAGATCATGAAGGTAAATCCTGCAGCAAGGACTGAAGGCCAAGATCATGCCGAGATGCTCGAGAAGGAGCGCGAGTAGTGGACAACTGACGAGCGCAAGCATGCCAACCTCGACAACATCGCTAAGAATGTGCTATTTGTCACTCTCGACAAAGGCACATTCTCAAATGTAAAGAGCTGTAAAACAGCCACGGAAATCTGGGATAAACTCAAGATGATTTGTGAGGGAACTGAGCTCTCAAAAGAAAATAAGATTTCAAAACTAACTCAGCAATTTGAATCTTTAGAAATGAAACCATCTGAAACTCTTGAGGAACTTGACCTCAGATTAACTGCCATTGTCGGTGAACTTGAAGCGTTGGGCAAAAATTTTACCCAAAAGGAGAAGAACTTAAAAATTTTCAGATCTCTCCCTGCCCTGATGGGACATAAAACCATAGCTATGCGTGTGTCATGTAATATTAATGACATATCCACTTTTGACCTCTTCTCTGACCTAAAAACTTTCAAGTATGACATTGACATGAGAGAGAAGGCCGAAGAGTCACCTGCTAGGACTACAGCATTAGCCGCTGTATCCAACAGGAGACACAGCATGCCCAGCACATCCAAATCTGCCTACAAAAATGCTGACAGTGACGATGATATCCTGTCACAAGATGAAATGGCTCTACCCATGCACAAATTCAAGAAATTCATCAAACAGTCTGGAAAGACTGCATACAGGCCCAAGCCCTTTAACAAGGTAAATTCTAAATTTTTCTCATCTGGTGATTCTAACTTATGTTATAATTACAGGAAACCGGGACATTATGCGAATAAATGTCCGCATCCTAAAGTTCAAAAGTTGCCGGAAGCTGAGCAATAAGAAAAGGACGAGAGAAGGCATGCTTGGAAGAACAAGCTCAAGGCCCTGATCGGCGAATCAGAAGCCTCACCCGCTCAAACAAAGACCAAGGAATATCTTCAGGCGGTTACTGACACTGACTCGTCTGATGATGAACTGGACGATAAAGCATAAATGTGCTTTATGGCTAAAGGTATTGAAGAAAATGAAAATAGCGATGATGAGGTAAGCTCAATATCCAATATTCCCATTAATGCATCTCATACTTCTAAAAATATGATGAATGAATTTAAAAACATTCAAAAGGACCATGAGACATTAAAACAAGAAAACATACAGCTCGAAATTTCAAACTTAGAGCTAAAAGATGAAAATAACTTGCTGAGAAATAATTATGAAAATACATTTGTCGATTGCGAAAACAGCAAGATCATAGTTGAAAAACTCATGGAGAGTAATCATCAACTTGCTCACGAACTAAATGGGTCTAAGTCTCACAGTGAAAGCAAGACAAATGATTTCGTTATGCTCGAAGCCAAAGTAAAAACTCTCGAGAAACAAGAAGGAGAACTTGAGACCATCTTGAAATCTTTCGAGAAATAATCTAAAATGATGGGAGAAATTCTAAGCACCGGGCAACATGCTCATGATAAAAGTGGCTTAGGATACAACTCATACTCCAATAAAGGGAAAACTAGTACCATGTTCGTCAGGGGTGTGGAACCCACTCCTGTACCTGAGGAGACTCCAAGTCCTGTCAAGGTACCTATTGCACCGCGAACAGCAAAGGCTGCCATTCCGCCACCACAGTCCTATCACAGACAGTGGAATCCCTAGCCATCCAGACATGTAAGGCATAACCAATATCATGCTCCCCGAGCATATCAAAAGCGCCAACAGTCGTTCAGAAAGAAGGTTGTACCTAAATATCAAAGGCCCGCACAGCATTACTTCCAACAGTATAGCTCGCCTAGATATTGGATACAGGAGCCTCGTTACCCATCGAGAAAGCTGGTCGCCGCACAGTATCAGCAACAACTTTGGGAATCCAACTGGAGACCCAGAAGGCAAGCTGTAAGACCGAAGAAAATGGCTCCACCTCCAAGACGGCATTCGTACTGGATTAATAATAATAACCTTGAATTTTACATGCATAATAATTATGAAAGTTACAGCGAGTACATGCCTGCCCCACGTAGACATCGCAAGAACAGACCTAAAGTGACCTACAGCAAGCTAATTGCTGTCAAGCAAATCTGGGTACCTAAAGGCACTAACATCCATGGACCCAACATCCAAAGGGGACCTAAATCTACTTAATTTCTTTGCCTACAGGACATCTGAGAGAAGGACATCTGGTACTTTGACAGCGGATGTTCTCGGCATGTGATAGGAGATAAAAGCAAGTTGTATTTTGTAGAAGGTCGGGGTCCAAAAGTGCGCTTGGTGATAAATCAAAAGGAAGAACAAGAGGGAAGGGAACCCTGCTTGTAGGAAAATTCAAAGTCACCGATGTAGCTTATGTTGAAGATTTACAGTATAATCTACTTAGTATTAGCCAGTTCTGTGACAAACAGTTCTCGGTGAAATTCTATATAGATCATTGTAGAGTCAAGAACATTCTGACCAAACCAGTTGTGCTCACAGGAAGCAGATCAGGTAATATGTATATTGCTGATTGGATGCCTACGAGCTTCATAATTCCCTGTTTTGTTGCCAAAGGCACTGTAGATCAAAGCTAGCTATGGCACAAGAGGATGTCTCACGTCAACTTCAAGACGATCAACAAGCTCGCCAGATAGGGAATGGTTAGAGGTTTTCCCAATATGTCATTCCAAAATTATAGTTTCTGTGGACCCTGTCAGAAAGGCAAGCAAATCAAGACCACCCTGAAAAGCAAATCCTACCTTTCCACTCACAGAGTTATAGAGATGCTACACATTGATCTCTACGGTCCTGTAGACCCGATAAGTTTGGGAGGTGAGAAATACTGTCTTGTTGTTGTTGATGATTTTTCTAGGTATACTTGGACAATCTTCCTGAGCAAGAAGAAGGAAACTACATCAAAGCTGCCCGAGCACCTGAGGAAGCTTCAAAATGAGAAAGGGTTGAGTATCGTGTCCATTCGTTCCAACAGAGGTACTAAATTCACTAACCACTTTATAGAGCAATACTGTTCGGAAAATGGAATACAACACGAATACTCAGCTGCCCGAACACCTCAACAAAATGGTGTTGCCGAGCGAAAGAAAAGGACGCTCAAGAAAGCAACAAGGACCATGATTGCCGCAAGCAAGTTGCCACAGTGTTTCTTGGGAGAAGCCACCAATACGGCGTGCTATACACAAAACCGATGTATCATCAACAAACATCACAACAAAACAGCATATGAGGTATAGAACAACAAAACTCCATTAGTTTCGTACTTTCACATATTCGGATGCAGGTGTTATGTTTTAACAACGGGAAGGATCAACTTAGAACCTTCGATGAGGAGTTGGATGAAGGGATATTTGTAGGATATTCCTATGTCAGTAAAGCTTACAGGATCTTTAACAAACGAAAGCTGCGAGTTGAGGAATCGGTACATGTAGTATTCGACGAACCTCACCATGATCCTACGGGAGTAGAATATCTTACTCAGAATATCCAACAACTCTCCATTAATGACCCTCCAACTTCAATAGAGCCTGTCGTTGACCTAGAAATCAATCCCACAGCTGTAAGAACAGAGGTAGTTGAAGCTGATGATGTACAAGCTGAAGCTGAAACTACAGCAACTCAAGATACAGTATGAGACGCCGAATTAGAACCCGACATAAGATGGTTGAGAGATCACCCACATGAGTTGATCATAGGAAACATTGATGCTAGAGTATCTACCTGTAGGAGAATACAGAGTACACAAGGAAATGTACTATGTGCGCAAGAAGAACATGAATCTAAGAAATCTCCATTCCGTGTATGGAAATCTCAAGCTTAACTTAGAAGACTAAATATGTGCACTATCGCTGTATTCTTAGCTCAATCCGAACCTGTTTCTACCAAAGAATCTCTAGACAATTCTCACTGGATCACATCTACGGAAGAAGAGCTTAATGGTTTTGAAAGAACCAACGTATGGTATCTAGTACCCAGACCAGAGCATCAAGCCGTAATTAGAACTAAATGGGTATTTAGAAACAAGAAGGATGAGAATGGACTTGTTATCAGAAACAAATCCCATCTAGTCGCACAAGACTATAGACAGGAAGAAGGCATAGACTACGATGAAACATTTGCCCTTGTAGCCAGACTAGAAGCCATTAGGATATTTCTAGCCTTTGCCGCCCACAAGAGCTTTACTGTATATCAAATGGATGTCAAGAGCGCATTCCTGAATGGAGACGTCCCCGAAGAAGTCTATGTTGAACAATCAACAGGGTTTGTCAACACAGAAGGCGGAGACCTTGTATACAGGCTACGAAAAGCACTGTATGGACTTAAGCAAGCACCTAGGGCATGGTATGAGACTCTGTCCCTGTACCTTACCAATAATGGATTCGAGAAAGGTGTTGTGGACAAGACCCTATTTAAGATACAGGAAGGTGATGACCTCCTGATGGTTCAAATATATGTAGATGATATTATATTTGGTTCCACTAACCTTTCTTTATCTCAAAGGTTCTCTAATCTCATGCAAAGTAAATTTGAAATGAGTGTGATGGGGGAACTTAGTTATTTCCTAAGATTGCAGGTAAAGCAATTTCCTACATGAATCATTATCAACCAGGAGAAGTACAACAAGGAGCTGCTCAACAAATTTGGGATGAACAACTCCAAATCCTTGTCAACCCCTATGAGTACTTCCGTGCAAATTAGTGCTGATGAAGCTGGCCGGTTGATCAATCACTCTATAGGAAGCTAATTGGCTCACTCCTGACCTAATAGCTAGCCGTCACGATATCCAGTTTGCTGTAGGAGTGTGTGCTCGGCATCAAGTAGCACCTAAAGAATCACACTTCACAATAGTCAAACGAATCTTGAAGTACATCAAAGGAACAGTCGATGTAGGACTATGGTATTCTAAATAAGGCGGATTCGATTTGGTTGGATACAGCGACTCGGATCTCGGAGGTTGCAAGCTAGATAGGAAGAGTACAAGCGGTACTTGTCACTTTATTGGACCTAGACTTGTGTCTTGGTTCAGTAAGAAACAATTGGCAAACTCGCTTTCCACAACTGAATCAGAATGCTATGCTTCTGGTAGTTACTGTATGCAGATCCTTTGGACGCAACAACAGCTGTCATATTATGGAATCATTGTCGAGGAAACACCGATCATGTGCGATAGCACGAGTGCAATTTCCATAACTTACAATCCTGTATTGCACTCGCGTACCAAGCATATTCAGATGAAGCACCACTTCATTCGGAATTATGTTTAGAACAAAGATGTTCGGCTCGAGAAAGTTCATACAGATATCCAGTTAGCCGACATCTTTACCAAACCTCTCAGTACAGCCAGATTATGTATGCTCCGACAAGAATTGGGAATGCTACAGCCCGACTCCCTATAAGTTTTAATGCTTTTACTCAATAATTGAGGGGGGATGCTGTAAGACCCAAGAATACAGTATCCACCGTTAATTGACTGTACACTCAGACAATCTGACAGTACTGTAGGAGTAAGAAGATATGAAATTACCCTACAGCTGACGTGTGCAATAATTAAGAGGGCATATAGTACGACCCATGAATACAGTATTAATAAAAAATATTGTTGTAAGAATTGAATCATGTATGTACCTTTTAAGGGGGAACGCTGTATTTTTGCGGATACAGCACATAATATGGGAAATCAATTAATAATATACTGATATTTTATTCATTTTAAAACAGTTTTGAGTCCACATGCCCTATTTCATAATTCAAACGTCTTTTACACAACATCTGGACTATTTTATATCAAACGCCGTGATTTTTCAATTAAATAATTATTTCAAACCACCATTTCGGGCAATGAGGTAAGTCCAAACATCATAAGTGGGACCGTCTATCATTTTAAAATCGAATGGATAAGATGTACCAGTTACACTCGATTCATCCTGTTCGTTCATTCAAAATGACGGTTCCCATTCCTTAAATCTGACCGTTCACTGTCTGAAAGCCATAATCTTCCCCGCCCACTATTAAAGGACTGTTTCTTGCTCCCTTCGACTCTTTACTCTTTCTGCAAAATTAAACGAGTTCTTTTGAGCAAACAACCTATATTGTTTACTGCCTTATACTGCATTTTCTTTGCAATTCACTCACTTGTTCTTCAGAAATCACAATGGCATCCTCACAGACATCGTCTCCATCCCTTAAGAAAAGTGCCACCATCATCGACGGGCAAATCTTCGCCAGATCTGTAGTGGTAGAGCGTGTTCATGCTGAAAAAGAATACGTTGATTCCAGAGAGATTATTGTTCCAAGGATACGTCAGCAAGGCCTCTATCACCGTGGAAGCCATACTGCTGAGCTCTATGATGAGCAAATGGTCTAGGAATTCTATCTCAACGCCTCTGTTTGTTTCTTCTCTCTGGCAATAGGAGGAAACGTTTCCGGCATAACTTTCACCATCCGTGGAGTTGAGATCCGCCTTGACCAGGATTTATTGAAGAATATGTACAGGCTGCCTTCTGATGTCCTGACTATGGAGGAGCTTGAGACTTTGGGGTCCCAAGAGATCCTCACCGCATATTGGGGACTATTTACTGGAGCTGCATCGAACACGAATGTTCATGCATCCTTCCATAAGAAGAGTTTATATTTGCCCTTTGTATACTTACACGATTTTTGTTGTTGTGTTGTTGGTAACAGGACTGACGCATTTGGGATGTGCACCAACCTTCGATTCAGAATGATGGTCACCATCATATCTGTAGAAAAGGTCAATTGGTGTCAAATTGTCCTAAAGAGCCTGCAGGAAAAAGCTTCTAAGCCTGCCACCCAGAAGAAGTCTTTTGGTCTCATTCTCAACAATATCTTGACCAAAATCGGTGTGCCGCAATCAAGAGGATCCAAGAAGATTGGCCAAAGGAAATACATTAGAGGAAGCAAGCCCTCCGTATTCAACAGAGACAGACTGATTGGGTCGAGACCACATGTCCAAATATGCCGCTTTCTGCTGATCCCAGGGACACCACTTTGAATTCCGGGATCGAGGAGACATCAAGGAAACGGAAGAGATCTCACAGCAAAACTCCCCTTGCCGTTGAGAATCCGAAAAGGAAGCTAAGGAATCTTTCCAAAGGCAAAGCAACAGCGCAACCCGCTGTGCAAATCCCACAGGGCGCAACCCCTATGGAAGAAATAGCTGCTACTGTTCATACAGTAGATCTTGAGCCTTTGGCGGCAACAATGGATAAATAGCTATTTGCCAACATTGAAGGCTCTGGCGAGCCGGCTGCCCCTTCGGAGCCAAAAGCTGCATCTCCTGCATGGTAACCCACACCCGTAAGGGATCCATCTCCCATCAGGGTACCAACCCCTATTCAGGATCAATCTCCAAAACAGGCTCCCATACCTGTCAAGGAACCTGTGCCTATAGTAGACCTACATACTGTACGCAGTCCCTCCACGACACTATAATTAACAACATTCTACTGTCACTTCAAATTGAACAGGTGTTCGAACACTTTGTTCAGTGTAAATCCTACAGGGTCGCTCCGTACGAAACTCTGTACCACTGGAGCGAGTCGAATGACGAAGAATAATTTGTTCTGGAGGTAACTGATTCCCATAATATAGAAGTCCTTATCCAATAGGACAACATCTTTTGCAAGGAGCTTATATCGAGCTATTTCATGGAGAAAGCTGACGCTCGATTGAAAGGAAAATCTATATCCAAAGACACTATTCCTGTCAGTCCCAAATCAGACCATGACTCAGACGATGATGCTGATGCCTTTCAGGCAGGTCTGAGAATGAGCCGAGGGAAAACTAGAGAACAGGAGTTTTCACGGATGCAACAGCAACAGGGATAAGGGACCTCGAGCCAATAGCAGTCCCCTCCCAAACAGAAAGAAACTGCCCAAGACAGAGAGGAATCAGTCCCTCCTGTCACTGAAGAACCGACAGTTTCTCAACAGGCACCCGAGCCTGTCGCCACCGAAGACGATCAAGCCCACACCATCCTGCATGAGGAATCAGCCCCTCTGCTAGAGCAGGAGGATGCTGAGAGACATAAGGAGGATTCAGTCCCTCCTGTACCTCTGTCTACAGAAGCACAGTCTGAACAGGCTGACCAACCATCATCCGTGCCCGCAACTGATGCCCCTACATCTCCAACAGTGGAATCCGATGACGGTTTTCTACCTTAGGATAGACCACACCATCCATGCACCAATGTGGCTCTACGACAGCTCAATGGAGCTGAAGACAATCTAGCGTGACCCAACTCTCCCAGAACAGAAGCCAAGATTGAGCAACTGCATGCAATCGGGCGCCAAACAATGTTTTTACAGGATGCTGTAGATGCCCTGTACAACGTTAGCAAACAGCTCGATTGGCTGCATGCTACTACCATCGATGAGATGACCGGCGTGAAGAGAGAAATCACAAAGATTGAAGAAGCTTTTTGCATTTTGCCAAGTGTATTAAAGCAAGCTCTCGCCCAACTTCAGAAATGCCAAGAAGAGATTCTCAAAGAGGAGCAGTCAAAGCTCAGAATCTGGGAAGCTAGGACTGTCGCCGACCTTCAGGATACTGGTTCCAAGCTCACAGGACATGACCACAAGATAAATGACATGTCTGTGATGCTCAGTTACCTGGTGGATAAATTATCAAGCATGGAGACCAAACAGGACAATGCGATGAAAATTCTGGAACGCCTTGATGAGAAGGTCTCTTATCTTGATGAGGCCAAAAAAGGGGAAGAGTCCAAGGAAGCCCTTATACAATGGAGGATAGAAAGAGAGAGAGAGAGAGAGAGAGAGAGAGAGAGAGAGAGAGAGAGAGAGAGAGAATTTGATGGTGTACTAGAAGACAGCATTTGTGCTGCAATCAACCGACTAGCCGCACCTGCACAAGGCTATAGGGTATCTGGTTCTCGCCCAGAGTTCCACGACCCCAGCTTTCCATGGAAAAATAATGTGCAAAAGCCATCGGAGATACGTCTGCCAACCAATCGTCAGCCTACAGCTGATGAAGTGAAGCAATGGAGGAAGAATGAACTGATGAGGTACTTTGTCAAGCTCATCAGGGAGTCCGCCATCTTCAACAAATTTCGGACATTGGCAGAGGATGCGGATGAATTTGCAAAGATGCTAGAAAAAGGAATGCTCCCACTGTAAATTTCAATGAAGTCAAGGCATTGGAAAGGAGATCGGATCACTCACCCGGATGACTGATACTTGCGTTAGACCAATCGGCTGAAGGAAGAGCGATCTATCTAGATCGAGGCAAGGATTCATTAGAGCACTGGTGGAGAGGAACTGAAAATGATCCCAACATGAGGCCTTGGAGACATGATCACTACAGGAGCTAGCGTGGAGGATCCTTTTTAGCAATAATTTTAGCAAGCATAAAATTTTGTACCTTTATTTCTGCTTTCATTTTAATCTTTGCCCAATATCAATAAACTCTATTTTTCTCTTGAAAGATTACAACTCGTAATCTACTACTGTGTTATTGTTTGATTATGAATTCAATTTATATTACTGCAAAAAACAAGTATGAAACTTGTTAGGTATAAAAGTTGTAAGAACTTGTTTGCGAACAGTTCATAGGTTAAGTTGTATTTAACACTAGACTACACTGTAAGATTGTTCCTGTGCGGCAATCATAAGTTTAAGTTGCAATACACTTCCCTATTAGATACTATTATTTTAGAACTTGCCTGCGAGCAGTTCACATTTTTCTAAGTGCTGAAGACCAGAACATTTGACAGAACATCAATGAAGCCTCTCCAATCAAATATACTTAAGAGGTTTTAGCATCAAGGTTTTGGCATCATGAAGAAGTTTTGGCATTATCAAAAAGGGAGAAATTGTTGGGATAAACAATTATGTACCTTGTTTTGATAAATTCCAACATATAGCAAGAAGTCAAATGCCAATCATACAACAAGTAGTTGTCCCGAAGATGATCGTACTGCGGGACAACTTATCCTGTATCTTGCGTTGCCTCAACATACAGCAAAAGGATAATTGCCCATCATACAGCAAGATTCTCATCAGTCGATATGACACCAAGTATGGAAGCTATTCGAAAACATTCATACAACACCTTCCATAGAGCAGCACTAAGATAGCCTACAACGTTGGAACCTACAGCTATAGCATTAAAGACGAAACATGTTGGATACAACAAACAATCTGTAAAGTGTTAGGTTAATCAACACTCATCCAACAGGACTGAAGACCATTGGAATGGAATCTACTTTATATGATAAAGTCAAGCCATCATTCAAAAAGAAGTATTTAAATACTGACTGGATAAAGTATTTAAATACCAGCCGACAAAGATCTTCGGACGAGGAGCGAAATCCGGATCTTGTATTTTGCAAGTCAATCAACACATTGGAATGGAGTCCCTGCTCAACGAATCTATTCTCAACGGATATATTCCAAAGGCTATATATACCCCGAAGTTTGAAGATCATAATATGAACGAATAATAACTAAGAACGACTGAATACTGAGATATAATGAGATACACTCGTGAACATCAAAAGAACAGTATATCAAGAGCAATCATATTTCTTCAAGCATACTGCCATTCTTGAGAGAAGAAATATACAAGTGCTCAACCTTGAACAACACATCATCATCTCATGCTCAAGAAGTCAAGCTATTGTTGAAACCCTTGTTCATACATTCGAAGAAAACCATCAGCCCTATGTGGACTGGAGATAGCCTTGCTTTTCCTGAACTGTTTGTGATGGATCTGCATTATATACGAAGCTTTGGAACTATGTGTGACGAAGCTAGTCAAGTGATAGCTTTAACCAATCTGTGTGAACGGTTGAAAGCGACAGTCTTTATATCAATCTGTGTGAACGATATAAGGATAGGTTTGATTATAGTGTTTATAATAAACATTTTTACTTATGTGTGGAGGACCAGTGGATGTAGAGGGGTTTACCTCGAACCACTTTAAATATCGTGTAATTTTCCTTCTCCAACTTATTGTTTTTATTACTGTGATATGTTTAAGTATACATTGCATACCCTGTATGCACCAAGCAAACAGGAGAAAACCTAGTTGCTGTATTTACAACAACTTACTTTAACAGACTTCCACTACGCACTCTTATTTGAAAAACGTACATCTTGTTGTACTAACATTTTCCAAGTTGTATTTTGTATACTTAGTGGCCAACAACCTTGCCATCCCCATCAGTCTTTCTCTTATAGATCCACTTGTTCCTAATAGGCACTATGCCCTCGGGGCGGTCTACTAGTGTCCAGACCTGATTGACATGCATCGAGTCTATCTCAGCTTCCATAGCTTCATGCCATTTTGCGTAGTCCACATCCACCATCGTTTGGTCATAGGTCGTTGGGTCGGTCTCTTGGCTATCACCTGGAACCTCATGGAGACCCAGCTCCTCCAGGTGCACAAGGTCATACCTCTCAGGTAAATGAGACACCCTACTAGACCTACGAGGTGGTTGTACTTGTGTTTCAGAAGGTTCGGATCCATTTTCTTGTACAGGTTTCTCCTGAGGAGTTTCATTATATTCTTCCAAAGAAATACTTCTACCTGCTCTGCCTTCCTAAATGAACTCATCTTCCAGGAAGTATGCTTGCAAAGCAACAACGATCTTTCGATCTTCAGGCATGTAGAATAGAAAACCCATCAATGTGTACGAACAATGCATGTGGTCCGGGTAGGGTCCGTCGAGGCCTCTGGAGTTCGGTACATGATGTGTACGAACAATGATCGTGTAACAGTGATTGATTGGCTAGTGTTTTAAAGTTGGGTCACGAACCCATGATGATATCTTAACTAGTGTGTTTTGGAAATGAAAATCGGGCTGAGGCCCTAACGCTTTCGAAAAGGTTTTGTTAATTGGGACTCGAGGTCCAAAAGAATTTTTATTTTAAAAATCCCCGATATGACGAGTTTTTTTCAAATACTTCCTTGGTTGAGTTCGAAATTCCTAAAACTGCTCGGGAATATTTTGATAGTTGATTTCCATATTAAATTCGTGGTTACTATTTACTTGGTGCATTTCATATCGTATTATACTTGCACTAGAAAAATAGTGGAATTTTGCTAACCACCGAGTAATCGGGGAGTGGATGTCTGTTTTGTGTCCAGTTGCTTGCGGGTTCGGGGAGTAGTCACAGGATCGGCACAGGAAGTGGCGGGCTACGATACTAATCGAGAGTTGGGGGTTTAGTCGAGTTGTGTTGTATCGTCAGAGTCGTATTCCACCTTCCGCTATTTTGTACCTTTACCCTGCGTGGGCATTCTTTGTAGAGAGTTGTATTTTTCTGTTCCGTCAATCGTACGACCTCACTGGTCCATGTAGTTGTTTATAACTGACCTTAACGGTCCGTATCATTGTATTGTTTGCCCCAGTCGGGCAGACACTTGGTCGTTTTGTGATGTTTAGCCTGGTAGATCCTTGTGGGAAGGATCTATGGCATGTAATATTCCCATACGGTTTTGGGGGTGTTACAAATACTCCCTTGAAGGAATGAAATACCATAAATCATTTAATCATATTAAATCCAATTTAACACGCGGGAGATTAATTTTCTAGAATACATGGAAAAATCGAGTCTGAGACGAAACTGCCTGCCTGACACGGCCCGTGCCAATTGGCACGGTCAGGTTACCCGTCCAGTCCCTCGAACACGGCCCGTGTCAAAAGTGACATGGTCGGGTCACCCGGCCAGACCCCAACCTTCGTCCGAAAAGTCATCCAACGATGATTCGGGGCTAAATTTTCGACCGGATATCCAATATCTATATTTTCAGACTTTCATATCTTCAATATAAATCACATTTCCAAGAAAGTAAAGGTTTATATTTAGACATAAATTTACGAAAAATATAACTACAACGAATGAAAAAACATACACCACAATTATGACTATAAATGATTCCAAATCATTCACCATCCAATCAAGCATTACAAATGCTAAATATCGTATATACGATCGCAAGACCTACGCTCCGATACCACTGTTGGAATTTGGTGCCTAAAACGAAGGCACAGCGGAAGCAATATACGAATCTAATTTGATCTGAATCCCTACGAGGATCGATCAAGCTACGTATATACGAATATTAAAATGAAACAAAGGAAGTTTAGAAATCTTACCATCATAGTCCATTATTAAATGTACTACTTGAAGATGATTTCCCAAGCTTTAGATGCTCTTCCCACGAATCCTATTCGACAAGCTCTTGGATGATTCAACGCCGAAAGCACTGCGTCTTTACTTGCCACGCACCGTAGAAATGATCGGAATGACAACCATCTAATTAACCTCCAAGTTTACGGCTAGAATCAAGTTGGAAACTTTCTAATTAAGATTACAACACTCGAAGTGTTTAATCTATATCTCTCAATATATCCTCATAATATTTCTCTAAGAAAAACTACGAAGAAGATGAAGAACAATATGAAGACTTGAAGAAAACTATTTTCTCTCTCTTTTTCCTTGTTTGAACCGTGAGATGCCAAAGGTAAGGAAGAGTGAGTCGGTCTTCTCTTTTTATTCTTCAACACACCTCATTACATTCACCTTTTACATATTAAAAGAGTTATGATATCTCGAAAGTCTTTTGTTTTCCACCTACCAAGAGTAAGACCAAGACCAAGAGGGAATGGGATAAGGTGGGGCGGCCTCTAGAAGGAATCGGACGAGTTCAGTTCATTTCGGACTCCCGTGAGTCCAATCAGATAAATTCCAATCCATTCCGATGTATTTATACCAATTAATTAATCCAAATTAATCTTATAAAATACAAATAATATAATTAATTTCTCCAAGAAATAATTATATATATGAATTAAATTAATCACTCAGTAATTTATTGAATTCATTAGGCCGTAAACTAATTTATCCAATAAATTAGTTTAGACATCCAATGTCCCATAATTAATTAGACATCCAATGTCCAATAAATTAGATATCCAATATCTAATATTTATAAAGAGAGAATAAGCTTGATTCATTTCGTCGTCAATCTTATTGCGCGACTCGGTAGGTCCGCCTCAGTTAGAAATGGGAGGAACCAAAGAGTAACAGCACCACCTAGCCAGCCTGGCGGACTACACTGTACCCTAACTGAGAACGAATGATGGGGATCATTCCAAAACCTTTCTGTCGTGAATACCAGTATACGTATAAACCCTTCTTTCAAATGTCCCGACCAAGTTATAGGGTCACGGTCAGTCAAACCCTATCTGTACTTGACGCTATGCATGAGTTAATGCAAAAATTGAGATCATCGAGCTCTCGTGTATCCAATACAACTAGCTCCAATGCTTTGGCCAAAGACTAATGATCTCATCCGCCAATAACCGCATAGGACATATAACCCGTTCACTAATAGGAGAAACAATTCTATCTTAGTATTCAGTAGGACCTGCTACATGCCCGTCAAGATGCACGTCGAGGTTGACCCTCAACTTTCGGTTTTCTGAGTCGAACTACTCTAATGAAAATCTTAACGTCACAAGCACATCCCTACCAAATCCTCAAGTCGAAGGTTCACGAATACCTATCACAATATTTCGATTCCATCATTGACTGTCTCGGAGTGAAATCCATAGGACGAATTGAGGGTGAGTCGGTTCGAGTATAATAATCCAATTAGCATACCTATAACGTGTGCTCCCACTAACCATTAGTGTAAGACAGGCACTCTCCAAGTCAAAGAACACGTCACACAAGTCTTCACATAAACTTAACGCCCAGTCAAATTTCATCGACATGCAAATGATTAAGTATTTGAGCCATAAACCTTTTCAGTGACATTTCCCTTATCCAGTAAGGAGTGGAATGTTTTGCTCTCAAATACACGGACTAGTTTATATATTTATTTACGAGTCAGGAATACCAGTGACTACCAGTAAATAAAGAAACATATAATTGCCTTTTGATAATGATTTACATAATAACAAGTACAATGCCCTCACTCAACATTCTCTGAATGGCATTCGAGGACATACTTCTAAGAGGGTAAACATTATTCTTTGTGAAGTACAATAATTTATTGAAATAAAGGTAATTTGAGCATGAAGACGAAAACCATCCAAATGAAAAAGTCATTCTGAAATTGAGAAAAAGTGAAAACTCTCCACCTAAACTGGGAAGAAGGGAGTATTAATTAAGGAAACTAAGTTCTGTTCTTTTGAGTTGAATTTTGTTGAACTGAACTGAATTGAATTAAACTAAACTGAACTAAATTTTGCTAAAATGAACTGACTGAACTGTGCTGAACTGAATAGAAACGAACTGAATTTAATGAATTATTATTATTATTTTATTAATACTAGATAACTAAATATATATATATATAACAATAATAATAAATATATATTAGAACAATAATAATAACAAATAATAATAATAACACTAATAATAAAAATTATATAATAATTTTGATAATTTTAATATAAATAATAATAATAATAATAATAATAATAATAATATCACATAATAATAAATACTACAACAATAAAATTATTTATATTATAAAAACAGTAATAATAATAATAATAAAAATTTTCATAATACTACAAATTATATATAATATTGTCGATAATATTGACATCAGTAATAATAATAACAACTATTAACAAAATTATTAATAATACTACTGTTGGCCACTAAGTATACAGAATACAGCTTGGAAAGTGTTTAAGCAACAAGCTGTACGTTTTTTTAAATAAGAGTGCGTAGCGGAAGTCTGTTTAAAGTAAGTTGCTGTAAATACAACAATTGAGTTTTCTCCTGTTTGCTTGGTGTGTACAGGGTATGCAGTGTATATTTATAAAATAATCACGGTAATGAAAACAGTAAGTGCAGGAGGAAAATGACACGATAGTTAAAGTGGTTCGAGATAAACCCCTCTACGTCCATTGATCCTCCACACAGGAGTAAAAAGTTGATTATAAACACTACGTACACAACTACGTGTTTATAATCAAACCTATCCTTGTATCGTTCACATAGATTGATACAAAGACTGTCACGTTCAACCGTTCACACAGATTGGTCAAAGCTTTCTCTTGAGTGGCTTCTTCACACACAGTTCCTAAGCTTCGTATACAATGCAGATCCAGCACACACAGTTCCCGAAAATCAAGGCTTTCTAAGTCCACACAGGGCTGATGGTTTTTTTCAATGTAAGAACAATGATTGAACAACAACTTGACTTTCTTGAGCTTGAGCTGATGATGTGTTGTTCAAGGTTGAGCACTTGTGTATTTCTTCTCTCAGGATTGGCAGTATGCTTGAAGAAATATGTTTGCTCTTGATATACTGTTCTTAGGATGTTCACGAGTGTATCTGAGTATATCTTCGTATATATTCGTCCGTGTGTCTGATCTTCAAACTTCGGGGTATATATAGCCTTTGGAATAGATCCGTTAAGCAAAATGTCCGTTCCAACGGGATGATTTACTTGCAAAATACAAGATCCGAATTTTGCTCCTTGTTTGAAGATCTCTGTCGGCTTGGTATTTAAATACTTTATCCAGTCAGTATTTTAATAATTCTTTTCAAACGGTGGTTTGACTTTTATCGTATAAAGCAGATTCCGTTTCAACGGTCTTCAGTCCTGTTGGATAAGTGTTGAAGGTCTCAACTCTTACAGCCTGTTGTTGTATCCAACATGTTGCGATTATGATGATGTAGCTGTAGGTTCCAACACTGTAGGCTATGTTAGTGCCGCTGTATGGAAAGATGTTGTATGAATATTTCAGGATAGCTTCCATACTTGGTATCATATCGACTGATGAGCTTCTTTGTTGTATGATGAGGCCCTTGTCATCTTGCTGTATGATGGCACTTTATCAATACACATATCTTACTGTATTGATGTCTTCAGGATAGCTACTTGCTTTATGTTGGCACATTTTCAAAACTCAATGCAGGATTGTTTATCCCAACAATTTTCCCCTTTTTGATAATGACATATAGGATCCTCCATTGCTAGAGATACATGAAGGATCCTCCATTGCTAGCTCCTGTAGTAAGCATGTCTCCAAGGCCTTCTGGGATCATTCTCGGTTCCCTTCCACCGGTTTTGCAGGGCATCCTTGTTTTTATTTAAGTCGATTGCTTGTCCTTCATATGATTTGTCGAAAACAAGGATCCAGTCTTCAGGGTGGGTAACTGGATCGCCTTTCCTATGCTTCGATTTCATCTGGAGATATAGGGGGAGCTTTCCTTCTTCCATCCTCCTTGCAAATTCCTCGGCACCTTCCTTCAGTGTTTTACATTTGTTGAATATGGTGGATTCCCTGATAAGAACTACAAAGTATCTTAAAAGTTTGTTTTTCCTCCAATCCTTTATCTCATCGGTTGTAGGTTGTCGGTTGGCCGGGAGATTCATTACTGGCGGTTTCTGCACACGATTCTTCCAAGGGGATTTAGGATCATGGAATTCAGGGCGAGCACTCTGTATCCTAATGGAATGAGAAGGAGTTCCCAATCGAGTAATTGCAGCAGTAACGCTGTCTTCCAATGCAGCGTCAAACTCCTTTTCTTGCTCAAGTCTCCATTGCTTTGCAGCTTATCTGGCTTCTTCCCCCTTTTTGGCCTCATCAAGATAAGAGACCATCTCATCAAGCCGTTCCATTGCATTATCTTGTTTGTCTCCATACTTGACATTTTATGAACAAGGGATTGAAGCAACCAGCGACATATCATCTATTTTTCGATCATGTCCTCTTAGCTGGGAGCCTGTTTCCTGTAAGGCAGAAACAGTTTTGGATTCAGAGATGCGGAGCTTTGCTTGTTCCTCCATGAGAATTTGCTCCTGGCGCTGTTGGAGTTGATTGAGAGCTTGCCTGAAGACGGTGGGCAAAATGCGGAAGGCTTCTTCCACTTTGGAGATTTCTCTTTCTACGCCAGTCATTTCTTCGATGGTAGTCTCATGCAACCAATTGATCTCTTTTTCAACATTATGCAGAGCATTCACAGCATCCTGTAGGAAAATATTTTGGCGACCGAGAGCATGAAGTTGCTCGTGTCTGGCTGGAGAGATTGGCTTTTTTTCATCAGCTCCATTGAGCTGTCTGACGACCACATGAGTGCGTGTCCATTGTGGTTCATCCCCATGTAAGAAACCATCGTCGGATTCCATAATTAGAGATAATGCAGGGGCATCAGTTGTTATTTCAGATTGTGGTTGTTCGGCTTGTTCGGACTCGGCGATAGGGGGGGACTGAATCCACCTGTTCCGAATCGGATTCTATTGACAAAGTTACAGGAGGGACCAAATTCTCCTGCTGTCTCTCAGCATTGGGTTGAGCGGCGACAGGCTCGGGTGCCTGATGAGAAACTGTCGGGACTTCAATGATAGGAGGGACTGATTCCTTGCTATCTTCAGCATTTCCTTGCTGTTGGGGAGGGGACTGTTGTTGGCGAGAGGTCCCTTATCCCTGTTGTTGCATCCTTGAGAACTCCTGTTCTCGAGCTTCCTCACGTCTCATTCTCAAACCAGCCTGAAAGGCGTCGTCGTCGTCTGAGTCGTGGTCTGTTTTGGGACTAATAGGAACAGTGTCTTTGGATACAGATTTTACTTTCAAACGAGCGTCAGCTTTATCCATGAAATAGCTCGGAATTAGCTCTTTGTAGAAGACATTTTCCCATTGAATTAGGACTTCAATGTTCTGTGAATCAGTAATCTCGAGAACAAATAGTTCTTCCTCCCTCCACTCACTCCAGTTGTAAAGAGTGTCGTACGGAGCGACCTTGTATGATTTCCATTGAACGAAGCGGTTATAAGCCTGTTCAATTTGAACTGACAGCAGAGTTTTGTTTATTATTGTGTCTGGGGAGGGGCTATGTACAGTACATGGGTCTACTGTAGGCAAAGGTTCCTCTACAGGTGTCGGAGCCTGTATCGGAGAGGGATCCCGAACAGGGGTTGGTATCCTGATGGAAGATGGATCCTTAACGGATGTGGGTTCCTATACAGGAGATGTGACTTTTGGCTCCGCAGGGGCAGCCGACTCGCCAGAGTCTTCAATGTTGCCAGATAACTGTTTATCCGTCGTTGCCACCAATGGTCGGGATCTACTATTGGAACAGTAGAAGTCATCTCTTCCGCATGGGTTGCGCCCTGGGGGTTCGATTCAGTGAGTTGGGCCTTTGTCTTAGATTTGGAAAGTCTTCTTAGCTTCCTTTTCGGCTTCTCTACAGCAAAGGGAGTTTTGCTGTGAGATCTCTTCCTTTTCTTCGAAGTCTCCTCGCTTCCGGACTTTGAAGTTATGCCCCTGGGATCAGCAAAAAGGGGCATATATCGTATAAATGGCCTTGACCCAATCAGTTGATCTCTGTTGAATATGGAGGACCTAGTTCCTCTAATGTATTTTCGATGGTTAATCTTCTTGGCACCAATTGATTGCGGCACACCGCATTTGGTCAAGACCAAAAGCTTTTTTCTGTGAAGCAGGCTTAGAAGACTCTTCTTGCAGCCATTTGAGGACAATTTGACACCAATTGAACTTTTCACCAGACATAATGGCGACCATCATTCTGAATTGAAGATTGGTGCACATCTCGAAAGCACCAGTCCTGTTCTCTATAACTCGGCAACAAAAATCGTGCAAGTAAATGAATGATAAACAGAAATTTTTCTTAGGGCAGGAGGTTTGAACATTCACGTTTGATGCAGAGCCAGTGAATAATCCCCAATATGCGGTAAGGACTTCTTGGGAACCAAAAGTCTTGAGTTCCTCCATAGTCAGGCCATCAGCAGGTAGCCTGTAAAAATTCTGAAGTAAATCTTGGTCAATGCGGATCTCGACTCCACGGACGGTGGCAGTGATGTCAAAGACATTTCCTCCTTATGCAAGAGAGAAGAAACGAACAGAGGCATTGAGACAGAATTCCTCAACCATTTGCTCATCGTAGAGCTTAGCGGTGTTGCTTCCAAGGCGAATGAGGCCTTGCTGATGAATCCTTGAGACGATGATTTCCATGGAGTCAACGTCATCATTTTCAGCATGAACATGTTCAACCACTACCGATCTAGCAAAGATTCGCCCATAAATGATGGTGGCGGTCTTCCTAAGAGATGGAGAGGAGGTCTGTGAAGATGCCATAGTGATTCTTGAAAAGAAAGTGAGTGGGATTCAAAGAAAATGCAGTAAAATGCAGTAAATCTTGTACGCTGTTTGCTCAAGAACTCTTTTAATTATGCAGAAAGCATAAAGAGTCGAAGGGAGCAATAAACAGTCCTTTTTTAGTGGGCGGGGGAAGATTTAGGGTTTCCAGACAGTGAATGATAAGATTTAAGGGATGGGAACCGTCGTTTTTTAAATGAACGAACAGGATGAATCGAGCATAACTCGTACATCTTATCCATCCGATTTTGAAATGATAACTGGTCCCACATCTGACATTTCATCTTCCCTTATTGGCCGAAATGGCGGTTTGAAATTATTAAATAATTTTAAAAATTGCGGCGTTTAAGATAAAATAGTCCAGATGTCATGTAAAGCATTTAATGCAAAGACGTTTGATTTTAAAATAGGGCATGTGGACTCAAAAATGTTTTAGAATGAATAAAATATTAGTATAATATTAATTGATTTTCCACAGCATGTGCCGTATCCGTGAAAATACAGCATTCCCCCTTAAAAGGTACATACGGGATTCAATTCTTACAGCAATTTTTAGATTAATATTATATTCATGGGTCATACTGTATTCCCCCTTAATTATTGTACACGTCAGTTGTAGGATGATTTCATGTCTTTTTATTCCTACAGTGTTGTCGGATTGTCTAAGTGTACATGTAATTAACTGTGGATACTATATTCTTGGGTCTTACAGCGTTCTCCCTCAATTGTTGAGTAAAAAGCATTAAAAACTTACAGGGAGTGGGGCTGTAGTATTCCCAATTCTTGTCGAAGCATACAGAATCTGGATGTGCTGAAAGGCTTGGTAAAGATGTCGGATAACTGGATATCTGTATGAACTTTCTCGAGCCGGACATCCTTGTTCTCAACATGATTCCTAATGAAGTGATGCTTCATATGAATGTGCTTAGTGCGTGAGTGCAATACAGGATTGTGCGTTAATGCAATTGCACTCGTGCTATCATACATGATCGGTGTTTCCTTGACAGTGATTCCATAATCTGACAGCTGTTGTTGCATCCAAAGGATCTGCATACAGCAACTACCAGCAGCATAGTATTCTGATTCAGCTATGGAAAGTAAATTTGCCAATTGCTTTTACTGAACCACGACACAAGTCTAGGTCCAAGAAAGTGACAAGTTCCACTTATAATCTTCCTATATAGCTTGCAACCTCCGATATCCGAGTCGCTGCAGCCAACCAAATCGAATCCGCCTTCTTTAGGATACCACAATCTTGCATCGACTGTTCCTTTGACGTACTTCAGGATTCGTTTGGCTGTTGTGAAGTGTGATTCTTTAGGTACTACTTGATACCGAGCACACACTCCTACAGCAAATTGGATATCGGGACTGCTAGCTGTTAGGTACAGGAGTGAGCCAATAAGCTTCCTGTAGAGTGATTGATCAACCGTCTTTCCAGCTTCATCAGCACTAACTTGCACGGAAGTGCTCATGGGGGTTGACGATGATTTGGAGTTGTTCATACCAAATTTTTTGAGAAGCTCCATGCTGTACTTTTCTTGGTTGATGAAGATTCCTGTAGGCAACTGCTTTACGTGCAATCCTAGGAAATAACTAAGTTCTCCCATCATACTCATTTTAAATTTACTTTGCATGAAATGAGAGAACCTTTGACATAAAGCAAGGTTAGTTGAACCAAATATAATATCGTCTATATATATTTGAACCATCACGAGGTCATCACCTTCCTGTATTTTAAATAGAGTCTTGTCCACGGCACCTTTCTCGAATCTATTATTGGTAAGGTATAGGGACAGGGTCTCATACCATGTTCTAGATGCTTGCTTAAGTCCATACAGTGCTTTCCATAGCCTGTATACAAGGTCTCCGCCTTCTGTGTTGATAAACCCTGGTGGTTGTTCAACATAGACTTCTTCGGCAAGGTCTCCATTTAGGAATGCGCTCTTGACGTCCATTTGGTATACAATAAGCTCTTATGGGCGGCATAGGCTAAAAATATCCTAATGGCTTATAGTCTGGCAACAGGGGCAAATGTTTCATCGTAGTCTATGCCTTCTCCCTATCTGTAGCCTTGTGCGACTAGACGGGATTTGTTTCTGATAACAAGTCCATTATAATCCTTCTTGTTTCTAAATACCCATTTTGTTCCAATTACAGCTTGATGCTCAGGCCTGGGTACTAGATACCGTACGTTGTTTCTTTTGAAACTATTAAGCTCTTCTTCCATAGATGAAATCCAGTGAGAATTGTTTAGGGCTTCTATTGTAGAAATAGGTTCGGATTGAGCTAAGAATACAGCGATAGTGTACATATTAAGTCTTCTAAGTCCAGCTAGAGACTTCCATACAGGAAATGGAGATATCTCAGATTCTGGTTCTTCTTGCGCACATAGTACATTTCTTTGTGTACTTTGTATTCTCCTACGGGTAGATACTACAGCATCAATGTTTCCTATGATCAACTTCTGTGTGTGATCTTTCAACCATCTTCTATCGGGTTCTAATTCTGCATCACGTACTGTATCTTGAGTTGCTGTAGTTTCAGCTTCAGCTTGTACAGCATCGGCTTCATCTACTTCTGTTCTTACAGCTACGGGGTTGATTTCTAAATCGACAACAGGCTATATAGGAGTTGGAGGGTCATTAACGGGGAGTTGTTGTATGTTCTGAGTAATGTCTTCTACTCTTGTAGGGTCATAATGAGGTTCGTCGAACACTACATGTACTGATTCCTCAATTGTCAGCTTCCGTTTATTAATGATCCTGTAAGCTTTGCTGACAGAGGAATATCCTACAAATATCCCTTCATCCGACTTCTCATCGAAGGTTCTAAGTTGATCCTTCCCGTTGTTTAAAATATAACACCTGTATTCAAATATGTGAAAGTACGAAACTAATGGAGTTTTGTAGTTCCATACCCCGTATGCTGTTTTGTTGTGGTGTTTGTTGGTGATACAACTGCTTTGTGTATAGCACGCTGTATTGGTGGCTTCACCCAAAAAACTTTGTGGCAACTTGTTTGCGGCAATCATGGTCCTTGTTGCTTCTTTGAGCGTCCTGTTCTTTCGCTCGGCAACACCATTTTGTTGAGGTGTTCGGGACGCTGGGTATTTGGCTGTATTCTATTTTCCAAATAGTATTGCTCTATAACGCGGTTAGTAAATTCAGTACCTCTGTCGGAACGAATGGACACGATACTCAACCCTTTTTCATTTTAAAGCTTTCTCAGGTGCTCGGGAAGCTTTGATGTGGTTTCCTTATTCTTGCTTAGGAAGATTTTCCAAGCATACCTGGAAAAATCATCAACAATAACAAGACAGTATTTCTTACCTCACAAACTTACCGGGTCTACGGAACCGTAGATATCCATGTGTAGCATTTCCAGAACTCTGTGAGTGGAAAGGTAGGATTTGTTTTTCAGGTTGGTCTTGATTTGCTTGCCTTTCTGACAGGGTCCGCAGACGCTGTATTTTTTAAATGACATATTGGGCAAACCTCTGACCATTTTCTGTCTAGTGAGCTTGTTGATCATCTTGAATTTTATGTGAGACATCCTCTTGTGCCATAGCCAGCTTATATCTGCAGTGCCTTTGGCAAGAAAATAAGGAATTGTGGAGCTCGTAGGCATCCAGTCAGCAATATACATATTACCTGGTCTGCTTCATGTGAGCACAACTTCTTTGGTCAGAATGTTCTTGACTCTAAAGTGGTCTATATAGAATTTCACCGAGAAATGTTTGTCACAGAACTGGCTAATACTAACTAGATTATACTGTAAGCCTTCAACATAAGCTACATCGGTGACTTTGAATTTTCCTACAAGTAGGGTTCCCTTCCCTCTTGTTCTATCTTTTGATTTATCATCGAAGCGCACTTTTGGACCGCGACCTTCTACATAATCTGACAGCTTTCTTTTATCTCCTGTCATGTGCTGAGAACATCCGCTGTCGAAGTACCAGATGCCCTTCTCTAAGATGTCCTATAGGCAAGGAAATTAAGTAGATTTAGGTCCCCTTTGACTGTTGGGTCCATGGATGTTAGTGCCTTTAGGTAACCTAATTTTCCTGACAGCAATTAGTTTGCTGTAGGTTACTTTAGGTTCGTGCTTGCGGTATCTATGTGGGGCAGGTACGTAGTCGTTGTAACCATGATAATTATTATGCATGTAAAATTCAGGGTTATTATTAATCCAGTACGAATGCCATCTTGGAGGTGGAGCCATTTTCTTCGGCCTTACAGCTTGCCTTCTGGGTCTCTAGTTAGATTCCCAAAGTTGTTGCTGATACTGTGTGGTGACCTGCTTTAGCGATGGATAATGAGGCTCCTGTATCCAATATCTAGGTGCGCTATACTGTTGGAAGTACTGTCGTGTAGGCCTTTGAAATTTGGATACAGGCTTCTTTCTAAACGGCTGTTGGCGCTTTTGATATGCTCGGGGAGCATGCTGTTGGTTACGCCTTACAGGTCTGGATGGATGAGGATTCCGCTGTCTATGATATGATTGTGGTGGTGGAATGGCCCTTTGCTGTTCACGGTGCAAGAGGTACCTTCACAGGACTTGGGATTTTTTACGATACAGGAATGGGTTCCACACTGCTGACGAACACAGTACTAGTTTTCCCTTTATTGAAGAATGAGCTGTATCGTAAGACACTTTTATCATGAGCATGTTGCCTTGTGCTTAGAATTTCTTCCATCCTTTTATATGACTTCTCTAAAGATTTCAAGATGGTCTCAAGTTCTCCATCTCATTTTTCGAGAGTTTTTATTTTGGCTTGGAGCAGAGCAAAATCATTTGTATTGCTTTCACTGTGAGACTTAGCCTCATTTAGTTCGTGAGAAAGTTGATGATTACTCTCCATGAGTTTTTCGTGATCGACTTTGCTATTTTCATAATCGACAGACATATTTTCGTAATTTACTTTCAGCAAGTCGTTTTCTTCCCTCAGCTCGAAGTTAGAAATTTGGAGCTGTATGTTTTCATTTTTCAATGTCTCATGGGCATTTTGAATGTTTTTAAATTCATTCATCATATTTTCAAAGGTATTGGATGCATTTACAGGTGTAATTGAGGTTGATCTTACCTCATCATCGCAATCTTCATCTTCTAGTATGTCTTTGGCCATAAAGCGCATATAGACTTTATCTTCGAATTCATCATCAGACGAGTCACTGTCAGTGACTACTTGAAGACATTATTCGGACTTTGTTGGTGCGGGGGAGGCTTCTGATTCGCCAATCAGGGCCTTGAGCTTGTTTTTCCAAGCACGTCTTCTTTTGTCTTTTTCTTGTTGCTCGGCTTCCGAAAACTTTTGAACTTTAGGGTGAGGACTTTTATTTGCATAGTGTCCTGGTTTCTACAATTGTAACACAGGTTAGCATCACCAGAGGAAGATTCGGTGCTTACCTTGTGAACAGGCTTGGGCCTGTAGGGAGTCTTTCCAGACTGTTTGATGAATTTCTTGAATTTATGCATGAGGAGGGCCATTTCATCATGTGACAGGATAGCGTCGTCACTGTCAGCATTCTTGTGGGAAGTCTTTGATGTGTTGGGCATGTTGTGTCTCCTATTAGATTCAGCGGCTAGTGCTGTAGTCCTCGCAGGTGACTCTTCAGCTTTCTCTCACCTATCAATATCATACTCAAATTCTTTGAGGTCAGAGAAGAGGTCAAAAGTACATATGTCATTAAGATTGCATGACATACGCATAGCTGTGGTCTTAATGTCCCATCGGGCAGGGAGAGATCTGAAAATTGTTAAGTTCTTCTCCTTTTGGGTATAAATTTTGCCCAACGCTTCAAGTTCACCGACAATGCCAGTGAATATGAGGTCAAGTTCCTTAAGAGTTTCAGTTGGTTTCATTTCAAAAGATTCAAAATGTTGAGCTAGTTTTGAAATTTTGTTTCTTTTGAGAGCCCAGTTCCCTCATGTTGGTACAATATTGGTCGGTATCACCGTTTATAGATAGAGTTGTAAAACTCTTTTGCATTGCGGAAGCAATTTAAGTAATGGTGTAGAAAATAAATCGACACAGGATTTATAGAGGTTCGGCCAAACGTGCCTACGTCCTCTCTCGGTATCTTTTTCTATAGGCTAAAGATAAACCTCTACACCTCTATTATATCGATCGAGGGATAACCGTTACAAGCTCGTCTTCTATCGGTTTGAGTAAACTGTTCAATCACTTGTTTTTATCTCGGTCCAAGTTAAATTGTTTTCCTTTTCTATTGGACAAGGAATCAACCAATCTAGATTTCTATGGATACTAGATAAACCTCACGTAGATATCGATTGTGATTCTAACAATGCTGGATCCTTGATCCTAATAACACCGAATCCAATCATATCCTTTCTTTTTCCTCTCGTGTATGATTTCGTGTATAACACTCAATCACTAAACAATATAAGCTCAAATACAAAAACTAGAATGAATACAATGATATCTCAAGTATGAATGATTTGGTCAAGGTTGCTGTGTGGTTTGATACCACGTGGTTTGATATTTATAGCCATTTTCATCCAACTAGCCGTTAGCTCCTTTGACTTGCTAGCGTGCGCTAGCCTTTCTTCATAGCGTGCGTTATGCTCATTACGTACGTTGAGGTTGTCCTGTAGCGTACGTTATCGACTTCCAGTTCCGGTGGCTTTCGTTTTTGCTGTTATGTACATTGTCATTTGATCATTACGTACGTTATCTTGTCTCATTAGCGTACGTTAATCCTTAGATGTAGCGTGCGTTAATCATATATCTGTTGCATCCAATTTGTCAAACTGTCCGTTGAGTCTTTGACTTTGACCAGAATCTTTCCAACGTTCATTTTGTTTGAATTCGTATTCAAACATCATTACGTACATTAACACTATTGTGTTACGTACGTTAGCCTCTTTCGATAGCATACGTTATGCTTCCTTTGTAGCGTGCGCTATCTTCATCAGGTAGGTCCTTCAGGTAGCTTCGTAACTCGTCTGATCTTCGGGTAACTTTAACATTACATATGTTATCTGCTCCTCGTTACGTACGTTGTATGCTTTCGATAGCGTGCGCTATACGGTGTATATAGCGTGCGTTATGCTTGTTAATTCCAGTTTTTTGCGTCTTGGACATCTTGTTGTTTTGTTTCGCTTCTTTGTTGTTTTACTTTGTTTAACAACTTAATCATCAAAACTCGATAATGAATATTTGGAATAAAATATTCCAACAATCTCTCCCTTTTTGATGATTTAAAACAACACCTTGAATTGAATAAAACTTGCAAAATAAAGTGTGTGTGTGTATATATATATATATATATATATATATATATATATATATATATATATATATATATATATATACGAATCAAAGTTTTCGGCTTTGATCGTTTCGTTAGTTTCTCCCATCTTTTTTTTCTCCTTTTTGACTTATTCTTTTCATTTTTCAACTTCTTCGTTTTCTTTGTCGACTTTTTTCCTTTTTATTTTTCTCTCCCCCTTTTTACTTTTTATTTTTCTCGTCATCCTTCCATGATGCTTTTTATCCCATTCAACTCTTTTCTACCCCTTTTTGTTATCAGCAAAAAGGATACTAATTTGTGATAAAATATGTTATGATAAAATATGCATAAAACGGGTAAAACTCTCCCTGACAAAAATCTCTCCTTTAAAAATATAAACTCCCCCTTAGTAAAATATTTATTGATAAAAAATAATTTTTATTTTTGGTGATCCAACCGATAGTTGGTTTTTCTTTCGAGATATAGACGATATTCGGAATAAAAGTTCCTTTTGGAATCCAAATATTTTTGGTTTTTATCATCCATCGTGGGATTTTGCAACTCGTAAAATGATGCCCAATTTTTAAACATTTATCGCATCGGGGTATTTTAAAATTTACGGATTCATTTTTAGAATTTGGTTTGAATCCCAACCCCTGTTTATTCAAAGTATATTTTTGAACACAAAGCATTTGTTCAAATTTTTTGTTTCCACACGAAAATTTCTTTGTCAACATTTTAAGTTCGTCTTGAACTTTTAAAAACTCATTCTTTAAAATATTTTTATTTTCAAGGCATTGAGAATGATCGATCTCGACAATTTTCCCTTTTTCAAGAATTTTGGAAATTTCAATTTCCAATAATTTATTTTTAGATTGGAGGGATTTAATTTCACTTAAAGCATTTTGAAAATCGGTATGCAATAATTCGAATGCTTCAAATAATTCATCGTGGGAGGATGTACTTACTTGACTTTCGACGTCGCTATCGTCGAATGAACTTCGTGCGGGCAACATTATTTTGATTGATAAAATCTTCGTCCTCGTCTTTATAACTCCACGTGGCAATTAAAAGTTTCTTTTTAGGATTTGCTCGGGAATTCTTCGCGAAGTGGCCTGGTTTACCACAGACTCGACAGTTGTTGTCGAATTTCTTCATTCCGCCCGAGATGTCTTTCTTTCTCCGGTTTAATAAATTTTGGAACTTATTAACATTCTTGGCATAATATGCCGATTCTTCGTTGCTTCCGTCCACCGGGATTTCTTCTTTATTTCTTGACATCTTAGCTTTCATGGCTATCGTTCTTTTCTTCGGCTTCGGCTTGGCATTCCGAGATTTTAGGATAATCTTGTAGTTTATAAGTGAACCAACGAGAGCACTAAAATCAAGATTTTTTAAATCCTTTGATTCCATTATTGTCGTCACCGTTCTGTCCCATTATCGAGATAGTGATCGTAGGATCTTCTTAACTTTTTCACTACTCGAAAGAGGTTTTCCATAACATGCCAATCCATTCGTAATGACCGAAATTGGTCGAGCATAATTGTGATGGATTCTTCTTCTTTCATTTAAAATAGCTCGTAATCGTGAAGAAGCATGTTGATCTTCGTCTCCTTGACTTGAGACATTCCTTCATGTGTTGTTAGGAATACTTATTAGATTTTGATGATGTCATCTTTATATATTCAAATGTATGTTTATTACTTGGCAAAATATAAGGAAGAACCAAATGAGTATCTTCCATAGGCCAAAATATGATAAGTTAGATACTTGGCAAAATGTAAAGAAGAACCAAATGAGTATCTTCTATAGGCCACATAAGTTAGGCTTAAAAATCGGCTAAGTGTAACTCAGATGAGTATCTATCAGCCGAGTCTTGATCAACTCAACTGGTCAGATAAGGTTGACCACAGACGAGTCATATCAGGCAACCCTTATCAGAGAAGTACTGGTCAACAATTTTAATCAGCGAAGTTGGACCAGACTGCGGTCAAGAAGTAAAGTCAAGTCATATGAAGTTTGACCATCAGATCAGTCAAGCTCAATCAGGTCAGAAGACTACAGACAAGTCGGCACTTCAGAGAAGTCGACATCAGATAAGGTTGACTGCACATCAGACAGTTTGACCATAGAGAGTTCAGTTAAGTGATCAGCCAAGTACTCCTGTCCACGTCAGCAAGCGTTGAATAGTCAATATTTACGGAAAGTCACATGCGGGTGATTAGAGACAGATTGGAGAGATTCCCGGAAAGGATATGAATTAAGTAATTCATCCAGACCCACCACTGGAGACTTTAATCTTATTATATTCAAAAAATTCGGCGCCATCACATGGAAGTCTTTACAACGGTCTGAAAATGAATTAAAATATGGGAATCCAGCCTTGCAACGTTCAGAAAAATAAACAAAGAAGTCTATTTCTCCAACGGATGGATTTGTTACACATTTGCAACGGCTATGAAGAAATGCTCAAGGATCGAGACCTATATATATCAAAAGATTTGAAGTTGAGCAGTACGATGCGAACAACACTTACAAGCAATCAAAGCAATCAAAGCGAACAATAGCATTGTGAAAGAGCAAGAGTTCAAAAGTTCTTATTTGAAGAAGCTCTTAGTTGGAGAAGACCATCACTCATGTCTTTAAAACCTGAGTTCGGGGTACTTCACTGGTTGAAGTTCGAGAGACTGTAAAGGCATCCAAGGATCGTAGATCAAGAGGTGCAAGGCAGTCAAAGGAAGTTGCAATGGCAAAGAATTCCACTGGTCGGAAGCTGTTGTAATTGGTTGAATCATTGTAATATTTATCACTGGTTGAGAATTATAGTGAATTCATCTCCAACTAGTTTGGATAAAAATGGATTAGTAGAGAATTACCCCACCTCTGAGACCACTATAACTGCATGCGTGTTTTACTGCTTTCATCATCATACTTACCTGCTGCATACATACTTAAGTGTTCCATTGATTATTTCTGTATTCGTCATCAGCAGACTTCCGCACTTACATTGACTACAGGCGACTCTAAGTCATCTGTACCATCAGCTGAGAAACTCATCCCTCGTGGCAAAAGAGATTCAATAAGTCTATTCCACCCCACTCCTCTAGACTTATTCCTGGACGACTTGAGACCTACAAGTGGTATCGGAGTGGTTGGTTCAATATTTCAAGAACCAGATCCACATATCGAGGATATATTTTAATATCTCATTTTAGAAATGGAACACATGCATTCTAGATTACCTGTCTTTTCAGTTGACGAGTATGATCTTTGGAAGATAAGGATGCAGGCACACGTATCTTCAATCCATGACGACATGTGGTGGATCATAGAGGATGGTCCTTTCATCTTCGAGAAGGACAACACTCCTGAGGAAATTGTAGCCGGGAAGCCATAGAAGATCCCAAAGAAGAGGACGGAGCTGACCATTGAAGAAAGAAAGCTGGCCAACCTTGACAACTGGGCCAGAGACGTGCGGTATCAAACTCTTGATAAATCAACAATGGTCAAGATCAAGAACTGCAAAAATGCCAAGGAGATTTGGGACACCCTTGCGGTGATGTGTGAGGGTATAGAGCTGATCAAAGAAAACAAGCTGTCAATTGCTACCCAAAAATTTGACAACTTCAAAATGAAGTCCGGAGAATCTATAGACTAGGTGGACACAAGGTTCACAGAGATCATCAATGAAATCAACTCTCTTGGAAAATCATATGGCAACAGGGGGTGGCCTTGAAGGTGCTAAGTTCTCTTAGTCCCTAATGGAGTATGAAGGCGGTGGCCATGCGGGAATCCAAAGACCTCAATAAAATGAAAATCCAGGAGCTGTTCTCCGATCTAAAGGCTTATGAATCCAAACTCCCAAGTTCATCATCAACCGAGCCTGCAGAGAAGGGAATAGCCTTTGCAGCCGAGTCCCCCTCCAAGAACCTACCGGATGTCAAACCTCCAAATCCACTCAATTTCAAGGAAGAAATGGCATTCATAATGCAAAGGTTCAGCAACTTCAGAAAGAATTACTCCAAATACAAGAAGAACTATAAAGAGAATTCCAGGAGAAATCAAAAAGCTGGAAGCTGGAAGGTGGATTGTTATAATTGCCACAAGACAGGACACATCCAAATCGACTGTCCAGATCTCAAGAAGGACGAGAGCAAGAAGGAGGTGAGTAGAAAAAAAGACCGAAGGAAGGCCCTCATCGGAGAAGATCAAGAGCGAGTAGAATCAAGCAGCGGATTCTTCTCTGATGATGATCATGAAGAATATGATTGTCTGATGGCCAACCTACCTGATGAAGAGGTAACATCTAAACCCTCACTTTAAAATAATAATAGCTCAGACATGTCACAAGACATGGACTTACACGAGTCTGTAAATCAGCTTCTCAAAGATTTTGAGAGATTAAAATCTTCACACCAAACTGTATCAGCCGAGAGGACCCAGCTGTAAGATGAGAATGGGGAGCTGAAAAATAATTTTGAAAAACTCAGCCTAGAATTGAATAAAACCAAAGCTGATCTTGAAAAACAGGCTGCAGACAACTCTACAAACCTGTCTGATAATACCACAGCTAAGATAAAACGATTAACTGTTTTGTATAGTGAAAAATCAGCTGCACTTGCTCATGTCAAAGCTGAGTTTGCAAAACTGACTCAGCTCAGTAAAACTCAGGCGAAGGAAATAACCTCCCTGAAGGCATCTCTAACCCTGGATGAATTGTGTACAAATAAAAGGCCATTATATTCCAGATCAGGCCTTAGATATAAACCCCACACTCCCTCTAGTTCTAAAACCACTTTCATCAAGGGAGAAACAATTGTCTCGTCTGCTGAGCCAATATACAAACCTGTGTTTCAAAATAGGCAGCAGCCAAGTAACAGGTCTAGGCTACATCCAAGGTATACAAGGCAGACACCTAGATATGAGACTAGGCAATGGCCAAGACAGAAGCAACAGCCCAGACAACATGTCCATTTTTATCAAAGACTCCCAAAAACAGATTTCAAAATGGGAGGGGCAAATGGAAACCTCAAGGTTATCCTAATTGTCAAAACGAACATGTGTGGAGACCTCAAAGATTTAATAAATGGTCTCAGCCAAGATTTAGGCATAGCCCACACCATCAGTTTTATGAGGCATATCCGGTACACAATCCTAACAGAGGATATAGACCCGAACCTTACACACCTTTTAGGGGTAATAACAACAATTTTCACAATCCCAGGAGAAACCAGTTCTCCATGAAACCAACTAACCCCCGAGGACCCACACAGATTTGGGTACCTAAATCTCTGCTTGTCTGATTGCAGAAAAGGTGCAAGGACTACTACCACATCTCCACAAATTCAAACATTGGAGGTGAAGAATGGTTTGTAGATTCCGGATGCTCAAGGCACATGACCGGGAACAAGAAGGTGCTGCTAAATTATACCAAAGGAAGAGGTCCAGACGTAACCTTTGGAGATAGCTCTAGAGGTCAGACTAAAGGTTTTGGAGAGCTGCACAGAGGAAATATCACCATATCCAAAGTTCATTATGTCAAAGGACTCAAGTATAATCTTTTGAGCATAAGTGAGTTCTGTGATGAGAAGAATCTAGTAGTCTTCACCATTTGGAAATGCATGGTGATAGATATCCTATCTGGAGAAGTAAAGCTACAAGGATTCAGAAGAAGAGATGTCTATATGATAGATTGAAACATAGAAACTCCTAATACCTATTTTCTATCTAAGACAATAGCTGAGAATGGATAGCTATGGCACAAGAGACTATGTAACCTAAATTTGAAAGCCATCAACAAGATTAGTTCTCAGAAGCTGGTCAGAGGACTTCCAGAAGAAGTATTCAAGAAGGAAGCTCTCTGTGATGCGTGTCAGAAAGGGAAGCAAACAAGAGCATCATTTAAACCAGTTTAACCTACCACTCTTACAACAAGGATCTTAGATCTACTACACATGGATCTATTTGGTCCAATCAAGCCAAGGATCTTAAGTGGAAGAAAGCACGCTCTAGTAGTAGTAGATGACTACTCAAGATACACATGGGTTGTTTTTCTCTATAAAAAGAGTGAAACACTAACCAAGTTACCTGAGCTGCTAAGGAGGATCCAGAATGAGAAATATCTCTCAATCATCAAGATCATATCAGATAGAGGACGATAATTTCTCAACAAAGCAATCACTGATTACAGTGATCAGAATGGGATCCAGCATGAAGTCTATGCAGTCAGGACCCCTCAGCAGAATGGTGTTGCTGAAAGAAGGAACAGAACCTTGAAGGAAGCTGCCATGTCCATGATTGCAGAAGCAGACCTGCCCAAGAGGTTCTAGGATGAAGCTGTCAACGCAGCATGTCACACTCAGAACAGGAGTATGATAGTAGGGAGACATGGCAAAACTCCCTATGAGGTTTGGAATGGTAGAATACCAAGTGTTGCATATTTTCATATTTTTGGTTGTAAGTGTTTCATCCACACAATGGTAAAACCCAACTAAATGTTTTTGATGCTAAAACTGATGATGGTCTCCTTATGGGATACTCACAAAGAAGCAAGGCATATAGAGTTTTTAATAAAAGAACCTTAGTTGTGGAGGAAACACCTCATTTTGTATTTGATGAAACTACTGCTTAGTACAGGAAAAAGGTGGAGATGATAGAGAATAAGCTCAAACATGCCACCCAAGAAAAAGTCATTATCCATGACACAGGAATGGTGGACTTACCTGCAGACCAGCCTGAGACCCAACCGCAGATCAGTCAGGACCACAAAACCTACCTGATCCAGTTGCCGCTGATGAAGACCAATCTGTAGCTGATAAAGACCCATCTGCAGATCAGACAGGAACCCCACCTGCAGATGACAAGACGGTAGCTGGTCCAGTTGCAGACCAAGGAGATCAGAACCAAGCTGATGCAGAGAGAGAAGAAACCCACTAAAGCATATCTATAGGGGGAACAGACCCTGAAGAAGAAGACATTCCTAAGTAGCTCAAAGATCATCCTATCCAACAGATCATTGGGAAGCTAACTGATGGAGTTAAGACCAGACAGTCTACTCTACCCGTAGGAATGGCAATGTTTTCATGCTTTATGTCTCAAATAGAACCAAGACAACAGAGCAAGCCCTGGAAGACTACTCATGGATCAATGCAACGCAAGAAGAGCTTAATCAGATGGAAAGGAACAAAGTTTGGAAACTAACAGACAGACCAGATCACAAGAATGTTATTGGCACCAAATAGGTGTACAAGAACAAATGCGATGAAGATGGAGTTGTTGTTAGGAATAAAGCCAGACTTGTTGCTAAAGGCTATGCACAATGCGAAGGCATAGATTTTGATGAAACTTATGCACCTGTTGCACAATTAGAAGCCATCATACTATTCCTCACATATGCAGCATTCAAAGATTTCATAGTCTACCAGATGGATGTAAAGAGTGTCTTTCTTAATGGAATTCTAGAAGAAGAAGTCTATGTGGAGCAACCCCCTGGTTTTGTCAAAGGAGACAAAGTCTACAAGCTTCTAAAGGCTCTATGAGCATGGTATGAAACATTATCTGTGTTTCTAGAGAAGAATGGTTTCAGCAAAGGAAATGTGGACAAGACCCTATTCAGAATGGAGCATGAAGACCACATATTATTAGTACAAATATATGTAGATGATATCATATTTGGCTCAACCAATCCAGAGCTGTGTGAGAAATTCTCAAATCTCATGCAAGGAGAATTTGAGATGAGTATGATGGGCAAGCTTAATTCTTTCTAGGACTGCAAGTTAAGCAGATGGAAAATGGAATTTTCATCAACCAAGCCAAATACACCAGAGATCTAATCAAGAGACTTGGAATGGAATAAGCCAAATCAGCAAAAATTCCTACGAGCACAAGCACACACCTAGATGCAGATGAAGAAGGCATAGCAGTGGACTCAACCCACTACAGAGGACTCATTGGATCACTTCCTTATCTCACTGCAAGCAGGCCAGACATTTCATATGCTGTATGAGTATGTGCACGATTCCAGTCTAAACCCAAGCAGTCACACCTGGAAGCAGCTAAGAGGGTCATTAAATATCTTAAGTCTACCATTAATGTTGGTTTATGGCATCCTAAAGATGACAACTTTGAGCTGTTAGGATATTCAGATGCAGATTTCGCAGGATGTAAGATTAATAGGAAAAGCACCAGTGGAACGTGCCAATTCCTAGGAACCAGACTGATATCCTGGTTTAGCAAAAAGCAGATATCTAACTCTATCTCTACAACTGAGTCAGAATATCTAGCTGCAGGTAGCTGTTGTGCCTAGATTTTGTGGATCAGATAAACACTAAGGGATTACAACATAATTGCAAATGAAGTTCCAATATGGTGCGACAACAATAGTGCAATTGCAATCACCAACAACTCGGTATTGCACTCAAGCGTGAAGCACGTTGATGTTAAGCATCATTTTATAAGAGACCACATGCTTAATAAGAGAGTCAGAGTTGAAAGAGTCAGCACAGAATACCAGATTGTTGACATTTTCACCAAACCTTTACCATAAGAAAGGTTTTTAGAACTGAGCAAGGAGCTTGGATTACTAGATTGGGAATCTAGTACAGACGAGAAAGCTACCTGAAGACCAGGTCAGGCGAACAAAGGAAGTTACCTGATCAGACCAAATGAAAAGACGAAGGACGGACTAAGCTGACCCCAGGCATCAGATCTACTTGAAGCAGACAAGAAGAGCTACCTGATGCAGAGCAGTCAAGCACTCAACAGTCAACTAGCTAAGTTTTCTAATTTTAACCGACTCTTGAATAATTTATTATTATTTACACATGGCAATCTCACGTTCACATGATTACACGATGACAAGCTAGCATGCTTACACGTTCAAACGACCCCACTAATTCAAAATTTGAACCGACTCAAAATTAAAATAATATTAAATTCCAAACGTCGCTTCAATTTTCTTTTTAAAGACGGAAAAGTCGTTTCACTTTACCTTCTTCAAGCTTACAAACCCTAATTTTCACAGAGCAAAAATCCTTTCGAATTTTCATACACTTAGAGAATTTTTCTTGCGCAGAAATGGAACCATACTTCAACGGAGTTAATCTGAAGGCGGTGAAGGACCAGATAATTTTCTCTCTGGTTGTCGATTTTGAAGGTTTACTCGAAGCAAATCTTGACAACAATGTGTACGACATCATCAGATCCATGAAGATGAACGGTATCTACCCATTTTTGAGCATCAACCCCAAATATCTTTACAAGGAGGCTGTTATCGCATTTTTCAGGGAAGCCAGAGTGTTGGAATCGGGCATCAAAAGCTCGGTTTTCGAAAAAGAAATGGAAATCACTCTGCGAGTGGTCGAAGAAGCTTTCGGAATGACATCTAAAGGCATGGTCGTAGAGGCACTGAAGCAGGACGCAGCCGACATCTTGCAGAAAATCAAGGCTGACGACCAGCCAGCGAAGTTGAAGCTAACTGCGAAGAGGAGTGAGCTTCGGAAGGAATATCGCTATGTGTTGGATATCAACAACAAGATAGTGATGGGTATGGCTGGCAGTTACGATTAACTGTCATCAGCCAAGTTTGCAGTTTTGGGAGCCTTAATTCAGTATGAGCCAATTGATTGGGTCGACTACATCTATAGACAATTGGTTCGTGAGGTGAACAAAGTCCAGTGGCTGGACGATGAGAAAAGATTCAAGAACAAATTAGCCTTCGGAACCCAAGTTAGTTGGATTATGGAGCACCTGGGTCTTGCAAAAGGAAATGCGGATCACTTCCACATCGACAAACGACTTGGTCACCTAGACCAAGAAACTTTGAGGAGATTAGGGAATATAAGGAAGGCAGCCAAGATTCTGGAAGAAATGCCTATCAAGCCTACTCCCTACAGTTACCCCTCTAGCTTAGACAAGTCTGATGAAGACCAAGCTGCAAGCCGCGACCAACCTGCAGACAAGTCTGATTCAGACTCATACAGCACATCCATAGCTGTTTGTTTCAAAAGAAGGGGACCAGCCCCTGGAGAGCCATCAATAATTCATTCCTCTCCTGAACCATCCCCCAAAAGGCCCAGGCGACTAGACTTTGAAGAGGAGGAGTAGCCAGAATACTTGTCTACACCTGAACCAGATCACATGGAGGATCAGCCTGCTCCCTCCAGCCTGGAAACCCAAATGGTTCCTGTTCTAACCCCTCATTTTGTATCTGAAGAAGAAGAGGCAGGTTTGATCATTCTCATTCCAGAAGCAAATTATTCTTTCAACCTGCTTGAAAACAATTCTTTCAAACTGTCTGTAGAGTAAATTTTACTTGTAAAACAACATGCTCTCAAACATTCTTTTATCGAGATTTTTGAAGAATGGAAAACCCTTAAATCTGTTATATTTTCTCAACTGCAAGCCTTTATTGAAGGGAGTAGCTGGAAGTATCCCTAGGCTACAGAGGATCTACTCATTCATTTTTGCAATGAGTCAGATCTAATTTTACTACTTCAGGAGAGCTGGTTCATGACCCATTTCAAAACCAACATGGACCAGCTCCTCCATATAATAATGGGAAGTATTTTAGATGGTACCCTCAATGAAGATGGAAAAGTAGTTGAAAAGGAAATTAGAATTGAAGAAATAGTAGAAGTTGGAGAAGAAGAAAAAATATTAGTTGAAAAACAAGAAGAGAAAGAAGAAGAGAGACAGGAGGAAGAAAAGGGATCTGAAAAAGAAGAAAACATTAGAGTTGAAGAAAAAGAAAAAGCAGAAGAAGAGGAAGTAGAAAAGACAGAAGAGTTGGAAGAAGAAGAAGATGAGGAAGAAGGAGAAGAAGTTGACAAGGAAGATGATGATGATGATGATGATGATGATGACGATGATAATGATGATGAGGATATAAAGGATGATGAGGAAGAAGAGAAAGAGGAAGAAAAGGAAGAAGAGAAGGAAGAAGAGAAAGATGAAGAAAAGAAAGAGGAAGAAGAGAAGGAAAAAGAAGTTAAAGAAGAAGAAGGTCAAGATGAAGACAGAGCAGCTAAGGCTGGGGCACCTGCCCGCTACACCAGCCTAGATGGAGATTTTGATGACAGGTCGGGGATCCTAGAGCATACCCCACCTGATCAGCCGCCTGCAGACTCAGGTAGGTCCACTACAAACCTACCTGCAGGCACAGAAAGCGTCAGTGAGCACTCTCCTCAGCCATCACCCATCTCCCCTGTGATGACTGAGCTGATCCGCAGCATTGTCAGGGAATCCTTTGAAGAGCTGCTTACCGCAAAAATCTCACCTGACCTGCAGTCCATTAACGCAAAAATTGATACCCTACTACAGAGGAATGTCCTCAACCTCTTCCTCCCAACAATTCCACAATGCCACTTGGCATGTCTGACTGGATGCACCGAGTAGAGCAGCAATTGACCATACTGGTTGATGCTGGCAAAAAGGGAGAAGGAAAGCAGGGGGAAGTAAGAGAAGTTCAGGCCCAGGAGATGAGATCGAAGAAGAGATAAGATGTTCCATTAATTGCAGCTGGGACATCAAGTCAGAAGAGAAAAGAAGTAGCTGATCCTGAAGACCAACCTGCAGATAAGAAGAGGAGGATCAGGCAAGGAGCAGAGCCTACATTAGAATGGGAAGGCAAAGAGCTTTGGTTCGTTGGGGACTTTCTACCTATCGAAGCTGCTCCAATGTAGGGATCTGCAAAGAAGTAGTTCATTGAAAAATATTATATCTCGGAGTTACTCCAGGAGAAAAATTGCTCCCCACAGCAGACTTTTATCGACTTTATGGAATCAACATTTCCAAAGCTCTGGGCCATCTTAGTAAAACATGCAAAAGCATGGAATGCCTACCCCATGATTCTGTAACACCCCAAACTAGGCGAATATTACAGTGCCGTTGACCCCCGACTAGGACCCACTAGGCGAATGAAAATTAATGAATTAAGTGATATAATTGTAGTACCGAACCATAATATATCATTAATTACTCCGATGAGGAGTTTCAAGTACAACACACCCAGGATAAAACAGAATACATGTATATTTTATGTGAAGATAAAATATACAACACCAATTAAAATGAGTATCTAAATGGAAGTCTGCAGCGGAATACAAATGAAGAAAACATGAAGGCTGAAAGGACTGGGGCCCCCTTCTAGTATCAATGGGACTCCTCGCCGTCAACGTTCTCTTCCTGTGCCTTAGCCTTGCCATGACCTGAAAGCAACATCCCCCAACGGGGTCAGTTACACCGAACAACAATCCTCAAGAGTTGAATAAACATAATCATGATATATCTCAATTATGAAATTAAGCTGAAGAGGGGCATCATAGTACGCCCGTAATGGTATGTGCAAATGCACAAGACGAGTGTCCGGACACACCCGCCCTTGTACCTAATTAGTCTCACGGAGGTACATTACCGTGTGCACAGTCCAATGTGTCGGTGAACCCAATCACATGACTATCACGTGCCCGACTAAAAATTCCACACATCCCCACACGGCCACGCAATATGAACCCAGAAGGTCATATGGACAAGAATGACCATGAAGAATAATAATGAATAACAATCCGACAAACTCGAGAATGACTCACCGAGATGAAATGATAGTAAAATGAATGATAACTCAATGAACTGATTGGAACCGTCGTTCCTCGTGAATGAAGTGATTATTTGACAATTACAAATCTCAATACGGTTAATACATTATGAATGAATTATGATTATGAATGAACAACAACGAAAGGAATGAAAATCCTTTTAACCGTGTAAGAATTAACTTACACAACACCGGTGAAGAATGTCCTTCCTCGAACAACGTCCTAAAAGGGATGTCGGTCGCTCGAACAACCTTGAATGACAATTACCAACAACCGCCCAATATACGTATCAAACACGATTATAACCAACTCAAACATCGATACAACAATATCCAAACTCATTGAGGCATTCTAACGAGTACTTAGCAAACATACATCCTTTGATAATATCCAATCTAGAATATATCGAAACCAACTCCAAAATGAGTATTTCAAACCAACAAAACACCTCCAATGATATCAATAATCCCATAGGAATCCACAAATTGAGTTAACGACAACATCTAATCGAAAACCCCCAAATATCAAAGTCAACTCTAATGTGTTCTTGAATCAAACCCCAACAATTCATGAAATCCGAAATATATGCCATTACATCCATAGGATTACATTTATCCAAGGTAGATAATCCATATCTAACATATTCCAACAACAATCCAAGCTTACACGAAGAAATCGGAAGGAAAAACCCAAAAATCCGAAATTCTAGATCCAAGAAGTTATTACCTTGATTTGAAGTGATGGAGGTGATGAAATGATGATTAATCCGAATGATAAGCTTGATGATGATGATAGATGAATTCAGCTCGAAGAAATCTCTCCAAAACGCCCGAAATCACCCGGAATCGTTCAAAAATGAAATTAGAAATGAAAATGACGAAGCTAGGGGCTGACTGTCCTATTTATACTGTTCCAGTTTAGCGCACGCTATGACCTGATATGTAGCATGCACTAACGGGTTATCCTGACAGTACAGTGCCTACTGACTGCCTCGTTAGCGTGTGTTAACCCCACAATGTTTACGTGCACTAACAGAATATCTGATGCCCAGTACTGAAGTCCAGAACCTCCTGTTCTCTAATCTGCTCGCGATAGCGTGCGCTACACTCAAAATTCAGCGTACGCTACCGCACCACTAGCGTACGCTAATATCCATTCCTAGCGTACGCTATGAATTATTCCAAATCAGTCCAGTACCCACTAGACTCTGCCTGATCGACCTTAGCGCGGGCTATACTGCTAGTATAGCGTGCGCTATACGAACTCACTAGCGCGCGCTACTTACCATTCGTAGCGTGCGCTACTACAACTCAAATATAGTCCAGTACCTTCTAGACTGTCTGCCTGAACCACGCTAGCGTGCGCTAATGATGAGAGGTAGCGTGCGCTACCCGTACTCAATTAGCACGCGCTAAAGAGAGTACGTAGCGTGCGCTACTCCTCACACACATCCCATTACGATGAAGATAATGATGATAACTACGATTCAATCCTCCAACCAGGTAGAAAGACAAATAATAACTGATGCACGATATAATTTACTCTGAACGGTGAATACAATGAATGAATATGAACGATGAATGATCATTAACGAGTCAATAATTACTGAGTGACAATTACTGAATGATAATTACTGAATGACAATTACTGAAGTTCAGGCTCAGGAGCTGAGATCGAAGAAGAGACAAGATGTTCCATTAATTGAAGCTAGGACATCAAGTCAGAAGAGAAAAGAAGTAGCTGATCCTGAAGACCAACCTGCAGAGAAGAAGAGGAGGATCAGGCAAGGAGCAGAGCCTACATTAGAATGGGAAAGCAAAGAGCTTTGGTTCGTTGGGGACTTTCTACCTATCGAAGCTGCTCCAATGTGGGGATCTGCAAAGAAGTAGTTCATTGAAAAATATTATATCTGGGAGTTACTCTAGGAGAAAAATTGCTCCCCACAACAGACTTTTATTGACTTTATGGAATCAACATTTCGAAAGCTCTGGGCCATCTTAGTAAAACATGCAAAAGCATGGAATGCCTACCCCATGATTCCTCCCTTCAAAACTGAAGAACCTCCCACTTTGCTAAACAATGAATTGGATGAGCTAGCCTTACAGAATGAGATAAGGAAGCTATGTGAAGAGCATAAATTCACATCCAAAGAAGAACAAGATTTTGCCGCTCTTGTTATAAGGAGGAAGTATGGTCTAGTTCCTATCAAGAAGAGGGCTATCGGAGCTAAGCCTTTTAGGCCTCCCAAGCAAACTGTCCGCAGAGGCAGTGGAAGATAGGATTTGTTTGTATTTATAATTTTTTTGTAATTTTTGAAAGACTTGTAATTTCTTTGTATTTGTTTGTTCATTCAAAGCTGATGTGCCTGTAAACAAAATCAGAAAAAATAAATAAACAGTCATTTGAATGACAACCTCTAGTTGTCTCAAAACAAGACTAATCTTATTTTGTGTTTTGCACTTATGTGCAGACCTATTCTTCATTTGAATAATTGCTTAAGTTTTGCCATCATCAAAATAGGGGGAATTTGTTAGGAATACTTATTAGATTTTGATGATGTCATCTTTATATATTCAAATGTATGTTTATTACTTGGTAAAATGTAAGGAAGAACCAAATGAGTATCTTCCATAGGCCAAAATATGATAAGTTAGATACTTAACAAAATGTAAAGAAGAACCAAATGAGTATCTTCTATAGGCCACGTAAGTTAGGCTTAAAAATCGGCTAAGTGTTACTCAGATGAGTATCTATCAGCCGAGTCTTGATCAACTCAACTGGTCAGATAAGGTTGACCACAGACGAGTCATATCAGGCAACCCTTATCAGAGAAGTACTGGTCAACAATTTTAATCAGCGAAGTTGGACCAGACTGCAGTCAAGAAGGAAAGTCAAGTCATATGAAGTTTGACCATCAGATCAGTCAAGCTCAATCAGGTCAGAAGACTACAGACAAGTCGGCACTTCAGAGAAGTCGACATCAGAGAAGGTTGACTGCACATCAGACAGCTTGACCACAGAGAGGTCATTTAAGTGATCAGCCAAGTACTCCTGTCCACGTCAGCAAGCGTTGAATAGTCAATATTTACGGAAAGTCACATGTGGGTGATTAGAGACACATTGGAGAGATTCCCGAAAAGGATATGAATTAAGTAATTCATCCAGACCCACCACTGGAGACTTTAATCTTATTATATTCAAAAGATACGGTGCCATCACATGGAAGTCTTCACAACGGTCTGAAAATGAATTAAAATATGGGAATCCAGCCTTGCAACGTTCAGAAAAATAAGCAAAGAAGTCTATTTCTCCAACGGATGGATTTGTTACACATTTGCAACGGCTATGAAGAAATGCTCAAGGATCGACACCTATATATATCAAAAGATTTGAAGTTGAGTAGTACGATGCGAACAACACTTACAAGCAATCAAAGCAATCAAAGCGAACAATAGCATTGTGAAAGAGCAAGAGTTCAAAAGTTCTTATTTGAAGAAGCTCTTAGTTGGAGAAGACAATCACTCGTGTCTTTAAAACCTGAGTTCAGGGTACTTCACTGGTTGAAGTTTGAGAGACTATAAAGGCATCCAAGGATCATAGATCAAGAGGTGCAAGGCAGTCAAAGGAAGTTGCAACGGCAATGAATTCCACTGGTTGGAAGCTATTGTAATTGGTTGAATCACTGTAATATTTATCAGTGGTTGAGAATTATAGTAAATTCATCTCCAATTGGTTTGGAGAAAAGTGGATTAATAGAGGATTACCCCACCTCTGAGACCACTATAACTGCCTGTGTGTTTTACTGTTTTCATCATCATACTTACCTGCTGCATACATACTTAAGTGTTCCATTGATTATTTCTGTATTCGTCATCAGCTGACTTCCGCACTTACATTGACTAAAGACGACCATCAGCTGAGAAACTCATCCCTTGTGGAAAAAGAGTTTCAATAAGTCTATTCACCCCCCCTCTAGACTTATTCCTGTACGACTTGTGACCTACATGTGTGACTTCAAGCATTTTACATATTTATTTAGTACTATCACACGAGGATATCCAGTTGTGTTCTTCCAGATTTAATGCACTATATAATAATTGCGTGGCTTTGCAATTATAGTGGTCATTTTTCCAATCCGCATCATCATACTCTTCAAAAGTTTTTAGAGTTCCGTTCGAGTTCGTTGGAATTTTGGGACCAAGACATATGACTTTCCATAGTTTGATATCATAAGCTCGGATGAAAATAGACATTTTCTTCTTCCATGCCATAAAGTTAGATCCATCGAAAAATGGAGGTCGATTTAGTGCAAGACCTTTGACCGGGGCAAGTTGAAACGCTATTTGGATCTTCTCCTTGGATGTTAAGCCGCTTCTAGGAGGTACCGCTCCAATACCAATTGTTGGTGCAATATTGGTCGGTATCGCCGTTTGGAGATAGAGTTATAAAACTCTTTTGCATTGCAGAAGCGATTTAAGTAATGGTGCAGAAAATAAATCGACATAGGATTTATAGAGGTTCGGCTAAACGTGCCTACGTCCTCTCTCGGTATCTTTTTCTATAGGCTAAAGAGAAACCTCTGCACCTCTCTTGTATCGGTCGAGGGATAACCGTTACAAGCTCGTCTTCTATTGGTCCGAGTAAACCGTTCAATCACTTGTCTTTATGTCGGTCCCAGTTAAACCGTTTTCCTTTTCTATTGGACAAGGAATCAACCAATCTAAATTTCTATGGGTACTAGATAAACCGCACGTAGATACCGATTGTGATTCTAACAATGCCGGATCCTTGATCCTAATAACACCGAATCCAATCGTATCTTTTCTTTTTCCTCTCGTATATGATTTTGTGTATAACACTCAATCACTAAATAATATAATCTCAAATATAACAACTAGAATGAATACAATGATATCTCAAGTATGAATAATTTGCTCAAGGTTGTTGTGTGGTTTGATACCAAGTGGTTTGGTATTTATAGCCATTTCCATACAACTAGCCGTTAGCTCTTTTTGACTTGCTAGCGTGCGCTAGCCCTTCTTCATAGCGTGCATTACGCTCATTACGTACGTTGAGGCTGTCCTATAGTGTACGTTATCGATATCCAGTTTCAGTCCAATGACTTTTATTTCTGATGTTACGTGTTGTCACTTGATCATTATGTACGTTATCTTGTCTCATTAGCGTACGTTAATTCTTAGATGTAGCGTGCGTTAATCATATATCCGTTGCATCTAATTTGTCAAACTGTCCATTGAGTCTTTGACTTTGACCAGAATCTTTCCAACGTTCATCTTGTTTGAATTCGCATTCAAACATCATTACATACGTTAACACTGTTGTGTTACGTACGTTATCCTCCTTCGATTGCGTACGTTATGCTTCCTTTGTAGCTTGCGCTATCTTCATCAGGTAGGTCCTTCAGGTAGCTTCGTAACTTATCTGATCTTCAGGTAACTTTATCATTACGTACGTTATCTGCTCCTCGTTACGTACGTTGCATGCTTTCGATAGCATGCGCTATACAGTGTATATAGCGTGCATTATGCTTGTTAATTCTAGCTTTTTGCGTCTTGGACATCTTGTTGTTTTGTTTCGCCTTAATCATCGAAACTCGATAATGAATATTTGGAATAAAATATTTCAATACCTCACAAATCATCTTGATTTTTTCCCAGATATCCTTGTCTGTCTTACAGCTCTTTACCTTCGAGAACGTACCTTTGTCAAGAGTAAAAATAGCGCATTCTTAGCAACATTGTCGAGGTTGGCGCGTTTCCGATCATATGTGGTCCATTGTTCGCGCTCTTTCTCTAGCATCTCGGCATGAGCTTGGCCTTCAATCCTTGCGGCCGTATTCACCTTCATGATTTTTATGGGGCCTTCTTGGATGACATAAATTATCTATTCATGCATGGCGGCAAGATGAGCCTCCATCCTAATTCTCCATTCATCAAACTCATTAATAGAAAACATCGGTATCTTATTAATCAATGAGGTATCCATGTCTAAGATTAGGAAAGATAAAGAAGTTTTCAAAAATAAGTGATTTTAGGATCTGATTCGATTAAAAATACGACTGATTCTTTTTAGAATCAACCGTTCTGATACCACTTGTTGGCCACTAAGTATACAGAATACAGCTTGGAAAGTGTTTAAGCAACAAGTTGTACATTTTTTAAATAGGAGTGCGTAGCGGAAGTCTGTTTAAAGTAAGTTGTTGTAAATACAGCAACTGGGTTTCCTCCTATTTGCTTGGTGCGTACAGGGTATGTAGTGTATACTTATAAAATAATCACGGTAATGAAAACAGTAAGTGTAGAAGGTAAATGACACGATAGTTAAAGTGGTTCGAGGTAAACCCCTCTACGTCCACTGGTCCTCCACGTAAAAAATTTATTATAAACACTACGTACACAACTACGTGTCATAATCAAACCTATCCTTGTATCATTCACACAGATTGATACAAATACTATCGCTTTCAACCGTTCACACAGATTGGTCAAAGCTTTCTCTTGACTGGCTTCTTCACATACAGTTCCGAAGCTTCGTCTACAATGCAGATTCAGAAAAAGAAAGACATTCTCAGTCCACACAGGGCTGATAGTTTTCTTCAATGTAAGAACAATGATTGAACAACAACTTGACTTTCTTGAGCTTGAGCTGATGATGTGTTGTTCAAGGTTGAGCACTTGTGTATTTCTTCTCTCGGGATTGGCAGTATGCTTGAAGAAATATGTTTGCTCTTGATATACTGTTCTTGAGATGTTCACGAGTGTATCTCAATATATCTTCGTACATATTTGTTCGTGTGTCTGATCTTCAAACTTCAGGGTATATATAGCCTTTGGAATAGATCCGTTGGGAATAGATCCGTTGAGCAAAAAGTCTGTTCCAACGGGATGATTGACTTGCAAAATACAAGATCCGGATTTTGCTCCTTATTTGAAGATCTCTGCCGGCTTAGTATTTAAATACTTAATCCAGTGAGTATTTAAATACTTCTTTTCAAACGGTGGTTTGAATTTTAGCGTATAAAGCAGATTCCGTTTCAACGGTCTTAAGTCCTGTTGGATAAGTGTTGAAGGTCTCAACACTTACAGCCTGTTGCTGTATCCAACATCTTGCAATTATGATGCTGTAACTGTAGGTTCCAACGCTGCGGCTATCTTAGTGCTGCTGTATGGAAAGATGTTGTATGAATATTTCAGGACAGCTTCCATACTTGGTATCATATCGACTGATGAGCTTCTTTGCTGTATGATGGCACTTTATACTTTTGTTGTATGATTAGGCACTTGACATCTTGCTGTATGATGGCACTTTATCACTACACATATCTTGCTGTATTGATGTCTTCGGGACAACTACTTGCTATATGTTGGCACTTTATCAAAACTCAATACAGGATTGTTTAGCCCAACAACTACAAATCATATATAATACTATTGCTAATATTGACATTAATAATAATAATAGTAAATCATAATAAAAATAGATAACAATATATACAGCAGTAATTATTATTTAAATTACAACAACAATAATAAAGAAATAATAATAATAAGATTAATAATAAAAATTATTATATATAATATTTGATGATAATATTAATTAATATCAATTATAATCCTACTAATTAATTGTATTAGGAAATAATAAATACAACAATAATAATTATTGTCTAGATTACAACAATAAAATAATAATAATAATAATAATAAAATAATCAGTTATAATAATTATTATATATAATATTCTTGATAATATAAATAATAATGATAATAATAATTAATAATATTGATTCTGAAACTGAACTAAACCGAAGTAAACAGAATCGAACTGAACTTAATTGAATTGTGCTGAATTAAAATGAACGGAACTGGATTGAACTGAAATGTGCTGATCTCAAAAGAACATAACTACTAATTTTAAGAAATACACCATTCATGTTCATCCATCAAGAGATATACGATCCCATTTTAAAATTGTTTTTCATTAAACCCACTCCACATTTTAGAGTACCATATTAATCCACGTGTCTGTGAAATTTTCTAATTTTTTTTATTCTAATTTTCCTAAAATCTGAAATTCAATATCAATATTTTCTAAAACTTCATCAATTATAGAACTTAAATAAATAAATAAATTGGTACACGTATATATACTCGGTCGATTATTATATCAACCAACTCATGTTCAAGAGTGGGTTGAATAAATTGATTTTGTCCTTTTTACATTTGTTAAGAAAAATGTATATGGACGGAAATCTCGACGATATAACTACTTAATTCGGTCACTATGTTTTATGCATGATAATGCGTTTTGTGTATACTGGATAGAATGGCGACAGGATACATTTGAAATTTCACCAAAAGAAACTGTAAAAGTAATAGGTTTCCTTCAACCTCGGGTGGGGGAGGCATAGGCAACACACGTGTGTCAAGCTTTGCACACCCTTTTTGACTTATATTTATAAAGTTTATTTTTTTTATGACCTAGGTTCAATTCTGAGTTGTAGGTCCGATCTCTCATTACTATTTCCGGTTAAATCGTAAGTTATGCCTCAACAATCCGATTTTGAAGATGCTTCAACTGAATAAACACACAAGGTCCAAATTCCTGAAAAGAGTGGATGCTCCCACGAGGATTCGAACCCACACTGTGTGCCACCAACGCGAAAGATATCTCCCTCCTTTGCCACCGAGCTACTACGCCTGATAAAGATATTTATAAAGTTTATCTCTCACACAATTTTCTTGTAAAAAAATGAACTCGAGACAGATTGTTCATAACATTTTTTATTCATAACATCAAGATTTTCCATAGATTTTCACCATTTTCTTGAATTGAAATATTGTAATTTTCTTTAAGAGCACAACAATTTTGGTTAAGGCCGCATAACTAATTGTATAATTAATTATTCATTTGCAACCATTCTTTGACATGTTTTTTTCTTTGATTGATCGGTCTATTCCCTCTGCAAGCAGTTAAATAAAAAAAGGAAAAAGGTGAGGTGGTTAGAATTTTGTGTGTTTCCTGGAATTACACAACAGTTCTTTATAATTGGACAATTTATTTATATAATGATTCCTTGCCCCTTTTCCTGTCGGAGTCCCTGCAATTAGTGTACGGTATTATGTTTATATGTTTCTTTTTTTTTTGTGTGTGTGTGTGTGTGTGTCTGCCCTTTTTAAGTGACGTGCTGTCCCTTTCCAGTGGTGTTTGAGGAGTTCATTTTCTGGGAATTTTTATATTCGTGGAATTTTGAGATTTTAAAACATAATGTGTGTGTGTGTGTGTGTGTGTGTGTGTGTGTGTGTGTGTGTTAGTTTGATGATTTCATCAATGTGATCAACATTGATATTTTGTTTTTGATACTATGCTCCCCCATTACTGCATCTAATTTTGTAACCTGTCTATTGAAATATAGGGTCCAATCATGTGGATCCTACATAATTTGTCTCATATTCTCTCTTTTTGACTATTTGTTTATGATATATGAGAGAAGTTGTCTAAATCTACTATGGTGTGTGGATTTACGTTGTTTTGTGTCTGTTTTTTCTCATTTGTTTGATGTAATGTAGTTTAGTCCAGCTTGATGAGTTCTCGGCCATTATTGATCATAGTTTACCTTCCCGTTGTGATTCTATTAATTTTGGTTCATGTAGCCTATTCCAATTTATCCGTATAAAATGCTCGGTTTGTTTGTTCGTTTATTTTTGTTTTAATTGAATTCGTGATCACTATGGCTACTTCTGCTTTAAACGACCATTACTTATTTCAGTAATGTTCTTCAATTGCAAAGTGAATTCTCTTACCTTCTAAGAACTTAGTGTAGAATACAGAGTGTTACATTAGCTGAATTTATTTCCATTCGTTCCTTTGCAGTGCGGGCCTATTTAGATCGAAGCGCATACTAAAGAGCCAATGGGTACGAATGATTTGGATACTACAAGGTTATCACTATCCCATCATCGTACTTCTCCGTCGCCATACAAGGTGGGCATTCCTCCAAAACAGAAATTGTGGAAAGAGTTCTCTTCAACGTTGAAGGAGACATTCTTTTCGGATGACCCATTGCGCTCGTTTAAGGATCAATCCAAGTCTCGCAAGCTAATCCTAGGAGTACGGGCTATTTTCCCGATTCTTGATTGGGCTAGAGGCTACGATCTTGCTAAATTCAGAGGGGATCTAATTGCAGGACTTACCATTGCCAGTCTCTGCATTCCTCAGGTAACAGTGACCAGTGTATGCATATATTAATTATACTCGGAAGTAGAAAAAAAAAAAAAGATGCTTTGATATTTTACTCGCATATTGTGTGTTGCTGGTGAAACAGGATATTGGGTATTCCAAGCTCGCGAATTTGGATCCACAGTATGGTTTATGTGAGTTACACTAGTTAGCTAACTTTATTAATGATTTTTAGGACTGTTTATCCCTGATAGTAGGTGACTAAATACTATTTTTTTCCTTATACTTGCCTGTGAAACAAATAAAAAAAAATCAGATTCAAGCTTTGTCCCGCCTTTGGTTTACGCCTTCATGGGCAGCTCAAGAGATATAGCCATTGGACCGGTTGCTGTTGTATCACTTCTGCTGGGGACTATGTTGCAAAATGAGATTGATCCCGTCATAAACGCACATGATTACCGTAGGCTTGCATTTACGGCAACTCTTTTTGCTGGCATAACACAAGCCACCCTTGGCTTTCTTCGGTAAAATTTTCCGACTCAAATGTGCTGTTTGTTTTGTTTCCGCAGTTCAACATTCCGCTGGTGCTAACTTTGGTCTTCGCCCCGTCACAGATTGGGCTTCCTAATAGACTTTCTTTCACATGCTGCCATAGTTGGTTTTATGGGTGGCGCCGCCATAACAATTGCTCTCCAACAACTCAAGGGCTTCTTAGGCATCAAAAAGTTTACTAAAAACTCGGACATTGTTTCGGTTATGCAGTCTGTGTTCAACTCAGCCCTTCATGGTGTGAGTACTCTCTCTCTCTCTCTCTCTCTCTCTCTCTCTCTCTCTCTCTCTCTCTCTCTCTCTCTCTCTCCATAACCATGCTCATTGTGTTCGCAGTGGAACTGGCCGACAATTCTTATTGGAGCGATTTTTCTGGTGTTTCTTCTAGTAGCCAAACACATTGTAAGTTTTCTCAATTAACTCTGATGTACTTGTATTCGATAATACAAGATCAGACTTGGTCTAGCATATTTGACAAGGTGAGGATGCAGGGGAAGAAATACAAGAAATTATTTTGGGTAGCTGCAGTTGCTCCACTAATCTCTGTCATTCTGTCCACCTTCTTTGTCTACATTACCCATGCAGACGAGAAAGGAGTACAAATTGTAAGATATTACTTTCTCCATTACATCCCTTGTTTTGATGCACTACCGATGGATCCGGCTGTTATACACCAGCACATGTCTCGCACTGTTGAGTGTTTACTAACATGGTATTCTTGAATAGCTACATCATTTAATTTTATTTTGTCAGGTAAAACATATTGAAAAAGGGATTAATAGCCCATCTCTGGATCAAATATATTTTAGTGGGGAATATCTGTTGAAAGGTGCTAGGATTGGTATAGTGGCCGGAATGGTTGCATTGACGGTAAGTTCGTACTGATTCTGAAATAGTCATCACTTTTTTAATTAATCATAAGAAAAAAAAAACAGTTTTCTTTCACACCCTCCGTTCGGAATATTATAGGAAGCTGTAGCAATTGGAAGAACATTTGCCGCCATGAAGGACTATCAAATAGATGGAAACAAAGAAATGGTTGCTCTTGGAGTGATGAATATTGCCGGTTCGATGACATCTTGCTATGTGGCTACAGGTTGAAGCTTATATACTCCATGTGTCTGTACACTGCAAGTCTTTTGATTAATTCATCCAAAATGGATGACGTGTGGAGCATCACCATTTTTTTTCTCAGTGTTTTGTGTTCGATTAAATTGCAGGTTCCTTCTCTCGATCTGCAGTAAATTTCATGGCTGGTTGCCAAACGGCAGTTTCCAACATCGTGATGTCGGCTGTCGTACTTCTAACATTATTATTCATTACACCTCTCTTTGAGTACACACCCAACGCCATCCTCTCTTCCATCATTATATCTGCGGTGGTTAGCTTAATCGACTACGACGCTGCGATTCTGATTTGGAAGATTGACAAATTTGATTTCGTTGCTTGCATGGGAGCATTCTTCGGTGTAGTTTTTGTCTCTGTTGAGATTGGGCTCTTGGTCGCGGTACGTAGGACATTGTTACCAACGAACAAGTCATCTCTCGAGTAGTTAACCCTGACGAGCTTATGTAAATGTTGTCTTCTCCGCTCTCATGATAGGTGTCCATATCTTTTGCTAAGTTACTCTTACAAGTAACGAGACCAAGGACGGCCCTTTTGGGAAAAATTCCAAGGACGAATGTTTATCGAAACATCCTACAGTATCCGGAGGCAACACAGGTCCCAGGTGTTCTAATTATAAGGGTTGATTCTGCAATTTACTTCTCAAACTCCAACTATATAAAGGAGAGGTAAAATTGACTCTCTCTCTCTCTCTCTCTCTATATATATATATATATATATATATATATATATATATATATATTCTGTGGGAGAATCTTCTTGTTAAAATTTAGCTGTTTCTGCTTGACAAGGTTACTGAGGTGGCTGATGGATGAGGACGAGCAGCTGAAAGCTGCCGGCCTTTCGGATATTCAGTTTTTGATTGTAGAAATGTCTCGTAAGTAAATATGTACCTGCTCGCTGTGATTTCTTCTGGATTTCATTTCTGATCTGTTTTGTTTATTCGCACACTCACACAGCTGTCACTGACATCGACACAAGTGGTATCCATGCTTTAGAAGAACTGCACAGAAGTCTTGAGAAGAAATCTGTTCAGGTGATTGAAATGAAATTGGGTACTGTTTGTTGTGCTAGCCTTATTTTGTGAAGTGGAAACTTACCTTATGAAGCATTTTTCATATCAACAGCTTGTTCTGGCGAACCCCGGCCCGGTGGTGATCGACAAGCTTAACGCATCTAAACTAACAAATTTGATAGGCGAAGACAAGATTTTTCTGACTGTGGCTGATGCCGTCCAAACCTGTTCGCCGAAGTTTGCCGAGGATGTTTGAAAAATCAAATTGTTGTTCTGTACTAAATGAATTAGTGGAAAAAAATCGAAGGGATATTGAAGGTAAATATAATGTCAACAATAATTGACATGGAGGTGTCATGTTAAACAAGTTGAGGCAATGTCTTACTTAGATATGCCAAGGGAGGGAAGGGAATGACCTTTCCTTAAGAGTGAGCAATTATGAGGGACTGATTGGAGGTTTTTGGGAAATGGGAATCAAAGTTATCGTGTGTCATGAAAAATAATAAATGCACAACAAGGGTGTATATATATATATATATATGGATTGGCTCTTGCGGGATCTTCCTTGACGTGAAAACTAGGAATCAATTTGAGCTATTAGAGCAATTTCAATGCACACTCTCCTTACCTATATTTGATCTAGGTGGACAAAATTTAGGGGTTGGGACAGAAATGTTATGGTCCAACCATCCTCCCCATCACCTTTAATTTTTAGAGGAGAGAAAACTCAACCCCATATTTAGGGGAGAGAAAATCAAACCCTATAATGCCATCGCATCACTGTTTTCTTATAATATAATATATATCTACTCTGACACTCTCATCCCTTCCCTATATTACCTAAAATATTTATTAAATATTAGTTTTTAAAATTATAGGTAACGATATAGGTAACACAATTGGAGTAAAACAATTTTTTGACATCCCATATTTTAGGTAATCATTATTTTATTATATTTTAGGGAATGAAAATAGGGATTGCCCTTGGAGATCCTCTTACATCACAAAATAAGGAGGCCAGGTTTTGCCACATCATTACAACATATGGAAGGTGAATGACATTAACCAAGGAGAAGGATGATTTTGTCCTTTCATAAATAAATTATTCCCATTTAAAATACAACGGTTTATTTATTTATTATCCATTTTAAATAAAAATATATCATATTAATCATCTTTTCATAATCTACAAATTAAGATGCATAGTGCATACCTAAAAATATAAAAAACAAAAAAAGCAGTGTATTGTAATCATAAAAATAGTGCGAATATAGAGAGAAAAGCACTACTTCATAGAGTATACAAATACACTGCTCTATAGTGTATAATTATACTGCTTCATAGTGTACAAATGCACTGCTTCATGGTGTACAAAGTACTGCTTCTGCTTAAAAATTCACACAAAAGTTCATGATAAAACTGTCAACTTCAATGGACAAACTGCCTTTATTGTTATGAATTAAGAATTTTGCCATACACTATTATAAAGCCAAATGAGTCTATTTTCCAACAAAAAAAACGATACTAAAAAATATTAGGTATGAAGAAAGTTATGATCCATTGAGTGGAGACTGCCAGGATGCTTATTTTATAAAAATATACAAATGGGTTGCTCCATAGTGTACAAATGAACTGTTTCATAGTATATAAATGCAATACTTCATAGTGTACAAAGTACTGCTTCTGCTTCAAATTTTGATTTATAATATATTGCTTCTTAACTTATAACTACATTACTTCAATATATAAATGCACTGCACCATGGTGTAAAAATGTAGTGCTTCATGCACTACCAATATCGGGGGCTTAGCCGACGACTTAAAGTCGTCGGTGATAAGTGTCAGTTTTATACACTTATCCATGGTTTGTATCGATAAATATCACCCATAATTGAGCAAGTCTACTCGTTTTTGCTTTTAATTAATTAGTTTTTAATAATTTTATTTTTATCGGATGATGATGTAAATCTAGTCTTAATCGGATTGAATAACTGATTTACTCAAAAAATAACATGTTTATTAAATATTCTCTTTGTTGAATTTTGATATATTCATGTTGTAGGGCTTTCCGATACGAATTCGGCAGTATTTCCGGATTCAAAATCAGAGTTATATATCAAAAGTTATCATCCGAAGAAGATTTGGGGCAAAAACGCAAAGTCTGAGAAATTCTGGGCTAAAAAAGTAACTCTCAAAGCAACCAGTGAGCAAATTGACGAAGCCAAGTTACGGCCGTAACTACTGAATGTTACGGCCGTAAGTCATCCAAGTTACGGCCGTAACTTCTTAATGTTACGACCGTAACTCTTGATAGATTGTTAAAATTTGTCTAATTTTTTATACTTTTGTGTATTATTGAGGGGATGACTGACATTGGTCCGATCTATTGTAATAATGCTGGAGTTTTGGAGCTATTAGATGACTTTAGGTGTATAAATAGACCCCTTAGATCCTTCATCATTCATCATTCATCTTATAATTTTTCACTTATTGTAATCTTTTCTTTTTGTGTGAAGAACACACTTGTGTTCTTGAGTAATTTGTATAAGTGTGGTATAGCATATGTTGTTCAGAGAGTTTATTGCTTCTTTCTCCTTTATCTACTAAGGGAGTTAGGATCAATTCTTTCTCTTGATTCAACTAATAATGACCACCAAAGCTTGTATTATGTATATTAAACCCTTCATGGGCTAAGTTACCTTTAGTTGGGATTATAAACAAGGCTAGTCATGTTATTTAAGTTTGTATAAAGATCTATTATGAATTACTTATTATTGTGTGTGATTTTCATTGTTTTAACAATCTTTATTTATTTGGCCAATAAATGACGATATTTATGGTCTTCATATGTTTCGAAAGAAAATATATTTGATTAGATCAAATGATCTTCACTCTAAGTTGTTCTAGGGGATAGAAATATACCTCTAGACCTTAGATGATTCTTTGAGTTATTTTCATAAATCCTAATGCTATGTATTGAAGCCAATCAACATAGAAATATAGTGGATTGATTCAATATGTAAGGGGCGTTTTATAGTTCGAAAGAGAAACCGTCTTTTTAAGGAAAATCGAATCTACACAACATAATAAGTAAATTCATCTTATGATCTTCTATACATCTTGTATAACTAATGACGAACTAAGTTTGTAATCCCGACTATTTCATTTTATCGTTAATCAATCTATTATTATTGCAATCTTTTTATTTCCTTAAAATATTAGAACTATTATTGCATTTTCTTTGCAATTATTAAACCAAACTCTTTAATTGTGTGTTTCACTCATCTTAATATCTATAAAAATAGACTAATAGTGTATAATTCAAATTATAACCAAACTTCCTCGTGAGATCGATAAACCGGACTCAAAAAGTCCACTTACTACTTGATACGATATCGTGCACTTGCGATAATTACACTAAGAACGTGTCAAGTTTTTGGCGCTGTTGTCGGGGAAGTATAAGTTTTATTTTGAAATCTTACATTGTAAACTATTTTTATAGGTACAAATTTCTCGACATTGTAACTTAGTACTCAATTGTGTTTGTCCGATCAAGTGGCGGATAATGGCACTCCGTGACTATTAAAGTCGGAATTTTCAGTTTCCCACAACAACTGATATTTGTAGATATTTTCTTCAATTATTTTCATTTTTTTTATTATCATGGAAGAAACATTGTATAAAATCGAAAAAAGATTTTCCTTTCTAAGCAAAAATGTCATTTTAAAGATTTATAAGACGAGACTTGAAAGGATGAGGTTGCTTATGAATAAAAGCATACCTTTTGATATTAGATTCATAATTGAAGCCAAAGTAAGAATAGCAGGTGAATTCACAGAAACATCGACTAGATTTTTACCAGGGCTAGGAAAAAGTTCATATGCAAAGAAACGAAGAGCAAAGATAATAGCCGTTTGCTATAAATGTGCTAGATGGAACTGTAATTTAAAATGTCGATCTTTGGGAATTCCATCTACAAACAGAGAAGATAAAATTCAATTCATTAAGGATGGTCTGAATAAAGAGAATTTAGATGATATCGAAATTTCTCTTGACACGCATCTTAGTGGACTCGTACATTACGGAATTCGATGTTTGTGGAATAAATTCAAACCAGATATGAACAACGTCTTGGGAATCTGACGTTAAAAGACCCTATTTGCCAATTTGTAACAAAATTGGATGGGAAGCTTCTCCCCGACTCATAGAAGGCGTTTAGGCTGTTTCTGAACGTAAAATCATAGGAAGATGTGATCCACAATCACAACTACTGTACATACGCATAAATATCTTTTATTTTTGTCGTGTGGTGAGATTTTATGAATAAAAAATGTGATACGCGATAAATGCATTCATTATTCTATTGAGTAGCTGAAGCGCAATCAACGAAATCACAAACTTGTTAAACAATTTTAACCTTCTTTTTCTTCTATAAATAAACTTTGTGCTTGTTTCTTTTATTCATCCCTCAAATTTGTACTTTTCTCTTTTTCTCTCTAAAAAATTTCTTTTCAAAAATGGAGTCATCATCTTCAACAAAAAATTTTAGCACAGTCTGCATTGTTGGTGGAGCTAGTTATGGAAAAGAGGCATGCTTTACTGAAGCAGCCCACAACTTGGGTCATACATTAGGAGAAAAATGCATTCATGTAGTTTACGGAGGAGGAAGTCTAGGATTAATAGGACGAGCTGCTGCTTCTGCCTATATGGAAGGAGTAAGAGTGTTGGGAATAATTCCAAAACCTCTGGCTGAAAGTAAAATCACCGGGTCAACTATTGGAGATGAGTTTAGATCTGTAAATATGTAAGATCGCATAACTCACATGATAAATAATTCTGGTGCCTTTATCACCCTTCCCGGTGGTTTTGACACTCTTGAGGAACTTTTTCATGTGGTTACCAGAGCCCAGCTAAATGTTCATCAAAAAACAATAGGTCTGCTTAATGTGAATGGTTTCTTTGATGGTTTACTATCTTTCATCGACTACTCTGCTAAAAAGGGTTTTATTTCCGAGCGTGCTAAACGAATCATAGTCGTTGCAACAACACCAGAAGAACTAATCAAAAAACTCAATGAATTTGTTCCTCAATGTAATACCCCGATTTTTCGGATATATTTTTCGTTTATATATTGGATATCGTGGATGGTTAATTATGCTCGAGGATGTTGGGAACGTTTGATAATGTTATTGAATTGAGTATATATATTGATTCTGCCGTATGTTCGTATTTGTTATGTCGAGACGTTAGACAGGAATTGCTATAAATGGCTAAGTATGGAAGCCATTACGTACGTTATGTGTTGAAGCTTACGTACGTTAAATTGGTAGAGTTACGTATGTTATGGCCGAGACATTACGTACGTAACATGGGAATCAGACGATCGAGTCGTGGTCGGCAGGTGGGACCCTGTGTCGGCAACTTTCGGCGGAGGATGTTGACAGGTGAGTCAACGTACGTGTTACGTACGTTATACAGGACGTGTTACGTACGTAACACGACCATTGTACTGTAGTAAGTCAACTGGTATATTAGGTACGTTATATGGTATGGGTTACGTACGTAATGGACTTCACAGAATGATACAGTGAGTTTGTTACGTACGCTATGGATTTCGTATTACGTATGTTAAAGTTGTTACGTACGTTAAGTAAGGACACTTACGTATGTAACGAGATGCGCAGTTTATATAATAAGAGCTGGTCTTTCATTTGTTCACCAAAGGAAACTCATTTCTCTCCAAAACTCGTCCCTCTTTACTTCTGAGAGTGTTCTAAACACTTCTAACATAATTGTGAGCTTGGAATCATGGAATTAGAGCTTGGTTATGGAACTATTGTTGATTCTTGAAGTGATTTCTTGTGTTATCCATATTCTATGAGGTATGTTGGATATTTCTCCTTTTCATTTCGGAATTTTGATGTTATAGTTGATGAATGATTCGTATGAAGATGATTATAATGTTGTTATTGCGATTCTTGAGGATATATGAGGTTTATGTTGAAGGAAGATGATGATATGCTTTGAATATGTTGATTATGATTATGGAATCATAGAGTTCTTGATGTTCTTGAGGCCATATGATGACTATGATGATTTGATAATTCGTTTAACCGATTTAAGATGGTATTCTAAATTATAGTGATGATAGTGGTTGATTTAGATGAGATGAATCTTGATATGAGGTTGAATTCCGGATTGAATATGTTATGATCATTGTTACCAAGTTGGTTCGATTATTGATATGATTATTGTTCTAGGTTGATTAACCAATAGGTATAATTGTTTTGCCGCGGTGAAAAGCCGTAGATTCCGTCCAGTCGGGGCTGAAGAGCTCGTAGACGAGGGCGATGAGTTCGGTGTTGGTTTTGTCATGTTGCTATCAGGCAAGTGTTTACTTGTTCGGTTGTAATGTTTTGATTAGTAATTCCATTTACATTTCATAAGTATTTTATGTTGTATTGCATATTGACGAATGTTTAGTGATGTTCTAAAAGGATTAGAATGCACAGTTGATGATTGTTGAGATACTTGGACAATCTTAGGAAGATTGTAGTATTCGGATATTGTTGATGTCATTTTGGATATTCTTGGTCTGTGGTATGCATTTTGGAAGGATGTCCGAATAGAGGTATGTTTTATGGTAATCGTACATAGAGGATTATGTACGAGAAAGTATTCGGTATTGAGGTATTATGTGGTATTATCGTGATATTGGGATTTTGATGAGAATCGTTGGATTACCGGAAGTGGTAAGGTTATCGTTGAGGTTATTATTCTCATGATGCATGGCATGTGAATATTTATGTTTATGTACTTGCAGTTATTTGTCGGGCATTATTGCTGACCCCGTTGTGGGACTTGTTTTTCAGGTATTGAGGACTTTGATGGTAGCGGTCGTGAGGCGAGGATTCCGGATGATACTGGCTATGACATATTGTTGGGGAATCGTGTATTAATTATTGATACATATGTATCTTGTACTGTATTTATTTCCGCTGCGTGAGTTCTTTCAAATGGTTTTCGGCTTTTTGCCAATTGAGTTTCATTTCGAAAACCGATTCCCTTAACCGAGTTTTTGGCCTTGATCATTTTGACGGTAGTTGGTGTTTTCAAATGATTTTGTGAGTTTTGGAAAATACTACCGTCATTGGCCTTTTTGGGCGTTTTTTGTAATTGATTTTTAGCCTGGTGGGTTCTGGCGCGGGGCCCACGGCGTGTAATATTCCCGGTTGGATCTGTGGGTGTTACAAATATGGTATCGGAGCCCATGGTTTTGTTATAACCGGGCATGTGTGTTATGTGGCTCTAGCAGTGTGGTAGTTGCGTGATTTTTGTGTAGCTGGATTTATGGCTATTTTGAACTGTGTTGTTTTGGTTCTGTGTGATTTTTTTTGAGTACTGTCGTGGTGATGTGTGGGTTTGGGGAATGTTGGTGTTCCCGAGACCGACGAGGCAGGGAGTGAACGCCGGTGTCGTGGTCATGTGCAAGGTGCGGCTCCAATCGGGAAGTGAACGCCGGTGCGAGGCACGTGCAATGTGCGGCTTTCGATGTGGAGTGGAACGCCGGTGATACGTGCATGTGACAAGGAGCGGCTCATGCGCTTTAGGTGAGGAGACACAGCGTCACAGATCCCACAAAACTCGACAGTGCTCTAAACTTGTTGTGGTCTTGGCGGAGACCAATCGTTTTCAAATTGTGATTATTCCTGTTTTGGCATTCTTGTTGTGTCGAGATTTTTGAAATGGTGCCATATGCTAGTATCACGGGAGATCTTCGTCTTCACTGACCTGTAAGTATGCTGTTCGGATTATTCGATAATTCTTGGTTATCTTGGTGATTTTGGATTTTCCGTTAAAATGTTGTTTGTGCGAGTGATTGCAAGTTTCGAGGACGAAACTTATTTTAAGGGGGTAGTGTGTAATACCCCGATTTTCGGATATATTTTTCGTTTATATATTGGATATCGTGGATGGTTAATTATGCTCGAGGACGTTGGGAACGCTTTGATAATGTTATTGAATTGAGTATATGTATTGATTCCGCCGTATGTTCGTATTTGTTATGTCGAGACGTTGGACAGAATTGCCGTAAATGGCTAAGTATGGAAGCCATTACGACGTTATGTGTTGAAGCTTACGACGTTAAATTGGTAGAGTTACGACGTTATGGCGAGACATTACGCACGTAACATGGGAATCGACGATCGAGTCGTGGTCGGCAGTGGGACCACGTGTCGGCAACTTTCGGCGGAGGATGTTGACAGTGAGTCAACGACGTGTTACGACGTTATACAGGACGTGTTACGTACGTAACACGACCATTGTACTGTAGTAAGTCAACTGGTATATTACGTACGTTATATGGTATGGGTTACGTACGTAATGGACTTCACAGAATGAGACAGTGAGTTTGTTACGTACGCTATGGATTTTGTATTACGTACGTTAAAGTTGTTACGTACGTTAAGTAAGGACACTTACGTACGTAACGAGATGCGCAGTTTATATAATAAGAGCTGGTCTTTCATTTGTTCACCAAAGGAAACTCATTTCTCTCCAAAACTCATCCCTCTTTACTTCTGAGAGTGTTCTAAACACTTCTAACATGATTGTGAGCTTGGAATCATGGAATTAGAGCTTGGTTATGGAACTATTGTTGATTCTTGAAGTGATTTCTTGTGTTATCCATATTCTATGAGGTATGTTGGATATTTCTCCTTTTCATTTCGGAATTTTGATGTTATAGTTGATGAATGATTCGTATGAAGATGATTATAATGTTGTTATTGCGATTCTTGAGGATATATGAGGTTTATGTTGAAGGAAGATGATGATATGCTTTGAATATGTTGATTATGATTATGGAATCATAGAGTTCTTGATGTTCTTGAGGCCATATAATGACTATGATGATTTGATAATTCGTTTAACCGATTTAAGATGGTATTCTAAATTATAGTGATGATAGTGGTTGATTTAGATGAGATGAATCTTGATATGAGGTTGAATTCCGGATTGAATATGTTATGATCATTGTTACCAAGTTGGTTCGATTATTGATATGATTATTGTTCTAGGTTGATTAACCAATAGGTATAATTGTTTTGCCGGTGAAAAGCCGTAGATTCCGTCCAAATGGTGAAGAGCTCGTAGACGAGGGCGATGAGTTCGGTGTTGGTTTTGTCATGTTGCTATCCAGGCAAGTGTTTACTTGTTCGGTTGTAATGTTTTGATGAGTAATTCCATTTACATTTCATAAGTATTTTATGTTGTATTGCATATTGACGAATGTTTAGTGATGTTCTAAAAGGATTAGAATGCACAGTTGATGATTGTTGAGATACTTGGACAATCTTGGGAAGATTGTAGTATTCGGATATTGTTGATGTCATTTTGGATATTCTTGGTCTGTGGTATGCATTTTGGAAGGATGTCCGGATAGAGGTATGTTTTATGTGTAATATCCGCAATTTTCGATTTTCGGTAAATTTCTTTTTTCGGCCGAAGTCCATTTTGACGACTCGCTCATGACCGTTTCGTCATTTCGAGAATGATTAATTCTGCACTTTTTGTCATCCGAGCTCGTTTCGGTGTCGTTTTGTTGAGTTCCGTGCTTTTTAGACGCTTTTCCGCACTTGAGTTCGATTCTTGCGAATCTTGTCCGAAACTGCTGTTTCGAGTTTCCCGCAAGTCCGTTTAACTTTGTTGGACGTGTTGTGATCTTCGGTTTGGTTATTCGATCACGTATCGTGATTTCCGGGCGTTCTGGGCCATTTTGTAATTTGCCCAAAGTTACGGGTATCCGTATCTGTAATTGTTGTCTCTGTAATATCCGGTACTTTTCTTTCCCTTGTATTTTCATTTTTGGTATATTTCTCGGTCATAGTGACCCTCGTGTACCTTTCAGTGTGTCCTTCCTGTCAACTGTTGAACTGTATTCTCGTTATTGTGGTGCGGAACCGCCGTTTCGGGGTTGTCGTGGATCCATTTCGTGTTATTGGTTCCCAAATATTGATTCCTATCGTTTTATTCTCTTTCCGGATCATTTTTATCATTTTGAAACCCATTAGGGGGTGTGGGCCGCGACACAAGATGTGCGTGCCGCGGCACACAAATTCCTTCAGTTGTTGGTCGAACAAATCAGACAGTGCCGCGGCACACCCATCCGTGCCGCTGAATGCAGCTGTGCCAAAGGCCGCGGCACACCTGTCCGGTGCCGCGGCACACTCGAGTGTCTTCTGCGACCTAAACCCGACTGTACCGGGTGCCGCGGCACAACGCGGAAACCTGGGAGTAAATTTTCGGCCTGTGCCGCGGCACACTTCGGCTGTGCCGCGGCACACGAAGCGGTCAACTGTGCAAATTCGTCTTTATTAGACGAAATCGGCCGATTTCTTCTCCATTTTCACTGCGCGAGAGAGAGAGAGAGCTAAGGGGGGGAGAACTCTCAAGCTTTCTTCATCCGGGGGGTCGATTTTCACCATTTTTCTTCGGTTGTAAGGCTCGGGCAATCAATCTAACGCGTGTTCTACGGATCTTAGTACTTGAATCTCCAAAGGTATTATTTCTTGAAACCCTCCCTTTTGGATAATTGGGGATTTTGGGTATTTTGTTCGATTCACTTGGTTAATCCAATTTAACTTAAGATTTGTGATGGATTGATGATTATTAGGATGTATTGTATCATTTCCCTTGTTAACCCATGGTCGGATCGTATCGATTCGTTATTTTGGTCGAGTTCTTGACCGACGCCTTGAAGGTGTCCGGTAAAATGTCATAGAGGGGTTTTCGGGCGTTCTACGATTATTCTTCCGCGTATGATCGATGATTTATTGAATTTATGTTGTTAGGGTCGAATTCTTGGGAAGAACTCGAGTCGGAACCCTTCCGTTCGTTGTCTCCTTCGGGGTCCGAGCTTCCCGGTCGAATGGTGTTCTTCGGAACGTTTGGTAGCGGTTATTAAAGCAAGTATCTTATTATACGACTTGTATCTTGTGACTAGTAATTACGTATGATATGTATGACGATTTTGCTTGCCTCCGTAAATATGTTCCGTTTGAGTTGGTTGTGTTTTCCGAAATTTGAAGGCTTTGTGATAATAGTGATATATTGGTATCCGTGTTAGGCGTCGTGCCATTTGTGCAGGATTGTGACGTACATATGAGATGGTTGTACACGTGGTTGTTCAATGTACTGTGTACCGTATGTGTATTATGTTGGTTAAGAGTCGTTGTGATGATCATGATATTTGTGTTGTTTTGGTTTACATACTTGATTGAACATTTCAGTGTAATGTGGAATGGCTTGACATTTAATGATTATGAATTGTGTCGTGTCGATGTGTGTGTGTGTTCCAGGTAGGGTCTGACGAGGCCTCTGGAGTTCGGTACATGATGTGTACGAACAAAGTGTGTGATCCAGGTAGGGTCTGACGAGGCCTCTGGAGTCCGGTACATGACGTGTACGGACAAGGTGTGTGAACCAGGTAGGGTCTGACGAGGCCTCTGGAGTTCGGTACATGATGTGTACGAACGATGTTGTGGCCGGGTAGGGTCCGTTGAGGCCTCCGGAGTTCGGTACATGATGTGTACGAACAGTGTGTGTGGCCGGGTAGGGTCCGTTGGGGCCTCCGGAGTTCAGTATATGATGTGTACGAACAATGTGTGTGGTCCGGGTAAGGTCCGTCGAGGCCTCCGGAGTTCGGTACATGATGTGTACGAACAATGATCGTGTAGCAGTGATTGTTCGGGTAACATTTTAAATATGGATCTCGGACTCATAATGATATATTATTTAGTATGCTTTGAAACGAGAATCGGGCTAAGGCCCTAATGTTTACGAAAAGGGTTTTGTAAATTGGGACTCGAGATCCAAAAGAATTTCTGCTTTAAAAATCCCCGAGATGATGTGTTCCTTTTCAAATATCTCTTACTTGAGTTCGAAATTCTAAAACTTCTCAGGAACATTTTGATAATTGATTTCCGTATTAAATTCGTAGTTGCTATTTGCTTGTTACATTTCGTATGGTTTGATACTTGCACTAGTAAAACAGTGGAGTTTACTAACCCCAGTATTCGGGGGTGGATGTCTGCTTTGCGTCCGGTACATGCAGTTCGGGGAGCGATCAGGGATTGGCACAAGGGGATGACGAGCTGCGATACTAATCAAGAGTTGAGAGTTGGTGGAGTTTATTTGTATTGTTAGAGTTGATTCAGTCTTCCGTTGTATTGTATTTCGAACCCTGTGTGGGTAATGTTGTTAGTCAGTCCTGTTGATAGAGTTGTGTGACCTCATCGGTCTGTGTGTTTATGTGTAAGTGACCTTAACGGTCTGTATTATTATATTGTTTGACCCTGGCCGGGCAAGCATTTGGTTGTTTATGGACGTTTAGCCTGGTAGATCCTTGCGGAAAGGGTTTACGGCGTGTAATATTCCCATACGGTTTTGGGGGTGTTACATTTATGGTATCGGAGCTTTGGTTGCGGAAACCTAGGATGTCGGGTCGAGTCAAGTCGTGATTGTCGAGTAATGTGTTGTCTTGTCGTTCGAGTCGTCAGGTGACAAGTTGAGTTGTGCGTAGACACAACGTGTCGGTTATGTTGTCGGACGAGATTAGTATCGTGGGCGACCGTCACCTCCGTGCGACCTGTGGATGTAAGTCTCCTCTTTTATGCATAATATCTGTATTCATGATTTCATTTATGTGTGATAATTGCGGTGCATAATTTTATTTGTACGGTGTTGTGAATATAGTTGTATTTAATACGTGTGATATATAGTATATGTATAAAACTGGGTTTATTGTTGTTTTACCTTTGAACCACTGTGAGCGGTGGTATGGTGTAAAAAAATTGAGAACCTTGATGGGTTTCGAATAAGGTATCGACGATTGAGTTCGTGAGAAACTCCGATGAATGGTTTTGTTGTATGTTTAAACTAGATGCTGTGAGATGCATTCAATTGGATTGTGCATGTTGGACTGTATTCCTTTTTCCGCTGCGTGAGTTCTTTTGTAATGACTTTCGGTATTTTACCGGCTGAGTTTTATTTCGAAAACCGATTCCCTTAACCGAGTTTTTGGCATTATGGCCTTGATCATTTTGGCGAAATTCTTATGACGGTATTTAGTATTTTGTAAATGGCCTTTGTGAGTTTTGAAATATTACCGTCGTTGCCCTTTTTAGCATTTTTGTAAATGGTTTTATCCTGGTGGGTTCTGGCGTGGGACCCACGGCGCTATAAAGTTTTGTGTAATTACCTGAAATTTTTGGGCATTCTAGCCTTTTCGGCATCGTCCTTTTTCCTTGGCATTGAATTATTTTCGAAAACTTGAGTATCTTAGAAATAAATTTCGAGACGTACGTTTAAAATCAATTGTTTTCTCGCGGTACTTCCAGGGGCCACAATATGTTTCAAAATTCTTCTATCTCGAGGACCAAAATGTTTTGAGATATTTTCAATATTTCATAAACACTTTTACTTAGACCCGAGGGTCGAATATTCTGAAAGCTTTTCACTAATAGAAAGTGTCCTCATTTTTATCAAATGCGAAATGGTTTTCCAAAGTCTCGATAATGATGTTTCACGTTTTTACTTTTTTTGGAAATGTGATACTCAAGATCGACCGGTGTTTCTCTAAATTATTTTTCGAATGAGGTTTTCGTTTTTAAAACCTATCCATTCCCGTTTGAGGGCTGGGTATGTATGTATGATGTTGGCTTTGTCGCTATGATGTTAACTCCCGAATATGATCGAGTTGGTGGCATGAACGTTGAGGCGTTGCCACGTATTTGTTGTACTAGCCCTCTGTGAGAGGTGTGAACTGGTACTTAATGGTTGTCGTCTCGTGGTGGATTGCGTGTCCCACACGAGTGTGAGATGTTGAAGCTTGGGTTTGTATGTTGGTGTACATATGTGATTGTTTCATGATGTTTGTATTACGTGCTGGTTATCGTTCGGGCCATTGAGATCGCCAAACGATACCGTCGTTGTTGTAGTGTTTGTGTGTGTATTACTTTACGATGGAAATCGTTGTATATGCTATGTGTTAGGATTCCTTGTTGTGCTGAGTTGGCATCTCCGGTATGTTGTTTTGCGGTGTTATGTTCCATTGTATCTAGCATTTGTATTTTCGGTATGCCGAGCCGAGGCATTTCAACCGTGATGTGCCGGGGGAATGTACGTGCAATTTGTCCTTCTCGTCAGTAACACATTTCGAGTGTGGACTCGAGGGTCACCGAATTCAGTTTTGCGAATTGGCTACCGAGACTTTCGGAGTTCGCGTCAAAGACAGATATCAGAATCGGCTTTGAGAGGCCTTTGAAGGATGTTTCTGTCGATTGCCTGTTGTGTCGTCTCCTTGATTTCGTTATTGTGAGTATCGGGGACGACCTTCTTTTATAAGAGGTCGAATGTAATACCCGTATTGTTTTTGGACTTCTTCATTTTCTCTTTCTCCAGTCTATCGATTCGCTCGTGTTCGTTGATACTTTCTGAACTTGTTCTGTATTCCGGTTTCATCGTTCGAACGAGCTGTGATCTTGTTGTGGGTCGATTTGGTTATCGCTGTGACTTTTTCGAGTTCGGTTCGATTCTTGTGAACCTTGTTCGGAAGTGACATCATCTGGTTTTATTAGTTCTTTTATTCGAAGTGGATTAGATTTTGAACCTCTGTATTTTCGACTCTGTTGACTCGTTTATATTCGTTGATATTTTCTGAGCTTGTCCTGCCCCTTGCTTTTGTTGATCGAACGAGTGTGGTATTGTTTCGGAATAACTCGTTTGTCGTTGTGATTTTTCAATTGCTATTCCCTTTCCTGTGGATCTTATGTGGGTGCACATCTTGTTGTTTTCACCGGATCATATTTTGTCTCGAGTCGAGATGTGAACTTCGGAGTTTGTCGGTTGAACCTTATTGTTCTTCGTGATCCGAACATGATTATTCGATTTTTGTTGACTCGATCGTTATGGTTGATCATTGATTGTTCGTTTTTTTTGTTGATCTCGATTCATGACTGTTGAACGTTCAGACTCCTTCGTAATCTCCTTAAGTTCGAGAAATTAGTCTTGTTTCGATCTTCCAACCCTTGGGCGGTGGAATTCCGTATTTGTTCAGCGTTTGGCTCGCGTTTTGATTGATGAACCGTCGGGTTGGTCAATCGTATTGATTTTTGTTCGTCGTGTTTTATGATTGTTCAGATAATCGACTCGATTGTATTATCTGTTTGATGACGCTTGTCACTTGTTGATTTTTTTTATGTCTATACCGGTGGCGTCGTGTTGATCGTCGTGGAGCGTGTTTTCACGCCGTATATTCCGTTGCGTTGCTTGTAACGTTTCGCCGTTGGGCATGAGTTACCCACTTCTTGTGTATCTCGTTGAGTTTTTCCTGGCGGGATATTTCTTCTCCCTACTTGTTTTAAGTTTCGGGACGAAACTTCTTTTAAGGAGGGTAGAATGTAATATCCGCAATTTTCGATTTTCGGTAAATTTCTTTTTTCGGCCGAAGTCCGTTTTGACGACTCGCTCATGACCGCTTTCCATTTCGAGAATGATTAATTCTGCACTTTTTGTCATCCGAGCTCGTTTATTGCTGCTTTGTTGAGTTCCGTGCTTTTTAGACGCTTTTCCGCACTTGAGTTCGATTCTTGCGAATCTTGTCCGAAACTGCTGTTTCGAGTTTCCCGCAAGTCCGTTTAACTTTGTTGGACGTGTTGTGATCTTCGGTTTGGTTATTCGATCACGTATCGTGATTTCCAGCGTCGGGCCATTTTGTAATTTGCCCAAAGTTACGGGTATCCGTATCTGTAATTGTTGTCTGTAATATCCGGTACTTTTCTTTCCCTTGTATTTTCATTTTTGGTATATTTCTCGGTCATAGTGACCTCGTGTACCTTTCAAAGGTGTCCTTCTGTCAACCGTTGAACCGTATTCTCGTTATCAGGTGCGAACCGCCGTTTCGGGTTGTCGTGGATCCATTTCGTGTTATTGGTTCCCAAATATTGATTCCTATCGCTTTTATTCTCTTCAGGATCATTTTTATCATTTTGAAACCCATTAGGGGGTGTGGGCCGCGCACAAGATGTGCGTGCCGCGGCACACAAATTCCTTCGATTGTTGGTCGAACAAATCAGAATGTGTGCCGCGCACACCCATCCGGTGCCGCGCACAAAGCCAGTGCCGCGGCACACGCAGTCGCGTGCCGTGGCACAACGCGAAACACGGGAGTAAATTTTCGGCTGTGCCGCGGCACACTTCGGCCAGCGCGGCACACGAAGCGGTCAACTGTGCAAATTCATCTTTATTAGACGAAATCGGCCGATTTCTTCTCCATTTTCACTGCGCGAGAGAGAGAGAGAGCTAAGGGGGGGGGAGAACTCTCAAGCTTTCTTCATCCGGGGGGTCGATTTTCACCATTTTTCTTCGGTTGCAAGGCTCGGGCAATCAATCTAACGCGTGTTCTACGGATCTTAGTACTTGAATCTCCAAAGGTATTATTTCTTGAAACCCTCCCTTTTGGATAATTGGGGATTTTGGGTATTTTGTTCGATTCCGCCCGGTTAATCCAATTTAACTTAAGATTTGTGATGGATTGATGATTATTAGGATGTATTGTATCATTTCCCTTGTTAACCCATGGTCGGATCGTATCGATTCGTTATTTTGGTCGAGTTCTTGACCGACGCCTTGAAGGTGTCCTAGAAATGTCATAGAGGGTTTTCGGGCGTTCTACGATTATTCTTCCGCGTATGATCGATGATTTATTGAATTTATGTTGTTAGGGTCGAATTCTTGGGAAGAACTCAGTCGGAACCCTTCCGCTCGTTGTCTCCTTCGGGTCCGAGCTTCCTGGCCGAATGGTGTTCTTCTAACGCTTTGGTAGCGGTTATTAAGGCAAGTATCTTATTATACGACTTGTATCTTGTGACTAGTAATTACGTATGATATGTATGACGATTTTGCTTGCCTCCGTAAATATGTTCCGTTTGAGTTGGTTGTGTTTTCCGAAATTTGAAGGCTTTGTGATAATAGTGATATATTGGTATCCGTGTTAGGCGTCGTGCCATTTGTGCAGGATTGTGACGTACATATGAGATGGTTGTACACGTGGTTGTTCAATGTATTGTGTACCGTATGTGAGTTATGTTGGTTAAGAGTCGTTGTGATGATCATGATATTTGTGTTGTTTTGGTTTACATACTTGATTGAACATTTCAGTGTAATGTGGAATGGCTTGACATTTAATGATTATGAATTGTGTCGTGTCGATGTGTGTGTGTGTTCCAGGTAGGGTCTGAAGAGGCCTCTGGAGTTCGGTACATGATGTGTACGAACAAAGTGTGTGATCCAGGTAGGGTCTGACGAGGCCTCTGGAGTCCGGTACATGACGTGTACGGACAAGGTGTGTGAACCAGGTAGGGTTTGACGAGGCCTCTGGAGTTCGGTACATGATGTGTACGAACGATGTTGTGGCCGGGTAGGGTCCGTTGAGGCCTCCGGAGTTCGGTACATGATGTGTACGAACAGTGTGTGTGGCCGGGTAGGGTCCGTTGAGGCCTCCGGAGTTCAGTACATGATGTGTACGAACAATGTGTGTGGTCCGGGTAAGGTCCGTCGAGGCCTCCGGAGTTCGGTACATGATGTGTACGAACAATGATCGTGTAGCAGTGATTGTTCGGGTAACATTTTAAATATGGATCTCGGACTCATAATGATATATTATTTAGTATGCTTTGAAAAGAGAATCGGGCTAAGGCCCTAATGTTTACGAAAAGGGTTTTGTAAATTGGGACTCGAGATCCAAAAGAATTTCTGCTTTAAAAATCCCCGAGATGATGTGTTCCTTTTCAAATATCTCTTACTTGAGTTCGAAATTCTAAAACTTCTTGGGAACATTTTGATAATTGATTTCCGTATTAAATTCGTAGTTGCTATTTGCTTGTTACATTTCGTATGGTTTGATACTTGCACTAGTAAAACAGTGGAGTTTTACTAACCCCCGAGTATTCGGGGTGGATGTCATTTTGCGTCCGGTACATGCGAGTTCGGGGAGCAGTCACAGGATTGGCACAAGGGGATGACGAGCTGCGATACTAATCAAGAGTTGAGAGTTGGTGGAGTTTATTTGTATTGTTAGAGTTGATTCAGTCTTCCGTTGTATTGTATTTCGAACCCTGTGTGGGTAATGTTGTTAGTCAGTCCTGTTGATAGAGTTGTGTGACCTCATCGGTCTGTGTGTTTATGTGTAAGTGACCTTAACGGTCTGTATTATTATATTGTTTGACCCTGGCCGGGCAAGCATTTGGTTGTTTATGGACGTTTAGCCTGGTAGATCCTTGCGGAAAGGGTTTACGGCGTGTAATATTCCCATACGGTTTTGGGGGTGTTACATTATGGTAATCGTACATAGAGGATTATGTACGAGAAAGTATTCGGTATTGAGGTATTATGTGGTATTATCGTGATATTGGGATTTTGATGAGAATCGTTGGATTACCGGAAGTGGTAAGGTTATCGTTGAGGTTATTATTCTCATGATGCATGGCATGTGAATATTTATGTTTATGTACTTCCGGTTATTTGTCGGGCATTATTGCTGACCCCGTTGTGGGACTTGTTTTGCAGGTATTGAGGACTTTGATGGTAGCGGTCGTGAGGCGAGGATTCCGGACGATACTGGCTATGGCATATTGTTGGGGAATCGTGTATTAATTATTGATACATATGTATCTTGTACTGTATTTATTTCCGCTGCGTGAGTTCTTTCAAATGGTTTTCGGCTTTTTGCCAATTGAGTTTCATTTCGAAAACCGATTCCCTTAACCGAGTTTTTGGCCTTGATCATTTTGACGGTAGTTGGTGTTTTCAAATGATTTTGTGAGTTTTGGAAAATACTACCGTCATTGGCCTTTTTGGGCGTTTTTTGTAATTGATTTTTAGCCTGGTGGGTTCGGGCGCGGGGCCCACGGCGTGTAATATTCCCGGTTGGATCTGGGGGTGTTACACTCAACTAGATCCAGCTCTAGCTAAAATTGTCTGGATGGAAGATTTTACCATGAGAAAATGAAAAGTGGATTCATTACTCTCCCGTTGATAACCCATGTCGGACCTCTTGTATTTTTACTTTCTGTCGTGTGTAATAATCGTGCTAAATGGTGGCACCTTAAGGAGTTTCTTCTTGATCTCTTGACGCGCATCTATTCGCGATTTATGTATTGTTATTTTATTGCTATAATTTTTATTGTGTGTTTTTTATAAAAGCATTGATGGCAGCGTAAGGCGACTCTTCGGACTTTCTTGATGCGCATCTTAAAAATTGTGTTATACTTCCAAGTATATTTTATTTTCTTTTGTTGTGTGCCTCGTATATTTATTCTCTTGCAGATTCTAAAAGGCGTTAGCTCAAGCATCAACTTTCTTAACAGGGAGTATTCTGCTTTTCTGCATTGCTTTTTATTTTATTTTTTTAAAAACTGAGGACAGTTTTATTTTCAAGTTTGGGGGTGGTATGTTTTGGTGTGTTAGTATTTTGGTGTGTTTTGATTATTTTGGTCATTTGCCTTAATTTTTTTTAGTATATATATATACATAGTATTTTGATTTATGAGATTTCTAGATCTGGCCATAACACCAATAAATTAGCTATATACAAGCTTCTAAAATCGTTTTAACCGGTAAAAAAATTGTATATTCCAAAATTTTTGAGCCTTAATCTCTCTTTCCAAACCTTGTAGTTATCATATAAAATCGAGTCATTCGTTACCTTGAGAAAAGAAGAATCAGTCGGTTGATGAAAAATAGAACTGAAATTTACTTAATTTGTGGAGTTTTTGATTTTTCATGCTTAACTAAGATATGATTTTCTGCAAAAATTCTATTCCCTAAAAAAAAAGGAGTCATTGGTGAAAAGAGCTACACGTTAGCAAATAACAGTGTGAAAGCTATCACCTAAAAAAAATGACGAAAAGGAGAAGTGTTGAGCAGCAATAGCTGCCTAATTTTGAGGGTCTTAAATTTTGCGAAAAATAAAGGACTAACCATTGTTGGTGCGTAGCTGCCGTCTCACAGAAAAATTGGTGAAAAGAGCTACACGTTAGCAAATAACGGTATGAAAGCTATCACCTTTTAAAAAAAATGAGATAGAAATTGTGTTGGTGAAAAGAGCTACACGTTAGCAAATAACGGTGTGAAAGCTATCACTAAAAGGGATATAGTTTTATGAGCAGATTTGAATTAATTAGCGGCTGAATTTCAATACACTCAATTTTGTGAAAAATCACAATATTTGATGACGCCAATAAAATTCTTCTTCATATTGAGTCGAAAAATAAACGAGTGATTGAGAGCAACCATTAAAGGGAGTCGTGTGTATCACGAGTGGGAAAGAAATAATCAGCCTTTTGGGGGGAAACCTTGCATTTTGAAATTACAAAATAAAACCGTGTTTTAACTTCAAAATCATTAGTAGATTTATTTTGAATCTTGATTCATTTCTATCTATTGTATAAAGTTGGTTGTTGTGTATTAATGGCATTTTGATCTCTTTTTCTCTTTGTACATAATTATTTTTAATTTATGTGTGTATTAATTTTCTTATTTTTGTCTTATTTTTATTTTTAATTTTAGAGCGTGAATAATATAGAGTCTTGCTCGGGACTAGCAAAAATTCAAGTTTGGGGGTGTGATAAGTGTCAGTTTTATATACTTATCCATGGTTTGTATCGATAAATATCACCCATAATTGAGCAAGTCTACTCGTTTTTTTCTTTAATTAATTAGTTTTTAATAATTTTATTTTTATCGGATGATGATGTAAATCTAGTCTTAATCGGATTGAATAACTGATTTACTCAAGAAATAACATATTTATTAAATATTCTCTTTGTTGAATTTTGATATATTCATGTTGTAGGGCTTTCCGAGATGAATTCGCAGCTTCTTCCGGATTCAAAATCGAGTTATATATCAAAAGTTATCATCCAAGAAGATTTGGGGCAAAACGCAAAGTCCGAATTCGAAATAAAACGTAACTCTCAAAGCAACCAGTGAGCAAATTGACGAAGCCAAGTTACGGCCGTAACTACTGACTGTTACGGCCGTAAGTCATCCAAGTTACGGCCGTAACTTCTTAATGTTACGGCCGTAACTCTTGACAGATTGTTAAAATTTGTCTAATTTTTTATACTTTTTGTGTATTATTGAGGGGATGGCTGGCATTGATCCGATATATTATTATAATACTGGAGTTTTGGAGCTATTATATGACTTTAGGTGTATAAATAGACCCCTTAGATCCTTCATCATTCATCATTCATCTTATAATTTTTCACTTCTTGTAATCTTTTTTTTTTGTGTGAAGAACACACTTGTGTTCTTGAGTGATTTGTGTAAGTGTGGTATAGCATATGTTGTTCAGAGAGTTTATTGCTTCTTTCTCCTTTATCTACTAAGGGAGTGAGGATCAATTCTTTCTCTTGATTCAACTAATAATGACCACCAAAGCTTGTATTATGTATATTAAACCCTTCATGGGCTAAGTTACCTTTAGTTGGGATTATAAACAAGGTTAGTCATGTTATTTAAGTTTGTATAAAGATCTATTATGAATTACTTATTAGTGTGTGTGATTTTCATTGTTTTAACAATCTTTATTTATTTGGCCAATAAATGACGATATTTATGGTCTTCATATGTTTCGAAAGAAAATATGTTTGATTAGATCAAATGATCTTCACTCTAAGTTGTTCTAGGGGATAGAAATATACCTCTAAACCTTAGATGATTCTTTGAGTTATTTTAATAAATCCTAATGCTATGTATTGAAGCCAATCAACATAGAAATATAGTGGATTGATTCAATATGTAAGGGGCATTTTATAGTTCAAAAGAGAAACCGTCTTTTTAAGGAAAATCGAATCTACACAACATAATAAGTAAATTCATCTTATGATCTTCTATACATCTTGTATAACTAATGACGAACTAACTTTGTAATCCCGACTATTTCATTTTATCGTTAATCAATCTATTATTATTGTAATCTTTTTATTTCCTTAAAATATTAGAACTGTTATTGCATTTTCTTTGCAATTATTAAACCAAACTCTTTAATTGTGTGTTTCACTCATCTTAGTATCTATACAAATAGACTAATAGTGTATAATTCAAATTATAACCAAACTTCCTCGTGGGATCGATAAACCGGACTCAAAAAGTCCACTTACTACTTGATACGATATCGTGCACTTGCGATAATTACACTAAGAACGTGTCAGTCGGCTAAAGGTCAATGTCGTCGGCTAATCCCCCCAGTCGTCGGCTAAAAAACCATCGACCGATATTCTCCGGCCAAGGTTTAGCCGACGACTTTTTTGTTAGTCGTCGCCTAAAGTTCAAAGTTTAGCCGACCACTACAACAATGTCGTCGGCTAAAACCTATTTATAAAAAAAAAAGACACTTTAGCTGACGACCTTTTTAAATGTCGCCGGCTAAAACCTGTTTATAAAAAAAATACTTTAGCCGACGACCTTTTCAAATGTCATCGGCTAAAACCTGTTTATATAAAAAAAAATACACTTTAGCCGACGACGGTTTTAAATGTCGTCGGCTAAAACTTTTTTTAAAAAAATAAAACACTTTAGTCGATGATTTTTTCAAATGTCGTCGGCTAAAACCTGTTTATATAAAAAAAAAGACACTTTAGCCAACGACGGTTTTAAATGTCGTCGGCTAAAATTTTTTTAAAAAAAAATAATATACTTTAGCCGACGACCTTTGGAAAGTCGTCGGCTAAAACCTAATATAAAAAAAAATTAATTCAGATTTTGGGATCCCAAAACCTGTATTTTTGCACCTGAAATTTTTATACACCATCTCCCATTATCAACAACAATCAACGCGCAACACATTCAACTAATACCATCAATAATATGCCCAACATTATATGCAACGCAACGCACAACACATTCAAGAACATTAATTTCATCAACATACTAGTAGCGTCAACAAAATCACTTACACAATTCTAACACAAATATAAATATACAAGAGTACTACAACAACACAACTACAATCCACTACCAAAATATCTAAATATCGAAATATAGTAGTAGAAGCATTACCACCATCCCCTAGATCCTCGTCACGAGGCTGTGAAGATGGGGTCTGTCCAAAGAGAGAAGGCGGTGGAGCAGGTGCCTGCAGTCCAGCCTGAGTAATGGTCTGAGTCAGCATCATCATATAGTCCATCATGGCCTGCTGCTGTCTCTGGAAACTCTCTAAATGCGACCCAGTCCTCTGCTCGCTCTCATATAACCGCGTCTGAGTCCTCCTTTCATTCTCAGCTCGGAGCTCCCTCTCCGCCCTCAACTGCTCCTCGAGATCGGCAGTCCGTGCATCCCGTCCGCGAGGGCGCTGGAAGCTGGGGGTATCTTTCAATACACGGTGACCCTCGGCTCCCATCATCTTAGTGCGGTACCGACTATCTCTAGGTGTAATACCCGAGATTTCTGATATGTATTTGGAACTTGTGATATTGTAATTATTGTACTTTTGTCTGAATACTATTATCCGTATTTCATAATCCGATGTTGTTGAGCGTATGATTTCATGAATGTGATGAAAAATTGTAATTTTGCGCATGTAGCGCACGCTATCGGCTATGTGTAGCGTACGCTAACATGGATCCATAGCGCACGCTACAAAGGAACATTAGCGCACGCTATGCGTGGTCAATTTGATTGAGACGTGTGGTAGGTGAGATCAGGCCGAGAATCTTGGTCGAATTGTGTCGGGATGAACCTGGACGGCTTTCGGGAAAAGCCAAGTCAACGCCTTAGCGCACGCTACGGGCATGTGAATAGCGCACGCTAAGTGCTGAGTACAGTGAAGTCAGTAAGACGTTAGCGCACGCTACGAGCAGGGACTAGCGCGCGCTAATAACCATTTCCTATAAATAGGACAGCATCCTTTTCGTATTTTCAGTCCTTTCTTCTCCCTCATCCGAATTCTTATACTTAGAGTATAACTTCCTACATCCTAAACACTTCATATCAGCATCTTAGCTCGTGTTGAAGGTTGTAGATCATTGAGAATTGGTGTTCGAGCCTTCGACGTTGGATTGCTTCGATTTCCTCCGTGTTCTTCACTACTTTGAGGTAGGTGATTCTTCACCAATATTAGTAGTGTTCTAAATGACGTTTGATCATGTTTTGATAGTCTATTAGATTCGTTTATAGTCGAACATCATGTGTTAAAAGGATACTTTTGACGTATCGGCACTTAGTCTTCGTATAATCCTTCGAACCTTTTTAGTATTTGGACTCCTAGCATTTTCAAACCGATTTGTGATCAGTATATGGAGATTTTCAAGTTCTTATGCGTTTATATAGAAGGATCGTACGTTTTGAGACTTATAACGGATTGAACTCAGGATATCCCTTGAATATCTAAGATGAACTATGGTGTTGTGATGATTATATGTATCTTTGTATCTCATAGTCATTTAGTACGTATAGAACTTTCACAAACCTTATTAGCATGATATGCTCGGGGATGACTTGTTTTATCACCATAGAATTCATGAGTTCATCACCATTCAATCCAATTTTCTGTCAGTAGTAATCTGCCATGCACGGTTAGCACACGCTAACATACGTAAGTTAACGTGCGCTATCGGGGATAAGTTAACGCACGCTACGTTTAGTACGTAACGTACGTTATGATATCAGCCGAGTCAGTCGACTAATCAGAGAGAACTGTCAGTCTTTGGCTAGCGTACGCTAGGCTTAGACGATAGCGTACGCCAACAGGCAGGCTTAGCGCACGCTACGTAGAGTACGTAGCGTACGCTAAGTGGTTCAGGCAGACTGCATATTTTGAGCTTTTGGGCCGTAGACCGAATTGTTAGGCCATCGTTCGACTTGAGATGATTTGTATATCATTTCTTTTGTTAAGGTTCGAGCTTGCTACGTTGATCGAAGGAGGCGGCCTTTGAGTGTGTTGAGATCATTGAAGTGTTTCGTTCTTGCCATCTTCGAGGCAAGTATCGTAATATGTTAATATTGGTATTTTGAGCATGCGTGTGATTATTCATGTTGTTGAACATGAGATTTATTTCGTTGAATTGTCATGATATTCATTATCTAGTGTTTGTATGTTCATGTTGATGGACATGGTGATTTGGCATATATGTTATGCATGAGTTATGTTTGTGTTTGTTGTGCGATCTATGCTGAGGGCGCTAGATCGGATGTCCACCTCGTGTTGGTCCGACGGGATCATCTTGGGATCTAGGCTGAGGGCGCTGGATCATTGGACGGGTTATTTCCACCTCGTGTTGGTCCGACGGGATCATCTTGGAATCTATGCTGAGGGCGCTGGATCATTGGAATACCCATGCTGGGTTAATGGAATCTTGTGGATTCGCATTATCGGATTCCGGTAGCGGAAGTCCGTGTGATGTATCTTGTTATGTATTGTTGATGCAAATTTGATTCATTTAAATGATACTTGTACTAGCATCGTTTTGCTAACCCCTTCGGGGGTGGACATTTGTTTTGATGTTTAGGTAGCCGAGGAGCAAGAAAACAGCCACAGTACCGACGTGACGACGAAGGGGTTCAGTGATGTTTGTTGTTGTTGGTGATTTGTTTTCTTGGTTTGATTTCAGTACTCGAGTACGCGTGTCTTATTGATATCATTTCGATATGGTTGTATTAATTACTCGTTGAAACAGTTATACGGTTTTGTAAACTTGAATTTCCGTGATGTTGATGTTCTATATTTACATTTCTTTTAAATTAGCCTTGTAAATCCTTACTTAAGGGGTTTACGGCGCTGTAATTATTCCGAATATCTCGGGGTGTTACAGAATATGGTACCAGAGATAAGATTTATGGATATCTTGGCAGTCGGGTTTTAAGTTGGGTCTGTTTACATTATTGATTTACGAGTCATTCGTAACATCACTGTTCAGCCAAAAGTCGTCATGTGGACCGTGGTTGTAAGTCTCCTAATCTCTTATACTACCGTTTTACTTAATTACTGTTTTGTGAGTATTGACGGGCTTTATTTCGAATACTTTGTCCTGGATATTGAGGAATTGTGTTTACAGTATGTTGAGAGGAGGACGTGGACGCGGACGCGGTCGTGGACGCGGATGGGGTAACATGAGACAGGAGGATTCCGCAACTACCCCAGAATTATCAGCTAGTCGAACTGATTCCCATTCTGGAGGGCAGCAAGGATCAGCGAATGACGACGCAAATCCTAACATGCCGGGAGTGCTTCAACAGGTGGTGGCGCAGATAAACTAGTTCGCCCAGGTAGTCGACCGCATGCAGACGGCGATGGGACAGCAGCACCACGAGGATAACCGGGGAGACAGATGGCTTGCTGAGGTGGTCAAATTGCACCCGCCAAAATTTGACGGATCTGCTGAGGCACTTACTTGGGATCACTGGCTTAAGGAGTTAGAGAAGATATTCGCGGGTCTTAACTGTCCTGAGGACCGGAAAGTTCCTATTGCCCAGTATTTTCTGACTGGGGAGGCCTTTGATTGGTGGGAAGCTATTCGACCCGAGAACCATAATGCGGATTGGACGGAATTCAAACTAATGATGGAAGCACAGTATTGTCCTCGTCCAGTTAGAGAGGCAAAGATCCGAGAGTTTTTCTCACCACAGAGTTCGGAGGCATCTGTGACAGATGTAATCAAAACTTTTAATCATCAGCTGACTTGTGTGCGACACTTGGTCAGAACGGAGGCAGAAAAGATTTTTCATTTCGATATGCGGATGAAGCCGGAGATTCAGCAGTACATGTCCGGGTTCGAGTGTACTACGTTGCGACAGTATCAAGACAAAGCGCTGGCCTACGACATGAAAGAGGCGGCGGTGGAAAAATCAGTAGAGGCAAAGAAGCAGAAGGTGACCGGCAACTTTTTAGAAAACAAGAGTGTTGGGCCCCGCAAGGGCCAGTCTTCCTTTTATTCGGCTAGGAAACCTCCACAACCTTCTAGAGGCGGAAAGAAGTTCCGAACTACATCAGCAGTTCCGGATGCATCAAAGAAATGCTACAATTGTGGTCGGGCAGGGCATATTCGACGTGACTGCCCCACATCTTCTGTGACTTGTTACGATTGTGGACAAGAAGGGCACCGTGCGGCCTTCTGTGGAGTTACTACTAGATCTTTTGGTACTCGCACTCCGGCCGGATTCAAGGAGACAAGTGTGAACCGACGCGTGAGTGGATTTCAGCAGTAACGTTGGGAAGAGAGAGACATCCATCTTTGGGTCCGTTCCTCCGCGCTTTACGAGATGAGGAAATCGACGATCGAACAACTGCCGTTGCATCAGTGCGATTCAGATCCTTTTGCAACCAGTTAGTGTTTTATTCGATTCCGGAGCTACACATTCTTTCGTATCATTGAACTGTGTAAATCGTTTAAGAATCTCGTGCTTATTTGATTGTGAACCATATGTTGTGGGTTTGCCAAGTGGAGAGAGAATTGTGGGAACCCTAGAGGCTAGAGATTTTCCAGTGTCTATAGGAGGGAGAAATTGGCCATCGGATCTTATTGTAGTTGACATCTACGGTGACGATTTAATTCTCGGAGACGATTGGCTCAACCGTTATGGAGCTATTCTGAATTACCGAGAGAGAGTCATTTCTATCATTGCTGATGACGGATCTGAACACTTATTCCGAGGATGGAGACCAGGAAGCTCGGGAAAATTGATCAAAGCAATGAAAGCCGTGAAATTACTGAAGCAGGGATGTCACGGACTTTGGTGCTATGCCATGAGGAAAGAGGAAGGAGTAGAGCTCTCGTCTATTTCAGTTGTGAATGAGTTCTCAGATGTATTTCCTGACGAACTACCTGGGTTACCTCCGCAGAGAGAAGTGGAATTCACTATCGAATTAGAGCCTGGAGCAGCTCCTATTTCCAGAGCACCATACCGCATGGCGCCAACCGAGATGTATGAACTCAAGAAGCAACTGGAGGAATTGTTACAGAAGGGCTATATTCAACCTAGCGTTTCTCCTTGGGGAGCGCCCGTTCTCTTTGTCCGGAAGAAAGACGGATCCCTCCGACTGTGTATTGATTACAGGGAGCTCAACAAGATGACGATCAAGAATAAGTACCCTATACCTCGGATCGACGACTTGTTTGATCAACTGCAAGGGGCAAGGGTATTCTCGAAGATTGACTTGCGATCAGGATACCACCAGTTGAGAATTAAGGAATCGGATATACCGAAATCTGCTTTCAGATCCCGGTACGGGCATTATGAATTCGTAGTAATGCCATTTGGACTTACCAATGCTCCTGCGGTATTCATGCAATTGATGAATCGGGTATTCTTGGAATACTTGGATAAATTTGTGGTCGTCTTCATTGATGACATCTTGATATATTCGAAGGACGCAGAGGAGCATGCCGAACATTTGCGTGTGGTTTTGAGCACTTTGAGGAAGGAACGGCTGTATGCAAAGCTTTCAAAATGCGAGTTCTGGCTCAGGGAGGTAACTTTCCTCGGGCATGTGATATCAGCTGACCGAGTTCAGGTGGACCCGAAGAAAGTCGAAGCAATCTTGGAATGGGAGGCTCCTAATAACGTGAAGGAAGTCCGGAGTTTCTTAGGGCTTGCTGGATATTATCGCCGCTTTGTAGAGGGATTTTCCAAAATTGCTCGTCCGCTCACTCAGCTGTTACAGAAAACTCAAAAGTTCACGTGGGATGAGAAATGCCAGGCTGGTTTTGATGAACTTAAGAAGAGACTAACGACAGCACCTATATTAGCATTACCAGATGGAACTAATGGGTTCATGGTGTACAGCGACGCTTCAAATCAGGGTCTGGGATGTGTGTTGATGCAAAAAAATAAGGTGATTGCCTATGCTTCTCGGCAGCTGAAACCATACGAGGTCAATTACCCGACTCATGATCTGGAGTTAGCAGCTGTAGTATTTGCATTGAGAATTTGGAGACATTATTTGTACGGCACTCATTGTCAGACCTTTACCGATCATAAGAGCCTCAAGTACATTTTCAGTCAGAAAGAATTAAACATGAGGCAGAGAAGGTGGCTTGAATTGATCAAGGATTACGACTTGGAGATTCTCTATCATCCGGGAAAAGTAAACGTAGTAGCCGATGCCTTGAGCCATAAACCTATTTCTCTTCGAGTGTTGGAAGCACTTACATCCCAAACCAGTATTCAACGGGAACTGATCCGCGAGGGGATTGAAGTATGGGCACCAGGAATCCAAGGGCAACTTTATGTGATGGAACTGACTTCATCACTAGTCGAGGAGATCAAGTCTAAGCAGTTGGACGATTCTCTGATCCTTCGATTATGTGATGAAGTAAAGAAAGGAAAAGCCCCAGGATTCGTGATACAAGATGATGGAGTTCTGAGATTTCAGAGTCGACTTTGCATTCCCGATGATGATGATTTGAGATGGACTATTCTAAAGGAAGCTCACAGCGCGCCCTATTCTATTCACCCGGGCAGCAGTAATATGTATAAGGATTTAAAACAAAATTTCTGGTGGGGGAATATGAAGAAGGACGTAGCAGAGCACGTTTCGAGGTGCTTGACTTGTCAGCAAGTTAAGATTGAACATCAGCGACCTGCCGGAATGTTAAGGCCGCTTCCGATCCCTGAATGGAAGTGGGAGGACATCTCGATGGATTTCATCACCAGTATGCCAAGGACTAGAACGGGAATGAACATGATTTGGGTTATAGTTGATTGACTAACCAAGTCGGCTCATTTCCTAGGAATTAAAGATACATGGGGACCTGAGAGATTGGCGCGAGTATTTATTGCGGAGATAGTCAGATTGCATGGGACGCCGAAGACCATTATTTCGGATCGAGATGGTCGTTTCGTGTCACACTTCTGGAAAGAAGTTCACAGGGCTTTGGGAACTGAGCTCAACTTTAGCACGGCTTATCATCCCCAAATGGACGGTCAGTCCGAAAGGACTATTCAAACCGTAGAAGACATGCTTAGAGCTTGTGCGTTGGATTGGTCAACTGATTGGGAAGTTCACTTGCCCTTGATCGAATTCACTTATAACAATAGTTGGCATGCTTGAATTAAGATGGCACCATTTGAAGCTTTGTACGGGAGAAGATGACGATCACCCCTGTGTTGGGATGATTCTTCGGATTTGATCGGGACGGAACCGGAATTGATAATTCAGACTCAAGAGAAGATAGTTTTGATTCGAGAAAGACTGTTGACTGCCCAGAGTCGACAAAAGTCTTACGCAGACGTACATCGTCGTCCTCTAGAGTTCGACGTTGGGGAACATGTACTATTGAAGGTGTCTCCTACACGAGGGATTTTCCGTTTTGGGAGGAGAGGTAAGCTAAGTCCGAGATATATCGGACCATTCGAGATCCTCGAGAGAGTTGGAGGTTTAGCATACAGGTTGGCCCTACCGCCATCGCTGAGTCACGTTCACAATGTGTTTCACGTATCCCAACTGCGGAAGTATGTACCGGACCCCAGTCACGTCATTAATTTCGACGAGATCGAGATAGCTAATGATGGCACCTTCGAAGAGAGACCAATCAAGATACTTGAGAGTCGGATCAAACAATTGAGGAATAAACCAATACACTTGGTTAAAGTACAATGGTCACGACACGGAGTCGAAGAGGCCACTTGGGAAACAGAGGACAGTATGAAGACTAGATATCCGGAGTTGTTTTCATCTTAAGTTTCGGGACGAAACTTCTTTTTAGGGAGGAAGGATGTAATACCCGAGATTTCTGATATGTATTTGGAACTTGTGATATTGTAATTATTGTACTTTTGTCTGAGTACTATTATCCGTATTTCATAATCCGATGTTGTTGAGCGTATGATTTCATGAATGTGATGAAAAATTGTAATTTTGCGCATGTAGCGCACGCTATCTGCTATGTGTAGTGTACGCTAACATGGATCCATAGCGCACGCTACAAAGGAACATTAGCGCATGCTATGCGTGGTCAATTTGATTGAGACGTGTGGTAGGTGAGATCAGGCCGAGAATCTTGGTCGGATTGTGTCGGGATGAACCTGGACGGCTTTCGGGAAAAGCCAAGTCAACGCCTTAGCGCACGCTACAGGCATGTGAATAGCGCACGCTAAGTGCTGAGTACAGTGAAGTCAGTAAGACGTTAGCGCACGCTACGAGCAGGGACTAGCGCGCGCTAATAACCATTTCCTATAAATAGGACAGCATCCTTTTCGTATTTTCAGTCCTTTCTTCTCCCTCATCCGAATTCTTATACTTAGAGTATAACTTCCTACATCCTAAACACTTCATATCAGCATCTTAGCTCGTGTTGAAGGTTGTAGATCATTGAGAATTGGTGTTCGAGCCTTCGACATTGGATTGCTTCGATTTCCTCCGTGTTCTTCACTACTTTGAGGTAGGTGATTCTTCACCAATATTAGTAGTGTTCTAAAGGACGTTTGATCATGTTTTGATAGTCTATTAGATTCGTTTATAGTCGAACATCATGTGTTAAAAGGATACTTTTGACGTATCGGCACTTAGTCTTCGTATAATTCTTCGAACCTTTTTTGTATTTGGACTCCTAGCATTTTCAAACCGATTTGTGATCAGTATATGGAGATTTTCAAGTTCTTATGCGTTTATATAGAAGGATCGTACGTTTTGAGACTTATAACGGATTGAACTCAGGATATCCCTTGAAGATCTAAGATGAACTATGGTGTTGTGATGATTATACGTATCTTTGTATCTCATAGTCATTTAGTACGTATAGAACTTTCACAAACCTTATTAGCATGATATGCTCGGGGATGACTTGTTTTATCACCATAGAATTCATGAGTTCATCACCATTCAATCCAGTTTTCTGTCAGTAGTAATCTGCCATGCACGGTTAGCGCACGCTAACATACGTAAGTTAACGTGCGCTATCGGGGATAAGTTAACGCACGCTACGTTTAGTACGTAACGTACGTTATGATATCAGCCGAGTCAGTCGACTAATCAGAGAGAACTGTCAGTCTATGGCTAGCGTACGCTAGGCTTAGACGATAGCGTACGCTAACAGGCAGGCTTAGCGCACGCTACGTAGAGTACGTAGCGTACGCTAAGTGGTTCAGGCAGACTGCATATTTTGAGCTTTTGGGCCGTAGACCGAATTGTTAGGCCATCGTTCGACTTGAGATGATTTGTATATCATTTCTTTTGTTAAGGTTCGAGCTTGCTACGTTGATTGAAGGAGGCGGCCTTCGAGTGTGTTGAGATCATTGAAGTGTTTCGTTCTTGCCATCTTCGAGGCAAGTATCGTAATATGTTAATATTGGTATTTTGAGCATGCGTGTGATTATTCATGTTGTTGAACATGAGATTTATTTCGTTGAATTGTCATGATATTCGTTATCTAGTGTTTGTATGTTCATGTTGATGGACATGGTGATTTGGCATATATGTTATGCATGAGTTATGTTTGTGTTTGTTGTGCGATCTATGCTGAGGGCGCTAGATCGGATGTCCACCTCGTGTTGGTCCAACGGGATCATCTTGGGATCTAGGCTGAGGGCGCTGGATCATTGGACGGGTTATTTCCACCTCATGTTGGTCCGACGGGATCATCTTGGGATCTATGCTGAGGGCGCTGGATCATTGGAATACCCATGCTGGGTTAATGGAATCTTGTGGATTCTCATTATCGGATTCCGGTAGCGGAAGTCCGTGTGATGTATCTTGTTATGTATTGTTGATGCATATTTGATTCGTTTAAATGATACTTGTACTAGCATCGTTTTGCTAACCCCTTCGGGGGTGGACATTTGTTTTGATGTTCAGGTAGCCGAGGAGCAAGAAAACAGTCACAGTACCGACGTGACGACGAAGGGGTTCAGTGATGTTTGTTGTTGTTGGTGATTTGTTTTCTTGGTTTGATTTCATTACTCGAGTACGCGTGTCTTATTGATATCATTTCGATATGGTTGTATTAATTACTCGTTGAACCAGTTGTACGGTTTTGTAAACTTGAATTTCCGTGATGTTGATGTTCTATATTTACATTTCTTTTAAATTAGCCTTGTAAATCCTTACTTAAGGGGTTTACGGCGCTGTAATTATTCCGAATATCTCGGGGTGTTACACTAGGAGGGTAGACTATACCCCACACCCTAGCGCGAACATAAGGATTGGCCTGATCGATCTGTCCAATGGCAGAATCGAGGTCGGTCTCTGCTAAGTCCGGATATTGCTCCCGAGCAATCTCAGCAAGCATCCTCTGAGACTCCTTCCGCACACGCTCCTAAGTTAATATGAAAATAAATATTTCAATATCAATAAAAGTATGATACAAAGGCATTTATTTTATTACCAAAATAAAATAAAAAGACTTACATGCTCCTCGGGACGGTTCGGATATCCTTTCTGAGTCACGTAGGCAAATGCGTCCAACGAATCAGAAGAAATGGCCTCGTGCGCAACTCTGGCTAACGACCGGGAACCCAGACTGTGATGGTCAGTCAGACCAGCACGATTGGTCGTGTTGGTCAAGCTAGTCGCCTTCAAAAAAATATTATTTAGAATCGAGTTTATATTTAGAATTCAAAAAAAATAAAAACTGAAATATTATTAATTTTTATTAAATACTAGCAGTTTTTTTAATAAATAAAATACAATATTCAGATTTTTATTTTTTTATGGAAAATAATATTCTAGTTTTTATTTTTATTAAAACAAGTTATAAATAAAATCCAGAGTTTATAAATTTTTTTATTTCCACTTTTGAATAAAAAATTCCGATTTTTTAATATTAATAATATTCCAGAATTTAAAAAAAAAATACCTGAAGTTCCAATTTTTTCTAATTTAAAAAAATCGGAACTTCAAGTATTTTTTAAATTCTGAAACATTAATTTAAAAAAATCGAGTTTATATTTAGAATTCAAAAAAAATAAAAACTGAAAAAGAAAGAATGAAATGAGGGTATTTTAGTCATACCATGAACTCCGGGTCGCAAAAATGGGCGCGCAGCCACTTCCACTCGTACTCCCGGAACTTGAATTCTACCGGGGTAGCCTCTCGGGTATCACCCCAGGCTGTCCAGAACATGTGCATCTCATTTTTCTAAGATTTGTACCTACAACACACGTTGCACAACATATATTATTCGTAAGAAAATAAATTACGCAAACAATGTAGATACAAAATAAATTAAAATGACTTACTTGGTAGACTGCACCTCGTCACACCAAGTACGTAGTAGAGAGTTGGGAATGACAAACCACACCTATGAACAGCATAAATACGCAATAATTTAAAAACATCACATATTGCATTTTGAAGAACTACGTGTTGATTGAAAAACACTTATTAAATATTTATTAACTTACCGACATAGCATTGTTCAAAGCATCCTTCACGCACTGCGGCACGTCCCCCCAATCGGGCCATAAAACGGGGACTCTGTCCCGAATGACAAAGCCAACATTACGGCTATATGACGCCGTAGCGTCAGAAGACATCACCAGCCGACCGTGTTTGTCTAGAGGAATCTCATAACGGCCATGCTTACTTACGTACGAGTCGAGAGCCAGACCCTTTGCTGGGCCACGAGTCTTTTTCTTTTTCTTCTCCTCCTCGACTACATTTTTCCCCTTCTCTTTCTCCCTCTCTATCTCCTCGTACAATTTCGTCTTCGAAACCCGACAACTCCACCAACACATGATGTCTGGCCAAGACTCGTAGATGTATGCCTCGTCAGGGCTAATCAATCGAACGGGAACTCGGACTCCCGTCTCATCGACCTCTGGAATAGTCGGAACCATCGGAGGCATGAATAGAGCCGGCGGCGGACCGTGGGGCACCGCCGAAGAGGAACTCCGTACCTCTCCTGATGTATGAGGGCTATACGTGGGTCGGTGGATGGGAGGCATACGAGTCTCCGTCTGCGAGGGGGTCGACCGTGATGTCTGAAAGGATAAAAGTTGCGCTAGTGCAGCGGGCTCATCTGTCGCCCTAAAAAAATCATCAGCGTTCATGTCGGTAGCTTCTAGTATCTGGCGGGCACGAACGCTACTCTGAGATATATATAGTGTAGCGTGATCCACCTTACTAGAGGCCTCCTAAAAAAATCGTCAGCGTTCATGCCTGTAATATTGTCATTGTGTTAGAAATCATACTAAATTTGACAATATATACATATATATATATGTGTATATATATATATATATATATATATATATATATATATATATCATACAAAATTATGTTACCAAAATCGCACTCATTAAGAATCGATAGTATTTCATCACCTGTCCACTGTCGTGGTGGCTCGCCTATTTCTACAGTGCCATCAAATGCTGCAGCATCCATACGCCACACATGTTCCCTCTCAAGCCATATCCGATGATGCATTCGGATAACTTTCCTACAGTGGTACCTAGCACAATCTGCATTCAAACACACTGGACATGTAACACCCCGAGATATTTGGAATAATTACAGTGCCGTAAACCCCTTTAAGTAAGGATTTACAAGTCTAAATAAAAGAAATGTAAACATAATCCAACCGTACAACTGAAGTTCAAAATACAGAACTGATTCAACTGATCCAATGAGTTAACTTATACAACCATATCGAAAATGACATTATTAAAACACACGTACTCGAGTACTAAAGTGAACCAAGAAGACAAATCACAATAATAATAAACCTCAACCACATCACTGAGCCATTTCATCGTCATGTCGGTACTGTGGTTGCCTCCACGCTCCTCGGCTACCTGAACATCAAACAATGTCCACCCCCGAAGGGGTTAGCAAAACAATGCTAGTACAAGTATCATAATACATAAATCATGAGTGCATCATAAAACATGCAAAACGGACTTCCGTCATCGGAATCCAACGTTGTGAATCCTCACGATTCCATCAACACAATACAGGGTAATCCAGCGATCCAGCGCCCTTGGTATAGATCCCCATGATGATCCCGTCGGACCAACGCATGGTGGAAAACCCGTCCAACGATCCAGCGCCCTCAGCATAGATCCCCATGATGATCCCGTTGGACCAACGCATGGTGGACATTCGATCCAGCGCCCTCATCATAGATCCTCATGACCCCCTTCGGATCATTTCCAATATAAACCATGCAATCGTGCATACATATATGCATTTCAATATGTCCATTCATACGAACAATTAATCACAAATACCACAAGAAATCAAAGAAATTAATCTCGTACTCGACAATACGAACAAAACCATATGCATGATCAAAGATCCAATATAAACCAACTCAACATATGATACTTGCCTCGAAAATGGCAAGAATGAAATACTCCAACAAATGTCACGCGTCCGTATGTCACCTCCCCTCGATCGACTCGTATGCAAGGCTCGGACCTTGTTCAAAAAGAGATACAAGGAACTTAACATACCATTCGATACTAGCATACGATCACCGAATACTTATATTAGAATCGTAAAGTAGTGACGTAAGGTTGGTTCACGGTTAGAACACTAGGTCAGAACTGAACCGGAAACGATAAGGTACTTCATGAGAGCTGAACGATCATTCGAAGGTCAAGTACCGATGTTTAAAAGTTCACTGTTTTACAAGGTATTAAAGGTTTCGTGTTTTAATAAGGAAATAAATGCCAAATCCTCATATGATCGGCTATTATGATTCTACCCCAATATTACTCAAGATGACAAGCATGCTCGAATATTACGCAAGGAAAACGACACTACGATGATTTGGTTCGAGTTCAAAGACTTGGTCGATATATTACCCTCAAGAACCTGGAGAACATTGTCAAAACAAATTCTTCTAACATACATGAATTACACCAGTGGAACATAAAAAGGGTTCAGAAAATCTAGCGGAAATCATACTTATTACTCACACGAATTAAGGATACTTCAAGTTAAGGTTTTCATCCACCGAGGCTAAATCAATACTGTAAGTAACGGAAGAAAGACAAGGTATAATCGGATTCTAAACTCTAAATATGGTGCTGGACTCAAAAGATCATTAACTAATCCAATGATTTCCAAAACAAGCTCAAAGTATAGCTAAGAATGTAAATTCTAGCTTGGTGAATCGTAATATACCTTAAGAGATGTAAGAATAAAGAAGATCTTCAATAAACTCTTCACCGGAAGCTTGATCACCAAATCACACGGTCTAGGCTTCCCAAAATCGGATGTAGATGATGATATGAGGGATATGAGGTGAAGGATAGTCTCAAGAACACAAAAATAGGCCAAGGCAAGAGTGGGAAATGAAGTGAGGGTCGGGTTCTATAAATAGATTTTAAACCATTACGTACGCTAAACACAGACTATTACGTACGTAACATGGTTAACCTATGTTATACTCGAACGTTAGCGTGCGTTAACGCTCGGCTAGAGCTCACTGGACTGTTTCTGGCAAACGCTTATGTACGTTAGGCTATGGGTGTTACGTACGTAACACATAGGACCTTAGTGTACATTAAAAATCTCTCTTAGCATACGCTAAGCCGTTGACTTGCATGAGCTGGAAAAACGTCCAGGTTCACGCTGGAAATCTCCACGAATCTTCATCCTGTCCCCATGCGCCGACCCTTGTCGGATATTGACTTGACTGAGCTTACGTACGTTAAGCTCAACACATAACGTACGTTACGCAGCAGACTTAGCGTACGTTAATCGCAAGTCCGTAGCGTACGTAAGTATGTGCAGAATCATGTATGCAATGTTTGAAGATGTATAAAAGGGCACAAATACGGGAAACCAATCTACGATTTATAACATCATGAAGTCGAGATCATACAAGGTCGAGTACAAGGTAAATACACCATTTCTCCGGGCGTTACATACTACCCCTCTAAAAAGAAGTTTCGGGTCGAAACTTAAAACGAAAATAATTCCGGGTATCTCGACTTCATACTCTCCTCCGTCTCCCAAGTTGCTTCTTCGACTCCATGTCGAGACCACTGAACTTTTACCAAGGAGATCGGTTTATTCCTCAACTGTTTGACTCGACTCTCGAGTATCTTGATTGGTCTCTCTTCGAAGGTGCCGTCATTAGCTATCTCGATCTCGTCGAAATCAATAATATAACTGGGATATGGTACATATTTCTGCAAATGGGATACGTGAAACACGTTGTGAACATGACTCAGTGATGGTGGTAAGGCCACCCTGTATGCTAAATCCTCAACTCTCTCGAGGATCTCGAATGGTCCGATATCTCGGACTTAGCTTACCCTTTCTCCCAAAACGGAAAATTCCTCATGTAGGAGACACCTTCAATAGTATGTGGTCCCCAATGTCGAACTCTAGCGGGCGACGACGCGCATCTACATAAGACTTTTGTCGACTCTGGGCAGTCAACAGTCTTTCCCGAATTAGGGCTATCTTCTCTTGAGTCTGGACTATCAATTCCGGTTCCGTCCCAATCAAGTTCGAAGAATCATCCCAGCACAAGGGTGATCGGCATCTCCTCCCGTACAAAGCTTCAAATGGTGCCATCTTAATAGAAGCATGTCAACTATTATTGTAAGTGAATTCAATCAACGGAAATTGAACTTCCCAATCAGTTGACCAATCCAAAGCACAAGCTCTAAGCATGTCTTCTATTGTTTGTATAGTCCTTTCGGACTGACCGTCCGTCTGAGGATGATAAGCCATGCTAAAGTTTAGCTCGGTCCCCAAAGCCCTATGAACTGCCTTCCAGAAGTGCGACACGTAACGACCATCTCGATCTGAAATAATGGTCTTCAGCGTCCCATGCAATCTGACTATCTCTGCAATAAATACTCGCGCCAATCTCTCGGGTCCCCAAGTGTCCTTAATTCCTAGGAAATGAGCCGACTTGGTTAGTCGATCAACGATAACCCAAATCATGTTCATTCCCGTTTTGGTCCTTGGCATATTGGTGATGAAATCCATCGAGATATCCTCCCACTTCCGCTCAGGGATCGGAAGCGGCTTTAACATTCCAGCAGGTCGCTGATGTTCAATCTTAACCTTCTGACAAGTCAAACACTTCGACACGTACTCTGCTACGTCCTTCTTCATATTTCCCCACCAGAAGTTTTGTTTTATATCCTTATACATCTTACTACTGCCCGGGTGAATAGAATAGGGCGCGCTGTGAGCTTCCTTCAGAATTGTCCGCCTCAAATCATCATCATCGGGAACGCAAAGTCAACTCTGAAATCTCAGAACTCCATCCTCTTGTATCACGAATCCTGGGGCCTTTCCTTTCTTTACTTCGTCGCATAACCGAAGAATCAGAGAATCGTTCAACTGCTTAGATTTGATTTCCTCGACTAATGACGAAGTCAGTTCCATCACATATAGTTGCCCTTGGATTTCTGGTGACCATACTTCAATCCCTTCACGGATCAGTTCTTGTTGAATGCTGGTTTGGGACGTAAGCGCTTCCAACACTCGAAGAGAAATAGGTTTTCGGCTCAGTGCATCTGCTACCACGTTTGCTTTACCCGGATGATAGAGAATTTCCAAGTCGTAATCCTTGATCAATTCCAGCCACCTTCTCTGCCTCATGTTTAATTCCATCTGACTAAAAATGTACTTGAGGCTTTTATGATCTGACAATGAGTGCCGTATAAATAATGTCGCCAAATTTTTAGAGCAAAGACTACAGCTGCTAGCTCCAGATCATGAGTCGGGTAATTAACTTCGTACGGTTTCAACTGCCGAGAAGCATAGGCAATCACCTTATCCCTCTGCATCAACACACATCCCAGACCCTGATTTGAAGCATCGCTGTATACCATGAATCCATCAGTCCCATCTGGTAACGCTAATATAGGTGGTGTTGTCAGTCTCTCCTTAAGTTCATCAAAACCAGCCTGGCATTTCTCATCCCACGTGAACTTTTGAGTTTTCTGTAACAGCTGAGTGAGCGGACGAGCAATTTTGGAAAATCCCTCTACAAAACGGCGATAATATCCAGCAAGTCCTAAGAAGCTTCGGATTTCTTTCACGTTATTAGGAGCTTCCCATTCCAAGATTGCTTTGACTTTATTCGGGTCCACCTGAACTCCGTCAGCTGATATCACATGCCCAAGGAAAGTTACTTCCCTGAGCCAGAACTCGCATTTGGAAAACTTTGCACACAGTTGTTCCTTCCTCAAGGTGCTCAAAACCACACGCAATGCTCGGCATGCTCTTCTATGTATTTCGAATATATCAAGATGTCATCGATGAAGACGACCACAAATTTATCCAAGTATTCTAAGAATACCCGATTCATCAATTGCATAAATACCGCAGGAGCATTGGTAAGTCCAAATGGCATCACTACAAATTCATAATGCTCATATCGGGATCTGAAAGCAGACTTCGGTATATCCGATTTCTCAATTCTAAATTGATGGTATCCTGATCGCAAGTCAATCTTCGAGAATACCCTTGCCCCTTGGAATTGATCAAACAAGTCGTCGATCCGGGGTATATGATACTTATTCCTGATTGTCACTTTGTTGAGCTCCCTGTAATCAATACATAATCGGAGGGATCCGTCTTTCTTCCGAACAAAGAGAACGGGCGCTCCCCAAGGAGAAACGCTAGGTTGAATATAACCCTTCTGTAATAATTCCTCCAGTTGCTTCTTTAGTTCATACATCTCGGTTGGCGCCATGCGGTATGGTGCTTTGGAAATAAGAGCGGCTCCAGGCTCTAATTCGATAATGAACTCCACTTCTCTCTGCGGAGGTAACCCAGGTAGTCCGTCAGGAAATACATCTGAGAATTCATTCACAACTGGAATGGACGAGAGCTCTACTCCTCCTTCTTTCTTCATGGCGTAGCACCAAATTCCGTGACAACCCTGCTTCAGCAATTTCACAGCTTTCATTGCTTTGATCAATTTTCCCGAGGTTCTCGGTCTCCATCCTCTGAATAAGTGTTCAGATCCGTCATCAGCAATGATAGAAATGACTCTCTTTCGGTAATTCAGAATAGCTCCATAACGGTTGAGCCAATCGTCTCCGAGAATTAAGTCGTCACCATAGATGTCAACTACAATAAGATTCGATGGCCAATCTATCCCTCCTATAGACACTAAAAAATCTCTAGCTTCTAGGGTCCCCACAATTTTCTCTCCGCTCGGTAATCCCACAACGTAAGGTTCACAATCATACAAGCACGAGATTTTCAAGCGATTAACACAGTTCAAAGATATAAAAGAATGCGTAGCTTCTGAATCGAATAAGACACTAACTGGTTGCAAAAGGATCTGAATCGTACCTGATGCAACAGCTGTGTTCTGATCGTCTGACTTCTTCATCTCGTAAATACGCGGAGGAACGGACCCAGCGCTGGATGCCTCTCTTTTCCAAACATTCTGCTGCTGGAAACCACTTTGCTGCGTCTGGTTTACGCTAATGTCCTTCTGAACCGGTACAGGAGTGCGAGTACCAAAAGATCGAGTCGCATTTCCACAAAATGTTGCGCGATGTCCTTCATGTCCACACTCGAAACAGGTCACAACAGGTGCGAAACAGTCACCTCGAACATGCCCCGCTTTGCCACAGTTATAACATTTCTTCCCTGCGTCTGAAACGGTTGGTGCTGCCCGGAACTTCTTTCCACCTCGAGAAGGATGCAGAGGCCTCCTGGATGAATGAAAAGAGGACTGGCCCCTGCGAGGCCCACTACTCTTATTCTCCGTGAAGTTTCCAGACACCTTCTGTTTCTTTGCTTCCGTTGACTTCTCTACTGCCGCCTCTTTCATATCATAGGCCAATGCTTTGTCCTGATACTGTCGCAAGGTGGTACATTCAAATCCGGACATATACTGTTGAATTTCCGGCTTCATTCGCATGTCAAAATGAAAAATCCTCTCTGCCTCGGTCCTGACCAAGTGGCGCACATAAGTCAACTGGTGATTAAAAGTCTTAATCACGTCTGTCACAGATGCTTCTAAATTTTGTGGTGAGAAAAACTCCCGGACTCGGGCCTCTCTAACTGGGCGAGGACAATTCTACGCTTCCATCATTAATTTGAACTCCGTCCAGTCGACATTATGCTCCTCAGGTCGAATGGCCTCCCACCAGTCGAAAGCCTCCCCCGTCAGAAGATACTGGGCGACCGGAACCTTTCTGTCGTTGGGACAGTTAATCCCCGCAAAAATCTTCTCTAACTCCTTCAGCCAGTGATCCCAAGAAAGCGTCTCAGCAGAACCATCAAATTTCGGAGGGTGCAATTTGACCACCTCAATAAGCCATTTGTCTCCCCGATTATCTACGTTATGCTGCTGTCCCATCGCCGTCTGCATGCGATCAACAACTTGAGCAAACTGGTTTATCTGAGCAACCACCTGCTGAAGAACTCCCGGCACATTAGGATCTACATTATTATTAGCTGATCCCTGCTGTCCTCCAGAATGGGAATCGGTTCGACTAGCAGAAATCTCTGGGCTAGACGCCGAATCCTCCTGTCTCACATTTCCACATCCGCGTCCACGACCACGTCCGCGTCCACGACCTCCTCTCAACATACTGTAAACACAAATACTCAATATCCAGGGCAAACTTTCTAAAAAAAAAGTCCATCAATGTTCACAAAACTTGAATTAAATAAAACGGTAGTATTTGAGATTAGGAAACTTACAACCACGGTCCACACGATGATGCTGGCTCAGCAGTGATGTTACAAACTACCAATAATCAAATAACGTAAATAGACCCAACAAACCCGACTGCCAAGATATCCATGAATCTTAGCTCCGATACCATATTCTGTAACACCCCGAGATATTCGGAATAATTACAGTGCCGTAAACCCCTTTAAGTAAGGATTTACAAGTCTAAATAAAAGAAATGTAAACATAATCCAACCGTACAACTGAAGTTCAAAATACAGAACTGATTCAACTGATCCAATGAGTTAACTTATACAACCATATCGAAAATGACATTATTAAAACACACGTACTCGAGTACTAAAGTGAACCAAGAAGACAAATCACAATAACAATAAACCTCAACCACATCACTGAGCCATTTCATCGTCATGTCGGTACTGTGGTTGCCTCCCAGCTCCTCGGCTACCTGAACCTCAAACAATGTCCACCCCCGAAGGGGTTAGCAAAACAATGCTAGTACAAGTATCATAATACATAAATCATCAGTGCATCATAAAACATGCAAAACGGACTTCCGTCATCGGAATCCAACGTTGTGAATCCTCACGATTCCATCAACACAATACAGGGTAATCCAGCGATCCAGCGCCCTTGGTATAGATCCCCATGATGATCCCGTCGGACCAACGCATGGTGAAAAACCCGTCCAACAATCCAGCGCCCTCAGCATAGATCCCCATGAAGATCCCGTCGGACCAACGCATGGTGGACATTCGATCCAGCGCCCTCAGCATAGATCCTCATGACCCCCTTCGGATCATTTACAATATAAACCATGCAATCGTGCATACATATATGCATTTCAATATGTCCATTCATACGAACAATTAATCACAAATACCACAAGAAATCAAAGAAATTAATCTCGTACTCGACAATACGAACAAAACCATATGCATGATCAAAGTTCCAATATAAACCAACTCAACATATGATACTTGCCTCGAAAATGGCAAGAATGAAATACTCCAACAAATGTCATGCATCCGTATGTCACCGCCCCTCGATGGACCCCTATGCAAGGCTCGGACCTTGTTCAAAAAGAGATACAAGGAACTTAACATACCATTCGATACTAGCGTACGATCACTGAATACTTATATTAGAATCGTAAAGTAGTGACGTAAGGTTGGTTCACGGTTAGAACACTAGGTAAGAACTGAACTGGAAATGATAAGGTACTTCATGAGAGCTGAACGATCATTCGAAGGTGAAGTACCGATGTTTAAAAGTTCACTGTTTTACAAGGTATTAAAGGTTTCGTGTTTTAATAAGGAAATAAATGCCAAATCCTCATATGATTGGCTATTATGATTCTACCCCCAATATTACTCAAGATGACAAGCATGCTCGAATATTACGCAAGGAAAACGACACTACGGTGATTTGGTTCGAGTTCAAAGACTTGGTCGATATATTACCCTCAAGAACATGGAGAACATTGTCAAAACAAATTCTTCTAACATACATGAATTACACCAGTGGAACATAAAAAGGGTTCAGAAAATCTAGCGGAAATCATGCTTATTACTCCCACGAATTAAGGATACTTCAAGTTAAGGTTTTCGTCCACCGAGGCTAAATCAATACTCTAAGTAACGGAAGAAAGACAAGGTATAATCGGATTCTAAACTCCAAAATATGGTGATGGACTCAAAAGATCATTAACTAATCCAATGATTTCCAAAACAAGCTCAAAGTATAGCTAAGAATGTAAATTCTAGCTTGGTGAATCGTAACATACCTTAAGAGATGTAAGAATAAAGAAGATCTTCAATAAACTCTTCACCGGAAGCTTGATCACCAAATCACACGGTCTAGGCTTCCCAAAATCGGATGTAGATGATGATATGAGGGATATGAGGTGAAGGATAGTCTCAAGAACACAAAAATCGGCCAAGGCAAGAGTGGGAAATGAAGTGAGGGTCGGGTTCTATAAATAGATTTTACACCATTACGTACGCTAAACACAGACTATTACGTATGTAACATGGTTAACGTACGTTATACTCGAACGTTAGCGTGCGTTAACGCTCGGCCAGAGCTCACTGGATTGTTTCTGGCAAACGCTTACGTACGTTAGGCTATGGGTGTTACGTACGTAACACATAGGACCTTAGCGTACATTAAAAATCTCTCTTAGCGTACGCTAAGCCGTTGACTTGCATGAGCTGGAAAAACGTCCAGGTTCACGTTGGCAATCTCCACGAATCTTCATCCTGTCCCCACGCGCCGACCCTCGTCGGATATTGACTTGACTGAGCTTACGTACGTTAAGCTCAGCACATAACGTACGTTATGTAGCAGACTTAGCGTATGTTAATCACAAGTCCGTAGCGTACGTAAGTACGTGCAGAATCATGCATGCAATGTTTGAAGATGTATAAAAACACAAGGGCACAAATACGGGAAACCAATCTACGATTTATAACATCATGAAGTCGAGATCATACGAGGTCGAGTACAAGGTAAATACACCATTTATCCGGGCATTACAGGACAACCTCTATATCCGCTAATAACAGATCCAGACAGCATTCCATATGTAGGAAAATCACTAATAGTGCTGATACACATGGCGTGTAAGTAGAACGTCTCGGACGAATAACTGTCATACGTGGGATGACCTTGCTGCCACAACAATTTCAGCTCCTCTATCAAAGGTCTCATATACACATCGATACACTTTCCCGGATATCCCGGCCCCGGGACTAACAAGGTCAACATATTATACTCCTTCCGCATACACATCCACGGAGGAAGATTGTAAGGAATCACTACAACAGGCCATATGGTATATGAAAGACTCGTGTTATCAAAAGGGTTGAAACCATCAGATGCAATCCCGAGCCTCACATTTCGGATATCTGAAGAAAAATTTGGATACTCCCTATCTATATGCTTCCACGCCTCTCCATCCGAAGGGTGTATCATAGTATCCCTGTCATTAGTGCGTGGCTCGGCATGCTATCTCATTGCTTTTGCCGTGTGAGGAGACATAAAAAGCCGTTCCAACCTGTCCTTCAGTGGAAAATACCAAAGTACCTTCACCGGTTTCTCTTTTCCAGAAGGAGTGATCCTATATCTCTATGTATCACATACAGGACATCTCGTGAGGTCTTCATTAGGATGCCCCCAGAATAGAACACAATCATACATGCAGACGTGGATCTTAATGTAGGAAAGACCAAGATCTTTCAAAACTCGTCTCATTTTGGTATATGTATTAGGAAGATGATGACCCTGTGGAAGCATATTACTCGTAAGCTCCAAGTAATCATCCACAGACTTGATGGATGATCTGTTTTCCACCTTTAATCTCATCGTTTCCATGACACAATCAAGAACAGTCATGTTATACCCTGGGTATAGAGGGGTCTGTTGGAGTTGAATTAGCTTGTTGTACCTGTCAAGCCCAGCAGTATTGCAAGGAAACGGTCTACGGGGTCGTGGGATTGGCTCAGTTGGTACAAACGTCTCGAAAAAACCAAACACATCATCAATCAACCTCCTCTTCGGATCAGTGAACCCATCGTTACCATTAAATTGTCCGTGATCATACGGAATAAAAGAATTCGGTGCTTCACCGTGGTATATCCAACATGTATATTTACTGCAAAAACCATTCTTCTTTAGGTGTTCCCATACCCCATCAAATGGAAAAAGATACATATCAATGTGACATCTACATTTATTACACGGACAGTAGTGCAACATATTACCACTGTCGTGCTCTTTTACAAATCTCATAAACTGCTTCATCACATCCATTACAATTGGATCCCATTTTCGTAACCCAATCCAACTCTTGTCCATCCTGAAAATGTATAAATTTTCCAATATTAATCCAACTAACTAATATTGTTCAAATTATAAATGATATCACAACAAATAATTAATCATAATGATTATCATCATAAAACTTAATCGTTATATATAAAAGCTTTCGAATGTACAACATGAATAATACAAAGTTTCAAAATCACATTAAAAAATACAATAAAATACGTACCTTAATCGAAATGGTGATTATAACAACCGGTAGAAACATTCGTCACTCCAGCTAGCACAACTCAAAGTAGCAACACAAACTCAAAAAATACACAAAGGGATTTCCAAGAACCGGGTTGATCTTTTTCGCAAGGTCGCAATACTCAAAGTAGCAACTCACAAGCTTTTTTCGGGAATAACTGACAGGGTCGGGAATAGAAAGGTGCTCTTTAGCGGGGAGAGAGGCAAGATTGGGTTGGTGTTCCGTGAACTATATATAATTTTCACTTGGAGGTTTAGCCGACGATTTGATCTAGATCGTCGGCTAAACCCCATTTTTTTTCGAAAGGGTTTAGCCGACGACCTAGATCTTGCCGTCGGCTAAAACTTTATTTTTTTTGGGAAAGGGTTTAGCCGATGACCCAGATCAAAACATTTTTTTTCGAAAAGGTTTTAGCCGACGACCCAGATCAAGTCGTCGGCTAAAACGTCTTTTTTTTGGTCGGCTAAACAATCTCAAGAGTCGTCGGCTAAAACTCTTTACTATAGACGACGACTATGTTGCACTATAGCTGACGACTTGGATCATATCGTCGGCTAAAACTGTTTAGCCGATGGCAACAAGAGTCGTCGGCTAAAGTGCAAAGTTTAGCCGACGGCAACAAGAGTCGTCGGCTAAAGTGCAAAGTTTAGCCGACGACACTTTAAAGTCGTCGGCCGTTTTTTTACGGGTCGTCGGCTAAAGAGTTAATTTTGGTAGTGATAGCATACAAAGTACCGCTTCTGCTATAAAATTTGCACGAAAATTCTCCTCAAAACGTCAACTTCAATAAATAAACTGCTTTGATTGGATATGAATTACGAGTCATATCATATACCCTTGAAAAACCATGGGAATCTAGTTTCCAACAAAAAAAGGACACTAAAAATATTAAGTATGGAGAGAGTTATGTTATTTTGAATGTAGACTGTCATGATGCTTGTTTTATAAGAATATATAAATGCACTGCTTCATAATGTGCAAATTGTAACACCCCAATATAACCGGAAATATTACAGTGCCGTGGGCCCCGAGATGGAACCCACAAGGCTAAAAGAAATTTTCGCAAACATTAACAAATGCCCAAGAGGCCAACGACGGTACTAACTTTAACAAAATGCACAAAGACTTATAAAATCTATTTATCAAAAACCGTCGTAAAAACTCATTTGAAATCGCAAAGCCAAACGGCCAACACTCAAAAGTTTAGAAAATGATTTCCAAAGTAATATCAGTTACCAGATACCAAAAGAGCATTTCAAAATACTCACGCAGCGGAAAAAGTGTAATATCCGACTGTAATTTTTCGTTTTTACCTGTCATTGTATTATTCGGATAATCTGATTATCAAGAATCGTTGCATTTAGTATTATGTTGAGGTATTATAGATTTGAATTTCATATCGTTGTTATTTCATTTCATATGTGATGATTCGATGTTAATTAGAGAGTTGTATTTTCGAATTTTTCTGTTGATGTAGCGTACGCTACATAGTATGATTAACGTACGCTAATCCTGTGCCTTAGCGTGCGTAATGTTTCCTCTGTTGCGTACGCTAAGAGGGAATCTGGCATCAGTTGACTCCAGCACGTGAACTCCTTAGCCGTTGGCATGCATGTGAGTAAGGCCTGAGCTGTCATGTCGGCCAGAGTCAACTTTTATTAGCGTGCGTAACCCCTTTTTCATTAGCGTGCGCTAACGACCTGCGAATTCAAGACAGTAGCCACTGTAAGCCGCTTACGTACGTAATATTAACCAGTTAGCGCACGTAAGTGTGTTAGCGTACGCTAAAGCTTCCCGTTAGCATGCGCTAAGTCTGTACAGTCTATTCATAGGACCAACCTATTTTTCATTTCTTCACAACTCCAAACCGATTCTCTCTCCATATATCGTCCCTCTGCACTCCCAAACCGATATCAACCTCCCCCAACTTGCTTCTAAGCCTTAAATCTTGGAGTGGAGCTCATTTCCTTGGAGACTAGAAGGTGTTCTTGAGCTTGGAGTATATTTTCTCATAGCTTTGAGGTTGTTCTTCATTTCTGGAGGTAGGTGTACTTTCCTCTCTGTATTATTTTCATATGTTGATGTTAATAATGAATTATACTTCACCTAGAGTATATTAATCAAGTAAAACATAGTTTTAATCCAACCTTTTTAACACTTTTGATGAACATGATAAATGAGGGTTTGAGATGGATGTGTTCTTGATGATATAGTGATTCTAACCACGTTGTAACTATCATGCTCATCTTGTTGGACGAATTTAGCTCAGTAGAATACCCTTGAATTCGTTAACTTCACAGTAGTTGGATTTAACTAATAGAGTTGTTATCATAAAGTGATTAAACACCATTTTAAGTTTTCACTTACCTTGGGAAGAACTTGGCCATGTTAGAAGTAGAAGGATGTCTTCTTACTCAGATTTCTTAAGAATCATATTCTCCTTATGTTTAGCTCAGCAAGATTTTGAATGGTTAAGGATATTTGTGAAACCAACAACAACTTTTCATTAATCTAATGTGTTGAGAACTTAGATTGTTTTGATCATCATACTAGATAGATGGTGAATTCATCATGATGTTAATGGATCTTCCAGCCTTATAAAGAAAGATTTTGATAACCTTCATGGATATGGTATAATCTCATAACTAATAACCTTGTTGTAAGCTTAATATTCAATTTAGATGAGAGGAGAATGATCATAAGTGTGCAGATTTTGTTCTTTCAACATTTTAATGTTTTGGAAAGTTTAATCATCATAAGATGATCTTAACATCATAATTGGTTATTCAACATACCCTTGATAGAACTCTTGTTTATGATGAACCATGTGAACATTCGGTAAAAGTATTGTAAACCGATTTTTATGGTTGTAATGATGTTAAAAGAACTCCTGACATAAGGCTTCGATAATTGGAAATAGCAAACTATTCTAAAGGATTGTAGGATGGCGTCTTACTAATCCTATATTGATAATTATACGAATATGTTATTGAGTATAATGTATTTCGTTTAAGGTTGATTGTTCGAGTAAACAATATTAGTCGAGGACCGTTCGTTCGTTCCGACAAGAAGAGGACTATTCTCGTCTCCGTATTGAGGCAAGTTATCTTGCTTGGTTATAATGATGATTAGATTCTTGTGATGGTTATATATTTCATATGTATGAATTGTTCATGTAATGTTTGTCGTGATTTGACATTGTCCTTGACGTTATTCCGTTTTCTTCATGGGGTTGCATTCCCAAGTACGTCGCTTTGAATCGTTGATCTCGTTGGTCTTATTTTCACTTCGGTGAGTTTTTCTTGATCCTTAATCGGATATGTGATTTATTGAATTCGTTGTCATGTTGTATCGTGACATATCCGGAATCATATCTGCGTTCCGATTGGTCATTGTGTAGGATTTTTAGCCAGGCACATATATAGTCATGCGTGGATATTATTCCGCATTGGACTGTGCACACGAGACGTAGTTTCGTGAGGCTAATTAGGCACATTGTCCCCCGTATATTCTGGATTCCGTATACGGGGCGGACATATACACGGACACATTTCTGGATCGGGCGTACTGTGATGTCCATCTTGAGCCATATTGTTAATCATCCATAGTATTGGATGTGCTCGACGGTTTGTGACTGATTGTTTCATATGCCCGAGGGGTATGATTAATAGTCAGAATGATTTCCTTGAGATCTATATATACATGAATTGTGTAATGTCGGAAGAATTAATTATCATGTATATCTGACCCTGTGTTTTGGGCGAAATACTTGTATTGTATTTTAGCTCGAGGCAAAGGCAAGGCACGGGAAGAGCATGTTGACGACGAATGGTTCGAAGGATACTAGTTCGGGGGCCCCACATCTTTTGTTGTTCGGTTATGTTAAACCGTGTTATGTTGTTTCCTGCTTCATTTAAATTGCTATCTGGTTGTATTGACATTTGAAGTATTTTCCATCTCCATATGGTTTATACTTGTTTTTTTTGGATCCTGTGTATTATAAGGCCGTTGGCCATATTTTTAATAAACTCCTAATCGGAGTAATGACTATTCATTGTGGTTCGGTATCACAAATAATATTTATTTAATCTGTTTTGGATATCGCCTGGTGGGTCCCAGTGTGGGGTCCACGGCACTGTAATAGCCGCCTTTTGGGGTGTTACAGAAGATGGTATCAGAGAGTTGTTTCCTTTTTATCAGTCATTGTGAAATAAACTAGTATCAAGAGACCTTCATGTCACGTATGACCTGTGCAAGCGCCTGACCCTACGAGCCAAATACGGTATGTACTTTATGAGCCATGATTTAATTACTGGCATAATATTGATATCAGTATGGGTCTCCTTGTTGATCATGTTATTTCGAGAAATTGTGACAGGATTTATCTGACTGATAATCCGAGGTAAATGCTGAATTGATTATATGATTGAAATTGTTCGACTTGACGCCGATATAATATTCGGTGCGACATTCGTGGTATCGATAACCGTTTCCTTGAATATATGATTCCTTGTTGCTATTAACTTAGCATGAATTTTAGTATCTTGAACTGTACTTATGGTTATCATTATGATTGATTCTTTCAGTATGGAAAGAAACCTGAGAGGTCGTGGCAGAGGGGGACGAGGCCGCGGAAGGGGCCGAATCCCGATACCTCGAGCCAACAGACGCGCGAATGCGGATCAGAGTTCCGCAGACAGTGGTTCACCTTCTAGGGAACAATCGCACCACAGTGGGCGCGGGGATGCGCGTGTCGATCCTTACGTCGTGATGCAAGGCATGATGACACAGATGACCCAGATGGGTCAACTAATGGAAGCTATGCAGAGGGACGCTACTGGCCAGCAACAGGGGCCTCATCCTCATCCTGTAATTGGCGGACCCGTGAGTCGGATTATCAGCGACATCTCTCGCCATCGACCACCGACCTTTGAAGGCTCCTCTGAGCCTGCTGACATTGTGCATTGGATCGAGCATTTTGAGAAACTTTTCCAGATGGTGGACTGCCCGGAAGAGAACTGCATCTCGGTAGCCGTGTATTATCTTAGCAAAGGCGCTCACACCTAGTGGCTTTCAGTAAGGCCAGCTGATGGTGTTTACACTTGGGAGGAATTTAAAAATCTCATGCTAGACCGTTACTATCCAGGGCCACTCTGTGAGGCCAAACTGTCGGAACTACTGAACCCTGACCCGTCTGAAGACGATGATGTATTATCTGTTGCTGATAAGTTCCAGGCACTCCTTCCTTTCTCCACGACAATTATCCGAACAGAGGCCGATAAGATCAAATACTTTCTCAAGAGGCTTAAACCCCGAATGAGAATGCAGCTGTTGAATCACCACTGTACTACCTTACGAGAGTTCATTGAGAAAGCTCTAGAGTACGAACTCACCGCGAATGAGATTTCCAAGAAACAACCACAGTCCAACAACAAAAGATCCAGGAACTAGAACCAGACTGAGAGTAATCGGGGGACATTCAGGAAGCCCCAGTCATTGCCAAATCCTTCTGATCAACCACCCATGGCGTCAAAGCCCGCCGGATCGCACTCTCGAACAATTCCCTCATCCGTGGTGTGTCATAACTGTGGGGGCCAGGGGCATATCAACTTCAAATGCCCAAAGCCTGCCATCACATGCCATAATTGTGGTAAGAATGGTCACCGTGCTCGTTTTTGCCGGAGTGGGCCCGTACATGAACCAGTAGCGTCTCATACTCCAGTTCAGTCCTCTATCCAGAACCGGACGCCTCCGTCTGCTTCATATCAGACCACTGGGGCGAATAGGGGAATGGGACGTGGGAATCAAAGTGGTACACCTGGTGCCAGAACTGCGAAACCCAGGATTTACGAGATGAAGAAAGCTGACGATCCTGAGGCCAGCATGATTTCAGGTATACTCGAGATCCACTCCCAGCCTGTGTGTGTTCTTTTTGATACCGGTGCTTCACACTCCTTTATATCTTCTTCTTGTTTAAGTCGTTTGCCTCTAGACCATGTTATCAATTGTGAGCCCTACGTGATTGGTCTACCTGATGGTAGAAGAATTATTGGAAATCGTGAAGTCCAGTACTGTCCGATTCGTTTGAACGACCGTGAGTGGTTGTCAAATCTGATTGTAGTCGATTTACCTAAGGATGATATAATCTTGGGTATTGATTGGATGGATTGTCATGATGCAATACTCAGTGTCCGCAAGCGGATGGTAACCGTCACTTTTGATGATGGTTTCGAGTGTATCTTTCGAGGGGATAATCCCACTCGTTCTGGGAGAGTCATCAGTGCTATGAAAGCAGTGAAACTGCTTAATCAAGGGTGTATTGGTTATTGGTGCTACATGGCCAAAACAGCAGATCGACCAGTTGAATTGGCCGACATTCCGGTAGTCCGAGACTACCCAGATGTATTTCAAGACGAGTTGCCAGGCTTACCTCCTCATCGTGACGTGGAGTTTATTATTGAGTTAGAACCAGGGACATCCCCGCTTTCAAAAGAACCGTATCGTATGGCCCCGACTGAGATGCAGGAATTGAAGAACTAGCTTGAGGAGTTGACTAACAAGGGCTATATTCGACCTAGTGCATCCCCTTCGGGAGCACCAGTGTTATTTGTACGGAAGAAAGATGGATCTTTGTGCTTATGTATTGATTACCGTGAGCTGAACAGGGTAACCATCAAGAACAAGTATCCTTTGCCTCGTATTGATGATTTATTGGACCAACTTTAGGAAGCTTCCATGTTTTCTAAGATCGACTTGAGATCTGGTTATCATCAGTTGAGGATTCGAGAGTCTGACATTTCAAAGACAGCATTCCGTACTCGCTATGGGCATTATGAGTTTGTGGTGATGCCATTTGGACTGACTAATGCACCGGCGGTATTCATGGAGTTGATGAATAGAGATTTTATTAACTATCTGGATCGCTTTGTAGTCGTTTTCATTGACGACATTCTTATTTACTCTCGTGACCACGAAGAGCACGAGCGTCACCTCCACCAAGTTCTCGATACATTGAGGCGGGAACAACTTTATGGGAAATTTTCTAAGTGTGAATTCTGGATGCCTGAGGTTGTCTTTCTCGGGCATGTGTGTTAGGAGTATGCCCTCGAATGCCACTCAGAGGTTGTTGAGTGAGGGCATTGTACTTGTAATTATGTAAACCATTTATATAAGGCAAAGGAATGTTTCTTTATTTACTGGTAGTTACTGGCATTCCTAACTCGTAAATATACATATAGAAACTAGTCCGTGTATTTGAGAACAAAACGTTCCACTCCTTATTGGATAAGGGGTCGGCCTTTGGAAAGGTTTATAGCTCAAATACTTAATCGTTCGCAAGTCGATGAAACTTGACTGGGCGTTAAGTTTATGTAAAGACTTGTATGACATGTTCTTTGACAAGGAGAGTGCCTATCGAACACTAATGGTTAGTGGGAGCACACGTTATAGGTATGCTAATTAGATTAGTATACTCGAACCGACTCACCCTCGATTTGTCACACGGATTTCACTCCGGGACAGTCAATGACGGAATCGAAAGGTTGTGATAGGTATTCGTGAACCTTCGACTTGAGGATTTAGTAGGGATGTGCTTGGGACGTCAAGATTTTCATTAGAGTAGTTCGACCCTATAAACCGGAAGGCGGGGGTCAACCTCGACGTGCATCTTGACGGGCAAGTAGCAGGTCCTACTGAATACCAAGATAGAATTCTTTCTCCTGTTAGTGAACGGGTTATATGTCCTATGCGGTTATTGGCAGATGAGATCATAAGTCTTTGGCCAAAGCATTGGAGCTAGCTGTATTAGATACACGAGAGCTCGATGATCTCGATTTGCATTAATGCATGCATAGCGTCAAGTACAGATAGGGTTTGACTGACCGTGACTCTATAACTTGATCGGGACATTTGAAAGAAGGGTTTATACGTATACTGGTATTCACGACAGAATGGTTCTTGAATGATCCCTATCATTCGTTCTCAGTTGGGGTGCAGTGTAGGCCGCCAGGCTGGCTAGATGGTGCTACTACTCTTTTGTTCCTCCCATTGCTAACTGAGACGGACCTACCGAGTCGCGCATTAGGATTGACGACGGAATGAATCAAGCTTAATTCTCTCATTATGAATATTAGATATTGGATATCTAATTCGGGACATTGGATGTTTAAATTGATTTATTGGATAAATTAATTTATGGCCTAATGAATTAAATAAATTACTGGGTGATAAATTTAATTCATGGATATAATTATTTCTTGGAGAAATTAATTATGTCATAATGTATTTGATATGATAAAATTAATTGGATTAATTAATCGATATAAATACATCGGAATGGAATCGGAGTTTATCTGTTTGGACTCACGGGAGTCCGAAACGAACCGAACTCATCCGTTTTTTCATCATAGCCGCCGCCCCACTTTCCACCTTATTCCCTTTTGTTTTTGTTCCCATTGATTAATGGGTAATAATGACATGGTGGGGTTGATTCTCATTTGATGATTTGTTTTAAGGTGAGTGGAATTTGAATAAGAAAAGAAGACTTCATTCTCTCATTTTATATAGGCATTCATACGGATCAATGATAGAGAGTTAAACAGAGAGAAAAGTTCTTCTCAAAGTAGTCTTCTTCTTCTTCACTTTCCTCTTGGTTTTCTTAGAGAAAATTCAAGAGTATAATTGAGAGTTATGAGTTATACACTTAGAGTGTGATGATCTCATATTGGAAGCTTCATCACTTAGCTCTAGCCGCATCCTCGGAGGATAGCAAGGTGATCGTCGTTCCGATCGTTTCTCCGGCGCGTGGCAAGTAGAGACGCGGTGCCTTCGGCGTTGGATCATTCAAGAGCTTGGAGCGGATTGAATTGCAAGGAGATCGCCTAAAGCTTGGGGAATAGCTCGAGAGAAGATTACCATTTAATCAACGGACTTCGAGGGTATGTTTTCTCGTATCTTCTTTGTTCATTCAATATTCGTATATACGTAGCTCGATCGATCCTCGTAGGGATTCGGATCGAATTTATTTTCGTTTTACCGCTTCCGCTGGGCCTTCGTTTTAGGCACCGAATCCCAACAGTGGTATCGGAGCGTAGGTCTTGCGATCGTATATACGATATTGGCATTTGGAATGCTCGATTAGATGGTGTATGATTTGGAATCATTTTAGTCATAATCATGGTATATGTTTTTCGTTCGTAATAATTGTATTTTTCGTAAGTTTATGTCTAAATATAAATCTTAAATTTCTGGGAAATATGATTTATATTGAAGATATGAAAGTCGGAAAATATTGATATCGATATCCTATCGAAAATCTAGACCGAATCGTCGTCGAGCGACTTTTTGGACAAAAAGGGTAATTTGGCGAGAGTGACTCGACCGTGTCTGGGTGACACGGCCGTGTCCAGCGATGTGGCGACGCTGCACGGAGACCCGGCCGTGTCGGGCGACACGGGCGTGTCTGGCCGAAAGTGACTCGGCCGTGTCTGGGTGACACGGTCGTGTCAACGATCTACCAAGTCATCGCCGGGCGACCGGCCGTGTCTGGTGACTCGGTCGTGTCTGGCCGGCATCTTCCGAGCGTGACTCGGCCAAGCCGAGCATGATCGCCGGTAGGCCGCGAGGGTGACTCGGTCATGTGGCCCGTTTTCACCGGCTCGATTTTTCCGTATTCTTAAAAATTAATCTCCCGCACATTAAATTGGATTTAATATGATTAAAATGATTTATGGTATTTCATTTTATAAGGGAAATTTGATTAATTGGAATATTTATAGTCGACCGAATTATTTTGAACGTTATCAAATTACCGATTGTGTGAATCGATTGGATCGGTTCGTATTGTTGATTGGATCAGTGTATCTCTACGCTTTTCATTTATATAGTATTTATTGGATGAATGCTTTTTGAATGGGGATGTGGTTCGTGGACTTAGATTTGAATCATTCGTTTTATTCGATTGGGTTGTAAAGGCCGTTTTGAGCCTATTTATTTTACTAGAAATGTTTGTATCTAGGATGCAATTTTCGATGTAAAATTTATATGTAATGACAAAGACCGGAGGAAGATCCATTTCGAGAAGACGAAGATTCAAGACGAAGACTTGTAATTAGATTACGGAGTTTTTGTTTTCTAGGTACGGTCCATGAACCACATGTTGGTAGCAACTAGGTTGTGAATGGTTTTTTCATATTGTATGAATACCACAAACGCGCTAATATGATTAATGTGCAAAGTGTAACGTTAATCGCGAAAATTCTCCCACAATAAATAATTAAGTTTATAAGGTTTCAAGGTTTTCCTTCCCTCCATCGAGTTTTCGGGAAATTGAAATCCAAACCGGATGTGCTATGCTTCCGAGTTATCGGGGTAGTCGTTCGGGGAGGACGGATAAATTACCGGGAGCGCATTGGATGCCTTCGGTTGGAGCAAATTTTATCCCTAGAAACCTGATAGGTTGCCGGATAAGATTCAATTGTGAAACTGATTGCGTCGATGGTATAAACTTAACATGTTCACGAACCATAGAAATCGTATAGGTTGAGGGGAGTGAACAAGGGGAAAAAGAAGATCGAATCATCCATTAGATGGGTTGGTGTTGGACACCACTTTATGAAAATTAATAGACTAGAAACCTGTTCGGTTGCCCTCTATTAAGATTTATAAAGAACTCGATCACCACTATGAAGTAGAGCGACGATACTTCCGGATATCACATGGGAGTGTGTTATTCCGATAAAAATAGTGGGAGCTGGGTAACAAGAATAGAAAAGACCTTAATTCTATACTCAGATCATAATATAACAAGTCACTAATTAATCTGTTATACTTAATGCAGACATAACTCTCAATATGACAATGAATCCACTCGCAATTCTACTCGAAAAGAACACCTTAATGGGACCTAACTTTGTGGATTGGCTCCGAAATCTGATGATTGTCCTCAGTATAGAGGCACTGGGATACGTCTTGGAGACGGACATTCCCGCGCCTCCTGTGCGGACCCGAGCCAATCAGGAAGAGATTGAAAACCACGAAAAGTGGGTTAAGGATGACGTGAAAGTCCGTGCTTCTATGATGGCTTCCATGTATAATGAGCTTCAGAGAGCTCATGAGAAAATGACTTCTGCTAGGCAGATTCTATCTCACTTAACCGAACTTTATGGTGAGCACAGCAGAACTGCTAGATATGAGATATCCAAGCAACTGTTCGGTGCAAGGATGAAGGAAGGTGAGAAGGTTGGGGAACACGTCCTCAAAATGATATCCATGATCGAGAGATTGGAGGGTCTTGATTTTAAAATGGATACTTCTCTCCAAACCGACCTTATCCTACAGTCTCTCCCTGATTCCTTCTCACAGTTTGTTATGAACTTCAACTGCAATGAGATTGTATGTAACTTAGCTGAGCTAATGAACAAACTGGTGACCGCTCAGTCTCAGATGAAGACCCCGCGGATGAAGGAGTCTGCACTTGTGATTTCTTCTGGACTTCGAAAGTCTAAGAATAAGAAGAAAAAGACCAAGAAGCGGACTGGACCACAAGCTAAGGACCTTAAGGGAAAGGGCAAGGCCCCGATGGTTACAAATAACAAGAAGAAGAAGGATGCTTGTCTCAAGTGCGGTGAGCTGGGCCACTGGGCTAGAGACTGTCCGATTCTTCATGGGACTTCAGGTACAGAACTTTTAGTTTTGGAAACAAATTGTTCTGCTACTGTATTTTCTACTTCCTGGATACTGGATTCTGGTGCTAGTTCTCATATTTGTACCGTGAATCAGGATCTGGAACAAAGTAGGAAGCTTGGAGCTGGAGAAGTTATGATCACAGTCGGAAGCGGGCATAGTGTCGAGGCGACCGACATAGGATCACTTCTTTTGGATTTAGAATCCGGATTTGTTTTAATTTTAGATGATGTACTTGTTTTGCCCAAGGGGCATAATAACATTTAACCTTTCCGGTCATGGATCGAAAAGGCTTTTCATTTTTCATTGGTAATGGTTCCTGCAAATTTATTTTAGAAATAAACTTGTGGGCGCTGCTACATTGTTAAATGGATTGTATCATCTTAACCTAAGTAACAAAGTCGTTGTGAATACTAAGACTAGGAAACGCGGTAAGGATGAAACTAATCAAGTTTTGAAATGGCATCTTAGACTTGGTCATGTTGGTCAGACCAAGGTTTACAAAATGGAAAAGGATGGACTTATGGGTCCACTGGGATCGGATCCCTTTCCTACTTGTGAATCTTGCCTTAAAGGCAAAATAACTAAGTCCCCCTTCACAGGGACTTTTGAAAGAGCCGCTGATAAACTGGGATTAATCCATACTGACGTTTGTGGTGCTTTGGAAGCAGCACGTGACGGATATCAATATTTCATTACGTTTATAGATGATCATACTAGGTATGGTTATGTATACCTAATGAAACATAAATCCGAGGCCTTTGAGAAATTCCAGGAATTCAAGGCCCTAGTCGAGAAACAAACTGGTAATCATATCAAAGCACTTCGGTCGGACCGAGGTGGCGAGTATATGAATACGGAGTTTGACGAGTTCCTTAAGGAACATGGAATAGTTTCACAACTAACACCTCCAGGTACTCCTCAGTTAAATGGTGTGTCAGAAAGAAGGAACCGGACCCTGTTGAACATGGACCGTTCCATGCTAGGCTATACTGACTTGCCGATTTACCTGTGGGGGTATGTACTCCTGACTGCCGCGTATATCTTGAACAGATGTCCTTCCAAATCCGTTCCTAAAACTCCACATGAGATGTGGGAAGGAAGGAAACCAAGTCTTAATCATATTAGGATTTGGGGATGTCCCGCCTATGTCAAGAAGACTAAGGTGGAAAAGTTGGAAGCTAGGTCTGCGAAGGGACATTTCATTGGATTCCTGTCTGGGATGATGGGATATCTATTCTACATGCCCGAAGATCGAAAGATCGTTGTTGCTTTACAAGAACACTTCCTGGAAGATGAGTTCATTCAGGAAGGCGGAGCAGGTAGAAGTATTTCTTTGGAAGAATACAATGAAACTCCTAAAGAGACACCTGTGCAAGAAATTGGAACCGAACCTTCTGAAACACAAGTACAACCACCTAGTAGGTCTAGTAGGGTGTCTCAATTACCTAAGAGGTATAGTTTTATGCACTTGGAGGAACTGGGTTTCCTCGAGGTTCCAAGTGATAAACAAGAGACCGACCCATGACCAATGACCTAGCAATGGTGGATGTAGACTCCATGAAATGGGTATGGCGATCTTCATGTAGTTGGGACCTTCATTTTGATGAGACGGTTAAAGAGTTTGACTTCGTGCAAAATGAAGAGGAATCTTGTGTATACAAGAGGGTTAGTGGGAGCAAGATCGCATTCTTAGTACTATATGTAGATGACATTCTACTAATAGGAAATGATGTGGGAATGCTTAGTTCTGTGAAAGCTTGGCTTTCGAGTAATTTCTCCATCAAAGACTTGGGAGAAGCAACCTATATTCTTGGTATTCGGCTCTACCGGGATAGAGCGAAGAGAACAATAGGCCTTTCCCAAGCCCTCTATATAGATAAGATCTTAAAGCAATTTAAGATGGATGATTCTAAAAGAGGGTTCCTACCGATGCAACATGGAATAAAACTTACCTTGAAGATGTGTCCTCATAGTGAGGAACAATGAAAGGAAATGAGTTATATACCATATGATTCGGCAGTGGGTAGCCTCACATATGCTTTATTGTGTACGAGACCTGACATTGCGCATGCTGGGAGCGTGGTAAGTAGGTTTCGGGCTAACCCAGTTCGGGAACATTAGACCACCATAAAGAACGTTCTCAAGTACTTTAGAAGGACTAGAGATCTGGTTCTTATATATGGTGGTGGAGAACTGAATGTGATGGGATTCACTGTATTGGACTTCCAAGGACAGAAAGACGATTCTATGTCTACTTCTGGCTACATTTACTCTTAATGAAGGAGCAGTATCTTGGCATAGTGCCAAGAATAGCACGACTGCTAATTCCACCTGTTAGGCTGAGTATAAAGCGGCCTCGGAGGCCTCCAAAGGAAGAATTTAGAAGTTACTGAGTAAACTTCACGTGACACCTGGTCTTTGTGCTGCGGAGCGGTACCACGTGCCTAGGAGCCAAGGTTTCATAATTCCAAACATATTGAGAGAGAGTATCATCTCGTAAGAGCATTCTTTCGCTAAGAGATACATTGAAATGCATAGAGTAGAGTCGGCCGACTACGTCGCCGATCCACCGACCTAGCCACTTGCTCAGAGGATCTTAGAGCGTCATCTGGAGAACATGGGTATTAGATACCATAGTGTGTGGCATTGAGTGCAAGTGGGATATTGTTAGGAGTATGCCCTCGAATGCCACTCAGAGGTTGTTGAGTGAGGGCATTGTACTTGTAATTATGTAAACCATTTATATAAGGCAAAGGAATGTTTCTTTATTTACTGGTAGTTACTGGCATTCCTAACTCGTAAATATATATATAGAAACTAGTCCGTGTATTTGAGAACAAAACGTTCCACTCCTTATTGGATAAGGGGTCGACCTTTGGAAGGTTTATAGCTCAAATACTTAATCGTTCGCAAGTCGATGAAACTTGACTGGGCGTTAAGTTTATGTAAAGACTTGTATGACGTGTTCTTTGACAAGGAGAGTGCCTGTTGGACACTAATAGTTAGTGGGAGCACACGTTATAGGTATGTTAATTAGATTAGTATACTCGAACCGACTCACCCTCGATTTGTCACACGGATTTCACTCCGGGACAGTCAATGACGGAATCGAAAGGTTGTGATAGGTATTCGTGAACCTTCGACTTGAGGATTTAGTAGGGATGTGCTTGTGACGTCAAGATTTTCATTAGAGTAGTTCGACCCTATAAACCGGAAGGCGGGGGTCAACCTCGACGTGCATCTTGACGGGCAAGTAGCAGGTCCTACTGAATACCAAGATAGAATTCTTTCTCCTGTTAGTGAACGGGTTATATGTCCTATGCGGTTATTGGCAGATGAGATCATAAGTCTTTGGCCAAAGCATTGGAGCTAGCTGTATTAGATACACGAGAGCTCGATGATCTCGATTTGCATTAATGCATGCATAGCGTCAAGTACAGATAGGGTTTGACTGACCGTGACTCTATAACTTGATCGGGACATTTGAAAGAAGGGTTTATACGAATACTGGTATTCACGACAGAATGGTTCTTGAATGATCCCTATCATTCGTTCTCAGTTGGGGTACAGTGTAGGCCGCCAGGCTGGCTAGGTGGTGCTACTACTCCTTGGTTCCTCCCATTGCTAACTGAGACGGACCTACCGAGTCGCGCATTAGGATTGACGATGGAATGAATCAAGCTTAATTCTCTCATTATGAATATTAGATATTGGATATCTAATTCGGGACATTGGATGTTTAAATTGATTTATTGGATAAATTAATTTACGGCCTAATGAATTAAATAAATTACTGGGTGATAAATTTAATTCATGGATATAATTATTTCTTGGAGAAATTAATTATGTCATAATGTATTTGATATGATAAAATTAATTGGATTAATTAATCGATATAAATACATCGGAACGGAATCGGAGTTTATCTGTTTGGACTCACGGGAGTCCGAAACGAACCGAACTCATCCGTTTTTTCATCATAGCCACCGCCCCACTTTCCACCTTATTCCCTTTTGTTTTTGTTCCCATTGATTAATGGGTAATAATGACATGGTGGGGTTGATTCTCATTTGATGAGTTGTTTTAAGGTGAGTGGAATTTGAATAAGAAAAGAAGACTTCATTCTCTCATTTTATATAGGCATTCATACGGATCAATGATAGAGACTTAAACAGAGAGAAAAGTTCTTCTCAAAGTAGTCTTCTTCTTCTTCACTTTCCTCTTGGTTTTCTTAGAGAAAATTCAAGAGTATAATTGAGAGTTATGAGTTATACACTTAGAGTGTGATGATCTCATATTGGAAGCTTCATCACTTAGCTCTAGCCGCATCCTCGGAGGATAGAAAGGTGATCGTCGTTCCGATCGTTTCTCCGGCGCCTGGCAAGTAGAGACGCGGTGCTTTCAGCGTTGGATCATTCAAGAGCTTGGAGCGGATTGAATTGCAAGGAGATCGCCTAAAGCTTAGGGAATAGCTCGAGAGAAGATTACCATTTAATCAACAGACTTCGAGGGTATGTTTTCTCGTATCTTCTTTGTTCATTCAATATTCGTATATACGTATCTCGATCGATCCTCGTAGGGATTCGGATCGAATTTATTTTCGTTTTACCGCTTCCGCTGGGCCTTCGTTTTAGGCACCGAATCCCAACAATGTGATATCAGCCGAAGGGGTGAGAGTGGACCCGCAAAAGACGGAAGCCATTCGAGATTGGCTACCACCAAAGAACGTGAAGGAAGTTCGTAGTTTCCTCGGCCTAGCAGGTTACTACAGACGGTTCGTAGAAGGATTTTCTAAAATTGCGCAACCGATCACTAACTTACTACGAAAGGACAAGAAGTATTTGTGGTCAGAAACATGTCAGCAAAGTTTTGATGAGCTCAAGAGTCAATTGATTTCGGCACCTGTTTTGGTCTTACCAAAAGGAACGGAAGGATTTGTGGTGTATAGTGACGCCTCGAGACAGGGTCTGGGATGTGTACTAGTGCAGGAAGGGAAAGTGATTGCCTATGCGTCGAGACAATTGCGACCCTATGAAGTTAACTATCCGACCCATGACTTGGAATTAGCAGCCGTGGTGTTTGCTTTGAAAATCTGGCGTCACTATATTTATGGAGTTACCTGCCAGATATTTACAGACCACAAGAGTCTAAAGTACATTTTTACTCAGAAGGAGTTGAACATGAGACAGAGAAGGTGGATAGAATTAATCAAGGACTATGATATCGAGATCCTTTATCATCCGGGTAAAGCAAATGTGGTTGCCGACGCATTGAGCCGTAAGACAGTGCAGGAGAAGATGCTGAGCCGTTTGACAGCACAGAGAGAGTTGCAGTTGGACCTTATGAGGCCAGAAATTGAAGTTTGGTTACAGCATATTCAGGGACAACTTTTCACCCTTGAGATTTCTTCGTCTCTTGATGATATGATCAAATCGAAGCAAATTACGGACCCATTCTTATCTTGAGTTCGGGATGAGGTAACCCCAGGGAAAGCCCCTGGATTTCTGATCCACGAGGATGGATTGATACGTTTTTGAAATCGAGTTTGTGTACCTGCTGACGAAGAGTTGAGGAACTCTACCATGAGAGAAGCCCATGCTACCCCGTACTCTATTCACCCGGGATCTAGCAAGATGTATAAGGATTTGAAGCAGAATTATTGGTGGGTGAATATGAAACGTGAGGTTTCCGAATTCGTTTTGAGATGTTTAAACTGTCAGCAGGTTAAGATTGAGTACCAGCGACCCGCAGGAATGCTGAAACTGCTCCCGATTCCCGAGTGGAAATGGGAGGACATATCTATGGATTTTATCACTAGATTGCTGATGAGTCGTCGAGGAATGAATACGATTTGGGTGATTGTGGACCATCTGACCAAATCAGCCCACTGCTTGGAGATTAAGGACACGTGGGGTCCCGAGAGATTGGCCCAGCTGTTTATTAAGGAAATCGTGAGATTACATGGTACCCCCAAGAGTATTGTATCAGACCGTGACGGGCAATTCGTGTCGCACTTCTGGAAGGCAGTTCATCGTGCGATGGGCACGCAGTTGAATTTTAGTACGGCTTTTCATCCATAGACCGATGGTCAGTCTGAGAGAACCATCCAGAATCTAGAGGATATGTTGAGAGCATGTGCTCTTGATTTGAAGGACGATTGGGAAGCCCAGCTGCCTTTGGTGGAATTCACTTATAATAATAGTTGGCACGCTTCAATTCAGATGGCACCGTATGAGGCATTGCATGGCCGTCGTTGCAGGTCCCCTTTGTGTTGGGACGAACTGTCAGAATCTCTGGGTACGGAACCCGATATGTTATTAGCACCCCGGGAGAAGATCACTTTGATTAGGAGTCGGTTGTTAACGGCTCAAAGTCGACAGAAGTCTTATGCTGACCACCGTCGACGACCGCTTGAGTTCGAGGTTGGTGACCATGTGTTAATGAAGGTGTCTCCTACCCGAGGTGTTTTTCGTTTCGGGAAGAGGGCCAAGCTGAGCCCGAGGTACATTGGGCCGTTTAAGGTTTTGGAGCGTGTAGGTGATCTGGCTTATCGACTAGCTTTGCCACCGACTTTGAGTAAGATTCACAACGTGTTCCATGTCTCCCAGTTGAGGAAATATGTTGCTGATCCGAGCCATGTACTTCAGTTCGAAGAGATTGAATTAGTAGAGGATCATTCGTACGAGGAGCGTCCTGTGCGGATACTCGAGAGGAGGATCAAGCAGTTGAGGAACAAGATGATTCCCCTACTGAAAGTTCAGTGGTCACAACACGGAGTCGAGGAGGCTACGTGGGAAACCGAGGATAGTATGCGAGCGAGATACCCCGAGTTAGTAACCCATTAGTTTCGAGGACGAAACTCTTTTTAAGGGGGAGAGTATGTAATATCCGACTGTAATTTTTCGTTTTTACCTGTCATTGTATTATTCAGATAATCTGATTATCATGAATCGTTGCATTTAGTATTATGTTGAGGTATTATAGATTTGAATTTCATATCGTTATTATTTCATTTCAAATGTGATGAATCGATGTTAATTAGAGAGTTGCATTTTCGAATTTTTCTGTTGATGTAGCGTACGCTACATAGTATGATTAACGTACGTTAATCCTATGCCTTAGCGTGCATAATGTTTCCTCTGTTGCGTATGCTAAGAGGGTATCTGGCATCAGTTGACTCCAGCACATGAACTCCTTAGCCGTTGGCATGCATGTGAGTAAGGCCTGAGCTGTCATGTCGGCCAAAGTCAACTTTTATTAGCGTGCGTAACCCCTTTTTCATTAGCGTGCGCTAACGACCTGCGAATTCAAGACAGTAGCCACTGTAAGCCACTTACGTACGTAATATTAACCAGTTAGCGCACGTAAGTGTGTTAGCGTATGCTAAAGCTTCCCGTTAGGGTGCGCTAAGTCTGTACAGTCTATTTATAGGACCAGCTTGTTTTTCATTTCTTCACAACTCCAAACCGATTCTCTCTCCATATATCGTCTCTATGCACTCCCAAACCGATATCAACCTCCCCCAACTTGCTTCTAAGCCTTAAATCTTGGAGTGGAGCTCATTTCCTTGGAGACTAGAAGGTGTTCTTGAGCTTGGAGTATATTTTCTCATAGCTTTGAGGTTGTTCTTCATTTCTGAAGGTAGGTGTACTTTCCTATCTGTATTATTTTCATATGTTGATGTTAATAACAAATTATAAGTCACCTAGAGTAGATTAATCAAGTAAAACATAGTTTTAATCCAACCTTTTTAACACTTTTGATGAACATGATAAATGAGGGTTTGAGATGGATGTGTTCTTGATGATATAGTGATTCTAACCACGTTGTAACTATCATGCTCATCTTGTTGGACGAATTTAGCTCAGTAGAATACCCTTGAATCAGTTAACTTCACCGTAGTTGGATTTAACTAATAGAGTTGTTATCATAAAGTGATTAAACACCATTTTAAGTTTTCACTTACCTTGGGAAGAACTTGGCCATGTTAGAAGTAGAAGGATGTCTTCTTACTCAGATTTCTTAAGAATCATATTCTCCTTATGTTTATCTCAGCAAGATTTTGAATGGTTAAGGATATTTGTGAAACCAACAACAACAACTTTTCATTAATCTAATGTGTTGAGAACTTAGATTGTTTTGATCATCATACTAGATAGATGGTGAATTCATCATGATGTTAATGGATCTTCCAGCCTTATAAAGAAAGATTTTGATAACCTTCATAGATATGGTGTAATCTCATAACTAATAACCTTGTTGTAAGCTTAATATTCAATTTAGATGAGAGGAGAATGATCATAAGTGTGCAGATTTTATTCTTTCAACATTTTAATGTTTTGGAAAGTTTAATCATCATAAGATGATCTTAACATCATAATTGGTTATTCAACATACCCTTGATAGAACTCTTGTTTCTGATGAACCATGTGAACATTCGGTAAAAGTATTGTAAACCGATTTTTATAGTTGTAATGATGTTAAAAGAACTCCTAACATAAGGCTTCGATAATTGGAAATAGCAAACTATTCTAAAGGATTGTAGGATGACGTCTTACTAATCCTATATTGATAATTATACGAATATGTTATTGAGTATAATGTATTTCGTTTAAGGTTGATTGTTCGAGTAAACAATATTAGTCGAGGACCGTTCGTTCGTTCCGACAAGAAGAGGACTATTCTCGTCTCCGTATTGAGGCAAGTTATCTTGCTTGGTTATAATGATGATTAGATTCTTGTGATGGTTATATATTTCATATGTATGAATTGTTCATGTAATGTTTGTCGTGATTTGACATTGTCCTTGACGTTATTCCGTTTTCTTCATGGGGTTGCATTCCCAAGTACCTCGCTTTGAATCGTTGATCTCGTTGGTCTTATTTTCACTTCGGTGAGTTTTTCTTGATCCTTAATCGGATATGTGATTTATTGTATTCGTTGTCATGTTGTATCGTGACATATCCGGAATCATATCTGCATTCCGATTGGTCATTGTGTAGGATTTTTAGCCAGTCACATATATAGTCATGCGTGGATATTATTCCGCATTGGACTGTGCACACGAGACGTAGTTTCGTGAGGCTAATTAGGTACATTGTCCCACGTATATTCTGGATTCCATATACGGGGCGGACATGTACACGGACACATTTCCGGATCGGGTGTACTGTGATGTCCATCTTAAGCCATATTGTTAATCATCCATAGTATTGGATGTGCTCGACGGTTTGTGACTGATTGTTTCATATGCCTGAGGGGTATGATTAATAGTCAGAATGATTTCCTTGAGATCTATATATACGTGAATTGTGTAATGTCGGAAGAATTAATTATCATGTATATCTGACCCTGTGTTTTGGGCAAAATAGTTGTATTGTATTTTAGGTCGAGGCAAAGGCAAGGCACGGGAAGAGCATGTTGACGGCGAAGGGTTCGAAGGATACTAGTTCGGGGCCCCCACATCTTTTGTTCTCCGGTTATGTTAAACCGTGTTATGTTGTTTCCTGCTTCATTTAAATTGGTATCTGGTTGTATTGACATTTGAAGTATTTTCCATCTCCATATGGTTTATACTTGTTTTTTTTTGGATCCTGTGTATTATAAGGCCGTTGGCCATATTTTTAATAAACTCCTAATCGGAGTAATGACTATTCATTGTGGTTCGGTATCACAAATAATATTTATTTAATCTGTTTTGGATATCGCCTGGTAGGCCCCAGTGTGGGGTCCACGGCACTGTAATAGCCGCCTTTTGGGGTGTTACAGAAGATGGTATTAGAGAGTTGTTTCCTTTTTATGAGTCATTGTGAAATGAACTAGTATCAAGAAACCTTCGTGTCACGTGTGACCTGTGCAAGCGCCTGACCCTACGAGCCAAATACGGTATGTACTTTATGAGCCATGATTTAATTACTGGCATAATATTGATATCAGTATGGGTCTCCTTGTTGATCATGTTATTTCGAGAAATTGTGACAGGATTTATCTGATTGATAATCCGAGGTAAATGCTGAATTGATTATATGATTGAAATTGTTCGACTTGACGCCGATATAATATTCGGTGCGACATTCGTGGTATCGATAACCGTTTCCTTGAATATATGATTCCTTATTGCTATTAACTTAGCATGAATTTTAGTATCTTGAACTGTACTTATGGTTATCATTATGATTGATTCTTTCAGTATGGAAACAAACCTGAGAGGTCGTGGCCGAGGGGGACGAGGCCGCGGAAGGGGCCGAATCCCGATACCTCGAGCCAACAGACGCGCGAATGCGGATCAGAGTTCCGCAGACAGTGTTTCACTTTCTAGGGAACAATCGCACCACAGTGGGCGCGGGGATGCGCGTGTCGATCCTTACGTCGTGATGTAGGGCATGATGACACAGATGACCCAGATGGGTCAACTAATGGAAGCTATGCAGAGGGCCGCTACTGGCCAGCAACAGGGGCCTCATCCTCATCCTGTGATTGGCGGACCCGTGAGTCGGATTATCAGCGACATCTCTCGCCAGCGACCACCGACCTTTGAAGGCTCCTCTGATCCTGCTAACATTGTGCATTGGATCGAGCATTTTGAGAAACTTTTCCAGATGGTGGACTGCCCGGAAGAGAACCGCGTCTCGGTAGCCACGTATTATCTTAGCAAAGGCGCTCACACCTGGTGGCTTTCAGTAAGGCCAGGTGATGGTGTTTACACTTGGGAGGAATTTAAAAACCTCATGCTAGACCGTTACTATCCAGGGCCACTCCGTGAGGCCAAACTGTTGCAACTACTGAACCCCGACCCGTCTGAAGACGATGATGTATTGTCTGTTGCTGAGAAGTTCCAGGCACTCCTTCCTTTCGCCACGACAATTATCCGAACAGAGGCCGATAAGATCAAATACTTTCTCAAGAGGCTTAAACCCTGAATGAGAATGCAGCTGTTGAATCACCACTGTACTACCTTACCAGAGTTCATCGAGAAAGCTCTGGAGTACGAACTCACCGCGAAGGAGATTTCCAAGAAACAACCACTGTCCAACAACAAAAGATCCAGGAACCAAACTGCATCGAGAGTAATCGGGGACATTCAGAAGCCCTACCATTGCCAAACCCTTCTGATCAACCACCCATGGCGTCAAAGCCCGCCAGATCGCACTCTCGAACGGTTCCCTCATCCGTGGTGTGTCATAACTGTGGGGGCCAGGGGCATATCAACTTCAAATGCCCAAAGCCTGCCATCACATGCCATACTTGTGGTAAGAATGGTCACCGTGCTCGTTTTTGCAGGAGTGGGCCCGGACATGAACCAGTAGCGTCTCATACTCCAGTTCAGTCCTCTATCCAGAACCGGATGCCTCCATCCGCTTCCTATCAGACCACCGGGACGAATAGGGGAATGGGCCGTGGGAATCAAAGTGGTACACCTGGTGCCGGAACTGCAAAACCCAGGATTTACGAGATGAAGAAAGCTGACGATCCCTAGGCCAGCATGATTTCAGGTATACTCGAGATCCACTCCCAGCCTGTGTGTGTTCTTTTTGATACCGGTGCTTCACACTCCTTTATATCTTCTTCTTGTTTAAGTCGTTTGCCTCTAGACCATGTTATCAATTGTGAGCCCTACGTGATTGGTCTACCTGATGGTAGAAGAATTATTGGAAATCGTGAAGTCCAGGACTGTCCGATTCGTTTGAACGATCGTGAGTGGTTGTCAAATCTGATTGTAGTCGATTTACCTAAGGATGATATAATCTTGGGTATCGATTGGATGGATTGTCATGATGCAATACTCAGTGTCCGCAAGCGGATGGTAACCGTCACTTATGATGATGGTTTCGAGTGTATCTTTCGAGGGGATAATCCCAGTCGTTCTGGGAGAGTCATCAATGCTATGAAAGCAGTGAAACTGCTTAATCAAGGGTGTATTGGTTATTGGTGCTACATGGCCAAAACAGCAGATCGACCAGTTGAATTGGCCGACATTCCGGTAGTCCGAGACTACCCAGATGTATTTCAAGACGAGTTGCCAGGCTTACCTCCTCATCGTGACGTAGAGTTTATTATTGAGTTAGAACCAGGGACATCCCCGCTTTCAAAAGCACCGTATTGTATGGCCCCGACTGAGATGCAGGAATTGAAGAACCAGCTTGAGGAGTTGACTGACAAGGGCTATATTCGACCTAGTGCGTCCCCTTGGGGAGCACCAGTGTTATTTGTACGGAAGAAAGATGGATCTCTGCGCTTATGTATTGATTACCGTGAGCTGAACCGGGTAACCATCAAGAACAAGTATCCTTTGCCTCGTATTGATGATTTATTGGACCAACTTCAGGGAGCTGCCATGTTTTCTAAGATCGACTTGAGATTTGGTTATCATCAGTCAAGGATTCAAGAGTCTGACATTTCGAAGACAGCATTCCGTACTCGCTATGGGCATTATGAGTTTGTGGTGATGCCATTTGGACTGACTAATGCACCGACGGTATTCATGGAGTTGATGAATCGAGTTTTTATTAACTATCTGGATCGCTTTGTAGTCGTTTTTATTGACGACATTCTTATTTACTCTCGTGACCACGAAGAGCACGAGTGTCACCTCCACCAAGTTCTCGATACATTGAGGCGGGAACAACTTTATGGGAAATTTTCTAAGTGTGAATTCTGGATGCCTGAGTTTGTCTTTCTCGGGCATGTGATATCAGCCGAAGGGGTGAGAGTGAACCCACAAAAGACGGAAGCCATTCTAGATTGGCTACCACCAAAGAACGTGAAGGAAGTTCGTAGGTTCCTCGGCCTAGCAGGTTACTACCGACGATTCATAGAAGGATTTTCTAAAATTGCGCAACCGATGGCTAACTTACTGCGAAAGGACAAGAAGTATTTGTGGTCAGAAACATGTCAGCAAAGTTTTGATGAGCTCAAGAGTCGATTGATTTCGGCACCTGTTTTGGTCTTACCAAAAGGAACGGAAGGATTTGTGGTGTATAGTGACGCGTCGAGACAGGGTCTGGGATGTGTACTAATGCAGGAAGGGAAAGTGATTGCCTATGCGTCGAGACAATTGCGACCCTATGAAGTTAACTATCCGACCCATGACTTGGAATTAGCAGCCGTGGTGTTTGCTTTGAAAATCTGGCGTCACTATCTTTATGGAGTTACCTGCCAGATCTTTACAGACCACAAGAGCCTAAAGTACATTTTTACTCAGAAGGAGTTGAACATGAGACAGAGAAGGTGGCTATAATTAATCAAGGACTATGATATCGAGATCCTTTATCATCCGGATAAAGCAAATGTGGTTGCCGATGCATTGAGCCGTAAGACAGTGCAGGAGCAGATGCTGAGCCATTTGACAGCACAAAGAGAGTTGCAGTTGGACCTTGTGAGGCCAGAAATTGAAGTTTGGTTACAGCATATTCAGGGACAACTTTGCACCCTTGAGATTTCTTCATCTCTTGATGATATGATCAAATCGAAGCAAATTACGGACCCATTCTTATCTCAAGTTCGGGATGAGGTAACCCAAGGGAAAGCCCCTGGATTTGTGATCCACGAGGATGGATTGATACGTTTTAGAAATCGAGTTTGTGTACCCGCTGACGAAGAGTTGAGGAACTCTATCATGAGAGAAGCCCATGCTACCCCGTACTCTATTCACCCGGGATCTAGCAAGATGTATAAGGATTTGAAGCAGAATTATTGGTGGGGGAATATGAAACGTGAGGTTGCCGAATTCGTTTCGAGATGTTTAACCTATCAGCAGGTTAAGATTGAGCACCAGCGACCCGCAGGAATGCTGAAACCGCTCCCGATTCCCGAGTGGAAATGGGAGGACATATCTATGTATTTTATCACTAGCTTGCCGACGAGTCATCGAGGAATGAATACGATTTGGGTGATTGTGGACCGTCTGACCAAATCAGCCCACTTCTTGGAGATTAAGGACACGTGGGGTCCCGAGAGATTGGCCCAGCTGTTTATTAAGGAAATCGTGAGATTACATGGTACCCCCAAGAGTATTGTATCAGACCGTGACGGGCGATTCGTGTCGCACTTCTGGAAGGCAGTTCATCGTGCGATGGGCACGCAGTTGAATTTCAGTACGGCTTTCATCCACAGACCGATGGTCAGTCTGAGAGAACCATCCAGACTCTAGAGGATATGTTGAGAGCATGTGCTCTTGATTGGAAGGACGATTGGGAAGCCCAGCTGCCTTTGGTGGAATTCACTTATAATAATAGTTGGCACGCTTCAATTCAGATGGCACCATATGAGGCATTGTATGGCCGTCGTTGTAGGTCCCCTTTGTGTTGGGACGAATTGTCAGAATCTCTGGGTACGGAATCCGATATGTTATTAGCAGCCCGGGAGAAGATCACTTTGATTAGGAGTCGGTTGTTAACGGCTCAAAGTCGACAGAAATCTTATGCTGACCACCGTCGACGACCGCTTGAGTTCGAGGTTGGTGACCATGTGTTAATGAAGGTGTCTCCTACCCGAGGTGTTTTTCGTTTCGGGAAGAGGGGCAAGATGAGCCCGAGGTACATTGGGCCGTTTGAGGTTTTGGAGCGTGTAGCTGATCTGGCCTATCGACTAGATTTGCCACCGACTTTGAGTAAGATTCACAACGTGTTCCATGTCTCCCAGCTGAGGAAATATGTTGCTGATCCGAGCCATGTACTTCAGTTCGAAGAGATTGAATTAGCAGATGATCATTCGTACGAGGAGCGTCCTGTGCGGATACTCGAGAGGAGGATCAAGCAGTTGAGGAACAAGACGATTCCCCTACTGAAAGTTCAGTGGTCACGACACGGAGTCGAGGAGGATACGTGGGAAACCGGGGATAGTATGCGAGCGAGATACCCCGAGTTACTAACCCCTTAGTTTCGAGGACGAAACTCTTTTTAAGGGGGAGAGTATGTAATATCCGACTGTAATTTTTCGTTTTTACCTGTCATTGTATTATTCGGATAATCTGATTATCATTAATCGTTTCATTTAGTATTATGTTGAGGTATTATAGATTTGAATTTCATATCGTTGTTATTTCATTTCATATGTGATGATTCGATGTTAATTAGAGAGTTGCATTTTCGAATTTTTCTGTTGATGTAGCATACGCTACATAGTATGATTAACGTACGCTAATCATATGCCTTAGCGTGCGTAATGTTTCCTCTATTGCGTACGCTAAGAGGGAATCTGGCATCAGTTGACTCCAGCACGTGAACTCCTTAGCCGTTGGCATGCATGTGAGTAAGGCCTGAGCTGTCATGTCAGCCAAAGTCAACTCGTGCGTAACCCCTTTTTCATTAGCGTGCGCTAACGACCTGCGAATTCAAGACAGTAGCCACTGTAAGCCGCTTACGTACGTAATATTAACCAGTTAGCGCACGTAAGTGTGTTAGCGTACGCTAAAGCTTCCCGTTAGCGTGCGCTAAGTCTGTATAGTCTATTTATAGGACCAGCCTGTTTTTCCTTTCTTCATAACTCCAAACCGATTATCTCTCCATATATCGTCCCTCTGCACTCCCAAACCGATATCAACCTCCCCCAACTTGCTTCTAAGCCTTAAATCTTGGAGTGGAGCTCATTTCCTTGGAGACTAGAAGGTGTTCTTGAGCTTGGAGTATATTTTCTCATAGCTTTGAGGTTGTTCTTCATTTCTGGAGGTAGGTGTACTTTCCTATCTGTATTATTTTCATATGTTGACGTTAATAACGAATTATACTTCACCTAGAGTAGATTAATCAAGTAAAACATAGTTTTAATCCAACCTTTTTAACACTTTTGATGAACATGATAAATGAGGGTTTGAGATGGATGTGTTCTTGATGATATAGTGATTCTAACCACGTTGTAACTATCATGCTCATCTTGTTGGACGAATTTATCTCAGTAGAATACCCTTGAATCAGTTAACTTCACCATAGTTGGATTTAACTAATAGAGTTGTTATCATAAAGTGATTAAACACCATTTTAATTTTTCACTTACCTTGGGAAGAACTTGGCCATGTTAGAAGTAGAAGTATGTCTTCTTACTCAGATTTCTTAAGAATCATATTCTCCTTATGTTTAGCTCAGCAAGATTTTGAATGGTTAAGGATATTTGTGAAACCAACAACAACAACTTTTCATTAATCTAATGTGTTGAGAACTTAGATTGTTTTGATCATCATACTAGATAGATGGTGAATTCATCATGATGTTAATGGATCTTCCAGCCTTATAAAGAAAGATTTTGATAACCTTCATGGATATGGTGTAATCTCATAACTAATAACCTTGTTGTAAGCTTAATATTCAATTTAGATGAGAGGAGAATGATCATAAGTGTGCAGATTTTGTTCATTCAACATTTTAATCTTTTGGAAAGTTTAATCATCATAAGATGATCTTAACATCATAATTGGTTATTCAACATACCCTTGATAGAACTCTTGTTTATGATGAACCATGTGAACATTTGGTAAAAGTATTGTAAACCGATTTTTATGGTTGTAATGATGTTAAATGAACTCCTGACATAAGGCTTCGATAATTGGAAATAGCAAACTATTCTAAAGGATTGTAGGATGACGTCTTACTAATCCTATATTGATAATTATACGAATATGTTATTGAGTATAATGTATTTCGTTTAAGGTTGATTGTTCGAGTAAACAATATTAGTCGAGGACCGTTCGTTCGTTCCGACAAGAAGAGGACTATTCTCGTCTCCGTATTGAGGCAAGTTATCTTGCTTGGTTATAATGATGATTAGATTCTTGTGATGGTTATATATTTCATATGTATGAATTGTTCATGTAATGTTTGTCGTGATTTGACATTGTCCTTGACGTTATTCCGTTTTCTTCATGGGGTTGCATTCCCAAGTACGTCGCTTTGAATCGTTGATCTCGTTGGTCTTATTTTCACTTCGGTGAGTTTTTCTTGATCCTTAATCGAATATGTGATTTATTGAATTCGTTTTCATGTTGTATCCTGACATATCCAGAATCATATCTGCGTTCCGATTGGTCATTGTGTAGGATTTTTAGCCAGGCACATATATAGTCATGCGTGGATATTATTCCGCATTGGACTGTGCACACGAGACGTAGTTTCATGAGGCTAATTAGGTACATTGTCCCACGTATATTCTGGATTCCGTATATGGGGCGGACATGTACACGGACACATTTCCGGATCGGGCGTACTGTGATGTCCATCTTGAGCCATATTGTTAATCATCCATAGTATTGGATGTGCTCGACAGTTTGTGACTGATTGTTTCATGCCCGAGGGGTATGATTAATAGTCAGAACGATTTCCTTGAGATCTATATATACGTGAATTGTGTAATGTCGGAAGAATTAATTATCATGTATATCTGACCCTGTGTTTTGGGCGAAATACTTGTATTGTATTTTAGGTCAAGGCAAAGGCAAGGCACGGGAAGAGCATGTTGACGGCGAAGGGTTCGAAGGATACTAGTTCAGGGGCCCCACATCTTTTGTTGTCTGGTTATGTTAAACCGTGTTATGTTGTTTCCTGCTTCATTTAAATTGCTATCTGGTTGTATTGACATTTGAAGTATTTTCCATCTCCATATGGTTTATACTTGTTTTTTTTTTGATCCTGTGTATTATAAGGCCGTTGGCCATATTCTTAATAAACTCCTAATCGGAGTAATGACTATTCATTGTGGTTCGGTATCACAAATAATATTTATTTAATCTGTTTTGGATATCGCCTGGTGGGTCCCAGTGTAGGGTCCACGGCACTGTAATAGCCGCCTTTTGGGGTGTTACAAAAAGACCAACCATAAATATACTCTAGCAGTGGAATACAAGAACCAATCAAGAAACTCATGCACAAAACATGTCCTAGCCAGTATCCTCCGGGAAGCTCATCTCTTCACGACCGCTAAAAGCTCAATACTCCAAGAACCTAAAAAAAAAATCCCACGACGGGGTCAATCATAATATCCAACAATGATAACCGTCACATCACATTAATAATTACATACCAACGAGAATACAACATAAGACATACGACCAATGTAATCTTACCGCCATAACTTTGCTTACTCAAGTAATTCTCATCAGAATAACCATTATCACATTTCACATCCCGTACTCGATTAGCCAATAAACTCGAATATAATATCTAATTGCACCTCAAACAATACTCAAGATTCTCAAACTATCATCACCAACTCACGATATGAAAAAGTACCAGTTCTGACCAATACGATCCGTCGGATAGTATCATCAAATCCCAAGACGATAACCGATTGTCCATCAAAGACAAAGACCAAAAGAAATACGGAACATTGATTAGTGCATAATTAATCTAAAATTCATATACAAAATATTCCTTTTTCCGGGCATAATTGTACTGATTTGTGATTAAAAATACATATTTTACAGATATGTCCAAACATGAGGTTAAAATGGTTATTTTACAGATTACTGACATGAAGCATCAAAAAGGACGGAAAACAAGATCAAATCCAACGACGGGAATTTTTCAAGGCAAAACGACCATACAACATGGCGCAAAAAGGACCGTGTTATGTAGGCCGTTTCACATACGGCGCAACAAGGGCCGTGTCTTGGGCCGTTTCACACACGACCGGCATATAGGGCCATGTCCTCGCGCGTATTCCGGAAGAGACCGAGTCACCACAAAACGGCGCACAACATGGGGCAAACTGGGCCGTTTTTCATCGCCGTTTTTCAGCAGATACCATGCAAAAATAGTCCACTTTTGACCATCTTGTGAACTCAACCACAAAATATTTTTATGGTCAAAAATCAGAAAAATCAAAGACATGGGTGAAGTGTGAACAAAGAATTAATCAAGATATTACAATAGATATTTTGAATTAAATAATCAATTGTATTCTTAAAAATCACCTATAAAAGGACATCTTCATCCATTGCAAAATCATCCTCATCTTCTTGCTAAGAAATACTCCTTTCTTTTAGCAATATATTTTCCTTAGAACTCTAAATTTTAGTTTGTATTTCATTTTTGGTTTGAAGTTTTTCTTTCATTTGGTTTGTAATTGAAAAGTGCTTGATCAATAAGTACTTAGTATTTTACTTAGTGTTTTACTTTCAATTTTTGTAAGCTTGTAACATTTGAACAAGTTTGAAGTTATAATTTGAAGTATATTTCTTGCACTTTTTATACATCATATTCAAGTAAGTTTTATCTATTGTCATTAAGTTCTAGTAATTAAAAGTTTCTATATATATTATATATATCAATTATTTCGATTATAATTTTAGTATGTATAAACCAATGAGTAGCTAATCTTTCTTCCTAGGGGAAGGGGGATTTCTATTAGGTTAGATAATGAGTATTTGATTGATTTAAACTATTTTTAGGACTAATTGGTTTAAATAGAGATTGATCATATCCTATTTTTACTAATGAAACCTTCTTGATTGATTGTTGAGTGAATTGGAAACATATCTTTTCAATCTATCAAATGTTAATCTTGTTATCAACATCTTAAGATTGCGAAAGTGGTTAAGACACCTTTGAATACGAAAGTTATGAGGTGAAAAGTTGATTACTCGATGAACGATCGTTTATCCTAAAAATAGTCAAGTTAGAGAAATGAAAGGACTAATTGGTTTAAATAGAGGTTGATCATATCCTATTTCTACTAGTGAAACCTCTTTGATTGATTGTTAAGTGTATTGGAAACACATCTTTTCAATCTATCAAGTGTTAATCTTGTTATCAACATCTTAAAAAAGCGAAAGTGATTAGGACATCTTTGAATACGAAAGTTATGAGGTGAAAAGTTGATTACTCGATAAATATTCGTTTTTCTTTTATATCAATATAAATCAATTCCTATACTTAATTAAATACCTAATTTAATGAACCCATAATCCCCTAGATTTTATAAATTCCCAACTCATTTTAATTCTATTCATTTTCACTAGTTAAAAATAATTTACTATAAATAGTCTAGTTAAAAATAGTCTTAATATAAATAGTCTAGTATAAATAGTCTTAATATAAATAGTCTAGTATAAATAGTCTTAATATAAATAGTCTAGTATAAATAGTTTTAATATAAATAGTCTAGTATAAATAGTCTTAATATAAATAGTCTAGTTATAAATAGTCTTAATAAAAATAGTCTAGTAAAAATAGTCTTATATAAAATAGTCTTAGTAAAAATAGTTTGGTTTAAAATATAGTGTCTTTAATTTAGTTAATATTTAAAAACCCAAAAATATATTTTAGAATATTTTAGTATTTATTTCTTGCAATCTATACAAAATATTATACGAAGCCCTGCTGAGCAATCCTCGAGAGAAAAGACCTTGGTAGAACTTACCACAAACTACTTCTACCTCGTATATATTTGCGAGCGACTCAAAAATTCCTATTTTTAGGATAAGTTTTTGACCGATCAAACATACCTCGAGATATGAAGTGACACGATAATCATATTAGTCTAATCTGAGATCAGATCAATGCAATACGGGCAAGGTCCTAACACAAGACCTACTAATGCATACTCATATGACAACGTCAATATGATCACAACAATAACAATGATGTATACTCAATGGAAATCCGACGATCCAGCGCCCTCAGCATAGATCCCCTTGATGATCCTATCAGATCATCATAAGGTGGATAACCAACAATACACATATGAACAACAACACATGATAAAATCAATGATGCGAATTCACAAGATTCCATCAACACAATACTGGTAATCCAACGATCCAGCGCCCTCAGCATAGATCCCCATGATGATCCCGTCGGACCAACGCATGGTGGAAAACCTGTCCAGCGATCCAGCGCCCTCAGCATAGATCCCCATGATGATCCCGTCGAACCAACGCATGGTGGACATCCGATCCAGCGCCCTCAGCATAGATCCTCATGATCCCTTCAGATCATTTACAACATAACAATGCAATTATGCATATACATATGCAACTCAATATGTTCATCAACATGAACAACACAACAAGAACGACAGTATGACGAAACAACTAGGATGACCTCATGTTCAATAACATGAATGACAAAATGCATGATCAAAAATCATTAACACTAAACCGAATCAATTTAGGATACTTGCCACGAGTCCTTCAGGAGCAACCTCGATATCAAATCGTCACCGGCGACTATTCTCAATGCTCGACAACCCAAACGTACCATGGACTGCAGATACTCATATCCTCGTCTTTATCATAATGTATCCTTGATACCAAAAATTCTAATAACCGAAATGAATCATAAACCTTATGTTTTAACTCCCAGAATCGGAAAGACAATACATAATACAAATCTCCAGAATTTGCAGTAATAATCATTGCTATATGCATTATAAACGGAATGAAACTGAAACCATTCATTAAACATTATAACTGAGCAAGTAATAACTTGCCTCGATACCGATACCACGAAGCTGCTACCGAACACATTGCCTTTGCCTACGAACTCCTCAGCCCCAATCAAAAGCAACACAACGGACATAATCGAACACGACCGCAACATCCGGTTATAATAATCTCAACCCATCGAAGTAATCAAATAACACATATCCGGTAACAATAAACAACCGACACAACTTACCAAGCGAACTCAACAGTTCAACAAAACCTCGAATAAACGCAGTCAGAGCAAACCAAATCAAACCATCATGAATTCATAATCACAACACAAAAATACTGCACTGTCTGCCTACTTAGCGCACGTTAAACGCATAACGCAGCGTGCGCTAAGTTGCTCCCGTTAACGTGCGCTAGCCAGTAAGCTTAGCGTGCGCTAATGCTGTACAGTGGCATGCATTCCAAGCATCTACTAACATCTTGCGACTACGGATCCGAATGAAGGGAGACATAAATCTCCATATCTCATGAAGATAAATGACCCCATAATTATCACAATGATCATATCAATGTCCATATATCAATAACAATATCAACAATCAAACCGACTCGATAACAAGGATCATATCATACTCAATCTGGAATTCAACCTAGTATCATGATTCATCTCATCTAAATCGACCAATATAATTACCAAGTTTCCAAAATCCATCTTAGATCGGGTTAAATGAATCAACATCCTTATAGTATGAAGAGTCTTAACTAACATCCGAAACTCTTATCAAAATTCCATTGAATCTCATATAACATCATCATCTGATTATCCAACATGCTCCTCACATGTAATCATCCAAGAAAAACGAACCATCATCAGAGGGATACAAAAATTACCTGGATTGGATGAACCACGAATAAGAACGTTTTACTCCACTCCAAGAATCATGAATAACATGAAGAACAAGGCTTGAATCCATGCTCTCCATCTTAATCTTGTTAAATATCATCATCTCATCATGCTTGGGAACCTCAAGAACCTCCCAAAGCTCTCTCTATCGACTGAAGGAGAAAGAATGGACTAAATGCATCTCAAAACCCGTCTGTCCCCTTATATAGAATACATTACTAGCGTGCGCTAACATCTCATGTTTAGCGTGCGCAACAACCTTAGCATGCGCTAACTGACTTTGTTAGCGTGCGCTATCAGGGTCCAGAGGCCACTGTCTGGCTTCGTACATGTGCTTGAGTACGTAATGCCCATGCATTAGCGTACGTAACTTACACTGTCTAGCGTACGCATGTCCTTTGCCCTTAGCGTGCGTTATCCGAAGTTGACTTACTACAGTATTCACCTACCACTCGTGCCCCCACATGCCGAAAGCATCCACGATTTCTGGGATTCCTCTGACCGATCTGGAATTAGCGTGCGCTAACCATAGGGTTTAGCGTGCGCTAGCCCTACATGACAAACACCCGCTGACCTTATCTGGACACTCGTTACAAGTGGCCGGGTCCACTCGCCGAAAGCCAAGATTCCCTCCGATCTGTTCTGAACTAGCGTGCGCTATCTTTTACCATTAGCGTGCGCTAAACCTGCACGATAGCGTGCACTAGGAATGCATATTAGCGTGCGCTAATAATGCTACACTTAGCCGTTTCCCGCAATTTCTGTCTAACGTCTCGACATACCAAAAACGAACATACGACACACTGAACACAAATACTGGATCTAATAATATTCTCATACGATAGACCCTTTATCAAAAGTGCGATAACCTGGTACACGATATTCTCAATTGTAATTGTCTACCAAATATGACAATTATACCAATACTGACATCTCAGTCCTTTATTATTTTATCCATATTGTACAGATTTCATGCTGTACAACATAACTCGGATAAAATAATATTAAACAACAGTAGTAAAAATTCCGGATGTTACATTCTACACCACTTAAAATAAGTTTCGGCCTCGAAACTTGCAAGCCGTCATAAAAACAAACAAACATACTGTTCAACCCAAAATATCCCAAAACCATCACGACAATGATCAATCATCATCACTATAGAATAACCACAACAGCATACTTACCAATGCGCAAAGTCGACGATATCCTGAGATACTAGCTAGTGACCTCACTATAAAGTCTCAATACACTTTACAATCACAATTCCTTGAGTCTCAACACAATATATCATCTATGAAACAATCTGCCCGAATCAAATTCTGTCTGCCTGATTACATAATCAGGTCTCAATTCTGATAGGACGAATAATATACAATAAATCTGCGAAACAACTGCCCAAAACAACGATACGAATCCCGAAACATTGACACAAAATCCGAACGCTCAGATTATCACCAACAATGATCAACAATCAACCGAATTTATCATCGACATGATAAATTCCAAAATGACCAACCAGATGTCAAAACACAGTCAAGAATATCATCAACATGACAAACTCCAATATGACCAACAAAGGAGCAACAATAATCGGGAATACCTTCACATGGTAAATTCCAACACGATAAACACAGAACCACAGAGACAGATATACGGAAGAGCAAAATTCTCGAAATGCTAAACAAATCACATACAGTGGATCTCAATAAACATACTCGACTTGTGAACATACTCTTAGGCATATGAACAAACAATCACAAACCGACGAACATGACCAATCGTATATGGAGTGGGAACAACCACTCAATATCCAGAACAACCAGCATGGGGTCACCATCCCCAATCTAGATTTACAAAGAAATCATTCAAAAATCACTATGGTAAAATTGCACTACTACCATACCAATGGAATTACATAGCACATATGCCCCGATTTCGCAAAATCTAAAGTTCCAAAATTACATCCTGTGCATGAATCTACAACACGCACCATATTTCTCTTATCCGATAAATCAATCGATCATCCTTGCATAACCAAACGACCATACCAAAGTTCGGATCCCTATTCATCGTTTCACATTGATATATTATCCAGTTCATGAGTCACACTCACAACTTCACCATGATATGTAATATACACTAAATGCGTATGGTTATCAATCACATTTTCAAAACCAGTTTGAAATCATATAGTCTTGTCAAAAGGCAAATTTTAGAAAATTCTTTCAAGAGTTTGAAAACTCAAAACATAAATTTTCGTAAGACCACGAAATCAATTTTAAAAATTAAATCGGCTCGCTGGTGCCAAGTTCTCGATAAAAATTCTTTTCGAAAACATAAAATGGAACTATGCAAATAATTGACCACATCCGTACTCCTGTATACTAGTTCGACTTGTCACCAAATCCATTGACATTCCATCGGAAAACTACACGATAGAGTTCCAAAATCTCAATATATAAACTCCGACTAAAAACTCTTTTTTCCACATATGACTCACAACGTCAACATTATCTCATCTTGGGTCACCTCAACCATGCTATGACAAAACATGGAATAATCAACAAATCAAACACATAGAAAGACTTCCCGAGAAGTTTCATTTGAACAAGTAAACTAAAACCGCGAAAGGCAGAAACGAAATAGATAAAGATTGATAAAGTGTTTTACAAATCTCGGGAGTTTTAGAAAACATGAAAAAGCCTTTTTGAAACATTAGGGTCTCAGCCCATATTTCGTTCAGCATTACAAGAAGTTTAAAAAGTAGAAAATCCTTCTGGACCTCAAGTCCTTAGTTATAAAACTATTTCAAAATCGATTGGGTCTCGACCCAAAAATCATTTTCCATAAAACATCCGTGAAATATTCATTTTGAAAAGTATCATTTTCAAATGTTCAAAAGCAGTTCATATATCTCAAAATGAATTAACATGCTACATGTTCTTCTCAACCATGCACAATATTTCTCCCAAATGCACAATTCCGTTCCAAAATCTAACCAACATACTGATTTTCAAAATCATAGTTTCTCAAGATCATCAATCCTGTCCCACTCTGACATCTCATACTGTAACGCATGATATCTGCTGAATCTCAAAACGTATCAACTTAGAACGGCAATAAATCTCAATGAAATTCAAAATTCTAAATACTTACAGATCGTGAAGCCGACGATTCCCCGTGTTACTCGCACATATCTCGACTCAAGAAAATACTCGACACAGGTATTTTCAAAACACACGTTTTGCAAACTCAGTTCAACTCAAGAACACAATACATCTCATTCCAGAGAATCTCGTTAACACCATTTAGAAAGGTTCACAACAATCCCAGTACCATACTGATCAATCACATAACCCATAAGCCCGAGTGAACAACAAAAACTCACGGCTCTAGAATTTGTCAATCGACAACTCGAATGACGCGACAAAAACACGACTCAATTCGACCCAAATGCTTAGGTTTTCTCAACCTAAGCTCCGATACCATATTCTGTAACACCCCGATATAACCTAAAATATTACAGCGCCGTGGGCCCCGAGATGGAACCCACAAGGCTAAAAGAAATTTTCACAAACATTAACAAATGCCCAAGAGGCCAACGACGGTACTAACTTTAAAAAATGCACAAAGACTTATAAAATCCATTTATCAAAAACCGTCGTAAAAACTCATTTGAAATCGCAAAGCCAAACGGCCAACACTCAAAAGTTTAGAAAACGATTTCCAAAGTAATCTCAGTTACCAGATACCAAAAGAGCATTTCAAAATACTCATGAAGTGGAAAAAGACCAACCATAAATATACTCTAGCAGCGGAATACAAGAACCAATCAAGAAACTCATGCACAAAACATGTCCTAGCCAGTATCCTCCGGGAAGCTCATCTCTTCACGACCGCTACAAGCTCGATACTCCAAGAACCTAAAAAGAAATCCCACGATGGGGTCAACCATAATATCCAACAATGATAACCGTCACATCACATTAATAATTACATACCAACAAGAATACAACATAAGACATACGACCAATGTAATCTTACCGCCATAACTTTGCTTACTCAAGTAATTCTCATCAGAATAACCATTATCACATTTCACATCCCGTACTTGATTAACTAATAAACTCGAATATAATATCTGTATTGCACCTCAAACAATACTCAAGATTCTCAAACTATCATCACCAACTCACGATATGGAAAAGTACCAGTTCTGAAAAATACGATCTGTCGGATAATATCATCAAATCCCAAGACGATAACCGATTGTCCATCAAAGACAAAGACAAAAGGAAATACGGAGCATACCTCGAGATATGAAGTGCCACGACAATCATATTAGTCTAATCCGAGATCAGATCAATGCAATACGGGCATGGTCCTAACACAAGACCTACAAATGCATACCCATATGACAACGTCAATATGATCACAAGAATAACAATGATGTATACTCAATGGAAATCCGACGATTCAACGCCCTCAGCATAGATCCCCTTGATGATCCTAGCATATCATCATAAGGTGGATAACCAACAATACATATATAAACAACAACACATGATAAAATCAATTATGCGAATTCACAAGATTCCATCAACACAATACTGGTAATCCAACGATCCAGCGCCCTCAGCATAGATCCCCATGATGATCCCGTCGGACCAACACATGGTCGAAAACCTGTCCAGCGATCCAGCGCCCTCAGCATAGATCCCCATGATGATCCCGTCGAACCAACGCATGGTGGACATCCGATCCAGCGCCCTCAGCATAGATCCTCATGATCCCTTCGGATCATTTACAACATAACAATGCAATTATGCATACACATATGCAACTCAATATGTTCATCAACATGAACAACACAACAAGAACGACACTATGACGAAACAACTAGGATGACCTCTTGTTCAATAACATGAATGACAAAATGCATGATCAAAAATCATTAACACTAAACCGAATGAATTTAGGATACTTGCCCCGAGTCCTTCAGGAGCAACCTCGATATCAATCGTCACCGGCGACTATCCTCAATGCTCGGCAACCCAAACGTACCATGGACTGCAGATACTCATATCCTCGTCTTTATCATAATGTATCCTCGATACCCAAAATTCCAATAACCGAAATGAATCATAAACCTTATGTTTTAACTCCCAGAATCGGAAAGACAACACATAATACAAATCTCCAGAATTTACAGTAATAATCATTGCTATATGCATTATAAACGAAATGAAACTGAAACCATTTATTAAACATTATAACTGAGCAAGTAATAACTTGCCTCGATATCGATACCATGAAGCTGCTACCGAACACATTGCCTTTGTCTACGAGCTCCTCAGCCCCGATCAAAAGCAACACAACGGACATACTCGAACACGACCGCAACATCCGGTTATAATCGCCGATCAATAATCTCAACCTATCAAAGTAATCAAATAACACATATCCGATAACAATCAACAACCGACAAAACTTACCAATCGAACTCAACGGTTCAACAAAACCTCGAATAAATGCAGTCAGAACAAACCAAATCAAACCATCACGAATTCATAATCACAACACAAAAATACTGCACTATCTGCCTACTTAGCGCACGTTAAACGCATAACGTAGCGTGCGCTAAGTTGCTCCCGTTAGCGTGCGCTAGCCAGTAAGCTTAGCGTGCGCTAGCCAGTAAGCTTAGCGTGCGCTAATGCTGTACAGTGGCATGCATTCCAAGCATCGACTAACATCTTGCGACTACGAATCCGAATGAAGGGAGACATAAATCTCCATATCTCATGAAGATAAACTACCCCATAATTATCACAATGATCATATCAATGTCCATATATCAATAACAACATCAACAATCAAACCAACTCGATAACAAGGATCATATCATACTCAATCTGGAATTCAACATAGTATCATGATTCATCTCATATAAATCGACCAATATAATTACCAAGATTCGAGAATCCATCTTAGATTGGATTAAATGAATCAACATCCTTATAGTATGAAGAGTCTTAACTAACATCCGAAACTCTTATCAAAATTCCATTGAATCTCATATAACATCATCATCTGATTATCCAACATGCTCCTCACATGTAATCATCCAAGAAAAACGAACCATCATCAAAGGGATACAAAAATTACCTGGATTGGATGAACCACGAATAAGAACATCTGACTCCATTCCAAGAATCATGAATAACTTGAAGAACAAGGCTTGAATCCATGCTCTCCATCTTAATCTTGTTAAAGATCATCATCTCATCGTGTTTGGGAACCTCAAGAACCTCCCAATGCTCTCTCTATCGACTGAAGGAGAAAGAATGGACTAAATGCATCTCAAAACCCGTCCGTCCCCTTATATAGAATACATTACTAGCGTGCGCTAACATCTCATGTTTAGCGTGCACAACAGCCTTAGCGTGCGCTAACTGACTTTGTTAGCGTGCGCTATCAGGGTCCAGAGGCCACTGTCTGGCTTCGTACATGTGCTTGCGTACGTAATGCCCATGTATTAGCGTACGTAACTTACACTGTCTAGCGTACGCAAGTCCTTTGCCCTTAGCGTGCGCTATCCGAAGTTGACTTACTACAGTATTCACCTACCACTCGTGCCCCCACATGCCGAAAGCATCCGCGATTTTCGAGATTCCTCTCACCGATCTGGAATTAGCGTGCGCTAACCATACGGTTTAGTGTGCTCTAGCCCTACATGACAAACACCCGCTGACCTTATCTGGACACGCGTTACAAGTGGCCGGGTCCACTCGCCGAAAGCCAAGATTCCCTCCGATCTGTTCTGAACTAGCGTGCGCTATCTTTTACCATTAGCGTGCGCTAAACCTGCTCGATAGCGTGCGCTAATAATGCTACACTTAGCCGTTTTCCGCAATTTCTGTCCAATGTCTCGACATGCCAAAAACGAACATACGACACACTGAACACAAATACTGGATCCAATAATATTCTCATATGATAGACCCAATATCAAAAGTGCGATAACCTGGTACACGATATTCTCAATTGTAATTGTCTACCAAATACGACAATTATACCAATACTGACATCTCAGTCCTTCATTATTTTATTGTACAGATTCCATGTTGTACAACATAACTCGGGATAAAATAATATTAAACAACAGTAGTAGAAATTCCGGATATTACACAAATGCACTGCTTTATTTGTTTTTTTATATTTTTAGGTATGTAATATGGATCTTAAATTATAGGTCATGAAAAGTCGATTAGTTTGACATTTTTTTTTACTTTAAATGGATAATAAATGAATAAGTTATTATATTTTAAATGGAGATAATTTATTTATGAAAGGTCAAAATTTCCCTTCTCCTTAATTAATGCCATTTACATGCCATTTAAAAGTGGTGATGTGGCAAAATTTGGACTCTCCTTATTGACTAATCTAATGGATAATAGTGGTTCTTAGTTTTCACACCAGGATCAAGTTCACTCCTGATTCATATTACACACACACACACACACATATATATATATATATATATATGTAACACCCCCAGAATACGACCGGGAATGTCACACGCCGTAGACCCTTATCACAAGGATCTACCAAGCTAAGCTCCAAAAGACTACTCAATGATTGACCGACCGGGGTCAAAATTAAATGCAAAGCAGACCGACAAGGTCATTAACTAATTCAGAAAATAACGACATTCACATTACAATGACAATAATAAACTTGAACACTAAAAAGAATGACAACTCAATTTAATAAATAAAAACTACACCCATGCAAGGGTGAATACTCGAACGACGGAGAAAATACCGACCAGAATGAGACAAAAGAAAAGACTCTGACTCTGGTGTGATTAGTATCATTGTCCTCCATCTCCTTCCAAGCCAATCATGTGACTGCTCCCGAGCCGCCAAAACCTGAGCGCATAACAGGCACCCACCCCCCGAAAACTCGGGGGTTAGCAAACTGGAATTTTGCTAGTGCAAGTACATAATATACAAGATATACGAATAATAACAACACAAATCTCAACAGTCGTGAAGCCTTAACACAAACCCCACATTCCCATAGTCCACACAGAATAGCATAACATACCCAAAGTGAAAGATAATCACATAGTCATATTCTCTGTATGGAACATAACACCAATGAAACTTTAAACGAGCCCAAGGAGTCAGAAAAATCCCTTTTTATAAAAAAGGAAAAGTATTTTGATAAGAAAGTTTGAAAACATTATTATTGACTCAGGCCATCATGGGGTTTTGGAAAATCAAATGGGAATACTTTTACAAAATACTTCAAAAACTCTCGGATCCTCGACCCAACATGTGTAAAACAATTTGCAAGAAAACCATTACAACGTTATTCGGGTCCTCGACCCAATGCACAGAATAATCATCACAAGATAATCAAAGGCACACCTCTCATTCGACAATTCTGCTCAAGACCCTTGATTAATTAACCCTGAGATTTCACAAACATCCTTGGTTAATTAACCCCGATACCAACGTCTTAAAAACAATTTGAAACAAGCTTTCAAAAACACGAATCACAGTCTATATCGAGACCAAGATTTTAAAAGAGTTGAAAGAACTTTGAAATACGAGGATTGTTCTAACGGGGGTCTTAGCTATCACTCGAATATCCGTTACCAATAAGCCTCGCCAGCGCCTCCTTGCACACTGTGCACCGGCGTTCACTCCACTATGTTGGCCGCCCCTTGAACATGTCACCGCGCCGCGATCACTCCCGACAGAGCGCCTTGCACGCGCATTAGGTAACACCGGTGTTCACCAAACATATGGAGCCGCACATTGCAACAGACACACCGTGCCGAGTACACACCCCGCCCTCGGAGGTTCCGGATACGACGTCTCTCACAACAAGTATTCACATTATTACAAACATCAAGTACACAATCAATCAATTCAATAATTATCAAATCAATACACCAATTCACACAATTTATCCGACAGTCCATAACCACACAATAGACAATAACACGTACATTATCAATCAAGATCCAACTCAATAAGCCTTCGGCACAACCAACCAACGCTACACATATATCCTTGTATTGCGACTCAACCGAATATATATATATATATATATAGATATATGTATATATACATATAACCTTACTATATTATATGAATAACTATAGTTCATCCATCAATCCAAGTTGAGTACGCCAACTAGTGTTAGCATTCACCACTCGTCGTTCACCGACATAGGCATATATATCAATATACGTATATACATACATATATTTAACATATAAATATATATAAATCTATATATATATACACACATATATATATATACACACATATATATATATATATACATATCCGTATAAATACATACACTTCGACAACGATGATTTCACGCAGTTACAATTCGTATATCAAGGTACTTGCCTTGGTAATCTCTCGCGGATACTCCGAAAGTACGGTCGGTTGGCAAAATCCGGAACTCCAACGAAAACAACGATCGGAAGGGCTCAACACCAGATTTTTGTAGGGAAATCGTCCCTAGTATCCTATCATCGAATAAACAATCAATCATACGAGGAAAAACATCACAAAACGACCAATTTCCTCTCTGCGGCATTTCCCCGGACACTTTGAAGGCGTCAAACGGAAGTTCATATAATTGACGAATCGGAAATGGTAAAACCGTGGAAAGATGATGAAAATGATAGAATACAACTTAATCTACAATTATCCATCAGTAATTTAAGTTCATAAGGCTCAAACGGACGAAATCTACCAAGATCCCCAAATTTCCCAAAGTTTGGATTTTAGGAAAAACTAACCTTGATTCGGTCGATTGAAGGATGTTATGGATTGATCGATCAATGATATGGACTCAGGATCTTCGTGGTTTTGTTGTTCAACAACATGCCTTATCGCTCTCATAACCTCTGGCCGCGGAAGGAAGAGAATGAAATGAAAAAATGTGTTGAAACAGGTCGCTTGGCCAAATATATATCGGCAACCGACTAGCGGCGCTAGATTGTCCGGTAGCGTGGCGCTATCGGCCGGCCACAGTCTGAATCTTGGCCGGTCCGAGAAGCGTGGCAAGTCATCGGCAGCGGCGGCGCAATCGCCCGTCCAGGACCTATCGACTAATCTGTCCGGCCAGAAGGGCGCTGGCCGAGCCGATAGCGTGGCGTTAGCTCACGAGTTAGCGCGGCACTGTCCTCAGAAGGCGTGCTACTGGCCGGGTCCGGCCGAAGTCCGCACTTACCGCTAGATCGCCGGGCCGATTAGCGTGCGTTACCTCGGCGGTGGCGCGCGCTACTCTGCGGTTTAGCGCGGCAGCACTGTCCGGCCATACAGTACGCTAGGCCGGTCTCGCCAGAATCGTCTGAAGTTGCTCAAAGATCCGTGCTTGCCTTCTCCCGCAACCGTCCGGCGCCTCGCCGTGGCTCGACGACTCGATTCCTAAAAACGCACGGAACGAACACAACGAAACGCTCGCGACAACAACACCGATCCGAAATGAAATTAACATACAACAAATCACCACCTATGGCCATAAACACAAAATCGATTGTCGAGAAAAATAATACCGACGCTCTAAACCGAGAAATTTCCGGTCTAAGAAAAAGAAAATTCGAATAAATCAAAATAAAAATCTCGGATATTACATTCTACCCCTTAAAATAAGTTTCGTCCGAAACTTAAAATAGAGAGCGGAACAATCAAGGAAATAACTACTTGCTCATTTCAAATCATCACGAGCAAAGCGCGAGTGCAAGGTTCCAGAAATATGATGAACTGACCTAGCAAGTACAAGGCAGTTTAAAATGGTCGAAAGGTGCGCAGATGAATTACCAACAACGAAAGTCGTCCCATACCGAAAATACTAAGAAGAGTACGGGTAATACATTCCCCCATACTAAGAGGACATTATGATCCCGAAACTTAGAACAACAAGAGTTGGAAACGTAAAGCAATGAAACGAAATACGATCGAAGTCACGATTGTTTGAAACAAAGAACGATTAAGACATAGTACAAAATCTTCATTCTCCCATGCTAGGATCTTGTAAGGAAACATAGGATTTCGGGACACTTCCCGGTCCCTAGTTCTGCTCTCTCTTAGGCGGCATTCTTTGCCAATTCGGAAACTGTCTCACAATGTTTCTCCCGATGACCTTCACACCCACACCGGTAACAAGTCAAGAGTGGAAAGGGACAATTTGCACGATCATGTCCCCGACGATTGCGGTTGAAGCACCTTCTCTTCTTACCGAGAATCACCGATGTTGGCTTGGGATCCCAAGCGCTCACTCCCGACCGCAAAGACGACGCGTCCGAACGACGCGGGGTTTGGGAGCCTTAGACTCTTCATCGCCCAAAATTTTCCTGGATGTCCTCGGTCTCTTCGTTTCGCTCGTGGGCTCGACCATTAAGGACATTTCATAGGATATCGTTTGATCTTGATACTCCTTCACTGTAGCAAGAATAGTTGTCGTACGAACCACCTTGTCGCTTCCACTTCCGTCATCACACTTACGTCCGCCAAGGCCCGACATACTAATACAGATAGTACCGTTCGGCGTTATCAATAATCGGTTGCACAAGATACCACAATTATCAACATAAGGTTTAATTAACATCTATAGAATAACGTAAAGCGTTAAGTTTTATGAAGTCAATTTCGAGTCCTCCGACGATGACGATCATTATATGTATGCACTTAATGAAAATAAATTTTTGGAAAAGAGGGCTAGTCACGTTGCGCCCAAGACTCATAAATACATTCTTTTATTTCTAAGAGGAAGTTTATATAACGACTCTAAAAATTATTTTCGAGTAATGTAAAAAAAATTCAAAATTGAATTGTAACTAATTTGAAATATTTCAAAAGTGTTAGATTCCCAAATACCACAATTTTGAAAATCTTTCCTCTTCTACCAAAATGTTTATTCGAAAGGATTTTCCACCGAGATACGTGACCATTTAACAGGACAACATTAAATCATGGTTTTTCACAATGTTAGAAAATTTCAAAGCACCACTTTAAAATATTCGTGATACTACTGCGTCGTGGGCCGTCTAGGAACCCACCAGGCTAAAAATCATTTTTAAAAAAAATGTTCAAATTGCCAAAAAGGCCGATGTTGGTAATATTCTCGAATACTCACTAAGTCATTTATAAAATATCAAATACCGTCATAAGAATACTATCAAAACGTGAAAGACCAAAATATCAAAAATCGGTTTGCAAGATACCAAAAGCCATCTTAAAATACTCATGCGGCGGATAAAATTAACATTCATAAGTTTATTCTAATAAGTGTAGAAACTGATAAATATGCTCGACTTCCGAAACATATTACATAACCATTTTTGCTCGGACCGCATACGCATGTTATATCCTAAAACAGTAATATCACCAACAAGTTCCAATCCTTAGTTCACATTAAACACGTTAGCACAATATAATCAAATACTTATATAAGGGGACTTACGATCGGGAGGCTTACCATCACAGATTGCCGGAAGATGACGTCGGAACCACGATACTTATCACAACTCTGATGCGCGCGACTTACACAAGACATGGACTTGACCCAACGGCCTAGGTTTTTCGCAAACCTAAGCTCTGATACCATAAATGTAACACCCCCAGAATACGACCGGGAATGTCACACGCCGTAGACCCTTATCACAAGGATCTACCAGGCTAAGCTCCAAAAGACTACTCAATGATTGACCGACCGGGGTCAAAATTAAATGCAAAGCAGACCGACAAGGTCATTAACTAATTCAGAAAATAACGACATTCACATTACAATGACAATAATAAACTTGAACACTAAAAATAATGACAACTCAATTTAATAAATAAAAACTACACCCATGCAAGGGTGAATACTCGAACGACAGAGAAAATACCACTTAATGAGACAAAAGAAAAGACTCGACTCGTGTGATTAGTATCATTGTCCTCCATCTCCTTCCAAGCCAATCATGTGACTGCTCCCGAGCCGCCAAAACACGAGCGCATAACAGGCACCCCCCGAAAACTCGGGGGTTAGCAAACTGGAATTTTGCTAGTGCAAGTACATAATATACAAGATATACGAATAATAACAACACAAATCTCAACAGTCGTGAAGCCTTAACACAAACCCCACATTCCCATAGTCCACACAGAATAGCATCACATACCCAAAGTGAAAGATAATCACATAGTCATATTCTCTGTATGGAACATAACACCAATGAAACTTTAAACGAGCCCAAGGAGTCAGAAAAATCCCTTTTTATAAAAAAGGAAAAGTATTTTGATAAGAAAGTTTGAAAACATTATTATTGACTCAGGCCATCATGGGGTTTTGGAAAATCAAATGGGAATACTTTTACAAAATACTTCAAAAACTCTCGGATCCTCGACCCAACATGTGTAAAACAATTTGCAAGAAAACCATTACAACGTTATTCGGGTCCTCGACCCAATGCACAGAATAATCATCACAGTACAATCAAAGGCACAGCCTCTCATTCGACAATTCTGCTCAAGACCCTTGATTAATTAACCCTGAGATTTCACAAACATCCTTGGTTAATTAACCCCGATACCAACGTCTTAAAAACAATTTGAAACAAGCTTTCAAAACACGAATCACAGTCTATATCGAGACCAAGATTTTAAAAGAGTTGAAAGAACTTTGAAATACGAGGATTGTTGAGAACGGGTCTTAGCTATCACTCGAATATCCGTTACCAATAAGCTCGCCAGCGCCTCCTTGCACACTGCACCGGCGTTCACTCCACTATGTTGGCCGCCCCTTGAACATGTCACCGCGCCGCGATCACTCCCGACAGAGCGCCTTGCACGCGCATTAGGTAACACCGGTGTTCACCAAACATATGGAGCCGCACATTGCAACAGACACACCGTGCCGGAGTACACACCCCGCCCTCAGAGGTTCCCGGATACGACGTCTCTCACAACAAGTATTCACATTATTACAAACATCAAGTACACAATCAATCAATTCAATAATTATCAAATCAATACACCAATTCACACAATTTATCCGACAGTCCATAACCACACAATAGACAATAACACGTACATTATCAATCAAGATCCAACTCAATAAGCCTTCGGCACAACCAACCAACGCTACACATATATCCTTGTATTGCGACTCAACCGAATATATATATATATATATATAGATATATGTATATATACATATAACCTTACTATATTATATGAATAACTATAGTTCATCCATCAATCCAAGTTGAGTACGCCAACTAGTGTTAGCATTCACCACTCGTCGTTCACCGACATAGGCATATATATCAATATACGTATATACATACATATATTTAACATATAAATATATATAAATCTATATATATATACACACATATATATATATATACACACACATATATATATATATATATACATATCCGTATAAATACATACACTTCGACAACGATGATTTCACGCAGTTACAATTCGTATATCAAGGTACTTGCCTTGGTAATCTCTCGCGGATACTCCGAAAGTACGGTCGGTTGGCAAAATCCGGAACTCCAACGAAAACAACGATCGGAAGGGCTCAACACCAGATTTTTGTAGGGAAATCGTCCCTAGTATCCTATCATCGAATAAACAATCAATCATACGAGGAAAAACATCACAAAACGACCAATTTCCTCTCTGCGGCATTTCCCCGGACACTTTGAAGGCGTCAAACGGAAGTTCATATAATTGACGAATCGGAAATGGTAAAACCGTGGAAAGATGATGAAAATGATAGAATACAACTTAATCTACAATTATCCATCTAATTTAAGTTCATAAGGCTCAAACGGACGAAATCTACCAAGATCCCCAAATTTCCCAAAGTTTGGATTTTAGGAAAAACTAACCTTGATTCTCGATTGAAGGATGTTATGGATTGATCGATCAATGATATGGACTCGGGATCTTCGTGGTTTTGTTGTTCAACAACATGCCTTATCGCTCTCATAACCTCTCGCCGCGAAGGAAGAGAATGAAATGAAAAATGTGTTGAAACAGGTCGCTTGGCCAAATATATATCAAATCGACTAGCATGCGCTAGATTGTCCGTAAGCGGCGCTATCGGCCGCCACGGGTCGAGAATCTTGGCCGGTCCGATAGCGTGGCGCAAGTCATCGGCAGCAGCGGCGCAATCGCCCGCCCAGACCTCATCGACTAATCGTCCCGGCCAGTAGCGTGGCGCCGGCCGAGCCGGTAGCGTGCGTTAGCTGCCGAGTTAGCGCGCGCATGTCCGGCTATAGCGTGCTACTCGCTGGTCGGCCGAAGTCTGCACTTACCGCCCGGCCGATTAGCGTGCGTTACCTCCGGCGGTGGCGTGCGCTACTCTGCGGTTTAGCGGCACTGTCCGGCCAGAAGCGACGCTAGGCGGTCCTCGCCAGAATCGTCTAAGAAGGCTCAAAGATCCGTGCGGTTCTCCCGCAACCGTCCGGCCGGCCATTGCCGTGGCTCGACGACTCGATTCCTAAAAACGCACGGAACGAACACGACGAAACGCTCGCGGACAACAACACCGATCCGAAATGAAATTAACATACAACAAATCACCACCTATGGCCATAAACACAAAATCGATTGTCGAGAAAAATAATACCGACGCTCGGAAACCGAGAAATTTCCGGTCTAAGAAAAAGAAAAATTCGAATAAATCAAAATAAAAATCTCGGATATTACAATATATATATATATATATATGTTTGAAGTTGCATTTGGATTGAAGGACATGGTTTAGGGAATTTCTTTTTTTTTTTTTCTTGGGGGAAGATATTCATAAATGCTTTCATCTAAGATGGATTTTGAGCGTTCCAACATAACTCAAAAAATAGCCTCAAAGATTTTAAATTAAGTGCCTAATATGCATAATTGAAATACATTTTTCTATTTTAGTAAACAAACAAGCAAGAGTTCTAATCAATCAAATATGCATAACTTAAAGAAATTTTATAATATTGACATAGAAATTAATTAAATAGTTATTGTATAAAAAAAAGAATAAAATACATATTGTTATAAACTTGAGAAAAAAATGAGAAATTACGAGGGAGAGTAGAGAAATTAGTGAAACTATGCCTTCATTATGGTGTCATATGATTATAAGTATAAATCTAGAGTTTCAAGGGGCACATTAGTCATTCACTAAATACATGTTTATTTACGACACTCACCTTGAATGACCATTCACATAAATATATGTTGAAATAACTTTAAGAAAAGTCCTATGAGATAAAAACATTCAAACTGTTTGTAGTGCAGCTTTGCTACATCATATTGTTGTTAGGAAAAATCATGAGCAATATGTAATCATGAATTTGTTCCTCCACATATCAATTATTCTTGTATTAGTATTCATATTCCAACTCATTAAAACCATGTGGGCTCTTCGTCGCTAGTGAAACTCGATGATTTTTTGGAATGCTGTGAAACTTCCGTATTTTTTCACATAACACCCCCAATCCGCTCAGGGATATTACACGCCGTAGAACCTTTCCTCAAGGATCTACCAGGCTAGTAACAACATGAAACATCTCGACAATGCCTTTAAGGCTAAAATGACTCAGTAGACCGATTTGGCCTTTCAATAAAAACATACAACTCGATTACAACTCATGCCCACGCAGGGGTCAAAACACAACCACACCCGTACAACGGGAAAAATATAGCAGCGGAAAATAAAGTACAACTGAACCAATACACTATGTACGGTTCCTCATGTGATTAGTATCGATCATCTATGTGTAATTTAAGTATAAAGATGAAGTATGTGTAAATTGATTGATTGTTTTCCCATTTTTTTTCAAGACATATACTCGACTCTCGACTTTGTCAGATTTTTCAGCAAAAAATTTGGACATCATCCTTCGTGCCGACCCTGTGTTATGCTCCAAAACCTGAATGCAAAAACAGACATCCACCACCCGAATACTCGGGGGTTAGAAAAACTCCACTGTTTTGCTAGTGCAAGTACAAGTGCAAAAATACGAGTCATACAATTCACATTCCACGAATAACAATAACCAGGAATCCTCAAAGATCCAAACGAAATGAAAAGTGCTTCCCGAGGCAAGAATTTGAGAAAACGTTCCAAAACCGAAAGATCACAAATCAATGGAAATAATTTATAAAACAGTTTAGAATGCCATCGAGAGTTTTAATAGAAAACAATTTAGGATTATCAAATCCCACTTTTTTCAAAACTCAAAAGACGAAATGGGTCACCGCCGCAAAGGTTTACTTTTCCGTAAACTGACTTTTACCAAACCGTTGGGATTTTATCCCCAAATCCGTAAAATGACCTTTACAAAACCATTGGGATTTTAGCCCCAAATCTCATCAACTCACAGTACACGAGAACGACAACAAGGTTCGTCTTCCAACATCAAAATCCACAATCAAAGGATTTAACACAAACAACAAAATACTCTAGTGCCATCCTAGCCAAGTAAGCCAAACGAACAACTTACCTCTTACACACTTAGTCGATGCATGCAATCATGAAAACCGTTCAAAAGCACTCATTTCCGGAAATGCGAATATCAAATTACATTTGCAAAATACACCACAATTAACCGCGGACCCACAGCTTCGTGGATCCCTACCGAGTCCCCGTCGGATCTAACCCATAGTGGTTAAAAGCAAACTCGCGGTCCCACAGCTTCCTGGAGCCCTACCGAGACCCCGTCGGATCTAACCCGTAGTGAGCATACACACACACACGTTACTCATGCAATACTAATATGCTAAGAATGTAAGTTCATCAAGAATACTTACTAGAGATGGCCACTTATCCGACAACATTATCAAACTCTTCAAAACACAATAACAAGATTAAACACGGAATACACGATTCCATAACTTTTAAACAACAAGGATATCATCAAAGCCTTCAACGTTCAAAACAATCAAATCATAATCAATTCCCAAAACACAACGTTCACAAAACACACACGCGTTTTGGAAGAGAGCCTTTAACGAGGCCAAACTGAAATCTTTTGGAAATTCATTTTAAAATAACGAAACAAACACACCAAGACGACCGCCGATCAATCATATCGACAAAACGAGAAGCGTATGAACAAGGTACTTGCCTCGAATAAGAACAACGCGGAGAATCGACCGAAGTAGGTTGACACGAACCGACTACGAACCCGCCGACTCCATCGATCGCCAACTCGTGTTCATAAACTACGAAGGACAATAACAATAATGAAATGAATTCCATAGCACGACTTAAATCCGTTGAATTCAAAGAACGAATGACGAAAGTTCAAGTGTTTCCCCCAAAACGGCCAAGAACACGATTCATCCCGACAAAACACGAAAACGGAATTCCAAGTCGAAATATGGATTCACAATCCATAGAATGTGTTTAACAACATCATTTAACCACAATCGATCCATCAAAAACGGATGAAAAACGAGATCGAGAACAAATCCCCTAAAAAGTCGATTCGAATGAAATCAAGAAATATACTTCGATTCGACGAAGAACAATGGATTAAATGATGTTAAACACAATAATACTACCAAGATTAATCATACCCATCATGAATTAATCAACAATAGATTTAATCGGACAAAAACGCAAAAACCCCCAAATTCAAGAATTTAGGGTTCTAAGAAGGATTACCTTGATTCGCTGGATCAAAGGACGATATAGGATGATTGATTGATGTTATGAACACAATAACTTCGTGGATTTGTTGTTAAACAACATGGATTCGTCACCTCCGAAGCTCCAGCCGCGGATCAAAAAGAAAGGAAATGAAAAACGAGTGAAAATGAGGCTGCTCTGCCACATTTATACTGGGCCGGACTAGCGTGCGCTAGTCTGCCGAGCTAGCGGCGCTATCGCCAGTGCCGCAATCCGTAACCCCACCGCTCTACCGACTGCCAGTAGCGTGCGCAGCCTTACGGCCGTAGCGCGCGCTACGAAGGTCGAAGCGCATGCAGCGCCCGATGGCGTGCGCTACCCGCCGAGCCTACCCGATTCCGTAACTTCAGGACTCCACCGTCTGCACCCGATAAGCGTCGTTGGGCCGGCCGATAGCGGCGCTACACTGCCGGTTAGCGCGCAGCCTTACGGGCGTAGCGCGGCGCTACACCGATTCTGCCGTGCTTGCCCCGGCCAAAGGCTCAAGACTCCGACCGTGTCGGCCGCACCTGTCCGGCCAGTGCTCAGGCGTCATGATCCGACGACTCGATTTCCGAAAACGCATGGAACGAACACGACGAAAAGCTCTCGGACAACATCAACGACCCGAAATGAAAACATAATGCAATAATTAATCATACGCGACCAAGAAACGGGTCGAGACAACAATTATAGATACGGATACCCGTAACTTTAAGGAAATTACAAAATGGCCCAAAACGCCCGAAAATCACGATACGTGATCGAATAACCAAACCGAAGTTCACAACACGTATAACAAAGTTAAACGGACTTACGGGAAACTCGTAACAGCAGTTTCGAACAAGATTCGCAAGAATCGAACTCAAGTGCAGAAAAGTCGCCAAAAAGCACGGAACTCAACAAAACGACACCGAAACGAACTCGGATGACAAAAAGTGCAGAATTAATCATTCTCAGAATGACGAAACGGTCATGAGCGAGTCATCAAAACGGACTTCCGCCGAAAAAAAAAGAAATTACCGGAAATCGAAATCACGGGTATTACAAATAGTGCCCTAGGACATTCGATGTGCCTAGATTTGTAATTGTCATATTTAAATAAAGTTATTTGATATCATCTATTTCTTGTTGATTATTATAATGTGTACATATTTTAATATTATAATAATCAAATAATAGTTATTCATAAATAATAAGATTATTCATATCTCATTGGTCCAATAATGTAGAGTGGAGACTCAACTGATTAATATGCTAGTATAAGTTTGATCGATAACCATCGGATGATTATCTACGGATCAAACTTATAGGTATTGGTTGGAGAACACAATACTGGACAGACCCGCATTGAGATCACTGCATGGAAATGTCATAAGTGAATCTCAATATAACAGTATGTCAATAAATCATTGAACCTGAGATTATCATAGAGTCCAACATGATAACTGGTATGCCTTGACATAATCCAACGTCATCTGAAACATGATGATCATAAAGGTTAGCGATCGGGATTGATGGGAATCATGTAGAGGGCAATGAATAATCGAGGGAAATAAGTAAAACTGAAGGAAATGCATGGCCATGCTCAAATGAAGAGTCATTTGATTCAATCAGTCTACTTAAGATCGAGAAAGCATTTGAACATAATAAGTATGACAGTTTTCCTGACCTAGTTCATATATGATATCGCGCGACAAATGGGTTTAACACGTTAAATAGTTTAATGGACTATAAACTTATACTATTTGGGTAGCCATAATGTCTTGCTAGACACCGCTTGTGATTTATCATTTAATAAGGTATTAGATAATTGCCAACATAATATAAGCCTTTTGGGTTACACATACGACAATTAAAGACAAGTAAGAATAGTTAATATATATAATATTGGATATTATATTTATTAAGAAATTGAATAATGAGTAATATAATATATGATATTATATATTATATTATTATATTATATCAACTGGGAATGATAAATATAATATTGGATATTATATATATTAGAAAATTAAATAATAAGTAATTTATATAATATAAGATATTATATATATTCTATTATTTAATAAATTGAGGTATAAGTAAGCCAATACTTGAGTTTTAACTCTAGGGTTTACTTAGTATAAATAAAGGGTCTTGTACAAGGAGTTGTCATAAAAAGGAAGAGAAAAATCGACCCCTTCCCCCTTCAATAGATCGGTCGAGTTTCTTATCCAAGAAGTCCTGGTTCGGCCATCCTTCTAGCAAGGAATTACCTGTTGTACTATTTATCACCATTATTCGTAAGGATCTAGCAACCCGGCCTGTGTAAATTGTTCGTGTGTGGATCACCGAAAAAAGAAGACGATTTTCATCACACGTGCGAATTTCATTCTTCAAATTAAGGTAACTCAATGAACTCCTTTTAAATCAAGTAAATTACTGCATGAAGATCCTCACCTGGGTTTTTCAATAATGATTCCGCTTCATTTTTGCTCTAATTTCTTGTATTAGATACACGTAAAACCCAACAGTGGTATAAGAGCCAACTTGCAAGTAATTTAATTATTTATATAGAACGTACTTATATGCATTAAATATATAAAATTATGTTATTGATCATATTTATAAAATAAATATTTTATAAATAATTTTCTAATTTAATTTGATTAAATCAGATCATTAAAAATCAATTTTCTGGACTGTTTATCGCAAAATATGCTGTCCAAAACTGTTCTGGAACAGCATAGCGAAATGGGTCAGTAGATATGGTCGGGTTGTGAACCGCGGACCAGGACCCGCGGGTAGTGATAGTTCACCAAAAATAGAATCCCGCTTAAGATGAAATTCGATCTGGTGACGTTCACACACGAACGCATCGTCCCGTCATCTCGGATGCAACTCTTTTTGTGGAACTTGTTCACTGTTATTTTATTTAAAACACCATACTCTTTTGTAAATTCAAAATTATTGTTTCAAAAACATATTACTTTCGGCCGACAGGATTCGAACTCATGCAGCCGCGTGCGACTGGAGATTGCTCGGCCAACTGGGCTAATGTATCATATTGTTAATTCTTGCACGGATGTTTATCTTATGCACTGTCAAAGTGATTTATATTGTGTATTTAATTAATTATGTGATAATTACTTTTAGTATATGTTTAGTGTATGACATGACCATAAATTAACCAATGAAATTGAATGTTTTAATTTAATTTTGGGTTGGTTTTAATGGCCTGCGTGTCGTTTAATTATAATTGGTTTTTACGGCCTACGAGTCGTCTACTAGTTTATTATTTTATTTACGGTCTGCATGTCGTTTGTCCTCTTGTAATTTACTTTACTAATGTACTATTGTTTTTTTATTAATGTAATGAAGACAATAAGGAGATGAAGGACGGACTCGAGGAGCCAATTGATCGGATATGACGTTCCAAGGAGTTGGAAGATCAGTAAAGACCAATTATACCCTTTAGATTAACCTTTGTGATTTTCATGCAGGCTCACGAAAATCATGTTAGGATTATGGTCATGCTATACACGATCTTATGCTTTATTATGTCATGTGATGCTATGTATGTCTAAATTTATTCATGTATGTGATGCGATGTATGTTTCGATGTATGTTAGCCAACATAGACATGAAACATAAGATAAAACTCCTCATTAAAATTTTAATACCGTTCAATTAAAACACCTATCAATACTTCAATCATCTTGAGCAGGCCATGCCAAAGCGGGGTGCTATCTTAGTAAGGTGGGATAGGTAATGGTGATACCTATATATTTTAATGAACTAATAATTCAAAATAGTTTTGAACCTTAAGGGATAAGATGAGATTATAACATGCGAATCTTGTTTATTGGAAAAGATGACGAAGAATCCTTTCACCGTTCATGGATAAAGGTCTAGTGAACTATTAGGCCTAGTATATATTGATGTATGCGGATCTCTTAGCACTCATACCAGAGGCGGGTACCAATACCTCGTCACTTTTACCGATAATTTTAGTCGGTATGAATACTTGAGCCAAGAATCCGATTATCATCTTAGGAGTTGTGGAATTGTTTCACAACTTACTCCTCCGAGAACACCTCAACATAACGGCATGTCCGAGAGGAGGAATCGAACTTTTCTAGATATGGTTTGATCCATAATGAGTCGAACGGAGCTTCCATTATCATTCTGGGGCCACACTTTAGAAACAACATCATTCACCCTTAACCGTGTTCCATCTAAAGCATTTGAAAAGACACCATTTGAGAAATGGACTGGTAGGAGACCAAACTTGTCTTTTATAAAGATTTGGGGTTGTGAAGCATTTGTAAGATGCCAAATATTTGGGAAATTGGCGGCTAGATCTGAAATATGTTTATTTGTGGGATATCCTACGGAAACTAAAGGATACTACTTTTATAAATCCACAGAGAACAAAGTGTTTGTTGCTCGAAATACTGTCTTCTTACAAAGAGAATCTATTTACAAAAGAGACAGTGGAATAAAAGTAATTCTCGAGGAAACTCGAGAATCACAAGAAGACATTGCTTTGCCGATGGAAACTGAACATGCTCAACAATTAGTTGAGGAGTCAGTTCAAAGTACACAAGTTCCTCACAGATCTGATTGGGTGTGACATGAACTTGAGAGATATGGGTATCTCGTAACAGAGGATGATGGCACATCGCTCAAATATAATGAGCCTAGTACCAATACAGAAGCTGGTTCAGGACCAGAGTCTAAGGAATGTCTAGAGGCCATAAAGTCAGAAATGTAGTCTAGTACAACAATCAAATTTGGAACTTGATAGATCCACCCGAGGGTGTTAAAACAATTGGGTGCAAATGGGCCTTCAAAAAGAAGAAAGATATGGTCGACAGTCTGCAAGCCTATAAAGCTAGACTAGTTGTAAAATGTTATAGACAGACTCATGGTGTTGACTATGATGATACCTTTTCGTCAGTAGTCATGCGTAAACCAATTAGAATTTTATTTGCTATTGGCGCATAGTATGATTATGAGATATGGCAAATGGATGTCAAAACAGTGTTTCTTAATAGAAACTTACTCGAAGATGTGTACATGACACAACTTGAGGGTTTTGTTCATCAAAAAAAGCCTAAAAAGGTTTGAAAGCTTCAAAGATCCATTTATGGGTTGAAGCAAGATTCTCGAAGCTGGAATATTCATTTTGATGAAACTTCCCAAAAAGTTTGGGTTTATTTAAAATGAAGATGAACCATGTGTACAATAAGGTTAGTGAGAGCATAGTAATTTTCCTAGTCTTATATGTAGATGGCACATTACTTATTGGAAATGACATACCTACCTTGCAGACAGTTAAGACTTGGTTGGGAAGATGTTTCTTCATGTAAAACTTGGAAAAGCTGCTTACATTCTTGGGATAAAAATCTATAGAAATAGATAAAAGAGAATGATTGTTCTGAGTCGGAGCACCTACATTAACAAAATATTGAAGAGGTTCAACATGCAGGACTCCAAGAGATGACTCCTGCCGATGTCACACGACATTCACCTGAGTACGTCTCAGAGTCCTTCGACTCCTGATGAGCGAGCCCGCATGAGCAAGATTCAATATGCTTCGTTAATTGGATCGACCATGTATACCATGATTTATACTCGACCAGATGTATCATTTGCCCTAAGCATGATAAGTCAATACCAACCAAATCCAGGTGAAAGTCACTGGATAACACTGAAAACTATCCTAAAATACTTAAGAAGAATTAAGGATGTGTTCCTAATTTATGGAGGTGTGGGAAACGAGCTGGGTTTGAATGGTTACACCGATGCAAGTTTCGAAATCAATAGAGACAATTTTAAATCGCAAACTGGTTATGAGTTTGTATTGAATGAAGGTGCTGTGAGTTGGAAGAGTTCCAAGTAAAGCACAATTGCTGATTCTATAACAGAAGATGAGTACCTGGCAGCATTGGATGCATCTAAGGAAGTCGTATGGATCAAAAGTTCGTTACTGAACTCGGAGTAGTGTCAATCATCCAGGGTCCCATAAGCCTTTATTGTGATAATAATGGTGTTATTGCACAAGTTAAAGAGCCTAGATCCCATCATAATTCCAAACATATACTCAGGAAATATCACCTAGTCAAAGAGATCGTCAGACGAGGAGATATTACAGTATGCAAAGTAGCAACAAAAGAGAATGTTGCTGATTTGCTTACCAAGCCTCTCTCATAAGGAAATCATGAAGAACATGCTAGATCGATAGGGCTAAAAGTCATGAATGAATGGTCCTAGTGCAAGTGCGAGATTGTTGGGAATAGTGCCCTAGGAAATTCGATGTGCCTAGATTTGTAATTGTCATATTCACATAAAGTTATTTGATATCATCTATTACTCTTTGATTATTATAATGCGTGCATGTTTTAATATTATAACAATCGAATAATTGTTATTCACGAATAATAAGATATTCATATGTCCCTGGTCCAATCTCGTAGAGTGGAGACTCAGTTGATTAATATCCTAGTATAAGTTTGATTGATAATCAGATGATTATGCATATGGTACGAATCAAACTTATGGGTATTGGTTGGAGAATATATTATTGGACAGACCTGCATTGAGATCAATGCATGGAAATGTTATAAGTAAATCTCAATATAACAGTATGTTAATAAATCCTTGAACCTTAGATTATCATAGAGTCCACATGATAATTGCTATGCCTTGACGTAATCATGCATCATCTGAAACATGGTGATGATAAAGTTAGCGATTGGGATTTGTGGGAGTCATGTATAGGGCAATGAATAATAAAGATGGGGATTTGTTCATCTCCTTAGGGAGAGAGATATGTGCTGGGCCCCTCGATAAATAGGACTGAAGGAAATGCCTGACCATACTCAAATGAAGAGTCACTTGATTCAATCAGTCAATTAAGAACAGAAAAGCATTTGAACCTAATAAGTATGACAGTTTCCATGACTTAGTTCGTATATGATATCACGCGACAAAGGGATTCGACACGTTAAATAGTTTAATGAACTATAAACTTATATTATTTGGGTAGTCATAATATCTTGCTAGAGACCACTTATGATTTATTATTTAATAAGGTATTAAATAATTACCAACATAATATTGTAATATCCGGTATTTTTGTTTTCAGTTACCTTGTATTGTTTGTGTTTTCACGCCCGATATTTTTTCTTGTTGACGTTAAATCGGAATGATCTCTAACATGATACTATGTGTGTTACTATCGTGTAGTGATTTTTAGTTGAGGATGACTTGTTGTCATTTGTGTCATTTCAATTATGTATGTGTTGAAGTATTGTATGTTATGCCTCTTAGCGTGTTTCTTATTGATTTGGTGCATTTGAGTATCCGGGACGTTGTCGAGTGCCCGACTTGACTGTCGGAGTCGTTGAGATTCACTATTGTGTTTAATAGTAGTGTTACGGCCATAAGAGTTATGAGTTACGGACATATGTGTTGTTGATTACGGCCGTAGTGAGTTCTGTGTTACGGCCGTAAACCGATTGTTGTTACGGCAGTAATGAACATTCGTATTTTGGGCACTAGTCCGAGGGGTACTTACGACCGTAAGTCCTGGGTGTTACGGCCGTAAGGATGAAGAGTTACGTCCATAAGGTGTTCCTATTACGGATGTAACATGCCACTGGTATATAAACCAGTGGCAGCTTCATTTTCAGGGCAAAACTCCATTTTCTCCCCCTTTCGTTTCTCTTCGCGATTTTTGGGGGCCAAGGAGGATTTTTGAGCTTGGGGAATCGATATTCATCAAATTTGGGAAGCTTAATTCGTGTCCAATACCATCCTCCAATTCGTTTGTCCGGATCGAAGGTAAATTTTTGTAATCTCCTAGGGTTGACTTTTGAGATTTCTTCTTGATTTCAATGAATCGTTCGATTTTGGTGGTTTGGATGATGTTATTGAGTATTGTAAGCATGTTATACGGATTGTATATCCGTATTTCGAGTTCTCTTCGGTTCTTGATCGTGTTTTCCATTGTTTTCAATGGTTATACTCGTAGTAATCATGTTTACGTTGTATTTCACAGAGGATTGTAGGTGTTCGGAGTTTTTCGGGTTGTGCCGTGTTCGTAGGAATATTCGGGTGTCGACTATCGAGGCAATTATCTTGCTTATACGTTTTGTACCTTGTGAATATGACTTACGTGTTGAAATGAGTGATTTGTGGTTAGTTATGATAATCTTGGATGTGTAACTTGGAAATGTATATATTGGTTGATTGTACACTTGGATGTGTATCATGTCACAGGTATTGATCGTGAGTTATGTTGCATTGATTTCATCAGTGATTTGGATGACAATATTGTGTTATGTGCGTTTGGTTGTGTAAAGCTCGTATTGGTTGTAATGTCGACTTCGTGTTATGTGTGCCAGTTATGTGAAGTTGTAATAGACAAGATGGTTGATTGGTTGTGAGCGTGTTGGTGTGAGGTGAATGTGAATGTTGTGTGCTGGAATGCTAAATTCACTCGTGTGGGTTCGACGGGGCCTACGAGGATTTATGGCATAGGTCCATGGGATCAGAACTTAGTATGTGATGCTGAGGTCCAATCGTGCGGGTCTGACGAGGCCGACGATGACACATGGCACATGTCCATAAGGTCAGGACACAGTACGTCCAACCGTGTGGGTTCGACGGGACCTATGGTGACACATGACACAAGTTCACGGGGTCGGGACTGGTTGTTGTGATGATGTGCTTGATTCCGGCCGTGCGGGTTCGGCGGAACCTAAGGTGACACGTGAAGCAGGTTCACGGGGTCAGGACTGGTTGTTGTGATTGATGTGTTTGATTCCTTCCGTGCGGGTTGTCGAACCTACGGAGACTCGTGGTAAGAGATCACGAAGTCATGATTATGTTTTAATAAACCTAGATTCAAAAGAAAGTTTTAAGAAAAGAATGTTGGGCAGAGCCCCACGAGATTTATGGAAATATTTTCGTACTGTAAATTTCCAAAATACGAATCGAGATTTGGGTTAGAACCCTAAGGTTTTCGAAAAGGTTTTACAAATCTGGACTTGAGGTCCTAAAGGTTTTGTATTTCTAAAAATCCACGAGATGAGAATTTTACTTGCGAATAATTCCTTGCTCGTTTTCTAAATTGTTAAAACCTCTCGGGAATGATTTGGTACTTGGTTATTGTATCTGATCCATGGTTGATGTTTGCTTGTTACATTTCGTATGATTTGATACTTGCACTAGTAAAACAGTGGAGTTTTACTAACCCCCGAGTAATCGGGGGGTTGATCACTACTACAAAACTAGCCTTAAACAGCGCCCTTTTAACAGCGGTTGTTCGAAAACCGCTGTTAAAATGACGCGGTGGCATACTTGTAAATAGTGTTCAATAATGAAGATGATGGCTGCACCATGATACTAATCACGACCGACATCCCAGACGATGCGTCGCGACACGACTCAGTCAGACAAGATCCTCATTTTTCTCAAATGCGAAATGGTTTTCCAAAGTCTCGATAACGATGTTTCACGTTTGTATTTTTTTGAAAGGTGATACTCAAGATCAACCGGTGTTTTTCTAAATTATTTTCAAAAGGTGGTTTTTATTTCTTTTTTTTTTTTAAAACCTATCAATTCTCGTTTGCGTTTGGGAATGTATGTATGATTTTTCAGAACTTCTCATTTTGACCCAAGCCTGCCTTTAATTTCTTCAATTAACCCCAGGTATTTTTATATCTTCAAATCCAGCCTTATTTGGACCCAAGCCATTAATAATGTTATCTCTTCAAATAATATTAATAAGCAATTTTAAATTATACATTATATCTTATTTTCAGTTATTATATAATAATAATAAATTATGAGGATTATAATTATTATTCCAGGTAGATATTAACAAGAATTTGCGGGCTTAAGATTTGTGAGTCGAGCATCACATATTCAAGTTCCAACAACAGCATCTTATTATGTGGGAATTTTCACTATCACTTTAACTGCTTTATTTGGACTGCTATGCGATATTCTATTTATGTTTTAAATTGAGGATACATGTTGTAAATAAGGCTCACCTGTGTACGTGTAAAGAGGCTATCTTAAGATATATGTTGTGTGGGGACACCTGCACAACCTCAATATTCACATACGTGCTAGATTCATGTTATATGTGATATCTTGTGTATGTATTCATGTTGAGGAAAATATTACTAATAGAATAATCATTTATTTGCTTTCCATGAATTTGTATATTATTGTGATCTGTGTGATTCCCACGAGCTGAAGGAAGCTCACCCCCATCTATATTGATTTTACAGGTTAAACCCGAGTCGAATGGACGAAGGAGCAAGCCTAGAGGGCATATGATGATAGATTCTATAAACGATGCTTTTCTTTTATGTCTTATGCTTTGAAATATTTATTTTGGGGAAACTCTTGATTGGTAATATTAATTCTTAAATTTCTTGGGGAAACTCTTGATTGGTAATATTAATTCTTAAATTTCTTCCGCCGCAATTATGACCTCTTAATTATGAGATGTCGTTCCCTTAATTAATAGGTATTATTTTAGTCAGTGTAGCGACTCGACTTTGTAGGCGAGAATTTAATATTCTCAAATGAATTTATTTTTCGTCAAAAATTCACCTTTTTACTTATTTTCCCCTATAGATATCCCTAGAAAGTCGGAGCGTTACATAGTGGTATCAGAGCAGGTTTTACTCGCTAAAGTATAAAAGTATCATATGCTCTCAGCTTCGCCAGTTCGTCACTCTGTCCAAGCTACCAAATTTCAATTTAAAACTATCATTTTTCATGCATCTATCATTTTATTTTATTTACATGTTGTATATGCATGTGAGAACTGTTAGAATGGTCAAACCTAAGATGACACTACGTAAGAGGTTTTCTGCCACGTATCACCCGCGTCTTCTCGCACGCAAGGATTCGTGGGATGATCCGAGTTTACCAGAAAATACACCGCATTATGTCATCAACAGGCTGAACAAGTGGTTGCAGTCTGGAAAATAAGGTTCTGCCACTCAACAGTTGAACCACCTAATTAGAAAGTTACCCGATGATTGGGGTTATTGCATTTTCCATCTTTGGCAAAAATCCACGAAGAGAGCGCCAGAATAGCGGGAGACCACAAACGATTTCCAGTTCGTAGTCGGGTGTTTGTTAGATATGTACGCTTGAGATGCGATACCAGCTGACAAATGGAGTTCCGATTCTATGGAGGAAGAGGATCCTGAAGAAGACCTTGAAAAAGACCCTTAAGAAGACCCTGAAGAGGATCCTGAAGAAGATCCAGAGAAAACACCCGAAGGGGAGCCAGAACCACAGGAAGAGCTGAATGTGGGACATATAGGTGACTCGATTGATGCCGAAATGGCTGATAGCGAGTCCAGTAAGGATTTAATTTCTTGGACATTGCCATGACTCCCTATTCCAGTGATCGAGATTATTAGTAGTAATGAGGCGTAGTTGCTTAACTACATTTATTATATTTATTTTTCATTACGGTTATGTCACGTTTCTATTCCTTGTTCAGACTCTTCAAGGTCATTTATTTATATAATGAATAAATAAGTATTTTTCTTCATTTCATTTCATTACCCTTGTGATGTGATGGGTTTATTTTAGGTGATGTTTAGTTATTCTTCTATCATTTTTTATCACGTTCCGGGATTGATGAGTTTACTCATGACTCATTGGAGAATTATGGCTAACCGAGGCAACAGAGGTTCTCCATCCTCCCAGAATCAGCTTTTGGCTGGACTAGCCACGTTGCTTCAAGGTGCGACCATTTTACCACCTAACACTCCTGAGCAAGTTCAAGCTCAAGTCAACAAGCGGTTCAATCAGTTCAAGCCTCCCATTTTTGTTGGTCGTGAGGGACCAGCAGCCATAGAAGAATGGTTGTTAAACCTAGATAGCCTCTTCAATTACATGGCACGTACCGCTGCTCAGAAGGTGTCATGTGCTGTGTTTCAGCTCAATGAGGATACTAGAACATGGTGGATTGGATTGTGGAGACTCAAAACCCAAGATGAGAAGGATGTGTTAACTTGGGACGAGTTCAAGGAAATGGTTATGGAAAAGTACTACCCAAGGGTGTACAAAACCAAAATCAGAAAGAGTTCATTGACCTGACTCAAGGAGGAATGTCGGTCACCGACTACGAGCACACGTTCAATCACATGTGCTGTTTTGCTCCTTACATGGTCGAGATGGGTGACATGAAGTCTCAGAAGACGGACTGTGTGACCAGATTCACCATCCCTTGGCTGGTTATGGGCGTTTGACCTACAAGGAAGCGGTTGCCAGGGCCAAGGACATATCTGCCAGTTTGGATGTGGAAAAGGCAAGAACACCACCAGTCGCAGCTACCAACAAGTGTAAGTGGCAAGACCAAGGAAGTGGTAGTAAGAAGAATACTAAGACTGGATCTTCAAGGGCGAAACACCAGTCCAATAAACCTGCGTGCATTACTTGTGGCAAGGGACATAAAGGTACCTGTATGCTCGGTCAGAATCGGTGCTACTTCTGCCGTGAGGAAGTACATATGGACTCAGCATGTCCGAAGAAAGGAAAAGGCCCAGACAAAGGCGTGCAAGGTCAAGGCTCAGGAGGCAAAACCCGAGTGTATAGCATGGCAGAGGGTGATAAAGAGATTGCACCCCAAACCATCTCAGGTATGTTGTCAGTTGTTAATATTCCTGCTTCGGTGTTGTTTGATATGGGTGCATCTCATTCATTCATCTCTAGGAAGCTTTGCACTATGATTATTTGTAAAAGTAGTAAAGCTCTTAGATATGTGTTAGTTAGCATGCCTGTGGGGGGAATAGTGCGGTTAGCTAACAATGTGAAGATAGAGAATAACAAACATAACATCTTAGCTGACTTGCACCTAGTTGAATTCAGTGATTTTGATGTTATTTTGGGAATAGATTGGTTGGACAAACATAGATCCATAGTATAATGCTTCGAAATAAGGGTAACCTTATGTCCGTCTGATGATATCAAGACCATATTCGAGGAGTAAGACCCTGTAGTACCCCGAAGGTGATTTCAACCATGAAAGCTGTGAAGATGTTGAAGAAGTGCAGTTGCCAAGGATTCTTGGTGAATGTGATGGGGAGGACAACTTCGTAAAAGACGGTAGCTGATGTTCCTATCGTCAAGGAGTATCCATATATTTTCCCAAAGACTTATTGGGAGTTCTGAGAAGTCGTCAAGTAGAATTCTCGATCAATTTAGTGCCAGGAGTGGCACCAATATCGAAAGCCCCCTATAGAATGCGCCCAAGGAATTACAAGAGCTGAAAGTGCAACTTCAGGAACTACTTGACTCTAGATTTATCCGGCCGAGTGTATCACCATAGGGTCCGCCCGTACTCTTTGTGAAGAAAAAGGATGGAAGCTTGATGATGTGTATAGACTATCGTGATCTCAACTGACTCACAATAAAGAATAATATCCACTTCCTAGGATAGAGGACTTATTCGATCAACTTGGAGGATCAGGAGTGTTCTCGAAAATAGATTTGAGATCTGGATATCACCAACTGAGGATTAAGGATGATGATATCCTGAAGACAGCATTTCAAACCCAATATGGACACTATGAGTTTATTGTATAGCCATTTGGTTTGACTAATGCACCAGCAGTATTCATGGACCTCATGAACCGTGTATTTCAACCTTATTTGTATAAGTTTATCATTACGTTCATATATGACATACTTGTGTATTCAAGGAGAAAGGTTGAACATGAGCATCATCTAAGAACAATATTGGGAATATTGCGCAAGGAGAAGTTGTATGCGAAGTTCAACAAGTGTGAATTTTGGCTTAAACGAGTTGCATTTTGGGACATGTGGTCACTTATAGAGGAATCGAGGTTGACCCGGTTAAGGTAGAGCCATTCAACGATTGGAAGGTACCGAGTAATGCAAATGAAGTTCGCAGTTTCTTGGCTTTAGCCGATTATTATCGAATATTTATCGAGGGATTTTTGAAGATAGCTGAACGAATGACTCGATTGACAAGTAAAGGAGAAGCATTATTGTGGAATGAGAAGTGCGAGGAGAGTTTCCAAGAACTTAAGCGAAGGTTGACTGCAGCACCAGTTTTGACCATCCCCGATTTGACAAGAGAATCCGTCATCTACAGTGATGCATCCAAGCAAGGTTTGGGATGTGTGTTGATGCAGCATAGCAAAGTAGTTGCTTATGCTTCAAGGCAACTAAAACCGCATGAACTGAACTACCCTACTCATGATTTGGAGTTAGCAGTGGTAGTTCATGCCTTGAAGATGTGGAGCCATTACCTGTATGGAGGTAACTGTGAAATTTATACATACCACAAAAGCCTGAAATATTTTTCACACAAAAGGAATTGAATATGAGAAAATGCAGATGGCTAGAGTTGGTCAAGGGTTACGATTGTACGATTCATTACCACCCTGGTAAAGCAAACATAGTTGCCGATGCACTGAGCCATAAGGCGAGAGGAGACCTAGCCAGTATATTGACCAAAGAGGAAATCTTAATCAAGGAATTTGCAAGAATGAACCTTGAAATAGCTACATCATTGAAGCCCGTTGAGTCATTGTTGGCTAGTTTGGTGGTTTAACCAACCTTGAGGAAGAAGATCAAAGAAGGTCAAGAGACAATATGACTTTGTGGTCAAAATGAAAGAACGTACTCTTTCAGGAGAGGATAAGGGGTTCAGTATGTCCGATGATGGCATTATGTACTATGGAAGGAGGATTTGTGTGCCTAATGTTGTTAAGCTGAAAGAATCAATATTGAAAGAGGCACATAATACTCCATATACGGCACACACTGGAAGTACTAAGATGTACCAAGACCTTAATGGGACATTTCGGTGGAAAGGTTTGAAGAGAGATATGGCAGACTTTGTCAGAAAGTATATAGTTTGTCAACAAGTGAAGGCAGAACACCAACACCCCTGTAGATTACTTAATCGCTTCATATTCTGGAATAGAAATGGGAATATATTACGGTGGACTTTGTGGTAAGTTTGACTTGAACGGAAATAGGGAACCACGTTATTTGGGTTGTCATGGATCGACTCACAAAGTCAGCTCATTTCATCAGAGTTAAGATGAATTTTTGAATGGATCAGTATGCTCAACTTTACATCAATGAGATTATAAAGTTGCATGGAGTGACAGTCAATATAATATCGGACAGGGATACTCGTTTCACATCGCGTTTTTGGGAAAGTTTGCAAGAAGCTTTGGGAACACAATTGAATTTTAGTACGGCTTATCATTCTCAGACTGACGGTCAGTCTGAGAGGACTATTGAGATTCTTGAGGACATGTTGCAAGCATACGTGTTAGACAAGGACAGTAATTGGGAACGGCTTTTGCCTTTGGTAGAATTTGCTTACAACAACAGTTATCACTCGAAGATTGGTATGTGGCCGTATGAAGCCCTATACGGTAGGTAGTGTCAATCTCCACTGTATCAGGACGAAGTAGGTGAAAGGAAAATCTTGGGTCCCGAGATGATTGAACTGATAGTAGGTGTGGTGGATAAGATTCGAGAGAGGATCAAGATAGCTCAGGATCGTCAGAAGTCTTATGCCGACAAGCGTAGGAAAGATCTCGAATTCTACGTTGGCGACAAGGTATTCCTGAAGGTATCCCCTACCAATGGAATTATTCATTTTGGTTCGAGGAGCAAGTTGAGATCGAGATATATTGTACTGTTCGAAATTCTTGAACGAATTGGAGAGTTAGCTTACCATTGAGATCGAGATATATTGGACTGTTCGAAATTCTTGAACGAATTGGAGAGTTAGCTTACCGTTTGGCTTTACTCCCAGAACTTTCAGCCGTGCACAACGTTTTTCATGTATCGTTGTTGAGAATTATGTGCACGATCCCAGCCACATCATCAACTATACCGCCGTGGAGGTGAACAAATATCTTACTTATGAAGAACAACCAGAAGTTATTCTCGGCCGATCAGTCCGACAATTGAGAAACAAAGAGAAGGTGTTTGTCAAAATCCAATGGTGTAACCGCAGTAAATATGAGGCCAGTTGGGAGCGCGAAGAGGAACTTCATGCTCGTTATCCAAATTTCTTCAATCGAGGTATGTCATTTATTTTCGAGGACCAAAATTTTTCTAACAGGGACAGGATGTAATATCCGCCATTTTCATAATATAATATTATTATTTGTAATAATATTAGCAATGCATTTTTATTTCATTTAGTCTCATCACATTACCGAGTGAGTAATTTTGTGCGATTATTTTTACTTCATGTACAAGTCAATTCATTTAATCTCATTTAGTGAATCATAAATATTTTTACGACATCTCATATGTTTTAAGCCCGAGTCAATTTTATCAATTTAATTTAAAAAGTATTTAATATTAGTCATTGTTATTAATATTATTATAATTACTAAAGTTATTGGTCATAATAATAATAATATTTATAATAGAGAGCAGTATTAATATTAATAGTTATTTTTTTTTTTTTTTTTTGATGACCCAGGTTGAATCCTGGGGGTTGTAGGTCCGATCCCTCATTCCTACCCCCGGTTAAATCGCAGGTTATGCCTCAGCAACCCGGTTTTGAGGATCTTGTTGAATAAACATCTGTTTAAATCCCTGAAAAGAGCGGATGCTCCCACGAGGATTCGAACCCACGCTGCATGCCACCAGCGCGAAAGATATCCCCCTCCTTTGCCACTGAGCTATGCCCTGGGGGATTTTAATATTAATAGTTATAGTATTAATCTTAGGTATTTTTATAAATTATTTGAAAGTCCATTAAATTTTAATTAAAATTATTTTGTTTTAGCCCAATAAGCCCAGCATATTTATACATCTCATATACTTCTAGGGCTACTCTATGCCTAACCTGGGAGTATAAATACACCTATCTATATAAAAAAATAATACGGTCAACACTCTTCCGGCCGACTACCAGCCGATAGATCCAGCAAATTCAGCTCTTCTGCAACTTTTTCCATCTTCTCAACTTTAAGCAAAGGTAAAATCATATTTTAGTTTTCTTTTTCTACTCGTATGCAATTTACAATTCTTGGATACAACCTCAAACCTACAAAAATAAAAACCAACACAGAATACCTCCCCTCTCTAATGTCCGAGTTTAACACAGTCCAAGCCGAAATCATCCGACAAAAAAAATTAACAATCGAAAATCCCCAAATTGCACAAATCAAACCAGTTTCATGAACCCAATCTCAGAAAAATGAATCAACACAGAATCCCAAATCCAAACCCGTTCGTGCGTCATCACCTTCTTCCCGACTCCACAATCAAAACCCCACCTTCAACAAATTCTAGCTGCGCGACCGTCGTCTCGCGATCCAAACCGGAAGGGAACTTTGAACCAGAATAGAAACCGTAATATAGAACCAGAGCCCTCACCTTCGGTTCACTGGAGAGCACCGCGCCTTGTCGCCAGTACCTGCAGAAATCAGGTGTCGAAATGGTGACCTTGAGTCAGTGAAAGTATGTTTCTAATCGGCCGACTCCAGTGTGTGCTTGTCAGACCAAGAATGAGTGTGCGTATGTGTGATTTCCACAAGATTTGTCATCAGCCTAGAGGAATTTTCTAGAGAGATGAATAGAGGGTTTCTAGAGTGAGAGAGATTGATGAGAGTGAAGTGAATATGAACGAGGAGGTATCAGCCGAACGATAATAAGGGTCTTTATACCCTTAATTTTAGGTCAAGTTTAATAATTTAGCCCTCAAGTTCCATAATTTCTCATTTTGGCCCCAAGCCTGCCTTTAATTTCTTCGGTTGACCCCAGGAAGTTTTATATCTTCAAATCCATCCCTATTTTGACTCAAGCCATTAATAATGTTACCTCTTCAATTAATATTAATAAGCAATTTTAAATTATGCATTATATCTTATTTTTAGATATTATATAACAATAATAAGTTATAATTTATAATTATTATTACATGTAGATATTAACAAGAATTTGCGGGCTTAAGATTTGTGAGTCGAGCATCTTCATATTCAAGTTCCAGCAGCAGCATCTTATCAGGTGGGAATTTTCACTATCACTTTAATTGCTTTACTTGGACTGCTATGTGATGTTCTATTTATGTTTTAAATTGAGGATACATGTTGTAAATAAGGCTCACATGTGTACGTGTAAAGAGGCTATCTTAAGGTATATGTTGTGTGGGGACACCTGCACAACCTCAATATTCACATACGTGCTAGATTCATGTTATATGTGATACTGTATGTATGTATTCATGTTGAGGAAAATATTACTGATAGAAATGTATTCATGTTGAGGAAAATAGTATTTATAGAATAACTATTTAATTGCTTTCCATGAATTTGTATATTATTGTGATCTGTGTGATTCCCACGAGCTGAAGGAAGCTCACCCACCTATATTGATCCTGCAGGTTAAGCCCGAGCCAGATGGATGAAGGAGCGAGTCGAGAGGGCATATGATAGATTTATAAACGATGTTTTTCTTTTATGTCTTATGCTTTGAAACCTTTGTTTTAGTCAATATAGCGACTCGATTTTATAGGCTAGAATTTTAATATTCTCAAACGAATTTATTTTTCGTCAAAAATTCACCTTTTTTACTTATTTCCCCTATAATTATCCTTAGAAATTCGGGGCGTTACAATTGGTGACTAGGATCGTCTCTTCGTTATTGTAGATTAGCCCTCTAACTCAACTAGCGACACATCATACCTCTTTCTTTTTTCGAAAGGCCTTGGTTTAAGCATCTTCACAAGAGTGACAGGGTACCAGTATGGTGAACTAAACATGGGTTTTGTTGGCCATAGAGTAACAGTAAACAACTTAGATGGTAAAATACAATAAGTTGTTTCATAGTGGAAGTCTGTTTAGTGAGTTGTTGTAAATACTGCAACTGGGTGTTCTCCTATTTGCTAGATGCGTACTGGGTTTTACAATGTATACTAATAAATCACAGTAGAATAAAAACAGTAAAGACAGAAGGTAAATAACACACAATTTAAAGTGGTTCGAGGTAAACCCCTCTATGTCCACTGGTCCTCCACACAGGAGTAAAGAGTTTATTAAAATCACTACATACATAACTACGTGACTTTAACTAAAGCCGTCTCTGTATCATTCACATAGATTGATACAGGGACTGTAGCTTTGGCCGTTCACACAGATTGGCTTCAAGCTCTTTCGACTTGCTTCTTCTCACACATATCGAAGCTTCGTTTTCAATGCTATTCCTCCCACACAGTTCGGAATATGCAAGGATCTTTAGTCCACACAGGGCTAATGATAATCTCAACTGTAAGGGTAGAACGATTCCAAACAGCAGCTATATCTTTGATGAACGATCGTTGTATGCTGTGCTGTTTGCGTTGAGGACTTAATATATTTCTTCGCTTGAATACTGTTGTATGCTCACGAAACATACTGCTCTTTAATAGCTAGATTGTCAGAGTATGTGCGAGAATGAATTATTTTCAGTGTTTTTAGTCCTCTTGCTTGGGGCTATTTGTAACCTTGGAAATGTATCCATGATAAATATAGTTGTTGCTGGTTGGTGAGATGTTGACGCCTCTGATTGGATGTTGCTGAATGTTTGAATTAAATCAGATCGCATTTAATGCTTCATACATCCTTTCTGTCTTTGCAATTAATGCTCTTCAGAGCGTTCAGACTTGTCTCTCTCCAGCCGCATTAAATGATGTCATATCAGCAATAAATACTGCTTTAACCTGAATACTTTATGAATAAATAATGTTTATCTCACTACGGTTTAAAGCTTTTTCTATTCAGTCCTGTTGGATGCGTTTTACTTTTCCTAAGTAAAACACCTACAGTCTGATTGTTGTATCCAACGTACCATTTCTATTGCTGTATGAAGTAGGCTCTGTAGGATGGACTCTGCAGAAGATCTCTTTGCCGTATGGAGGGCTGTATGAAGAATCCTAACAACTTCCATACTTGGTGACATTCCAACTTCTTTAAGACTTCTTTGCTGTAGGTTGACAATTATCAAAACAGGAATATTTATCCTAACAGTTTCTCCCTTTTTGATAATGCCAAAACTTCCTCCAGATACCTTCTTCTGGATACAGAGAGGCTATCTTCATGTCTTCTGTCGATTTATCTGATCTTCATTACTTAGTCTAGGAATTTGAACTGCTCGCTGGCAAGTTCTAAAATGAAAATCCTACAAGACTTAAGTGTATTACAACTGATCTTATGATTGACGCGTAAGCACAAACTTACAGAGTAAACTCTAAATTGCATACAACTTAATTTATGAACTGTTCGCAGACAAGTTCTTACATCTTTGAGTATTAATAAGTTTGTACTGTTGAAATATAGCATAACTTCGTAATCAAATAGTAATAATAGTGAACGTAGATTACGAGATGTAATCTTTCAAGAAACCAAGTTTTATTGATAATGATGGGAGAATTACAAGTTATTGGAAAAGATACAAGCTAATACATACTGCATTGGTAAGCCTACAGAAGAAAAAAATACAGCGTAAAGGGTAACATGCTAGCTCCTATATTGAGAGTGATTCTAAGGCCTCCGGTCAGGATCATTTATAGTTCCTTTCCACCAGTTGACTAGGGAGTCCTTGCCTTGATCCCGATAAATGCTTCTTCCTTCAGGGGATTGATTGTAAGCAAGGATCCAGTCTTCCAGATGGGTGGCCGTTCACCTTTCTGGTGCCTGGATTTCATCAGCATTTGTAGAGGGAGCCTTTCTTTTGTTAACAGCCTTGAGAATTCATTTGCGGCATCCTCCAGAGTCTTGAATATGTTGAAGAGGGCAGACTCCCTAATGAGCGTACAGAATTATCTCATCAATTCATTTTTCTTCCAATTCTTCAGATCATCGGCTGAAGGCTGTCGATCAGTGGGCAGCAGAATCTCGGATGGCTTACACACATTATTCTTCCGTGGGATATTGGGATCCCAGAACTCAGGTCGAGAGCCAGTGACCCTGTATCCCTTTGCAGCTTGACTTGACCCGGTTATGGCCAGTCGTCCAATGGCAGCAGCAACACTCTCTTCCAGTGCTGCATCCATCTCTCTCTCTCTCTCTCTCTCTCTCTCTCTCTCTCCAATATCCATCTGCGGGCAGCCTCTCTGAACTCTTCCCCCTTTTTGGCATCATCAATATCTGATACCTTGGTATGAATCTCCTATAGGAGCTTCATGGACTTGTCCTGTTTGGTCTTTAGATCATTGACGCTTTCAACCAGTGTACCAACCACTAAACATAGATCATCGATCTTATGATCGTGCTCAGTCAGTCTGGTGCTAGTATGTTGTAGGGTGGCAACCGTTTTGGCCTCGGCAACTTGAAGAATTTCTTGTTCCTATCGCAGGATCCGCTCCTGATGCTGCTTGAGTTGGTTGAGAGCCTGCCACAATGCTGTAGGCATCAGGCGGAAGGCATCTTCCACATTGTTAATAGCGGATTTCAGCTTGGGGAGCTCGTCCTGTGCAGTCTCATGCATCCAATAGAGCTCGTACAAGGCCTTGACGACGTCCTGCAAGAACACTATTTGGCGACCGATGGCGTGGAGTTGCTCTATGCGGGCTTTGGTGCGCGGGGATACAGGGTGCACAATTTTTGAATCCTCAGGTTCTCCAAGTTGATGAAGAACCACATGATGATGGGGTTTTCACGGTCTATCCTCGGGTAGAAAACTGTCATCAGAATCTGATTTTGAGCTAACAGAGATGGGAGATGCAGGAGCATCTGGAGCAAGAGCTTCAGAAGCAGGGGTTTCAGAAGGTGGTGTTGTAGGTTCAGTCTCGGAGACAGAAGGGACTGATTCCTCCTATCTGGATTGCTCGTCTGTAGGTGGAAGTACATGAGGGACTGAATCCTCCTGCCGACTCTCAGCTTCTACCTGATCTAGAAGAGGGAATGAATCCTCTTGGTGGATGGCGCAGATGGTGTCTTCAGATTGGTGGACAGGCTGGGCATCCTGTTCAGGAGCAGCTTGCTCTTGATAGATGACAGGAGGGACTGATTCCTCCTATTTTTGTTCTTGAGCAGCTTCTGTTGCGGGGGAGGGGACTGTTGTCTGTCAGAAGTCCCCTGACCATGTTGCTTTTGAAGTTTGGCCATCTCTCATTCCATGGCCTATTCGCGGATGATCCTTAGACCGGCCTGTAGGGCATCATCGTCGTCGTCCGAGTAAGGGTTGGAGTGGTGGCTGGGTGATGGAGCTTTGTCACTGGACTGTGACTTTCCTTTGAGTCTAGCCTTCTATTTTGCCGTGTAGTAGTTTGAGATTAGCTCGTGATAAAAGTGATCCTCCCAGTGGATCAGGACTTCAATGTTTTGGGTGTCCGTGACCTCCAGAGCAAATAATTCCTCATTCTTCCTGTTGGCCTAGTGATACAAGGTCTCATACGGGGCGACCCAGTTAGACTTCCATATTTTGAAACGTTCGAAAGCTTCCTCGATTTGAACCTAGAGGAGAGTATTATTTATAATGTCATTTAGGGAGGGACTCCATATAGTAGTTGGGTCTACCGTCCGATTGGGATCCTCAACAGGTATGGGAGCATGTTGTGGATAGGGATCCCGAACAGGGGATGGTACCCTGTGGGAAGTGGGACTCCGTACAGGGGTGAGTTCCCTGTTCGGAGTAATGGATTTTGGCTCCGAAGGGGCAGCCGACTCGCCAGAACCTTCCAACTTGGCAAACAGTTGGTCATCCGCCATATCCGCCACAGGCTCAAGATCTGCTATTTTAGCAGCAACTATTTCTTCCAAAGGGGTTGCACCCTATGGGGTTGGTTCAGCTATAGGAACAGAAGGAACATATACAGTGACCGTTGCAGTCACTGTAGCCTTATCCTTAGAAGATTTCTTGATCTTCTTCTTCTTCGCGACAGCATTAGGCGAACGGCCGTCAGAAACACTTTTCTTCTTCTTCTTCTTCTCCTCGCTTGATATCCTGAGAGTGACATCCCTGGGGTCACTCGAAATCGGCATGCTTCGAGGATGGGGCCTCTTAGCAAGCATTGGAGATTTTTTGAACATGGTGGGTTTCATCCCACCAATAAACTTCTCGGTGCCAATCTTCTTGGCATCAGCAGACTGTTTCACTCCGCAATGAGTGAGGATGTAGTTCATGATGAGGACAAAGGATTTCTTGGCAGAGTTAGGCTTAGTAGCCTCTTCCTGAATTCTTTTCAGCAACATTTGACTCCAGTTCACCTTCTCTCCAGACACGATGGCCACCATCATTCTGAAGCGGAGGTTGGTGCACGTTTCAAAGGACCCTGTCCGGTTCTCAACCACTCAGCAACAGAATTCATGCAGATAGACATATGGCAGTGTGAAGTTTTTCTTGTGGCATGAGGGGTGGACATTCTTAGCCCTCTCATTGCCAGTGAACAATTTCCAGTAGACTGTCAGTAGGCTTTCTGACTCGAAAGTATCCAATTCTTCCATTTTTAGGCCATCAGACGGTAGCATGTACAACTTCTACAACATCTCTCTCTTCAAAGAGATTTCAATCCCTTGAACCATCACGGTGATGTCAGAAATCTCACTCCTCTCCTCTGAGATGATACGCCCATCAATTATGGTTTCCTTCTTCTTCATCGAGAGGGGAGATGTTTGTGAAGTTGACATTCTGAAGATGAAAAGGTGTGAAGTAACAGAGCATTTCATAGAAAGATGCACAAAATTGCATAAAATATGTAAATTGTTTGCTCACGACTCGTTTAATTTTCTGAAAGCGTAAAGATTCTAAGGGAGCAACATATAGTCCTCTTATAGAGTGCAGGGAAGATTAGGGTTATACAGTGAACGGTCAGATTTAAGGGATGGGAACCGTATTTTAAAAGAACGTATAGTATGGATTCAGAGTAACTACTACATCTGATCCATCTATTTTTTAAATGATGATCAGTCCCACTTTTGACAGTTCATCTTCCATTATTGTACGAAACGGCAGTTTGAAATTATTGAAGTCGCAGTATTTGAGGCAATGAAGTCCAGGTGTCTTTAAAACCATTAAAGGATAAGACGTTTTAATTTTAAGCAGGACACGTGGACTTAAGACATTTTCGGTACGAATAAAATAGTATTATAATATTAATTGACATCCAACAGTGTATGTTCTGTATCCGCAAAAATATAGCGTTCCCCCTTAAAAGGTACATACATGATTCAATTCTTACACCAAATTTTGGATTAATACTGTATTCATGGGTGATGAGTCGATTTTTTATCGTCTCGTTCTATTCTATTGAGTTTTGCTTTTGTTTGTTTTTAAGTGTTTTTGTGCTTTCTATGCTTGATATGTTGTGTTTTTATTTTGTAGGGAGATGGGCGAAAATTGTGGTGAAATAAGTTCTTTTATGGCCAATATTGGAGTTTATGACGATCAAGAGCAAATCAGGGGCAAGAACAAATCTTAAACGATGAAGAATGAAGCAATGTTGGTCGCACTTCCTAATTTCCAGATTCATTACTTTGAATTAGGATGTGTTCTCTATATGTATGGATTCCTCGTGAAATCAACTTCGCAACAGATATTATACGCTACATTCTGAGGTGTATTGAGGGAGATATGACTTCTAGACCAAAGCCTCACAACCTGGACCGCGATCCCAAAATTCAGACCGCGCAGCAGCTGTTTGCCAAAACACCCGGATCGCGATCCCAAATGCTCGGATCGCGATCCACCCCTGCTGTGCAGAAAATGTGTTTCTGCATTTTTTGTGATTTTTTTGACGGGTATAAAGGGAAAACCCTAGACACAACTCGGGGAGAGCCAGAAAACTCAAGAGAAACACTCTTAGAACTCAGTTTTCATCTTTGTTTTGGTATTCTAAACTCTAGAGATACATTTGTGAGTGACATTCGTAATTTGTAAGAAGATTTTGTGAATTTTTAAAGGAAGAACATCAAACCTTCCTCGGGGATTCGATTTCGTTTTTGCAAGGGAAGATTTCTACCATATTTTATTCTATGATTCTTGCTGTTATTGTTGAAATGATCATGAGTATCTAATCTTATCATATGAGTGTTTAGATTGAACCACACACATGTTGTTAGTGGTTAGCTTTGATTGATTTTCTAGGTAAGAGTTTGAGATTGTTCCTCTTTCTTTGTTCTTCATAATTTATCGGTGTTCTTGATATTATGCACGAATATTATTTAGATGCAAGAGAACTTATGATTTAGATCATCAAACCTATTTCATAGTTGTTATTATTATCAAAATCGGGGGGTTTTGTCGGTGTTCGCCATCAAACGACCCGATAGAAGTGATTGTGAATATTCTTAACCTTTTTCCACTATCTTTTAGCAAATTACCCATCAAAGGTATTTAGCTAGTCGATTGTTAGTAGGGATTCATCCCCATCAAAGGAGTTTCTCTTGGTTTGAAAAGAACTATCGTGATTTTTAGAATTTGCCGCCATCAAACGGATTTCTTTTAATTGTGAGCAATCGATGATTCCAAATCTTAAATTCTTTGAGTATCGAAGCTAATGATTGATAACGTGTGTGTCGGTGATTCTAAACCCCCATACCATTCTCATAAAAGTAATCTCTAGATAATCCTTACCATTAATTCGTTCAGATTTATTTAATTTTCTACACTCGTGTTCTTGATCATCCCTCAATCGAATGTTTCATCAATGAAGAAAAGTTTGCTATGCATATGGAATGAACGGGCATGGAGCTAATGTACGCCCATATAGCTATGACTGTGAGCAAGAACCGGAGCAATCTTATTGGGCTATGGGGCATAATGAAGAAACGCCTGAATGGGAAGATCGGAGGAATGACTACTGGAACGATTATAGAAACACTCCTCCACCAAACGAGTATCATCCGGCACTGAGAAACCACCTAAACTATTTGTGAAAGAACAACAACCCGATCCCCTACAATGTCGATACACCGATATACTATAATAGCAACTCCAACTTTCAAAGCGAATTTGCGAAGGAACAAAGCATGATTTCTCTTGAACAAAGCTTGGCTTCATTCATCCAAGCTAGTAAAGCAAGCCGAGAGGAATCCGATAAGAGGATCAACTCGATTGAAGCCTCAGTGAAGAACATAGAGATCTACTTAGAGCAAATAGCGGCATATGTACAAGAACATGAGAAAGAAGAATTGCCGAGTCAATCGGAGAAATCTATGGTGATTGAAGAGGATGAGTCGAACGATGAAGAAATCCGAGCAACTGCTACTCAATCTCGCGAGACTCGAATTCCTTGGGAGAAATCTGAAGTTCCAAGCGAGAAGCAAATTGAAGAGAATAAGAGCGAGCCCATTGAATCAATGCATCAAAAGGACGTAGAAAGCTTTGACATGGAAGTTCTTTTCGTGGAGAAAGAAATTCCCACTGTGAACTTAGGAGCGATTATTAATTTAATACAAAAAACAATATACTCACAACTAGGTTTGGGGGAGATGATAGACCCGATTGATTTCGTGATACCAAACATAGAAGAAACATCACCAACAAAAATCACGTCACTTATTCTTCAAGAAAGACATTTCATGGTGACCATCATAATGAAAATTGAAATGGTGACAAAAGCGCTCATAATGGAAATCCGTGGAACCACTATCCATATCCTGATGAAGGAAAACGAGCAAAAAATGATGAGCTATGTGGATGAACCTGACATGTTTCCATATAATCCAGGATAGAAGAAGCTGAAGAGTCGAGCTAAAGACTATAAAAAAGTGCTGCTTGGGAGGCAACCCAAGGGAGTTTTTAAATTATTATCGCTTTTATTATTATTATTATTATTATTATTATTATTATTATTATTGCTTTTATTTGGTTTTGTCTGTGGTGTGTGTAGGAAATCTAAAAAGGAGGTATTTATGGGAGGAAGAAACCTAACCTATTGAAAGTTGAGACCCGAGCACAAAAGCATGGTGCCCCGTGATCAAAAACCACACTTCTTAATCCAGTAGATTTATTTCCTTTCTTTTTAATTTGCATTTTAGCATCCTTTCCAACTTCTTTCTTTTTGCTTGAGGACAAGCTAAGGTTTAGGTTTGGGGGGTGAACTTCGTTGATTTACACTTGTTTTTAGTTTGCATGATTTTTTTGATTTTTTTGGTTTCTTTTCTTTATTTTATCTAACGTGATGTAGTAGTTGGATTGTAATAACCTCGTTAACTGTGGGGTATATGGATGATTAGTTGTGTTTGTACTTGGCTCGTGAAGTTTTATAAATCTAATTGATTGATTGACCTTACATGTGAATGTATACTTTTGGTTACTTGATTTGATGTGTAAGGAATGAGTGTAGTAGTCCAAAAGCCGTGAGTTCTTGTGCCTAATTGAACCATTTACTTTTAGCGGTAAAATTCTTTCACGTGTGATTTTTCTTCTTATGGTTTGTATTCTTTAGAACTTGCATGATTCTGTCGGATGATGTGTTGATATTTACATACACGAGAAATGATTAGGACTGCCCATTCTTTGTCCTGAACCTACTTATCTAAAAATATCCACTATTTCATATCTATTGTTAGGAATATGCCCTCGAATGCCACTCAGGGGATGAGAGAGTATGGGCATTGTACTTGTAATTATGGAATAATTAATTAAAAAGGCAATACGATTCATTCACTGTTTATTGTATTTCAAATGCATTCTTGACTTGGTAACCATTGAAGTGAAGTCCATGTAAATAAATCGAACATTCCATTCTCGTTATGGGATAAGAGAAAATGCACTAGAAGTGTTTAAAGTTTATTTACGTAAATCGTTCGCAAGTCAATAAACTTAAATGGGCATTAAGTTTTAATAAGACTTGTATAACTGATGCTAGGACGTGTGCACGTCTTGATAGCATAGTTATAAGTATATTGATGGGACCAGTATACTCGAACACGACTCATACTCAATTCAGTCACACGGTATTCACTTGTAATACCCAGTTGTAATTCAGTAATTATCATTCAGTAATTATCATTCAGTGATTGTCACTGTAGGATTATTCACTTATTATTAATCAATCATCATTCATGATTCATTCAGTTGTATTCATCGTTGGCGTATTTTAGCCGTGTATCAGCTACCGATCGCCATTCATCTCTGTTTGAGGATCGAGACGAGAGTATTATCATAATCATCGTGTTTGGTAGTCTTGTGTTGGAAGTATCACCTATTGCATGTTATCGGACTCGATTACATTCATACAAGTATTGTATGTCAGATCATTCACCTTTTGTAACGAGGAGGCGGAGTGGTTGAATTTTGTCACTTCCAGTAGTGAGTTACGGCCGTAACAAATCATGCATTACGACCGTAACATGCATTCGTTGGTTTAAGGTTGTTTTGGCCGAAGGTGAGATACAGCCATAAGGATAGGCAGGCTACGGCCGTACCATGCATTCGTTAGTTTAGAGATGTTTTGGACGAGGCCAACTTACGGCCGTAAGATCTTCAAGATACGGCCGTAAAGATGGAAGTTACGGGCGTAAATGAGGTCTTGTTACGGCCGTAAGCCGAGCAGTTTGGACCTGATATTTTTTTGACAAAGCTAAGTTACGCCCGTAAGGAGGGATTTGTTACGGCCGTAAGGCCATTGACCTTGGAAAGTTACGGCCGTAAGATAGGTGAGTTATGGTCGTAACTCAGAGCTGTATATATATATATAGACTTGGACGGGATTTTATATTCATTTCACCACTTCTTCATCTTACTTCCGAGAGAGAGGGTTTTAGAGAGATATTTTTCATCATCAAACACTTGTGTGTTCGGTTTTCATCATCTTCATTCATTTGTGAAGCTTGGTTAGTCGATTTAGCACGAATTCACCGGATGAAAGTGCTTGGATCTTCAAAGGTAAATTCTTCAACATCTTGGATTCGATTTTTATGTTGAGATATGATGTTTTGGATGTTATAATCATGTTGTATGGAGTGTTATACTTGTGATTATGAATTGTTGAGGATTATCATCGGAATATTTGGGTTTATTCAAGAACACTTTGAATATTGATTTGGATTTGGGGTTTTTCGATTAGATGTTGTTGAAATCTCGAATTGGGTATTTATTTTGGGTTATTGATTATGTTGAAAATGTTTTGTTGGATCGAAACACTCCTTGGAAGTTTGGTATCGATATTATTGAGGATTGGTTGTAAACAATCAAAGATTGGTTACAACGTGTTTGTTATGATGCCCCAATGAACTTGGATTATTCATATCGACGTTTTGAGTTAGTTATCATCGTGCTTGATACATATTTTGAGCGGATTGTTGGTAATTATGTTATTCAAGGTTGTTCGAGCGACCAACACCTCGTTTAGGATGTTTGTTCGAGGAAGGACATTCTTCACCGGTGTTGAGTAAGTTAATTCTACTCGGTTAAAAGGATACTCATTACTTTCGTTGTTGTTCATTCATAATCATAACACATTCATAATCATAACTCATTCATAATGTATTAACCGTATTGAGACTTGTAACTGTCAAATAATCATTTCATTCACGAGGAACGACGGTTCCAATCATTTCAATGAGATATCATTCATGTCATTATTATTTCATCTCAGTGAGTCTTTCTTGACCTTTTTCGTATTGTTACTCACTATAACTCATTGGTCACCTTTGCTCTTGTGTCCTTCTATGTTCATATTGCGTGGTCGGGTGAGGATGTGTAGAATTTTTAGCCGGGCACATGATAGTCATGTGATCGGGTTCACCGACACAATGGACTGTGCACACAGTAACATACCTTCGTGAGACTAATTAGGTACAAGGGCGGGTGTGTTCGGACACTCGTGTTGTGCACTTACACATACCATTACGGGCGTACTATGATACTCCTCTTCAGCCTAACTTCATAATTAAGATATATCATGATTATGTTTATTCAACTCTTGAGGATTGTTATTCTGTGTAACTGACCCCGTTGGGGGATGTTGTTTTCAGGTCATGGCAAGGCTAAAGCACGGGAAGAGAACGTTGACGGTGAGGAGTTCCAGTGATACTAATAGGGGGCCCAGTCCATCTAGTCATTCATATTTTTCTTCATTTTATTTCCGCTGCAGACTTCTGTTTGAATACTCATTTTTATTCAGTGTTGTATATTTTATCTCCATATAAAATACACATGTATTCTGTATTATCTTGGGTGTGTTGTAATGAAACTCCTCATCGGAGTAATTGATGATATAATGTGGTTCGGTACTACAATTATATTATTTTAGCCATTAATGTTCATTCGCCTGGTGGGTCCCAGTCGGGGGTCCACGGCACTGTAATAGTCGCCTAGTTTGGGGTGTTACAGTAGAAGATGTGCCTGTGATGTTTAGTTTTGTAATACCCCGATTTTTCGGATATATTTTTCGTTTATATGTTGGATATCGTTGATGGATAATTGTGCTTGAGGATGTTGTGAACGTATGATAATGTTATTGAAATGCGGTATGTCGAGATGTTGGTCGAGGATAGCTGAATATGGCTAAGCACAGCCACGATAGCGCACGCTATGAGATATGCTTAGCCCACGCTACGAGGCACGAGTAGCGCACGCTACGTTGTCTAGTTAGCGTACGCTAATAGGTTCGCATTATGTACGCTGAGGAGGGTCCTTAACGTACGTAAGACTTTTTGGGAAAGATTCGGAAGGCGGCCAACATGTCGGCCCGGGTTGATGTTTATCGGCATTTAGCGCACGCTACTAAGGATGGTTAGCGCATGCTAATATCAGATCGTCCGACAAGGAATCTTGGATTTCGGCGAGTGGACCCGGCCACTTGCGACGCGTGTCCAGATAAGGTCAGCGGGTGTTTGTCATGTAGGGCTAGCGCACGCTAAACCGTATGGTTAGCGACGCTAATTCCAGATCGGTCAGAGGAATCCTGATAATCGCGGATGGTTTCGGCATGTGGGGGCACGAGTGGTAGGTGTGTACTGTAGCAAGTCAACTTCGGATAGCGCACGCTAAGGTCAATGACTTGCGTACGCTAGGCAGGAGGTTTTACGTACGTTAATGCATGGGCATTACGTACGTAAGCTAGTTTACGAAGCAAGGCAGTAGCCTCTGGGATGCGATAGCGCACGCTAACAAAGTCAGTTAGCGCACGCTAAGGCTGTCGAGCACGCTAAACACGAGATGTTAGCGCACGCTAATAATGAATATTATAAAAGGGGACAGACGGGTGCTCAGAGGCATTTCGTCCATTTTTCTTCCTTCAGTCGGGAGAGAGAGAGAGTTGGGATGTATTTGAGATTCCCAAACACTGTATAATGATAATATTTAACAACATTATATTAAGAGCATAAATTCAAGCCTTGTTCTTCAAGTTATTCATGATTCTTGGAATGGAGTTCAAGTGTTCTTCTTTTTGGTTCGTCTAATCCAGGTAAATTTGGTATCCCTTTTGTTTATGGTTCGTTTTTAAGGATGATTACATGTGAGGAACATGTTGGATAATCATATAACGATATTATATGAGATTCAATGGAATTTTGATAAGAGTTTCAGATGTTTCTTCATATTATAAAGATGATGGTTCATTTAAACCGTTTTGAGATAGATTTCTGGATCATGATAATTTCAGTGATCGATTTAGAGGAGTTAAATCATGATATGAGGTTGAATTCCGGATTGAATATGTTATGATCATTGTTACCAAGTTGGTTTGATTATTGATATGATTATTGTTCTAGGTTGATTAACCCATAGGTATAACCGATGTGCCGCGTTGAAGGCCGTAAATTCAGTCCAGTCAGGGCTGTAGAGCTCGTAGACGAGGACGATGAGTTCGGTGGTGGTTTTGTCATATTGATATCCAGGCAAGTGTTTACTTGTTCGGTTGTAATGTTTTGATGAGTAATTCCATTTACATTTCATAAGTATTTTATGTTGTGTTGCATATTGACGAATGTTCAGTGATGTTCTAAAAGGATTAGAATGCACAGTTGATGATTGTTGAGATACTTAGACAATCTTGGGAAGATTGTAGTATTCGGATATTGTTGATGTCATTTTGGATATTCTTGGTCTGTGGTATGCATTCCGGGAGGAAGTCCGGATAGAGATATGTTTTATGGTAATCGTACATAGAGGATTATGTACGAGAAAGTATTCGGTATTGAGGTATTATATGGTATTGTTGTGATACTGGGATTTTTATGGTATTATCGTGATATTGGGATTTTGACGAGAATCGTTGGATTACCGGAAGTGGTAAGGTTATCGTTGAGGTTATTATTCTCATGATGCATGGCATGTGAATATTTATGTTTATGTACTTGCGGTTATTTGTCGGGCATTATTGCTGACCCCGTTGTGGGACTTGTTTTTCAGGTATTGAGGACTTTGATGGTAGCGGTCGTGAGGCGAGGATTCCGGACGATACTGGCTATGGCATATTGTTGGGGAATCGTATATTTTGTTTGTGTATATCATTATTGATGTATATGTATCTTGGACTGTATTTCTATCCGCTGCGTGAGTTCTTTCAAATGGCTTTCGGCTTTTTGCCAATTGAGTTTCATTTCGAAAACCGATTCCCTTAACCGAATTTTTGGCCTTGATCGTTTTGATGGTAGTTGGTGTTTTCAAATGATTTTGTGAGTTTTGAAAAATAATACTATCATCGGCCTTTTTTTTGTCGTTCTTGTATTTGGTTTTTAGCCTGGTGGGTTCCGGCGCGGGGCCCACGGTGTGTAATACTCCCGGTTGGTTTTGGGGGTGTTACAAATATGGTATCGGAGCCCAAGGTTTTGTGATAACCGGGCATGTGTAATATCCGGGGGTAATATTTTTTTCGTGTTACTGTTGAGTTGTACGTATTCATTTGGAATTGTACAAGTGTTGTTGTTTGGACCGATACAATGTATATTGTATTAGAATATTTCGGGATCGAAATATTTATACTGGTCGACGGTTTGGTTTCGTCGTTTGGTTGTTGCTTGGCGAGTTTAGAATTTTGGCTAAGTTTATAGCCATAGCGTACGCTACCTGTGTAGCATTACGTACGCTAATTTGTTACGATTACGTACGTTACGCCCTGAGGTTACGTACGTAATGCGTGGTAGGTGGTGGGAACCTTCCTCGTGGTCAACTTTCGGGGCAAGGTATCTTTGGGGGATTATTTATATATATATATATATAATATGTTAATCACTTTTGTCATCTCTCTCTCCCTCACCTACTCACGTTTTATATTTATATATATATATATATATTATGTCATCTCCCTCTCTCTCACCTTTCCTCTCTCCTCCCTCTCTCATTTTTTTTTTCCTGTTGCCATCTCTCTCTCTCCCCGTCATCTCTCCATCTCTCCCATTTCTTTTTTCCGGCGAGGTAGAGTTAAGGACGGGCAGCGGCTTCTTCATTCCCGGCGACGGACTGGAGTTGACGACCGGAGTAGAGGACTGACATCTCCGGGCAGCCGGAGCTCGGCAGCGGCGGCGGCTCGTGGAGGCGGCAGCGACGGTCTGATCGGAATTTCCGGATCGAAAGGCGTTGCAAATCCGGTCGAGCTGTTCCGGCATTTTTTTCTGGCGAGACGGAGCTCAGGCGTTCGGCGTTCTTCATGGTTTCTGGCCATGGACGGAGCTCCATTGATTCCGGCGACCGGAGGTGGTTTTGTCCGGAACGGACAGCGGAACGGAGGTTTGACATACTTCCGGCGAGGAGTTGCAGGCGGAGATGGTGATAACCGGCCATGGACGGAAATGGGCTGGAGTTGGACGAAGTCCGGCGGGTCAGTTTTTCCGACGGCCGAGTTCCAGCAGGAGAGTTGTTTTCTGACCGGATTCCCGCAAAGGTTGCCCGGCCGATCGACTTTCCGGGTAAGTCTTTGTGTTGTGTGTTGTGTGTTGTGTGTGGTGTGTAATGTATAAGGCCTGTGTGTGTACAGGTATGTGTATATATATATATATATGTGTGTGTGTGTGTATTGTGTATACTGTTATATATATGTGTTTGTTATATATGGGTGTGTGTGTTGTATATATATAGTGTGCAGTGTGTGTTGTAGTAAGTAGTGTGTGCATGTGCAATATATATATATATATATATATAAAGTGAGTGTGTGTTAGTAATGTGCGTACCGTATGTATATTATACATATATATATATATGTGTGTATATGGATAAATACGAGTATAGTATGTGTTCGTGTTGGAATCGGAATTATCTATTGTGTTGTTTTCGGTCGATATCGTGTTACCGAATGAATTGTATTTCATTCAAGGTTGTTCGAGTGCTTGTGATTGTCGGAGAACGCGTTGATCGATTCGTGGTAGGACGTTGATCGTGGAAGGACTTTCTCGCCTTCGGTTTGAGGCAAGTTTTATACTTGTACTGGTCAATGAGATTAATGTTATCATGTATGTGTATGAATGTGTGTATCATTTCGAGACTTGGTCTCTTTATGATTTTGTTGACATCAAGGGATTGTTTGATACAATACCCTTCGGCAAATTATGCCAAATATTATTGTTGTTCGTAAATGGCTGATTTAAGGCATTGCGATACTTGTTGGTAATATATTTGTCGATAGCCGGTTCGCGGTATCGACATATCGATTGTTATTGTTGATTGATGTTCCTTTGAGATATTGTTGTTGATAGCCGGTTCGCGGCATCGACGTATCGATTGTTGTTATTGATTGATGTTCCATCAAGGTATTTTTGTAAATCGTCGTTATTGATATCAGTGTTTTTCTATTGATGTCGTTTTGGCCAATTGAAGGCATTGACGTATTCGATTATCATCTTCGTTATCGGTAACCGATTAAAGGTGCCGAGACATCCGTTGTATAATTGTTATCGGTTAACCGTTCTGAAGGTAATCAATATATTGAATTGGGATTATCAAAGATAATTCCCATCCGTTGCATAATTATTATCGATTGTCCGCTCTAAAGGTAATCGATATATTGAATTGGGATTATCAAAGATAATTCCCATCCGTTGTCAAAAAGATAATTCCCATCCGTTGTACAATTGTTATCGATTGGCCGTTCTACGGTAATCGAAGTATTGAATTGGGACTGTCGAGGATAGTTCCCATCCGTTGAATTATTATTGTCGTGTTGACCGATTCAAGGCAGCACACTATTATTCTTGTGAACTCGGTAATTTTGTGATCGTTGAAGGTTGAGGATTTCCGGAACTGTTGTGTTGTGATCGTTGCTCGTGTTAATCGGTCCTTAGGGATTTTGATCCCAGGATGGTTGTTTTGAATATTATTGGTCGTGTCGATCTTTCATTATTCGTGTGTCATCGTTCACTTGGTGAGTCGTATGATCTGTATGGGATGTGTTATCCTTTGAGTTTCGTTGTCATGTTGTATCGTGACATATCCGGAATCATATCTGCGTTCCGATTGGTTATTGTGTAGGATTTTTAGCCAGGCACATATATAGTCATGCGTGGATATTATTCCGCATTGGACTGTGCACACGAGACGTAGTTTCGTGAGGCTAATTAGGTACATTGTCCAACGTATATTCTGGATTCCGTATACGGGGCGGACATGTGCACGGACACATTTCCGGGTCGGGCGTACTGTGATGTCCATCTTTGAGCCGTACAACTTTGATCGTCCATAGTATTGGATGAGTTCGACGTTTTGTGATTGAGCGTTCATACGCCAGAGGGGTATGTTCGACAGTCAGGTTTGTTTCTTTGAGATCTGTATTGTGATGATTTACAGCTTCGGGCTGTTCGGCTTTCAGGCCATCGTGATATTTTGGCAGCTTCGGGCTGTTCGGCTTTCAGGCCATCGTGATATTTTGGCAGCTTCGGCTGAGGCTTTCAGGCCATTGTGATGTATCGGTATTTCCGTTGGAGCCTTCGGGCATTGTATCCTTATTTATTTCAGCGTTGGTTTGATTTACCTTCGGGTAATGTATTGTTGTGTTCTATATTGATGATTCGCCGTTGGGCACTTATGTTCTAACCTATTGAGCAGGTATTGATCGTATGCCGTGGGCATAGTGTTCCACGAATGCTCGATTCTTACTTTGGTTTGTGAGCATCTCGTACTACCATTGTTGTACTGTTTATTCTGCCTTTGGATGCATATCATGTTGTGCATGTATTTGATATTCATTATTCTGGATGACTGACCCCGTGGGGGCGGAACATGTTTTCATGTTTTAGGTACTTGCGAGGAGAGAGTTGAGACACAGGGGCATGACGATGGCGACGAGGCATTCGAGCGATACTAGTCCGAGATATTTTGGTGTTCATGTTGGCCAGACAGTTGGAGTACTCCATTTTTGTTCAGTCGTTGTCATTTTGTATTATCCGAGCAAGGCTCATGGATGTTGTTGTATTTTTATTTTGGCCATGTAGGCCCATTCTTGTCGTTGAAATTCCATATCGGAATAGTATGTCGGACGTCATAGTAGGGTCTGTGATTTCCTATTTTGGTCAGTTTGTTGTATTTTAGTCGTGTTCGCCTGGTGGATCACCTGATGTGGGGTCCACGGCACTGTAATAACCCAATGAGATTTGGGGGTGTTACAGAAGATGGTATCAGAGCATTGGGTTGTGAGATACCCTGGCTTGTGTGTTATGTGGCTCTACCAAGGCGGTAGTAGCGGGACTGTCAGGTTATGACAATCTGGACAGTCTGGTTTTGTGAGTCGTGATAGTTAGACGACTGTGAGTCATTCTTTCATCAGGTCGTCGTCAGTGAAGACTAGTATCGCAAGACCTCGAAGCGTCGTATGACCTGTGTAAGGACTCTATTCTCTTTTGTGTGCATACATTCATTATGTCATTGATTAAACCTGTTTTGTTGACACTTGTATGTGACGATCGGGTGCGATTGATTTATGATTATTTGCTTTGGAGCGTGTGGGCTCTGTATCGGCTATGATTAGCGCGATCGATGTGATCGTTTATCTGTTGAGTATGTATACTCATGTTTGGCGTTGACCTAGAATTCTGGCCGTTGAGGCGTAATTGTGTTGTGGTCATGATTGAACGTTATTCTTTCAGTCTGGAAAGAGGACGTGACAGAGGGGGTAGAGGCCGCAGAATGGGCCAAAACCCGAAACCTCGTACAAATACTTTGGTGGCTGATGAATCATTTTCGGAGTCGTGCTCGAGAAACCACCGATCGTGATTGTGTTTGGATCGAGTTCAAGACTCTCATGTTAGAGAGGTATTATCCGGCTCCACTTCGTGAAGCCAAGTTGTCGGAGGTTTTGAACCCCGAATCCGTCGAGGACGAGGGTGTTATTGTTACTGCTGAAAAGTTTCAAGGACTTCTTCAGTTTACTTCATCTGTTATCCGTACTGAGGCGGATAAGATCAAGTATTTTAACAAGAGGTTGAACCCGCGGTGGAGGATGTAGTTGTTCAATCACAATTGTAGTTCACTTGGCGAATTCATCGAGAAGGCTCTTGGAGCAGAGCTTTCGATCAAGGAGCTTACTCAGAAGGATCCTTCAGTTTCTTCTGGTGAGAGGACTAGGATGCCGATTCGTTCAGAGGGACATCGAGCTCCGACGTCCAAGAGGTCATTTCCTAGTCGGCCAGTCCGGGAAAGCATTTTCTTCTCAAAGACGAGTTCGACTGTTATTTGTTTTAATTGTGATTCAGCGGGGCATGTTAGTACTCGATGTACGGTTCCAGCTATTATTTATTTTCTGTGTGGGAGGCAGGGACACCTTCAGAATACTGCAGGAGTTCTAGTGCCAGTAGGTCTCGAGAGAGCTCACGGGCCTCGAGAGATTTTGTTACTTCAGTCCGTACTTCATCCAAGGGGTCCTCTCGGGCTTCGGGAGCCAGAGGTATGGACACCCAAGGGGGAGTAGCGAGTTTAGATTTGGGTTTTCCTCGAGTCGATGGGATCGAGGAACTCGATGATCTGGAGGAGGTTGATTTCGGGTACATTTGAGATGTAGCCTTGATTTGTATTTTCCTTGTCTTTCGGATTGATGTTTGACTCCGTCTGTATTTTAGTATTGTGGTTGCGAACCATTTATGGTTGATCTATCTTATAATCATTGTATCTGAGAATCTTGACACTTGAGTCGTTTGATGTGATTTTCTTTCCTTTTGGTCCTGTACCCGAGATTTTTTATGATGATCTGGGTAATTGTTCATTGTGATTCAAGACATCAAGTCGTGAGGACTTGGGTGCGCGATTGATATGGTCCCGAGGACTATTCGTGCATTGTTATTTTCTTTTGTGGTGCGAGTCCGTGTTTGCATGGGCGTCCGATGCTGACGAGAACGGGGAAGTGTACACCGATGGTTGTAGGCATGTACAAGGAGCGGCTCCCTCGGGATGTGTACGCCGGTGTTACTAGTCATGCGGTTAGTACGACTTCCTGGCTGGTCTCTAGCAGGAGAGTCATGATTCGGCTAATCTCGCATTTGATTGAGTGTCTTTATCACTTGATTTTTTCGCCTTGTTCAGGCAGAGGAGACGTGGGGACCCGTGGGGTCGGCCCAGTTACTCAGGCGGAATTGCTCGTATTGAGGAGTATTCCTGGAGATGTTGTTTTCTTATCCTGATGGATAGTCCGTGTCCCGACTTGTGCACCCTGAGTTTCGGGGACGAAACTCTTTTTAAGGGGGGAGTATGTAATATCCGGGGGTAATTTTTTTTCGTGTTACTGTTGAGTTGTACGTATTCATTTGGAATTGTACAAGTGTTGTTGTTTGGACCGATACAATGTATATTGTATTAGAATATTTTGGGATCGAAATATTTATACTGGTCGACGGTTTGGTTTCGTCGTTTGGTTGTTGCTTGGCGAGTTTAGAATTTTGGCTAAGTTTATAGCCATACCGTACGCTACCTGTGTAGCATTATGTATGCTAATTTGTTACGATTACGTACGTTACGCCCTGAGGTTACGTACGTAATGCGTGGTAGGTCGTGGGAACCTTCCTCGTGGTCAATTTTCAGGGCAAGGTATCTTTGGGGGATTATTTATATATATATATATAAATAAATAATATGTTAATCACTTTTGTCATCTCTCTTTCCCTCACCTACTCACGTTTTATATATATATATACATATATATATATATTATGTCATCTCCCTCTCCCTCACCTTTCCTCTCTCCTCCCTCTCTCATTTTTTTTTTCCTGTTGCCATCTCTCTCTCTCTCCGTCATCTCTCCCTCTCGTCCTCTCTCTCTTCTCTCCATCTCTCCCATTTCTTTTTTCCGGCGAGGTAGAGTTAAGGACGGGCATCGGCTTCTTCATTCCCGGCGACGGACTGGAGTTGACGACCGGAGTAGAGGACTGACATCTCCGGCGACGACCGGAACTCGGCGGCGGCAGGCGGCTCATGACTGGAGCAGCGACGGCCTGATCGGAATTCCCGGATCGAAAGGCGTTGCAAATCCGATCGAGCTGTTCCGGCATTTTTTTCTGGCGAGACGGAGCTCAGGCGTCCGGCGTTCTTCATGGTTTCCGGCCATGGACGGAGCTCCATTGATTCCGGCGACCGGAGGTGGTTTCGTCCGGAACGGACAACGGAACGGAGGTTTGACATACTTCCGGCGAGGAGTTGCAGGCGGAGATGGTGATAACCAGCCATGGACGGAAATGGGCTGGAGTTGGACGAAGTCCGGCGGGTCAGTTTTTCCGGCGGCCGAGTTCCAGCAGGAGAGTTGTTTTCTGACCGGATTCCGGCGAAGGTTGCCCGGCCGATCGACTTTCCGGGTAAGTCTTTGTGTTGTGTGTTGTGTGTTGTGTGTGGTGTGTAATGTATAAGGCCTGTGTGTGTACAGGTATGTGTATATATATATATATATATATGTGTGTGTGTGTATTGTGTGTACAATTATATATATATGTATTTGTTATATATATATAGTGTGTAGTGTTAATATATATATGTATACATATATAAATTGTGAAGTGTGTGCATGTGCAGAAGTGTGTGGTGTAAATATATATATATATATATATAAAACGTGCGGTGTGGGTGTGTGTGTTGTATATATATAGTGTGCAGTGTGTGTTGTAGTAAGTAGTGTGTGCATGTGCAATATATATATATATATACACATATATATATATATATATATATATATATTATGTAAAGTGAGTGTGTGTTAGTAATGTGCGTACCGTATGTATATTATACATATATATATGTATACGGATAAATACGAGTATAGTATGTGTTCGTGTTGGAATCGGAATTATCTATTGTGTTGTTTTCGGTCGATATCGTGTTACCGAATGAATTGTATTTCATTCAAGGTTGTTCGAGTGCTTGTGATTGTCGGAGAACGCGTTGATCGATTCGTGGTAGGACGTTGATCGTGGAAGGACTTTCTCGCCTTCGGTTTGAGGCAAGTTTTATACTTGTACTAGTCAATGAGATTAATGTTATCATGTATGTGTATGAATGTGTGTATCATTTCGAGACTTGGTCTCTTTATGATTTTGTTGACATCAAGGGATTGTTTGATATAATACCCTTCGGCAAATTATGCCAAATATTATTGTTGTTCGTAAATGGCCGATTTAAGGCATTGCGATACTTGTTGGTAATATATTTGTCGATAGCTGGTTCGCGGTATCGACATATCGATTGTTATTGTTGATTGATGTTCCTTTGAGATATTGTTGTTGATAGCCGGTTCGCGGCATCGACGTATCGATTGTTGTTATTGATGTTCCATCAAGGTATTTTTGTGAATCGTCGTTATTGATATCAGTGTTTTTCTATTGATGTCGTTTTGGCCAATTGAAGGCATTGACGTATTCGATTATCATCTTCGTTATCGGTAACCGATTAAAGGTGCCGAGACATCCGTTGTATAATTGTTATCGGTTAACCGTTCTGAAGGTAATCGATATATTGAATTGGGATTATCAAAGATAATTCCCATCCGTTGCATAATTATTATCGATTGTCCGCTCTAAAGGTAATCGATATATTGAATTGGGATTATCAAAGATAATTCCCATCCGTTGTCAAAAAGATAATTCCCATCCGTTGTATAATTGTTATCGATTGGCCGTTCTACGGTAATCGAAGTATTGAATTGGGACTGTCGAGGATAGTTTCCATCCGTTGAATTATTATTGTCGTGTTGACCGATTCAAGGCAGCACACTATTATTCTTGTGAACTCGGTAATTTTGTGATCGTTGAAGGTTGAGGATTTCCCGAACTGTTGTGTTGTGATCGTTTCTCGTGTTAATCGGTCCTTAGGGATTTTGATCCCAGGATGGTTGTTTTGAATATTATTGGTCGTGTCGATCTTTCATTATTCGTGTGTCATCGTTCACTTGGTGAGTCGTATGATCTGTATTGGATGTGTTATCCTTTGAGTTTCGTTGTCATGTTGTATCGTGACATATCCGGAATCATATCTGCGTTCCGATTGGTTATTGTGTAAGATTTTTAGCCAGGCACATATATAGTCATGCGTGGATATTATTCCGCATTGGACTGTGCACACGAGACGTAGTTTCGTGAGGCTAATTAGGTACATTGTCCCACGTATATTCTGGATTCGTATACGGGGCGGACATGTGCACGGACACATTTCCGGGTCGGGCGTACTGTGATGTCCATCTTTGAGCCGTACAACTTTGATCGTCCATAGTATTGGATGAGTTCGACGTTTTGTGATTGAGCGTTCATACGCCAGAGGGGTATGTTCGACAGTCAGGTTTGTTTCTTTGAGATCTGTATTGTGATGATTTACAGCTTCGGGCTGTTCGGCTTTCAGGCCATCGTGATATTTTGGCAGCTTCGGGCTGTTCGACTTTCAGGCCATCGTGATATTTTGGCAGCTTTCTTTGAGGCTTTGAGCCATTGTGATGTATCGGTATTTCCGTTGGAGCCTTCGGGCATTGTGATCCTTATTTATTTCAGCGTTGGTTTGATTTACCTTCGGGTAATGTATTGTTGTGTTCTATATTGATGATTCGCCGTTGGGCACTTATGTTCTAACCTATTGAGCAGGTATTGATCGTATGCCGTGGGCATAGTGTTCCACGAATGCTCGATTCTTACTTTGGTTTGTGAGCATCTCGTACTACCATTGTTGTCTTTTATTACGCCTTTGGATGCATATCATGTTGTGCATGTATTTGATATTCATTATTCTGGATGACTGACCCCGTGGGGGCGGAACATGTTTTCATGATTTAGGTACTTGCGAGGAGAGAGTTGAGACACAGGGGCATGACGATGGCGACGAGGCATTCGAGCGATACTAGTCCGAGATATTTTGGTGTTCATGTTGGTCAGACAGTTGGAGTACTCCATTTTTGTTCAGTCGTTGTCATTTTGTATTATCCGAGCAAGGCTCATGGATGTTGTTGTATTTTTATTTTGGCCATGTAGGCCCATTCTTGTCGTTGAAATTCCATATCGGAATAGTATGTCGGACGTCATAGTAGGGTCTGTGATTTCCTATTTTGGTCAGTTTGTTGTATTTTAGTCGTGTTCGCCTGGTGGATCACCTGATGTGGGGTCCACGGCACTGTAATAACCCAATGAGATTTGGGGGTGTTACAGAAGATGGTATCAGAGCATTGGGTTGTGAGATACCCTGGCTTGTGTGTTATGTGGCTCTACCAAGGCGGTAGTAGCGGGGTCACAAAGTTATGACAATGCAGACAAATGGGTTTTGTGAGTCGTGATAGTTAGACGACTGTGAGTCATTCTTTCATCGGGTCGTCGTCAGTGAAGACTAGTATCGCAAGACCTCGAAGCGTCGTATGACCTGTGTAAGGACTCTATTCTCTTTTGTGTGCATACATTCATTATGTCATTGATTAAACCTGTTTTGTTGACACTTGTATGTGACGATCGGGTGCGATTGATTTATGATTATTTGCTTTGGAGCGTGTGGGCTCTGTATCGGCTATGATTAGCGCGATAGATGTGATCCTTTATCTGTTGAGTATGTATACTCATGTTTGGCGTTGACCTAGAATTCTGGCCTTTGAGGCGTAATTGTGTTGTGGTCATGATTGAACGTTATTCTTTCAGTCTGGAAAGAGGACGTGACAGAGGGGGTAGAGGCCGCAGAATGGGCCAAAACCCGAAACCTCGTACAAATACTTTGGTGGCTGACGAATCATTTTCGGAGTCGTGCTCGAGAAACCACCGATCGTGATTGTGTTTGGATCGAGTTCAAGACTCTCATGTTAGAGAGGTATTATCCGGCTCCACTTTGTGAAGCCAAGTTGTCGGAGGTTTTGAACCCCGAATCCGTCGAGGACGAGGGTGTTATTGTTATTGCTGAAAAGTTTCAAGGACTTCTTCAGTTTACTTCATCTGTTATCCGTACTGAGGCGGATAAGATCAAGTATTTTAACAAGAGGTTGAACCCGCGGTGGAGGATGTAGTTGTTCAATCACAATTGTAGTTCACTTGGCGAATTTATCGAGAAGGCTCTTGGAGCAGAGCTTTCGATCAAGGAGCTTACTCAGAAGGATCCTTCAGTTTCTTCTGGTGAGAGGACTAGGATGCCGATTCGTTAAGAGGGACATCAAGCTCCGACGTCCAAGAGGTCATTTCCTAGTCGGCTTCGTACTGGGAAAGCATTTTCTTCTCAGGCGACGAGTTCGACTGTTATTTGTTTTAATTGTGATTCAGCGGGGCATGTTAGTACTCGATGTACGGTTCCAGCTATTATTTATTTTCTGTGTGGGAGGCAGGGACACCTTCAGAATACTGCAGGAGTTCTAGTGCCAGTAGGTCTCGAGAGAGCTCACGGGCCTCGAGAGATTTTGTTACTTCAGCCCGTACTTCATCCAAGGGGTCATATCGGGCTTCGGGAGCCAGAGGTATGGACACCCGAGGGGAAGTAGTGAGTTCAGATTTGGGTTTTCCTCGAGTCGATGGGATCGAGGAACTCGATGATCTGGAGGAGGTTGATTTCGGGTACATTTGAGATGTAGCCTTGATTTGTATTTTCCTTGTCTTTCGGATTGATGTTTGACTCCGTCTGTATTTTAGTATTGTGGTTGCGAACCATTTATGGTTGATCTATCTTATAATCATTGTATCTGAGAATCTTGACACTTGAGTCGTTTGATGTGATTTTCTTTCCTTTTGGTCCTGTACCCGAGATTTTTTATGATGATCTGGGTAATTGTTCATTGTGATTCAAGACATCAAGTCGTGAGGACTTGGGTGCGCGATTGATATGGTCCCGAGGACTATTCGTGCATTGTTATTTTCTTTTGTGGTGCGAGTCCGTGTTTGCATGGGCGTCCGATGCTGACGAGAACGGGGAAGTGTACACCGATGGTTGTAGGCATGTACAAGGAGCGGCTCCCTCGGGATGTGTACGCCGGTGTTACTAGTCATGCGGTTAGTACGACTTCCTGGCTGGTCTCTAGCAGGAGAGTCATGATTCGGCTAATCTCGCATTTGATTGAGTGTCTTTATCACTTGATTTTTTTGCCTTGTTCAGGCAGAGGAGACGTGGGGACCCGTGGGGTCGGCCCAGTTACTCAGGCGGAATTGCTCGTATTGAGGAGTATTCCTGGAGATGTTGTTTTCTTATCCTGATGGATAGTCCGTGTCCCGACTTGTGCACCCTGAGTTTTGGGGACGAAACTCTTTTTAAGGGGGGGAGTATGTAATATCCGGGGGTAATTTTTTTTCGTGTTACTGTTGAGTTGTACGTATTCATTTGGAATTGTACAAGTGTTGTTGTTTGGACCGATACAATGTATATTGTATTAGAATATTTCGGGATCAAAATATTTATACTGGTCGACGGTTTGGTTTCGTCGTTTGGTTGTTGCTTGGCGAGTTTAGAATTTTGTCTAAGTTTATAGCCATAGCGTACGCTACCTGTGTAGCATTACGTACGCTAATTTGTTACGATTACGCACGTTATGCCCTGAGGTTACGTACGTAATGCGTGGTAGGTGGTGGGAAACTTCCTCGTGGTCAACTTTCGGGGCAAGGTATCTTTCGGGGATTATATATATATATATATATATATAAATAATATGTTAATCACTTTTGTCATCTCTCTCTCCCTCACCTACTCACGTTATATATATATATATATATATATATATATATATATATATATATATATATATATTATGTCATCTCCCTCTCCCTCACCTTTCCTCTCTCCTCCCTCTCTCATTTTTTTTTCCTGTTGCCATCTCTCTCTCTCCGTCATCTCTCCCTCTCGTCCTCTCTCTCTTCTCTCCATCTCTCCCATTTCTTTTTTCCGGCGAGGTAGAGTTAAGGACGGCGGCGCTTCTTCATTCCGGCGATGATCGGAGTTGACGACCGGAGTAGAGGACTGACATCTCCGGCGACGACCGGAGCTCGGCGGCGGCAGGCGGCTCGTGACTGGAGCAGCGACGGTCTGATCGGAATTTCCGGATCGAAAGGCGTTGCAAATCCGGTCGAGCTGTTCCGGCATTTTTTTCTGGCGAGACGGAGCTCAGGCGTCCGGCGTTCTTCATGGTTTCCGGCCATGGACGGAGCTCCATTGATTCCGGCGACCGGAGGTGGTTTTGTCCGGAACGGACAACGGAACGGAGGTTTGACATACTTCCGGCGAGGAGTTGCAGGCGGAGATGGTGATAACCGGCCATGGACGGAAATGGGCTGGAGTTGGACGAAGTCCGGCGGGTCAGTTTTTCCGGCGGCCGAGTTCCAGCAGGAGAGTTGTTTTCTGACCGGATTCCGGCGAAGGTTGCCCGGCCGATCGACTTTCCGGGTAAGTCTTTGTGTTGTGTGTTGTGTGTTGTGTGTGGTGTGTAATGTATAAGGCCTGTGTGTGTACAGGTATATATATATATATATATGTATTGTGTGTACTGTTATATATATGTGTGTTTGTTATATATATATATATATATTGTGTAGTGTTAATATATATATGTATACATATATAAATTGTGAAGTGTGTGCATGTGCAGAAGTGTGTGGTGTAAATATATATATATATATATAACGTGCGGTGTGGGTGTGTGTGTTGTATATATATAGTGTGCAGTGTGTGTTGTAGTAAGTAGTGTGTGCATGTACAATATATATATATATATATATACACACATATATATATATATATATATATATATTATGTAAAGTGAGTGTGTGTTAGTAATGTGCGTACCGTATGTATATTATACATATATATATATATATGTATATATATATATGTATACGGATAAATACGAGTATAGTATGTGTTCGTGTTGGAATCGGAATTATCTATTGTGTTGTTTTCGGTCGATATCGTGTTACCGAATGAATTGTATTTCATTCAAGGTTGTTCGAGTGCTTGTGATTGTCGGAGAACGCGTTGATCGATTCGTGGTAGGACGTTGATCGTGGAAGGACTTTCTCGACTTCGGTTTGAGGCAAGTTTTATACTTGTACTGGTCAATGAGATTAATGTTATCATGTATGTGTATGAATGTGTGTATCATTTCGAGACTTGGTCTCTTTATGATTTTGTTGACATCAAGGGATTGTTTGATACAATACCCTTCGGCAAATTATGCCAAATATTATTGTTATTCGTAAATGGCCGATTTAAGGCATTGCGATACTTGTTGGTAATATATTTGTCGATAGCCGGTTCGCGGTATCAACATATCGATTGTTATTGTTGATTGATGTTCCTTTGAGATATTGTTGTTGATAGCCGGTTCGCGGCATCAACGTATCGATTGTTGTTATTGATTGATGTTCCATCAAGGTATTTTTGTGAATCGTCGTTATTGATATCAGTGTTTTTCTATTGATGTTGTTTTGGCCAATTGAAGGCATTGACGTATTCGATTATCATCTTCGTTATCGGTAACCGATTAAAGGTGCCGAGACATCCGTTGTATAATTGTTATCGGTTAACCGTTCTGAAGGTAATCGATATATTGAATTGGGATTATCAAAGATAATTCCCATCCGTTGCATAATTATTATCGATTGTCCGCTCTAAAGGTAATCGATATATTGAATTGGGATTATCAAAGATAATTCCCATCCGTTGTCAAAAAGATAATTCCCATCCGTTGTATAATTGTTATCGATTGGCCGTTCTACGGTAATCGAAGTATTGAATTGGGACTGTCGAGGATAGTTCCCATCCGTTGAATTATTATTGTCGTGTTGACCGATTCAAGGCAGCACACTATTATTCTTGTGAACTCGGTAATTTTGTGATCGTTGAAGGTTGAGGACTTCCCGAACTGTTGTGTTGTGATCGTTGCTCGTGTTAATCGGTCCTTAGGGATTTTGATCCCAGGATGGTTGTTTTGAATATTATTGGTGGTGTCGATCTTTCATTATTCGTGTGTCATCGTTCACTTGGTGAGTCGTATGATCTGTATTGGATGTGTTATCCTTTGAGTTTCGTTGTCATGTTGTATCGTGACATATCCGGAATCATATCTGCGTTCCGATTGGTTATTGTGTAGGATTTTTAGCCAGGCACATATATAGTCATGCGTGGATATTATTCCGCATTGGACTGTGCACACGAGACGTAGTTTCGTGAGGCTAATTAGGTACATTGTCCCACGTATATTCTGGATTCCGTATACGGGGCGGACATGTGCACGGACACATTTCCGGGTCGGGCGTACTGTGATGTCCATCATTGAGCCGTACAACTTTGATCGTCCATAGTATTGGATGAGTTCGACGTTTTGTCATTGAGCATTCATACGCAGAGGGGTATGTTCGACACTCAGGTTTGTTTCTTTGAGATATGTATTGTGATGATTTACAGCTTCGGGCTGTTCGGCTTTCAGGCCATCGTGATATTTTGGCAGCTTCGGGCTCTTCGGCTTTCAGGCCATCATGATATTTTGGCAACTTCGGCTGAGGCTTTCAGGCCATTGTGATGTATCGGTATTTCCGTTGGAGCCTTCGGGCATTGTGATCCTTATTTATTTCAGCGTTGGTTTGATTTACCTTCGGGTAATGTATTGTTGTGTTCTATATTGATGATTCGCCGTTGGGCACTTATGTTCTAACCTATTGAGCAGGTATTAATCGTATGCCGTGGGCATAGTGTTCCACGAATGCTCGATTCTTACTTTGGTTTGTGAGCATCTCGTACTACCATTGTTGTACTGTTTATTCTGCCTTTGGATGCATATCATGTTGTGCATGTATTTGATATTCATTATTCTGGATGACTGACCCCGTGGGGGCGGAACATGTTTTCATGTTTTAGGTACTTACGAGGAGAGAGTTGAGACACAGGGGCATGACGATGGCGACGAGGCATTCGAGCGATACTAGTCCGAGATATTTTGGTGTTCATGTTGGTCAGACAGTTGGAGTACTCCATTTTTGTTCAGTCGTTGTCATTTTGTATTATCCGAGCAAGGCTCGTGGATGTTGTTGTATTTTTATTTTGGCCATGTAGGCCCATTCTTGTCGTTGAAATTCCATATCGGAATAGTATGTCGGACGTCATAGTAGGGTCTGTGATTTCCTATTTTGGTCAGTTTGTTGTATTTTAGTCGTGTTCGCCTGGTGGATCACCTGATGTGGGGTCCACGGCACTGTAATAACCCAATGAGATTTGGGGGTGTTACAACATGTGTGTTATGTGGCTCTACCGGTGTGGTAGTAGCGTGATGTTTGTGATGTTTTAGAACTGTGTGATTTTTGAGTACTGTCGTAGTGATGTGTGGGTTTGGGCATTGTTTGTGTTTCCGAGACTGACGAGGCAGGGAGTGAACGCCGGTGCCGTGGTCATGTGCAATGTGCGGCTCCAATCGGGAAGTGAACGCCGGTGCGAGGCACGTGCAATGTGCGACTTTCGATGTGGAGTGGAACGCCGGTGATACGTGCATGTGACAAGGAGCGGCTCATGCAATTTAGGTGAGGAGACACATCGTCACAGATCCCACAAAACTCGACAGTGCTCTAAACTTGTTGTGGTCTTGGCGGAGACCAATCGTTTTTAAATTGTGATTATTCCTGTTTTGGCATTCTTGTTGTGTCGAGATTTTTGAAATGGTGTCATATGCTAGTATCACGGGAGATCTTCGACTTCACAGATCTGTAAGTATGTTGTTCGGATTATTCGATAATTCTGGGTTATCTTGGTGATTTTGAATTTTCTGTTGAATTGTTGTTTGTGCGAGTGACTACAAGTTTCGAGGACGAAACTTATTTTTAAGGGGGGTAGAGTGTAATACCCCGATTTTTCGGATATATTTTTCGTTTATATGTTGGATATCGTTGATGGATAATTGTGCTTGAGGATGTTGTGAACGTATGATAATGTTATTGAAATGCAGTATGTCGAGATGTTGGTCGAGGATAGCTGAATATGGCTAAGCACAGCCACGATAGCGCACGCTATGAGATATGCTTAGCCCACGCCACGAGGCACGAGTAGCGCACGCTATGTTGTGTAGTTAGCGTACGCTAATAGGTTCGCATTATGTACGCTGAGGAGGGTCCTTAACGTGTGTAAGACTTTCTGGGAAAGATTCGGAAGGCGGCCAACATGTCAGCCCGGGTTGATGTTTATCGGCATTTAGCGCACGCTACTAAGGATGGTTAGCGCACACTAATATCAGATCGTCCGACAAGGAATCTTGGCTTTCGGCGAGTGGACCCGGCCACTTGCGACGCGTGTCCAGATAAGGTCAGCGGGTGTTTGTCATGTAGGGCTAGCGCACGCTAAACCGTATGGTTAGCGCACGCTAATTCCAGATCGGTCAGAGGAATCCCGATAATCACGGATGCTTTCGGCATGTGGGGGCACGAGTGGTAGGTGTGTACTGTAGCAAGTCAACTTCGGATAGCGCACGCTAAGGTCAATGACTTGCGTACGCTAGGCAGGAGGTTTTACGTACGTTAATGCATGGGCATTACGTACGTAAGCTAGTTTACGAAGCAAGGCAGTAGCCTCTGGGCTGCGATAGCGCACGCTAACAAAGTCAGTTAGCGCACGCTAAGGCTGTAGCGCACGCTAAACATGAGATGTTAGCGCACGCTAATAATGAATATTATAAAAGGGGACAGACGGGTGCTGAGAGGCATTTTGTCCATTTTTCTTCCTTCAGTCGGGAGAGAGAGAGAGAGAGAGAGTTGGGATGTATTTGAGGTTCCCAAACACTGTATAATGATAATCTTTAACAACATTATATTAAGAGCATAAATTCAAGCCTTGTTCTTCAAGTTATTCATGATTCTTGGAATGGAGTTCAAGTGTTCTTCTTTTCGTCTGCCTAATCCGTAAATTTGGTATCCCTTTTGTTTATGGTTCGTTTTTAAGGATGATTACATGTGAGGAACATGTTGGATAATCATATAACGATATTATATGAGATTCAATGGAATTTTGATAAGAGTTTCATATGTTTCTTCATATTATAAAGATGATGGTTCGTTTAAACCGTTTTGAGATAGATTTCTGGATCATGATAATTTCAGTGATCGATTTAGAGGAGTTAAATCATGATACGAGGTTGAATTCTGGATTGAATATGTTATGATCATTGTTACCAAGTTGGTTTGATTATTGATATGATTATTGTTCTGGGTTGATTAACCCAAAGGTATAACTGATGTGCCGCGTTGAAGGTCAGAATTCATCAATGTATCGAGAGAGCTCGTAGACGAGGACAATGAGTTCGGTGGTGGTTTTGTCATATTGATATCCAGGCAAGTGTTTACTTGTTCGGTTGTAATGTTTTGATGAGTAATTCCATTTACATTTCATAAGTATTTTATGTTGTATTGCATATTGATGAATGTTCAGTGATGTTCTAAAAGGATTAGAATGCACAGTTGATGATTGTTGAGATACTTGGACAATCTTGGGAAGATTGTAGTATTCAGATATTGTTGATGTCATTTTGGATATTCTTGGTCTGTGGTATGCATTCCGGGAGGAAGTCCGGATAGAGGTATGTTTTATGGTAATCGTACATAGAGGATTATGTACGAGAAAGTATTCGGTATTGAGGTATTATACGGTATTGTTGTGATACTGAGATTTTTATGGTATTATCGTGATATTGGGATTTTGACGAGAATTGTTGGATTACCAGAAGTGGTAAGGTTATCGTTGAGGTTATTATTCTCATGATGCATGGCATGTGAATATTTATGTTTATGTACTTGCGGTTATTTGTCGGGCATTATTGCTGACCCCGTTGTGGGACTTGTTTTTCAGGTATTGAGGACTTTGATGGTAGCGGTCGTGAGGCGAGGATTCCGGACGATACTGGCTATGGCATATTGTTGGGGAATCGAGTATTTTGTTTGTGTATATCATTATTGATGTATATGTATCTTGGACTGTATTTCTATCCGCTGCGTGAGTTCTTTCAAATGGCTTTCGGCTTTTTGCCAACTGAGTTTCATTTCGAAAACCGATTCCCTTAACCGAGTTTTTGGCCTTGATCGTTTTGATGGTAGTTGGTGTTTTCAAATGATTTTGTGAGTTTTGGAAAATACTACTGTCATCGGCCTTTTTTTTGTCGTTCTTGTATTTGGTTTTTAGCCTGGTGGGTTCCGGCGTGGGGCCCACGGCGTGTAATACTCCCGGTTGGTTTTGGGGGTGTTACAAATATGGTATCGGAGCCCAAGGTTTTGTGATAACCGGGCATGTGTGTTATGTGGCTCTACCGGTGTGGTAGTAGCGTGATGTTTGTGATGTTTTAGAACTGTGTGATTTTTGAGTACTGTCGTAGTGATGTGTGGGTTTGGGGATTGTTTGTGTTTCCGAGACTGACGAGGCAGGGAGTGAACGCCGGTGCCGTGGTCATGTGCAATGTGCGGCTCCAATCGGGAAGTGAACGCCGGTGCGAGGCACGTGCAATGTGCGGCTTTCGATGTGGAGTGGAACGCCGGTGATACGTGCATGTGACAAGGAGCGGCTCATGCAATTTAGGTGAGGAGACACATCGTCACAGATCCCACAAAACTCGACAGTGCTCTAAACTTGTTGTGGTCTTGGCGGAGACCAATCGTTTTTAAATTGTGATTATTCCTGTTTTGGCATTCTTCTTGTGTCGAGATTTTTGAAATGGTGTCATATACTAGTATCACGGGAGATCTTCGACTTCACAGAACTGTAAGTATGTTGTTCGGATTATTCGATAATTCTGGGTTATCTTGGTGATTTTGGATTTTCTGTTGAATTGTTGTTTGTGCGAGTGACTACAAGTTTCGAGGACGAAACTTATTTTTAAGGGGGGTAGAGTGTAATACCCCGATTTTTCGGATATATTTTTCGTTTATATGTTGGATATCGTTGATGGATAATTGTGCTTGAGGATGTTGTGAACGTATGATAATGTTATTGAAATGTGGTATGTCGAGATGTTGGTCGAGGATAGCTGAATATGGCTAAGCATAGCCACGATAGCGCACGCTATGAGATATGATTAGCCCACGCTACGAGGCACGAGTAGCGCACGCTACGTTGTGTAGTTAGCGTACGCTAATAGGTTCGCATTATGTACGCTGAGGAGGGTCCTTAACGTACGTAAGACTTTTTGGGAAAGATTCGGAAGGCGGCCAACATGTCGGCCCGGGTTGATGTTTATCGGCATTTAGCGCACGCTACTAAGGATTGTTAGCGCACGCTAATATCAGATCGTCCGACAAGGAATCTTGGCTTTCGGAGAGTGGACCCGGCCACTTGCGACGCGTGTCCAGATAAGGTCAGTGGGTGTTTGTCATGTAGGGCTAGCGCACGCTAAACCGTATGGTTAGCGCACGCTAATTCCAGATCGGTCAGAGGAATCCCGATAATCGCGGATGCTTTCGGCATGTGGGGGCACGAGTGGTAGGTGTGTACTGTAGCAAGGCAACTTCGGATAGCGCACGCTAAGGTCAATGACTTGCGTACGCTAGGCAGGAGGTTTTACGTACATTAATGCATGGGCATTACGTACGTAAGCTAGTTTACGAAGCAAGGCAGTAGCCTCTGGGCTGCGATAGCGCACGTTAACAAAGTCAGTTAGCGCACGCTAAGGCTGTAGAGCACGCTAAACATGAGATGTTAGCGCACTCTAATAATGAATATTATAAAAGGGGACAGACGGGTGCTGAGAGGCATTTCGTCCATTTTTCTTCCTTCAGTCGGGAGAGAGAGAGAGTTGGGATGTATTTGAGGTTCCCAAACACTGTATAATGATAATCTTTAACAACATTATATTAAGAGCATAAATTCAAGCCTTGTTCTTCAAGTTATTCATGATTCTTGGAATGGAGTTCAAGTGTTCTTCTTTTTGGTTCGTCTAATCCAGGTAAATTTGGTATCCCTTTTGTTTATGGTTCGTTTTTAAGGATGATTACATGTGAGGAACATGTTGGATAATCATATAACGATATTATATGAGATTCAATGGAATTTTGATAAGAGTTTCAGATGTTTCTTCATATTATAAAGATGATGGTTCGTTTAAACCGTTTTGAGATAGATTTCTGGATCATGATAATTTGGTGATCGATTTAGAGGAGTTAAATCATGATACGAGGTTGAATTCCGGATTGAGTATGTTATGATCATTGTTACCAAGTTGGTTTGATTATTGATATGATTATTGTTCTAGGTTGATTAACCCATAGGTATAACCGATGTGCCGCGTTGAAGGTCAGAATTCAAATTGTATCGTAGAGCTCGTAGACGAGGACGATGAGTTCGGTGGTGGTTTTGTCATATTGATATCCAGGCAAGTGTTTACTTGTTCGGTTGTAATGTTTTTATGAGTAATTCCATTTACATTTCATAAGTATTTTATGTTGTATTGCATATTGACGAATGTTCAGTGATGTTCTAAAAGGATTAGAATGCACAGTTGATGATTGTTGAGATACTTGGACAATCTTGGGAAGATTGTAGTATTCAGATATTGTTGATGTCATTTTGGATATTCTTGGCCTGTGGTATGCATTCTGGGAGGAAGTCCGGATAGAGGTATGTTTTATGGTAATCGTACATAGAGGATTATGTACGAGAAAGTATTCGGTATTGAGGTATTATACGGTATTGTTGTGATACTGGGATTTTTATGGTATTATCGTGATATTGGGATTTTGACGAGAATCGTTGGATTACCGGAAGTGGTAAGGTTATCGTTGAGGTTATTATTCTCATGATGCATGGCATGTGAATATTTATGTTTACGTACTTGCGGTTATTTGTCGGGCGTTATTGACCCGTCAGGGACTTGTTTTTCGTATTGAGGACTTTGATGGTAGCAATCGTGAGGCGAGGATTCCGATTTATATCGCTATGGCATATTGTTGGGGAATCGTGTATTTTGTTTGTGTATATCATTATTGATGTATATGTATCTTGATCGTATTTCTATCCGCCGCGTGAGTTCTTTCAAATGGCTTTCGCTTTTTGCCAATCGAGTTTCATTTCAAAACCGATTCCCTTAATCGAAGGCCTTGATCGTTTTGATGGTAGTTGGTGTTTTCAAATGATTTTGTGAGTTTTGAAAAATACTACCGTCATCGGCCTTTTTTTTGTCGTTCTTGTATTTGGTTTTTAGCCTGGTGGGTTCCGGCGCGGGGCCCACGGCGTGTAATACTCCCGGTTGGTTTTGGGGGTGTTACAAGTTTGTCATTAGAGTAGTTAGACTTATTTGCTTAATTGCTGAGTCGACCTCGAAGTGCGGACATATGGGCAGGTAACATTCTTTACTTTATGCCAAGAAAGGATTCTATCTCCTGTTAGTGGGCAGACGAATGTCTTATACGGTTAATGGCAAATACGATCATAAGTCTTTGGCTAAAGCATTCTGATATAGTCGTATTAGATTCACTATTAATCAGTCGGTCTTGATTTGCATTAACACATGTATAGAGTCTAGTCAACAGTAGGGTTTGACTTTATCGTGACCCGAAGACTTGACCGGGACATCTGATGAAGGGTCTATACGTATATAGTATTCACGACATAATGGTTCTGGAATGATCCCTTCATTCGTTCTCAGTTGGGGTTTACAGTGCGGTCCGCTAGGCTGGCTAAGTGCTGCCCGCACTCATTGGTTCCTCCCAATGCCGGCTGAGACGGACCTACGGAGTCGCGCATCAGGAGTGTTGACTGATAAATGTGAATTTATTATCTGTCTAGTAATATTAGATATTGGATATCTAATTATAATTTATTAGATAAATCAAATAGCGGTCTTATGAATTAAAATTAAGTTACCGGGTAATTAATTTAATTCATAAATTATATTTCTTAGAGAAATATATTTGTATTTGATATAATTAGTTAATTAGATTAATTAATTAATATAAATACATTGATGATTAAACGGAGTCGTTTGACGAACGTCCGGTACACGAGCCGAGTGGCTCGGCTCGTGTTCTAGGAATCTTCCTTGTGGCCGCCCACCCCTCTTGGCATGGCATGATCTTGCATGTGTGTGGGAACTCACTTAGAGTTGAGATTCCCACATTATTGTGAATGATAGTTGTAAAGGAATAATTATTTCTTTATAATATATATCATCACATTATAACAATTACAACATACATTATACAACTTAAGAAGTTCAAGTGTGTGTGTGGTGTTGTAGTGATCGGCCGAAGCCTTCTTGTTCAAGGGAGAGAAGATTATTTTTCTTCAATTTTCATCTTTGAGGTGATACAACAAATAAGAAAAATAAGATATAAATTCCTATAGTAATTCCTAGCCATGTTCTTGGAGAACGGATTGCTATCACATTTTTCCGGGCAACTTTCGATGTGTGTGAAGTCGAGGCTTCGAAGTTTCGGTGCTTGGTGTAATACCCGTGATTTCGATTTCCGGTAATTTCTTTTTTTTTCGGCGGAAGTCCGTTTTGATGACTCGCTCATGACCGTTTCGTCATTCTGAGAATGATTAATTCTGCACTTTTTGACATCCGAGTTCGTTTTGGTGTCGTTTTGTTGAGTTCCGTGCTTTTTAGCGGTTTTTCCGCACTTGAGTTCGATTCTTGCGAATCTCGTCCGAAACTATTGTTCCGACTTTCTCGTAAGTTCATTTAATGTTATTATTCATGTTGCGAGCTTTGGATTGGTGTTTCGATCACGTATCGTGATTTTCGGGCGTTTTGGGCCATTTTCGTAATTTCCCAAAGTTTGGGGTAATTACTTTCCGTTGTCGAATTTCGAGCCTTCGGGTGGTCGGAATCGTGTGTTCTCTTAGTGCTCGGATTCGTCTTTGCGAGTACTTCGTAACCGTATCTTCGATTCGTACTCAGGTTCGGGTTTCGGGGTCGTTCGGGCCGTCAGAGTTGGTCCCGGCCGAGTCATGGCCGGGCATGCTGGGCCAGCCAACCCGCCGAGTAACGCACGGTAGTGATCGGCGATTACGCACATAAGGCCGATTACGTATGTAAGGCCCTGGCCGTAACGCGTAACGCCCCGGCATTTCCAGTGCAAAGTGAGTTCGGCCATGGCGATTACGCACGTAAGCCATGGCCGTTACGCACGTAACCCTACGGCAATGACCTATTTAAGGCCTCGGCGGCGTTTTCTTGACCATTTCTCACTCATTTTCTTCCCTTCCGCGGCCGGAGATTAGTTCATCATGGAGAGATGTTGTTGGGCAATAAATCCATGAAGTTTTGAGGTTCATATCATCAATCATCCATCCTATAACATCCTCCGATCTACTGACCGTGCCGATTTCTGGAAATCTAGTTTTGGGGAATTTGGGTATTTTGGTTGTTTTCATCCGATTAATCCGATTTAACTTAGGATTATGATGGATTGATGATTATTTAGATGTTTTATATCTTTTCCCTTGTTATTCCATGGTTGGATCGTATCGATTCGTTGTTTTGGTCGAGTTCTTGATCGACGCCTTGAGGTGTCCGGTAGAATGTCATAGAGGGGTTTTCGGGCGTTCTACGATTATCCTTCCTCGTATGATTTTTGATTTATGGATTATATGTTGTTAGGGTCGAGTTTCTTGCGAAGAAACCAAGTTGAACCCTTCCGTTCGTTGTCGTTTTCCTTTTCGAAAACATCGGGCGTTTCGAAGCTTTCCGGTTGAGCCGTGTTCGTCGGGATACTTGCGTGCCGATTTTGAGGCAAGTACCTTGTCTATATGATTCTTGTTTTGTGGATATGATAATTGGTGATCGTCTAAATGTGTTTGTGTGGTCGTTTGAATTGAACTTTCAAAAGATTCGGTTTAGCCTTGTTAAAGGCTTGCTTTCAAAACGCGTGTGTTTTGTGAATGGCGTGGTTTGTGAATAACTATGTGAATTCTATGTATATGCTTGGTGTTAATGTTGCACTTGGTATTGTGTGTGGACGTATATTATTTCATTTCGGTGCGTTGTGGATTGACGTGGTGTTTTGCGAAGTGTTTGATGCCTCTGGCCGAATTGTTTGAATATCCTTGATGTGACATGTTATTTGTGTGAATGTGTGGATATGGTTGAAGGTCTACGGTGACACATGGCACGTGATCATGTGGTAAGGATGCAACAAGTGATTGATCCAACCGTGAGAGCCTGAGATAATCTACGGTGGCACATGGCATGCGATCATGTGGCCAGGATGCAACAAGCGATTGATCCAATCTTGAGATGTGTGTGATTTGTTTCGCTAGCCAGCTCGGGAGGGTCCTTCGAGGCCTCGGGTGGGATGTCTGTGGTAGCGTCCCGGTCCTAGGCGATGCGCGTGCGTGATTACGTTTCGTTGATTTTATGTCCGTTGAGGACACGTGATGTTGGGCTCTGGCCCTGTGAATTGTTGTCGGTTTTCTATTTGCGAAAATAAAACCTTTGGGCTGTGACCCTGTTGATTTTGGAAAGAGAAGGATTTGATAATCCTAATTTGTTTTCTATTAAAACTCCCGAGGGTATTTTAAACCATTTTGCAAACCATTCTCGTTATTTATGATCTTTCGGATTTGGAAAGTTTTACTCAAATTCTTGCCTCAGGAAGTATTCGTTTCGTGGTATTTTAATCTTTAAGGATTTCTGGTTATTGTTATTCGTGGAACTTGAATTATATGGCTCGTATTTGCACTTTGTATTTGCACTAGCAAAATAGTGGAGTTTTGCTAACCCCCGAGTATTCGGAGGGTGGATGTCTATTTTTGCATTCAGGTTTTGGAGCATAGCACAGGGTCGGCACGAAGGATGATGAAAGATGAACGATACTAATCACACGAGGATCCGTTGATGTCGTATTGGTATAGTTGTATTTTCTTTTCCGCTGCAGTATCTTTTCCCCGTTGTACGGGAGTTTATTGTATTTTGACCCCTGCGTGGGTAAGTATTTGGAATTGAGTTGTATGTTATTATTGAAAGACCAAATCGGTCTACTGAGTCATTTTAGCCTTAAAGGCGATGTTTAGATGTTTGATTTTAGTTATCAGCCTGGTAGATCCTCGAGGGGAGGGTCTACGGCGTGTAATATCCCTGAGTGGATTGGGGGTGTTACATAAATGGTATCAGAGCTTAGGTTGTGGAAACCTAGGCTGTCGGGTCAGTGGTGTCTATTGAATTTTTGTCTCGTCGGATTTTGTCTGACTGAGTCGTGTCGCGACGCGTCGTCTGAGTTTGTTGGTCGTGATTAGTATCGTGGGCGATCATCATCTTCGTGCGACCCGTGGATGTAAGTCTCCCTTCTTTGTGTTGTGCCTCGTGTGACACGAGCTATTTTTATGATTATGAGTTAATTGACGGAATCCTCTTATGGATTTTGATTTCGTAATACGTGACTATTTGACTCTCATATTTTGTTCGTATGAGGAGTATTGTTGCTGGACTGTGCATGTCGAATTGTATTTCTTTTATCCGCTGCGTGAGTTATTTTGTAATGGCTTTCGGTATTTTACCGACTGAGTTTTATTTCGAAAACCAATTCCCTTAATCGAGTTTTGGCATTATGGCCTTGATCATTTTGGCGATATTCTTATGACGGTATTTAGTATTTTGTAAATGGCTTTTGTAAGTTTTTGAAATATTACCGTCATCAGCTTTTTGACATTTTTGTAAAAGGTTTTTAGCCTGGTGGGTTCCGGCGCGGGACCCACGGTGCTATATTGTTCCGTGTAATTACCTGAAATTTTTGGGCATTCTAGCCCATTGAATTATTTTTGAAAACCTTGAGTATCTTAGAAAATTAAAATTCGAGACGTACTTTTAAAACGAATTATTTTCTTGCGGTGTTTTCAAGGTGTTTTCTAATGCCGCAATACATTTCAAAAAAATTTCGGTTGAGGACCAAAAATATTTTGAGATATTTTCAAATGCAGTTGCTTAGACCCAAGGGTCGAATATTTTTGAAAGTTTTTCACTAAAAGAAAGGTGTCCTCATTTTTGTTCAAACGCAAGATGATTTTCAAAGTCTCGAAAATGATGTTTGTTTAACTTTTTGTAAAATGATACTCAATATCAACTGGTGTTTCCAAACTATTTTCAAAAGGTGGTTTTCGTTTTTAAAACCTGTCATTCCTGTTTGTAGTCCAGGAATGTGTGTATGATATTCACATTGTTGTTAGAATGTTAGCTCCCGAGTATGATGGAATTGGTGGTGTGAACGTTGAGTCGTTCGCCATGCATATGTTTTTGTTGTCCCTTTGTGGGAGGTGTGATGACGATCTTTAATGTTGTCATTTCGTGGTGGCTTGCGTGTTATCGCACCTGTATGAGCTGTTAAAGCTTGGATTTTTATGCATTTATGCACATTGGTGATCGTTTCATGATGTTTATGGCTGTGTGCTGGCTATCGTTTGGGCCGTTGTAATCGTCGAACGATGCCGCTGTTGTTGTGATTTTTGTATGCGTTGATATGTTATGCTGAGTTGGCATCTCCGGTATGTTGTTTTGCGGTGTTAGTTCCATTGTATCTAGCATTTGTATTTTCGGTATGCCGAGCCGAGATGTTTCAACCGTGATGTACCGGGGCATGCACGTGTAAATTATCCTTCTCGTCAGTAACACATTTCAAGTGTGGACTCGAGGGACACCGAATTTAGTTTTGCGAATTGGCTACTGAGACTTTTGGAGTTCGCGCTTCAGCACAGTCATCGGAATCGGCTTTGAGAGGCCTTTGAAAGATGTTTCTGTCAGTTGCTTGTTGTGTTGTCACCTTGATTTCGTGTTGTGAGTTTCGGGAACGACACTTCTTTTAGAAGGGGTCGAATATAATACCCGTATTATTTTTGGACTCCTGCATTTCCTCTTTCTCAGGTCTATCGACTCGCTCGTGTTCGTTGACACTTTCTGAACTTGTTCTGTATTTCGGTTTCATCGTTCGAACGAGTTGTGATCTTGTTTTGGGTCGATCTGGTTATCGTTGTGACATTTCCGAGTCCGGTTCGATACTTGTGAACCTTGTTCGGATGTAACATCTTTTGGTTCTACTAGTTCTTTTATTCGAAGTGGATCAGATTTTGAACTTCTATATTTTCGACTCTGTCGACTCGTTTATGTTCGTTAACATTTTCTGAGCTTGCCCTATCCCTTTCTTTTATTGATCGAACGAGTGTGGTGTTTTGAAATTACTCGTTTGTCGTTGTGACTTTTCAATTGCTATTCCCTTTCCTATGGATCTTATGCGAATCACATCTTGTTGCTTTTACCGGATCATATATTGTCTCGAGCCGAGATGTGAACCTGAGAGTTGTTGTTTGAATTTTATTGTTCTTCGTGATTCGAACAAGATTGTTCGATTTTTGTTGTCTCGACCGTTGTGGTTCGATCGTTTGATTGTTCGGTTTTTGTTGATCTCGTTTCGTGATTGTTGAGCATTCAGACTCCTTCCTAATTTCCTTATATTCGGGAAATTTGTCTCGTTTTCGATCTTCCAACCCTTGGGCGGTGGAATTCCGTATTTCTTCAGCGATTGGCTCGCGTTTTGATTGATGTACCGTTGGGGTGGTCAATCATATTGATTTTCGTTCGTTGTGTTTTATGATTGTTCAGATAATCGACTTGGTTGTATTACCTGTTTGATGACGCTTGTCACTTATTGGTTTTATTATTTCTCTATCGGTGGCGTTGTGTTGGTCGTCGTGGAGCGTGTTTTCATGCCGTATGTTCCTTTGCATTTCTTGCAGCGTTTCGCCGTCGGGCGCGAGTTTTCGGTTTTTGGGTATCTCGTAGAGTTTTCCTGACAGTGGATATTGCTTCTCCCTACTTATTTTAAGTTTCGGGACGAAACTTCTTTTAAGGAGGGTAGAATGTAATACCCGTGATTTCGATTTCCGGTAATTTCTTTTTTTTTCGGCAAAGTCCGTTTTGACGACTCGATCATGACCGTTTCGTCATTCTGAGAATGATTAATTCTGTACTTTTTGACATCCGAGTTCGTTTCGGTGTCTCTTTGTTGAGTTCCGTGCTTTTTAGCGGTTTTTCTGCACTTGAGTTCGATTCTTGCGAATCTCGTCCGAAACTGTTGTTTCGACTTTCTCGTAAGTTCATTTAATGTTATTATTCATGTTGCGAGCTTTGGATTGGTGTTTCGATCACGTATCGTGATTTTCGGGCGTTTTGGGCCATTTTCGTAATTTCCCAAAGTTTGGGGTAATTACTTTCCGTTGTCGAATTTCGAGCCTTCGGTGGTCGGAATCGTGTTCTCTTAGTGCTCGGATTCGTCTTTGCGAGTACTTCGTAACCGTATCTTCGATTCGTACTCAGTTCGGGTTTCGGGTCGTCGGGCCGTCGAGTTGGTCCCGCCGAGTCATGGCCGGCATCTTGGGCCAGGCCCCGCCGAGTAACGCATTTGTAGTGATCGGCAGTTACGTACGTAAGGCCGGTTACGTACGTAAGGCCCTGGCCGGTAACGTACGTAACACTTCCGGCATTTCCAGGCAGTGAGTTCGGCCATGGCCGGTTACGTACGTAAGCCATGGCCGGTTACGTACGTAACCCGGCCGGCAGTCGGCCTATTTAAGGCCTGGCAGCGTTTTTCTTCAGCCATTTCTCACTCATTTTCTTCCCTTCCGCGGCTGGAGATTAGTTCATCATGGAGAGATGTTGTTGGACAATAAATCCATGAAGTTTGAGGTTCATATCATCAATCATCCATCCTATAACATCCTCCGATCTACCGAATCAAGTCAGATTTCCTAGAAATCTAGTTTTGGGGAATTTGGGTATTTTGGTTGTTTTTGTCCGATTAATCCGATTTAACTTAGGATTATGATGGATTGATGATTATTTAGATGTTTTATATCTTTTCCCTTGTTATTCCATGGTTGGATCGTATCGATTCGTTGTTTTGGTCGAGTTCTTGATCGACGCCTTGAAGGCGTCTGGTAGAATGTCATAGTGTAATATCCGCATTTTTCTTTCCCTTGTATTTTTATTTTTGGTGTATTCCTCGATCGTAGTGACCCTCGTGTACCTTTCAGTGTGTCCTTCCTGTCAACGGTTGAACTGTATACTCGTTATTGTTGTGCGGAACCGCCGTTTCGGGGTTACCGTGGATCCATTTCGTGTTATTGGTTCCCAAATATTGATTCCTATCGTTTTTATTCCCTTTCCGGATCATTTTTATCATTTTGGGACCCAAAAGGGGTGTGGGCCGCGGCACAAGGTGTGTGCGCCGCGGCACACAAATTTCTCCAATTGTTGGTCGAGCAAACTGTACTGTGTGCCGCGGCACACCCATCCGGTGCCGCGGCACAGTGCCGAGTCAGTGCCGCGGCACACCCGTCCGGTTCCGCGTCACACTCGTATGTCATCTGCGACCAAAACCCGACTGTACCGGGTGCCGCGGCACACGCAGGCTGTGCCGCGGCACACTACCGAACCCTGGGAGCAAATTTTTGGCCTGTGCCGCGGCACACTTCGGATGTGCCGCGGCACACAAAGCGGTCAACTGTGCAATCTCGTCCTTATTAGACGAGATCAGCCATTTTTCTCCTTCATTTCACCTGCACGAGAGAGAGAGGCCTAAGGGGGGGAGAACTTCTCAAGCATTCTTCATTCGGGGGTCGATTTTCATCATTTTCCTTCGGTTGTGAGGCCCGGATAATCAATCTAACGCGTGTTCTACGGATCTTAGTACTTGAATCTCCAAAGGTAATATTTCTAGAACCCTATTTTCGATTAATTTGGGGGTTTTGGGATTTTCTTCCGATTCGTTCCGTTTTGTTGGTGGATTCATGATGTATACGATTAATATTGTTAGTATCTTTAGTTTTCCTACGGATTCATGGATATTTTGTGGATTTTTACGGAATCGAGAGGGTTTGGTTGTGGTCCGCCCTCGTTGTTATTTTTGGTACGAATATACATGAATCGTAGGCGGGTTTCCGGGTGTATTCCATTTCCATATTCGTCTAGAGTTGGTTGTGATTGTGTTATTCGGATCGTTAGGTTCATTTCCGCCGGTTCCTCGCGGTCGTGTCCGACTCTTCCTTTCCGTTCGTATCACCATGTATTAACCGAGGCAAGTACCCTTATGAACTTACATTCTTGACATAATAATAATGTGTGAGAAATGGTGTGTGTGTGTATGCTCACTACGGGTTAGATCCGACGGGGTCTCGGTAGGGGTCCACAGAGACGTGGATCGATGAGCTTGCTTTTAACCACTACGGGTTAGATCCGACGGGGTCTCGGTAGGGGTCCACAGAGACGTGGATCGACGGTTAATTGTGGTGCATTTTACAAATGTGATTTGTTATTGGCATTTCCGGAAATGAATGTTTTGGAACTATGTTCTCTTGAATTGTATGCATTACTATTTGTGTAAGATGTAAGTCGTTCATTTGGTTACTTGTACTAGCGTAATTGCTAACCCCTCTGGGGACCCGTTTTGGGGAAATTCGTTTTATGAATTTCAGGTCAGGTTCATCGAGACGAGCGGATGCTGGACCAGTATGCGGATGATGGCCGTGCGTGATGATTGTGCACGAGTGGTGTCTTGTTGCTTTCTATCTTTTACCTTTGTGGTCTTTAAACTAATAGAAGTACTCGAGTACTTAAGAACTTTTACTTGTCGGGATTGTATTGTTGTTTATTATGTTGTGATGGATTATGGTGTCTTGTTTGACCGGTTGAACCGGATGAATTATTTTATTGGGCGTCTTTATGACGAGGTATTTTTCTGTTGCTTCTGTGAGTCGATGAGTATGATGCTTGTTCAGCCTGGTGGGTCCCATGTAGGGATTCACGGTGCTGTAATATACCTCGAATATCCTGGGGGTGTTACAGAAAATGGTATCGGAGCCAGGTTTATGGATACCTAGGCTTGTCGGTTTATTTGGGTCTTGTTGTATTTGTTTTGCACATCATCATCACGCTGCCATGATTCCGGTACTACCAGTGCCCGTAAGTTTTCTTTCCCTCTGTTCCTTATACTCTTGTATCGTACCTCTAGTTCTCGATTTGCGATCGTTCTTTTCTTGTACTTACCATCGTATGGCTTTTGCTACTTATTTAACTCCAGTATGGATGCTGGAAGAGGTCGTGGTCGTGGTCGTGGACGCGGCCGGGGATGTGGGGCAGCCGGTGGGGCGGCCACGTCACAGTCTTCGGGAGCCGGCAGTACTGGCGACCGTCACAGTCATGCTTCCTCTCAGGAGCGCGCCGACCTTGGTATTGCGGCTGTTATGCAGCAAATGGTGAATCAAATGGCGGCGATAGCTCAGGCGGTTCAGAACCCAGATACGGCCCATGCTAATCGGGGCGGAGCGGATCGTTGGCTTCAGGATGTCATCAAGATGCATCCTCCTCAGTTTTCGGGAGCTTCAGACCCGATCGGCTGGGAAGGGTGGATCAAGGAGATATCTAAGGTCTTCGTTGCCACTAACCGTCCCGAGGACCATAAGGTCCCCATTGCCCAGTACTTCCTCACAGGGGACGCTACGGATTGGTTGGAGGCCGTTGGGCCCAAGGACCATGTTGCTTCGTGGACCGAATTCCAAGAACTGATGGAGACTGAATATTGCCCGTGGCCGGTTAGGCAGGCTCGAGTACATGCTTTTTATGATGATCAACCACGGGATATCCCCGTATCTCAGGCTATTGCCGACTTTAACAAGGAGTTGGGTTATGTGAAGACCCAAGTTGTCGAGGAGAGCGACAAAATCTTTCATTTTTCCAGGCGGATGAAATTGTCTATTCGGGACTATATTTCGGGGCTCGTCTGTACTACCTTGAAGGATTACTAGAGTAGGGCCCTTGCTTACGATATGTCCGTGACGGCGAGTGAGGCGGCCCGCGAGAGCAAGAAACAGAAGTCCGCCGGGAATTTTTCGGGCCACAAGGGAGGGGGTCAGCAGAAATCCCAATCTGCTAATTTCCCCGCCGGGGGCGGTCCAGCTCGTTCCGCTGGGGGTCCTCGTGGAACTACCAGTGCTCCTTTCCGTGATGTGAAGTGTTTCAATTGTGGCCGTATAGGCCACGTCAGTCGTACTTGTTTGAGCCCTTTGCTGACGTGTAATCACTGTGGCCAGCCGGGTCACAAGGCTGCTTTATCTGCTGAGAGGGAGAAAATCTTTGGTGCCCGGGCTTCCATTCCAGCGCCTAGGGAACCGAGTGTGAATCAGGGATCGTTTGCTCCTCAATCTCCGCCGAGTGCTGGTCGGGGAAGAGGTCGGGGTCAGCCCTCTAAGGGGGGAGCTTCCAGCGTCGGCTCAGCCCACCCGCGTGTCTATGAGATGCGGAGAGCCAATGATCCAGCGGCTACCGTAGCGACAGGTACCGTTCATATACTTTCTCATCCTGTCAGTGTGCTTTTCGATTCTGGTGCTACGCATTCGTTCATATCTCTGGATTGTGTGCGCCGTTTGAGTCTCGACCGTTTGACGCCTTGTGAGCCCTTCATCGTTAAGCTTCCTAGCGGTGATAGGATCGTTGGTGATCAGGAGGTTCGAGACTGCTCGTGTTTATTTGTGAGAGGGCTTGGCCTCTAATCTTATTGTTGTGGGTATTGAGGGTGAGGACTTAATTCTCGGGGATGATTGGCTCGAGCGGCATGGTGCAATCATGAACTACCGCACGAGAATCATCACCATGTTGGCCGATGATGGCATCGAGCACTCTTTCACGGCGAAAGAGGGGGAACCGTAATTGCTATTAACGCCTTGAAGGCGATGAGACTCTGCGAAAGGGGTGTACCGGCTATTGGTGCTACGCCTTGAAGGCGAGAGTGGTGGAGTCGAGCTTTGCCGATTCCAATCGTTAATGAGTTTTCTCGATGTTTTTCCCGACGAGTTACCGGATTGCCACCGGATCGTGAGGTCGAGTTCGCTATAGAGTTAGAGCCGGGTGCGGCTTCCTATTTCAAGGCGCCTATCGCATGGCACCTTCAGAGATGTCCGAGTTGAAGAAGCGGTTGAGTGAGCTTCTTGAGTCGGGTATGTTCGACCGAGCGCCTCGCCTTGGGGCGCACCGGTCTGTGTGCGAAAGAAGGATGGTTCACTACGTTTGTGTATCGACTATCGCGAACTAAACAAGGTGACCATCAAAAACAAGTATCCTTTGCCGAGAATTGACGACTTGTTCGACAAAGTTGCGTGGAGTCGGTATTCTCGAAGATTGATTTGAAATCGTGGTACTATCACCGGTGAGAGAGTCCGATGTGCCAAGACAAATTTTTCTGGACGAGATACGGACATTATGAGTTTGTAGTTATGCCTTCGGGTTAACTAATGCGCGGCGGTGTTCATGCGCTTGATGAACAAAGTCTTTATCGAGTATTTGGATAAGTGTGTCGTCGTCTTCATTGACGATATTCTTATTTATTCGAGGAACGAGGAAGAGCATGCCCATCATTTGCGGATAGTGTTAGACATTTTGAGGGCCGAGCAACTCTATGCGAAGTTCTCGAAATGTGAGTTCCGTCAAGGAAGTGATGTTTTTGGGACACGTGGTTTCATAGGGGTTCGTGTAGATCCGCAGAAGATCGAGGCGGTATTGGATTGGGCACCGCCCAAAACGTGAGAGAGCTCCAAGTTTCTTGGGTTTGGTGGCTACTACCGTAGGTTCGCCGAGAGTTTCTCGAAACTCGCTCGACCACTTACACAGCTTACTCCGTAAATCCGAGAAGTTCGTGGGAATGACGAGAGGCCCAGCTTTTGAGGAGTCAAGAAGCGTTTGACTTCAGCTCCGGTTTTGGCGTTGCCATGTGGCAACGAGGGATTCGCCGTTTATAGCGATGCTTCGGGTCAGGGTCTTGGGTGCGTATTAATGCAGCACGGCAAGACCATTGCCTTTGCGTCGAGACAGTTGAGGCCGTATGAGCTGAACTACCCTACTCATGATTTGGAGTTAGCGGCAGTCGTTTTCGCGCTCAAGATTTGGCGTCACTACCTTTTCGGCTCTGGATGTCAGATTTTTACCAATCATAAAAGTCTGAAATACATATTTACTCAGCGGGAGTTGAATATGAGGCAGAGGAGGTGGTTAGAGCTGATTAAGGATTATGACCTCGAAATCCTTTATCATCCGGGCAAGGCGAACGTCGTGGCCGACGCCTTGAGTCGGAAACTGATTGCATTGCGATCGCTTGAGATTCTTACGTCTCAGCCTGAGCTTCGGAGGGCTTTGATCGAGTTAGATGCTGAGGTTCTGTTGCCAGGAACCGTCGGGCAACTTTGTGCTTTGGAAATTTCGTCGCCTTTGATCGATGAAATTAAGCTGAAGCAGTTAGAGGATCCGATGATTACTCAAATCCGAGAGAACGTTCTTAAAGGAAAGTCTCATGGTTTGTGATTCACGAGGATGGTGCTTTGAGATTCCAGAGTCGGCTTTGTGTGCCGAACGACTCAGAATTGAGACAGAGTATTTTGTGTGAGGCCCATGCTACACCTTATTCCGTTCATCCCGGTTCGAGTAAGATGTACAAGGACCTGAGAAGGAACTTCTGGTGGAACGACATGAAGGAGGAGGTCGCGCAGTTTGTAGCAAGGTGTTTGACTTGCCAGCAAGTCAAAATCGAGCATCGCCGACCACCGGGCTTTTGCGTCACTTCGCTCCGAATGGAAATGGGAAGATATATCGATGGATTTCATTACGAGTCTGCCGAGATCGAGGTCGGGCATGAATATGGTATGGGTGATTGTCGATCGTCTGACCAAGTCGGCACATTTTCTGGGCATCAAGGACACTTGGGGCCCGGAGAAGTTAGCTCGTGTGTTTATCGCGCAGATCGTGAGACTTCACGGTACCCCGAAGTCTATTGTTTCGGATCGTGATGGCCGTTTTGTATCGCACTTCTGGCAGGCGGTACATAAGGCGTTGGGTACCCGGTTGCGTTTGAGTACCTCTTTTCATCCCGGCCGATGGACAATGAACGCACTATCCAGACGTTCGAGGACTTGTTGCGTGCATGTGCTCTCGATTGGAGTAGTGACTGGGAGGAACATTTGCCGCTGATCGAATTCACATACAACAACAGTTGGCACGCGTCGATTCGGATGGCACCATATGAGGCACTTTATGGGCGGCGATGTCGATCACCGATTTGTTGGAATGAGGCGTCCGATTTGGTCGGGACCGAGCCGGATGTCGTTCTAGAGACGAGGCGGAAGATAGAATTAATTCGGGAACGGATGTTGACTGCCCAGAGTCGGCAGAAGTCGTGTGCCGACGTCCGTCGTCGACCTTTGGAATTCGAGGTGGGAGACCACGTTTTGCTAAAGGTGTCGCCGACGAAGGGAGTTTTTCGTTTCGGGAAGATAGGGAAGTTGAGTCCGAGATTTATCGACCCCTTTGAGATCCTCGAGCGAGTAGGTGGGTTGGCATACCGCTTGGCGTTACCTCCGGCCTTGAGTCATGTTCATAGCGTTTTTCATGTTTCCCAGCTGAGGAAATATGTCCCAGATCCTAGTCACGTCATCGATTATGGCGAGATTGATATCGCCGAAGATATTACTTTTGAGGAGCGTCCTTTGAAGATTTTGGAGCATCGTGAGAAGCGACTGAGGCATAAGACCATCCCTTTGGTCAAAGTGCAGTGGTCGAGAGACGGTGTCGAGGAGGCAACTTGGGAAACCGAGGATAGCATGCGTGCTAGGTACCCTGAGTTGTTTGTTTCTTAAGTTTCGGGATGAAACTTATTTTTAGAGGGGTAGAATGTAATATCCGCATTTTTCTTTCCCTTGTATTTTTATTTTTGGTGTATTCCTCGATCGTAGTGACCCTCGTACCTTTCAAAGGTGTCCTTCTGTCAACCGTTGAACCGTATACTCGTTATTGTTATGCGGAACCGCCGTTTCGGGGTTGCCGTGGATCCATTTCGTGTTATTGGTTCCCAAATATTGATTCCTATCGTTTTTATTCCCTTTCCGGATCATTTTTATCATTTTGGGACCCAAAAGGGGTGTGGGCCGCGGCACAAGGTGTGCGCCGCGGCACACAAATTTCTCCAATTGTTGGTCGAGCAAATCAGATCGTGCCGCAAAGACACCCATCCGGCCGCGGCACAAGCCGAGTCAGTGCCGCGCACACCCGTCCGGTGCCGCGCACACTCGTATGTCATCTCGCGACCAAAACCCGATCAGACGGTGCCGCGGCACACGCAGGCTGTGCCGCGGCACACTGCCGAACCCTGGGAGCGAATTTTTGGCCTGTGCCGCGGCACACAAAGCGGTCAACTGTGCAATCTCGTCCATATTAGACGAGATCAGCTATTTTTCTCCTTCATTTCATCTGCGCGAGAGAGAGAGGCCTAAGGGGGGGAGAACTTCTCAAGCATTCTTCATTCGGGGGTCGATTTTCATCATTTTCCTTCGGTTGTGAGGCCCGGATAATCAATCTAACGCGTGTTCTACGGATCTTAGTACTTGAATCTCCAAAGGTAATATTTCTAGAACCCTATTTTCGATTAATTTGGGGGTTTTGGGATTTTCTTCCGATTCATTCCGTTTTGTTGGTGGATTACTGATGTATACGATTAATATTGTTAGTATCTTTAGTTTTCCTACGGATTCATGGATATTTTGTGGATTTTTACGGAATCGAGAGGTTTGGTTGTGGTCCGCCCTCGTTGTTATTTTTGGTACGAATATACATGAATCGTAGGCGGGTTTCCGGGTGTATTCCATTTCCATATTCGTCTAGAGTTGGTTGTGATTGTGTTATTCGGATCGTTAGGTTCATTTCCGCCGGTTCCTCGCGGTCGTGTCCGACTCTTCCTTTCCGTTCGTATCACCGTGTATTAACCGAGGCAAGTACCCTTATGAACTTACATTCTTAACATAATAATAATGTGTGAGAAATGGTGTGTGTGTGTATGCTCACTACGGGTTAGATCCGACGGGGTCTCGGTAGGGGTCCACCGAGACGTGGATCGATGAGCTTGCTTTTAACCACTACGGGTTAGATCCGACGGGGTCTCGGTAGGGGTCCACAGAGACGTGGATCGACGGTTAATTGTGGTGCATTTTACAAATGTGATTTGTTATTGGCATTTCCGGAAATGAATGTTTTGGAACTATGTTCTCTTGAATTGTATGCATTACTATTTGTGTAAGATGTAAGTCGTTCATTTGGTTACTTGTACTAGCGTAATTGCTAACCCCTCTGGGGACCCATTTTGGGGAAATTCGTTTTATGAATTTCAGGTCAGGTTCATCGAGACGAGCGGGTGCTGGACCAGTATGCGGATGATGGCCGTGCGTGATGATTGTGCACGAGTGGTGTCTTGTTGCTTTCTATCTTTTACCTTTTTGGTCTTTAAACTAATAGAAGTACTCGAGTACTTAAGAACTTTTACTTGTCGGGATTGTATTGTTGTTTATTATGTTGTGATGGATTATGGTGTCTTGTTTGACCGGTTGAACCGGATGAATTATTTTATTGGGCGTCTTTATGACGAGGTATTTTTCTGTTGCTTCTGTGAGTCGATGAGTATGATGCTTGTTCAGCCTGGTGGGTCCCATGTAGGGATTCACGGCGCTGTAATATACCTCGGATATCCTGGGGGTGTTACACATAGAGGGGTTTTCGGGCGTTATACGATTATCCTTCCTCGTATGATTGTTGATTTATGGATTATATGTTGTTAGGGTCGAGTTTCTTGCGAAGAAACCAAGTTGAACCCTTCCGTTCGTTGTCGTTTTCCTTTTCGAAAACATCGGGCGTTTCGAAGCTTTCCGGTTGAGCCGTGTTCGTCGGGAAACTTGCGTGCCGATTTTGAGGCAAGTACCTTGTCCATATGATTCTTGTTTTGTGGATATGATAATTGGTGATCGTCTAAATGTGTTTGTGTGGTCGTTTGAATTGAACTTTCAAAATATTCGGTTTAGCCTTGTTAAAGGCTTGCTTTCAAAACGCGTGTGTTTTGTGAATGGCGTGGTTTGTGAATAACTATGTGAATTCTATGTATATGCTTGGTGTTAATGTTGCACTTGGTATTGTGTGTGGACGTATATTATTTCATTTCGGTGCGTTGTGGATTGACGTGGTGTTTTGCTAAGTGTTTGATGCCTCTGGGCGAATTGTTTGAATATCCTTGATGTGATATGTTATTTGTGTGAATGTGTGGATATGGTTGAAGGTCTACGGTGACACATGGCACGTGATCATGTGGTCAGGATGCAACAAGTGATTGATCCAACCGTGAGAGCTTGAGATAATCTACGGTGGCACATGGCCTGCGATCATGTGGCCAGGATGCAACAAGCGATTGATCCAACCGTGAGATGTGTGTGATTTGTTTCGCTAGCCAGCTCGGGAGGGTCCTTCGAGGCCTCGGGTGGGATGTCTGTGGTAGCGTCCCGGTCCTAGGCGATGCGCGTGCGTGATTACGTTTCGTTGATTTTATGTCCGTTGAGGACACGTGATGTTGGGCTCTGGCCCTGTGAATTGTTGTCGGTTTTCTATTTGCGAAAATAAAACCTTTGGGCTGTGACCCTGTTGATTTTGGAAAGAGAAGGATTTGATAATCCTAATTTGTTTTCTATTAAAACTCCCGAGGGTATTTTAAACCATTTTGCAAACCATTCTCGTTATTTGTGATCTTTCGGATTTGGAAAGTTTTACTCAAATTCTTGCCTCGGGAAGTATTCGTTTCGTGGTATTTTAATCTTTAAGGATTCCTGGTTATTGTTATTCGTGGAACTTGAATTATATGGCTCGTATTTGCACTTTGTATTTGCACTAGCAAAACAGTGGAGTTTTGCTAACCCCCGAGTATTCGGGGGGTGGATGTCTATTTTTGCATTCAGGTTTTGGAGCATAGCACAGGGTCGGCACGAAGGATGATGAAAGATGAACGATACTAATCACACGAGGATCCGTTGATGTCGTATTGGTCTAGTTGTATTTTCTTTTCCGCTGCAGTATCTTTTCCCCGTTGTACGGGAGATTATTGTATTTTGACCCCTGCGTGGGTAAGTATTTGGAATTGAGTTGTATGTTATTATTGAAAGACCAAATCGGTCTACTGAGTCATTTTAGCCTTAAAGGCGATGTTTAGATGTTTGATTTTAGTTATCAGCCTGGAAGATCCTCGAGGGGAGGGTCTACGGCGTGTAATATCCCTGAGTGGATTGGGGGTGTTACACTTGGAACGAAGGGATTTCGGGTTCGTGATCATCATCTATTTTTACGAAGATTTATTTCAAAGGCTTCAAGGGTATGATTTTTATCTTCGTATTTATATTTTTGTATATATGTTACTTGATCGATCCTGTTTGGGATTTATTTTTATTTTCCGCTGCGTATTTCGTTTTATTTTCGGAATCCCAACAGGGGTATCGGAGCGAGGTCAATGATACCGTATATACGATTATTTGTGCATTTTGAATGCTTTTGGATGATGTTTATGATTTAGAATCATGTATGGTATATCGTAGATTTTTAAATTGTTCGTTCTAGCATCACGTTTTTGGAAACGAGCCGAAAAACGAAGAAACGGGTCACGGCAGAAGGGTGCCGCAAAGATCGCTCGGCCGCCGCTTCAGCCGCCGAAAGCATGCTCGCCATGTCTCGACAGTCACGAGCAAAGTGGCTCGACTGTGCACCCTCGGATTTTTGGCCCGATTTTGAATCGGGCCGCGGGCTGGGCCTAATACCGGATTGTCTGGGACTCCGTTTTAAGTTTATATTTCATTGTAATTATTTTCCGATATTTAAATTGGATTTAATTTGACTAAATTAATATTTAGAATATTTTTGAGTTAAGGGAAATAAATTAAACGAGAATATTATTTTGGCCGGATTACTTCGAACGAATTAAAATGATGATTATTAGTATTAATTGAATTAATACCATTAAAATTGAATAGATTAATTTTATATTGATTATTTAATTTTAATGCCACTTTATATTAATTAGATTAATATAGTAGAAATTGAATAGATTAATTTTATAGATTAAATCGATTAATTTATATTAAAATTAATTGTTTAATTCGTTGCCGTTACATGTTATATGGAATCCTTATGTGATGGTGATATAGCTCGTGGACTTAGTTTTTGATTTGTTCGATTAGATTGGGTTGTAAAGACCATTTTGAGCCTATTTATATTTACTAGAAAAATTTGTATAGGATGCAATTTTGCAATTTTAGTTTTATTTTGGGTATGACGAAGACCGAAGACAACCGACCGACAAGACGAAGAATCGAAGACTTTTTTTATTTATTGGGTCATTCGCTTGGCCCAGTACTTAGGAATTAGGTCATGAGCTATATGTTGGTAGTATCTAGGTTACTATTTTCTGTTTTTCATTTTGAATGATTGACAAACAAACAAACGCGCGTATAAATGAATTAATGTGCAAAGTGTAACATTAATCGCGAAATTCTCCCGACAACAAACAGACTAAGTTTGAAAAAGGTTACGAGGTTTCCTACCCTCCATCAAACTCGTAGAAAATTGATACCCGAGCCGGTGTGCTATGCTTCCGAGTTATCGGGGTAGTACATTTGGTAGAGGTTGAAAAAATTCTTGAGTGCATTAGATGCCTTCGATTGGTGATAAATTTTGCCCCTAGAAACCTGATAGGTTGCCGGGTGAGATTCAATAGTCAAACCAATAGACGTTGATGGTCAAAAACTTAGATAGTCTGGATTGCCAAGAAACCTGATAGGTTGAGGGCATGAAGACTAGGGGTAAAAGAAGATCAAATCATCCGTTAGACGGGTTGGTGTTAGACACCACTTTACAGAAATTAATTGGCAAGAAACCTCATAGGTTGCTTCTGTTAAAATTTGTAAAGAACTTGATCACCACTAAGAAGTCAATCTAATCATGATTTCCGAATTATAACATGGGAATGTAAAATTCCGATAAAATTAGTGGGAGCCGAGACAAGAATTATACAAGCCATTAAATTCTATACTCGGCCATAATAAAACAAGTCACTAATTTAATCTTGTCTAAATCTTTGCAGAAAACGAATCTGAATCTCTCTAAAATGGCTAAAAATCCACTTGCAATATTACTTGAAAAGAATCTCCTAACTGGCCCCAACTTTGTTGACTAGTTGCGGAATCTGATGATTGCACTCAGTATGGAGTCTCTGGGATACGTCTTGGAGGCGGAGATTCCACCGACTCCAATCCGGACCAGGGGTAATCAAGTGTAACACCCCCAGAGCCATCCAGGAATATTACAGCGCTGTGGGCCCCGAGATGGAACCCACAAGGCTAAAGGAAATTTTCACAAGCATTTAAAAACGCCTAAGAGGCTAACGACGGTACTATCTTTTAAAAACATTCGAAGACTTAATAAAATCCATTTTATCAAAACCGTCGTAAAATCTCATTCGAAATCACAAGGCCCGAAATGCCAAAACTCAACGGTTTAAAAACATACGTTAAGCTATCGCTTACATGCACCAACAAAATAGTTTAGAAAATGATTGCCAAAGTAACCTAAGTTACCAGATACCAAAAGGCCATTAAAAAAAATACTCACACATCGGAAAAAGATAAACAATTAAAATACTCTAGCAGCGGAATACAAGAGCTGATTAGGAAACTCAATACACAAATACATGCCCTAGCCAGTATCCTCCGGGAAGCTCATCTCTTCACGACCGCTACAAGCTTGGTAATCCAAGAACCTAAAAAGAAAGCCCACGACGGGGTCAGCCATAATATCCAACAATGATAATCATCACATCACATCAATAATTACATACCAATGAAAATACTAAGTAAGAATACGACCAATGTAATCTTACCGCCACAACTTTACCAACTCGTGATAATAATTACCAAAGTTCACATCTCGTATCCTTTCAACAACCCAATAAGCTCATACCGAAATATATGTATTGTATCTCAACAATACCCAAGGTTCTCAAAACATTATCATAACTCAATGTTACGAAATCTACTAACTCTGTCCAACCCAATCCGTCGGGTAACAGCATCACATATCAACAGGATAATCGATTGTCCATCAAATACAAATACCAAAGGAAATACGGAACACACCTCAAGATATGAAATGCCATGACGAAATCACGTCAGTCTAATCCAAGATCAGATCAGCACAACATACGGACATGGTCCTAACACAAGACCTACAAATGCATACTCATATGGCAACGTCAATATGGTCACATCAATAACAACACTGTATACTTATGGCAAACCCATAACATACATATGCACAACAACAACACATGGTAATCCAACGATCCAGCGCACACAGTTATAGATCCCCATGATGATCCCGTCGGACCAACGCATGGTGAAAATACCTGTCCAACGATCCAGCGCACACAGCTATAGATATCCCATGTTGATCCCGTCGGACCAACGCATGGTGGACATATGACAACAATGCACAACTGCACAAAACAACAGTACACAATGCACGACAACAACAATAAATGCATGACAACAATGATACACGAATGTATCACAACATGATCGACACAAATGACAAAAATGATTAAAATACTTGCTCCGAGTCCTTCGAGAGCAATCTCGATATCTAAAGCATCACCAACCTTTATTCTGAATATTCAACGATCCAAAATGTCACGAACGGTAGATAATTCACGTCTTCATCTATACCACAATGTATCCTCGATACCAAGTATACCAACAACAAATGTAAATCATATACATTATGATTTAATTCCCAAAACTCGAATACAACTTATAATCCCAAATCTCATGTTATTACGATTATAAACATTGCTATACGAATTATAAACGAATGAAACGGAAACCATTCATTAAATATTATAAACTGAGCAAGTAAATACTTGCCTCGATACCGATACAACGATGAGGAAGCCATTACTAATTCCTTGCCATCATCTACAAGTTCCTCGACCCCGATCAATGCAATCCATGATCATTCCCGAACTCGACCGTAAAGCACGGTTCTAATCACCGAGCAATTGCCACAACCTATTGCAACAATCGATAAACCACAATCCGATGAAAATAAATGACCGACATAACCAATCAAGAATTTATGTTCACCATACGAACCGAAATCCTGATAATTATCAATCAATATAACCGATCAACAACCCAGCGATTTCACACTTATCCCGATTAACTATAAGTCTGAACAATCCAACCTAAACGATCATGAATTCAAAACACAACACAATATATTGCACTGTTTGTCCACTTAGCGCACGTTAATCACTTAACGTAGCGTGCGCTAGCCAGTAAGCTTAGCGTGCGCTAATGCTGTATAGATGCATGCCTTACAAGTATCGATCAACATATGGCGATTATCAAGAACACTAAGTGATTCGAAACTATGTTCATAGCTATCAAAGCAACGAAATCCGATATCCTTTAACATATAGATAATCATCCAACTCATAGTCCAAGTCCTATATTCACATATCATTTTCTTCCTCAAATATCAACATCATAAACACCAAGAACCATAACAACACTTCATCAACATCCGAAATTGAGGAGAAGGATTAACCAACTTATCTCAAGAAGACGAACAACACAATTCAAACCACAAGAATCATGTCAATATCCATATATCAACAACAATATCATCATAATCCGATAATCCATCTCATAATCATGCTCATCATCTTGTTTATATGATAATCATCAACTCAAGAACATCAACATTCAATCCAAAATGAAATCCAAATGAGAAGAGTAATTACCTCTTTTAAGGAATGGATTGAATCCCAAGGTTGAATCCATTCTCAATCACTTCCAAGCTTCAAATGTTGTTATGAATGATTAACTCCACCATAATCCAGTGTTTGGAACTTCAAACATCTCTCCAAAAACTATCTCTATCGGTTGTAAAGAAGGAATGGACGGAAATAAAGAATATAGCCAACTACTCATATATATACTGTATATTACTAGCGTGCGCTATCGAGGTCCAGAGGCTACTGACTTACTTCGTACAATGATTTACGTATGCAATGCCCATGCAATGGCGTACGTAATTGCCTCTATTTAGCGTACGCTAGTGTCCGATCATAGCGTGTGCTACTCATAGTTGACTCGTTTGTCTGTATGCTCCGAAGACGGGTCCACACGCCGAAAGCTCTGACAAGGATAAGATTCCCTTTGGACCGATCTGATGTTAGCGTGCGCTAACAATATGCATTAGCGTGCGTTAATCCTTCACAAAAAACATCCGTTGACCTCGTCGGCACATGCAATGAAAGTGGCCGGGTCCACACATAGATTCCTTCTGATCTGGTCTGTACTAGCGTCCGCTATCCTTTGCCTTTAGTGTGCGCTAAACCTGCACGATAGCGTGCACTATGCTTTAATATTAGCGTGCGCTAATAAGGCTATACTTAGCCATTTTCAGCTATCCTTGTCCAACGTCTCAACATACTAGATATGAACATACGGCATACTGAATACGTATACTCAATTCATTGTATCCTCAAATGTAATTGTCGGTTAAATATGACAATTATACCAATACTGACATCTCAGTCCTTCATTTATTTTATCCATACTGTACAGATTCCACGCTGTACAATATAACTCGGATAAAATAATATTAAACAAGAGTAGTAGAAATTCCGGATATTACATATTACACCACTTAAAATAAGTTTCGTGTTCGAAACTTGCAATCGTCATAAAGAAACAAACAAACCGTTCAACCCAAAATTTCCCAAAACTATCACGACAACGATCGATCATCATTATTACCGAATAACCAAAATAGCATACTTACAAATGCGCAAAGTCGACGATCTCCTGAGATACTAGCAAGTGACTCCACTGTAAAGCTTCAACACGCTTACACTCACAATTCCATGAGTCGCAACAAAATATATCATCTTCGGATGAAATAATCTATCCGTTTCAAATCCTGTCTGCCTGATTACACAATCAGGTTCCAATCTGCTAAAAAACAATAATATACGATACATCTGTGAAACAACTGCCTAACATAATAGCAACAAATCCCAAAATATCGACACAAAATCTGAACGCTCAGATGATCACCAGTAATGATCAACTAATAAATTAATCGAGAATATCATCGACATGATAAACTCTAATATAACCAATCCAAAGGTCAAAACGCAGCCGAGAATATCATCAACATGATAAACTCCAATATGACCAACCAGAGGTCAAAACACAATTGAGAATACCATCAACATGATAAACTCCAATATAACCAATGAACGGTCAACGATAATCAAGAACACCCTCACATGGTAAACTTCAACACGATCAACACAGAACCACAGAAACTGATATACAAACGAATCACATACAGTGGATCTCAAAGAACACACCCCTTGGCATACGAACAACCAATCACAACCTGTCGAACATATCCAATCATACATGGACTGGGAACGACCAATCAATATCCGAAAAAACCATCCTGTGGTCACATCCTCAAATCCACACTTACAAAGTAATCATTCAAAAATCACTATGGTAAAATCGTACTACTACCATACCAATGGAATCACATAGAACATATGTCCTCGTTTCACAAAATCCAGAGTTCTAAAATCATATCCTGTACATGAATCTACAACACACAACATATTTCTCTTATCTGATCAATCAACCGATCATCCCTGGATAACGAAACTATCATACTAGAGTTCAGATCTCTTTTCCTCGTACCATACTGATGTTTTATCCAGTTCGTGAGCCACATTCATAACTTCACCATGATATGCACTATGCACTAAATACATATGTATATCAATCACATTTTCAAAATCAGTTTGAAATCATAATCTCGTCAAGAAGACAAATTTTCAAAAGTTCTTTCAAAAATTTCAAAGCTCAAAACATAAATTTTCGTAAGACCACGAAATCACTTTTCGAAAAGTTAAACTAGCTCGCTAATGCCAAGTATTCGATAACAGTTTCCTTTGAATCCACACGATTAAATAAAATGTAATTATGAAAATGCTCGACTACATCCATACTCCTGTATACCAGTTCGGCTCATCACCAATTCCACTGACATTCCATTGGAGAACCACACGATAGAGTTCCAAAATCTTAATAGATAGACTCTGATAGAAATTCCTTTTTCCATATATGACTCGCAACGTCAACCATTAACCCATCCTGAATCACCTCAACCATGCTATGACAAAACATTGAATAATCAACAAATCAAACATAGCGAAAGACTACCCGAGAAGTTTCATTTGAAGAAGTAAACCAAAACTCTGAAAGGCAGAAATGAAATAGTTAAACGATTGATAAAGTGATTTACAAATCTCGGGAGTTCTAAGAAAATAGAAAAGCCTTTTGAAACATTAGGGTCTCATCCCGTATCTCGTTCCGCATTACAAGAAGTTTAAAAAGTATAAAAACCCTTTTCGGACCTCAAGTCCTGAGTTATAAAACTATTTCAAAATCAATTGGGTCTCGGCCCAAAATAATTTTCGGTAAAACATCCGTAAAACATTCATTTTGAAAAGTATCATTTCCAAATGCTCAAAAACAGTTCTTATATCTCAAAATGAACTAACATGACTACATATTCTTCTCAACAATCTACAGTCCTCCTCCCGAATACACAACTCTATTTCCAAAATTTAACCGACATATTGATTTCCAAAATCATAACTTCTCAAGATCATCAATCCTGTCTATTGTGTTGAGATTTTCACTTTCCGACCGGCGATCGCCTCGGAGATCGGGCGACCTAGTCATTGCCCGGCAGACGAGGCAGAACTGCCAACCGAAGGTCCCAGGACAAGTCCCGGTGCCGAGCGATCGACATCCAATACGATCATCTCTCGGCGCCTGGCGATCGACTTCTGGCGGCGGACTTATGGACGATCACCTCTCAGCGCCTTGCCGACCGACCCTTGGTGACCAACCAGTGCTGACCCACAGTGACTGGCCGAGGACGACCCTCGGTGTCCAGCTAGAGACGACCGCTTCATGACGATCAGGGCCGATGGCCATCCAGTCGGCAAAGGCCGAGCCACAGGACAGCACCCACGTGCAGATCCACAAAAGGCGCTGACAGACCTGTCACCTACCTCGCCTACTGACAAGTCCGCCGAAAGTAACAAAGTGGGACCTCCTGTGCCAGTACTTCCGGACGCGTGTTGGCTCCTCATTGGACCGCACAGCTGGCTGCCGGCTGTAGCCTTGGACTTTTGGCAGACTGCCCACGTGACCTTTAGGACGATCGCCCCATTATATTAATGGCCGACAGACGATCGCCCGCTAGAGGACAAGGCACCTCATCCCCTATATAAAGAAGGCAGCCTGCACTTGGATTTTGTCCCTGGCATTATCGCGATTTCAGCACACTAGACAGAATCAATACCCAGCACTTGGCTATCTCCAACTCTTGGCAACAGCTATCATTCGGTCCTTCTTCTCCCGGCCTCTCTCATCCAGCAGACGATCGGCAGGGACGAAGAACACCGAGCTTCGCTCAAGAGCCGGATTAACAGAGTCTTTTTACACTCATTGTATTTAGATTTCTCTCATTAATACTTGTATCCACGAATATTCGTATTAATATCATCTCGCGAGAGCATTCAAGCCCGGGCCTAACAAACCCGGCAAATCTTGTATTATTTATCTCCTCTCGGAAGTGCTCCCGCAATTGTTGTTTGTTGTCCGTCTCCAGCAATATTTAATCTTCGGATAGATATTTTGGGCAACAACAATTGGCGCTAGAAGAAGGGCATCTAACCCTCAATTTTTATCCCTACCGTCTCGAAGAACACTCACTGTTCTCGGGGCAGATACTTGAAGTGACACTTACTGCACTTCAAAGAAATCTTTCAGAAATCATGTCTTCCGCCTCCGCGTCGAAGAAAGCCGCCGGCCAGCCGGCAGGAAGACGCGTTCCGTCCCAGTCCGAGCCACAGCCGATGGTGGAAGGTAGCCGCCGCGGTCAGAGACGCTCGATCCCGCCCCTGGACGGCGGCCCAAGCCTCTCGCTCAATCGGTTCCGAACCAAGGAACAGATCGAAGGGGCCCTGGCCGTCCTACAGGAGCGACGGAGTGCTCTCGACGCGCCTCCCGCTATCACCCCCTCGGCCGTCCGCCGGAAGTCCAAGCGGAAGCTCAAGGCATTACTGGCCGAGCGATCGCCAGGAGGCTCCCGTCCGCAAGAAGAGGCGCTCGCCAGCCGGGGCACCTCTGTTTTCGATCGCCTGGGCAGTGACCCGACCTGGCTATCGGGGCAGTCCGGCCGCAGCTATGAGACGACGAAGTTTGAGTCCGTCACCAGGAGCTCGGCCTACCCGACTCCCAGAAGGCAGCCCAGCCGTCTGGCTCCCCCTCGCCAAATTGCCGAGGCCGGCAGCAGCGGAGCCCGGAGATCGGTACACGATCGCCTCGGCTCCCGCTCCCAAAGCCGATCTGCAAGCGACCAAGCCACGGCGATGGCCGCGATGCAACGTCAACTCGACGACATGAAGGCGCCTCGAATCTGTGGCAGCGCCAATAAGACGATCGCCGGCCAAGCGAGCCGCCACGATCGACATCGAGCTCGCCCCGCAAGACAAGATCGCTCCTCGCAAACACCCATGTACGAGGGGCGATCGGACCCCGCACGCACTCCGAGGAAGTTCAACATCTACATGACCGGTGTGGGGCATCCGACGCGACCAGTGCCGAATGTTCCTCTCGACGCCGGGACGACCTCGCCCACAGGTGGTACGCCTCGTTGCCGCCTCGGTCCATTGGCTCTTTTAACCAGCTGGCGCACGTCTTCACCGAGTACTTCGCCACCAGGGTCGTCCGGCCAGAAGGTCCCCTTCGCATGATGCAAATCAAGCAGGGAGAAGAAGAGTCTGACTCGGACTACATCGACCGGGTAGACGTGATCATCCTCAATGGCGAGCCCATAAGCGATGAGACCGCCCTCTACGCGGTCCTGGGAGGATTTCAGTGCTTTTCGCCTATGTTCAGGCATCTCACGAAAACCCAACCTACAACCTACGCAGCCTTCTGGGCTAGAGCCGCAGATTTTCTGGCCAGGCAAAGGTTCCTTCTTAGCCTGTGAGCAGCGCGATCGGCGCCCGGACGATGATCTCCCGCCCGATCGCCGTTATCAACCTACGAATAAAGCGATCGGCAACCGAGCGACGATCGCCAGTCTTCCGGCCCGATCGCCGATCATCACGCTACATCATCAGCAACCCGGAGGACATGATCGCCCTCTACAGTCCAGCATCTAACATGAAGGACTAAGGCATAAGATCGCCTCCACCGCACATCATAAAGCCATGGTCCTGGTAGTCGATGGAACCGGATGCTTCGGCCATGGAAGGTCCCTTTCGGCCGAGATCGCCCGCCCTTCATTTAAATACGAGGCCGGCATAGTCTGAGGGCTCTCCAAATTTAATCAGTGGACACGTGCCACAACCCCCGTCTCAACGTAAACCGTCGAGGTTCGCCATCTTCATGGTGGGCCGAAGTGGAAGCAGAGCTAACAAGCCGCGGGCGTGGAGTTGATTCATCCGACGCTGCCCCGCGCAAGGACTCCTCTAGACCGAGACCGCACGCCCTTCGTTTAAATACGAGGCGAGGCGCAGCCTAACAGAGGACCCTCATAATAAAGTGAGTCACGAGACACTCAATGTCTTCACGCACCAAGACACGGTCATGGAGTCGGTCCATCGATTTCCGCGACTGTGCACGATTCCTCAAACAAGCGAAACCATCAAGTTTCCGAGGGGGATCGGCCAATGTTGTTTTTGCAGGTACAAGACCGAAAGATAGCTAGCCAATCGACCATGATAGCCCAAGTCCGAAATCATAAGTCAGCTCAGCAAGATCGCCCGTCCTCATCCTTACACGATCGCTAGCAAGAACCACCTCGCCCCATGTCTTCAACATAGGAGCAAGCTGGGGGGCAATTGTTGTGTCGAGATTTACACTTTCCGACCGGCGATCGCCTCGGAGATCGGGCGACCTAGCCATTGCCCGGCAGACGAGGCAGAACTGCCAACTGAAGGTCCCAGGACAAGTCCCGGTGCCGAGCGATCGACATCCAATACGATCATCTCTCAGCGCCTGGCGACCGACTTCTGGCGACCGACTTATGGACGATCATCTCTCGGCGCCTTGCCGACCGACCCTTGGTGACCAACCAGTGCCGACCCACAGTGACTGGCCGAGGACGACCCTCGGTGTCCAGCTAGAGACGACCGCTTCATGACGATCAGGGCCGATGGCCATCCAGTCGGCGAAGGCCGAGCCACAGGACAGCACCCACGTGCAGATCCACAAAAGGCGCTGACAGACCTGTCACCTACCTCGCCTACTGACAAGTCCGCCGAAAGTAACAAAGTGGGACCTCCTGTGACAGTACTTCCGGACGCGTGTTGGCTCCTCATTGGACCGCACAGCTGGCTGCCGGCTGTAGCCTTGGACTTTTGGCAGACTGCCCACGTGACCTTTAGGACGATCGCCCCATTATATTAATGGCCGACAGACGATCGCCCGCTAGAGGACAAGGCACCTCATCCCCTATATAAAGAAGGCAGCCTGCACTTGGATTTTGTCCCTGGCATTATCGCGATTTCAGCACACTAGACAGAATCAATACCCAGCACTTGGCTATCTCCAACTCTTGGCAACAGCTATCATTCGGTCCTTCTTCTCCCGGCCTCTCTCATCCAGCAGACGATCGGCAGGGACGAAGAACACCGAGCTTCGCTCAAGAGCCGGATTAACAGAGTATTTTTACACTCATTGTATTTAGATTTCTCTCATTAATACTTGTATCCATGAATATTCGTATTAATATCATCTCGCGAGAGCATTCAAGCCCGGGACTAACAAACCCGGCAAATCTTGTATTATTTATCTCCTCTCGGAAGTGCTCCCGCAATTGTTGTTTGTTGTCCGTCTCCAACAATATTTAATCTTCGGATAGATATTTTGGGCAACAACACTGTCCCAACTCTATCACCTTATACTGTAACGCATAATATTCTGCTGAATCTCAAAGCATAACAATTTAGAACGGCAATAAATCTCAATGCAATTGAAAAATCCAAATACTTACAGATCGTGAAGTCGACGATTCCCCGTGATACTGGCACATGTCTCGACTCAAGAAAATACTCGACACAGATATTCACAAAACACTTATTTTGCAAACTCAGTTCAACTCGAGAACACAACACAGCTCTATCTGAAGACACGTTGACACCATTTGGAAAAGCTTACAACAACCCCAGTACTACACTGGTAAATCACATAACACACAAGCCCAAGTGAACAACAAAAATCTAGGGCTCTACTATTAGTCAAATTGACAACTCGAATGACGCGACAAAAACACGACCCAACTCGACCCAACTGCCTAGGTTTTCACAACCTAAACCCCGATACCATATTCTGTAACACCCCCAGAGCCATCCAGGAATATTACAGCATCGTGGGTCCCGACATGGAACCCACAAGGCTAAAGGAAATTTCCACAAGCATTTACAAATGCCCAAGAGGCTAACGACGTGTAACGCCCCCAAAATGAACCAGGACGCCACAGTGCCGTAGATCCCATGAGGGACCCACAAGGCAAGTTTTTGAAAATATTTTCTAAAATATTTTATTAAAAGTGGTAATATACGGAAGTAATTAAGAAAGTATTCGTACAACCCAAAGTACAAAAGCAAATAGTGTCCGTACATACGGTTATTACACAACGTGGAATGTTCAAATTAATTTAAGAAATTAACAGGCCTTCTTCCAACACAGCTCATGCCTGGCCGTAACCTTCGGGGGTGTCCTGCACAAATTCAACAAATTTACCTAGCACGACATGTCGTGCCAGTAACCTAGGTCAGAAACAATCCAAACCAAACTCAAAGGTAAAATCTAATAATTCCAAGGAATAAAGTTATCACCGAATGTTCCATGTTATTCCTTTTATCAGCACATAAACTCCCAAGGTCGCAACCAAGGGTCACAGAAGTATCTACACAGGAATACTCCGGACGTGGGTACCATTCAGGTTTTATCCCGCAACACGGTCCAACGAGAAAACTCCCAAGGCCGCGGCCAAGGGTCACGGTAGTATCTACTCGGGAATACTCCGGACAAGATAATCGTAAGAGCACCATTCCACAATAGTAACATTTACTATGTCTAAAATTATAAGACGTAAACTCTGAGCAAGATTCACTTGCCTCAAATCCGACGAGAGTTATTTCTTGACAAGGCAACGGCTTGAACGATCGCACCTGGAAATCCGACCTATTACATGTTTGTCGATTAACATCTTATGATAACAATGATGATCAACGACGTTCCTCCCACTCCCGCCTGTTAGAACCCTATCCTAGTTGCTTATGATGTCGGAATCGAATTTCTCCGTTTTTAACCATAATGCGTGCCATTAATTTCTTAGGTTCGGCAACATTCTTTATAAGTTATCCTTCCGCTAAACAATAGTGTTCTAACACAACATTCCTAGTTAATTATAACCAACAATCACCAAGATTTCATCGTTGTCTTAATATGCAAGTCTAGAACGATTAATCCATCATCTTAACATGTTTCGGTATCTATTCGGCTAGAAATTGTTGGTAACTTCATCAAGGGTTCATTAACGGTTTTATTCAACATGATAATACGGTTATACATGAAATCCTTCAAGATGATTCTGAGAAGTTGGTGATTAGCAATATGATTATGAGTTCTACCATTATTCATTCCAATTTCTAGCTTTGATGGATATCGATTAACAATTGCGATAATTATATACCAGTTCGATTATTACTGAGGTTTCTAAGCTACCCAAGGCATCCGAGGTTTACTAAAACTTACTAAACAATACTGAAATGAGTTCAAGGTTGGATAAACTTACCTTTACTGACAAAAGATGATGAAGAACGACGGTGGACGAAGGAGAACGAGAGGATAACACCTTCAAGACCTTCCCCGAAGCTTGATTAACGTACTCTAATAGGATAGCACTTGAATTGGGAGGTCAGAATTGGTTCAATGATGGTGGAGAGTAGTGTACAAGGGAGAAGAATGATTTTTGGGACGGAAGAAATGAAAGGCAAAGTGTTCTTTTATAAACTCAGATTGCCCTTACGTACGTTATGCCTGACGGTTTACGTACGTAAGAGACTTTACGTACGTTATGGCAAAATATTAACGTACGTAAGGAACTCGCTGGAATGATTTACACACATCGTTACGTACGTAACGAACGCGGGTTAACGTACGTAACACCTCGTTGACTTGCTTGTCGCAATCACGCCGAAAGTTGGTCGGCACGCGTACTACCTGACGAAGATTCCTGTCCGAAGACCGAAGACCGATGTTACGTACGTAAGGGCCGATATTTAACGTATGTAACGACTCAGATATAGCGTGCGTAATGACTCGGAGTATAACGTACATAAAGGACAGTTTTGTTTGCCAAATTATTATCACATTAATTTCTTATGACACGACTCCCTCTCCATGTCGTCTGGAAATCTCTCGGGGAACAAGACGTTGACCACCGTCATATTCGCACCGATAATTACCTAACGACATCGAGGTATGTCACTGAAAGTTCGTCAATCATCATACCATCACAATACACGAATAACAGATGCGAACAATACAGTACAACCATATTATACAAAATATGTTTTATTGCAATGGAGTACATTTATTTATCAAACAGAAGAAATGGACGTGAGCGCCCAAAGTCAAAAAGCATGTAATACTAGTGGTATTACATACCACCCCCCTTAAAAATAGTTTCGTCCCGAAACTAAGAAAATAACTCGGGATGATTCTCTCTCATGCTCGCCTCGGTCTCCCAAGTCACTTCTTCCGTACCGTGGTGCGACCACTGAACTTTAACAAGGGGTATGTTCTTGTTCCTCAGTGTCTTTACGCGTCGATCCAAAATCGCTGTTGGAACTTCCCTAAAGGTAGCATCATTGGAAATCTCTACTTCCTCGAAGTTGATCTTGTGGCTAGGATCGTACACGTACTTTCTCAGCTGGGAGACGTGGAAGACATTATGCACTCCGTCTAACGATGGTGGTAATGCTAGCCGATAAGCGAGTCTACCGACTCGGTCCAGTATTTCGAACGGGCCAATAAATCTCAGGCTTAGTTTGCCCTTCTGGCCGAAGCGTCGAATGCCCCGCATTGGCGATACTTTAACCCAAACATGATCCCCAACCATAAATTCCAACGGTCGCTGCCGGTCCATAGCATAAGACTTTTGGCGACTCATACGCCAACATGTGTTTTCGAACAATGGATATCTTCTTAATAGATTCCTGGATTAGATCCAACTCGGTGGCGATGACATCGGATGCATCGTCCCAACATAGGGGAGACTTGCACCTTCTACCATACAAGGCCTCAAAGGGGGCCATGCCTATGCTTGCATGCCAGCTGTTGTTGTATGAAAATTCCGCTAAGCAGAGGTGTTTAGCCCAGTCCTTGCTCCAATCGAGTACACATGATCTCAACATATCTTCCAGGGTCTGTATGGTGCGTTCTGTTTGTCCATCCGTTTGAGGGTGATAGGCAGTGCTGAAATGCGGTTGAGTACCGGCCTGGTGGACAGCCTTCCAGAAGCGGGACACATATCTAGTGTCTCTATCCGAAATAATCCCCGAGGGAATGCCATGTAATCTCACGATTTCCCGAACAAAGATGGTAGCCAGCTGTTCTGTTCCGATGGCCTCCTGAATTGGAATGAAGTGTGCCGACTTTGTCAGTCGGTCTACAATAACCCATATCGTGTCCTTTCCCCCCGCCGTCACTGGTAACTTGGTGACAAAGTCTATTGATATGCTCTCCCATTTCCATTCCGGAATGGGTAAGGGCTGCATGATTCCGGCCGGTCTATGGTGTTCAATCTTCACCTATTGACATATCATACATCGAGCGACAAACCTTGCTACCTCTTGCTTCATATTCTTCCACCAGAAAATCTTTCGCAGGTCTTTGTACATTTTGCTCGCCCCGGGATGTATCGAATAGGGAGTAGAATGAGCTTCCTTGAGTATAGTTTGCTTAAGCTCGTCATTAGGTGGAATGCAAATCCTGTTCTTGAATCTAACTAAGCCCCCTTGGATCCTGTAGTCTGAAATAACTCCCCCTTCGGCCTTTGCGCGATCGCACGAAGTTCGGATCCTCCATCTCGTGCAGGCGTATCTCGTCCAGCAGAGACGAGCGAATATAAATCGAGCACAACTGTCCCTGGCGGTGTTGTATCCACACTTCAATGTCATTTCTCCTGAGATCTTGCTGCAACTCCAGCTGTACTGTCAAACCAGATAGTGTCACCTCCTGCGCAGTTTTCCGTCTCAATGCGTCTGCTACGACGTTGGCCTTTCCAGGGTGATATAGAATCTCTACATCGTAATCCTTGATTAACTCCAGCCAACGCCTCTGTCTCATATTTAACTCTTTCTGCGTGAAAATATACTTTAAACTCTTGTGGTCCGTAAAGATCTTACAGGTAACCCCATATAGGTAATGTCTCCAAATCTTAAGAGCGTGGACCACTGCAGCTAGTTCCAAGTCATGTGTCAGGTAGTTCTCCTCATAAGGTTTAAGTTGTCGAGAGGCGTAAGCGATAACCCTGTCATTTTGCATGAACACACATCCCAGCCCGTGCTTAGACGCATCGGTGCATATTACGAATCCCTCCGTACCCTGCGGTAGTACCAACACCGCGAGTAAGCTTCCTTTTTAGCTTGTCGAAACTCTCCTGACAATCTGTTGTCCAGACAAACTTGGTATTCTTCCTAAGCAGATTTGTTAATGGATGAGCGACACAGGAGAAGGCCTCGACGAACCGTCGATAATATCCCGCCAACCCCAGGAAACTTCTCACCTCTTTGACGTTTCTAGGTGGTTCCCAATTCATAACTGTCTCGATCTTCTGGGGGTCTACTTTAACGCCTCCTGCTGAAATCACATGCCCCAAAAAGGTTACCTCTGGCATCCAGAACTCGCATTTAGAAAGTTTAGCATACAGTTGATGTTGCCTTAAAACGCTCAACACCTGCCTCAAGTGTTCCTCATGCTCCCATCGGCTTCGGGAATAAATTAAAATATCGTCAATGAATACCACCACACACTTATCGAGAAACTCTGTCAGAACCCTATTCATCAATTCCATAAAAACGGCTGGAGCATTAGTCAGGCCAAACGACACCACCATGTATTCGTAGTGCCCATATCTTGATCGAAATGCGGTCTTAGGAATATCCTCCTCTCGAATTCTCAATTGGTGATATCCCGAACGTAAGTCGATCTTTGAAAACACAGTCGCCCCTTGCAGTTGGTCCAGTAAATCATCAATCCTTGGAAGTGGGTAACGGTTCTTAATAGTGACCTTATTAAGTTCCCTATAATCGATACACAGGCGTAGAGAGCGGTCCTTTTTCTTCACAAAAAGAACTGGCGCACCCCATGGCGAAGTACTTGGACGAATGAGCCCCTTCCTTGGCAATTCTTCGAGTTGTGACTTTAGTTCCTTCATTTCGGCTGGTGCCATCCTGTATGGTGCCTTGGAGATAGGCGTCGTTCCTGGCTCAAGTTCGATTGAGAGATCGACCTCTCTTTGTGGTGGCAATCTAGGTAGTTCGTCGGGGAATATGTCCGGAAATTCGTTCACTATAGGAATGTTAGCAACCGACAATTATGACGTGCCCTCCTGAAGAATATAGCACTAGTAATACGCTCCTCGATCATCATGAGATGCTACTGCTGAAAGGAGACTGAGGGACCCTTTAGTACTGAAGTGCTCTCGGCCTCTAATTGTGTGAGTGGCACCGTCATGGGTCGTAATAGAAACGGTCAGGTGATAGGTATCCAGTACCGTCTTGTGCATCGTCATCCAGTCCATACCTAAAATCACATCTTCATTTTGGAGTGGAAAGACCATGAGATTGGGTCATTCCACTGCATTATTGATACGACCTGACAGCCGAACTTCCAAGTTACCCTCCACCCTGCTACCCTCGGGTAGTTTAACAGTAAAGGACTCACAGGGTACACAAGGGAGATGCAAACGGTTAACACATTCTACGGATATAAATGAGTGGGTTGCTCCAGTATCAAACAGTACATGAACAGGCTGAGATTTAATAAGGAGTGTACCTGAGACAGCAGGAGTAGTCTGGTCGTCAGTAGCCCTTAGTTCGAACAAGCGGGATGGCAGTGTCCCCGAGGAGGGTGCAGTACCTCCCCCGCGACCACGTCCTCTTTCGGCACCGTGTAGAGGAGATTGGTGAGGTGGAGATCGGTAGTCGGACATGGCAGACGCTCTAGATGTCTGTACCGAGCCTTGTTGACTCTGAGGAGCTGGGTTTGGTGTAGGTTTGATCCGAGAACAGTAGCGAGACATGTGCCCACCCCTTCCGCACGAAAAGCACTTTGTCGATGCTTTACGACACTGACTTATGGTTGCCCTGCTATGCCACAATTGAAACATATACGGCGAGAAGGCCCGTCAGATGTTCCTTCCTGTTGGGACGAAGCTGCTGATTTGGAGGGGAACCCAATTCCCAAATTCACTGCCGTGCTCCTGATCGTTTGCTGTCTTCTGCTTCTTTTGGTTGTGCCCGGCTTCCGAACTGACAACCGTACCGGCGTATGCTGTGACCACGTCCTCATATGCCCTCAACGTGGTGCAATGAAACCCCGCCGCGTAGCGTTGAACATCCTCCGGCAACCGTTGAGCAAGGTGAAAAATTCGCTGGTCTTCGGATGGAACCATCTGTGCGACATAGCTTAGATCGGTCCTGTATGACCGAATGATTTCTGCATCGCAAATTTCGAGGCCTGCGCACAAGAAACTCCGCAGTCTTTGTTTGAACCGATCGGGACAAGATTGCCTCTCAATAGTTTGGAAAACTCGCCATCCGACTATTCTCGCCCTCTCGGCTTATAGGTCCTCCACCATCGGGCTGCGGTGTCACGGAGCTGGTTGATCCCGAGTGGCACTTTTCGGTTTCTGGGCGCCGATCACCTCGAAGGCGTCTCCATCTCCGAGATCCAATCGTCCACGTGCTTATCCCCGACCCGTCGAATAATGGCGGTCGGCCTTCACATTTCTCCCAGCCAACGGTCCTTCCGGTGTTCTCTTCTATGTTAATGACTGGTACTTGTTCGCCCGGTTGACTGAGCGATTCCCATAGCAATGGCCTCGGCGAGAGTCTCGAACGAAGGTGGATCAAATCCCCGTTGTTACGGTTTTCCGCTTCTGTTCATTCCGATTAACAGCGGTGGTTGATTTCCTACTGGATTAGTTTCTCCGGTGTTTCGTCTTCCCGCTGGTTCATAGCGGAACCTTGTGCGTCATTTACGTTTCTTCTAGCTCCTCGACGTGCCATTGGTGATGTTCGTTCAATCTAACAGGTTAGTTTAATGCAAACATTCTCTGAGTTCTTACTGAATCCAAACATCATACTTGATCCTTAAGAATTTACGTGCATTTTACCTCGACATCCCTCGAGGAGTTACGGTCGTCAGAAGTGTTGGATTTTGAAGGCAAAACGTTTTCAAAATATTTTTGGTAAAACTTTCCACGTGAGTGTTTGGCTCTGATACCATTTTCTGTAACGCCCCCAAAATGAACCGGGACGCCACAGTGCCGTAGATCCCATGAGGGACCCACAAGGCAAGTTTTTGAAAATATTTTCTAAAATATTTTATTAAAAGTGGTAATATACGGAAGTAATTAAGAAAGTATTCGTACAACCCAAAGTACAAAAGCAAATAGTGTCCGTACATACAGTTATTACACAACGTGGAATGTTCAAATTAATTTAAGAAATTAACAGGCCTTCTTCCAACACAGCTCATGCCTCGCCGTAACCTTCGGGGGTGTCCTGCACAAATTCAACAAATTTACCTGGCATGACATGTCGTGCCAGTAACCTAGGTCAGAAACAATCCAAACCAAACTCAAAGGTAAAATCTAATAATTCCAAGGAATAAAGTTATCACCGAATGTTCCATGTTATTCCTTTTATCAGCACATAAACTCCCAAGGAGGCAACCAAGGGTCACGGAAGTATCTACACAGGAACACTCTGGACGTGGGTACCATTCAGGTTTTATCCCGCAACACGGTCTAACGAGAAAACTCCCAAGGCCGCGGCCAAGGGTCACGGTAGTATCTACTCGGGAATACTCCGGACAAGATAATCGTAAGAGCACCATTCCACAATAGTAACATTTACTATGTCTAAAATTATAAGACGTAAAGTCTGAGCAAGATTCACTTGCCTCAAATCCGACGAGAGTTATTTCTTAACAAGGCAACGGCTTGAACGATCGCACTTGGAAATCCGACCTATTACATGTTTGTCGATTAACATCTTATGATAACAATGATGATCAACGACGTTCCTCCCCCTCCCGCCTGTTAGAACCCTATCCTAGTTGCTTATGATGTCGGAATCGAATTTCTCCGTTTTTAACCATAATGCGTGCCATTAATTTCTTAGGTTCGGCAACATTCTTTATAAGTTATCCTTCCGCTAAACAATAGTGTTCTAACACAACATTCCTAGTTAATTATAACCAACAATCACCAAGATTTCATCGTTGTCTTAATATGCAAGTCTAGAACGATTAATCCATCATCTAAACATGTTTCAGTATCTATTCGGCTAGAAATTGTTGGTAACTTCATCAAGGGTTCATTAACGGTTTTATTCAACATGATAATACGGTTATACATGAAATCCTTCAAGATGATTCCGAGAAGTTGGTGATTAGCAATATGATTATGAGTTCTACCATTATTCATTCCAATTTCTAGCTTTGATGGATATCGATTAACAATTGCGATAGTTATATACCGGTTCGATTATTACTGAGGGTTCTAAGCTACCCAAGGCATCCGAGGTTTACTAAAACATACTAAACAATACTGAAATGAGTTCAAGGTTGGATAAACTTACCTTTACTGACAAAAGATGATGAAGAACGACGGTGGACGAAGGAGAACGAGAGGATAACACCTTCAAGACCTTCCCCGAAGCTTGATTAACGTACTCTAATAGGATAGCACTTGAATTGGGAGGTTAGAATTGGTTCAATGATGGTGGAGAGTAGTGTACAAGGGAGAAGAATGATTTTTGGGACAGAAGAAATGAAAGGCAAAGTGTTCTTTTATAAACTCAGATTGCCCTTACGTACGTTATGCCTGACAGTTTACGTACGTAAGAGACTTTACGTACGTTATGGCAAAACATTAACGTACGTAAGGAACTCGCTGGAATGATTTACACACATCGTTACGTACGTAACGAACGCGGGTTAACGTACGTAACACCTCGTTGACTTGCCTGTCGCAATCACGCCGAAAGTTGGTCGGCACGCGTACTACCTGACGAAGATTCCTGTCCGAAGACCGAAGACCGATGTTACGTACGTAAGGGCCGATATTTAACGTACGTAACGACTCAGATATAGCGTGCGTAATGACTCGGAGTATAACGTACGTAAAGGACATTTTTGTTTGCCAAATTATTATCACATTAATTTCTTATGACACGACTCCCTCTCCATGTCGTCTGGAAATCTCTCGGGGAACAAGACGTTGGCCACCGTCATATTCGCACCGATAATTACCTAACGACATCGAGGTATGTCACTGAAAGTTCGTCAATCATCATACCATCACAATACACGAATAACAGATGCGAACAATACAGTACAACCATATTATACAAAATATGTTTTATTGCAATGGAGTACATTTATTTATCAAACAGAAGAAATGGACGTGAGCGCCCAAAGTGAAAAAGCATGTAATACTGGTGGTATTACACGACAGTACTATCCTTTAAAAAGATTCGAAGACTTAATAAAATCCATTTTATCAAAACCGTCGTAAAATCTCATTCGAAATCATAAGGCCCGAAGTGCCAAAACTCAACGATTTAAAAACATACGTTATGCTTACACGCACCGACAAAATAGTTTAGAAAACAATTGCCAAAGTAACCTAAGTTACCAGATACCAAAAGGCCATTAAAAAAAATACTCACGCAGCGGAAAAAGACAAACAATTAAAATACTCTAGCAGCGGAATACAAGAACTGATCAGGAAACTCAATACACAAATACATGCCTTAGCCAGTATCCCCCGGGAAGCTCATCTCTCCACGACCGCTACAAGCTTGATAATCCAAGAACCTAAAAAGAAAACCCACGATGGGGTCAGCCATAATATCCAACAATGATAACCATCACACCACATCAATAATTACATACCAATGAAAATACTAAGTATGAATATGACCAATGTAATCTTACCGCCATAACTTTACCAACTCGTGATAATAATTACCAAAGTTCACATCTCGTATCCTTTCAACAACACAATAAGCTCATACCGAAATATTTGTATTGTATCTCAACAATACCCAATGTTCTCAAAACATTATCATAACTCACTGTTACGAAATCTACTAACTCTGTCCAACCCAATCCGTCGGGTAACATCATCACATCTCAACACGATAATCGATTGTCCATCAAAGACAAATCCCAAAGGAAATACGGAACATACCTCAAGATATGAAATGCCACGATGAAATCACGTCACTCTAATCCAAGCTCAGATCAACACAACATACGGACATAGTCCTAACACAACAACTGCATACTCATATGACAATGTCAATATGCTCACATCAATAACAATACTGTATACTTATGGCAAACCCATAATATACATATGCACAACAACACATGGTAATCCAACGATCCAAAGCACCCAGCTATAGATCCCCATGATGATCCCGTCGGACCAACACATGGTGGAAATACCTGTCCAACGATCCAGTGCACACAGCTATAGATATCCCATGTTGATCCCGTTGGACCAACGCATGGTGGACATATGACAACAATGCACAACTGCACAAAACAACAGTAAACAATGCACGACAACAACAATACACAAATGCATGACAACAACGATGCACGAATGTATCACAACATGATCGACACAAATGACAAAAATGATTAAAATACTTGCTCCGAGTTCTTCGAGAGCAATCTCGATATCTAAACCATCACCAACCATTATTCTGAATATTCAACGATCCAAAATGTCACGGACGGTAGATAATTCACGTCTTCATCTATACCACAATGTATCCTCGATACCAAGTATACCAACAACAAATGTAAATCATATACATTATGATTTAATTCCCAAAACTCGAATACAACTTATAATCCCAAATCTCCTGTGATTATGATTATAAACATTGTTATACGAATTCTAAACGAATGAAACGGAACCATTCATTAAATATTATAAACTGAGCAAGTAATAACTTGCCTCGATACCGATACAACGATGAAGAAGCCATTACTAATTCCTTGCCGTCATCTACAAGCTCCTCGGCCCCGATCAATGCAATCCACGAGCATTCCCGAACTCGACCGCAAAGCACGGTTCTAATCACCGATCAATTGCCACAACCTATTGCAATAATCGATCAACCACAATCCGATAATAATCAATGACCGACATAACCAATCACGAATTTATGTTCACCATACGAACCGAAATCCTGATAATTATCAATCAATATAACCGATCAACAACCCAGCGATAAGTAGCTTCAATTAGCGTGCGCTATCCAGTAAGCTTACCGTGCGCTAATGCTGTACAGATGCATGCCTTACAAGTATCGAACAACATATAGCGATTATCAAGAACACTAAGTGATTCAAAACCATGTTCATAGCTATCAAAGCAACAAAATCCGATATCCTTTAACATATAGATAATCATCCAACTCATAATCCAAGTCCTATATTCACATATCATCTTCTTCCTCAAAAATCAACATCATGAACACCAAGAACCATAACAAAACTTCCATAATCTATCATTACAGATAGTAATCATCAACAATAACATCAACATCTGAAATTGAGGAGAAGGATTAACCAACTTATCTCAAGAAGACGAACAACACAATTCAAACCACAAGAATCATGTCAATATCCATATATCAACAACAATATCATCATAATCCGGTAATCCATCTTATAATCATGCTCATCATCTTGTTTATATGATAATCATCAAATCAAGAACATCAACATTCAATCCAAAACGAAATCCAAATTAGAAGAGTAATTACCTCTTTGAAGGAATGGATTGAATCCCAAGGTTGAATCCATTTTCAATCACTTCCAAGCTTCAAATGTTGTTATGAATGATTAACTCCACCATAATCCAGTGTTTGGAACTTCAAACATCTCTCTCAGAACTCTCTCTATCGGTTGCAAGGAAGCAATGGACGGAAATGAAAAATAATAGCTAACTACTCATATATATACTGTACATTACTAGCATGCGCTAACTTACTTTGTTAGCGTGCGCTATCGAGGTCCAGAGGCTACTGACTTACTTCGTATAATGATTTACGTACACAATGACCATGCAATAGCGTACGTAATTGCCTCTATTTAGCGTACGCTAGTGTCCGATCATAGCGTGCGCTACTCATAGTTGACTCATTTGTCTGTGTGCTCCGAAGACGGGTCCACACATCGAAAGCTCTGACAAGGATAAGATTCCCTTTGGACCGATCTGATGTTAGCATGCGCTAACAATATACATTAGCGTGCGCTAATCCTTCACAACAAACATCCGTTGACCTCGTCGGCACATGCGCTGAAAGTGGCCGAGTCCGCACATAGATTCCTTCTTATCTGGTCTGTACTAGCGTGCGCTATTCTTTGTCTTTAGCGTGCGCTATGCTTTAATATTAGCGTGTGCTAATAAGGCTATACTTAGCCATTTTCAGCTATCCTTTTCCAACGTCTCAATACTAGATACGAACATACGGCATACTAAATACGTATACTCAACACATTGTATCCTCAAATGCAATTGTCAGCTAAATACAACAAATGTACCAATACTGACATCTCAGTGCTTCATTTATTTTATCCATACTGTATAGATTCCACGCTGTACAATATAACTCGGATAAAATAATATTAAACAACAGTAATAGAAATTTTGGATATTACATCAGGAAGAAATTGACGTTCATGAAAAATGGGCCAACGATGACGTGCTAGTCTGTGGTTTTATGTTGAGCTCAATGACAAATGAGCTGCATAGAGTGCACGAGAAAATGACTTCTGCTAGGCAGATTCTCGTACACCTGACTGAACTTTATGGAGAGCATAGTAGAACTGCTAGATATGAGATATCAAAGCAATTGTTCAGTGCTAGGATGAAAGAAGGGGAGAAAGTGGGAGACCACGTCCTCAAGATGATATCTATGATTGAGAGGCTCGGGGTGCTCAACTTTAATATGGATTTATCCCTCCAAATTGATCTCATCCTTCAATCTCTCTCTGACTCTTTCACGCAGTTTGTAATGAATTTCAACTGTAATGAAATTTCATACACATTAGCTGGGCTAATAAATAAACTAGTGACAGTGCAGTCTAACATGAAGACTAAACCGAAAGAGGCTGCTCTTGTGATTTATTATGGGCCTCGGAGGTCCAAGAAAAAGAAGAAAAAGACCTACGAGCAGTACAAACCCATGAAAGGGGTGCAGAAGGGAAAGGGCAAGGCCTGAAAGGTTCAAAAGGTAGGCGGTCCAAAACCTACGGACAAATGCCTTGAATGTGGTGAGCTAGGCCACTGGCGAAGGACTTGTCCTAAGATTAATGGCACATCAGGTACGGAACTTTTTGTTTTTGAAACTAATTGTTCCGCTATTGTTTTTTCTGCTTCATGGATTCTGGATTCAGGTGCCACTTATCATATTTGTACTATGAATCAGGATCTGGAACGAAGTAGGAAACTTGAAGCTAGGGAAGTTATAATCACTGTCGAAAGCGGACAAAGTGCCGAGGCAACCGGTATTGGATCAATCCTACTGGGTTTAGAATCCGGTTTTATTTTGACATTAGATGAAGTACTTGTTTTGCCCAAGGGGCATAAAAACATTGTATCTATTCCAGTCTTGGACCGGAAATGTAACAACCCAATTCACAAATGGGACATTACACGCCATAGAACCCTCGTGAGGTCTACCAGGCTAACACATGATACATAACCACAATGAAATCTCAAAAGATGCACTCAAAAGTAAATAAGGCCGTGGCCTCGGCCAAAACATTCAACGGAGTACATGAAACATAAGGTAAATATCAATTCATTGCCCACGCAGGGGACTTAAACCAAGTTTAGAAGTAAACAGTCTAACTCCAGTACTCGACAAATGCAATGACAAAACATAAAAATACAGACTCGAGCCACATCATCAAGCCAGCCCATCCTTTGCGTGCATGTCCCGTGCCTGCTCCTCAGCTCTCCCGGTACCTGAAATGCATAAGACGCATTTCCCCCATTTAAGGGGTTAGCATTCGAATAGCTAGTGCAAGTACACAATTACACAACATTATATACAAATACGGTTTTTACACAATCATCTCAATCAGAAATCATTTGCCATAAATATTCCGGAATACTACATTGGCAATCAAATCAGTTTTCAATCATCACGATATCACAAAATCACAACTGGTATCCTGTGGTTGTACCCCTTAGTATCGACCCCCAGACATCCCGTCGAACGCTCCGGGTGGAATACCACTTCCGCCGCCGTACCCCTTAGTATCGACCCCCAGACATCCCGTCGGACACTCCGGGTGGAAGTTCAACCACACACGCACCCAAGTCCACTTCCCCGGCCGTACCCCTTAGTATCGACCCCCAGACATCCCGTCGAATGCTCCGAGTGGAAGGAACACAACTCACGCACCCGAAACCACAATTCATCATTCACTTTGAAAACGTAACATACATAACGGAATGTAATACATGTACTTGCCTTGAATAAGACGAAACGAAGGAAACGACGAAGGTTTCGGTCCGAATAATCCCCCCAAATCTGTTCCTAACACAATAACGGTATACAACAAGTCTCAATAATGCGGAAAGGTAAGAATTATTCCTAATTCTACCCGTTGGAACAATTTGTCGGTCATTACGAAGTCCAAGACGATTATAATCTAACAATGGAGAAACTACTAGGTTAAATTCGTTAAACTATAATGGAAACAAGGGATTTACAACTACACAATCGTAATCTAACAAGTCGTCGAAGCTAAATCGGATTAAAAGGAAGAATTATGCCAAAAATCCCGAAATCCCCAAAAACTAGGGTTCAACGATGTATACCTCGATTCGGACAGAGAATGATGATGATTAACCTTCCTTGGGACGCAATAATCAATCTTTAGAAGGTTTATATAGATTGCATCAGACGAATCGCTCCAAATCGCTCAAAGGAAACTCACGTCGCGAGAAAGAAAGAAAAGGAATGAAATGAGGCGACTGAGGATAAGTCAGGAATTAAAAGGCTCGACAATACGCATGCACGTTAACGCAGGCTGTTAACGTACGTTATGATGGTTACGTACGTAACCCAACACTGGTTAACGTACATAACAAACAACCTGTACTAAAAATGCGAAGGCCATAACGTACGTTATGGATCATGCATAACGTACGTTATGCATGCAGCAGTTCCCAAATCTGAACACTACGTTCTACACAGTCGATACAACGACGAAACGCGACACAAGGATAGAACCAAAAGTGTAAATATGAGGTGTTCATAACAACGAAGCTGAGTGTTGAAAGAAAATGCACTTCTAACTACCGAGGAAATCCAAAATGCGACAAGGAGGGTAGAAGCACCCTAAACTCTTAAGAAATTACAAAATGGCCCAAACATCCAAAAATTCAAGACACGACGTCGGATTAACAATCCAAAACTTACAACATGAGCAACTCATCCAAACGAACTCATAGAAACAGAGAAATAATGAAATCGAACGGATTTTACGAGAATCGAACATAGTTACTATTGGCCACTAAGTATACTGGATACAGCTTGGGAAGTAGTTTAAACAACAAGCTGTACTGATTTTAAATCTGAGTGCGTAGCGGAAGTCTTAGATACAGTAAGTTGTTGTGGATACAGCAACTCGGTGTGCAGTGTATACTTAAATAATCATAGTAAATAAAACAGTAAAAACTGAAGGTAAATAACACAGTATTTAAAGTGGTTCTAGGTAAACCCCACTACGTCAACTGGTCCTCCACACAGGAGTAAAATGTTTATTATAATTACAACGTACACAACTACATAATTATAACAGTATACAATCAATATATCGTTCACACAGATTGATATAAAGATCTTAGCTTCAACCGTTCACACAGATTGGTTTGAGCTAAAGCTTGACTGACTTCTTCACACAGAGTTCTGAAGCTTCGTCTTCCTCAGTCCACACAGGGCTGATCTGGGTTTGTTCAAAGTATAGAACAGAGTATGAACAACAACTTTGACTTTATGAGCTTCTAGCTGATGAAGTGTTGTTCAAGATGATGAGCACTGTATATCTCTTTTATCCGAGTTGCAGTAAGCTTAGAGATATATTTTGCTCTGATGATAACTTTTATAGCTTGATAATATCGTAGCTTGGGTAACTGATCTTCAACATCTTGATGTGATATATATAGTCTCTGAAATATATATCCGTTGAGCAAGATTCCGTTCCAACGGGATTAAAAGCACGATCCGGATTTAGTGGGATTTGAAGATCTGTTGACTGACAGTATTTAAATACTTTATCCTTTTGTATTTAAATACTTCTTTATTCAACGGGACTTGACTTCTGAAGATTCCTTCTTTTCCTGTTGAGAGCTGTATGGAAGGTAACTGTATTGGTGATTCGAGACAGGTCTTCGATACAGGTTGATGTCTCAACACTTTGATACAGTTTCCTTTACTGTATTGAGGATTGGCATATATGTCAAAACCTCTTACTAACACAATTCGTTACAGGGATTGAATATCCCGACTGTTTCGATACAGGGTTCTTGTTTTCCCAACAATTTCCCCCTTTTTGACAATTTGCCAAGACTTTAACTTTCTAACATTCAAGTCTTCTTGATGATGCCAAAACCTTCTTCATGAAATAATCTTCCTTGATGACTTCTGGCAGATTTCTTGGTCTTTTGTCAAAAGGCCTGTCTTTCAGCAACTTAGTCTAATTAATGAACTGCTCACAGGCAAGTTCGATACAGCTAAGAATTTTTACAACTTAAGCTTATGATTGGCGCGCAGGCACAATCTTACAATGTATTCTAAGCTTACAACTGAAATTATGAACTGTTCGTAGACAAGTTCGTACAGCTTAATTTTCAATCAAGTTTCTATACTTGAGATTGTTATCAAACAATTTAAGTAATCAGACATCAACACAGTAGATTACGAGTTGTAATCTTTCGAGACAAACAAATACTTTTAGTGATATTCAAAACAAATTGAGTACATGGTTTGCTGTTTCGAAGAAAGAATTACAAACAAAAATAATATACAAGGATTTCAGCTCCTATCTATAGTCCGCATGTCTCCATGGCTTTCTCCCTGGATCATTCTCGGTACCACGCCACTAGTTCTGTAGGGAATCATTGCCTCGATCATGGTATATAGCTCTTCCTTCATAGGATCTGTCAAAGGCAAGAATCCAGTCTTCTGGATGGGTGATCCGATCTCCTCTTTTGTGCTTGCTTTTCATCTCTAGCTGGAGAGGGAGTTTTCCTTCTTCTAGCATCCTCGTGAATTTATCTGCGGCCTCCGCTAAAGTCTTATAGCTCTTGAAGATGGCGGATTCCCTGATATCTCATCAGTTCGTTCTTCCTCCATTGCTTCACCTCATCGGCAGTTGGATGGCGGTTGGTCGGCAGACGAATTTCAGAAGGTCTCTGGATTAAGCTTTGCCACGGGACATTTGGATCATGAAATTCAGGTCGGGAGCCTGAAATCTTAAAACTCTGAGAGGGAGGGGCTAGCTTGTTTAACTCAGTAGTGATGCTGTCTTGAGCAACCTCAAATTCCCTTTCATGTTGTAACCTGATTCTCCTTGCAGCTTCTCTTGCTTCTTCCCCCTTTTTGGCGTCATCAAGACGTCCTAGGATCTCTAATGCATCATCCTGTTTCCTCTCGATGTTAGTCATTCTTTCTACAAGGGAGGAAAGTGCCTGCGACATGTCCTTGATACATTTGTCGTGGGCTCGCAATTGAGGACTGTTTTTGATCATAGCACATGCGGTCTTGGCTTCAGCGATGCGTGTTTTGGTTGCTTCTTCCTTCAGGAGTTGCTCTTGCTTATCTTCCATGATCTTCAGTGCTTGTTTGAATACTTCTGGAAAAATAACGAAGGCCTCGACTACTCGAGAAACTTCATGCTGTAAGGTGGTCATCTCTTCCACGACAGAAGTATGCATCCAATTCAAGGCTTTTTCAACTGAAGATAGAGCATTGACTGCATCCTGGATGAATACAGTTTGAAGACCAAGAGCACGCAGGCGCTCTTTTCTAGTGGCTGTGCTTGGAGAATCCGGTTGGGCAAAATCCTCGGATCCGTTCAACCTCCTTAGATTTATGTTTGGGCGTAAATTGATTTGGACATCCTCAGGTATATTACCATCCTCGGATTCCACGGTTGAAGGGGCGGGAGCAGCATGTTCTGGTTCGGTGGCAGGGGATGTTGTGTCCTCCTGTTGCGAAGGATCGTCGGTAGACATGGATACAGGAGGGACTGATTCCTCTTGTTGTCTCTCAGTGACAACTTCTTCTTCTTGAGCGGCGGCAGGCTCGGGTGCCTGTTCCAAAACTGTTCCTTCTTTCTCGACTTGAGGGACTGATTCCTCATTGTCGGGAATGTTTTCTTGCTGTGGCGAAGGGGGCTCGCTTCGAGTTGAGGGCCCTTCGTCATCCTTTGGTGGAGAGGCGTCTCTAGCTTGAGCCTCTTCACGACTCATTCTCAGACCAGCTTGTAAAGCATTGTCATCATTGTCTGAGTCCTTGTCATCGTCGTCTTTTGGATTTGGGGGAGAGTCCTCTGAGTTATCTTTACCTTTCCTCCTTGCGTCAGATTTCTGCAGAAGATGGCTTTCAATCAGTTCTTTGCAGAAGGGATTGTCCCATCGGATCAGAGCCTCAATTTCCATTGAGTCCGTCACTTCTGATACAAATCTTTCTTCTTGGCTCCATTCGCTCCAGTTGTATAATGTTTCATACGGAGCTAGCCTGTAGCCTTTCCATTTCAGAAATCTTTCGTAAGCATGGTAGATCTGAACAGAGAGAAGGGTTTTGTGAATAATGGTGTCAGGGGAGGGATTGCGTACAACGTTTGGTCCACTGTAGCGAGGAGTTCCTCTACAGGTGTGGGATCCTGTAGGGAAGTGGGATTCCTTACAGGGGATGGTGCCCCGAAGGAAGATTGATCCTGTATGGGTGTGGAATCCCGTATAGGAGAGATAGCGTCTGGCTCCGAGGGGGCAGCTGACTCACTAGAGTCTTTTTCGTTAGCAGATGTCCCATCATCCGTCCTAGCCGCCAATGGATCAGGATCTACTGTCGATACAGTAGTGGACACCTCTTCCACAGGGGTTGGGCCCTGGGGTTGTTCTTCAGTGGTTTGAGCCACGGTGGAAACTTCTTCGGAGGGCTTGGTAGATTTGGCTTTAGAAAGCATCCTTAGTTTCTTCTTTGGCTTCTCACCAGCAATGGGTTTCTTGCTGTGAGATCTTTTCCTCTTCTTTGAAGACTCCACATCCTGGGACTTCAAAGATACATCTCTTGGGTTTACAGAGACTGGCATATATTTTGTTTTCGGGTGGTTGCAGACCATAGTGCTCTGGTTATACGCAGTAGGCTTGACACCTCCTAGGTATATCCTGGAGCTATTCTTCTTAGCATCAGCGGATTGCGACAGTCCGCATTTCGTCAAAATATGGTTTAACATTAAACTAAATGACTTCTTATGGGTGGCAGGCTTGCATACTTCCTCTTGCAAGTGCTTCAGGATTATCTGGCACCAGTTGACCTTTTCACAGATCAGAATTGCCACCATCATCCTGAACCTCAGATTAGTACACATTTCGAATGCACCAATTCTGTTCTCGATGATCCTGCAGCAGAAATCATGCAAATACACATAAGGCAGGCAAAAATTCTTTTTGTGACAGGTGGTTTGAACCATGTCAACAACAGTTGAGCCGGTGAACAGCCCATAAAACTTAGTTATCAGCTCTTGAGACCCAAATGTCTCAAGTTGATCCATTGTCAGGCCATCAGCAGGTAGCCTGTAAATATTCTGAAGAATATCTCTATCAACACAGATCTCCACTCCTTGGATAGTAGCGGTTATGTCAGCAACGTGACCTCCTTGGGCCCGCGACAAAAAGCGTACGGCTGCATTGAGGTAAAATTCCTCAACCAGATGAACATCATACTTGTCAGCAGTTTGACTTCCAAGGCGATAGAGGCCTTGTTGACGAAGACGAGTGATGATGTACTCCATGGGTTCGACGTCATTGGTTTCAGCGAGAAGGCGTTCAATGACAACAGATCTTGAGAAGATCCGTCCATCGATGATGTTTGCGGTTTTCTTGAGTGCGGGCGAAGATGTTTGTCCAGCCATTTGATGATTTTTCAAGAAAATGTGAAGAAGAATGCACGAAATTTGCAGTAAAATGCAGAAAACTGTAGGCTGTTTTTGCTTGAGAACTCTTAATTTTGCAGAAAGCGTAAAGAGTCTCTAATGGCAGTATCAGTCCTTTTATAGTTGGGCGGCGAAATAGGGTTTTGCAGAGTACGAATGGTCAGATTTTAAGGATGGGAACCAGTTTTTAAAATCAACGGTTAAGATGGACTGAGTGTAACTGGTACACTAATCCATTAAAAAGTTTAAAAATATAAGAGGGTCCCACTTATGACATTTGTGTCACCCTAAATGCCTGAAACGGCGGTTTTAAAATATTAAACAATGTAAAACATCGCGACTTTTGAGATTCAGTTGTCTAGATGTCGTGTAAGGCATTTAATCTAAATGACGTTTGACATAAAAACAGGGCACGTGGACAAAAATAATTTTAAAATGAAATGATATAATATTATATATACTGAATCGAAATCCTATAGTATGTGCTGTATTCGCGTCGATACAGCGTTCCCCCTCAAAAAGGTACATATATGTTTTAAATTCCATACAGCAACTTTTGGATTAATGCTGTATTCATGGGTCCTACAGTATCCCCCCTTAATTATTGCACACATCAGCTGTAGGATGATTTGTCTTTGTTCACTACAGTGCTGTATTGACGATTCTGAGTGTACAGATAATTAACGTTGGATACTGTATTCTTGGGTCTTACAACATTCCCCCTCAATTATTGAGTAAAAAACAGTAAATTACTTACAGGGAGTCTGGCTGTAGCATTCCCAATTTTTGTCTAAGCATGTTGAATCTAGCTGTGTCGAGCGGCTTGGTGAAGATGTCGTGTAATATACTAGAATTTCACTATGAATTTTTCGCATTATTTTATCTGGGATGTACTGTACAGAGTGGGACCGACGCGATATGAGTGGATAATTTTGGAAACCGTGACAGTCGTGCCAGTATGTCTATCGAGGTTATTTTGATTCTAGGATATTACATGCCTGGTGTGTTTTCGATGTCGGATATACCGTATGAGTATTTGTATGATTGCCGTACTTGGTCGACAGTTGTAATTGGGGGTATCGTGCATCAGATGTATCGTATGGAAATGTTATCGGAACGAGTATATGTATTCGGTGTGTCGCGTGTATGTGTTCGGTTTATTGAGACGACAGACAGTGGCGGAAATGTCTAAGTATGGATTTGTTAACGTACGTTAAGACTTTGAGATAACGTATGCTAAGTGGTACGTGTTACGTACGTTATGAGTAAGGTATTACGTACGTAACAAGAGGAATCGGACAGTTGGGCCCGGTGTCGGCAGCTTTCGGCGCGGATGTGGACAGGTGAGTCAACGGATGGAGTTACGTACGTTATACAGGGTGTATTACGTACGTAATACGAGTATAATACTGTAGCAAGTCAACGTACATATTACGTACGCAACGGATTAAGTGTTACGTACGTTACGGGGCGACTGGCCAAGTCGTGGCCGAGATGACCTGGATGGCCGAGCATGGCCGGACGTGACTCGTTGGGATGGCCGAGCATGGCCGGACGTGACTCGTTGGGATGGCCGAGCATGGTCGGCAGTGACTCGCTGGGGGCTAGGACTGGCCGATTACGTACGTAGGCAGTGGCCGGTTACGGCCGTAATGGCCGATTACGTACGTAAGGGAGCTGTCGGTTACGTACGTAAGGGTGCCGAACAAATTGTACAAAAGGTTAGGCCGCGGCCGGCTACGTACGTAAGGACCCGCCGGTTACGTACGTAACTGGCCAGCAGGTCTCGGCCTATATAAGGCCTGGATCGAGTCACCCTTATCATTTTCCATTTTTCTTCGTTCCTTCCGTGATTTCTTCAGCAAATATGATGGTTTTGAGTAGAATCAACTTATAACAACATGTTTTGGAAGTTGGAATCATGGATTAACATCATCCTCCACCCGGATCGAAGGAATGAACTTTTGAAGGAAGTTGAATCGGTACCCTTCCCCTTTGTCGATTTCTTCGCACCGTGCTATTCAAAACAAGTGATTACTTGTGTATTTCATCTTCAAGAGGTTGCATTAGATGATCGTTGATATTAACCGTTGTGCTGTGGAGCTTGTAGACGAAGACGGCGGGATTGATAGTGGCTTTGTCGAATTGGTATCAAGGAATGAACTTTTGAAGGAAGTTGAATCGGTACCCTTCCCGTTTGTCGATTTCTTCGCACCGTGCTATTCAAAACAAGTGATTACTTGTGTATTTCATCTTCAAGAGGTTGCATTAGATGATCGTTGATATTAACCGTTGTGCTGTGGAGCTTGTAGACGAAGACGGCGGGATTGATAGTGGCTTCGTCGAATTGGTATCAAGGCAAGTTATGCTTGCTCAGTTCATAATGTTAATAAATGATTTCATTTTCATTTCATTTATGATTCATATAGCAATGGTATTATGGAATATATGAATTGTCGGAATGGTGGTATGTATGGTATTTTTGGACTAAGATAAATCATAATGTATATGATTTTAAAGATGTCTAGTGGAAATGGGAACGTGAATTATAATTTGGTCTATTGCATGAGAAGTTGGATATCAAGGTTAGTTATCGTGTCGATGTTGAAATCGGGATGGTGGTTTGGTATTAGTTATGGACTGTACTTCATTTTGGATTGTCGGATAAACCGTGTATTCGTTCTGGGCGGTTGGTCGTGGAAAGGTTAGCGTCTCCAACTTGAGGTAAATTAATATTGTTAGAATATGATAATCATCATGTTGCATTTTTGCATGTGTGTGTTGATATTTCATACGGTGAATGTGCACCATTGTTTGTTACGTTTTGTGCAGTGCTCTTTCTTGAGCCGTAATCTGTGGGGCCGATGTGTTGGGGATAAAACCTGTATGGTACCCGAATGGAAATGTGTTAGGGGATAAGACCTAAATGGCACCTATGTCCGGAGTATTCCTGAGTAGATGCTTCCGTGACCCTCGGCTGCTGCCTTGGGAGTTTATGTGATATTGTCCGGAGTATTCCTGAGTAGATGCTTATGTGACCCTTGGCTGCTGCCTTGGGAGTTTATGTATTATTATTATATGCATTGTTGAGCATGCTGTGGACTATTGTCTGACGGAATACGACATTGTGGTCGTGTCGGTCTTTCATGATCGAGTTATTGTTGCCCTCTTGGAAAATCTTCTGATCCTTGTTGGATATGCGTTTCTTCGAGATCTGTTGTCATGTTGTATCATGGCATATCTGGAGTCAGATACGTTCTGATCGTTCATGTGTAGGATTTTCGGGACGGGCACGTGTATCATGTGTTGGTTTCGACCTCATATTGAACCGTGCACACGAGACGTACTTCGTGAGGCTGATTAGGTACGAGACCAGGCGTGTATTGATCAATACCTGTGGTTGGCTTGTACACGGACACATGTCCAGATCGAGCATATCGTGACGTCCATCTTGAGTCTTATTGATTGGTCGTTCACAGTCCATGTATAATTGGATCTGTTTGATATTCGAATTGTCTTTGAAACCCCGTATATATGATTTGTTTATGGTTGACGATTTTATTCTCTCGTGTATCTGTCGCCATTGAACCTTTACTAATCTCGTTCGGGGTTACCATATCGATGGTCAACTCATTGATATCGATCCTTTGTAAATCTCGTTTGGAGTTCACCCTGTCATTGGTAATCTCGTTCGTTATTGATCCTTATTGATTCCGTTTGGGAGTTGTCTCACCGTTGGTATTCTTGGTTATTAGTCCTTGATTGATGTTATTGGAGTTTACTGTATCGTTGGTATTCCCGGTTGTTGGTCCTTATTGATCTTGCTAGAGTTTACTGTGTCGTCAGTATTCTCAGTTGTTGACCCTTTATTGATCTTATTGGAGTTTATCGTACCGTTGGTATTTCTGGTTGTCGACTCTTTTGATCTTGTTATTGATTCTTCATTAATCCTTACCGTGTCGTCGGTATTCTCGATTATTGATTCTTCATTGATCCTTACCGTGTCGTCGGTATTCTCGGTTGTCGAACTTTTATTGATCTTGTTGGGATTTGCCGTATTGTCGGTATTCTCGGTTATGGATTCTTCCTTGATCTTGTTGGAGTTACCATACCATGGTATTCTCGTTTGTGGTTGATCCCTTTGTCGATCTTGTGTGGAAATATCATGTCATTGATATTTCCGTTGTGATGCATTAATTGTTTATCATTATTGACTGTGTCAACATTCGTGTTTTGCATTGATATTCGGGACTTGCTATTGTCTCGGAACAGTTGGATTACAGGTGTGCCATGTGATATCGGTTTTATCAGGATTGGGATTCGATTGTGCGACCCAGCCGGCAGAGTTAGTCTTGGCCAGATCATTCTATAATTAAGATATGATAAGTTTGGGAATTTTGGTATCGTTTGATTCTGATGCAGGTGGTTACTTTTGAGTTCGTTCATTACTTAAGGACATGAGGCGTGGGATAAGGTAAGAATTGATTGTTATGGTTTTGACAGGTTGGTAAGGTTATTTCGGTAAGATTACATGGGGAATGTTCTTACTCTGTAGATTACATTGATATGTATTGTTTTTGTGATGTGATCGTTATCATTGTTGAGTATTATGGCTGACCCCGTCGTGGGCTTTATCTTTTAGGTACTCGGAGTTCGAGCTGGTAGCGGTCGTGAAGGGATGAGCTTTCCGGTGATACTGGCTATGGCGTAGTTGTTGGGATTCGAGTGTTCTTTCTGGTTTTTATAATTCCGCTGCAAATGTATTTAATTATGTTTTTATTCGCTGCGTGTGTGTGTACTTTCAAAGGGCCTTTTTGCATTTTTTAAACGTTTGCGAAAATGATTTTAGCCTTGTGGGTTCCAATATGGGGCCCACGGCGCTGTAATATTCCCGGTCGGTTTTGGGGGTGTTACAGAAAATGCTATCAGAGCTTGGGTTTCGTAAAACCCGTGCGTGTGTGTTATGTGGCTCTACCGGTGCGGTAGTAGCGTGACTTTTGAAAATGATTTTTTAACTTTTGAGTCAAACCGATTTTGGAGGTTTCAAAATTTTTGAAATATTTTCAAATTATTGTATTTGCGATGCCTGTGTGTTGAGACTTTTTATGGGAGTCGTATGCTGGTATCACGGAAGATCATCGACTTCACGGACCTGTAAGTGTGTTCTTTCAGTTATTTCAGTTTTGATGATGATTATTTGAGTATGGTGTCGTGATTTTGAGATATTTCGGGATTGAGATACTGATTGTGACAGGATTTTGAGTTTCGAGGACGAAACTTATTTAAGTGGGTAGATATGTAATATCCTAGAATTTCACTATGAATTTTTCGCATTATTTTATCTGGGATGCACTGTACAGAGTGGGACCGACACGATATGAGTGGATAATTTTGGAAACCGTGACAGTTGTGCCAGTATGTCTATCGAGGTTATTTTGATTCTAGGATATTACATGCTTGGTGTGTTTTCGATGTCGGATATACCGTATGAGTATTTGTATGATTGCCGTACTTGGTCGACAGTTGTAATTGGGGGTATCGTGCATCAGATGTATCGTATGGAAATGTTATCGGAACGAGTATATGTATTCGGTGTGTCGCGTGTATGTGTTCGGTTTATTGAGACGACAGACAGTGGCGGAAATGTCTAAGTATGGATTTGTTAACGTACGTTAAGACTTTGAGATAACGTATGCTAAGTGGTACGTGTTACGTACGTTATGAGTAAGGTATTACGTACGTAACAAGAGGAATCGGACAGTTGGGCCCGGTGTCGGCAGCTTTCGGCGCGGATGTGGACAGGTGAGTCAACGGATGGAGTTACGTACGTTATACAGGGTGTATTACGTACGTAATACGAGTATAATACTGTAGCAAGTCAACGTACGTATTACGTACGCAACGGATTAAGTGTTACGTACGTTACGGGGCGACTGGCCGAGTCGTGGCCGAGATGACCTGGATGGCCGAGCATGGCCGGACGTGACTCGTTGGGATGGCCGAGCATGGTCGGCAGTGACTCGCTGGGGGCTAGGACTGGCCGATTACGTACGTAGGCAGTGGCCGGTTACGGCCGTAATGGCCGATTACGTACGTAAGGGAGCTGCCGGTTACGTACGTAAGGGTGCCGAACAAACTGGACAGAAGGTTAGGCCGCGGCCGGCTACGTACGTAAGGACCCGCCGGTTACGTACGTAACTGGCCGGCAGGTCTCGGCCTATATAAGGCCTGGACCGAGTCACCCTTATCATTTTCCATTTTTCTTCGTTCCTTCCGCGATTTCTTCAGCAAATATGATGGTTTTGAGTAGAATCAACTTATAACAACATGTTTTGGAAGTTGGAATCATGGATTAACATCATCCTCCACTCGGATCGAAGGAATGAACTTTTGAAGGAAGTTGAATCGGTACCCTTCCCCTTTGTCGATTTCTTCGCACCGTGCTATTCAAAACAAGTGATTACTTGTGTATTTCATCTTCAAGAGGTTGCATTAGATGATCGTTGATATTAACCGTTGTGCTGTGGAGCTTGTAGACGAAGACGGCGGGATTGATAGTGGCTTCGTCGAATTGGTATCAAGGAATGAACTTTTGAAGGAAGTTGAATCGGTACCCTTCCCCTTTGTCGATTTCTTCGCACCGTGCTATTCAAAACAAGTGATTACTTGTGTATTTCATCTTCAAGATGTTGCATTAGATGATCGTTGATATTAACCGTTGTGCTGTGGAGCTTGTAGACGAAGACAGCGGGATTGATAGTGGCTTCGTCGAATTGGTATCAAGGCAAGTTATGCTTGCTCAGTTCATAATGTTAATAAATGATTTCGTTTTCATTTCATTTATGATTCATATAGCAATGGTATTATGAAATATATGAATTGTCGGAATGGTGGTATGTATGGTATTTTTGGACTAAGATAAATCATAATGTATATGATTTTAAAGATGTCTAGTGGAAATGGGAACGTGAATTATAATTTGGTCTATTGCATGAGAAGTTGGATATCAAGGTTAGTTATCGTGTCGATGTTGAAATCGGGATGGTGGTTTGGTATTAGTTATGGACTGTACTTCATTTTGGATTGTCGGATAAACCGTGTATTCGTTCAGGGCGGTTGGTCGTGGAAAGGTTAGCGTCTCCAGCTTGAGGTAAATTAATATTGTTAGAATATGATAATCATCATGTTGCATTTTTGCATGTGTGTGTTGATATTTCATACGGTGAATGTGCACCATTGTTTGTTACGTTTTGTGAAGTGCTCTTTCTTGAGCCGTAATCTGTGGGGCCGATGTGTTGGGGATAAAACCTGTATGGTACCCGAATGGAAATGTGTTAGGGGATAAGACCTAAATGGCACCTATGTCCGGAGTATTCCTGAGTAGATGCTTCCGTGACCCTCGGCTGCTGCCTTGGGAGTTTATGTGATATTGTCCGGAGTATTCCGGAGTAGATGCTTCCGTGACCCTTGGCTGCTGCCTTGGGAGTTTATGTATTATTATTATATGCATTGTTGAGCATGTTGTGGACTATTGTCTGACGGAATACGACATTGTGGTCGTGTCGGTCTTTCATGATCGAGTTATTGTTGCCCTCTTGGAAAATCTTCTGATCCTTGTTGGATATGCGTTTCTTCGAGATCTGTTGTCATGTTGTATCGTGGCATATCTGGAGTCAGATACGTTCTGATCGTTCATGTGTAGGATTTTCGGGACGGGCACGTGTAGCATGTGTTGGTTTCGACCTCATATTGAACCGTGCACACGAGACGTACTTCGTGAGGCTGATTAGGTACGAGACCAGGCGTGTATTGATCAATACCCGTGGTTGGCTTGTACACGGACACATGTCCGGATCGAGCGTATCGTGACGTCCATCTTGCGTCTTATTGATTGGTCATTCACAGTCCATGTATAATTGGATCTGTTTGATATTCGGATTGTCTTTGAAACCCCGTATATATGATTTGTTTATGGTTGACGATTTTATTCTCTCGTGTATCTGTCGCCATTGAACCTTTACTAATCTCGTTCGGGGTTACCATATCGATGGTCAACTCATTGATATCGATCCTTTGTAAATCTCGTTTGGAGTTCACCCTGTCATTGGTAATCTCGTTCGTTATTGATCCTTATTGATTCCGTTTGGGAGTTGTCTCACCGTTGGTATTCTTGGTTATTAGTCCTTGATTGATGTTATTGGAGTTTACCGTATCGTTGGTATTCCCGGTTGTTGGTCCTTATTGATCTTGCTAGAGTTTACTGTGTCGTCAGTATTCTCAGTTGTTGACCCTTTATTGATCTTATCGAGTTTATCGCCGCGTTGGTATTTCTGGTTGTCGACTCTTTTGATCTTGTTATTGATTCTTCATTAATCCTTACCGTGTCGTCGGTATTCTCGATTATTGATTCTTCACTGATACTTACCGTGTCGTCGGTATTCTCGGTTGTCGAACTTTTATTGATCTTGTTGGGATTTGCCGTATTGTCGGTATTCTCGGTTATGGATTCTTCCTTGATCTTGTTGGAGTTACCATACCATGGCATTCTCGTTCGTGGTTGATCCCTTTGTCGATCTTGTGTGGAAATATCATGTCATTGATATTTCCGTTGTGATGCATTAATTGTTTATCATTATTGACTGTGTCAACATTCGTGTTTTGCATTGATATTCGGGACTTGCTATTGTCTCGGAACAGTTGGATTACAGGTGTGCCATGTGATATCGGTTTTATCAGGATTGGGATTCGATTGTGCGACCCAGCCGGCAGAGTTAGTCTTGGCCAGATCATTCTATAATTGAGATATGATAAGTTTGGGAATTTTGGTATCGTTTCGGTTACAGTACAGGTGGTTACTTTTGAGTTCGTTCATTACTTAAGGACACGAGGCGTGGGATAAGGTAAGAATTGATTGTTATGGTTTTGACAGGTTGGTAAGGTTATTTCGGTAAGATTACATGGGGAATGTTCTTACTCTGTAGATTACATTGATATGTATTGTTTTTGTGATGTGATCGTTATCATTGTTGAGTATTATGGCTGACCCCGTCGTGGGCTTTATCTTTTAGGTACTCGGAGTTCGAGCTGGTAGCGGTCGTGAAGGGATGAGCTTTCCGGTGATACTGGCTATGGCGTAGTTATTGGGATTCGAGTGTTCTTTCTGGTTTTTATAATTCCGCTGCAAATGTATTTTATTATGTTTTTATTCGCTGCGTGTGTGTGTACTTTCAAAGGGCCTTTTTGCATTTTTTAAACGTTTGCGAAAATGATTTTAGCCTTGTGGGTTCCAATATGGGGCCCACGGCGCTGTAATATTCCCGGTCGGTTTTGGGGGTGTTACATGTCGGCCAACTGAATGTCTGTATGAACTTTTTCAAGGCGAACATCTTTGTTCTCGACATGATTCCTTATAAAATGATGCTTCATGTTGATATGCTTAGTGCGCGAGTGCAGGACAGGATTGTGCATTATTGCAATTGCACTCGTGCTATCACACATGATTGGAGTTTCTCTGGCTTCAATTCCATAATCTGACAACTGTTGCTGCATCCAAAGGATCTGCATACAGCAACTACCAGCAGCATAGTATTCAGATTCAGCCGTGGAAAGAGAGTTAGCCAATTGCTTCTTACTGAACCAAGAAACGAGTCTAGGTCCAAGAAAGTGATAAGTTCCACTTGTACTCTTCCTATCTAGATTGCAGCCTCCAAGATCCGAGTCGCTGTATCCAACTGAATCGAATCCGCCTTCTTTAGGATACCATAGTCCTACATCGACTGTTCCTTTAATATATTTCAGGATTCGTTTAGCTGTATTGAAGTGTGATTCCTTAGGTTCTACTTGATACCTCGCACAAACTCCAACAGCAAACTAGATATTGGGCCTGCTAGCCGTTAGGTACAGGAGCGAACCAATGAGCTTCCTGTAGAGTGATTGGTCAAACGGCTTTCCGGCTTCATCAGCACTAATTTGCACGGAAGTGCTCATGGGGGTTGACGATGGTTTGGAAGTGTTCATTCCAAATTTGTTGAGAAGCTCCTTGCTGTATTTTTCCTGGTTGATGAAAATACCTGTAGGCAACTGCTTTACCTGCAAACCAAGGAAATAACTAAGTTCCCCCATCATACTCATTTCAAATTTACTTTGCATGAGATGAGAGAACCTTTGACATAAAGCAAGGTTAGTTGAACCAAATATTATATCGTCTACATATATTTGCACCATAAGAAGGTCATCACCTTCCTGTATTTTGAACAAGGTCTTGTCCACAGCACCTTTCTCAAATCCATTGACAGTTAGATACTGGGACAAGGTTTCGTACCAGGCTCTAGGGGCTTGTTTAAGTCCATACAGCGCTTTCCTTAGCCTGTATACTAGGTCGATACCGTCTGTGTTGGCAAACCCTGGTGGTTGTTCAACATAAACTTCTTCGGCAAGGTCTCCATTCAGGAATGCACTCTTGACGTCCATTTGGTATACAATGAAGCTCTTATGGGCGGCAAAGGCTAAAAATATCCTAATGTCTTCTAGTCTGGCTACAGGAGCGAAGGTTTCATCATAGTCTATGCCTTCTTCCTGACTATAGCCTTGTGTGACTAGTCTGTATTTATTCCTTATAATAAGTCCATTTGGATCCTTTTTGTTTCGAAATACCCATTTGGTTCCTATAATCGATTGATGTGTAGGTCTGGGTACAAGATACCATACATTGTTTCTTTCGAAACCGTTAAGCTCTTCTTCCATAGATGTTATCCAATGTGAATTATTAAGAGCGTCTATGGTCGAAACAGGTTCGGACTGGGCTAAGAATACAGCAATAGTGCACATATTGAGTCTTCTAAGCTCGGATTGAGATTTCCATTCAGGAAACTGTGATATCTCAGTATCAAGTTCTTCTTGTGCAAAAAGTACATTTCCTTGTGTACTCTGTATTCTCCTACGAGTAGAAACACCAGCATTTATGTTTCCAATGATCAGCTCTTGCGGGTGATATCTCAACCATCTTCGGTCGGGTTCAAATTCAGGGTCCCATACTGTATTGAGAGTTTCTGTGGATACAGCTTCAGCTTGTACAGCGTCGGCTTCATCCACCTCGATTCTTACAGCTGCGGGGTTGATTTCTAAATCAACGACAGGTTCTATGGGAGTTGGAGGATCCAAGATATAGAGTTGTTGGATGTTTTGGGTAACATCTTCTACTCCTGTAGGGTCATGGTGAGGTTCGTCGAACACTACATGAACTGATTCCTCGATCGTCAGCTTCCTTTTATTAAAGATTCTGTAAGCTTTGCTGACGGAGGAGTATCCTACAAATATTCCTTCATCTGATTTCTCATCAAAGGTTCTAAGTTGATCCTTCCCATTATTCAACACACAACACCTGCATCCAAAAATGTGAAAATATGAAACTAACGGAGTTTTGTTGTTCCATACCTCATATGCTGTTTTGTTGTGGTGCTTGTTGACGATACATCGGTTTTGAGTGTATCATGCTGTATTGGTTGCTTCACCCTAGAAATGCTGTGGCAACTTGCTTGCGGCGATCATTGTCCTTGTTGCTTCTTTCAACGCCCTATTCTTTCGCTCGGCAACACCATTTTGTTGAGGTGTACGGGCAGCTGAGTATTTATTTTGTATCCCATTTTCCGAATAGTATTGCTCTATAAAGCGGTTAGTAAATTCTGCACCTCTATCGGAATGAATGGACACGATACTCAATGCCTTTTCATTTTGCAACTTTCTCAGGAGCTCGGGCAGCTTTGATGATGTTTCCTTCTTCTTGCTAAGGAAAATTGTCCAAGCATACCTGGAAAAATCATCAACAACAACCATGTAGTATTTCTTACCTCCCAAACTTACTGGGTCTACAGGACCGTAGAGATCCATATGTAGCATTTCCAACATTCTTTGGGTTGAAAGGTAGGATTTGCTCTTCAGGGTTGACTTGATTTGCTTGCCTTTCTGACATGGTCCGCAGATGCTGTCCTTCTTGAATGACACGTTTGGCAAACTTCTAACCATTCCCTGTCTTGAGAGCTTGTTGATCGTCTTGAAGTTGACGTGAGACATCCTCTTGTGCCATAACTAGCTAAGATCTGCAGTGCCTTTGGCAACAAAGCATGGAATTGAGGAGCTCATAAGCTTCCAGTCAGCAATATACATGTTACCTGACCTGCTTCCTGTAAGCACAACTTCCTTGGTTTGGATGTTCTTGACTCTACAGCGATCTATATAGAATTTCACCGAGAACTGTTTATCACAGAACTGGCTGATACTAAGTAGATTGTACTGTAAGCCTTCAACATATGCAACATAGGTGACTTTGAATTTTCCGACAAGTAGGTTTCCTTTCCCTCTTGTTCTTCCTTTAGATTTATCACCGAAACGAACTTTTGGACCGCGACCTTCTACAAAATCTGATAGCTTGCTTCTATCTCCGGTCATGTGCCGAGAGCATCCACTATCGAAGTACCAGGTATCCTCCTCTAGAATGTCCTGTAGCAAAGAAATTAAGTAGATTTAGGTCCCCTTTGATTTTTGGGTCCATGATTGTTAGTTCCTCTAGGTACCCAAGTTTTCCTGGCAGCAATTGGTTTACTGTAGGTCATACTCGGTACAGTGTTGCGATATCTACGAGGGGCATATCCGTAGTCGCTATAACCATGATAATTATTATGCATGAAAAATTCAGGGTTATTATTATTAATCCAGTACGAGTGCTGTCTTGGAGGTGGAGCCATTTTCTTTGGCCTAACAGCTTGCCTTCTGGGTCTTCAGTTGGATTCCCAATACTGTTGTTGATACTGAACAGGCACTTGCTGTCTCGCGGGATAATGAGGCTCCTGTATCCAATACCTAGGCGTGTTGTACTGATAGTACTACCATACGGGCCTTTGGTAGTTGGATACAGCCTTCATTCTGAATGGCTGTTGGCGCTGTTGATATTCTCTGGGAGTATGCTGTTGAGTGCGCCTCACAGGTTGGAATGGCTTATGATTCCGCTGTCTGGAATAGGATTGTGGGGGCGGAATGGCAGCCTTAGGTTTTCGCGGTGCAGCAGGATCCTTCACGGGACTAGGGGTATCTTTCGATACTAGAATGTGTTCCACACTCTTGACGAACACTGTACTAGTTTGCCCTTTGTTTGAACATGAGCTGTATCCTAAGCCACTTTTATCATGAGCATGTTGCCCAGTGCTCAGAGTTTCTTCCATTCTTTTGGACGATTTCTCGAACAATTTCAGAGGGGTCTCAAGTTCAATTTCTCATTTTTCGAGAGTTGTGACTTTGGCTTGAAGTAGAACCAAATCATTTGTCTTGCTCTTGTTGTGAGTTTTAACCTCACTTAGTTCATGAGCAAGTTGATGGTTGCTCTCCATGAGTTTTTCAAAATCGACTTTGCTGGTTTCACAGTCAAGAGACATATTTTCATAATTTATCTTTAGCAAGTCATTTTCATCTTTCAGCTCTAGGTTAGACAGTTGAAGCTGTATATTCTCGTTTTTGAATGTCTCATGGGCCTTTTGAATGTTTTTAAATTCATTCATCATGTTTTCAAAAGTATGAGATGCATTTGATGGAATAGATGAGGTTGAACTTACCTCATCATCGCTATCTTCTCCTTCTGGAATGTCTTTAGCCATAAAGCACATATATGCTTTATCATCGAACTCATCATCAGATGAATCACTTTCAGTGACCACCTGAAGATATTCTTCAGATTTGGATGGTGTGGGGGAGGCTTCTGATTCTCCAATCAGGGCCTTGAGCTTGTTTATCCAAGCATGTTTTCTTTCATCTCTCTCTTGTTGCTCGGCCTCCGACAACTTTTGAACTTTGGGATGAGGACATTTATTTGCATAATGCCCTGGTTTCCTGCAATTATAGCACATGTTAGAATTACCGGATGAATTTTTAGTACTTACCTTTTGGACAGGTTTGGGCCTGTAGGGAGTCTGCTTGATGAACTTTTTGAATTTGTTCATGAGAAGCGCCATTTCATCTTGAGACAGGATGTCGTCGTCACTGTCAGCATTCTTGTGACTAGGCTTCGACGAGCTAGGCATGCTGTGTCGACGACTCGATACAGCGGGTAGTGCTGCAACCTTTGAAGGAGATTCTTCAGCTTTCTCTCTTCTGTCAATATCATACTCAAAAGCTTTGAGGTCAGAGAAGAGATCAAAAGTAGTTATTTCATTAAGATTGCAAGACACACGCATAGCTGTGGTCTTAATGTCCCATCGGGCTGGGAGAGATCTGAAAATTTTTAAATATTTCTCCTTTTACGTATAAATTTTGCCCAACGCTTCAAGTTCACCAACAATACCAGTGAATCTGAGGTCAAGTTCCTCAAGTGTCTCAGTTGGTTTCATTTCGAAAGATTCAAATTGCTGAGTCAGTTTTGAAATCTTGTTTTCTTTTGAGAGCTCAGTTCCCTCACAAATCAACTTGAGTTTATCCCAGATTTCCTTGGCTGTTTTGCAGCTCTTTACCTTCGGGAACGTGCCTTTATCAAGGGTGACAAATAATGCGTTCTTAGCCACATTGTCAAGGTTGGCTCGCTTTCTTTCATCTGTGGTCCATTGCTCGCGATCCTTCTCGAGCATCTCAGCATGGGCTTGGCCTTCAATCCTTGCAGCCATGTTTACCTTCATGATCTTGATAGGACCAATCCTATATCACAAAAATCATCTCTTCGTGCATTGCTGCAAGATGAGCCTCCATCCTAATTTTCCAATCATCAAATTCGTTAATAGAGAACATAGGCACTTTGTTGATCATTGATGTATCCATGTGAGAGTAAAGAAATGAAAGAGACTGTTTTAAAAAAATAAGTGATTTTGGATCTGATTCGGTTAAAAATACGACCGATTCTTTTTAGAATCAACCGCTCTGATACCACTTGTTGGCCACTAAGTATACTGGATACAGCTTGGGAAGTAGTTTAAACAACAAGTCATGCGATTTTAAATCGAGTGCGTAGCGGAAGTCTTAGATACGATGAGTTCTTTGTGGATACTGAGAACTCGGTGTGCAGTGTATACTTAAATAATCACAGTAAATAAAACAGTAAAAACTGAAGGTAAATAACACAATATTTAAAGTGGTTCGAGGTAAACCCCTCTATGTCCACTGGTCCTCCACACAGGAGTAAAATGTTTATTATAATTACTACGTACACAACTACGTAATTATAACAGTATACAATCAATATATCGTTCACACAGATTGATATAAAGATCTTAGCTTCAACCGTTCACACATATTGGTTTGAGCTAAAGCTTGACTGACTTCTTCACACAGAGTTCTGAAGCTTCATCTTCCTCAGTCCACACAGGGCTGATCTGGGTTTGTTCAAAGTATAGAACAGAGTATGAACAACAGCTTTGACTTTATTAGCTTCTAGCTGATGAAGTGTTGTTCAAGATGATGAGCACTATATATCTCTTTTATTTGAGTTGCAGTAAGCTTAGAGATATATTTTGCTCTGATGATAACTTTTATAGCTTGATAATATCGTAGCTTGGGTAACTGATCTTCAGCATCTTGATGTGATATATATAGTCTCTGAAATATATATCCGTTGAGATATATCCGTTGAGCAAGATTCTGTTCCAACGGGATTAAAAGCACGGTCCGGATTTAGTGGGATTTGAAGATCTGTTGACTGACAGTATTTAAATACTTTATCCTTGAGTATTTAAATACTTCTTTATTCAACGATACTTGACTTCTGAAGATTCCTTCTTGTCCTGTTGAGAGCTGTATAGAAGGTAACTGTATTGGTGATTCGAGACAGGTCTTCGATACAGGTTGATGTCTCAACACTTTGATACAGTTTCCTTTACTGAATTGAGGATTGGCATATATGTCAAAACCTCTTACTAACACAATTCGATACAGGGATTGAATATCCTGGCTGTTTCGATATAGGGTTCTTGTTTTCCCAACAGTTACAACAACATAAAATTCAAGATGAAAATATGCAAGAATGTCGACGAAACTCGTCCGGATGGAAAAACCCCAAGAACAAAATAGATTCAGAATTCCAAAACAGTGCTAAGCGAGTTGTCCGAAACGAACATACACCAAAATAGAAATTATCAAAAATAGAAAACACGGATATTACAGGAAATGATTTTGTTTCTTCATTGGCAATGGTAGTTGTAAAATTTATTTTCGAAATAAATTGGTTGGCACAGCTACATTGTTGAATGGTTTATATCATCTAAACTTGCAAAATAAAACAACAGTGAACACTATAACTAGGAAACGTGGGAGGCAAGATACTAATCAAGCTCTTAAATGGCACCTTATACTTGGTCATGTTGGACAGACTATTGTTCAGAAAATGGATAAAGATGGACTTTTAAGTCCATTGGGTGTAGAACCCTATCCAACTTGTGAATCTTGCCTTAGAGGCAAAATAACTAAGCCCCCCTTCACATGGACTTTTGAAAGGGCTGTCGATAAACTTGGATTGGTACATACCGACGTTTGTGGTGCTTTGGAAGTAGCCCGAGATGGTTATCAATATTTCATAACGTTCACAGATGATCATACTAGGTATGGGATTGTGTACTTAATGAAACATAAATCCGAAGCCATCACTAAATTTAAAGAATTTAAGGCCCTAGTTGAAAAACAAACTGGATGTCATATTAAAGCACTTCGGTCGGACTGAGGTGGCGAATATATGAGCACAGAGTTTGATGAGTTCCTTAAGGAACATGGAATAGTTTCACAATTCACGCCGCCAGGAACCCCACAGTTAAATGGTGTTTCAGAAAGGAGAAATCGGACTTTGTTGGACATGGTTCGCTCCATGTTAAATTACACTGATTTACCTATTTACCTGTGGGGGTAATGCCTTACTTGTAACACCCCCGAGATATTCAAGGTATATTACAGTGTTGTGGACCCCTACATGGGACCCACCAGGCTAAAACAAGAAAATACCACTCGACTAACCATCTCGGTTAGCGAGGAAACATATTTAAATAATACGAACATATAATAACGGCGTAATAAACATCAACCGACAAATATAGCAACTTCAACGAATACAAATCGCAATTCGGAGTGAAAAGCCTAAGTACTCGCGAGTACAATCTATACGTTTATAAATTTGGAAGACAACCATATCGAAAGGGTCAAAAGAAATAAGAAGACTCAAATGCACATGTCAACGACCCTGACCAGCGTCCTCGTACTATCCCAGCGCCCGCTCGTCCAACAGAACATAACCTGAAATCCATAACAAGAATTTTCCCAAAACGGGTCCCCAAAGGGGTTAGCAATTACACTAGTACAAGTAATCAAGGCAAACCATTCGCTTACACATTTCATAGTACAATGCACCAAATTCATTTCAAAACCAAAACTAGATATGTCTTTTTCGGAAAAAACAGTCAATCAATTTGCCTTGGGAACAGGGCTATACCATTGATCCTGCTCGATGCCTCTAAGGACCCTCCCGAGCTGGCCATATCATAAAACAAATCACGCATGCGCATCGCCTTGGGAACAGGGCTGTACCATTGATCTCGCTTGAGGCCTCTAAGGACTCTCCCGAGCTGGCTAGCGAAACAAACTCGTGAATCCAGGGCTATACCATTGGATTCCCTCGAGGCTACGTCGGACCCTCCCGAGGTGAGCAAAGCAAACACAATATACATCACCATTTCATATTAAGCATAAAGGTTTCCAAAAAATACTTGCCTTGAGTAATTGACGACGTAATGAACGGAAAGGAAAATCACCGACGAACGCTATGAACCGACAACCACGAACCTAACGATTCGAAGAGCACAATCACGACCAACTCCAAAATGAGTATGAAACGGAATACACCCGAAAACCCTCCTACGATTCATTATATTCGTACAAGAACAACAACAAGGGCTGACCACAACCAAACCCTCTCGATTTCGCAAAAACCACGAAATATACCATGAATCCATAGAGAAACAAGAATACCAACAAGATTAATCATATTCATCATGAATTAACCAACAACACGGAACGAATCGGGCGGAAATGTGAAAACCCCCAAATCTCCCCCAAAATAGGGTTCTAGACGACTTACCTTGATTCAAGAGGTAGAAGATGATTAAATGATGATAATCTGGTGTTAGAGACTCAAGATCTTGAATGGATGATTATAATTGCCCCACTCCAAGTTTCCAATCACTTAAATCGCCCAACTCTCGGTGGAGAAAAGAAAAGGAGAAGAAATGAGCTATCTGGTCAACTCTCTGGTTTTTATAACCGGAAGGTTATTAGCGTGCGCTAACAGGTCAAGTTAGCGTGCGCTATCGGCTGATACCCTGGTCCAGAAAGTTAACACCCCAATCCAGAACTTATAGTTCTGGACCGTTAGCGTGTACTAACAGAAATTAGCGTAAGAGCTAACAGCCTCTCGGTAGCGCGCGCTATCGGGCCCTAGCGTGCGCTACCTGGACACCAGGCCAAGTCCAGAAGTAAACTGCCCAGTACAGGACTATCGCGTTAGCACGCGCTACCGGACACCTAGCGCGCGCTAGTCCGCAACAACAACGTGCGCTAGACAAAAATGTAGCGTGCGCTAATCTGTCTGTCCAGAGAGCACAGACCAGAACCAAACTCACTGCCACTTCCAGACTCGACTCGTTAGCGCGCGCTACAAAGCAAACGTAGCGTGCGTTACTATATGGTACTTAGCGTGCGCTAAACAAGAATAATAGCACGCACTAGGCATGGAACAATAACGGCCCCAAAACACCGAAACATGAACGAAACATCAAACGGCAGCTCACAACAAGCATAGTAACATAGGATGGATCTACGGCAACCCCGAACGGTGGTTCCGAACAACAATTACGAGAATCAGATGACAAAAAGTCCAGAAATAAGTGTTCTCAAAATACCAAAAAGGTAATATACAATGTGGTAATATACCAAAATGAAAAATACTGGGAACGAAAAATACGGATATTTCTTTCTCTCCCTCTAAAAATAAGTTTTGTCCCGAAACTTAAGAAATAAACAACTCGGGGTACTTAGCACGCATGCTATCCTCGGTTTCCCAAGTTGCCTCCTCGACGTCGTGTCTCAACCACTGCACTTTGACCAAAGGGATGGTCTTATGCCTTAGTCGCTTCTCACGGTGCTCCAAAATCTTCAAGGGATGTTCTTCGAAAGTAATATCCTCGGCGACATCAATCTCACCATAGTCGACGACATGACTAGGATCCGGGACATATTTCCTCAGTTGAGAAACATGGAAAATGCTATGAACATTGCTCAAAGCCGGGGGCAATGCCAAACGATAAGCCAATTCGCCGTCTCTATCGAGAATCTCGAAAGGTCCAATAAATCTCGGACTCAACTTCCCTTTCTTCTCAAAATGGAAAACTCCCCTCGTCGACGACACCTTTAGCAAAACATGGTCTCCCACCCCGAACTCCAAGGATCGACGACGGACGTCGGCATATGACTTCTTTCGACTCTGAGCAGTCAACATCCATTCTCGAATCAATTCCATCATCCGACTCATCTCCAAAGCGATATTCGGTTCGGTCCCGACCAAATTGGATGCCTCATTCCAACAAATCGGTGATCGACAACGCCACCCATAAAGTGCCTCATACGGTGCCTTTGAATCGACGTGTGCCAACTATTGTTGTACGTGAATTCGATCAATGGCATATGCTCCTCCCAGTCACTGCTCCAGTCGAGAGCACAAGCACGCAACATATCCTCGAACGTCTGGATAGTGCGTTCCGACTGTCCATCTGACTGAGGATGAAAAGAGGTACTCAAATGCAAACGAGTACCCAACGCCTTATGCACTGCCTGCCAAAAGTGCGATACAAAATGGCCATCACGATCCGAAACAATAGACTTCGGAGTACCGTGAAGCCTCATAATCTGCGCAATAAACACACGAGCCAATCTCTCCGGGCCCCAAGTATCCTTGATGCCCAGAAAGTGTGACGACTTGGTCAGACGATCAACAATCACCCAAACCATATTCATGCCCGACCTCGATCTCGGCAAACTCGTGATGAAGTCCATCGATATATCTTCCAATTTCCATTCCAGAACGGGAAGCGACTGCAATAAAACAGCCGGTCACTGATGCTCGATTTTGACCAGCTGACAAGTCAAACATCTCGCTACAAACTGTGCAATCTCCTCCTTCATATCATTCCACCAGAATTCCTTCTCAGGTCCTTGTACATCTTACTCGAACTAGGATGAACGTAGTAAGGCGCAGCATGGGCCTCACGCAAAATACCCTGCCTCAGTTCCGAGTCGTTCGGTACACATAGCCGACTCTAGAATCTCAATACTCCATCCTCGTGAATCACAAACACAGGAAACTTTCCCTTAAGAACATTCTCTCGGATCTAAATAATCATCGGATCCTCCAACTGCTTCAGTTTAATTTCATCGATCAGAGACGACGAAATCTCTAAAGCACAAAGTTGCCCGATGGCTCCAGGCAACAAAATATCAACACTCAACTCAATCAAATCCCGCTGAAGCTCAGATTGAGACATAAGGATCTCTAGCATCCGTAACGCAATCGATTTCCGACTCAAAGCGTCAGCCATGACGTTCGCCTTGCCCGGATGATAAAGTATTTCGAAGTCATAATCTTTAATCAACTCTAACCACCTCATCTGCCTCATATTCAACTCCCGCTGAGTAAATGTGTACTTCAGACTTTTATGGTCGGTAAAAATCTTACATGCAGAGCCAAAAAGGTATTGACGCCAAATCTTGAGCGCAAAAACAACTGAAGCTAACTCCAAATCGTGAGTGGGGTAGTTAAGCTCATACGGCATCAACTGTCTCGACGCAAACGCAATAGTCTTGTCGTGCTGCATCAACACGCACCCAAGACCCTGACTCGAAGCATCGCTATAAACAGCAAAACCCTCATTGCCACATGGCAATGCTAAAATCTAGCACAACCTCAATCTTCTGTGGATCCACACGGACCCCCTCGGCTGAAATCACGTGACCCAGAAACATCACTTCCTTCAGCCAGAACTCACATTTCGATAACTTCGCATAGAGTCGCTCGGTCCTCAAAATGTCTAACACCACACGCAAATGATGGGCATGCTCTTCCTCGTTTCTCGAATAAATAAGAATATCGTCAATGAATACGATGACACACTCACTACTAGAAAAATACCCTTATAGTGACACTTTTTTTGTGACACTTTTAAACAAGTGTTGCTATATGTACATGTAATGACATTTTAATGTTTTATTAATTTTATATTTATTTTATGTGACGCTTTAATATTTTACTTTCTCTACACCGCTTCTATCTCTTAACCTAATTTGCACCGCTTAATGAATCTAATCTGCTCCGCCTCCATCCAGTCGAATATCTTCATCTCTCCTTACCTCTGAAAATTTTTCGATCTCAAGAATCATTTCTTCTTCGGTTGGCCTTCGATTTTGCGCGTATGTTCATTCATCTTTGAACTCGGTCCCTTAGTCGTTGCTGACGCTTACGGATTCGAGCTCGCGCCATCACTGGATGACTGAATCTTCTAAGGTAAGTTTTTGTGTTAGATTTATTATGTGTTCTTTTGTAATCGGAGATAAGGAGTAGAACTTTGAGAGAAATATTTTCTCTTGTCTCGACAGAGAATATGTCAATATTACATCCCCGTTTTTTGTCTCTGTGTTTAGTGCTTGTATAACCTTTGTCAATATTACAGCCCCGTTTAGTGATTGTATAACCTTTTTGTTTTATTAGAAACAAAATCTCGAATGCTGCCTCAACTTAATATTGAAGATTGATATGTTATTTTTAATATGTTTCCTTATGGTTTTTTATGAAGGCAGGTAGTGAAAAATCGTATCGCCTTCTGGGTAAGTATAGTTCCAGTATTTTTTAGTTGATTCAGTAATTTCTCAATAAAAAAATATTAACTGTAAAATTTGGAATTTCTTTACTGTTTAAGTGAACTAGGATTACACATAAGATAAGTTAATTGATTAAAGGACTCCTCGGAGGGCGATTACGGCTCCGTTGACTTGAACCTCGTCTTTAATTATTGCTGCTAGCTCGGTTCTATTGTCGCAGAGTCGCCCTTGAATTGTTTAGTGTTACTTGTCGCTTCGCTTGCCGCGCCTATTTTTGTCATTGGATTCATTTTTCAGTGGTGACTTGTTTTCTTATTAATTAAAACTCAAACAAATTAAAACCTTAAAATCCAAAACAAAGACTAATCTTGCCGCTCTGACCTAAGTGTTCCTCGGATCTTTGTCAAGAGCTTGAGGATCCCGGTTTTAATTTAAACGGGTTTTAATCTCAAAATTCAAATCGAGTCCCCGAATTTGAGTCTCATCACCGTGTGCTCCTTTCTTGATCTTTGTGATTTTCGGTCAGAAAATGGCGATTTCTTATCGAATTCTTTCTTTTATTGCTACATTTTTGTTTACTTTAATTAAAGAAAATAATAATAAGGAAGCAACTATGTTACGAATTTGCGTAAGTTATTGGCTAGGTTTATATACTTGTATGGAGTTCTAAGGTTAAAGTGTTATGATTGTCATGTTGATGTGATCTTTGTTACATATAGCCAAGTTTTTTGCATTTTGGTTTTTAGTTCAGTGTTTTAAGATTTTATGAGTTTAATGTGCAATATCTTGCAATTATGTGGAATAAAATTATGGGCAGTAAGTTAGTGGCTAGGTTATATACTTGTAACGAGTTATGAGGTTAAATTGTTATGATTGTCATGTTGGTCTGACAAAGGTCAGATAAAACAAAAGGATTTATTATGTGTTCTTTTGTAATCGGAGATAAGGAGGAGAACTTTGAGAGAAATATTTTCTCTTGTCTCCACAGAGAACATGTCAATATTACAGCCCCGTTTTTTGTCTCTGTGTTTAGTGCTTGTATAACCTTTTTATTTGTTTAATTTTGTACCAATAACTGATCAATGTAGATTTTGTTTTATTAGAAATAAAATCTCGAATGCTGCCTCAACTCTTTATTGAAGATTGATATGTTATTTTTAATATGTTTCCTTATGGTTTTTGATGAAGGCAGGTAGTGAACAATCTTATCGCCTTCTGGGTAAGTATAGTTCCATTAATTTTTAGTTGATTCAGTAATTTCTCAGTAAAAAAATATTACCTGTAAAATTTGGATTTTCTTTACTGTTTAAGTGAACTAGGATTACACATAAGATAAGTTAATTGATTAGAGGACTCCTCGGAGGGCGATTACGGCTCCGTTGACTTGAACCTCGTCTTTAATTATTGCTGCTAGCTCGGTTCTATTGTCGCAGTAGCTGTCCTTGAATTGTTTAGTGTTACTTGCTGTTTCGCTTGCCGCGGCCTATTTTTGCTGTTGGATTCATTTTTCAGGGTGACTTGTTTTCTTATTAATTAAAACTCAAACAAATTAAAACCTTAAAATCCAAAACAGCACTAATCTTGCGCTGCCTGGACCGGAAGTGTTCCTCGGATCTTTGTCAAGAGCTTGAGGATCCCGGTTTTAATTTAAACGGGTTTTAATCTCAAAATTCAAATCGAGTCCCTGAATTTGAGTCTCATCAGCTGTGTGCTCCCTTTCTTGATCTTTGTGATTTTCGGTCAGGAAAATGGCGATTTCTTATCGAATTCTTTCTTTTATTGCTACATTTTTGTTTACTTTAATTAAAGAAAAGAATAATAAGGTTGCAAGTATGTTACGAATTTGCGGTAAGTTATTGGCTAGGTTTATATACTTGTATGGAGTTCTAAGGTTAAAGTGTTATGATTGTCATGTTGATGTGATCTTTGTTACATATAGCCAAGTTTTTGCATTTTGGTTTTTAGTTCGGTGTTTTAAGATTTTATGAGTTTAATGTGCAATATCTTGCAATTATGTGGAATAAAATTATGGGCGATAAGTTAGTGGCTAGGTTATATACTTGTAACGAGTTATGAGGTTAAATTGTTATGATTGTCATGTTGGTCTGACAAAGGTCAGATAAAACAAAAGGATTTATTATGTGTTCTTTTGTAATGTCTACGATTGTCATCTCTGCTTTTTTCTCCTTCTAACTCTCTTGATTTGCTTTCTTTAATGTTTATATTTTTAAATTAATATGTTATTGTCAGTCCCAGAGTATGGATACAGATAGGAGTTGGATGGAATTACCAAGGTTAATGGATGCCTACAAGCTAGTGTAGCAATACTTTTTGAACTTTGCATTTTCGAATTCAAATGATGGATTGATATTGTGTCCTTGTAAAGAGTGTAAAAATGGCATATGTAGAGAACTAAAAATTGTCAAAGCACATCTAATTACAAGAGGTTTTCTGAAAGGCTATACTAAATGGGTGTTCCATGGTGAGTCAATTTCGAACACGGTGCCCTTAGTTGACGCATATAGCAGTGGTGCAGGTACGTCTGATAATATGCGTGAGTTGATTTATGATCAATTTCCTATGTTTGGTGACGATAACGATATGCAATTTAATTCTAATATCGTGGGCGAGAGACCAAATGAAGAAGCTGAAAAGTTCTGTAGGCTTCTTAATGACGCTGAATAGGCGTATCACGGATGCAAAAAGTTCTCGAAACTCTCTTTCCTTGTTCGCATGCATCAAATAAAGTGCCTTGGGCCTTTGGGTGATAGGTCATTTTGTATGATGCTAGATTTACTTAGAGAATCTTTTCCAGATGGAGTCCAACTTCCAAAAATTATTATGAAACAAGAAAAATATTGAGAGATTTAGGACTTCATTACTAAAGATAGACTCATGCATAAATGATTGCATGATATATTGGGGTGTAAATGAAAGCAAAACACTTTGTGATACTTGCGGTGAGTCTCGGTGGAAAGTTACGGAAGGTGATGTTTCAAGCGTTGAAAACTCTAGGAAGACAAAAAGAAAAACAAAGTGTCAAACAAGTCATTTTGGCATTTTCCTTTGAAGCCAAGGCTTCAAAGATTGTTCATGACAACTAAAATTGCATCCAATATGGCATGGCATGCATATGAGCGCATAGATGATGGTATCATGAGACAACCAGTGACTCTCCACTTGGCGGACATTTGATTACAATCATCCAAATTTCGCTAAGGATGCTCGAAATGTAAGATTAGGCTTGTTCGTGATGGATTTAGTCCATTCGAAGCATGATGATTAACCATAGTACTTGGCCAATTGTTTTAATGCCTTATAACTTACCACCGGAGAGTGCATGAAGAAGTCATATTTTATGTTGTCTACACTTATACCTGGTCCCAGTGAACTGGGAAATAACATTGATGTCTACTTGCAACCTTTAATTGTGAATTAAAGGAATTGTGGGATGTAGGTGTTAAGACATACGATGCTTCAAGAAATCAAAATTTTCAATTGTATGAGGAATTATTGTGTACTTTAAGTGATCTTCTGGTCTTGCAAATTTGTCGGGTTGGAGTACTAAAGGAAAATATGCATGCCCGGTGTGTCTTCAAAACACGAACTCGAGTATTTGAAAAACTCCCATAAGCAATGCTACATGTGCCATCGAATATTGTTACCTCGTAACCATCCTTATCGTAATGATACACGCTCATTTATCGGGAAAGAGGAGCATAGAGAAGCCCCTCCTTATCCTACAGGTTTAGAGGTGTTTGATGAAGTCAAACACATTGAAAATAAATTTGGGAAACTAATAGGTGCCCAAGGCTTGCCTTATGGCTGGAAGAAAAGAGTATTTTCTTTGAGTTGCCATATTGGAAGAGTAATTTATTACGCCACAATCTCGATGTTATGCATATTGAGAAGAATGTGTGTGATAAGATTTTATACACGTTGTTGAGCTCTGATAAGTCCAAGGACAACAAAAATGCACGCCTAGACTTGAAAAATAAAGGTGTAAGACCCGAACTTCATCCTTTCGTAGATGTCAATGGTAGAGAATGGTTACCTGCGTCTTGTTTTGAATTGGATAAAAATGAGAAACATCAATTTTGCATGGTGTTGAAAAACATAAAAGTGCCTGATGGATATGCCTTAAATATATCAAAATGTGTGCAGCTAAAGCCTCAAAAGATTTCCATTAATAAGAGCCATGACAGTCATATACTAATGCAACAATTATTACCTATAGCACTACGCAATCTGTTACCAAGTTATGTTCGTTCACCTATTATTCGTTTGTGCAAGTACTTTCAAGAATTGTGTTCCAAGACACTCCATCACAGTGATTTGGTTAGAATGGAAAATGATATATCAATAATACTATGCGAGCTTGAAAAAATATTTCCTCCTGCATTTTTCGATATTACTGTTCATGTAACTGTGCATTTGGTTACTGAGGCAAAATTAGGAGGTCCAGTTCACTATCGATGGATGTATTCGCCTGAGAGGTAACTTTTCATTTTTGTCAAACTCTTTTATGATTTGAACATAATACTTTGTAATATATTTTGTTTTCTATATTGTCAAAGGTACTTGAGCACGCTTAAATCTTATGTCCGCAACAAAGGCCGACCTGAAGGGTCAATTGCAGAAGGTTATTTAGCAGAGGAGTGCTTATCATTTTGTTCCCTTTACTTTGATGATCACGTAGAAACAAGGCGTAATCGACTTAGTCGAAATGAGGAAAGAGATCACACAAATAATGATGGCCTGGAAATCTTCTCAATGGTTGGTCGGCCTCTGTCCACAGGACAACCAGTGGTTCTAGACAATAAAACCTTAGAAAAAGCACATAGATACGTGCTTTTTAATTGTGAAGAAATTAAGTCTACAATAGAGTAAGCGACTAATTTTCACCTACAAAATCCTTATCCATTAAATCATCACATGACAATTATATTTACGTTGTGCAGTGATCATGAGTCAATGATCAGACGAAAAAAGCGTCGTTCCCCAGAACATGAGATAGATTTAATTCACGGTGTGATTTTCCCAAATGGTTCTCTAGCCTAGTAAGTATTTTATTTTATTTTGGTTATGTGTTTTCGATATTGTTGACATGATTTTTTCACCAGGTGTCAGGACTTGATCATTATGATGCTGATGACATGATTCAAAGTGATATCGCATGCCTTGCGAGAGGGCCACTTCCAGTGGGTCAAAGATTTAAAGGGTTTGTTGCTAATGGTTTCAGATTTCACACCAGGGAAGTTGAGAAAAAAAGAAAAACTCAAAATTGTGGAGTGATGGTTAGTGCAGCAACGACTAGCTTTGCAAGCAAAAAAGACAAAAGACCCATCTCTTCTGATTTGACCTATTATGGGATTGTGAAAGACATAATTGAGTTAAACTATCTCCAAGGAAAGAGAGTTGTACTATTTGAGTGTGATTGGGTCACAAAGGGTAGAAGATTAAAGCAAGATAGTGATGGGTTCACATTAGCGAATTTTACAAACATAAAGCGTCAGAGTGAGCCGTTTGTTCTTGCATCTCAAGTACAACAAGTTTTCTATGTGGAGGATCCTTCTGATAGAGGATGGCATGTTGTTGTAAAAACTAAACCGAGAGAGAAATTTGAGGATGGAAATGACTTAATAATAAGTGATATCGACATCATAGCTCAAAGCACACCATGTAACGAACCACCCAATGATGGGATTTCAGACATTTTTTGGGTTCGCGAAGGGGTGCCTCCTACTCTAGCAGAAGAAGAATAGAGTCCTATTAGGAGTTCTTATTTTCTATTTGAGATAGTTGATCAGTTTCTTATGTTTTTTGAGAAATTAATTGTTCTAGTTCTGGATTTTTAATTTTAGTGAAATTTACCTTATTGAAAATATACTTTTACTTATATTGCTCCTCATTATATTTTTTTCCAAGATTCTTAATTGCAGAAAAATGGTTAAGGGCCACGTTATTACTAGGAATGATCTTATAGCAATGGCGAGAGGGCAAAGAAGTAATTTTTCTAATAGTGGCCAGAGAAGGTTGCATTTACCCTTAGACGATTGTGACAGCTGGAGTGATACAAATACAGATGGAGATCTCAGTAAGAAACATGATGGTCGTCGAGGTTCGTTACAGTACATATACATATATGTCTTGTTTATATTTCTTAATCTTTACTGTAATTCTTTGGTCGGTATTTTACATTCTTAATAGATAATGTTGTGTGTCTGAAACGGGGACCAAGAGTTACTAGTATTCCAGATTATCTTCTAAAAAGTAAAGATCAGAATGCCAATGAGCAGTATCTCGACCCTCCAGGTACATATCTGTATACATATTGTGTCCATGTATTTTTAGTAACTTTACATTTATTATATTGGCTGAAAAAATAAGTTGTCCCATTAATCGAGTTGTTTAATTGTAGTAATAAAGCAAGGACAGAAAAGTGCAAATTTTATCCATAGTCGCGGAAAATACACATTAGGTAGTGGCCAACAACGTGCTCCAAATATTGATGATTTAATCGATTTCGAGACCCTTCGAGCAATGACAATGGGAAAGCAAAGTACGAAAGCGATTAATGATTTAATTGATGACCAGAATATACATTCGCAAGGTATGAAATAGATTATAAATGTAGCATAGCGGTATTGATCTGTCATCTTATTCAACTTATTATATATTTACTTGACTATTACAGGTTATATAGTGTTTGAATTTCATAATGTAGAGAATCTTGGAGCAATAAAAAGGGGAAGGCAAAGTACAAAAGCGATTAATGGTTCAATGGATGAGCAAAATTTACATTCTCAAGGTATGAAATAGATTAGAAAATGTAGCGATATTGATGTGTCATCTTGTCAAACTTAATGTGTATTCTTGATTATTAGTTATATAGAGTTTGGATTTTGTAATTCGGATAGTTATTAGTTATATAGAGTTTGGATGTTGTAATTCGGATAACCTTGGAGCACTCAAAGGGGAAAGCAAAGTACAAATGAAGTTGATGGTTTAAATGATGCACAGAATGTACAATCGAAGGTATTGGTTGTCCATTTTTTAAGTTAGTATATGTTGATTGTTGTTACTTAAATTGTGTTTTCATACCTTGATATAGAGGACCTTGGAGCAATAACAAGAAGGCGGAGTGTTAGGAATGTGAATAATAGTAAAAGAAGCGAACAGTCCATTCTTGGTGTAGATAACCGGGTGGATGAAAATGTTAACAAGTTAGCAAATACAGATCATGTTGAGTCCCAAGGTATACTACATCATATTACACATGATACTACATCATATACACATGATATAATTTGTCCCTTTCAATATTGTTATAAAACTTATTTTTCTTGTATGTGTAGATGCCACTTGTAAACAACATAAAACTAGAGGATTTACTTATATGCCTCACATTTATGCCATAAGCTCTGACAACAAAAGTCACCTCTGAAGGTTTCATTCAATCGGTATGGAAAACCCATTGGTCCTAATAAAAGCAAATTTGTTGAATTTGTGGGGTCTATTGCAAGAAATGGGAAAGTAGCTCCACTTAATTACCCAGATTGGCATAGGGTACTGGACCCCAACAAAAACAATGTTGAGCATGATCAAGGTATAAATTTATAGAATTGATATATATTATTGTAGTGATTTACCAACGTTACATGGTTATTACATTTTTGTAGGGAGCTTTGTTATTTACGGATATGAAAAGATTGTTTTGAAAGCTTTAGCTAGAAGTTGGAGGATTTTCAAATGTAGAATTAAAAATTATATTTTAATCCAAACTTAAGTTTGGAACAAAACTTACGTAAGAGGCCCGATACACGTGATGAGAGGGTGACGGAAAGAACATTGGAAATTTCTTGTTGAACATTGGTGCGGTGAAAACGCAAAGGTGCGATTCATAATTTTTATGTTAAAGAGTCATTTTATTATTGTCTCTAACTTGGTATGATTGAACTCGATAGTACACTAGCGTAATAAAAAAATAGATCAATGAAGAAAATGCAACATATTCTGGAAAAAGAGTTTTGCTCAAGTTTATGAATGCTAAGGTAACTACTTTTCATTTTGAACTAATTATAACTTAAAGGGTGATGATTAAAATAGAGAAGTTTTTGGTAGGAAGAAGTCGCACTTAATGTTGGGATATATGAGGATGATGATGAAACTGTTAAGGAGGCGGGAATAAAGGAGCCGAGTCGAGCGGATATTTTTGCAAAATGTTATTCTCGAGATGGGAATACATCTAATCCGGAAGTTACAAATGCATTGGTGAATCTTTTCTAGTACTTACGTAATATTTTTTTCTTACTACAACATTTCAAAATATATGACCCGAATGATTTTTTTCCGTTAAATTTGTATATAGGAAAAAATGCGACAATTAAAGAGTCAACTACCACGGTGCACGGACAAAGGTCCAAATGACATATATGCCCAAGTCCTTGAGAAGATAAAGGTGGACGAGTGCGCATGTATGGTTACGGAACAAGCTGCAAGCGGTATATGGTGATCATTCACTTGCCCATAATGATATCAATCGCATTGTCATGGAAAAAGAAGCATTGACGATACAACTAGAAGAGAAGGACAAGTTAATTCAAATGTTGTTGAGCAAAGTGGACTCGAGTGGAAATGATCATTCAAGATTGACAAAGGGATCTTCCCCATCAACCTTGCGCACTCAGAATTGCGGTGCGCTCAACCCTCAAGTACCCGTTCTATTCCCTTGCAAGTACGTACATAGTACTTATAGTAGCTATTATGTGATGTCATGTTATATGGAATACCATGAATATATTTAGATGTATTGTCGGGAAGTTATATAGAATACCATGAATATATTAATATGTAATAGGTCATTTTGGACTAATTTGAAACAGGATGCCTCTCGTATTTTAAAACAATGCTCCTGTTCATAATACATATGCTGTGTTTCACTGGGAGCTTATTAAAACAATGCTCCTGTTCAAAATATATATGCTCCTGTTCGTAATACATATGCTCCTGTTCATAATACAATGCTCCAGTCAAAGATTGTCGTTTCTGTGTATGTTTGGTAATTTGTTCTTCTATTCTGAAAAACAGTATGGCTGTAATTTAACATATGCTCCTGTCGCAGGCATACTGCCGTTTCTGTCAAACATATGCTCCTGTCGCAGGCATACTGTACTGGACTCGATAATTCAGGCGATTTCAAGTACGGCTGTACTTTACAAGTATGGCTGTAATTTCAAGTATGGCTGTAATTTAACCGAGTCCAGTACACTTTCCTGCCCGAATGGAATCAGGCGATTTCAAGTTTGGCTGTAATTTCAAGAATGGAAATGTTGTTCTCTCTTGCACTGAGTACAGTATGCCTGCGATTTCATGTAGAGTTACAACATTTCCATTCATGTTTTAAACGTGGCAGTTGCTGTACATCTTCGTTCGAGTTCTGTATTGTAATCCCCTTGTTTCTAGATTTACTCTACATGATTGAAGGAATATCTGGGCTTTTTGATATGGTCAGTGTGTTATCTGGGATTTTCAGAATGTTAAATTACAGCCATACTGAAAAACAGTGTGTTATCTGGGCTACTCGTAACAGGGTTTTTCTGTGTATGTTTGGTAATTTGTTCTTCTATTCTGAAAAACAGTTTGGCTGTAAACATATGCTCCTGTTCTCTAATTTAACATAGTGCTGACCAAACTGGGCTACTCGTACCAGGGTTTTTCTGTGTTATCTGGGCTACTCGTAACAGGGCTTTTCTGTGTTATCTGGTCTACTCGTAACAGGGCTTTCCTGTGTTATTACTTTTTTTTTCGTTATTTATAATGGGTTTTTCCATTCTTCAAATGTATGATCCAGGTTGGAGCAAAGGTTCTTTTGAAAGACATGATTACTCAAAATTATATTGCGAAAGGTTCCGTTCAAAGCTTAAATCCATCAAAGCTAGTCGGGAATGAAGAATTGGGTGTTGATTGGTGTGAAGTGAAAGTTACCGTGCCAATTAAATATGATCATGCATTAATAAGGACAATTGGAAGTGTCAAATTTATTGGACAAGCTACAGGAGGTAGCATTGCTTGGCCAAAGTGTTTGGTAAGTCTTTTCTAACAATCTTTCATTATTATCGTTTGCTTGTTCTTTTAGTATTTTAGTATCATTAATTTTTTCTTTCGTTTATTATTATAGGTTGAAGTGGAAGATGCGAGATAAGAAAAGTGACATGAAAGACTTTCGGTTTATTTTGGAGTTAATTGAAATTAAGATGAAAACTTACTTTTTTTGTAATTTGGACCGCAATGTTGTTTGAGATTCTCTTATGTTTACTGTTTGGGATCTTATTTTCTTTATTATAGATCTTGGTATTTGAGTTGGACATTAAAATTTTATGTTGCTATTGTTATTACAAAACAACTATTCATACTATTATAATTAGCAACATTTTATGTTTAAAGAAAATGTTACGTTTTACTTGACAATTGTCATTATAGCAAAATATGTTACTTGAAATTATTTAGTGATACTTGTAGGCGTCACAAAAATAGGTAGTCAATGTAGTTATAAACTTTTATGTGATGTTAAAAAGTGTCACTATAGCACACTATTGTGATGCAAAAATGAGTCACTAAAAGAGTTAGTTAAGGTAGTTATGTTTTTTACGTGATGCTAAAAAGTGTCACTATAATACGCTATTGTGACGCCAAAATATGTCACTAATAAAAGTAGTTAAGTTAGTTATTAACTCTAGTGATGTTAAAAAGTGTCACTACAATTCACTTGTATGACGCCAAAAAGTGTCGCAAAAAAATGGCAAAAAGCGTCACTAAAGCTTACTCATGTGATGCATGAAAAGCGTCACAATATGCAAGAAAGCGTCACATTAGATATCTGTTGCAACGCCTTTTAAGTGTCACAACAACGGTCTATTGAAACGCCAAATCAGGTGACGCTTTCGAAAAGCGTCACTATAGCAAAAGCGTCACAATACACCACCTATTGTGACACTTTTGAGCGTCACTAAAGCCGTTTTTTCTAGTAGTGACTTATCTAAATACTCGATAAAGACCTTGTTCATCAACTGTATGAACACGCCCGGTGCGTTAGTTAACCCAAAGGGAATAACCACAAACTCGTAATGTCCGTATCTCGTCCGAAAAGCTGTTTTCGGGACATCGTACTTCTTCACCCGAAGCTGATAGTACCCTGATCTCAAGTCGATCTTCAAGAATACCGCATCTCCCTGCAACTGATCGAACAAGTCATCAATCCTTGGAAAGGGATACTTGTTTGTGATGGTCACCTTGTTTAGCTTGCGATAGTCGATACACAAATGCAGTGAACCATCCTTATTCCACACAAACAGAACCGGTGTGCCCCATGGCAAAGCGCTCGGTAGAATATATCCCGACTCAAGAAGCTCACTCAACTGCTTTTCCAACTTGGCTATCTCTGAAGGTGCCATGCAATACGGCGCCTTTGAAATGGAGCCGCACCCGGCTCTAACTCTATAGCGAACTCGACCTCACGGTCCGGTGGTAACCCCGGTAACTCATCAGGAAAAATATCAGGAAACTCACTAACGATTGGAATCGATGAAATCTTGACTCCACCATCCTCCGCTTTCAAGGCATATCACCAATAACCAGTACACCCTTTTCGCAGGAGTCTCATCGCCTTCAAGGCATTAATAACGAACTTCTTGTTTCCCCTCTTTCGCCCTGCGAAAGAGTGCTCGGTCCATCTTCGGCTAACATAGTGATGATTCACATGTGGTAGTTCATGATCCCATCATGCCGCTCGAGCCAATCATTCCCAAGAATCAAATCCTCACTCTCGATTCCCACGACATAAGATTAGAGAGCCAAGCCCTCTCAAAAATAAACACAGAACAATCTTGAACCTCCTGATCACCAACGATCCTATCACTGCTAGGAAGCTTAACGATGAAAGGCTCACAAGGCGTCAAATAGTCGAGACTCAAACGGCGCACACACTTCAGAGATATGAACGAATGCGTAGCACCAGAATCGAAAAGCACACTGATAGGATGAGAATGAATATGAACGGTACCTGTGGCTACGGTGGGGGTGGATCATCAGCCACCACTCCCTAGATGCGCGGATGGGCGGAGCCGACACTGGAAGCTCCTCCTCTAGCGGGCTGACCCCGACCTCTCCCTCGGCTGGCGCTCGGTGGAGATTGCGGAGCAAACGAGCCCTGGTTCACACTCGGCTCCCTAAGCGCTGTAAAAGAAGAATGCGCAACGCGAATCTGTCTGACCTGTTCACAAAAGGAAGCCTTGTGGCCCGACTGACCACAAGTATGACAAGTCAACTGCGGACGAAGACACTCCCGGATCTTATGGCCCGACTTGCCACAGTTAAAGCATATGAGATCACGAACGGAGGTTCTGGCAGCACCTCGAAATTTCCCAGAAAAATGAGCCGAACCTCCCGCAGGAACATTTGCAGACTGAGATTTCTGCTGGCCTCCACCCTTGTGACCAGAAAAATTTTTGACGGACTTCTGCTTCTTGCTCTCACGAGCCGATTCACTGGCCGTCACTGACATATCATACGCAAGAGCCATACTATGATAATCCTTTAAGTGGTGCAGATGAGCCCAGACATATAGTCCCGAATTGACAGTTTCATCCGTCGGGAAAAGTGAAAAAATTTGTCATTCTCCTCCATCACATATGCCTTCACGAAGCCCAACTCCTTGTTGAAATCGGCAATAGCTTGAGAAACAGGAATATCCCGAGGCTGAGCATCATAAAAGGCATGAACTCGATCCTGCCTAACCGGCCACGGGCAATATTCGATCTCCATCAGGTCTTTGAATTCCGCCCACGAAGCAACATGGTCATTAGGCCCAACAGCCTCCCACCAGTCAGTAGCGCCCCCAGTGAGAAAATATTGGGCAATAGGGACCTTGCGGTCCTCGGGATAGTTGGTGGCAACAAAGACTTTAGATATCTACTTGATCCACCCTTCCCAGCCGATCGGGTCTGAAGCTCCCGAAAACTGAGGAGGATGTATCTTGATGACATCCTGAATCCAACGATCTGCTCCGCTCCGATTAGCGTCGGCCAGAGTCGGGTTCTGAACTGCCTGAGCTATCGCAGCCATTTGGTTCACCATTTGTTACATCACCGCTGCAACACCAAGATCGGCGCCATCTTGAGTAAAAGCATGGCTATGACGGTCACAGGTACTGCCGGCTCCCGAAGAACGCGACGTGGCCACCTCACCGGCTGCCCCACGTCCCCGCCGCGTCCACGACCACGACCACGACCTCTTCCAGCATCCATACTGGTGTTAAAAGGTAGCAAAAGCAACTTGATGATAAGTAAGAGAGGAAAAACATCCACAGTTCAAGAAACGGAAATACGGTATGAGAAAACAAGGAATCGAGTAAGGAAGACTTACGCACACTGGAAGTACCGAGATGCTGGCAGCGGTGTGACAATGTACAAAACAAAACATAACTAGACCCAAATAACCGACAAGCCTAGGTATCCGTAAACCTAGTGCTCCGATACTATTTTCTGTAACACCCCCGAGATATTCAAGGTATATTACTGCGCCGTGGACCCCTACATGGGACCCACCAGGATAAAACAATAAAACACCACTTGACTAACCGTCTCGGTTAGTGAGGAAACATATTTAAATAATACGAACATATAATAACACGCCCGGTGCAACCGGCGTAATAAACATAAACCGACAAATATAGCAACTTCAACGAATACAAACCGCAATTCGGAGTGAAAAGCCTAAGTACTCGCGAGTACAATCTATAAGTTTATAAATTTGGAAGACAACCATATCGAAAGAGGCAAAAGAAATAAGAAGACTCAAATGCACATGTCAATGACCCTGGCCAGCGTTCTCGTACTGTCCCAGCGCCCGCTCGTCCAGCAGAACATAACCTGAAATCCACAACAAGAATTTCCCCAAAATGGGTCTCAAAGGGGTTAGCAATTACACTAGTACAAGTAATCAAGGCAAACCATTCGCTTACACATTTCATAGTACAATGCACCAAATTCATTTCAAAACCAAAACCAGACATGTCTTTTCCGGAAACAAACAGTCAATCAATTTGCCTTGGAAACAGGGCTATACCATTGATCTCACTTGAGGCCTCTAAGAACCCTCCCGAGCTGGCCATATCATAAAACAAATCACGCACGCGGATAGCCTTGGGAACAGGGCTATACCATTGATCCCGCTCGAGGCCTCTAAGGACCCTCCCGAGCTGGCTAGCGAACAAACTCGTGAATCCAGGGCTATACCATTGGATTCCCTCGAGGCCCCGTCGGACCCTCCCGAGGTGAGCAAAGCACACACAATATACATCACCATTTCATGTTAAGCATAAAGGTTTCCAAAAAATACTTGCCTTGAGTAATTGACGACGCAACGAATGGAAAGGAAAATCACCGATGAATGCTAGGAACCGACAACACGAACCTAACGATTCAAAGAAAACAATCACAACCAACTCTAAATGAGTATGAAATGGAATACACCCGAAAACCCTCCTACGATTCATGTATATTCGTACAAGAACAACAACGAGGGAGGACCACAACCAAACCCTCTCGATTTCGCAAAAACCACGAAATATACCATGAATCCGTATAGAAACAAGAATACCAACAAGATTAATCATATTCATCATGAATTAACCAACAACATGGAACGAATCGGACGAAAACATGAAAACCCCCAATTCTCCCCCAAAATAGGGTTCTAGAAGACTTACCTTGATTCAAGAGGTAGAAGATGATTAAATGATGATAATCTGGTGTTAGAGACTCAAGATATTGAATGGATGATGATAATCGCCCCACTCTAAGTTTCCAATCACCCAAATCGCCCAACTCTCGGTCGAGAAAAGAAAAGGAGAAGAAATGAGCTATCCGGTCAACTCTATGGTTTTTATAACCAGAGGGTTATTAGCGTGCGCTAACAGGTCAAGTTAGCGTGCGCTATCGGTTGATACCCTGGTCCAGAAAGTTAACACCCCAGTCCCGAACTTATAGTTCTGGACCGCTAGTGTGCGCTAACAGAAATTAGCATGCGCTAACAGCCTCTCAGTAGCGCGCGCTATCGGGCCCTAGCGTGCGCTACCTGGACACCCGACCCAGTCCAGAAGTAAATTGCCCAGTACTGGACTATCGCGTTAGCTCGCGCTACCGGACACCTAGCGCACGCTAGTCCGAAACAACAACGTGCGCTAGACAAAAATGTAGCATGCGTTAATCTGTCTGTCCAGAGAGCAAAGATCAGAACCAAACTCACTGCCACTTCCAGACTCGACTCGCTAGCGCGCGCTACGAAGCAAACGTAGCGTGCGCTACTATATGGTACTTAGCGTGCGCTAAACAAGAATGATAGCGTGATAGGCACGGAATAATAACGGCCCCAAAACACCAAAACACGAACGAAACATCAAACGGTAGCTCACAATAAGCATAGTAACATAGGACGGATCTATGGAAACCCTGAGCGGTGGTTCCGAACAACAATTACGAGAATCGGACGACAAAAAGTCCAGAAATAAGTGTTCTCAAAAATACCAATACGGTAATATACCAAAATGAAAAATACTGGGAACGAAAAATATGGATATTACATTACTAACCGCTGCCTATATCCTTAATAGATATCCTTCCAAATCCGTTCCTATCACTCCGCATGAGATGTGGAAGGGTAAGAAACCAAGCCTTAATCACATAAGGATTTGGGGATGTCCAGCCTATGTTAAGAAGGCTAAGGTGGACAAACTGGAAGCGAGGTCCATAAAAGGACGTTTCATTTGATACACAGAGGTCTCGATGGGTTATCTATTCTACATGCCAGAAGACCATAGGGTCATTGTGGCATTACAAGCGCACTTCCTTGAGGATGAATTCATTCAGGATATCTCTTTGGAAGAGCATAATGAAAGTCCTAAGGATACATCTGATCAAGGATCAAGAACCGAACCTATTGTAACACAACCTCCACTTCGAAGGTCTGATGGGGTGTATCACTTACCTGAGAGGTATGGATATACACATGTCGAGGAACTGGGTCTCCACGACACACCTGATAGCAGTGAAACGACCCTGTCACCTATGACCAAGCGATGGTGGATATAGACTCCGATAAATGGCAAGAAGCAATGGAAGCTGAGATAGACTCGATGCATACCAATAAGGTCTGGACTCTAGTAGATCTTCCAACTGGCATGAGGAATATTGGAAATAAATGGATCTATAAGAGAAAGACTGATGGGGATGGCAAGGTTGATGCCTATAAGGCCAGGCTTGTGGCAACGGGTTATACCCAAAGGGAAGGGATCGATTATCATGATACCTTCTCACCCGTAGCTATGATCAAGTCGATTTGCATGATGCTTGCCATTGATGCCTATTACGATTATGAAATATGGCAAATGGACGTCAAAACGGCTTTTCTAAATCGATACCTCGAGGAGGAAATCTACATGGAATAGCCTAAGGGTTTTGTGTCCAAAGCTAATGTTCATAAGGTGTGTAAGCTGCAACGAGCCATTTATGGGTTGAAGCAAGCTTCTCGAAGTTAGAACCTTCGATTTGACGAACAAGGACTTTGACTTCGTACGAAATGAGGAGGAACCATATGTTTACAAAAAGGTCAGTCTGAGCAACATTGCGTTCTTAGTACTATATGTAGATGATATTCTACTTATAGGAAATAACATAGCAATGCTCAGCACTGTGAAAGCTTGGCTTTCTAAAACGTTCTCCATGAAAGACTTGGGAGAAGCATCCTATATTCTAGGGATCCGTCTTTACAGAGATAGACCGCGAAGAATGATAGGACTTTCCCAAGCCCTCTATATAGATAAAATCCTGAGAAGATTCAAAATGGATGAATCTAAAAGAGGGTTCCTTCCCATGCGACATGGAATTCATCTCACCACGAAAATGTGTCCTCAAAGTGAGGAAGACAAGAGAGAGATGAGTAAGGTACCCTATGCCTCGGTAGTGGGTAGCCTCATGTACGCTATGTTGTGTACGAGACCAGACCTAGCCTACGCTGTGAGTATGGTAAGTCGATTTCAAGCAAACCCGGGAAGGGAATATTGGACTGCCGTAAAGAACATTCTTAAGTACTTAAGAAGAACTAGAGATTTGGTTCTTACTTACGGTGGTGGAGAACTGAAGGTGATTGGATTCACCGATTCTGATTTTCAAGGAGATAATGACAACTCTAAGTCGACATCTGGGTATTTGTTTAGTCTGAATGGAGGAGCAGTATCTTGGAGAATCTCCAAGCAAACCGATACTTCAGATTCCACCTGCCAAGCAGAGTATCAAGCTGCCTCATAGGCTAGCAAAGAAGCATTATTGGATGTAGAAGTTTATACAAGAACTTCAAGTGGTGCCTAATGCGGAGTTGCCTATATCACTATTCTATGATAATGATAGAGCTATCGCCCAAGACAAGGAGCTGAGGGCTAACCACAACACCAAACATGTAGAGGAAGGTACCACATCATTCGACAGATGGTGGATATGTTTCTTTGCAAAGAGTAGACTCAGAAGACAATGTCTCTGACCCGCTAACTAAGCCATTATCTCAGGCCGTCTTAGAAAGACATCTGAAAAACATGGGTATTGTATACCATGATGTGTGGTATTGAGTGCAAGTGGGAGATTGTTAGGAATATGCCCTCAAATGCCACTCAGGGGATGAGAGAGTAGGGGCATTGTACTTGTAATTATGGAATAATTAATTAAAAAGGCAATACGATTCATTCACTGTTTATTGTATTTAAAATGCATTCTTGACTTGGTAAACATTGAAGTGAAGTCCATGTAAATAAATCGAACATTCCATTCTCGTTATGGGATAAGAGAAAATGCACTGGAAGTGTTTAAAGTTTATTTACACAAATCGTTCGCAAGTCAATAAACTTAAATGGGAATTAAGTTTTAATAAGAGTTGTATAACTGATGCTAGGACGTGTGCACGTCTTGATAGCATAGTTATAAGTATATTTGTGGGACCAGTATACTCGAACACGACTCATACTCGATTCAGTCACACGGTATTTACTCTCGGAGAGTCGATGACGAATCGAAAGGTTGTGATAGTATATGTGGACCTTTGACTTGAGGGTTCGGTAGAATATGTGCCTGTGACGTTTAGTTTGTCATTAGAGTAGTTAGACTCATTTGCTTAATTGCTGAGTCGACCTCAAGTCACGCACTATACGGGCGAGTAGATCTTTCTTGACGCCAAGAAAGGATTCTATCTCCTATTAGTGAGCAGGCGAATGTCCTATATGGTTAATGGCAAATAAGATTGTAAGTCTTTGGCCAAAGCATTCTGATATAGTCGTATTAGATACACTATTAATCAGTCGGTCTTGATTTGCATTAACACATGTATAGAGTCTAGTCAACAGTAGTGTTTGACTTTACCGTGACCCGAAGACTTGACCGGAACATCTGATGAAGGATCTATACGTATATAGTATTCACGACATAATGATTCTAGAATGATCCCTTCATTTGTTCTCAGTGGGGATTTACAGTGCGGCCTGCTAAGCAGGCTAAGTGTAATATCCGGTTGTAATTCACTCATTATCATTCAGTAATTATCATTCAGTAATTGTCACTCAGTAATTTTCACTCATTATTAATCATTCATCATTCATATTCATTCATTGTATTCACCGTTCAGAGTAATGTGCATCGTGTATCAGTTATTATTCGTCTTTCAACCCGGTTGGAGAGTAGGGCCGAACGTATCATCTTTATAGTGGGCTGTATGTGAGGAGTAGCGCACGCTACGTACTCTCCTTAGCGCGCGCTAATTGAGTACGGGTAGCGCACGTTACCTCTCAGCATTACGCACGCTATGATGGTTCAGGCTGATAGTCCAGAAGGCACTCGAATGCAGTTGAGTTGTAGTAGCACACGCTACGAATGGTAAGCAGCGCGCGCTAGTAGTTTGGGGTAGCGCACGCTATGCAATCAGTGTAGCGCGCGCTAAGGTCGATCAGGCAGAGTCCAGTGGGTACTGGACTGAATTGGAATAATTCATAGCGCACACTATGAGTAGATATTAGCGTACACTAATGGTGTAGTAGCGCACGCCGAGTTTTGGGTGTAACGCACGCTATCGCGAGCAGGTCATAGGACACAAGGTTCTGAACTTCAGTTACTGGGCATCAGATATTCAGTTCGTGCTCGCTAACATTGTGGGTTAACACACGCTATCGGGGAGGTGTTAGCGCACGCTACAAAGTTCGTAGCGTACGCTAACGAATCAGTCAGAGCTCACTGGACTGTCCGGTTAACTCGCTAGCGAACGCTAAATATTAGGGCTTAGCGTGCGCTAAGCTGGAACAGTATAAATAGGATAGTCATCCCAGGTTTCGTCATTTTTTCATTTCAATTCATTCCTACGATGGTTTTGGGTGATTTAGGATGTTTTGGAGAGATCTCTTCGAGCTGCACTTCCTTATGGATTGTCATTTGTTCAGTGTTGTATATTTTATCTTCATATAAAATATACATGTATTCAGTGTTTCCCTGGGTGTGTTGTACTTGAAACTCCTTCTCGGAGTAATTGATGATGTAATGTGGTTCGGTACTACATTTGTATTATGCAATTCATTAATTTTCGTTCGCCTAATGGGTCCCATTCGGAGGTCCACCAGCACTGTAATATCTGCCTAGTTTGGGGTGTTACAGAGTTGGTATCGGAGCGTGGTTTTGAATACTACCTCCCGAGTCATGTCTCATTTGAAATCATCGTCATCAGACTAGTATCATGTGACTTTCCTACTTCAGTATGGAGAGAGCTGACAGAGGACGCGGGGGAAGAGGCTGCGGTGCGGTCCGAAACCCGAGAGCTCGTATGAATACATGCGCAAACGCAATGAATAATGCAAATTCATCGAGCAGCGACGCTGCCACTCATTCACCCGGAAATGATCATTCACTGTAAGGGAGTCGTACCCGGGACATAGCTCAATTAGAGGTGTTCGGGTTGATCCTCTCGCTTTTATACAGGGCATGATGGCCCAAATGACTCAGATGGCACGTCTGATAAAGACGATGTAGAACTCGACGGCTCAGAATCAACAGGCTCCTCCGCCGCCGCCTCAAAGGCAAGAGAGGAATGTGAGCAGCAGCATCAACGACATTTCTCGCCAAAGGCCGCCTACCTTCGAGGGCTCATCTGAGCCGGCGGACATTATTCACTTGCTGGAGCATTTCGGGAAGCTTTTTGGTATGGTGGAGTGTCCCGAAGGACACAAAGTTTCAGTCGCGGCTTACTATCTGGGTAAGAGCGCTCACTCATGGTGGCTATCTCTGAAGCCCACCGACGGAGCTTGTATGTGGGACCAGTTCAAAACTCTTAGGATGGAGAGGTATTATCCAGCCCCACTTAGAGAGGCCAAGTTATCAGAATTGCTCACTCCCGACCTTTCATCGGACGATGATGTTCTCGCCATCGCGAGAAATTTCAAGAACTTCTTCCTTTCGCCTCATCTATTATTCACTCCGAGACCGATAAAATCAAGTATTTCAGTAAGAGGTTGAAACCTCGTATGAGGCTTCAATGGCTTAATCATCATTGCACCACTTTGGCCGAATTTATCGAGAAAGCTCTTGCTTATGAGCTTACTGCTAAGGAGATTTCTAAGAATCAGACTTTATGTTCCGGCAAGAAATCGAAGAAGCGTAATCAGTCTGAAGGCAATCAGGCCACTTTCAAGAAGCCTCGTACGGGCTCTACTTTTTCAGAGCGACCTCCTACGGCGCCTAAGCCTGCGGAATCTCAGTCTCGAGGGGCCAGCTCGGCCATCACCTGTTATAACTGTGGTGAACAGCCATTACAGAACGAAATGTATGAGGCAGACTGTCACGTGTAATAACTGTGGGATTTCTGGGCATAAGGCCCGTTTCTGCCGAGGAGACTCGAGACCTACGCCGGCAACATCCCAGGTCCCGAAGCAGTCAACTATTCAGAATCAGGCTACTCAGTCAGCGTCGTTTAAAATGGCAGGAACAAACAAAGGTGGAGCCAAAAGATATTAGACGGGAGCGTCCAGTTCAGGGGTCGGCAAGCCCCAAATTTATGAGATGAAGAAGACCGACGATCCGGAGGCCCGGATGATCTCAGGTGCACTCGAAATTCTATCTCAATCTATGTGTACACTTTTTGATACTGGTGCGTCGCATTCATTCATTTTTGAGTCATGGTTGAGTAGACTTCATCTGGATAGTGCTACTAGTTGTGAACCTTTTATCATTGGTCTACCTGACGGTAGAAGAATTATCGGGGATCGTGAGTTTGAGAATTGTCCGATTCAGCTTAATGGCCCTGTTTGGTTGGCAAACCTGATCGTAGTAGATCTAGCGAGAGACGATGTTATCTTGGGTATTGATTGGATGGATCGTCACGATGCCATCATTAATGTCCGCAAGCGTATGGTCACTATCATTTTAGATGATGGAGTCGAATGTGTATTCCAGAGAGGTAATCCCAGCTGTTCCGGTAAAGTCATTAATTTGATGAAAGTTGTGAAATTACTCAATCAGGGGTGTGTCGGTTATTGGTGTTATATGACCAAGACCGAGAAATCATCAATCATGTTGGCGGATATTCCGGTAGTGAGAGAATATGCCGATGTATTTCCAGACAAGTTACCTGGTTTGCCTCCACAGAGAGATGTGAAATTCACGATTGAGTTGGAGCCTGGTATGTCTCCAATATCGAAGGCACCGTATCGGATAGCCCAGACCGAAATGTAAGAACTAAAGAATCAATTGGAGGATTTGACCGAGAAAGGTTATATCCGATCGAGTGCGTCCCCGTGGGGAGCACCTGTGTTATTTGTCAAGAAGAAAGATGGTTCGTTTCGCTTATGTATTGTTTCTGGGAATTGAACAGGGTGACGATCAAGAATAAATATCCCCTACCCTGCATCGATGATATTTTGGATCAACTTAAGGGAGCTTCAGTATTTTCCAAGATCAATTTAAGATCTGGGTATCACCAGTTGCGAATTCAAGAGTCGGATATCGCAAGAACGGCGTTTCGAACACGCTATGGGCACTACGAGTTTGTAGTGATGCCGTTTGGGTTAACTAATGCACCTGCAGTATTCATGGAATTAATGAATCGAGTTTTCATCAACTATTTAGATCAGTTCGTGGTTGTCTTCATTGATGACATTTTGATTTATTCTCGTGACCGAGAGGAGAACGAACTTCACCTTCATAAGGTTCTCGACGTGTTGAGACGATAGCAGCTCTATGGGAAATTTCCAAGTGTGAATTCTGGATGTCCGAGGTGACGTTTCTCGGACATGTAATTTCAGCCGCGGGTATGTGTCGACCCTCAGAAGACGGAGGCTATCCGATATTGGCAACCTCCGAAGAATGTTAAGGAAATTCAAAGCTTTCTCGGATTAGCTAGATATTACCGAAGATTTGTGGAGAGATTTTCTAAAATCGCTCAACCCATGACGAACCTTTTGCGGAAGGATAAGAAATAAACGTAGACTGACGCGTGTCAGCGGAGTTTTGAGGAACTTAAGAGCCGTTTAATTTCAGCGCCTATCCTTTCCTTACCGCAAGGGACGGAGGGATTCGTAGTTTATAGTGACGCGTCCTGGCAGGGTCTCTGATGTGTACTAATGCAGAACGGGAAGGTGATTGCTTATGCCTCGCGGCAACTGAGGCCTTATGAGGTCAACTACCCGACCCACGACCTGGAACTAGTGGCCGTGGTATTTGCATTGAAGATTTGGCGTCATTATCTTTATGGCGTCACCTCTCAGATTTTCACCGATCATAAGACCTTGAAATAAATATTTACTCAGAAGGAGTTAAATATGCGTAAGAGATGGTGGTTAGAACTGATTAAGGACTATGATATTGAGATACTATAGCACCCGGGCAAGGCGAACATTGTCATCGACGCCTTGAGTCGTAAGTCCGTTCAGGAGCAAATGCTTGCTCGTTTGACTGTTAAGAAGGAACTTCAACAGGAATTCCTAAGATCCGAGGTCGAGATTTGATTACAACGAGTACAAGGGCAACTTTGTACATTAGAGATTTCATCGCCACTTGAGGAGGCGATCAGAGTGAATTAGGGTTCGGACCCATTTTTGTTGCGCATTTGAGATGATGTGACTCAGGGGAAAGCCCCTGGATTTGTGGTCCACGAGGATGGACTTTTGCGATTTAAGAATCGGTTATGCGTTCCGGCGAATGACGAGTTGAAAAATTCGATTTGAGAGAAGCTTATGCTACCCCTTATTCCATTCATCCGGGGTCTAGCAAGATGTACAAGGACTTGAAACAGAATTACTGGTGGAGTAATATGAAGCGAGAAGTCGCAGAATTTGTTTCAAGATGTTTAACCTGTCAACAACTCAAGATAGAACATCAGCGACTGGCGGGTACGCTGAAACCGCTCCCTATCCCAGAGTGGAAGTAGAAGATATTTCTATGGACTTCATCACGAGTTTGCCGACGAGTCGTCGTGGCATGAATACAATTTGGGTAATTGTGGACCGTTTAACTAAGTCAGCTCATTTCCTTGAGATTAAGGATATGTGAGGTCCCGAGAGACTTGCCCAGTTGTTCATAAAAGAGATAGTGAGACTGCACGGTACTCCTAGGAGCATCGTTTCTGATCGTGACGGGCGATTCGTGTCGCATTTTTGGAAATCAGTTCATTGTGCAATGGGAACTCAGCTTAATCTCAGCACAGGTTTTCATCCTAAGTCCGATGGACAATCAGAGAGGACTATTCAGACGTTGGAGGACATGTTGAGAGCATGCGTCCTCAATTGGAAAGACGATTGGGAAGCCCAACTACCATTGATTGAGTTCACGTACAATAACGGTTGACATGCTTCGATTGAAATGGCACCTTATTTGTATGGTCTTCGTTGTCGATCTCCTTTGTGTTGGGATGACTTATCAGAATCAATTGGCACCGAGCCCGATATGCTTATAGCCGCCCGTGAGAAGGTAGCTTTGATCAGAAGTCGTTTGTTGATCGCTCAGAGTCGACAGAAATCATATGCAGATAATCTTCATCGACCACTAGAGTTCGAGGCACGTGACCACGTTTTGGCCAAGGTATCCCCGAGTTGAGGTATCTTCCGTTTCGGGAAGTGGGGAAAGTTGAGTTCGAGATTTATTAGATCGTTTGAGATTTTGGATCGAGTAGGCAGTCTGGCCTATCGATTGGCTTTATCTCCAGCGTTGAGCCGAATTCATAATATGTTTCACGTATCTCAGCTACGGAAGTATGTTGCCGACCCGAGTCACATACTTCAGTTCGACGAAATCGAGATCGCTGATGATCATTCATATGAGGAGCGTCCTTTACGAGTCTTAGAGCGGTGTATCAAACAGTTGAGGAACAAGATGATTTCTTTGGTCAAGATTCAGTGGTCTAGACACGGAGTCGAAGAGGCTACTTGGGAGACTGAGGATAGTTTGCGGGAGAGTTATCCCGAGTTATTTGACCCTTAGTTTTGAGGACGAAACTCTTTTTAAGGGCGAGACTATGTAATACCAGGTTGTAATTCACTCATTATCATTCAGTAATTATCATTCAGTAATTGTCACTCAGTAATTTTCACTCATTATTAATCATTCATCATTCATATTCATTCATTGTATTCCCCCTTCAGAGTAATTTGCACCGTGTATCAGTTATTATTCGTCTTTCAACCCGGTTGGAGAGTCGGGCCAAACGTATCATCTTTGTAGTGGGCTGTGTGTGAGGAGTAGCGCACGCTACGTACGCTCCTTAGCACGCGCTAATTGAGTATGGGTAGCGCACGTTACCTCTCAGCATTAGCGCATGCTATAATGGTTCAGGCTGACAGTACAGAAGGCACTGGACTGTAGTTGAGTTGTAGTAGCGCATGCTACGAATGGTAAGCAGCGCGCGCTAGTAGTTTGGGGTAGCGCACGCTATGCAATCGGTGTAGCGCGCGCTAAGGTCGATCAGGCAGAGTCCAGTGGGTACTGGACTGAATTGGAATAATTCATAGCGCACACTATGAGTAGATATTAGCGTACGCTAATGTTGTAGTAGCGCACGCCAAGTTTTGGGTGTAGCGCACGCTATCGCGAGCAGGTCAGAGGACAGAAGGTTCTGGACTTTAGTTACTGGGCATCAGATATTCAGTTAGTGCACTCTAACATTTTAGGTTAACACACACTATCGGGGAGGCGTTATCACACGCTACCAAGTTCGTAGCGTACGCTAACGAGTCAATCAGAGCTCACTGAACTGTCCGGTTAACTCGCTACCGCACGCTAAATATCAGGGCTTACCGTGCGCTAAGCTGGAACAGTATAAATAGGACAGTCAGCCCAGGTTTCGTTCTTTTTTCATTTCACTTCATTCCTTCGACGGTTTTGGGTGATTTCGGACGTTTTGGAGAGATCTCTTCGAGCTGAACTTCCTTTTGGATTGTCATTTGTTCAGTGTTGTATATTTTATCTTCATATAAAATATACATGTATTCAGTGTTTCCCTGGGTGTTGTACTTGAAACTCCTTATCGGAGTAATTGATGATGTAATGTGGTTCGGTACTACATTTGTATTGTGCAATTCATTAATTTTCATTCGCCTGGTGGGTCCCATTCGGAGGTCCACCAGCACTGTAATATCTGCCTAGTTTGGGGTGTTACAAAGTTGGTATCGGAGCGTGGTTTTGAATACTACCTCCCGAGTCATGTCTCATTTGAAATCATCGACATCAGACTAGTATCATGTGACTTTCCTACTTCAGTATGGAGAGAGCTGGCAGAGGACGCGGGGGAAGAGGCCGCGGTGCGGGCCGAAACCCGAGAGCTCGTGTGAATACACGCGCGAACGCGATGAATAATGCAAATTCATCGAGCAGCAATGCTGCCACTCATTCACCCGGAAATGATCATTCACTGTCAGGGAGTCGTACCTGGGACACAGCTCAATTAGAGGTGTTCGGGTTGATCCTCTCGCTTTTATATAGGGCATGGGGGCCCAAATGACTCAGATGGCACGTCTGATGGAGACGATGCAGAACTCGACGGCTCAGAATCAACAGGCTCCTCCGCCGCCGCCTCAAAGGCAAGAGAGGAATGTGAGCAGCATCATCAACGACATTTCTCGCCAGAGGCCGCCTACCTTCGAGGGCTCATCTGAGCCGGCGGACATTATTCACTGGCTGGAGCATTTCGGGAAACTTTTTGCTATGGTGGAGTGTCCCGAAGGACACAAAGTTTCAGTCGCGGCTTACTATCTGGGTAAGAGCGCTCACTCATGGTGGCTTTCTCTGAAGCCCACCGACGGAGCTTGTATGTGGGACCAGTTCAAAACTCTTATGATGGAGAGGTATTATCCGGACCCACTCAGAGAGGCCAAATTATCAGAATTGCTCACTCCCGACCTTTCAGCGGACAATGATGTTCTCGCCATCGCGAGAAATTTCAGGAACTTCTTCCTTTCGCCTAATCTATTATTCACTCTGAGGCGGATAAAATCAAGTATTTCAGTAAGAGGTTGAAACCTCGTATGATGCTTCAATTGCTTAATCATCATTGCACCACTTTGGCCGAATTTATCGAGAAAGCTCTTGCTTATGAGCTTACTGCTAAGGAGATTTCTAAGAATCAGACTTTATCTTCCGGCAAGAAATCGAAGAAGCGTAATCAGTCTAAAGGCAATCAGGACACTTTCAAGAAGCCTCGTACGGGCTCTACTTTTCCAGAGCGACCTCCTACGGCGCCTAAGCCTGTGGAATCTCAGTCCCGAGGGGCCAGCTCGGCCATCACCTGTTACAACTGTGATGAACAGGGCCATTACAGAACGAAATGTCTGAGGCAGACTGTCACGTGTAGTAACTGTGGGATTTCTGGGCATAAGGCCCGTTTCTGCCGAGGAGACTCCAGACCTATGCCAGCGACATCTCATGCCCCGAAGCAGTCAACTATTCAGAATCAGGCTACTCAGTCTGCATCGTTTAAAACGGCAGGAGCAAACAAAAGCGGAGCCAAAAGCTATCAAACGGGAGCGTCCGGTTCAGGGGCCGGCAAGCCCCAAATTTATGAGATGAAGAAGACCGACGATCCAGAGGCCCGGATGATCTCAGGTACACTCGAAATTGTATGTCAACCTATGTGTACCCTTTTTGATACTGGTGCATCGCATTTATTCATTTCTTAGTCATGCTTGAGTAGACTTCATCTGGATAGTGCTACTAGTTGTGAACCTTTTATCATTGGTATACCTGACGGTAGAAGAATTATCGGGGATCGTGAGTTTGAGAATTGTCCAATTAAGCTTAATGGTCGTGTTTGGTTGGCAAACCTGATCGTAGTAGATCTAGCGAGAGACAATGTTATCTTGGGTATTGATTGGATGGATCGTCACGATGCCATCATTAATGTCCGCAAGCGTATGGTCACTATCATTTCAGACGATGGAGTCGAATGTGTATTCCAGAGAGGTAATCCCAGTTGTTCCGGAAAGTCATTAATTTGATGAGAGTAGTGAAATTACTCAATCAGGGATGTGTCAGTTATTGGTGTTATATGACCAAGACCGAGAAATCATCAATCATGTTGGCGGATATTCCGGTAGTGAGAGAATATGCCGATGTATTTCCAGACGAGTTACCTAGTTTGCCTCCACAGAGAGATGTGGAATTCACGATTGAGTTGGAGCCTGGTACGTCTCCATTATCGAAGGCACCGTATCGGATAGCCCCGACCAAAATGCAAGAATTGAAGAATCAATTGGAGGATTTGACCGAGAAAGGTTATATCCGACCGAGTGCGTCCCCGTGGGGAGCACCTGTGTTATTTGTCAAGAAGAAGGATGGTTCGTTTCGCTTATGTATTGATTACCGGGAATTGAACAGGGTGACGATCAAGAATAAATATCCCCTACCATGCATCGATGATCTTTTGGATCAACTTCAGGGAGCTTCAGTATTTTCCAAGATCGATTTAAGATCTGGGTATCACCAGTTGTGAATTCGAGAGTCGGATATCGCAAGAACAGCGTTTCGAACACGCTATGGGCACTACGAGTTTGTAGTGATGCCGTTTGGGTTAACTAATGCACCTGCGGTATTCATGGGATTAATGAATAGGGTTTTCATCAACTATTTAGATCAGTTTGTGGTTGTCTTCATTGATGACATTTTGATTTATTCTCATGACCGAGAGGAGCACGAACTTCACCTTCATAAGGTTCTCGACGTGTTGAGACGATTGTAGCTCTATGGGAAATTTTCCAAGTGTGAATTCTGGATGTCCGAGGTGACCTTTCTCGGACATGTAATTTCAGCCGACGGAGTACGTGTCGACCCTCAGAAGACGGAGGCTATCCGATATTGGCAACCTCCGAAGAATGTTAAGGAAATCCGAAGCTTTCTCGGATTAGCTGGATATTACCGACGATTTGTGGAGGGATTCTCTAAAATCGCTCAACTCATGACGAACCTTTTGCAGAAGGATAAGAAATACAGGTGGACTGACGCGTGTCAGCGGAGTTTTGAGGAACTTAAGAGCCGTTTAATTTCAGCGCCTATCCTTTCCTTACCGCAAGGGACGGAGGGATTCGTAGTTTATAGTGACGCGTCCGGGCAGGGTCTCGGATGAGTACTAATGCAGAACGGGAAGGTGATTGCTTATGCCTCGCGGCAACTGAGGCCTTATGAGGTCAACTACCCGACCCACGACCTGGAACTAGCGGCCGTGGTATTTGCATTGAAGATTTGGCGTCATTATCTTTATGGCATCACCTCTTAGATTTTCACCGATCATAAGAGCTTGAAATAAATATTTACTCAGAAGGAGTTAAATATGCGTCAGAGACAGTGGTTAGAACTGATTAAGGACTATGATATTGAGATACTATACCACCCGGGCAAGGCGAACATTGTCGTCGATGCCTTGATTCGTAAGTCCGTTCACGAGCAAATGCTTGCTCGTTTGACTGTTAAGAAGGAACTTCAATAGGAATTCCTAAGATCCGAGGTTAAGATTTGGTTATAACAAGTACAAGGGCAACTTTGTACGTTAGAGATTTCATCGCCACTTGAGGAGGCGATCAGAGTGAATCAGGGTTCGGACCCATTTTTGTTGCGCATTCGAGATGATGAGACTCAGGGGAAAGCCCCTGGATTTGTGGTCCACAGGGATGGACTTTTGCGATTTAAGAACCGGTTATGCGTTCTGGTGAATAACGAGTTGAAAAACTCGATTTTGAGAGAAGCCCATGCTACCCCTTATTCCATTCATCCGGGGTCTAGCAAGATGTACAAGGACTTGAAACAGAATTACTGGTGGAGTAATATGAAGCGAGAAGTCGCAGAATTTGTTTCAAGATGTTTAACCTGTCAACAAGTCAAGATAGAACATCATCGACTGGCGGGTACGCTGAAACCGCTCCCTATCCCATAGTGGAAGTGGGAAGATATTTCTATGGACTTCATCACGAGTTTGCCGATGAGTCATCATGGGATGAATACAATTTGGGTAATTGTGGACCGTTTAACTAAGTCAGCTCATTTCCTTGAGATTAAGGATATGTGGGGTCCCGAGAGACTTGCCCAGTTGTTCATCAAAGAGATAGTGAGACTGCACGGTACTCCTAAGAGCATCATTTCTGATCGTGACGGACGATTCGTGTCGCATTTTTGGAAATCAGTTCATCGTGCAATGGGAACTCAGCTTAATCTCAGCACAGCTTTTCATCCTCAGTCCGATGGACAATCAGAGAAGACTATTCAGACGTTGGAGGACATGTTGAGAGCATGCGTCCTCGATTGGAAAGACGATTGGGAAACCCAACTACCGTTGATTGAGCTCACGTACAATAACGGTTGGCATGCTTCGATTGAAATGGCACCTTACAAGGCCTTGTACGGTCATCGTTGTCGATCTCCTTTGTGTTGGGATGACTTATCAGAATCAATTAGCACCGAGCCCGATATGCTTATAGCTGCCCGTGAGAAGGTAGCTTTGATCAGAAGTCGTTTGTTGACCGCTCAGAGTCGACAGAAATCATATGCAGATAATCGTCGTCGACCAGTAGAGTTCGAGGCAGGTGACCACGTTTTGGCCAAGGTATCCCCGAATTGAGGTATCTTCCGTTTCGGGAAGTGGGGAAAGTTGAGTTCGAGATTTATTGGACCGTTTGAGATTTTGGATCGAGTAGGCAGTCTGGCCTATCGATTGGCTTTACCTCCGGTGTTGAGCCAAATTCATAATGTGTTTCATGTATCTCAGCTACGGGAGTATATTGCTGACCCGAGTCACATACTTCAATTCGACAAAATCGAGATCGCTGATGATCATTCGTATGAGGAGCGTCCTGTACGAGTCTTAGAGCGGCGTATCAGATAGTTGAGAAACAAGAAGATTCCTTTGGTCAAGATTCAGTGGTCTAGACACGGAGTCGAAGAGCCTACTTGGGAGACCGAGGATAGTATGCGGGAGAGTTATCCCGAGTTATTTGACCCTTAGTTTCGAGGACGAAACTCTTTTTAAGGGCGGGAGTATGTAATACTCAGTTGTAATTCACTCATTATCATTCAGTAATTATCATTCAGTAATTGTCACTCAGTAATTTTCACTCATTATTAATCATTCATCATTCATATTCATTCATTGTATTCCCCGTTCCGAGTAATTTGCATCGTGTATCAGTTATTATTCGTCTTTCAACCCGGTTGGAGAGTCGGGCCAAACGTATCATCTTTGTAGTGGGCTGTGTGTGAGGAGTAACGCATGCTACGTACTCTCCTTAGTGCGTGCTAATTGAGTACGGGTAGCGCACGTTACCTCTCAGCATTAGTGCACGCTATAATGGTTCAGGCTGACAGTCCAGAAGGCACTGGACTGTAGTTGAGTTGTAGTAGCGCACGCTACGAATGGTAAACAGCGCGCGCTAGTAGTTTGGGGTAGCACACGCTATGCAATCGGTGTAGCGCACGCTAAGGTCAATCAGGCAGAGTCCAGTGGGTACTGGACTGAATTGGAATAATTCATAGTGCACGCTATGAGTAGATATTAGCGTACGTTAATGGTGTAGTAGCGCATGCTGAGTTTTGGGTGTAGCGCACGCTATCGTGAGCAGGTCAGAGGACAGAAGGTTCTGGACTTCAGTTACTGGGCATCAGATATTCAGTTAGCGCACGCTAACATTTTGGGTTAACGCACGCTATCGGGGAGGCGTTAGCGCACGCTACCAAGTTCGTAGCGTAGGCTAACGAGTTAGTCAGAGCTCATTGGACTGTCCGGTTAACTCGCTAGTGCACACTAAATATCAGGGCTTAGCGTGCGCTAAGATGAAACAGTATAAATAGGACAGTCAGCCCATGTTTCGTTATTTTTTCATTTCACTTCATTCCTTCGACGGTTTTGGGTGATTTTGGACGTTTTGGGGAGATCTCTTCGAGTTGCACTTCCTTTTGGATTGTCATTTGTTCAGTGTTGTATATTTTATCTTCATATAAAATATACATGTATTCAGTGTTTCCCCGGGTGTATTGTACTTGAAACTCCTTATCGGAGTAATTGATGATGTAATGTGGTTCGGTACTACATTTGTATTGTGCAATTCATTAATTTTCGTTCGCCTGGTGAGTCCCAGTCGGGGGTCCACGGCACTGTAATATCCGCCTAGTTTGGGGTGTTACACTAAGTGCTGCCCGCACTCATTAGTTCCTCCCAATGCCGGCTGAGACGGATCTACGGAGTCGCGTATCAGGAGTGTTGACGGATAAATGTGAATTTATTAGCTCTCTATTAATATTAGATATTGGATATCTAATTATGATTTATTGGATAAATCAAATAGGGGTCTTATGAATTAAAATTAAGTTACCGGGTAATTAATTTAATTCATAAATTATATTTCTTAGAGAAATATATTTGTATTTGATATAATTAATTAATTAGATTAATTAATTAATATAAATAAATTGATGATTAAACGGAGTGTATTTAACAGAGTCGTTTGACGAACGCCCGGTACACGAACCGAGTGGCTCGGCTCGTTTTCTAGGAAACTTCCTTGTGGCCGCCCACCCCTCTTCGCATGCCATGATCTTGCATGTGTGTGGGAACTCACTTAGAGTTGAGATTCCCACATTATTGTGAATGATAGTTGTAAAGGAATAATTATTCCTTTATAATATATATCATCACATTATAACAATTACAACATACATTATACAACTTAAGAAGTTCAAGTGTGTGTGGTGTTGTAGTGATCGGCCGAAGCCTTCTTGTTCAAGGGAGAGAAGATTATTTTTCTTCAGTTTTCATCTTTGAGGTGATTCAACAAATAAGAAAAATAAGATATAAATTCCTTTAGTAATTCCTAGCCGTGTTCTTGGAGAACGTATTGCTATCGAATTTTTCCGGGCAACTTCCGACGCATGTGAAGTAGAGGCTTCGAAGTTTCGGTGCTTGGAACGAAGGGATTTAGGGTTCGTGATCATCATCCATTTTTACGAAGATTTATTTCAAAGGCTTCAAGCGTATGATTTTTATCTTCGTATTTATATTTTCGTATATACGTTACTTGATCGATCCTGTTTGGGATTCGTTTTTATTTTCCGCTGCGTATTTCATTTTATTTTCGGAATCCCAACATCAATATCCTTTGCTATCCCCGTTGAGTCTGTAGCCGTATTTTTTTTTCAAAAAATCTGCATCTTATAGATCCATATCCAAAAGCCATAACTTACCCAAGTGTTGGTCCTCGTAAGAGCATGTGAGGGTATATTTGGAAAACGAGGGTGTGTAAAATTTGTGGTGTATAGAGGCAAAAATCTTCTCTCCCGTTTTCCTAAAAATAATGAGCCCCACTAAAAAAATAGTAAAAAATAATATTAATAATAGTGGGCTAGAAATAAAGGGGAGGAGAGGAGTGAGCCTAAGAAAAACAAAAGGGAAAGTCGTTGGGTTGTAAGAACTATGCCAATATCAAAAGAATTGCGATTAACAAGGCCTAGAATTGAAAAAATTTATATATACGGGGGAATTGAAGTAGAGTGATCGATCTTGCTTTGAGTATTTATTTTATATATGTGAGGATTGTATATGCTCTACTTGGACTAAACTTGTAACCACTAGCCAAATTTTCCCAACCTGAGTCACAGCGCCGTTACAACCAAAAGTAAGACCCTATGACTTGTGTTTTGTGAATATTGATGTGTTTGATGAAGAGAAGAAGTGCAAGCATATAGTAGAACTTTCCATTCGAATCGAGTTGAGCGTATTGACCTATCTAAACACTTGAGAGATGAGTGAATCGATAAAATTCTGTGAGGGACTACTAAGACTTGTTTTCTTTCATGTTCGATTAAGTGCCATTGATGCCCATTCATTTGTGAGTTTACGCTTCCATGACGAATTATGAGACTTTACGATACTTTTACATTCCCGGTTGATTATATGTATACCCGACGATTAATTTGATTATTCAATCCTCCTCGTTTTCTTTGTCGTATGTTTTATTTCTTTTTTTTGGGGGACAAGCAAAGGTCTTGGTTTGGGGGGATTTGACGAGTTGATTTTTGATCGTCTCATTCTATTCTATTGAGTCGTGCTTTTGTTTGTTTTAAGTGTTTTTGTGCTTTTTATGCTTGGTATGTTGTGTTTTTATTTTGTAGGTAGACGTACGAAGATTGCGGTGAAATAAGTGCTTTTATGGCCAATATTGGAGTTTATGACGATCAAGAGCAAGTCGGGAGCAAGAACAGAGCTTAAACAGTGAAGAATGAAGCAATATCGGTCGTATTTCCTAATTTCCAGATTCACTACTTCGAATTAGGATGTGTTCTCTATATGTATGGATTCCTCGTGAAATCAGCTTCGCAAAAGTATATTATACGCTACATTACAAGGTGTATTGATGGAGATATGGCTTCTACACCAAGTCCTCACAACCCATAACGTGATCCCAAATTCAGAATGCGCGGCAGCTGTTTGCCAGAACACCCGGATCACGATCCCAAATGCCCGGATCGTGATCCACCCCTGCTGTGCAGAAAATGTGTTTCTGCGTTTTTTTTGTGGTTTTTTTTTACGGGTATAAAAGAGAAAACCCTAGACACAACTCGGGGAGAGCCAAAAAACTCGAGAGAAACACTCTTGGAACTCAGTTTTCATCTTTGTTTTGGTATTCTATACATCTAGAGATATATTTGTGAGTGATATTCATAATTTGTAAGAAGATTTGTGAGTTTTTGAAGGAAGAACATCAAACCTTCCTCGGGATTCGATTTCGTTTTTGCAAGGGAAGATTTCTACCATATTTTATTCTATGATTCTTGCTGTTATTGTTGAAATATCATGAGTAGATAATCTTATCATATGTGCGTTTAGATTGAACCACACCCATGTTGTTAGTTGTTAGCTTTGATTGATTTTCTAGGTAAGAGTTTGGGATTGTTCCTCTTTCTTTGTTCTTCATAGTTTATCCGTGTTCTTGATGATATTGTGCACGAATATTGTTTAGATGCAAGAGAACTTATGATTTAGATCATCAAACCTATTTCATAGTTGTTATTATTGTCAAAATCAAGGGTTTTTGTCGGTGTTCGCCATCAAACGACCCGATAGAAGTGATTGTGAATGTTCTAAACCTTTTTCCACGATCTTTTAGCGAATTACCCCATCAAAGGTATTTAGATAGTCGATTGTTAGTAGGGATTCATCCCCATCAAATGAGTTTCTCTTGTTTTTTAAAAGAACTATCGCAATTTTTAGAATTTGCCGCCATCAAACGGATTTCTTTTAATTGTGAGCAGTCGATGATTCCAAACCTTAAATTATTTGAGTATCGAAGCTAATGATGGATAACGTGTGTGTCGGTGATTCTAAACTCCCATACTATTCTCATAATAGTAATCTCTAGATAATCCTTACCATTAATTCGTTCATTTTGGATTTCTTTAATTTTCTACACTCGTGTTCTTGATCATCCCTCAATCGAATGTTTCATTGTGTTTTAATTTATGTTGCTCTCTTTGTTCTAATTCGACTATTTGCTAAACATAATTGAACTTCAAACCATTTCCAACTCTTTGTGAGATTGACCTCGGAGTTACTTGTCGCTACCTACAAAAGCGATTCGTACACTTGTGAGTTTTAATTTGTTCATCAATGGGCCGTATTGTATTCCCCCTTAATTAATGCGCACGTCAGTTGTAGGAAGTTTTCATGCCTTCTTTGTCCTATAGTAAGATCTAACTTGTTCTGAGTGTACAGTTAATTAAACTGGATACTGTATTCTTGGGTCTTACATCATTTCCCCTCAAATGATGACTAATAATGTAAAAACGTATAGGGAGTCAGGATGTAGCATTCCTAATTCTTGACGAAGCATGCAGAATCTGGTTGTGCTGAGAGGTTTTGTTAAGATGTCGGCCAACCGAATATCTATATGAATTTTCTCGATCCGAACATCCTTAATCTCAACATGATTCCTGATGAAGTGATGCTTCATATCAATATGCTTAGTCCGCGAGTGCAATATAGGGTTGTGCGTTATAGCAATTTCACTCGTGCTATCGCACATGATTGGCGTCTCTCTGACACTGATTCCATAATCATGTATCTGCTGTTGCATCCAGAGAATTTCCATACAGCAACTTCCAGTAGCATAATATTCCAACTCAGCTGTAGAAAGTGAGTTGGCCAATTGTTTCTTACTGAACCATGACACAAGTCTAGGTCCAAGAAAGTGACAAGTTCCGCTTGTACTCTTACTATCTAACTTACAACCTTAAAGATCCGAGTCGCTGTAGCCAACCAAATCGAATCCACCTTTCTTAGGACACCACAATCCTACATCAAATGTTCCTTTCACGCACTTAAGTATTTCTTTAGCTGTCGTGAAGTGTGACTCTTTAGGTGCTACTTGATACCGAGCATACACTCCTACATCAAACTGGATATTGGGCCTGCTAGCCGTTAGGTACAGGAGTGAGCCTATAAGCTTCCTGTAGAGTGATTGATCAACCGGCTTTCCAGCTTCGTCAGCACTAATTTGCATGGAAGTGCTCATGGGGGTTGACGAGGATTTGGAGTTGTTCATCCCGAACTTGTTGAGCAGCTCCTTGTTGTACTTCTCCTGGTTGATGAAGATTCTTGTAGGCAATTGCTTAACCTACAATCCTAGGAAATAACTAAGTTCTCCCATCATACTCATTTCAAATTTACTTTACATGAGATGAGAGAACCATTGACATAAAGCAAGGTTAGTAGAAGCAAGTATAATATCATCGACATATATTTGCACCATTAACGGGTCATCACCTTCCTGTATCTTAAATAGACCCTTTCTCAAATTCATTGTTGATAAGGTGCAGGGACAGGGTTTCATACCAAGCTCTAAATGCTTGCTTAAGTCAATACAGAGCTTTTCGTAGTCTGTATACTAGGTCTCCACCTTCTGTGTTGACAAACCCTGGTGGTTGCTCAACATAGACTTCTTCGGCTAGATCTCCATTCAGGAATGCGCTCTTAACGTCCATTTGATATACTATAAAACCCTTATGGGCGGAAAAATCTAGAAATATCCTGATGGCTTCTAGTCTGGCTATAGTGGCAAAAGTCTCATCATAATCTATGCCTTCTTCCTATCTGTAGTCTTGTGTGACTAGAAGGGATTTGTTCCTGATAACAAGTCCATTTTCATCCTTCTTGTTTCTAAACACCCATTTGGTTCCAATTACAGCTTGATGTTCCAGCCTGGGTACTAGATACCACACATTGTTTCTTTCGAAACCATTAAGCTCTTCTTCCATAGAAGTGATCCAGTGAGAATTATTCAAAGCTTCATTGGTCGAAACAGGTACAGATTGACCTAAGAATACAACTAGGGTGCACATAGATAGTCTCCTAAGTTCAGCTTGACATTTCATACAGGAAATGGCGGTTTCTCAGATTCGATCTCTTCTTGCACACATGGTATAATTCCTTGTGTACTTTGTATTCTTCTACGGGTCGATACACCAGCATCAATATCACCTATAATCAACTCCTGCGGATGATCTCTCAAAAATCTCCTGTCAGGTTCTATTTTGGCATCCCGTACTGTATCTTGTGTTGTTGTAGTCTCGCTTCAACTTGTACAGTATCGGCTTCGACTACTTCTGATCTTACAACTACGGAATTGATTTCTAAGTCAACGATAAGCTCTAATGGAGTTTGAGGATCATCAATAGAAAGAGTTTCGATGGTCATCAATGGAGAGTGTTCAGATATTGTGGGTTAAGTTTTCTACTCCTGTAGGATCAAAGTGAGGTTCATCGAACACTACGTGGACAGATTCCTCTATGGTCAGCTTCCTTTTGTTAAAGATCCTGAAAGCTTTACTGACAGAGGAATATCCTACAAATATCCCTTCATCTGACTTTTCGTCAATGGTCATGAGTTGATTTTTCCCATTATTCAGAACATAACACCTGCATCTAAAGATATGAAAGTATGCAACCAGTGGAGTTTTATTATTTTATACCTCATAGGCTGTTTTGTTGTGATGTTTGTTGATGATACTATGGTTTTGTGTATAACATGCTGTATTTGTTGCTTCTCCCAAGAACCAATGCGGTAACTTGCTTGCAGCTATCATGTTCTTGTTGCTTTCTTCAGCGTCCTATTCTTTCACTCGGCAACACCATTTTTTTGAGGAGTTCGGGCTGCTGAGTATTCATGTTGTACTCCATTGTTCGAACAGTATTTCTCGATAAAGCGATTTGTGAATTCAGTACCTCTGTCGGAATGAATGGACTCGATACTTAACCCTTTCTCATTATATAGCTTTCTCAGGTGCTCTGGCAATTTTGTTGTGGTTTCTTTCTTCTTGCTTAGAAAGATTGTCCAAGCATATATGGAAAAATAATCAACAATAATGAGATAATATTTATTACCTCCCAAACTTATAGGGTCTACAGGGACGTAGAGGTCCATGTGTAGCATATCCAGAACCCTGTTGGTGGACAGGTATGATTTGCTTTTCAGGGTGTTTTGACTTGTTTGCCTTTCTGACAGAGTCCACAGACGATATATTTATGGAATGACACATCGGGAAAACCTCTAACCATTCCCTGTCTGGCGAGTTTGTTGATTGTCTTGAAGTTGATGTGAGACATCCTCTTGTGCCATAACCAGCTTTGATCTGCAGTGCCTTTGGCAACAAAACACGGAATTGTGGAGATCTTAAGCTTCCAGTCAGCAATATACATATTACCTGATCTGCTTCATGTGAGAACAAATTCTTTGGTCTTGATGTCCTTCACTTTACAGTGATCTATATAGAATTTGACCGAGAACTGTTTCTCACAGAACTGGCTAATACTAAGTAGATTGTACTGTAGGCCTTCAACATAGGCTACGTCGGTGACTTTGAACTTTCCTACAAGCAGGGTCACGTTCCCTCTTGTTCTTCCTTTGGAGTTGTCACTGAAGCGCACCTTTGGACCGGGACCTTCTACATAATCTAACAACTTGCTGATATCTCCTATGATGTGCCGAGAACATCCACTATCAAAATACCAGATGTCCTTCTCTTTGATATCCTGTAAGCAAAGAATTTAAGTAGATTTAGGTCCCCTTTGATTGTTGGGTCCATGTATGTTGGTGATTTTAGGTACCCAAATTTGCGTGAGAGCAATTGGTTTGTTGTAGGTTACTTTTGGTCTTGTCTTGTGATGTCTACGTGGGGCATGCACGTAGTTGCTGTAATCTTGATTATTATGCATGTAAAATCTAGGGTTATTATTCCAGTAAGATTGCTATCTAGGAGGTGGAGTCATTTTCCTTGACCTTACAGCTTGCCTTTTGGGTCTCTGTTGCGATTTTTCTTTAACGCAAGTGTACGTTATCGTATACAAGTAATAAAGTGATGAGTGAGTATCGTTCCCACGAGGACTGAATCACTAACTACCGATTTTTATGTATTCTAGTTTTATTTGAACAATCGAATTTTGGGTTTGCAATTAATTACTAAAATAATTAATAAAAGACTAAATAGAAAAATGATCGCTTGAAGAAAGAGAATCAAATGATAAATAAGTCTAGGATTCTGAATCCACCTCGGTTTATCCGAATTTACTCTCGATTATCTGAAGTTAATGATTTTCCCAATTTATTGAAGGTGAAGATTGCTAATATACTCTACCGCCACTCCCGAGGTCAATAGATTTTTCTAAATGCGAATAACGCACTCTATCCCTAGGTGAATTAATTCGTCAATAGGCAAAAAGCATAAAATCTCCAAAAGGCCACGTAGTTTCTATGAGTATATTCCTATCTCACAGAATAAAACGGTCCTCACCAATAGTTCCTCACCAATTCTCCTCTCCCGATTCGAAATGAATGATTAAAACAATACAACTATTGGCCAGATAATTGAAAGCATTAAACACGATTGGGAAAACTAAACAAAAAGGTAATTAATTAGATAATCTCAAGCAAATCCGTCAAAACGTAGGTTTCATCAAAATCCTAGATTAGGGTTTTAGCCTGACATGCTAATTAATGAAAATACAGAATAAATGAATAAAAGCATTAAAATCAAACGCAGATGAAGAGCTCGGATTCCTCCGTTCTTCGGCTTCCGCCCTCTGCTTTTGAAGTCTTCTGCTTATCTTCCTCTTCTGCCGTCTCCTCAAAATTCTCTGATTCCCAGATTTTCCCAAGATCCAAAGATGCCAAGATGATTACTTAGGGTCTTAGACCCTTATTTATAGCTCTGCACAGTCTCCAATTCGCGTCCATGTAAGTAGGTCGAGAACTGGCTTCAAAACGGCCCAAATCCGCGTGGAGCTCACCATAACCGCCTAGTGTGCCGCGGCTCACTAAATCTGTGCCGCGGCACATGGTCTTCATTTGGAAGCACAGGCGCCTTTTAATTCATCGTGCCACGGCTCACTGGTATGCGCGGCCTGAGTCTGATCTACTTTGTGCCCGCTGGTTGCCTTCCTGTGCCGCGGCCCACGGCCAAAATTTGTCGTTTTCACCCGTTTCGCCTCGTTTTAGCTTTCGGACTCCAATCTCCTGACAAACATACAAAATTAAGGCATTAAGAGTTCATTTAAGCAAATTCACTCTCCAAAATAATACAAAATAATGATAAATAAGCGTATAAAAATACGCCTAACAGTCTCCAGTTGGATTCCCAGAGCTACTGTTGAAACTGCACGGTGACCTAATTTCTAGATGGATAACGGGTCTCCTGTATTCATTATCTAGACGTACTGTACTGTTGGTAGTACTACGGTGCTTGTCTTTGATATTTAGATACAGCCTTCTTTCTGAATGGATGTTGGCACTTTTGATATGCTCGGAAAGCATGTTGTTGATCACGCCTTACAGGTCTAGGAGGCTGGGGTTTCCGCTGTCTGTGATATGAATTTAGTGGTGGAATTGTAGCCTTTGCTGTACGTGGGGAAGTTGTAGCCTTTGCGGGACTTGGAGTCTCTTCAGGTACAGGAATGGGTTCCACACCTCTGACAATTATCGTACTAGTCTTTCCCTTATGGGAGAATGAGTCATATCATAAGCCACGTTTATCGTGGGCATGTTGCCCAGTGCTTAGAATTTCTCCCATACGTCTAGAATATTTATCAAATTATTTCAGGATAGTCTCTAATTCTCCTTCTCGCTTCTCGAGAGTTTTTACTTTGGCTTCAAGTAAAGCAAAACCATTTGTCTTGCTCTCATAGACTTAGCCTCATTTAGATCTTGGCAAGTTGATGATTGCTTTCCATGAGTTTTTCAAAAGTAACTTTATTGTTTTCGCAATCAATAGACATATTTTCATAGTTATTCTTCAGCAAGTTATTTTCATCTTTCAGCTCTAAGTTTGAAATTTCGAGCTGTATGTTTTCTCGTTTTAAAGTCTCATGGGCCTTTTGAATGTTTTTGAATTCATTCATCATATTTTCAAAGGTATGCAATGTATTTACAGAAATAGTTGAATTGAACTTACTTCATCATCACTGTCCTCATCATCCTGTATTTCTTTAGCCATAAAGCACATATATGCTTTATCCTCGATCTCATCGTCAGAGGAGTCACTGTCAGTGATTTGCCTGAAGGCACTCCTCGATCTTGTTCAATGCGGGTGGGCTTCTAATTCGCCAATCAGGGCGTTGAGCTTGTTTTTTCAGACACATCTTCTTGCGTCCTTTTCTTGTTGCTCATCTTCTGGCAACTTTTGCACTTTCGTATGTGGACGCTTATTTCCATAATATCCAGTTTCCTACAGTTATAACATAAGTTAGAATTACCGGATGAAGGAGATTCAGAACTTACCTTGTGGAAAGGCTTAGGCCTATATGGAGTCTTTACAGACTGTTTGATGAACTTTTTGAACTTGTGCATAAGCAAGGCCATTTCATCTTGTGACAGGACATCATCATCGATGTCTGCAGTCTTGTGAGCTGATTTGGATGTGCTAGGTGCAGAGATGTGTCTCGTGTTAGATGCAGCAGCCAGTGTTGTAGTCTTGGCAGAGGACTCTTCGGCCTTTCTCTCCTGTCAATATCATACTCAAAATCTTTGAGGTCAGAGAAGAGGTCAAAAGTAAAAATATCGTTAAGATTACAGGATAGCTGTAGTCTTAATGTTGTTGGGATTCGGTGCCCAGTGGAAGCGGTAAAACGAAAATTAATTCGATCTGTATTCCTATGAGGATCGATCAAGCTATGTATATACGAATATAAAATGAAAACAAGGAATATAGAAATCATACCCTCGTAGTCTGTTGATTAAATGGTGTACTCCTTGAAGATGATTCCCCAAGCTTTTAATGCTTTCCACGAATCCAATCCGCTCCAAGCTCGTGAATGATCCAACGCCGAAAGCACCGCGTCTCTACTTGCCACGAGCTGGAGAAATGATCGGAATGACAACGCCTTGCTATCCTCCAAGGATATGGCTAGAGCAAGATTGTAGAAGCTTGTAAATTAAGATCACAACACTCCAAGTTTTTAATCTATCTCTCAAATAATCTATCGATTTTTCTCCAAGAAAAACTCAAGAACAACAATGAAGAAGATGAAGACTTGGAGAAATGTTTCTCTCTCTTTTTTCTCTTGTAAAAACCGTGAGGTGTGGTTTGTACAAGAATCAAGAGTTGGTCTTCATTTTATTCTTCATCCCAACTAATCAAATCACCTTTTCCATATTATAAGAGATTTGATATCTCCTAAGGTCATAAGTCTTCCATTATTAAAATGGAGACAAAGACCAAGGGGAGTGGGTGAAGGAGGGTGGCCAATCTAGAAGGAGTCAGACGAGTTCGGTCCGTTTCGGACTCCCGAGAGTCCAAACAGATAAACTCCAATTCTGTTCTGATATATTTATATCAATTAATTAATCTAATCAATTAATCATACCAAATACAAAATAATATAATTAATTTCTCCAAGAAATAATTATATTCATGAATTAAAATAATCACCCAGTATTATATTTAATTCATAAGGCCGTAAATTAATTTATCCAATAAATCAATTTAGACATCCAATATCCCTAAATTAATTAGACATCCAATGTCCAACAAATTAGATATCCAATATCTAATATTTATAAAGAGAGAATAATCTCGATTCATTCCGTCGTCAATCCTATTGCGCGACTCGGTAGGTACGTTGCAGTTAGTAATGGGAGGAACCAAAGAGTAGTAGCACCACCTAGCCATCCTGGCGGCCTACACTGTACCCCAACTGAGAACGAATGATTGGGATCATTCAAGAACCATTCTGTCGTGAATACCAGTATATGTATAAACCCTTCTTTCAAATGTCCCGATCAATTTATAGGGTCACGGTCAGTCAAACCCTATCTGTACTTGACGCTATGCATGAGTTAATGCAAATCGAGATCATCGAGCTCTCGTGTATCCAATACAACTAGCTCCAATGCTTTGGCCAAAGACTTATGATCTAATATGCCAATAACTACATAGGACATATAACCCGTGACTAACAGGAGGAGAAAGAATTCTATCTTGGTATTCAGTATGACCTGCTAATTGCTCGTCAAGACGCACGTCGAGGTTGACCCCTACCTTTCGGTTTTCTGGGTCAAACTACTCTAATAAAAATCTTAACGTCACAAGCACATCCCTACCAAATCCTCAAGTCGAAGGTTCACGAATACCTATCACAACCTTTCGATTCCGTCATTGACTGTCTCGGAGTGAAATCCGTATGACGAATCGAGGGTGAGTCGGTTCGAGTATACTAATCCAATTAGCATACCTAAAACGTGTGCTTCCACTAACTATTAGTGTTCGACAAGCACTCTCCACATCAAGGAACACTTCATACAAGTCTTCACATAAACTTAACGCCCAGTCACGTTTCATCGACTTGCGAACGATTAAGTATTTGCTCTCAAATACACGGACTAGTTTCTATATATATATTTATGAGTCAGGAATGCCAGCAACTGCCAGTAAATAAAGAAACAAACAATTGCCTTATGATATTGATTTACATAATAACAAGTATAATGCCCTCACTCAACATCCTCTCAGTAGCATTCGAGGGTATACTCCTAACAATCTCCCACTTGCACTCAATGCCACACATTATGGAATATAATACCCATGTTCTCCAGATGACGCTACAAGCTGGTCTGAGAAAGTGGCTTGGTCAGTGGATCAGAGATGTTGTCGGCTGAGTCTACTTTATGCAGCACAATGTATCTCTTGCGAACAAATTCTCTTACGAGATGATATTTCCTCTCAATGTGTTTGGTACTGTTGTGAAACCTCGGCTCCTTGGCCTGCGCTACAGCTCCGTCATTGTCGCAGTACAGCGGAACAGGCAGCTCAGCACATGGTATCACTTGAAGTTCTTCCAGAAACTTCTTAATCCAGAACCCTTCCTTGGAAGCCTCTGAGGCTGCTTGATACTCAGCCTGACAGGTAAAATCAGCAGTCACGCTTTTCTTGGTGCTATACCAAGATACTGCTCCTCCATTAAGAGTAAATATGTAGCCAGAAGTAGAGATCGAATCGTCTTTCTGTCCTTAGAAGTCTGAATTAGTGAAGCCCATCACATTCAGTTCTCCACCGCCATACATCATAACCATATCTCTTGTCCTTCTTAAGTACTTGAGAACGTTCTTTACGGCAGCCCAATGTTCCTTACCAGGGTTTTCCTGATACCTACTTACCATGCTCACAGCATGTGCAATGTCAGGTCTCGTACACAACATAGCATACATAAGGCTACCCACAGCCGAAGCATATGGTATATTACTCATTTCCTTTCGTTGTTCCTCACTTTGAGGACACATCTTCGAGGAGAGTTTTGTTCCATGTCGCATCGGAAGGAACTCTCTTTTAGAATCATCCATCTTAAATAGCTTTAAGATCTTATCTATATAGAGGGCTTGGGAAAAACCTATCATTCTCTTCGCTCTATCCCTGTAGAGTCTAATACCAAGAATATAGGTAGCTTCTCCCAAGTCTTTCATGGAGAAATTACTTGAAAGCCAAGCTTTCACAGAACTGAGCATTCCCACATCATTTCCTATTAGTAGAATGTCATCTACATATAGTACTAAGAATGCGATCTTGCTCCCACTAACCCTCTTGTATACACAAGGTTCCTCTTCATTTTGCATGAAGTCAAACTCTTTGATTGCTTCGTCAAAATGAAGGTTCCAAATACGCGAAGCTTGCTTCAGTCCATAAATGGAATGCTGAAGCTTGCACACTTTCTTAATATCGACCTCGGACATAAGGCCTTTAGGCTGCTCCATATAGATTTCCTCCTCAAGGAATCCATTAAGGAAAGCCGTCTTTACGTCCATTTTCCATATCTCATAATCGGGGTAGGCAGCTATAGCAAGCATCATGCAAATAGACTTGATCATAGCTACGGGCGAGAAGGTATCGTGGTAATCGATCCTTTCATTCTGGGTATAACCCTTTGCCACAAGCCTGGCATTATAGGCGTCAACCTTGCCATCCCCATCAGTCTTTCTCTTGTAGATCCACTTGTTCCCAATAGGCACTATGCCCTTGGGGCGGTCTACTAGAGTCCAGAACTGATTGACATGCATCGAGTCTATCTCATCTTCCATATCTTCATGCCATTTTGCGGAGTCTACATCCACCATCGCTTGGTCATAGGTCGTTGGTTCGGTCTCTTGGCTATCACCTGGAACCTCATGGAGACCCAACTCCTCCAAATGTACAAGGACATACCTCTCAGGTAAATGAGACACCCTACTAGACCTACGAGGTAGTTGTACTTGTGTTTCAGAAGGTTCGGTTCCAACTTCTTGTACAGGTGTCTCCTGAGGGGTTTCATTGTATTCTTTCAAAGAAATACTTCTACCTGCTCCGCCTTCCTGAATGAATTCATCTTCCAGGAAGTGTGCTTACAAAGCAACAACGATCTTTCGATATTCGGGCATGTAGAATAGATAACCCATTTTCCCATATGGGAATCCAATGAAACATCCCTTCACGGACCTCGCTTCCAACTTTTCAACCTTAGTCTTCTTGACATAGTCGGGACATCCCCAAGTCCTAATGTGATTAAGACTTGGTTTCCTGCCCACCCAAATCTCATCTGGAGTTTTAGAAACGAATTTGAAAGGATATCTATTCAAGATATAAGCAGCAATCAGGAGTGCGTACCCCCATAGGTAAATCGGTAAGTCAGTATAGCCTAGCATGGAACGGACCATGTTCAACAAAGTCCGGTTCCTTCTTTCTGACACACCATTTAACTAAGGAGTACCTGGAGGTGTTAGTTGTGATACTATTCCATGTTCCTTTAGGAACTCGTCAAACTCCACACTCATATACTCGCCACCTCGGTCCGACTGAAGTGCTTTTATATGATTACCAGTTTGTTTTTTGACTAGGGCCTTAAATTCCTGGAATTTCTCAAAGGCCTCGGATTTATGTTTCATTAAGTATACATAACCATACCTAGTATGATCATCTGTAAACGTAATGAAATATTGATATCCTTCACGTGATGCTTCCATATCACCACATACGTCAGTATGAATTAATCCTAGTTTATCAGCGGCTCTTTCAAAAGTCCCTGTGAAGGGGGGCTTAGTCATTTTGCCTTTAAGGCAAGATTCACAAGTAGGAAAGGGATCCGGTCCCAATGGACCCATAAGTCCATCTTTTTCCATTTTGTAAACCTTGGTCTGACCAACATGACCAAGTCTAAGATGTCATTTCAAAACTTGATTAGTTTCATCCCTACCACACTTCCTAGTCATAGTATTCACAGCGACTTTGTTACTAAGGTTTAGATAATACAATACATTTAACAACATAGCAGTGCCCACGAGTTTAGTTCTAAAATAAATTTTGCAGGAACCATCACCAATGAAAATGAAGAGCCTTTCCGATCCACGACCGGAATGGATATAATGTTCTTATGCCTCTTGGGCAAAACAAGTACATCTTATAAAGTTAAAACAAAGCCGGATTCTAAACCCAAAATAAGTGATCCTATGTTAGTTTCCTCGACACTATGCCCGCTTCCGACAGTAATCATCATTCCCCAGCTCCAAGCTTCCTACTTTGTTCTAGATCCTGATTCACGGTACAAATATGAGAACTAGAACCAGAATCCAGTATCCAAGAAGTAGAAAATACAGTAGCAGAACAATTTGTTTCCAAAACTAAAAGTTCTGTACCTGAAGTGCCATGAAGAATGGGACAGTCTCTAGCCCAGTGGCCCAGCTCACCACATTTGAGACAAGCGCCCTTTTTCTTCTTGCTCTTTGGAACCATCGGGGCCTTGCCCTTACCTTAAGGTCCTTGACTTGTGGTCCCGTCTGCTTCTTGGTCTTTTTCTTCTTATTCTTAGACCTCCGAGGTCCATAAGAAATCACAAGGGTAGACTCCTTCATCCACGGATTCTTCATCTGAGACTGAGTGGTCACGAGTTTGTTCATCAACCCTGCTAAGTTGCACGCAATCTCATTGTAGTTGAAATTCATTACAAACTGTGAGAAGGAATCAGGGAGAGACTGTAGGATAAGGTCGGTCTGCAGATAAGTATCCATCTTAAAATCAAGAGCCTCCAATCTCTCGATCATAGATATCATTTTGAGGATGTGGTCCCCAACCTTCTCACGTTCCTTCATCCTTGCACCGAACAGTTGCTTGGATATCTCATATCTAGCAGTTCGACTGTGCTCACCATAAAGCTCGGTTAAGTGAGATAAAATCTGCCTAGCAGAAGTCATTTTCTCATGAGCTCTTTGAAGCTCATTAGACATAGAATCCATCATATAAGCATGGATTTTTACGTCATCCTTAACCCACTTTTTGTGGTTTTCCATCTCTTCCTGATTGGCTCTTGTCCGCACCGGAGGTGCCGTAATGTCCGTCTCCAAGACATATCCCAGTGCCTCTATACTGAGGACTATCATCAGATTGCGGAGCCAATCCACAAAGTTAGGTCTGATTAATGTGTTCTTTTTGAGTAGAATTACGAATGGGTTCATTATCATATTGAGAGTTATGTCTGCATTAAGTACGACAGATTAATTAGTGACTCGTTCAATTATGATCTGAGTATAGAATTAAGGTCTTTTCTATTCTTTAACCCAGCTCCCACTATCTTTATCGGAATCACATACTCCTATGTGAAATCTGGAAGTATCGTTCGCTCTACTTCATAGTGGTGATCGAGTTCTTTATAAATTTTAATAGAGGGAAACCGAACAGGTTTCTAGTCTATTAATTTTCATAAAGTGGTGTCCGACACCAACCCATCTAATGGATGATTCGGTCTTCTTTTTCCCCTTGTTCACTCTCATCAACCTATACGGTTTCTATGGTTCATGAACAAGTTAAGTTTATACCATCGACGCAAATCAGTTTCACAATTGAATCTTATCCGGCAACCTATCAGGTTTTTAGGAATAAAATTTGCTCCAACCAAAGACATCCAATGCTCTCCCGGTAATTATCCACACTCCCCGAATGACTACCCCGATAACTCGGAAGCATAGCACATCCAGTTTGGATTTTAATTTTCCGAAAGCTCGATGGAGGGAAGGAAAACCTTGAAATCTTTTAAACTTAATAATTTGTCGTGGGATAATATATGCAATTAATGTTACACTTTGTACATTAATTCATTTAAGCGCGTTTGTGCATTCATACCATATGAATAAACATCCAAAATCTAGTTGCTACCAACATGTAGTTCATGGACTGTTCCTAGAATCAAAAACTCCGTAATCTAATTACAAGTCTTCGGTCTTGAATCTTCCTCTTTTCGAATGGATCTTCCTCCGGTCTTCGTCATTATATATATATTTTACATTGAAAAATTGCATCCTAGATACAAATATTTCTAGTAAAATAAATAGGCTCAAAACGGCCTTTACAACCCAGTCGAATAAAACCGAACGATTCAAAACTAAGTCCATGAATCACATCCCCATTCAAAAAGCATTCATCCAATAAATACTAAATAAATGGATACAACGTATAAATATATATTGATCTAATTAATAAATAGAATTGATCCAATCAATTCACACAACCGGTAATATGAAAACATTCAAAATAATTCGGTCATCCACAAGTATTCCAATTAATCAAATTTCCCTTATAAAATGAAATACCATAAATCATTTTAATCATATTAAATCCAATTTAACATGCGGGAGATTAATTTTCTGAAATACTCGAAATATTGAAACGGGACAAATCTGCCAGCCCGACACGGCCCGTGCCTAATGGCACGGTCGTGTTACCTCGGCAGTCATCTGCGTGCCCGACATGGACCATGCCGAATGGCACGGTCGGGTTACCCCGGCAGTCTTCAAGACTGGCCTGCCTAGAACGGTCGGGTCACCCGGGCAGATTCCATCCCCCGTCCAAAAAATCGTCCAACGACGATTCGGCGCTAGATTTTCGACCGGATATCCCATATCAATATTTTCCGACTTTCATATCTTCAATATAAATCACATTTGCCAGAAATTAAATATTTATATTTAGACATAAAGTTTATGAAAAATATAACTACAACGAACGAAAAACAAACCCCACGATTATGACTATAATCATTCACCATCCAATCAAGCATTCTAAATGCAAATATCGTATATACGATTGCAAGACCTACTCTCTGATACCACTATTGGGATTCGGTGCCAAAAACGAAGGCCCAGCGGAAGTGGTAAAATGAAAATTAATTTGATCTGAATCCCTACGAGGATCGATCAAGGTACGTATATACGAATATAAAACGAAAACAAGGAATATAGAAATCATACCCTCGTAGTCCGTTGATTAAATGGTGTACTTCTTGAAGGTGATTCCCCAAGCTTTAAATGCTTTCCAGGAATACAATCCGCTCCAAGCTCTTGAATGATCCAACGCCGAAAGCACCGCGTCTCTACTTGCCACGCGCCGGAGAAACGATCGGAATGACAACGCTTTGCTATCCTCTAAGGATACGGCTAGAGCAAGATTGTAGAAGCTTGTAAATTAAGATCACAACACTCCAAGTGTTTGATCTATATCTCTCAAATAATCTCTCGATTTTTCTCCAAGAAAAACTCTAGAACAACAATGAAGAAGATGAAGACTTGGAGAAATGTTTCTCTCTCTTTTTTTGTCTTGCAAAAACCGTGAGGTGTGGTGTGTACAAGAATCAAGAGTTGGTCTTCATTTTATTCTTCATCCCAACTAATCAAATCACCTTTTCCATATTATAAGAGATTTGATATCTCTTAAGGTCATAAGCCTTCCATTATTAAAATGGAGACAAAGACCAAGGGGAGTAGGTGAAATGGGTGGCCAATCTAGAAGGAGTCGGACGAGTTCGGTTCATTTCGGACTCTCGAGAGTCCAACAGATAAACTCCAATTCCGTTCCGATGTATTTATATCAATTAATTAATCCAATCAATTAATCATATCGAATACAAAATAATATAATTAATTTCTCCAAGAAATAATTATATTCATGAATTAAAATAATCACCCAATATTATATTTAATTCATAAGGCCGTAAATTAATTTATCCAATAAATCAATTTAGGCATCCAATGTCCCTAAATTAATTAGACATTCAATGTCCAACAAATTAGATATCCAATATCTAATATTTATAAAGAGAGAATAAGCTCGATTCATTCCGTCGTCAATCCTATTGCGCGACTCGGTAGGTCCGTCTCAGTTAGCAATGGGTGGAACCAAAGAGTAGTAGCACCACCTAGCCAGCCTGGCGGCCTACACTGTACCCCAACTGAGAACGAATGATTGGGATCATTCAAGAACCATTCTGTCGTGAATACCAATATATGTATAAACCCTTCTTTCAAATGTCCCTATCAAGTTATAGGGTCACGGTCAGTTAAACCCTATCTGTACTTGACACTATGTATGAGTTAATGCAAATCGAGATCATCGAGCTCTCGTGTATCCAATACAACTAGCTCTAATGCTTTGGCCAAAGACTTATGATCTCATCTGCCAATAACCGCATAGGACATATAACCCGTTCACTAACAGGAGAAATAATTCTATCTTGGTATTCAGTAGGACCTGCTACTTGCCCGTCAAGATGCACGTCGAGGTTGACCCCCACCTTCCAGTTTTCTTGGTCGAACTACTCTAATGAAAATCTTAACGTCACAAGCACATCCCTACCAAATCCTCAAGTCGAAGGTTCACGAATACCTACCACAACCTTTCGATTCCGTCATTGACTGTCCCGGAGTGAAATCCGTGTGACGAATCAAGGGTGAGTCGGTTCGAGTATACTAATCCAATTATCATACCTATAACGTGTGCTCCCACTAATCATTAGTGTTCTACAAGCACTCTTCATGTCAAAGAACACGTCATACAAGTCTTCACATAAACTTAACGCCCAGTCAAGTTTCATCGACTTGCGAACGATTAAGTATTTGAGTTATAAACCTTTCCAGTGTCGATCCTCTTATCCAATAAGGAGTGGAATGTTTTGCTCTCAAATACACGGACTAGTTTCTATATATATTTACGAGTCAGGAATACCAGCAACTGCTAGTAAATAAAGAAACAAACAATTGCCTTATGATAATGATTTACATAATAACAAGTACAATGCCCTCACTCAACATCCTCTGAGTGGCATTCGAGGGCATACTCCTAATAAATGTCCCATCGGTCATTGGGTGATCTAAAGATTTTAAATTTTTTTATTTTGGGTATACACTTTACCCAATGCTTCAAGTTCACCGAGAATACCAGTGAATCTCAGGTCAAGCTCCTCAAGTGTTTCGGAAGTTTTCATTTCGAAAGATCCGAATTGCTAGTAAGTTTTGAAATTTTGTTTTCTTTCGAGATCTCAATTCCCTCGCAAATAAGCTTGAGTTTCTCCCAGATTTCTTTGGTTGTCTTACAGCTCTTTACCTTTGAGAATGTGCCTTTATCGAGAGTGACAAACAGCGCATTCTTAGCAACATTGTCGAGGTTCGCACGCTTGTGATCGTCCGTTGTCCATTGCTTATGCTCCTTCTCGAGCATTGAGTTTTCTTTCGAGAGCTCAAATCCCTCGCAAATAATCTTGAGTTTCTCCCAGATTTCTTTGGCTGTCTTATAGCTCTTTACCTTTGAGAATGTGTCTTTGTCGAGAGTGACAAATAGTGTATTTTTAGAAACATTATCGAGGTTCGCACGCTTTCGATCATCTGTTGTCCATTGCTCGTGCTCCTTATAGAGCATTTCAGCGTGAGGTTGTCCTTCTATCCTCGCGGAAGGATTGACCTTCATGATCTTTATTGGGTCTTCCTGGATGACGAATATCATCTCCTCGTGCATGGCTGCAAGATGAGCATCCATCCTAATCCTCCAGTCAGCAAACTCATTAATGGAGAACATAGGAACTTTGTTTATCATAGAGGTATCCATTTAATACATAGAAAAGATTATGAAAATATAATACAGTTTTCAAAAGCTAGTGATTTGTGGATCTGATTCAGTTAGAAATTCGACTGATTCTTTTTAGAATCAACTGCTCTGATACCACTAGTTGGCCACGGAGTATACAATAAACAGCTTATATGGTAAAGATGCAATAAGTTGTACGCTTTTTGAAGTTAATTACGTAGCGGAAGTCTGTTTAGTGAGGTGCTGTAAATACAGCAACTGGGTGTTCTCCTGTTTGCTAGATGCGTACAGGTTTAAACAATGTATACTAATAAATCACAGTAGAATGAATACAGTAAAGACAGCGGTAAATGACACACAATTTAAAGTGACACATCAGACCTCTTTCTTTTTTCGAAAGGACTTGGTTTAAACATCTTCACAAGAGTGACAGGGCACCAGTATGGTGAACTAAACATGGGTTTTGTTGGCCATAGAGTATACAATAAACACCTTAGATGGTAAAATACAATAAGTTGTTGTGTAGTGGAAGTCTGTTTAGTGAGTTGTTGTAAATACTGCGACTGGTTGTTCTCCTATTTGCTAGATGCATACTGGATTTTAGAATGTATACTAATAAATCACAGTAGAATGAAAACAGTAAAGACAGAAGGTAAATAACACACAATTTAAAGTGGTTCGAGGTAGACCACTCTACGTCCACTGATTCTCCACACAGGAGTAAAGAGTTTATTAAAATCACTACGTACACAACTACATGATTTTAACTAAACATGTCCCCGTATCGTTCACACAGATTGATGCAGGGACTGTAGCTTTGGTCGTTCACACATATTGGCTTCAACCTATTTCAACTAGCTTCTTCTCACATAGATCGAAGCTTCATATTTAATGCTATTCTTCCCACAGAGGTCGGAATATGCAAGGATCTTTAGTCTACACAGGGCTAATGATAATCTCAATGGTAAGGGTTGAATTATTTCAAACAGCAGCTATATCTTTGATGAACGATCATTGTATGTTGTGTTGTTTGCGTTGAGGACTTAGTATATTTCTTCTCTTGAATACTGCTGTATGCTCACGAAATATACTGCTTTTTAATAGCTAGATTGTCAGAGTAATCTATCAGAGTATGCGCGAGAATGAATTATCTTTACTATTTTTAGTCCTCTTGCTTGGGGGCTATTTATAACCTTCGAAATATATCCATTATAAATGTAGTCATTGCTGGTTGGTGAGATGTTGACGTCTATTATTGGTGGTTGCTGAATGTTTGAATTAAAGCATATCGCATTTAATGCTTCAGACATCCTTTCTGTCTTTGCATTTTGAATGCTCTTTAGAGCATTCAGACTTGTCTCTCTCCATCCGCATTAAATGTTGTCCTATCAGAAATAAATGAAGCTTTAACTGTGAATACTTTATGAAGAAACAATGTTTGTCTCACAACGGTTTAAAACTTTTTCTATTCAGTCCTATTGAATATGTTTTACTTTTCCTAAGTAAAACACCTACAGTCTGACTGCTGTATCCAACGTACCATTTCTCTTGCTCTATGAGGTAGGCTCTGTAGGATGGACTCTGTAGAAGATCTATTTGCTGTATGGAGGGGCTGTATGAAGAATCCTAACAGCTTCCATACTTAGTTATTAGGAATACTTGTTAGATTTTCATGATGACATCCCTGTATTCTTGTTTAATTCAAATGTATGGACAAAGTACTTGGCATTGTAAAGAAGAACCAAATAAGTATCTTCTATAGGCCTTAAAAATGAGGCTAAGTATTGATCAGTTAGTAAATCGGCTAAGTATAGAACAGCTAACATATCAGATGAGTTTTCAGACGAGTTCTATATCAGGCGAGTTTTAGTCAACAGAAATATCAGACGAGGTTTGACCAAAACACAGCTGCAGCCGAGTTCTGAAGAAGGCATTATATCAGGGGAGTTCTGGTCAAAAAAATATATCAGAGAAGTTTGACCTTAGGCGAGTTATCAGCTGCGCTTTTAGACAACGAACACATCAGGTGAGTATTACTCCAGCTGAAAGCAGACAAGTCTTCGTCCAAGCAAATATATCAGATGAGAGTTGACCACAGACAAGTTCTTTATCGGTCGAGGTTTTCGGTCAAATAAAATATCAGAGGAGGTTGACCAAACTTATCTACAAGCCAAGTATGAATATCATAGAAGAAGCTTAATCCACGTCAGCAAGCGTTAAAAAGTCAACAATAACTGCAAGACATGCGGACGTGAATTCAAGGAGACAAACTGAATGATTCTCGGAAAGTTAGGAATAAATATTCCTTGAGATCCACGCTCTGAAGACTTATGGATATACAAATCAAGAAAAGCAGCGTGGATAAAAGAATTCTTTCAAATGGTCGGAATTGAAAATGGAATCAATCCGTGCAAAGAGATGAACGAATAAAAAAGAAGTCTACTCTCCAATGGAGGGATTTGTTACAGTGATGCAACGGCTATGAAGAAGCTCAAAATTCGTACTATAAATATCTGAAGATAGAATTGAGCAAAGTACGATGCAAACAACATATAGAAGCGAACAAAGTATTCAAAGCAATCAAAGCTATCAAAGCGAACAATAGCATCGTGAAGAGCAAAGTTCAAAAGTTCATATACTGAGAAGCTCTTAAGTTGGAGTAGACAAAAACTCTTATCTTAAAAGTTTGAGTACGGGGTTGCTTTTTTGAACGAGGTTCCTGAAAGTAAAGAGGTTGTAAATGCTCCCACGGGTTCTTGATTAGAAGGTGATAAACAGCTTGCGAGTTGTTGAGGCATCCACGGATTTTCAATCGGGAGGTGCAAGACAGCCAAGGGAGTTGCAACGGCCACGGGTTTCCACTGGTTGGAAGATGATGTAATTGGTTGAATCATTGTAACGTTTATCACTGGTTGAAAGGTATAGTGAATTCATCTCCAATTGGTTTGGATAAAAGTAGACTAGTAGAGGATTACCCCACCTCTAAAACCACTATAAGTGATTGTGTTTTTTACTGCATCCATCATACTTATCTGCTGCATTTATATTTATTGCTCCATTTATTAGTCAACTGTATTCCGCATAACTTAGTTTTACATTTGACATAAGTCACCTGCATATGACATAAGTTGTAACACCCCGAGATATTCGGAATAATTACAGTGCCGTAAACCCTTTATATAATAATTTACAAGGCTAAATTAAAAGAAATGCTTAACAATACAAAAGTACTCCCAAAAGTTGAGTAATTTAATAACCAGTTTAATCATCCATGCAACCCAAAACAGTCCATTATTACAAACTTCTCAAAATCATCAAAAGAACACGCGTACTCGAGTACTAAATACTGAATCAGAATACCAAAACAATACAACGGATAACATCACTGAGCCCCTTCGTCATCATGCCGGTATTGTGGTTGCTTCCCCACTCCTCGACTACCTGAACATCAAAATAAATGTCCACCCCGCAGGGGTTAGCAAAACGATGCTAGTACAAGTATCATAATATACAAAATCACATATGCAACAACGATGCATAGCAAAATACAACACGCGGACTTCCTCTACCGGAATCCAACGATGCGAATCCTCATGATTCCATCAACATAACACAGGGTAATCTAATGATCCAGTGCCCTCAGCATAGATCTCAAGATGATCTCGTCGGACCAACACGAGGTGGAAAACCCGTCCAGTGATCCAGCGCCCTCAACATAGATCCCAAGATGATCTCGTCAGACCAACACGAGGTGGACAACTGATCCAGCACCCTCAGCATAGATCATGCGATCCCTCCGGACCAATACAACATATACAATACAACTATGCATACACATATGTGAATCGATATGTCCATCAACATGAACAACATATGAATCAATAACCTGAACGACAATATGACAATTCAACTTGGATGATCTCAGTTTCAATAACATGAATAACAATATGCATGATCAAAATCATCAACATTAAACCAATAGTTAAATTACGATACTTGCCTTAGAAAGATGGCAAGAATATATATATATACTTCAACGATTTCAACAAACTCGAAGGCCGCCTCCTTCGATCAACTGTTCGCAACGCTCGGACCTTTAAACAAATAGGAAAATAATGACAACTCAACTTTCGTGAATTTAAACGTACGAACATCTAACATCTACTACGGCCGGGTTAACACTCTAAGTAAGCCAGTTCACAGTTCAACTCATTCGACGAACACTCGGTCGAGCTAAGGACATATTTCAAGCGAATCAAATGACCATAACGAAGATTAAAGTCGACATATACAGTTCAAGGACATTCAAATCATCATAAATTCGCACTTCGTTTCGTGATTATGTATTCCAATACTTGGTTCGGTTATTTAACACCCTTCAATCTGAGTTTTAGATTAACTCATTCCTACAATTTCGTTCTTCCACAAGCTATCCTTCTTGCCAAAGTTTTACGTTCATAACAATTGTTACCCATCAACACCCTTCGTTCCAATCATCAACATGAAGATCATCATGTCCAGAAATCATTACAAGTCATGATTTACGTTGAAGAACACCTCATACTACACATGGATTATTCTTAGTGAAGACCCTTAGAATTCATCTTCTTGAATATCCCCATTCTAGATGATGATATAACAATACACTAGTATACAAGTGATTCAGAATCGACATCCATAATATGCAACAAATCTCAGAAACCATATCCTAGGTTCAACTCAATAAGGCTCGGTTATAATCTGCTTACTCAAAGAAGTTCACATGATTACTACAGATTTCTTAAGGTATGGTGTTCAACCTAATAAGTTATCAATAAACTTAATAATTCCAGGAGAATGTTCATAATCCGAATAATAACACGAATTCTATGCTCGGGCAGCAATACATACCTTATACAGAAAGAAAAGATAAAAACACTTGATGAACTCAACGTCGAATGCTTGAACACCAATCCTCAAAGCTCCTAGCCTTCAATGATTATGTTTGGAGGCTGATATGAAGGTTTAAGAGTGAGAGGTTAACTCTTTAAGTCTCGGAAATCAAGTGTGGGGCGAAGTGGAAACTGAGAAATGAAATGAGGTGTTGTCCTATTTATAGAAAATGACCATTAGTGCGCGCTACTGCTCCTTTTTAGCGTGCGCTAACGGGATCCCAGCCCACTGTCTCTTTCTATCCTCGGTCTTACGTACGCTAAATAGCCTTTACGTAGCGCTAAATGTAACAGTTAATGTATGCTAACACCCATCATAGCGTGCGCTATCGGCTTTACGAAAACTCACTGACCTTACTGTATCAGACTTAGCGTGCGCTAGCATCTCTCTCGTAGCGTGCGCTAAGCACCATTGACTCGAATTTTCCAAAAGCCGTCCAGGTTCATTCCAACATATCTTTATCCAAGATCCGTGATCCGATCTCACCTACCACCTGTCTCAGTCATGCTGACCACGTATAGCATGCGCTAAGACTCATCTATAGCGTGCGCTAACTCACATATTTAGCGCGAGCTATACTTAGATGTTAGCATGCGCTAAATGTACATAAATATATGTATGAATTTACATCTATGAAAATACTGGGTTAAAAATATGGAGAATTATACTCAGATCGATAATACGACATATGCAATCTCACAAGGTTCAAGTACAGATAAAATACACATCAGATATTCGGGTATTATAAACTCTCCCTCCTAAAAGGAAGTTTCGTCCTGAAACTTAAGATGAAAATAATTCCGGATATCTAGCCTTCATAACATCCTCCATATCCCAAGTGGCCTCTTCGACTCCGTGTCGCGACCATTGAACTTTAACCAAGGGTATTGGTTTATTTCTCAATTGTTTGACCCAACTCTCGAGTATATTGATTGGTTTCTCTTCGAAAGTGCCATCCTTAGCGACTTCGATTTTGCCGAAATCAATGACATGACTGGGATCTGATATGTACTTTCGTAACTGGGATACGTGAAACACATTATGAACATGACTTAACGATGGCGGCAAGGCCAACCTGTACGCCAACTCCCCAACTCTTTCAAGAATCTCGAATGGTCCGATATATCTCGGACTCAGCTTTCCTTTCATCCCGAAATGAAAAATCCCCTGAGTAGGAGAAACCTTTAAGAGCACGTGGTCCATAATTTTAAACTCTAACGAGCGACGACGCACGTCTGCATAAGACTTTTGTTGACTCTGGGCAGTCAACAGCCTTTCACGAATCGGAGCTACCTTCTCTTAAGTCTGTACTATCAACTCTGGTTACGTCCCGATCAAGTCAGCCGAATCGTCCCAACACAGGGGTGATCTGCATCTTCTCCCGTACAATGCTTCAAACGGTGCCATCTTAATGGAAGCATGCCAACTATTGTTGTAGGTGAATTCAATCAACGGCAAATGAACCTCCCAATCAGTCGACCAATCTAAGGCACAAGCTCTTAGCATATCTTCTACTGTCTGAATAGTCCTTTCGGACTGTCCGTCAGTCTGAGGATGATAAGTTGTACTAAAGTTCAGCTTAGTTCCCAAGGCTTTATGAACTGCCTTTCATAAGTGTGACACAAAGTGACCATTCCGATCCGAAATAATGGTCTTCGGCGTACCATGCAATCGGACTATCTCCACAATAAAAACTCGTGCCAACTTCTCTGGGCCCCAAGTATCCTTAATACCCAGAAAATGAGCCGACTTGGTTAGACGGTCAACTATAACCGAAATCATATTCATCCCTGTTCTGGTCCTTGGCATATTAGTGATAAAGTCCATTGATATATCTTCCCACTTCCATTCAGCAATCAGAAGTGGCTTCAACATTCCTGTAGGTCGCTGATGTTCAATATTAACTTCTTGACAAGTTAAACACTTCGAGACGTATTCCGCTACGTCCCTCTTCATATTTTCCCACCAGAAATTTTGTTTTAGATTCCTTGTACATCTTACTGGTGCCAGGGTGAATAGAATAGGGTGCACTGTGAGCTTCCTTCATTATCGTCTGTTTCAAAGCATCGTCATCGGGGACGCAAAGTCGACTCTGGAACCTCATAACTCCATCATCATATATTACAAATCATGGGGCCTTCCCCTTGTTCACTTCATCACGTAACCGAATAATCAGATAATCATCCAACTGCTTAGATTTGATTTCTTCGATTAACGATGAACTTAATTCCATCACACACAATTGCCCTTGGACTCCTTGCGACCATACTTCGATTCCTTCGCGAATCAATTTTCGTTGAATGATGGACTGGGACATAAGTGTTTCCAACATTCGAATAGAAATAGGTTTGCGGCTCAGCGCATCAGCTACCATGTTCGCTTTGCCTGAATGATAAAGGATTTCCAGGTCATAATCTTTGATCAATTCCAACCACCTCCTCTGTCTCATGTTTAATTCCTTCTGACTGAAAATATATTTGAGACTCTTGTGATCTGTGAAGATCTGACAGTGACTGCTGTACAAATAATGTCACCAAATCTTCATGGCAAAGACAACGGATGCTTACTCTAAATCATGTGTCGGGTAGTTAACCTCATACAGTTTCAACTGTCTAGAGGCATAGGCGATCACCCTATCCTTCTGCATCAACACGCAACCCAGACCCTGATTTGAAGCATCGCTAAAAACCAAGAATCCATCAGTTCCGTCTGGTAGTGCTAATATTGGCGCCGTGGTTAGTCTTCTCTTAAGTTCATCAAAACTAGTCTGACATTTCTCGTTCCACACGAATTTCTGAGCCTTCTGTAACAGCTGAGTAAGCGAATGAACAATTTTGTAAAATCCTTCCACAAAACGACGATAATACCCAACAAGTCCTAAGAAACTTCGGACTTCCTTCACGTTCTTAGGAGATTCTCATTCCAAGATTGCCTCAACTTTCTTCGGATCTACCTGTACTCCGTCGGTTGATATCACGTGCCCAAGGAACATTACTTCCTTCAGCCAGAACTCGCATTGAAAAGTTTTGCATAAAGTTGTTCATTCCTCAAAGTATTCAAAACAATACGCAAATGTTTTGCATGCTCTTTTGGACCCTTCGAATAAATCAAGATGTCGTCAATGAAAACGACCACGAATTTATCCAAGCATTCTAAGAATACCCGATTCATCGATTGCATAAATGCAGCAGGAGCATTAGTAAGACATAAAGGCATTACCACAAACTCATAGTGCCCGTACCGAGATCTGGAAGCGTATTTCAGTATCAGATTCCTTAATCCTCAACTGATGGCATCTTGATCTCATGTCGATCTTCAAGAATATCGTCGCCCCTTGCAGTTGATCAAATAATTCGTCGATCTGAGGAAATGGGTATTATTCTTGATCATCATCTTGTTTAGCTCTCTATAATTAATACACAATCGGAGGGATCCGTCTTTCTTTCAAACAAAACGAATGGGCGCACCCCAAGGAGAAATGCTAGGTTGAATGTAACCCTTCTCCAACAATTCCTCAAGCTGTTTCTTTAACTCATACATCTCGGTTGGCGCTATATGGTATGGTGCTCTATAAATAGGTGCGGCTCCTGGTTCCAATTCGATATTAAACTCTACAGCTCTATGTGGAGGTAATCCAGGTAGTTCGTCAGTGAATACGTCTGAGAATTCATTCACCACTGGAATAGATGAGAGCTCTACTCCTTCTTCCTTCTTAATGGCATAACACCAAAACCCGGTACTACCCTGTTTCAACAATTTAATCGCTTTCATGGCTTTGATCACTTTCCCTGAGCTTCTTGATCTCCATCCTTCCAATAAATGTTCAGATCTGTCATCACCAATAATCGAGATAATTCTCTTCTGGTAATTCAAAATAGCCCCATAACGATCAAGCCAATCGTCTCCAAGAATTAAATCGTCACCATGGATGTCGACCACAATAAGATTTGACGGCCAATTTCTCCCTCCTATAAACACAGGAAAATCTCTAATTTCTATATTTCCCACTATTCTCTCTCCACTCAGCAGACTCACAACATAAGGTTCAAAATCATGCAAACACGAGATTTTCAAATGATTAACACAGTTCAATGATATGAAAGAATGCGTAGCTCCTGAATCGAATAAGACACTAATTGTAACACCCCCAATCTGCTCAGGGATATTACACGCCGTAGACCCTTTCCTCAATGATCTACCAGGCTGGTAAACAATACCCTACATCTCAAAAATTCCTTTAAGGCTAAAATGACTCAACAGACCGATTTGGTCTTTCAATAAATACATACAACTCAAACACAATACATGCCCACGCAGGGGTCAAAATACAACAACTCCCGTACAACGGGGAAAAATATTGCAGCGAAAAATAAAGTACAACTGAACCAATACACAACGTACAGCTCCACATGTGAATAGTATCGATCAACTTTCATCATCCTTCATGCCGATCCTGTGCCACACTCCCAGAAACCTGAATGCAATACAAACATCCACCCCCCGAATACTCGGGGGTTAGCAAAACTCCACTGTTTTGCTAGTGCAAGTACAAGTGCAAATACGAGCCATATAATTCAAGTTCCAAAGATAACAGTAATCAGGAATTCTCAAAGATTGAAATACAACGAGTAATCAGGAATACTTCCCGAGGCAAGAGTTTGAGTAAAACTTTCCAAATCTGAAAGATCACAAATAATGAGAACGGTTTGTAAAATGGTTTAAAATACCCTCGGGAGTTTTAATAGGAAACAACTTAGGATTATCAAATCCTTATCTTTCCAAAAATCAACAGGGGTCACAGCCCAAAAGTTTTGTTTTCACAAATAGAAAACCGACAACAATTCACAGGGCGAAAACCTAAGTCATGTGTCCTCGATGGACATAAAATCAACACGGCATAATCACACACAAGCATCGCCTAGGACCGGGACGAAGCCACGAATCCCACTCGAGGCCTCTAAGGACCCTCCCGAGCTGGCCACAATCATGAAACAATTCACGCACACACGTCGCCTAGGACCGGGATGAAGCCACGAATCCCACTCGAGGCCTCGAAGGACCCTCCCGAGCTGGCTAGCGAAACACAAGTCACAATATCTTTGGCACTCACGGTTGGATCAATCACTTGTTGCATCCCGACCATATGATCACATGCCATGTGTGACCGTAGTTTTTCTTAGGCTCTCACAGTTAGATCAATCGCTTGTTGCATCCTGACCACATGATCGCATGCCATGTGTCACCGTAGGCCCCGCCCACATTCACGTATTCACACATATAACACAATACAACAAAGATATCCAAACAATTCACCCAGAGGCATCAAACACTTAGCAAAACATCACGTCAAACCACAACGCACCGAAATGAAGCAATATACGCACACACGCATTATCAATCGCAACATCAACACGAACCATATCCATAAGATTCACATACTCGATTACGAAACAAACCAATCACAAAACACACGCGGTTATGAAAGAGAGCCTTTAACAAGACTAAACCAATCTTTGAAAGTTCAAAACAAACGATCAAATAAACACATAGAGACGGTCACTAATTATCATAACCATAAAACAAGAATTATATGGACAAGGTACTTGCCTCGAAACCACGATCGCAACAAGACGACGGATGAAATACGGTCAAATGGCACCAAACTCCCGAACACTAACAAGAACGCGATAGCACCGCAATTACTACGAGAATAACACCACACGAATCATCAATCACCAACTAGATTCAACATAGGAATCCTCGAGCACCTATAAACCTCCGGAAGGAACAATAACATATGGTTACGACGAGAATCAAGGCCAAAACAACGGAAATCCCAACAAACTATCGAAGCGAACACATTCGAACATTTAATCGAACATGAAATGTTCGAGACCCTCCAAGAACAAAGAAATCACCCCTTGGGTTGAACGAATCAAAGATACGAGTATCCAATCCGTAGAACATGTTCAAAACAACGTTTATACAACAATTGATTGAACAAAAATGGATTGGAATCGAAATCAAAAGGAAAATCCCCAAAATCTTCAAAAACAAGGGTTCAAGCCAAAATACCTTGATTCAGACGAAGAACACGGATTGGACGATGATATAATCCACAAGGATCTTCCAAAATGCCTTGGAAATGAGTAGAATCGGCCAAGAACAACTCTTACCGGTCACTCCCGTCCGCAGCCGCACAAAAACGAGGAAAAAGTGAGAAAAATGAAGTCTGGCCGAGCCCAGGCTATATATAGCCGGTAGGGTTACGGCCGTAACCGGCAGTGCCTTACGGCCGTAACCGGCATTCGTCAAAAATCTGCCCAGCACCTGCCGGTCACTTACGGCCGTAACGGATCACACCTTACGGCCGTAACCGGACTTTGTCGGCCAAGTCATCGCCGAGCACGTGCGGTCATGGCGGCACCTTACAGTAGTAACTTCGGCGAGGCCGAGCCACTGCTCGGCTATGACTCGGTTGTGGCCACTCCGACGGCCCGGACAACCCCGAAACTCGAACCTGAATAAAAATCGGAGATACGGTTATGAAGTACTCGCAAAGACGAATCCAAGCGCTAAGAGAACACACGGTTCCGACCACCCGAAGGCTTGAAATTCGACAACGGAAGTAATTACCCCAAACTTTGGGAAATTACGAAAATGGCCCAAAACGTCTGAAACACACGATACACGATCGAAACACCAAGCCAAAGCTCGCAACATGAATAATAACATTAAATGAACTTACGAGAAACTTGAAACAACAGTTTCGGACGAGATTCGCAAGAATCGAACTCAAGTAAGGAAAAGCTGCTTAAGAATGTTAGGAGTATGCCCTCGAATGCCACTCAGAGGTTGTTGAGAGAGGGCATTGTACTTGTAATTATGTAAACCATTTATATAAGGCAAATGAATGTTTCTTTATTTACTGGTAGTTACTGGCATTCCTAACTCGTAAATAAACATATAGAAACTAGTCCATGTATTTGAGAGCAAAACGTTCCACTCCTTATTGGATAAGGGGTCGGCCTTTGGAAAGGTTATAGCTCAAATACTTAATCGTTCGCAAGTCGATGAAACTTGATTGGGCGTTAAGTTTATGTGAAGACTTGTATGACGTGTTCTTTGACATGGAGAGTGCCTGTCGAACACTAATGGTTAAGTGGGAGCACACGTTATAGGTATGCTAATTGGATTAGTGTACTCGAACCGACTCACCCTCGATTCGTCACATGGATTTCACTCAGGACGATCAATGACGGAATCGAAAGGTTGTGATAGGTATTCGTGAACCTTCGACTTGAGGATTTAGTAGGGATGTGCTTGTGACGTCAAGATTTTCATTAGAGTAGTTCGACCACATGTGGAAGGCGGGGTCAACCTCGGCGTGCATCTTAACGGGCAAGTAGCGAGGTCTACGAATACCAAGATAGAATTCTTTCTCCCGTTAGTGAGCGGGTTATATGTCCTATGCGGTTATTAGCGAGATGAGATCATAAGTCTTTGGCAAAGCATTGGAGCTAGTTGTATTAGATACGGCGACTCGATGATCTCGATTTGCATTAACGCATGCATAGCGTCAAGTACTGAGATAGGGTTTGGTGGCCGTGACCCTATAACTTGATCGGGACATTTGAAAGAAGGGTTTATCATTATCTTGGTATTCACGTGAGAATGGTTCTTGAATGATCCCAATCATTCGTTCTTAGTCGAGTGCAGTGTAGGCCACAGTGGCTAGGTGGTGCTACTACTCTTTAGTTCCTCCCATTCTTGTTCGAGACGGACCTACCGAGTCGCGCATTAGGATTGACGACGGAATGAATTGAGCTAATTCTCTCATTATGAATATTGGATATTGGATATCTAAATTTGGGACATTGGATGTTTAAATCGATTTATCGGATAAATTGATTTACGGCTTAATGGATTAAATATATATCACTGGGTGATTAATTTAATTCATGAATATAATTATTTCTTGGAGAAATTAATTATGTTATTTTGTGTTTGATATGTTTAATTAATTGGATTAATTAATCGACACAAATACATCGGAACAGAATCGGAGTTTATCTGTTTGGACTCACGGGAGTCCAAAACGAACCGAACTCATTCGTTTTTCATGATAGCCGCCCCATTATGCTTCCACCCACTTTCCCATTGTCTTTTCTTCCATTTATTAAGTGATGATAATGACTTGGTGGGACAAGACTTCATATTACATGAGTTGTAAACATGAGGGTGGAAATAATATAAGATGATGTCTTTGACAAACTCTCCCACTTACTTGATTCCATTTCCAACGTGAGGTTGAAGAGGAGAGAGATAGAAGTCTTCTTCATCATCTTCATTATTCATCTTCTTCATTCATCTTCTTCACAACTTCTTAGAGATATTTTGTGAGGAAATATTGAGAGAGATAGATATTCATACACTTAGAGTGATATTAATATCTATAACAAGCTTCATCACCTAGCTCTAGCCGTATCCTCGGAGGATAGCAAGGTGTTGTCATTCCGTTCGTTTTTCCGGCGCGTGGCAAGTAGAGACGCGGTGCTTTCGGCGTTGGATCGTTCAAGGGCTTGGAGCGGATTGAACTCGTAGAGATCAAACTAAAGCTTGGGGAATAGCTCAAGAGAAGGTTACCATTTAATCAACGGACTTCGAGGGTTAGTTTCTTGCGACTCTTGCTTTTCGTTTTAGATATTCGTATATACGTAGCTCGATCGATCCTCGTAGGGATTCGGATCGAATTAATTTTCGTTTTACCGCTTCCGCTGGGCCTTCGGTTTAGGCACCGAATCCCAACAGTGGTATCGGAGAGTAGGTCTTGCGATCGTATATACGATATTGGCATTTGGAATGCTCGATTAGATGGTGAATGATTTGGAATCATTTTAGTCATAATCGTGGTATATGTTTTTCGTTCGTAATAATTGTATTTTTCGTAAGTTTATGTCTAAATATAAATCTTAAATTTCTGGGAAATATGATTTATATTGAAGATATGAAAGTCGTAAAATATTGATATTGGATATCCTGTAGATATTATATACCCGATTCGTCGTCGGACGACTTTTTGGAAAATAAGGGTTTTTTGGCGAGGATGACTCGGCCGTGTCTGGGTGACACGGTCGTGTCGGCGATGTGGCGAGGCCTTTGCACAGAACCCGGCCGTGTCGAGACACGGGCGTGTCTGGCAGTGACTCGGCCGTGTCTGGATGACACGGTCGTGTCTGCGATCTACCAAGTCAGCGCCGGGCGACCGGCCGTGTCTAGGACTCGGTCGTGTCTGAGCAGATTCTTAGGCGTGACTCGGCCAAGCCGGGCGTATCGCCGGTAAGTGCCGAGTGACTTCGGTCATCTTTGGCCGTTTTCACCCGGCTCGATTTTTTCGTGTATTCTTGAAAATTAATCTCCCGCATGTTAAATTGGATTTAATATGATTAAAATGATTTATGGTATTTCATTTTATAAGGGAAATTTGATTAATTGGAATATTTATGGTCAATAGAATTATTTTGAACGTTATCAAATTACCGATTGTGTGAATCGATTGGATCGGTTCATATTGTTGATTGGATCAATGTATCTCTACGCTTTCCATTTATATAGTATTTATTGGATGAATGTTTTTTGAATGGGGATGTGGTTCGTGGACTTAGATTTGAATCGTTCGTTTTTATTCGATTGGGTTGTAAAGGCCGTTTTGAGCCTATTTATTTTACTAGAAATGTTTGTATCTAGGATGCAATTTTCGATGTAAAATTTATATGTAATGACGAAGACCGGAGGAAGATCCATTTCGAGAAGACGAAGATTCAAGACGAAGACTTGTAATTAGATTACGAAGTTTTTGTTTTCTAGGAACGGTCCATGAACCACATGTTGGTAGCAACTAGGTTGTGAATGGTTTTTTCATATTGTATGAATGCCTCAAACGCGCTAATATGATTAATGTGCAAAGTGTAACGTTAATCGCGAAAATTCTCCCACTATAAATAATTAAGTTTATAAGGTTTCAAGGTTTTCCTTCCCTCCATCGAGTTTCGGGAAATTGAAATCCAAACCGGATGTGCTATGCTTCCGAGTTATCGGGGTAGTCGTTCGGGGAGGATGGATAAATTACCGAGAGCGTGGATGCCTTCGGTTGGAGCAAATTTTATCCCTAGAAACACGATAGGTTGCTTAGGATAAGATTCAATTGTGGCCGATTTGCGTCGATGGTATAAACTTAACTTGTTCACGAACCATAGAAATCGTATAGGTTGAGGGAGTGAACAAGGGGAAAAAGAAGATCGAATCATCCATTAGATGGGTTGGTGTTGGACACCACTTTATGAAAATTAATAGACTAGAAACCTGTTCGGTTGCCCTCTATTAAGATTTATAAAGAACTCGATCACCACTATGAAGTAGAGACGATACTTAGGATATCACATGGGAGTGTGTTATTAGATAAAAATAGTGGGAGTTTGGGTAACAAGAATAGAAAAGACCTTAAATTCTATACTCGAACATAATTGAATGAGTCACTAATTAACTGTTATACTTAATGCAGACAAATCTCAATATGACAATGAATCCACTCGCAATACTACTCGAAAAGAACACCTTAATGGGACCTAACTTTGTGGATTGGCTCCGCAATCTGATGATAGTCCTCAGTATAGAGGCACTGGGATACGTCTAGGAGACGGACATTCCGGCGCCTCTGTGCGGACCAGGCCAATCGGGAAGAGATTGAAAACCACGAAAAGTGGGTTAAGGATGACGTGAAAGTCCGTTCTTATTTGATGTCTTGCATGTCTAATTAGCTTCAGATAGCTCATGAGAAAATGACTTCGCTGGCGATTCTATCTCACTTAACCGAGCTTTATGGTGAGCACGGTGAAGCGCTAGATATGAGATATCCAAGCAAGCTGTTCGGTGCAAGGATGAAGGAAGGTGAGAAGGTTGGGAACACGTCCTCAAAATGATATCCATGATCGAGAGATTGGAGGCTCTTGATTTTAAAATGGATACTTCTCTCCAAACCGACCTTATCTTGATTTCTCACGATTCCTTTTCACGATTTGTTATGAACTTCAACCGCAATGAGATTGCATGTAACTTAGCTGGGCTAATGAACAAGCGGTGACCGCTCGGTCTCGGATGAAGATCCGCGGATGAAGGAGTGCACTTGTGATTTCTTACGGACTTGAAGTCTAAGAATAAGAAGAAAAAGACCAAGAAGCGGATTTGGACCACAAGCTAAGGACCTTAAGGGAAAGGGCAAGGCCCGATGGTTCCAAAGAACAAGAAGAAGAAGGATGCTTGTCTCAAGTGCGGTGAGCTGGGCCCTTTGGGCTAGAGCATCCGATTCTTCATGGCACTTAGTCTGAGAACTTTTAGTTTTGGAAACAAATTGTTACGCTCTTGTATTTTCTACTTCTGGATCTTGGATTACGGTGCTAGTTCTCATATTTGTACCGTGAATCGGGATGCGGAACAAAGTAGGAAGCTTGGAGTGGAGAAGTTATGATCACGGTCGGAAGCGGGCATAGTGTCGAGGCGACCGACATAGGATCACTTCTTTTGGGTTTAGAATCCGGCTTTGTTTTGACTTTAGAAGATGTACTTGTTTTGCCCAAGGGGCACAAAAACATTGTATCCATTAGGTCATGGACCGAAAAGGCTTTTCATTTTTCATTGGTGATGGTTCTGCAAAATTTATTTTAGAAATAAACTAGTGGGTCTTGCTACATTGTTGAATGGATTGTATCATCTAAATCTCAGCAACAAAGTAGTTGTGAATACTATGACTAGAAAACGTGGTAGGGATGAAATCAATCAAGTTTTGAAATGGCATCTTAGACTTGGTCATATTGGTGAGACCAAGGTTTACAAGATGGAAAAAGATGGACTTATGGGTCCATTGGGATCGGATCCCTTTCCTACTTGTGAATCTTGCCTTAAAGGCAAAATGACTAAGTCCCCTTCACGAGGACTTTTGAAAGAGCCGCTAATAAGCGGGATTAATCCATACAAGCGTATGTGGTGCTTTAGAAGCGGCACGTGACGGATATAAATATTTCATTACGTTTACGAGATGATCATACTAGGTATGGTTATGTATACTTAATGAAACATAAATCCGAGGCCTTTGAGAAATTCCGGGAATTCAAGGCCACAGTCGAGAAACAAGCGGTAATCATATCAAAGCACTTGGTCGGACCGAGGTGGCGAGTATATGAGTATGGAGTTTGTGAGTTCCTTAAGGAACATGGAATAGTTTCACAACTAACACCTCCGGGTACTCCTCGGTTAAATGGTGTGTCGGAAAGAAGGAACCGGACCACTGTTGAACATGGTCCGTTCCATGTTGGGCTATCTTGACTTGCCGATTTACGTGGGGATATGCACTCTGTTGCCGCGTATATCTTGAGCAGATGTCCTTCCAAATCCGTTCTATAACTCCACATGAGATGTGGGAAGGAAGGAAACCAAGTCTTAATCACATTAGGATTTGGGGATGTCCCGCCTATGTCAAGAAGACTAAGGTGGAAAAGTTGGAAGCTAGGTGCGAAGGGACGTTTCATAGGATTCCCGTGCGGGGACGATGGGATATCTATTCTACATGCCCGAAGATCGAAGGATCGTTGTTGCTTTACAAGCACACTTCTGGAAGATGAGTTCATTCGGAAGGCGGAGCGGGTAGAAGTATTTCTTTAGAAGAATACAATGAAACTCCTCGAGAGACACTGTGCAAGAAAGCTGGAACCGAACTTTCGAAACACAAGTACAACCACCTCGTAGGTCTAGTAGGGTGTCTCATTTACGAGAGGTATGGGCTTGTGCACTTGCGGGAGCCGGGTCTCCATGAGGTTCCAAGTGATAGCCAAGAGACCGACCCAACAACCTATGACCAAGCGATGGTGGATGTAGACTCCGCGAAATGGCGTGAAGCTATGGAAGGCGAGATAGACTCGATGCATGTCAATCAGTCTGGACTCTAGTAGACCGCCCCAAGGGCATAGTGCCTGTGGGAACAAGTGGATCTACAAGAGAAAGACCGATGGTGATGGCAAGGTTGACGCCTATAAGGCCGGGCTTGTGGCAAAGGGTTATACCCGGAAGGAAGGGATCGATTACCACGATACCTTCTCGCCCGTAGCCATGATCAAGTCTATTCGCATGATGCTTGCTATAGTGCCTACCACGATTATGAGATATGGCAAATGGACGTAAAGACGGCTTTCCTTAATGGATTCCTCGAGGAAATCTATATGGAAGCGACCTAAAGGCTTTGTGTGCAAGTCGATATTCGAGAAAGTGTGCAAGCTTGACGTTCCATTTATGGTGAAGCAAGCGTCGCGTAGTTGGAACCTTCGTTTGTGAGGCGGTCAAAGAGTTTGACTTCGTGCAAAATGAAGAGGAACCTTGTGTATACAAGAAGGTTAGTGGGAGCAAGATCGCATTCTTAGTACTATATGTAGATGACATTCTACTAATAGGAAATGATGTGGGAATGCTCGGTTACGCAAAGCTTGGCTTTGAGTAATTTCTCCATGAAAGACTTGGGAGAAGCAACCTATATTCTTGGTATTCGGCTCTCTGGGATAGAGCGAAGATAACAATAGGCCTTTCCCAAGCCCTCTATATAGATAAAATCTTAAAGCGATTTAAGATGGATGATTCTAAAAGAGGGTTCCTACCGATGCAACATGGAATAAAACTCACCTTGAAGATGTGTCCTCAAAGTGAGGAACAACGCAAGGAAATGAGTAATATACCATATGCTTCGGCCGTGGGTAGCCTTATGTATGAGATGTTGTGTACAAGACGACATCGCGCATCCGTAAGCGTGGTGAGTAGGTTTCGAGCAAACCCGGAGTAGGGAACATTGGGTGCTTTGTAAAGAACGTTCTCAAGTACTTGAGAAGAACGAGAGATATGGTTCTTATGTATGGCGGTGGAGATTTGGATGTGGTGGGATTCACCGATTCGGACTTCCAGGTGAAGGGCGACTCGATGTCCACCGGCTACATATTTACTCTTAATGGAGGAGCGGATATCTTGGCGTAGTGCCAAGCAAAGCGCGATCCGATTCCACTGTCAGTTGAGTATCAAGCGGCCTCGGAGGCTTCCAAGGAAGGGTTACGGATTAAGAAGTTTCGGAGAACTTCAAATGATACCATGTCTTGTTTGCCTATTCATTTGCTGCGACAACGGAGAGTGTAGCGCGAGCCAAGGAGCCGAGGTTTCACAACACCAAACATATTGAGAGGAAGTATCATCTCGTAAGAGAATTTGTTCGCAAGGGATACATTGTCTTGCCGCGAGTAGACTCGGCCGACAACGTCGCGATCCATTGACCAAGCCACTTTCTCAGACTAGCTTGGAGCGTCATCTAGAGAACATGGGTATTAGATACCATAGTGTGTGGCATTGAGTGCAAGTGGGAGATTGTTAGGAGTATGCCCTCGAATGCCACTCAGAGGTTGTTGAGAGAGGGCATTGTACTTGTAATTATGTAAACCATTTATATAAGGCAAATGAATGTTTCTTTATTTCTTGGTAGTTCTTGGCATTCCTAACTCGTAAATAAACATATAGAAACTAGTCCATGTATTTGAGAGCAAAACGTTCCACTCCTTATTGGATAAGGGGGTCGGCACTGGAAAGGTTATAGCTCAAATACTTAATCGTTCGCAAGTCGATGAAACTTGATTGGGCGTTAAGTTTATGTGAAGACTTGTATGACGTGTTCTTTGACATGGAGAGTGCCTGTCGAACACTAATGGTTAAGTGGGAGCACACGTTATAGGTATGCTAATTGGATTAGTGTACTCGAACCGACTCACCCTCGATTCGTCACATGGATTTCACTCCGGGACAGTCAATGACGGAATCGAAAGGTTGTGATAGGTATTCGTGAACCTTCGACTTGAGGATTTAGTAGGGATGTGCTTGTGACGTCAAGATTTTCATTAGAGTAGTTCGACCCTGTAAACCGGAAGGCGGGGGTCAACCTCGACGTGCATCTTAACGGGCAAGTAGCAGGTCCTACTGAATACCAAGATAGAATTCTTTCTCCCGTTAGTGAGCGGGTTATATGTCCTATGCGGTTATTAGAAGATGAGATCATAAGTCTTTGGCCAAAGCATTGGAGCTAGTTGTATTAGATACGGCGACTCGATGATCTCGATTTGCATTAACGCATGCATAGCGTCAAGTCTGAGATAGGGTTTGGTAGCCAGTGACCCTATAACTTGATCGGGACATTTGAAAGAAGGGTTTATACGTATCTTGGTATTCACGACAGAATGGTTCTTGAATGATCCCAATCATTCGTTCTTAGTCGAGTATGATGTAGGCCACCAGTGGCTAGGTGGTGCTACTACTCTTTAGTTCCTCCCATTCTTGCCGAGAGACGGACCTACCGAGTCGCGCATTAGGATTGACGACGGAATGAATTGAGCTAATTCTCTCATTATGAATATTGGATATTGGATATCTAAATTTGGGACATTGGATGTTTAAATCGATTTATCGGATAAATTGATTTACGGCTTAATGGATTAAATATATATCACTGGGTGATTAATTTAATTCATGAATATAAATATTTCTTGGAGAAATTAATTATGTTATTTTGTGTTTGATATGTTTAATTAATTGGATTAATTAATCGACACAAATACATCGGAACAGAATCGGAGTTTATCTGTTTGGACTCACGGGAGTCAAAGCGAACGAACTCATTCGTTTTCATGATAGCCGCCCCATTATGCTTCCACCCACTTTCCCATTGTCTTTTCTTCCATTTATTAAGTGATGATAATGACTTGGTGGGACAAGACTTCATGTTACATGAGTTGTAAACATGAGGGTGGAAATAATATAAGATGATGTCTTTGACAAACTCTCCCACTTACTTGATTCCATTTCCAACGTGAGGTTGAAGAGGAGAGAGAGATAGAAGTCTTCTTCATCATCTTCATTATTCATCTTCTTCATTCATCTTCTTCACAACTTCTTAGAGATATTTTGTGAGGAAATATTGAGAGAGATAGATATTCATACACTTAGAGTGATATTAATATCTATAACAAGCTTCATCACCTAGCTCTAGCCGTATCCTCGGAGGATAGCAAGGTGTTGTCATTCCGTTCGTTTTTCCGGCGCGTGGCAAGTAGAGACGCGGTGCTTTCGGCGTTGGATCGTTCAAGGGCTTGGAGCGGATTGAACTCGTAGAGATCAAACTAAAGCTTGGGGAATAGCTCAAGAGAAGGTTACCATTTAATCAACGGACTTCGAGGGTTAGTTTCTTGCGACTCTTGCTTTTCGTTTTAGATATTCGTATATACGTAGCTCGATCGATCCTCGTAGGGATTCGGATCGAATTAATTTTCGTTTTACCGCTTCCGCTGGGCCTTCGGTTTAGGCACCGAATCCCAACAAAGAACACGAAACTCAACAAAACGATACCGAAACGAACTCGGACGTCAAAAAGTGCAGAATTAAATATTCTCAAAATGACGAAACGGTCATGAGAGAGTCATCAAAATGGACTTCCGCCAAAAAAAATTTACCGGAAATCGAAATTGCGGGTATTACATACTACCCTCCTTAAAAGAAGTTTCGTCCCGAAACTTAAAACAAATAGGGAGAAGTAATACCCTGCCAGGAAAACTCAATGAGATACACAAGAACTGAAAACTCGCGCCCAACGGCGAAACGTTACAAGCCACTCGAAGACACATGCGGGGTGAAAACACGCTCCGCGACGACTATCACAACATCACAGGCAGAGACATAATAAAACCAACGAGTGACAAGCGTCATCAAACATATAATACGATCAAGTCAATCATCCGAACAATCACAGAACACAAAGCACCTATGACAGGGAAAACACGCACAGTCAAGAAACAGAAAATAAACACAAAATGATCCACAAGGACAATCACAAACAATTCGGACTATGCCGAAATCCTCAAAACCACACTAGGCATCTCTGTGCCCCTCGGAGCAGAGGCGCAACCTCGATCCTCAAATATCTCATCTACCGTCTCGCAATGTACGGCTCAGTGACCCACCTGGCCACACTCGAAATGGTTGGCTAACGGTGAACGACAATTTCTCCACAGTACGGGACCAGACAACAAAAATCGGACAACCACGATTGAACAACAGTGATCCAACCAAAAACTATCGAACAACAACAGTCAAACAACATCGATCGGACAAAAATGATCGGACACCAACGACCGGACAACAATGGTTGAACAACAACTCCGAAGTTCGAATTTCAACCAAAGATATAAACAAAACTTGTGGAAACTAAAGGACGATAATTTCTGTCAATGTTCACAAGAATCGAACCGAACTCAAAAAAGTTACAATGATAATCAGATTGATCCGAAACAAGATCACGACCCGTTCAAACGATGGCAACCGAGATACCAAACAAGTTCAAAAGGTATTAACGAATACGAGCAAGTCGATAGAATTGAGAAAGAGAAAATGCAGAAGCCAAAAATAATGCGGGTATTACATTCGACCTCTTATAAAAGAAATGTTGTACCCGCAGCTCACAACAATGGAAACAAGGTAACAACACAAAAAGCAACCGACAGAAAAATCTCCCATGGGCCTCTCAGAGCCGATCCTGATATCTGTGCTGAAGCGCGAACTCCGAAAGTCTCGGTAGCCGATTCGCAAAACTGAATTATGTGTCCCTCAAGTCCGCACTTGAAACGCGTTACTAACGAGAAGGACAATTTACACGTGCATGCCCCGGCACATCGCGGTTGAAACACCTCGGCTCGGCATACCGAAAATACAAATGCTAGATACAATGGGGCATAACGTCGCAAAACAACATAGCGGAGATGCCAACTCAGCACAACAGAGAATTATAACACATATCATATACAACGATTACCATCGTAAAGTAATACATACTCAAACACCACAGCAATGACGGTATCGTTCTGCGACCTCAACGGCCCGAACGATAACCAGCACGTAATTACAAACATCATGAAACAATCACACATGTACACAAACGTACAAACCCAAGCTTAAACAGCTCACACATGTGCGACAACACTCAATTCACTACGAGGCGACAACATTAAATACCACATTACACCTCTCGCAGAGGGCTAGCATAACGAATGCATAGCAACGCCTCAACGTTCATGCCACCAATTCGATCATACTCGGGAGCTAACATCATAACGACAATGCGAACATCATACATACATCCCCAAACCGCAAACGGGGATTGATAGGTTTTAAAAATGGAAACCACCTTTGAAAAATGATTTTAGAAACACTAGTTGATCTTGAGTATCACCTTACAAAAAGTAGTACAATATCGTTATCGAGACATTGAAAAACCATCTTGCATTTGATAAAAATGAGGACACTTTTCTTTAGAAAAAAAAAACTTTCAGAATATTCGACCCTCGGGCCTAAGCAAAAGCGTTTCTAAATCATTGAAAATGTCTCAAAATATTTTGGTCCTCGACTGGAAAATTTTTGAATCGTACTGTGGCACCTTGAAAGTACCGCGAGAAAATAATTCATTTTAAAAGTACGTCTCGAAATTTATTTTCTAAGATACTCAAGGTTTTCAAAAATAATTGAATGGGCTAGAATGCCCAAAAATTCTCATGTAACAATATTCGTTTAAACACATCATAGTACACGCATCAAATCGTGCAAAATCAAGGCAATACATGTCTTTTACCGGAAAACAGACAGTCACATCGCAGTTCAAACTTGCTTAGGACCGGGGCTAAACCACTGGTCCATCCGAAGCCCCTACGGACTGAGTAAATCGCACCCATGAACATTTCCATACCATATTGAGCACAAGGTTTCACGAAAACACTTGCAAACAAACAAATCAGTTTGAAATATACAAGCAGCGGACGAAACCAACAATCAAGAATACATAACCAGCGACACTCCTCATATAAACAAAATATGAGAGTCAAATAACCACATATCACGAAATCAAAATCCATAGGAGGATTCCGTCACTTAACACGTAATCATACCAGTAACTCGCATCAGATGAGGCACAATCACAAATAAGGGAGACTTACAACCACAGGTCGCACGAAGATGATGATCGCCCCATGATACTAATCACGACTATTGTTACCCAAAATATTATCCAGAGATAGTATTGCTGGAATGATCGAGTAACAAACAAATGCGAGAACACTTCCGTGAGAAAATATATAACACAAGGTTTGCAGGGGTTGTTAATCCCGGGCTTGAATGCTCTCGCGAGATGTTATTAATAAATATATTGTCGAGTACAAATATTAATGTTAGAATCTATTACAAGGAGTGTAAAAGACTTCTAGTTATCTAGGCTTTAGAGCGCGTAGATTGCCGGAAGAACCAGATAGATAAATATGTGAGTTCTTGCTTGGGATATATGAAGAAAGTGTATGAATATCACTATGAATGTATAAGTGGTTGCCAAAAGAGCCTTTGATTCTCTCTTTTGTGTGTATTTTGCACTGAATTCGTAGCAAACTCGCCTCCCCTTGGCCATAGCAGTGAGCTCTCTATTTATAGGGGACAAGGTAGTTGGGATTCCTCAGGCGATCGCGGGCGACCGCCGTTTTCTATATTAAAATAAGACGGCCGATCGTCCTGTCACATGGGCCTGTTCCCTTGAGGTCCGAGGTTGCTGCTGGAGGCCATCTGGGCGAACCAATGGGAAGCCAGCACGCATCTCGAGTCGCTGTCCGGGGAGGACCCACTTTGTACCTTTCGGCGGCCTTTTCGGTAGGTGTGGTAGGTGACAGGCTGGGGTCAAAGGTCCTATCTGTCGGTATCCTTTGAAGATTCTCACGTGGGCCACCGTCCAAGATTCGGTCTTCGACGACTTTGACGGATGCTGGATCCATACGTGGCACAAGATGATCGCCTCTGGTTCGCTCATTAAAGACGATCGTCAGACATCAAAAGACGATCACTGGGTACCAAAAGACGATCGCGCATTGTGCCGAACTCTAGGCGTTTGTCCAGAGTATGTCTTCCATGGTTGGCTTCTCTGATTATGATGCCGATCGCCTATCGAGGCGTATTAATCGCCGCACAACAATTGCCCCCCAGCTCGCCTCGATGTTGAAAACACGGGGTGAGGTGGCACTGTTGGCGATCGCCAATGTTTAAACGATCAGCCGATCTGAATTCAAATCTGGACGATCTTCTTTCGCGTCGGGAGCAGCGGGAAATGAAGGCGGGATTTCTAAAAGTGGCAGGGACATGCGTCGCGCCGCTGTTGGGGAAGTCCGATGGTTTGTCGGACTTGTCGGTTGGCATGCCCTCGAAAAGACGCGTATGCGGGATTCGAGGGCAGCATTTAATGCGTCCCCACGTGACGGTTGCGATCTAGCCCCCGAGGTTTCTCCTATTTGCATTTAGACCCCCGTCTCCATCTATAAAAGGGCCAGGGCTTCTTCTCCTTCACTCTTTACGCATCCTTGCATCCATAGCCGAATTTCTGCAAAAATTTCTGGAGCTTCTTGTGCCGATCTCCTTCTTTTCTCTAGGTAAGAAAAATTAATCTTCACTCTCCCTTTACTTTCTAAAATGTCGGGAGGATCCAAAACCTTCGAGACCGGAAGTTCTTCCGCCGCCGCAGCGTCGCCTGAACGGGAGGAGATTCCCGTTGGAGTGGATATGGAGACGGCCGTTGAAGCTATTCGTGCGGGGATTGCACCCGCGGAACTTGAAGAACTTTTCAACGAGGCCGAGGTGGCGAGGACGGCGGCGACGGCGGAGCAGGGGGGCTCGCCGGTGGATGAGGATGATTTGGTGCGGGAGGCCTGGGAACGAGAGAGTAGATTCGGCCCTGCCTATGTGGCTTTTGCGCAGATGATGGAAGCGATCGCCGGACCCTGTCCGGAATTCGACTTCGAAGCCTACTCCGCCGCTCACCCTTACGAACATGTGAAGCGGACGGTTTTTCAGGCCGCCGTCCCGTCTCCGTGGACTCTCGGAAAGATCCGGAGTACGACGACCAAGAAATACCTGAGCCGTTGGAGGGCCAAATATCACATCCCCTCTGACGTTTCCTTGCACGTGCCCTCGGAGAATGAACGCGCCGACCAACCGCCCGAGGATATGGTTGCCGTCAGCGAGATGATTATGGAGGCTGGTCTGCAATTTCCTCTGCCGTTCGCCGTCTCCTACTTGCTGATCGCCTGGAATTTGGCGCCTCTTCAGCTGACGCCGAACGCCTGGCTACAGATCATCTGCACGTTGACACTGTTTGGCGGTCATCGGTTGTTCCGCCTCCTTACTGCGCTGGAGATGAATTATCTGTTTAAACTGGCCGCGCAGAAATGGTCGATCGGCGGAAATCATATCCAAGGCCGAATCGGGAGAGTGGTCCTCGGTGTGCCGAATAAGACCAGGGGTGACCTAGCTAAATGGTGCTGGGTCGGCGGGGCGTGGCGATCGGCATCGAGTGACAGGCCGAATGAGGAGTTGTAGATCCCCACCACTTTCCGGGAGAGGAATCCGAGTAAGGATTTCAACTCTCCCCTTGATTGAGCTTGTCTTGGACTGGTCTAATTTTGTTTTCTTTTTGCAGGACCTCTCGTTCCAGCGATCGGCGACCTTCCATTTGATTTCTTTATCGTTTGGGAGCGGATCCGTGCCTTGCCAAACTCCTTTATTGATGTTCGCTCGCTTGGTACCGAAGCTCATCGGTTGGGGGCTCGATTGTTTTGCTACCCCCGTCACTTGAAAGTTCCAGGTATGAGCTTAAGTGGTGCTTCCTTGCTTGACGATCGTCCCTAGGAGGTCGTATCGTTTAAGACGTTGTCTAACTTGTTTGTATGTCTTCTTTGACAGAGGTTCATTTTCCCCGTTTTGCCGAGCCACCGCCAGAGATAGCCATGTCGAACCCGGGAGTTCTTGGTCGCCTTCACTTGGGTAAGAAGACTGGTCGCGTTCCTGCGACGACGTCTTGCCTGGCTCCGGCGAAGGGGCCTGCTGATGCGCCGGTCGCCGAACCGGTAGTTGGGGAGGAGGAACAACTTCAGCGCCGCAAGAGGCGGAGGCCGGAGGAGTCCCTACCGATTTCTGAGGCGGATGTGTCCATCCTTGAGCCTCCGGTTGCTGCGGCTCCTATATCTGCCATCCCGATGACGGAGCGATCAGCCCCTAGGCCTTCGGCGTCCGGCTCCCGGTCATCGGGCGGGCCTACAAAGAAGGTGGCGATCGCTGAGGCGGAAACCTCTCGGGGCAAGCCACATTTTGGTCGCGATCCCGAGATGGTCAATAGGTAAGAAAAGGACCAACATTTTCTGAGTTAGGCATTCTGAGCATGGTATAGGCTAACTCCTTTGGTTTCTTTGGTTTGTGCTGCAGGGTTCGTCTCGCCGATCCGGACGTCGCTCCTATGGTGCTGGACTTTTAGTCGTGTAAGGCTCCGCAACAGTCCCTCGAAGTCCCTGCTTACGTCCGCCAGGCTATCACCTCTCTGCCCAAGGCTTGGACGACCGATCTTGATGTGATCGCTCGTCGGTGATCTGGAGACGCCATGCAGGCGACCGTTGCCCTGGCTCTCCAGACGGCGACGATGGCCATCCAAGCTGCTAGGGATTTTGAGGGGCGACCCTCCACTGCTCGTCTCCATAGCGACCTCGAGGCCGCCCGGAACAAAAATATCGAGTTTGCTAACCGGATCCAGTCTATGGAGAAGGAGTATGAGGAGACGGCCAAAAGGGCTAAACAGGACGTGGATCGATTGAAGCAGGAGCTGAGCCGCTCTAAGGAGGCTGCCGACTGGTCCCGTGATAAGGAGAAGGAAACCCGCCAGAAGTTCGCGGCTTCGTAGGAGGAGGAGCCGGGCTGAAGGTGATGGTGGATTGGCTCAGCGGTGAGCTGGAGGCGGCGAAGAAGGAGCTGGAGAAGGCCAGGGGCGAGAATGCCGCCAAGGTGGTCGAGCTGGCGGAGGCCGAGAAGACGGCCGCGGATTTGAAGGGGCAGCTGAAGGCGATCGAGGTCGATCCCTACCTCAACGTTGCGCACGTTGGCTTACTTGGCCTATGCTGACGCTGTTCGAGCCGCTAAAAAGGCAGGGATCGAGATCGGTCCCCTGATGGAGAGCTTCAAATCCTATGCCCTCGAGCATCCTCTGCACCCGGAGTTCTCCTTGCCGATCCTTGACTTTGTCTACTTCGGGATCGATTTGAGTTGGTATTCTAGTAAACTCATTCATCCCGAGGCCTATGGGGGGGCCCAAGCCGATCCGCATCCTGAGGGTGATGACCAGCCGGCGGGGCCTTGAGAGGCATTTTTGTTTTCCTTTGTAACTTGTACTCTTGTTTTCCTTTTGTAATGCCCTCGGGCCCCGTAATGTATGGAACTTGCGTTATGAATAAAATGTTCCTCTTTTCATACTGTCTCTTTACATACGATCGCCTTTGAATGTTCGCGTGCAATTTTTACAAGTACGTGTATGATTGCTTTCGACGTTTTGTTCATCCGACCGATCGCCTGAGTGTTGAAAGCATTGATATGTTTTGAATCGGAATTCTTACTTGTAATCTTCGTCGAAAGACTCCGATCGTCCTGCGTGTGTTTGAGCGAAGCCGATCGTGTTTGGGATTAGCTCGACCCATCTCTGCCCCCTTGTTTTTGTTTACATATTGTAAGTAAGGAAACAAAAACTAGTTTGTCTGGCGAGCTATCTTCAGTTTTGTTGACTCTGAAGAATCATGTACGGTTGGGGTGTTCGATGGACCGACCTCCCCATTCGTGTCTTTGTGTGCGAGGGCTATTGTGTATCCCGCGACTCACTTTTTGTGAGGGTCCTCCGTTAGGCTACGCCTGCCTTGTGTTAAAACGAAAGGCGGGCGATCTTGGTCTGGAGGAGTCCTTGCGCGGAGTGTCGTCGGCTTATTCGACTCCACGTCCGCGGCTTGTCAGCTCTGCTTCCACCTTGGCCCTCCATGAAGATGGCGACCCTCGATGGTGTACGTTGAGACGGGTGGAGTGGTACGTCGCATTGTCCGGGTCCACCATGTTAGATGATGTACCTTGAGGACGTGCGATCGTGTCCACTGATTATTTTGGAGGGTCCTTCGGCTACGCCGGCCTCGTATTTAAACGAAGGGCGGGCGATCTCATCCCAAAGGAACCTTGCATGGCCTAAGCAGTCGGTTCCATCGACCACCAGGACCATGGCTGCACTAATTTTACCTTGGATCGTCGTGATCAGCGATCGTCGGCGGTATGCGATATGCCTGGTGGGGCAATCACCAGAATAGATGGGATAGGAAAAAATCTCATTATATTCCATGTACATCATTGAAATTGAATACAAAATTATCATTGGTAGTATTTTTTCAGATGTACGGCGTTCCAGGGGTATTGATCCGGAGTACCGTCAGGATGTTCCAGTTCGTAGGCTCCTTTAGTTAGCCATCTGGATACTCTGAATGGTCCCTCCCAGTTCGGACCGAAAACGCCTGTGTGGGTTTGGATCTTCTTGAGGACGAGATCTCCCACTTGAAACCTTCTTTCTTTGACCTTCGAATTGAAGAACTTCTCGGCTCTCCTTTTGTGGATTGTATTCTTCATTTCTGAGGTCAGCTGTTGTTCTTCGAGCATGTCTAGGTCGATTCGTCGGGCTACATCGTTGTCGGTCGTCATCTCCTATTCGGTTCGATGGCTGAGGACGGCGATCTCTGAAGGTATCACCGCTTCTGTCCCGAAGGCAAGGGCGAATGGGGTTTCGCCGGTTGAATTGCGGGTCGTCGTTCGGTAGGACCACAAAACGTCTGGGAGCTCGCTCGCCCATCGTCCTTGCCTGGATTCGAGTCGCGCTTTAATCGTGTGTTTGAGGATCTTATTCACCGCCTCTACCTGCCCGTTCATCTGAGGGTGATATGGCGCTGAGAATAACCTTTTGATTCCCCACTTTTCACAGAATTGCATGACTTCTAGGCCGTCGAATTGTTTTCCATTGTCGGAGATGATGGCCTGGGGCAGACCGAATCGGCATATGATGTTTTTCCAGATAAACTTGATCACCTGCTCTTGACCGATCTTGTTGAGCGGTTCGGCCTCAGCCCATTTGGTGAAATAGTCGACCCCTACGATAGCGAACTTACAGCCCCCAGGAGCCGTCGGCAAGGGACCTATAAGGTCGATGCCCCATTGCGCAAATGCCCAAGGGCTATACATGGAGGTGAGCTGTTTGGGGGATAGTTTAATGTTGGGGCCCATTATCTGACACCTATGACACGATCTGGCATAGGCGATCGCATCTTTCCGAAGTGATGGCCAGAAAAACCCTTGTCTGGTTGTCTTATGGATGAGGGCTCGCCCACCCGTATGGTTTCCACAAATCCCGTCATGGATCTCAGCTAAAACGAGCCGACCTTCCTCCGGTGTAATACACTTGAGGAGGGGAAGGTTGAAGGCTCGCTTGTAAAGCCGGTCGTCCAATAGGGTATATCTGGTCGCACGAAGCTGGAGTTGGCGAGCTTTAACACGGTCGTCAGGGACCGTTCCGTCCTTTAAGTATTTGATGAACGGAGTCATCCAGTTCTCCTCGGCGATGGCGACCGTGGTAACCAGGCTTCTGTCGATCGCCGGCCTTGCTGACTTTGTGATTTGGATATTGGAGAAGTCCGCTGCCCCATCCGATGATGCTAGCTTGGAAAGAGCATCGGCCTGGGAGTTGTGCTCTCTCGGGACTTGTTCGATTAGTACTTCTTCAAATTTTGTGCACATTTCGGCGACCAGCTCTTGGTATTTGACCATCCATTGCGCGCCTCATATTCTCCCTTGACTTGGTTCACGACCAAAGGGAGTCCATGAAGATATGGAGGCGACGAACATCTAGGCGAGGGCCGAGATCGAGCCCGCCTACCAAAGCCGTATTCGGCTTCATTGTTGGTCGCACGAAAACCGAAAGCGTCTGCGTTTGTGAAACTTTGTCCGTCGGGGTGATGAGGACAATCCACCTTTGCTCGCGAATTGGTCGCCGAGCCATCCACATATAATTTCCAGGCAGGTCGGCCGATCTGGGTCGGACTGTGAGGGAAAGTTAATTCCACCACGAAGTCCGCCAGAGCTTGGCCCTTGATCGCTGTGCGAGGAGCGTATGTGATACCGTATTGGGCGATCTCCAACGACCACTTGAGGAGTCGCCCGTTAGTGTCCGGCCGGTGTAGGACTTGCCTTAGAGGTAGAGTTGTTAGGACTTCCACTTGGTGATCGAAGAAGTAAGCCCTCAGCTTACGAACACTCATGACAAGGGCATAGGCGATCTTCTCCAATGGTGTATAGCGTGTCTCAGTGTCGTGGAGCGCCTGGCTAACATTGTAGATGGGCAAGTGGGCTTGTCCCTCCGCTCGTACCAGAACGGCACTTAGTGCGACCTCCGAGGCTGCCAGGTAAAGGAATAGTTTTTCACCGGGATCGGCTTTGCCAGGATCTGGGGGTTAGATAGATATTCCTTTATTTTGGCGAATGCTATCTGGCTTTCCTTCGTCCATGCGAACTTCTTGTTCTTGATGGTCGCGAAGAAAGGCTTGCTTTTATCGCCGAGCCGTGATATGAAACGGTTGAGGGCGGCTAGACAACCTGTGAGGCGTTGCACCTGCTTGATGTTTCGCGGTTCCTGCATGTCAAGGATCGCCTGTATCTTGGCGGGGTTCGCCTCGATCCCCCTTTGGCTCACGATGTGCCCCAGGAATTTCCCGGAGCCCACCCCGAAGTTGCATTTCTTGGGGTTCAGCTTCATGTTAAACTTCTCAAGGATGGCGAACGTCTCGGCGAGATCGTTGAGGTGATCTTCCTTCTTGAGGATTTTGACTACGATATCGTCAATGTAGACCTCCATGGTCTTTCCGATCTGATTAGCGAACATTCTGTTGACTAATCGCTGGTAGGTCGCCCCTGCGTTTTTCAAGCCGAACGGCATTCGGACCCAAAAGTATATGTCTTTTTCCGTGTGGAAAGATGTGTGTTTTATGTCTTCCTCCGCCATTGGGATTTGATGATACCCGGCGAAAGCATCCATAAATGACATCATTTCGCATCCTGCCGTACTATCGACCAAGTGATCAATATAAGGCATCGGAAAGTGATCTTTTGGACATGCCGCGTTGAGGTCGGTGAAGTCAATGCATAACCTCCAGGAGCCAGTTGGCTTTTTGACGAGCACCGCGTTGGCGACCCATTGTGGTTCGTCTGTGGCTACTCCGATTAATTTGTTGTTGAGTAACTTCTGGACTTCTATGTCGAGCGCCGCGTATTTCTCGGGACCGAACTTCCTACGCTTCTGGTGAACAGGCTTCGTTGCCCGGTCGATCTTCAGATAATGGCAAGCGTGTTCTGGACTTATGCCAACCATATCTTGATGCGACCAGGCAAAGACTCTGATGTTCCTACATCGCAAGCTAATCAGATCTCCCTTTAATTCGTGGTCGATGCTTGCGCTGATCTGTACTTCCCGTTCTGGATGATCCGGATCCATCGTAATGCTTTCCAGCTCTTCGACAGGGACGGTCGCCTCTCGTTTGGTGCGATCTCCGGACTCGGTCCTTGTATCGATGTCGAGACTTGGCTCGAAACCGATCCTTGGCTCGATGTCGTCCGCAATTGATGAGAGATGGCGTCCCCTGAGTCGGGTTGGTACGATGTGCTCGGCTCGTCGATCTCCATGGGTTGATCGTCGATCGCTTCAATGTTACATATAGTATGGGAAGTATTGAAAGAAGTAACAACATAGGAGTAATTCAAACATCTTTTTGCCATTAGCTGATCTCCTTTTACAGTACCGACCGTCCCATCGGCAGTGGGGAATTTGATACAGTAAAAGAAATATGAGGCGACCGCCTCAAAGGTTTCTAAAAAGGGGCGACCTAGGAACCCATTATAGATGTTGGGCCTATATATGATTACAAAGCTTAGGTTCCTAGTAATCCTAACCTTGGGATCATAAAAGCATACTAGCTCGACGGAGAGCTTGATCCTCCCGTAGGCTTGGACTGTGTTGTCGCCGAACCCTTGGAGCACGGTGTCAAAAGGCTTGATGAATTTGATTAAGTTGCCAAGTTGGTCTAGGGCGGATTTGAATATGATGTTGCAGAAACTCCCATTGTCGACCAGCACGCGATCGACCGTCTTCCCAAGGATACAAGCGGAGATCACTAGTGCATCCTCTTTGGGACATTGCACTCCCTCCCTGTCCTTGTTGGAAAAGGTGATGAGCGCGTCTTTAGAGATGGTCGGCTCCAGAGGTACCACAACATGGACTTCGGCGAACGACCTCAGCTCGGCTTTTCGCTTTCTATTTGACAGGGTAGAAACCGGGGAAAGGCCCCCGAGGCTTCCTCCTCCTTCTTGAAGCATGTTGATCCGACCACCAGGGTTGATCGGAGGGATCGACTCATCAGAGTATTCCGGCTCATGCTCGATTCTGGCAATCGGATTGGGAGGAATTCTTTCGCTTGGTCGGCGCTCGCGCCCTCCGGCTCTCTCCGTCCTGGGCTCTGGCTTGGTGACCAAGTTGTCCAGTTTGCCCTCCTCAAACAGTCGCCAGAGCTGTCTGAGGAGGTCGCGGCATTGGCTGGTGTTGTGGCCGGGACTCTTATGGTAGGCACAGAATTTGCTACGGTCTAGATGACCGTGGTCCCTTATCGGCTTTGGTTTGGAGAGCCACTCGCGACCTTTGATTGCGTTGAAGATGTGGGCCGGAGATAAGTTGAGGTTGTGGAGGAGGTGGACCTCCACGTCCTCGAAGGCTTTGAACTCACCAGGCGGTTTTGCGACCGCCTTTATGGGCTTGGCGACTGCCTTCTTCTGGATATGGGAAGGTGTCTTCCCTTCTCCGGATGGTTCCTCACCTAAACGGAGGGAGAGCATCCTCTGCCTGGCCATAAAATCGGCGGCTCTGACGCGGAAGACCGTATAGGTCGGAGGAAAATCCTTTGTGAGGTGCCTGAACATGGGCGAGCGTCCGTGGAATCCGTTCAGGACTGCGTGGAGAGCGAGCTCGTCGCTGATGGGCTCACCGGTGAGGACTATCTCGTCTACCCAGTCGATGTAATCCTCATCTGATTCGTCCTTCCCCTGCCTGATTTTCATCATGCGGTGGGGACCTTCCGGGCGAGCGACTTTGGCGGCGAAGTACGACGTGAAGTCGTTCGCCAGCTTCTCAAAGCAATTAATTGAGCGAGATGGTAGTGAGATGTACCACCTGTGGGCGAGATCGCCTAGAGTTAATGGGAACATTCGACATTTCGTCTCATCTGAGGCTCCGCATCCGGTCATGTAGATCCAGAATTTGCCCAAGTGGGTCTCTGGATCCGACCTCCCCTCATATAGAGGCGTTTGTGGGGGAGCGATCTTTGTTTGAATTGGGGCGATCTCGATCTGGACCGCGAGTGGTTCATTTAGCCCAGCGATCGATCTCCTGGCACCTGCCCCAGTTTCTAGGAGCGCCTTCATCTCGTCGAGCTGGCGTTGCATGGCGGCCATCGCCGTCGCCTGACTGCTCGCTGATTGGCTCTTAGAACGCGAACCAAGGCGATCGTGTACTGATCCCCTAGCTCCGTGGTGAATGACGAGCTCCCTGCCAGTGGGTTCCTTCCTCGGGCGAGCAGGGGTTCGCTGACCGGCCTGTCTCCTGGGAGTCGGATATGCCGAACTCCTGGTAAAGGATTCGGATACCGATGTCTCCCGGCTGGGGCCTGAGTGCCCGGGTCGCCATGAGGGATCGATCCCCAGGCGGCTGAAGACGGCTCGGGGCTTTCTGTCGATTTTTCAACATAGATCCCCTTAAGCTTCCGCTTGCCTGCCCGGCGGATGGTCGATGGAGTGATGGTGGGCGAGTCGTAGGCCTTCCGTCGCTCCCTGAGGATGGCTATAGCCTCCTCAATCTGTTCCGCGGTCTGGAACTGATCGAGTGAGAGGCTAGAACCGTCCCTCGGGGGTGGGAGTGAGAGCCTAGCCTCGCCACGGTCGCCTTCTGCCGTGGGCTGGGATTCGGTCCGCGCCGGAATGAGATTTCCGGCAGATCTTAGGGTGGCTCTCTTGGAGGTCGTTGCAGATGTCATTTTCTGAAGGTTTTTCTATTGAAGAACAGTGAGTGTTTCTTCAAGTATATGTCCGGAGAACAGTGAGTGTTCTTCGAGACGGTAGGAATAAAAATGGAGGTTTTGACGCCCCCTTCTTCTAGCGCCAATTGTTGTTACCCAAAATATTATCCGGAGATAGTATTGCTGGAATGATCGAGTAACAAACAAATGCGAGAACACTTCCGTGAGAAAATAGATAACACAAGGTTTGCCGGGGTTGTTAATCCCGGGCTTGAATGCTCTCGCGAGATGTTATTAATAAATATACTGTCGAGTACAAATATTAATGTTAGAATCTATTACAAGGAGTGTAAAAGACTTCTAGTTATCTAGGCTTTAGAGCGCGTAGATTGCCGGAAGAACCAGATAGATAAATTCTTGCTTGGGATATATGAAGAAAGTGTATGAATATCACTATGAATGTATAAGTGGTTGCCAAAAGAGCCTTTGATTCTCTCTTTTGTGTGTATTTTGCACTGAATTCATAGCAAACTCGCCTCCCCTTGGCCATAGCAGTGAGCTCTCTATTTATAGGGGACAAGGTAGTTGGGATTCCTCAGGCGATCGCGGGCGACCGCTGTTTTCTATATTAAAATAAGACGACCGATCGTCCCGTCACGTGGGCCTGTTCCCTTAAGGTCCGAGGTTGCTGCTGGAGGCCAGCTGGGCGAACCAATGGGAAGCCAGCACGCGTCTTGAGTCGCTGTCCGGGGAGGACCCACTTTGTACCTTTCGGCGGCCTTGTCGGTAGGTGTGGTAGGTGACAGGCTGGGGTCAAAGGTCCTATCTGTCGGTATCCTTTGAAGATCCGCACGTGGGCCACCGTCCAAGATTCGGTCTTCGACGACTTTGACGGATGCTGGATCCATACGTGGCACGAGATGATCGCCTCTGGTTCGCTCATTAAAGATGATCGTCAGACATCAAAAGACGATCGCTGGGTACCAAAAGACGATCGCCGCATTGTGCCGAACTCTAGGCGTTTGTCCAGAGTATGTCTTCCATGGTTGGCTTATCTGATTATGATGTCGATCGCCTATCGAGGCGTATTAATCGCCGCACAACAACGACCAACGAACTCAAACAACGCGTCGCGACACGACTCAGTCAGATAAAACCCGACGAGACAAAACTCAACAGACACAACTTGACCCGACTGCCAAGGTTTCCACAACCTAAGCTCTGATACCATTTATGTAACACCCCCAATCCGCTCAGGGATATTACACGACGTAGACCCTTTCCTCAAGGATATACCAGGCTGGTAAACAACACCGTACATCTCAAAAATGCCTTTAAGGCTGAAATGACTCAACAGACTGATTTGGTCTTTCAATAAATACATACAACACAAACATAATACATGCCCATGCAGGGGTCTAAATACGACAACTCCCATACAACGGGGAAAAACATTGAAGCGGAAAATAAAGTACAATTGAACCAATATACAACGTACGGTTCCACATGTGATTAGTATCGATCATATTTCATCATCCTTCATGCCGATCCTGTGCCACGCTCCCAGAAACCTGAATGCAATACAGACATCCACCCCCGAATACTCGGGGGTTAGCAAAACTCCACTGTTTTGCTAGTGCAAGTACAAGTGAAAATACGAGCCATATAATTTAAGTTCCAAAGATAACAATAATCAGGAATTCTCAAACATTCAAATACAACAAAACGAATACTTCCCGAGGCAAGAGTTTGAGTAAAACTTTCCAAATCCGAAAGATCACAAATAACGAGAACGGTTTGTAAAATGGTTTAAAATACCCTCGGGAGTTTTAATAGGAAACAACTTAGGATTATCAAATCCTTATCTTTCCAAAAATCAACAGGGGTCACAGCCCAAAGGTTTTGTTTTCACAAATAGAAAACCGACAACAATTCACAGGGCCAAAACCTAAGTCATGTGTCCTCGACGGACATAAAATCAACACGGCATAATCACACACAAGCATCGCCTAGGACCGGGACGAAGCCACGAATCCCACTCGAGGCCTCTAAGGACCCTCCTGAGCTGGCCACAATCATGAAACAATTCACGCACACACGTCGCCTAGGACCGGGACGAAGCCACGAATCCCACTCGAGGCCTCTAAGTACCCTCCCGAGCCGGCTAGCGAAACACAAGTCACAACATTTTTGGCGCTCATGGTTGGATCAATCACTTGTTGCATCCCGACCACATGATCACATGCCATGTGTCACCGTAGTTTTTCTTAGGCTCTCACGGTTGGATCAATCGCTTGTTGCATCCTGACCACACGATAGCATGCCATGTGTCACCGTAGGCCCCACCCACATTCATGTATTCACACATATAACACAATACAACAAAGATATCCAAACAATTCACCCAGAGGCATCAAACACTTAGCAAAACATCACGTCAAACCACAACGCACCAAAATAAAGTAATATACGCACACACGCATTATCAATCGCAACATCAACATCAACCATATCCATAAGATTCACATACTCGATTATGAAATGTGCTACCCAAAATATTATCCGGAGATAGATATTGCTGGAATGGATGGATAGCAAACAAATGCGAGAACACTTCTGTGGGAAAAGTAAATAACACAAGATTTGTCGGGGTTGTTAGTCCTGGCCTTGAATGCTCTCGCGAGATATTATTAATACAAATATTCGGGGATACAAGTATTAATGTAAGAGTTCAATTACAATGAGTGTAAAGACCCTTGTTATCTTAGCTAGTGAGCGTGTAGATTGCCGAAAGAACCAGATATGATGCTCTGTAAGTTCTTGTAACAATGTTGATGAGCTGTGACAACCGTGAGAAATCGACAGTCTCTCACGGAGTGTAGCTGTTGAAGGTTTGAGCTCCTGGGCTTGTGAGTCTCTTCGAATCTTCACTGTGGAGACTTCTTGCCTCTGCCGACCGTCTTCTGGTTGAAAGGTGCTGAGAGAGAAATCCTGAGATGGATTCGGGAAAGGAAGCCAAGAGCCTGAAAGTATGTATGTTTGTATGTATTTCCGTGAATGAATTCGGAACCTTTTTCCAGTTGCTGGATGTTCCCTATTTATAGGACTTGGATATGCTGGGCGATCACCCCTGTTGTATTATAATAAGCGGGTGATCGTCATTTAGCACATGGGCTGGTCCCCTTAAAGTCTGCAGGAGTTGCTGGCAGCCAGTTGTGCGGTCCAATGAGAAGCCTGCACGCATCTGAGTCGCTGTCACGAGCGGTCCCACCTTGTACCTTTCGGCGGGCTTGTCGGTAGGTGAGAAGGTGGTGACAGGCTGTGGTCAATGATCCATGAAACGCGGCGCCTGTGGTGGATCTTCACATGGGCGCTGCTTTGAGGTCCAGTCTTCATGGACTTTGACGGACGATGGTCTATGTCTGTGGCAAAGGACGATCATCTTAACTCGGGCACCAGAGTCGATCGCTAGGCGCCAAGGGGCGATCGCCTTTGGAGTCGATCGCTAGATACCCGAAGGTGGTTTGGTATCTTCGGTTAGGCGAGTCCGCCATAATTTGATTGGTTGTGGACTCGGTCGCTCGGCCTTGCAGTCGATCGCCTGTCGAGGTGAATAAATCTTGACACAACAATTGCCCCCCAGCTCGCTCCTATGTTGGAAACGTGGGGTGAGGTGGTTCTGCTGGCGATCGCTGAGTTATGACGAGTGACTCTGTATTTTACTGAACTGGCGATCGTCTTTGAGCTGATTGATTCTGAAGTTGGATGACCTGGTAGGTGCTGAAATGAGCGGGAAATGGCAGCGGATGCGGAAAAGTCTCCGGGACACGTGTCGGGTTCCTGTTGGGGGAGACCGACGGCCATTTATGACTCCTCGTCTGACGCGTCCCTGAAATGATGCGTATGCGGGTTTCAAGGGAGCATTACGGTTGCACTCTGACCCCTGAGATTCTCCTTAATTGCACACGAGTCCCTGCCATCTCCTATAAAAAGGCACAGGGTTGCAGTGTTCACTCTTACGCGTTTTTATCGGAGAAAGAAGGATAATACTGCTGAAGAATTTTCTGAAGATACGACTGTCGATCGTCGATCGATTCCATCCTTGGTAAGAAAACACTCCTCTTCTCCTCATCTTGAATTCAAGAATGTCTGGAACATCTTCTTCGTCGGGAATGGGCACCTCCTCCGCCGTTGGGATTTCCAACATCCATGGAGGATCCTCCGCAGATTTTCATCTGGAGACGGCCGCAGAAGCTATCCGTGCCGGTATCGGTCCCGTGGAAGTCGAGGTGCTATTTAATGAGGCCGACGTCGCTAGGGAGGCGGCTGTTGACCACAGACGCTCGCAGATGGAGAGAGATCTGGCGGTGATGGCCTACTGGGAGCATCATAGTGCTTTCGGCCAAGCCTATGTGGCCTTTGTCGAGATTATGGAGAGGTTGGCTGGTCCGTCTCCTCGATTCGATTACCGGGAGTATTCGATTACTCATCCTTATCAACCTCCCAAGTGATCGCTATTTCGGGCTGCTTAGCGATCTCTGTGGTCCCTCGGTCAGATAAGGAGCTCGGTGACCAGGAAGGACCTGTCCGTATGGAGGACGAGGTTTCATATCCCTTCAGATGTGGATCTCTTTGTGCCGGCCGAGAATGAGAGAGCCGATCAGCCTCCGGAGGGGATGGTCGCTGTGAACGAAGCAATTATGGAGGCTGGACTGCGGTTTCCTTTGTCGTTCTCCGTCTCCCATATACTGGCTGCTTGGAACGTGGCGCCGCTCCAGCTGACGCCGAATGCCTGGCTCCAGATTATCTGCACTCTCACCTTGTTCGGAGGTCACCGATTGTACCGCCTCCCTTCGCCGTCGGAGATGAACCACATGTTCAAGCTGACGGCTCAGAAAGGGTCGGTCGGAGGCTATCATATACAAGGCCGATCCGGTCGGGTGATCTTTGGAGTCCCGAACAAGGTGTGGGGCGATCTGGCGAAGTGGTTCTGGGTCGCCGGTGCCTGTAAGCCTCAGCGAGCGACAACCCTACTGGCGAGCTGAACATTCCCACTAGCTTTCGGGATAGAACTCCGAGTAAGTGTTATGACTCTCCCTTTGTTCGGACATGTTCTGAACTGATCTAATTTGATCTTCCTTTTGCAGGCTTCCACATTCCGGCGATCGATGAGCTACCTTTTGATTTTCTGGTCATCTGGGAGCGGATACAGACTTTTCCGGACGACGACTTGGATGCTAGCCTGATCAACAAAGAGAGTCGTTGGTTGTCGGCTCGGCTATTCCATTTCCCGAGACATCTCTCGATATCAGGTACGAATTTATACGATCTCCATTTATTGGGCGATCGTCCTGTTGGAGAAATAGGTCTAACTGTTGTTTGATTGTTCTTTATTGCATAAGTCTACTTTCCTCGCTTTTTGGAGCCCCCACTGGAGATAGCTATGTCGAACCCTGGAGTTTTGGGCCGTCTCCGCCAGAAGAAGTCATCCCGAGCTCCTCATGTGGCGTTACCCATCATTCCGGAGGTGGAGCCTCGCGTAGAGCCGATCGTGGTTGAGGAGGAAGTTCGGGAGGAGGGGCTTCAGACGAATCGCTAACGGCAGAGGTCCGGAGAAACTCCAGTTTCTACCCCTGCCAGCAATGTGCCGATCGCCGCGCCTACGATCACCGTTGTTCCTCCGGAGAATGAGCATACACCCTCCGCGGCTTTCTTACGGGAGATGGCGATCGCCGATGCTGAGATCCCTCGTGGGAAACCATACTTCGGCCGCGATCCCGAGAGAGCCGAGAGGTAAACTTTGCTTGCTGAGTTGAAACTGGTCATTCGCGTAGGAGATGTGTTAACTTTTTTGTTTTGATGCAGGATCCGTAGCACAGATCCATCCTGTTCGCCGATGGTGCGGGATTTTCTGGCGAGCCGATCTCCTCGCCAGGCCTGCGACATCCCGCTATATGTCAACCGAGCCGTTTCTGATTTACCGAAGGCCTGGACAACCAATCTAGATGCGATCGCTCGTCAGCGATATGTGAGTACAATGCAGCCGCCGCCTTTCTCTCCAAAGGCGACCATGGCCGCCAGTGTCAGGCAGAGTTTGAGGGGCGTCCTTCCACTACTCGCCTGCAGGCGGATCTCGAGGCAGATCGGAAAGAGAACGCCGAGTTCACCAACAGGATTGTGGCAATGGAGAAGGACTCCCTGGATGCAGCTAGGCGGGCGAGTCATGAACTTGAGCTGGCAATGAAGGAAGCCGAGGAAGCCCGGGCGACGGTCGACCGATTTTGGGACCAGATGACAGATGTCGTACGCTCGTAGATGGCCACTGAGAAAGAGGCCGATCGACTGAAGGTGACTATCGTTCGGCTGACTAGCGAGCTGGCGGAGTCGAGGGAAAAGATGGTTGTAAGGGAGGCTGAGCTCCAAGGTGCGCAACAGGCGATGGCGGAGCTGAAAGGGGAGGTAGAGGCGACCAAGGCCGATTCCTTTCTCAACTTGGAGTTTGTCAGTGAGTTTGCCTATTATATGGCATTCGCTGACTCGATCCGAGCTGCTAAGAAGGGGGGTTGGATGTCGGCCCTCTTGCTGAGAACTTCAAGGCGTATGCGTTGGAGCATCCTCTCCATCCTGCTTTCTTCTTGCCGATCTTGGATCTCGCGGATATCGGTGTGGACTTGAGCTTCTATCCGACTTCGGCGAACCTTGTTCATCCTGACGCTCCGGAGGACGGGGAGGCTGCTCTGGTAGCTGGCGAAGGGTCGTGGGCCGATCCGGAGGTTGAAGGCGAAGGCCAGGCAGGGGCCTGAGGCTTTTCTCTTTTACTGTTTCAGGTCTTTTGCCTTGTAATTTTGTAGCTTTCTTTTTGTAGTACTTAGGCCTTCGGGCGACCATGTATGTACTCCAATATTCCAAGTAATGAAATGAATGTTTGATTCTTTAATTTATCACTTGAATGATTGCTTTTTGAGTCTTTTGCTTGACTTTGTACAAATGTATGAGGAGGGATTGTTGCGTGTGCGGTATGTCTAAGTGAATTGATAAACTCATATAGATAACTTTTACAACACATTCGATCGCTGCACAAGCATCTGCTAATTGCCGATCTCCGTATGTGATTGGATAGGGACGATCGTCGTATAGGTAGTCCGCACTCTTCCCCCTTGTTTTTGTTCACTTAGTGAAAGTAAGGGGACGAAAATAAATCGTTGAGTGAGTGGTCTTTAATTTTGTCGAATCCTCGAGGAAGGCCATCCATCTCGGTCTTGAGGAACCGTGCACGATCGCGGAGTTCTATGGACCGATCTCCACGACCATGTCTTGTGCGCGAGCGACATTCCGTCTGATTGCTAAGCTCTCGCGACTCACTTTATTGGTAGGGTCCTCCGAAGGCTGCGCCTCGCCTCGTATTTAAACGAAGGGCGTGCGGTCTTGGTCTGGAAGATTCCTCGCGCGGGGTGTCGTCGGATTAATCGACTCCATGTCCGTGGCTTGTTAGCTCTTTTTATACCTCGGTCCGCCATTAAGATGGCGACCCTCGACGGTATACGTTGAGACGGGGGGAGGGACGCGTCGTATTGTCCGTGAAGGATCCACCATGTTGAGTGATGGACCTTCGAGGGCGGGCGAACGTGTCCACAGATTCGTTTTGGAGGGCCTTCAGACTACGCCGGCCTCGTATTTAAACGAAGGGCGGGCGATCGTGGCCAAAAGGGACCTTGCACGGGCATAGAGAATGGTTCCATCGTCCTCCATGATCATGTCGACACTCTTCTACCTCGGACCATCAAGTCAGATGACGATCCTCGACGGTATACGTTGTGTAAGGGGAGGAGATCGCCTGCCTAGGTTCTTCATGTATATGATGAACTTTAGAGAGCGAGCGAGTAGTCCTCTGATTTGCTTTGGAGAGACCTTCGGCTACTCCCGCCTCGTATTTAAACGAAGCGCGAGCGATCGGAGCCCAAAGGAACCTTGCATGGACGGATCGTCAGTTTCATCGATTTTCGAGACCGTGGCGGCACTTTTCTACCTCGGACCATCATGTCAGATGACGATCCTTGATGGTATACATTATGCTAGGGGAGGCGATCGCTGCCTTGGTCCATCATGTCGATGACGAACTTTAGAGGGCGAGCGAGTCATCCTCTTTTTTGAAGCGTTAGCTCAGGCAGTAGCCTTTTGTTCAATGAGGTGGGAAATCGGGGAGAGACTTCCGAAGTTCCCTTGTCTTGATTGAAGCATGTAGATACGGTCGCCGAGGTTGATCGAGGGGTCGGCTCGTATGAGCTTTTCCGGGCTGTTCGCATTCGACTCGGGCGACCGTGTTGGGAGATTGGCGGGGCTCCGGCTAAGCCAATAAACTGTCCAACTTGCCCTCCTCGAACAATCTCTAGAGCTGTTTGAGGAGGTCGCGCATTGGTTGGTGCTATGGCCGGGACTCTTGTGGTAGGCACAATATTGATTGTGGTACAGGTGACCGTGGTCCCTTATATCCTTTGGCTTATTCAGCGGTCCGCGCCCCATGATTGCGTAGAAAATGTGGGCCGGAGTTCGGTTGAACGTATGGAGGAGATGGGCTTCCATGTCCTCGAAGGCCTTGAGATCTCCGGGTGGCTTGGCGACCACCTTCTTGGTTTTGGCGATCGCCGTCTTTCGGGCAGGAGGAGGCGTGCCCCCGCCAAGGCGGAGGGTGAGTAGCCTTTGCCTGGCCCGAAAGTCGGCAGCCTTAGTGCGGAAGATCGCGTAGGTTGGGGGGATATCCTTGGTGAGATGTCTAAACATGGGTGAATGACCGTAGAATCCCCCCAGGACCGAGTAGAGAGCGAGCTCGTCACTGATGGGCTCGCCGGTGAGGACAATTTCGTCTACTCGGTCGATGTAATCTGCGTCGGTTTTGTCTTCCCCCTGTCTGATTTTCATCATGCGGTGGGGGCCTTCGGGTCTGTTGACCTTGGCGGCAAAGTATGACGTGAAGTCATTCGCCAGTTTCTCAAAGGAGATGATCGATCGTGATGGTAGTGAGATGTACCACCTATGGGCCACCTCGCCCAATGTCAATGGGAAGATTCGGCACTTGGTTGCATCTGTTGCCCCACATCCGGTCATGTAAATCCGGAATTTACTTAGGTGGGTTTCGGGGTCCGATATCCCTTCATACATAGGTGTTTTAGGAGGAGCGATCCTTGGTTGCACGGGGGCGAGCTCGGTGTGGACCGCGAGTGGCTCGGTCGGCCCGATGATCTTTCTGCTAGTGCTTGCCCCAGTGTCCAAGAGTGCTTTCATCTCGTCGAGCTGGCGTTGCATAGCGTCCATCGTCGTGGCCTGGCTGCTCGCGGCTAGGCGCTGCCGAGGCGATTAAGTATTGATCCCCTGGCGTTCAGAGCGGGAGACAAACAGTTGACTGGTGTTCGGCTGGGAGTCGGGTATGCCGAACTCCTGGTGACGGACTCGGATTCCATCGTTTCGTGGTTGGGACCAGAATGCCCCGGTCGCCATGATGGGACACGACTGAATACGGACCCGTCCGGTCGTGTGAGAGCCTTTTCTCGCGAATCGGGGCTTTCTGACGATCGCTCGCCCAGTAGTCCATTGAATTTCTATTTGCCCATGCGGCGGATGGTCGAGGGAGTTATTGCGGGCGACGCGCATGCTCTCCGTCGCTCCTTTAGGATGGCCATAGCCTCCTCGATCTGTTCCTCAGTTTGGAACTGGTCGAGTGAGAGGTTGGGGCCACCCCCCAGGTGCGGGATTGCGAGTCTCGCGTTGCCGTGGCTTCCCCCGGCCGTCGGCTGGGGTTTGGATTGAGCCGGGATATGGTGTCCGGCGGTTCGGAGAGCGGCTCTCTTCGATGTAGTAGCGGACGTCATGATTCTGAAGGCTTTCTTTGAAGCGCAGTGAGTGTCACTTCAAGTATATGCCCCGAGAACAGTGAGTGTTCTTCGGGACGGTAGGAATAAAAATGAAGGTATAAATGCCCTCCTTCTAGCGCCAATTGTTGCTACCCAAAATATTATCCGGAGATAGATATTGCTGGAATGGATGGATAGCAAACAAATGCGAGAACACTTCCGTGGGAAAAGTAAATAACACAATATTTGTTGGGGTTGTTAGTCCCGGGCTTGAATGCTCTCGCGAGATATTATTAATACAAATATTCGGGGATACAAGTATTAATGTAGGAGTTCAATTACAATGAGTGTAAAGACCCTTGTTATCCTAGCTAGTGAGCGTGTAGATTGCCGGAAGAACCAGATATGATGCTCTGTGAGTTCTTGTAACAATGTTGATGAGCTGTGACAACCGTGAGAAATCGACAGTCTCTCACGGAGTGTAGCTGTTGAAGGTTTGAGCTCCTGGGCTTGTGAGTCTCTTCGAATATGCACTGTGGAGACTTCTTGCCTCTGCCGACCGTCTTCTGGTTGAGAGGTGCTGAGAGAGAAATCCTGAGATGGATTCGGGAAAGGAAGCCAAGAGCCTGAAAGTATGTATGTTTGTATGTATTTCCGTGAATGAATTCGGAACCTTTTTCCAGTTGCTGGATGTTCCCTATTTATAGGACTTGGATATGATGGGTGATCGCCCCTGCTGTATTATAATAAGCGGGCGATCGTCTTTTAGCACATGGGCTGGTCCCCTTAAAGTCTGCAGGAGTTGCTGGCAGCCAGCTGTGCGGTCCAATGAGAAGCCTGCACGCATCTGAGTCGCTGTCACGGGCGGTCCCACCTTGTACCTTTCGGTGGGCTTGTCGGTGTGTGAGAAGGTGGTGACAGGCTGTGGTCAACGATGCATGAAACGCGGCGCCTGTCGCGGATCTGCACATGGGCGCTGCTTTGAGGTCCAGTCTTCGTGGACTTTGACGGACGATGGTCTCTGTCTGTGGCAAAGGACGATCGTCTTAAGTCAAGCACCAGAGTTGATCGCTAGGCGCCAAGGGGCGATCGCCTTTGGAGTCGATCGCTAGATACCTGAAGGTGGTTTGGTATCTTCGGTTAGGCGAGTCCGCCATAGTTTGATTGGTTGTGGACTCGGTCGCTCGGCTTTGCAGTCGATCGCCTGTCGAGGTGAATAAATCTCGACACAACACGAAACACACCAATCACAAAACACACGTGGTTATGAAAGAGAGCCTTTAACAAGACTAAACGAATCTTTGAAAGTTCAAAACAAACAATCAAATAAACACATAGAGACGGTCACTAATTATCATATCCATAAAACAAGAATTATATGGACAAGGTACTTGCCTCGAAACCACGATCGCAACAAGACGACGGATGAAATACGGTCGAACGGCCCCGAACTCCCAAACACTAACAAGAACACGATAGCACCGCAATTACTACGAGAATAACACCACACGAATCATCAATCAGCAATTAGATTCAACATCGGAATCCTCGAGCACCTATAAACCTCCGGAAGGAATAATAACACATGGTTACGACGAGAATCAAGGCCAAAACAACGGAAATCCCAACAAACTATCGAATGGAACTCATTCGAACATTTAATCGAACATTAAATGTTTGAGACCCTCCAAGAACAAAGAAATCACCCCTCGTGTCGAACGAATCAAATATACGAGTATCCAATCCGTAGAACATGTTCAAAACAACGTTTATACAACAATTAATTGAACAAAAACGGATTGGAATCGAAATCAAAAGGAAAATCCCCAAAATCTTCAAAAACAAGGGTCCAAGCCAAAATACCTTGATTCGGACGAAGAACACGGATTGGACGATGATATAATCCACAAGGATCTTCCAAAATGCCTTGGAAATGAGTAGAATCGGCCAAGAACAACTCTTACCTGTCACTCCCGTCCACAGCCGCACAAAAACGAGGAAAAAGTGAGAAAAATGAAGTCTGGCCGAGCCCAGGCTATATATAGCCGGCAGGATTACGGCCAGTAACTCTACTTACGGCCAGACGGCAGCCTTACGGCCAGAATCGCATTCTTCAAAAATCGCCAAAGACTACGGCCACTTACGGCCGTAACAGATCACACCTTACGGCCGTAATCGCCTTCGTCTGCCAAGTCTGCCGAGCACGCATACCAGAATCGTCACCTTACGGCCAGTAACTCGCCGAGCCAGCCCTGCTCCGGCCGTGACTCGGCTGTGGCCACTCCGACGGCCCGGACAACCCCAAAACTCGAACCTGAATAAAAATCGGAGATACGGTTACGAAGTACTCGGAAAGACGAATCCAAGCGCTAAGAGAACACACGATTCCGACCACCCGAAGGCTTGAAATTCGACAACGAAAGTAATTACCGCAAACTTTTGGAAATTACGAAAATAGCCCAAAAGGTCCGAAACACACGATACACGATCGAAACACCAAGCCAAAGCTCGCAACATGAATAATAAATGAACTTACGAGAAACTCGAAACAACAGTTTCGGACGAGATTCGCAAGAATCGAACTCAAGTACGGAAAAGCCGCTTAAGAACACGAAACTCAACAAAACGATACAGAAACGAACTCGGACGTCAAAAAGTGCAGAATTAAATATTCTCAAAATGACGAAACGGTCATGAGAGAGTCGTCAAAACGGACTTCCACCAAAAAAGAAAATTACCGAAAATCGAAATTGCGGGTATTACACTAATTGGTTGCAAAAGAATCTGAATCATACCTGATGCAACAGCAGTGTTCTGATCATTTGAACTCCTCATCTCATAAAGGCGCGGAGAAACGGACCCAGCACTGGATGATTCTCTTATCCCGAAATTCTGCTGTTGAAGACCACTCTGCTGTGTTAGGTTCACACTTGTCTCTTTCGGAACTTGTGCTGAAGTGCGAGCTCCAAATGATATAGTCACATTTCCGCAACAAGTCGCATGATGCCCTTCTTGTCCACACTCAAAACAGGTCACAGAAGGAGCAGAGCAATCACGTCGAACATGCCCTGGTCGTCCACAGTTATAACATTTCTTCGTTGCATCGGTAACCGTTGATGCCGTTCTGAACTTCTTTCCGCCTCGAGAAGGATACGGAGGCCTATTGGGTGAATGGAATGAGGACTGGCCCTTGCGGGGCCCACTACTCTTGCTCTCGGCGAAGTTTCCAGACACTTTCTGCTTCTTTGCTTCCGCAAATTTCTCCACTGCTATCTCTTTCATCTCGTAAGCCAAGTCTTTGTCCTGGTACTGTCAGAGAGTAGTACATTCAAATCCTGACATATATTGCTGGATCTCCAGCTTCATCCGCATGTCAAAGTGAAAAATCTTTTCTGTCTCGGTTCTGACCAGATGTCGAACAAAGGTCAGCTGGTGATTAAAAGTCTTAATCATATCTGTCACAGATGCCTCCAGATTCTGCGGTGAGAAAAACTCTCGGACTCTAGTCTCTCTAACTGGACAAGGACAATACTGTGCTTCCATCATTAATTTGAATTTTGTCCAGTCAGCATTATGATCCTCAGGTCAAATGGCTTCCCACCAGTCGAAAGCTTCCCCAGTCAGAAAATACTGAGCGATCGGAACTTTTCGGTCATCGGGATAATTAATCCCTGCAAATATCTTCTCCAGTTCTTTAAGCCAGTGGTCCCATGTAGGCATCTCTGAAGAACCGTCAAACTTCGATGGGTGTAGTTTGACCACTTCTGAAAGCCACTTGTCTCCCCGATTGTCTTCGTTACGCTGTTGACCCATCGTCGCTTGCATGCGGTCAACCACCTGAGAAAATTGGGTCATGTGAGTGACCACTTGTTGAAGCACTCCCGGCATGTTAGGATTTGCATCTTCCTCCATAGTTCGTGCTCGATCATTGTTTACCGATTCCTGTTGTCCGCCAGAACGGGAATCAGCTCGATTAGCCGACAAATACGGGGTAGACGACGAATCTTCCTGTCTCGCATTACCATGTCCGCGTCCACAACCGCGTCCGCGTCCACGACCTCCTCTCAACATACTGTAAACGCAAATACTAAATACCCAGGGCAAAATCTTCTAAAATTCGTCAATATCCACAAAACACGAAATAATTAAAATGGTAGTATATGAGATTAGGAAACTTACAACCATGGTCCACATGACGACGATGGTTGTACAGTGATGTTATATGCGACCGATAAATCAAACGACATAAACAGACCCAACTAAACCCAACTGCCAAGATATCCATGAATCTTAGCTCCGATACCATATTCTGTAACACCCCGAGATATTCGGAATAATTACAGCACCGTGAACCCTTTATATAAGAATTTACAAGGCTAAATTAAAAGAAATGCTGAACAATACGAAAGTACTCCCAATAGCTGAGTAATTTAATAACCAGTTTAATCATCCATGCAACCCAAAACAGTCCATTATTACAAACTTCTCAAAATCATCAAAAGAATACGCGTACTCGAGTACTAAATACTGAATCAGAATACCAAAACAATACAACGGATAACATCACTGAGCCCCTTCGTCATCATGCCGGTATTGTGGTTGCTTCCCCACTCCTCGACTACCTGAACATCAAAATAAATGTCCACCCCGCAGGGGTTAGCAAAACGATGCTAGTATAAGTATCATAATATACAAAATCTCATATGCAACAATGATGCATAGCAAAATACAACACGCGGACTTCCTCTACCGGAATCCAACGATGCGAATCCTCATGATTACATCAACATAACACAGGGTAATCTAATGATCCAATGCCCTCAGCATAGATCTCAAGATGATCTCATCGGACCAACACGAGGTGGAAAATCCGTCCAGTGATCCAGCGCCCTCAACATAGATCCCAAGATGATCCCGTCAGACCAACACGAGGTGGACAACTGATCCAGCACCCTCAGCATAGATCACGCGATCCCTTCGGACCAATACAACATATACAATACAACTATGCATACACATATGTGAATCGATATGTCCATCAACATGAACAACATATGAATCAATAACCTGAACGACAATATGACAATTCAACTTGGATGATCTCAGGTTCAATAACATGAATAACAATATGCATGATCAAAATCAGCAACATTAAACCAATAGTCAACTTACGATACTTGCCTTAGAAAGATGGCAAGAATATATATACTTCAAAGATTTCAACAAACTCGAAGGCCGCCTCCTTCGATCAACTGTTCGCAACGCTCGGACCTTTAAAAAAATAGGAAAATAATGACAACTCAACTTTCGTAACAAATGTAAATGTATGAACATCTAACATATACTACGACTGGGTTAACAATCTAAGTTAGCCGGTTCACGGTTCAACTCATTCGACGAACGCTCGGTCGAGATAAGGACATATTTCAAGCGAATCAAATGACCATAACGAAGATTAAAGTCGACATCTATGAGTTCAAGGACATTCAACTCAATAAGGCTTGATTATAATCTTCTTACTCAAAGAAGTTCTAACATGATTACTACATATTTCTTAAGGTATGATGTTCAACCTAATAAGTTATCAATAACCTTAATAATTCCAGGAGAATGTTCATAATCCGAATAAGAACACGAATTCTAAGCTCGGGAAGCAATACATACGTTATACGGAAAGAAAAGATGAAAACACTTGATGAACTCAATGTCGAACGCTTGAACACAAATCCTCAAAGCTCCTTGCCTTCAATGATTATGTTAGGAGGTTGATATGAAGGTTTAAGAGTGAGAGAGTAACTCTCTAAGTCTCGGAAATCAAGTGTGGGGCGAAGTGGAAACTGAGAAATGAAATGAGGTACTGTCCTATATATAGAAAATGACCATTAGTGCGCGCTACTGCTCCTTTTTAGCATGCACTAATGGGCTCCCAGCCCATTGTCTCTTTCTGTCCTCAGTCTTACGTACGCTAAATAGCCTTTACGTACGCTAAATGAAACAGTTAATGTCCGCTAACACCCATCATAGCGTTCGCTATCGGCTTTACGAAAGCTGACTGACCTCACTGTACCAGACTTAGCGTGCGCTAGCATCTCTCTCGTAGCGTGCGCTAAGCACCGCTGACTCGACTTTTTCAAAAGTCGTCCAGGTTCATTCCGACATATCTTTATCGAAGATCCGTGATCCGATCTCACCTACCACCTGTCTCAATCATGTAACCACGTATAGCGTGCTAAGACTCATCTATAGCGTGCGCTAACTCACATATTTAGCGCGCGCTATACTTAAATGTTAGCGTGCGCTAAATATACATAAATACATGTATGAATTTACATCTATGAAATCATACACTCAACAGGGTTATGACATACGGAGAATTATACTCAGATCGATAATACGACATATGCAATGTCACAAGGTTCAAGTACAGATAAAATACACATCAGATATTCGGGTATTAACATAAGTCACCTTCATTGTCATCAGTTGTGCTTCCGCATTATCATCTGCAGTTAAGATTTTGTTAGCTGCATAATTTATCAGCTGAGTAAACTCACCCGAGATTCAGGAAAAGAGTTTAATAAGTTTATTCACCCCTCCCCCCCAGACTTATTCCTGACGACTTGTGACCTACATCAGTGACATTCCAACTTCTTTAAGACTTCTTTGCTGTATGTTGGCAATTATCAAAACAGGAATATTTATCCTTACAGGTTTGTCTAGATTTTATTCGTTAATTAGTATTCTTTGGATCTGCTAAAGTTGGCTCGGTGGCCCGGCCCTGAGTTGCCACGGTAATACTCTTGCACTCCATCTTCAGTCCATGGATGATAATTCTCTTCATCCTAGTCTATCTGATACTATATTTAAGATCTAGTTTAGAAATCTCGTTGTAGAGAGATTGCACCTTCAAAAAATATTGACTTACAGACACATTTCTCAATGAGATTGACGAAAGCTCATTTTAGAACATTTGTAGTTTTGCATCATTCTTCTTGGCGAAAATTGCGAAAAAAGCGTCATACACTTTTGGCATTTAGGCATCTTTGATCCGCTACAGACCCATCCTCCACAACTACAGTTATCCCATCCTCCACAACTACAGTTAAAGCATAAATGGCTTTGCCTATCTTAACTTTCCAGTTATTTAAGACGTCAAGTTCTAGCCCTTAAGGTACTGCCTATGGTCATGTCGGTATTGAAGATGCAGCATCTAGTTTTACCAAAGTTGAGTTTAAAGTATCAGAACTTGTGTTTGTACTTCTGGCCATCCTTAGCGGTGTTGTATCATTGTCATTGTAATACCTCGTAAATCATGTCCAACCAGGTAAAACTTCATATACAAACCTGTACTCCATGACTCATAATTGTAATCGAACTTGTCAATAGAAGTAGTTAAACATGTCATGATTATAACATAACATCCTAAATAACAATCCAAAATATAAGAGTTGGCCGAACTGATTCTCTTCGATACCACTTGTTGCAAATAAAAGTACCAATTAGGGGTGTTATAATACGCAATTTAATGAATTTACCGCAAATATAAGCGTAAACAAAAAAACACTCAAAATCTATATATCCAAAAATTAAGTCATAGTACAATATTACTCAATAAAAATAAAACACTATTTTTTGCAAATCCCACAACTCTTATTTTCTGAACCTCAATGGAAAGGAAACAACACGATTATATTTAATATGCTGCTTGATGCAACCTCAAGTGAATTAATTGCCTACTTATAGCAAACTCCGAACCCCTTGTCAACATCATCCACCGAAAGCAGGTTTGACACATTGCAGATATGCTTTTTCTTCCTTCTTGATTTTTGCAAATAATCAAAAACATCCTTTGACAAAGAGATCCTTTTGGCAAGCGCATCCAATCTTTTGACAAAGAAAGGGAAGACACCCATGCAGTAAATTCAATGGTTGGGTAGTGATGATATCTTCAAAAAGGAGGGAGGGAGAGAGACCCCACTCTACATTTTATCCGCTGCTCGGAAATCTGATGATATTTGTACCAGAAAACTGATAGAAACTTAATTTACAAGGGAAGTGTGCAGGAAACCTAAAACAACTGAGCCTTAATATACTACATCTGTTCGAACAACCAAATCACTTACAAACTAATATCCAAGAGTCAAAGACAAGCATAGATTCTCGCATTCCTTTAAATTTGACCATGCATGCAATTCGAACGCGTACAAGGACGGAAAGCTGCTTGCAGCTGGTTCACTGGAGCACCCCTCTTAGTTCATTTATCAATTGATTTCGAATCGAAGTATCCGTCTGTAGTGGACACCAAGTAACTTTTAGTTATTACAAATGGGACAAGAGGCAAAATTAATTTTATGATTATATGCAGCGAAAAATATAGTTGTACCTTTTTCAACAAAGCAGCAAGAGCTTGAGGCAGAGCACATAAATCCGTTGCTGAACTCCCAATGTCGGACAACTGAAGCAACAGTTTTTGTATGCGCAATTCCTGTAGTTTTTCCTCATAATTTCTGGAATCATTCTTCCATGAAAAGAAAGCTTCATCATCCAGCCAGGAACTTTCTTTGCCTCCAGCAATCTCCGAGTTCAAGAACCATCTTTTAATAGAGTCCCTAGCAGATTTATATCCGACCTGGTGACCTGCAGCATCCCTCACAATCTTGACCAATGAATCCTCAACAACTCTCCTATGCAGTCTCCTGTAGAAGAAAGGCCTAGAGTACGGCCATTCCACAACTTGCTTTATCACCCCTTTTGCAGCCATTCTAAGCGAAGTATCATGCATCTCCGCGAATTTTGTAGCTATCTGAGTGTAGAGTGGCAAAAGTTTCTTTTCACGGGCCCTTATTTGTCGATGTAAATCTTCTAAAATTGCAGGCGTGCTCGCTTCTAGAACTTTAGACTTTAGATTTACTAGCTCCAGGTCAAGCCGGCCCATGCATTCCAGCAGCTCCCTAGTTCGGAACTTAATTTCAATTAAACCTTGGGGTTCTAGGACATTTCCTTTAGCGGTTCGTTCTGCATACATCTCCACGTGATCAGGATTGATCTTACTGTCGAGAACCACCCATGCCCCACCACGGAGCTCACCCATCATAGGTATGTATATGAAAACAGGTTGTTGGTAAGTTCTAAGGTTCTCAACAATCGTGGATCCAGCCTGCAGGATACCTTCAAAGAGGTCCCTCTGTCCGCCTGAAAAGCCTCTCCAGTTGGCAATAATGAAGAGTGGTAGCTCTTCCCTATTAAAATCCATCAATGCTTGAGCAGTCTTAGTTGCAGAATCGGGAAACCATACCTGCCCTGCTTGTGGGACCACCCTTTCGTGGGAGTCCAGCTGTCCGGGATCTGCTGGAATTACTTGCATCATAGTTTGAGTCTCCACAGCAACAATTCCTACAGGTATTCCTCCGAGCTTCGCTCGACCCGTGACCACTGTTCTTGCCCAGCCTTCCAAAGTCTCAATGAAGCTATCCTTGTCAAAAATACCACCAACCCATTTACCAGTGCCATCAATAGCACCAGATATGGCTGCACGAGGATCACACGATGTCTCAGGTAGATATTCAACGAGCCTGCTAGGAGGATCCGAGGAACTCAAAATGGGAAGCGGACCACCACCGTATGGTGGAACAAAGCTTAACCACTTCAAAATAGCTGATATACCCTCGAGATCATCCGAAACTGTGAGATGAACAACTCCATTTGTGGCCATAATTTTAGGTCCGCCAAGTTGCATGTGGGAGCTATACACCTCCCGACCAAGAAGCTTGTTTAAAGCAGAGAAACCTGTCAGAATAATTGGTTGATCGAGCCTTTGTATACATCGCATACCGAGACGAGCAAGATAAGCACCAATTCCAACAGTTCTTCCAGTCACATAAGTTAGAGTAAATGTTTCCTTGTATGCCTTTGAGTAGGCACTGGCAATGGCACCACTGCCAGTCAAGTTTTCAACTCCTAATCCATCCTCCTTCCCAACAATAGTATCTATTACCCATCTGCTTTCTCCACTTGGGAGCTTTAACTCATGTGCTATCACAGAAGATTCAATGCGTGCATAATCTTCAGGAGTTAAGTAAACATATTGGAAACCACGTTCATGGTTTGTTTCATCTGACCAGCCAACTTTAAAGCAGGATTTCACTTCCTCAGCTACACCAATACGAGCCCCTGAATTGGCTGCCAGATAAATAAGAGGTAGTTTCTGCGTGCAAGCTATATCAGCCACTGCCTGAAAAAAAGCATCCTCTCTCGGACCAAATGAACCATTTTTGAAGGTTACATCATTTGATACAACGAATATTGTCCGTCCAGAAGGAAATTCAGGGGTGGAAATTTCCATGTGCCAGGCTACCATGCCAATATCATTAAGCCCTGGCCGTCTCTCAACAGAAACAAGAGGAGTACCCCAGGTCCCATTCTTGTCAGCAAAAACCAACTCTGTGATGCTGAGTATTGCCTTATCTTTTCTCTTGTTAATCCCAGAATGCTCGGTCCACGATTTGTTCATAGCTGCCTCAAAAGCCTGCAAAGAGAGAACTATTTGAAATATAAATGCAACCATCTCAAATATATTTATGTATATTTAAGGTAAATATTTATACCAGAGGGAAATCATAGCAATAGGTCGTGCAGATATTCCGGGCTAGAGAGCGTTTCTGGTCAAGAACACCCAAAGGTTTATATTGTGCACTAACAGGCAATCCATGCAAAGGGGCCTGTCCACAGGCGGAATTGTAGACGATCACTTTACTTGAATCCTCAACTTCTCTATAGACCTGAGAGTTGAAACTAAATACTGTATAACATGTACGAAATAATATAACAAAAAAATTCTGATAGGTGCATGTAATAAAACTGGCCCCTTAATGGCTTCAAACACACGTACTTCGTAATGCTGCTAAACAAAATATTTCCATATAAAGACTCCTTTTCTCCAGAGAATTTCGTGGCCCGAACAGTGATAACAGGTATTACATGGAACACTTACATGTTTAGTCACATACAAAAAAAGTAGCAATGGAAGCTGTATGTTAGAAACTCGCAACATAATTTGGAAATTGTTCCAAAATTCCACTACTTAGTTTCATATTTGGAATGACTCGCCACAAGGTCAGCATATCAATGCCATGATCCTGTATATTGACGTCATGCGAACCTGTAGTTCAAGCTTTCATGTCATAAAGATGATGTACAGGCCATTCATACTTACATGCACAATGCAGGTGTGACCAGTCACATTTGTGACCACAACTCTCCAAGCTCCATTAGCATCTCCTTCAGATGACATCCACAGCTTAACTTCCCACTCACAAACTCCTAAACGATGCATTTTGACAGCAGCAGCTGCATTAACTTCATGTGCCACGTCATCCAGAATTTTCTCAACCGCAGCTTCTTCATGGCCATGAGGAATGTCTGCTCTTCTGGAAATGATTTTTATAAATTAAGTCAAAATTTGACCTTTAATCACGGAACTCTCTGCACAGAAGTAAGACCAAAATATCTTACCTGCAGTATGGCAAGAGATCATCTATTTGTTGCTCCCGCAAGATATAAAGGTACATATGAGAATGCTCAAATTTGATGGCAGAATTATGGGCATTAAGTTCAAGTTCCTCCATTGCAGACATTAAGGACCTCAAGATGCTCCTTGAAGTGACGGATAGAGCCAATAAAGATTGAGTCACCTCCTGATCCAGAACAGTGAGACCTTCGTTTGACAAGGGCTGCCTCACAAGTGTTCTGAGGAACATCCTCTGTATAGGAAGTGGCTTGTCTACAACTGTATAAAGGTGCCATTGACGATCCCTAGAAGGAGTATACCGTATACTTTCATAATCTTTTAGTTTGTCCTATTGACAGCAAATGTTTGGATATAGGATTAGGTAAGTTAAAGTTTAAAAAATAAATATTCCCTCTTTAAACACAACCAAGTAATTACAAACCAGCTCAAGGTATATGGATAGAGGTGGCTCCAAGTGACGCAACAGAGGTTCCTCCTCATAGTAGAGTTTTTCTGCTGACCAATGAAAGGAGTGCCTCATAGGGCCGCGGCCTTCATCTCTCTGTATAACGCAGCTGACGACCCCCACCCCAGCATTTCTAAGGCTGCAGCTTATTTCTTTCTCCTTCAATATTTTGGCCAACTTATGGATTCTCTCTTGAGCCTGATCCTCGTCGCCACTGCAGAAATAACAAGGAAGAAGGTCAATGACAGAATCACTCATAATTTAATATCAAGTCAAACTATACAAAGTGTTGGTGTGTGTGTGTGTGTTAAATTTTATTAGAAATATCCGATAAATGGTATTGGAAATGCTTTATATGCTTTACTACCCATCAAATTCACCTCGAAGTCTACCAGGCAATTAACTATTGGGTGCTCATATCCCATCTGAATATATTGATCTGTATAAAAGGTAAATTTAGGCATTGGAAAGTTTACATCTGATTTTTAAAATGCACATGCTGATCACAATTCAGAATTGAACATAAAGAACCAAAGAACAGACGAAAAACAGTGTGAAATGTTCTTGTAGGGAAGGTTCTTAGGACGAAGATGGAGGACCGTGTTAGACATTCTATTTGGGGATTACATGTTGGGACAATTTCCTTTGTGAATCAAAACTTTTGCTATGTCAGGAATGTTTATTTTAATGCAACAAAAGGCATGGTCATGTCAATCCCATCCAAGAACACAACAGGCAAGTGTAAAGTTTGACACTTTAATCACACTAAGAGTGCTCGGGTTAGCTATATGGAAATTAAGAGAGACGACCATGTTAACTCTTTGATAAGCACGTTACCTGTCCTGAAGCAAACTCATTTGGTTGTTGATGCCAGCCAGTGCAATGTGCATCATGTTACCACAAGTGGTTGGATGCATAGATCCATTTGGAATTGCAGCTTCCAAGTTATGTGTTGCTTCCTTCAGTGCAGCAGTAACCACTGTAGGCAAGAACGTAAGAGATTTGATAACAACCATTGCTCCCCAACTCCTCTTATTCTGTCTTTCAAATGATGGTTCATTTGAAATATCATCTTCAGATCCACTCTTTCTCTCAACATGCTCGTCCAAAAACTCCCATGATGCTATAAGTCCAGATCTGTGCCACTGCATCCTGACACTCCCCTTTACGAGATAGGGCTGATGATTGATATTAAGCATTAGAAAGATTTTCACCGCTGATTGAAATATCACTTTCAAGACCTTAACTAATGGTACCTGGTATAATCTGCGCACATATGTCTCAACAACTCTTCGCTGAAGTGTGTGATCACTGTGATCAAAAAGACCAACGAGTGCATCCTCAACTGCCAAAGGAGCATGCACAAGAGCTTCCATTCGTTCATTTATTGCACTTTTCCTCTTAGGAGTATCCATGTTTTCACCTTCTTCGGTGAACATTTCTAACTCTGAAAGACTTCTTGCAATACTGGAACGAAGCTCGCTAAGTTTTGTCTGCTCTAGCAGTTGACTTGCCTTCAACGCTAACTGCATAAAAACAGTAAAGACGATCACCATGGGATCAGAGAAGTACATGCAGTACAAACTTGACAATTAAAGTCTACAATGGTGGGAGACCAAAGAAAATAAAACACCTTCATAGGGATCTTCACATCAACTCATAAGTGACCCAACATCAAACATAAAAACACTTGCAAGAAGACATGTTTTCCTGACAACAATAAATAAATAGAGTGTAGCGCGCTACAGATCTTTCGTGCGGCGAAGCGAGGCCTAAATAGCGTTTTGCACAAATAGCGTGCGCTTTTTGCTCATGTCGCGTATAGAGCACGCTATTGCGCTATTTAGGCAAAAACTTGCGCTATTTGTGCAAAAAACTGTGAAGGCGTGATAACATAATTTTTTAAGGGTAAGTAGTCTTGTAATAATCCAATCAAACAAAATAATTTATTTTCACATTGATCGGCTTTAACAAAGAAAACATCCACATGCCAAAAAAATGGAATGAAACCCTAGGAGAAGGCTGGCGCATGAGTAGAAGGTTTGAGACTGAGATGTGCGATTTTTGGTGTTGGTATTGCACATAATTTACAAGTATATTTTTATTTCTTTATAGTTTTATGATTAATTATCTCGTTGATTTACCAATATAAGTATAATTTTATTTTTTAAAAATTGATAATTGATATGCTCAAATAGCTTACGCTATGCGCTATGCTACGGCGGAACAAAAACGCTACACATGTAAAAAGCGCTATTTAAAACACTGCATATACCTCTGAGTAGTTTGTGTGGTTGAGTGTAGAAAAGCGGATTAGTTGATCACGGTATGCAGCAGGATTAGGGTACACAAGTTGTTCCAGGAGGCGTAATATCAACTTGTTTTTACTCCTGATTCCCTAAATAATAGATTTGTCTAAACAAAAAGCTTCATTGATCGAAGAAAAACAATAGCACGAGAATAAATTGGCTATACCTGACGGGAAAGTACAATGTCCACAATTTTGAGGAGATCTTTCTTATATTGAAGTCTTAAGTGCTCAATCACATCAGCCTACGAAGGATATGATACGTCAACTTCATTTCCAGATCAGAGCAAAACTTACATAGCTTTTTATTATCTGTGGCTTCCTGATGTTCATTGCTTAGGTTTCAAGGGCAGGGTGATGAATACAACAGAGGCAGGTTTAAAGAATAGAAAAGCGTCCACAATAGTAACTAGGACACTTACATCATGAAGTCCTATGATATGGTATTATCGGGCCGAATGAGAAAATTTGAACGAAAGAGTGAAAAATAATTAAAATTATGATCCAAATATCCAGGCAATAATAGCCACACCTCCTTGTCTTAATGACCAGATTATGAGGTTGCAGGACTAATTTTTACATTAAGATTTCTTCTCTGTTTTTTTTTCATTAGCACTTGTACCTGTGTATTGTCACTAAATAATTCTTCGACAGATAAATACTCTTCAAAGAGACCCTGAACTATGATGCGCGCATGGCTTTCTCTACCACGCTCATAGGACTTGACAAGACTCATCAGAGGCTCAAGCAATCGCTCTTGAGCACCCTTTTCTTTCTCGGGAAAGGAGTTTAAATGGGCCTGAAGCATTAAAAGAATGTTATCAGTCATCACGAACATATGTTTCGTGCTGATTATAAATAAGAAGATAGAGAAAAGAACCAAAAATAAAGGCGACAAATGTTATGAACCATGAGAAACAACTATACCTCAAGAACACCACGAAAAATTTTGGCAGGGAAGTCAACATTTTGTATATTGGCAATCCCCTCAAACTCCTTATATCGTGTTTCCAGCTGAAAGGTTGCAAATGAAAGAGAAACACATGTTGTCAAAAAATTGAGCAAAAAGCTTATATTTGTCTTAAAACAAAGATAATAGCATCAGTGATAGTACAACCTCATATCTAAGGTTCTTTGGTAGTCTGTTTGCCAAAACAGCAAAGCATTCTTGCCACTGAAGGAATGGGAGCTCAGGATTGTCCAGGCAACTGAGTAAGTTTTGAACTACCTGAAATGTAAATCTCAGATAATATAATAAGACACTTGTTAGGAAAAAGGATTCAAAATAGGAACTTCATATACACATGGCCAAACTTAGAAAGCATAAACTCTTCCAAAGTCATCAAATCCTTTTCAGGAATCAGTAATAGCCAAGGGACTTTACTTCATCAATGTTATGCTCGTATCCAGCAAGAATCATTCGAGCCGCATTCAAACTTGCAGCACATCGTTGATGAACTTTTCCAGATATGGCTGTTGGAGGTCCTAGAGTGGGAAAGCTACCATGAAAAGGTTCTGCTTTCCTTACAGCTGAAGGATCATCTAAGTCAAGTCTTGCTATAAGCTCGCCGGCCTACAAAATTATTTTTTACTTCAGTTGTTAAGTAGAACAGAAGAGCAATAATGTCCTACTTAATTAAGTATACCTGCATTGCTCGACCTTCAGACATCTGAAAATTGATATTTCCAGAAGCAGGTGAAAGAAGGGGCATGCACATCTTCATAACCTCGACTTCTGCATAAGGTGTGTCAGCATCAACATGGCAGCCATCTACAACCAGATACCTAAGTAGCTTGCACGGTGTCTCTGCGACCAGCTTGGATGGATCATGATCATTCTGTATACGTAGTTAACCAATTAAATTTCTATACATACTTAAATAGGACTATGAATATAACACTAAGTAGGAATAAATGGAACCTGAAGCAAACAAGTCCTTCCATCAATAAGAAGGCGTGTTCCAGCCGCTTCCTCTTCTGCATATATAACATGACTGTTTCCGTCCAGCTGCAGCAATAGGTGGTGAACTTGATTAACAGATGAGAAAATAAACTTAGACACCAATCATAACTTGACAGCATAAAAGTATCACAATTTTATTCGAACATGTAGAAAGATGAACTGCCTGCCTGCATTAATAGTCCTCCATCACGTAGAGTATGTATTTCTGCCTCAATCTCCGAGTGATTCATCCTCAATTTATAGCTTCCAGGACCTCCTCTTACCATATTAATCTAAATAAAACAAAATAATCAGAAAAAACATTAAAGCTAAACAAATGACCAAACCCCACTCCTCCACCAAAGCACTCAGACACAATTATGCTTCTTTGTTATCATAGATTATAGCGAACGTCTGACTATCCTGACACTGATACCACAGGTTGAGAAAAAGGATAGCACTCATTTCTACTTACTGTATACTTCGGATATTCACCCTTTTTGGAGATATATATATATATATATATAATATCGCGTTCTATGCAGTACCAATATTAGATGTAGTACTTTACAGTACTAATTTATGCATGAGTTTTGTACTAATTATGCATGAAATATATGCATTTCGTGCATCAAAATTTCAATGCATTAAAATATGCAATATATTTGATGCATATAATCTAATATTTTAATGCATCGAGATTTTGATGCATATATTGCATATTTTAATGCATTGAAATTTTGATGCACGAAATGCATATATTTCATGCATAATTAGTACAAAACTCATGCATAAATTAGTACTGTAAAGTACTGCATCTAATATTGGTACTGCATAGAACGCGCCACTATATATATATATATATATATATATATATAAAATATTGTGCACTTACTGTGTATTTGCTTCCTTCAATATTCAGCGAAACTTGAGAACTGACCAGTGATATATGCTGCAAGTGGGGGAATATCAATTATTGATGTGATAGAAAACATAAAGTACCTCAAAATAATATGCAAGATGAAGTACCTTCGGGGGGATCTGTCCTTTTTCAAGATAGCCAACATAATCCGAAACCATGGCTGCACTACTAGCAGCAGCTTTCTGATTTAAAAATCGGAGAAAATATATTAGTGTTTGAGGTTAGGTGGTGCATAGTGCAATTAAAAAGAAATATTCCAAAAGCAAAAGTCTAAGAGCATACTTACATAAAGAGCTCCTCCAACCACCGAAAGATACCAAGGGGGTCTTTCGGCTCTGACCCTCATCGCAATTCTGCTATCTAGCCATCCTGTGTGAATTTTGTTTTCCTTGTAATCTAAAGCCTGGAGATATATTTTACAAATATTGGGTTCTTTCACTGAGACAACATCATAAAGAAACTTGAACGGGACTTGATATCTTGGATGCTCACATGTAATAGATCAATAGTGTAATCGGCATTTGTACGAATTTCTCCTCTAATTTGAATTTCTTTAAGCCCAAGAACCATATTTGCAATGGCCAGAGGTCGAGATTCTCCGAAAGCAAAGACGTGCCCTGGCATAAACATAAGAGGAGAGTATGTATGGTGAATCCAGCCTATGAGAACCACGTTAGACATTGGTAAAGAAACCTCAGATGAAACATAAACACACATGCATATCAACAAATCGGAGTGAATTGTAGGATTTAATATCTAATATATGTAATATATACCCCTAACCAAGTAGTGAAGCAAGATTTGTGGGTCATATATCTATAATAATATACATATTGTTGAAGAAAAACTGTAAAATACAAGTAGGTCAAAAGTTTGATATTGGTCCCGCTGCTAGGTACATGATGACCATAGTTGTCATATCGTGTATCGTATCGCGTATCGAAGACCCTAAATATTGTATCGCGTATCGTATCGTGTATCGTATCGGAGATACGGAACACAATGACAAAAAAAATTCAAAAACTCTAAAAAATATCAAAAAGTAAACAATGGAAATAATTACTCGAAAAACCAAAGTAGTAGTTATGTTAACATTACCAACGTACCAAAAGGTCATAACTTCAAGAAATAGTCTATATTGTTTTACTAAATACTAATTACTATGTCACCAATTAAAAACTAAACATTCCACTTTCTAAATAATATATTCAAGACTCATTCATCTTCATAACATCTTCTTCATCGCTATCATTGTCATCTTCCACAAATTCCGCTTCTTCCTCATCATCATCACTAATATACTCGACCTCATCATCAAAAGAGAGGAAGGAAACGGACCTGTGCGGCGGCGGTTGCGGAAGCTCAGGCGGTTGAAGAAGAAGAAGAAGCGGCGGCGGAGGCGAGAGGAAGGAGGGGCGGCGGAGGAAAGAAAACCGTATACAGTAAAACCTCTCTAAAGTCATATCCTTGGAAACATAAAAAAATATTCCTAAATGAAGGTTATTCCTAAATAGAGTTTTAAGAAGAATTTTTTTTAAATTTTAAAGTGCATGTATAATATATAAATATTATAATTAGTAGATACATGTATGTAATATGTTGTAAACTTAGGAATTAGGCAAGAAAATTGTTTATGCTTTAACCGATGAAGAAATCATTGTAGGAATTAGGCAAGAAAATGAGAAAAATAATCTGGAGGATGATAGCATAGAAGTACAAAAATTTTCATGTGAAGAAGCTTTAAGCTTACTCGACAAGTTGGAAATGTTTTGGGTTCAACAAGAAGGTCGTCATTTGGACGAGCTAATGGGCACAGGCAAGTTGAAGGATATGGTTACAACACAAAAGATTAAATCTTTGTCACAATCAACCTTGAACAAGTATTTTAGATCAACTTAAATCTATTGTAAAAATTATATATATCCATATATGTATTTTATTATGATTTATTCCTAAATGGAGGTGTATTTCCTTACGTTGGGATTTGAAAATATATGAATTATGACAGTATGGAGTTTATTCCAAATTATAACTAGTCCCAGGTTGGGACCATAAATTTTTATTCCTAAATAGAGTTTATTCCTTAATAGAGTATTCTTTTTGAGAGGTTTTACTGTACGAGGTTGAAGAGCTCTTGAAATTGACCAATGCTGCCTCAATTTTACTTCTGATATATAAATTGAACCCTAACCCGACCCAAATCCGACCCAAACCCTTTAAAATCGTATCGTCCGTGTTGTCCCTATCGGCGATATTTACGATACGATACGCGATACATACGATATGGAGGGGAAAATCGATACACCTATGCGATACGTATCGAAACTATATGTATCGCGTACCGTATCGCCGATATGTATAGCGTATCGCGATATTTAGCAACTATGATGATGACATCCAGGCCTATTTCAGCCCATAAAGAATAATCTAGGTAAAAGCCCAATGAACTAGACCAAGGCAATAAAGTGTATTTTCACACACACACACACACCTAATAGTTTTTGACCATATTTTGATGTCCTCTTTTCTGAATCCTTAAGATGGCTATAGAACATAGACTAATTACACATCCTCTCTACATGAGAGATAAGCAAATCCATTAACAGTTTTAGTCAATGCAAATGGTTCGAACATACACAACATAAAGATTAATCGTCAAAAGGACCATTCAAAAGTCTTTTCTAGGGTAAATTATTAAGTAGGTAATATGTGCATATTTTCTTGCACCGGTTCCAACTATCTAGGTTTCTAATCAACTATAAACAATTGTGTTAGGCTTGTAAGCTAGAAACAACAACAACAACAACAACATCTAAGCCTTAGTCCCAAAATGATTTGGGGTCGGCTAACATGAATCAAACTTTGAAACCGTCAATAATCGTTACATAAATAACATAAAAGGAAAAAAGAGGGAAAAAGTAGAGAAAAAAGCAAATAAAATAAGAGAATGAATGAAAAAAAAAAAGAAAAAAAAGAAAAAAAAAAGAAAAAAAGATAACATGAAATAAAAGAAAATAGGAATTAAAAAAAAAAGAATCAGACTCCATCCACCATCCGTATTCTTTCCCGCCACATTTGCCTCTCCATCGCCATACTTTCTCCAATTCCAAGAAACCGCATATCATTTTCAATCATCTTTATCCAAGTTTTCTTGGGTCTTCCTCTACCTTTCACAACATTACTTGCTCCCCAACTTTCTAGCCTCCTCACTGGGGCATCAATAGGTCTTCTTCTCACATGACCAAACCATCGTAATCGATTCTCCATCATCTTGTCTTCTATAGACGCAACTCTTACCTTCTCTCTGATCACCTCATTTCTGAGCCAATCCTTTTTTGTATGACCACACATCCATCGTAGCATACGCATCTCGCCACATTCATCTTTTGAACGTGACCTTTGTTTCTGACCAACACTCGGTGCCATATAACAAGCAGGCCTAATTGCCGTGCGGTAAAATTTACCCTTTAATCTATGAGGCATGCCGGGATCACATAAAACCCCTGTGGCACTCTTCCACTTCAACCACCCTGCCTTTATTCTGTGAGCCACATCGCCATCTAGCTCTCCATCCTTTTAGATAATAGATCCAAGATACCGAAAGAAAGTGGATCCATGAACAACTTTCCCATCAAATGTGATCATCCCCGCCTCTCTATCACTGTTTTCTAGCTTGTAAGCTAGAAAACAAAAAAAAAAAAGGGTTTTCATAATAATAAGACAAAAAACTCAGCCACATATCAATATTGATAGGGAAGGACATGCTAAGTATAGCATGAGGCTCTTGATAAAATATATGTGTGAGAAGCAAACAACTGGATAATTTACTTATATTTAATGCGCCTTATCAAATTTCACAACTCACCAAATTGGGAATCTGAAAATTCATGAATACCCCCTCCAGACTGCAATATTAAGATGTTAATCAGAAGGAGCTTTGAATTTTTTAAATGTTCCTTCAGAAACAAAGTACTAATGTGTACCTTGACAGAAAAGTAGGCCCACACATTAGGCTTACTTTTGAAACTCAACTCCTGTTCAGAGTCATTTGAATTGATAAATAATCATAACAATATTGTAATCTATATAAAACAGATCGAACTTCTCAGTCAGACAAACATTGACCTGTACTCTTCCACTTGTTGGTTTAAAACCATCATCAGGATCTTCACTTGTCACACGAACCGCTACACAATGGCCTTTTGGCCTCGTCGACTCTGCTTTGTCAAAATCAAATGGAGTAGCAAGACTAGACATATTCCTCCACGCATCATAGCCTCCACCGTGTTCCATTCCATAAAATCTCCGTATCTCTGATATCAATGAGCACAAGCAAAAACTATCAACAAACACATTTGGAACAAAAAGCTTAATAATACAAATTCTGAAACAGACCTGGAATTTGCCACAGAGGAATACCCATCCCAACTGCAACTTGTGCTGCAGGAATATTAATCTCAGCTATCCACTCTGTGACAGGGTGCTCCACCTAAATTATGAAGAGATGATAAAAATCTTCCAAAGAGCAAGTCCAGTCAGAAGTTAAAAAATTTACATCCTAAATTGAAAAGGCATACTTCCAATAATCTTTGCCTCAAGACTGACAAAACTGTATAAAATATAATGGTCTTTATGTGTCTAGAAAAAACGAAATGGGTTGGTTTCCTAGCATCTGATAAACATCAGGTGTGTTCCAGTTGATATTAGTGTTAAAAGCATAGAAACCTGTAACCGTGGGTTTAGCTCCAAAAAGTAATAGTCACCAGTTTCCATGCTGTATAAATATTCCACTGTTGCAGCTCCAATATAATTTACACTTTTGGCCAACCTTCTAGCAGCCTGCTCAAGTTTCTTCGTTGTCGGTAGAGGGGCAACTGTGATAGGGCCCTCTTCTATAATCTGATTACCATGAATACAGAGAAGTATTACCTCAAGGGAAGAAATAGAGGGCGAGGAATAAAAAGGAAAAAGGATTTAGAATTGTTCTTAGAAGAAGAATGGCGACATGCTTATTACATAGATATATATATATATATATATAGAGAGAGAGAGAGAGAGATTTAGGATCAAATGAGAATGGTTCTTATCCTGCGAATTGCGAATATGCATAGATTTTGTACTAATTATGCATGAAATATATGCATTTCATGCATCAAAATTGCAATGCATTAAAATATGCATTATATGCATCAAAATATTGATGCATTAAAATATTGCATTATATGCATCAAATTTTTGTGAAAATAAATCTAGGCCATCCATTTATCAAGATCTATGAATGAAATTCATTCTTATTTCTTAACTTAAATTGCATTCTCACCTGAACCCACCCCGATATATATATATGAACTGGAAGAATGGCATGAGTTAAAATCACAACGGCAAGCAATGCAGTGACTACCTTTTGGTGTCTCCTTTGAACACTGCAATCACGGCTGTGCAAAGCTGCCACATTTCCATATTGATCACAAAGCAGCTGGACCTCAAGATGTCGGCTCTGAGGAACAAGACAGTCTTGCTGTTGGAATAAGGTCTCGAGTCTTCATTTCTTATATTATAGTAAGAAAATGTGAGTGATCTGACCTGGGAAGCAACCTTCATTATAAAAATGGGGGATCCAGGAACTTCACCCTGAACTTGCTTGAACAAAGCCTTAACTTCATCATCGTTGTGGACCTAAAATGACACAAGAAGAGCACCAAATTTGTGAGCATGGAAAATCAAGTTTAACATTTTACCTTTGACACAAAGGATATAGTTCATTCAGGACTCCAAAGGAGGGTACATATTATTTCGGTTAGAATCAAACCTTTCGTATCCCTTTGCCACCTCCACCCCAAGATGCCTTAATCATTGCAGGGTAACCGACAACTTGACAGCTAGCAATGGCTTCTTCTGTTGTGTGAACACATGCTTTCTGATAAATGTCATCTGGGATAGTGACCAAACAGCTCTGTGCAGGGATTTTCACCTAAAATGATGGAGAATATGTATATATATTATTTATATATATAGTATTAGATGTAGAATAGAAAAGGTGAAGAGATATGCTTCATGACCAAATTCACTTTACATGAGAGCCACTCCATGGAAGAGTTGGCACGTCTGCAGCTTGTGCGATCAATGATGACCCAATTTTATCTCCCAATGCTGCCATTGATGGAGCTGGAGGCCCGAGAAATATGATGCCTTTTGCGCCTAAGGCATCAGGTAGCTCTGGATTCTCAGATGCATGACCCCAACCAGGCCACACAGCATCAACATGCGTTATCTCTGCCATCTGGACCACAAACAATGTAACTGTTACCATTTTCTTCCCCTCCGTTTTTTAAACCTCCCTCGCTCCCTCCCTCTGTGTGTGTGTGTACATAGGTATAATCCAGCTATGCAGACACGGAAACAGAGAGTGGACCTCCCAACACATTATCATGTATAATTCCCTTTCCAGAGCACATTGCCTTTCATATCAATCTTTTGCCCTTCTAGAGATACGAGAAATACTAAATTGATCATATTTAATTATGGCAATACTATATTCACGAACCTCAACAATGAGCTGCACATTAGCATAGTTATTATTGTTAGTTCCACCGGGAACTTCAACAAATTTATCAGCTATCCTGATATGTTCTGCATTTATTTTCATGTCCTCTGGAGTAGCCATTGCCACCAATAAAACTGCCTTGTCTGAACCAAATGTTTCATAAGCCCATGTTCTAATACTACGTATAAATTTGACAGCTGCCATCCCATTGTTGGCAATCAAAATACTATGAATTGGCCTATTCCCTCCAAGGGCATAACAGAACTCATCCACCTCAGCTACCATCGTGGGGGACCTTGATGGAACAGTTCCATTTACGTACCCATTAGTAGGCTTGACACTAACTGTCATCGCCCTCCTTTGGGCTTCTGACATCTTGTGGTGCCTGGAAAAACAAACAAATTGTTAACAACACAGAGATCTAATTTCATAATTCTTCAGATTTTTTTCTTTTACTCGGTGTAAAACACAAGTAGCAGGTGGCTATTTGATGCAACAATCTAGGAATACCATTGGGTCCTTAAAATAAAAGAAAGAAAAAAGATTAAAAAAAAAAAAGAAAAATAAGAAAATTCTATCCTGCAGGTTTTGCAAATCAATAATTTGCTCAACAATGAATGCATAACTCTCAATTGACTAGCTTTGCTTTAAATGGCCATAGCATAAAATACTCTATCTCTCACTAAATAAATTTCAAGCCTAAACAAACTGTGTCTATTAATACAAAGGAACACAACGATCAGTCAACACGAACACAGAAATGAAACAACCTCAATCAACTAAAAGACACTCAGGAATACCAACCTTTTACGATTTCAAAGTCTCCCACTACGACCTTGTTTAGTTGAATTCTGCCAAAACCCGAATCATAAGGAAAACCAAATATTTTCACTCAAATCCCAGAAGGAGAAAAAAGAATAACTACAATTAAGAAATCGGAGGTCTGCGGGTACAACTGAACTGACGACCTTCAGAGAGAATAAATAGAGCAGAAAAAAAAAAAGGGGGGGGGGGTCCAAAATAAATAAAATAATGCGAAACATGCAAATATGAGATACAATCAACAGTGCTGTGCTGAATTGATAATATTATTATTATTCTATTATTTGCAGAGGCGAAGTAGATAGATATGGCTGTGTCACACTACCCCTAGTTGGTTGTTTGTTCGGATCGGTTTGGGGTTTTTGGTTGGAATTTGTTGATTAAATACAACTACTTTTGAGGGAACTCTTTTAATTAAGACAGCACGTCGTACCCGCCTGGTATTGCGTTGTACCAATTTTATTCACAACCTCCATCTACTTCCCTTTCTCTCTTTACGAGTATACCTCCCAATTCGTTCGTATCGTGTATTTTTATATCGTATATTTTCGTATTTCGTGTACAAAAAGTCCAAATCCATACACAACACTAAAAGAATTCGTGTCATGTCGTGTCGTGTACCGCGCAAATTCGTGTCGTTTCGTGTCAGACACATAATATAAAATAAATATTAAAATATTATAAAAATAATAATTTTAATATTATAATATGCTGAAGAACTGCGTGCGGGATTCGTCGGGATTCGCATGCGCCACGTGGCGTGTCAACGAATTTTGGGGAAGGGGTGCGGGGGGGTGCGGAGATGGGGTGCGGGAAGGCATTGACCGTAACTTTTCTTCAACGACTTCACTGCTTCCGTCGTCGTCTTCGACGATTTCTGCTACTCGACGATGTCGTCGTCGTCTCTGCTACTCGATCTGGTAAGTAACCTGTTGCAGGCGGCCGTAAAAACAGAAAAAGGGAAGAAAATGGATGATTGCTGTGTTGTTTGTGTGTGTATATATGTGTGTATATATATGTGTGTGTGTGTGTATAGGTTACAAGGAAGAAGAAGCGGACTAAGAAGAAGATTGGGAAAAGTCAAAAGTCAAAAGCCCACAATATATTTTATAGCATTATTAGTTTTATTCTTTTGGCCCACAATATATTTTAATGTATTATTAGTTTGAAAGCATAATGTTATTAGTGTTTCAGGAGAAAGTAAAAAGACTATAAATAGAGTCAATCAATTGTATTCATAACACTGATAGAGGGGCCTTTATATAGGCATTACAATGAGAGTCCTTCCATACATAGGATTACTAGATAAGGTGAGACGTCTAATAGGATCCTACTACCTCTAGAAGGATCTAGAACCTTCCATCTATGTATCTACAACCAATATTAGGTAAGACACATCACGGGAATAATAATTCCCGGAACACTCCCCCTGTGTCGAGCACTAATACAATAATGGTGCAAAAGATGTTGCCTTCGTAAAAACTTATTCCAAGCCAAAACAAAACTCCATGGGAAAAATAAAGGCTTGATGAGGAAAAGATTGCAATGCACCAATATAACATGTCATGTATACTCAACCTGATGTATACATAATGACTCACCCTGATGAGTACCTCAAATCATAGGAGTCAGATGCCAAGTTGCCCTCACAACTATACCAAGGAAAAACCCAGTGGGAAAAATACCTCTTGGTCTAAGTTGAACAGAAGTACAACGCATCATTGTATGGATGTTCTCATAGGTTGCCTCGTTAAAAACCTTACCGAGTGAAAACCCAATGGGAAAAAACAAACCTTGGTCTAAGGGCAAAAAGAGCGCGACGCATCCAAAGTGCAGAGTCACTAAAGACTTATCCGAAAATCAAGTTTTCTAAAGTCTTGACCTCCGTGCACTAAATCAGTCATAACTTCTTCGATTCAATAGGTATCAACGAAACTGTAAGAACTTATGAAAACTAGACACCCATAGCTTTTCATTCACATACAGTACGTAACCTAGATCGACCTGAGCAGATCACAAAGCTCTATCGAAGTTGACTTAGCAAATTACCGGACATATCCTGTCCTACTTTGCAATAATAGTCATATGTCACTCAACATGATGGATGTGATCAAATATTGGTTTCCTTGAAAAGTAGACACAAACCTTTCCAATGGTACCAATTTCACCATTTTCCAACAAGCGAGCTACCCTGTAGGTCATATGGGAGATAGACCAATACATTCTGGGCAAATCGGGTATCGATTTTCAAGTGTCCTTTTTATCGAGATAGAGCGAGCTTCAAGCTTCTTGTCAATCACAGACATTGCGTGAACGCATCCTAAGTCATCATCACAGTGGCTTTACCGGATTATTATGAATGAGTACATCGAGTCAAACATGAGTACATAATACCGTACTTTTCTCTTAAGACTGAATCATCACTTAAGTGAGCCAAGTCTTATTATGACTTCGACTAGTCATTGGGAATCATATAGGCATTACTTTATCGTCTCTTAGGAAAACCGTCCCTTAGATTGCCTTAAACCGATTGATGAATATGCGTCATCAAGTGTCCCCAAGATCCTTTCATTCTTAACTTTGGATTTAGCAGAATCTCTTAGTCTCACAAGAGTACATCACTATAAACCCTTAGTTTTACACGCAAAAGTTTCATATCTCTTCTAAATCAAGTATATACTTAGTATGCGTTACAATCACTTATCGATGCGCTCCGTGGTCAGGGGCCACTTGATTTGAGTCTGATCCACCATGAGATCTTTTCATCACTTAACTTAGTTCCCCACTAAGATAAGATTTAACCACAAGCTGCACGTCAGTTTTTGGGAAACTATCTAATTGAAAAGATAGTGGATGCTATAACATCCATTACGATGGCACAACTAAGTTTCGTGTCATCGTAGTCGATTCCAGTGCATTCATGAGAAACCTCGCGCCATGAGGTGAGTTAACTCCTTCTCTCACTCGCTTTAACAAAGTATGCGGATAGATCTTATATTTGGAGTGTCGGCACCACTTCAACAAAGGGCTATCACTTTGTTTATATTGGAGTCGCATATATTTCCATTTTAGGCCAAGGCTACAATGTTGTAGATTTTCAACGAAGTATGGTTCGATTAAACTCACATTCCACGTCTTCATGTACCGACTTTATTCATAGAGTACTCTTTATGGATTAGCATTCATTGAGGCGTCCCCCAATGATGACTATAATCCAGAATCGCATGAGACGGATGAGTTCATTTGATCATATGATCAAGTTTCATGTACCAAACTCGCATACATTCTTAGCAAGAGTATTTATCGAACCAAATGGCATCCCAATACTCGATGAGATCCACGGCCTAGTAACACTATCTACCACAATTCGTGGTGTTACCATATCACCATTCATAGGTGACGAACATCCATGACCGGACACAATCCTTGCAGACATGTTTGCAGCATGTATTTAATCTCATCACTTTAGGGAACTTGGTGAGGCACAGTAGGGACAAACTACGACAATTCCAAGTCATTCTACTCGAACATGATCGTTCGCATATCCCCCTAACGACGGGAAGACTGGCTCATCAAAGTGACTTACGAGATCGTCTGCCAAGGTATATTTTAAGCGGACTTTGAGTGAAAGTGCATGTCATATTCATCATTTATAACCCGTCATAATGTGTTGTGGTGACGCACTTTGACACATGAACATGTGGACGATAAAGGTTTTCAGTGTTAACACAATCCAGTTAACAAAATGCATATTGTTACACTCGTAATTAAGCATTTGAATGATTATAGGTATAGGTGAATATGACATGTTGACCTATGCTACATAGCCGTATCTACTGGTCTTGAGAATCTAACAAAACCGCCACCATGCACCACCGGGATCGAACATGAAGAAACGATTGAACCGATGATAGGCCGTTGGTTTTATCGAACCTCTAGTGCTTTCTTGAAGAGTTCACTCCCTTCACCAGCCCCAAACACCTCAAAATTTCGTGAGCATGTATAAACGGGTGTTTAGGATTCCAAAACCATCAACCTTGTGGTCAAAAACCGATCGAAATGACATCGAACTGGTTGTTGGGACGGCTGGTGGTATGTGAAAACTTCATTTAAGTGATTCACCTCCTTTCGAGTCTCCAAATGGCACCAAAATTTGTGAGAAGGTAGCCTTGGATGTTAGGAAGTACTTGTAAAAATTTCACTTTAAGACTTGGTCTAAAAGTGGATGAACCGACCTTTACAATGACTGGTCCGCAAGTTGGACAACCATAAACTCAGGTTCCATCAACTTATCAATCATTGTCAAAGGAACCACATAACATATAAATGTTATCACTTGAGTACGACCATTTGTGAACACAATCATAGCATCATAAGCCACACAGGCTAATACTTATGATCATGTATGTATAAGGACTCGGTGAAAAGGGAGGACTCAGCACCATGCTTATGCGAGTCGCTGCATTATTCTCTTTAGCATAGGAGGGTGTCATCTCCTAATCGTGCCAAAGAATAGGCTTAAATTAATGAACATGGCTAAGAAGGATCATCGGGGGGTCTTTGGCGTCACACATGCTTATGAAAGCAAGACGCGGATGACATAAATATCATCATCGGTCATGAGCCCTGCTCACGACTCCACCAACGTACTTTGGTGTCTTTGATCCAGCTAGCTTCTTTGTTCAAAGAAAAAATAATGTCCATGGCAATACCGTGGGATATGGATCATCAAATTGTCCAAACTCCGGACTATTAAATCCTAGATGTGTCGATGTCCCAATACATCTTCTGGTTACCAAAACCGATGCAAGCCGGACTATATTGACTCATGATTTTTTTTTTCACATATTCAATACAAGTGATGCATAAGATTTTATTCTCACAAATCACAATGAGATGCTATGAGTGATATACTTTGGCATATATATCATCGAGTCATAACATGGTTCAATTTTTACGGAACATATGTGACTAGAAAACACCATTCGGCGTTCAACAACTTGAGCATTATACCACTCGTTGATTGTGATGACCTAGTCATCATAGCCACAATGGATTTATAAACCGAAATCTAAAAATATCGTGTTCCTTGAAAATAGCTTAATACGTACTCAATTTCGCTTGCAAAATTTTACAAACATGAGCATAGCGAACACTCTAACAACATAGAGATTTTATACCAGATACGATCAAAATGATCTATCATATTGAGTGCATAACATGGCAAGATTATATGCCTAAGGGGCAAAGTTACGACACAAGCATGGTGTAAAACTACCATGCACACGCTCGACCTTCTTATAAGGGTGCGTATTTTGGGCTTCCCCAAGGAAACTGTTTTTCAACATTTGAAAGATGATATTTTAGCGTACAATGCATACCAAAAATTGCATCATCTATGGAAAATCTGGCCAAAATGAGGTTGAAAAACATGTGTCATAAGACCACTTGCAAATTCAAGATGGGAACCAAGTTGGTTGGGACAAAAGTTAGCACAATCGCTGGAAATAAAATTCCGTGCAGCTTGACCTTTGTTCACTAAAACAGCGATAACTCTCTCGTTAGGAAGGCTATGGATGAATGGTCAGATATTCTAGAAACTAGACTTCCATATATTTCTATCCATAGGTTGTGTATCACACGGATCATTAAATTCAGATCACAGTGCATGTTTTAATTAACTGCTTTAGTATTTTCCAAGTTTAGTGAAAAAATAAGGTTGAGACCATATCCAATGGCATAAGTGTTGATGCAAAAATATGGCAATAATAGCCATAGGTGCGTTTAAACGCAGCAATGTGTTCGATTTCTTATCTCGACTAATGATCCTTTCGGTAACTCCAACTTGGTAGACTTGCAGAGAAAGTAGGAATATCGGTACAGCTAAGGCTGTTTAAAAACCACTGATTCCGTTTGAACTTTCAAAGCATAAACAAATACCAAGGAGGATGCGTCTAGTCATGATCAAAAGTGTAGACAAAATCCACCAAAGTGCATCAAATCAACCAAGAATTTTAATTCTCAATTTGCAAGGATACGTCATAATAGCCATGTTATATAGATGCAACGCGGTGCATCAATATTAAGAATTTTGAACCATGAGACATAATGAATATACCATAACCAACTCGTCTTGACCATCCAATAAGATCGACTAAACATAGTCAAATGTATAAGGCACATGCCTTTACAAATACTCGAAAAAGTATTCGGACCTATAGTCATACGAACTATAATCGAGGTCAACGAATTCATGTATTTACCGCAATATGCGATTGCTTTACATGTTAAAATTCATGAGAATTACTCTTACATTCTTTCATATATCATATTGCAAGGGGACGGTGCATGACTACACCCACATGCAATATTTTATTTTAATAGGATGAAAGATGGAGTTTTCTAAGTATGGGATTGGGTCAAGACCAACGTGGTGGTCGCTCAATTCAACGTGACAAATCCGTCACAAATCGATTTTAACCACGACATGTCCATCGCAATCGATGTTTGTCCCATTTATACATCACAAATTCGTGACTAATCATGAACAAGTTATAACTTTATCGTTACCGACAATATTCATTTTTTTTTCAATTGTTGGTTTAAAATCGACAAAATGGCGACGTCACATCGCACCCAAATCGTGGTGTATGCAACAACCACAAATATCGACTTTCAACAATTATCCGTGACTCCCCCAGGACCGTCATACAGTTTACTTCGACATACGAGAGTGATATCACCTCTCATAGTCTCATCCACCGCAAAGTAGCGTGGGAGATAAAGAACCCAATTCCCCAATTCCCAAAAAAATTCCCAAAAGAGAGAAATTAAAAAACGGGAACTTTAATAAAATCTTACGGTTACTTGGTTCCATATTTACTTTGATCCTTGAACGGGAGCTTCTCTCCATATGAGCAATATTTTTGTGGTACTCGGTTCCATATTTACTTTGATTCTTGAACGGGATAATAAATATGGCTTCTCTCCATATTTTGCACATCATCATGAGCAACATATTTTCTAATATTCACGTAAAATATAAACATGGTAAGATTCATTAGTGTACAAATTAATGAACAAATGAATCATTAATTAGAAAAAGATGGGGAGTTGAGAAATGCCCGGATAGGGCTACTAGGCTCGATAATTCGGCCAAAAAAGGACTCGAGCGCGGCGATGCAGCAGCTCGGTATTGGATGAGGTCGGATCTCCAAATTTCCTCGTAAAAATCTACTTCTGTTCGTCGGCAGATTCAGTAATCAATATTACTCATAATACGATCTCCACCGTTGAATATACAGATATTTGTGTTGGGAAGTTTCTGTCAAAATTTCACACCGATCCGACGGTTAACGAATTGTAAAACATGATTTTGGTATGAATGCGCTCTGCAAAAAATTTGCGCGCGGAAATTCTCGTCTCTCGGTTTTTTTTTTGTGTGTGTAAAAATCTGCTTCTGTTCGCGTACAGTTTCATCGAGAAATACAGTCCCGGATCAGATCTTCGCCGTTAAATTTATAGTTCTCACTACATGGTTGAGAGGGTAAAAATCTGAGCGAGCACTAAAAAATCATGTCGGACCGCGACTGGATTGGATCTGCAGCACGTACTGAATCTGGATTGGGTCTGCAACTGGAACCAGACAGGGTCGGGTTCTGAACAACAACGCGGGCCTAGGGTCTGGAAAAAAAGGTGTCCGAATATATATTTAAATATATATACATATATATATATTTAAATATTTTTATATATGCCGTATCCCCCCGCACCCGAATCCCCATATTTTCAAATTTAGCGAATCCTCGTATCCCTGTACTATGCACCCACACCCGCACCCCGCACCCGTGCTTCTTAAATTATAATATTATTTTTATAGGTTTTAGTAAACGAAATGAAACGAATGGCAACAAAAATACGAATGTTTACACAAAATTTATGAAAATTTACATTATATTTTCAAATTTTAAAGTTTAGTATAAACAGAATTCATAAAATATATATTTTTATTAAATTAAATATAAAATATTATATTTATTTATTTATTCCGTGTACCTTGTATCGTGTTGTGTCGTGTACTCAAAGGGTAAACACAAAACCGACACTAGATCTCAGTCGTGTACTTCTGTGTTCGTGTATTTTCGTATCGTGTACTCAAAATGCAAACTCAAACACTAAATTTTCGTATCGTTTCGTGTCGTATTTTCGTATCGTGTGGTAAATTGCCGGGTTTACTTATGAGTCTTTGTTCAAACATTGATTAGATATTATCACTTAAATACTCCCTCAGTCGTCCACTTTTAAAGATTATATTTATCATAAACATCAATATATATAATAATATTACTGATTTAAAACATCATATTAACTCTCTGTCTCTCTTCGACGTGGCATTCTCTTAATTTTGGAATTCTATTTATTTAAAATCATGAATCTCACATTGATTTATAATGACACTTAACCGATGGATTACCTAAATAACTAGAATTCAATATCTTCAATCTCATATCGATTTAAAATATAACTCCATCAGTGGAGAATCTAAATAAATACTTCGCATTTGGTGTGTATTTTCAACCCCATAGTTATTCCAAACATAAGCTTGAGAATTTTATTCTTATTATATTTAATTTGGCAGATAATTAAATTGGACAAATAAATAATTGAGTTTTTAGTAAAAATTTGATTTGGTCAATTATTAAATTTATGTTAATTTTATTCATCTAAATTTTGAATCTCACATCTGTGTAATTCAATTATTTAAATTATCCAAATAAATTAATTTATTTTTTATTGGAGTATCTAATTTGACCAATTATCGAATTTGCAACAATCGTATTATCTAAAATGAACACCACATTGATCTTAAATGAGGCTCTGTCGATTGTGGAACCTAAATAAATATTTAAAATCAATGTATAATCTTACTCCACATTAATTTTGCACAATGAGTTTAATAGTTTCATTTTTATTGAAAAAAAATAATTTGGCTAATACTAAGGGCTTTGTTCTTTTGAACTTAATTTCAGTACATTTCAGTTCAGTTAAGTGTAGGTCAGCAATTAATTTGAGTAATTATTGAATTGGTCAATTAAATAGTGTTATTTTTATTGAAAATAAAATTTCGCCAATCATTTAATTGCCTAGATAGATACTCTTATTTTTCTTTGTCTAATTTATTAACATATAATAATTTGAGCGAATTTGAATTTTTTAAAATCAGACGTAACAACCAATTATTATAACAACTTATATTTGATTATGTAGATTTATTAACAATATCAATTATTTAAATTAGCCAAATAAATTACTTTATTTTTATTGGAGATTCTAATTTGACCAATTATCGAATTTGCAAAAATTGTACTATCTAAAATTTTTTGAATTTCACATCGATCTTAAATAAGGCTCTGCCGATTGTGGAACCTAAATAAATATTTAAAATCAATGTATAATTTTACTCCACAATTATTTTTACACAATGAGTTTAATAGTTTTATTATTGAGAAAAATAATTTGTCTAATATTAAGGCTATGTTCTTTTGAACTTAATTTCAGCATATTTCTATTCAGTTTAGTTCAATTCAGCAATAAATTTATTTAATTATTGAGTTGTCAAACAAATAATGTTATTTTTATTGAAAATATAATTTGGCCAATCATTTAATTGGCGAGATAAATACTCGTACTTTTATTGGAAAATTTAATTTGGCTAATTTATTTTTATTTAATTAAATTTGTTCAATTTATCAACATCTAACAATTTGAGCGAAATTTAAATTTTTATAAAATCATACTTAACAACCAATTATTGTAACAACTTATACTTGATTATGTAGATTTTATTAGTTTAAATAGATTTGGGTAATTGGTTCATATATGTTACCATCACACTTTTCATCACCAATCAATTCGACCAATTATCGCGTTGGTCAAATATATAGTGTCACTTTTATTGAAAATGTAATTTGGTCAATCATTAAGTTGACCAAATAAATATTTTTATTAAAAAAAATAATTTGTCTACTTTATTGATGCTTAATTTATTTGGCCCAATTTATCAACAGATAACAATTTGAGTGGATTTAATTTTTTTTTTTTGAAGTGAGACGTAACTACCAATTACTATAACAACTTATATTTGATCATTTAATTTTATATATTTTAATATTGGGTAATTAGTAAATATAACTTTATAGATTTGTGAGTGGAATATGTACTAAAATTATCTTTTAATCGAGTTTAAGACGAGTATAGGTATCTATATATATATATAATAGCATTAAGGATTTAAAGCACCACATTAACTTTCTCTCCTATGTGGCATTCCCTTATTTTTTAATTCCTATTTATCTAAAATCTTGAATCCCACATCGATTTATAATGATATTTATCCGATGAATAACCTAAATAAATAGAATTCAATATCTTGAATCCCACATCGATTTAAAATAAAACTCCACCAACGAAGAACCTAAATAGATACTTAGCATTCCATGTGTATTTTTCAACTCCATAGTTATTTCGAACACAAGCTTAAAATTTTATGTTCATTATGTTTAATTTGGCCAATTATTAAATTGGTTAAATAAATTATTTAATCGTTTAGCGAAAATTAAATTTGATCAATTATTAAATTCATATTAATTTTAGTTATCTAAAATTTGAATCTCACATCTGTTGTATTTAGTAGTTTTATTTTAGTTAAAGATTTTAGTTTGTCCAATATTAATAATATCAATTATTTAAATATTCCAAATAAATTGATTTATTTTTTATTGTAGATTCTAATTTGATCAATTCTCAAATTTGCAGCAATCGTATTTATCTAAAATTTATATACCACGTCAATCTTAAATGAGGCTCTGCCGATTGTGAAACCTAAATAAGTATTTAAAATCAATGTATAATATTTACTCCACAATTATTTTGCACAATGAGTTTAATAGTTTTATTTTTATTGAGAAAAATAATTTGGCTAATACTAAGACTCTGTTCTTTTGAACTTTATTTCAGTACATTTGAATTCAGTTCAATTCAGTTCAGCAATTAATTTGATTAATTATTGAGTTGGTCAAATAAGTAGTGTTATTTTTATTGGATATAAAATTTGGCCAATCATTGAGTAGGTCAGGTAAGTAACCTAATTTTTATTAGAAAATTTAATTTGGCGAATTTATTTTTATTTAATTTAATTTATCCAATTTATCAACATCTAATAATTTGAGCGAATTTGAATTTTTTTATGTCAGATGTAACAACCAATTATTGTAACAACTTATATTTGATTATATAAATTTTATAATTTTAAATAGATTTAGGTAATTTATTCATATACTCAATGTATATTTAACCATCACATTTATCATCGCCAATCAATTTGACCAATTTTTGAGTTGGTCAAATAAATTGTGTTACTTTGATTGAAAAGGTAATTTGGCCAGACAAATATTTTTATTAAAAAAATAATTTATCGAATTTATTGACGTTTATTTTCTTTTGTCCAATTTATCAACGTATTATTTAAGGGAAAATAACTGAGACAATAAAGTAGGACAAAAGGTTGTTGTATTCTAATTGATGAAATCCCTTTAAATAGGGAGAAATACATACAAGCAGACCTAATTTTATCCTAACTAGAAAATTCCGTAAACTGACAGACTTAGCCACACTGGGTATTATTACTTGGCAAAATTATCAATTAAGGGTATGAACTTTCCCAATTTTGCATTTATGGCAACAAACTTTTTTGTATCATTTAGGGGTATGAACATGTTTCCGTCAACCAAGTTAGGGTATCCATGAATTCTGTCAGTTAAATCTAACGGACTTGCTGACTTGCTTGTTAAGTGACACGTGTCACCTTCTGATTGGTCAACATAATAATAAAAAAATATAAAGTCAAAAAAATATATAAAATAAAAAACCTGGAAACTTTTAAAAAAATCCAAACTTTATATTTTAAAAAAAATCTCGATTAATAATATTAAAAATCAGATGTTTTTATTTAAAGTTCGAAAACAAAAAATAAAAAATAAAATATGGATCTAATTTATAAACTATTTTTCAAAAAAAATTGGAATATTATTTTCCATAAATAAATAAAAACTGAATTCTTATTTTTTTTAAAAAAACTTCTAGTTTTGCTTTCCTATTTTTTTTACTTTTCATAAAAAATTATTTTATTTTTAAAAAAATCTAAAAAACGAATTAAAGAATAAAAAAACATCTGATTTCTAGATTTTTTATTTTTTTATTTCTTACTTTCGAACTTTAAATAAAAATATCTGGTTCTTAATATTAATATTCCAGATTTTTTTAAAAAAAAAATCAAGTATGGATTTGTTTAAAAAAAATCCAGATTTTTTATTTTTTATATTTTTTAAACTTTTATATTTTTTTATTATTATGTGGACCAATCAGAAGGTGACACGTGTCACTTAACGGACAAGTCAGCAAGTCTGTTAGATTTAACTAGATTTTCACGAACACCCTAACTCGGTTGGACGGAGACAAGTTCATACCCTAAATGATAGGAAAAAAAAGTTTGTTATCATAAGTGCAAAATTTGGGAAAGTTCATACCCCTTATTGGTAATTCTGCCATTATTGTTTTAACACGCCCTCTTGTACCTAGTTACAAGCGCATGTCATGTTGACTCGTTAAAACCTCGTCAAGCAAAAACCCTGTGGGAAAAATATCTTGATTGTAGGGAAAAGAGTACAGCATCTAGACACATCAAGTTTAGACTTCGTCCTTTGAATCTATCCTGTCATATGATCGTTACATTTAATCATAACGCTACTAAGGTGATCACTCCATTAATCCCTAAAATCGTACATCTTGTTACCTCGTTAAAAATCTTTTCAAGTGATAAAAACTCTGTGGGAAAAAGAATCCTTGGAAGGAAATGAGTATAACGTACGGTGTGAATTTAAGACTCCCCCTCAAGTCTACATCTCTCCCTGATTTGTACATCAATAGTTATTGCCTCATTAAAAACTTCGCCAAGTAACAAAACCCAATGGGAGAAAATGAACCTTGGTCAAAGAAAAGAGTACAACAGATGTGATTAAGTTTATTTATAAATAACTATTTTCTTGTGATCTTTACATCAATCTCGGAAGTTGGAAAACTCTACAACTCCCCCCTAATGCTTACATTCATATATCATTGCCTCGTTAAAAATCTTGCCAAGTAACAAAACTCACTGGGAAAAATAAACCTTAGTCTAAGGAAAAGAGTGCAACCTATGTGAGTATGTTCCGTTATGTCACATATTTCCTTTTTATGAACATTCCATCAATCAAGAGGATTTACAAGTTACATCATGTTCATAAATGTAAGTATGCTCATCAGAGGTAGTACTTAACCACTAGTTCCTCGCATATATATAATGATAGTTCCTAATCATGTACACTCGCAGACTGATTCGTGCAAAGCAATAATCTTGTCATGACCCGAGGAGGTATCCAAAAGGGGTTTGCATAGCCGATTTACAAAACATAAGCAAATCATACTAGCACATTCTTTGTGGTAGTTGCTGCGGCACCAGCATTTACTTTAGCATTTGCCTTTTCGCAAGCAGCTTCCTTTGCTTGTTTGTAGGGAAAGAATCGTCCTAAGTCAATGGTTTCTCTTAAGTATCAGAAGATATTATCGATACCATTCCATTGATGCTGCGTCGATGCTGAACTAAACCTAATCAGAAAATTAACTGAGGAATGATATCAGGCTGTGTACGTTGAGCCAAGTACAATAATGCACTATTGCATCAAGTAGGGAATTTCAGCTCCCAAAGCTCTTCATCATTTTCCTTTATGGATCTTTCCTTTGCATCCAAATGTTCGACCTATCATGAGAGTGCTAATCGGGTGTACCTTGTCCATGTTAAAATGCCTGAGAATATTCTAGACATAGGCACACCGGTGAATTCTACAAACTCGATGTTCTATGTCAATGCCTCGACAGAACCGAGTTTTTCCAAGATCTTTCATCTCAAACTCAGATTTCTAGTATCTAGTGGTTTCTCTTATTTCAAGAGTACCAATTATGTTCATATTGTCGACATACATTGCGATGATCATGAATCCGAAACTTATTTGTGAAGATGCAAGAACATAGTTCATCGTTCTTATATCCCTTTCCAAGCGAGTCACTTAGACGGTTATGCCACATCCTTATAGATTGCTTCAAAATCGTAAAGTTGAACGTTTCAATCTAATTTCAAATGCACTCCGTGGTCTAGAGTCACTTTATTTGGGTAATAAAATGCCATTGGGCACTTCCATATATATCTCCGTATCTCCATCCCTATAGAGATACATAGTATCCACATCCATTAGCTGCATTTCCAGTCCCTTGGAAATTACTACGCTAATCAAATACCGGATACATATACGTGGGAGTACATTTCCTCATAACCAATTCCAAGGCAGTGTGAGAAGCATTACTTCGTGAACCTTGTACATTAGGACTATTATTCTCACTAAGTTTTACGATAAAGACTCGTTTATGTCCTACAGGCTTTACACTTGGTTATGTACCTACACTAAATCTCTTTGTCAGAGAATCTAGTTTTACCTGGAATGTTTCTCTTATAGGCCAATCAGCTCTATGTTGGTTTCGTCCAACTGAGCGAGGTCCAATATCATCGTACTTTAGGATTCATGACATGTCATCAAAGTGGGTGGTTTATTAGGCCACACCCTCATAATTTCATCGAGATTATTAGTTTCCTGAATCATATCTTTGGGGCGTCCCCCTCGTCATGACTCATGGACATAATAAAATCAAGCATGATCTCATGAAACTAGTTCATTTATGGTTAATATGTAAATTTGTGCCATACTCTACCACTTCCTTGGGTGAGTATTTAGTCGAACCATGAGGTTTCCACCCCTTCCTTCGCAGGGAGCCACAACCTCAATTGTAACACCCCCAAGATATTCGGAGTATGTCAGAGCGTCGTGAATCTCGTCTAAGAACTCACAAGGCTAAAATATACGACATCCACAAAAAATCATCAAACTCACCAGACATTCATCATCAAATTCCAAGAACCAAATTCAAAACACAAAGACGACAAGTTCGAAGTAATCAGCGACAAAAAACAACTCCAACAGTACTCGAGTACCAACTATCAGTTTAAAAAAAATATAAAGTTTTACATCCAGACTCAAAGAAAATAAGACATCCAGACACTTCACAGTATCACGCATGCCCTTCATCATCGTACTGCCCCGGTGCTCGTCCAATCATATTCTTTGAACCTGAAATACATGAAACGTATTTCCCCCGAATGGGGTTAGCCGTGGAATAGCTAGTACAAGTAAACACATGCGTACTCTGACATCATACAATATCAAAGCACATGCATCAATAGTTTTGAAACGCATAAGATAATGATTTCCGGAAACGTAAAATCCACAATGTATGACAAAACACAATCCTCCTGATTAACCATGGACCCGACCATGCGCGAATCCCTCCGAGGCCCCGATTGACCCTCCCGGAGTGGTTAACCCAAAAGTTCGTGAACCTAACCATGCATGGATTCCTCCGAGGCCCCCCGCCGGACCATCTCGGAGTGAACATAACTCTCTCAACACTAAAATACACTACTTTGCACATTCAAGATATTGAGTTCGTAAGAGTTACTTGCCTTTGAGACATGACAGATTATTTCGATAAGGCAAACGACCACCGACGAAGAAATTCGGAGACTTCGGATCTAACTGATTCGTAAAATGACTATCAACAATAGTACGACTGGAATTCTAATAGAAATACACCCGAAAACCCCGCTTATAATACATGTAATCCAACAATATACTCGACGAGGGCGGATCGCATCCAAAACCCTCTCGAATCTTAGCAAGTCCAAGTATAACCCATAATCTCGTAGGAAAAACATGTATTGGGGGTAGATAATTCATACTCAACTCAATTACTCCCAAATTACGACTAAAATCGAAAGATTACGAAGAAACCCCCAAATTCCCAAAAATCTAGGGTTCTAGAGAATTACCTCGATTCCAAGATGAAAAGGATAGATTGATGTTGATATTTTATACCACAATCTCAATGAGGATGATAGCTAGGTGATTGGAGAGTCGAAAATCGCCCAAAACGCCTGTGAATCATCCAAGTCGCGGAGGAGAGAAAAGAAGGAGAAAAGTGGGCGGTTTCAGTCAGACTTGGGTATTTAAACCCAGAAACATTACGTACGTAATGCATGATGCATTAACGTACGTTAGCCTTAACGTACGTAATACCCTCACGGTTACATACGTAAAGTTCTGCCCGATTTCCTGAAGACCCTAACATACGTTATGAGAAAGGGATTAACGTACGTTAGAAAGACTATGTTACGTACGTAATAGAAATCAATTAACGTACGTAAGTCTCTCAGGATAGAGATCAGCTGTGCAGAAAATGGCACGAACACCAAACGTAACATTTAACGAATTGTGCAGACATCAGTATAAAGAGTTCGATACGACAAACTTAAGCGCTAAAGGAAAAACACGATCCTGATTATCCGAAGGTCCGTAATGCGATAACGAAAGTAATTACACAAAACTTTTAGGAAATTACAAAACGGCCCAAAATCAGCGAAAAACACAATACGTAATCGAGCAACCGTGCCAAAGCTCACAACATGTCCAACAACAATAAACAAACTCGCACCAAACTCGAAATGACAGTTTTGCTCAAAAATTACATCAAATGAGCCGACAAGCTGAAAAGTTACTAGAATACAAAAAATCGAGTAAAACAATCTCAAAAACGTGCTCGGATGCCAAAACATACAGAATTAAACATTCTCGAAATATTAAGACGGATACAGGCATGTCGCTAAAAATGGAAAAAGTACCAAAATGGAAACTACCAAAAATAGAAAAAAATACGGATATTACATTCTCCCCCTCTAGAAATAAGTTTCGTCCCGAAACTTAAGAAGTATATAACTCTGGATATTTAGTGCGCATGCTATCCTCGGTTTCCCAAGTCGCCTCTTCAACTCCATGCCTCGACCACTGAACCTTAACCAACGGAATGGTCTTATTTCAGAGTTGCTTGACACGATGCTCAAGGATCTTCACCGACCTTTCTTCAAACGTGACATCTTCCGCTACTTCGATATCCCCATAATCGATGATGTGACTCGGGTCCGAAACATACTTTCTCAACTGAGAAACGTGAAACACACTGTGAACGTGACTAAGGGCTGGAGGTAATGCCAATCGATAAGCTAGCTCACTGACTCTATCTAGAATCTCAAACGGCCCAATATATCTCGGGCTGAGCTTACCCTTCTTTCGTAACGGTAAACCCCTCTCGTCGGCGATACTTTGAGTAAAACATGATCCCCTACTTCAAACTCCAAAGATCGATGACGAACATCAGCATAAGATTTTTGTCGACTCTGAGCAGTCAACAGTCTGTCTCGAATGATAAAGATCTTCTCTCTAGTTTCCATCAACATATCTGGCTCCGTTCCCTCCAGTTCCGAGGCCTCATCCCAACAAAGTGGAGACCTACACCGTGTACCATATAATGCTTCGTAAGGTGCCATTTTGATCGATGCGTGCTAACTGTAATTGTAAGTAAACACAATCAACGGCAAATGCAACTCCCACTCACTACTCCAGTCTAAGGCACAAGCCCGCAGCATATCCTCCAACGTCTGAATCGTCCGCTCCGTCTGACCGTCCAACTGCGAATGGAAAGATGTACTCAATCTCAATTCGGTTCCCAAAGCCTGATGGACCGACTGCCAAAAATGCGAGACAAAACGACCATGCCAATCTTATCTCTCTCTTCCCTCACTTGCCACTTGACATGATTAAGCTGTTGACTATACTCGATGATCGCCTGAGATACTAGGATGTCCTGGGGTTTAGCCTCATAAAAGGCACAGATTCTGGCCTCCTTAATGGGCTATTGTAATACCTGATTGTAAATTCATTCATTATCATTCAGTTAATTTTCATTCAGTAATATTCCACTCAGTAATTATCATTCATCATTCATATTCTATCATCGTGTTCACTGTTTGACGTACTTGGAATCCTGGATCAGTTATCATTCATCTTTCTACCTTGTTTGAGATTTGATCCGAGTTTATCTTCATCGTTACTTTTGTGGTGGACTGTGCGTAAGGTTAGCATGCGCTACCTGTACTCAATTAGTTCCACTCAGTAATTATCATTCATCATTCATGTTCTATCATCGTGTTCACTGTTTGACGTACTTGGAATCCTGGATTAGTTATCATTCATCTTTCTACCTTGTTTGAGATTTGAGCGGAGTTTATCTTCATTGTTACTTTTGTGGTGGACTGTGCGTGAGGATTAGCGCATGCTACGTACTCTTTTTACCGCGCAATAATTGAGTACAGGTAGCACATGCTAACCTCTTAGTATTAGCGCATGCTAATGCATTTGGGCAGACAGTCCAGAAGACACTGGACTGGATTAGTGAGATTCGTAACGTCTGTTACAATTGGAGTATAACGTACGTTAATGATGTGTGTAGCGCACGCTATCGGGATCCATCGGTAGCGCTAGCTGTTGGAACAAGCGATCCGGTGGATGCTGGTCGAGTTGAAATAATTCGTAGCGTACGCTAAGAGTGTGCATAGCATATGCAAGGGTCAGTTGGTAGCGCACGCTAATAATTTGGGTAGCGCGCGCTAAGGTTCAATCAGTCCAGAGGACAGTAGGTTCTGGACTTCAGTTACTGGTCATCAGACATCAGTTAGCGCACGCTAACATTTTGGTTAACGCACGCTATCGGGAAGACGTTAGCGCACGCTACCAAGTTCGTAGCGTACGCTAATGAGGCAGTCAGAGCTTGCTGGACTGTCCGGTTAACCCACTAGCGCACGCTACATATCAGGACATAGCGTGCGCTAAACTGGACCAGTATAAATTGGACAGTCCAGTACAGTTCGTCATTTTTCACTTCTCACTTCGTTTTTCAGTGTTCTCAGGTAATTTCGGGCGATTTGGAGAGATCCTTTCGAGATGCACTCAGCTGTCATCATCTTCAAGCTTCAAAGTCGGATTAATCATCACCTTATCCTCTCCAACACATCAAATGATAATAATCATTCTTGAATCTAGAATTTTGGAGTTCGAGTGTTTTCCTTTCGATATCTTCGTGTGAGCATGCTATGATGTTGTAATATGTTAGATATGGATTATCTACCTTGAATACATGTATTCCTATGGATTTATTGGTGTATATTGCGGATTTGATGAATATTTGGGAAATTATTTCAAGAACCCTTGGGGTTTGACTTTGGATATTTTGGGGGTTTCCGATTGATGTTGTCATAACCTTGAGTTGTGGTTTCCTATTGGATCATTGATGTCACTAATGAAGTTTTGTTGGATTGAATTACTTTTGGAGGTTGGTGTTCGATATATTTTGGGGATTAGTTGTAATCAACGGGAGAATGTTCACAACATATTTATTAGAATGTCCCAATGAATTTGATTGTTGTTGTATCGACGTTTGAATTGGTTATAATCGTGATTGCTACGTATATTGAGCGTTTATTGGTAATTATGTTATTCAAGGTTGTTCGAGCGACCGATATTTTCCACGTAGGACATTTGTTCGAAGAAGGACTTTCTTCACCGGTATTTGAGTAAGTTAATTCTTACTCGGTTAAAGGGATATTCATTCCTTATGTTGTTGTTCATTCATTCATGTAATTCACTCATAATATATCATTCATGTCGAGACTTGTAATTATCAATTAATCATTCAATTCACGAGGAACGACGGTTCCAATCATTTCAATGAGCTACCATTCATTTCATTATTACTTCATCTCGGTGAGTCATTCTTAACCCTTGTCGGATTATTATTCATTAATATTCATTGGTCACTCTTATTCATGTGACTTTCTGGGTTCATATTGCGTGGCTAGGTGGGGATGTGTGGAATTTTTAGTCGGGCACACGATAGTCATGTGAAGGGTTCACCGAGACAATGGACTGTACATACGGTAAAGTTACTCCGTGAGACTAATTAGGTACAATGGAGGGTGTGTCCGGACACTCGTCTTGTGCACTTGCACATACCATCACGGGCGTACTATGATGCACCTCTTCAGCTGGATTTCATAACTAAGATATATGATTGTTTTATATTGTTCAACTCTTGAGGATTGTTGTTCTGTGTAACTGACCCCGTTAGGGATATTGTTTTTAGGTCATGGCAAGGCAAAAACACGAGAAGAGAACGTTGACGGCGAGGAGTCCCAGTGATACTAGTAGGGGGCCCCAGTCTCTTCATTTCGCTCATGTTTCCTTGTTATGTATTTTTCCATTGCACTTCCTTTTGGATTGTCATTTGTTCAGTGTTGTATATTTTATCTTCATATAAAATATACATGTATTCAGTGTTCCATGGGTGTGATGTATTTGAAACTCCTCATCGGAGTAATTGATGATGTAATGTGGTCTGGTACTGCATTTGTATTGTGTAATTCATTAATTTTCATTCGCCTGGTGGGTCCCAGTTGGGGGTCCACGGCACTGTAATATCCGCCTAGTTTGGGGTGTTACAGCCACGGGAAATACTCGGCCTCCATTATTTCTTTAAACTCGTCCCATGAAACCTCATGGTCCTGAGGCGCAACCGCCTGCCACTAGCTAGCAGCGTCCCTCGTCAAAAAGTACTGCACAATTGGCACCTTCCGTGCCTCCGGACAATTTACCGCCACAAACACTTTGTTTATCTCGTTTATCCAAGCTTCCCAGCCTATAGGATCCGTAGCACCAATGAACTGAGGAGGGCGCATACGGATCACATTCTGTAGCCATCTATCTGCCCCAGCATTCTCCACAAGAGGTGGATTATTGAACTGAACTGCTTGGGGCAGGAGTGCCATTTGGTTAGCCACTTGCTGTAGTATAGTGGCCACACCAACACCCGCATTATTCCCTGCGGAATCTCCCAAACTGTCCGTCTGGCCCTGCTAACCATTGGTGCTAGGGTGAACTGAATTCGATAAAGTAGGAGTAGTCGATCCAGCATCCGAACCGAGAGACATGGCCGCCCCACTGGCTGTGCCACGTCCTCGACCGCATCTGCGACCGCGTTCGCGTCCTATACTGGCTGACATTATAAGGAATAGAAAAAGAGGAAAACATAAGTACAGTTCAGGAGATAACCATCACGATGGCCGGTTCCCCATATTATGAAATCGAAAGACAAGACAGTAAAGACAATAAAGGTAAGAGATCTTACGAGTACCGGTCGTACTAAGATGATGCCAGCGTGATGATACTGTGTTTACAACAACGTGACTAGACCCAAAAGACAACAACCTAGGTATCCATAAACCTAGGCTCCGATGCCATATTCTGTAACACCCCCAAGATATTCGGAGTATGTCACAACGCCGTGAATCTCGTCTAAGAACTCACAAGGCTAAAGTATACGACATCCACAAAAAATCATCAAACTCACTAGACATTCATCAATAAATTCCAAGAACCAAATTCAAAACACAAAGACGACAAGTTCGAAGTAATCAACAACAAAAAATAACTCCTACAGTACTCGAGCACCAACTATCAGTTTAAAATAATATAAAGTTTTACATCCAGACTTAAAAAAAAAATAAGACATCCTGACACTTCACTGTATCACGCCTGCCCTTCATCATCGTACTGCCCCGGTGCTCGTCCAATCATATTCGTTGAACCTAAAATACATGAAATGTATTCCCCCCGAATGGGGTTAGCCATGGAATAGCTAGTACAAGTAAGACAGACGAACTCTAACATCTTACAATATCAAAGCACATGCATCAATAGTTTCGAAACGCATAAGATAATTATTTCCGGAAATGCAAAATCCACAATGTATCACAAAACACAATCCTCCCGATTAACCATGGACCCGACCATGCGCGAATCCTTCTAAGGCCCCGATAGACCCTCCTGGAGTGGTTAACCCAAAAGTTCGTGAACCCAACCATGCATGGATTCTTCCGAGGGGCCCCTTCGAACCGTCCCAGAGTGAACATACATGTAGGATTTTTAGCCGGGCACATAATGGTCATGCGTGGATGTTTCCGCATTAGACCGTGCAAACGAGACATAGTTCGTGAGGCTAATTAGATACATTATCCCACGTGTATTCTGGATTCCGTATACGGGGTGGACATATGCACAGACACATTTCCGGATCGGGCGTACCGTGACGTCCGTCTTGAGCCATGTTGATTGGTCGTTCATATTCCGTGTACGATTGGATATGTTCGATAGTTTGGGACTGACTGTTCATACACCCGAGGGATATGATCAGTAGTCGGTTGTTTCTTTGAGATCATATATATATATGAACTGTATAATGTCATGGGAATTATTATCATGTATAGCTGACCCGGTGGTTTGGGCGAAATACTTGAACTTTAGGGCGAGGCAAATGTAATATCCGGATTTATTACGGTGTATTTCATCTGTATTCAAACCCTGTATTATTCGGATTTGTGGTTTTGATTATTGGAGTATGATATTTCTTGCATTGATATCTTTGTACATGAGTATGACAACATGCAAAAATTTCTCATGCAAACTCGTGATAGCGCACGCTAAGAATGTAGCTTAACGCACGCTATCGGGCTACTACTAGCGCACGCTATGCATGTAGGAGTTGCGTGTGCTAAGAACTCAATTATTGAGCGGGACGGCTAGCACATGCGCCAGCCGGGACATGGGTCCGGATAAGATTCCCGCGGACGAACCTGGACAGTTTCGAAGTCAACTCTTATTAGCGCGCGCTAAGGAAAGCTTAGTAGCGTGCGCTAATTAGTTAAAATGCAGAATATTATAAATGGGACAACAACCCGTTTTGGCTTACATTTCAGTCGTCCATTCTTCATTCTTGAGAGGCCAGAGAGCTATAATAATCCTTCTACACACTTAGAACATATCTTGTTGGTCTTTGTATATTGGTTATCACTTGTGAGTGATCATTAAAGTGGAATAGCACCTTGGAGTGGCATACAACCAACCAGAGTCGGATTCTACCTTACGGTTCAGTGATTTTCATCATATTAAGGTATGTTCAACCTATCTCCAGACTTAGAGTTGGATTCTAAAGAATTAGATGATCATGTTATCAAGATATTAATTTTTCATTAGTGAATTATTCAACATGCATCATGTTTGGAATATAGAGATGGTTATGCCTCATGTACCTTGATTATGAACATCATGATTCGAATCTTATTACATTGAACAAGTAGAGGAAGCTTCTATCTTTGGTAATCCAAATCTAGTGAATGACTTCATAGCAATCATGGACTTGACTTTAACATCATCATTGTTAGATGAATCTAAGGGATTGATCATGGAAGGATTTATCTAGTATAGATGGAATGTTAAACAACTACAGTATGATAATTTTGATTGATATAAAGGTGTCGATATCAACCGTTAAGCCTTTCGAATTGTCGTATGAAGATTTGTAGTCGAAATGGAATATGGTTTTATAATGGTATACATATCCTTGAATCCGAAGTTGTTGTTATCCGTAAAATCATTCATAATCGTATGAACATGATATTCATGGAGGTAACATGAATTATCACGGAAGATTTCATTGATTTGATCATGATGAGAACAGTCTACTGCCCAGCAGTAAACTGCCATGCACAGATAGTGCACGCTAAGCTGTGTAGATTAACGTGCGCTATCAAGCACGAGTTAGCGTACGCTACATTTGGTACGTAACGTACGCTAAGACATCAGACGAGTCAGTCGACTGATCAGTATAGTACTGACCATGCATAGTTAGCGTATGCTAGGCTTTGTTGTTTGCGTGCGCTATCGAGCAGACTTAACGCACGCTACACAGAGTACTTAGCGTGTGCTAAGCAGTTCAGGCAGATTACATTTTATGAACTTTTGGCCGTAAATCGAATTATTAAACATTCGTATGACGTGAGATAAATCCTATATCATTTCTTTTGTTAAGGTTTGATCTTGCTACGTGATTGATTGAGGAGGACGACCTTCGAGTGTTCGTTTTCGTGGAAGTATTGTTCTTGTCTTCAAATCGAGGCAAGTACTTTATTTGTTTTATGTATTGATGTTATACATATTGTCGTGCATGTATGTCGTTGTTGTATGTCCACCTCGTGTTGGTCCGATGGGATCATCGGGGGATCTATGCTAGCGTGCGCTGGATCATCAGACGGGTTTTTCCACCACGGGTTGGTCTGACGGGATCATCGTGGGTTCTAGGCAATGAACGCTGGATCGACGGAATTACCATGTGTATGTTATGATATCATGTTGTGATTATCAGTTGTGTATGTCATTTATGAGTTTCTCGTAGGAGAAGACTCGTTGGTATTTTTGTCGTTTATGTTATTATTCTTCATGAGATATGAATAATATGTTGTAGTACTTATACTAGCATCGTTGTGCTAACCCCTTTGGGGGTGAACATTTTGTTTATCTTCAGGATCCAGGAGAGCGGGAAAACAACCACTGGAGCTGCATGACGACGAGGGTGCAGAGTGATGTTTCGGCCGGGTTCATTTGTCTGTTGTTTATTGGTTATTTCAATAAGTACTCGAGTACGAAATCATTTATTATGAATTTGAATTTGGTGATGTATTATTGAGTTTTTGTTGAACAATTGTATTATTTTTAGTATTTGGTCGGAACTGTTGTATCGTAATTCCGTTATTTCCATTCGTTAGTACCTTTTAATGTCTGTTCAATTCTTCAGCCTTGTAAATCCTTATGTAAAGGATTTACGGCGCTGTAATATTCCTGAATATATCGAGGGTGTTACAGAATATGGTATCGGAGATAAGATTATGGATATCTTGGCCGTCGGGTTAAAATAGGGGTCATTTATGTCTTTTGGGGTAACCGGCCGTGAATGACATCACTGCACTGCCTACGTCTTCATGCGAATGGTGGTTGTAAGTTCCTAAACTCTATCTCGTTCTTTACACGTTGTGTCTCTTTATACTCGAATATTAGAACGATGTAGTTTCCTGTATATTGAGTATTTATGCTTACAGTATGTTGAGGGGCGGACGTGGACGTGGTCGCGGTCGTGGACGCGGACGAAGAAATGCTGAAAGGGAAGCGTCGCCTTCTAATCAGGCCAGTCATAGCTCAGGCGAGCCGCAACAATCTATTAATAACGAACCAGAACCTGCTGTACCAGAGATCCTTCGTCAAGTGGTGAACCAGATGACTCAGTTCGCCCAAGTCGTGGACCGAATGCAAGTGGCGGTGGGACTACAGCAGGGAGAGAGACAACAAGGGATCCCAGACATGGGAAATCTAGGTGACCGATGGCTGCAAGAGGTAGCGAAGATGCAACCACCCAAATTCGACGATATTTCTGAGACTCCCACCTGGGACCATTGGTTGAAGGAACTGGAGAAAATCTTTGCCAGAATTAACTTCCCAGACGACCGGAGAGCCTCTATCGCGCAAAACTTTCTGATAGGGGAAGCGTCCGAATGGTGGGAAGCCATCCGGCCTGTAGACCATGATGCTGATTGGACATAGTTTAGATTGATGATGGAAGCTCAGTATTGCCCTCGTCCTGTGAGGGAAGCCAATGTTCCGGAGTTTTTCTCCGCTCAACCTTCAGATGTGCCACTATCCCAGGCAATTAAGACGTTTAACCAGCAGCTGGCATTTGTTCGACATCTGGTCAGAACAGATGCAGAAATGATGATCCATTTCGATATGAGGATGAAACCAGAAATCCAGAGGTACATGTCCGGATTTGAATGTACCACACTCCGTCAATACCAGGATAAGGCGTTGGCGTATGAGATCAAGGAAGCAGCTATGGAGAAATTTTCGGAATCCAAGAAACAGAAAGTCTCTGGTACTTTTACAGAGCACAAGAACAGCGGGTCCCGTAAGGCCCAGTCATCCTTTCACTCTTTCAAGAAACCTCCGCACCCGGTTAGGAGCGAAAAGAACTTGGGAGCGACATCAACTATTACTGATGTTACCAGGAAATGCTTTAACTGCGCCCAGACGGGGCACTATCGACGGAATTGCCCCCTACCTGCCGTGACTTGTTTTGATTGTGGATGAGAGGGACATCGGGCAGTGTTTTGTGAAGAAGATGCAAAGTCTTTTAGAGCCCGTACACCACAGCCAGTCCAGAAGGAAGCCAGTATCCAACAGACACAGCAAAGTGTTCAGATGCCTCAGAATTTTGGCCGCGGACGAGGCAGAGGACAATGGGACCGAAAGGGGACATCAAGTGCCGGATCTGCTCCCCCACGTCTGTACGAGATGAGGAGGACAGACGATCAAGATGCTGCTGTCGCATCAGGTACTGTCCAGATCCTTTCCCAGCCAGTTAGCGTTTTATTTGATACAGGAGCTACGCATTCTTTTATATCTTTGTCTTGTGTAAATCGTTTGAATATTTCCGGTTTTCATACTTGTGAACCTTATGTTGTTGGTTTATCGAGTGGAGAGAGGATTGTCGGAAACTTAGAAACTAGAAATTTTCCTGTATCATTTGGAGGCAGAGAGTGGCTCTCAAATCTGATCGTGATAGAAATGCAAGGAGATGACCTGATACTCGGAGACGATTGGCTTAATCGATATGGAGCAATTGTAAACTACCGAAGGAGGAATATCTCGCTGATCGCTGACGATGGTTCCGAAATATTGTTCGAGGGGTGGAAACCGAGAAGCTCAGGAAAATTGATCAAGGCGATGAAAGCTGTCAAATTGTTGAAACAGGGCTGTATCGGATACTGGTGCTATGCAATGAAGAAAGAAGACGAAATTGTGGAACTTTCATCCATTCCTGTTGTGAACGAATTTCCAGGGAGTTGTGAAAACATCAGAAATTGAAAAGTTCTTAATTCCTCGAAAGCCATTTAGGGTCACAGCCCCAAAGTTCATTTTCCAAAATACAAATCCGTTTAACAAAACACAGGGTCCACGACCCAACCATTCCGGTCAGAAAACACAGGGTCCACGACCCGATCATCCACTTCAATTCACTTACAAGGACACATTACACATAACACATTATTCCTATGCCATTCTAGCCAAGCACCAAGACTCGATATATAATATCTCTCGACCCCGAGCACAAAGCATTGTGATACTCCGGACAATATCACAATTAACAAAAACATCAACGTCATCCTCAAGATGAAAACCACAACTGGTAACCCGCGGCCGTACCCCTTAGTATCGACCCCCAAACATCCCGTCGGACACTCCGGGTGGGAAACCACTTCCGCGGCCGTACCCCTTAGTATCGACCCCGGACATCGTCGGACACTCGGGTGGAAGTTCATCCACACACGCACCCAAGTCCACTTCCGTGGCCGTACCCCTTAGTATCGACCCCCAGACATCCCGTCGGACACTCCGGGTGGAAGGAACAACACACACACACGTTCCAAAATCACAGTTGCAAACCACAAGCCTCGAAGGTCAATCACAGTATATATATAGTCGAGGTACCTTACTAGAATGGCCAGTTCATCCAACATATACTCACGACCAAGTAATGATACGATTCATGCTAGAATTTCAACGATGCAGCTAGTACAAATAACATAACAACGAGGGAAAATACCTATCCAACCACGCCGAACGACACAATGAGACAGGATCATCAATAGGCATACGTTCCATACATATCTCAAGGAAAGGTTAAGCTATAAATCCACAACATCATAATCACACAAAACGATACCCCACACATACTTAGACAAGCATATTTAACAACGAAATCATACGAGTCATCTTTTAAGGAAGTATTGAAAAGCATATCAATTCCTTTGAAAGTTGATTATAGGCATTCATAAATTACGTATCGTAAATTACCAACTAATATATCCACAAAACACGTAATGTATGGGCAAGATACTTGCCTCGAATAACCACAACGCAGAGAATCGATCGAAGTAGGTTGGCACGAACCGACTACGAACTCGCCGACTCCACCGAACGACAATCCGCAACAATGAACTACGAACGAAAACAATAACAACGAAAATGAATTCCAAAGTACGACCCAAATCTGCTGAATTCAAAGAACGAATGACGAAAGTTTAAGTGTTTTCCCCAAAACGGCCAAGAACACGATTCGCCCTGACAAAACACGAAAACGGAATTCTAAGTCGAAATATGGATATACAATCCATAGAATATGTTTAACAACATCATTTAACCACAATTTATCCAACAAAAATGGATGGAAAATGAGATCGACAACAAATCCCCCAAAAAGTCGATTCGAAGGAAATCAAGAAATATACTTCGATTTGACGAAGAAAAAATGGATTAAATGATGTTAAACACAAGAATACTACCAAGATTAATCATACCCATCATGGATTAATCAACAACACGGAACGAATCGTATAAAAATGCAAAAACCCCCAAATTCACGAAATTAGGGTTCTAAGGAAGATTACCTTGATTCGCTGGATCAAAGGATGATAACGGATGATTGGTTGATGTTATAACCTCAAGAACTTCATGGATTAGTTGTTAAACAACATGGCTCCACGATCTCTAAGTCTCCAGCCGCGGAAGAGAAAGGTAGGAAATGAAAAACGAGATGAAATGTGACTGTTCTGTCACATTTATACTGGGCCGGACTAACGCGCGCTAGGCTGCCGAGCTAGCGTGCGCTGTCGGCTGTGCCGCGATCCGGTGCCCACCGCCCCTGCGGCTTCGGCCGGGTAGCATACGCAGCCTTCGGCCATAGCGCGCGCTACACGCGATCGTAGCGTGCGCAATGCCCGATGGCGTGCGCTACACCGCCGAGCATGACCGATTCGAACCCCTGGACTCCCTGTCTGCCGATAAGCGTCGTTAGGCCGGCGATAGCGTGCGCTACACTGCCGGTTAAGCGCGCCTTCCGGCCGTGGCGTCACGCTTCTGCGGTTCTGCCCTTACCGTCGGCAGTGCCCGCAATCGTCCGGCGATCCATAGCCGTCCGGCCAGTGCTCGAACACCAGGGCTGTAAAACCCAAAATTTTAAACTTATTAAATACCTAAAATACCCTCTAATTTGAAACTTTTGAAAGACGAATAATAATCTAAGGCTTCGCATTATATTGTAATCGAAGTAATTATTCTTTAATACTTGAACAATAAGTGTTTAGACGATTAATAAAATTTATGATATATTAAAATGTACATAATATGATATCAAACGTATGGGAACTTTCAATATGTCTAAATTCGTGATTGTGTTATTTTGGTTAAGTCCTCATTTTAATCCCCCCAATTACTCCCCTAAATATCGAGCTTCCTTTTTTTTTTTAAAAAACCCTCCCCACCCGTTAAACCCCCCCCCCCCCCCCCCACGATTAATACACACACATCTCACAAAACATAAACCCTATATGCAACACAACGGCTGGAGAGTTCTTTCCCTTCTGTCGCGAAACCAAATGGTGCAAGAAGAGTATTAGGTTGTGTTTCCCTCTTGGCAAGATTGGCGTGGTGAATTCGTTCGAAGAAAAGGAGTTCTAATTCGGTTTCTGTCTCGTTGTTGTCCGATTTTTGGTACTCCTTAGCTCAGCCCACTCGGTATGTTATCTTGTGGTATCGATTCATTCTTTCGATCCCTTATTCATGTATAATCAAGCCCTAACAACCTAATACAAATCGGCTAAAAGATAAACAAGAAAAGGAGGTTTTAAATTTTTGTTTTTGATTCGTTTTTTTTTATTTTGATTTGCGCTGAACCTATTGCTTGATGTTTTGACACCATTTGATGCCTCATATAATCTGTATTTAATCATGAGAAGACATGGCTAAAGGATCAAGAATAAAGCTTTACGAAAATAGAACCAATCGGCCTAATATATGTGTTATCGCATGTCTTTAATTTTGTGAACTTTGATTCGATTGTTGTGACTAAATGAAACATGGTTATGGCTGAATGTTTTATGTTTTATTTAAGTCATAAAGAGGTCTAATCACCTGTAAAATATGAGCCTTTTAAATTGTCATGTAATTGGATTTAAGAGGATTAAATGAATTAGGGTTTAAATAGTTTCTGAAATTTGGACAGCACATATGCCTGAAATTGAAAACGTGAGATATCATGATATATGATGGTTTTAATCTATTTCTTTGCATGAATACCTACTTTAAGGTCTTAGTTAAGTTTTCCAATTGGTTTGAAGGAAATCGGAGTTGTATTGGTCATGTTTTTAAATTTTACGGGATTAATGTTGTGTTGTTCCTGTTTCAAAGTATGCTGTCTAGTTTTTGGATCAAATTGATCAGGATGAAGCTTGATGATAACAAAGAATTTTTCTGATTTTCTTGAGTCTAAAACTAAGTTTAAAGAGACTACTAACTGATCCAATTAGTTTGGAGTGAATTGGAGTTGATTTGGGTATGTTTCTGAATTTTATGTTATCATATGTCAAAACAGTGTATTCAGAAAATTATTTCAGTCTATTTTGGCGATTTTTCATATCAAATATATAAAGAGTTGAGAGCTCTACTTTTACAGAGGTAATATCTAAGTTATCAGGGACTTACTGTAATTTTGGTAGATTTTTATGAAAGGTTTAACTATGTTAATAAATGCAAAATTTTTGGGGTATACATGCAGTACAGTTTCTGGACAGGTTTGGGAAAACGATTTTTGAAATAATGCTTGCACTTAGAAATAAAATCTGGAAAAATTTGGGGAGGTGCTTAACTCATGTGGTAATCACTAGTAAAAATTGTAAAATCTCAGAACCTTAATTGTTATACTTTAAAAATCATAAGAAAACGGAACCAGATTCACATGTAAAACCCTGAACCTATTAATAAGTGACTTTGGAGTAATGAATCCGTTATGATTTTAGTGAACGTATAAGTAATGTATGATTATAATTTCGTGTAGATTCAGTGGAGAAGGAGTGATCCACCTTTCCTTGTGTTCATTTTCCTATTTGCTTTCAATTCCTAAGGTACAGATATTCCGACCTCTTTCAGTAAAAGTTTCTCATGACTTTATTCTTCCCGATATTGGTTATTCGATGCTATTGATCCTTATTTGCTTTGTTGTTCGTTTGATTATTTCTTGATGCTATACTCATTTCCATAGTCATCATCTTAAGGGACAATTAGAAAATTTTCCCTCACGATTACTATATACATCATTTGCCTATTTATGTTGCCCATATTTGTTTAACTAGTCATGGGGGTTCCATGACCTTGCCATTGATGCACCAATGGTATTGACACTATCTGTGGAGGTGTGACTTTGTCCACGGCGTTCCCATTTGTTTATATTGCTATAGCGCACTTGGCCCGTGTATATTGTATGTATGCTTAGTCTAGAACTTGGCATATGTATATACATTTTGCGGGGAGCGTATGGATGCATCCTAGGTACTTAGTTACATTTAGAATTTGGTGAATGGACTTGTGTGTGTGCAATACACCCCATTTCACATTAGTACATGTGGAGAGCTAGACTCCTTTGTACGATTTGTTAATTGTTTGTTACTTGGGCATTTTCCTTGTTTATGCTTGATATCCGTCCCATATTTCCCTTTGTTTAAGTTTTGACTCTTTCATTGTTTGTTCCGTAATTCCTTCGACATCTTGTTCAGCAGGTTTTCTTGGATTCATTCACTATTCTTTCATGCTTATTACCTCTCATTATTTATATCTGTTCACTGAGCGTTAGCTCAGCCGCATTTTCTTTTCTCTGCGGCAGGTAATAAGCGGGATGCTGGGCATGAGGGTTGAGAGTAGGAGCTAGAGGACCTACCCATGTTTAGATTCCCATTTATGGAGTATTTTAAGATTTAGCATTTTGGAACTTTATTTCATTTCAGACTTATGTTTTGGATTATTTCTTTCATTGAGACTTTGTCGAGATGATACTTTGGCAGTCGTTGATTTATTTGACTGAGTATTTATTTTATATTAAAGTCTTCCGCTTGCGTTAGTATGTTCTGATTGTCACCATAAAGTTACATTTTGCCCCTTTTCGGTTTGGGTGTTACAATTATGGTATCGGAGCCCTAGGTTCGACCTGTAGAGCTTAGGTTATGACCTGTGAGGATTGGGTAGACATTAGGCTTCTTTCTGCTTTAACCGTTTTCCTTTACATTTTGATCTTAACCTCTAATCTTGTCTTCGCTGTTTCGTTTATTGATTTTTTTTTAGATGGTGAACACTCGTACTACTACCTCATCTGGAAGTGATGAAGCTGCTTTTAACGCGGCTGTTGCTGCGGCCGTTCAAGCCTTGTTACCGGATCTCACTGCCAGGATTACTAATGAGATTCGTCAGACAGGGACTTCTGGTGGTTCTGGTGGGGATGTTCCCCCCACTATCCATGTTTGGCTAGAGCGTTTTGGGAAGCAAAAACCCAAATCATTCAGCACTGCTAATACTCGATCGATCCGAGAAGCTGGATTGCGCATGTGGAGAAGATTTTCGAGGTGTTAGGTTGTGCGGATGAATTCAAAGCTAGGCTGGCTAGCTATAAGCTGGAGGGTGATGCCTTGAGTTGGTGGAAGGCATTCAAGCAGGCTAAGGGTGGAGATGTTTTTGTTGCTACTATGACTTGGCAGGAGTTTCGTGATGCTTTCTTTCTGCAGTACTTCCCTTGATCAGAACAGCAAAAGTATGAACGTGAGTATCATACTATCCGTCAGTTGGAGGATGAAACTACTGGTGAGTTCATGAAGAGATTCCTTCGTTTGGCTGGGTTTTTGGGGGCTAAGGCTGGTACGCATGAAGAGCAGGCCAAGAATTTTAAATAGGCGTTGAACGATTAGATTCTTGATGGTATTGTGAACACAGAGTTCACAGATGTCGCCCATGTGGCGAACGCGGCTCGTAACATTGAGATTCTTCGAGAGAGGTCCAAGAACAATAATAAGAGGAATAGAGAAGGTGACAAGATTCGACCGGCTTTGTCATCTACTCCAGTTAATACCCCGAAGGTGCAGGATCAGAGAAACTATGATAGACGAGGTGATAACAGTCAGAGGTTTGGGCGTGACCGTGGTCAGCATTTCAACCGTGTACAGGTGCAGGTCCGGTTACGGTCCTTCTAATCGAAGAGGCTTCTGATCGGGCTACTTCTCCCCATGTGCTACATGTGGGAAGGCGCATCCGGAAAACCGTGTCACGAGTCACTTTGGAGGTTGCTTTTCTTGTGGTGTAGTAGGACATCAAGCTCGTGAATGTCCTAAGAATAATGGAAAGGGAAATGGGAAGCGACCAATTTGCTAAAGGTTGGGTGTTTGCTTTGACCGAGAGATCGGCGGCGGCTGCTGCAGTGCAGATTACGGGAACCTTATATATGTTTGGTCGATTTGTTTTGTCTTATTTGATCTTTGGTGCAACTCATTACGTGGTATCTGTTTCATTTGCTAATCATATTACAATCCCATCTACATTACTTGACTATGCCTTATCTATATCCACCCCTATGAAGAATCAAGTAATTATTAGCCATGAATTTAAGAAGCGTCCCTTACGTTTTGACGACAAAATTCGTTACGCCAATCTATTTCCTTTGGAGATGTGCGACTTGATATCATTCTAGGCATGGATTGGTTGTGGAACATCGAGCCACGATTGTCATACCAAGCGTGTCATCTTTGGTGACCTCGGTAATCCGAATTCATTTATCGGGGTTCTCGACTTAAGTCTATGAAAATCATTTCGGCTTTGAAAGCACGTACCTTGATCTCACACGGTTGTGAGGGTTTCTAGCTTCCATCAAGGATACTTCTATGGATGAACCTCGCCTTGAGAATCATCCTGTTGTCCGAGATTTTTCGATGTATTTCGAGAAGAGCTTAGGGAATACCTCCTGAGCGTGAAGTTGAATTCGGCATTGAGTTAATTCTGGCGCTGAACCTATTTCAAAGCTCCTTATCGTATGGCTCCTATTGAGTTGAAGGAAGTGAAGGATCAACTTCAAGAACTTTTGGAACGTGGATTCAATCGGCCGAGAGAATCTCGCTGGGGTGCTCCGGTACGAGTTGTGAAGAAGACGGATGCTAGAGAGAGACAGTGTATTGACTCCCATGCTTTGAATCGTATCACGATCGAAACCGTTACCCGTTACCTCGCATCGACGACCTTTTTGATCAACTCCAGGGTGCGAAGTTCTTTTCCAAGATTGATCTGAGATCTGGCTATCATCAACTAAGGGTGAAGGAGCAAGATGTCCCTAAGACTGCATTCCGTACTCGGTATGGCCATTATGAATTCTTGGTGAAGCCGTTTGGTTTAACCAATGCCCCAGCTGTGTTCATGGATTTAATGAATCGTGTATTCCATGAATTCTTGGACAAATTCGTTATTGTATTCATTGACGACATCCTTGTTTATTCGAAAATGAAGAAGGAACACGAAGAGCATCTTCGTATTGTGTTGGAGACTTTACGTCAGAAGAAGCTGTATGCTAAGTTTTCCAAGTGTGAATTCTGGTTGGGACAGGTGGCATTCTTGGGTCACATCGTATCTGCAGATGGTATTACCATGGATCCTGCAAAGGTCGAGGCTATTACTAAATGGCCGAGGCAAGCGGTATGACAGAAGTTAGAAGTTTCTTGGGTCTTGCGGGTTATTATAGGAGATTTGTGGAAGGATTCTCACGCTTGGCCTTACCGTTGACCAAACTTATGAGGAAAGGTGAGAAATTTGTCTGGGATGAAGAACGGGAGAAGAGTTTTGAGGAACTTAAGAAGAGATTAGTTTCTGCTCCTATACTTACTTTACCTTCTGGATCCGGTGGTTACCAAATCTACAGCGATGCTTCAAAGAAAGGTCTTGGATGTGTACTGATGCAACATGAAAAGGTTATCGCCTATGCATCGAGGCAACTGAAACCTTATGAAACTAATTACCCCACTCATGATTTAGAGTTGACAGCGGTGGTGTTTGCCCTGAAAATTTGGAGGCATTATCTATATTGAGAGACATGTGACATCTTCACTGATCATAAGAGCCTCAAGTATATCTTTACTCAGAAGGAGCTGAATATGAGACAAAGGCGTTGGTTGGAACTTCTTAAGGATTACGACGTGAACATCCAGTATCATCCAGGCAAGGCGAATGTTGTTGCTGATGCTCTTAGTAGGAAGTTTGGAATTCTGGCTAGTCTTGATATCGCACCAAAGATTATCAACGACTTGGAACTTATGGAGGTAGAACTATGTGTTCGTGGGTATGATGGTTATTGGGCGAGTTTGAAGGTTGAACCTAACCTTATACTTCGGGTTAAGGAAGCTCAGAAAGACGATGGTGAATTGTGGTCTATAATTCAGAACTTGGAGGAAGGTAAACAGACGGAATTTCGTGTTGATGGTGACGGAATTATATGGTATGGTGATTGTTTGTGTGTTCCTAACGATTCTTCTATTCGGGAAGCTGTGTTTATGCGAAGCACACGGTTCTCCGTTCACTATTCATCTGGTTCAACCAAGATGTATAGAGATTTGAAAAAGAATTTCTGGTGGAATGGGATGAAGCAGGACGTGGCTACATTTGTGGCCAAGTGTTTGACATGTCAGCAAGTGAAGATTGAGCATCAACGTCCTAGTGGTCTTTTACAGCCTTTGGATATTCCTACATGGAAGTGGGATCAAATTTCCATGGACTTTGTGACAGGATTACCTCGCACACAGAAGAAGCATGATGCTATTTGGGTTGTGGTTGATCGTTTAACCAAATCAGCTCACTTTTTGCCTATTCGTAAAGATTATCCAGTTAGCAGGTTGGCAGAGATTTTTCGACAAGAGATTGTTCGACTACATGGTACACCTGCAGCTATTGTATCCGATAGGGATCCACGTTTTACTTCTCGTGTCTGGAAGGGTTTGCAAAAGGCGTGGGGAACTAGACTTAAGTTTAGCACGGCTTTTCACCCTCAAACAGATGGTCAGACTGAACGAACAATTCAGACTTTGGAAGATATCTTTGAGGTCTTGTGCTCTCGAATGGACGGGTAATTGGGATGAATACTTATATGCAGTGGAGTTTGCTTATAACAACGGTTGGCATGCAGTATCAAAGGTGCCCGTTTGAACTATTATATGGACGGAAGTGTAAAGCACCTATCTGTTGGAGCGAAGTTGGGGAAAGACTTATCGAGGTCTGAGGCGGTGCGGTAACTAACGAGAAGGTTGCTATTGCTAAGGAGAAACTCAAAGAAGCAAGAGCACGACAAAAGAGTTATGCAGATCGTCATAGGAAGGACCTAGCATTTAATGTTGGGGATCACGTTTTCCTTAAGGTATCACCATGCAGAGGTGTTAAACGCTTTGGTATTAAGGGGAAGTTGAGTCCGCATTTTATCCGGCCATTTGAAATCTTAGAGCGTGTTGGTGAAGTTTCGTATCGGTTGGCGTTACCTCCTCAGCTATCTCATGTGCATGATGTTTTTCATGTGTCTCTTCTAAGAGGCTACAATTATCATCCGCTCCATGTGGTTTCATATCCGTTGGATCAGATCCGTGATGACTTATCATTTGTTGAAGAACCTGAGGCTATTTTAGACCGTCAGGAAAGAGTCATGAGAAATAAAGTCATTCCGTTTGTCAAAATTCTTTGGAAGAATCACCCCGAGCGTGAAGCTACCTGGGAAACTGAGGAATCGATGCGAACAAGCTACCCTCGTTTCTTTTCATAGTCTGGTATGTCTCCGTTTCGTTTTCATTTCAATTTCGCGGACGAAATTCTCTTTTAGAGGGGAAGAGTTGTAAAACCCAAAATTTTAAACTTATTAAATACCTAAAATACCCTCTAATTTGAAACTTTTGAAAGACGAATAATAATATAAGGCTTCGCATTATATTGTAATCGAAGTAATTATTCTTTAATACTTGAACAATAAGCGTTTAGACGATTAATAAAATTTATGATATATTAAAATGTACATAATATGATATCAAACGTATGGGAACTTTCAATATGTCCAAATTCGTGATTGTGTTATTTTGGTTAAGTCCTCATTTTAATCCCCCCAATTACTCCCCTAAATATCGAGGTTCCTTTTTTTTTTTAAAAACCCTCCCCACACGTTAAACCCCCCCCCCCACGATTAACACACACACATCTCACAAAAATAAACCCTATATGCAACACAACGGCTGGAGAGTTCTTTCCCTTCTGTCGCGAAACCAAGTGGTGCAAGGAGAGTATTAGGTTGTGTTTCCCTCTTGGCAAGATTGGCGTGGTGAATTCGTTCGAAGAAAAGGAGTTCTAATTCGGTTTCTGTCTAGTTGTTGTCCAATTTTTGGTACTCCTTATCTCAGCCCACTCGGTATGTTATCTTGTGGTATCGATTCATTCTTTCGATCCCTTATTCATGTATAATCAAGCCCTAAAAACCTAATACAAATCGGCTAAAAGATAAACAAGAAAAGGAGGTTTTAAATTTTTCTTTTTGATTCGTTTTTTTTTTATTTTGATTTGCGCTGAACCTATTGCTTGATGTTTTGACACCATTTGATGCCTCATATAATCTGTATTTAATCATGAGAAGACATGGCTAAAGGATCAAGAATAAAGCTTTACGAAAATAGAACCAATCGGCCTAATATATGTGTTATCGCATGTCTTTAATTTTGTGAACTTTGATTCGATTATTGTGACTAAATGAAACATGGTTATGGCTGAATGTTTTATGTTTTATTTAAGTCATAAAGAGGTCTAATCACCTGTAAAATATGAGCCTTTTAAATTGTCATGTAATTGGATTTAATAGGATTAAATGAATTAGGGTTTAAATAGTTTCTGAAATTTGGACAGCACGTATGCCTGAAATTGAAAACGTGAGATATCATGATATATGATGGTTTTAATCTGTTTCTTTGCATGAATACCTAGTTTAAGGTCTTAGTTAAGTTTTCCAATTGGTTTGAAGGAAATAGGAGTTGTAGTGGTCATGTTTTTAAATTTTACGGGATTAATGTTGTGTTGTTCCTGTTTCAAAGTATGCTGTCCAGTTTTGGGATCAAATTGATCAGGATGAAGCTTGATGATAACAAAGAATTTTTCTGAGTTTCTTGAGTCCAAAACTAAGTTTAAAGAGACTACTAACTGATCCAATTAGTTTGGAGTGAATTGGAGTTGATTTGGGCATGTTTCTGAATTTTATGTTATCATATGTCAAAACAGTGTTTTCAGAAAATTATTTCAGTCTATTTTGGCGATTTTTCATATCAAATCTATAAAGAGTTTAGAGCTCTACTTTTACAGAAGTAATATCTAAGTTATCAGGGACTTATTGTAATTTTTGTAGATTTTTCTGAAAGGTTTAACTATGTTGATAAATGCAAAACTTTTGGGGTATACATGCAGTACAGTTTCTGGATAGGTTTGGGAAAATGATTTTTGAAATAATGCTTGCACTTAGAAATAAAATCTGGAAAAATTTGGGGAGGTGCTTAACTCATGTGGTAATCACTAGTAAAAATTGTAAAATCTCAGAACCTTAATTGTTATACTTTAAAAATCATAAGAAAACGGAACCAGATTCACATGTAAAACCCTTAACCTATTAATAAGTGACTTTGGAGTAATGAATCCGTTATGATTTTAGTGAACGTATAAGTAATGTATGATTATAATTTCGTGTAGATTCAGTGGAGAAGGAGTGATCCACCTTTCCTTGTGTTCATTTTCCTATTTGCTTTCAATTCCTAAGGTACAGATATTTCGACCTCTTTCAGTAAAAGTTTCTCATGACTTTATTCTTCCCGATATTGGTTATTAGATGCTATTGATCCTTATTTGCTTTGTTGTTCGTTTGATTATTTCTTGATGCTATACTCATTTCCATAGTCATCATCTTAAGGGACAATTAGAAAATTTTCCCTCACGATTACTATATACATCATTTGCCTATTTATGTTGCCCATATTTGTTTAACTAGTCATGGGGGTTCCATGACCTTGCCATTGATGCACCAATGGTATTGACACTATCTGTGGAGGTGTGACTTTGTCCACGGCGTTCCCATTTGTTTATATTGCTATAGCGCACTTGGCCCGTGTATATTGTATGTATGCTTAGTCTAGAACTTGGCATATGTATATCTGTTTTGCAGGGAGCGTATGGATGCATCCTAGGTACTTAGTTCTGTTTAGAATTTGGTGAATGGACTTGTGTGTGTGCAATACACCCCATTTCACATTAGTACATGTGGAGAGCTAGACTCCTTTGTACGATTTGTTAATTGTTTGTTACTTGGGCATTTTCCTTGTTTATGCTTGATATCCGTCCCATATTTCCCTTTGTTTGTAATACCCTCGCCTTTAATATTGTAATTTATGATTTAAGTTAAGTATTTTCGCACCATATCTGTGATGTTGTAGCAAGTATCGACGAATTATGTTAAGTTGGATTCATGGTCATTCATACTATATTAGTTGTTGGGTGATATGGGGAGAATTCCATTTATGCTTGTTATAGTACTTAACGTACGTTAACATGTATTCATAACGTACGCTATGTATGTCGTCTTACGTACGTAACATCAATACGTTAACGTACGTAATGCGGAAGATCCTCGGCGATCCGCCTTTCGGTAGTGGGGCCGAGCAGGGGTAGGTGGTCGGGAGTCGATCGTGACAGCCAAGTCAACGGCTATTACGTACGTAATAGCTACATAGTTACGTACGTAACGAATTGCGTGTTTTGAGGCAGTGAGATTTGATGAAATTGGTTACGTACGTAATGATCATGAGATTACGTACGTAAAGGCTATAACGTACGTTAACCACGTTCGTTAACGTACGTAATGTCAAGTTCAGATTATAAAAGTATGACTTGCCATTCACTTCCTACTCGACCCTTTTCAACCTCCCAACTGAGGAACGATTCCTTTCCCTTCCAACTTCGTTTCTAAGCCTTTCTAACTTGTGTTGGAGCCTCAACACTTGATTGGTGACTTGGAGAAGCTAGAGATTGAAGTGTATCCCTTGAAGTGTTGGTGTTGTTCTTCATTTTAAGGTTGGTCTTTCTTTAACTCATATCAATTCCATGCTTATGATGATGTTAGTAGATAAATACTTCACATAATGTTAGTTTAAACTAGTGTAAACATGATAAGTTAATTGAATCATGCTCAAACTAAGTGAAGATTAACATTGAAGGTATTAGTGTTACTTCTTGTTGTAAATAACTTCATAATGTGATTGTGTTGATAATGATATACTTAAAACCTGATGTATAACATGATAATTGGAAGTTAATTATAGTCTCAACACTAGGAACATGTTAGGGATGATATCCTTAATGATTAAAAGTGAGAAATGTTAAATTTGCCTTGAACATTCTATTGATTCTTGAAGGTAGTATGGAACCATGATTTTTGGCCTCTAAAACCTTTGTAATAAAATTGTTGGAAAGATTATATTAACCCTTTGAAGATGATCTTCGCTAGATGGGTTGAAGTTACTTCCAAAATTTCAAGTATCCAATGATATAACTAGGCTTTTAATAAATTCTTCAAAGTAAATCAATAAATGTTGATAGAAGGAAGTTGTAATCTTCATATGTTCGAATTTATCGATTTCATTAAAGGGTGTTAATCACTACAATAATAGGTTGATAATGTTCTTAAGAGAATTGTGTTGAATATGATGATACAAATGCGGTAGATGAGTAGCCGAATTCCATTTCATTAATCCGTGCGTGTTAAGAAACGTAAATTAAGATGATGTTCTTAGTTCACTAAAAAACTTAAACTTATGTTTCATATAGTAATCAAGTTTTGAATGTAATCGTTGGTAAAATAATGAAGAACGTAATTAAACACAAACTTATATCGTAATTGGAAGTGTCGATGATTTGAAAAGATATTTTCACGATATTACATTGATGATAAACTAGACATCAAGTATTTGACATTAAGGTTAGAATATGTGAATGAACATGATAAACATACGATGATTTGTAATAAGAACATTAAAATGATCAATAGGATAATCGATTTATTCAAGTAAATTTACGAATATTGTTTATGCGATAATACCATTATCGTACGAATGTGTTGTTGAATGAATTATATTTCATTCAAGGTTGCTTGTTCACGTGAGTATTGTTAGACGAGGATACCGTTCATTTGACCATTCAAAGAAGGATTATTTATCTACGGAATTGAGGCAAGTTATCTTGCTTGGTTATAATGATGTGTGGATTCTTATGATGATTATGCATTTCATGTATATGAAACACCTATAAACTTGTGTCTTGTGACTTGAGGTTGTTCTTAATGATGTCCCATTTTCATCGTGGGATTGTATTCCCAAGTTCGTTACTTTTGGACCCTTGATATCGTTGAGCTTTGTTGACACTTCGGTGAGTTGTTCGATTCCTTAGTAAAAGTGTAATTCGTTGAGTTTCGTTGTCATGTTGTATCGTGACATCTCTGGAGTCATATCTGCGCGCCTATTGGTTATGTGTAGGATTTTTAGCCGGGCACTTGATGTGTAATACCCGTACTTTTATTGACTGTTTGACCTTGCCGTTTCTATTATGTTGACGCTTTGTAAATGCTTGGAGATGTTGTTGATATTGTTATTTGAGTTTCATATCTCGTTTGGTTGTTGATCATGTCGTTTAGGACCTTGCGGAAATGTTCTGGACCGGAAATATAACGCACGCTAGGCCTAGGCTAACGCACGCTAATTCTGCTTGATTAGCGCACGCTAGCTTTGAGCCGTAGCGCGCGCTAAGAATATCAGTCAGGTCAGAACCAACTTTTCGAACTGCTCTCTGGACTGGCGGATTAACGCACGCTAGGGGTTGTTAGCGCGCGCTATTCGTGGTTAGTAGCGCACGCTAACATCCGTCCGTAGCGCACGCTACCGGGCTGGTCAGCAGAGGCAGTGAAGTTACCAGATTTTCTGGACTATCAGGTAGCGTACGCTAGGCTTCGGCTAGCGCACGCTAGAGTCATGGAATAGCGCACACTAAGTCTTAGCGCTAGCGCACGCTAAGTATTGAGCAGGGCAGAGACAGTAAGTTCTGGACTCCACTACTGAATGCCACATGTTGGACTAGCACACGCTAGAGACAGTCGATTAGCGCACGCTAACGGAACTGGCAGAAACCACTGGACTATCCGGTGACTTCGCTAGCGCACGCTAATGAAGGTGGCGTAGCGTGCGCTAGACTGGACAGATATAAATATGGCAGTTGACTTTATTTTCGTCATTTCTCACCTTCTTCACTCCTTTTCGACGGTAATCACTCGGGAGAGGCGATCTTAGGCGATTGGAAGCGATCTTCTTTCTAACAACGATATATTTGGTTGGAGAACAAGGATTTCTCAACATCTAATTCCTCCTAACGTCTGAATAAAGGTAAAAATCCTTAGAACCCTACCTTTTGGGAATTTTCGGGTTTTTCGTAGATTCGTCCGATTTAACCGCTTTGAAGCTTGAGAACCTTGAGATTATGATGTATCTATACCGTATGTATACTTTTCCTACGATTTTATGGTTTAGATTGTGCCGTTTTCGGACTTGTGAGGTTTAGGACGATTTTCCAACCTTTAGTTGATTATCCGTATATCTTTATGAATCGTAGACGGGTTTGGGGAGTTCTTTCGTGAAGTTTGAATATGGATGATTGATTATCATACTCCTTGCGAATCGTTTAGGTGCCGGAAGCGCGTTCTTGGACCTACCGAATTCATACCCTTCCTCCGTTCGATTTCTCGATGTCTCAAAGGCAAGTATACATTTATGATTGTGCGTTCTCGACTTTGAAAGTAAGAGGAATTGATGGTATGATATGAACGAACCATTTTTACGGCATTCATAGATATATTGATGGCATATTATGAACGAACCGTTTTTACGGCATTCATATATGTATTATTGGCATGTAACGAACGAACCGTTTTGACGACATTCCTACATGTAACGGCGTATGATATGAACGAACCGTTTCTACGGCATTCACATCCGTCTTGAGATTTTAGTCTTTCCGGTATACTAGTCTTGAATTGATGAATTGACGGATTACATTTACTTTATTGTCGAGGAGTATTGTGTTTCATACTTGATATACTTGCACTAGCTATTCGACGGCTAACCCCTTTATGGGGGAAATACGTTTCATGTATTTCAGGTTCCAGAAGATCGGACGAGGTGCCGGGTCGGCATGAAGATGGTGGGCAAGTGTGATCTTGTGTTGGTCTTCCGGTTATGTTTTGAGTTTTCCAATCGGTGTTGTTGTCTTGGATTGGTTATTGAATACTCGAGTATTGTTTTCCTCTTTCATTGAAGTTAGGCTGTGTTTGCCGAAGTATTGATTTGTGATGTAATGTCTGTGAATACATTGGTTATGTCTTTGAATACCTTTGTATCGTCTTTCTTCCCATTATATGTAGACCTTCTCGGTCAAGTTTTATAGTTTCGCGTATGTTTAGCCTTGTGTGTCCCACGGCGGGGCTCACGGCGCTGTAATATACCCTGAATAACTTGGGGGTGTTACAGAATATGGTATCAGAGCTTAGGTCTATGGATACCTAGGCTGTCGGTCTTTTGGGTCGAATGAGTCGTCAATTTTCCACAGTATCACTACTCTGCCATCATCACAGTGCGATCGGTACTTGTAAGACCTCTCACTCTTCTGATGTTTCCTTATTCATTATGCTTCATCTATGGATGTTCTTGAGAATCGATCACCTTAATGACGTGTGTTTGAATTGTGCTTACGTACCTTGTGTGTTCTTCAGTATGTCAGCTGGTAGGGGCCGTGGCCGTGGTCGTGGCCGTGGACGAGGAAGAGGTCGTGGCGCGGCCGTTTCCATCAGTTCAGTTGCGGGGTCGACCAACCCCAGTTTGTCGAACTCGGTGCATCCCGACACCGAGAGTCAGCACGACCAATCAGACGGTCAGGGGAACAACGCAGACGTTGGAGTGGCTAATGCACTTCAACAATTGGCTACTCAGATGACTATTTTGACCCAAACTGTTCAGCTGAATAACCCAAACCCAAACACGGATGCCTTGCTTCAGAATGTAATCCGTATGCACCCTCCACAGTTTGGCGGTGCCACGGACCTGTTAGGCTGGGAAGACTGGCTAGCGGAATTAGAGAAGATTTTCGCAGGCGATCGTGGAGTACAACCAACAATTGATCCATGTGAAGGATCAAGTACGTAACGAGCGTGATAAGATCCATTATTTTGATATGCGGATGAATTTGGACTTACGACGGTACATGGCCGGATTTGCTTGTACCACGCTGAAAGAGTATCAGGACAGAGCCTTAGCCCATGATATGTTGAGCCCCGACAACGATACCGTTGAAGAGCCGAAGAAACAGAAAGTCGCGGGAAATTTTTCTGGATCTAAAGGTGGCAACTTTCAGAAGTCTCAGACGACTAACCGTTTCGCCGGACAGTCGTCGCGTTCTAATAAAGGGAAGAGGGGTTACCGTTCCACTCCAGGTACCTCAAATCGCACGGTGACTTGCTATAACTGTGGCCGCCCAGGCCACTTGAATTCGGAATGCTACTTTCCACCATTAAAGTGTCACACGTGTGGACAGATGGGGCATAGAGCGGTTTATTGCTCCGAGCCGAACCAGACTTTGGACACTCGGGCTTCTGCCCCAACACCACTTGATCAAGGTATTAATCAGCGGCAATCTTTTGGTCAACCTCAGCAGAATTTCGGCAGGGGCCGGGGACGAGGCCAGAATGCTGGAGGGGGGAACTCTAGCGTCGGTTCGGTACAACCACGGGTTTATGAAATGCGCCGAGCAGATGAACCCGACGCGGCGGTGGCTTCAGGTACCATTCATATTCTATCTCATCCAGTCCGTGTACTTTTTGATTCGGGTGCTACACATTCTTTTATTTCTTTGGAGTGTGTACGCCGTTTGAATATAACTTGTTTGACTGCTTGCGATCCCTTCATCGTGAAACTGCCTAGCGGGGATAGAATTGTGGGGAACCGGGAGATTAGAGATTTTCCGGTGATTATATCCGGTATGGAATGGTTATCGAACCTGATTGTAGTTGATATGGAAGGCGAGGATGTAATCCTCGGTGAGGATTGGCTTGATAGTCATCAAGCGATTATGAATTACCGTACCAAGGTTATCACCATGGTGACTGAAGATGGGTCTGAGTACTCATTTTTGGGGCGTAAGTCGGGACTACCCAAGTTACTTATCAGTGCCATGAAGGCCGTAAAACTTTTGAATAAAGGTTGTGCGGGCTATTGGTGTTATGCCTTGAAAATGGAAGGAAATGAAGTCGATCTCTCTTCGATTCCGGTTGTTAATGAGTATCTGATGTTTTTAGGATGACCTCCGGGATTACCGCGGATCGAGAAATAGAGTTTACCGTGGACTTAGAGCCAGATGCGGCTCCGATTTCTAAAGCACCTTACCGGATGGCACCTTCCGAAATGCAAGAATTGAAGAATCAGTTGGGAGAACTTCTGGAAAAAGGGTACATCAGACCAAGCGCTTCGCCTTGGGGCGCGCCTGTTCTTTTTGTGAGGAAGAAGGATGGTTCACTACGTTTGTGCATTGACTACCGTGAGCTGAACAAAGTAACCATCAAGAACAAGTATCCTTTGCCACGTATAGATGATTTATTTGATCAATTGCAAGGGGCTGCAGTTTTCTCGAAAATTGATTTAAGATCTGGGTATTATCAACTCAGGGTGAAGGAGTCCGACGTTCCGAAGACGGCATTTCGGACGAGATATGGGCATTATGAATTTGTAGTTATGCCTTTTGGGTTGACCAATGCGCCGGCAGTATTCATGCAGTTAATGAATAAGATATTCATCGAGTACCTCAACAGGTGTGTAGTCGTCTTTATTGACGACATCTTAATTTATTCTCGAGATAAGGAGGAACATGCCCGACACTTGCGTGTGGTTTTAGACATTTTGAGAACCGAGCACCTCTATGCAAAATTCTCGAAATGTGAGTTTTGGTTGGAAGAAGTTATGTTTCTCGGCCATGTGATTTAGGCCGAAAGGGTTCGTGTAGACCCGCAGAAGATCGAGGCAGTGCTAGACTGGGCACCGCCTAAAAATGTTAAGGAGGTTCGTAGCTTTTTGGGCCTTGCTGGGTATTACCGTCGGTTTGTCGAGGGGTTCTCGAAACTTGCTCGACCGCTTACGAAATTACTCCAGAAGACCGAAAAGTTTGTTTGGACGGATGAGAGACAGCAGAGCTTCGATGAACTAAAGAGACGATTGACTTCAGCGCCGATTCTAACTTTACCACATGGTAGCGAAGGCTTTGCGCCTGATGACGCTTGGGTCAAGGCACAGGTTGTGTCCTTATGCGGCATGATAAGACAATAGCTTTTGCGTCACGACAATTAAAGCCTTACGAAATGAATTATCCTACTCACGATTTGGAATTAGCCGCAATTGTCTTCGCACTCAAGATTTGGCGACATTATTTGTATGGTTCGCCGTGCGGATTTATACCGATCACAAGAGTCTCAAGTATATTTTGATCGGAAGGAGCTGAATATGAGGCAGGCGTTGGTTAGAGTTGATAAAGGATTATGATTTGGAAATTCTTTACCACCGGAAAAGCTAATGTCGTTGCGGATGCGTTGAGCCGCAAATCGGCATCTCTTCAAATGCTCGAGGTTCTTACACCTCGACGAAATTAAATCGGGACTTAATTGAGCTAGGGATAGAAGTTTGGCTTCAACAAGTACGAGGCGGTGTGTACTCTCGAAATTACTTCGTCTTTAGTTGATGACATCAAAGGGAAGCGGTGGAGTGACCCGATGATTTCTCAAGCGAAGGAAGATGTAATTAAAGGAAAAACTCGGCTTTATGGTACACGAGGATAGTATTCGAGATTTCGGGCGTGCTTTGTGTTAGAACGATTTAGAATTGAGACAGAGAATTCTCCGAGAAGCGCATGCTACGCCTTACTCAATCCACCCCGGGACGAGTAAGATGTACAAAGATTTGAAGCGAAATTTTTGGTGGAATAACATGAAGAAGGATGTTACGGAGTTTGTACTACGGTGCTTGACGTGCCAACAAGTCAAGATTGAACATCAATGACCAGCGGGGTTGTTGAAACCGCTTCCCATTCCCGAGTGGAAGTGGGAAGACATTTCTATGGATTTCATCACTGGCATGCCGAGAACTCGGGCCGGAATGAATATGATTTGGGTAGTTGTCGATCGGTTGACCAAGTCTGCACACTTCTTGGGTATTAAAGATACTTGGGGGCCGGATAGGTAGCTCGAACCTTTATTGCTGAGATCGTGAGGTTACACGGTGCCCCCAAAACCATTGTTTCTGATCGAGACGGCCGTTTCGTATCGCACTTTTGGCAGGCCGTTCATCAGGCTTTGGTACTGAGTTGAGATTGAGCACTTCTTTTCATCCTCAGTCGGATGGTCAGACAGAGAGGACGATTCAAACGTTGGAAGATATGTTACGGGCTTGTGCCTTAGACTGGAGTAATGATTGGGAGCTTCACTTGCCGTTGATCGAGTTTGCTTACAATAATAGTTGGCATGCGTCGATCCAAATGGCACCCTTCGAGGCACTTTATGGTAGGCGATGTAGGTCGCCATTATGTTGGGACGAGGCTTCTGAGCTAGTTGGGACGGAGCCGGATATGTTGATGGAGACTAAGGAAAAGATTACTATTATCCGGGACCGATTATTGGCTGCCCAGAGTCGTCAGAAATCTTATGCTGATACTCGTCGTCGACCCTTGGAGTTCGAAGTGGGGGATCATGTCTTACTCAAGGTGTCGCCGACCCGTGGAGTTTTCCGCTTTGGGAAAAAGGGGAAACTTAGTCCGAGGTATATCGGACCTTTCGAGATTTTAGACGAGTTGGAGATTTAGCTTATCGCTTGGCGTTGCCTCCAGCTTTGAGTCACGTCCATAGTGTTTTTCATGTGTCTCAGTTGAGAAAGTACGTACCGGATCCGAGCCACATCATCGACTACAGTGAGATTGACGTAGCCGAGGATATTACCTTTCCGGAGAGACCCATGAAGATCCTTGAGCGTCGCGAGAAACAACTTCGGCATAAGACCATTCCACTGGTTAAAGTGCAATGGTCGAGACATGGAGTCGAGGAGGCAACTTGGGAGACGGAAGAGAAGATGCGGGTGGAATACCCTGAACTGTTTATTTCTTAAGTTTCGGGACGAAACTTCTTTTTAGAGGGGGAGAATGTAATACCCATACTTTTATTGACTGTTTGACCTTGCCGTTTCTCTTATGTTGACGCTTTGTAAATGCTTGGAGATGTTGTTGATATTGTTATTTGAGTTTCGTATCTCGTTTGGTTGTTGATCATGTCGTTTAGGACCTTGCGGAAATGTTCTGGACCGGAAATATAACGCACGCTAGGCCTAGGCTAACGCACACTAATTCTGCTTGATTAGCGCACGCTAGCTTTGAGCCGTAGCGCGCGCTAAGAATATCAGTCAGGTCAGAACCAACTTTTCGAACTGCTCTCTGGACTGGCGGATTAACGCACGCTAGGGGTTGTTAGCGCGCGCTATTCGTGGTTAGTAGCGCACGCTAACATCCGTCCGTAGCGCACGCTACCGGGCTGGTCAGCAGAGGCAGTGAAGTTACCAGATTTTCTGGACTATCAGGTAGCGTACGCTAGGCTTCGGCTAGCGCACGCTAGAGTCATGGAATAGCGCACGCTAAGTCTTAGCGCTAGCGCACGCTAAGTATTGAGCAGGCGAGACAAGAAGTTCGGACTCGATCTTGAATGCCACATGTTGGACTAGCGCACGCTAGAGACAATCGATTAGCGCACGCTAACGGAACCGGTAAAACCACCGGACTATCCGGTGACTTCGCTAGCGCACGCTAATGAAGGAGGCGTAGCGTGCGCTAGATCGGACAGATATAAATATGGCGGTTGACTTTATTTTCGTCATTTCTCACCTTCTTCACTCCTTTTCGACGGTAATCACTGGGAGAGGCGATCTTAGGCGATCGAAGCGATCTTCTTTCTAACAACGATATATTTGGTTGGAGAACAAGGATTTCTCAACATCTAATTCCTCCTAACGTCCGAATAAAGGTAAAAATCCTTAGAACCCTACCTTTTGGGAATTTTGGGGTTTTTCGTAGATTCGTCCGATTTAACCGCTTTGAAGCTTGAGAACCTTGAGATTATGATGTATCTATACCGTATGTATACTTTTCCTACGATTTTATGGATTAGATTGTGCCGTTTTCGGACTTGTGAGGTTTAGGACGATTTTCCAACCTTTAGTTGATTATCCGTATATCTTTATGAATCGTAGACGGGTTTGGGGAGTTCTTTCGTGAAGTTTGAATATAGATGATTGATTATCATACTCCTTGCGAATCGTTTAGGTGCCGGAAGCGCGTTCTTGGACCTACCGAATTCATACCCTTCCTCCGTTCGATTTCTCGATGTCTCAAAGGCAAGTATACATTTATGATTGTGCGTTCTCGACTTTGAAAGTAAGAGGAATTGATGGTATGATATGAACGAACCGTTTTTACGGCATTCATAGATATATTGATGGCATATTATGAACGAACCGTTTTTACGGCATTCATATATGTATTATTGGCATGTAACGAGCGAACCGCTTTTGACGGCATTCCTACATGTAACGGCGTATGATATGAACGAACCGTTTCTACGGCATTCACATACGTCATGAGATTTTAGTCATTCCGGAATACTAGTCTTGAATTGATGAATTGACGGATTACATTTACTTTATTGTCGAGGAGTATTGTGTTTCATACTTGATATACTTGCACTAGCTATTCGACGGCTAACCCCTTTATGGGGGAAATACGTTTCATGTATTTCAGGTTCCAGAAGATCGGACAGGCAGGTACCGGGTCGGCATGAAGATGGTGGGCAAGTGTGATACTGTGTTGGTCTTCTAGTTATGTTTTGAGTTTTCTAATCAGTGTTGTTGTACTGGATTGGTTATTGAATACTCGAGTATTGTTTTCCTCTTTCATTGAAGTTCCGGCCTGTGTTTGCCGAAGTATTGATTTGTGATGTAATGTCTGTGAATACATTGGTTATGTCTTTGAATACCTTTGTATCGTCTTTCTTCCCATTATATGTAGACCTTCTCGGTCAAGTTTTATAGTTCCGCGTATGTTTAGCCTTGTGTGTCCCACGGCGGGGCTCACGGCGCTGTAATATACCCTGAATAACTTGGGGGTGTTACATGATGATCATGCGTGGAGGTTTTCCGCATTTAGATCGTGCACACGAGACGTAGTTCGTGAGGCTAATTAGGTACATCGTCCCACGTATATTCTGGATTCCGTATACGGGGTGGACATGTACACGGACACATTTCCGGATCGGGCGTACTGTGATGTCCGTCTTGAGCCATAGTATATGGTCGTTCGTATATTTGGTTATGTTCGACAGTTGGGACTGATTGTTTATACGCCTTCGGGGTATATTCAGTAGTCGGTGGATTTCTTTGAGATCAGTATATATGAATTGTATAATGTCATGAGAATTATTATCATGTATAGCTGACCCTGTGGTTTGGGGCGAAATACTTGTATTTCAGGGCGAGGAAAGGGCAAGGCACAGGAGGAGCACAACGGCGACGGAGGATTCTGATGTATGCTATTTCGGGGGGCCCGAGTCTTTTGGTTGTTCGGTTCTGTTTTATTGTGACTTTCATTTTTATTTTGTGTCGGATGAATGTACTAAGATTTGTTAGGTACTGCACATCGTCATATGGTCTGTACCGAATTTGGATCCTGTGTTTGATTGCCCGTATTTAAAGATATGAATAACTCATGCTCCACACCGGGGTTTTTTATAAATGTTGTGGTCCGGTGCCACGTTGTCAGATTTTAAATGTATATTGTGATATCGCCTGGTGGGTCCCAGTAGGGGTCCACGACACTGTAATAGCCACTGTTTTTGGGCTGTTACAGAAGATGGTATCGGAAAGTGTGTTTTTATTTTGAGTCATTGTAGAATCGAAATAGCATCAAGAAACCTTCGTGCCACGTGTAACCTGTGCAAGCGCCTGACCCGTCGAATACGGTATGTTCTCATGAATCATAATTTGATTACTGGCATGATATTGACGATGTATTGGTCTCCTGACATATCTTGGCATCTTGATATCATGAGGCAAAATTCATCTGTTTGAGGTGAACCTAAATTAATTATGTGATTGGAATTGTTTCGACTTGATGTTGATATGATATTGAGTGTGTAACACTTGTAGTGCCAGTGATTCTTTACAAACTGCTTTGTTGGATAGGAAATTCCCTGTTGCTATTAACTTAGCATGAATTATGATTGATAAATCAAACTGTACTCGTGACTTGATTCTTTCAGTATGGAAAGAAACCCAAGAGGCCGTGGTAGAGGGGGACGAGGCCGCGGAAGAGGCCGAATTCCGATACCACGAGCTAACAGACGCGCGAATGTGGAACAGAGTTCCGCAGGCAGTGATTCGCCTTCTAGGGACTAATCACACCACACCGGAGAGAATGCATGTGTCGATCCTTACACCGTGATGCAGGGCATGATGGCCCAGATGACCCAAATGGGTCAGCTGATGGAAACTATGCAGAGGAATACTCTTGTCAGCAGGGCAACGGCCTCCGCCTCGGTGCACAAGGGATCGTGAGCCGGATTATTAGCGACATATCACGGCGACCTCCGACTTTTGAAGGCTCATCGAGCTCGCCGACATTGTACACTGGATAGAGCATTTCGAGAAACTGTTCGAGATGGTGGAGTGCCCAGAGGAAAATCGAGTTGCTCTGGCAGCCTACTACCTTAGTAAGAGTGCCCATACTTGGTGGCTTTCTGTGAGGCCTGCCGAAGGCGCGAGTACTTGGGAGGAATTCAAGAATCTTATGCTAGATCGTTACTATCCTGCACCCCTCCGTGAAGCCAAACTGTCCGAATTACTAAACCCCGACCCATCGGAAGACGAGGATATGTTAGCGATTGCCGAAAAATTCCAAGCACTTCTCCCTTTTGCTACGTCAGTTGTCCGTTCGGAAGCTGATAAGATCAAATATTTCCTCAAGAGGCTTAAACCCCGCATGAGTATGCAATTACTCAATCACCACTGTACGACCTTACCAGAGTTTATTGAGAAGGCTTTGGAGTATGAACTTACTGCGAAGGAGATTTCTAAGAAGACCTCGCTTTTCCAACAAGAGATCCAGAACTGCACCCAAGGAGACAGAATCGGGGTATTCAAGAAACCCCAGCCTGTACCAAATCCTTCTGAGCGGCCACCTATGGCACCGAAACCGGCAGGAACACACTCTCGGGCAATCAGCTCACCTGTCGTGTGTTATAACTGTGGGGACCAGGGGCATATCAACTCCATGTGTCCGAAGCCGGCCGTTGCCTGTCACACTTGTGGGAAGAACGGTCATCGTGCTCGCTATTGCCGGGGTGGACTCGGGCATGCTCCAGTAGCATCTCTTGCTCGATGATCTCTCTTGCTCAGAACGTGCTCCTCCATCCGCTTCTTACCGGACTAAGGCGAACAAAGGGATGGGCCGTGGAAATCAAGTTGGTACACCTGCTTCCGGGGTTGCAAAACCCAGAGTCTACGAGATGAAGAAAGTCGATGATCCCGAAGCCAGCATGATTGCAGGTACTCTCGAGATCCACTCTCAGCCCGTTTGTGTTCTTTTTGATACTGGTGCTTCACGCTCCTTTTTGTCTAGTTCTTGTTTGAGTCGTTTGCGTTTGAATCATGTTACCAATTGTGAACCTTATGTAATTGGTCTACTCGATGGTAGAAGAATTATTGGGAGTCGTGAGGTACAGAACTGTCCGATTAGCATGAACAACCGTGAGTGGTTGTCCGACTTGATTGTGGTTGATTTACCTAAAGATGATGTAATCTTGGGTATCGACTGGATGGATCGTCACGATGCCGTGCCTAGCGTCCGTAAGCGAATGGTGACCGTCACATCGGATGATGGCGTCGAGTGTATCTTTCGGGGTGATAATCCCAATCATTCTGGGAGAGTCATCAGCGCTATGAAGGGTATGAGATTACTGAACCAGGGATGCATTGGTTATTGGTGTTACATGACTAAGACAGCTGACCGGCCAGTCAAATTGATTGATATTCCAGTAGTTCGAGATTATCCAGATGTATTTCCAGATGGGCTTCCAGGAATACCCCCACAGCGAGAGGTAGAATTCACCATTGAGTTAGAGCCAGGGACGTCCCCTCTTTCGAAAGCACCATATCGTATGCCCCCGATTGAGATGCAGGAGTTGAAAAGACAACTCGAAGAATTAACTGAGAAAGGATATGTTCGGCCCAGTGCATCCCCTTGGGGAGCGCCGGTGTTATTCGTAAGGAAGAAGGACAGATCGCTGCGTTTGTGTATTGATTACTGGGAGCTGAACAAAGTAACAATTAAGAACAAGTATCCTTTACCTCGCATCGATGATCTATTGGATCAGCTCCAGGGAGCCGCTGTATTTTCCAAGATCGACTTGAGGTCCGGGTACCACCAATTGCGGATTCGAGAGTCTGACGTCCCGAAGACAGCTTTTCGCACTCGCTATGGGCATTATGAGTTCGTTGTCATGCCATTCGGACTGACTAATGCACCTGCAGTATTCATGGAATTGATGAATCGGGGTTTTATTAATTATCTGGATCGTTTTGTAGTCGTTTTTATTGACGACATCTTGGTCTACTCTCGTGATCATGAGGAGCATGAGTGTCACCTCCGCCAGGTTCTCGACGCATTAAGGCGAGAACAACTCTATGGAAAATTTTCTAAGTGTGAATTCTGGATGTCTGAAGTTATTTTTCTAGGTCATGTGATATCAGCGGAGGGAGTGAGATTAGACCCACAAAAGACGGAAGCTATCCGAGACTGGCTACCCCCGAAGAACGTGAAGGAAGTTCGTAGTTTTCTGGGTCTAGCAGGCTATTACAGACGATTCGTGGAAGGATTTTCCAAAATTGCTCAACCGATGACTAATCTGTTGAGAAAAGATAAGAAGTACTTGTGGTCGGAAGCATGTCAGCAAAGTTTTGATGAACACAAAGGTCGATTAATTTCAGCACCTGTTTTAGTACTACCTAGAGGAACGGAAGGATTCGTGGTATATAGCGATGCATCGAGGCAGGGCCTTGGCTGCGTGTTAATGCAGGACGGGAAAGTGATCGCCTATGCGTCCAGACAGTTGCGTCCTTACGAGGTCAACTACCCGACTCATGACTTGGAGTTAGCAGCCGTAGTGTTTGCTTTAAAAATCTGGCGCCACTATCTGTATGGAGTTGCCTGCCAGATTTTTACGGACCACAAGAGCCTGAAGTATATTTTTACCCAGAAGGAGTTGAATATGAGACAAAGGAGGTGGTTAGAGCTAATCAAGGACTATGATATCGAGATCATTTATCATCCAGGCAAGGCAAACGTGGTTGCCGATGCCTTGAGCCGCAAGACGGTGCAAGAGCAGATACTAGCTCGTTTGACCGCCCAGAGGGAGTTGCAATTAGAGTTCATGAGACCAGAGATTGAGGTCTGGATACAACGCATTCAGGGACGACTGTGCATGCTTGAGATTTCACCATCCCTTGATGAGACGATCAGGACGAAACAGATGACGGACCCATTCTTATCCAGAGTTCGAGGAGAAATCGATCAGGGGAAGGCCCCTGGATTTGTGGTTCACGAGGATGGTATGCTACGCTTTAAAAATCGAGTGTGTGTACCACAGACGAAGAGTTGAGGCATACTATTCTGAAGGAGGCTCATGCGACACCTGATTCCATACACCCGTGATCAAACAAAAGGTATAAGGATTTGAAGCCGTATTATTTGTGGGGTAACATTAAACGGGAGGTTGCCGAATTCGTTTGAAATGTTTGACTGTCGGCAGGTCAAGATTGAGCATCAACGACCGGTGGCATGATGAAACCGCTTCCGATTCCCGAGTGGACGTGGGTAGACATATCGATGTTCTTTTTTACTAGTGTGCCGTCGAGCCGTCGAGGCATTATTACGATTTGGTTAGATGTGGATCGATTGACTAAATCGGCACACTTCTTGGAGATCAAGGATACTTGGGGCCACGAGAGATTGCCCAATTATTCATCAAAGAGATTGTGAGACGCATGGCACCCCTAAGAGTATTGTATCGATCGAGACGACGGTTCGTGTCGCACTTATGGAAGGCGGTTCATCGTGCTATGGGTACACAGTTGAACTTGATGACTTTTCATCCTCAGACCGACGGCCACCCGAGAGGACAATTCAAACTCTAGAGGATATGTTGAGGGCATGTGCTCTCGATTGGAAGCTTGATCGGGAAGCCCAACCGCCGTTGGTAGAATTCACGTATAATAAATGGGCACGCCTCGATCATGATGGCACCTTATGAGGCATTATATGGTCGTCGTTGTAGGTCCCCTTTGTCTTTGGGACGAATTATCTGAATCTATTGGTACGGAACCTGATATGTTATTGGCAGCCCGCGAGAAGATTTCCCTGATCAAGAGCCGTCTATTAACGGCCCAAAGCCGCCAGAAATCATATGCAGATAATCGTCGACGACCACTCGAGTTTGAGGTTAGTGACCATGTACTAGTCAAAGTATCTCCTACTAGAGGTGTTTTCCGATTCGGGAAGAGAGGCAAATTGAGCCCAAGGTACATTGGTCCGTTTGAGATCCTGGAACGAGTAGGCGACCTAGCCTACCATTTAGCATTACCACCAGCTTTGAGCCGGATTCACAACGTATTCCATGTATCTCAGTTAAGGAAGTATGTTGCTGATCCAAGTCACGTTATTCAATTCGACGAGGTCGAAATAGCCGACGACCATTCGTATGAAGAACGGCCTGTGCAGATACTCGAGAGAAGAATTAAACAGCTGAGGAACAAGACGATTCCCTTATTAAAAATTCAGTGGTCGAGACATGGAGTCGAGGAAGCTACGTGGGAGACCGAAGATAGCATGCGAGAGAAATACCCCGAACTGTTTACCCCTTAGTTTCGGGGACGAAACTCCCTTTAAGGGGGGGAGTATGTAATACCCTCGCCTTTAATATTGTATTTCATGATTTAAATTAAGTATTTTCGCACCATATCTGTGATGTTGTAGCAAGTATCGACGAATTATGTTAAGTTGGATTCATGGTCATTCATACTATATTAGTTGTTGGGTGATATGGGGAGAATTCCATTTATGCTTGTTATAGTACTTAACGTACGTTAACATGTATTCATAACGTACGCTATGTATGTCGCCTTACATACGTAACATCAATACGTTAACGTACGTAATGCGGAAGATCCTACGTTAGTCGCCTTTGGCGGGTGGGGCCGAGGTGGGTAGGTGGTCGGGAGTCGATCGCGACAGCCAAGTCAACGGCTATTACGTACGTAATAGCTACATAGTTACGTACGTAACGAATTGCGTGTTTTGAGGCAGTGAGATTTGATGAAATTGGTTACGTACGTAATGATCATGAGATTACGTACGTAAAGGCTATAACGTACGTTAACCACGTTCGTTAACGTACGTAATGTCAAGTTCAGATTATAAAAGTATGACTTGCCATTAACTTCCTACTCGACCCTTTTCAACCTCCCAACTGAGGAACGATTCCTTTCCCTTCCAACTTCATTTCTAAGCCTTTCTAACTTGTGTTGGAGCCTCAACACTTGATTGGTGACTTGGAGAAGCTAGAGATTGAAGTGTATCCCTTGAAGTGTTGGTGTTGTTCTTCATTTTAAGGTTGGTCTTTCTTTAACTCATATCAATTCCATGCTTATGATGATGTTAGTAGATAAATACTTCACATAATGTTAGTTTAAACTAGTGTAAACATGATAAGTTAATTGAATCATGCTCAAACTAAGTGAATATTAACATTGAAGGTATTAGTGTTACTTCTTGTTGTAAATAACTTCATAATGTGATTGTGTTGATAATGATATACTTAAAACCTGATGTATAACATGATAATTGGAAGTTAATTATAGTCTCAACACTAGGAACATGTTAGGGATGATATCCTTAATGATTAAAAGTGAGAAATGTTAAATTTGCCTTGAACATTCTATTGATTCTTGAAGGTAGTATGGAACCATGATTTTTGGCCTCTAAAACCTTTGTAATAAAATTGTTGGAAAGATTATATTAACCCTTTGAAGATGATCTTCGCTAGATGGGTTGAAGTTACTTCCAAAATTTCAAGTATCGATGATATAACTAGGCTTTTAATAAATTCTTCAAAGTAAATCAATGAATGTTGATAGAAGGAAGTTGTAATCTTCATATGTTCGAATTTATCGATTTCATTAAAGGGTGTTAATCACTACATTAATAGGTTGATAATGTTCTTAAGAGAATTGTGTTGAATATGATGATACAAATGCGGTAGATGAGTAGCCGAATTCCATTTCATTAATCCGTGCGTGTTAAGAAACGTAAATTAAGATGATGTTCTTAGTTCACTAAAAAACTTAAACTTATGTTTCATATAGTAATCAAGTTTTGAATGTAATCGTTGGTAAAATAATGAAGAACGTAATTAAACACAAACTTATATCGTAATTGGAAGTGTCGATGATTTGAAAAGATATTTTCACGATATTACATTGATGATAAACTAGACATCAAGTATTTGACATTAAGGTTAGAATATGTGAATGAACATGATAAACATACGATGATTTGTAATAAGAACATTAAAATGATCAATAGGATAATCGATTTATTCAAGTAAATTTACGAATATTGTTTATGCGATAATACCATTATCGTACGAATGTGTTGTTGAATGAATTATATTTCATTCAAGGTTGCTTGTTCACGTGAGTATTGTTAGACGAGGATACCGTTCGTTTGACCATTCAAAGAAGGATTATTTGTCTACGGAATTGAGGCAAGTTATCTTGCTTGGTTATAATGATGTGGATTCTTATGATGATTATGCATTTCGTGTATATGAAACACCTATAAACTTGTGTCTTGTGACTTGAGGTTGTTCTTAATGATGTCCCGTTTTCATCGTGGGATTGTATTCCCAAGTTCGTTACTTTTGGACCCTTGATATCGTTGAGCTTTGTTGACACTTCGGTGAGTTGTTCGATTCCTTAGTAAAAGTGTAATTCGTTGAGTTTCGTTGTCATGTTGTATCGTGACATCTCTGGAGTCATATCTGCGCGCCGATTGGTTATGTGTAGGATTTTTAGCCGGGCACTTGATGATCATGCGTGGAGGTTTTCCGCATTTAGATCGTGCACACGAGACGTAGTTCGTGAGGCTAATTAGGTACATCGTCCCACGTATATTCTGGATTCCGTATACGGGGTGGACATGTACACGGACACATTTCCGGATCGGGCGTACCGTGACGTCCGTCTTGAGCCATAGTATATGGTCGTTCGTATATTTGGTTATGTTCGACAGTTGGGACTGATTGTTTATACGCCTTCGGGGTATATTCAGTAGTCGGTGGATTTCTTTGAGATCAGTATATATGAATTGTATAATGTCATGAGAATTATTATCATGTATAGCTGACCCTGTGGTTTGGGGCGAAATACTTGTATTTCAGGGCGAGGAAAGGGCAAGGCACAGAAGGAGCACAACGGCGACGGAGGATTCTGATGTATGCTATTTCGGGGGCCCCGAGTCTTTTGGTTGTTCGGTTATGTTTTATTGTGACTTTCATTTTTATTTTGTGTCGGATGAATGTACTAAGATTTGTTAGGTACTGCCCATCGTCATATGGTCTGTACCGAATTTGGATCCTGTGTTTGATTGCCCGTATTTAAAGATATGAATAACTCATGCTCCACACCGGGGTTTTTTTATAAATGTTGTGGTCCGGTGCCACGTTGTCAGATTTTAAATGTATATTGTGATATCGCCTGGTGGGTCCCAGTAGGGGTCCACGGCACTGTAATAACCACTGTTTTTGGGCTGTTACATTGTTTAAGTTTTGACTCTTTCATTGTTTGTTCCGTAATTCCTTCGACATCTTCTTCAGCAGGTTTTCTTGGATTCATTCACTATTCTTTCATGCTTATTACCTCTCATTATTTATATCTGTTCACTGAAGGCCACCACCCGCATTTTCTTTTCTCTGCGGCAGGTAATAAGCGGGATGCTGGGCATGAGCGTTGAGAGTAGGAGCTAGAGGACCTACCCATGTTTAGATTCCCATTTATGGAGTATTTTAAGATTTAGCATTTTGGAACTTTATTTCATTTCAGACTTATGTTTTGGATTATTTCTTTCATTGAGACTTTGTCGAGATGATACTTTGGCAGTCGTTGATTTATTTGACTGAGTATTTATTTTATATTAAAGTCTTCCGCTTGCGTTAGTATGTTCTGATTGTCACCATAAATTTACATTTTGCCCCTTTTCGGTTTGGGTGTTACTAGGGCTCGACGACTCGATTTCCGAAAACACACGGAACGAACACGACGAAAAGTTCGCGGACGGCATCAACAACTGGAAATGAAAACATAATGCAATAATTAATTATATGCGACCAAGAAACGGGTCGAGACAACAATTACAGATACGGATACCCGTAACTTTTAAGAAATTACAAAATGGCCCAAAACGCCCGGAAATCACGATACGTGATCAAATAACCAAACTGAAGTTCACAACACGTATAACAAAGTTAAACGAACTTACGGGAAACTCGAAACAGCAGTTTCGATCGAGATTCGCAAGAATCGAACTCAAGTGCGGAAAAGTCGCTAAAAAGCACGGAATTCAACAAAACGATACCGAAACGAACTCGGATGACAAAAAGTGCAGAATTAATCATTCTCGAAATGACGAAACGGTCATGAGCGAGTCGTCAAAACGGACTCCGGCTGAAAAAGAAATTTACCAAAAATCGAAGATTGCGGATATTACAGTTGGGCAGTAGCGATGAACCACATATTCTCCCGAAAATATAATCATGCCGTAATTATTCGTTATATTTTTAAAAATAAGAAAGTTTTGAAATATCTTGTTTTGTATAAGTAAATCTTTTTTTTTAACCTCCTTAACTGTATAGTCCCATACCTATACAGTCTTGGAATACCTCTCGTTCTGGTGAGAATTCGGTTCAGTCATGTCCCCCTCCGCCTAGAAGCCTTGTCAGGAGCCGCTCGTTGTCCGTGCCCTTTTTCTTATTGCACCGGCGATCACTCCCCTTTCTCGGAGCCGCTCATTGTCCGTGCCCTTTTTTCTATTGCACCGGCGATCACTCCCCGCCCTCGTCGGCCCCGGGTGTCACATGTTCACTAGCTTCCGCTTGGTTCATCCCCAAATCTCACCGTACTGAGAGAGGCCTTGCTCCGATACCATTCTGAAACGCCCTGGCTTTCTTAATTAAAAAGAACGTTACACAGCTCATTTTCCTTAAAATTTTTTTATATAAATTCGGAGTATTTGCGGAAGCGTTTTAGTCAGTAAATCTTCAATAAAACTCGTTTATTCAACCATCAGTACAGTTTTACAAAAACATGGGAAATCAAATATTCGGACATAGTCCGTTGAAATTTATATTCGTCGAAGAACATCAAGTGTTTCGTAAAAATAATGTTGGCCACTTAAGTATACTGGATACAGTTTGGAAAAGTAGTTTAAACAACAAACTGTATGGAATCTAAATCTGAGTGCGTAGCGGAAGTCTTGGATACAGTTAGTTGCCGTGGATACAGCAACAAAGTATTTGGTGTATACTTAATATATCACAGTAATTTCAAACAGTAAAAGCTGAAGGTAAATGACACAGTAATTTAAGTGGTTCGAGGTAAACCCCTCTACGTCCACTGGTCCTCCACACAGGAGTAAAAAGTTTATTAAATAATTACTGCGTACACAACTACGTAATTATAAACAAACCTATCCTTGTATCGTTCACACAGATTGATACAAAGAATATCACTTTCAACCGTTCACACAGATTGGTTAAAGCTTCCTTCTTGACTAGCTTCTTCACACACAGTTCCAAAGCTTCGTCCTTATTCGTCCCACACAGGTCAGAATAACTTGTTGAGTTCACACAAAGCTCGGTTTTTACACAGAGGTAAAATGTTAGGTAACCAGGTAAGAACAGCAGCTTTGAATATCAAGATCTGATGATAGCTGTTCTTGATGTTTGAGCACTGTATATCTCTTTCGTTCTAACTTGCAGTTTGCTCTGGAGATATGTTTGCTCAGATGATAACTTTGATAGCTTTGAGAGTTATGTTACTTAGGGTAGATTTCGTGAGTAACTGATCTTCAATGTCTTCAAGGATATATATAGCCTCTGAAGAAAGTATCCGTTGAGATGTCCGTTTGAATAAGATTTTCCTTCAACGGGAATATGACATGATCCGGATTTCGCGGGATTCTGAAGATCTGAAGACTGACAGTATTTAAATACTTTATCCTTGAGTATTTAAATACTTCTTTGTTCAACGGAACTTGACTTGTGTTCTTTCTTGTCCTTTTGTGAACTGTATGGAGAATGACTGTATTAGGGCATCGAGACAGTTTCCATACTTGGTCTTCTTACAAGTCTTCTTGCTGTACTGACGAGCTTCACTTATGCTGATTCGAGGCAGGTCTTCGATACATGATAAATCCTTGAATCCTCGATACAGTTTTCCTTTACTGTATTTGGCATATATGTCAAAACCTTTTCAATAACAAATAACAATCGATACAGGGATCGGGTATCCCGGCTGAATCGATACAGGGTGTTTGTTTTTCCTAACAAATAATAATAATTACGACGACAACATCTTTTATTATTTAGAACTTCATCGTGTTGGGAGTATGTATTCATCTTCTGCTTGTCCCGTTCGTCGATTCCTTAGCCTAAAAAACATAAATGACGAGGTGTGAGTACGCGAGCATACTCAGTGAGATTAAACCCTTATAAATCGTCAAAATCATGTTGTGTAATGCACATAAAACATTCTTATCTGTGTGAGACTCGTCTCAGATTTCTTTCATTCTTTCGACCCCTCTCGGGTCGTCATGTTACAGGACACAACGATGACCGTAACATATTAAAACAGTATAACCTCACCTCGTTTGCTGAAATCTTGAAATATCTTCATTTAAATTTGGCTCGTTTGTCCTTCTTGGATCCCGGATACGCTTATCCTAGCACTTGAAAATACTTTTTCATATTTCCGGCCATAAATTCTTGATGTAAAATCTGAAATCTCTTTGAGGACTTTTATCAAACACCTTTGAAAAACTGTCCGATTTGAGCTATCTGTTTGATCTGGATTTTTGTGGCTTTTATGAATTTTGGAAGGAAAATGTGTTTCGGGCTTTTTAAAGTAGAGGTTCACAGCTTCAAAATTATATATGATATGTACAAAAACACGTCATGGAACATATATAAATAAGGGCTCAAAGTAGGTTGAAAATCAACCTTACCCGGACAGCTGGAAGCCTTATCCGGACAGCTGGCCGAGAAGCTTCTGTCGGTCGTGACCGACCTTATCCGGACAGCTGGACAGACTTATCCGGATAGTGGTCGAGAAGCTTCTGTCGGTCGTGACCGACCTTATCCGGACAAATTGACAAATTTTATCCGGAGAGTGGCCTAGAAGCTTCTGTCGGCTATGACCGGTAGTTGTCAGTCGGCGTGTCCGGCGGTGACCGGCAAATGTCCGTCAACTTGGCTCAGCCGGTTCGACCCCTTCCCGATGTCCAAATTCGATTTTCCAACCTGTTCCGGACTCGTCGGAGTTAAATATTCGATATGCTCGGAACGGATTTTCGATAATATTAAAATAATAATTTAATATTATTTTTGCAGTATAAGTGTTCTGTAATGAAATTTTATCGTATCAAAATCGTCGGAACTTTTTGAAATCACTTTCATAAATTCTAAAAATGATCCTTATAATTTATTTTGAAATATTTTCTTTTTAAATCTTTCATTTTATGCTAGGAACGTATCGGTCCAAGTATCGGACAACCTGTAAATATTAAAAAATTAAAATCCATGATCGTTAGCAAAATAAATAGCATTAAATAAGTATTGGGGCGTTACAATCCTCCCCCCTTTAAAAAATTTCGTCCTCGAAATTGAGCTTCGTAAAGAACTTTGAAAATCTGTATCAAACTTTGTATGAGTATTTTCATCAATAACTTTAAAAATATTGTGTCAGCAAAATCACTTTGAAACCTTTCTTTGAAATCATATTTTGTCCCTTTCGGACAACATTTATACTTTTACATATCCTTTCAAATCTTTTGCCGACACAATTATTCTATACTCATACCATAATTTTTAAGTTTTCATAAAAGAGTGAATACTTGAAAACATTACCTCAGAGTCGACGTTGGGCAGCAGCGATGAACCACATATTCTCCCGAAAATATAATCATGCCGTAATTATTCGTTATATTTTTAAAAATAAGAAAGTTTTGAAATATCTTGTTTTGTATAAGTAAATCTTTTTTTTTAACCTCCTTAACTGTATAGTCCCATACCTATACAGTCTTGGAATACCTCTCGTTCTGGTGAGAATTCGGTTCAGTCATGTCCCCCTCCGCCTAGAAGCCTTGTCAGGAGCCGCTTGTAATACCCGAGATTTCTGTTATGTACTTAGAACTTGTGACATTGTTATTGTTTCACTTTTATATGAGTATTATTCTCCGTATCTCATAATCCGATATTGTTGAGCGTATGATTTCATGAATGTGATAAAATTGTGATTCTGCGCATGTAGTGCACGCTATCGACTATGTGTAGCGTACGCTAAGCTGGATCCATAGCGCACGCTGTGCATGGCCTTAGCGTGCGCTATACGTAGTCAGCATGATTGGGACGTGTGGTAGGTGAGATCAGGCCGGGGATCTTGGTCGGATTGTGTCGGGATGAACCTGGACGGCTTTCGGGAAAATACAAGTCAACGCCTTAGCGCACGCTACTGACATGAGGATAGCGCACGCTAAGTGCTGAGTACAGTGAAGTCAGTGAGCCGTTAGCGCACGCTACGAGCATGGACTAGCGCGCGCTAATAGCCATTTCCTATAAATAAAACAGCATCCTTTTCGTAATTTCAGTTCTTTCTTCTCCCACATCCGAATCCTTATACTTAGAGTATTACTCTCTACATCCTAAACACTTCATATCAACATCCTAGCTCGTGATTGAAGATCGTATATCATTGGAGATCGGTGTTCAAGCCTTCGGTGTTGGATTGCTTCGAATTCCCTCCTTGTTCTTCACTACTTTGAGGTAGGTGATTCTTCACCATTAATAGTAGTATTCTGAAGGACGTTTGATCATGCTTATCTTGTCAGTTAGATTCTTAAGTAGTCGACCATCATGTGTTAGAAGGATATTTTCGATGTTTCGATACTTATTCACCGTATAAACCATTGAACCTCTTGGTGTTTGAACTCCTAGCATATTCTGAAGCTTCAAACCAATTTGTGATCAGTAGACGGATTTACCTAGTTGTTACGTTTTACACATTGGAATCATGCGTTTTGGAACGTAGGATGAACGGAACTTAGAATATTTTCTTGAAGATCAAGATGAATGATGGTGTAGTAATGATGATACGTATCCTTGTATCTCGTAGTCGTTTAATCCGTATAGAACTTTCACAAACCTTATGAGCATGATATGCACGGGGATGACATGTATTATCACCATAGAATTCATGAGTTCATCACCATTAGATCTAGTTTTCTGTCAGTAGTAATCTGCCATGCACGGTTAGCGCACGCTAACATACGTAAGTTAACGTGCGCTATCAGGGATAAGTTAACGCACGCTACGTTTGGTACGTAACGTACGTTATGATATCAGCCGAGTCGATACCGGGTCGAGAGAATCATACCCATGGCTAGCGACGCTAGGCTTAGACGATAGCGACGCTAACAGTGAGCTTAGCGCACGTTACGTAGAGTACGTAGCGTACGCTAAGTAGTTCAGGCAGATTGTTTATTTTGAGCTTTTGGCCGTAGACCAAATTGCTAGGCAATCGTTCGACTTGAGATGATTTGTATATCATTCCTTTTGTTAAGGTTCTAGCTTGCTATGTTGATCGAAGGAGGCGGCCTTCGAGTGTGTTGAGATCATTGAAGTGTTTCGTTCTTGCCATCTTCGAGGCAAGTATCGTAATATGTTAATATTGGTATTTTGAGCATGCGTGTGATTATTCATGTTGTTGAACATGAGATTTATTTCGTTGAATTGTCATGATATTCATTATCTAGTGTTGTATGTTCATGTTGATGGACATGGCGATTTGGCATATATGTATGCATGAGTTATGTTGTGTTTGTTGTGCGATCTATGCTGAGGGCGCTGGATCGGATGTCCACCTCCTGTTGGTCCGACGGGATCATCTTGGGATCTAGGCTGAGGGCGCTGGATCATTGGACGGGTTATTTCCACCTCGTGTTTGTAATATCCGCATTTTTCTTTCCCTTATATCTTCATTTTTCGGTGTATTTCTCGGTCGTAGTGACCCTCGTGTATCTTTCAGTGTATCCTTCCTGTCATCTGTTGAACTGTATTCTCGTTATTGTTGTGCGGAACCGCCATTTCGGGGTTTCCGTGGATCCATTTCGTGTTATTGGTTCCCAAATACTGATTCCTATTGCTTTTATTCTCTTCCCGGATCATTTTTCATCATTTAGGACCCAAAGGGGGTGTGGGCCGCGGCACAAGGTGTGTACGCCGCGGCACACACTTTTCTCCAGTAGTTGGTCGAGCGGATCAGATCAGAAGCCGCGGCGCACCCGTCCGGTGCCGCGCACACTGCCGAAGTCAAGCCGCGGCACGGTGTGGCATTTTCGGCCAAAAACCCGACTATACCGGGTGCCGCGGCACATGTCAGCTGAGCCGCGGCACACTGCCGAACCCTGGGAGTAATTTTTGGCCTGTGCCGCGGCACACCTCAGCTGAGCCGCGGCACACAATGCGGTCAACCCTCTATAATTGTGTTGTTTTGAGCGTGAGCAGCTCATTTCCCTTCTTCTTCCATTTACACGAGAGAGAGTGAGAGAGGAGGAGAGCTTCTCATCATTCATCAATTGGGGGTTGATTTTCATCATTCTTCTTCGGTTGTGAAGCCCGGACAATCAATCCAACGCGTGTTCTACGAATCTAAATACTTGAATCCTCAAGGTAATATCTCTTGAAACCCTACCTTTTAGATAATTGGGGATTTTGGGGTTTTTGTCCGATTCTTTCCGTTTTGTTGATGGATTCTTGACGAATATGATTAATCTTGTTGGTATTCTTAGTTTCCCTACGGATTCATGGTATATTTTCATAGTTTTGCGAAATCGAGAGGGTTTGGTTGTGGTCCGCCCTCGTTGTTATTTTTGGTACGAATATACATGAATCGTAGGCGGGTTTTCGGGTGTATTCCATTTCCGTTTTCGTCTAGAGTTGGTTGTAATTATGTTCTTCAAATCGTTAGGTTCGGTTCCGTTGATTCCTAGTGTTCGTCAGTTATTATCCTTTCCGTTCGTTGCGTCATCAATTATTCAAGGCAAGTATTTTTGGAAACCTTTATGCTTAACGTGGAATGGTAATGTATTTTGTGTGTGATTTGCTCACCTCGTGTTGGTCCAACGGGATCAAGGAGGGAATCCAAAGGTTTTCGTCCCGGATTCATGAGTTTGTTTAGCTAGCCAGCGCGGGAGGGTCCTTAGAGGCCTCGTGCGGGAATCTATGATATGACTCTGTTCCCAAGGCGATGCATGTGCGCGTTTTGTTTTATGATATAGCCAGCGCGGGAGGGTCCTTAGAGGCCTCGTGCGGGAATCTATGATATGACTCTGTTCCCAAGGTAAATTGTTTGACTGTTTGTTTCCGGAAAAGACATGTCTGGTTTTGGTTTTCGAAATGATATGCGATTGGTTTGCCTTGATTACTTGTACTAGCGTAATTGCTAACCCCTTTGGGGGACCCGTTTTGGGGAAATTCTTGTTATGGATTTCAGGTTATGATTATCCGGACGAGCGAGCACCGGGACAGTACGAGGATGTCGGCCAGGGTCGTTGACATGTGCATTTGGGTCGTCTTATTTCCTTTGTCTAATTCGATATGGTTGTTTCCTATATTTATAAACTGATAGACTGTACTCGCGAGTACTTAGGCTTTTCAAATTCAAACTCCGTGTTGTATTATTTTAAATTGCTATAATGACGATTGTTACTCATTTGGTCAGTTGTTCCGGGTGTATTTTCATGTGATGTTCTATTTGACTGCGTTTCCTAGCTAACCGAGATAGTTAGTCGAGGGGTGTTCGATATTGTAGCCTGGTGGGTCCCATGTAGGGATCCACGACGCTGTAATATACTCTGAATATCTCGGAGTGTTACAGAAAATGGTATCGGCGCTCTAGGTTTATGGATACCTACGCTTGTCGGTTATTTGGGTCTAGTCGTGTTTTGTTTTGCACATTGTCACACCGCTGCCGGCATCTCAGTACTTCCAGTGTTCGTAAGTTCCCTTACTCGATTCTTTATTTTTTCGTACTGTATTCTGTTTCCTGAACTATGGTTATTCTCCCTCCTTTGCTTATCATCGTAGTTGCTTTTTCCTTCCTTACTCATCCTCGATATACTTCTGTTACCTCTTAACACCAGTATGGATGCCGGAGGGAACCGTGGTCGTGGTCGTGGTCGTGGTCGTGGACGCGGCCGAGGACGTGGGGCAGCCGGTGGGGCGGCCACGTCGCATTCTTCGGGAGCCGGCAGTACCGGTGACCGTCACAGTCATGCTTCCTCTCAGGAGCGCACCGATCTTGGTATTGCGGCTGTTATGCAGCAAATGGTTAACCAGATGGCGGCTATAGCTCAGGTGGTCCAGAACCCCGATCAGGCCCATACTAATCGGGGCGGAGCGGATCGCTGGCTTCAGGATGTCATCAAGATGCATCCTCCTCAGTTTTCGGGAGCTTCGGACCCGATCGACTGGGAAGGGTGGATCAAGGAGATATCCAAAGTCTTCACTGCTACCAACTGCCCCGAGGACCGTAAGGTCCCTATTGCTCAATACTTTCTCACGGGAGATGCTACGGATTGGTGGGAGGCCGTTGCTCCCAAAGATCATGTTGCTTCGTGGGCCGAATTTCAAGAATTGATGGAGACCGAATATTGCCCGTGGCCGGTCAGACAGGCTCGAGTGCATGCTTTCTATGATGCTCAACCACGGGATATTCCCGTATCCCAAGCTATTGCCGATTTTAACAAGGAGTTGGGCTATGTGAAGACCCAAGTTGTCGCTGAGAGCGACAAAATTTTCCATTTTTCCAGGAGGATGAAACTGTCCATTCGGGACTACATGTCTGGACTCGTCTGCACTACCTTGAAGGATTATCAGAGTAGGGCCCTCGCTTATGATATGTCAGTGATGGCTAGTGATTTGGCTCGTGAAAGCAAGAAGCAGAAGTCGGTCGGAAATTTTTCTGGTCCCAAGAGTGGGGGCCAGCAGAAATCTCAGACTGTAAATATTTCTACGGGCGGTTCGGCTCGTTTCTCTGGGAGCTTTCGGGGTGCCGCCGGAACCTCCGCTCGTGAACCCACATGCTTTAACTGTGGTGTGCAGGGCCATAAGAGCCGACAGTGTTCTCGTCCGAAGTTTACTTGTCATACTTGTGGACAGTTGGGCCACAAGGCCCCCTTTTGTGAGCAGATCAAACAGCTTCGCGGCGCCCATTCTTCTCAACTAGTACCTTTGGAGCAGAGTGTGAACCAGGGCTCATTTGCTCCGCCGCCTCCACCGAATGCCGGCCACGGTAGGGGTCGGGGCCAGCCCGCTAGAGGAGAAGCTTCCAGTGTCGGATCTGCCCAGCCGCGTATCTACGAGATGAGGAGGGCCGATGATCCAGCGGCTACTGTGGCGACAGGTACCATTCATATCCATTCTCATCCTGTCGGTGTGCTTTTTGATTCGGGTGCTACGCATTCATTCATTTCTCTAGAGTGTGTACGCCGTTTGAGTCTCGACTGCTCGTCACCTTGCGAGCCTTTCATCGTTAAACTTCCTAGCGGTGATAGAATTATCGGTGATCGAGAAGTCCGGGACTGTTCTGTGTTTATTTGTGAGAGGGCTTGGCTCTCTAATCTTATTGTCGTGGGTATCGAGGGTGAGGATCTGATTCTCAGGAATGATTGGCTCGAGCGGCATGGTGCAATCATGAACTACCGCACGAGGATCATTACCATGTTAGCCGAGGACGGCACTGAACACTCCTTCGCGGGGCGAAAGAGAAACCAGAAGTTTGTTATTAACGCCCTGAAGGCTATGAAACTCCTGCGAAAGGGGTGTACTAGTTATTGGTGCTACGCCTTGAAGGCGGAGAATGGTGGAGTCGATCTTTTGTCGATTCCAGTCGTTAGTGAGTTTCCTGATGTATTTCCTGACGAGTTGCCGGGATTGCCACCGGATCGTGAGGTTGAGTTTGCTATAGAGTTAGAGCCGGGCGCAGCCCCGATTTCGAAGGCGCCGTATCGCATGGCACCTTCAGAGATGGCCGAGCTGAAGAAGCAGTTGAGTGAGCTCCTTGAGTCGGGTTATATTCGACCGAGCGCTTCGCCTTGGGGCGCACCTGTCCTGTTTGTGCGTAAGAAGAATGGTTCACTGCGTTTATGTATCGACTATCGCGAACTAAACAAGGTGACCATCAAGAACAAGTACCCTTTGCCGAGAATTGATGACTTGTTCGATCAGTTACAGGGAGCTGCGGTATTCTCGAAGATTGATTTGAGATCGGGGTACTATCAGCGCCGGGTGAGGGAGTCCGATGTGCCGAAAGTAGCTTTTCGGACGAGATACGGACATTATGAGTTTGTAGTTATGCCTTTCGGGTTAACTAATGCACCGGCGGTGTTCATGCAATTGATGAACAAAGTCTTTATCGAGTATTTGGATAAGTGTGTCGTCGTCTTCATTGACGATATTCTTTTCTATTCGAGGAATGAGGAAGAGCATGCCCATCATTTGCGGATAGTGTTAGACATTTTGAGGACCGAGCAACTCTATGCGAAGTTCTCGAAATGTGAGTTCTGGCTGAAGGAAGTGATGTTTTTGGGTCACGTGATTTCAGCCGAGGGAGTTCGTGTGGATCCGCAGAAAATTGAGGCAGTGTTGGATTGGGCACCGCCCACAAATGCGAAGGAGGTCCGTAGTTTCTTGGGTTTGGCTGGCTACTACCATAGGTTCGTCGAGGGTTTCTCAAAACTAGCTCGGCCACTTACACAGTTGCTCCAGAAATCCGAGAAGTTTGTCTGGAATGACGAGAGACAGTCGAGTTTTGAGGAACTGAAGAAGCGTTTGACTTCAGCCCCGGTTTTGGCATTGCCATGTGGCAACGAGGGATTCGCCGTTTATAGAGATGCTTCGGGTCAGGGTCTTGGGTGTGTATTGATGCAGCACGGCAAGACCATTGCCTTTGCGTCGAGACAGTTGAGGCCGTATGAGCTTAACTACCCTACTCATGATTTGGAGTTAGCGGCAGTCGTTTTTGCGCTCAAGATTTGGCGTCACTATCTTTTCGGCTCTGCATGTCAGATTTTTACCGATCATAAAAGTCTGAAATATATATTTACTCAGCGGGAGTTGAATATGAGACAGAGGAGGTGGTTAGAGCTGATTAAGGATTATGACCTCGAAATCCTTTATCATCCGGGCAAGGCGAACGTCGTGGCCGACACCTTGAGCCGGAAACCGATTGCGTTGCGAATGCTTGAGGTCCTTACGTCTCAGTCTGAGCTTCGGCGGACTTTGATTGAGTTAGATATTGAGGTTTTGTTGCCTGGGACTGTCGGGTAACTTTGTGCTTTAGAGATTTCGTCGTCTTTGATCGATGAAATTAAACTGAAGCAGTTGGAGGATCCGATGATTACTCAAATCCGGGAGGACATTCTTAAGGGAAAGTCTCCTCGCTTTGTGATTCATGAGGATGGTGTTTTGAGATTCCAGAGTCGGCCTTGTGTACCGAATGACTTAGAGTTGAGACAGAGTATTCTACGCGAGGCCCATGCTACACCTTTTTCCGTTCATCCTGGTTCGAGTAAGATGTACAAGGACCTGAGGAGGAATTTCTGGTGGAATGATATGAAGGAGGAGGTCGCACAGTTTGTAGCGAGATGTTTGACTTGTCAGCAGGTCAAAATCGAACATCAACGACCGGCTGGGTTATTGCAGTCACTTCCCGTTCCAGAATGGAAATGGGAAGATATATCGATGGACTTTATTACGAGCTTACCGAGATCGAGGTCGGGCATGAATATGGTATGGGTGATTGTTGATCGTCTAACCAAGTCGGCACATTTTCTGGGCATCAAGGACACTTGGGGCCCGGAGAAGTTAGCTCGTGTGTTTATCGCGCAGATTGTGAGGCTTCACGGTACTCCGAAGTCTATTGTTTCGGATCGTGATGGCCGTTTCGTATCGCACTTTTGGCAGGCGGTGCATAAGGCGTTGGGTACCCGTTTGCATTTGAGTACCTCTTTTCATCCCCAGTCAGATGGACAGTCGGAACGCACTATCCAGACGTTCGAGGATTTATTGCGTGCTTGTGCTCTTGATTGGGGTAGTGACTGGGAGGAGCATTTGCCATTGATCGAATTTACGTACAACAATAGTTGGCATGCGTCGATTCGGATGGCACCGTATGAGGCACTTTATGGGCGGCGATGTCGATCACCGATTTGTTGGAATGAGGCGTCCGATTTAGTCGGGACCGAGCCGGATGTCGTTTTAGAGACGAGGCGGAGGGTAGAATTAATTCGGGAACAGATGCTGACTGCCCAGAGTCGACAGAAGTTATATGCCGATGTCCGTCGTCGACCTTTAGAATTCGAGGTAGGAGACCACATTTTGCTGAAGGTGTCGCCGACGAGAGGAGTTTTCCGTTTCGGGAAGAAGGGGAAGTTGAGTCCTAGATTTATTGGACCCTTCGAGATTCTCGAGCGAGTCGGTGGGTTAGCATACTGTTTGGCGTTACCTCCGGCCTTGAGTCATGTTCATAGCATTTTTCATGTTTCCCAGCTGAGGAAATATGTCCCAGATCCTAGTCACGTCATCGATTATGGTGAGATTGATGTCGCCGAGGATATTACTTTCGAGGAGCGTCCTTTGAAGATTTTGGAGCATCGTGAGAAACGACTGAGGCATAAGACCATCCCTTTGGTCAAAGTGCAGTGGTCGAGACACGGTGTCGAGGGGGTAACTTGGGAGACCGAGGATAGCATGCATGCTAGCTACCCTGAGTTGTTTGTTTCTTAAGTTTCGGGACGAAACTTATTTTTAGAGGGGTAGAATATAATATCCGCATTTTTCTTTCCCTTATATCTTCATTTTTCGGTGTATTTCTCGGTCGTAGTGACCCTCGTGTATCTTTTAGTGTATCCTTCCTGTCATCTGTTGAACCGTATTCTCATTATTGTTGTGCGGAACCGCCATTTCGGGGTTGCCGTGGATCCATTTCGTGTTATTGGTTCCCAAATATTGATTCCTATTGCTTTTATTCTCTTCCCGGATCATTTTTCATCATTTAGGACCCAAAGGGGGTGTGGGCCGCGGCACACACTTTTCTCCAGTTGTTGGCCGAGCGGACTGTACTGTGTGCCGCGGCGCACCCGTCCGGTGCCGCGGCACACTGCCGAGTCAGTGCCGCGGCACACCCGTTCGGTGCCGCGGCACAGTCGTGTGGCATTTTCGGCCAAAACCCCGATCAGACGGTGCCGCGGCACATGTCACCGAGCATGCACACTGCCGAACCCTAGGAGTAATTTTTGGCCTGTGCCGCGGCACACCTCAGCTGAGCCGCGGCACACAATGCGGTCAACCCTCTATAATTGTGTTGTTTTGAGCGTGAGCAGCTCATTTCCCTTCTTCTTCTTCCATTTACACGAGAGAGAGTGAGAGAGGAGAAGAGCTTCTCATCATTCATCAATTGGGGGTTGATTTTCATCATTCTTCTTCGGTTTTGAAGCCCGGACAATCAATCCAACGTGTGTTCTACGAATCTAAATACTTGAATCCTCAAGGTAATATCTCTTGAAACCCTACCTTTTAGATAATTGGGGATTTTGGGGTTTTTGTCCGATTCTTTCCGTTTTGTTGATGGATTCTTGACGAATATGATTAATCTTGTTGGTATTCTTAGTTTCCCTACGGATTCATGGTATATTTTCATAGTTTTGCGAAATCGAGAGGGTTTGGTTGTGGTCCGCCCTCGTTGTTATTTTTGGTACGAATATACATGAATCGTAGGCGGGTTTTCGAGTGTATTCCATTTCCGTTTTCGTCTAGAGTTGGTTGTAATTATGTTCTTCGAATCGTTAGGTTCGGTTCCGTTGATTCCTAGTGTTCGTCGGTGATTATCCTTTCCGTTCGTTGCGTCATCAATTATTCAAGGCAAGTATTTTTGGAAACCTTTATCCTTAACGTGGAATGGAAATGTATTTTGTGTGTGATTTGCTCACCTCGTGTTGGTCCGACGGGATCAAGGAGGGAATCCAAAGGTTTTCGTCCCGGATTCATGAGTTTGTTTAGCTAGCCAGCGCAGGAGGGTCCTTAGAGGCCTCGTGCGGGAATATATGATATGACTCTGTTCCCAAGGCGATGCATGTGCGCGTTTTGTTTTATGATATAGCCAGCGCGGGAGGGTCCTTAGAGGCCTCGTGCGGGAATCTATGATATGACTCTGTTCCCAAGGCAAATTGTTTGACTATTTGTTTCCGGAAAAGACATGTCTGGTTTTGATTTTCGAAATGATATTGGTGCATGTACTATGAAATGTCTAAGCGATTGGTTTGCCTTGATTACTTGTACTAGCGTAATTGCTAACCCCTTTGGGGGATCCGTTTTGGGGAAATTCTTGTTATGGATTTCAGGTTATGATTATCCGGACGAGCGAGTACCAGGACAGTATGAGGATGTCGGCCAGGGTCGTTGACATGTGCATTTGGGTCGTCTTATTTCCTTTGTCTAATTCAATATGGTTGTTTCCTATATTTATAAACTGATAGACTGTACTCGCGAGTACTTAGGCTTTTCAAATTCAAACTCCGTGTTGTATTAGTTTAAATTGCTATAATGACGATTGTTACTCATTTGGTCGGTTGTTCCGGGTGTATTTTCATGTGATGTTCTATTTGATTGCGTTTCCTAGCTAACCGAGATGGTTAGTCGAGGGGTGTTCAATATTGTAGCCTGGTGGGTCCCATGTAGGGATCCACGGCGCTGTAATATACTCTGAATATCTCGGGGTGTTACAGTGTTGGTCCGATGGGATCATCTTGGGATCTATGCTGAGGGCGCTGGATCATTGGAATACCCATGATGTGTTAATGGAATCTTGTGGATTCGCATTATCAGATTCTGGTAGCGGAAGTCCGTGTGGTGTATCTTGTTATGTATTGTTGATGCATATTTGATTTGTTTAAATGATACTTGTACTAGCATCGTTTTGCTAACCCCTTCGGGGGTGGACATATGTTTTGATGTTCAGGTAGCTGAGGAGCAGGGAAACAGCCACAGTACCGACGTGACGACTAAGGGGTTCAGTGATGTTTGATGTTGTTGGTGATTTGTTTTCTTGGTTTGATTTCAGTACTCGAGTACGCGTGTCTTATTAATATCATTTCGATATGGTTGTATTAATTACTCGTTGAACCAGTTGTACGGTTTTGTAAACTTGAATTTCCGTGATGTTGATGTTCTATATTTACATTCTTTTAAATTAGCCTTGTAAATCCTTACTAAAAGGGTTTACGACGCTGTAATTATTCCGAATATCTCGGGGTGTTACACCGCTCGTTGTCCGTGCCCTTTTTCTTATTGCACCGGCGATCACTCCCCTTTCTCGGAGCCGCTCATTGTCCGTGTCCTTTTTTCTATTGCACCGGCGATCACTCCCCGCCCTCGTCGGCCCCGGGTGTCACATGTTCACCAGCTTCCGCTTGGTTCATCCCCAAATCTCACCGTACTGAGAGAGGCCTTGCTCCGATACCATTCCGTAACGCCCTGGCTTTCTTAATTAAAAAGAACGTTGCACAACTCATTTTTGCTTAAAATTTTTTTATATAAATTCGGAGTATTTGCGGAAGCGTTTTAGTCAGTAAATCTTCAATAAAACTCGTTTATTCAACCATCAGTACAATTTTACAAAAACATGGGAAATCAAATATTCGGACATAGTCCGTTGAAGTTTATATTCGTCGAAGAACATCAAGTGTTTCGTAAAAATAATAATAATTACGACGACAACATCTTTTATTATTTAGAACTTCATCATGTTGGGAGTATGTATTCATCTTCTGCTTGTCCTGCCTGGCCGATTCCTTAGCCTGAAAAACATAAATGACGAGGTGTGAGTACGCGAGCATACTCAGTGAGATTAAACCCTTATAAATCTTAAAAATCATGTTGTGTAATGCACATAAAACATTCTTATCTGTGTGAGACTCGTCTCGGATTTCTTTCATTCTTTTGACCCCTCTCGGGTCGTCATGTTACACGACACAACGATGACCGTAACATATTAAAACAGTATAACCTCACCTCGTTTGCTGAAATCTTGAAATATCTTCATTTGAATTTGGCTCGGTTGTCCTTCTTGGATCCCGGATACGCTTATCCTAGCACTTGAAAATACTTTTTCATATTTCCGGCCATAAATTCTTGATGTAAAATCTGAAATCTCTTTGAGGACTTTTATCAAACACCTTTGAAAAACTGTCCGATTTGAGCTATCTGTTTGATCTGATTTTTGTGGCTTTTATAAATTTTGGAAAGAAAATGTGTTTTGGGCGTTTTAAAGTAGAGGTTCACAGATTCAAAATGATATATGATATGTACAAAAACACATCATGGAGCATATATAAATAAGGTCTCAAAGTAGGTTGAAAATCAACCTTACCCGACAATTGAAGCCTTATCCGACAGTGCCGAGAAGCTTCGGTCGTGGACCGATCTTATCCTGACAAATAGACGTAATTATCCGGATAGTGGTCGAGAAGCTTCGCCGGTCGTGACCGACCTTATCCGGACAAATGGATAGCCTTATCCGAGAGTGGCCTAGAAGCTTCGCCGCCATGACCGGCAGCTTGTCGATCGGCGTGTCCGCGGTGACCGCAAATGTCCGTCAACTTGCTCACCGGTTCGACCCCTTCCCGATGTCCAAATTCGATTTTCCGACTGCTCCGACTCGTCGAGTTAAATATTCGATATGCTCTAACGGATTTTCGATAATATTAAAATAATAATTTAATATTATTTTTGCAAGATAAGTATTCGTAATGAAATTTTATCGTATCAAAATCGTTTAACTTTTCGAAATCACTTTCATAAATTCTAAAAATGATCCTTATAATTTATTTTGAAATATTTTCTTTTTAAATCTTTCATTTTATGCTAGGAACGTATCGGTCCAAGTATCGGACAACCTGTAATTATTAAAAAATTAAAATCCATGATCGTTAGCAAAATAAATAGCATTTAAATAAGTATTGGGGCGTTACATTTCGCTTCCTATTTGACATGGTGGAGACCGGGGAAAGACCCCCGAGGTTTCCATCTCCTGCTTGAAGCACGTTGATCCGATCGCCCGGGTTGATCGGAGGGATCGACTCATCAGAGTACTCCGGCTCATGCTCGATTCTGGCGACTGGATTAGGAGGAGCTCTTTCGTTTGGTCGGTGCTCGCGCCCTCCGGATCTCTCCGTCCTGGGTTCTGGCTTGGTGATCAAATTGTCCAGTTTGCCTTCCTCAAACAGTCGCCAGAGTTGTCTGAGGAGGTCGCGGCATTGGCTGGTGTTGTGGCCGGGACTCTTATGGTAGGCACAGAATTTGCTACAGTCTAGATGACCGTGGTCCCTTATCGGCTTTGGTTTGTAAAGTGTAACACCCCCAAAATCGACCGGAAATATTACAGCGCCGTGGGCCCCATATTGGAACCCACAAGGCTAAAATCATTTTCGCAAACGTTTAAAAATGCAAAAAGGCCCTTTGAAAGTACACACACACGCAGCGAATAAAAACACAGTTCAAACAATACCGAAAGCCATTTTAAATATACGCACGCAGCGGATAAAAACATAATTAAATACATTTGCAGCGGAATTATAAAAACCAGAAAGAACACTCGAATCCCAACAACTACGCCATAGCCAGTATCACCGGAAAGCTCATCCCTTCACGACCGCTACTCGCTCGAACTCCGAGTACCTAAAAGATAAAGCCCACGACGGGGTCAGTCATAATACTCAACAATGATAACGATCACATCACAAAAACAATACATATCAATGTAATCTACAGAGTAAGAACATTCCCCATGTAATCTTACCGAAATAACCTTACCAACCTGTCAAAACATAACAATCAATTCTTACCTTATCCCACGCCTCATGTCCTTAAGTAATGAACGAACTCAAAAGTAACTACCTGTACTGTAACCGAAACGATACCAAAATTCCCAACTTATCATATCTCAATTATAGAATGATCTGGCCAAGACTAACTCTGCCGGCTGGGTCGCACACTCGAATTCCAATTCTGATAAAACCGATATCACATGGCACACCTGTAATCCAACTGTTCCAAGACAATAGCAAGTCCCGAATATCAATACAAAGCGTGAATGCTCACACAATCAATAATGATAAACAATCAATGCATCACAACAGAATTATCAATGACATGATATTTCCACACAAGATTGACAAAGGATCAACCACGAATGAGAATACCATGATGTGGTAACTCCAACAAGACCAAGGAAGAATCCATAACTGAGAATACCGACAATACGGCAAATCCCAACAAGATCAATAAAAGGTCGACAACCGAGAATACCGACGACACGGTAAGGATCAATGAAGAATCAATAATCGAGAATACCAACGACATGGTAAACTCTAACAAGATCAAAAGAGTTGACAACCAGAAATACCAACGGTATGATAAACCCCAATAAGATCAATAAAGTTCAACAACCGAGAATACTGACGACATAGTAAACTCTAGCAAGATCAATAAGGACCAACGACCGGAAGTACCAACGACACGGTATACTCCAATAGGGATAATAAGGGATCAACAACTGAGAATACCGACGACACGGTAAACTCCAATAACATCAATCAAGGACTAATAACCAAGGATACCAACGGTAAGGCAAACTCCCAAACGGAATCAATAAGGATCAATAATGAATGAGATTACCAATGACAGGGTGAACTCCAAACGAGATTTATAAGGGATCGATATCAATGAGTTGACCATCGATATGGTAACTCCGAACGAGATTAGTAAGGGTTCAATGGCGACAGATACACGAGAGAATAAAATCGTCAACCATATACAAATCATATATACGGGGTTTCAAAGACAACCCGAATATCGAACAGACCCAATTATACATGGACTGTGAACGACCAATCAATAAGACTCAAGATGGACGTCACAATACGCTCGATCCGGACATGTGTCCGTGTACAAGCCAACCACGGGTATTGATCAATACACGTCTGGTCTCGTACCTAATCAGCCTCACGAAGTACGTCTCGTGTGCACGGTTCAATATGAGGTCGAAACCAACACATGCTACACGTGCCCGTCCCGAAAATCCTACACATGAACGATCAGAACGTATCTGACTCCAGATATGCCACGATACAACATGACAACAAATCTCGAAGAAACGCATATTCAACAAGGATCAGAAGATTTTCCAAGAGGGCAACAATAACTCGATCATGAAAGACCGACACGACCACAATGTCGTATTCCGTCAGACAACAGTCCACAGCATGCTCAACAATGCATATAATGATAGCACATAAACTCCCAAGGCAGCAGCCAAGGGTCACGGAAGCATCTACTCAGGAATACTCCGGACAATATCACATAAACTCCCAAGGCAGCAGCCGAGGGTCACGGAAGCATCTACTCAGGAATACTCCGGACATAGGTGCCATTTAGGTCTTATCCCCTAACACATTTCCATTCGGGTACCATACAGGTTTTATCCCCAACACATCGGCCCCACAGATTACGGCTCAAGAAAGAGCACTTCACAAAACGTAACAAACAATGGTGCACATTCACCGCATGAAATATCAACACACACATGTAATAATGCAACATGATGATTATCATAATCTAACAATATTAATTTACCTCAAGCTGGAGACGCTAACCTTTCCACGACCAACCGCCCTGAACGAATACATGGTTTACCCGACAATCCAAAATGAGTACAGTCCATAACTAATACCAAACCTCCATCCCGAGTTCAACATCGACACGATAACTAACCTTGATATCCAACTTGTCATGCAATAGACCAAATTATAGTTCACGTCCCCATTTCCACTAGACATCCTTAAAATCATATACATTATGATTTATCTTACATACCACCATTCCGACAATTCATATATTCCATAATACCATTGCTATATGAATCATAAATGAAATGAAAATGAAATCACTTATTAACATTATGAACTGAGCAAGCATAACTTGCCTCGATACCAATATGATGAAGTTGTTACTAGTCCCGTCGTCTTCATCTACAAGCTCCGCAGCCCCGGCTCACCGCAGCACAACGGTTAATATCAACGATCACCTAACGCAACCTAATACAGTAATCAATCAACGATATGTTCGATAACAATCAACAACCGGTATAATCAACCAATCAAACTCAACGGTATCTCGATCATACGAAATCAAACCATATCAACTCTTATCAATACGAATACAATCCGAATTTCGATAATCAATAGTTCTATCAACGTCTACAACATTCTTGGTTCCGACTTAAATCTTAAATTCGGATTTACACGGCTCATTCTTGCAAATTCATAGGAATACAATTACGGATATCATCATGAATAATCATATACCAAAATTAATCGTAATCCTTCCAATTTACGGACATATATCATTCAAGAATTCTTCAAGAACATGAATTAACCCATAATCACGTTTGAAGCCAACAAAACGAAGTAATTCAATGTGTTCTAACATCTAACCATCATCTACTCCATACTCCAAGGCATGTATCATCATATTCCCCAACATACGATCCTCCTAACATCAAGAATCGAAGCAATACTACCAAGATCACCAAGAACAACATGATTCTATAATCATAGTCAACATATTCAAGATAAAACCAACATATCATCATCTTCCTTCAACATATAGTTCATATATCCTCAAGAATCGTAACAACAATACCATAATCATCTTCATACGAAGAAGAACATCAACACTAACATCAAAATCCGAATTCAAGGAGTAGAGTTCATCAACATACCTTTTGAAGATGAATCACACAATCAAACATTTCCAAAACTCCAAGAACTCCAAGTTTCAAGCTTCCAATCATCCTTATCAAAGTCTTAACAAGGGTATGAGGGTGAAATGGGTTTGAGAGTGAAAAGGGACGATTAGGGGAGGAGGAAATGTGTTTTCTTACATGAGGAAATGAAAGTCCCGTCCCTTATTTTATAAATCGTGCATCTCGTTACGCACGTTAAGTTCCAACGTTAACGCACGTAAGGCCTCTAACGTACGCTATATGTCCTACATAGCGTACGTAATCGTCATCCAGGGTAAACTGTACTATTTTGCACCTTCCGTTACGTACGTAATACCATTACCATAGCGTACGTAATGTAGCAGTTGACTTGCTACAGTATCAACCCATATTACGTACGTAATATGCCATGCATAGCGTCCGTAATGCCGAAGTTGACTCACCTGTCCACATCCTGCGCCGAAAGCAGCCAACACCGGGTCCCACCTGCCGACCACAGCTCGATCCTGTCTGAATCCCTTCTTAACGTACGTAATGTACATTCCTTAACGTACGTTAACCCTGCTTGATTACGTACGTAAGTCTCCTTACATAGCGTACGTAATGGCTTTCATACTTCGCCATTTCTGCCCTTGTCTGACATCTCAATATACTGAATACGTACACGCGACATACTGAATACATATGCTCATTCCGATATCATTCTCATACGATACTTCTGATGCACGATACCTCGAATACAACTGTCGACCAAGTAGAGCAATCATACAAATACTCATACGGTACATCCGACATCGAAAAACACACCAAGCATGTAATATCCTAGAATAAAAATAACCTCGATAACATACTGGCACGACTGTCATGGTTTCCAAAATTATCCACTCATATCGTGTCGGTCCCACTCTGTACAGTACATCCCAGATAAAATAATGCGAAAAATTCATAGTGAAATTCTAGGATATTACATATCTACCCACTTAAATAAGTTTCATCCTCGAAACTCAAAATCCTGTCACAATCAGTATCTCAATCCCGAAATATTTCAAAATCACGACACCATACTCAAATAATCATCATCAAAACTGAAATAACTGAAAGAACACACTTACAGGTCCGTGAAGTCGATGATCTTCCGTGATACCAGCATACGACTCCCATAAAAAGTCTCAACACACAGGCATCGCAAATACAAAAATTTGAAAATATTTCAAAATTTTTGAAACCTCCAAAATCGGTTTGACTCAAAAGTCAGAAAATCATTTTCAAAAGTCACGCTACTACCACACCGGTAGAGCCACATAACACACACGCCCGGGTTTTACGAAACCCAAGCTCTGATACCATCTTCTGTAACACCCCCAAAATCGACCGGAAATATTACAGCGCCGTGGGCCCCATATTGGAACCCACAAGGCTAAAATCATTTTCGCAAACGTTTAAAAATGCAAAAAGGCCCTTTGAAAGTACACACACACGCAGCGAATAAAAACACAGTTCAAAGAATACCGAAAGCCATTTTAAATATACGCACGTCATGGATAAAAACATAATTAAATACATTTGCGGCGGAATTATAAAAACCAAAGAACACTCAATCCCAACAACTACGCCATAGCCTGTATCACCGGAAAGCTCATCCCTTCACGACCGCTACTCGCTCGAACTCCGAGTACCTAAAAGATAAAGCCCACGACGGGGTCAGTCATAATACTCAACAATGATAACGATCACATCACAAAAACAATACATATCAATGTAATCTACAGAGTAAGAACATTCCCCATGTAATCTTACCGAAATAACCTTACCAACCTGTCAAAACATAACAATCAATTCTTACCTTATCCCACGCCTCATGTCCTTAAGTAATGAACGAACTCAAAAGTAACTACCTGTACTGTAACCGAAACGATACCAAAATTCCCAACTTATCATATCTCAATTATAGAATGATCTCGCCAAGACTAACTCTGCCGGCTGGGTCGCACACTCGAATCCCAATTCTGATAAAACCGATATCACATGGCACACCTGTAATCCAACTGTTCCGAGACAATAGCAAGTCCCGAATATCAATACAAAGCGTGAATGCTCACACAATCAATAATGATAAACAATCAATGCATCACAACGGAATTATCAATGACATGATATTTCCACACAAGATTGACAAAGGATCAACCACGAACGAGAATACCATGATGTGGTAACTCCAACAAGACCAAGGAAGAATCCATAACTGAGAATACCGACAATACGGCAAATCCCAACAAGATCAATAAAAGGTCGACAACCGAGAATACCGACGACACGGTAAGGATCAATGAAGAATCAATAATCGAGAATACCAACGACATGGTAAACTCTAACAAGATCAAAAGAGTTGAGAACCAGAAATACCAACGGTATGATAAACCCCAATAAGATCAATAAAGTTCAACAACCGAGAATACTGACGACATAGTAAACTCTAGCAAGATCAATAAAGACCAACGACCGGAAGTACCAACGACACGGTATACTCCAATAGGGATAATAAGGGATCAACAACTGAGAATACCGACGACACGGTAAACTCCAATAACATCAATCAAGGACTAATAACCAAGGATACCAACGGTAAGGCAAACTCCCAAACGGAATCAATAAGGATCAATAATGAATGAGATTACCAATGACAGGGTGAACTCCAAACGAGATTTATAAGGGATCGATATCAATGAGTTGACCATCGATATGGTAACTCCGAACGAGATTAGTAAGGGTTCAATGGCGACAGATACACGAGAGAATAAAATCACAACCATATACAAATCATATATACGGGGTTTCAAAGACAACCCGAATATCGAATGCACTCCAATTATACATGGATCGTGAACGACCAATCAATAAGACTCAAGATGGACGTCACAATACGCTCGATCCGACATGTGTCCGTGTACAAGCCAACCACGGGTATTGATCAATACACGCTGGTCTCGTACCTAATCGCCTCACGAAGCACGCCTCGTGTGCACGGTTCAATATGAGGTCGAAACCAACACATGCTACACGTGCCCGTCCCGAAAATCCTACACATGAACGATCGTAACGTATCTCGACTCGGATATGCCACGATACAACATGACAACAAATCTCGAAGAAACGCATATTCAACAAGGATCAAGATTTTCCAAGAGGGCAACAATAACTCGATCATGAAAGACCGACACGACCACAATGTCGTATTCCGTCGACAATACCACAAAGATGCTCAACAATGCATATAATGATAGCACATAAACTCCCAAGGCAACGGCCAAGGGTCACGAAGCATCTACTCAGAATACTCGGACAATATCACATAAACTCCCAAGGCAATGAGAGGTCACTAAGCATCTACTCAGAATACTCGGACATAGGTGCCATTTAGGTCTTATCCCTAACACATTTCCATTCGGGTACCATACAGTTTTATCCCCAACACATCGCCCCATGATTACGGCTCAAGAGAGAGCACTTCACAAAACGTAACAAACAATGGTGCACATTCACCGCATGAAATATCAACACACACATGTAATAATGCAACATGATGATTATCATAATCTAACAATATTAATTTACCTCAAGCCGAGACGCTAACCTTTCCACGACCAACCGCCCTGAACGAATACACGGTTTACCCGACAATCCAAAATGAGTACAGTCCATAACTAATACCAAACCTCCATCCCGAGTTCAACATCGACACGATAACTAACCTTGATATCCAACTTGTCATGCAATAGACCAAATTATAGTTCACGTCCCCATTTCCACTAGACATCCTTAAAATCATATACATTATGATTTATCTTACATACCACCATTCCGACAATTCATATATTCCATAATACCATTGCTATATGAATCATAAATAAAATGAAAACGAAATCACTTATTAACATTATGAACTGAGCAAGCATAACTTGCCTCGATACCAATATGATGAAGTTGTTACTAGTCCCGTCGTCTTCATCTACAAGCTCTGCAGCCCCGGCTCACCGCAGCACAACGGTTAATATCAACGATCACCTAACGCAACCTAATACAATAATCAATCAACGATATGTTCGATAACAATCAACAACCGGTATAATCAACCAATCAAACTCAACGGTATCTCGATCATACGAAATCAAACCATATCAACTCTTATCAATACGAATACAATCCGAATTTCGATAATCAATAGTTCTATCAACGTCTACAACATTCTTGGTTCCGACTTAAATCTTAAATTCGGATTTACACGGCTCATTCTTGCAAATTCATAGGAATACAATTACGGATATCATCATGAATAATCATATACCAAAATTAATCGTAATCCTTCCAATTTACGGACATATATCATTCAAGAATTCTTCAAGAACATGAATTAACCCATAATCACGTTTGAAGCCAACAAAACGACGTAATTCAATGTGTTCTAACATCTAACCATCATCTACTCCATACTCCAAGGCATGTATCATCATATTCCCCAACATACGATCCTCCTAACATCAAGAATCGAAGCAATACTACCAAGATCACCAAGAACAACATGATTCTATAATCATAGTCAACATATTCAAGATAAAACCAACATATCATCATCTTCCTTCAACATATAGTTCATATATCCTCAAGAATCGTAACAACAATACCATAATCATCTTCATACGAAGAAGAACATCAACACTAACATCAAAATCCGAATTCAAGGAGTAGAGTTCATCAACATACCTTTTGAAGATGAATCACACAATCAAACATTTCCAAAACTCCAAGAACTCCAAGTTTCAAGCTTCCAATCATCCTTATCAAAGTCTTAACAAGGGTATGAGGGTCTGAAATGGGTTTGAGAGTGAAAAGGGACGATTAGGGGAGGAGGAAATGTGTTTTCTTACATGAGGAAATGAAAGTCCCGTCCTTATTTTATAAACTGTGCATCTCGTTACGTACGTTAAGTTCCAACGTTAACGTACGTAAGGCCTCTAACGTACGCTATATGTCCTACATAGCGTACGTAATCGTCATCCGTGGTAAATCGTACTATTTTGCACCTTCCGCTACGCACGTAATACCATTACCATAGCGCATTTAATGTAGCGATTGACTTGCTACGGTATCAACCCATATTACGCACGTAATATGCCATGCATAGCGTCCGTAATGCCGAAGTTGACTCACTGTCCACATCCTGCGCCGAAAGCGGCCAACACCGGGTCCCACCGCCGACCACGGCCGATCTCGTCTCGAATCCCTTCTTAACGCACGTAATGTACATTCCTTAACGACGTTAACCCCCGCTGATTACGTCGTAAGTCTCCTTACATAGCGACGTAATGGCTTTCATACTTCGCCATTTACGCCTTGTCCGACATCTCAATATACCGAATACGTACACGCGACATACCGAATACATATGCTCATTCCGATATCATTCTCATACGATACTTCGATGCACGATACCTCGAATACAATCACGACCAAGTAGAGCAATCATACAAATACTCATACGGTACATCCGACATCGAAAAACACACCAAGCATGTAATATCCTAGAATAAAAATAACCTCGATAACATACTGGCACGACTGTCATGGTTTCCAAAATTATCCACTCATATCGTGTCGGTCCCACTGCATACGGTACATCCCAGATAAAATAATGCGAAAAATTCATAGTGAAATTCTAGGATATTACATATCTACCCACTTAAATAAGTTTCATCCTCGAAACTCAAAATCCTGTCACAATCAGTATCTCAATCCCGAAATATTTCAAAATCACGACACCATACTCAAATAATCATCATCAAAACTGAAATAACTGAAAGAACACACTTACAGGTCCGTGAAGTCGATGATCTTCCGTGATACCAAAGATACGACTCCCATAAAAAGTCTCAACACACAGGCATCGCAAATACAAAAATTTGAAAATATTTCAAAATTTTTGAAACCTCCAAAATCGGTTTGACTCAAAAGTCAGAAAATCATTTTCAAAAGTCACGCTACTACCGCACCGGTAGAGCCACATAACACACACGCCCGGGTTTTACGAAACCCAAGCTCTGATACCATCTTCTGTAACACCCCCAAAATCGACCGGAAATATTACAGCGCCGTGGGCCCCATATTGGAACCCACAAGGCTAAAATCATTTTCGCAAACGTTTAAAAATGCAAAAAGGCCCTTTGAAAGTACACACACACGCAGCGAATAAAAACACAGTTCAAAGAATACCGAAAGCCATTTTAAATATACGCACGCTGCGGATAAAAACATAATTAAATACATTTGCAGCGGAATTATAAAAACCAGAAAGAACACTCGAATCCCAACAACTACGCCATAGCCAGTATCACCGGAAAGCTCATCCCTTCACGACCGCTACTCGCTCGAACTCCGAGTACCTAAAAGATAAAGCCCACGACGGGGTCAGTCATAATACTCAACAATGATAACGATCACATCACAAAAACAATACATATCAATGTAATCTACAGAGTAAGAACATTCCCCATGTAATCTTACCGAAATAACCTTACCAACCTCACAAACATAACAATCAATTCTTACCTTATCCCACGCCTCATGTCCTTAAGTAATGAACGAACTCAAAAGTAACTACTGCATCAGAATCAAACGATACCAAAATTCCCAACTTATCATATCTCAATTATAGAATGATCTCGCCAAGACTAACTCGCCGGCTGGATCGCACACTCGAATCCCAATTCGATAAAACCGATATCACATGGCACACCAGTAATCCAACTGCTCCGAGACAATAGCAAGTCCCGAATATCAATACAAAGCGTGAATGCTCACACAATCAATAATGATAAACAATCAATGCATCACAACGGAATTATCAATGACATGATATTTCCACACAAGATTGACAAAGGATCAACCACGAACGAGAATACCATGATGTGGTAACTCCAACAAGACCAAGGAAGAATCCATAACTGAGAATACCGACAATACGGCAAATCCCAACAAGATCAATAAAAGGTCGACAACCGAGAATACCGACGACACGGTAAGGATCAATGAAGAATCAATAATCGAGAATACCAACGACATGGTAAACTCTAACAAGATCAAAAGAGTTGAGAACCAGAAATACCAACGGTATGATAAACCCCAATAAGATCAATAAAGTTCAACAACCGAGAATACTGACGACATAGTAAACTCTAGCAAGATCAATAAAGACCAACGACCGGAAGTACCAACGACACGGTATACTCCAATAGGGATAATAAGGGATCAACAACTGAGAATACCGACGACACGGTAAACTCCAATAACATCAATCAAGGACTAATAACCAAGGATACCAACGGTAAGGCAAACTCCCAAACGGAATCAATAAGGATCAATAATGAATGAGATTACCAATGACAGGGTGAACTCCAAACGAGATTTATAAGGGATCGATATCAATGAGTTGACCATCGATATGGTAACTCCGAACGAGATTAGTAAGGGTTCAATGGCGACAGATACACGAGAGAATAAAATCGTCAACCATATACAAATCATATATACGGGGTTTCAAAGACAACCCGAATATCGAACAGACCCAATTATACATGGACTGTGAACGACCAATCAATAAGACTCAAGATGGACGTCACAATACGCTCGATCCGGACATGTGTCCGTGTACAAGCCAACCACGGGTATTGATCAATACACGCCTGGTCTCGTACCTAATCAGCCTCACGAAGTACGTCTCGTGTGCACGGTTCAATATGAGGTCGAAACCAACACATGCTACACGTGCCCGTCCCGAAAATCCTACACATGAACGATCAGAACGTATCTGACTCCAGATATGCCACGATACAACATGACAACAAATCTCGAAGAAACGCATATTCAACAAGGATCAGAAGATTTTCCAAGAGGGCAACAATAACTCGATCATGAAAGACCGACACGACCACAATGTCGTATTCCGTCAGACAACACCACAAAGATGCTCAACAATGCATATAATGATAGCACATAAACTCCCAAGGCGCGGCCAAGGGTCACGAAGCATCTACTCAGAATACTCCTGACAATATCACATAAACTCCCAAGGCAACAAACGAGGGTCACTAAGCATCTACTCAGAATACTCCTGACATAGGTGCCATTTAGGTCTTATCCCTAACACATTTCCATTCGGGTACCATACATGTGTTTTATCCCCAACACATCGGCCCCACAGATTACGGCTCAAGAGAGAGCACTTCACAAAACGTAACAAACAATGGTGCACATTCACCGCATGAAATATCAACACACACATGTAATAATGCAACATGATGATTATCATAATCTAACAATATTAATTTACCTCAAGCTGGAGACGCTAACCTTTCCACGACCAACCGCCCTGAACGAATACACGGTTTACCCGACAATCCAAAATGAGTACAGTCCATAACTAATACCAAACCTCCATCCCGAGTTCAACATCGACACGATAACTAACCTTGATATCCAACTTGTCATGCAATAGACCAAATTATAGTTCACGTCCCCATTTCCACTAGACATCCTTAAAATCATATACATTATGATTTATCTTACATACCACCATTCCGACAATTCATATATTCCATAATACCATTGCTATATGAATCATAAATGAAATGAAAACGAAATCACTTATTAACATTATGAACTGAGCAAGCATAACTTGCCTCGATACCAATATGATGAAGTTGTTACTAGTCCCGTCGTCTTCATCTACAAGCTCCGCAGCCCCGGCTCACCGCAGCACAACGGTTAATATCAACGATCACCTAACGCAACCTAATACAATAATCAATCAACGATATGTTCGATAACAATCAACAACCGGTATAATCAACCAATCAAACTCAACGGTATCTCGATCATACGAAATCAAACCATATCAACTCTTATCAATACGAATACAATCCGAATTTCGATAATCAATAGTTCTATCAACGTCTACAACATTCTTGGTTCCGACTTAAATCTTAAATTCGGATTTACACGGCTCATTCTTGCAAATTCATAGGAATACAATTACGGATATCATCATGAATAATCATATACCAAAATTAATCGTAATCCTTCCAATTTACGGACATATATCATTCAAGAATTCTTCAAGAACATGAATTAACCCATAATCACGTTTGAAGCCAACAAAACGACGTAATTCAATGTGTTCTAACATCTAACCATCATCTACTCCATACTCCAAGGCATGTATCATCATATTCCACAACATACGATCCTCCTAACATCAAGAATCGAAGCAATACTACCAAGATCACCAAGAACAACATGATTCTATAATCATAGTCAACATATTCAAGATAAAACCAACATATCATCATCTTCCTTCAACATATAGTTCATATATCCTCAAGAATCGTAACAACAATACCATAATCATCTTCATACGAAGAAGAACATCAACACTAACATCAAAATCCGAATTCAAGGAGTAGAGTTCATCAACATACCTTTTGAAGATGAATCACACAATCAAACATTTCCAAAACTCCAAGAACTCCAAGTTTCAAGCTTCCAATCATCCTTATCAAAGTCTTAACAAGGGTATGAGGGTCTGAAATGGGTTTGAGAGTGAAAAGGGACGATTAGGGGAGGAGGAAATGTGTTTTCTTACATGAGGAAATGAAAGTCCCGTCCTTATTTTATAAACTGTGCATCTCGTTACGTACGTTAAGTTCCAACGTTAACGTACGTAAGGCCTCTAACGTACGCTATATGTCCTACATAGCGTACGTAATCGTCATCCAGGGTAAACTGTACTATTTTGCACCTTCCGTTACGTACGTAATACCATTACCATAGCGTACGTAATGTAGCAGTTGACTTGCTACAGTATCAACCCATATTACGTACGTAATATGCCATGCATAGCGTACGTAATGCCGAAGTTGACTCACCTGTCCACATCCTGCGCCGAAAGCAGCCAACACTGTAATACCCGGCTATAATTCATTCTGTACCACTCAGTAATTATCAGTCTGTAATTATCACTCAGTAATTTTCACTCATTAATAATCACTCATCATTCATGAATCACTCTTTTGCGTTCAATGTTGGCATGTTGTAATCGTATATCAGTTACCGATCGTCATTTTATCTCCGTTTTTAGATCGAGACGGGAGTATGATCATTTTCATTGTGATTGATAGCCTTGTCTCGAGTATCATCTTTGGATCGTGTTAGACTTGTTCACTTCCACATTCGTATGATATGTCGGATCATTCATCAGTCGTAGCGAGGAATCGGAATTATCGGATTGATTCACCTTGGCCAGCATCGAGTTACGGCCGTAAGGTTCTGGGCTACGGCCGTAAGTCAGCGGGTACGGCCTTAAGGCTGGCCGGTTACGGCCGTAAGTGATCCAAAGAGCTACCTGCATTTTGCCGAAGGTGAGTTACGGCCGTAAGGAAGATGAGATACGGCCGTAAGTGGTGTTCGTATATTTCGGGTGTTGTCGACCAAGGGTGACTTACGGCCGTAAGGGTTGCGGCATACGGCCGTAAGTCGAGGCAGGTACGGCCGTAAGACTTGGCCGGATACGGCCGTACGCTGCAGGAAGGATGTCTGGCCATTTTTGACGTAGGCGGGTTACGCCCGTAACTCAGGAGCGGTTACGGCCGTAAGTCTGTCGGCAGGCTTTCGGACGAAGCCGAGTTACGGCCGTATGAGTTGGCCGGTTACGGCCGTAAGGCCGTTGACTTGGAAAGTTACGGCCGTAAGAGGGCCGAGTTACGGCCGTAACTTCCGGCAGTATTTATAGTTTGGCCGGGACACTTTTTCCTCATTTTCTTCATTTTCACTTTCTTCTTCCTTTTTGTCCGAGAGAGAGCTTGGGGAAAGGGATTCCTCCTTCATCAAACACTTGTGTACTTGAGTTTCTTCATTTCCATTCGATCATATAGCTCGGATACTCGTTTTAACTCGTGTTCTTCGGATCGAAGTGGTTGGATCTTCTAGAGGTAATTTCTTCAACATCTTGGATTTCGATTTTGTGTTGAGATATGATGTTTTGACGTTATAATCATGTTATATGAAGGGATATGTGTATGATTATGAGTTTGTATAAGGATTCATTGGATTATTGAGGGATTATTCAAGAACACTTTGAATATCGAGTTGGATTTGGAGATTTTCGACTAATTGTTGTTATAATCACATTTTTGGATATTCATAACGGATTATTGGTCGTATTGGAGATGTTTTGTTGGTTTAAAACACTTCTTGGAGATGTTGATATTGGTATATCGAGGTTTGATTGTAAACAATCGGAGTTTGATACAACGTGTTTGATTTAATGCCTCAATGGACTTGGTTTAGTCGTATCGACGTGTTGAGTTCGTTATATTCATGTTTGTACGTATATTAATCGGATTGTTGGTAATTGAATTGTTCAAGGTTGTTCGAGCGACCGATATCTCAATTAGGACATTGTTCGTGGAAGGATAATTGTCATCGGTATTTTGTAAGTTAATTCTTACTCGGTTAAAAGGATATTCATACCTTTTGTTGTTGATCATTCATAATCATAACTCATTCATCATTGTATTAATCATATTGAGACTTGTAATTGTCGATTAATCACTTCATTAATAAGGAACGGCGGTTCCCATCAATTCATTGAAACTATCAATCACTTCATTATCACTTTCATCCCGGTAAGTCATTCTTGACGTTGTCGGATTATTATTATTCATTGATATTCATTATGGTCATTCTTGTTCATATGACCTTCTGGGTTCATATTGCGTGGCCGGGTGCGGATGTGTGGAATTTTTAGTCAGGCACATGATGGCCATGTATTGGGAGTGATACATCGACTGCACACGGTAACGTTTACCTCCGTGAGACTAATTAGGTACAAGGACGGGTGTGTCCGGTCATCCGTCTTGTACACTTGCACAGAACACTACGGGCATACTATGGTACTCCTCTTCAGCGTAATTCATAATTAAGGATATTTCATAACTCAGTTAATTCATGATTGTGTAATTTCAACCCTTGAGGATTGTTGTTCTGTTTAACTGACCCCGGCTGGGGATTTTGTTTTTCAGGTCATGGCAAGGCAAACGCACGGGAATAGCATGTTGATGTCGAGGAGTCCTAGTGATACTAGTAGGGGGGCCCGATCTTTCAGTTATTCATGTTATTGTCCTTTATTTTTCCGCTGCAGACTTTCATTTGAATACTCCGTTTCATTCAGTGTTGTGTATTTTATCTTCATATAAAATACACTAGTATTCGGTATTGTCCTGGTGTGTTGTAATTAAACTCCTCATCGGAGTAATTATTGTTGTAATGTAGTTCGGTACTACATTTATCTTGTGTAATTCATTCATTTTCATTTGCCTGGTGGGTCCCAGTTGGGGATCTACGGCCCGTAATATCCGCCTAGTTTGGGGTGTTACGAGTTGGTATCGGAGCGTGGTTTTGAATACTACCTTCCGAGTCATGTCTCATTTGAAATCATCGTCATCGACTAGTATCATTGGACTTTCGCGTCACGTGTGACTGTGCAAATGCCGAGCCAATCGAATAGGAAGAACTGTAAGATTTCTAACGCCATGGTATAATTTCTGGCAATAGTTATTCATTCATCATTCATCATTTAACAATCCTCAAACATCATCATTCATTGTGATTAGGGCGATCATGTTAACTCATTAATCACTTAATTCATTTCAATACTCAGTTAATGATCAGGACGATCATATTAACTCATTAATCACTTAATTCATTTCAATACTCAGTTAATGATCAGGACGATCATATTAACTCATTAATCACTTAATTCATTCCAATACTCAGTTAATGATCAGGACGATCATATTAACTCATTAATCACTCAATTCATTTCAATACTCGATTAATGATCGTGACGATCATATTAACTCATTAATCACTTAATTCATTCCAATACTCAGTTAATGATCAGGACGATCATGTTAACTCATTAATTACTCAATTCATTTCATTACTAAGTTGTCAATCTGGATGATCATATTATCAATCTTGTTAAGTTATTCAAGATAATCATTTTAAGAATTTCATCAGATAATCATGTAACTTCAGTAAATCATTCATATAATCACTAAGTTAGAGCATGTATACTCATTTTCATCATCTCATGACGTAATAATAACATGATAATCATGCGGGAAATATAATCATTTTGCGACCTTCCTACTTCAGTATGGACAGAGCTGTCAGGGGATGAACGGGAAGAGGCCGCGGTGCGGGCCGAAACCCGAGGAATAATCACTCGCTGCCGGGAAATCGTGCCCAGGACTCGGCTCGATCAGAAGATGTTCGGGTTGATCCACTCACTTTTATGCAGGCCATGATGACCCATGTGCAGTTACTCAATCATCATTGCGCCACTCTGGCCGGATTAATCGAGAGAACTCTCCCGTATGAGCCAGCTGCTAAGGAAAGTGCTGAACAACAACCTTCATTTGTCAGCAAGAAATCAACGAAGCGTAATCGGTCCGAGAGCGGTCGGTCAACCTCCAAGAAACCTCGTGCGGGTCCTCTCGTTTCTGAGCGACCTCCCACGGCACCTAATCCTGCGGGATCTCAGTCCCGAACAGTCAGTTCGGCCATCATCTGTTTCAACTGTGGGGCGCCGGGCCATTTCAGTACTAGGTGTACGACGCCGTCTATCACATGTCATAATTGTGGGAATTCTGGGCATAAGGCCCGTTTTTGCCGAAAGGACTCCAAGTCGGCCCCGGCGGCATCTCAGGCCCCGAAGCAATCAGCGTGTCAGAATCAGACTACTTTGTCAACGTCGTTTAAGACAATGGAAGCAAATAGAGTTGGAGCTCGTATTTATCAGACGGGAGCGTCCGGTTCGGGGGCCGTCAAGTCCCAGATTCATATGATGGGGAGGATCGACGATCCGGTGGACCGAATGATTTCAGGTATACTCGTAATTTTATTTCAACTTGTGTGTACCTTTTGATTCTGGTACACCGCATTCATTCATTTTCGAATCATGTTGTAATAGACTTATTTTGGGATAGTCCTATTGCTTGTGGACCTCATACATCGGTCTACCTGGCGATGGAAGAATTTCGGAATCATACCGAAGTAAGCTTAGTGACCGCGATTGATTGATGGACCTAATCGTGGTGAATTTTATCTTAGGACGATGTAATTTTCGGTGTTAGTTGGGTTGATCGTTTTGATACTATCCTTAATGTTTGTTAGCGTTTGGTCGCTATCTTTCCGTCGTTGGTTGTCGAATGTGTACTTCAGGGGAGTAATCCCCGTTGTTCCAGTAGAATTATTATTAGGGCGGAAACAGAGAAATTCCGCAATCGAACTATTCAATCATTCATTGTATCATTTCCATCGATTGGCTTTTCTAAGACAATCGATTCATTCAATCATTCATTGTATCATTTTCATCGATTGGCCTTTCTAAGGCAATCGAGTTATTCAATAATTCATTGTATCATTTTCATCGATTGGCCTTTCTAGGGCAATCGAGTTATTCAAACATTCATTGTATCATCTTCATCGATTGGCCTTTCTAAGGCAATCGAGTTGTTCAATCATTATTGGTATCTCTTTTTATCGATTGACCATTCTAGGGCAATCGAAATGTTCAATCATTCATGATATCATTGTCATCGATTGACGATGTATTTCCAGACGAGTTATCTAGTTGCCTTCACATAGAGTAGGGAATTCGGGAGTGAGTTGGGTGATGCGTTCCCTTTATCGAAGGCACCGTATCGGATGACCCCGACCAGAATGCAGGAGTTGAAGATTCAACTTGAGGAATAGTTCGAGAAAGGTCATCTTCGACCGATTGCGTCCCCGTGAGGAGCACCGGTGTGATCTGTGAAGGAGAAGGATGGCTCGTCTCGTGTGTGTATTAATTACCAGGAGTTGATCAGGGTGATGATCAAGAGTAGTATCCCTTACCCCGTATTGATGATCTTTTAGATCAACTTCAGGGAGCCTCAGTATTTTCCAGGATCGACTTAAGATCTGGATATCACCAGTTGCGGATTCGAGAATCGGATATCGCAAGGACAGCATTTCATATACGCTATGGTCATTATGAGTTCGTAGTTATGCCGTTCGGGCTAACTATTGCTCCTGCAGTAATCATGGAGTTAGTGAATCGGGTTTTCATCGACTTTTTAGATCAGTTGTTGTTGTCTTCATCGACGACATTTTGATTTATTCTCTTAGCCGAGAGGAACATGAGGTTCATCTTCTTCAGGTTCTCGACGTGTTGAGACGCGAGCAATTTTATGGAAGTTTTCTTAATGTGAGTTCTGGATGTCCGAAGTGACTTTTCTCGGGCATGTAATTTCATCTGACAGAGTTCGTGTCGACCCTCAGAAGACGGAGACTATCCGAGATTAGCAACCTCCGAAAGATATTAATTAAATCCGATGTTTCTCGGATTAGTGGTTAATTATCCAACCCACGACACTGGAACTAGCGGTAGTGGTGTTCGCTGAAAATTTGGCGTCGTTACCTTTATGGCGTCACCTTTCGATTATTCACCAATCACAAGAGTTGAAGGATATATTTACTCACAAGGAGTTAAATATGCGACAGAGGCGGTGGTTGGAACTAATCAAAGATTTTGATATCGAGATCCTTTACCACCCGGGCAAGGCGAACGTTGTCGCCGACGCTTTGAGTCGTAAGTCCGTTCAAGAGCAGATGCTTGCTCGTTTAGCGATTCGAAGGAACTTGGCAGAATTCCTTAGACCCGAGATCGAGGTCCGGCTTCAGCGAGTTCAGGGACAGCTTGTATGTTAGAGATTTCATCATCTCTTGAGAAGGAAATCAGGGAGAATCAGGGTTCAGATTCATTTAGTTGATCATCCGCGAGGATGTGGTACAGGGGAAAGCCCCTGGATTTGTGGTCCACGAAGATGGACTCTCGAGATTTGAGAATCGGTTGTGCGTACCGGTGAATGATGAGTTGAAAAACTCGATCTTGAGAGAAGCTCATGCTACCCCATATCCGGTTCATCCGGGGTCTAGTAAGATGTACAAGGACTTGAAACGAAATTTCTGGTGGAGTAATATGAAGCGAGAAGTCGCGGAATTTGTTTCGAGATGTTTAACCTATCAGCAAGTTAATATGGAACATCAGCGACCGGCGAGTATGCTGATACCACTCCCTATTCCAGAATGGAAGTGGGAAGACATTTCTACGGAATTCATCACGAGTTGCCGACGAGTCGTCGTGGCATGAATACGATCTGAGCGATCGCGGACTACTTTACTAATTAGCTCATTTCCTTGAAATCAAGAATATGTGGGGTCCCGAGAGACTGGCCAGTTGTTCATCAAGGAGATAATGAGACTTCACGGTACCCCTAACAGTATCGTTTCTGATCGTGACGGACGATTCGTGTCCCATTTTGGAAATCAGTTCATCGTGCTATGGGAACTCAGCTGAATCTCATTACCGTTTTTTCATCCTCAGTCCGACGGACAATCAGAGAGGACTTTTCAGACATTGGAGGACATGTTGAGGGCATGCGTCCTCGATTAGTAGAGGATTGGGAAGCCCAATTACTGTTGTTTGTGTCCACGTACAGTTTAGTTAGCATGCTGCGATGAAGGTAGCACCTTACGAGGCCTGGTACGGTCGTCGTTGTCGATCTCCCTTGTGTTGGGACGGCCCATCAGAATCAATCAGCACCGAGCCCAATATGCTTATTAGCCGCCCGTGAGAAGGTAGCTTTGATCAGGAGACGTCTGTTGACTGCTCAGAGTCGACAGAAATCATATGCAGGTAATCGTCATCGACCACTAGAGTTCGAGACGGGTGACCATGTTTTGGTCAAGGTATCCCCGAGTCGAAGTATTTTTCCGTTTCGGAAAACGGGGGAAGTTGAGCCCAAGATTCATTGGACCGTTTGAAATTTTGGATCGAGTAGGCGAGTTAGCTTATCGATTGGCTTTACCTCCGGCTTTGAGCAGGATTCATAATGTGTTTCACGTCTCTCAGTTGCAGAAGTATGTTGCCGACCCGAGTCACATACTTCAGTTCGACGAAATCAAGATCGCGGATGATCATTCGTACGAGGAGCGTCCTGTACGAGTGTTGGAGCGGCAAATCAAACAGTTGAGGAATAAGGCGATTCCTTTGGTTAAGTTTCAGTGGTCTAGACACGGAGTCGAAGAGGCCACTTGGGAAACCGAGGAGAGTATGCGGAGGAGTTATCCCGAGTTGTTTGACCCTTAGTTTCGGGGACGAAACTCTTTTTAAGGGGGGGAGTATGTAATACCCGGCTATAATTCATTCTGTACCACTCAGTAATTATCAGTCTGTAATTATCACTCAGTAATTTTCACTCATTAATAATCACTCATCATTCATGAATCACTCTTTTGCGTTCAATGTTGGCATGTTGTAATCGTATATCAGTTACCGATCATCATTTTATCTCCGTTTTTAGATCGAGACGGGAGTATGATCATTTTCATTGTGATTGATAGCCTTGTACTGGGAGTATCATCTTTGGATCGTGTTAGACTTGTTCACTTCCACATTCGTATGATATGTCGGATCATTCATCAGTCGTAGCGAGGAATCGGAATTATCGGATTGATTCACCTTGGCCAGCATCGAGTTACGGCCGTAAGGTTCTGGGCTACGGCCGTAAGTCAGCGGGTACGGCCGTAAGGCTGGCCGGTTACGGCCGTAAGTGATCCATGAGGCTACCTGCATTTTGGCCGAAGGTGAGTTACGGCCGTAAGGAAGATGAGATACGGCCGTAAGTGGTGTTCGTATATTTCGGTGTTGTCGACCAAGGGTGACTTACGGCCGTAAGGGTTGCGGCATACGGCCGTAAGTCGAGGCAGTACGGCCGTAAGACTTGGCCGGATACGGCCGTCTGCCGCAGAAGGATGTCCGGCCATTTTTGACGTAGCGGTTACGCCAGAACTCAGAGCGTTACGGCCGTAAGTCTGTCGGCGAGCTTTGACGAAGCCGAGTTACGGCCGTATGAGTTGGCGATTACGGCCGTAAGGCCGTTGACTTGGAAAGTTACGGCCGTAAGAGGGCCGAGTTACGGCCGTAACTTCCGGCAGTATTTATAGTTTGGCCGGGACACTTTTTCCTCATTTTCTTCATTTTCACTTTCTTATTCCTTTTTGTCCGAGAGAGAGCTTGGGGAAAGGGATTCCTCCTTCATCAAACACTTGTGTACTTGAGTTTCTTCATTTCCATTCGATCATATAGCTCGGATACTCGTTTTAACTCGTGTTCTTCGGATCGAAGTGGTTGGATCTTCTAGAGGTAATTTCTTCAACATCTTGGATTTCGATTTTGTGTTGAGATATGATGTTTTGGACGTTATAATCATGTTATATGAAGGGATATGTGTATGATTATGAGTTTGTATAAGGATTCATTGGATTATTGAGGGATTATTCAAGAACACTTTGAATATCGAGTTGGATTTGGAGATTTTCGACTAATTGTTGTTATAATCACATTTTTGGATATTCATAACGGATTATTGGTCGTATTGGAGATGTTTTGTTGGTTTAAAACACTTCTTGGAGATGTTGATATTGGTATATCGAGGTTTGATTGTAAACAATCGGAGTTTGGATACAACGTGTTTGATTTAATGCCTCAATGGACTTGGTTTAGTCGTATCGACGTGTTGAGTTCGTTATATTCATGTTTGTACGTATATTAATCGGATTGTTGGTAATTGAATTGTTCAAGGTTGTTCGAGCGACCGATATCTCAATTAGGACATTGTTCGTGGAAGGATAATTGTCATCGGTATTTTGTAAGTTAATTCTTACTCGGTTAAAAGGATATTCATACCTTTTGTTGTTGATCATTCATAATCATAACTCATTCATCATTGTATTAATCATATTGAGACTTGTAATTGTCGATTAATCACTTCATTAATAAGGAACGGCAGTTCCCATCAATTCATTGAAACTATCAATCACTTCATTATCACTTTCATCCCGGTAAGTCATTCTTGACGTTGTCGGATTATTATTATTCATTGATATTCATTATGGTCATTCTTGTTCATATGACCTTCTGGGTTCATATTGCGTGGCCGGGTGCGGATGTGTGGAATTTTTAGTCAGGCACATGATGGCCATGTATTGAGAGTGATACATTGGACTGTGCACACGATAACGTTTACCTCCGTGAGACTAATTAGGTACAAGGACGGGTGTGTCCGGTCATCCATCTTGTACACTTGCACAGAACACTACGGGCGTACTATGGTACTCCTCTTCAGCGTAATTCATAATTAAGGATATTTCATAACTCAGTTAATTCATGATTGTGTAATTTCAACCCTTGAGGATTGTTGTTCTGTTTAACTGACCCCGGCTGGGGATTTTGTTTTTCAGGTCATGGCAAGGCAAACGCACGGGAATAGCATGTTGATGTCGAGGAGTCCTAGTGATACTAGTAGGGGGCCCCGATCTTTCAGTTATTCATGTTATTGTCCTTTATTTTTCCGCTGCAGACTTTCATTTGAATACTCCGTTTCATTCAGTGTTGTGTATTTTATCTTCATATAAAATACACTAGTATTCGGTATTGTCCTGGTGTGTTGTAATTAAACTCCTCATCAGAGTAATTATTGTTGTAATGTAGTTCGGTACTACATTTATCTTGTGTAATTCATTCATTTTCATTTGCCTGGTGGGTCCCAGTTGGGGATCTACGGCACTGTAATATCCGCCTAGTTTGGGGTGTTACAAACACCGGGTCCCACCTGCCGACCACGGCTCGATACTGTCTGAATCCCTTCTTAACGTACGTAATGTACATTCCTTAACGTACGTTAACCCTGCTTGATTACGTACGTAAGTCTCCTTACATAGCGTACGTAATGGCTTTCATACTTCGCCATTTCTGCCCTTGTCTGACATCTCAATATACTGAATACGTACACGCGACATACTGAATACATATGCTCATTCCGATATCATTCTCATACGATACTTCTGATGCACGATACCTCGAATACAACTGTCGACCAAGTAGAGCAATCATACAAATACTCATACGGTACATCCGACATCGAAAAACACACCAAGCATGTAATATCCTAGAATCAAAATAACCTCGATAACATACTGGCACGACTGTCATGGTTTCCAAAATTATCCACTCATATCGTGTCGGTCCCACTCTGTACAGTACATCCCAGATTATGCGAAAAATTCATAGTGAAATTCTAGGATATTACATAAAGCCACTCGCGACCCTTGATTGCGTTGAAGATATGGGCCGGAGATAAGTTGAGGTTGTGGAGAAGGTGGACCTCTACATCCTCGAAGGCTTTGAACTCGCCAGGCGGCTTGGCGACCGCCTTTCTGGGCTTGGCGACCGCCTTCTTCTGGACATGGGATGGCACCTTTCCTTCTCCGGCAGATCCCTCGTCTAAGCGGAGTGAGATCATCCTCTGCCTGGCTAGGAAACTGTAACACCCCCAAAATCAAACGGGAATATTACAGCGCCATGGGCCCCATATTGGAACCCACAAGGCTAAAATCATTTTCGCAAACGTTTAAAAATGCACGAAGGCCCTTTGAAAGTACACACACACGCAGCGAATAAAAACACAGTTCAAAGAATACCGAAAGACATTTTAAATATACGCACGCAGCGGATAAAAACATAATTAAATACATTTGCAGCGGAATTATAAAAACCAGAAAGAACACTCGAATCCCAACAACTACGCCATAGCCAGTATCACCGGAAAGCTCATCCCTTCACGACCGCTACTCGCTCGAACTCCGAGTACCTAAAAGATAAAGCCCACGACGGGGTCAGCCATAATACTCAACAATGATAACGATCACATCACAAAAACAATATATATCAATGTAATTACAAGGTAAGAATAATTCCAATATGATCTGACCGAAGTAACCTTACCAACCTGTCACAACCATAATAATCAAATCTTACCATATCCCACACCTCGTGTCCTTAAGTAATGAACGAATTCAAATGTAATCACCTGTACTGCATCCGAAACACTACCAAGATTTCCAAACAGAAACGTATCTCAAGTATAGAATAATCTGGTCAAGTTCGATTCTGTCGGCTGGGTCGCACAATCGGAACCCAATACTGATAGGAACTGATATCACACGATACATCTGCAAATCAACTGTCCCGAAACAATGGCAAGTCCCGGATATCAATACAAAGCATGAATGCTCACACAATCAATAATGATAACAATCAATGCATCACACCAGAAATATCAATGACATGATAGTTCCACACAAGATCGACAAAGGGATCAACCACGAATGAGAATACCAATGATGTGGTAACTCCAACAAGATCAATGAAGAATCAATAACCGGGAATACCGGCAATACGGCAAATCCCAACGAGGTCAATAAAAGGTCGACAACCGAGAATTCCGACGACACAGTAAGGATCAACGAAGAATCAATAATCGAGAATACCGACGACACGGTAAGGATCAATGAAGAGTCAATAACCGAGAATACCGACGACACGGTAAACTCTAACAAGATCAATAAGGACCAACAACCGGGAATACCAACGATACGGTAAACTCCAATAACATCAATCAAGGACTAATAACCAAGAATACCAACGGTGAGACAACTCCCAAACGGAATCAATAAGGATCAATAACGAACGGGATTACCAATGATAGGGTGAACTCCAAACGAGATTTATAAAGGATCGATATCAATGAGTTGACCATCGATATGGTAACTCCGAACGAGATTAGTAAAGGTTCAACGGCGACAGATACATGAGAGAATAAAATCGTCAACCATATACAAATCATATATATGGGGTTTCAAAGACAACCCGAATATCGAACAGACCCAATTATACATGGACTGTGAACGACCAATCAATAAGACTCAAGATGGACGTCACGATACGCTCGATCCGGACATGTGTCCGTGTACAAGCCAACCACGGGTATTGATCAATACACGTCTGGTCTCGTACCTAATCAGCCTCACGAAGTACGTCTCGTGTGCACGGTTCAATATGAGGTCAAAACCAACACATGCTACACGTGCCCGTCCCGAAAATCCTACACATGAACGATCAGAATGTATCTGACTCCAGATATGCCACGATACAACATGACAACAAATCTCGAAGAAACGCATATTCAACAAGGATCAGAAGATTTTCCAAGAGGGCAACAATAACTCGATCATGAAAGACCGACACGACCACAATGTCGTATTCCGTCAAACAACAGTCCACAGCATGCTCAACAATGCATATAATAATAACACATAAACTCCCAAGGCAGCAGCCAAGGGTCACGGAAGCATCTACTCAGGAATACTCCGGACAATATCACATAAACTCCCAAGGCAACAGCCGAGGGTCACGGAAGCATCTACTCAGGAATACTCCGGACATAGGTGCCATTTAGGTCTTATCCCCTAACACAGTTCATGCAATCACAAAAATACCCCAAGGTCGCAACCAAGGGTCACGAAAGTATCCACACAGGAATACCCCGAAACATAGGTGCCATATAGGTCTTATCCTCTAACACATCGGCCCAACAGATCACAGCTCAAAGGAAGAGCACATTACAAAACGTAACAAACAATGGTGCACACTCACCGCATGAAATATCAACACACACATGTAATAATGCAACATGATGATTATCATAATCTAACAATATTAATTTACCTCAAACTGGAGGCGCCAACTTTTCCACGACCAACCGCCCTGAACGAATACACGGTTTATCCGACAATCCAAAATGAAGTACAGTCCATAACTAATACCAAACCACCATCCCGATTTCAACATCGACACGATAACTAACCTTGATATCCAACTTCTCATGCAATAGACCAAATTATAATTCACGTTCCCATTTCCACTAGACATCTTTAAAATCATATACATTATGATTTATCTTAGTCCAAAAATACCATACATACCACCATTCCGACAATTCATATATTCCATAATACCATTGCTATATGAATCATAAATGAAATGAAAACGAAATCATTTATTAACATTATGAACTGAGCAAGCATAACTTGCCTTGATACCAATTCGACGAAGCCACTATCAATCCCGCCGTCTTCGTCTACAAGCTCCGCAGCACAACGGTTAACTTCAACGATCACTAAATGCAACCTAATGCAATAATCGATTAACGATACGTTCAATAACAATCAACAATCGAAATGACCAACTAATCAAACTCGATGGTTCAATGATATCTCGATCATACGAAACCAACCCATATCAACTCTTAACAATACGAACACAAGTCGAAATTCGGTGTTCAATAATCCAAACAATGTCTTCAACATATAGTTCATATAACCGCAAGAATCGTAAAACCAAAACCATAATCATATTCATGCGAATCCTTCTTCAACGATAACATCAAAATCCGAATTCAAGGAGAGGATTATCAAACATACCTCTAGAAGATGACATACACAAGTAATCACTTGTTTTGAATAGCACGGTGCGAAGAAATCGACAAAGGGGAAGGGTACCGATTCAACTTCCTTCAAAAGTTCACTCCTAAATCACAATAATATCAATTCAATCACCGTTCATGCGAAAATGTATAGAATTTCCCAAGTTCAACTCATTGAGGCTTTTCATCGAACACTTTGAAGGCATAATCCAATTCAATCGATTATTCAAAGAAATACTCGAATTTGTTCCACAAAACTTCAATATTATTGAATGATTACGAGTATACAATCAAGTTCTATCAATAATCTGAATCAAAATGGAGCAAATCGGCCAAAACACCAAGAAACCTCAAGAACATCCAAAAACCAAAAGTTCATGTGTTCTTACCTTCGATCCGGGTGGAGGATGATGTTAATCCATGATTCCAACTTCCAAAACATGTTGTTATAAGTTGATTCTACTCAAAACCATCATATTGGCTGAAGAAATCGCAAAAGGGACGGAGAAAAATGGAAAATGATCTCGGTCCAGGCCTTAACGTACGTAACCGGCGGGTCCTTACGTACGTAGTGTAACACCCCCAAATCCCATTGGGTTATTACAGTGCCGTGGACCCCACCTCAGGTGATCCACCAGGCGAACACGACTAAAATACAACAAACTGACCAAAATAGGAAATCACAGACCCTACTATGACGTCCGACATACTATTCCGATATGGAATTTCAACGACAAGGATGGGCCTACATGGCCAAAATAAAAATACAACAACGTTCACGAGCCTTGCTCGGATAATACAAAATGACAACGACTGAACAAAAATGGAGTACTCCAACTGTCTGACCAACATGAACACCAAAATATCTCGGACTAGTATCGCTCGAATGCCTCGTCGCCCTCGTCATGCCCCCGTGTCTAAACTCCTTCATCGCAAGTACCTAAAACATGAAAACATGTTCCGCACGGGTCAGCCATCCAAAGATAATGAATATCAAGTACATGCACAACATGATATGCATCCAAAGGCGTAATAAACAAGACAACAATGGTAGTACGAGATGCTCACAAACCAAAGTAAGAATCGAGCATTCGTGGAACACTATGCCCATGGCATACGATCAATACCTGCTCAATAGGTTAGAACATAAGTGCCCAACGGCGAATCATCAATATAGAACACAACAATACATTACCCGAAGGTAAATCAATCCAACGCTGAAATAAATAAGGATCACAATGCCCGAAGGCTCAAACGGAAATACCGTTACATCACAATGGCTCGAAAGCCCTCAAATTAAGCCGCCAAAATATCACGATGGCTCGAAAGCGAACACCAAGGCCGTAAAAATATCATGATGGCCTGAAAGCCGAACAGCCCGAAGCTGTAAATCATCACAATACAGATCTCAAAGAAACAAACCTGACTATCGAACATACCCCTCGGGCGTATGAAACAATCAGTCACAAAATATCGAACACATCCAATCATACATGGTCTGTGAACGATTAACATTATGGCTCAAGATGGACATCACAGTACGCCCGATCCGGAAATGTGTCCGTGCACATGTCCACCCCGTATACGGAATCCAGAAATATACGTGGGACAATGTACCTAATTAGCCTCACGAAGTAACGTCTCGTGTGCACGGTCCAATGTGGTGATATCCACGCATGACCATCGTGTGCCTGGCTAAAAATCCTACACAATAACCAATCGGCACGCAGATATGATTCCTGATATGTCACGATACAACATGACAACGAAACTCAAAGGATAAGACATCCAAAACAAATCATACGACTCACCAAGTGAACGATGACGCGAATAATGAAAGATCGACACGACCGACAATATTCGAAACAACCATCCTGGGATCAAAATCCCTAAGGACCAATGAACAACGATCACAACACAACAGTTCGGGAAAATCCTCAACCTTCAACGATCACAAAATTACCGAGTTCACAAGAATAATAGTGTGCTGCCTTGAATCGGTCAACACGACAATAATAATTCAACGGATGGGAATTATCGTTGATAATCCCAATTCAATACTTCGATTACCGTAGAATGGCCAATTGATAACAATTATACAATGGATGGGAATTATCTTTTTGACAACGGGTGGAAATTATATTTGATAATCCCAATTCAATATATCGATTACCGTTAGAGCGGACAATCGATAATAATTATACAACGGATGGGAATTATCTTTGATAATCCCAATTCAATATATATATCGATAACCTTCAGAACGGTTAACCGATAACAATTGTACAACGGATGTCTCGGCACCTTTAATCGGTTACCGATAACGAAGATGAAAATCGAATACGTCGATGCCTTCAATCGGCCAAAACGACATCAATAGAAAAACACTGATATCAATAACGACGATTCACAAAAAAAATATCTTGATGGAACATCAATCAATAACAACAATCGATACGTCGATGCCGCAAACCGGCTATCAACAACAATATCTCAAAGGAACGTCAATCAACAATAACAATCGATATGTCGATACCGCGAACCGGCTATCGACAACAATATTACCAACAAGTATCGTAATGCCTTAAATCGGCCATTTACGAACAACAATAATATTTGGCATAATTTGCCGAAGGGTACCGTATCAAACAATCCCCTGATATCAACAAAATCATAAAGAGACCAAGTCTCGAAATGATACACACATTCATACACATACATGATAACATTAATCTCATTGACCAGTACAAGTATAAAACTTGCCTCAAACCGAAGGCGAGAAAGTCCTTCCACGATCAACGTCCTACCACGAATCGATCAACACGTCCTCCGACAATCACAAGCACTCGAACAACCTTGAATGAAATACAATTCATTCGATAACACGATATCGATCGAAAACGACACAATAGATAATTCCGATTCCAACACGAACACATACTATATTCGTATTTATCCGTATACATACGTATATATATAATATATATTACATATATATATATATATATATATACAACTCATATATATATAAATACATAAAACACACAACACACGCACACTGCTCATATATATATATATATATATATACATAAAACACACAACACACACACAGCAGGCTATATATATATATATCTATTTACACCATACACACAGTATATATATATAACAGTATATATATATAATCAAACACATACAAAAAAAACTTACCAGGCCGATCGGAAGAAGAAAGAGAGAAAAAAAAAAACTCCCATGCCGGAAATCGGCCGCCGGAAAAATGACCCGCCGGAAGAAAAAAAATGCCGGAACACGTCGACCGGGTTTGCAGCCTTCCGGTTCGGAAATTCCGACCAGGCCGCCGCCGAACTCAAGCTCGCCGGAAAAAATGGAGAAACCGGCCCGTCCTCAAGCTTCCGCCTTGCCGAAAAGAAAATGACGGAGAGAAGGATGGAGAGAAGAGAGGGAGCTGGCGAGGTGAGGGATGATGAGGGAAGAAGAAGAAAAAGAAAAGAGAGAGGGAGGAGAAGCTGCCGAGAGGGGGAGAGAGATGGTGAGTGTATATGTATATATATTATACATAAAGTGATAGGTGAGAGATGATTGATAGTATATTTATATAGCATGAGAACGTGAGGGAGAGAATAAGAGGAGGTGATGATGATTGATGATGATTTATTATATATATATATCATATATGTATATAATATGGCATGAGGGAGGTGAGGGGGGTTTCACGTGAGGGAGATGCCAAAATTGACAAGGTGTATATATATATATATACATATATATATATATAAATGATACTCCAAAGATACCCTCGTCCCGAAAGTTGACCACGAGGAAGGTTCCCACCACCTACCACGCATTACGTACGTAACCTCAGGGCGTAACGTACGTAATCGCAACAAATTAGCGTACGTAATGCTACACAGGTAGCGTACGCTATGGCTATAAACTTAGCCAAAATTCCAAACTCGCCAAACAACAACCAAACGACGAAACCAAACCGCCGACCAGAATAAATATTTCGATCCCGAAATATTTTAATACAATATACATTGTATTGGTCCAACAACAACACTTGTACAATTCCAAATGAATACGTACAACTCAACAGTAACACGAAAAAAAAAAAAAAAAATTACCCCCGGATATTACATACTCCCCCCCTTAAAAAGAGTTTCGTCCCCGAAACTCAGGGTGCACAAGTCGGGGCACGGACTATCCATCAGGATAAGAAAACAACATCTCCAGGAATACTCCTCAATACGAGCAATTCCGCCTAAGCAACTGGGCCGACCCCACGGGTCCCCACGTCTCATCTGCCTGAACAAGGCGAAAAAATCAAGTGATAAAGACACTCAATCAAATGCGAGATTAGCCGAATCATGACTCCTCCGCCAGAGACCAGCCAGGAAATCGCACCACAAAAGATAATAACAATACAGACATAGTCCTCGGGACTATATCGAACGCACGTCCAAGTCCTCACGACTTGACGTCTCGAATCACAATGAACGATTACCCAGATCATCACAAAAATCTCGGGTACAGGACCAAAAGGAAAGAAAATCACATCAAATGACTCAAGTGTCAAGATTCTCAGATATAATGATAACAAGATAGATCAGCCATAAATGGTTCGCAACCACAATAATAAAATACAGACCGAGTCAAACATCAATCCGAAAGACAAGGAAAATACAAATCAAGGTTACATCTCAAATGTACCCGGAATCAACATCCTCCAGATCATCGAGCTCCTCGATCTCATCGACTCGAGGAAGACCCTAATCTGAACTCGCTACTTCCCCTCGGGTGTCCATACCTCTGGCTCTCGAAGCCCGATATGACCCCTTGGATGAAGTACGGACTGAAGTGACAAAATCTCTCGAGGCCCATGAGCTCTCTCGAGACCTACTGGCACTAGAACTCATGCAGTATTCTGAAGGTGTCCCTACCTCCGACACAGAAAAATAAATAATAGCTGGCACTGTACATAGAGTACTAACATGGCCCGCTGAATCACAATTAAAACAAATAACAGTCGAACTCGTCGTCTGAGAAGAAAATGCTTTCCCAGTACGAAGCCAACTAGGAAAAGACCTCTTGGACGTCGGAGCTCGATGTCCCTCTGAACGAATCGGCATCCTAGTCCTCTCACCAGAAGATACTGAAGAAGTCCTTGAAACTTCTCAGCAATAACAATAACACCCTCGTCCTCGACGGATTCGGAGTTCAAAACCTCCGACAACTTGGCTTCACGAAGTGGAGCCAGATAATACCTCTCTAACATGAGAGTCTTGAACTCGATCCAAACACAATCACGATCGGTGGGTTCTCGAGCACAACTCCGAAAATGATTCGTCAGCCACCAAATTATTGGTACGAGGTTTCAGGTGTCGGCCCACTCTGCGGCCTCTACCCCCTCTGTCACGTCCTCTTTCCAGACTGAAAGAATGACGTTCGATCATGACCACAACACAATTACGACTCAGCGGCCAGAATGCTAGGTCAACGCAAAACACGAGTATACATACTCAACAGATAAACGATCACATCGATCACGCTAATCATAGCCGATACAGAGTCCACACGCTCCAAAGCAAATAATCATAAATCAATCGCACCCGATCGTCACATACAAGTGTCAACAAAACAGGTTTAATCAATGACATAATGAATGTATGCACATAAAAGAGAATAGAGTCCTTACACAGGTCATACGAAGCTTCGAGGTCTTGCGATACTAGTCTTCACTGACGACGACTCGATGAAAGAATGACTCATACAGTCGTCCAACTATCACGACTCACAAAACCCGACTGTCCAGATTGTCATAACTTTGTGACCCGCTACTACCGCCTTGGTAGAGCCACATAACACACAAGCCAGGGTATCTCACAACCCAATGCTCTGATACCATCTTCTGTAACACCCCCAAATCCCATTGGGTTATTACAGTGCCGTAGACCCCACCTCAGGTGATCCACCAGGCGAACACGACTAAAATACAACAAACTGACCAAAATAGGAAATCACAGACCCTACTATGACGTCCGACATACTATTCCGATATGGAATTTCAACGACAAGGATGGGCCTACATGGCCAAAATAAAAATACAACAACGTTCACGAGCCTTGCTCGGATAATACAAAATGACAACGACTGAACAAAAATGGAGTACTCCAACTGTCTGACCAACATGAACACCAAAATATCTCGGACTAGTATCGCTCGAATGCCTCGTCGCCCTCGTCATGCCCCTGTGTCTCAACTCCTTCCTCGCAAGTACCTAAAACATGAAAACATCTTTCGCCACATCTTGGTCAGCAGTCCAGTATAATGAATATCAAGTACATGCACAACATGATATGCATCCAAAGGCAGAATAAACAGTACAACAATGGTAGTACGAGATGCTCACAAACCAAAGTAAGAATCGAGCATTCGTGGAACACTATGCCCATGGCATACGATCAATACCTGCTCAATAGGTTAGAACATAAGTGCCCAACGGCGAATCATCAATATAGAACACAACAATACATTACCCGAAGGTAAATCAATCCAACGCTGAAATAAATAAGGATCACAATGCCCGAAGGCTCAAACGGAAATACCGTTACATCACAATGGCCTGAAAGCCCTCAGCCGAAGCTGCCAAAATATCACGATGGCCTGAAAGCCGAACAGCCCGAAGCTGTAAAAATATCATGATGGCCTGAAAGCCGAACAGCCCGAAGCTGTAAATCATCACAATACAGATCTCAAAGAAACAAACCTGACTGTCGAACATACCCCTCGGGCGTATGAAACAATCAGTCACAAAATATCGAACACATCCAATCATACATGGTCTGTGAACGATTAACATTATGGCTCAAGATGGACATCACAGTACGCCCGATCCGGAAATGTGTCCGTGCACATGTCCACCCCGTATACGGAATCCAGAAATATACGTGGGACAATGTACCTAATTAGCCTCACGAAGTAACGTCTCGTGTGCACGGTCCAATGTGGTGATATCCACGCATGACCATCGTGTGCCTGGCTAAAAATCCTACACAATAACCAATCGGCACGCAGATATGATTCCGGATATGTCACGATACAACATGACAACGAAACTCAAAGGATAAGACATCCAAAACAAATCATACGACTCACCAAGTGAACGATGACGCGAATAATGAAAGATCGACACGACCGACAATATTCGAAACAACCATCCTGGGATCAAAATCCCTAAGGACCAATGAACAACGATCACAACACAACAGTTCGGGAAAATCCTCAACCTTCAACGATCACAAAATTACCGAGTTCACAAGAATAATAGTGTGCTGCCTTGAATCGGTCAACACGACAATAATAATTCAACGGATGGGAATTATCGTTGATAATCCCAATTCAATACTTCGATTACCGTAGAATGGCCAATTGATAACAATTATACAATGGATGGGAATTATCTTTTTGACAACGGTGGAAATTATATTTGATAATCCCAATTCAATATATCGACACGTTAGAGCGGACAATCGATAATAATTATACAACGGATGGGAATTATCTTTGATAATCCCAATTCAATATATATATCGATAACCTTCAGAACGGTTAACTGATAACAATTGTACAACGGATGTCTCGGCACCTTTAATCGGTTACCGATAACGAAGATGAAAATCGAATACGTCGATGCCTTCAATCGGCCAAAACGACATCAATAGAAAAACACTGATATCAATAACGACGATTCACAAAAAAATATCTTGATGGAACATCAATCAATAACAACAATCGATACGTCGATGCCGCAAACCGGCTATCAACAACAATATCTCAAAGGAACGTCAATCAACAATAACAATCGATATGTCGATACCGCGAACCGGCTATCGACAACAATATTACCAACAAGTATCGTAATGCCTTAAATCGGCCATTTACGAACAACAATAATATTTGGCATAATTTGCCGAAGGGTACCGTATCAAACAATCCCCTGATATCAACAAAATCATAAAGAGACCAAGTCTCGAAATGATACACACATTCATACACATACATGATAACATTAATCTCATTGACCAGTACAAGTATAAAACTTGCCTCAAACCGAAGGCGAGAAAGTCCTTCCACGATCAACGTCCTACCACGAATCGATCAACACGTCCTCCGACAATCACAAGCACTCGAACAACCTTGAATGAAATACAATTCATTCGATAACACGATATCGATCGAAAACGACACAATAGATAATTCCGATTCCAACACGAACACATACTATATTCGTATTTATCCGTATACATACGTATATATATAATATATATATTACATATATATATATATATATATATACAATCATATATATATAAATACATAAAACACACAACACACGCACACTGCTCATATATATATATATATATATATACATAAAACACACAACACACACACAGCAGGCTATATATATATATATATATATCTATTTACACCATACACACAGTATATATATAACAGTATATATATATAATCAAACACATACAAAAAAAACTTACCAGGCCGATCGGAAGAAGAAAGAGAGAAAAAAAAAACTCCCATGCCGGAAATCGGCCGCCGGAAAAATGACCCGCCGGAAGAAAAAAAATGCCGGAACACGTCGACCGGGTTTGCAGCCTTCCGGTCGGAATTCGACCAAAGCCGCCGCCGAACTCAAGCTCGCCGGAAAAAATGGAGAAACCGGCCCGTCCTCAAGCTTCCGCCTTGCCGAAAAGAAAATGACGGAGAGAAGGATGGAGAGAAGAGAGGGAGCTGGCGAGGTGAGGGATGATGAGGGAAGAAGAAGAAAAAGAAAAGAGAGAGGGAGGAGAAGCTGCCGAGAGGGGGAGAGAGATGGTGAGTGTATATGTATATATATTATACATAAAGTGATAGGTGAGAGATGATTGATAGTATATTTATATAGCATGAGAACGTCAGGGAGAGAATAAGAGGAGGTGATGATGATTGATGATGATTTATTATATATATATATATCATATATGTATATAATATGGCATGAGGGAGGTGAGGGGGGTTTCACGTGAGGGAGATGCCAAAATTGACAAGGTGTATATATATATATACATATATATATATATATATATATATATATAAATGATACTCCAAAGATACCCTCGTCCCGAAAGTTGACCACGAGGAAGGTTCCCACCACCTACCACGCATTACGTACGTAACCTCAGGGCGTAACGTACGTAATCGCAACAAATTAGCGTACGTAATGCTACACAGGTAGCGTACGCTATGGCTATAAACTTAGCCAAAATTCCAAACTCGCCAAACAACAACCAAACGACGAAACCAAACCGCCGACCAGAATAAATATTTCGATCCCGAAATATTTTAATACAATATACATTGTATTGGTCCAACAACAACACTTGTACAATTCCAAATGAATACGTACAACTCAACAGTAACACGAAAAAAAAAAAAAAAAAAATTACCCCCGGATATTACACGTAGCCGGCCGCGGCCTAACCTTCTGTCCAGTTCGTTCGTCACCCTTACGTACGTAACCGGCAGCTCCCTTACGTACGTAATCGGCCATTACGGCCGTAACCGGCCACTGCCTACGTACGTAATCGGCCAGTCCTAGCCCCCAGCGAGTCACTGCCGACCATGCTCGGCCATCCCAACTGTAATACCCGAGATTTCTGTTATGTAATTGGAACTTGCGATATTGTAATGATTGTACTTTTGTCTGAATACTATTCTCCGTATTTCATAATCCGATGTCGTCGAGCATATAATTTCGTGTATGTGATTTAAAAGGTTGAAATTTTGTGCATGTAGCGCACGCTACAGGCTAAGGGTAGCGTACGCTAGCATGGTTTCATAGCGCACGCTACAGAGTGTAATTAGCGCACGCTATGCGTGGTCAGATTGATTGAGACATGCGGTAGGTGAGATCTGGCCGGGGGACCCCTGTCGGATCGTGTCGGATGTACCTGGACGTCTTGCGGGAAAAGCCGGGTCAACGCCTTAGCGCACGCTCTGTATATGCATAGCGCACGCTAAGTGCCGAGTACGCTGATTTAGGAGCCGTTAGCGCACGCTACGAGCAGTATAGCGCGCTAATAGCCATTTATTATAAATAGACAAGATCCTATTCGTGAATTGATTCCTTCTTCCCCCATAACCCGAACTCTTGCACTTGAAACATAACTCCACTCGTCCTAAACACTTCGTATCAACCACCTAGTTCGAGATTGAAGATCATATATCATTGGAGATTGGTGTTCAAGCCTTCGGTGTTGGATTGCTTTATTTTCATCCGTGTTCTTCACTACTTTGAGGTAGGTGATTCTTCATCAATGATTAGTAATGTTCCTAAGGAAGTTTGAATCATGTTTGGATAGCAAGTATTTCGTTTTCATCGGTCATCGCATGTTAGAAGGATACTTTTGACGTATCGGTACTATATATCGAATGAACCTTTGAACCATCTTATTATAAGGACTCCTAAGCATGTTCAAATCGATTTATGATCAAGTAATCGGATATTACCCATTCTTTGAGTTGTACACGTTGGAATCATGTGTTTTGGAACGTAGGACGATCGGAACTTAGATTACTTCTTGAAGATCGTAATGGATTATGATATTAAGATGACTATCCGTTTATTGGTATTTCATAATCATAAATCTTCCAGAAACCTTTTTAGCATGATATGCCCGAGGATAACTTGTATTATCACGGTAGAATTCATGAGTTCTTCATCATTCAACCCAGTTTTCGGTTTGCAGTATTCTGCCATGCAAGATTAGCGCACGCTAACATGTGTGTGTTAACGTGCGCTATCGGGGTTCAGTTAACGTACGAAACGTACGTAGCGTACGTTATGAGACCACTGAGGCGCATCGGCCGTGGCTAGCGCACGCTAGTCTTATACGATAGCGTACGCTAACAGTCCCGCTTAGCGCACGTTACGTTGAGTACGTAGCGCGCGCTAAGCAGTCCAGGCAGATTGTTTATTATGAGCTTTTCAACCGTAGACCGAATTGTTAGGCCATCGTTCGACTTGAGATGATTTGTATATCGTTCCTTTTGTTAAGGTTCGAGCTTGTTACGTTGATCGGAGGAGGCGGCCTTCGAGTGCGTCGAGAGCTTTGAAGTATATCGTTCTTGCCATCTTCGAGGCAAGTATCGTGATATGTTAATATCGGTATTTTTGGAGTATGCGTATGATTATGCATGTTGTTGAACATGATATTTACTTCGTTGATTTGTCATGATATTCGTTATATAGTGTTTACATGTTCATGTTGATGAACATAATGATTTGGCATAAGTGTATGCATGAGTTGTGTTTGTATACGTTGTACGATCTATGCTGAGGGCGCTGGATCGGATGTCCACCTCGTGTTGATCCGACGGGATCATCTTGGGATCTAGGCTGAGGGCGCTGGATCATTGGACGGGTTATTTCCACCTCGTGTTGGTCCGACGGGATCATCTTGGGATCTATGCTGAGGGCGCTGGATCATTGGAATACCCATGCTGTGTAATGGAATCTTGTAGATTCGCATTGTCGGATTCCGGTAGCGGAAGTCCGTGTGGTGTATCTTGTTATGTATTATTGATGCATATTCGAATTGTTTAACATGATACTTGTACTAGCATCGTTTTGCTAACCCCTTCGGGGGTGGACATTTGTTTTGATGTTCAGGTAGCCGAGGAGCAGGGAAACAGCCACAGGACCGACGTGACGACGAAGGGGTTCAGTGATGTTTATTGTTATTGGAGATTTGTTGTCTTGGTTTGGTTTCTGTACTCGAGTACGCGTGTCCTTTTGATATTAATTCGATATGGTTGTATTAATTACCCGTTGAACCAGTTGTACGTTTTCATAAACTTGAATTTTCGCAGTGTTGATGTCTTATATTTACTTTCCTTTTTAATTAGCCTTGTAAATCCTTACTTAAAGGGTTTACGGCGCTGTAATTATTCCGAATATCTCGGGGTGTTACAGAATATGGTATCGGAGATAAGATTCATGGATATCTTGGCAGTCGGGTTTTAGTTGGGTCTGTTTATGTTATTTGATTTACGAGTCGTTTGTAACATCACTGTTCAGCCGAAGTCGTCATGTGGACCGTGGCTGTAAGTCTCTTAATCTCTTATACTACCGTTTTACTTAATTACTGTTTTGTGAGTATTGACGGACTTTATTTCAAAAATTTTGTTCTGGATATTGAGAAATTGCGTTTACAGTATGTTGAGAGGAGGACGTGGACGCGGACGCGGTCGTGGACGCGGACGTGGTAACGTGAGACATGAGGATTCCGCAACTACCCCAGAAATATCGGCTAGTCGAACCGATTCCCATTCTGGAGGGCAGCAAGGATCAGCGAATGGTGACGCAAATCCTAACATGCCAGGAGTGCTTCAACAGGTGGTGGCGCAGATAAACCAGTTCGCCCAGGTCGTTGATCGCATGCAGACAGCGATGGGACAGCAGCACCACGAGGATAACCGGGGAGACAGATGGCTTGCTGAGGTGGTTAAATTGCACCCGCCAAAATTTGACGGATCTGCTGAGGCACTTACTTGGGATCACTGGCTCAAGGAGTTGGAGAAAATATTCGCGGGTCTTAACTGTCCCGAGGACCGGAAGGTTCCCATTGCCCAGTATTTTCTGACTGGGGAGGCCTTTGATTGGTGGGAAGCTATTCGACCCGAGGATCATAATGCGGATTGGACGGAATTCAAACAAATGATGGAGGCACAATATTGTCCTCGTCCAGTTAGAGAGGCCAAGATTCGAGAGTTTTTCTCACCACAGAGTTCGGAGGCATCTGTGACAGATGTAATTAAAACTTTTAATCATCAGCTGACTTGTGTGCGACACTTGGTCAGAACGGAGGCAGAAAAGATTTTTCATTTTGATATGCGGATGAAGCCGGAGATTCAGCAGTACATGTCCGGATTCGAGTGTACTACGTTGCGACAGTATCAAGACAAAGCGCTGGCCTACGACATGAAAGAGGCGGCGGTGGAGAGATCAGTAGAGGCAAAGAAGCAGAAGGTGACCGGCAGCTTTGCAGAAAACAAGAGTGGTGGGGCTCGCAAGGGCCAGTCTTCCTTTTATTCGGCTAGGAAACCTCCACATCCTTCTAGAGGCGGAAAGAAGTTCCGGACAGCATCAGCAGTCTCGGACGCATCAAAGAAATGCTACAATTGTGGTCGAGCAGGGCATATTCGACGTGATTGCCCCGCATCTTCTGTGACTTGTTACGATTGTGGGCAAGAAGGGCACCGTGCGGCCTTCTGTGGAGCCGCTGCTAGATCTTTTGGTACCCGCACTCCAGCACCAGTTCCCAAGGAGATAAGTGTGAACCAGACACAGCAGAGTGGATTTCAGCAGCAGAACGTTGGGAAGAGAGAGATATCCAGTGCTGGGTCCGTTCCTCCGCGTCGCATTTAAATGAGGAGATCGGACGATCGAACACCGCCGTTGCATCGTGTACGATTCAGATAATTTTGCAACCATTTAGTGTTTTATTCGATTCCGGAGCCACACATTCTTTTATATCTTTGAACTGTGTTAATCGTTTGAACATCTCGTGCTTGTATAATTGTGAACCTTATGTTGTGGGATTACCGAGCGGAGAGAAAATTGTGGGAACACTTGAAGCTAGGGATTTCCCAGTATCTATAGAAGGAAGAGATTGGCCATCGAATCTTATTGTAGTTGACATCTGCGGTGACGATTTAATTCTCGGAGATGATTGGCTCAACCGTTATGGAGTCATCTTGAATTACCGAGAGAGAGTCATTTCCATCATTGCCGATGACGGATCGAACACTTATTCCGAGGATGGAGACCGGAAGCTCGGGAAATTGATCAAGGCAATGAAAGCGTGAAATTATCAAGGTGGATGTCATGGACTTTGGTGCTATGCCATGAGGAAAGAGGAAGGAATAGAGCTCGTCTATTTCAGTTGTGAATGAGTTCTCGATGTATTTCTGACGAGCTACCGTGGTTACCTCCGCAAAGAGAAGTGGAATTCACCATCGAATTAGAGCCTGGAGCAAACCCTATTTCCAGTGCACCATACCGTATGGCGCCAACCGAGATGTATGAACTCAAGAAGCAACTGGAGGAATTGTTACAGAAGGGATATATTCAACCTAGCGTTTCTCCTTGGGGAGCGCCCGTTCTCTTTGTCCGGAAGAAAGACGGATCCCTCCGACTGTGTATTGATTACAGGGAGCTTAACAAAATGACGGTCAAGAATAAGTATCCTATACCTCGGATCGACGACTTGTTTGATCAGCGCAAGGGGCAAGGGTATTCTCGAAGATCGACTTGCGATCGGGATACCACCGATTGAGAATTAAGGAATCGGATATACCGAAATCGCTTTCGTATCCCTAGACGGCATTATGAATTTGTAGTGATGCCATTTGGACTTACAAATGCTCCTGCGGTATTCATGCAATTGATGAATCGGGTATTCTTGGAGTACTTGGATAAATTTGTGGTTGTCTTCATTGACGACATCTTGATATATTCGAGGGACGCAGAGGAGCATGCTGAACATTTACGTGTGGTTTTGAGCATCTTGAGAAAGGAACAGCTGTATCCTAAGCTTTCTAAATGCGACTCGCTTAAGGAAGTAACCTTCCTTGGACACGTGATATCATCCGACGGAGTTCGTGGACCCAAGAAAGTCGAAGCAATCTTGGAATGGGAAGCCCCTAAAACGTGAAAGAAGTCCGAAGCTTCTTAGGACTTGCTGGATATCATCGCCGCTTTGTTGAGGGATTTTGCAAAATTGCTCGTCCGCTCACCCATTTATTCTGAAAACTCAAAAGTTCGCGTGGAATGAGAAGTGCAGGTGGTTTGTGAACTTAAGAAGAGACCGACGACAAGACCTATATTAGCGCCGCTGAAAGGAGCGGATTTATGGTATACTGACGCTTCAAATCGGGGTTTGGGTTGTGTGTTGATGCAAAAGGATAAAGTAATTGCTTATGCTTCTCGGCAATTGAAACCGTGACGGGTTAATTATCCGACTCATGATCCGGAGCTAGCAGTGTGGTCTTTGCCTTGAAAATTTGGCGACATTATCTCGCACGACACTCATTGTCGATCTTTACAGATCATAAGAGCCTCAAATACATTTTCACTGAAAGAATTAAACATGAGGCGAGAAGGTGGTCGGAATTGATCAAGGATTACGACTTAGAGATTCTCTATCATCCGGGAAAGCAAATGTAGTAGCCGATGCATTGAGCCGTAAACTGTTTCTCTTCGAGTGTTGGAAGCTCTTACGCCTGCATCCGGCATTCAACGAACCGATCCGCGAAGGATTGAAGTATGGGCACCAGGAATCCAAGGGCGACTTTATGTGATGGAATCGACTTCATCACTAGTCGAGAAGATCAAGTCCAAGCGGTTGGACGATTCTCCGATCCTTCGATTATGTGATGAAGTAAAGAAAGGAAAAGCCCGGATTCGTGATACAAGATGATGGAGTTCCGAGATTTCAAAGTCGACTTTGCGTTCCCGATGATGATGATTTGCGGCGGACTATTACGAAAGAAGCTCATAGCGCGCCCTATTCTATTCACCCGGCAAAGAATAAGATGTATAAGGATCTAAAACAAAACTTCCGGTGGGGAATATGAAGAAGGACGTAGCAGCACGCTTTGAAGTGTTTGACTTGTCGCCAGGTCAAGATTGAGCATCAGCGACCTGCCGGGATGTTAAAGCCGCTTCCGATCCCTGAATGGAAGTGGGAGGATATCTCGATGGATTTCATCACCAGTATGCCAAGGACTAGAACGGGAATGAACATGATTTGGGTTATAGTTGATTGACTAACCAAGTCAGCTCATTTCCTAGGGATCAAAGATACTTGGGGACCCGAAAGATTGGCGCGAGTATTTATTGCGGAGATAGTCAGATTGCATGGGACGCCGAAGACCATTATTTCGGATCGAGATGGTCGTTACGTGTCGCACTTCTGGAAAGCATTTCACAAGGCTTTGGGGACTGAGCTCAACTTTAGCACAGCTTATCATCCCCAAACAGACGGTCAGTCCGAAAGGACTATTCAAACTGTAGAAGACATGCTTAGAGCCTGTGCGTTGGATTGGTCAACTGATTGGGAAGTTCACTTGCCCTTGATCGAATTCAATTACAATAATAGTTGGCATGCTTCTATTAGAATGGCACCATTTGAAGCTTTGTACGGGAGGAGATGCCGATCACCCCTGTGTTGGGAGGATTCTTCGGATTTGATCGGGACGGAACCGGAATTGATTATTCAGACTCAAGAGAAGATAGCTGTGATTCGAGAGAGACTGTTGACTGCCCAGAGTCGACAGAAGTCTTATGCAGATGTACGTCGTCGCCCTCTAGAGTTCGACGCTGGGGACCACGTACTATTGAAGGTGTCTCCTACACGAGGGATTTTCCGTTTTGGGAGAAGAGGCAAGCTTAGTCCAAGGTATATCGGGCCATTTGAGATCCTAGAGAGAGTTGGGGATTTAGCGTACAGGTTGGCTTTACCGCCATCACTGAGTCACGTTCACAATATGTTTCACGTATCCCAATTGCGGAAGTATATATCGGACCCCAGTCACGTTATTGATTTCGACGAGATCGAGATAGCTAATGATGGCACCTTCGAAGAGAGACCAATCAAGATACTTGAGAGCCGGATCAAACAATTGAGGAATAAACCAATACATTTGGTTAAAGTACAATGGTCACGACATGGAGTCGAAGAGGCCACTTGGGAAACGGAGGACGGTATGAAGGCTAAATATCCGGAGTTGTTTTCATCCTAAGTTTCGGGACGAAACTTCTTTTTAGGGAGGAAGGATGTAATACCCGAGATTTCTGTTATGTAATTGGAACTTGCGATATTGTAATGATTGTACTTTTGTCTGAATACTATTCTCCGTATTTCATAATCCGATGTCGTCGATGTAATATCCGCAATTTTCGATTCCGGTAATTATTTTTTTTCGGCGGAAGTCTGTTTTGACAACTCGCTCATGTCCGTTTCGTCATTCTGAGAATAATTAATTCTACACTTTTTGACATCCGAGTTCGTTTCGGTGTCGTTTCGTTGAGTTCTCAGGCTTTTAGCGACTTTTCCGCACTTGAGTTCGATTCTTGCGAATCTCGTCCGAAACTGTTGTTTCGAGTTTCCCGCAAGTCCGTTTAACTTTGTTATACGTGTTGTGAGCTTCGGTTTGATTATTCGTTGTCGTATGGTGATTTTCGGGCAGTTGGGCCATTTTCGTAATTTCCCAAAGTTTGGGGTAATTACCTTCCGTTGTCGAATTTCGAGCCTTCGGGTGGTCGGAATCGTGTGTTCTACTAGCTCTTAGATTCGTCTTTGTGAGTACTTCGTAACCGTATCTTCGGTTCGTATTCAGGCTCGGGTTTCGGTGTCGTTTTGTTGAATTCAGGATTTCTAAACGACTTTTCTAAGCATGAGTTCGACTTTGTTAGATCACCATTAATTTTTGGTGACTCCAAAAATTATAAATCTTTGCAATATTATAGAACATCGAGTTAGCTTTCCAATGGTTCAAACGGTGAGTCAATCGGAGTCCGGACGAGAGAGTTATGGTCGTTTCAGTTTTTGGCCGAGCACTTCCAGGAGCCTTTCGGCCGATAGGGGGGGTCGATAGACTCTACTGCCTACATCCTGTAGGGCTATCGGTTGGGCCTATCGGCCGATAGGCCGGCCGATAGGTTCTGCTGTGTTACACTTTAAATGCGTTGTTTTGAGCGTGAAGCTCATTTCTTTCCCATTTTTCCACTGCGCCGCGAGAGAGGAGATATAGAGGGAGAGAGTTCTTCATCCGGGGGTCGATTTTCATCATTTCTTTTCGGTTGTGAGGCTCGGATAAACAATCTAGCGCGTGTTCTACGGATCTTAACACTTGAATCACCCAAGGTAATCTTCTTAGAACCCATTTTTGGGAGATTTTGGGGATTTTGGGTATTTTGGTTGTTTTCGTCCGATTAATCCGATTTAACTTGGTATTATGATAGATTAATGATTATTGAGATGTATTACATCTTTTCCCTTGTTATTCCATAGTTGGATCGTATCGATTCGTTGTTTTCGTCGAGTTCTTGATCGACGCCTTGAAGGTGTCCGATAGAATGTCATAGAGAGGATTCGAGCGTTCTACGATTATTCTTCCTCGTTCGTTCGTTAATTTATTGATGGTATGATGTTAGGGTCAGATTTCTCGCAAAGAATTCGAGTGGAACCCTTCCGTCGTCGCTTTCTTCAAGCTTTTCGATTGTGGGTGTATTCGTTGTCTTCACGGAGAATCGTAGGTGTTCGAGGTGTCCCGACTAATCCGTGATTGTGGGAGTGACCGGCATCGATTATCGAGGCAAGTATCTTGCCCATACATTACGTGTTTTGTGGATGTAATGGTTGTTAATCGTCGATATGTGCTAAATAAATATTCATAACCATCTTTTTCAAAAGTATCGGTATATTTACCCACATGGTTTTCTTAAAGACGACTCGTGTGTTCCGAGAATTAATATGCTTAATTGAATACGTGTATTAATGTTGGGTATAAGATCGTAATACTTTCGTGTGATGCCATTGTGTGTGACTACGTCGTCGGTAAGTTTTGAAGTTTAGTCCTTTGTTTAAGCTGTACGTGGAGACATGTGATTATCGATGAATTATGTGAATTTATGTGATATTGGTTGTGCCGTTCGGTGCTTTTGGAATAGTGTGCTTTCTTGTTGATAATATTAGTTCTGGGTTATGAATATATGTTGGATGAACTGGCCATTCTAGTAAAGTACCTCGACTATATATACTGTGATTGACCTTCGAGGCTTGTGGTTTGCAACTGTGATTTTGGAACGTGTGTGTGTTGTTCCTTCCACCCGGAGTGTCCGACGGGATGTCTGGGGGCCGATACTAAGGGGTACGGCCACGGAAGTGGACTTGGGTGTGTGTGTGGATGAACTTCCACCCGGAGTGTCCGACGGGATGTCTGGGGTCGATACTAAGGGTACGGCCGCGAAGTGGTTTCACCCGGAGTGTCCGACGGGATGTCTGGGGTCGATACTAAGGGGTACGGCCGCGGGTTACTGGGCCAGTGGTTTTCATCTTGAGGATGACGTTGATGTTTTCGTTAATTGTGATATTGTCGGAGTATCACAATGCTTTGTGCCTGTGGTCGAGAGACATTATATTTCGAGTCTTGGTGCTTGGCTAGAATGGCATAGGATTAATGTGTTATGTGTAATGTGTCCTTGTAAATGATTTGAAGTGGATGATCGGGTTGTGGACCCTGTGTTTTGTAACCGGAATGGTTGGGTCGTGGACCCCGTGTTGTGTTAAACGGATTTGTATTTTGAAAAATGAACTTTGGGGCTGTGACCCTAAATGGCTTTCGAGGAACTTTAGAATTTTTCAATTTCTAACGTTTTTAAAACTCCCGAGATTTGGAAATGTTTTCAAAGTGCTTACTTACTTCGTTTCTACTTTCAAGACTTGAACTATTTTTAACTAAATATACCTCGGGAAGTATTTCGTTGTATTCTCGGAATGTGTTGTGTATGGCTCGTATTTGCACTTTATACTTGCACTAGCGAAACAAAGGAGTTTTGCTAACCCCGAGTAATCGGGGTGGATATCTGTATTGTGTCCAAGTACATGCAGGTTGTCGGGAGCAAGACACGGATCGGCACGAGGGATGATGAAAGACGAATGATACTAATCACACGAAGGCCGTTTTGGGTTGATTAGTCTGAGTCCATTGTATTGTCTTTTCCATTGTCTTATTGTTTGTGGTGGTAATTATCTTACCCTTGCGTGGATATGAGTCTGGATGAATTTATGTATTTTGATTTGTAAGTGCGTGACGAAAGACCAAATCGGTCTATTGGTCCGTTATTTTGATTCGTCGGTATGTAATGTAATGTGTCGCTTTTGATGTCTAGCTGGTGGATCCTCACGAGAGGGTCTGCGGCGTGTAATATTCCCGGTTTGATGCGGGGTGTTACATTTATGGTATCGAGCTTAGGTTGAGGAAACCTAGGCCGGGTCGAGTTATGTGTTCCGAGTCTTGTATTGTCGATTTTGTCCGACCGAGTCGTGTCGCGCGACGCGTCGTGCAGGATGTCGGCCGTGATTAGTATCAAGGTGCAGCCATCATCTTCGTGGGATTTGTGGATGTAAGTCTCCTACTACATGTTGTACCACGAGCTATACGAGCCTGTGTGATTTTGTGTTATGTAGTTAATATTTGAAGATGCATCGTGAGTAAGTGACATATATTTGTTGATTCCCGTCTTGCGCTAAAATGTAGAATGATATTGCTGAATGTATCCTTGTATAAATCATTTTTCTTACAAGGGTATGAACCTTGGAATTTTAAGTTTTCGAATCCTTTCGGGGAGTCACGTAAAATTTTTAAAAATGCCCTCCAAGGGAGGAAAAAGTTGATTTTCGTATGTTGACCACAAGGCTGAAAGTTCTGAAAACTCGAATTATTGATAATTCTTTTCCACCGTGTACTATAAGTTTTCCAAACTCGAGTTTTTAACTCAAATAAGGTCTTCAAATATACTCAAGACGTGACTCTCGTTTGTAACTTTTCGGTTTCATGAATGTTGGTCAAAAGATGCGTATTGATGATGCTCGTTGTTGAGCAAGGTGCGCTTTAAAATTCAAATAGTAACGTGAATGTTGAGTCCATCGGTGTGTATGTGTTGAGATAGTCCTCTATATTGAGAAGTAAAATTTTCATTTTTGTAGGATGATTTTCTTTTGATGGTTGCTTGTGAGTTGTTATAATTATGTGAGTCGATGACATTTAGACTTGTATGTTGTTGCTTACTTGTAGCCTTGAGTCTAGCATTACCTCATATATGTTTGCAATCGTGTTGGTGATTAGAGCAGTTAGCACAGGCTTAGTACGAGCCTAGCGCGCGCTAACGTGGCGTGTTTAGCGCACGTTAACCTTTGTTGTAACGCGCGCTAATCAACATGGGCAGAGGCTATGGAACCGCATTATAGCCGCTGAGTCTAACTTTGCCGCCAATCACTTGTAGTTGTATTCTCTACGTGGTGTCTAGTGATAACAATCATTGCGTGAATGCGTGTTAAGACTTTTCGTATTGCTAGGTGATATTTGATTGTGGTTGATGAATTGATAAATTATGTCTGCTGTGTGTGTTCAAAAACACTTTCTGGAAACTTCACAAAGTTTTGACGGTTCGATTAATCGGCGCTCCGTGTATAATTTGAAAATTAATTGGAATTGTCAAGCCGGCCTTGGATTCTCAAATAAAACCTCGATGGTATTTGAAAGAGTTGTTTTAAAGTACATGTAGACATTTTGTAAAGTATTACCGTCGTTGATGTTTGTGAAGTGTTGGGAGAATTTTGAAAATGATTTTTAACGTATTGTTGTATTTTCAAATAATTCGAGTAAATGATTTTCAAAAATCTTTCACACCATAAAAATATTTTATTTCAAAAACCAATGCGATTTTTATTTTCAAAAATATATAGTGAAAGATGAAAAATCTCACTCGATGTAAAATTCAAACTCGGACTTGGAAATGTTAGAGTATGTAAGAATGATTTGATGATCTTGCATGGTTAACTTGTTAGTTGTTAACGGTGATAATGATACGTAGGGGCATGATGATTTCAAATGATTTCAAATGAGACGGTTTGAGTATGTTGTTTACAAGTTTTGACGAAACAACCCGAGGTACCAAAAGCACTTTTAAAGTTTATTTTAAATACCATACAAATCCAAGGATTTTCAAAGATTTCCTTTAAAAGGATACCTCGTGGACTTTCTTTTCGAGTTGTTATTGATTACCTTATGTGTTATGTCGTGCTGGGTTGGTACTTTAGTATATTATTTTTGCGAAGTTGCGCCATCGTATCGAGTGAGAATCCGCTTAGTATGTCTAGGGACAGAGGATACGGTCGTGACCGCGGTATAGATTGTCGTGGAGATCAGATATGGGACCAAGAGGATATGGTCGGGAAGGTTGCTATTCCAGCACTTCGTTCTCGTTGTTTAGGTTTCGGGACGAAACCTCTTTTAAAGGTGATATGATGTAATACCCGCATTTTTTCTTTCTTTCTCTTCTGTTTCGTCCAACCGTATCGACTCGACTGTGTTCGTTGATGCTTCTGACCTGGTGTTGTTTCTCACCTTTGTCATTCGAGCGAGTTCTGATATTGTCTCAAATTAATCTATATATCGTTGTGACCTTTCCAAGTTCGGAAAATTAGTCTCGTTTTCGATCTTCCAACCCTTAGGCGGTGGGATTTCGTGTTTGTTCAGCGGTTGACTCGCGTTTGGATTGATGTACCGTTGGGTTGGTCAATCATGTTGATTTTCGTTCATTGTGTTTTGTGATTGTCGGATAATTGACTTGGCTATATTATCCGTTTGATGACGGTTGTCACTTGTTGGTTTTTATTATATCCCTAACGGCGACGTTGTGTTGGTCGCCGTGGAGCGTGTTTTCACGCTGTATACTCCTTTGCGTTGTTTGTAACATTTCGCCGTTGGGCGTTAGTTACGCATCCTTGTGTATCTCGTTGAGTTTTTCCTGGCGGAATATTTCTTCTCCCTACTTGTTTTAAGTTTCGGGACGAAACTTCTTTTAAGGAGGGTAGAATGTAATATCCGCAATTTTCGATTCCGGTAATTATTTTTTTTCGGCGGAAGTCTGTTTTGACAACTCGCTCATGTCCGTTTGGCCATTCCGAGAATAATTAATTCTACACTTTTGACATCCGAGTTCGTTCGGTGTCGTTTCGTTGAGTTACGTGCTTTTAGCGACTTTTCCGCACTTGAGTTCGATTCTTGCGAATCTCGTCCAAGCTGTTGTTTCGAGTTTCCGCAAGTCCGTTTAACTTTGTTATACGTGTTGTGAGCTTCGGTTTGATTATTCGTTGTCGTATGGTGATTTTCGGGCAGTTGGGCCATTTTCGTAATTTCCCAAAGTTTGGGGTAATTACCTTCCGTTGTCGAATTTCGAGCCTTCGGGTGGTCGGAATCATGTGTTCTACTAGCTCTTAGATTCGTCTTTGTGAGTACTTCGTAACCGTATCTTCGGTTCGTATTCAGGCTCGGGTTTCGGTGTCGTTTTGTTGAATTCAGGATTTCTAAACGACTTTTCTAAGCATGAGTTCGACTTTGTTAGATCACCATTAATTTTTGGTGACTCCAAAAATTATAAATCTTTGCAATATTATAGAACATCGAGTTAGCTTTCCAATGGTTCAAACGGTGAGTCAATCGGAGTCCGCAAGAGAGAGTTATGGTCGTTTGATTTTGGCCGAGCACTTCCAGAGCCTTTCGGCCGATAGGGGGTCGATAGACTCACCGCCTACATCCCGTAGGGCTATCGGTTAGCCTATCGGCCGATAGGCCGGCCGATAGGTTCTGCTGTGTTACACTTTAAATGCGTTGTTTTGAGCGTGAAGCTCATTTCTTTCCCATTTTTCCACTGCGCCGCGAGAGAGGAGATATAGAGGGAGAGAGTTCTTCATCCGGGGGTCGATTTTCATCATTTCTTTTCGGTTGTGAGGCTCGGATAAACAATCTAGCGCGTGTTCTACGGATCTTAACACTTGAATCACCCAAGGTAATCTTCTTAGAACCCATTTTTGGGAGATTTTGGGGATTTTGGGTATTTTGGTTGTTTTCGTCCGATTAATCCGATTTAACTTGGTATTATGATAGATTAATGATTATTGAGATGTATTACATCTTTTCCTTGTTATTCCATAGTTGGATCGTATCGATTCGTTGTTTTCGCCGAGTTCTTGATCGACGCCTTGAAGGTGTCCGATAGAATGTCATAGAGAGGATTCGAGCGTTCTACGATTATTCTTCCTCGTTCGTTCGTTAATTTATTGATGGTATGATGTTAGGGTCAGATTTCGCAAAGAATTCGAGTCGGAACCCTTCCGCTCGCCGCTTTCTTCAAGATTTTCGAATGTGGGTGTATTAGTTGTCTTCGCGGAGAATCGTAGGTGTTCGAGGTGTCCCGACTAATCCGTGATTGTGGGAGTGACCGGCATCGATTATCGAGGCAAGTATCTTGCCCATACATTACGTGTTTTGTGGATGTAATGGTTGTTAATCGTCGATATGTGCTAAATAAATATTCATAACCATCTTTTTCAAAAGTATCGGTATATTTACCCACATGGTTTTCTTAAAGACGACTCGTGTGTTCCGAGAATTAATATGCTTAATTGAATACGTGTATTAATGTTGGGTATAAGATCGTAATACTTTCGTGTGATGCCATTGTGTGTGACTACGTCGTCGGTAAGTTTTGAAGTTTAGTCCTTTGTTTAAGCTGTACGTGGAGACATGTGATTATCGATGAATTATGTGAATTTATGTGATATTGGTTGTGCCGTTCGGTGCTTTTGGAATAGTGTGCTTTCTTGTTGATAATATTAGTTCTGGGTTATGAATATATGATGGATGAACTGGCCATTCTAGTAAAGTACCTCGACTATATACACTGTGATTGACCTTCGAGGCTTGTGGTTTGCAACTGTGATTTTGGAACGTGTGTGTGTGTTGTTCCTTCCACCCGGAGTGTCCGACGGGATGTCTGGGGGCCGATACTAAGGGGTACGGCCACGGAAGTGGATTTGGGTGTGTGTGTGGATGAACTTCCACCCGGAGTGTCCGACGGGATGTCTGGGGGTCGATACTAAGGGGTACGGCCGCGGAAGTGGTTTCCACCCGAGTGTCCGACGGATGTCCGGGGTCGATACTAAGGGGTACGGCCGCGGTTACTGCCATTGTGGTTTTCATCTTGAGGATGACGTTGATGTTTTCGTTAATTGTGATATTGTCCGGAGTATCACAATGCTTTGTGCTCAGGGTCGAGAGACATTATATTTCGAGTCTTGGTGCTTGGCTAGAATGGCATAGGATTAATGTGTTATGTGTAATGTGTCCTTGTAAATGATTTGAAGTGGATGATCGGGTTGTGGACCTGTGTTTTGTAAGGAATGGTTGGGTCGTGGACCCCGTGTTGTGTTAAACGGATTTGTATTTTGAAAAATGAACTTTGGGGTGTGACCCTAAATGGCTTTCGAGGAACTTTAGAATTTTTCAATTTCTAACGTTTTTAAAACTCCCGAGATTTGGAAATGTTTTCAAAGTGCTTACTTACTTCGTTTCTACTTTCAAGACTTGAACTATTTTTAACTAAATATACCTCGGGAAGTATTTCGTTGTATTCTCGGAATGTGTTGTGTATGGCTCGTATTTGCACTTTATACTTGCACTAGCGAAACAAAGGAGTTTGCTAACCCCGAGTACCTGGGGTGGATATCCGTATTGTGTCCAGTGCACATGCAGTTGTCGGGAGCAAGACACGGGATCGGCACGAGGGATGATGAAAGACGAATGATACTAATCACACGAAGGCCGCTTTGGGTCTGGCTTAGTGAGTCCATTGTATTGTCTTTTCCATTGTCTTATTGTTTGTGGTGGTAATTATCTTACCCGTGCGGGGATATGAGTCTGGAGGAAGTTCTGTATTTTGATTTGTAAGTCTGTGACGAAAGACCAAATCGGTCTATTGGTCCGTTATTTTGATTCGTCGGTATGTAATGTAATGTGTCGTTTTGATGTCTAGCCTGGTGGATCCTCACGGAGAGGGTCTGCGGCGTGTAATATTCCCGGTTTGATCTGGGGGTGTTACAGTCGAGCATATAATTTCGTGTATGTGATTTAAAAGGTTGAAATTTTGTGCATGTAGCGCACGCTACAGGCTAAGGGTAGCGTACGCTAGCATGGTTTCATAGCGCACGCTACAGAGTGTAATTAGCGCACGCTATGCGTGGTCAGATTGATTGAGACATGCGGTAGGTGAGATCTCGCCCGGGGACCCGTCGGATCGTGTCGGATGTACTCGGACGTCTTTCGAAAAGCCGGGTCAACGCCTTAGCGCACGCCATGTATATGCATAGCGCACGCTAAGTGCCGAGTACGCTTTAGATCGGTGAGCCGTTAGCGCACGCTACGAATGCAGTATAGCGCGCTAATAGCCATTTATTATAAATAGATGACATCCTATTCGTGAATTGATTCCTTCTTCCCCATAACCCGAACTCTTGCACTTGAAACATAACTCCACTCGTCCTAAACACTTCGTATCAACCACCTAGTTCGAGATTGAAGATCATATATCATCGAGATTGGTGTTCAAGCCTTCGGTGTTGGATTGCTTTATTTTCATCCGTGTTCTTCACTACTTTGAGGTAGGTGATTCTTCACCAATGATTAGTAATGTTCCTAAGGAAGTTTGAATCATGTTTGGATAGCAAGTATTTCGTTTTCATCGGTCATCACATGTTAGAAGGATACTTTTGACGTATCGGTACTATATATCGAATGAACCTTTGAACCATCTTATTATAAGGACTCCTAAGCATGTTCAAATCGATTTATGATCAAGTAATCGGATATTACCCAGTTGCTGAGTTGTACACGTTGGAATCATGTGTTTTGGAACGTAGGACGATCGGAACTTAGATTACTTCTTGAAGATCGTAATGGATTATGATATTAAGATGACTATCCGTTTATTGGTATTTCATAATCATAAATCTTCCAGAAACCTTGTTAGCATGATATGCCCGAGGATAACTTGTATTATCACGGTAGAATTCATGAGTTCTTCATCATTCAACCCAGTTTTCGGTTTGCAGTATTCTGCCATGCAAGATTAGCGCACGCTAACATGTGTGTGTTAACGTGCGCTATCGGGGTTCAGTTAACGTACGAAACGTACGTAGCGTACGTTATGAGACCAGCCGAGGCAGACTGCCAGTCCGTGGCTAGCGCACGCTAACAGTCCCGCTTAGCGCACGTTACGTTGAGTACGTAGCGCGCGCTAAGCAGTCCAGGCAGATTGTTTATTATGAGCTTTTCAACCGTAGACCGAATTGTTAGGCCATCGTTCGACTTGAGATGATTTGTATATCGTTCCTTTTGTTAAGGTTCGAGCTTGTTACGTTGATCGGAGGAGGCGGCCTTCGAGTGCGTCGAGAGCTTTGAAGTATATCGTTCTTGCCATCTTCGAGGCAAGTATCGTGATATGTTAATATCGGTATTTTTGGAGTATGCGTATGATTATGCATGTTGTTGAACATGATATTTACTTCGTTGATTTGTCATGATATTCGTTATATAGTGTTTACATGTTCATGTTGATGAACATAATGATTTGGCATAAGTGTATGCATGAGTTGTGTTTGTATACGTTGTACGATCTATGCTGAGGGCGCTGGATCGGATGTCCACCTCGTGTTGATCCGACGGGATCATCTTGGGATCTAGGCTGAGGGCGCTGGATCATTGGACGGGTTATTTCCACCTCGTGTTGGTCCGACGGGATCATCTTGGGATCTATGCTGAGGGCGCTGGATCATTGGAATACCCATGCTGTGTAATGGAATCTTGTAGATTCGCATTGTCGGATTCTGGTAGCGGAAGTCCGTGTGGTGTATCTTGTTATGTATTATTGATGCATATTCGAATTGTTTAACATGATACTTGTACTAGCATCGTTTTGCTAACCCCTTCGGGGGTGGACATTTGTTTTGATGTTCAGGTAGCCGAGGAGCAGGAAATGACACGGACCGACGTGACGACGAAGTGGTTCAGTGATGTTTATTGTTATTGGAGATTTGTTGTCTTGGTTTGGTTTCTGTACTCGAGTACGCGTGTCCTTTTGATATTAATTCGATATGGTTGTATTAATTACCCGTTGAACCAGTTGTACGTTTTCATAAACTTGAATTTTCGCAATGTTGATGTCTTATATTTACTTTCCTTTTTAATTAGCCTTGTAAATCCTTACTTAAAGGGTTTACGGCGCTGTAATTATTCCGAATATCTCGGGGTGTTACACCAACGAGTCACGTCCGGCCATGCTCGGCCATCCCAACGAGTCACGTCCGGCCATGCTCGGCCATCCAGGTCATCTCGGCCACGACTCGGCCAGTCGCCCCGTAACGTACGTAACACTTAATCCGTTGCGTACGTAATACGTACGTTGACTTGCTACAGTATTATACTCGTATTACGTACGTAATACACCCTGTATAACGTACGTAACTCCATCCGTTGACTCACCTGTCCACATCCGCGCCGAAAGCTGCCGACACCGGGCCCAACTGTCCGATTCCTCTTGTTACGTACGTAATACCTTACTCATAACGTACGTAACACGTACCACTTAGCGTACGTTATCTCAAAGTCTTAACGTACGTTAACAAATCCATACTTAGCCATTTCCGCCCCTGTCTGTCGTCTCAATAAACCGAACACATACACGCGACATACCGAATACATATACTCGTTCCGATAACATTTCCATACGATACATCTGATGCACGATACCCCCAATTACAACTGTCGACCAAGTACGAAAATCAAACAAATACTCATACGGTATATCCGACATCGAAAACACAACAAGCATGTAATATCCTAGAATCAAAATACCCTCGATAGACATACTGGCACGACTGTCATGGTTTCCAAAATTATCCACTCATATCGTGCCTGCATTCACTGCATGCAAGACATCCCAGATAAAATAATCCGAAAAACTCATAGTGAAATTCTAGGATATTACATATACACCCACTTAAATAAGTTTCGTGCTCGAAACTCAACACCTGTCATAATCAATATATCAATCCCGAAATATCTCAAAATCACGACACCATACTCAAATAATCATCATCAAAACTGAAATAATTGAAAGAACATACTTACAGGTCCGTGAAGTCGATGATCTTCCGTGATACCAGCATACGACTCCCATACAAAGCCTCGACACAATAACAACACACCGACATCGCAATACAGCAATTTGAAAATATTTCAAAAATTTTGAAACCTCCAAAATCGGTTTGACTCAAAAGTTAAAAAATCATTTTCAAAAGTCACGCTACTACCGCACCGGTAGAGCCACATTGTAATACCCGCATTTTTCTTTTTTTCTCTTCTGTTTCGTCCAATCGTATCGACTCGACTGTGTTCGTTGATGCTTCTGACCTGGTGTTGTTTCTCACCTTTGTCATTCGAGCGAGTTCTGATATTGTCCCAAATTGAGCTATATATCGTTGTGACCTTTTCAAGTTCGGAAAATTAGTCTCGTTTTCGATCTTCCAACCCTTGGGCGGTGGAATTCCGTATTTGTTCAGCGATTGGCTCGCGTTTTGATTGATGTACCGTTGGGTTGGTCAATCGTATTGATTTTCGTCCGTTATGTTTTGTATTTGTTCGGATAATTGACTTGATTGTATTATCCAGTTGATGACGCTTGTCACTTGTTGGTTTTATTATATCCCTAACGGCGGCGTTGTGTTGGTCGTCGTGGAGCGTGTTTTCACGCTGTATATTCCTTTGCGTTGCTTGTAACGTTTCGCCGATGGGCATAAGTTACGCGTTTCCTTGCGTATCTCGTTGAGTTTTCCTGGCGGGATATTGCTTCTCCCTACTTGTTTTAAGTTTCGGGACGAAACTTCTTTTAAGGAGGATAGAATGTAATATCCGCAATTTCCGATTTTTCGGTAAATTTCTTTTTCAGCCGGAGTCCGTTTTGACGACTCGCTCATGACCGTTTCGTCATTTCGAGAATGATTAATTCTGCACTTTTTGTCATCCGAGTTCGTTTCGGTACCGTTTTGTTGAGTTCCGAGCTTTTTAGCGACTTTTCCGCACTTGAGTGCGATTCTTGCGAATCTCGTCCGAAACTGTCGTTTCGAGTTTCTCGTAAGTTCATTTAATGTTATTATTCATGTTTCGAGCTTTGGTTTGGTGTTTCGATCGCGTATCGTGATTTTCGGACGTTTTGGGCCATTTTCGTAATTTCCCAAAGTTTTGGGTAATTACTTCCGTTGTTGAATTCCGAGCCTTCGGGTGGTCGGAATTGTGTGTTCTCTTAGCTATTAGATTCGTCTTTGCGAGTACGTCAGAATCGTATCATCGATTCGTATTCGTGTTCGGGTCGTTCGCCGTCGGAGTTGGCCCCGCCGAGACATGGCCGGCAACCTGGCCCAGGCCGGCACTGGCCGAGTCACGGCCGGTAGTGCTCGGCAGCTTCTGGCCGAGTCACGGCCGGCAGTGCTCGGCAGCTTCTGGCCGAGCACGGTGCCGCGGCAGACACTCCGGCCGAGCCGCGGCACACTCGTGGCATTTTTCGGCCAAACTGATCAGATCGGTGCCGCGGCACACTCCGCCGAGCCGCGGCACACCGCCGACCACCGGGAGCCATTTTGGGCCTGTGCCGCGTACACTCTCGCTGGGCCGCGGCACACTGCGCAGCCTATTTATGGCCCCCGCAAACGGGTTTTTGGCCATTTTTCTCACTCGTTTTCTTCCCTTCCGCGGCCGGAGCTTGGTTAATCATGGAGAGATGTTGTTGGACAATCAATCCATGAAGTTTTGGAGTTCATATCATCAATCATCCATCCTATAACATCCTCCGATCTACCGAATCAGGTCAGATTTTCTAGAAATCTAATTTTGGGGATTTTGGGTATTTTGTTCGTTTTCCCGTTTAATCCGATTTAACTTAGGATTTTGATGGATTGATGATAATTTAGATATATTATATCATTTCCTTTATTATTCCATGGTCGGATCATATCGATTCGTCGATTTGGTCGAGTTCTTGATCGATGCCTTGAAGGTGTCCTAAAATGTCATAGAGGGGTTTTCGGGCGTTCTACGAGTATTCTTCCTCGTATGATCGATGATTTATTGATTATATGTTGTTAGGGTCGAATTCTTGTGAAGAACTCGAGTCGGAACCCTTCCGTTCGTCGTTTTCTTCAAGCTTCTCGATCGTGGGTGTATTCTTTTCCTTCGCCGGGGAATCGTAGGTGTTCGAGGTGTCCCGACTGAGCCGTGATTGTAGGAGTGTCCGGTATCGATTGTCGAGGTAAGTATCTTGCCCATACATTACGTGTTTTGTGGATATTATGGTTGTTAATCGTCGATATGTGCTAAATAAATATTAATAACCATTTTTCAAAAGAATCGGAATATTTACCATCATGCTTTTTGTAAAGGTGACCCGTGTGTGTCGGGAATTAATGTGCTGTAATATCCGCAATTTTCGATTTCCGGTAATTTCTTTTTTTTTTCGGCGGAAGTCTGTTTTGACGACTCGCTCATGTCCGTTTCGTCATTCTGAGAATGATTAATTCTACACTTTTTGACATCCGAGTTCGTTTCGGTGTCGTTTTGTTGAGTTCCGTGCTTTTTAGCGACTTTTCCGCGCTTGAGTTCGATTCTTGCGAATCTCGTCCGAAACTGCTGTTTCGAGTTTCCCGTAAGTCCGTTTAACTTTGTTGGACGTGTTGTGAACTTCGGTTTGGTTATTCGATCACGTATCGTGATTTCCGGGCGTTTTGGGCCAATTTGTAATTTCTTGAAAGTTACGGGTATCCGTATCTGTAATTGTTGTCTCGACCCGTTTCTTTGTAATATCCGCAATTTTCGATTTCCGGTAATTATTTTTTTTCGGCGGAAGTCTGTTTTGACGACTCGCTCATGTCCGTTTCGTCATTCTGAGAATAATTAATTCTACACTTTTTGACATCCGAGTTCGTTTCGGTGTCGTTTCGTTGAGTTCTGTGCTTTTTAGCGACTTTTCCGCACTTGAGTTCGATTCTTGCGAATCTCGTCCGAAACTGTTGTTTCGAGTTTCCCGCAAGTCTGTTTAACTTTGTTATACGTGTTGTGAGCTTCGGTTTGATTATTCGTTGTCGTATGGTGATTTTCGGGCATTTGGGCCATTTTCGTAATTTCCCAAAGTTTGGGGTAATTACCTTCCGTTGTCGAATTTCGAGCCTTCGGGTGGTCGGAATCGTGTGTTCTACTAGCTCTTAGATTCGTCTTTGTGAGTACTTCGTAACCGTATCTTCGGTTCGTATTCGTGCTCGGGTTTCGGTGTCGCTTTGTTGAATTCGGGATTACTAAACGACTTTTCTAAGCATGAGTTCGACTTTGTTAGATCCCCATTAATTTTTGGTAACTCCAAAAATTATAAATCTTTGCAATATTATAGAACATCGAGTTAGCTTTCCAATGGTTCAAACGGTGAGTCAATCGAGTCCTGGACGAAAGAGTTATGGTCGCTTTAGTGGCGGATCGTCACTGTCGGCACCGTCCAGAGCCTTTCGCCGATAGGGTGGGCCGATAGACTCTACCGCGGCATTTCTCTATGGCTATCGGTTGGGCCTATCGGCCGATAGGCCGGGCCGATAGGTCCCTTTGTGTTACACTATAAATGTGACGCTTTTGAGCGTGATCGGCTCATTTCTTCTTTTTTCATCGCATCGCGAGAGTAGCGAGAGAGAGGGTATAGGGGGAGAGTTCTTCATCCGGGGTCGATTTTCATCATTCCTTTTCGGTTGTGAGGCTCGGATAATCAATCTAACGCGTGTTCTACGGATCTTAACACTTGAATCACTCAAGGTAATCTTCTAAGAACCCATTTTTGGGAGATTTTGGGGATTTTGGGTATTTTGGTTGTTTTCGTCCGATTAATCCGATTTAACTTGGTATTATGATAGATTGATGATTATTGAGATGTATTACATCTTTTCCCTTGTTATTCCATAGTTGGATCGTATCGATTCGTTGTTTTCGCTGAGTTCTTGATCGACGCATTTAAGGTGTCCTAGAAATGTCATAGAGGGGTTTTCGGGCGTTCTACGATTATTCTTCCTCGTATGATCGATGATTTATTGATTATATGTTGTTAGGGTCGAATTCTTGCGAAGAATTCGAGTCGGAACCCTACCGTTCGTCGTTTTCTTCAAGCTTTTCGATTGTGGGTGTATTCGTTGTCTTCGCCGGGGAATCGTAGGTGTTCGAGGTGTCCCGACTAATCCGTGATTGTGGGAGTGTCCGGCATCGATTATCGAGGCAAGTATCTTGCCCATACATTACGTGTTTTGTAGATATAATGGTTGTTAATCGTCGATATGTGCTAAATAAATATTCATAACCATCTTTTTCAAAAGTATCGATATATTTACCATCACGGTTACTTAAAGACGACTCGTGTGTTCCGAGAATTAATATGCTTAATTGAATATATGTATTAATGTTGAGTATAAGATCGTAATACTTTTGTGTGATGTCTTTGTGTGTGATTACGTCGTCGGTTGAAGTTTAGTCCTTTGTTTAAGCTGTACGTGGAGACATGTGGTTATCGATGAATTATGTGAATTTATGTAATATTGGTTGTGCCGTTCGGTGCTTTCTTGTTGATAGTATTAGTTCTGGGTTATGAGTATATGTTGGATGAACTGGCCATTCTAGTAAAGTACCTCGACTATATATACTGTGATTGACCTTCGAGGCTTGTGGTTTGCAACTGTGATTTTGGAACGTGTGTGTGTGTTGTTCCTTCCACCCGGAGTGTCCGATGGGATGTCTGGGGGTCGATACTAAGGGGTACGGCCACGGAAGTGGACTTGGGTGCGTGTGTGGATGAACTTCCACCCGGAGTGTCCGACGGGATGTCTGGGGGTCGATACTAAGGGGTACGGCCGCGGAAGTGGTTTCCCACCCGGAGTGTCCGACGGGATGTCTGGGGGCCGATACTAAGGGGTACGGCCGCGGGTTACCAGTTGTGGTTTTCATCTTGAGGATGACGTTGATGTTTTCGTTAATTGTGATATTGTCCGGAGTATCACAATGCTTTGTGCTCGGGGTCGAGAGACATTATATTTCGAGTCTTGGTGCTTGGCTAGAATGGCATAGGATTAATGTGTTATGTGTAATGTGTCCTTGTAAGTGATTTGAAGTGGATGATCGGGTCGTGGACCCTGTGTTTTGTGACCGGAATGGTTGGGTCGTGGACCCCGTGTTTTGTTAAACGGATTTGTATTTTGAAAAATGAACATTGGAATTGTGACCCTAAATGGCTTCGAGGAACTTTAGAATTTCTCAATTTCTAACGTTTTAAAACTCCCGAGATTTGGAAATGTTTTCAAAGTGCTTACTTACTTCGTTTCTACTTTCAAGACTTGAACTACTTTTAACTAAATATATCTCGGAAGTCTTTCGTTGTGTTCTCGGAATGTGTTGTGTATGGCTCGTATTTGCACTTTATACTTGCACTAGCGAAACAGTGGAGTTTGCTAACCCCGAGTAATCGGGGTGGATATCTCAGTGTCCGTGTACATGCAGGTTTTCGGGAGCAAGACACAGGATCGGCACGAGGGATGATGAAAGACGAATGATACTAATCACACGAAGGCCGCTTTTGGGTTCTTAGTTGAGTCCATTGTATTGTCTTTTCCGCTGTCTTATTGTTCATTGTTGCAAGTATTTTACCCTTGTGTGGGTATGAGTCTGGATAAGTTTATGTATTTCGATTTGTAAGTCTGTGACGAAAGACCAAATCGGTCTATTGGTCCGTTATTTTGATTCGTCGGTATGTAATGTAATGTGTTGTTTTGATGTCTAGCTGGTGGATTCTCACGGAGAGGGTGCGCGGCGTGTAATATTCGGTTTGATCTGGGGGTGTTACATTTATGGTATCGGAGCTTAGGTTGAGGAAACCTAGGCCGTCGGGTCGATGGTGTCTGTGAGTCTTTGTCTCGTCGGATTTTATCGACTAAGTCGTGTCGCGACGCGTCGCCCGAGTTGGTTGGTCGTGATTAGTATCGTGGGCAATCATCGTCTTCGTGCGACCTGTGGGTGTAAGTCTCCCTTCCTTGTGTTGTGCCTCGTGTGACACGAGCTATATTTTTATGATTATTTATTAAGTGACGAGTCCTTTTATGGATTTTGATTTCGATACGTGACTATTTGACTCTCATATTTCTTTCATGTGAGGAGTAGTTCTTTGGATTGTGCATGTTTGGATCGTATTTCTTTTCCGCCGCGTGAGTTCCTTTGTAATAGCTTTCGGTATTTCTGATGAATTTTATTTCAAAATCGATTCCTTTAACCGAGTTGTTGGCCTTGACCGTTTTGACGGTAGTTGGGTGTTTTCAAATGATTTTGTGAGTTTTGATAAGTACTACCGTCATCGACCTTTTTGGGCATTCTAACCCATTGAATTATTTTTGAAAACCTTGAGTATCTTAGAAAATTGAAATTCGAGACGTACTTTTAAAGAGAATTATTTTCTTGCGGTGTTTTTTCGAAAGTTTTTCACTAAAAGAAAGGTGTCCTCATTTTAGTTCAAACGCAAGATGAATTACGAGTCTCGAAAACGATGTTTGTTTAACTTTTTGTAAATGATACTCAAGATCAACTGGTGTTTCCAAACTGTTTTCAAAAGGTGGTTCTCGTTTTAAAACCTATCATTCTGTTTGGACCGGAAATGCGTGTATGGTTTTCGAACTTTCGTTGCGTGTCAACCCCGAATTGTGATTGAATTGGTGGCGTGAGCGTCGAGTCGCTCGCCACGCATATGTTTTGTTGGCCCTGCGTGAGAGGTGTGAACCGGTGTTTACCGCTTTATCGCCTCGTGGTGATTGCGTATTGTCGCACTAGTGTGGGTTGTTAAAGCCTGGATTTTTATGCGTTATACACATGGGTGATTGTTTCATGATGTTTGTGATTGTGTGATGGCTGTCGTTCGGGATGTTGTAATCTTCGAATGATGCCGTTGTTGTTGTGATTTTTGTATGCGTTGATATGTTATGCTGAGTTGGCATCTCCGGTATGTTGTTTTGCGGTGTTTTGATCCATTGTACCGAGCATTTATATTTTCGGTATGCCGAGCCGAGGCGTTTCAATCGTGATGTGCCGGGGCATGCACGTGTAAATTGTCTTTCTCGTCGATGACACATTTCAAGTGTGGACTCGAGGGACACCGAATTCAGTTTTGTGAATTGGCTACCGAGACTTTCGGAGTTCGCGCTTCAGCACAGATATCAGAATCGGCTTTGAGAGGCCTTTGAAGGATGTTTCTGTCGGTTGCTTGTTGTGTCGTCACCTTGATTTCTTGTTGTGAGTTGCGGGGCGACCTTCTTTTATAAGAGGTCGAATGTAGTACCCGTGATGTTTTTAGACTTCGTATTTTCTCTTTCTCCATCTGTCGATTCGCTCGTGATCGTAGGTACTTTATCAACTTGTTCTAAATTTCGGTTTCATAATTCGAGCGATTTGTGATCTTGTTTTGGGTCAACTGGTTATCATTGTCACTTTCCGAATTCGGTTCGATTCTTGTGAACCTTGTTCGGAAGTAACATCTTTGGTTCTACTAGTTCTTTTATTCGAAGTGGACTCGATCTTGAACTTTTACATTTTCGACTGGCCGACTCGTTTATGTTCGTTGACATTTCTGAGCTTGTCCTGCTCCTTGCTTTTGTTGATCGAACGAGTGTGATATCATTTCGGAATAACTTATTTGTCGTTGTGACTTTTCAATCGCTATTCCCTTTCCTGTGGATCTTATGGGAATGCATGTCTTGTAGTTCTCACCAGATCCTATTGGGAGTTATTGTTGAACTTTATTGTTCTTCGTGATTCGAACATGATTCTTCGATTTTTGTTGTCTCGATCGTTGTGGTTTGATCGTTTGATTGTTCGGTTTATATTGACCTCGTTCCGTGATTGGCGAACATTCAGGCTCCTTCGTAATTCCCTTCAGTTCGGGAAATTAGTTTCGTTTTCGCGAACATTCAGGCTCCTTCGTAATTCCCTTCAGTTCGGGAAATTAGTTTCGTTTTCGATCTTCCAGCCCATAAAGTGGGATTTCGTGGTTGTTCGGTTGACTCGCGTTTTGATTGATGTACCGTTGGGTGGGTCAATCATATTGATTTTCGTTCGTTGTGTTTTGTGATTGTCGGATAATTGACTTGGCTATATTATCCGTTTGATGACGTTGTCACTTGTTGGTTTTTATTATATCCCTAACGGCGACGTTGTGTTGGTCGCCGTGGAGCGTGTTTTCACGTTGTATACTCCTTTGCGTTGTTTGTAACATTTCGCCGTTGGGCGTTAGTTACGCATTCTCGTGTATCTCGTTGAGTTTTTCCTGGAATATTTCTTCTCCTACTTGTTTTAAGTTTGGGACGAAACTTCTTTTAAGGAGGGTAGAATGTAATATCCGCAATTTTCGATTTCCTAAATTATTTTTTCGGCGGAAGTCTGCTTTGACGACTTCGCTCATGTCCGTTTCGTCATTCCGAGAATAATTAATTCTACACTTTTGACATCCGAGTTCGTTTCGGTGTCGTTTCGTTGAGTTCTGTGCTTTTAGCGACTTTTCCGCACTTGAGTTCGATTCTTGCGAATCTCGTCAAATCTGTTGTTTCGAGTTTCCCGCAAGTCTGTTTAACTTTGTTATACGTGTTGTGAGCTTCGGTTTGATTATTCGTTGTCGTATGGTGATTTTCGGGCATTTGGGCCATTTTCGTAATTTCCCAAAGTTTGGGGTAATTACCTTCCGTTGTCGAATTTCGAGCCTTCGGGTGGTCGGAATCGTGTGTTCTACTAGCTCTTAGATTCGTCTTTGTGAGTACTTCGTAACCGTATCTTCGGTTCGTATTCGAGCTCGGGTTTCGGTGTCGCTTTTGTTGAATTCAGGATTACTAAACGACTTTTCTAAGCATGAGTTCGACTTTGTTAGATCCCCATTAATTTTTGGTAACTCCAAAAATTATAAATCTTGCAATATTATAGAACATCGAGTTAGCTTTCCAATGGTTCAAACGGTGAGTCAATCGAGTCGGACGAAAGAGTTATGGTCGCTTTAGTGGCGGTATCGTCACCGTCGGCACCGTCCCAGAGCCTTTCGGCCGATAGGGTGGGCCGATAGACTCTCTGCCGGCATTTCTCTATGGCTATCGGTTGGGCCTATCGGCCGATAGGCTGGCCGATAGGTCCCTTTGTGTTACACTATAAATGTGACGTTTTGAGCGTGATCGGCTCATTTCTTCTTTTTTCATCCGCATCGCGAGAGTAGCGAGAGAGAGGGTATAGAGGAGAGTTCTTCATCCGGGTCGATTTTCATCATTCCTTTTCGGTTGTGAGGCTCGGATAATCAATCTAACGCGTGTTCTACGGATCTTAACACTTGAATCACTCAAGGTAATCTTCTAAGAACCCATTTTTGGGAGATTTTGGGGATTTTGGGTATTTTGGTTGTTTTCGTCCGATTAATCCGATTTAACTTGGTATTATGATAGATTGATGATTATTGAGATGTATTACATCTTTTCCCTTGTTATTCCATAGTTGGATCGTATCGATTCGTTGTTTTCGTCGAGTTCTTGATCGACGCATTGAAGGTGTCCGGTAAAATGTCATAGAGGGGTTTTCGGGCGTTCTACGATTATTCTTCCTCGTATGATCGATGATTTATTGATTATATGTTGTTAGGGTCGAATTCTTGCGAAGAATTCGAGTCGGAACCCTACCGTTCGTCGTTTTCTTCAAGCTTTTCGATTGTGGGTGTATTCGTTGTCTTCGCCGGGGAATCGTAGGTGTTCGAGGTGTCCCGACTAATCCGTGATTGTGGGAGTGTCCGGCATCGATTATAGAGGCAAGTATCTTGCCCATACATTACGTGTTTTGTAGATATAATGGTTGTTAATCGTCGATATGTGCTAAATAAATATTCATAACCATCTTTTTCAAAAGTATCGATATATTTACCATCACGGTTACTTAAAGACGACTCGTGTGTTCCGAGAATTAATATGCTTAATTGAATATATGTATTAATGTTGAGTATAAGATCGTAATACTTTTGTGTGATGTCTTTGTGTGTGATTACGTCGTCGGTAAGTTTTGAAGTTTAGTCCTTTGTTTAAGTATGCGTGGAGACATGTGGTTATCGATGAATTATGTGAATTTATGTAATATTGGTTGTGCCGTTCGGTGCTTTCTTGTTGATAGTATTAGTTCTGGGTTATGAGTATATGTTGGATGAACTGGCCATTCTAGTAAAGTACCTCGACTATATATACTGTGATTGACCTTCGAGGCTTGTGGTTTGCAACTGTGATTTTGGAACGTGTGTGTGTGTGTTGTTCCTTCCACCCGGAGTGTCCGATGGGATGTCTGGGGGTCGATACTAAGGGGTACGGCCACGGAAGTGGACTTGGGTGCGTGTGTGGATGAACTTCCACCCGGAGTGTCCGACGGGATGTCCGGGGGTCGATACTAAGGGGTACGGCCGCGGAAGTGGTTTCACCCGAGTGTCCGACGGATGTCCGGGGCCGATACTAAGGGGTACGGCCGCGGGTTACCTTGTGGTTTTCATCTTGAGGATGACGTTGATGTTTTCGTTAATTGTGATATTGTCAGAGTATCACAATGCTTTGTGCTCGGGTCGAGACATTATATTTCGAGTCTTGGTGCTTGGCTAGAATGGCATAGGATTAATGTGTTATGTGTAATGTGTCCTTGTAAGTGATTTGAAGTGGATGATCGGGTCGTGGACCTGTGGTTTTGTGACCGGAATGGTTGGGTCGTGGACCCCGTGTTTTGTTAAACGGATTTGTATTTTGAAAAATGAACATTGGGGTGTGACCCTAAATGGCTTTCGAGGAACTTTAGAATTTCTCAATTTCTAACGTTTTTAAAACTCCCGAGATTTGGAAATGTTTTCAAAGTGCTTACTTACTGCTTTCTACTTTCAAGACTTGAACTGATTTTAACTAAATATAGCACGGGAAGTCTTTCGTTGTGTTCTCGGAATGTGTTGTGTATGGCTCGTATTTGCACTTTATACTTGCACTAGCGAAACAGTGGAGTTTGCTAACCCCGAGTAATCGGGGTGGATATCTCAGATTGTGTCCGTGTACATGCAGTTTTCGGGAGCAAGACACAGGATCGGCACGAGGGATGATGAAAGACGAATGATACTAATCACACGAAGGCCAGTTTTGGGTTCAGTTAGTCGGAGTCCATTGTATTGTCTTTTCCGCTGTCTTATTGTTCATTGTTGCAAGTATTTTACCCTTGTGTGGGTATGAGTCTGGATGAGTTTATGTATTTCGATTTGTAAGTCTGTGACGAAAGACCAAATCGGTCTATTGGTCCGTTATTTTGATTCGTCGGTATGTAATGTAATGTGTTGTTTTGATGTCTAGCCTGGTGGATTCTCACGGAGAGGGTCTGCGGCGTGTAATATTCCCGGTTTGATCTGGGGGTGTTACATTCTTGGTCGCGTATGACTAATTATGGTATTACGCTTTCATTTCGAGTCGTTTATGTTGTCCGCGAACTTTTCGTCGTGTTCGTTCCGTACGTTTTCGGAAATCGGGTCGTCGAGCCCTGGCGGTGGCGGATCGCCGACGGTGTGGATCGGCCGGACGATTGCGGGCACCGCCGGACGGTGCGGCAGAACCGCGAGCGCACGCTACGGCCGGAAGGCTGCGCGCGCTAACCGGCAGTGTAGCGCACGCTGCCGGGTGGCCTAGCGACGCTATCGGGCCCGGGCGATGGGGTTTCGAGGTTACGGACTCGGTCAAGATCGGCAGGTAGCGCACGCTACGCCAGCGTAGCGCGCTAGTCGGCAGCGTAGCGCACGCCGTCGGCCGGCTAGCGACGTTACTGCCGGGCGATTCGATCCAGTGGCTCTCGACAGTGCCTAGCGCTCGCAGGCATCCGGCCGTAGCGCACGCTAGCGGGAGTTGGGTCGGCAGGTTCGGTCGGCAGGATTGGTCGGTGATGCCGGGTCGTGTGGGCCTGGCCGAGGGTACTCGGCCGTCTGGCCGATAGCGCACGCTAGTCCGGGAAGGCTAGCGCACGCTAGGGCGGCCCGATATAAATATGGCCGAGCAGTCACATTTCACTTCGTTTTTCATTTCCTTCCTTCTCCTTCCGCGAGTGGCGATTCTGGGCGACGAAGCCATGTTGTTTAACAACAAATCCATGAAGTCCTTGAGTTCATAACATCAATCGATCGTCCGTTATCAACCTTTGATCCAGCGAATCAAGGTAATCTTCCTTAGAACCCTAATTTCGTGAATTTGGGGATTTTTGCATTTTCGTCCGATTCGTTCCGTGTTGTTGATTAATTCATGATGGGTATGATTAATCTTGATAGTATTCTTGTGTTTAACATCATTTAATCCATTGTTCTTCGTCGAATCAAGTATATTTCTTGATTTCCTTCGAATTGACTTTTTGGGGGATTTGTCCCCGATCTCGTTTTTCATCCGTTTTCGATGGATCGATTATGGTTAAATGATGTTTTTAAACATATTCTATGGATTGTATATCCATATTTCAACTTGGAATTCCGTTTTCGGGTTTTGACGAATCGTGTTCTTGGCCATTTTGGGGAAATCCGTGAACTTTCGTCATTCGTTCTTTGAATTCAACGGCTTTGAGTCGTGTTATGGAATTCATTTCATTGTTATTATTTGTCCTTCGTAGTTTATGAACGTGAGTTGGCGTTCGGTGGAGTCGGCGGTACGTAGTCGGTTCGCCAACCTACTTGGTCGATTCTCCGCGTTGTTCTTATTCGAGGCAAGTACCTTGCCCATACTTTTCTCGTTTATGGATATGATGATCGGTGGTCGTCTTGATGCGTTTATTTGGTTATTTGAAATGAAGTTTCAAAGGATTTGATTTGGCCTCGTTAAAGGCTTTCTTTCAAAACGAGTGTGATTTGTGAACGGTGTTTTGAGAATTGATTATGATTTGGTTATTTTGAACGTTGAAGGATTTTATGATGATACTCCTATTGTTTAAGTTATGGAATCGTGTATTTCCTTATTTAATCTTGTTATCGTAATTTTGAAGAGTTTGGTAATGGTGTCGAGTTAATGGCCATCTCTAGTGAGTATTCTTAATGAACTTACATTCTTAGCATATTAGTGTTGCATGAGTAACGTGTGTGTGTGTATGCTCACTACGGGTTAGATCCGACGGGGTCTCGGTAGGGGTCCACGGAGGTGTGGATCGACGAGCTTTGCTTTTAACCACTACGGGTTAGATCCGACGGGGTCTCGGTAGGGGTCCACGGAGGTGTGGATCGACGGTTAATTGTGGTGCATTTTTGCAAATGTGATTTGATATTGGCATTTCCGGAAATGAGTGCTTTCGAACGGTTTTCATGATTGCATGCATTGACTAAGTGTGTAAGAGGTAAGTGTTCGTTTGGCTTACTTGGCTAGGATGGCACTGGAGTATTTTGTTGTTTGTTTTAAATCCTTTATTTGTGGATTTTGATGTTGGGATACGAACCTCGTGGTCGTTCTTGTGTACTGTGAGTTGATGAGATTTGGGGCTAAAATCCCAAGGGTTTTGTAAAAGTCGTTTTACGGATTTGGGGCTAAAATCCCAACGATTTGGTTAATGTCATTTTCCAGAAAGTAAACTTTTGGGGCGGTGACCCCTTTGTCTTTCGATTTTGAAAAGTAGGATTTGATAATCCTAAATTGTTTTCTATTAAAACTCTCGATGGCATTCTAAACCGTTTTATAAATTATTCCCATTGATTTATGATATTTCGTTTTTGAAATGTTTTCTCAAACCCTTGCCTCGGGAAGTACTTTTCGTTTCGTTTGGATCTTTGAGGATCCTCGGTTATTGTTATTCGTGGAATGTGAATTGTATGGCTCGTATTTGCACTTTGTATTTGCACTAGCAAAACAGTGGAGTTTGCTAACCCCGAGTATTCTGGGGTGGATGTCTGTTTGCATTCGTTTTGGAGCATAACACGTGGTCGGCACGAAGGATGATGAAAGATGATCGATACTAATCACATGAGGAACCGTACATCGTGTGTTGGTTGTACTTTATTTTCATTCAGTATTGTTCCGTTATGCGGTGTAGTTGTATTTTGTCCCTGCGTGGGCATGAGTTGTATTTGAGTTGTATGTATTTGTGGAAAGACCAAATCGGTCCATCGAGTCATTGTAGCCTCGAAGGCATTGTCGAGATGTTAAATGTCGTTACACTGGGTAGATCCTTGAGGAAAGGTTCTACGGCGTGTAATATCCCCGAGCGGATCGGGGTGTTACATAAATGGTATCGGAGCTTAGGTTGAGGAAACCTAGGCCGCCGGGTCAAGTCGTGTTGTTTGAGTCTTGTTTCGCCGGATTTTATCGGATCGAGTCGTGTCGCGACGCGTCGTTTGAGTTTGTTGGTCGTGATTAGTATCGTGGGCGATCATCATCTTCGTGCGACTGTGGAAGTAAGTCTCCCTTCTTTGTGTTGTGCCTCGTGTGACACGAGCTATTTTTATGATTATTTGTTAAGTGGTGGAATTTTATGTGAATTTTGATTTCACGATATGTAATTAGTCGACTCTCGTATTTGATTTATACGAGGAGTGTCGTCGTTTGTGATGTCTTTTTATTGTTGTTTTTATCCGTTGTTGATGATTTTCGAATCGATTTGCACATTTTACAAGTCTCTTGTGGAAGCTTTGTGCTTATACGCGTTCGACTTGTTCACTAGCCGCCATGGAGGGTATTTTATCAGTGGTTTTGTTCTGAATGTGGTATTTTATCGTTTATTTTCGTTTAAAGACATGTATTGTCTTGATTTTAAACGTTTTGATGCGTGTGCTAGGAGTTGTTTTAGTGAACGTCGGTATGTGTGAGTTTTGGGCATTCTGGCCTATTGGATTTTTGAAAACCTTGAGTATCTTAGAAAAACAAATTTCGAGACATACTTTTCAAATGAGTTATTTTCTTGTGGTACATCCTATATGCCACAATATATTTCAAAAATTTTCTACCTCGAGGACCAAAATATTTTGAGATATTTTCAACACTTTTATTTAGACCCGAGGGTCGAATATTTTGAAAGTTTTCACTAAGAGAAAATGTCCTCATTTTTTTTTCAAATGTGATATGGTTCTCCAAAGTCTCGATAATGATGTTTCACGTTTGTACTTTTTGAAAGGTGATACTCAAGATCAATCGGTGTTCTTCTAAATTATTTTCAAAATGAGGTTTTCGTTTTTAAAACCTATCCATTCCCGTTTGTGGGCTGGGTATGTAAGATGTTTGCATTGTCATTTTGATACTTTCTCCCGAGTATGACCGAATTGGCGGTGTGAGCGTTGAGTCGCTTTCCACACATTTGTTGCGTTAGCCCCCTGTGAGAGGCGGGATGTTGGTGTTGAATATTATCGCCTCGTAGTGATTCTTGCGTTGTCGCGCATGTGCGAGCTGTTAGAGCTTGGTTTGGTATGACCGTGTGCATCGGTGATGGTTCCGTTATGTGTCCGCTGTTTAATGTCCTGTTACCTTGCTCCCGTATTTGTGAATTTCGTGGACGAGGTCGGAGGTAATGCCCGTACTATTTTGACTTCTGTATTTTCTCTTCCCCCAGTCTATCGAATCACTCATGTTCGTTGGTACTTTATGAACTTGTTCGGTATTTCAGTTTCATCGTCCGAACGAACTGTGATCTTTTTTTAAGTTGATCTGGTTATCGATGTTACTTTTTCGGGTTCAGTTCGATTCTTGTGAACCTTGTTTGGGAGTGACATCATCTGGTTCTACTAGTTCTTTTATTCGAAGTGGATCGGATTTGGAACTCTTATGTTTTCGACTCTGTCAACTCATTTCTGTTTGTTGACATTTCTGAGATTGTCCGCCCCTTGTTTTTGTTTATCGAACGAGTGTGGTATCGTTTCGGAATAACTCGTTCGTCGTGGTGACCTTTCAATCGCTATTCCCTTTCCTGTGGATCTTCGGCAATGCATGTCTTGTAGTTCTCACCAGATCATCCTGGGAGTTGTTGTTTGAACTTTATTGTTCTTTGTGATTCGAACATGATTGTTCGATTTTTGTTGTCTCGATCGTTTGTTTGTTCGGTTTTTGTTCTCGTTCCGTGATTGGCGAACATTCAGGCTCCTTCGTAATTCCCTTCAGTTCGGGAAATTAGTTTCGTTTTCGATCTTCCATCCCTTAGGCGATGGGATTCCGTGTTTGTTCAGCGGTTGACTCGTGTTTTGATTGATGTACCGTTGGGTTGGTCAATCATATTGGTTTTCGTTCGTTGTGTTTTGTGATTGTCGGATAATTGACTTGGATATATTATCCGTTTGATGACGCTTGTCACTTGTTGGTTTTATTATATCCCTAACGGCGACGTTGTGTTGGTCGCCGTGGAGCGTGTTTTCACGCCGTGTATTCCTTTGCGTTGTTTGTGACATTTCGCCGTTGGGCGTTAGTTACGCATTCTTGTGTGTCTCGTTGAGTTTTTCCTGGCGGAATATTTCTTCTCCCTACTTGTTTTAAGTTTCGGGACGAAACTTCTTTTAAGGAGGGTAGAATGTAATATCCGCAATTTTCGATTTCCGGTAATTTCTTTTTTTTTTCGGCGGAAGTCTGTTTTGACGACTCGCTCATGTCCGTTTCGTCATTCTGAGAATGATTAATTCTACACTTTTTGAGATCCGAGTTCGTTTCGGTGTCGTTTTGTTGAGTTCCGTGCTTTTTAGCGACTTTTCCGCGCTTGAGTTCGATTCTTGCGAATCTCGTCCGAAACTGCTGTTTCGAGTTTCCCGTAAGTCCGTTTAACTTTGTTGGACGTGTTGTGAACTTCGGTTTGGTTATTCGATCACGTATCGTGATTTCCGGGCGTTTTGGGCCAATTTGTAATTTCTTGAAAGTTACGGGTATCCAGACCGTAATTGTTGTCTCGACCGTTTCTTGGTCGCGTATGACTAATTATGGCATTACGCTTTCATTTCGAGTCGTTTATGTTGTCCGCGAACTTTTCGCCGTGTTCGCTCGCACGTTTTCGGAAATCGGGTCGCCGAGCCACGGCGGTGGCGGATGGCCGACGATTGCGGCACCGGCCGGACGGTGCGGCAGAACCGGCGAGCGCACGCCACGGCCGGAAGGTGCGCGCGCTAACCGGGCAGTGTAGCGCACGCCGCCGTGGCTCAGCGACGCTATCGCCCGGGCAAGCGATGGGTTTCGAGGTTCGACTCGGTCAGATCGGCGAGTAGCGCACGCTACGCCGAGCGTAGCGCGCGCTAGTCGGCAGCGAAGCGCACGCCGGCCGGCCGGCTAGCGACGTTACTGCCGGGCGTCACCCGGGCTATCGGATAGTCGGCTAGCGCGCGCAGTATCCGGCCGTAGCGCACGCTAGCGGAGTCGGGTCGACAGTTCGGCAGGATTGGTCGGTGATGCCGGGTCGTGTGGGCCCTGGCCGAGGGTACTCGGCCGATACCGGCCGATAGCGCACGCTAGTCCGGGAAGGCTAGCGCACGCTAGGCTGGCCCAGTATAAATATGGCTGAGCAGTCACATTTCACTTCGTTTTTCATTTCCTTCCTTCTCCTTCCGCGAGTGGCGATTCCTGGGCGACGAAGCCATGTTGTTTAACAACAAATCCATGAAGTCCTTGAGTTCATAACATCAATCGATCGTCCGTTATCAACCTTTGATCCAGCGAATCAAGGTAATCTTCCTTAGAACCCTAATTTCGTGAATTTGGGGATTTTTGCATTTTCGTCCGATTCGTTCCGTGTTGTTGATTAATTCATGATGGGTATGATTAATCTTGATAGTATTCTTGTGTTTAACATCATTTAATCCATTGTTCTTCGTCAAATCGAAGTATATTTCTTGATTTCCTTCGAATTGACTTTTTGGGGGATTTGTCCCCGATCTCGTTTTTCATCCGTTTTCGATGGATCGATTATGGTTAAATGATGTTGTTAAACATATTCTATGGATTGTATATCCATATTTCAACTTGGAATTCCGTTTTCGGGTTTTGACGGAACGAATCGTGTCTTGGCCATTTTGGGGAAATCCGTGAACTTTCGTCATTCGTTCTTTGAATTCAACGGCTTTGAGTCGTGTTATGGAATTCATTTCATTGTTATTATTTGTCCTTCGTAGTTTATGAACGTGAGTTGGCGTTCGGTGGAGTCGGCGGGTACGTAGTCGGTTCGGGCCAACCTACTTCGGTCGATTCTCCGCGTTGTTCTTATTCGAGGCAAGTACCTTGCCCATACTTTTCTCGTTTTATGGATATGATGATCGGTGGTCGTCTTGATGCGTTTATTTGGTTATTTGAAATGAAGTTTCAAAGGATTTGATTTGGCCTCGTTAAAGGCTTTCTTTCAAAACGAGTGTGATTTGTGAACGGTGTTTTGAGAATTGATTATGATTTGGTTATTTTGAACGTTGAAGGATTTTATGATGATACTCCTATTGTTTAAGTTATGGAATCGTGTATTTCCTTATTTAATCTTGTTATCGTAATTTTGAAGAGTTTGGTAATGGTGTCGAGTTAATGGCCATCTCTAGTGAGTATTCTTAATGAACTTACATTCTTAGCATATTAGTGTTGCATGAGTAACGTGTGTGTGTGTATGCTCACTACGGGTTAGATCCGACGGGGTCTCGGTAGGGGTCCACGGAGGTGTGGATCGACGAGCTTTGCTTTTAACCACTACGGGTTAGATCCGACGGGGTCTCGGTAGGGGTCCAGGAGGTGTGGATCGACGGTTAATTGTGGTGCATTTTTGCAAATGTGATTTGATATTGGCATTTCCGGAAATGAGTGCTTTCGAACGGTTTTCATGATTGCATGCATTGACTAAGTGTGTAAGAGGTAAGTGTTCGTTTGGCTTACTTGGCTAGGATGGCACTGGAGTATTTTGTTGTTTGTTTTAAATCCTTTATTTGTGGATTTTGATGTTGGGATACGAACCTCGTGGTCGTTCTTGTGTACTGTGAGTTGATGAGATTTGGGGCTAAAATCCCAAGGGTTTTGTAAAAGTCGTTTTACGGATTTGGGGCTAAAATCCCAACGATTTGGTTAATGTCATTTTACGGAAAGTAAACTTTTGGGGCGGTGACCCCTTTGTCTTTTGGATTTTGAAAAGTAGGATTTGATAATCCTAAATTGTTTTCTATTAAAACTCTCGATGGCATTCTAAACCGTTTTATAAATTATTCCCATTGATTTATGATATTTCGTTTTTGAAATGTTTTCTCAAACCCTTGCCTCGGGAAGTACTTTTCGTTTCGTTTGGATCTTTGAGGATCCTCGGTTATTGTTATTCGTGGAATGTGAATTGTATGGCTCGTATTTGCACTTTGTATTTGCACTAGCAAAACAGTGGAGTTTTGCTAACCCCAGAGTATTCGGGGGGTGGATGTCTGTTTTTGCATTCAGGTTTTGGAGCATAACACAGGGTCGGCACGAAGGATGATGAAAGATGATCGATACTAATCACATGAGGAACCGTACATCGTGTGTTGGTTCAGTTGTACTTTATTTTCCGTTGCTGTATTGTTCCCGTTGTACGGGTGTAGTTGTATTTTGTCCCCTGCGTGGGCATGAGTTGTATTTGAGTTGTATGTATTTGTGGAAAGACCAAATCGGTCTACTGAGTCATTGTAGCCTCGAAGGCATTGTCGAGATGTTAAATGTCGTTACCAGCCTGGTAGATCCTTGAGGAAAGGTTCTACGGCGTGTAATATCCCTGAGCGGATTGGGGGTGTTACATGTGCTTAGTTGAATATGCGAGCTAGTGTCGAGTATAGAATCACCTTACTTTCTTGTGATGTCATTGCGTATGATTATGTCGTTGGTAAATGTAAAGTGTAATTCTTTTGTCAAATTATGTACTTGGAGTCACGTGTTTATGGATGAATATGTGAGTTTGAGTGATATTAGTTGTGTCGTTCGGTGCTGTTGAAATCTTGTGCTTCCTTGTGAATCGTATCATTACTTGGTCGTGAGTATATGTTGGATGAACTGGCCATTCTAGTAAGGTACCTCGACTATATATACTGTGATTGACCTTCGAGGCTTGTGGTTTGCAAATCGTGATTTTGGAACGTGTGTGTGTGTTGTTCCTTCCACCGGAGTTTCCGACTGGAAGTCTCGGGGACGATACTAAGGGGTACGGCCACGAAGTGGACTTGGGTGCGTGTGTGGATGAACTTCCACCGAGTGTCCGACGGGATGTCGGGGTCGATACTAAGGGGTACGGCCGCGAAGTGGTTTCACCCGAGTGTCCGACGGATGTCCGGGGTCGATACTAAGGGGTACGGCCGCGGTTACCCAGGTTTTCATCTTGAGGATGATGTTGATGTTTTCGTTGATTGTGATATTGTCCGGAGTATCACAATGCTTTGTGCTCGGGGTCGAGAGACATTATATATCGAGTCTTGGTGCTTGACTAGAATGGCATAAGATTAATGTGTTATGTGTAATGTGTCCTTGTAAGTGAATTGAAGTGGATGATCGGGTCGTGGACCCTGTGTTTTGTGACCGGAATGGTTGGGTCGTGGACCCCGTGTTTTGTTAAATGGATTTGTATTTTGAAAAATGAACTTTGGGGCTGTGACCCTAAATGGCTTTCGAGGAATTAAGAACATTTTCAATTTTTGATGTTTTCAAAACTCCCGAGATTTGGAAATGTTTTCAAAATGTTTACTTGCTTCGTTTCTGCTTTCAGGACTTGAACTATTTTTAACTAAATATATCTCGGGAAGTCCTTCGTTATATTCTCGGAATGTGTTGTGTATGGCTCGTATTTGCACTTTATACTTGCACTAGCGAAACAGTGGAGTTTGCTAACCCCGAGTACCTGGGGGTGGATATCTGTATTGTGTCCGGTACATGCGAGTTTTCGGGAGCAAGACACAGGATCGGCACGAGGGATGATGAAAGACGAATGATACTAATCACACGAAGGCGCTTTGGGTTGATTAGTCGAGTCCATTGTATTGTCTTTTCCATTGTCTTATTGTTCGTTGTTGCAAGTATTTTACCCTTGTGTGGGTATGAGTCTGGATGAGTTTATGTATTTTGATTTGTAAGTCGGTGACGAAAGACCAAATCGTCTATTGGTCCGTTATTTTGATTCATCGGTATGTAATGTAATGTGTTGTTTTGATGTCTAGCTCGGTGGATCCTCACGAGAGGGTGCACGGCGTGTAATATTCCCGTTTGATCTCGTGGGTGTTACATTTATGGTATCGAGCTTAGGTTGCGGAAACCTAGGTCATCGGGTCGATCGTGTATTGTTGGGTCTTGTCTTGTCGATTGAGTCCGATCGATGTCGTGTCGCGACGCGTCGTTTGGAATGTCGGCCGTGATTAGTATCAGGGTGCAGCCATCATCTTCGTGCGGTCTGTGGATGTAAGTCTCCCTACTACAGGTTGTACCACGAGCTATACGAGCCTGTGTGATTTTGTGTTATGTAGTTAATATTTGAAGGTGCATTGTGAGTAAGTGACATATATTTGTTGATTCTCGTCTTGCGCTAAAATGTAGAATGATATTGCTGAATGTATCCTTGTATAAATCATTTTTCTTGCAAGAGTATAAACCTTGGAATTTTAAGTTTTCGAATCCTTTCGGGGAGTCACGTAAAATTTTTAAAATGCCCTCCAAGGGAGGAAAAAGTTGATTTTCGTATGTTGTGTTGTTGCCCAAAATATTTATCCGAAGATTAATACTGCTGGAAGACGGACAACAAACAAATACGGGAGCACTTCCGAGAGAAGATAAATAAAACAAGATTTGCCGGGTTTGTTAGGCCCGGGCTTGAATGCTCTCGCGAGATGTTATTAATACAAATATTCGTGGATACAAGTATTAATGAGAGAAATCTAAATACAATGAGTGTAAAAAGACTCTGTTGATCCGGCTCTTGAGCGAAGCTCGGTGTTCTTCGTCCCGCCGGTAATCTGCTCGAGGAGAAAAGGCCGGGAGAAGTAAGACCGAAAGAAAGCTGTTGCCAAGAGTTGGAGATTTGCCAAGTGCTTGATGTTTGCTCCTGTATTGCGTATGTATTGCAAGAATGTGAGAGAGTGCAGCGTGGTTTTTAAATGCAGGGGGCTTCGTTTATATAGAGGCAGCCGAGTCCTGTCCTGTAGTGGCCGATCGCCTGTCGGCCATTAAAATAATCTGCCGACCGCCTGCCGGCCAATATAATAATGTGCCGATCTCCTGGGCTGTCGGGCTAAAGTCCAAATAAGATGCTGGCTGTCGGGCTAAAGTCCAAGATAGAGGCTGCCACAGCTTGGGCGGTCCAATAAGGAGCCATCACGTGTCCGGAGTCAGTCAACATGTGGCCCTACTGACAAGCTTTCGGCGGCCTGTCGGCTGGTGGAGGGAATCTGTCAGATTGTGGTCAATAGCCCGGGATTCGCGGATCTTGTCCCGGCCTTTGCACATGGTGCCAGTCTTGAGGCTCGGCCTTTGCCGACTTGGATGGCCATCGGTGGTGATCGACATGAGGCGGTCGTCCCTGGATGGTCTTCGGAGGTCGTCATCGGCCAGTGGATGGAGGTCGCCAATAGTCGGTCACCAAGGGTAGGTCGGCAAGGTGCCGAGAGGAGATTGTCCATTCGTAGGTCGCCAGGGGACGATCGCCGAGTACCGAGAGGCGATCGTCTTGAGGTCGATCGCTCGGCATCGGGGCCGTCACAGGGCCTTCGGTCGGTCGATGTAGCTTGTCCGCTGGGCTAAGGCTCGGTCGCCTGGTCGCCGATCGGCAGACTTGTCTTGGTCGATCGGCAGTAAGTCGGTCGCCCGTCCTCCTAGTCGATCGCCGGTCGGAAGGTGTTAATTCTTGACACAACAATTGCCCCCCAGCTTGCTCCTATGTTGAAGACATGGGGCGAGGTGGTTCTTGCTGGTGATCGTGTACGGATGAGGACGGGCGATCTTAGGACTCGGACTTGGGCTATCATGGTCGATTGGCTTAGCTATCTTTCGGTCTTGTACCTGCAAAAAACAACATTGGCCGATCCCCCATGGAAACTTGGTGGTTTCGCTTGCTTGAGGAATCGTGCACAGTCGCGGAGATCGATGGACCGACCCCATGACCGTGTCTTGGTGCACAAAGACAATGAGTGCCTCGTGACTCACTTTATTATGAGGGTCCTCTGTTAGGCTGCGCCTCGCCTTGTTTTTAAACGAAAGGCGTGCGGTCTCGGTCTAGAGGAGTCCTTGCGCGGGGCAGCGTCGGATGAATCGACTCCACGCCCGCGGCTTGTTAGCTCTGCTTCCACCTCGGCCAGCCATGGAGATGGCCGACCTCGACGGTGTACGTTGAGACGGGGTTGTGGAATGAGTCCACTGATTAATGTTGGAGAGCCCTCCGACTACGCCGGCCTCGTATTTAAACGAAGGGCGGGCGATCTCGGCCGAAAGGGACCTTGCATGACCGAAGCAGCCGGTTCCATCGACTGCCAGGGCCATGGCTTTATGATGTGCGGTGGAGGCGATCTTATGCCTTAGTCCGTCATGTTATATGCTGGACTGTAGATGGCGATCGTGTCCACCGGGTTGCTGATGATGTTGCGATCTGGCCGGAAGACTGGCGATCGTCGCTCGGCGGCCGATCGCTTTATTCGTAGGTCGATATTGGCGATCGGGCGGCGGCTAGTCCCTCACTTAGAATGTTGGACTGTAGGCGGTGAGCGAGTCCTCCGGCTCTTCTGGATAGTAGCGATCGGGCTGGTAGACTGGAGGTCGTCGTACGGGCGCCGATCGATCTACTCCTAGGCTGAGAAGAAGCCTTTGCCTGGACAGGAAATCTGCGGCTCTAGCCCGGAAGGCTGCGTAGGTCGTCGGCAGGGTCTTCGTGAGATGCCTGAACATAGGCGAGAAACCCTGAAAACCTCCTAGGACAGCGTAGAGGGCGGTCTCATCGCTTACGGGCTCGCCGTTGAGGATGATCATGTCAACCCGGTCGATGTAGTCCGAGTCGGACTCCTGTTCTCCTTGCCTGATTTGCATCATGCGATGGCGACCTTCTGGCCGGGCGACCCTGGTGGCGAAGTGTTCCGTGAAGACGTGCGCCAGCTCGTTAAAGGAGCCAATGGACCGAGGTGGCAATGAAGTGTACCACCGGTGGGCGAGGTCGTCCAGTGTCAGAGGGAACATTCGGCACCTGGTCGCGTCCGATGCCCCACACCCGGTCATGTAGATGTTGAACTTGTGCAGGTGTGCTTGGGGGTCCGATCGCCCTTGGTACACGGGTGTCTTAGGAGGGGCGATCGTGTGCTGCACCGGGGCGAGCTCGATGTCGATCGCGAGCGGCTCGCTCGGCGGGGCGATCGTCCTCACGGCGCCTGCCCCGGATTGCAGGAGCGCCTTCATGTCGTCGATCTGACGTTGCATTGCGGCGATCGCCGCGGCTCGGCACTGCGGATCGGCTTTGGGAGCGGGGCCGAGGCGATCGTGTCTGACCTCCGGACCATTCTTGCCCGACCTCGGGAATTTGGCGGCGGGAGCCGGGCGGCTGGATCGCCTTGTGGGAGCCGGGTAGGCCGAGCTCTGGTGACGGACACCAACTCCGTCGTCTCGTAGGCCGGGCGGTGCCCGGCCGCTGAGTCGGGTCGCTGCCTGAGCGATCGAGATGACGTGCCCCGGCGCCGCGCCTCTTCTTGCGGGCGAGAGCCTCTGGCGCTTGCTCGGCCGGTAGTGCCTTGAGCTTCGCTGATCTTCCGGCGAGAGACCGGGGCGGCAGCGGAGGCGCGTCGAGAGCACTCCGTCGTTCTGAAGGGCGGCTATGGCCTCTTCGATCTGTTCATTGGTTGGGCCGATCGAGCGAGAGGCTCGGGCCGCCGTCCGGGACGGATCGAGCGTCTCGACCGCGGCGGGCGCCTTCCACCATCGGCTGCGGCTCGGGCCCAGGGCAGGCGAAGTGCAGCCGGGTCGGCCGGCTTTCTTCGACGCGGAGGCGGAAGACATGTTTTCGAAGGATTTCTTTTGAAGTGCGGTGAGTGTCACTTCAAATATCCGCCAAGAACAGTGAGTGTTCTTCGGGACGGTAGGTGTAAAAATCGAGGTTGGATGTCCTTCCTCTAGCGCCAATTGTTGTTGCCCAAAATATTTATCCGAAGATTAATACTGTGGAAGACGGACAACAAACAAATGCGGGAGCACTTCCGAGAGAAGATAAATAAAACAAGATTTGCCGGGTTTGTTAGGCCGGGCTTGAATGCTCGCGAGATGTTATTAATACAAATATTCGTGGATACAAGTATTAATGAGAGAAATCTAAATACAATGAGTGTAAAAAGACTCTGTTGATCCGGCTCTTGAGCGAAGCTCGGTGTTCTTCGTCCCGCCGGTAATCTGCTCGAGGAGAAAAGGCCGGGAGAAGTAAGACCGAAAGAAAGCTGTTGCCAAGAGTTGGAGATTTGCCAAGTGCTTGATGTTTGCTCCTGTATTGCGTATGTATTGCAAGAATGTGAGAGAGTGCAGCGTGGTTTTTAAATGCAGGGGCTTCGTTTATATAGAGGCGGCCGAGTCACGTCTGTAGTGGCCGATCGCTGCCGGCCATTAAAATAATCGCCGACCGCTGCCGGCCAATATAATAATGTGCCGATCTCTGGGCTGTCGGGCTAAAGTCCAAATAAGATGCCGTTTGTCGGGCTAAAGTCCAAGATAGAGGTGCCACGGCTTGGCGGTCCAATAAGGAGCCATCACGTGTCCGAGTCGGGCCAACATGTGGCCCTACCGACAAGCTTTCGGCTTTGTCGGCTGGTGGAGGGAATATGTCAGATTGTGGTCAATAGCCCGGGATTCGCGGATCTTGTCCCGGCCTTTGCACATGGTGCCAGTCTTGAGGCTCGGCCTTTGCCGACTTGGATGGCCATCGGTGGTGATCGACATGAGGCGGTCGTCCCTGGATGGTCTTCGGAGGTCGTCATCGGCCAGTGGATGGAGGTCGCCAATAGTCGGTCACCAAGGGTAGGTCGGCAAGGTGCCGAGAGGAGATTGTCCGTTCGTAGGTCGCCAGGGGACGATCGCCGAGTACCGAGAGGCGATCGTCTTGAGGTCGATCGCTCGGCATCGGGACTGGTCCTGGGGCCTTCGGTCGGTCGATGTAGCTTGTCCGCTGGGCTAAGGCTCGGTCGCCTGGTCGCCGATCGGCAGACTTGTCTTGGTCGCTCGGCAGTAAGTCGGTCGCCCGTCCTCCTAGTCGATCGCCGGTCGGAAGGTGTTAATTCTTGACACAACATGTTGACCACAAGGCTGAAAGTTCTGAAAACTCGAATTATTGATAATTCTTTTCCACTGTGTACTATAAGTTTTCAAAACACGAGTTTTGAACTCAAATGAGTTCTACAAAATATACTCAAGACGTGATCCTTGCTTTTAACTTTTCGGTTTTGAATGACAATTGCCTTTTGATGGTTGCTCATGATGTGTTGTAATTATGTGAATCGATGGCTTTGAGATTCGAATATTGTTGTTGTTTAATTGTGACCTTCGATTCCAGTAATGTCGTATATATGTTCGCAATCATGTCGCTAAAATAGAACCGTTAGCGCACGCTAAGTGTAAGGCTAGCGCGCGCTAATGCAGCATGGGTAGCGCACGCTAAGTATGTGTTGTAGCGAGCGTTAGTCGATGCAGGCAGAGGCTATGGAACCGCATTATAGCCGTTAGGTCTAACTTTTGCGGCCAATCACCTGTAGTTGTATTCTCTACGTGGTGTCTAGTGATAACAACTATTGTGCGTGAATGTGTGTTAAGACTTTTTGTATTGCTAGGTGATATTTGATTGTGTTTGATGAATTGATAAATTATATGCCTTGAGTGTGTTCGAACACGCTTTTCTAAAACTTTCATAAGTTTGTGCAAGTGCGATTAGCCGGCGGCTTCGTATGAACTTTGGAAATTGTTTGAAATTTGCGAGCCGGCCTAGGATTCTCAAATAAAACCTCGACGGTATTTGAAAGAGTTGTTTTAAAGTACCTTGAACATTTTGAAAAATTTTACCGTCGTTGATGTTTGTGAAGTGTTGGGAGAATTTTCGAAAATGATTTTAACGTATTGTTGCATTTTTAAATAATTCGAGTGAATGATTTTCAAAATCTTTCACACCATAAAAATATCTTATTTCAAAAACCAATGCGATTTTTATTTTCAAAAATATATAGTGAAAGATGAGAAATCTCACTCGATGTAAAGTTCAAACTCGGATTCGGAAATGTTAGAGTATGTAAGAATGATTTGATGATCTTGCATGGTTAACTTGTTAGTTGTTAACGGCGATGATGATACGTAGAGGAATGATGACTTCAAATGAGACGTGTTGTTGCCCAAAATATTTATCCGAAGATTAATACTGCTGGAAGACGGACAACAAACAACAATTGCGGGAGCACTTCCGAGAGTAGATAAATAATACAAGATTTGCCGGGTTTGTTAGGCCCGGGCTTGAATGCTCTCGCGAGATGTTATTAATACAAATATTCGTGGATACAAGTATTAATGAGAGAAATCTAAATACAATGAGTGTAAAAAGACTCTATTAATCCGGCTCTTGAGCGAAGCTTGGTGTTCTTCGTCCCGCCGATAATCTGCTCGAGGAGAAAAGGCCGGGAGAAGTAAGACCGAAAGAAAGCTGTTGCCAAGAGTTGGAGATTTGCCAAGTGTGTGTATTTTGCTTCTGTAATGCGTGAAAATCGAAGGAAGCTGAAGAAGTGTCCAAGTGCAGGCTGTCCTCTTTATATAGGGGTTGAGGTGCCCTATCTCCTAGTGGGCGATCGCCTTTCGGCCATTAATGCAATGGGGCGATCGTCCTAAAGGGCACGTGGGCTGCCTGCCAAAAGTCCATAGATCCAGCCGGCAGCTAGCTGAGTGGCCCAATGAGGAGCCGGCACGCGTCCGGAAGTATTGTCACAGGAGGTCCCACTTTGTTACTTTCGGCGGACTTTGTCAGTAGGTGCAGTAGGCGCCAGGCTGTAGTCACATGTCTTGTCCGCCAACTCCTTTCGCAGGTCTGGGCCCTGTTGGTAGGTGAGGTAGGTGACAGGTTTGTCAGCGCCTTTTGTGGATCTGCACGTGGGGTCAGTTTTGAGACTTGGCCTTGGCCGACTGGATGGCCACCGGCCCAGATCGTCAAGATGCGGTCGCCTCTAGCTGGGCACCGAGGATCGTTCTCGGCCAGTCAATGAAGGTCGGCATTGGTCGGTCTCCAAGGGTCGGTCGGCAAAGCGCTGAGAGATGATCGTCCATAAGTCGGTCGCCAGAAGTCGGTCGCCAGGCGCCGAGCGATGATCGTATTGGATGCCGATCGCTCGACACAGGGATTTGTTCTGGGACCTTCGGCTGGGCGATTCATGCTTGTCTTCCGGGCTAAGGCTAGGTCGCCTGGTCGCTGGTCGGCAGATCTGCCTTGCCTCCTCGGCGGTAAGTCGGTCGCTCGTCCTCCTAGGTGATCGCTGGTCGGAAGGTGTTAATTCTTGACACAACAATTGCCCCCCAGCTCGCTCCTATGTTGAAGACATGGGGCGAGGTGGTTCTTGCTGGTGATCGTGTAAGGATGAGGACGGGCGATCTTGCTGAGCTGACTTATGCTTTCGGACTTGGGCTATCATGGTCGATTGGCTTAGCTATCTTTCGGTCTTGTACCTGCAAAAACAACATTGGCCGATCCCCCATGGAAACTTGGTGGTTTCGCTTTGTTTGAGGAATCGTGCACAGTCGCGGAGATCGATGGACCGACCCCATGACCGTGTCTTGGTGCGCGAAGACATTGAGTGTCTCGTGACTCACTTTATTATGAGGGTCCTCTGTTAGGCTGCGCCTCGCCTCGTATCTAAACGAAGGGCGTGCGGTCTCGGTCTAGAGGAGTCCTTGCGCGGGGCAGCGTCGGATGAATCAACTCCACGCCCGCGGCTTGTTAGCTCTGCTTCCACCTCGGCGGACCATGGAGATGGCCGACCTCGGCGGTGTACGTTGAGGCGGGGATTGTGGCATGTGTCCACTGATTAATGTTGGAGAGCCCTCGGACTACGCCGGCCTCGTATTTAAACGAAGGGCGGGCGATCTCGGCGAAAGGGACCTTGCATGGCGGCGGCCAGTTCCATCGATTGCGGACCATGGCTTTATGATGTGCGGTGGAGGCGATCTTATGCCTTAGTTCGTCATGTTATATCTTTGGATGTAGATGGCGATCGTGTCCTCGGATGCGGATGATGCGGCGTGATGATCGGCGATCGGGCGGAAGGCGCGATCGTCGCTCAGTGCCGATCGCTTATTTGTAGGTCGATTTTGGCGATCGTGCGGGAGATCGTCGTCCGGGTGCCGATCGCGCTGCTCACGAGCTAAGAAGAAACCTTTGCACGGCCGAGAAAATCTGCGGCTCTAGCCGGAAGGCTGCGTGGAGTCGTAGGTTGGGTCTTCATGAGATGCTGAACATAGGCGAAAAACCACGAAATCCTCCTAGGACCGCGTGAGGCGGTCTCATCGCTTATGGGCTCGCCATTGAGGATGATTACGTCTACCCGGTCGATGTAGTCCGAGTCGGACTCTTCTTCTCCCCGCTTGATTTGCATCATGCGAAGGGGACCTTCGGGCCGGACGACCACGGTGGCGAAGTACTCGGTGAAGCCGTGCGCCACTCGTTAAAGGAGCCAATGGACCGAGGTGGCAATGAAGTGTACCACCGGTGGGCGAGGTCGTCCCGGCGTCGGAGGAACATTCGGCATCTGGTCGCGTCGGATGCCCCACACCCGATCATGTAGATGTTGAACTTCCTCAGTGCACTTGGGGGTCCGATCGCCCCTCGTACATGGGTGTTTGCGGGGAGCGATCTTATCTTTGCAGGCGAGCTCGATGTCGATCGTGGCGGCTCGCTTGGTCGGCGATCGTCTTCTTGGCGCTGCCACAGATTCCAGGAGCGCCTTCATGTCGTCGAGTTGACGTTGCATCGCAGCCATCGCCGTGGCTTGGTCGCTTGCCGATCGGCTTTGGGAGCAGGCCGAGGCGATCGTGTACCGATCTCGGGCTCAGCTGCCGCCGACCTCGGCAATTCGGCGAGGAGCCAGGGCAGCTTTGCCGGGAGTCGGGTAGGCCGAGCTCCTGGTGACGGACTCAAACTCCGTCGTCTCGTAGATGGGGCCGGACCGGCCCGGTATCCAGGTCGGGTCACTGCCCAAGCGATCGAAGACCGAGGTGCCCCGGCTGGCGGGCGCCTCTTCCTGCGGACGGGAGCCTCCTGGCGATCGCTCGGCCAGTGACGCCTTGAGCTTCCGCTTGGACCTCCGGCGGACGGCCGAGGGGGCGATAGCAGGAGGCGCGTTGAGAGCACTCCGTCGCTCCTGTAGGACGGCCAGGGCCCCTTCGATCTGTTCCTTGGTTCGGAAACGATCGAGCGAGAGGCTTGGGCCGCCGTCCAGGGACGGGATCGAGCGTCTCTGACCGCGGCGGATACCTTCCACCATCGGCTGTGGCTCGGACTGGGACGGAACAGGGGGTTTAGCTGGCTGGTCAGCGGCTTTCTTCGACGCGGAGGCGGAAGACATGATTTCTGAAGGATTTCTTTGAAGTGCAGTGAGTGTCACTTCAAGTATCTGCCCCGAGAACAGTGAGTGTTCTTCGGGACGGTAGGTGTAAAAATTCGAGGGTTGGATCGTCCTTCCTCTAGCGCCAATTGTTGTTGCCCAAAATATTTATCCGAAGATTAATACTGCTGGAAGACGGACAACAAACAGCAATTGCGGGAGCACTTCCGAGAGTAGATAAATAATACAAGATTTGCCGGGTTTGTTAGGCCCGGGCTTGAATGCTCTCGCGAGATGTTATTAATACAAATATTCGTGGATACAAGTATTAATGAGAGAAATCTAAATACAATGAGTGTAAAAAGACTCTGTTAATCCGGCTCTTGAGCGAAGCTTGGTGTTCTTCGTCCCGCCGATAATCTGCTCGAGGAGAAAAGGCCGGAAGAAGTAAGACCGAAAGAAAGCTGTTGCCAAGAGTTGGAGATTTGCCAAGTGTGTGTATTTTGCTTCTGTAATGCGTGAAAATCGAAGGAAGCTGAAGAAGTGTCCAAGTGCAGGCTGTCCTCTTTATATAGGGGTTGAGGTGCCCTATCTCCTAGTGGGCGATCGCCTTTCGGCCATTAATGCAATGGGGCGATCGTCCTAAAGGGCACGTGGGCTGCCTGCCAAAAGTCCATAGATCCAGCCGGCAGCTAGCTGAGTGGCCCAATGAGGAGCCGGCACGCGTCCGGAAGTATTGTCACAGGAGGTCCCACTTTGTTACTTTCGGCGGACTTTGTCAGTAGGTGCAGTAGGCGCCAGGCTGTAGTCACATGTCTTGTCCGCCAACTCCTTTCGCAGGTCTGGGCCCTGTTGGTAGGTGAGGTAGGTGACAGGTTTGTCAGCGCCTTTTGTGGATCTGCACGTGGGGTCAGTTTTGAGACTTGGCCTTGGCCGACTGGATGGCCACCGGCCCAGATCGTCAAGATGCGGTCGCCTCTAGCTGGGCACCGAGGATCGTTCTAGGCCAGTCAATGAAGGTCGGCATTGGTCGGTCGCCAAGGGTCGGTCGGCAAAGCGCTGAGAGATGATCGTCCATAAGTCGGTCGCCAGAAGTCGGTCGCCAGGCGCCGAGCGATGATCGTATTGGATGCCGATCGCTCGACACCGGGATTTGTTCTGGGACCTTCGGCTGGGCGATTCATGCTTGTCTTCCGGGCTAAGGCTAGGTCGCCTGGTCGCTGGTCGGCAGATCTGCCTTGCCTCCTCGGCGGTAAGTCGGTCGCTCGTCCTCCTAGGTGATCGCTGGTCGGAAGGTATTAATTCTTGACACAACAAGACGGTTAAAGTATGTTGTTTGCAAGTTTTGATGAAACAACCCGAGGTACCAAAAGTACTTTTAAAGTTTATTTTAAATAGATATACAAATCCAAGGATTTTCAAAATATTTCCTTTAAAAGGATACCTCGTGGATTTTCTCTTCGAGTTGTTATTGGTTACCTCATGTGATATGTCGTGCTGAGTTGGTACCTTAGTATAATATTTTGCGAAGTTGTGCAATCGTATTGAGTGGGAATCCGCTTAGTATGCCGATGGGCAGAGGACGCAGTCGTGACCACGATACTAATGGCCATGAAGATCGGATGTGGACCAAGAGGATATGGTCGGGAAGGTTGCTATTCCAGAACTTCGTTCTCGTTGTTTAGGTTTCGGGACGAAACCTCTTTTAAAGGTGATATGATGTAATACCCGCATTTTTCTTTCTTTCTCTTCTGTTTCGTCCAATCGTATCGACTCGACTGTGTTCGTTGATGCTTCTGACCTGGTGTTGTTTCTCACCTTTGTCATTCGAGCGAGTTCTGATATTGTCCCAAATTGAGCTATATATCGTTGTGACCTTTTCAAGTTCGGAAATTAGTCTCGTTTTCGATCTTCCAACCCTTGGGCGGTGGAATTCCGTATTTGTTCAGCGATTGGCTCGCGTTTTGATTGATGTACCGTTGGGTTGGTCAATCGTATTGATTTTCGTCCGTTATGTTTTGTGTTTGTTCGGATAATTGACTTGATTGTATTATCCAGTTGATGACGCTTGTCACTTGTTGGTTTTATTATATCCCTAACGGCGGCGTTGTGTTGGTCGTCGTGGAGCGTGTTTTCACGCTGTATATTCCTTTGCGTTGCTTGTAACGTTTCGCCGATGGGCATAAGTTACGCGTTTCCTTGCGTATCTCGTTGAGTTTTCCTAGCGGGATATTGCTTCTCCCTACTTGTTTTAAGTTTCGGGACGAAACTTCTTTTAAGGAGGATAGAATGTAATATCCGCAATTTCCGATTTTTCGGTAAATTTCTTTTTCAGCCGGAGTCCGTTTTGACGACTCGCTCATGACCGTTTCGTCATTTCGAGAATGATTAATTCTGCACTTTTTGTCATCCGAGTTCGTTTCGGTACCGTTTTGTTGAGTTCCGAGCTTTTTAGCGACTTTTCCGCACTTGAGTGCGATTCTTGCGAATCTCGTCCGAAACTGTCGTTTCGAGTTTCTCATAAGTTCATTTAATGTTATTATTCATGTTTCGAGCTTTGGTTTGGTGTTTCGATCGCGTATCGTGATTTTCGGACGTTTTGGGCCATTTTCGTAATTTCCCAAAGTTTTGGGTAATTACTTCCGTTGTTGAATTCCGAGCCTTCGGGTGGTCGGAATTGTGTGTTCTCTTAGCTCTTAGATTCGTCTTTGCGAGTACGTCGTAACCGTATCATCGATTCGTATTCAGGTTCGGGTTTCGGGGTCGTTCGGGCCGTCGGAGTTGGCCCCGGCCGAGACATGGCCGGGCAACCTGGCCCAGGCCGGCACTGGCCGAGTCACGGCCGGTAGTGCTCGGCAGCTTCTGGCCGAGTCACGGCCGGCAGTGCTCGGCAGCTTCTGGCCGAGCAGTACCGGGTGCCGCGGCACACTCCGGCCGAGCCGCGGCACACTCTGTGGCATTTTTCGGCCAAACCGACTGTACCGGGTGCCGCGGCACACTCCGGCCGAGCCGCGGCACACTGCCGACCACTGGGAGCCATTTTGGGCCTGTGCCGCGGCACACTCCCGCTGGGCCGCGGCACACTGTGCAGCCTATTTATGGCCCTGCAGACGGGTTTTTGGCCATTTTTCTCACTCGTTTTCTTACCTTCCGCGGCTGGAGCTTGGTTAATCATGGAGAGATGTTGTTGGACAATCAATCCATGAAGTTTTGGAGTTCATATCATCAATCATCCATCCTATAACATCCTCCGATCTACCGAATCAGGTCAGATTTTCTAGAAATTTAATTTTGGGGATTTTGGGTATTTTGTTCGTTTTCGTCCGTTTAATCCGATTTAACTCAGGATTTTGATGGATTAATGATAATTTAGATATATTATATCATTTCCTTTATTATTCCATGGTCGGATCATATCGATTCGTCGATTTGGTCGAGTTCTTGATCGATGCCTTGAAGGTGTCCGGTAAAATGTCATAGAGGGGTTTTCGGGCGTTCTACGATTATTCTTCCTCGTATGATCGATGATTTATTGATTATATGTTGTTAGGGTCGAATTCTTGTGAAGAACTCGAGTCGGAACCCTTCCGTTCGTCGTTTTCTTCAAGCTTCTCGATCGTGGGTGTATTCTTTTCCTTCGCCGGGGAATCGTAGGTGTTCGAGGTGTCCCGACTGAGCCGTGATTGTAGGAGTGTCCGGTATCGATTGTCGAGGCAAGTATCTTGCCCATACATTACGTGTTTTGTGGATATTATGGTTGTTAATCGTCGATATGTGCTAAATAAATATTAATAACCATTTTTCAAAAGAATCGGAATATTTACCATCATGCTTTTTGTAAAGGTGACCCGTGTGTGTCGGGAATTAATGTGCTTAGTTGAATATGCGAGCTAGTGTCGAGTATAGAATCACCTTACTTTCTTGTGATGTCATTGCGTATGATTATGTCGTTGGTAAATGTAAAGTGTAATTCTTTTGTCAAATTATGTACTTGGAGTCACGTGTTTATGGATGAATATGTGAGTTTGAGTGATATTAGTTGTGTCGTTCGGTGCTGTTGAAATCTTGTGCTTCCTTGTGAATCGTATCATTACTTGGTCGTGAGTATATGTTGGATGAATCGGCCATTCTAGTAAGGTACCTCGACTATATATCTGTGATTGACCTTCGAGGCTTGTGGTTTGCAAGCGTGATTTTGGAACGTGTGTGTGTTGTTCCTTCCACCGGAGTGTCCGACGGGATGTCCGGGGTCGATACTAAAGTACGGCCACGAAGTGGACTTGGGTGCGTGTGTGGATGAACTTCCACCCGGACTGTCCGACGGGATGTCTGGGGGTCGATACTAAGGGGTACGGCCGCGGAAGTGGTTTCCCACCCGGAGTGTCCGACGGGATGTCTGGGGGTCGATACTAAGGGGTACGGCCGCGGGTTACCAGTTGTGGTTTTCATCTTGAGGATGATGTTGATGTTTTCGTTGATTGTGATATTGTCCGGAGTATCACAATGCTTTGTGCTCGGGGTCGAGAGACATTATATATCGAGTCTTGGTGCTTGACTAGAATGGCATAAGATTAATGTGTTATGTGTAATGTGTCCTTGTAAGTGAATTGAAGTGGATGATCGGGTCGTGGACCCTGTGTTTTGTGACCGGAATGGTTGGGTCGTTGATTAGTGCATAATTGATCTAAAATTCATATACAAAATATTCATTTTTCCGGGCATAATTGTACTGATTTGTGATTAAAAATATATATTTTACAGATATGTCCAAACATGAGCTAAAAATGGTTATTTCTGATTGCGACATGAAGCATCAAAAGGACGGAAAACAAGATCAAATCAGCGAGGAATTTTCGGGACAAGCGACCATACAAAGCGGCGCAAAATGGACCGTGTTACGTCGGCCGTTTCACATACGGCGCAAAGAGCCGTGTCTTGGGCCGTTTCACACACGGCCGGCATTTAGCGCCGTGTCCTCGCGCGTATTCGGAAGAGACCGAGTCACCACAAAGCGGCGCACAACACGGGGGCAAACTCGGCCGTTTTCATCGCCGTGTTTGAGATGCCATGCAAAATTAGTCCACTTTTGACCAACTTGTGAAATCAACCACAAGATATTTTTGGTCAAAAATCTGAAAATTCAAAGACATGGGTGAAGTGTGAACAAAGAATTAAAAATGATATTACAATAGCTATTGTGAATTACATAATCAATTGTATTCTTGACACTCCCCTAGAACCGGACATGTTCATCCATTGCACACCTACCAACCCCCCTTCTTCCCAAGAAATCCTCCCCTTCTTGCCAAGAAATCCACCGGTCCTTTAGCACTATATTTTCCTTAGAACTTTCAATTTTAGTTTGTATTTTATTTTTGGTTTGAAGTTTTCTTTCATTTAGTTTGTAATTGAAAAGTGCTTGATCAATAAGCACTTAGTATTTTACTTAGTGTTTTACTTTCAAATTTTGTAAGCTTGTAACCTTTAAACAAGTTTGAAGTTATATTTTGAAGTTTGTTTCTTGCACTTTGATTCATCATATTCAAGTAAGTTTTATCTATTGTCATTAAGTTCTAGTAATTAAAAGTTTCTATATATATATTATATATATCAATTATTTCTATTATAATTTTAGTATGTATAAACCAATGAGTAGCTAATCTTTCTTCCTAGGGGAAGGATTTCTATTAGGTTATATATTGAGTATTTGATTGATTTAAACTATTTTTAGGACTAATTGGTTTAAATAGAGATTGATCATATCCTAATTTTACTAATGAAACCTTCTTGATTGATTGTTGAGTGAATTGGAAACATATCTTTTCAATCTATCAAATGTTAATCTTGTTATCAACATCTTAAGATTGCGAAAGTGGTTAAGACATCTTTGATTACGAAAGTACGGAGGTGAAAAGTTGATTACTCGATGATCGATCGTTTATCCTAAAAATAGTCAAGTTAGAGAAATGAAAGGACTAATTGGTTTAAATAGATATTTTTCTTTTCCTATTTCTTGTAGTTAAACCTCCTTGATTGTTTTTTAACTGTTTTGGATACTCATCTTTTCATCTATCAAGTGTTAATCTTGTTATCAACATCTTAAAAAAGTGTGATTAAGACATCTTTGATTACGAAAGTACGGAGGTGAAAAGTTGATGACTCGATAAACATTCATTTTTCTTTTATATCCATATAAATCAATTCCTATACTTAATTAAATACCTAATTTAATGAACCCGTAATCCCTAGATTTTATAAATTCCCAACTCATTTTAATTCTATTTATTTTCACTAGTTAAAAATAGTCTAATATAAATAGTCTAATATAAATAGTCTAGTATAAATAGTCTTAATATAAATAGTATAGTATAAATAGTCTTAATAAAAATAGTCTAGTATAAAAATAGTCTTATAAAACTAGTCTTATTAAAAAATAGTTTAAATTAAAAATAGTGCATTTAGTTAATTTTTAAAAAACCCAAAAATATCTTTTTTAATATTTTAGTATTTATTTCTCGCAATTTGTAACAAAAAATTATACGAAGCCCTGTTGGACAATCCTCGAGAGAAAAGACCTTGGTAGAACTCACCACAAACTACTTCTACCTCGTATATATTTGCGAGCGACTCAAGAACTCCTATTTTTAGGATAAGTTTTTCCGCCGATCAAATTTTGGCGCCGTTGCCGGGGAATTATGGATTTTGTTGGAAAATATATACCCGGCAACGGCGCCAAAATTTGATCGCTGGAAAACTTATCCTAAAAATAGGAGTTTTTGAGTCGCTCGCAAATATATACGAGGTAGAAGTAGTTTGTGGTAAGTTCTACCAAGGTCTTTTCTCTCGAGGATTGTCCAACAGGGCTTCGTATAATTTTTTGTTACAAATTGCGAGAAATAAATACTAAAATATTAAAAAAGATAAGTTTGGGCTTTTTAAAAATTAACTAAATTAAAATGCACTATGTTTAATTTAAACTATTTTTAATAAGACTATTTTATATAAGACTATTTTTAATAAGACTATTTTAAGAAGACTATTTTTAATAAGACTATTTTTATACTAAACTATTTATATTAAGACTATTTATACTAAACTATTTATATTAGACTATTTTTATGAGTTGGGAATTTATAAAATCTAGGGGATTACGGGTTCATTAAATTAGGTATTTAATTAAGTATAGGAATTGATTTATGGATATAAAAAAAAATGAATATTTATCGAGTAATCAACTTTTCACCTCCGTACTTTCGTAATCAAAGATGTCTTAATCGCTGTCACTTTTTTAAGATGTTGATAACAAGATTAACACTTGATAGATTGAAAAGATGTGTTTCCAATACACTTAACAATCAATCAAGGAGGTTTCACTAGTAGAAATAGGATATGATCAATCTCTATTTAAACCAATTAGTCCTTTCATTTCTCTAACTTGACTATTTTTAGGATAAACGATCGTTCATCGAGTAATCAACTTTTCACCTCCGTACTTTCGTAATCAAAGATGTCTTAACCACTTTCGCAATCTTAAGATGTTGATAACAAGATTAACATTTGATAGATTGAAAAGATATGTTTCCAATTCACTCAACAATCAATCAAGAAGGTTTCATTAGTAAAAATAGGATATGATCAATCTCTATTTAAACCAATTAGTCCTAAAAATAGTTTAAATCAATCAAATACTCAATATATAACATAATAGAAATCCCCTTCCCTAGGAAGAAAGATTAGCTACTCATTGGTTTATACAAACTAAAATTATAATAGAAATAATGATATATATAATATATATATATATAGAAACTTTTAATTACTAGAACTTAATGACAATAGATAAAACTTACTTGAATATGATGAATCAAAGTGCAAGAAACAAACTTCAAAATATAACTTCAAACTTGTTTAAAGGTTACAAGCTTACAAAAATTGAAAGTAAAATACTAAGTAAAATACTAAGTGCTTATTGATCAAGCACTTTTCAATTACAAACTAAATGAAAGAAAAACTTCAAACCAAAAATAAAATACAAACTAAAATTGAAAGTTCTAAGGAAAATATATTGCTAAAGGAAAGGAGTATTTCTTAGCAAGAAGTTGAGGATTTCTTGGTAAGAATGTGGGTTGGGATTTTTGCAATGGATGAACATGTCCTTTTATAGGTGATTTTCAAGAATACAATTGATTATTTAATTCAAAATATCTATTGTAATATCATTTTTAATTCTTTGTTCACACTTCACCCATGTCTTTGAATTTTCAGATTTTTGACCAAAAATATCTTGTGGTTGATTTCACAAGTTGGTCAAAAGTGGACTAATTTTGCATGGCATCTCGAAACACGGCGATGAAAAACGGCCGAGTTTGCCCCGTGTTGTGCGCCGTTTTGTGGTGACTCGGTCTCTTCCGAATACGCGCGAGGACACGGCGCTAAATGCCGGCCGTGTGTGAAACGGCCCAAGACACGGCCTCTTTTGCGCCGTATGTGAAACGGCCGACGTAACACGGTCCATTTTGCGCCGTTTGTATGGTCGCTTGTCTGGAAAAATTCCCTGCTGGATTTGATCTTGTTTTCCGTCCTTTTGATGCTTCATGTCGAGAATCAGAAATAACCATTTTTAGCTCATGTTTGGACATATCTGTAAAATATATATTTTTAATCACAAATCAGTACAATTATGCCCGGAAAAAATGAATATTTTGTATATGAATTTTAGATCAATTATGCACTAATCAAATCAAAATTTGATCGGCGGAAAAACTTATCCTAAAAATAGGAGTTCTTGAGTCGCTCGCAAATATATACGAGGTAGAAGTAGTTTGTGGTGAGTTCTACCAAGGTCTTTTCTCTCGAGGATTGTCCAACAGGGCTTCGTATAATTTTTTGTTACAAATTGCGAGAAATAAATACTAAAATATTAAAAAAGATATTTTTGGGTTTTTTTAAAAATTAACTAAATGCACTATTTTTAATTTAAACTATTTTTTAATAAGACTAGTTTTATAAGACTATTTTTATACTAGACTATTTTTATTAAGACTATTTATACTAGACTATTTATATTAAGACTATTTATACTAGACTATTTATATTAGACTATTTATATTAGACTATTTTTGTAACACCCCCAAATCCGCTCAGGGATATTACACGCCGTAGACCCTCTCCTCGAGGATCTACCAGGCTGATAACTAAAATCAAACATCTAAACCTCGCCTTTAAGGCTAAAATGACTCAGTAGACCGATTTGGTCTTTCAACAAATACATACAACTCAATTCCAAACACATACCCACGCAGGGGTCAAAATACAATAAACTCCCGTACAACGGGAAAAGAAAAGATCTGCGGCGGAAAAGAAAATACAACTAGACCAAAACGAGCGTCAACGGATCCTCGTGTGATTAGTATCGTTCATCTTTCATCATCCTTCGCGCCGACCGTGCTATGCTCCAAAACCCGAATGCAAAATAGACATCCACCCCGAATACTCGGGGTTAGCAAAACTCCACTGTTTTGCTAGTGCAAGTACAAGTGCAAAAATACGAGCCATACAATACAAGTTCCAAGAACAATAATAATCGAAATCCTCAAAGGTTCAAACGTAAGGAAAAGTACTTCCCGAGGCAAGGGTTTGGGTAAACATTTCCAAAGCGAAAGATCGCAAATAAGGGAAACAATTTACAAAACGATTTAAAATGCCGTCGAGAGTTTTAATAGAAAACAATTTAGGATTATAAAATCCTTCTCTTTCCAAAATCAATAGGGTCACGGCCCAAATGTTTTGTTTTCACAAATAGAAAACCGACAACAGTTCACAGGTTAAAACCCACATCACGCGTCCTCAACGGAGATAGAAATCAATATCAACTCGTGAAGTTTTACTCGTGAATCCGTGGCTCTACCATTGGACTCCGCCGTGGCCCGTCGAACCAACCCACGGTGAGTAAAGTACATTCACTAAATATACACCAACTGTGAAGTTTTTACTCGTGAATCCGTGGCTCTACCATTGGACTCCCGCCGTGGCCCCGTCGAACCAACCCACGGTGAGTAAAATACATTCACCACTCGTGAATCCGAGGGCTCTACCATTGGATTCCGCCGTGGCCCCGTCGAACCAACCCGCGGTGAGCGAAACAATCATGCACAAATAACATATCACACCAAGGATATCCAAACAATTCAACCAGAGGCATCAAACACTTAGCAAAACACCACATCAAACCAAAACGCACCGAAAAGAGATAATATACGTACACACGTATTATCAAGCGCAACATCAACACCAAACATATCCAAATATCCACGTAGTCACTTACAACCCACACAATTACAAAACACACGCGTTTTGAAAGAGAGCCTTTAACGAGGCTAATCGAATATTTTGAAAGTTCAATTCAAAAGACCACACAAACACATTTAGACGATCACCAATCATCATATTCACAAAACAAGAATAGTATGGACAAGGTACTTGCCTCGAAACCGGCACGCAAGTATTCCGACGAACACGGCTCAACCGGAAAGCTTCGAAACGCCCAATGCTATCGAAACGAAAGACGACGACGAACGAAAGGGTTCAACACGGTTTCTTCGCAAGAAACACGACCCTAACATCATACAATCAATAAATCATCGACCATACGAGGAAGAATAATCGTAGAACGCCCGAAAACCCCTCTAAGACATTTTACCGGACACCTTCAAGGCGTCGGTCAAGAACTCAACTCAAACAACGAATCCATACGATCCAACCATGGAATAACAAGGGAAATGATATAATACATCTAAATAATCATCAATCCATCAAAATCCTAAGTTAAATCGGATTAAACGGACGAAATCGAACAAAATACCCAAAATCCCCAAAATCTCCCAAAAATGGGTTCTTAGAAGATTACCTTGGATTAGGATGAATGATTCAAGAAGAAATCGATAATCTACAACAAAACTCAAGTGGATGATTTCTTCAAGTCCGAAAATGTTAAAATCGCCCAAGAGGCTGCTCTGGATCGCCCAAAACGAGAGGAAGAAAAGAGAGGAGAGGAAAATGAAAACCTTCCCTAGATCCCGTGTAATATAGTGAAACACGGAGAACCTATCGGCCAGCCTATCGGCCGATAGGCCCAACCGATACCCCTGTAGAATGCCGGCGGAGAGTCTATCGACCCCCTATCGGCCGAAAGGCTCTGGAAGTGCTCGGCCAAAATCGAAACGACCATAACTCTCTCGTCAGGACTCGATTGACTCACCGTTTGAACCATTGGAAAGCTAACTCGATGTTCTATAATATTGCAAAGATTTATAATTTTTGGAGTCACCAAAAATTAATGGTGATCTAACAAAGTCGAACTCATAATTAGAAAAGTCATTTAGTAATCCTGAATTCAACAAAACGACACCGAAACCCGAGCCTGAATACGAACCGAAGATACGGTTACGAAGTACTCACAAAGACGAATCTAAGAGCTAGTAGAACACACGATTCCGACCACCCGAAGGCTCGAAATTCGACAACGGAAGGTAATTACCCCAAACTTTGGGAAATTACGAAAATGGCCCAAATGCCCGAAAATCACCATACGTCAACGAATAATCAAACCGAAGCTCACAACACGTATAAAAACGTTAAACGGACTTGCGGGAAACTCAAGCAACAGCTTTGGACGAGATTCGCAAGAATCGAACTCAAGTGCGGAAAAGTCGCTAAAAAGCACAGAACTCAACGAAACGACACCGAAACGAACTCGGATGTCAAAAAGTGTAGAATTAATCATTCTCAGAATGACGAAACGGTCATGAGCGAGCCGTCAAAACAGACTCCGACCAAAAAAAAGAAATTTACCGAAAATCGAAAATTGCGGATATTACATTCTACCCTCCTTAAAAGAAGTTTCGTCCCGAAACTTAAAACAAGTAGGGGGAGGAATATACCCGCCAGGAAAACTCGACGAGATACACAAAAATAGAAAACTCGCGCCCAACGGCGAAACGCTGCAAAAAAAACGCAAAGAGACATACGGCGTGACAACACGCTCCACGACGACCAACACAATGTCACCGTTAGGGATACAATAAAACCAACAAATGACAAGCGTCATCAAACGGATAATATAGCCAAGTCAATTATCCGACAACCACAAAACACAACGAACGAAAGTCAGTATGATTGACCAACCCAACGGTACATCAATCGAAACGCGAGCCAATCGTTGAACTAATACTGAATTCCACCGCCCAAGGGTTGGAAGATCGAAAACGAGACTAATTTCCCAAACTTAAGGGAATTAGGGAGGAGCCTGAATGCTCAACGATCACGAAAGGAGGACAAAAACCGAACAAACAAACGACCGAACCACAACGGTCGAGACAACAAAAGCGAACGATCATGTTCAAATCACGAAGAACAATAAGGTTCAACCGACAACTCCGAGGTTCACATCTCGACTCGAGACAAAACATGATCCGGTGAAAACAACAAGATGCACACTCGCATAAGATCTACAGGAAAGGAAATAACAATTGAAAAGTCACAACTACAAACGAGTTATTCCGAAATAATACCACACTCGTTCGATCAACAAGAGCAAGGGCAGGACAAGCTCAGAAATGTCAACGAACATAAACGAGTCGACAAAGTCGAGAATACAAAAGTTCAAGATCCAATCCACTTCGAATAAAAGAACTAGTAGAACCAAAAGATGTCACTTCCGAACAAGGTTCACAAGAATCGAACCGAACTCGAAAAAGTCACAGCGATAGCAGTTGACCCAAAACAAGATCACGGCTCGTTCGAACGACGAAACCGAAATACGGGACAAGTTCAGAAAGTATCAACAAACACGAGCGAGTCGATAGACTCGAGAAAGAGATAATGCAGGAGTCTCAAAACAACACGGGTACTACATTCGACCTCTTATAAAAGAAGGTCGCCCCCGCAACTCACAACAGCGAAATCAAGGTGACGACACAACAAGCAACTGACAGAAAAAATCCTTCAAAGGCCTCTCAAAGCCGATTCCGATGACGGTGCCAAGCGCGAACTCCGAAAGTCTCGGTAGCCAATTCACAAAATCAATTCGGTGTCCTTCGAGTCCACACTTGAAATGTGTTACCGACGAGGAGGACAATTTACACGTGCATGCCCCGGCACATCTCGATTGAAACGCCTCGGCTCGGCATACCGAAAATACAATGCTAGATACAATGGGGCATAACGTCGCAAAACAACATAGCGGAGATGCCAACTCAGCACAACAAGGAGTCATAATACATATCATATACAACGATTATCATCGTAAAATAATACACACAAACACTTGACAACGGTATCGTTCGGCGACCTCAACGGCCCGAACGATAACCAAAGACATAATTACAACTATCATGAAACAATCATACATGTACACAAATGTACAACTCAAGCTTTAACAACCCACACTCGTGCGACAACACGCAAATCACCACGAGGTGATAACAGTAAACACCAGTTCACACCTCTCACAGAGGGCTAGTACAACAAATGCGTGGCAACGCCTCGACGTTCATGCCACCAATTCGATCACAATTCGGGGTTAACACCGTAACGAAAGTTCGAAAACCATACACGCATTTCCGGTCCGCAAACAGGAATGATAGGTTTTAAAAACGAAAACCACCTTTGAAGACAGTTTGGGAACACCAGTTGATCTTTGAGTATCATTTTACAAAAAGTAGTACAAACACCATTATCGAGACTTTGAAAATCATCTAGCGTTTGAACAAAAATGAGGACACCTTACTTTTAGTGAAAAAAACTTTCAAAAAATATTCGACCCTTGGGTCTAAGCAACTGCATTTGAAAATATCTCAAAAATATTTTTGGTCCTCAACCGGAAAATTTTTGAAATGTATTGCGGCATTAGAAAACACCTTGAAAACACCGCAAGAAAATAATTCGTTTTAAAAGTACGTCTCGAATTTTAATTTTCTAAGATACTCAAGGTTTTCAAAATAATTCAATGGGCTAGAATGCCCAAAAATTTGAGTAATTACAAGGAACAATATAGCGCCGTGGGTCCCGCGCGGAACCTACCAGGCTAAAAACCTTTATAAACTACCAAAAAGGCCGATGACGGTAATATTTCAAAACTCACAAAATCCATTTACAAAATACTAAATTCCGTCATAAGAATTTCGCCACAATGATCAAGGCCGTAATGCCAAAAACTCGGTTAAGGAATCGGTTTTGAAATAAAACTCGATCGGTAAAATATCGAAAGCCATTACAAAAGAACTCACGCACGGATAAAAGAAATAAAGTCGGACATGCACAAGACAAAGAACACTACTCCTCATATGAACGAAAAATGGGAGTCAAATAATCACATATCACGAAATCAAAATCCATAAGAGGATTCCGCCAATGAACTCATAATCATAAAAATAGCTCGTGTCACACGAGGCACAACACAAAGAAGGAGACTTACATCCACAGTCGCACGAAGATGATGATTGCCACGATACTAATCACGACCAACCAACTCGGACGACGCGTCGCGACACGACTCGATCGGATAAAATCCGACGAGACAAAAACTCAATAGACACCATCGGCGGCTAGGTTTACACAACCTAAGCTCCGATACCATTTATGTAACACCCCAAATCCGCTCGGGGATATTACACGCCGTAGACCCTCTCCTCGAGGATCTACCAGCCGATAACTAAAATCAAACATCTAAACCTCGCCTTTAAGGCTAAAATGACTCGATGAGACCGATTTGGTCTTTCAACAAATACATACAACTCAATTCCAAACACATACCCACGCGGGGTCAAAATCTGATAAACTCCCGTACAACGGGGAAAAGATCTTGCGGCGGAAAAGAAAATACAACTAGACCAAAACGACGTCAACAGATCCTCGTGTGATTAGTATCGTTCATCTTTCATCATCCTTCGCGCCGACCGTGCTATGCTCCAAAACCTGAATGCAAAAATAGACATCCACCCCCCGAATACTCGGGGGTTAGCAAAACTCCACTGTTTTGCTAGTGCAAGTACAAGTGCAAAAATACGAGCCATACAATACAAGTTCCAAGAACAATAATAATCAGAAATCCTCAAAGGTTCAAACGTAAGGAAAAGTACTTCCCGAGGCAAGGGTTTGGGTAAACATTTCCAAAGCGAAAGATCGCAAATAAGGGAAACAATTTACAAAACAGTTTAAAATGCCGTCGAGAGTTTTAATAGAAAACAATTTAGGATTATAAAATCCTTCTCTTTCCAAAAATCAATAGGGTCACAGCCCAAATGTTTTGTTTTCACAAATAGAAAACCGACAACAGTTCACAGGGTTAAAACCCACATCACGCGTCCTCAACGGAGATAGAAATCAATATCAACTCGTGAAGTTTTACTCGTGAATCCAGGGCTCTACCATTGGACTCCCGCCGTGGCCCCGTCGAACCAACCCACGGTGAGTAAAGTACATTCACTAAATATACACCAACCTGTGAAGTTTTTACTCGTGAATCCAGGGCTCTACCATTGGACTCCCGCCGTGGCCCCGTCGAACCAACCCACGGTGAGTAAAATACATTCACCACTCGTGAATCCAGGGCTCTACCATTGGATTCCCGCCGTGGCCCCGTCGAACCAACCCGCGGTGAGCGAAACAATCATGCACAAATAACATATCACACCAAGGATATCCAAACAATTCAACCAGAGGCATCAAACACTTAGCAAAACACCACATCAAACCAAAACGCACCGAAAAGAGATAATATACGTACACACGTATTATCAAGCGCAACATCAACACCAAACATATCCAAATATCCACGTAGTCACTTACAACCCACACAATTACAAAACACAGCGTTTTGAAAGAGAGCCTTTAACGAGGCTAATCGAATATTTTGAAAGTTCAATTCAAAAGACCACACAAACACATTTAGACGATCACCAATCATCATATTCACAAAACAAGAATAGTATGGACAAGGTACTTGCCTCGAAACCGCACGCAAGTATTCCGACGAACACGGCTCAACGGAAAGCTTCAAACGCCCAATGCTATCGAAACGAAAGACGGCTTAACGAAAGGGTTCAACACGGTTTCTTCGCAAGAAACACGACCCTAACATCATACAATCAATAAATCATCGACCATACGAGGAAGAATAATCGTAGAACGCCCGAAAACCCCTCTAAGACATTTTACCGGACACCTTCAAGGCGTCGGTCAAGAACTCAACTCAAACAACGAATCCATACGATCCAACCATGGAATAACAAGGGAAATGATATAATACATCTAAATAATCATCAATCCATCAAAATCCTAAGTTAAATCGGATTAAACGGACGAAATCGAACAAAATACCCAAAATCCCCAAAATCTCCCAAAAATGGGTTCTTAGAAGATTACCTTGGATTAGGATGAATGATTCAAGAAGAAATCGATAATCTACAACAAAACTCGAAGTGGATGATTTCTTCAAGTCCGAAAATGTTAAAATCGCCCAAGAGCTGCTCCTGGATCGCCCAAAACGAGAGGAAGAAAAGAGAGGAGAGGAAAATGAAAACCTTCCCCTAGATCCCGTGTAATATAGTGAAACACAGCAGAACCTATCGGCCAGCCTATCGGCCGATAGGCCCAACCGATACCCCTGTAGAATGCCGGCAGTAGAGTCTATCGACCCCCCCTATCGGCCGAAAGGCTCCTGGAAGTGCTCGGCCAAAAACTGAAACGACCATAACTCTCTCGTCCGGACTCCGATTGACTCACCGTTTGAACCATTGGAAAGCTAACTCGATGTTCTATAATATTGCAAAGATTTATAATTTTTGGAGTCACCAAAAATTAATGGTGATCTAACAAAGTCGAACTCATAATTAGAAAAGTCATTTAGTAATCCTGAATTCAACAAAACGACACCGAAACCCGAGCCTGAATACGAACCGAAGATACGGTTACGAAGTACTCACAAAGACGAATCTAAGAGCTAGTAGAACACACGATTCCGACCACCCGAAGGCTCGAAATTCGACAACGGAAGGTAATTACCCCAAACTTTGGGAAATTACGAAAATGGCCCAAATGCCCGAAAATCACCATACGTCAACGAATAATCAAACCGAAGCTCACAACACGTATAAAAACGTTAAACGGACTTGCGGGAAACTCGAAGCAACAGTTTCGGACGAGATTCACAAGAATCGAACTCAAGTGCGGAAAAGTCGCTAAAAAGCACAGAACTCAACGAAACGACACCGAAACGAACTCGGATGTCAAAAAGTGTAGAATTAATCATTCTCAGAATGACGAAACGGTCATGAGCGAGCCGTCAAAACAGACTCCGACCAAAAAAAAAGAAATTTACCGAAAATCGAAAATTGCGGATATTACAATTTTTAACTAGTGAAAATAAATAGAATTAAAATGAGTTGGGAATTTATAAAATCTAGGGGATTACGGGTTCATTAAATTAGGTATTTAATTAAGTATAGGAATTGATTTATATGGATATAAAAGAAAAAATGAATGTTTATCGAGTCATCAACTTTTCACCTCCGTACTTTCGTAATCAAAGATGTCTTAATCGCTGTCACTTTTTTAAGATGTTGATAACAAGATTAACACTTGATAGACTGAAAAGATTTGTTTCCAATACACTTAACAATCAATCAAGGAGGTTTCACTAGTAGAAATAGGATATGATCAATCTCTATTTAAACCAATTAGTCCTTTCATTTCTCTAACTTGACTATTTTTAGGATAAACGATCGTTCATCGAGTAATCAACTTTTCACCTCCGTACTTTCGTAATCAAAGATGTCTTAACCACTTTCGCAATCTTAAGATGTTGATAACAAGATTAACATTTGATAGATTGAAAAGATATGTTTCCAATTCACTCAACAATCAATCAAGAAGGTTTCATTAGTAAAAATAGGATATGATCAATCTCTATTTAAACCAATTAGTCCTAAAAATAGTTTAAATCAATCAAATACTCAATATATAACCTAATAGAAATCCCCTTCCCCTAGGAAAAAGATTAGCTACTCATTGGTTTATACATACTAAAATTATAATAGAAATAATTGATATATATAATATATATATAGAAACTTTTAATTACTAGAACTTAATGACAATAGATAAAACTTACTTGAATATGATGAATCAAAGTGCAAGAAACAAACTTCAAAATATAACTTCAAACTTGTTTAAAGGTTACAAGCTTACAAAATTTGAAAGTAAAACACTAAGTAAAATACTAAGTGCTTATTGATCAAGCACTTTTCAATTACAAACTAAATGAAAGAAAAACTTCAAACCAAAAATAAAATACAAACTAAAATTGAAAGTTCTAAGGAAAATATATTGCTAAAGGAAAGGAGTATTTCTTAGCAAGAAGTTGAGGATTTCTTGGTAAGAATGTGGGTTGGGATTTTGCAATGGATGAACATGTCCTTTTATAGGTGATTTTCAAGAATACAATTGATTATTTAATTCAAAATATCTATTGTAATATCATTTTTAATTCTTTGTTCACACTTCACCCATGTCTTTGAATTTTCAGATTTTTGACCAAAAATATCTTGTGGTTGATTTCACAAGTTGGTCAAAAGTGGACTAATTTTGCATGGCATCTGTGAAAAACGGCGATGAAAACGGCTCGGTTGCCCCGTGTTGTGCGCCGTTTTGTCTTGACTCGGTCTCTTCGGAATACGCGCGAGGACACGGCGCTAAATGCGGCCGTGTGTGAACGGCCCAAGACACGGCCCTTGTTGCGCCGTATGTGAAACGGCCTACATAACACGGTCTTGTTTGCGCCGTGTTGTAGGTCGTTTTGCCTTGAAAAATTCCGTCGTTGGATTTGATCTTGTTTTCCGTTCTTTTTGATGCTTCATGTCGCAATCAGTAAAATAACTATTTTTAGCTCATGTTTGGACATATCTGTAAAATATATATTTTTAATCACAAATCAGTACAATTATGCCCGAAAAATGAATATTTTGTATATGAATTTTAGATCAATTATGCACTAATCAAATACCCCACACTTAAATTCTTGCTAGTCCCGAGCAAGACTCTTTATTAATCACACACAAAATAAAAATTAAAATAAGACATAAAATAAAAAATAAAAAATAATACACACAAATTTAAGAAAAATAATTATATATAAAGATAAAAAGAGATCAAAATGCCATTAATACACAATAACCAACTTTATACAGTAGATAGAAAATGAATCAAGATTCAAAATAAATCTACTAACGATTTTGAAGTTAAAACACGGTTTTTATTTTTGTAATTCCAAAATGCAAGGTTTCCCCCCCTAAAGGTTGATTATTTCTTTCCCACTCGTGACTTCACACGACTCCCTTTGATGGTTGCTCTCGATCACTCGTTTATTTTTCGACTCAATATGAAGAAGAATTTCATCGGCGTCATCAAATATTGTGATTTTCACAAAATTGAGTGTATTGAAATTCAGCTGCTAATTAATTCAAATCTGCTCATAAACTACATCCCTTTTAGTGATAGCTTTCACACCGTTATTTGCTAACGTGTAGCTCTTTTCACTAACACAATTTCTATCTCATTATTTTCTTTCGTAAAAAGGTGATAGCTTTCACACCGTTATTTGCTAACGTGTAGCTCTTTTCACCAATTTTTCTGAGACGGCAGCTACGCACCAACACTGGTTAGTCCTTTATATTTCGCAAAATTTAAGACTTCCAAAATTAGGCATTTATTCGCTCAAAACTTCCCCTTTTCGTCATTTAAGTATTTAGGTGATAGCTTTCACACCGTTATTTGCTAACGTGTAGCTCTTTTCACCAATGACTCCTTTTTTTTAGAGAATAGAATTTTTGCGAGAAAATCATTTTTAGTTAAGCATGAAAAATCAAAAACTCCACAAATTAAGTAAATTTCAGTTTTATTTTTCATCAACCAATTGATTCTTCTTTTCTCAAGGTAACGAATGACTCGATTTTATATGATAATTACAAGGCTTGGAAAGAGAGATTAAGGCTCAAAAAATTTTTGGAATATACAATTTTTTTACCGGTTAAAACGATTTTAGAAGTTTGTATATAGCTAATTTATTGGTGTTATGGCCAGATCTAAAAATCTCAAAAATCAAAATACTATAAATATATATATAATAAAAAAAATTAAGGCAAATAACCAAATCAATCAAAACACACCAAAATTATTAAACAAACCACACCAAAATTACAACACACCAAAATACTAAAACAAACCACCCCAAACTTGAAAATAAAACTGTCCTCAATTTATAAAATAAAAATAAAAATCAATGCGAAAAGCAGAATACTCCCTGTTAAGAAAGTTGATGTCCGAGCCTAACGCCTTTTAGAATCTGCAAGAGAATAAATATACGAGGCACACACAAAAGAAAATAAAATATACTGTAAGTATAACATAATTTTTAGATGCGCATCAAGAAAGTCCGAAGAGTCGCCTTACGCTGCCATCAAAGTTTTTATAAAAGCAAAACACGAAATAAAAATTACAGCAATACATAAATCGCGAATAGATGCGCGTCAAGAGATCAAGAAGAAACTCCTTAAGCTGCCATAATTTAGCACGATTATTACACACGACAGAAAGTAAAAATACAAGAGGTCCGTCATGGGTTATCAAAGGGAGAGGAATGAATCCACTTTTCGTTTTCTCACTGTAAAATCTTCTACCCAGAAAATTTTAGCTAGAGCTGGATCTGGTTGAGGAACAAATTCATTGAGTTTTTTGATAAGTTCTTCTGGTGTTGTTGCAACGACTATGATTCGTTTTGCACGCTCGGAAATAAAGCCCTTTTCGGCAGAGTAGTCGATGAAAGACAGTAAACCATCAAAGAAACCATTGACATTAAGCACTCCTATTGGTTTTTGATGAACATTTAGCTGGGCTCTGGTAACCACATGAAAAAGTTCCTCAAGGGTGCCAAAACCACCGGGAAGGGCGATAAAGGCGCCAGAATTATTTATCATGTGAGTTATGCGATCTTACATATTCACAGATCTAAACTCATCTCCAATAGTTGACCCGGTGATTTTACTTTCAGCCAGAGGTTTTGGGATTACTCCCAACACTCTTACTCCTTCCATATAGGCAGAAGCAGCAGCTCGTCCCATTAATCCTAGACTTCCTCCTCCGTAAACTACATGAATGCATTTTTCTCCTAAGGTACGACCCAAGTTGTGGGCCGCTTCAGTAAAGCATGCATCTTTTCCATAACTAGCTCCACCAAAAATGCAGTAAGCTAAATTTTTTTGTGGAAGATGATGACTCCATTTTTGAAAAGAAATTTATTTAGAGAGAAAAAGAGAAAAGTACAAGTTTGAGGGATGAATAAAAGAAACAAGCACAAAGGTTATTTATAGAAGAAAAAATGAGGAAAAATTGCTTAACAAGTTTGTGATTGCGTTGATTGCGCTTCAACTACTCAATAGAATAATGAATGCATTTATCGCGTATCACATTTTTTATTCAGAAAATCTCACCACACGACAAAAATAAAAGATACTTACGCGTATGTACAATAGTTGTGATTGTGGCTCACATCTTCCTCTCGATTTTACGTTGTAAACGGCCTAAACGCCTTCTATGAGTGGGGAGAAGCTTCCCATCCAATTTTCTTACAAATTGGCAAACAGGTCTTTTAACGTCGATTCCCAAGACGTTGTTCATATTCTCGGTTTGAATTTATTCCACAAACATTGAATTCGTAATACACAAGTCCACTAGGATGCGTGTCAAGAGAAATTTCGATATTATCTAAATTCTCCTTATTCAGACCATCATTAATGAACTGAATTTTATCTTCTCTGTTTGTAGATGGAATTCCTAAAGATCGACATTTTGCATTACAGTTCCATCTAGAACATTTATAGCAAACGGCTAGAATCTTTGCTCGTCGTTTCTTGGCATATGAACTTTTTCCAAGCCCTGGTAAGAATCTAGTTGGTGTTTCTGTGAATTCACCTTCTATTCTTACTTTGGCTTCGATAATGAATCTTATGTCAAAAGGTATGCTTTTATTTGTAAGCAACCTCATCCTTTCAAGCCTTGTCTTGTAAATTTTTAAAATTGCATTTTTGCTTAGAAAGGGAAATCTTCTTTCAATTTTAAGCAATGTTTCATCCATGACCAAAAAAAATTAAAATGAAAAACGATAAAATATCTACAAATATCAGTTGTTGTGGGAAACTGAAAAATCCGACTTTAATAGTCACGGAGTACCGTTATCCGCTACTTGACCGGACAGAAAAATTATATTTGGCCTAAAACAATCCCCGGCAACGGCGCCAAAATTTGATCGGCCAAAAAACTTATCCTAAAAATAGGAGTTCTTGAGTCGCTCGCAAATATATACGAGGTAGAAGTAGTTTGTGGTGAGTTCTACCAAGGTCTTTTCTCTCGAGGATTGTCCAACAGGGCTTCGTATAATTTTTTGTTACAAATTGCGAGAAATAAATACTAAAATATTAAAAAAGATATTTTTGGGTTTTTTTAAAAATTAACTAAATGCACTATTTTTAATTTAAACTATTTTTTAATAAGACTAGTTTTATAAGACTATTTTTATACTAGACTATTTTTATTAAGACTATTTATACTAGACTATTTATATTAAGACTATTTATACTAGACTATTTATATTAGACTATTTATATTAGACTATTTTTAACTAGTGAAAATAAATAGAATTAAAATGAGTTGGGAATTTATAAAATCTAGGGGATTACGGGTTCATTAAATTAGGTATTTAATTAAGTATAGGAATTGATTTATATGGATATAAAAGAAAAAATGAATGTTTATCGAGTCATCAACTTTTCACCTCCGTACTTTCGTAATCAAAGATGTCTTAATCGCTGTCACTTTTTTAAGATGTTGATAACAAGATTAACACTTGATAGACTGAAAAGATGTGTTTCCAATACACTTAACAATCAATCAAGGAGGTTTCAATACCTCGTGTGTGGGATACTCACCACTATGCACTAATCAATAGTCTTCTCAGATACTACAATACTCACCGCTAAAATATTAAAAAAGATATTTTTGGGTTTTTTAAAAATTAACTAAATTAAAATGCACTATGTTTAATTTAAACTATTTTTAATAAGACTATTTTATATAAGACTATTTTTAATAAGACTATTTTAAGAAGACTATTTTTAATAAGACTATTTTTATACTAGACTATTTATATTAAGACTATTTATACTAAACTATTTATATTAGACTATTTTTATGAGTTGGGAATTTATAAAATCTAGGGGATTACGGGTTCATTAAATTAGGTATTTAATTAAGTATAGGAATTGATTTATATGGATATAAAAGAAAAAATGAATATTTATCGAGTAATCAACTTTTCACCTCCGTACTTTCGTAATCAAAGATGTCTTAATCGCTGTCACTTTTTTAAGATGTTGATAACAAGATTAACACTTGATAGATTGAAAAGATGTGTTTCCAATACACTTAACAATCAATCAAGGAGGTTTCACTAGTAGAAATAGGATATGATCAATCTCTATTTAAACCAATTAGTCCTTTCATTTCTCTAACTTGACTATTTTTAGGATAAACGATCGTTCATCGAGTAATCAACTTTTCACCTCCGTACTTTCGTAATCAAAGATGTCTTAACCACTTTCGCAATCTTAAGATGTTGATAACAAGATTAACATTTGATAGATTGAAAAGATATGTTTCCAATTCACTCAACAATCAATCAAGAAGGTTTCATTAGTAAAAATAGGATATGATCAATCTCTATTTAAACCAATTAGTCCTAAAAATAGTTTAAATCAATCAAATACTCAATATATAACCTAATAGAAATCCCTTCCCTAGGAAGAAAGATTAGCTACTCATTGGTTTATACATACTAAAATTATAATAGAAATAATTGATATATATAATATATATATAGAAACTTTTAATTACTAGAACTTAATGACAATAGATAAAACTTACTTGAATATGATGAATCAAAGTGCAAGAAACAAACTTCAAAATATAACTTCAAACTTGTTTAAAGGTTACAAGCTTACAAAATTTGAAAGTAAAACACTAAGTAAAATACTAAGTGCTTATTGATCAAGCACTTTTCAATTACAAACTAAATGAAAGAAAAACTTCAAACCAAAAATAAAATACAAACTAAAATTGAAAGTTCTAAGGAAAATATATTGCTAAAGGAAAGGAGTATTTCTTAGCAAGAAGTTGAGGATTTCTTGGTAAGAATGTGGGTTGGGATTTTGCAATGGATGAACATGTCCTTTTATAGGTGATTTTCAAGAATACAATTGATTATTTAATTCAAAATATCTATTGTAATATCATTTTTAATTCTTTGTTCACACTTCACCCATGTCTTTGAATTTTCAGATTTTTGACCAAAAAAATATCTTGTGGTTGATTTCACAAGTTGGTCAAAAGTGGACTAATTTTGCATGGCATCTCGAAACACGACGATGAAAACGGCCGAGTTTGCCCCGTGTTGTGCGCCGTTTGTGGTGACTCGGTCTCTTCCGGAATACGCGCGAGGACACGGCGCTAAATGCCGGCCGTGTGTGAAACGGCCCAAGACACGGCCTCTTTTGCGCCGTATGTGAAACGGCCGGCAGAACACGGTCCATTTTGCGCCGTTTTGTATGGTCGTTTGTCTGGAAAAATTCCCTCGTTGGATTTGATCTTGTTTTCCGTCCTTTTGATGCTTCATGTCGATGTCTGTAAAATAACCATTTTTAGCTCATGTTTGGACATATCTAAAATATATATTTTTAATCACAAATCAGTACAATTATGCCCGGAAAAATGAATATTTTGTATATGAATTTTAGATCAATTATGCACTAATCAAATACCCCACACTTAAATTCTTGCTAGTCCCGAGCAAGACTCTTTATTAATCACACACAAAATAAAAATTAAAATAAGACATAAAATAAAAATAAAAAATAATACACACAAATTTAAGAAAAATAATTATATATAAAGATAAAAAGAGATCAAAATGCCATTAATACATAATAACCAACTTTATACAGTAGATAGAAAATGAATCAAGATTCAAAATAAATCTACTAACGATTTTGAAGTTAAAACACGGTTTTTATTTTTGTAATTCCAAAATGCAAGGTTTCCCCCCCAAAAGGTTGATTATTTCTTTCCCACTCGTGACTTCACACGACTCCCTTTGATGGTTGCTCTCGATCACTCGTTTATTTTTCGACTCAATATGAAGAAGAATTTCATCGGCGTCATCAAATATTGTGATTTTCACAAAATTGAGTGTATTGAAATTCAGCTGCTAATTAATTCAAATCTGCTCATAAACTACATCCCTTTTAGTGATAGCTTTCACACCGTTATTTGCTAACGTGTAGCTCTTTTCACTAACACAATTTCTATCTCATTATTTTTCTTTCGTAAAAAGGTGATAGCTTTCACACCGTTATTTGCTAACGTGTAGCTCTTTTCACCAATTTTTCTGAGACGGCAGCTACGCACCAACAATGGTTAGTCCTTTATTTTTCGCAAAATTTAAGACTTCCAAAATTAGGCAGCTGTTGCTGCTCAACACTTCTCCTTTTCGTCATTTATTTTTTAGGTGATAGCTTTCACACCGTTATTTGCTAACGTGTAGCTCTTTTCACCAATGACTCCTTTTTTAGGGAATAGAATTTTTGCAGAAAATCATTTCTTAGTTAAGCATGAAAAATCAAAACTCCACAAATTAAGTAAATTTCAGTTCTATTTTTCATCAACCGACTGATTGTTCTTTTCTCAAGGTAACGAATGACTCGATTTTATATGATAACTACAAGGTTTGGAAAGAGAGATTAAGGCTCAAAATTTTGGAATATACAATTTTTTTACCGGTTAAAACAATTTTAGAAGCTTGTATATAGCTAATTTATTGGTGTTATGGCCAGATCTAGAAATATCACAAATCAAAATAATATATATATATATAAAAAATTAAGGCAAATAACCAAATCAATCAAAACACACCAAAATTATTAAACAAACCACACCAGAATTACAACACACCAAAATACTAAAACAAACCACCCCCAAACTTGAAAATAAACTGTCTCGGTTTATAAAATAAAAATAAAAATCAATGCAGAAAGCGAGAATACTCCTGTTAAGAAAGTTGATGTCCGAGCCTAACGCCTTTTAGAATGCAGAGAATAAATATACGAGGCACACACAAAAGAAAATAAAATATACTCGTAAGTATAACATAATTTTTAGATGCGCATCAAGAAAGTCAGAAGAGTCGCCTTACGCCATCAAAGTTTTTATAAAAGCAAAACACGAAATAAAAATTACAAAGAATACATAAATCGCGAATAGATGCGCGTCAAGAGATCAAGAAGAAACTCCTTAAGCCGCCATCATTTAGCACGATTATTACACACACGGCGGTAAGTAAAAATACAAGAGGTCCGTCATGGGTTATCAAAGGAGAGGAATGAATCCACTTTTCGTTTTCTCATTTGTAAAATCTTCTACCTGCATAATTTTAGCTAGAGTCGGATCTGGTTGAGGAACAAATTCATTGAGTTTTTGATTAGTTCTTCGGTGTTGTTGCAACGACTATGATTCGTTTTGCACGCTCGGAAATAAAGCCCTTTTCGGCGAGTAGTCGATGAAAGACAGAAACCATCAAAGAAACCATTGACATTAAGCACTCTATTGGTTTTGATGAACATTTAGTGGGCTCTGGTAACCACATGAAAAAGTTCCTCAAGGGTGCCAAAACCACCGGAAGGGCGATAAAGGCGCGAGAATTATTTATCATGTGAGTTATGCGATCTTGCATATTCACAGATCTAAACTCATCTCCAATAGTTGACCGGTGATTTTACTTTCGGCAGAGGTTTTGGGATTACTCCCAATACTCTTACTCCTTCCATATAGGCAGAAGCAGCAGCTCGTCCCATTAATCCTAGACTTCCTCCTCCGTAAACTACATGAATGCATTTTTCTCCTAAGGTACGACCCAAGTCATGGGCTGCTTCAGTGAAGCATGCCTCTTTTCCAGAACTAGATCCACCAAAAATGCAGACTGTGTAAAAATTTTTTGTGGAAGATGATGACTCCATTTTTGAAAAGAAATTTATTTAGAGAGAAAAAGAGAAAAGTACAAGTTTGAGGGATGAATAAAAGAAACAAGCACAAAGGTTATTTATAGAAGAAAAGATGAGGAAAAATTGTTTAACAAGTTTGTGATTGCGTTTGATTGTGCTTCAACTGTAACACCCCCAGAATACGACCGGGAATGTCACACGCCGTAGACCCTTATCACAAGGATCTACCAGGCTAAGCTCCAAAAGACTACTCAATGATTGACCGACCGGGGTCAATATTAAATGCAAAGCAGACCGACAAGGTCATTAACCAATTCAGAAAATAACGACATTCACATTACAATGACAATAATAAACTTGAACACTAAAAAGAATGACAACTCAATTTAATAAATGAAAACTACACCCATGCAAGGGTGAATACTCGAACGACAGAGAAAATACCGACCAGAATGAGACAAAAGAAAAGACTCTGACTCTGGTGTGATTAGTATCATTGTCCTCCATCTCCTTCCAAGCCAATCATGTGACTGCTCCCGAGCCGCCAAAACTTGAGCGCATAACAGGCACCCACCCCCCGAAAACTCGGGGGTTAGCAAACTGGAATTTTGCTAGTGCAAGTACATAATATACAAGATATACGAATAATAACAACACAAATCTCAACAGTCGTGAAGCCTTAACACAAACCACACATTCCCATAGTCCACACAGAATAGCATCACATACCCAAAGTGAAAGATAATCACATAGTCATATTCTCTGTATGGAACATAACACCAATGAAACTTTAAACGAGCCCAAGGAGTCAGAAAAATCCCTTTTTATAAAAAAGGAAAAGTATTTGATAAGAAAGTTTGAAAACATTATTATTGACTGAGGCCATCATGGAGTTTTGGAAAATCAAATGGGAATACTTTTAGAAAATACTTCAAAAACTCTCGGATCCTCGACCCAACATGTATAAAACAATTTGCAAGAAAACCATTACAACGTTATTCGGGTCCTCGACCCAATGCACAGAATAATCATCACAGCACAATCAAAGGCACAGCCTCTCATTCGACAATTCCTGCTCAAGACCCTTGATTAATTAACCCTCGGAGATTTCGTCAAACATCCTTGGTTAATTAACCCCAATACCAACGTCTTAAAAACAATTTGAAACAAGCTTTCAAAAACACGAATCACAGTCTATATCGAGACCAGTATTTTAAAAGAGTTGAAAGAACTTTGAAATACGAGGATTGTTCGGTAACGGGGTCTTAGCTATCACTCGAATATCCGTTACCAATAAGCCTGCCAGGCGCCTCCCTTGCACACCTGTGCACCGGCGTTCACTCCACTATGTTGGCCGCCCCTTGAACATGTCACCGCGCCGGCGATCACTCCTGACAGAGCCGCCCCTTGCACGCGCATTAGGTAACACCGGTGTTCACCAAACATATGGAGCCGCACATTGCAGCGTACACCAGGCCGGAGTACACACCCCGCCCTCAGAGGTTCCCGGATACGACGTCTCTCACAACAAGTATTCACATTATTACAAACATCAAGTACACAATCAATCAATTCAACAATTATCAAATCAATACTCCAATTCACACAATTTATCCGACAGTACATAACCACACAATAAACGATAACACATACATTATCAATCAAGATCCAACCCAATAAGCCTTCGGCACAACCAACCAACTGTAATATCCGCAATTTTCGATTTCCGGTAATTCTTTTTTTTTCGGTCGGAGTCCGTTTTGACGACTCTCTCATGACCGTTTCGTCATTCTGAGAATGATTAATTCTACACTTTTTGACATCCGAGTTCGTTTCGGTATCGTTTCGTTGAGTTCTGTGCTTTTTAGCGACTTTTCCGCACTTGAGTTCGATTCTTGCGAATCTCGTCCAAGCCGTTGTTTCGAGTTTCCCGCAAGTCCGTTTAACTTTGTTAGACGTGTTGTGAGCTTTGGTTTGATTATTCGTTGTCGTATGGTGATTTTCGGGCAGTTGGGCCATTTTCGTAATTTCCCAAAGTTTGGGGTAATTACCTTCCGTTGTCGAATTTCGAGCCTTCGGGTGGTCGAAATCGTGTGTTCTAGCTCTTAGATTCGTCTTTGTGAGTACCTCGTAACCGTATCTTCGGTTCGTATTCGTGCTCGGGTTTCGGTGTCGTTTTGTTGAATTCAGGATTACTAAACGACTTTTCTAAGTATGAGTTCGTCTTTGTTAGATCATCATTAATTTTTGGTAACTCCAAAAATTATAAATCTTTGCAATATTATAGAACATCGAGTTAGCTTTCCAATGGTTCAAACGGTGAGTCAATCGAGTCGGACGAGAGAGTTATGGTCGTTTTAGTGAAAGACGTCACCGTCGGGCACCTTCCAGAGCCTTTCGGCCGATAGGGGGTCGATAGACCCTCTGCCCGGCATTCCGTATGGCTATCGGTTGGGCCTATCGGCCGATAGGCCGATAGATAAGTCTGTGTGTTACACTATAAATGTGTCGTTTTGAGCGAATCGCTCATTTCCTTCCCCATTTTGCAGGCGTCGAGAGAGAGAGATATAGAGGGAGAGAGAATTCTTCATCCGGGGGTCGATTTTCATCATTTCCTTTCGGTTGTGAGGCTCGGATAATCAATCTAACGCGTGTTCTACGGATCTTAACACCTGAATCACTCAAGGTAATATCTCTTGAAACCCTACCTTTTTGGATAATTGGGGATTTTGGGGTTTTGTCCGATTCTTTCCGTTTTGTTGATGGATTGATGATTATTTAGATGTATTATATCATTTCCCTTGTTATTCCATGGTTGGATCGTATCTATTCGTTGTTTGAGTTGAGTTCTTGACCGACGCCTTGAAGGTGTCTGGTAAAATGTCTTAGAGGGGTTTTCGGGCGTTCTACGATTGTTCTTCCTCGTATGGTCGATGATTTATTGATTGTATGATGTTAGGGTCGTGTTTCTTGCGAAGAAACCGCGTTGAACCCTTTCGTTCGTCGTCGTCTTCCGTTTCGATAGCATTGGGCGTTTCGAAGCTTTCCGGTTGAGCCGTGTTCGTCGGAATACTTGCGTACCGATTTTGAGGCAAGTATCTTGTCCATACATTTCATGTTTCGTAGGCATAATTATTGATAAATGGTTTTATGCGAAATCCAATGTTTAATGAACGTAAAAAGGGATCGGTATGTTCTCGATAAATGTTGTCTTTCAACAATAATTCTTGTAATTCGTGAATATATGTATTCTCGGAATATATGTGTTGGTTTTGTATGTTGAAAGATGCTACGATCACTTTGAGTGAGTTTAATAGACCGTAATCCTTTGCCGGGGATTACGTAAAGTTATGTGTACTTGTTCGGTAAGAACGTAATGTGTGTGATATTAGTTGTTATTCCTTCGTGAGGAGGTTGTGACACTTGGTGTTGTTTGGTATTGGTATTTGCTTGTGGTTGTGTGACATTAGTTGTGAGTGTACGTCGACTATAGTGGCCATTCTAGCGAAGTACCTAACATTTGTATGCATATTCTAGTATTCGAATTATGGCTTCCCGTGGCGTTGTGGATGATATGTGTATGTTCACCTAGGGACGGTCTGACGAGGCCTCTAGGGATACGTTGCCGTGAGTTTCGTATCGCGAACTATGGTTAACCACCTGTGGATGTCCGACGGGGCTCTGCGGGTACGGTGGCCGTGAGTCTCGTACCAAGGTTAACTTTGAAGTGTTTTGTTGAGAACCGTGATCTTTGGCGCATATTTCGTCGATTAGAATGGCGGTTCAAATGGTATCGTACTTACCGGAATGGCACTAATAAATGTGTTGTGAATGAATTGTCTCTTGGTTGTGATAATTTGGTATGGGTACGTGAGTCATGTGGTTGCTCTGTGCATTGTAGCTCGTGGTATGATGAGTGAGACCGTTGTCATGGTAATGTTGGATACGGTGTAATTTCCAGGGTATTCTTGCGAGTATGTGATGTGGATGATTTGGGTCGTGGACCTGTGTGGTGATTGGAATGTTATAATTGGGTCGTGGGCCTGTTACTGCTATTGGACTTGTATTTTGAAATAAACGATTGTTGGGCTATGTCCCTAAGCATTTCGAAAGGCTTGAAAATTCTTAAATCCCAAACGTTTTCAAAAACTCCCGAGATCGTAAAATGTTTTGTAAGTTGTAAAATGGTTTTATTCTTATCTTTCGCAATCTAAATTGTTTTGATCAAGTGAATTATCTCGGGAAGTATATTCATGATTTCTATGTTCTTGGAGTATGATTTGTATGGCCTGTCTTTGTATTTATACTTGCACTAGCAAAACAGTGGGGTTTTGCTAACCCCCGAGTATTCGGGGGGTGGATGTCTGTATTGCGTCCAGGTATTTGCAGGTTGCTGGGGAGCAATTCACAGGATCGTTACGAAGGATGATGGAAGACGGCGATACTAATCACATGAAGACCGGTGTTGAATATTTGGTGATGTTTTGTTTTGTCTTTCCGTTGTGTTTACTTTCCCCTATGCGGGATTGTTGATTTATGTTAACCCCTGCGTGGGTATGAGTTACGAGAAAGAGTAATGTATGCTCGATGTGTATGTTGTGGTAAAAGACCAAATCGGTCTAATGGTTCGTTTGTTAGCCATGTCGGCATGTATAGTGTTAATGTGTTTTCTGTATTTAGCCTGGTAGATCCTCACGGAGGGGGTCATGCGGCGCTGTAATATTCTCGAACGGTTTGGGGGTGTTACAGAATATGGTATCAGAGCTTAGGTTGCGGAAACCTAGGCTGTCGGGTCGAGTTGTGTGTTGTTGGGTCTTGTCTTGTCTTGTCTTGTCAGATTTTGTCTAACTGAGTCGTGTCGCGACGCATCGTCTGAGGTGTCGGTCGTGATTAGTATCGAGATGCAGCCATCATCTTCGTGCGACTGTGGAAGTAAGTATCCCTTCTTTGTGTTGTGACTCGTGTGACACGATCTATTTTTATGATTAATAGGTAAGTGGTGGAATATTATGTGAATAATGATATACACGAAATGTAGTTAGTCAACTCACGAATATGATATATACGAGGAGTGTCGCTTGTGATATCTTTTTATTGTTGTTTTTGTTCGTTGTTGATGATTTTCGAATCGATTTGCACGCTTTACAAGTCTCTTGTGGAAGCTTTGTGCTTATACGCGTTCGACTTGTTCACTAGCCAGTGCGGGAGGGTATTTTATCAGTGGTTTTGTTCTGAATGTGGTATTTTATCGTTTATTTTCGTTTAAAGACATGTATTGTCTTGATTTTAAACGTTTTGATGCGTGTGCTAGGAGTTGTTTTAGTGAACATCGGTATGTGTGAGTTCTGGGCATTCTGTCCTATTGGATTTTTGAAAACCTTGAGTATCTTAGAAAAATAAATTTCGAGACATACTTTTCAAATGAGTTATTTTCTTGTGGTACATCCTAGATGTCACAATATATTTCAAAATTTTTCTACCTCGAGGACCAAAATGTTTTGAGATATTTTCAACACTTTTATTTAGACAGGGTCGAATATTTTGAAAGTTTTCACTAAGAGAAAGTGTCCTCATTTTTATCAAATGCGAAATGGTTCTCCAATGTCTCGATAACGATGTTTCAAGTTCGTACTTTTTGAAAGGTGATACTCAAGATCAACCGGTGTTCTTCTAAATTATTTTCAAAATGAGGTTTTCGTTTTTAAAACCTATCCATTCCCGCTTGAGGTGGGTATGAATGTATGATGTTCGCGTTGTCGTTTTGATACTTTCTCCCGAGTATGATCGAATTGGCGGTGTGAGCGTTGAGTCGCTTTCCACGCATGGGTTGTGCTAGCCCCTGTGAGGCGGGATGTTGGTGTTGAATGTTGTCGCCTCGTGGTGATTTCTGCGTTGTCGCGCAGGTGCGAGCTGTTAGAGCTTGGTTTGGTATGACCGTGTGCATCGGTGATGGTTCCGTTTTGTGTCGGTTGTTTAATGTCTTATTACCTTGCTCCCGTTTTTGTGAATTTCGTGGACGAGGTCGGTGGTAATGCCCGTACTATTTTGACTTCGTGTTTTCTCTTCCCGATCTATCGATTCGCTCATGTTCGTTGGTACTTTATGAACTTGTTCGGTATTTCAGTTTCATCGTCCGAACGAGCTGTGATCTTGTTGTGGGCCGATCTGGTTATCGGTGTGACTTTTTCGAGTTGGGTTCGATTCTTGTGAACTTTGTTCGGGAGTAACATCATTTGGTTCTACTAGTCCTTTTATTCGAAGGGATCGGATTTTGAACTTCGTATTTTCTACTTTGTCGACTCATTTATGTTCGTTGACATTTCGAGCTTGTCCTGCCCTTGTTTTTGTTTATCGAACGAGTGTGATATCATTTCGGAATAACATATTTGTCGTTGTGACTTTTCAATCGCTATTCCCTTTCTGTGGATCTTATGGGAATGCATGTCTTGTAGTTCTCACCAGATCATCCTGGGAGTTATTGTCGAACTTTATTGTTCTTCGTGATTCGAACATGATTCTTCGATTTTTGTTGTCTCGATCGTTTGTTTGTTCGGTTTTTGTTCTCGTTTCGTGATTGTTGAACGCTCAGGCTCCTTCGTAATTCCCTTTAGTTCGGGAAATTAGTTTCGTTTTCAATCTTCCATCCCTTAGGCGATGGGATTCCGTGTTTGTTCACGGTTGACTCGCGTTTTGATTGATGTACCATTGGGTTGATCAATCATATTGATTTTCGTTCGTTGTGTTTTGTGATTATCGGATAATTGACTTGGCTATAGTATCCGCTTGATGACGCTTGTCACTTGTCGGTTTTATTATATCCCTAACGGCGACGTTGTGTTGGTCACCGTGGAGCGTGTTTACACGCCGTATATTCCTTTGCGTTGTTTGTAACATTTCGCCGTTGGGCATTAGTTACGCATTCTTGTGTGTCTCGTTGAGTTTTCTGGCGGAATATTTCTTCTCCCTACTTGTTTTAAGTTTCGGGACGAAACTCCTTTTAAGGAGGGTAGAATGTAATATCCGCAATTTTCGATTTCGGTAATTCTTTTTTTCGGTCGGAGTCCGTTTTGACGACTTCGCTCATGACCGTTCGCCATTCGAGAATGATTAATTCTACACTTTTGACATCCGAGTTCGTTTGGTATCGTTTCGTTGAGTTACGTGCTTTTAGCGACTTTTCCGCACTTGAGTTCGATTCTTGCGAATCTCGTCCAAACTGTTGTTTCGAGTTTCCCGCAAGTCCGTTTAACTTTGTTAGACGTGTTGTGAGCTTTGGTTTGATTATTCGTTGTCGTATGGTGATTTTCGGGCGGTTGGGCCATTTTCGTAATTTCCCAAAGTTTGGGGTAATTACCTTCCGTTGTCGAATTTCGAGCCTTCGGGTGGTCGAAATCGTGTGTTCTACTAGCTCTTAGATTCGTCTTTGTGAGTACCTCGTAACCGTATCTTCGGTTCGTATTCGTGCTCGGGTTTCGGTGTCGTTTTGTTGAATTCAGGATTACTAAACGACTTTTCTAAGTATGAGTTCGTCTTTGTTAGATCATCATTAATTTTTGGTAACTCCAAAAATTATAAATCTTGCAATATTATAGAACATCGAGTTAGCTTTCCAATGGTTCAAAGGGTGAGTCAATCGAGTCCTGACGAGAGAGTTATGGTCGTTTTAGTGAAAGATCACACCGTCGGGCACCTTCCAGAGCCTTTCGCCGATAGGGGTCGATAGACCCTCTGCCGGCATTCCGTATGGCTATCGGTTGGGCTATCGGCCGATAGGCCGGCCGATAAGTCTCATTGTGTTACACTATAAATGTGTCGTTTTGAGCGAACTGCTCATTTCCTTCCCCATTTTGCACGGCGTCGAGAGAGAGAGATATAGAGGAGAGAGAATTCTTCATCCGGGGTCGATTTTCATCATTTCCTTTCGGTTGTGAGGCTCGGATAATCAATCTAACGCGTGTTCTACGGATCTTAACACTGAATCACTCAAGGTAATATCTCTTGAAACCCTACCTTTTTGGATAATTGGGGATTTTGGGGTTTTGTCCGATTCTTTCCGTTTTGTTGATGGATTGATGATTATTTAGATGTATTATATCATTTCCTTGTTATTCCATGGTTGGATCGTATCGATTCGTTGTTTGAGTTGAGTTCTTGACCGACGCCTTGAAGGTGTCCGTAAAATGTCTTAGAGGGTTTTCGGGCGTTCTACGATTGTTCTTCCTCGTATGGTCGATGATTTATTGATTGTATGATGTTAGTCGTGTTTCTTGCGAAGAAACCGCGTTGAACCCTTTCGCTCGCCGCCGTCTTCCGTTTCGATAGCATTGGGCGTTTGAAGCTTTAGGTTGAGCCGTGTTCGTCGGAATACTTGCGTACGATTTTGAGGCAAGTATCTTGTCCATACATTTCATGTTTCGTAGGCATAATTATTGATAAATGGTTTTATGCGAAATCCAATGTTTAATGAACGTAAAAAGGGATCGGTATGTTCTCGATAAATGTTGTCTTTCAACAATAATTCTTGTAATTCGTGAATATATGTATTCTCGGAATATATGTGTTGGTTTTGTATGTTGAAAGATGCTACGATCACTTTGAGTGAGTTTAATAGACCGTAATCCTTTCGGGATTACGTAAAGTTATGTGTACTTGTTCGGTAAGAACGTAATGTGTGTGATATTAGTTGTTATTCCTTCGTGAGGAGGTTGTGACACTTGGTGTTGTTTGGTATTGGTATTTGCTTGTGGTTGTGTGACATTAGTTGTGAGTGTACGTCGACTATAGTGGCCATTCTAGCGAAGTACCTAACATTTGTATGCATATTCTAGTATTCGAATTATGGCTTCCCGTGGCGTTGTGGATGATATGTGTATGTTCACCTAGGGACGGTCTGACGAGGCCTCTAGGGATACGTTGCCGTGAGTTTCGTATCGCGAACTATGGTTAACCACCCAGGGATGTCCGACGGGGCTCTGCGGGGTACGGTGGCCGTGAGTCTCGTACCAAGGTTAACTTTGAAGTGTTTTGTTGAGAACCGTGATCTTTGGCGCATATTTCGTGCGATTAGAATGGCGGTTCAAATGGTATCGTACTTGTTTGGAATGGCACTAATAAATGTGTTGTGAATGAATTGTCTCTTGGTTGTGATAATTTGGTATGGGTACGTGAGTCATGTGGTTGCTCTGTGCATTGTAGCTCGTGGTATGATGAGTGAGACCGTTGTCATGGTAATGTTGGATACGGTGTAATTTCCACCGGGTATTCTTGCAGTATGTGATGTGGATGATTTGGGTCGTGGACCCCTGTGTGGTGATTGGAATGTTATAATTGGGTCGTGGGCCTGTTACGCTATCGGACTTGTATTTTGAAATAAACGATTGTTGGGCTATGTTCCTAAGCATTTGAAAGGCTTGAAAATTCTTAAATCCCAAACGTTTTCAAAAACTCCGAGATCGTAAAATGTTTTGTAAGTTGTAAAATGGTTTTATTCTTATCTTTCGCAATCTAAATTGTTTTGATCAAGTGAATTATCTCGGGAAGTATATTCATGATTTCTATGTTCTTGGAGTATGATTTGTATGGCCTGTCTTTGTATTTATACTTGCACTAGCAAAACAGTGGGGTTTTGCTAACCCCCGAGTATTCGGGGGTGGATGTCTGTATTGCGTCCAGGTATTTGCAGGTTGCTGGGGAGCAATTCACAGGATCGTTACGAAGGATGATGGAAGACGGCGATACTAATCACATGAAGACCGGTGTTGAATATTTGGTGATGTTTTGTTTTGTCTTTCCGTTGTGTTTACTTTCCCCTATGCGGGATTGTTGATTTATGTTAACCCCTGCGTGGGTATGAGTTACGAGAAAGAGTAATGTATGCTCGATGTGTATGTTGTGGTAAAAGACCAAATCGGTCTAATGGTTCGTTTGTTAGCCATGTCGGCATGTATAGTGTTAATGTGTTTTCTGTATTTAGCCTGGTAGATCCTCACGGAGGGGGTCTGCGGCGCTGTAATATTCCCGAAGGGTTTGGGGGTGTTACACCAACACTACACATATATCCTTGTATTGCGACTCAACCAAATATATATATATATAGATATTTAGATATATATATGTATATATACATATAACCTTACTATATTATATGAATAACTATAGTTCATCCATCAATACAAGTTGAGTACGCCAACTAGTGTTAGCATTCACCACTCGTCGTTCACCGACATAGGCATATATATCAATATACGTATATACATACATATATTTAACATATAAATATATATAAATCTATATATATACACATATATATATATATATACACACATATATATATATATATATATATATACATATCCGTATAAATTCATACACTTCGACAACGATGATTTCACGCAGTTACAATTCGTATATCAAGGTACTTGCCTTGGAAATCTCTCACGAATACTTCAGAAAATGCGGTTGATTGGAGAAATCCGGAACTCCAATGAAAACGGCGATCGGAAAGGCTCAACACTAGATTTTTGTAGGGAATTCGTCCCTAGAATCCTATCATCAAATAAACAACAAATCACACGAGGAAAACATCGCAAAACGACCAATTTTCTCTGCGGCATTTTCGGACACCTTGAAGGCGTCAAACGAAAGTTCATATAAGCAGCGAATCGGAAATGGTAAAACCGTGGGAAGATGATAAAAATGATAGAATACTACTTAATCTACAATTATCCATCAGAAATATGAGTTAAAACGATCAAATCGGACAAAATCAACTAAAACCCCCAAAACTAGATTTTAAGAAAACTTGCCTTGATTCGGTCGATCGGAGCAAGTTATGGAAGGATTAATCGATGTTATGAACTCCAAAACTTCATGTATTTAACCCCTAACAACATCCCTCCATGATCATGAAATCTCCAGCCGCGGAAGGGTATGAAACGAGTGATAAAAATGAAGAAAAACCCATCGCTCTGCCATATTTATACCCCTGCCGGACACGGCGCAGCAAACGCCTGCATAGCCGTGTGTCTCGGCCGTGTCTCGGCGGCTGCCATCTGGCCGACCGGCGCAGACACGGCGCCTGGCGAGGCCGTTTTGAGGCCGTGTTGCACGAGCACTGGCAGCCCCTCCCGACACCGAAAATTACGTCCGAACGACCCAAACCCGAACTCGAATACGAATCGGGTTACGGTTACGAAGTACTCGCAAAGACGAATCTAAGAGCTAATAGAACACACGATTCCGACCACCCAAGGCTCGGAATTCGACAACGGAAGTAATTACCCAAAACTTTGGGAAATTACGAAAATGGCCCAAAACGTCCGAAACTCACGATACGCGATCGAAACACCAAACCAAAGCTCGCAACATGAATAATATCATTAAATGAACTTACGAGAAACTCGAAACAACAGTTTCGGACGAGATTCGCAAGAATCGAACTCAAGTGCGGAAAAGTCGCTAAAAAGCTCGGAATTCAACAAAACGATACCGAAACGAACTCGGATGACAAAAAGTGCAGAATTAATCATTCTCGAAATGACGAAACAGTCATGAGTGAGTCGTCAAAACGGACTCCGGCTGAAAAAGAAATTTACCGAAAATCGAAAATTGCGGATATTACATTCTACCCTCCTTAAAAGAAGTTTCGTCCCGAAACTTAAAACAAGTAGGGAGAAGCAATATCCCGCCAGGAAAACTCAACAAGATACGCAAGGAAGCGCGTAACTTACGCCCATCGGTGAAACGTTACAAGTAACGCAAAGGAATATACGGCGTGAAAACACGCCCCACGACGACTAACGCAACGCCACCGACTATGTTTCAAACAATAACGAGCAATTAACGACGCATCACATACCACATCACATGCACACATTTAATCGAAGAAACGTACGCTACAACAAGTCGCACCCGACTAAAACGGCTATGCGATAGAAACAAGTACGGGTAACAATTGAATTACCAACAATGAAAGGTCACACAATACTGAAAATATCAAGAAAAGTACGGGTAACACATTCCCACTGTAATATCCGCGTTTTCTATTTTCGGTAATTTCTATTTTTGATGTATGTTCGTTTCGGACAACTCGCTTAGCACTGTTTTGGAATTCTGAATCTATTTTGTTCTTGGAGTTTTTCCGTTTGGTCGGGTTTCGAGGATGCTTTCGCATAACTTCATTTGAATTATATCATGCCGCATGTGTGTTCGATTCTCGTAAAACTTGTTCGTTTGCGTTGTTTCTCGATTCATATAAGTTGGTATGGTTGAGTTGGTCGTGTTGGAACTTTCGGTTTGCTAATCCGACGTTGTATTGCGATTTTTCGGGCACTTGGGCCGTTTTTGTAATTTTCATAAGTTTGGGGAATTTCGCCTTATTTGCTTCGTTTCAAACTCTCTAGTGATCGAGATTATATTCTCTTTCAACGCTCAACTTTGTCGTCTTTATTATTACATGTTTATGATTCTGGATTCTGGTCTTGCTTCGTTTTTCGGCACTTGTGTTGTTAGCGGCAGTGGTATGCGAAGCTTACTGAGTAGCGCACGCTACTCGGGATGTACTGCGTGCGCTATCATTGTGTGGTTAGCGACGCTAACTCGGGTTAAATAGCGTGCGCTATCGATTTCAGCGATTTCAAGCGGTGGTTGATGCTGATGCTGGACAGACGCTAATGTCAGCGTTAACGCACGCTAATCCCGAGACTAGCGCACGCTAACCATGTTAGCTTGCGTACGCTAACGGAGGTCAAGGCGGTGTTACGCCATGCCTCGCTAGCGCACGCTAATGCTTGTGCGTAGCGTGCGCTAAGTTCATTAGATATAAATAGGACAGCAGCAGTCAATTTCGTCATTTTTCCTTCTTTTCCTATTCTTCTCGGCTTTGAGCGATTCCAGACGGGGGATTAGGGCCGATTTCGACTGTAAATCATCATTCACTACCACCGTGCATTCCTTGTGTGAATTCTTCAAGTCCTAATCACTTTCCACCATCCGAATCAAGGTAACTTTTCCCAAAACCCTTATTTTGAGATTTTGGGGGAATTTTGGGGATTTCTTGGGATTTGACTCTTTTAGTCCGAATTATTACTGGGTTATCGCTGGACTTCGATCGTGCACTTGTAACCTTTCAGTTTATCGATGATTTGTGGTTTTAAATTCCAAGTTTTCCATTGTTCGTCACTTATAGTCGATTTATACCCAAGTTTTGTTCGACTAAGGGTTTCAGCGGGTTGAACTAGGATGTATTCCATCATTTACGTAGTTTTAAGAATCGTTGTCCATCGTTATTTGTGTTAGGATCGGATTTGTGAAGGTTGTTCGGGCCGAAACCTTCCGTTCGCTGTTTCCTTCACGTAGTATTAATCAGGCAAGTACATGTATTACATTCCGTTATGTGCGTATGATTTTGATGCGAATGATGTAAATGGTTTTATTGAACGAATGTGATTGTTTCTCTTCCACCTGGGGATGGCGTGTGGCCTCTGGGGGCCGATACTAATGGGTACGGCCATGGAAGTGGAATTGGGTGCGTGTGTTGATGTTCTTCCCACAGGGGACGGTTCGACGGGACCTCCGGGGGCCGATACTAATGGGTACGGCCGCGAAGTGGTTTCTCACTGGGGACGGTCCGACGGGACCTCCGGGGACCGATACTAATGGGTACGGTCGCGAGTTACCAAGCGTGGATAATTGTGATGTGGGAAACTTGTTGATATCTCGCTTTTGGTGTTAATGTGATATTCCGGAATATTGACTTTCAAAATAATTTTCCTAATGATTTATTTGCGTTGAATTGTGTATGTATATAATGTTGTGTAATTATGTACTTGCACTAGCTATTCGAATGCTAACCCCTTAACTGGGGGAAATGCGTCTTATGCATTTAGTCTTGGTCGAGTGAGGAGCCGCACGGATGCGCATGCAAAGGATGGGTTGGCATGATGATGATGTGGCTCGAGTCTGCATTTTTTTTGTTTTGTCATTGCATCTGTTGAGTACTGGAGATAGTTGATTTACTTTTGAACATGGTTTAAGTCCCCTGCGTGGGCAACATTTTGGTATTTAACTTATGTCTCATGTACTCCGTTAAAATGTTTTGGCCGAGGCCACGGCCTTATTTACTCTTTGGGTACATCTTTCATGTTATCATTGTGGTTCATGTGTCACGAGTTAGCACAGTAGACCTCACGGGGTTCTACGGCGTGTAATGTCCCATTTGTGAATTGGGATGTTACAATTATGGTATCGAGCTTAGGTTTTGAATACCTAGGTGTCGGTGAAATTTGGAGTGCATCGGTTGCATCATTAGAGTCGGTCGTTGAGCCTAATATCATCATGCTACCGTCTTTTCGTGCGACCTGTTTGTAAGTCTCCTCGAACTCTTATATTTCGTAATTCGTTTTCTGCATTGTTCGAATCGTGACTTGTGTTACCAATTTTGTGAATTGTGAATCTTTACGATCTTGTTCCTTTCTTATTCTTCTTCGTATGTTGAGAGGTCGTGGTAGACCGGCTAGGGGACGCGGCCGAGGCCGTGGTCGTGGTGCCGATAATGAGGAGGGCTCACTTTCCCGATCCTCTGCGGACTCGGCCTCTCACTCGGTGCCGTCGGGTAATAATGCCGGCCTGGCTCTGCCGTACTTCAGCTTGGTCGCCCAACTTACTCGAGATAGCTCGGGCGGGCGTCGAATCCGCCCCACAGGAAGAGGAGGCTAGTAAGTGGCTTGACGGTAACTAAGATGCACCCTCCTCGTTTCTCGGATCTTCCGACTCCCTCGGATGGGAGAATTGGCTCTTTCGATTGTCCGAACCTTCGATGCCGTAGCTTGTCCCGAGGACGGAGGGTACACATTGCCCAGTACCTCTGGATAAGGAAGGCTGCGGAATGGTGGGAGGCCGTTGCGCCCGAGAGATCGTCGGGCCACTTGGGATGAGTTCGGGGCTGCTATGGAAGCGAGAATATTGTCCGCCGCCCGATCAAGGAGCGCGAATTGTAGAGTTCTTCACCGCTACACCTCGGGATGTACCTATTTCTCGTGCCATCATTTCTTACAATCGGATTGGGCTTCGTGAGGGATCAAGTGAGAACGGAGGCTGATAAAATCCGATACTTCAATATGCGCATGAAGCCGCATATTAGGCGAGTATGGCGCCGCTCATGTGTGCCACTTTGAAGGAATACTGTGATCGCGCTGCGCGATCGAGATGGCTGTCCGGAATCGAGTCGGTTTCGGAGGCTAAGAAGCGAAGACTCTTGGTGGGTTCTCGGCGGAAAAGGTGGTCGATTTCGAGGTCTCGTTCGCTCCTACACAGGAAGAGGCCGTTTCATCGAGCCGGTGGATCTCGGGGTAACCGCTCGATTGATCTGTTGCAGGCGGGAGAGTTTGTTTTAATTGCAGTCGGCCAGAGCACGTTGTGAACGATTGCCCTCTTAGTTAGTTACTTGCTTTACTTGCGGACAGACCGGGCATCGAGCAGCTCATTGTGAGAGGGCCACCAGGGCCGCTAGATTTACGACTACCACTGCCGATCAGAGGGATCACAGTTCTCCAGCTACTCATGTTCCGCAGGATTCGAGTCGTGGTAGAGGTCGGAGTCAGCCGAATCGCCGCGCAGTGTCGAGTTCGGGCTCAGTCCATCCTTATTATATCAGATGAGGCGCACGGAGGAGGCAGACATTCCGGTGGCGTCAGGTACCACTCAGATCCTTTCTCATCCAGTTTCAGTACTTTTTGATTCGGGTGCGACCCATTCCTTTATAGCTTCGGATTGTGTGAGTCGTATTGGTTTTGACTGCTTGTTTGAGTGTGAGCCGTTCGTAGTGGGTACGCCCAGCGGGGATCGTATGGTTGGGAACCGGGAAGTTAGGGATTGCCCAGTGAGGATCGGGAGCCGGGATTGGCCCTCGAGTCTCATTGTTATAGACCTTAAGGGTGAGGATTTGATCCTCGGGGACGATTGGTTGGATCGTCATGGTGCTATCATGAACTATCGGACTCGTACCATCACGATAGTTGCCGAGGACGGCACCGAGCATACTCTCGTCGGCTGTAAGCCGGGTAGATCAGGGTGTGTGATTAGCGCCTTGAAGGCGATGAAACTTTTGAACCAAGGTTGTGTCGGCTACTGGTGTTTCGCTCTGCAGGCGGAAGATGGTGGGGTTGACATATCGTCGATTCCAGTTGTTAGCGAGTACCCCGATGTATTTCCGGATGACTTGCCGGGATTACCACCACATCGAGAGGTGGAGTTTCCTATTGACCTTGAGCCGAATGCGGCCCCTATTTCTCGAGCACCGTACCGTATGGCGCCGTCAGAGATGCTAGAGTTGAAGAATCAGTTGGGAGAGTTATTAGATAAAGGGTATATTCGACCGAGCGCATCGCCTTGGGGTGCGCCTGTACTTTTTGTTAAGAAGAAGGATGGATCGCTTCGTTTATGCATCGACTATCGAGAATTAAACAAGCTAACCATCAAAAATAAATACCCTTTGCCTGTGATTGACGATTTGTTTGATCGGCTTCGGGCGGCAGTCTTTTGAAGATTGATTTGCGATCGGGCTACTACGATTGAGGATTCGGACGTCGATATTCGAAAGCGCCTTTCGGACGAGATATGGCCATTACGAGTTTGTGGTTATGCCTTCGGGCTAACTAATGCCCAGATGTTCATGCGGTTGATGAACAAAGTTTTTATTGAGTATCTGGACAAATTCGTAGTCGTTTTTATTGACGATATTCTTATCTATTCACGGAGTCGAGAGGAGCACGCCTTACATCTTCGGATTGTATTAGACACTTTGAGGGCTGAGCAGTTGTACGCGAAGTTATATAAGTGTGAGTTTTGGCTCGAGAAGTGACGTTCCTTGGGCATGTGATTTCAAAGAGAGGAGTTCGGGTAGATCCGCGAGAAAATAGAGCGGTGATGGCTTGGGAGCCGCCTAAGAATGTGAAGGAGGTGAGGAGTTTTCTGGGTCTTGCCGGCTATTACCGTAGATTCGTTGAAGGATTTTCTAGGATCGCTAGACCACTCACTCTGTTGCTCCAGAAAACTCAGAAGTTCGAGTGGACTACAGATAGGCGGTGACAGTTTTGACGAGTTAAAGAGACGTTTGACTACCGCGCCCGTGTTAGCATTGCCTCGGGGAACGAGGATTTCGTAGTGTCTGGTGATGCTTCGGGCCTTGGTCTAGGATGTGTTTTGATGCAGAGAGACAGTGATTGCATATGCGTCCCTTGATTGAAACCTTATGAGGTGAATTACCCCACGCACGATTTGGAGTTAGGCTGCGGTCGTTTTCGCCTTAAAGATCTGGAGGCATTACCTCTATGGGTCGTCGTGTAAGATTTTACCGACCACAAGAGTTTGAAGTATATCTTCAGTCAGAAGGAGTTAAATATGAGACAGCGTAGGTGGTTAGAACTAATTAAAGATTACGACCTCGAGATACTTTACCATCCGGGTAAGGCTAACGTGGTGGCGGATGCGTTGAGCCGTAAGCCGATGGCGTTGCAGATGTTAGAAGTACTTACACCGCAGAGTAGGATCCAGCGAGATCTTATTTGTCAGAATATTGAGGTTTGGGTTCAGAGAGTTCAGGGCCAGTTATGTGCATTAGAGATCACTTCATCCTTGACTGATGATATCAAGGCGAAACAGTATGATGATCCGTGTTTGGTCCAGTTAAGGGAGGATGTGAGGCGAAAGCCCTGGATTTGTGGTTCGAGATGATGGCGTTACGAGATTTCGCGGCAGACTATGTGTACCGAATGATATTGAGTGAGACAAGATCTTGAGTGAAGCTCATACCACGCTTTACTCCATACATCCCGGTACGAATAAAATGTACAAGGACGTGAGGAGCAACTACCGGTGGAGTAATTTGAAGACAGACGTTAGCGAGTTTGTGTCGAGGTGTTTGACTTGTCGGCAGGTTAAGATCGAGCATCGGCGACCGCGGGGTTTTGCGACCACTTCCTATCCGGAGTGGAAATGGGAGGATATTTCTATGGATTTCATTACTAGTATGCCTAGGACTGGAATGGAATGAACATGATTTGGGTTATTGTCGATCGACTGACCAAATCAGCTCATTTCTGGGTATTAAGGACACTTGGGGCCGGAGAGACTAGCACGAGTATTTATTGCAGAGGTCGTGAGATTACATGGGACTCCTAAGAGTATTGTTTCGGATCGTGATGGTCGGTTCGTGTCACATTTACGGCGAGCCGTTCATCGAGCTTTGGGACGAGTTGAGACTCGGTACATCTTATCACCCTCGAGGCCAAGCGGACGATCGGAGCGGACGATCCAGACGTTAGAGGATATGTTGAGAGCCTGTGCCCTAGAATGGAAGGATGATTGGGAGTCGCACTTGCCGTTGATTGAGTTCACGTACAACAATAGTTGGCACGCCTCGATCAAAATGGCGCCATTTGAGGCGCTGTATGGGAGGAGGTGTAGATCGCCTTTGTGTTGGGACGATGCGTCCGAGCTGATTGGTACCGAGCCCGATTTGGTAGTTGAGACGAGAGAGAAGATTGCTCTGATTCGGGATAGATTGTTAACGGCCCAGAGTCGGCAGAAGTCTTATGCCGACACGCGTCGCCGTCCGTTGGAGTTTGAGGTGGGAGATCATGTTTTGCTTAAGGTGTCGCCGACACGGGGAGTTTACCGCTTAGTAGGAAGGGTAAACTTAGTCCGTGGTTTATTGGGCCGTTTGAGATTTTAGAGAGAGTGGGAGAGCTTGCCTATCGGCTAGGCTTACCGCCGTCCCTGAGCCACGTTCATAACGTATTTCATGTTTCCTACCTTAGGAGGTACATATCGGACCCTAGCCATATTATCGATTTTGGAGAGATCGGGTGGGACCCGACCTTACCATCGAGAGAGGCCGATTCAGATTTTAGAGCGTCGAGTGAAGCAACTTCGTCATAAAACCATCCCTCCGGTTAAAGTTCAATGGTCGAGACATGGGTCCGAAGAAGCCACATGGGAGACGGAGGAGAGTATGCAATCGAGATACCCCGAGTTGTTCGCGTTGTAAGTTTCGGGACGAAACTTATTTTTAGGGAGATAATGTAATATCCGCGTTTTCTATTTTCGGTAATTTCTATTTTTGATGTATGTTCGTTTCGGACAACTCGCTTAGCAATCGTTTTGGAATTACGAATCTATTTTGTTCTTGGAGTTTTTCCGTTTGGTCGGGTTTCGAGGATGCTTTCGCATAACTTCATTTGAATTATATCATGCCGCATGTGTGTTCGATTCTCGTAAAACTTGTTCGTTTGCGTTGTTTCTCGATTCATATAAGTTGGTATGGTTGAGTTGGTCGTGTTGGAACTTTCGGTTTGCTAATCCGACGTTGTATTGCGATTTTCGGGCACTTGGGCCGTTTTTGTAATTTTCATAAGTTTGGGAATTTCGCCTTATTTGCTTCGTTTCAAACTCTCTAGTGATCGAGATTATATTCTCTTTCAACGCTCAACTTTGTCGTCTTTATTATTACATGTTTATGATTCTGGATTCGGTCTTGCTTCGTTTTTCGGCACTTGTGCTGTTGGCGGCGGATGGGTATGCGTAAGCTGCCGCTGAGTAGCGACGCTACTCGGGATGTACTGCGTGCGCTATCATTGTGTGGTTAGCGACGCTAACACTGGGTTCGTAGCGTGCGCTATCGATTTCGACGATTTCGGGCATTTGGTTGATGCTGATGCTGGACCGAGCGTATCTGTGTCAGCGTTAACGCACGCTAATCCCGATACTAGCGCACGCTAACCATGTTAGCTTGCGACGCTAACGGAGGTCGGAAGGCGGCTGTTACGCCATGCCTCGCTAGCGCACGCTAATGCTTGTGCGTAGCGTGCGCTAAGTCTCATTAGATATAAATAGGACAAAGCAGATCAATTTCGTCATTTTTCCTTCTTTTCCTATTCTTCTCGGCTTTGAGCGATTCCAGACGGGGATTAGGGCCGATTTATCAGTAAATCATCATACACTACCACCGTGCATACCTTGTGAGAATTCTTCAAGTCCTAATCACTTTCCACCATCCGAATCAAGGTAACTTTTCCCAAAACCCTTATTTTGAGATTTTGGGGGAATTTTGGGGATTTCTTGGGATTTGACTCTTTTAGTCCGAATTATTACTGGGTTATCGCTGGACTTCGATCGTGCACTTGTAACCTTTCAGTTTATCGATGATTTGTGGTTTTAAATTCCAAGTTTTCCATTGTTCGTCACTTATAGTCGACGATACCCAAGTTTTGTTCGACTAAGGGTTTCAGCGGGTTGAACTAGGATGTATTCCATCATTTACGTAGTTTTAAGAATCGTTGTCCATCGTTATTTGTGTTAGGATCGGATTTGTGAAGGTTGTTCGGGCCGAAACCTTCCGTTCGCTGTTTCCTTCACGTAGTATTAATCAGGCAAGTACATGTATTACATTCCGTTATGTGCGTATGATTTTGATGCGAATGATGTAAATGGTTTTATTGAACGAATGTGATTGTTTCTCTTCCACCTGGGGATGGCGTGTGGCCTCTGGGGGCCGATACTAATGGGTACGGCCATGGAAGTGGAATTGGGTGCGTGTGTTGATGTTCTTCCACCTGGGGACGGTTCGACGGGACCTCTGGGGGCCGATACTAATGGGTACGGCCGCGAAGTGGTTTCTCACTGGGACGGTCCGACGGGACCTCTGGGGACCGATACTAATGGGTACGGTCGCGAGTTACCAAGCGTGGATAATTGTGATGTGGGAAACTTGTTGATATCTGTTTTTGGTGTTAATGTGATATTAGGAATATTGACTTTCAAAATAATTTTCCTAATGATTTATTTGCGTTGAATTGTGTATGTATATAATGTTGTGTAATTATGTACTTGCACTAGCTATTCGAATGCTAACCCCTTAACTGGGAAATGCGTCTTATGCATTTAGTCTTGTCAGTGAGGAGCCGGCACGGGATGCGCATGCAAAGGATGGGTTGGCATGATGATGATGTGGCTCGAGTCTGCATTTTTTTTGTTTTGTCATTGCATCTGTTGAGTACTGGAGATAGTTGATTTACTTTTGAACATGGTTTAAGTCCCCTGCGTGGGCAACATTTTGGTATTTAACTTATGTCTCATGTACTCCGTTAAAATGTTTTGGCCGAGGCCACGGCCTTATTTACTCTTTGGGTACATCTTTCATGTTATCATTGTGGTTCATGTGTCACGAGTTAGCCTGGTAGACCTCACGGGGGTTCTACGGCGTGTAATGTCCCATTTGTGAATTGGGATGTTACACCCACATACTAAAAAGATATTACGACCCCGAAACTTAGAACAACAAGGGTTGGAAACGTAAAGCAATGAAACGAAATACGATCGAAGTCACGTTGTTTGAAACAGCAACGTTTAAGACATAGTACAAAATCTTCATTCTCCCATGCTAGGATCTTCAGAAGGAAACATAGGGTTTCGGGACACTTCCCGATCACTAGCTCTGCTCTCTCTCAGGGCGGCATTCTTTGCCAATTCGGAAACTGTCTCACAGTGTTTCTCCCGATGACCTTCACACCCACACCGGTAACAAGTCAAGAGTGGAGAGGGACAATTTGCACGAACATGTCCCTGACAGTTACAGTTGAAACATCTTCTCTTCTTACCGCGAGTCACCGATGCTGGTTTGGGATTTCCAGCGTTCACTCCCGACCGCGAAGATGACGCTTTCGAACGACGTGAGGGCTTGGGAGCCTTAGTCTCTTCACCGCCCAGAAATTTTCCCGATATCCTCGGTCTCTTTGCTTCGCTCGTGGGCTCGATCACTGAGGAGATTTCATAGGATATCGTTTGATCTCGATACTCCTTCACTGTAGCATGGATAGTTATCGTACGAACCACCTTGTCGTTTCCACTTCCGTCATCACACTTACGTCCGCCAAGGCTCGACATACTAATACAGATAGTACCATTCAGCATTATCAAATAATCAGTCGTACAGTATACCACACTTATCAACACAAGGTTTAGTTAACATCTATAGAATAACGGTAATATCGTAAAGCATAAAGTTTTATGAAGTTAACTCCGGTCCTTCGACTAGGATGATCATTACATATATATATGTGCTTAATAAAAACAAATTTTTGAAAAAGAGAGCGAGTCACGTTACGCCCAAAGCTTGTAAATATTGTCCTTTATTTCAGAAGAGGAAGTTTATACAACGACTCTAAAATTTATTTTCGAGTGATGTATAAAAGAAAATTGGAAATGAATTGTAACCAATTTGAAGTATTTCAAAAGTGTTGAGCCCCAAATACCACAATTTTGAAAATCTACCCTCTCCTACCAAAACGTTTATTTTGAAAGAATTTTCCACCGAGATACGTGACGAATTGACATGACGACATTAAATCATGGCTTTCCACAACGTTAGAAAATTGCAAAGCACCACTTTAAAATATTCGTGATACTACAGCGCCGTGGGCCCCGTACTGGAACCCACCAGGCTAAAAATCATTTAAAAAAAAATGTTCAAATTGCCAAAAAGGCCGATGTTGGTAATATTCTCGAATACTCACCAAGTCATTTATAAAAATATCAAATACCGTCATAAGAATACTATCAAAACGTGCAAGAACAAAATATCAAAACTCGGCTTACAAGATACCAAAAGTTATTTCAAAATACTCACGCGGCGGATAAAATTAACATTCATAAGTTTATTCTAATAAGTGTAGAAACAGATAAATATGCTCGACTTCGAAACATATTACATAACCATTTTTGCTCGGACCGCATACGCATGTTATATCCTAAAACAATAATATCACCAACAAGTTCCAATCCTTAGTTCACATTAAACACGTTAGCACAATATAATCAAATACGTATATAAGGGGACTTACGATCGGGAGGCTTACCATCACAGATTGCCGGAAGATGATGTCGGAACCACGATACTAATCACAACTCTGATGCGCGCGACTTACACAAGACATGGACTTGACCCAACGGCCTAGGTTTTTCGCAAACCTGGCTCCGATACCATAAATGTAACACCCCCAGAATACGACCGGGAATGTCACACGCCGTAGACCCTTATCACAAGGATCTACCAGGCTAAGCTCCAAAAGACTACTCAATGATTGACCGACCGGGGTCAATATTAAATGCAAAGCAGACCGACAAGGTCATTAACCAATTCAGAAAATAACGACATTCACATTACAATGACAATAATAAACTTGAACACTAAAAAGAATGACAACTCAATTTAATAAATGAAAACTACACCCATGCAAGGGTGAATACTCGAACGACAGAGAAAATACAGACTGAATGAGACAAAAGAAAAGACTCGACTGGTGTGATTAGTATCATTGTCCTCCATCTCCTTCCAAGCGATCATGTGGCGCTCCCGAGCCGCCAAAACACAGCGCATAACAGGCACCCACCCCGAAAACTCGGGGTTAGCAAGCGGAATTTTGCTAGTGCAAGTACATAATATACAAGATATACGAATAATAACAACACAAATCTCAACAGTCGTGAAGCCTTAACACAAACCACACATTCCCATAGTCCACACAGAATAGCATCACATACCCAAAGTGAAAGATAATCACATAGTCATATTCTCTGTATGGAACATAACACCAATGAAACTTTAAACGAGCCCAAGGAGTCAGAAAAATCCCTTTTTATAAAAAGGAAAAGTATTTGATAAGAAAGTTTGAAAACATTATTATTGACTCAGGCCATCATGGGGTTTTGGAAAATCAAATGGGAATACTTTTAGAAAATACTTCAAAACTCTCGGATCCTCGACCCAACATGTATAAAACAATTTGCAAGAAAACCATTACAACGTTATTCGGGTCCTCGACCCAATGCACAGAATAATCATCACAGCACAATCAAAGGCACAGCCTCTCATTCGACAATTCCTGCTCAAGACCCTTGATTAATTAACCCTCGGAGATTTCGTCAAACATCCTTGGTTAATTAACCCCAATACCAACGTCTTAAAAACAATTTGAAACAAGCTTTCAAAAACACGAATCACAGTCTATATCGAGACCAGTATTTTAAAAGAGTTGAAAGAACTTTGAAATACGAGGATTGTTCGGTAACGGGGTCTTAGCTATCACTCGAATATCCGTTACCAATAAGCCTGCCAGGCGCCTCCCTTGCACACCTGTGCACCGGCGTTCACTCCACTATGTTGGCCGCCCCTTGAACATGTCACCGCGCCGCGATCACTCCCGACAGAGCCGCCCTTGCACGCGCATTAGGTAACACCGGTGTTCACCAAACATATGGAGCCGCACATTGCAGCGTACACCGGTAGGAGTACACACCGCCCTCGAGAGGTTCCGGATACGACGTCTCTCACAACAAGTATTCACATTATTACAAACATCAAGTACACAATCAATCAATTCAACAATTATCAAATCAATACTCCAATTCACACAATTTATCCGACAGTCCATAACCACACAATAAACGATAACACATACATTATCAATCAAGATCCAACCCAATAAGCCTTCGGCACAACCAACCAACACTACACATATATCCTTGTATTGCGACTCAACCAAATATATATATATATAGATATTTAGATATATATATGTATATATACATATAACCTTACTATATTATATGAATAACTATAGTTCATCCATCAATACAAGTTGAGTACGCCAACTAGTGTTAGCATTCACCACTCGTCGTTCACCGACATAGGCATATATATCAATATACGTATATACATACATATATTTAACATATAAATATATATAAATCTATATATATACACATATATATATATATATACACACATATATATATATATATATACATATCCGTATAAATTCATACACTTCGACAACGATGATTTCACGCAGTTACAATTCGTATATCAAGGTACTTGCCTTGGAAATCTCTCACGAATACTTCAGAAAATGCGGTTGATTGGAGAAATCCGGAACTCCAATGAAAACGGCGATCGGAAAGGCTCAACACTAGATTTTTGTAGGGAATTCGTCCCTAGAATCCTATCATCAAATAAACAACAAATCACACGAGGAAAACATCGCAAAACGACCAATTTTCTCTGCGGCATTTTCCGGACACCTTGAAGGCGTCAAGCGAAAGTTCATATAAGCAGCGAATCGGAAATGGTAAAACCGTGGGAAGATGATAAAAATGATAGAATACTACTTAATCTACAATTATCCATCAGAAATATGAGTTAAAGCGATCAAATCGGACAAAATCAACTAAAACCCAAAAACTAGACTTTAACAAAACTTGCCTTGATTGGTTCGATCGGTGCAAGTTATGGAATGATTTATCGATGTTATGAACTCCAAAACTTCATGTATTTAACCCTAACAACATCCCTCCATGATCATGAAATCTCCGGCCGCGGAAGGGTATGAAACGAGTGATAAAAATGAAGAAAAACCCATTTTCTGCCATATTTATACCCCTGCCGGACACGGCGCGGCAAAGCAACCCGAGACGGCGCCGTGTGTCTCGGCCGTGTCTCGGCAGCTGCAGATCTGGCCGACCAGCGCAGACACGGCGCCTGTGAGGCCGTTTGGGGCCGTGTTGCACGAGCTGGCAGCCCCTCCGGCGAAAATTACGTCCGAACGACTTCGAAACCCGAACACGAATACGAATCGAAGTTACGGTTACGAAGTACTCGCAAAGACGAATCTAAGAGCTAATAGAACACACGATTCCGACCACCCGAAGGCTCGGAATTCGACAACGGAAGTAATTACCCAAAACTTTGGGAAATTACGAAAATGGCCCAAAACGTCCGAAACTCACGATACGCGATCGAAACACCAAACCAAAGCTCGCAACATGAATAATATCATTAAATGAACTTACGAGAAACTCGAAACAACAGTTTCGGACGAGATTCGCAAGAATCGAACTCAAGTGCGGAAAAGTCGCTAAAAAGCTCGGAATTCAACAAAACGATACCGAAACGAACTCGGATGACAAAAAGTGCAGAATTAATCATTCTCGAAATGACGAAACGGTCATGAGTGAGTCGTCAAAACGGACTCCGGCTGAAAAAGAAATTTACCGAAAATCGAAAATTGCGGATATTACATCAACTACTCAATAGAATAATGAAAGCTTTTATCGCGTATCACATTTTTTATTCAGAAAATCTCACCACACGACAAAAATAAAAGATACTTACGCGTATGTACAGTAGTTGTGATTATGGCTCACATCTTCCTCTGATTTTACGTTCAGAAACGGCCTAAACGCCTTCTATGAGTCGGGGAGAAGCTTCCCATCCAATTTTCTTACAAATTGGCAAACAGGGTCTTTTAACGTCAGATTCCCAAGACGTTGTTCATATTCTGGTTTAAATTTATTCCACAAACATTGAATTCCGTAATACACAAGTCCACTAGGATGCGTGTCAAGAGAAATTTCGATATTATCTAAATTCTCCTTATTCAGACCATCATTAATGAACTGAATTTTATCTTCTCTGTTTGTAGATGGAATTCCTAAAGATCGACATTTTGCATTACAGTTCCATCTAGCACATTTATAGCAAACGGCTAGAATCTTTGCTCGTCGTTTCTTGGCATATGAACTTTTTCCAAGCCCTGGTAAGAATCTAGTTGGTGTTTCTGTGAATTCACCTTCTATTCTTACTTTGGCTTCGATAATGAATCTTATGTCAAAAGGTATGCTTTTATTCGTAAGCAACCTCATCCTTTCAAGCCTTGTCTTGTAAATTTTTAAAATTGCATTTTTGCTTAGAAAGGGAAATCTTTTTTCAATTTTATACAATGTTTCTTCCATGACAAAAAAAAAATTAAAATAAAAAACGATAAAATATCTACAAATATCAGTTGTTTGTGGGAAACTGAAAAATCCGACTTTGATAGTCACGGAGTACCGTTATCCGCCACTTGACCGGACAGAAAAATTATATTTGGCCTAAAACAATCCCCGGCAACGGCGCCAAAATTTGATCGGCGGAAAAACTTATCCTAAAAATAGGAGTTCTTGAGTCGCTCGCAAATATATACGAGGTAGAAGTAGTTTGTGGTGAGTTCTACCAAGGTCTTTTCTCTCAAGGATTGTCCAACAGGGCTTCGTATAATTTTTTGTTACAAATTGCGAGAAATAAATACTAAAATATTAAAAAAGATATTTTTGGGTTTTTTAAAAATTAACTAAATTAAAATGCACTATGTTTAATTTAAACTATTTTTAATAAGACTATTTTATATAAGACTATTTTTAATAAGACTATTTTAAGAAGACTATTTTTAATAAGACTATTTTTATACTAGACTATTTATATTAAGACTATTTATACTAAACTATTTATATTAGACTATTTTTATGAGTTGGGAATTTATAAAATCTAGGGGATTACGGGTTCATTAAATTAGGTATTTAATTAAGTATAGGAATTGATTTATATGGATATAAAAGAAAAAATGAATATTTATCGAGTAATCAACTTTTCACCTCCGTACTTTCGTAATCAAAGATGTCTTAATGTTGTCACTTTTTTAAGATGTTGATAACAAGATTAACACTTGATAGATTGAAAAGATGTGTTTCCAATACACTTAACAATCAATCAAGGAGGTTTCACTAGTAGAAATAGGATATGATCAATCTCTATTTAAACCAATTAGTCCTTTCATTTCTCTAACTTGACTATTTTTAGGATAAACGATCGTTCATCGAGTAATCAACTTTTCACCTCCGTACTTTCGTAATCAAAGATGTCTTAACCACTTTCGCAATCTTAAGATGTTGATAACAAGATTAACATTTGATAGATTGAAAAGATATGTTTCCAATTCACTCAACAATCAATCAAGAAGGTTTCATTAGTAAAAATAGGATATGATCAATCTCTATTTAAACCAATTAGTCCTAAAAATAGTTTAAATCAATCAAATACTCAATATATAACCTAATAGAAATCCCCCTTCCCCTAGGAAGAAAGATTAGCTACTCATTGGTTTATACAAACTAAAATTATAATAGAAATAATGATATATATAATATATATATAGAAACTTTTAATTACTAGAACTTAATGACAATAGATAAAACTTACTTGAATATGATGAATCAAAGTGCAAGAAACAAACTTCAAAATATAACTTCAAACTTGTTTAAAGGTTACAAGCTTACAAAAAATTGAAAGTAAAATACTAAGTAAAATACTAAGTGCTTATTGATCAAGCACTTTTCAATTACAAACTAAATGAAAGAAAAACTTCAAACCAAAAATAAAATACAAACTAAAATTGAAAGTTCTAAGGAAAATATATTGCTAAAGGAAAGGAGTATTTCTTAGCAAGAAGTTGAGGATTTCTTGGTAAGAATGTGGGTTGGGATTTTTGCAATGGATGAACATGTCCTTTTATAGGTGATTTTCAAGAATACAATTGATTATTTAATTCAAAATATCTATTGTAATATCATTTTTTTAATTCTTTGTTCACACTTCACCCATGTCTTTGAATTTTCAGATTTTTGACCAAAAAAATATCTTGTGGTTGATTTCACAAGTTGGTCAAAAGTGGACTAATTTTGCATGGCATCTCTTTGAAACACGGCGATGAAAACGGCCGAGTTTGCCCGTGTTGTGCGCCGTTTGTGGTGACTCGGTCTCTTAGGAATACGCGCGAGGACACGGCGCTAAATGCCGGCCGTGTGTGAAACGGCCCAAGACACGGCCTCTTTTGCGCCGTATGTGAAACGGCCGAGAACACGGTCCATTTTGCGCCGTTTTGTATGGTCGTTTGTCTGGAAAAATTCCCTCGTTGGATTTGATCTTGTTTTACGTCCTTTTGATGCTTCATGTCGATGTCAGTAAAATAACCATTTTTAGCTCATGTTTGGACATATCTGTAAAATATATATTTTTAATCACAAATCAGTACAATTATGCCCGGAAAAATGAATATTTTGTATATGAATTTTAGATCAATTATGCACTAATCAGTCGTGGACCCCGTGTTTTGTTAAACGGATTTGTATTTTGAAAAATGAACTTTGGGGCTGTGACCCTAAATGGCTTTCGAGGAATTAAGAACATTTTCAATTTTTGATGTTTTCAAAACTTCCGAGATTTGGAAATGTTTTCAAAATGCTTACTTGCTTCGTTTCTGCTTTCAGGACTTGAACTATTTTTAACTAAATATATCTCGGGAAGTCCTTCGTTATATTCTCGGAATGTGTTGTGTATGGCTCGTATTTGCACTTTATACTTGCACTAGCGAAACAGTGGAGTTTTGCTAACCCCCGAGTAATCGGGGGGTGGATATCTGTATTGTGTCCAGGTACATGCAGGTTTTCGGGAGCAAGACACAGGATCGGCACGAGGATGATGAAAGACGAATGATACTAATCACACGAAGGCCGAGTTTTGGGTTCGATTAGTGAGTCCATTGTATTGTCTTTTCCGCTGTCTTATTGTTCGTTGTTGCAAGTATTTTACCCTTGTGTGGGTATGAGTCTGGATGAGTTTATGTATTTTGATTTGTAAGTCAGTGACGAAAGACCAAATCGGTCTATTGGTCCGTTATTTTGATTCGTCGGTATGTAATGTAATGTGTGTTTTGATGTCTAGCCTGGTGGATCCTCACGGAGAGGGTCTGCGGCGTGTAATATTCCCGGTTTGATCTGGGGGTGTTACACACATAACACACACACCCGGGTTTTACGAAACCCAAGCTCTGATACCATCTTCTGTAACACCCCCAAAATCAAACGGGAATATTACAGCGCCGTGGGCCCCATATTGGAACCCACAAGGCTAAAATCATTTTCGCAAACGTTTAAAAATGCACAAAGGCCCTTTGAAAGTACACACACACGCAGCGAATAAAAACACAGTTCAAAGAATACCGAAAGCCATTTTAAATATACGCACGCAGCGGATAAAAACATAATTAAATACATTTGCAGCGGAATTATAAAAACCAGAAAGAACACTCGAATCCCAACAACTACGCCATAGCCAGTATCACCGGAAAGCTCATCCCTTCACGACCGCTACTCGCTCGAACTCCGAGTACCTAAAAGATAAAGCCCACGACGGGGTCAGCCATAATACTCAACAATGATAACGATCACATCACAAAAACAATACATATCAATGTAATTACAAGGTAAGAATAATTCCAATATGATCTGACCGAAGTAACCTTACAAACCTGTCACAACCATAACAATCAAATCTTACCATACCCCACGCCTCGTGTCCTTAAGTAATGAACGAATTCAAATGTAATCACCTGTACTGCATCCGAAACACTACCAAGATTTCCAAACAGAAACGTATCTCGAGTATAGAATAATCTGGTCAAGTTCGATTCTGTCGGATGGGTCGCACAATCGGAACCCAATACTGATAGGAACTGATATCACACGATACATCTGCAAATCAACTGTCCCGAAACAATGGCAAGTCCCGGATATCAATACAAAGCATGAATGCTCACACAATCAATAATGATAACAATCAATGCATCACACCAGAAATATCAATGACATGATAGTTCCACACAAGATCGACAAAGGGATCAACCACGAATGAGAATACCAATGATGTGGTAACTCCAACAAGATCAATGAAGAATCAATAACCGGGAATACCGGCAATACGGCAAATCCCAACGAGGTCAATAAAAGGTCGACAACCGAGAATTCCGACGACACAGTAAGGATCAACGAAGAATCAATAATCGAGAATACCGACGACACGGTAAGGATCAATGAAGAGTCAATAACCGAGAATACCGACGACACGGAAAACTCTAACAAGATCAATAAGGACCAACAACCGGGAATACCAACAATACGGTAAACTCCAATAACATCAATCAAGGACTAATAACCAAGAATACCAACGGTGAGACAAATCCCAAACGGAATCAATAAGGATCAATAACTAACGGGATTACCAATGACAAGGTGAACTCCAAACGAGATTTATAAAGGATCGATATCAATGAGTTGACCATCGATATGGTAACTCCGAACGAGATTAGTAAAGGTTCAACGGCGATAGATACATGAGAGAATAAAATCGTCAACCATATACAAATCATATATATGGGGTTTCAAAGACAACCCGAATATCGAACAGACCCAATTATACATGGACTGTGAATGACCAATCAATAAGACTCAAGATGGACGTCACGATACGCTCGATCCGGACATGTGTCCATGTACAAGCCAACCACGGGTATTGATCAATACACGTCTGGTCTCGTACCTAATCAGCCTCACGAAGTACGTCTCGTGTGCACGGTTCAATATGAGGTCGAAACCAACACATGCTACACGTGCCCGTCCCAAAAATCCTACACATGAACGATCAGAACGTATCTGACTCCAGATATGCCACGATACAACATGACAACAAATCTCGAAGAAACGCATATTCAACAAGGATCAGAAGATTTTCCAAGAGGGCAACAATAACTCGATCATGAAAGACCGACACGACCACAATGTCGTATTCCGTCAGACAACAGTCCACAGCATGCTCAACAATACATATAATAATAACACATAAACTCCCAAGGCAGCAGCCAAGGGTCATGGAAGCATCTACTCAGGAATACTCCGGACAATATCACATAAACTCCCAAGGCAACAGCCGAGGGTCACGGAAGCATTTACTCAGGAATACTCCGGACATAGGTGCCATTTAGGTCTTATCCCCTAACACAGTTCATGCAATCACAAAAATACCCCAAGGTCGCAACCAAGGGTCACGAAAGTATCCACACAAGAATACCCCGGAACATAGGTGCCATATAGGTCTTATCCTCTAACACATCGGCCCAACAGATCACAGCTCAAAGGAAGAGCACATTACAAAATGTAACAAACAATGGTGCACACTCACCGCATGAAATATCAGCACACACATGTAATAATGCAACATGATGATTATCATAATCTAACAATATTAATTTACCTCAAACTGGAGGCGCCAACTTTTCCACGACCAACCGCCCTGAACGAATACACGGTTTATCCGACAATCCAAAATGAAGTACAGTCCATAACTAATACCAAACCACCATCCCGATTTCAACATCGACACGATAACTAATCTTGATATCCAACTTCTCATGCAATAGACCAAATTATAATTCACGTTCCCATTTCCACTAGACATCTTTAAAATCATATACATTATGATTTATCTTAGTCCAAAAATACCATACATACCACCATTCCGACAATTCATATATTCCATAATACCATTGCTATATGAATCATAAATGAAATGAAAACGAAATCATTTATTAACATTATGAACTGAGCAAGCATAACTTTCCTTGATACCAATTCGACGAAGCCGCTATCAATCCCGCCGTCTTCGTCTACAAGCTCCGCAGCACAACGGTTAACTTCAACGATCACTAAACGCAACCTAATGCAATAATCGATTAACGATACGTTCAATAACAATCAACAACCGAAATGACCAACTAATCAAACTCGATGGTTCAATGATATCTCGATCATACAAAACCAACCCATATCAACTCTTAACAATACGAACACAAGTCGAAATTCGGTGTTCAATAATCCAAACAATGTCTTCAACATATAGTTCATATAATCGCAAGAATCGTAAAACCAAAACCATAATCATATTCATGCGAATCCTTCTTCAACGATAACATCAAAATCCGAATTCAAGGAGAGGATTATCAAACATACCTCTAGAAGATGACATACACAAGTAATCACTTGTTTTGAATAGCACGGTGCGAAGAAATCGACAAAGGGGAAGGGTACCGATTCAACTTCCTTCAAAAGTTCACTCCTAAATCACAATAATATCAATTCAATCACCGTTCATGCAAAAATGTATAGAATTTCCCAAGTTCAACTCATTGAGGCTTTTCATCGAACACTTTGTAGGCATAATCCAATTCAATCGATTATTCAAAGAAATACTCGAATTTGTTCCACAAAACTTCAAGATTATTGAATGATTACGAGTATACAATCAAGTTCTATCAATAATCTGAATCAAAATGGAGCAAATCGGCCAAAACACCAAGAAACCTCAAGAACATCCAAAAACCAAAAGTTCATGTGTTCTTACCTTCGATCCGGGTGGAGGATGATGTTAATCCATGATTCCAACTTCCAAAACATGTTGTTATAAGTTGATTCTACTCAAAACCATCATATTTGCTGAAGAAATCGCAAAAGGCACGGAGAAAAATGGAAAATGATAAGGGTGACTCGGTCCAGGCCTTATATAGGCCGAGACCTGCCTGCCAGTTACGTACGTAACCGGCGGGTCCTTACGTACATAGCCGGCCGCGGCCTAACCTTCTGTCCAGTTCGTTCGGCACCCTTACGTACGTAACCGGCAGCTCCCTTACGTACGTAATCGACCATTACGGCCGTAACCGGCCACTGCCTACGTACGTAATCGGCCAGTCCTAGCCCCCAGCGAGTCACTGCCGACCATGCTCGGCCATACCAACGAGTCACGTCCGGCCATGCTCGGCCATCCCAACGAGTCACGTCCGGCCATGCTCGGCCATCCAGGTCATCTCGGCCACGACTCGGCCAGTCGCCCCATAACGTACGTAACACTTAATCTGTTGCGTACGTAATATGTACGTTGACTTGCTACAGTATTATACTCGTATTACGTACGTAATACACCTTGTATAACGTACGTAACTCCATCCGTTGACTCACCTGTCCACATCCGCGCCGAAAGCTGCCGACACCGGGCCCAACTGTCCGATTCCTCTTGTTACGTACGTAATACCTTACTCATAACGTATGTAACACGTACCACTTAGCGTACGTTATCTCAAAGTCTTAACGTACGTTAACAAATCCATACTTAGCCATTTCCGCCCCTGTCTGTCGTCTCAATAAACCGAACACATACACGCGACACACCAAATACATATACTCGTTCCGATAACATTTCCATACGATACATCTGATGCACGATACCCCCAATTACAACTGTCGACCAAGTACGAAAATCAAACAAATACTCATACGGTATATCCGACATCGAAAACACAACAAGCATGTAATATCCTAGAATCAAAATACCCTCGATAGACATACTGGCACGACTGTCATGGTTTCCAAAATTATCCACTCATATCGTGTCGGTCCCACTCTGTACAGTACATCCCAGATAAAATAATGCGAAAAACTCATAGTGAAATTCTAGGATATTACAGGAAACCGGCGGCTTTGCCACGGAAGACCGAGTAGGTCGGGGGGATATCCTTTGTGAGGTGCCTGAACATGGGCGAGCGTCCGTGGAATCCGCTCATGACTGAGTTGAGAGCGAGCTTGTCGCTGATGGGCTCGCCGGTGAGGACTATCTCGTCTACCCGGTCGATGTAATCTTCGTCTGACTCGTCCTTCCCCTGCTTGATTTTCATCATGCGGTGGGGGCCTTCAGGGCGAGCGACTTTTGCGGCGAAGTACGACGTGAAGTCGCTCGCCAGCTTCTCAAAGCTATTTATTGAGCGAGGTGGTAGTGAGATGTACCACCTGTGGGCGAGGTCGCCCAGAGTTAACGGGAACATTCGACACTTCGTCGCATCTGATGCTCCGCATCCGGTCATGTAGATCCGGAATTTGCTCAAGTGGGTTTCCGGATCCGATCTCCCCTCATATAGGGGTGTTTGTGGGGGATTGATCGTTGGTTGGACTGGGGCGAGCTCGATCTGAGTCGTGAGTGGTTCGCTTGATCCAATGATCGATCTCCTGAAGCTTGCCCCATTTTCCAGGAGCGCCTTCATCTCATCGAGCTGGCGTTGCATGGCGGCCATCGCCTTCGCCTGACTGCTCGCCGATTGGCTCTCAGAGCGCGAACCAAGGCGATCGTGTACCGATCCCCTAGCCCCGTGGTGAATGACGAGCTCCCTGCCAGTGGGTTCTTTCCTCGGGCGAGCAGGGGCTCATTGACCGGCCTGCCTCCTGGGAGTCGGATATGCCGAACTCCTGGTAAAAGATTCGGATACCGATGTCTCCCGGCTGGGGCCTGAGTGTCCGGGTCACCATGAGGGATCGCTCCCCAGGCGGCTGAAGACGGAATCGTCCCGCCTTACGAGAGCCTTCTCCTGTGGCTTGGGGCTTTCTGTCGATTTCTCAACATAGATCCCCTTGAGCTTCCGTTTGCTTGCCCGGCGGACGGTTGACGGAGTGATGGTGGACGAGCCATTGGCCTTTTGTCGCTCCCTGAGGATGGGTATAGCCTCCTCAATCTGTTCCGTGGTCTGGAACTGATCGAGTGAGAGGCTAGAACCATCCCTCGGGGGCGGGAGTGAGAGCCTAGCGTCGCCACGGTCGCCTTCCGCCGTGGGCTGGGATTCAGTCCGGGCCGGAATGAGATTTCCGGCAGATCTTAGGGTGGCTCTCTTGGAGGTCGTTGCAGATGTCATTTTTCTGAAGGCTTTTCTATTGAAGAACAGCGAGTGTTTCTTCAAGTGTATGTCTGGAGAACAGTGAGTGTTCTTCAAGACGGTAGGAATAAAAATGAAGGTTTAGATGTCCTTCCTCTAGCGCCAATTGTTGTTACCCAAAATATTATCCGGAGATAGTATTGCTGGAATGATCGAGTAACCAACAAATGCGAGAACACTTCCGTGAGAAAATAGATAACACAAGATTTGCCGGGGTTGTTAATCCCGGGCTTGAATGCTCTCGCGAGATGTTATTAATAAATATACTATTGAGTACAAATATTAATGTTAGAATCTATTACAAGGAGTGTAAAGACTTCTAGTTATCTAGGCTTTAGAGTGCGTAGATTGCCGGAAGAACCAGATAGATAAATCTGTGAGTTCTTGCTTGGGATATATGATGAATGTGTATGAATATCACTATGAATGTATAAGTGGTTGCCAAAAGAGTCTTTGATTCTCTCTTTTGTGTGTATTTTGCACTGAATTTGTAGTAAATTCGCCTCTCTTTTGCCATTGCAGTGAATTCTCTATTTATAGGGGACAAGGTAGTTGGGACTCCTCAGGCGATCGCGGGCGACCGCCGTTTTCTATATTAAAATAAGATGGCCGATCGTCCCGTCACGTGGGCCTGTTCCCGTGAGGTCCGAGGTCGCTGCTGGAGGCCAGCTGGGCGAACCAATGGGAAGCCAGCACGCGTCTCGAATCGCTGTCCGGGGAGGACCCACTTTGTACCTTTCGGCGGCCTTGTCGGTAGGTGTGGTAGGTGACAGGCTGGGGTCAAAGGTCCTATCTGTCGGTACCCTTTGAAGATCCGCACGTGGGCCACCGTCCAAGATTCGGTCTTCGACGACTTTGACGGATGCTGGATCCATACGTGGCACGAGACGATCGCCTCTGGTTCGCTCATTAAAGACGATCGTCAGATATCAAAAGACGATCGCTGGGTACCAAAAGACGGTCGCTGTAATATGCCGAACTCTAGGCGTTTGTCCAGAGTATGTCTTCCAAGGTTGGCTTCTCTGATCGTGATGCCGATCGCCTATCGAGGCGTATTAATCGCCGCACAACATAACGCATACTCAAGCAAGTAATCAAACCAATACACAAATATCATAATCATCACGCTCACTCATCCATGACTAATCATGCACGACACGAACCATATGATTATCACAACCAACACAATCCCGAGACATTATCCAATTGAGGATATCATCACTACCATCAATCATTAACAATTATAAAATCACACGAAGTATAGTCACGAAGACAAGCTAAATCATCATAAACCTAACATGAAGTCTCTATTCACAAGACACAATTCGTGTAGCAAGATACTTGCCTCGATAAATGATACCGAACACTCCGGCGAACACCGCTCAACCGAGAAACCTCGAACTCCTACAATCCTCCGACAAAAAAATGAAGATACGATTACAATGTGAATCAAGACCCAAAGCAATGGAAATCCAACCAAACTATCGACGGGAAACTCATTGGGACATTAAATCGAACATTCAATGTTCGATAACTCCCAAGAACACTCGAATAACTAATCGAGTTGGACAAACCCCAAAATATGGATATACAACCCATATAACACGTTTAATAATGCTCAATAACATCAACCGATTCTTCAAAATCGAACGAACAACGAAAATCAAGAAGGAAATCCCGAAAGTCAACCCTAGGATATTTCAAGAATTTACCTCGATCCGATGAAGAACAAGGATTAGATGATGATATAATCGACAAGAGCCTTCCGAAAAGTCTTGAAATTGAGTTCAATAGACCAAGAATTCCTCCTCCCGAACCTCCCGTTTGTCACCCGCCACAAGAAGGAAAAAATGGGGAAGAATGGCACAAACCCGTCGGCCAAGGCTATATAAAGCCCGCGCACGTTACGGCCGTAACATGCAGTACATTACGGCCGTAACTCGACCCTTACACCCGTAATCGGCATCTGCTTACGGATGTAACCGGCACCTCCCAAGCCACTGCCCAAACACGCTCGGCATATTACGGCCGTTACCCAACACAGCATTACGGCCGTAACCGGGCCATATGGCCATACCCGGCCACAAATTATAGCCGTAATCGATCATCCCTGAGAAACTGCCGAACCTGTATGGGAGCCTTACGGCCGTAATCGGCAAGACACTGCGACCGTAACCGGCCAAGTCTTGCGGCCGTAACAGGCACTGCATTGCGGCCGTAAGTCGGCCAGGCCCTACGGTCGGGACTCGATTGTTCCGAAAGTCCGGTTAGGTGTTCGACAACATCTCGGTCACGCTAACGCAGAGGTTAAAATTCAAAACAATATCGAGCAAATTACGAAATATAACATACCACAAGCACGCATTTAATAAAAGAAATGCACGCGATACTAGTCTCACTCGGTGAACACTACAACAGAATATATCATACCGTTCACGACAGAAAAACGAATTTCACATAATCATAACGACACGAAATAACCGACACCAACCGATAAATAGTTCAAGGCAACCGGAATAAAAGTCTCGGGTATTACATGGTTCCTGAAATACATGAAAGGTATTTTCCCCAAAATGGGTTAGCCGTCGAATAGCTAGTACAAGTATATCGAATATGAAACACAATACTCCTCGACGATAAAGTAAATATAATCATCATTTCATCAAACTCAAGATTAGTATTCTGGAATAAATAAATCTCATAACATCTCATTCCAATACATACATGATTAACCGTGGAACCGCACTAAAGGTAACGAAACCCTCTGAGGCCCCATCGGACCCTCCCAGAGTGGTTAACCTAAAATATTCGTGGAACCGCACCAAAGACAATGGAACCCCCTGAGGACCCATCGGTCCATTCCAGAGTGAATATATACAATAATGCCTAATTAGCGTGCGCTAATTCTAAGGTATAGCGTGCGCTAACGAGGTCACCCGGTAGTCCATTAGCCTCTGACCTGCATCGATAGCGTGCGTTACATGCGGCATATAGCGGGCGACGCAATACTTATAGCGTGCGCTAGCTCACGCTTAGCATGCACTACCTGCTAGTCCAGAGAGCAGAAACCCCTACTGCCACTGCCAAACCCGAGTAGTTACCGTGCACTACATCCGATGCTAACGCGCGCTACCAAGCACGAATAGCGTGCATTAGCTCACGTCTAGCGTGCGCTAACTGCTAGTCCAGAGGGCAGAACTCAGCTACTGCCTCTGCGAAGCCCGGACCATTAGCGTGCGCTACAAACGAAGCTAGCGCGCGCTACTCAACAGAAATTACGCCTAGCATACGCTATCTGTCTGAATCAAAACATCGCCGCAAAAGTCCCATCAATATGAACACGCCCCGAATGGTACCAAACTCTAAGATCAACAACAACAACAACAAAAGAATCTAGATAAGTGCTTACAAGAGCGACGAAAGTGAACGAACGTCAAAGCCAACAATTCATGAAAAGTACGGATATTACATTCTCCCACTCTAAAAAGAAGTTTCGTCCCGAAACTCAAGAAATAAAAAGTTCGGGGTATCCCGATCGCATCTTCTCTTCCGTCTCCCAAGTTGATTCCTCGACTCCATGTCTTGACCATTGCACCTTAACCAACGGAATGGTCTTGTGCCGAAGATGCTTCTCACGACGTTCAAGGATCTTCACCGGTCTCTCTGAAAAGGTAACATCCTCGGCTACATCAATCTCACTATAGTCGATAACATGACTTGGATCCGGCACGTACTTTCTCAACTGAGAAACATGAAATGCTATAGATATGACTCAAGGCTGGAGGCAACGCCAAACGATAAGCTAAATCTCTAACCCTGTCCAAAATTTCGAACGGTCCGATATACCTCGGACTAAGTTTCCTCTTTTTACCGAAATGAAAAACTCCTTTGGTCGGCGATACCTTGAGTAGAACATGGTCTCCAACTTCGAATTCCAATGGTCGACGATGTAATATCCTGAATTTTAGAATAATATTTTACCGTTGACTTTGTTGGAAGATTGATGATGTGATTTTTTCGGTAATAGATGTGATATTGGGTAGACGAGAGTAAGGTGTCGGGTAGTATTTTCTAATATCGTCGAATAATTATTAGTTAAAATGTGACAGTGGCGAACATTGTATTCTCGGATAAATTATTCAACGAAAATTAGAGAAAATTATCCGAACTATATATGAGCTTGTAAATTTACTTGGATCTATTTGAGATGAATTTGTGGTCTTCGACCATTTAAAATAAGAGATAAGCACCGAGAGTGTAAATAATAATAAAATTGGACATTTTCTTGGAAGTGTCGCGGACAAGTATAAACTTTGAAAAATCACCACGAATTTAGGAATGTTCAAAAATTCTCAAAATTCACAGTATTATATATAATTTAGCTAGATTTCCAATGGTTCAAACGGCGAGCCAATCGAAGTCTGAACGAAGAAGTTATGATCGAATTAGTAGAGACTATCGGATGCTGAGCACCGACGGAAGACCGCGCGCGCGAATCGCGCTTCAATGACGGGCGGGCCCAACAGCGTGCTGGGCAGGTCAGCAGGCGGGCGCCGAAAGTGGCCGACAGAATTTTGCTCTACGCGGTTTTTGACTGACTAGCGGAATTTGAAACCATAAAGAAGGACCTTATCTTTATTATTGTCTTATCCCGTTTGTCATTCTCCATAGAGTATGTTCACCTCTTCAGCAACTTATATTTATAACGCTCAAACACCCAGCAAGTCTGAGCAGCCTAATACAGGAGACGTTAGGTAGATGTTTGAAGGAATTCCCCAGAGTCTGTGAATTCCAGACTGGGTTGCCATCTTTCAACTCGATTATCCCACAATCGGTAAGTTATTTTACAAATACATCTCAAGTATTTTGTAAATAAAGTACATATGAGTATAAAAGTTATCTGGAACGTATGTATTGAGTAAGAATACTTGGATAAAATGAACCATTTTCTAGCGAGTCAGCCATGCTATTTTTCAGTCTTTTCCAGCAACATTTCTTTTGAAGTGATCGAGTTGCCTACTTTGAATATGCATATATTTTAATGTGAAAGTTATTTTTCGATGAAATTTTGTGTATCGTGTAACTGAGTGACATACTTACATATTTTTTTTTAATATTTCCAGCCATTGAAATTACTGTATTTATCGAACTATAATCGAGATAAGTTTTCCTAAAATCTTAATTTTGGGAAATTCGGGGATTTCGATTGATTTCGTCCATTTAAGTCGTATTAATTCAGATTACTGATGGATAATCGAAGATTAAGTTGTATTCTATCAATTTCATCATTTGTTTCATGGTTTTATCATTACCAATTCGTTGTTTAATTGAGTTCTCAATTGACGCCTTCAAGGTGTCCGGGAAAATACCGCAGAGGAAAATTTGGCCGTTTTATGAGATTTTTCCTCGTGTGATGGATTGTTTTATTGATAATAGGATATTACAGTCGAACTCCCTACGAAGAGCTGGTGTTTAACCCTTCCGATCGTCGTTTTCATCGGAGTTCCAGAGTTTTTCCGATCGGCCGTATTCTTCGGAGTATTCGCGATAGATTACCAAGGCAAGTACCTTGATATAAGAATTATATCTACATAAAATCATTGTTGCCGAAGTGTATGTATTATTTTAAATGGATATATATGTATACATATGTTGGTGAACGTTTAGTGATTGGCGCTAATATTAGTTTGACGTACTTAACTTGGATTAAAGTATAAACTATATTATAGAGATAATATAGTCAGGTAAATGTATTTAGTTGAACTACGATACAGGGATATATGTGTGGTGTTAGTTGTTTATGCCTGAAGGCATATTATGCTGAATTTTGATTGATAACGTGCTTGGTGTTGTTTGTCTGTGTAGTTAATGATTGACAGATAGTTTGTGTGAATTTGTGTACTAATTGAATAATTGTTTCAATGATTGACCGTGTGCTTTATGTTTGAAATACTGTGAATGTTTTTTGTGAGTGACGTCGTATCCAGGAGCTTCTGAGGGCGAGGCGTGTACTTCGACCTGGTGTACGCTGCAATGAGCAGCTCCATATGGTTGGTGAACGCCGGTGTTACATAATGCATGAGCAAGGGGCAGCTCTTACGGGAGTGAGCGCCGGTGCGGTGACATGTACAAGGGGCGGCCAACATAGTGGAGTGAACGCTGGTGCATCACGTGTGCAAGGGAGGCGCTTGGAAGGCTTATTGGTTACGGATATTCGAGTGACAGCTAAGACCCCGATACCGAAAAATTTTCATACTTCAAAAGTTCTTTTGAACTCGTTTTAAATGTTGGTTTCGATAAAGGCTGAGATTTTTGCTTCTTAAAGTTTGTTTCAACTCGTTTAAATGTTGGTATCAAGATTTATTAACCAAGGATATCTTACGAGATTTCTGAGCGTTAATTAATCAAGGGTCTTGAGCAGGATTTGTCGAAATGAGAGGTTGTGACATTGATTGTGCTGTGAACTGTTCTGTGGAATGTTGAGATGATTGTTTTTGTGATGATGTTCGGTAGATTAGGTCGAGGTGTAACACCCCCAAGTTATTTAGGGTATATTACAACGCCGTGCGCCCCTCCGTGGGACCCACAATGCTAATCATACATGGAACTATAAAACTTGACCGAGAAGGTCCAAATACAACAAAATGAACGACAACACAAAGGGTATTCAAAACATATCCAATGTATGTAAATACCTCACAATACAAAATCAATACCTCGGCAACACAGGCCGGAACATCAAGGAACTGAAAAATAATACTCGAGTATTCAATAACCATTCCAGTACAACAATACTGAATGGAGGAACACAAAACATAACTGGAGACAAGACAGTGTATCAAGCTTGCCCATCATCTTCATGCCGACCTGATACCTGCCTGTCCGCTCTCCTGGAACCTGAAATACATATAAAGTATTTCCCCCATAAAGGGGTTAACCGTCGAATAGCTAGTGCAAGTATATCGAATTTGAAATACAATACTCCTAGACAATAAAGTAAAGGTAACCATCAATTCATCAATTCAAGACTAGTATTCCGGAATAATTAAATCTCATAGCATCACATCAATACATACTGTAGGTCACAAGTCGTCTAGGAACAAGTCTAGGGGGGGTGAATAGACTTGTTGAAACTCTTGAACTCTTTTTCACGAAGAGTGGGTTTCTTCAGCTGATAGTTAAACAAATGACTTGGAGTCGTTTGTTCTTGGATATGTGCGGAAGTCAGCTGATGACGAATAGAAATCAACTTAATGAAACACTCAACAATGTATGCAGCAGTTAAAGTATGATACAGTAAAACAGTAAATAACGCAGGCAATTATAGTGGTCTCAGAGGTGGGGTAATCCTCTACTAATCCACTTTTCTCCAAACTAGTTGGAGATGAATTCACTATAATTTTCAACCAGTGATAAATATTACAGTGATTCAAACCACACTACAACAGCTTCCAACCAGTGGAAATCCGTGCCGTTGTACACACTTGACTGCCTTGCACCAGTTGATCCTCGATCCCCGGATGCCTTTACAGTCTCTTACTTCAACCAGTGAAGTACCCCGTACTCAAGATTATAGACAAGAGTTTTTTGTCTTCTCCAACTTAAGAGCTTCCTTAAGTATGAACTTTTAGAGCTGCTCTTTTCATGATGCTATTCATTGCTTTAGATTGCTTGATTGCTTTGATCGCTTGAATGTATGTTCGCACCGGTAATTGCTCAGCTTCAAATCTCCGGATATATATAGATCACAATCTCTGAGCTTTTTCCTTGTAGCCGTTGCAAATATTTTGAACAAATCCGTCCGTTGGATGGAGACTTCATTGTTTAATCTTTCTGAACGTTGCAAGGCTAGATTCCCATTATTTAATTTTATCTTCCAACCGTTGTGAAGACTTCTGCATGTGAGCGCCGAATCTTTTGAATATAAAACGATTAAAGTCTTCAAGGTGGGTCTGGATGATTTATTTAAATCATATCTCTTGCGGGAATTACTCCAATTTGTCTCTTCACGTTGCATGTGAGCTTTCCGTAATACTTGACTTTTCAACGCATGCTGACGTGGACTTGGAGTACTTGGCTGCCTTCGACTAGGCTGATATGCAGCTAACATCTCTGACGCATGGTCCTCTCTACATTCACTGCTTGTGACTTGTCCAGTCGGGTGACTTCCCGAGGTACCTCGCCGCACCGTCAAATTTCTCTGATAAATTTTGTTTGACCAGAGCTACTCTGACTGGACTCGGCTGTTCCTTTTTGATGGACTAAGCTGTACTTAGTACTTTGACGTTTTTCAGCCTAACTAATTTTTGGCCTACAGAAGATACTCATTTGGTTCTTCTTTACATTTTGCCAAGTTTTTATACTTAACATATTTTGGCTTATGGAAGATACTCATTTGGTTCTTCCTTACATTTTGCCAAGTAATAAACATTTGATTATATATTAATGAAATCATCAAAATCTAACAAGTATTCCTAACAAATTCCCCCTATTTTGATGATGGCAAAACTTTTAAACAAGTAATCAAATGACCAAGTCTGCACTTAAGTGCAAGACACAAACTGAAATCAGTCTAATATTGAGACAACTGGAAATTGTCATTCAACAGACTGTTATAAGATTTTCTCACTTGTTTATGATTGAAATTTACAGGAAAGATTTTACAGGTACAGAAAATAAAATTACAAGTACAAGGAAATAAAGCTATCTACCTCTTCCTCTGCCTCTGCGAATAGGCTGTTTGGCAGGCTTGAATGGTTTAGCTCCAATTGGTCTTATCTTGACTGGAGCAAGACCATATTTCCTCTTCACAACAAGTGCTACGAAGTCTTGTTCTTGCTGGGATGTGAATCTGTTATCAAGACATAATTGCTTGATTTCTCTTTGAAGCGCTAACTCATTAAGTTCACCGTCCAGACGGGTCGGTGCTTCCTCTGCTCTGAATGAGGGAATCATAGGATAAGAATTTTGATCTTTAGCGTGCTTCTTCAGAATAGCCCAAAGCTTCGGATGGATTTCTTCCATGAAGTTTATGAAAATTTCTTGTGGGGAGAGTTTATCATCCTGGAGTAGTTCCCAGATGTAATAGTCTTTGATGAACCTCTTCTTTGCAGCTCCCCACATCTCAAGATCTTCAAATGGAATAAAGTCCTCAACATACCACAGCTCCTCCCCTTCCCATTCTAGAGTAGGTCCAAAACCACCTCTAGTCCTTCTTCTCTTTCCTTCAGGCTGGACAGCCTGGTCATCTGGATCCACGGCTTCCTTTCTCTTCAGACTTGAGGGTCCTTCAATTTGAAGGACATCTTGCTTCTTCTTGCTTCTAATTTCTCTCTCTTCCCCCTGAACTCTCTCTTCCCCCTTTTTGCCAGCATCAACAAGGATAGTTAATTGCTGCTCCATTTTGCTCATCCAATCAGACATGCCAAATGGCATTATGTTGTTGGTAGGGGGAGGGGGCTGAGGAATCTCTCTCTGTAGAAGAGTGTCTATTTTGGCATTTATTGATTGAAGGTCAGGAGTGACCTGAGATGATAGCAGCTCTCCAATAGTATCTTTGATTTGCACGATCGGCTCGGTCATCATGGTAGGAGATATACGAGTTGATGGAGAGTGCTCTCCGAGCCTTCGCAAAGGAACCACTAGGCTGCAGCTCCCGTCTCTGCACCGGTAGGTCGAGGGGGTTTTCTCCGGGGTCCCCGACTGGAGTCTTGACCACTCTGCGTCTAGCCGGTACGGGGCAGTACCACAGTCTATCTGCAGCTTCGTGAATAGGCTCGCCCGGCCTCGGCTCCTTTTCTTCTTCTCTCTCTTCCTCTTTCTCTTCTTCTTCCTTTTCTTCAGAGTTTTCTTTTCCTTCTTCCTCATCTTTTTCTTTTTCATTTTCTTTTTCTGCTCCTGCATCTCCTCCATCATCATTATCATCATCATCATCATTCTTATCATCATCCTGCTCCTTCTTTTCTCCTTCATCATCCTCATCCTCCTTTTCTTATTCATCTTTTTCTTGATCTACCTCTTCTCCTTCTTCTTCATCTCCTTCATCAGCCAATTCTTCTGTCTTCTCAATTTCTTCTGGCTGTTTTTCAACTGGAATATTTTCTTCTGTTTTTCTCTCTTCTTCTTCTTCTTCAACCACCAAATCAATAATTTTATTATCTCCATCTACTTCTTCAATCCTAATCTCTTTTTCAACTTCCTCCTCCTCCTCTCCAAAAGAACCATAAAAAATGCAAAGCATGATAGAATGGATAAAGTGGTCCATGTTTGTTTTAAAATGGGACATGAACCATTTATCCTGGAGGATTAATACTAAGTCTGATTCTTTGCAAAATTCAATCAGAACCTCCTAAGTGGCTTGGGGATATTCCCAACCACTAGTTGCAATGTAGGTTTGAAGATTTGTAAAAGTCATAGTTTTGAAAAATTTCCACTCTTCAAAAATATGTACAAAAGAGTGTTTTACTGCTTGTGGCTTAACAAGCTGGAGTTGTTCAATTGAAAGGTTGAAAGTATTATTTTCTAACAGGTTAAAAGTATAATCAGCTTCAGGAATAGAGATTATGAGACCTGCTTCTTCTTCTTCGGATATGTAGACTGGGGGGGGGGGGGGGTGAGAACAGGTACAATCCGAGTTTCAATGGTGTCTGATGCAGGCAGGTCTTCCGGATGAATCGGTGATCGAACTGAGGGGCTGGCAAGGTGTTCAGATTGCTCTCCCTCGCTAAACTGCAGTTTCCTTGGCCTCTTAGGAGAGGGTTCCGGTGATGACTGCAGAGTAGAGGGTCCTTCAGGGGCTGGTCCCCGTCTCTTGAATCTGACTGCAATGGGTGTATCGTCGGATTCGGTGTTGGACTCGACTGCAGTTGCGATATCAGCTGCAGGTCTGTCCGATTCTCCTGATGAATGGTATCTTGGATATATACTTGAGTCTGGCAGCTCTTTCAACAACTGAGCTGCTCTCCCAGTGCCTCCGACTTTCTTCACCTTCTCATGGTCCATATGACCAAGCCTTTTATTGGGGTGGAAGGGGTCAGTGTTTCCCTTAGCCACTCCGGTCTTCTCCAAAAACCAACTGAGATGCGTTCCAAACGCCAGCTTTGTTTGGAACTTCTTCTCATCGTCAAGCCACTCGACCTTGTTGATCTCTCTCACGAGTTGCCTGAAGATGTAGTCTGCCCAATCAACTTCTTCTTCCTGAATCAATGCACCCAACACCATAAACTTCGACGATGACAGTTGATCATAACTGCCCGCCATCCCCATTATTATTTTGTTGGTAATATCCAACGCAACATGGTAAATTCTCTTGAGTTCATTCCTCTTGGCTGTGAATTTCAATTTTTCCGGGATATTTTCGACCTTAATCTTTTTCCAGGTTTCGGCGGCGGATTGCTTGAGAGCTTCGACCGCTAAACCACGGTGCTTCATCCCGAAGACAGAACGAATCGTCTCTCGATATATGCTGACTGGTACTCCGCCGACGGTGCTGTGGATTCCGTCTTGAATCAGATAAGCTTTGCGATAGAACTCAACGACATTCTCTTTGAACAGATGTTGTGGGTTCATGTCGAGAAATGGGTAGATCCCATTAAGCTTCATTGCCCGAATCAGATTGAGCATGTCATAGTCCTCCAAATTGGCTTCCAATAACCCTTCAAAGTCGACAACCATCGAGAAAATGATCTGGTCTTTCACCGCCTTCAAGTTCACTCCTTCGAAAGATGCCATTTCTGCAAATAGAGGATTTTTTAGTGTATATTTTTGCTCTGAAATATCTAGGGTTTCTGTAAGCGTAAAGAGTAAAGTGAAATGTCTTCTTTCCTTATAAAGAAGATGAAAAGACGTTTGTATTAGTTTATTATATATTTGAACGGTGGTACGCCTTTTGATATTCTTTTGAATTTCAAATTTGAATCGGTGGCCCAATTTAAAATTCGACGGTTGATTCTGATTGGCCACCGCAGAGGTTGATTTAATAGGCATTTGACGCGTGTATTAAAATTGCCACTTGGCTTATGAAAATGTGTATTTAAATGCCATTCGTTAGCCAAGATTTATATTATAAATGTGGCAGATAATAATTAAATATTCAGAGGTCAGTTTAGAAAACTTAGCTGGTCTGATTTGTTGACTGTTGACCACTCTGCAACAGGTGAGTTGACTTCTCGCCTGGTATTCTGAACAGCTAAGTTGCTTCGTATGGCCTTCGTCTTCTTGCTTGCATCAGCTAGGCTGATTCTGGGGTCCGTCCTTCCTTTAACTTGCTTCAGTACTAGATTCCCAATCTAGTAATCCAAGGTCTCTGCTTAGCTCCAGGAATCTTTCTTCTGGTAAGGGTTTGGTGAAGATGTCAGCTATTTGGTAGTCTGTGCTGACTCTTTCAACTCTAACCCTTTTGTTAAGCACATGGTCTCTAATGAAGTGGTGTTTAACATCAATGTGCTTCGTCCTTGAATGCAAAACCGGATTGTTGGTTATTGCAATAGCACTATTGTTGTCACACCAGATTGGGACTTCGTTGGCAATGATATTATAGTCCCTTAGCTGCTGTCTAATCCATAAAATTTGTGCACTGACTACTGTGACTAGGTATTCGACTCTGTAGTGGAGATAGAGTTAGAAACTTGCTTCTTGCTAAACCAGGATATCAGTCTGGTTCCTAGGAATTGACACGTTCCACTAGTGCTTTTCCTGTTGATTTTGCATCCTGCGAAATCCGCATCTGAGTATCCTGATAGCTCGAAGTTGTCATCCTTGGGATACCATAGTCCAACATTAATTGTAGACTTTAGGTACTTAATTATTCTCTTGGCTGCATCTAGGTGTGATTGCTTCGGCTTGGACTGGAATCTTGCACAAACTCCAACGGCATATGATATGTCTGGTCTGCTTGCAGTGAGGTACAGAAGAGATCCAATGAGTCCTCTGTAGTGGGTTGAGTCCACTGATATGCTTGCCTCGTCTGCATCCAGGTGAGTACTTGTGCTCATTGGAATTCTTGCGGGCTTGGCTGATTCCATTCCATATCTCTTGATAAGATCTCTGGTATGCTTTGCTTGGTTGATGAAAATTCCTTTTTCCATCTGCTTAACTTGTAATCCGAGAAAGAAGTTAAGCTTTCCCATCATACTCATCTCAAATTCTCCTTGCATGAGGTTGGAGAATTTCTCGCATAGCTCAGGATTGGTTGATCCGAATATGAAGTCATCCACATAAATCTGGACTATTAATATGTGGCCTCCGTGCTCCACTCTGAATAGGGTCTTGTCCACTTTCCCTTTGCAAAATCCATTTTTCTCAAGAAACACAGACAGTGTTTCATACCACGCTCTTGGTGCTTGCTTGAGTCCATACAGAGCTTTCAACAGCTTATAGACTTTGTCTCCTTTGACAAAACCTGGGGGTTGCTCTACATAGACTTCTTCTTCTAGGATTCCAATCAGAAAAGCACTCTTTACATCCATCTGATAGACTTCAAAGTCCTTGAATGCAGCATATGCGAGGAATAGTTTGATGGCCTCTAATCTTGCAACAGGTGCATAGGTTTCATCAAAATCTATTCCCTCACACTATGCATAACCTTTTGCTACGAGCCTGGCTTTATTCCTAACAACAGCTCCGTCTTCATCACTCTTGTTTTTATACACCCATTTGGTGCCAATAACTTTCTTGTGATCAGGTCTGTCTGTTAGTTCCCAAACTTTGTTTCTTTCCATCTGTTCCAATTCCCCTTGCATGGCATTAATCCATGAATAATCTTCCAAGGCTTGTTCTGTAGTCTTGGGTTCAATTTGCGACATGAAACATGAGAACATCGCCATTCCTGCTGGTAGGGTTGACTGTCTCGTCTTGACTCCATCAGTCAACTTTCCGATAATTTGCTGAATTGGGTGATCCTTGAGCCATTTGGGGATATCGTCCTCTTCTGGGTTTGTTCCCCCTGTTGGATTGCCCTGGTGGTTATCTGCATCAGCTGGGTTCTGGTCTGCAACTGGATTAGCTACCGCCTTGTCATCTGCAACTTGGTTCTGATCTGTAGATGAGTCTTTGTCAGCTCCGGCTGGGTCTTCTTCCGCAGCAACTGGATCAGATAGGTTTAGTGATCCTATCTGATCTGCAGTTGGGTCTTCATCAGCTGCAGTTGGGTCATCAGGCTGGTCTGCAGGTGAGTCCACCATTCCAGTGTCATGTATAATGACATCTTCAAGAGTTGCTGACTTGAGCTTGTTCTCAATTAGCTCAACTTGTTTCCTGTACTCAACGGTAGTTTCATCAAAAACAACATGGGGTGTTTCCTCCACAACTAAGGTTCTTTTATTAAAAACTCTATATGCCTTGCTTCTTTGGGAATATCCCATAAAGAGACCGTCATCAGTTTTAGCATCAAAGGCATTTAGCTGTGTTTTACCGTTGTTGTGGATGAAACACTTACAACCAAAGACATGAAAGTAAGCAACAGTAGGGGTTCTATTATTCCAAACCTCATAGGGAGTTTTGCCATGTCTCCCTACTATCATACTCCTGTTCTGGGTGTGACAAGCTGTGTTGACAGCTTCAGCCCAGAACCTTTTGGGTAGGTCCGCTTCTGCAATCATGGACCTTGCTGCTTCCTTCAGGGTTCTGTTCCTTATTTCAGCAACACCATTCTGCTGGGGCGTCCTGGCTGCAGAGAGCTCATGCTGGATCCCATTCTGATCGCTGTAATCAGTTATCGCCTTGTTTAGAAACTCTCCTCCTCTATCTGATCTGATCTTGATTATGGAGAGGGATTTCTCATTCTGGATCCTTCTCAGCAGCTCAGGTAACTTGGTCAGAGTTTCACTTTTCTTGTATAGGAAAATGATCCAAGTGTACCTTGAATAATCATCTATTATTACAAGGGCATGTTTTCGGCCGCTCAAACTCCTTGGCTTGATAGGACCAAATAGATCCATGTGGAGTAGATCTAAGATCCTTGATGTGAGCGTTGTAGGCTGAACTGGATTGAACGATGCCTTGGTCTGCTTTCCCTTCTGACATGCATCACAGAGTGCTTCCTTCTTGAATGCTTCATTTGGAAGTCCTCTGACCAGCTTCTGAGAGCTAATCTTGTTGATGGCTTTGAAGTTTAGGTGACATAGTATTTTGTGCCACAGCCATCCATTCTCAGCTACTGTCTTGGATAGAAAACAGGAGTTAGGTGTTCTTGTGTTCCAATCAATCATGTAGACATCTCTTCTTCTGAAACCTTGAAGCTTTATTTCTCCAGATAGGATGTCTATCACCATACACTTCAAGATGGTGAAGACTACTAAATTCTTCTCGTCACAGAACTGGCTTATGCTCAGGAGATTGTACTTGAGCCCTTTGACATAATGAACTTTGGATATCACAATGTTTCCTCGGTGCAGCTCTCCAAAGCCTTTTGTCTGTCCTCTAGAGCTATCTCCAAAGGTTACATCGGGACCTCTTTCTTTGATGTATTTGGTCAGCATCTTCTTGTTCCCGGTCACATGCCTCGAACATCCAGAGTCTACAAACCATTCTTCACCTCCAAAATTTGAGCTTGAGGAGATGTGGTTGTAGTCCTTCCACCTTTTCTGCAATTAAACAAGCAGAGATTTAGGTACCCAAATTTGTGTGGTTTCTTTGGGGTTAGTTGGTTTCCTGGAGAATTGATTTCTCCTGGGATTATAGAAATTGTTATTATTATTATTATAACCCTCATAAGGTGTCTGTGGTCGAGGTCTGAATCTCCTGGTTGGATTGTATACCGGATATTCCTCAAAATTTTGATAGTGTGGGCTATATCTAAATCTAGGCTGAGACCATTTATTGAATCTTTGTGGTCTCCACACTTGTTCATTTTGGTAATTAGGATAACCTTGAGGTTTCCATCTGCCCCTCCCATTATGAAATCTATTTTTGGGGAGTTGTTGGTAATAGTGGGCATGTTGTGCGGCCGCTTTGCTTTTGCACACGCTTAGTCGCTGTCTAGGTGGTATGCGGTGTAACCCGATTGCGGCCTAGACGTTTGACTGGCATTGCTGTTTTGAATATCGGTTTATATACAGGCTCAGCAGTCGAGACTATTGTTTCTCCCTTGATAAACTTGGTTTCAGAACTAGAGGGAGTGTGGGAATCATATCCAAGGCCTGATTTGGTATATAGTGACCTTTTATAAGTACACAATTCTCCCAGAGTTGAAGACGCCTTCAGAGAGGTTATTTCCTGTGCCTGAGTTTGATTTATCTGAGCCAGCTTAGTAAACTCAACTTTGGCATGAGCAAGTGCAGCTAATTTTTCTTTAAGTAAAATGGTTAGCCGATCTATCTCAGCTGTATTAACACTTGCCTGGTTTTTAAAGTCAGCTGCAGTTGTCTCAACCTTATTCAGATCTAGGCTGAGTTTTTCGAAATCATTTTTCAGCTGCCTATTCTCATCTTGCAGCTGAGTCTTCTCTTGTCTGACTTGGTGTGCAGATTTGAGTGTTTCAAAATCTTTAAATAACTGATTTACCGATTCATGTAGATCCATATCTTGTGACATGGCTGAGCTATTATTTGAACCGGTGGGTTTAGAAGTTACCTCTTCATCAGCTAGGTTTGCCATCAGGCAATCATACTCCTCGTCTTCATCAGAAAAGAAACCGCTGCTTGATTCGACATGCTCCTGGTCTTCTCCGATTAGGGCCTTTATTCTATCTTCCTTTCTGCCCACCTCCTTCTTGGTTTCGTCCTTCTTGAGCTCGGGACAATCCATTTGGATGTGTCCTATTTTGTGACAGTTGTAGCATTCTACTTTCCAGCTTCCAGCCTTCTGGTTCCTTCTTGGATTCTCCTTGTAATTTTTCTTGTACTTGGAGTAGTTCTTTCTGAAATTGCTGAACCTTTGCATTATGAAAGCCATTTCTTCCTCAAAATCTAGTGGATTTGGAGGTTTCACATCAGATAGGCTCTTGGCAGGGGACTCGGCTGCAAATGCGATTCCCTTCTCTGCAGGCTCAGTTGAGGATGAACTTGGAAGCTCGAACTCATAAGCCTTCAGATCAGAGAACAGCTCCTAAATCTTTATCTTGTTCAGGTCCTTGGACTCTCTCATGGCTACGGCCTTCATGCTCCATTCGGGGTTGAGAGATCTGAGGACCTTAAGTGCCATTTCCCTGTTGCCATAGGTTTTGCCCAGGGAGTTGATCTCATTGATAATTTCAGTGAACCTTGTGTCCACTTGATCTATGGATTCACCATTCTTCATTTTAAAGTTGTCAAATTTTTGGATAGCAATTGATAGCTTGTTTTCCTTGATCAGCTCCGTTCCTTCACACATTAGAGCTAATGTGTCCCAAATTTCTTTAGCATTCTTATAGTTCTTGATCTTGACCATGGTGGATTTGTCAAGAGTTTGATATAACACATCTCTGGCCCGGTTATCAAGATTGGCCAGCTTTCTTTCTTCGGGAGTCAGCTCCGTCCTCTTCTTAGGAATCTTTTCTGGCCTCCCTGCTGCGATCTCCTCTGCTGTGTTGTCTTTCTCAAAAATGAATGGGCCATCTTCAATGATGCACCACATGTCGTCATGAATTGAAGATAAGTGTGCCTGCATCCTTATCTTCCACAGATCATACTCGTCAACTGAAAACACAGGGAGTCTAGAGTGCATGTGTTCCATTATAAAGTGAGAGTAAAGATATATCTATCTGATATAGATCTGGTTCGTGAAATGAACCAACCTCTCTGATACCACTTGTAGGTCACAAGTCGTCCAGGAACAAGTCTAGAGGGGGGGGGGGGGTGAATAGACTTGTTGAAAATCTTGAACTCTTTTTCACGAAGAGTTGGTTTCTTCAGCTGATAGTTAAACAAATGACTTGGAGTCGTTTGTTCTTGGATATGTGCGGATGTCAGCTGATGACGAATAGAAATCAACTTGATGAAACACTCAACAATGTATGCAGCAGTTAAAGTATGATGCAGTAAGAAACAAGAATAACGCAGTAATTATAGTGGTCTCAGAGGTCGGGTAATCCTCTACTAATACACTTTACTCCAAACCAGTTGGAGATGAATTCACTATAATTTTCAACCAGTGATAAATATTACAGTGATTCAAACCACACTACAACAGCTTCCAACCAGTGGAAATCCGTGCCGTTGTACACACTTGACTGCCTTGCACCACTTGATACTCGATCCTCGGATGCCTTTACAGTCTCTTACTTCAACCAGTGAAGTACCCCGTACTCAAGATTATAGACAAGAGTTTTTTGTCTTCTCCAACTTAAGAGCTTCCTTAAGTATGAACTTTTAGAGCTGCTCTTTTCACGATGCTATTAATTGCTTTAGATTGCTTGATTGCTTTGATCGCTTGAATGTATGTTCGCACCGGTAATTGCTCAGCTTCAAATCTCCGGATATATATAGATCACAATCTCTGAGCTTTTTCCTTGTAGCCGTTGCAAATCTTTTGAACAAATCCGTCCGTTGAGGGAGACTTTATTGTTTAATCTTTCTGAACGTTGCAAGGCTGGATTCCCATTATTTAATTTTATCTTCCGACCGTTGTGAAGACTTCTGCATGTGAGCGCCGAATCTTTTGAATATAAAACGATTAAAGTCTTCAAGGTGGGTCTGGATGATTTATTTAAATCATATCTCTTGCGGGAATTACTCCAATTTGTCTCTTCACGTTGCATGTGAGCTTTCCGTAATACTTGACTTTTCAACGCATGCTGACGTGGACTTGGAGTACTTGGCTGCCTTCGAGTAGGCTGATATGCAGCTAACATCTCTGCAGACAGGTCCTCTCGGCTGTTCACTGTTTGTGACTTGTCTGGTCAGGTGACTTCCCTGAGGTACCTCGGCTGCAGTCTGGTCAAATTTCTCTGATAAATTTTGTTTGACCAGAGCTACTCTGACTGGACTCGGCTGTTCCTTTTTGATGGACTAAGCTGTACTTAGTACTTTGCCGTTTTTCAGCCTAACTAATTTTTGGCCTACAGAAGATACTCATTTGGTTCTTCTTTACATTTTGCCAAGTTTTTATACTTAGCATATTTTGGCTTATGGAAGATACTCATTTGGTTCTTCCTTACATTTTGCCAAGTAATAAACATTTGATTATATATTAATGACATCATCAAAATCTAACAAGTATTCCTAACACATACATGATCAACCGTGGAACCGCACCAGAGGCTACGGAACCCTCAGAGGACCTGTCGGTCTGTCCCAGAGTGGTTAACTCATATTATCCGTGGAATCGCACTAGATGCTACGAAACCCTCAAAGGACCCGTTGGCCCATCCCATAGTGTATATAAATAAACATGCATATATCTTACTTTCAAAGTCGAGAACGTACATTCATAAATTTATACTTGCCTTTGAGACATCGAGAAATCGAACGGAAAAGAGTATGAGTTCGGTAGGTCTAAGAACGCACTTCCGGTACCTAAATGATTCCTAAGGGATATGATAATCAATAATCCATACTCATAATTCACGAAGAAACTCCCGAAACCCGTCTACGATTCATGAAAATATAAGGGTAAACAAATAGAGGTTGGAAAATCACCCGAACCCTCACAAGTCCGAGCAAGGCACAAGCCAATCTGTAAAATCGTAGGAAAATCATGTATACGGGGTAGATATATCATAATCTCAATATTTTCAAGCTTCAAACCGGATAAATCGAACGAATCTAAGAAAACCCCCAAAATTTCCAAAAATAGGGTTCTAAGGATTTTTACCATGATTTGGACGATAGAATGGATTAGATGTTGTTAAATCCTTGTTCTCCAAACAATGATGTTGATATCTGAAGAAAGATCACTTCCAAACTCCCCGAATCGCCCAAACCTGCTGCTCCCGATCAGAAATGTGGGAAGAATGAGAAAAATGACGAAATGGAAGCCAACTGTCCATTATATACTCGCCCAGTCTAGCGCACGATACGCCTCTAATATTAGCGTGCGCTAGCGGGGTCACCGGGTAGTCCAGTGGCTTCTGTCGGCCCTGTTAGCGTGCACTAATCGCATTCCTTTAGCGTGCGCTAGCCGAAAATGGTGTCCAGAAGTCGGAGTCCAGAACTTACTGTCCTCTGCCTTGCTCAAGTCTTAGCATGCGCTATGCAGCCCTTATAGCGTGTGCTAGCCGAAGCCTAGCGTACATTACCTGATAGTCCAGACAGCCTGACAACCTCACTGCCTCTGCCGACCAGCCCGTCAGCGTGCACTACGGACGTATGTTAGCACATGCTACTGACCACGAATAGCGTGTGCTAACGAACTCCTAGCGCGCGTTAACTGCCAGTCCAGAAAGCAGGATGAGTTACTGGTTCTGACCTGACTAGTCCCTTAACGCACGCTACGACTCAAAGCTAGTATGCGCTACTCAAGGAGAATTAGCGTGCATTAGCCTAGGCCTAGCGTGCATTATTTCTCTGACCCAGAACACTTCTGCAAGGTCTAAAAAACACAATCGTGATCCTCGTCTATGTCAATCTCACTATAGTCGATAACATGGCTCGTATCTGGCACGCACTTTCTCAACTGAGACACATGAAAAACACTATGGACGTGACTCAAAGCTGGAGGCAACGCCAAGAAATAAGCTAAATCTCCTATCCTGTCCAAAATATCGAAAGGCCCGATATACCTCGGACTAAGTTTCCCCTTTTTCCCGAAGCGGAAAACCCCTCTGGTCGGTGACACCTTGAGTAAGATATGATCCCCCACTTCGAACTCCAAGGGTCGACGACGAGTATCAGCATAAGATTTCTGACGGCTCTGGGCAGTCAGCAACCGGTCCCAGATGATAGAAATCTTTTCCTTAGTCTCCATCAACATGTCCGGCTCCGTTCCGATTAGATCCGAAGCTTCGTCCCAATATAATGGCGACCTACATCGCCTACCATAAAGTGCCTCGAATGGTGCCATTTTGATTGACGCATGCCAACTATTATAGGTAAACTCGATCAACGGCAAGTGAAGCTCCCAATCATTACTCCAGTCTAAGGCACAAGCTCGCAACATATCCTCCAGCGTCTGAATCATTCTCTCTGTCTGACCTTCTGACTGAGGGTGAAAGGACGTGCTCCATCTCAACTCAGTACCCAAAGCCTGATGAACGGCCTGCCAAAAATGCAATACGAAATAACTGTCTCGATCAGAAACAATGGTCTTGGGGGGACCGTGCAATCTTACAATCTCAACTATAAAGGTTCGAGCCAACTTCTACGGTCCCCAAGTATCCTTAATACCCAAGAAGTGTGCAGACTTGGTCAACCGGTCGACCATTACCCAAATCATATTCATTCCGGCCCTAGTTCTCGGTATGCCAGTGATAAAGTCCATAGAAATGTCTTCCCAATTCTACTCGGGAATGGGAAGCGGCTTCAACAACCCCGCTGGTCGTTGATGTTCGATCTTGACTTGCTGACACGTCAAGAACCGCAATACAAATTCCGTGACATCCTTCTTCATGTTATTCCACCAAAAATTGCGCTTCAAGTCTTTGTACATATTACTCGTTCTGGGGCGAATTGAGTAAGGTGTAGCATGAGCTCCTCGGAGAATTCTCTGCCTCAACTCCAGATCATTCAGAACACAAATCCTTCCTTGAAATCTCAAGATACTATCGTCGTGAACCATAAACCCAGGAGCTTTTCCTTTAATTACATCTCCTTCAGTTGAGAGATCATTGGGTCACTCCACTGTTTCCCATTGATGTCGTCAACCAAGGACGAAGTAATTTCGAGAGTACACAACTGTCCTTGTACTCGTTGAATCCAAACTTCTATTCTTTGCTCGATTAAATCCCGACGAATCTTTGTCTGAGAAGTAAGAACCTCTAGCATCTGGAGAGATGCCTATTTGCGGCTCAAAGCATCCGCGACAACATTGGCTTTACCCGGGTGGTAAAGAATTTCTAAATCGTAATCCTTTATCAACTCTAACCAACGTCTCTGTCTCATGTTTAGCTCTTTCTGACTGAAAATATACTTCAGGCTCTTGTAATCGGTATAAATCGACACGGAGAGCCATACAAATGATGCCGCCAAATTTTGAGTGCGAAGACAATTGCAGCCAACTCCAAATCGTGAGTAGGATAGTTCATCTCGTGCGGCTTCAGTTTTCGTGACGCAAAAGCTATCGTCTTATCATGCTGCATAAGAACACAGCCAAGGCCTTGACCCGAAGCGTCACTATAAATCGCAAAGCCCTCACTACCATGTGGTAAAGTTAAAATCGGTGCTGAAGTCAAACGTCTCTTCAGCTCATCGAAGCTCTGTTGTCTCTCATCCGTCTAAGCAAATTTTTCCGTCTTCTGGAGTAATTTCGTAAGCGGCCGAGCGAGTTTCGAGAACCCCTGAACAAACCCACGGTAATAACCAGCAAGGCCCAAAAAGCTACGAACTTCTTTAACATTTTTAGGCGGTGCCCAACCTAGCACTGCCTCAATCTTCTGTGGGTGTACACGAACCCCTTCAGCCGAAATCAAATGGTCGAGAAACATAACTTCTTCCAACCAGAATTCACATTTCTGGAATTTCACATAGAGGTGCTCGGTTCTCAAAATGTCTAGTACCAAGTGTCGGGCATGTTCCTCTTTATCTCGAGAATAAATCAAAATGTCGTCAATAAAGACGACTACACACCTGTCGAGGTACTCGATGAATATCTTGTTCATTAACTACATGAATACTTCCGGTGCATTAGTGAAACCAAAAGGCATGACTACAAATTCATAATGCCCATACCTCGTCCAAAATGCAGTCTTCGGAACGTCGGACTCTTTCACCTTGAGTTGATAGTAACCTGATCTCAAATCAATTTTCGAGAAAACTGCAGCCCCCTGCAACTGATCAAATAAATCGTCTATACGAGGCAAAGGATACTTGTTCTTGATGGTCACTTTGTTCAGCTCACGGTAGTCGATGCACAAATGTAGTGAACCATCCTTCTTTCTCACAAAAAGGATAGGCGCGCCCCAAGGCAAAGCGCTCGGTCTGATATACCCTTTCTTCAGAAGCTCTCCCAACTGATACTTTAATTCTTGCATCTCGGAAGGTGCCATCCGATAAGGTGCCTTAGAAATCGAGGCCGCGCCAGGCTCTAAATCCACAAAAAATTCTACTTCTCGATCTGGTGGTAATCCTAGAAAAACGTCGAGATACTCATTAATTGTTGGGATTTGGTGCCTAAAACGAAGGCCCAGCGGAAGCGGTAAAACAAAAATTAATTCGATCCGAATCCCTACGAGGATCGATCGAGCTACGTATATACGAATATCAAAACGAATAACAAGAGATATAGAAACTCACCCTTGTAGTCCGTTGATTAGATGGATAACCTTCTCTTTGAGCTATTCCCCAAGCTTTGCTTGATCTCTACGAATCTATTCCGCTTCAAGCCCTTGAACGATCCAACGCCGAAAGCACCGCGTCTCTACTTGCCACGCGCCGGAAAAACGAACGGAATGACATTGCTATCCTCCGAGGATACGGCTAGAGCTAGGTGATGAAGCTATTGATTTTGATGAATATACTCCAAGTATGTTTATCAAAATTCTCTCAATATTTTTTTCTCAATTTTCTCCAAGAAAAATGAAGAAGAAGTTAGTGAAGAAGATGAAGATGAGTATGAACACCATGAAATGAACTCTAAGTTCTATTCTCTCTCTCCTTCAAACTCACTTACATATATCTCTCCTCCAAGGTGTGAATTATATATGTTATATGATGAAGTCTTCTCAATCACAAGCTTACATATATATATTCTTTATTCACCTTCCACCAAACTTATACAACTCATTCACATGAGAGGTATCCCCACCATGTCAATATCATCCATATAAAATGGAAACAAAAGACAAGGGAAATTAGGTGGAAAAGAGGAGGGTGGCCATGATGAAAAACGGACGAGTTCGGTTCGTTTCGGACTCCCGAAATTCCAAACAGATAAACTCCGATTCCGTTTCGATGTATTTATATCGATTAATTAATCCAATTAATTAAACATATCAAATACAAAATAATATAATTAATTTCTCCAAGAAATAATTATATACATGAATTAAATTAATCACCCAGTAATTTATTTAATTCATTAGGCCGTAAATCAATTTATCCAATAAATCAATTTAGACATCTAATGTCCCAAATTTAGATATCCAATATCTAATACACATAATGAGAGAATTAGCTTGATTCATTTAATGCGTCAATCCTAATGCGCGACTCGGTAGGTCCGTCTCGATCAAGAATGGGAGGAACCAAAGAGTAGTAGCACCACCTAGCCACTGGCGGCCTACACTGCACTTAACCGAGAACGAATGATTGGGATCATTCAAGAACCATTCATCGTGAATACCAAGATACGTATAAACCCTTCTTTCAAATGTCCCGATCAAGTTATAGGGTCACGGTCGATCAAACCCTATCGCATTGACGCTATGCATGCGTTAATGCAAATCGAGATCATCGAGCTCTCGTGTATCTAATACAGCTAGCTCCAATGCTTTGGCCAAAGACTTATGATCTCATCTGCCAATAACCGCATAGGACATATAACCCGTTCACTAACAGGAGAAAGAATTCTATCTTGGTATTCAGTAGGACCTGCTACTTGCCCATCAAGATGCACGTTGAGGTTGACCCCCGCCTTCCGGTTTACAGGGTCGAACTACTCTAATGAAAATCTTGACGTCACAAGCACATCCCAACTAAATCCTCAAGTCGAAGCTTCACGAATACCTATCACAACCTTTCGATTCCATCATTGACTATCCCGGAGTGAAATCCGTGTGACGAATCAAGGGTGAGTCGGTTCGAGTATACTAATCCAATTAGTATACCTATAACGTGTGCTCCCACTAACCATTAGTGTTCAACAGGCACTCTCCTTGTCAAAGAACACGTCATACAAGTCTTTACATAAACTTAACGCCCAGTCAAGTTTCATCGACTTGCGAACGATTAAGTATTTGAGCTATAAACCTTTCCAGTGCCGACCCCCTTATCCAATAAGGAGTGGAACGTTTTGTTCTCAAATACACGGACTAGTTTCTATATGTATATTTACGAGTTGAGAATGACAGTAACTACCAGTAAATAAAGAAACATTCATTGCCTTATATAAATGATTTACATAATTATAAGTACAATGCCCTCACTCAACAACCTCTGAGTGGCATTCGAGGGCATACTCCTAACATTAACAACCGGAATCGAAGAGAGTTCGACTTCGTTCCCTTCCGTCTTCAAGGCATAACACCAATAGCCCGTACAACCTTTATTCAAAAGTTTTACGGCCTTCAATGCACTGATAAGTAACTTAGATTGGCCCAACTTATGTCCCAAAAATGAGTACTCGGTTCCGTCTTTAGTCATCATGGTGATAACCTTAGTACGGTAATTCATAATCGCTTGGTGTCTATCAAGCCAATCCTCACTGAGGATCACATCCTCGCCTTCCATATCAACTACAATCAGATTCGATAACCAATCCATACAGGATATAATCACCGGAAAATCTTTAATCTCTCAATTCCTCACAATTGTATCCCCGCTAAGTAGTTTCACAATGAAGGGATCACAAGCAGTCATACAAGTTATATTCAAATGGCGTACACACTCCAAGGAAATGAAAGAATGGGTAGCACCCGTATCAAAAAGTACACGAACTGGATGAGATAAAATATGAATGGTACCTGAGGCCACCGCTGCATCGGGTTCGTCTGTTCGAGGCATCTCGTACACTCATGGTTGTACCGAACCGACGCTAGAGTTCCCCCCTCCAGCGTTCTGACCCCGTCCCCGGCCCCTGCCGTAATTCTGTTGAAACTGACCAAAAGATTGCCGCTGATTCACGCCTTGATCAAGTGGCGATGGGGCAGAAGCCCGAGTGTCCAAAGTCTGATTTGGTTCGGAACAATAAGCCGCCCTATGTCCCTTCTGTCCGCAAGTGTGACACTTCAGTGGTGGTAAATTACATTCCAAATTAACGTGGCCTGGATACATACTGACTATGATAACGTATGTAATGTAAGATTGGCTAACGTACGTAACACATAAGACGAAGGCTACTCGACTGTTTTGGGAAGAGGATAACGTACGTAACATGTAGACGTTAACGTATGTAAGATGGCTAGCATACGTAATAGAAGGCTGGTAACGTACGTAAGGAAGGTACAGAAAGCTAACGGCTAGTTGGAAGATAAATGCCTATAAATACCACTTCTAATGGTATTCATCCTACAACAACGCAAAGTAAACGACTCATTGATCAGATATTCATATTGATATTCTTGTTGTTGTAATTGTGCTTATATTGATAGTTTGAGTGTTTATACATTCAAAACATACATAAGAGGTAAAATAAATGATTAGATTCAGTGTTATTAGGATCAAGGATCCGGCATTGTTAGAATCGCAATCGATATCTATGGGAGGTTTATCTAGTACCCATAGAAAGCTAGAGTGGTTGATTCCTTGTCCAATAGAAAAGGAAAATGGGTTAACTTGGACCAACACAAAGACAAGTACAAGCGGTAATATCTCGATCGATAGAAGAGAGATTGTACGGTTTAACTTAGACCGATAGAAGACAAGTTTATAACGGTTATCCCTCGACCGATAGAAGAGAGGTGTAGAGGTTGATCTTCATCCTATTGAAAAAGATACTGAGAGAGGACGTAGGTTCGTTTGGCCGAACCTCTATAAATCATTGTGTCGATTTATTTTCTGCACTTTACTTAAATCGCTTCCGCAACGCGAAAGAGTTTCACAACTCTATCTCCAACGGCGATACTGACTAATAGTTCTGCAACATCACCAAGCGATTATGAAATACCGCATTAAGGTTATCACTATGATGCCCAAATATGGTTCTGAGTACTCGTTCATGAGGCGTAAATCGGGCCAACCTAAGTTGCTTATCAGCGCCATGAAGGTCCTAAAACTCTTGAATAAAGATTTCACGGGCTATTGGTGTTATGCTTTGAAGCCGTAAGGGGACGAAGTCAATTTCTCTTCGATTCCAGTTGTTAATGAGTATCCAGACGTTTTTCCAGATGATCTTTTGGGATTACCGTCGGATCGAGAGATAGAATTTTCTGTGGATTTAGATGCTGACGCGGCTCCAATATCTAAGGCACCTTACTGGATGGCACCTTTCGAGATGCAAGAATTGAAGAACCAATTGGGAGAACTATTGGATAAAGGGTACATTAGACCGAGCGCTTCGCCCTGGGGCGCGCCTATTCTTTTTGTGAGGAAGAAGGATAGTTCACTATGTTTATGCATTGATTACCGTGAGCTCAACAAAGTGACCATCAAGAACAAGTATCCATTGCCTCCTGTAGATGATTTATTTGATCAGTTGCCGGGAGCCGCAGTATTCTCAAAAATTGATTTGAGATCAGGATACTACCTGCTCCGGTGAAAGAGTCCGATGTTCGGAAAACTGCATTTCGAGCAAGATTCGGACATTATGAATTGTGGTCATTCCTTTTGGATAGACTAATGCACCAGCAGTATTAATGCAACTAATGAACAAGATATTCATAGAGTACCTTGACAAATGTGTGGTCGTCTTTATTGACGACATCTTGATTTATTCTCGGGATAAGGAGGAGCATATCTGATACTTGCGTTTGATACTAGATGTTTTGAGAACCGAACACCTCTATGCGAAATTATCGAAATGTGAGTTATGGCTAAAGGAAGTTATTTTTCTCGGCCATGTGGTTTAGGCCGAAGGGGTTCGTGTAGACCCGCAGAAGATTAAGATAGTGCTAGATTAGGCACCGCCTAATAATGTTAAGGAAGTTCGTAGCTTTTTGGGTCTTGCTGGGTATTACCGTCGGTTTGTCGAGGGGTTCTCGAAACTCGCTCGGCCGTATGCAATTACTTCAGAAGACAGAAAAGTTTGTTTGGACTATTGAGAGACAGCAGAGCTTCGATGAGCTGAAGAGACATTTGACCTCAGCACTGATTTTAGCTTTACCAAAGGGTAGTGAAGGATTTGCAGTTTATAGCGACGCTTCAGGACAAGGGATTGGCTGTGTGCTTATGAAGCATGAAAAAATGATAGCTTTTGCATCACGGCAGTTGAAGCCGTATGATATGAACTATCCTACTCACAATTTGGAATTAGCCGCAATTATTTTCGCACATAAGATTTGGCCGCATTATTTGTATGGCTCTCCGTGTCATATTTATACCGATCACAAGAGTTTGAAGTATATTTTCAGTCATAAAGAGTTGAATATGAGGCAGCGACGGTTGGAATTAATCAAGGATTATGATTTGGAAATTCTTTACCATCCGTGGAAGGCCAATGTCGTCGCGGACGCTTTGAGATGCAAATCGGCATTGCTTCAGATGCTCGAGGTTCTTGCATCTCAGACGAATATCCGTCAGAATATAATCGAGCAAGGAATAGAAGTTTGGCTTCAAAGAGTGCAGGGACAGTTGTATACTCTCGAAATTACTTCGTCTTTAGTTGATGACATCAAGGGGAAACAGTGGAGTGACCCGATGATCTCTCAACTGAAGGAAGATGTGACTAAGGGAAATGCACCTGGTTTTATGGTCCATGAGGATAGTATTATGAGATTTCAGGGCAGTCTTTGTTTTCCGAATGATCTAGAGTTGAGGCAGAGAATTCTACGAGAAGCCCATGCTACGGCTTACTCAATCCACCCTGGAACGAATAAGATGTACACGGACTTGAAGCGAAATTTTTGGTGGAATAATATGAAAATGACGTCGCAGAGTTTGGATTACGATGCTTGACATGTCAACAAGTTAACATTGAGCATCAACGACCGACGGGGTTGTTGAAGACACTTCCTATTCCCGAGTGGAAATGGGAAGACATCTCTATGGATTTTATCACTGGGATGCTGAAAACTAGAGCCGGAATGAATATGATTTGGGTAATCATCGATCGGTTAACCAAGTCTGCACACTTCCTGGGTATTAAGAATACTTGGGGACCGGAGAGATTGGCTCGAACTTTTATAGCCGAGATTGTGAGATTGCATGGTGCCCCTAAAACTATTGTTTCCGATCGAGATAGTCGCTTCGTATCGCATTTTTAGCAAGCCGTTCATCAGGCTTTGGGCACCGAGTTGATATTGAGCATGTCTTTTCATCCTCAGTCAGACCTTCAGACTGCGCGGACAATTCAGACGTTGGAGGATATGTTGCGGGCTTGTGCCCTAGACTTGAATAACGATTGGGAACTTCATTTGCCGTTGATCAAGTTTGCCTACAATAATAGTTGGCATGCGTCGATCAAAATGGCACCTTTCGAAGCACTTTATGGTAGGCGATGTAGATTGCCATTATTTTGGGACGAGGGTTCGGAGCTAGTTGAAATGGAACCGGATATGTTGATGGAGACTAAGGAAAAGATTTCTATTATCCGAGACTAGTTGTTGACTGCCCAGAGCCATCAGAAATCTTATGCTGATAATCGCCGTCGACCTTTGGAATTCGAAGTGGGAGACCATGTCCTACTCAAGGTGTCGCCAACCAAAGGAGTTTTCCGCTTTGGGAAAAATGGTAAATTTAGTCCGCGGTATATCAGACCGTTTGAAATTTTGGACAGGGTTGGAGATTTAGCTTATCGCTTGGCGTTGCCTCCAGCTTTGAGTCATGTCTATTGCGTCTTTCATATTTCTCAGTTGAGAAAGTACATGCCGGATCCAAGTCATATTATTGATTATAGTGAGATTGATGTAGCCGAGGATGTTACCTTTCTGTAGAGACCGGTGAAGATTCTTGAACGTCGTGAGAAGCAGCTTCGGCACAAAACCATTCCGTTGGTTAAAGTGCAATGGTCAAGACATGGAGTAGAGGAAGCGACTTAGGAATCGAAAGAGAAGATGTGTTCGGGATACCCGACTTTTTATTTCTTAAGTTTCGGGACGAAACTTCCTTTTAGAGGGGAAGAATTTAATACCAGTACTTTTTATTAAATTGTTTGGCTTTGACGTTCCTTTACTTTTATTGCTCTTGTAAGCACTTATCGAGGTGTTGTTGATTTTAGAGTTTCATATCCTTTAGAACATGTTCATATCGATTGGACCTTGCGGCAATGTTATTAGATAGAGCAGATAGCGCACGTTAGGCGTGAGCTAACGCATGCTAATTCTGTTTTGTAGCGCGCGCTAATGGTATGAGTTGAGCAGTGGCAGTAGCCATGTTCTGCCCTCTGGACTGACATTTAGCGCACGCTAGGCATGAGTTAACGCATGCTATTCATGTCGAGATAGCGCGCGCTAATGAGTTGAGCCTGGCAGAGGCAGTAGCTGAATTCTGCTCTCTGGACTAGCAGTTAGTGCATGCGAGGCGTGAGCTAATGCATGCTGGGCATGAGCTAACGCACGCTATCGATATTACATAGCGCATGCTAACAGCGTAGGTCAGAAGCTACTGGACTACTGGGTGACCCCGTTAGCGCACACTAACCTTGAGTTTTAGCGCACGCTAAATATTTACAGTATATAAGGGCAGTCAATCCTGTTATTCGTCACTTTTCTTTCATTTTCTTCACTTTCGATGAGAGGGCACGAGAGGGGCGAATCCGAGGCGATTTGGGGGCGGCTACTCATCATCTATCATCATCTTAGGTGGAATAACAAAGATTATACAACATATAATCCGTTTCTACCTTCCAAATCAAGGTAAATTACTTAGAACCCTAGTTTGGGGAATTTTTGGAGATTTTCTTAGATTCGTCCGATTTATCTATTTTGAAACTTGAGATCTTTGAGATTATGTTGTATCTACCCCGTATCCACATTCCCCCTACGATTATATGGACGGTTATGTACTTTGTTCGGACTTGAGAGGGTTTGGATGATTTTCCAAACCTCTAGGTGATTATCCTTGGAGTTTTTTGAATTGTATGTGGGTTTCGGGAGTTTCTTCGGGTGATTTGAGTATGGATTATTAATTATCATATTCCTTACGAATCGTAGGTTCCAGAAGTGCATTCTTGGACCTACTGAACTTGTATTCTTTTCCTTCCGATTCTCGATGTCTCAAAGGCAAGTATATGTTTATGATTGTACGTTCTCGACTTTGAAAGTAAGGTATATGAATTGTATGATTGTATATATTCACTATGGTATGGACCGACGGGTACTCTGAGGGTTATGTTGCCTTTGGTGCAGTTTCACGGTTAATCACGTATGTATTGAAATGAAGTGCTATGAGATTTAGTTATTCCGGAATACAAGTCTTGAGCTTGATGGAATGATGATTGCATTTACTTTATTGTCGAGAAGTATTGTGTTTCATGCTCGATATACTTGTAATAGCTATTCGACGGCTAACCCCTTTTGGGGGGAAATACCTTCCATGTATTTCAGGATCCCGGAGAGCAGATAGGCATGTACCGGGTCGGCATGAAGATGATGGGCAAGTATGATGATGTGTCTTGTCTCTAGAAGTTCTGTATTTCATCCATTTAATAATGTTGTATTTGAAATGGTTATGAGTACTCGAGTATTGTTTCTGGCTTTCTTCATGTTTTGGCCTGTGTTGCCTTGGGATTGATTTCTGATATATTGTATTTGGTCCATTTGGATATCGCCCTGGTCGTCAATTTTATTGTCTTCCATTGGATTATGTTTAGACCTCATCTATCAAACTTCATGGTTCTGCGTATGTATAGCCTTGTGGGTCCCATGGCGAGGCTCACGGCGCTGTAATATACCCCGAATAACTTGGGGGTGTTACAGAATATGGTATCAGAGATTAGGTTTATGGATACCTATACTGTCGGTCTTTTGGGTCGATTGAGTCATCGTTTGTCTACAGTATCACCACTTTGCCATCATCACAGTGCGACCGGTACTATTAAGTCCTTTTACTCTTATTGTATTCTTCCTAATCATTTCGCTTTTAATTTGGTATTCTTGGGAATTGGTCACTTCGATGACGTGCAATTTGAATTGTACTTACGTACTTTGTGTGTCCTTCAGAATGTTTGCTGACAGGGTACAGAGGCGAGGCCGTGGTCGTGGATGCAGACGTGGATGTGGCGCGGCCGCTTCCCTCAGTTCCGTTGCGGGGTCGACTACCCCTAGTTTATCTAAATCAGTGCACCCCGATATCGAGAGTCATCACGACCAGTCGACCGGTCAAGGGTATAATGCATATATTGAGGCTACGAATGTTCTTCAACAATTGGCAAATCAGATGACTATCCTGGCCCAAGCTGTTCAGCTGAATAATTCTAATCCGGCAGTGGATTTTTTGCTCCAAAATGTGGTCCGTATGCATCCTCTGGAGTTTAGCGGTGCTACCGACCCAAATGATTGGGAGAATTTGCTCTTCGAGTTGGAAAAAGTGTTCAAGGCTATTGATTGCCCCGAAACGAGTAAGGTACCTATTGCTCAGTACTTTCTTACTAAAGAAGCCGCGACTTGGTGGAAAGTTGTTAAACCACGAGATCGTGTTGTTACTTGGGACGAATTTAAAGAGCTACTGGAGGATGAGTTTTGTCCTTGGCCAGTGCAAGAAGGCAGAATCCGATCCCTTTTCGAGGCTATCCCACAGAATATTCTAGTCTCGCAGGCGATAGTAGAATACAACCAATAGCTGATCCATGTGAAGAATCAAGTGCGGGATGAGCGTGACAAGATCTAAAATTTTGACATGTGGATGAATATAGATTTACAGCATTACATGGCCAGGTTTGCTTGCACTACTCTGAAAGAATACCAAGACAGGGCTTTGGCATATGACATGTTGAGTTCCAACAATGATACCACAGAAGAGCCGAAGAAGCAAAAGACCACTGGTAATTTTTCTGGCTCTAAAGGTGGCAACTTCCAGAGACCTCAGGCGGCTAACCGTTATGTCGGGCAGTCGTCACGTTCTTTTAAAGGGAAGAAGAGTTTTCGTTCTGCTCTGGGTGTTGGGATTCGGTGCCTAAAATGAAGGCGCAGCGGAAGCAATAATACGAATCACCCAATTAACCTCCAATGTTACGGCTAGAATCGGATGATGAAGCTATCAAATGTTACTATTACACTCTAAGTGTATAACTCACAAACTCTCAATTAATCTCTCGATTTTTCTCCAAGAAAAACTCAAGATGAATATGAAGAAGATGAAGAATAGGAAGAAGAACTTCTATCTCTTTCTCTCTCTCTCTCTCTTGCCCAACCGTGAATGCACAATGTGTGTGACAAAATGAGATAGTTTCACATTTATTCAACCACACTTTAGACAAAATCACCAATAATGATATATTATTAGATGTTGTCCCCTTGATACCTTATGTAATCCACCAATTAAGGTGGAGACAAGGACTAAGGAAATGTGGGAGGAAATGGGTGGCCATCTAGAATGAATGGAAGAGTTCGTTTCATTTCGGACTTCCGTGAGTCCCAACAGATAAACTCCAATCCGTTCCGATGTATTTATATCAATTAATTAATCTAATTAATTAATCATATCAAATACAAGATAATATAATTAATTTCCCCAATAAATAATTATATATATGAGTTAAATTAATCATCCAGTATTTTATTTAATTTATTAGGCCATAAATTAATTTATCCAACAAATTAATTTAGACATCCAATGTCCCAAAAAATTAATTAGACATCCTATGTTCAATAAATTAGATATCCAATATCTAATATTTATAAATAAAGAATAAGCTCGATTCAGTCCGTCGTCAATCCTATTGCGCGACTCGGTAGGTCCGTCTCAGTTAGCAATGGGAGGAACCAAAGAGTAGTAGCATCACCTAGCCAGCGTGGCGGCCTACACTGTACCCCAACTGAGAACCAATGATTGGGATCATTCAAGAACCCACTCTGCACCCTCGTCGTCATGCAGCTCCAGTGGTTGTTTCCCCGCTCTCCTGGATCCTGAACACAAACAAATGTTCACCCCCGAAGGGGTTAGCACAACGATGCTAGTACAAGTACAATAATCATACAACAGTGATATAATCAACCATTATATCATAACAAGTTTCTCCAACGAGAAATACCAACAACACATATCATATCATAACAGTTTCAACATACTGATGGTATTCCAACGATCCAGCGCACACAACTATAGATTCCCATGATGATCCCGTCGGACCAACACATGGTGGAACTACCTGTCCAACGATCCAGCACACACAGCTATAGATTCCCATGTTGATTCCCGTCGGATCAACGCATGGTGGACATATAATCACAACACATTTACACAATACAATCACATCATAACTGTCATAATATAAACAATTCTAATTAGAGTACTTGCCTCGGTTCGTTGACAAGAATAAAACTTCCACGAATATCAAAATACTCGAAGGTCGTCCCCTTCGATCAATCACGTGTCAAGCTCGAACCTTAACAAAAGAAATAGCATAGAATTCATCTCATGCCGTACGAACATCTAACAATTCAAAAATTACGGTAGGAAGTCCTTAAAATGCAATCTGTCTGGATCGCTTAACGCACGCTACGCATCCCATGTAGCGTACATTAATGATACTCGTTAGCGCACGCAGTACACACAGCCCAGCGTACGCTAACCATGCACGGTCAGTGCCTCACTGATCAGCCGACTGACTCGCCTGATGACTTAACGCACGCTAAGTCCCAAACGTGGCGTACGCTAAACGTACTCGATAGCGCACGTTAATTCTTGTAGCTTAGCGCATGCTAAGCGTGCATGGCAGTTCACTGGAGGGCGGCATGTTGTACAAATGGTGATGAAGTACGCGAATTCCTCAGTGATTAATGTTTGTTATCCGACTACATGTTATGTTCATAAACTTTATGAATGATCTCTCGGATAATAACAACTTCGAGATACGAGTATACGTATAATCATCACAACACCATAATACATCTTGATTACAATTCTCGTACGAAGTTCGGGGATCTCTGGTTGGTGCATTAGATTTTACTATCATTATACACATTCAGACTTCATCTTGAGGTGAATTAACAATTCCAACTATATGAAAGAATATTTCCTAAGATGATTCTTCCCTTAAGTCCTTATAACCGAAAATAATACCACCTCCAATTTATGATCACTAAGATAACATAAATCATACGGATAACCAACTTCAGAATGTTTCTCTCATCATTTGAAGTATTAGGATTCCCACTACAAGGTTCCAACAATAATATCATAAGCATAGACATTCCCATCTTCTAAACATGATGTTTGTTGAATAATTCACTAATGAGATTCAATATCTCGTTAACATGATCATCCAATTCCTTAGAATCCAAATCTAAGGCTGGAGATAGATTGAGCATACCTTAATATGACGAAATTACTGAACCGCAAGGTAGAATCCGACTCCGGTTGGTTATATGCCACTCCAAGGTGTTACTTCTCTTCAATGATCACTCACAAGTAATATCCAATATTCAAGGATCAAGAAGATGAGTTCTAAGTGTGTTAGAAGGATAATTATTGCTCTCTGGACTCTCAAGAATGAAGAATGGACGAAGGAAATGTAAGCCAAAACGGGTTGTTGTCTCTTTTATAATATTCTGCACTTTAGCTAATTAGCGCACGCTACAATACATACTTAGCGCACGTTAATAAGCGTTGACCCCAAAACTGTCCAGGTTCGTCCGCGAGAATCTTATCCGGACCCATGTCCCGGCTGGCGCATGTGCTAGCTGCCCAGCTCAATAATTGAGTGCCTAGCGCACGCAACTCCTACATACGTAGCGTGCGCTAGTAGTAGCCGATAGCGCGCGTTAAACTACATTCTTAGCGTGCGCTATCACGAGTTTGCATGAGAAATTTTGCATGTTGTTATACTCATGTACAAAGATACCAATGCAAGAAATATCATACTCCAATTATCAAGATCACAAATCTGAATAATACAGGGTTCAAATACAGATGAAATACACAGTAATAAATCTGGATATTACATACTCTCCTACTAAAAAGGAGTTTCGTCCCGAAACTCAAGACGAAAATAACTCGGGATATCTGGACTTCATGCCATCTTCCGTTTCCCATGTGGCTTCTTCCACTCCGTGACGTGACCATTGAACTTTGACTAAAACGATTGGTTTGTTCCTCAACTACTTAACTCGACTCTCGAGTATCTTGACCGGTCATTCTTCAAATGTCCCATCTTGAGCGACTTCGATCTCGCCGAAATCAATGACATGACTAGGATCTGGTATATACCTCCGTAACTGGGATACGTGGAACACGTTATGAACATGGCACAATGACGGCGGCAATGCCAATCTGTATGCCAACTCTCCAACCCTCTCAAGGATTTCAAATGGTCCGATATATCTCGGACTCAGCTTTCCCTTCCTTCCAAAACGAAAAATTCCTCGAGTAGGAGAAACTTTTAAAAGTACGTGGTCTCCCGTAATGAACTCCAAAGGGCGACGGCGTACGTCTGCATAAGATTTCTGTCGACTCTGGGCGGTCAACAATCTTTCACGAATTAAGGCTATCTTTTCTCGAGTCTGTACGATCAGCTCTGGTTCCGTCCCGATCAAGTCTGATGAATCGTCCCAACATAGAGGCGATCTGCATCTTCTCCCATATAATGCCTCAAACGGTGCCATCTTAATGGAAGCATGCCAACTATTGTTGTAAGTAAATTCAATCAACGGTAGATGAACTTCCCAATCAGTTGACCAATCTAAGGCACAAGCCCTCAGCATATCTTCCACCGTTTGAATGGTCCTCTCGGACTGTCCATCAGTCTGCGGGTGATAAGATGTACTGAAGTTCAATTCGGTCCCTAAAGCCTTATGAACTGCTTTCCAAAAGTGAGACACATAACGGCCGTCTCGATCAGAAATAATGGTCTTCGGTGTACCATGCAGTCGAACTATCTCCAAAATAAATACTCGTGCCAATCTCTCTGGTCCCCACATATCCTTAATGCTTAAAAAATGAGCTGATTTGGTTAGACGATCAACTATCACCCAAATCATGTTCATTCCTGTCTTGCTTCTCAGCATGCCAGTGATAAAGTCCATCGATATGTCCTCCCACTTTCATTCAGGAATCGGGAGCGGTTTCAACATTCCGGCAGGTCGTTGATGCTCGATCTTAACCTGCTGACAAGTCAAGCATTTCGAAACATAGTCCGCTACATCTTTCTTCATGTTGCCCCACCAGAAATTCTGTTTCAAGTCCTTATACATCTTACTGGTGCCCGGGTGGATAGAATAGGGCGAGCTGTGAGCTTCCTTCATAATCGTCTGTTTTAGAACATCGACATCAGGAACACAGAGTCGGTTCTGAAATCTCAAAACTCCATCATCATGAATTAGGAATCCAGGGGCCTTTCCCTTGATTACTTCATCACGTAACCAAATCATCAGAGGATCATCTGCCTGTCTTGATTTGATTTCTTCGGTTAATGACGAAGTTAATTCCATCACGTACAGTTGTCCTTGGACTCTTTGTAACCACACTTAAATTCCCTCTCTAATCATCTCTCGTTGAAGGCTAAGTTGGGAGGTCAGAGTCTCTAGCATCTGAATAGAAACAGGCTTGCGGCTAAGTGCATCTGCCACCACATTCGCTTTGCCTGGATGATACAAAATCTCCAAGTCGTAGTCCTTAATCAGCTCTAACCATCTTCTTTGCCGCATGTTCAGCTCTTTCTGACTGGAGATGTATTTGAGACTCTTGTGATCAGTAAAGATCTGACAGTGAGTCCCGTACATGTAATGTCTCCAGATCTTCAAAGGAAAAACTACTGCTGCTAGCTCTAAATCATGAGTTGGGTAATTCACTTCATAAGGTTTCAGCTGTCGTGAAGCATAAGCGATCACCTTGTAATTCTGCATCAATACGCATCCGAGTCCTTGGTTCGAAGCATCACTGTAAACTATGAATCCTCCAGTCCCCTGTGGAAGTGATAAAATTGGTGCTGTCGTCAATCTCTTCTTCAATTCATGAAAACTAGTCTGACACGACTCGTTCCACTCAAACTTTTGAGTTTTCTGCAGGAGTCGAGTAAGTGGGCGGGAGATTTTTGAAAACCCTTCCACGAATCGACGATAATATCCAGCAAGTCCTAAGAAGCTTCAGACTTCTTTCACGTTCTTTGGAGGCTTCCAATCCATAATTGCTTCGATTTTCTGAGGATCTACTCGGACTCCTTTAGCTAATACCACATGGCCGAGGAACATTACTTCCTTTAGCCAGAATTCACACTTAGAAAGTTTGGCGTACAATTCCTCGCTTCTCAAAAGTTCCAATACAATCCTCAAATGCTGCGCATGTTCTTCCGGGCTCTTAGAATACACCAGAATGTCATCAATGAACACGACCACAAATTTATCCAAATATTCGATGAACGCTCGGTCCATCAATTGCATGAATACAGCAGGTGCATTAGTGAGACCAAACGGCATCACTACAAACTCATAATGTCCATAGCGAGTTCTGAATGCTGACTTTGGGACATCAGATTCCTTAATCCTCAGCTGATGGTATCATGATCTCAGATCGATTTTAGAAAATACTGTTGCTCCTTGCAACTGGTAAAACAAATCATCAATCCGTGGCAACGGATACTTGTTCTTAATCATCATCTTGTTCAACTCTCGATAGTCGTTACACAGTCGAAGCGATCCATCCTTCTTTCGGACAAAAAGAACTGGTGCTCCCCAGGGTGAAACGCTTAGCTGAATATAACCTTTGTCCAGTAACTCCTCCAGCTGCTTTTTCAGTTCATACATCTCAGTAGGTGCCATACGATACGGCGCCTTAGAAATTGGTGTAGCTCCGGGTTCCAGCTCAATGGTAAATTCTACATCCCTTCGTGGAGGTAGTCCAGGTAACTCGTCTGGAAATACATATGGAAATTCGTTAACAACAGGAATGGATGAAAGTTCCACAATTTTGTCTTCTCTCTTCATTGCATAACACCAGTATCCGGTACAGCCCTGTTTCAACAATTTGACAGCTTTCATCGCCTTGATCAACTTTCCTGAGCTTCCTGGTTTCCATCCTTCAAACAGTACTTCGGAGCCATCATCAGCGATCAGCGAAATGTTCCTCCTTCGGTAGTTTACAATAGCTCCATAACGATTAAGCCAATCATCTTCGAGTATCAGGTCGTCTCCTTGCATTTCTATTACAATTAGATTTGACAGCCACTCTCTGCCCCCAAATGACACAGGAAAATCTCTAGTCTCTAAGTTCCCCACAATCCTCTCTCCACTCGGTAAACCAACAACATAAGGTTCACAAGTATGAAAACCAGAAATATTCAAACGATTTATACAAGACAAGGATATAAAAGAATGCGTACCTCCTGTATCGAATAAAACGCTAACTGGCTGGGAAAGGATCTGGACAGTACCTGATGCAACAGCAGCATCCTGATCATCTGTCCTCCTCATCTCCTACAGACGTGGGGGAACAGATCTGGCACTCGATGTTCCCTTTCGGTCCCATTGTCCTCTGCCTCGTCCGCGGCCAAAATTATGAGGCATCTGTACACTTTGTTGCGTCTGTTGGATACTAGTTTCCTTCTGAACTAGTTGTGATGAGAGGGTTCCATTGTACTTGGTGGCATCCTTGCAAAACGTCGCATGGGGCCCTTCCTGTCCGCAATCAAAACATGTAATTGGAGTGCGCAAACAATCACGCCAAAGGTGGCCTGGGCGACCACAGTTAAAGCACTTTCTAGCTGTATCCGTCGTGGCTGACATTGTTCCGAAATTCTTTCCGCTCTTAGATAGGTGCGGAGGTTTCTTGAAAGAATGAAAAGAAGACTGGGCCTTGCGGGGTCCACTGCTCTTGTGCTCTGTAAAAGTACCAGAGACTTTCTGCTTCTTTGTCTCCATAAACTTCTCCATTGCTGCTTCTTTGATTTCGTACGCCAACGCCTTATGTTGGTATTGGCGGAGAGTGGTACATTCAAAACCGGACATGTACCTCTGGATTTCTGGTTTCATCCTCATTTCAAAGTGAATCATCATCTCTGCATCTGTTCTGACCAGATGTCGAACAAATGCTAACTGTTGATTAAACGTCTTAATGGTCTGGGATACGGGTTCGTCTGATGGCTGAGCGGAGAAAAACTCCCGAACTTTGGCTTCCCTCACAGGACGAGGGCAGTACTGAGCTTCCATCATCATTTTAAATTCTCTCCAATCAGCATCATGATCTGCAGGTCGGATAGCTTCCCACCACTCGGATGCTTCCCCTATCAGAACGTATTGAGCGATAGAGGTTCTCCGGTCATCTGGGCAGTTAATTCCGGCAAATATTTTCTCCAGTTCCTTCAACCAATGGTCCCATGTGGGAGTTTCGGAAAAGCCGTCAAATTTGGGCGGTTGCATCTTCGCCACCTCTTGTAACCATCGGTCACCTCAATTTCCCATTTCTGGAATCCTTTGTTGTCCATCTCCCTGCTGAAATCCCGCCGCCACCTGCATCCGGTCCACGACCTGAGCAAACTGAGTCAACTGGTTTACAACTTGACGAAGGATTTCTGGTACAGCAGGTTCCGGTTCGTTATTGATGGATCATTGTGGTTCGCCTGAGCTATGACTGGCCTGATTAAAAGGCGATGCTTCCCTTTTAGCATTTCTTCGTCCGCGTCCACGACCGCGACCACGTCCACGTCCGCCTCTCAACATACTGTAAGTATAAATACTCAATATACAGGAAACAACATCGTTCTAATGTTCAAGTATAAAGAGATACAACATGTAAAGGACAAGATAGAGTTTAAGAACTTACAACCACCTTTCGCATGAAGACGTAGGCAGTACAGTGATGTCATTCACGGCCGGTTACCTCAAAAGACGTAAATGACCCTTATTTTAACCCAATGGCCAAGATATCCGTAATCTTAGCTCCGATACCATATTATGTAACACCCCTGATATATTCAGGAATATTACAGCGCCGTAAATCCTTTACATAAGAATTTACAAGGCTGAGGAAATGAAATGACAATAACAGATACTAAATTACGAAAACACTGAAATAAAATACAACAGTCTGGATCAAAACCGAGAATACAAATATCCAATGAAGGGTTATTAATACATCACCAAAAATCCAAACATCATAAACTAATGACGTACTCGAGTACTTATTGAAATAACTAACAAACAATAGATAATAAACTCGGCCGGAACATCACTCTGCACCCTCGTCATCATGCAGCTCCAGTGGTTGTTTCCCCGCTCTCCTGGATCCTGAACATAAACAAATGTTCACCCCCGAAGGGGTTAGCACAACGATGCTCGTACAAGTACAATAATCATACAACAGTGATATAATCAACCATTATATCATAACAAGTTTCTCCAACGAGAAATACCAACAACACATATCATATCATAACAGTTTCAACATACTTATGGTATTCCAACGATCCAGCGCACACAACTATAGATTCCCATGATGATCCCGTCGGACCAACACATGGTGGAACTACCTGTCCAACGATCCAGCGCACACAGCTATACATTCCCATGTTTATTCCCGTCGGATCAACGCATGGTGGACATATAATCACAACACATTTACACAATACAATCACATCATAACTGTCATAATATAAACAATTCTAATTAGAGTACTTGCCTCGGTTCGTTGACAAGAATAAAACTTCCACGAATATCAAAATACTCGAAGGCCATCCCCTTCGATCAATCACGTGTCAAGCTCGAACCTTAACAAAAGAAATAGCATAGAATTCATCTCATGCCGTACGAACGTCTAACAATTCAAAAATTACGGTAGGAAGTCCTTAAAATGCAATCTGTCTGGATCGCTTAACGCACGCTACGCATCCCATGTAGCGTACGCTAATGATACTCGTTAGCGCACGCAGTACACACAGCCTAGCGTACGCTAACCATGCATGCTCAGTGCCTCACTGATCAGCCGACTGACTCGCCTGATGACTTAACGCACGCTAAGTCCCAAACGTGGCGTACGCTAAACGTACTCGATAGCGCACGTTAATTCTTGTAGCTTAGCGCACGCTAAGCATGCATGGCAGTTCACTGGAAGGCAGCAGGTTGTACAAATGGTGATGAAGTACGCGAATTCCTCACTGATTAATGTTTGTTATCCGACTACATGTTATGTTCATAAACTTTATGAATGATCTCTCGGATAATAACAACTTCGAGATACGAGTATACGTATAATCATCACAACACCATAATCCATCTTGATTACAATTCTCATGCGAATTTCGGTGATCTCTGGTTGGTGCATTAGATTTTACTATCATTATACACATTCAGACTTCATCTTGAGGTGAATTAACAATTCCAACTATATGAAAGAATATTTCCTAAGATGATTCTTCCCTTAAGTCCTTATAACCGAAAATAATACCACCTCCAATTTATGATCACTAAGATAACATAAATCATACGGATAACCAACTTCAGAATGTTTCTCTCATCATTTGAAGTATTAGGATTCCCACCACAAGGTTCCAACAATAATATCATAAGCATAGACATTACCATCTTCTAAACATGATGTTTGTTGAATAATTCACTAATGAGATTCAATATCACGTTAACATGATCATCTAATTCCTTAGAATCCAAATCTAAGGCTGGAGATAGATCGAGCATACCTTAATATGACGAAATTACTGAACCGTAAGGTAGAATCCGACTCCGGTTGGTTATATGCCACTCCAAGGTGTTACTTCTCTTCAATGATCACTCACAAGTAATATCCAATATTCAAGGATCAAGAAGATGAGTTCTAAGTGTGTTAGAAGGATAATTATTGCTCTCTGGCCTCTCAAGAATGAAGAATGGACGAAGGAAATGTAAGCCAAAATGGGTTGTTGTCTCATTTATAATATTCTGCACTTTAGCTAATTAGCGCACGCTACAATACATACTTAGCGCACGCTAATAAGCGTTGACCCCAAAACTGTCCAGGTTCGTCCGCGGGACTCTTATCCGGACCCATGTCCCGGCTGGCGCATGTGCTAGCCGCCCAGCTCAATAATTGAGTGCCTAGCGCACGCAACTCCTACATACGTAGCGTGCGCTAGTAGTAGCCGATACCGCGCGTTAAACTACATTCTTAGCGTGCGCTATCACGAGTTTGCATGAGAAATTTTGCATGTTGTTATACTCATGTACAAAGATACCAATGCAAGAAATATCATACTCCAATTATCAAGATCACAAATCTGAATAATACAGGGTTCAAATACAGATGAAATACACAGTAATAAATCTGGATATTACAGTTTTGCTCTCGAACACACGAACTAGTTTATATATATATATATATATATATATATATATATATATATATATATGAGTCAGGAATGCCAGTAACTTCCAGTAAATAAAGAAACATACAATTGCCTCACTACAACATTTTTGACTTTAGGCAACACTAAAAAATTCAACGGGTAGAAAACTGTTGCCTATAGATGGAATAAGCAACGTTTTTTTGCATGTTGCTAATAAATATGAATAAGCAACGGGTTTGACTTTAGGGGCAACACTAAAAAATTCAACGGGTAGAAAACTGTTGCCTATAGATGGAATAAGCAATAGTTTTTTGCATGTTGCTAATTAAATATGAATAAGCAACGGGTATTGTGTAAGGCAACGACTAAATAATGTGATAGAAAGGAGTGTTGCCTTAAACTTCATTAAAAACCCTGAAAACATTGTTCTAATTATGTTGGCCTACGACATCATCTTCCATCCCCAACACTTAATTAATAGCTAATCTAACAACTACGACATCATCTTCCATCCCAACCCCCAAATCACCTTTACCGGCGGCGCCTCCCTACGACCGCTCAAATAAATCACTGCGCACAGGCTCCCTACGGCCGCCGCCTGTGACTCCGCGCTCAGCCTCCAATCGCGCCCTACCTCCCCAAATCGCACGATCTCAGCTCTGCCTGCACTCCATTCTCAGACTTCAACTTCCATACGGTGAGTATCCACATTTCTCTTTTCATAATAATGCTTTATATCCCCAAACCCCATATCTGGAAACCCCCTTCCCTTCTCTGACGAGTTTGCATATGGTGAGGGAGTGATATATTGCAGTCAATGATTGTTTTTGTAAAACCCATCGAATTTGCATTATTTTTCACGTGTAGCAACCTGTTAGCAATTGGAGTGATCATTTTAGATACAAATTTGCAATATTGTTCACATCTGTTAGTATTTTTATAACATTTTAGTTGACAATATTACTGGTTGGCTGTTGTTCTATAATAAAAGAGTAGCAGGAAATGCAAGAAAAGTAGATAAGATAAACAGAGAATGAAAAACATGTGTTCTGATATTTCACTAGAAGGAAATGTGGTGGGGGGCAGCGTTATTTTTCTTTGCTTTTTCTTTTAATTTTTCTTTGTTTTTTTGGTTAATAATGAAATGGTTACTGTTTCTTTGCTTAATAATTTGCTTATTATTTCTTTGGTTGTTCTTTTGATTAAGAATGTTTCAGCCACTACTGTATAGCTAACGTGGATGGGATGGCTCAAATCAAATAACATAAGTAAACAAAACATTGTTGCATAAGATTATGAATAAGTTGTATAAATCTTGAAAGTGAATAAGGTCATGAAATTTTAAATCCTTGGATGATATAGTTTTTAATTATAATACTTTTTTTTTAACCTAGTACTTAACATGTTCATCACTTTTTTATTAGATTGATAGTGATGGACAAAGAGTGGGTTAAACTAGCAAGGTTCAGTCCAGAATATATCAATGGTGTACAGTCTTTTTTAGATTTTGTATACACTAAAGGAAGACCGCAAGGGGATGAGATATTATGTCCTTGTGCTAAGTGTAGAAATCATTGTTGGGCAAAACGAAATGTGATATATGATCATTTAAAAGGCACTGGATTTTTGAAAGGCTACGATGTTTGGGTGAACCATGGAGAGCGATTAGCATTCACAAAAGGCCTTGATAGTGAGATGGAAGATCAAGAGGACGCACCTGATGACATTGATGGATTACTGTATGACACGTTTAGGGATGTGAGATAAGCAGAGGGTGTCAACGAGGGTCCTAATGAAGATGCAACAAAATTATATAATTTGGTTCATGAGGCAAAACAGGAATTATACCCAGGCTGCAAAAACTTCTACTCTTTGTGATTTACAATTCGAATGTACTTGTTAAAATGTCGCCATGGGTGGACCAATGCATCATTTAGTGCTCTTTTACAATTATTGAAAGAAGCCATTCCCGAGTTAAACATTCCTGAATCTTTTTACAAAACAAAGGCAATCATTAAAGACTTAGGCCTTAACTATGAAAAGATTCATGCTTGCCCAAATGATTGTGTCTTATTTTTGGAAGAGCATGAGAAATCTGATTCCTGCCCTATTTGTGGGATTCACGGTGGAAGGAATTCCCTCATATAGATTGTGAGTTTGAGGAACCAAAAAAAGAGCATAAAGTTCCTGAAAAAGTTTTGAGATACTTTCCCTTGATTCCAAGACTTCAAAGGCTGTTTATGTGCTCAAGGAAAGTGGAGTCAATGTCGTGGCATGAAGAAGAGCATACAAAGGATGGGAAATTGAGGCATCCTACTGATGTCCAAGCATGGAAGGATTTTGACAACCTTTATCCCGATTTTGCTCCTGACTGTCGTAATTTAAGACTAGGCTTGACCAGTGATGGATTCAATCCATTTAGGACCATGAGTATATCTCATAGTACATGGCCTGTCATGTTGATGGCATACAATCTTCCACCGTGGCTGTGCATGAAGTCCGAATATACTATGATGTCGTTGCTGATTCCAGGACTAAAATCACCTGGAAATAACATCGATGTGTACCTTCAACCCTTGATCAAGGAGTTGAAACAGTTATGGGAACCGGGAGTAGAGACATATGATGCCTCTAAAAATCAAACTTTTCAAATGCGGGCAGCTTTGTTGTGGACTATTAGTGATTACCCTGGGTATGCTATGTTGTCTGGTTGGAGTACCAAAGGGAAGTTTGCATGTGCATGTTGCAATCATGGCACTTCTTCGATTTATTTGAAACATAGTCATAAGACGTGCTATATGGATCATCGTGTTTTTTTGCCAATAGATCATCCTTGGAGATCTAACAAAAAATCATTTAATGGAAAACAAGAATTTAGAACTGCCCCAACTTTGTTAACAGGGACAGATATCTTACAAGAGTTAGAATTTTTCATCAATGCTTTTGGAAAGAAGGGCAAGAAAAAAATTGATGGGCCATGGAAGAAGCTGTCAATCTTTTTTGAATTGCCATATTAGGCCTATGTTTCTTTACATCATAATCTTGATGTAATGCACGTAGAAAAAAACATATTGGATAGTATTATTGTCACTTTTTTGGAAATCTCAGGGAAGACAAAAGATCATCGGGAAGCTCGTTATGATTTACAAGATATGGGAATCAGAAAGAATCTTCATCCACACGATATTGGTGATGGCCTTGTACAGCTTTCAAAAGCATGTTTCTATATGACTTTGGAAGAGAAAGCTATTTTTGTTGGTGTTTTAAAGGCTGCTAAGTTACCAGATGGTAGTGTATCCAACATTTCAAGATGCGTAAATGTTGCTGAAAAAAAAAATATCTGGTTATAAGAGCCATGATGCTCATTTCATGCTTCATTACTTGTTGCAAATACTAATCAGATGCACAATGCCTCATGAAGTGGAGGAACCTCTGATACGCCTTTGTTCCTTTTTTCATGCTCTTTGTCAGAAAGTTATCCAACCAGAAGATTTGTTTTACTTGGAAGCAGAGATTGCGGAAGTAGTTTGTCAACTGGAGATGATTTTTCCTCCTAGTTTTTTTGATATAATGGTCCACTTGCCTTTTCATTTAGAAAATGAGGTCAGGTTAGGTGGTCCGGTTCAATTTCGATGGATGTATCCCCCAGAAAGAGCTTTATGTAAGCTAAAGACTTATGTTCGTAATAGAAGCCATCCAGAAGGTTCTATTGCTGAGGAGTATTTGGCTGAAGAAGCTTTAACTTTTTGCTCAAGATATATGCATAAAAGTGTGGAAACAAGTTTGAATAGAAAGAGTAGAAACACTGATAATATTGAGCCTGGTGAAAGAGATACTAATGATTACTTTTCAAACCCCGGTCATCCTTTAGGTGGGAAGAGAAAGGGTAAACCATTTTCTCTAGATTCCAAATGAAAAGCACAAGCCCATCGATACCTCTTATTCAATTGTGATGATGTTCAAGACTACATCAGGTAACTCAATTCGTTTTATCCTTTTTTCATCTATAAAATCATTTTTAGTAATGTTGTCATTGTAGAGAGCATGGTGACGTTGTTAGTAATCACACTAAAAGACGAAGGTGGACCAAGGCCTGAGCTCAAAGTCAAGATTTTGGTGAATGGTTCAAAACTCGTGCATTGAAAGATGATGTTTCACCTAAGCTGAAACAATTTTCCAGAGGGCCAAATACTGTTGCAAAGAGGTTTTCAGCTTATCTGATCAATGGATATAGATTTCATACTATAAAACGAGATGCACGACGTAAAACTCAAAATTTTGGTGTGACCTTGGTTTCAATAACTACAAGTTTCGCAAGTTCTAAGGATGAAAATCCCAGGACAGAACCTGTCACGTACTATGGAGTTATTAATGATATAATTGAGTTAGATTATTATGGCCACTTCAAATTTGTGTTGTTTAAGTGTGACTGGTTTGAGGTTGAGGAAGACAAATATGGGCTTACATGTGTAAAATTCAACAAAAAGTGTTGTCGAAATGATCCTTATGTGCTTGCTTCTAAAGTCTACCAGTGTTTTTATGTCCAAGATCCTTTTGAAGCCAATAGGCATTATGTTATGAAGACAGTCCCTAGAGATTTATTTCACATGATTGACGATGTATCAGAATTAGAAGCTCAAGCATCTTATCAAAGTGAACCGTTTGATGATAGAAGAAATCCAACTGCTCCACGTAATGATGAAGTTAACTTGGTCAGGGAAGATTTACCAAGAACAGTCGTTGGCGCGCCTCCACAAGTTATGCATGAAGCTGAACCAGCAGATGATTCTAATTTAGATGACACACTATTTGACTACATAGACTAGTTTATATTTACTCATTATACGAGTAGATGGTTAAGGAAAATGTTTCTGTTTTGATATGCAGTGTTTATTTCCATTAGCTACATTGGTTCAGCATTGTTTATTAGACTTGTTTCTTAATGTATGACATATATTAAACTACCAAATAGATAGCGAAATGTTGCTGCAAATTTTATTTTTCAGGTTTATATATTGAAATGTTGCTGCAGATTTTCTTTTTTCAGCTTTATATATTCAAAGGGTTATTATACAAACAGGTTACTAAAGTTTACCAAAAATGACAATTTTCTGACTAAAGTTTTTTTTGTAACAAAGAGGTTACTCAAGTTTTCGGGTTTGTCAACTGGGTTACTCAAAGATTAAAATCTTACACAAATGTAACTGCGAGAGTGGGCAACCGGATGATTACCGGTTCCCCTTGTCCACGTCAGCACCATAGTTTTAAATGTTACAAAGAAGTTACTATAGTTTACGGGGTTATTAAATAGGTTACTGAACTATTGTTGGTATTTCCATTACTATTGTTGGCGCACAAACTATTGAAATGTTGCTGCAGATTTTCTTTTTCAGCATTACATATTCAACTATTGTTGGTATTTCCATTAGCCTTTTGGTTTTTTTTTTGTTTTTTTACGGTTACTAACCAAGTTGTTCATTATTTGTCATTGATGCAGGAGGAAGTACCCATCAACCATCTCTAAGGTAGACAATGAAGAATCTAGCAAGCATAAAACAAGAGAAAAATGAAAGCAATTGTAAACTGATCATGAATATGAACTTGGCTAAAACAATAAAAATCAAGCCATGAGTTGGTTAGTAGGTTTCAAATGAATCGGGATGCATTGGTACGCAAAGTTTGTGGGCCAAATACTGCTACAGAAAAAAAAAGCTACTGGCGACCACTGCAACTATGACCTCCGAAACTAAAAGGCTTGAAAAGCAAAAGAGCCAACCTGAGGTGAACAAGCTATTATGCAATGTTCATGGAGAAGCTGAAAAAAGAAAAGAAAAAAACAAGCCAACAACCAGTAATGTTGCATCCATGAGTTCCCAAGTACAAAGGAGATTGAAGAAAAATGAAGGAAATAGCCAGCCATTGATCACACCTGCTGCAAGTGAAGAAAGACGTGACAGGCAGCATAATCCCCTTCAAAATAGCCAAGCCATGGTTGAGAAGTTGTTATCAAATTTTCAAAAAGAAACTATAAGAAAGGATCAAAACAAGCCACCAACCACTGCATTAATGAATAATTTGCAAAATAATGGAAGCAACCAGCCTGTGACGGAAAGGGAGTTATGTAATGTTCAAGGAGAAACTACTAGAAAGGCGGTAAACAAGCCATTGACCAAATCAAGCATGAGTTTCCAAGCTAAAAGGCTTGACAAGCAAAGTAAAGGAATCAATCAACCTTTGTTATCAAATGTGTCAGGTGAGCACGGAGAATGGAATTCACTTAGCCAACATAATCCCATCGGAAAAAGCCAACTAGTGGGTACAAGTAAAAAGAACCAAAGTACAGAAATGCCAATGGCTCAAGATGATGGATCAAGTGACAATCAAAACTGTAACGCCCCAACCCGGCAGGGATAGAAACATTACAATATGGTTACACATCAGATACAAACAGATCAAACCAAACAGTAGAAGTACTAAGATAAATTCATCGTGGAGTATCAAAGGGGACTCAAACGACATCCAAATGTCCCCAAAACCAAACAAACAAAAGTACGATTACAAATGTTCAAAAATCCGGAAATACGATAAAGAAATAATGTTCATTTATTCAAAGAACTCTAGGGTAGGTCCACACTCTCTCATTCCCAAAGCTAAACCCCGCATGAGCTAAGTACCTGCCGCATGGAAAGAAAAGCGGCTGAGCATAAAGAGCTCAGTGAACAGATATGAAATAAACAAGCAATACAAAGCAATACGAAATGAGGTTACATGTGGTGGCACTTGGATATATCAAAGGTATATCAAATGTATATCAAGGTATATCAAAGGTTCATCAGAGTTAGGTATGAAAAGTTATCAAGGTTTAAATATCAAATATTATCAATGTTAAGTGTCAAATGATTTTAGTATTTAACCCCCAGGCCCAAACAAAGCCCAAATAAACAAAGTAGCTCAATAGAGTGATCAGCTCCCCAAATGTGAAGGGACCGCATTGCACGCATGCCCAATCACCAAATATAATATGGCCCAAATGTAGAGTGGCCCAAAATAATCAAATCAAATATCAAACAGATCAAATCTAGGATTCATCCATACGCCCCTGTAAGCAGATAACAATAATGATGACCAAATGCAAATATAATATAAGAGGGACGGTGGGGGACATCTCTCCAACCCCACTGGAGTACATAACATTGGTGCATAAATGCTATGATTGTGGCTACTCCACAACAAGTAATACAAATTGCCCGGGTAAATACTGAAAGGGTCAAATAGTCAAGGTCCCAAATCAATGTATATATGTCAAAGGTCAAAAGTTCAAATCAGATATCAAAGGTTCAAATATAAAGGGACCATATCAAAGGTTCAAATCAAAGGTTCAGATACCAAGTCAAAGTAAAAATCAGATATACAATAATGAGGAGAGAGAGAGTAAGTCATGAGAGAGAAAAGTTGCACCCTTGTTGAAAGGGTGCGGAATATCTGTACCTTAGTTCCAAAGCAAAAGCAAGGTCAAACAAAGAAGGAGAAAAGGATCACTTCTGCTTCACCGAACCTAGAAAAGAGTGGATACGAATCAAGACTAGCTCATTTCTCATAAGTTACCTCTTTTAGTTATCTTTCCATTTTTAGTAACTTTTCATATTTAGTAGCTTTCTATTTTAGGTAACTTTCTATTTTAGGAGGTTATCAAAATTAGCGAGTTTTATCGATGTAGACATGTTCTAAATAGTTAGTTATTCATCTCATAAAGTTTTCATGTCATGTTAAGTTATGGATTTCATTTTATGCATGTTTTCCAAGATTAGAGTTTCTTATGACAAGTCTTCAAAATTTAGGGTTAAAAGTGTCAATAATGAAAGTGAAGGGTCAAAACTGAATATAAACACTCAAATACACATATATACAGCCCATACACTTCAAGTATCACATATATACACATTACACCCCCAAGTATCACAAATTACAAAAAAAAAAATAACCCTAATACACCCTAATTTCCACAATTAAACCATTGATTATCAAACTAGCATGTAAGGCCCATAATTATTCCAAAGTGTCACGAACAGCCCCTAACACATTATTCCAGCCAAAACATGCATGCATTCATCATATTTATATTATTAGTCTATCTAGGTATCATATTTACAATATAAACCTTCTAATCATCAATTATCTCTTATGTTTCATAATTTCAGCTTTTAAACACAAACAGGTCATCAATATACGAATTTTTATTCCATAAAACAAAATTTATAAAAATTCTAATATGTACTTTAATGTATTTAAAACCAACACCAATTTTTCCAGAATTTATCAGTTAGTATATCCCACATTAAAAATACCCAAACCCAGACTACTCAGAAAACCGACCAGCAGCAGTACCTAAAAGTATACGCCTCAACGGCCTATCATTTCATTCAGGAAAAATCCATAAAAATTCCAGGAAGTCACACATAACCCAAATAGTACCCCTATAAAAGGATAGCTCCTAACTCCCTATAGTTGGAATATGAAAAATCATAAACCACGACTGAAATTAAATTCTGCAAACACAGTTTTGACATATCGTCGTATAAAATTCAAAAATAGAACCAAATCAAATTCAAATCCATCAAAACCAATTGGAATACTTAACTAAGAACCTAAAATGAGTTTACAAAGAAAAATACCGAATTAAACATTAATAAAATTCGTTTGGTGATGCATACATATTTGATTATCAAAGCTGTCCAAATCAATTAATTCATTTAAACCCTAATTTATCCAATTCTTTTTAATCCATTTAATTATATGATCATAGCACATCATATATTCAGAAAATAAACATCAAAAACACGTCAATCTAATTCTCATATGAATCCAACAAGATCAATAACAAAACATTCATACGATTCATAACAATTTCATGGTTATTTCTTAGACGATTTATATAGGTTTTTAGAATAGGTTTTAATCACACGAATTAAGGATCAAAAGAGTGAATCAAAATCACAAGAACATACCAAATAGGGCTGAAAAAAAACGTGACCAAGAATCGGAATAAACAAATCAACCAAAACCGAATCAAAACCCTTCCAAGATGATGTATGGATCGAATGGGGAGGGAAAACCAAGAACGAGACCACCAAATGCTTCCAAATAAATTCCAATGTGCACCAAACCCTTCCACGAACGCGTATGAATATTTTGGTTTTTTTTATATGTGTTGGGTCGTATGGTAGGGAGAGGAGAAGAAGAAATGGTGTTTTAATTCTCTTGGTTAAGGAATTTAGGGAAAGAAGTGTGGTTTTTAATGAAAATTAATGTGATTGGCAAAAATTAAGGGATCCTTATCCCATGATATGTGAAATTTCGGCCAAGGGGGGGGGGGGGGAAGGAGGTCAACTCTTTAAAATTTTGTGGAAAATATTACTTAGGATAGTTTTGTTATTTAATTTATAATTAGGTACAAGTTTTGGAGGTTTTCGGACCCGTTAAGTCACGTAACGTGCAATATTTGTTTCTTAAATCAAATTTCACATTCTTGAGTTCATATTATGTCGTAGTAGCTCAATTATCATTTACTTGAAGTTACATGTTCATGTTCGTGATCGTACGATAATCGTTTTTGTTTCAGGGCTTGTTTGGTAAACGTATATAATTATTCAAAATTTTAAATTGGAGGGTATTTTAGTAATTTAATTATGTCATGGAAATGTGGGATTTACAACTATCCCCCCCTCAAAAGAATTTTCGTCCTCGAAAATGAAAAAGGTAAGGTACCGAAACAAAACGAAAGCATACCAGACTACAAAGGGAAATAAGGGTAGCTGGCTCGCATAGACTCCTCGGTCTCCCAAGTCGCCTCGCATGGTGGATGGTTCTTCCAGAGAACCTTAAAAAAACGGATCACTTTATTCCTCATGACTCTCTCCTGTCTATCAAGAATGGCTTCCAGTTCTTCCGGAAGTGACATGTCCGGTTGAATCTTATCCAAAGGATATGACACCACATGTAAAGGATGGTAGTTATAACCCCGCAACAAAGATACATGAAAAACGTTATGCACATGAGCAAGCTGAGGTGGAAGAGACAATCGATAAGACACCTCGCCAACACGTTCCAAAATCTCGAAAGGACCAATAAAACAAGGACTCAATTTGCCCTTAATACCAAAACGCTTAACACCACGGAAAGGAGATACTTTCAGAAATACCCGGTCGCCAACTTGGAACTCTAACTTGCGTCGATGCTTGTCGCCGTAACTCTTCTGCGTAGACCTCGATTCCTTAAGCCTCACTTTAGCAACATTCACCTTATCGTTGGTGATCTCAATCATCTCAGGACCCTCGATAATCCGTTCACCTACTTCATCCCACATAGTAGGTGACCTACACTTGCGCCCATATAACATCTCATAAGGTGCCATTCGAATACTAGCATGCCAACTATTGTTATACGCGAACTCAACCAATAATAAGTATTCGTCCCAACTGCCGGTCCAATCAAGTGCACAATCCCGTAACATATCTTCTAAAGTTTGGATAGTCCTCTCTGATTGACCATCCGTCTGCGGGTGAAAAGCGGTACTGAACTTGAGGCGAAAACCCCAAGCATTTTGTAACATCTTCCAAAAACATGAAGTAAACCTCGGATCTCTATCAGAAACAATCGAAACCGGAGTGCCATGTAACCTAACAATCTCCTGCTGGAAAATTTCCGCCAACTTTGCCACGCTATAATGCTTCTTGATTGGTAGGAAACGAGCTGACTTGGTTAGCCGATCAACGAGTGCCCATATCACATCATGTCCTTTATGTGTGACCGGTAACCCCATAACAAAGTCCATCGTAATCTCTTCCCATTTCCACTAGGGAATCTCTAAAGGCTGCAAAAGACCACTAGCTCTTTGGTGCTCAATCTTCACCTGTTGGCAAGTCAAACACCTAGCAACATACGAAGCCACATCCTGCTTCATCCCATTCCACCAGAAATGCTGTTTCAAATCCCGATACATCTTAGTGGATCCCGGATGTATGGTGAAGGGAGAACTGTGAGCTTCTGACATAACTATCTCACGGATTTCAGAATCGTTTGGTACACAAAGGCGCTCACCCAACCAAACAATGCCATCATCGTCAACCCGAAATTCAGATTGTTTCCCTTCCTCTATATTCTGGACAATAGCCCATAACTCACCGTCGTCACGCTGAGCTTCCTTAATCTTCAAGATCAAGTTAGACTCAACTTTTAGGCTGGCCCAATAACCGTCGCGTCCCAGTAAACAAAACTCCACCTCCATGAGTTCAAGATCATGCAAAATCTTAGACTCGAATTTCAGACTAGCCAGCATACCCGACCTACGACTAAAAGCATCGGCAACTACATTAGCCTTACCCGGGTGGTACTAAATGTTGGTGTCGTAGTCCTTTAGTAACTCCAACCATCTACGCTGTCTCATGTTTAACCCCTTCTGGGTAAATATGTATTTAAGACTCTTATGATCAGTGAAGATATCGACAGAGTGTCCATACAAATAATGCCTCCAGATCTTAAGAGCAAAAACAACCGCATCTAGCTCTAGATCATGAGTAGGGTAGTTCTATTCATAGGGTTTTAACTGGCATGAGGCATACGCAATAACTTTCCCGTGCTGCATCAAAACACAACATAACCCTTTCTTGGAAGCATCACTATAGATCTCGTATCCGCCCTTACCAAATGGGAGTGTCAAAATGGGAGGAGCCGACACAAGTTTCTGCTTCAGGGTCTCAAAACTCTCTTCCTGCTCCTCGGTCCACTCAAATTTCAACCCCTTCCTCATCAACTTAGTCAAAGGTGAGGCAAGTTGGGAAAATCTCTCGATAAACCTCCGATAGTAACCGGCCAAACCAAGGAAACTCCTGACCTCAGTCACTATAGTAGGTCTCGGCCATTTAGTGATGGCCTCAACCTTTACCGGGTCCATAGTAATGCCACCAACAGATACAACATGACCAAGGAAGGCAACTTGACTAAGTTAGAACTCATACTTGGAGAATTTAGCATACAACTTCTCCTGTCTCAAAATCTGCAAAACCGTACTAAGATGCTGTTCGTGCTCCTCCTCGGACTTCGAGTAGACCAAAATGTCGTCAATGAATACGATCACAAATTTATAAGAAAAGGAACTGAATACACGGTTCATAAGATCCATGAACACTGCCAGAGCATTAGTGAGTCCGAAAGGCATAACCAAGAACTCATAGTGCCCATAGCGTGTTCGAAAAGCAGTCTTAGGAATAACCTGCTCTTTAACACGAAGCTGATGATAACCGGGCCGAAGGTCAATTTTAGAAAAACATTTAGCCCCTTGGAGCTGGTCAAATAAATCGTCAATATGAGGCAAAGGATAATGATTATGACTAGTGATGCGGTTCAACTCTCGGTAGTCTATACACAACCTCATACTACCATCCTTCTTCTTTACAAATAGGACAGGTGCTCCCCACGGGGATACACTCGGACGAATGAATCCACTCTCAAGGAGTTCCTGCAGTTGATCTTTCAACTCTTTCAGTTCCGCAGGAGCCATACGGTAGGGAGTCTTAGAAATGGGTTCCGCACCCGGAATCAAATCAATGCCAAATTCTACGTCGCGAATAGGAGGAAGACTGGGAAGTTCCTCACGGAAGACATCGGCAAAATCACGAACAACCCGAATACTATCGATAGTAGGAAGATCCATCGAAGTGTCCTGAATAGAAGCAATAAAACCTGCACAGCCATGGGATAACGAGGTACGTGCTTTCAAAGCGGATATGATCTTAACAGACCGAAGTTGTTGGGAACCAGAGTATACAAAATCAGGTCGAGACAAATCTCCAAATATAACCTTTCGGGCATGACAATCAATAGTGGCCCGGTGAGTGGCCAACTAATCCATACCAAGGATCAAATCAAAATCAAACATATCAATCGGAAGAAGATTAGCCGGTCGTACGCGGTCATCAAAACGAAGTGGGCAATCAACAAATTCATGGTCAATGATGACATTATTATTCATTGGCATAAAGATAGTTAAGTGATGATTTAATGGTGTTGGGGTTAATTTCAGTTTCTTAGAGAATGTGACACATATAATAGAGTGGGTTGTGCCCGTGTCAAACAAAACAAAAGCAATATGATCACCAATATGCAGAAAACCCGTAATAGTACCTGTAGTTTTCTCTGCGTGCTCACGGGTAATGGAATAAGCACGGCCAGAAGAAGAAGAAGGCTGAGAAGAGCCTGCAGGAACAATGCTAGATTTCTTTGGACAGTCCCTCACACGATGAGCAGTGGAGCCACACTCAAAACAACCTCCAGAAGCTTTGTGGCATGGCCCGGGGTGTTCCTTACCACATGAAGGGCAAGTAGGTGGGGGTGGCAAAATCTCAGTACGCTTCTGCTGACCCGACGAGTTCCCAGAACGGTACTGCTGACGTGAAGACCCAAAGCCCGATTACCTGTTCTACTGGTTGCCCCTCGAAAACTGCTTCTGGTTAGAGTTACCCGACATATCACCCTGCCTACCCGAAGATCCATAGTCAGAACCCCTCTGAACCTGTCGGCCCTGATCCTGTCCTCGGTTGGACTGTCCCCTGTGCTCAGACTGGCGGTCGGAACGACCACGGTTATCAAAACTCTATTCAGAACGACCCCAATGATCAAAGCCCCGGTAATACTGACCCGAAGACCCAGACTGAATCCTCTCACCATCACGAGTACGCTTGTTGGACGTTCTACCCTCATACAACAACTCAATGTTACGTGCTGCATCACAAACCAACGACACATCAACATAATCCGTATTAACATTACGGTCAAGTATCCAACGCTTCAGTCCCCACTTATAGTGACGAGCCTGCCTAGCCGCGTCCCCTGACACAGTAGGCCCCACGAAGCCAGCCAACCTGAGAAAACGTTCCATATACTCCGGCGCATTCTCCCGATCCATCTGATAAATGGTACCATACTCTCTCTCGTATCGCTGCTGTTCTGAGAGGTGGATGAACCTCTTATAGAAGGCCTCACGAAACGCCGCCCAAGTACATGTCTCAACAAAACCATCACCCTTCGCCCCAACATACGACGTCCACCAGTTAAGGGCGTCACCATCAAACTTGAAAGCTGATAAACGAGCTTTCACACCATCAGGACAACCAATCACCTGAAACAACTTCTCACAATGGGTAATCCAGTCACTCGCTTTAGACGGAGTGGTAGCTGATAAGAAAGGATTGGGATTCAGTTTGTTGAAGCGTTCAATCCACACATAAATGCCCTCATTGCTGCTTTTAGCCCTATCCCTACGCTCATTACGCAAATTCTGAATAGCAGCGGCTACTGCTTGAGCAACAATCTCATCAATATTTGGAGGGTTAGCTTCAACACTTCTTTGCCGAGTGTTCACCATTTAAAACGATATCAAGCGGTTAACGAAAAACAAACTAATATGAATACAGAAAGGAAAGACGAAATGAAAGCCTAGTGTCAACCCAATCCTCACAGGTCAAAGCCTAAGCCGTAAAGATCCAAACCTGTCGCTCCGATACCATAAATTGTAACGCCCCAACCCAGCAGGGGTAGAAACATTACAATATGGTTACACATCAGATACAAACAGATCAAACCAAATAGCGGAAGTACTAAGATAATTCATCGAGGAGTATCAAAGGGGACTAAAACAACCTCTAAATGTCCCCAAAACCAAACAAACAAAAGTACGACTACAAATGTCCAAAAATATGGAAATACGATAAAGAAATAATGTTCATTTATTCAAAGAACTCTAGGGTAGGTCCACACTCTCTCATCCCCAAAACTAAACCCTGCATGAGCTAAGTACCTACCACATGGAAAGAAAAGCGGCTGAGCATAAAGAGCTCAGTGAACAGATATGAAATAAACAAGCAATACAAAGCAATACGAAATGAGGTTACGTGTGGTGGCACTTGGTTATATCAAAGGTATATCAATAGTATATCAAGATATATCAAAGGTTCATGAGAGTTAGGTATGAAAAGTTATCAAGGTTTAAATATCAAAGATTATCAAAGTTAAGTGTCAACTGATTTCAGTATTTAACCCCCAGGCCCAAACAAAGCCTAAATAAACAAAGTAGCTCAATGGAGTGATCAGCTCCCCAAATGTGAAGGGACCGCATTGCACGCATGCCCAATCACCAAATATAATATAGCCCAAATGTAGAGTGGCCCGAAATAATCAAATCAAATATCAAACAGATCAAATCTAGGATGCATCCATACGCCCCTGTAAGCAGATAACAATAATGATGGCCAAATGCAAATATAATATAAGAGGGACGGTGGGGGACATCTCTCCAACCCCACTGGAGTATATAACATTGGTGCATCAATGCTATGGTTGTGGCTACTCCACAACAAGTAATAAAAATTGCCCGGGTAAATACCGAAAGGGTCAAATAGTCAAGGTCCCAAATCAAAATATATATGCCAAAGTTCAAAAGTTCAAATCAGATATCAAAGGTTCAAATATAAAGGGACCATATCAAAGGTTCAACTCAAAGGTTCAGATACTAAGTCAAAGTCAAAATGAGATATACAATAATGAGGAGAGAGAGTAACTCATGAGAGAGAAAAGTTGCACCCTTGCTGAAAGGGTGCGGAATATCTGTACCTTAGTTCCAAAACAAAAGCAAGGTCAAACAAACAAGAAGAGAAGGATCACTCCCGCTTCACCGAACCTAGAAAAGAGTGGATACTAATCAAGACGAGCTCATTTCTCATAAGTTACCTCTTTTAGTTATCTTTCCATTTTTAGTAACTTTCCATATTTAGCAGCTTTCTATTTTAGGTAACTTTCTATTTTAGGAGGTTATCAAAATTAGCGAGTTTTATCGATATAGACATGTTATAAATAGTTAGTTATTCATCTCATAAAGTTTTAATGTCATGTTAAGTTATGGATTTCATTTTATGCATGTTTTCCAAGATTAGGGTTTCTTATGACAAGTCTTCAAAATTTAGGGTTAAAAGTGTCAATAATAAAAGTAAAGGGTCAAAACTGAATATAAACACTCAAATACACATATATACAACCCATACACTTCAAGTATCATATATATACACATTACACCCTCAAGTATCACAAATTACAAAAAAAATAACCCTAATACACCCTAATTTCCACAATTAAACCATTGATTATCAAACTAATATGTAAGGCCCATAATTATTCCAAAGTATCACGGACAGCCTCTAACACATTATTCCAGCCAAAACATGCATACATTCATCATATTTACATTATTAGTCCCTCTAGGTATCATATTTACAATATAAACCTTCTAATCATCAATTATCTCTTATGTTTCATAATTTCAGCTTTTAAACACAAACAAGTCACCAATATATGAATTTTTATTCCATAACAGAACTCCAAAATAAAATTCATAAAAATTCTAATATGTACTTTAGTGTCTTTAGAACCAACACAAATTTTTCCAAAATTCATCAGTTAGTATAACCCAATTAAAAATGCCCAAACCCAGACTACTCAGAAAACCAACCAGCAGCAGTACCTAAAAGTATCCGCCTCAACGGCCTATCATTTCGATCAGGAAAAATCCATAAAAATTCCAGGAAGTCATACATAACCCATATATTACCCCTGTAAAAGTAGAGCTCCTAAATCCTTATGGTTTGAACATGAAAAATCATAAACCACGACTGAAATTAAATTCTGCAAACACAGTTTTGACATATCGTTTCATAAAATTCAAAAATAGCACCAAATCAAATTCAAATCCATCCAAACTAATTATAATACTTAAATAAAACCCTAAACTGAGTTTACGTTTACAAACAAAAATACCGAATTAAACATTAATAGAATTCGTTTGGTGATGCATACATATTCGATTATCAAAGCTGTCCAAATGAATTAATTCATTTAAACCCTAATTTATCCAATTCTTTTTAATACATTTAATTATATGATCATAACGCATCATATATTCAGAAAATAAACATAAAAAACATGTCAAACTAATTCTCATATGAATCCAACAAGATCAATAACAAAACATTCATACGATTCATAACAATTTCATGGTTATTTCTTAGCCGATTCATATCGGTTTTTAGAATAGGTTTTTATCACACGAATTAAGGATCAAAAGAGTGAATCAAAATCACAAGAACATATCAAATAGGGCTGAAAAAAAACGTGACCAAGAATCGGGCCAAACAAATCAACCAAAACCGAATCAAAACCCTTCCAAGATGATGTATGGATCGAATGGGGAGGGAAAACCAAGAACGAGGCCACCAAATACTTCCAAACAAATTCCAATGTGCACCAAACCCTTCCAGGAACTCGTATGAATGATCACCAATGATCCAAGAGCAATATTTTGGTATTTTTTGTATGTGTTTGGTCGTATGGTAGGGAGAGGAGAAGAAGAAATGGTGTTTTAATTCTCTTGGTTAAGGAATTTAGGGAAAGAAGTGTGGTTTTTAATGAAAATTAATGTGATTGGCAAAAATTAAGGGATCCTTATCCCATGATATGTGAAATTTCGGCCAAGGGGGGGAAAAAGAGGTCAACTCTTTTAAATTTTGAGGAAAATATTACTTATGATAGTTTTGTTATTTAATTTATAAGTTAGGTACAAGTTTTGGAGGTTTTCGGACCCGTTAGGTCACGTAACGTGCAATATTTTTTTTAATACAAATTTCACATTCTTGAGTTCATATGATGTCGTAGTAGCTCAATTATCATTTACTTGAAGTTACATGTTCATGTTCGTGATCGTACGATAATCATTTTTGTTTTAGGGCTTGTTTGGCAAATGTACATAATTCTTCAAAATTTTAAATTGGAGGGTATTTTAGTAATTTAATTATGTCATGGAAATGTGGGTTTTACAAAAATAGCCCTATAAAGAAGGCAAAAAAGACTCCAATGTGTTGTCCCATGTCAATTAATGAGTTCCTTCATGAAAATGGTGAGACCGGTGATGAAGTACACCTTGGTATTGAAGATGAAGAAGATGAATTAGAGGCCATGTTTCAAGATGGAAATGCAGACCAAGAAGGAAATTTCGAAAGCAACTCTAATGTAACCAAAGGTACAAATTTATAATCTATCTTAGAAAAATGATTACATGCAATAATATCTTGTATATGAAAGTTGGTAGATTTTGTGTAGCACTAACTTTCCAAAACCAACCTTCATTCATTTGTGTTTATTATTTATAATTTGCTAGGTCCAAGTAATAAAAGAACCCTAGGTCCAAACCAATGTTTAAAGACTCATGCAAGAGCCACTGTCGATCATCCAGAAGTTACATTAGATGATGCTGGAGAGCCAATTGGGCCCACTGATGAAGTAGTAAATGACTTGAGCTCTTTCTTGGGCACTTTGGCGAGGAATTCCGACTTTTGTCCTCTAACTTTCACAAACTTCAAAGCCTTGCCTACTGATTACAAAGATCACATATGGGAGTATGTGTAATATCCGCAATTTTCGATTTCCGGTAATTTCTTTTTTTTTTCGGTCGGAGTCCGTTTTGACGACTCGCTCATGACCGTTTCGTCATTCTGAGAATGATTAATTCTACACTTTTTGACATCCGAGTTCGTTTCGGTGTCGTTTCGTTGAGTTCTGTGCTTTTTAGCGACTTTTCCGCACTTGAGTTCGATTCTTGCGAATCTCGACCCGGCTATTGTTTGAGTTTCCGCAAGTCCGTTTAACTTTGTTAGGCGAGGTGAGAACTTCTGTTAGGTTATTCGATCAAGAATCGTGATTTCAGGGCGTTTTGGGCAAATTTGTAATTACTTGAAAGTTACGGCTATCCGAATCTGTTATAGTTGTCTCGAACCGTATAATGGTCGCGTATGACTAATTATGGTATTACTCTTTCATTTCGAGTCGTTTATGTTGTCCGCGAACTTTTCGCCGTGTTCGTTAATCTGTTTTCGAAATCGGGTCGTCGAGCCACAGCGGTGGCGGGGCCCAGCCGGGCAGTGGCGGGGCTGGCCGGACGGTGGCGGGGCAAGCCGGACGATTGCAGGCACCGGCCGGACGGTGCGCGAGCCGCGTAAGCGCACGCTTCTGGCCGGAAGGCTGTGCGCGCTAACCGGCAGTGTAGCGCCTGTGCCGGGTGGCTAGCGTCTGTTATCGGGCACAGGCGGTGGGGTTTCGAGGTTGGACTCGGTCGGGATCGGCGAGTAGCGCACGCTACGCGGCGTAGCGCGCGCTAGTCGGCGGGCGTAGCGCCGCTGTCGGCCGGCTAGCGACGTTACTGGCCGGCGGTCGATCCGGTGGCTCTGGGCCAAGTCGGCTAGCGCGCGCAGTATCCGGCCGTAGCGCACGCTAGCGGGAGTTGGGTCGGCAGTTCGGTCGGCGGGGTTGGTCGGTGATGCGGGTGTTGTGGGCCACGGCCGAGAGTACTCGGCCGTCTGGCCGATAAGCGCACGCTAGTCCGGGAAGGCTAGCGCCTGCTGGTGGCCAGTATAAATATGGTGGCAGTCACATTTCACTTCGTTTTCATTTCCTTCCTTCTCCATCCGCGAGTGGCGATTCATGGCGACGAAGCCATGTTGTTTAACAACAAAACCATGAAGTTCTGGAGTCCATAACATCAATCGATCGTCCTTTATCAACCTTTGATCCAATGAATCAAGGTAATCTTCCTTAGAACCCTAATTTCGTGAATTTGGGGATTTTTGCATTTTAAATCCGATTCGTTCCGTGTTGTTGATTAATTCATGATGGGTATGATTAATCTTGATAGTATTCTTGTGTTTAACATCATTTAATCCATTTTTCTTCGTCGAATCGAAGTATAATTCTTGATTTCCTTCGAGTTGACTTTTTGGGGATTTGTTCTCGATCTCGTTTTTCATCCGTTTTTGATGGATCGATTGTGGTTAAATGATGTTGTTAAACACATTCTATGGATTGTATATCCATATTTCAACTTGGAATTCCGTTTTCGGGTTTTGACGGAACGAATCGTGTTCTTGGCCGTTTTGGGGGAAATCCGTGAACTTTCGTCATTCGTTCTTTGAATTCAACGGCTTTGAGTCGTGTTATGGAATTCATTTCATTGTTATTATTTGTCCTTCGTAGTTCATGAACGTGAGTTGGCGTTCGGTGGAGTCGGCGGGTTCGTAGTCGGTTCGGGCCAACCTACTTCGGTCGATTCTCCGCGTTGTTCTTATTCGAGGCAAGTACCTTGCCCATACTTTTCTCGTTTTATGGATATGATGATCGGTGGTCGTCTTGATGTGTTCGTTTGGTTATTTGAAATGAAGTTTCAAAAGATTTCGGTTTGGACTCATTAAAGGCTTTCTTCCAAAACGCGTGTGTGTTTTGTGAACGTGGTGTTTTGGGAATTTATTATGATTTGATTATTTTGAACGTTGAAGGATTTGATGATGATACTCCTATTGTTTAAAGTTATGGAATCGTGTATTCCGTATTTAATCCTGTTATTGTGTTTTGAAGAGTTTGATAATGGTGTCGAGTTAATGGCCATCTCTAGTGAGTATTCTTAATGAACTTACATTCTTAGCATGTTAGTATTGCATGAGTAATGGTGTGTGTGTGTATGCTTACGGGTTAGATCCGACGGGGTCTCGGTAGGGGTCCACAGAGACGTGGATCGACGAGCTTGCTTTTAACCACTACGGGTTAGATCCGACGGGGTCTCGGTAGGGGTCCACAGAGACGTGGATCGACGGTTAATTGTGGTGCATTTTTCAAATGTGATTTGATATTGGCATTTCCGGAAATGAGCACTTTTGAACGGTTTTCATTTGCATGCATTGACTAAGTGTGTAAGAGGTAAGTTGTTCGTTTGGCCTACTTGGCTAGGATGGCTATAGAATATTTTGTTGTTGTGTTAAATCCTTTATTTGTGGATTTTGATGTTGGAAGACGAACCTTGTGGTCGTTCTTGTGTACTGTGAGTTGCTGAGATTTGGGGCTAAAATCCCAATGGTTTATAAAAGTCGTTTTACGGATTTGGGGCTAAAATCCCAACAATTTGGTTAATGCCATTTTCCAGAAAGTAAACCTTTGGGGCGGTGACCCCTTTTTGTCTTTTGGTTTTCGAAAAGTAGGATTTGATAATCCTAAATTGTTTTCTATTAAAACTCTCGATGGCATTCTAAACCGTTTTATAAATTATTCCCATTGATTTATGATATTTCGTTTTTGAAATGTTTTCTCAAACCCTTGCCTCGGGAAGTACTTTTCGTTTCGTTTGGATCTTTGAGGATCCTCGGTTAGTGTTATTCGTGGAATGTGAAGTGTATGGCTCGTATTTGCACTTTGTATTTGCACTAGCAAAACAGTGGAGTTTTGCTAACCCCCGAGTATTCGGGGGGTGGATGTCTGTTTTTGCATTCAGGTTTTGGAGCATAACACAGGGTCGGCGCGAAGGATGATGAAAGATGATCGATACTAATCACATGAGGAACCGTACATCGTGTGTTGGTTCAGTTGTACTTTATTTTCCGCTGCTGTATTGTTCCCGTTGTACGGGTGTAGTTGTATTTTGCCCCCTGCGTGGGCATGAGTTGTATTTGAGTTGTATGTATTTGTGGAAAGACCAAATCGGTCTACTGAGTCATTGTAGCCTTGAAGGCATTGTCGAGATGTTAAATATTGTTACCAGCCTGGTAGATCCTCGAGGAGAGGGTCTACGGCGTGTAATATCCCTGAGTGGATTGGGGGTGTTACATAAATGGTATCAGAGCTTAGGTTGAGGAAACCTAGGCTGTCGGGTCAAGTCGTGTTGTTTGAGTCTTGTTTCGTTGGATTTTTATCTGACTGAGTCGTGTCGCGACGCGTCGTTTGAGTTTGTTGGTCGTGATTAGTATCGTGGGGCGATCATCACCTTCGTGCGACCTGTGGAAGTAAGTCTCCCTTCTTTGTGTTGTGCCTCGTGTGACACGAGCTATTTTTATGATTATTTGTTAAGTGGTGGAATCCTTATGTGAATTTTGATTTCACAATATGTATTTAGTCGACTCTCGTATTTGATTTATACGAGGAGTGTCGTCGTTTGTGATGTCTTTTTATTGTTGTTTTTGTCCGTTGTTGATGATTTTCGAATCGATTTGCACGTTTTACAAGTCTCTTGTGGAAGCTTTGTGCTTATACGCGTTCGACTTGTCCACTAGCCAGTGTGGGAGGGTAGTTTATCAGTGGTTTTGTTCTGAATGTGGTATTTTATCGTTTATTTTCGTTTAAAGACATGTATTGTCTTGATTTTAAACGTTTTGATGCGTGTGCTAGGAGTTGTTTTTGTGAACGTCGATATGTGTGAGTTTTGGGCATTCTGGCCTATTGGATTTTGAAAACCTTGAGTATCTTGGAAAAACAAATTTCGAGACTTACTTTTCAAATGAGTTTTTTTCTTGTGGTACATACTAGATGCCACGATTTATTTCAAAATTTTTCTACCTCGAGGACCAAAATGTTTTGAGATATTTTCAACACTTTTATTTAGACCCGAGGGTCGAATATTTTGAAAGTTTTCACTAAGAGAAAGTGTCCTCATTTTTTTATCAAATGCGAAATAGTTCTCCAATGTCTCGATAACGATGTTTCACGTTTGTACTTTTTTTGAAAGATGATACTCAAGATCAATCGGTGTTCTTCTAAATTATTTTCAAAATGGGGTTTTCGTTTTAAAACCTATCCATTCCGTTTGAGGGTCAGGTATGTATGTGTGATGTTCGCGTTGTCCTTTTGATACTTTCTCCAGTATGACCGAATTGGCGGTGTGAGCGTTGAGTCGCTTTCCACACATTTGTTGCGTTAGCCCCGTGAGAGGCGGGATGTTGGTGTTGAATATTATCGCCTCGTAGTGGTTCCTGCGTTGTCGCGCATGTGCGAGCTGTTAGAGCTTGGTTTGGTATGACCGTGTGCATCGGTGATGGTTCCGTTATGTGTCCATGTTTAATGTCTTGTTACCTTGCTCCGTATTTGTGAATTTCGTGGACGAGTCGGAGGTAATGCCCGTACTATTTTGACTTACGTATTTTCTCTTCCCCGATCTATCGATTCGCTCATGTTCGTTGGTACTTTATGAACTTGTTCGGTATTTGATTTCATCGTCCGAGCAATCTGTGATCTTGTTTTGAGTTGATCCGTTATCGATGTTACTTTTTCGGGTTCGATTCGATTCTTGTGAACCTTGTTTGGGAGTGACATCATCCGATTCTACTAGTTCTTTTATTCGAAGTGGATCGGATTTGGAACTCTTATGTTTTCGACTCTGTCGACTCATTTATGTTTGTTGACATTTACGAGATTGTCCCTTTGTTTTGTTTATCGAGCGAGTGTGGTATCGTTTGAATAACTCGTTCGTCGTGGTGACCTTTCAATCGCTATTCCCTTTCTGTGGATCTTGGCAATGCATGTCTTGTAGTTCTCACCGGATCATCCTCGGAGTTGTTGTTTGAACTTTATTGTTCTTTGTGATTCGAACATGATTGTTCGATTTTGTTGTCTCGATCGTTTGTTTGTTCGGTTTTGTTCTCGTTTCGTGATTGTTGAGCGTTCGGGCTCCTTCGTAATTCCCTTTAGTTCGGGAAATTAGTTTCGTTTTCAATCTTCCATCCCGTAGGCGATGGGATTCCGTGTTTGTTCAGCGGTTGACTCGCGTTTTGATTGATGTACCGTTGGGTTGGTCAATCATATTGATTTTCGTTCGTTGTGTTTTGTGATTATCGGATAATTGACTTGGCTATAGTATCCGTTTGATGACGCTTGTCACTTGTCGGTTTTATTATATCCCTAACGGCGACGTTGTGTTGGTCACCGTGGAGCGTGTTTACACGCCGTATATCCCTTTGCGTTGTTTGTAACATTTCGCCGTTGGGCGTTAGTTACGCATTCTTGTGTGTCTCGTTGAGTTTTCTGGCGGAATATTTCTTCTCCTACTTGTTTTAAGTTTCGGACGAAACTTCTTTTAAGGAGGGTAGAATGTAATATCATGATTTTCGATTCCATTAATTTATTTTTTTTCGGTCCGAGTCCGTTTTGACGACTTCGCTCATGACCGTTCGTCATTCGAGAATGATTAATTCTACACTTTTGACATCCGAGTTCGTTTGGTGTCGTTTCGTTGAGTTACGTGCTTTTTAGCGACTTTTACGCACTTGAGTTAGATAGTTGCGAATCTCGACCAAAGCTATTGTTTGAGTTTCCGCAAGTCCGTTTAACTTTGTTAGACGTGTTGTGAACTTCGGTTTGGTTATTCGATCACGTATCGTGATTTCCGGGCGTTTTGGGCCATTTTGTAATTTCTTGAAAGTTACGGGTATCCGTATCTGTAATTGTTGTCTCGACCCGTTTCTTGGTCGCGTATGACTAATTATGGTATTACTCTTTCATTTCGAGTCGTTTATGTTGTCCGCGAACTTTTCGTCGTGTTCGTTCCGTCTGTTTTCGGAAATCGGGTCGTCGAGCCCTGGCGGTGGCGGGACTGGCCGGACGGTGGCGGGGCAGCCGGGCAGTGGCGGGGCCAGCCGGACGATTGCAGGCACCGGCCGGACCAGGTGCGGCAGAGCCGCGTAAGCGCACGCTTCTGGCCGGAAAGGCTGCGCGCTAACCGCAGTGTAGCGCCTGTGCCGGGTGGCCTAGCGTCTGTTGCTCGGGCACAGCGATGGGGTTTCGAGGTTACGGACTCGGTCAGATCGGCGAGTAGCGCACGCTACGCCGAGCGTAGCGCGCTAGTCGGCGGCGTAAGCGCACGCTGTCGGCCGGCTAGCGTCGTTACTGGCGGGCGATTCGATCCGGTGGCTCTTTGGGCCAGTCGGCTGGCAGCGCGAGCATCCGGCCGTAGCGCACGCTAGCGGGAGTTAGTCGGCAGTTCGGTCGGCGGGTTGGTCGGTGATGCCGGGTGTTGTGGGCCACGGCCGAGAGTACTCGGCCGATCTGGCGATAGCGCACGCTAGTCCGGAAGGCTAGCGCCTGAATTTGGCGGTATAAATATGGTGGCGATCACATTTCGCCGTTTTTCATTTCCTTCCTTCTCCATCCGCGAGTGGCGATTCATGGGCGACGAAGCCATGTTGTTTAACAACAAAACCATGAAGTTCTGGAGTCCATAACATCAATCGATCGTCCTTTATCAACCTTTGATCCAGCGAATCAAGGTAATCTTCCTTAGAACCCTAATTTCGTGAATTTGGGGATTTTTGCATTTTCGTCCGATTCGTTCCGTGTTGTTGATTAATTCATGATGGGTATGATTAATCTTGATAGTATTCTTGTGTTTAACATCATTTAATCCATTGTTCTTCGTCGAATCGAAGTATAATTCTTGATTTCCTTCGAGTTGACTTTTTGGGGATTTGTTCTCGATCTCGTTTTTCATCTGTTTTTGATGGATCGATTGTGGTTAAATGATGTTGTTAAACACATTCTATGGATTGTATATCCATATTTCAACTTGGAATTCCGTTTTCGGGTTTTGACGGAACGAATCGTGTTCTTGGCCGTTTTGGGGGAAATCCGTGAACTTTCGTCATTCGTTCTTTGAATTCAACGGCTTTGAGTCGTGTTATGGAATTCATTTCATTGTTATTATTTGTCCTTCGTAGTTCATGAACGTGAGTTGGCGTTCGGTGGAGTCGGCGGGTTCGTAGTCGGTTCGGGCCAACCTACTTCGGTCGATTCTCCGCGTTGTTCTTATTCGAGGCAAGTACCTTGCCCATACTTTTCTCGTTTTATGGATATGATGATCGGTGGTCGTCTTGATGTGTTCGTTTGGTTATTTGAAATGAAGTTTCAAAAGATTTGATTTGGACTCATTAAAGGCTTTCTTCCAAAACGCGTGTGTGTTTTGTGAACGTGGTGTTTTGGGAATTTATTATGATTTGATTATTTTGAACGTTGAAGGATTTGATGATGATACTCCTATTGTTTAAAGTTATGGAATCGTGTATTCCGTATTTAATCTGTTATTGTGTTTTGAAGAGTTTGATAATGGTGTCGAGTTAATGGCCATCTCTAGTGAGTATTCTTAATGAACTTACATTCTTAGCATGTTAGTATTGCATGAGTAATGGTGTGTGTGTGTATGCTCACTACGGGTTAGATCCGACGGGGTCTCGGTAGGGGTCCACGAGAGGCGTGGATCGGCGAGCTTGCTTTTAACCACTACGGGTTAGATCCGACGGGGTCTCGGTAGGGGTCCACGAGACGTGGATCGACGGTTAATTGTGGTGCATTTTTCAAATGTGATTTGATATTGGCATTTAGGAAATGAGCGCTTTTGAACGGTTTTCATTTGCATGCATTGACTAAGTGTGTAAGAGGTAAGTTGTTCGTTTGGCCTACTTGGCTAGGATGGCTATAGAATATTTTGTTGTTGTGTTAAATCCTTTATTTGTGGATTTTGATGTTGGAAGACGAACCTTGTGGTCGTTCTTGTGTCTTGTGAGTTCTTTGAGATTTGGGGCTAAAATCCCAATGGTTTATAAAAGTCGTTTCTGGATTTGGGGCTAAAATCCCAACAATTTGGTTAATGCCATTTTCCGAAAGTAAACCTTTGGGGCGGTGACCCCTTTTTGTCTTTGGTTTTGAAAAGTAGGATTTGATAATCTAAATTGTTTTCTATTAAAACTCTCGATGGCATTCTAAACCGTTTTATAAATTATTCCCATTGATTTATGATATTTCGTTTTTGAAATGTTTTCTCAAACCCTTGCCTCGGGAAGTACTTTTCGTTTCGTTTGGATCTTTGAGGATCCTCGGTTAGTGTTATTCGTGGAATGTGAAGTGTATGGCTCGTATTTGCACTTTGTATTTGCACTAGCAAAACAGTGGAGTTTTGCTAACCCCAGTATTCGGGGTGGATGTCTGTTTTTGCATTCGGGTTTTGGAGCATAACACGGGGTCGGCGCGAAGTATGATGAAATATGATCGATACTAATCACATGAGGAACCGTACATCGTGTGTTGGTTCAGTTGTACTTTATTTTCCGCTGCTGTATTGTTCCCGTTGTACGGGTGTAGTTGTATTTTGCCCCCTGCGTGGGCATGAGTTGTATTTGAGTTGTATGTATTTGTGGAAGGACCAAATCGGTCTACTGAGTCATTGTAGCCTTGAAGGCATTGTCGAGATGTTAATTATTGTTACCAGCCTGGTAGATCCTCGAGGAGAGGGTCTACGGCGTGTAATATCCCTGAGTGGATTGGGGGTGTTAATGTATGTGCAAATTATTACCATGTTTTTTTAAATGCTGACATATATATATAGCAATATTTATGAAATGAAAATTGTTTGTAGAGTAAATTCAATATTCCCGAAGAAGGAAAGAAATCAGTGTTTTGTTGCATAAATGAAGCTTGGAGACGCTACAAGTGCAAAATCAAGAGTAAACATTTTCTTAAATACTCTAGCTTGCGAGAAAGGTTAAGGCATCGTCCTAAGATGATTTCGGAAGCTCATTTTAGACAATTGATATCTTATTGGTCAAATACTACTGTTCAAGTAAGATAATTATTTGACTATTTGATTTCAATTTTGCTATTTATGTTCTATCTTCAACTTGTTTATCTATAATGCAGGACATTAGCAAGAAAAATGCTGTGAATAGGACTAGGCTGAAATATATGCATCACATGGGACCAAAAAAATTTGCTAGAGTTCGAAATGAATTGGTAGTATATTTATGTGTTTGTTTAGGAGTTATAAATTTCTATTCCCAATTTCAATAAGCTTTCTCCTAATCAATATTTTTTCTGCTCAAACAACTATTGTAGCGTGTAGAAAAGGAGTTTAGAGAGGATGTATGTCAAGTTGAAATGTTCATCGTCACTCGTCAAAGCCGAACAGGAAAGCAAGTGGATCCAGAAACAAACTCTGTTGTTGTAAGTCAAGTGATTTGTCTTCACTTTAGCAAGTGATTTGTTTCACTGTTGTTTATTTGTCTCACTGTTGTTGCAACAGTGATTTGTCAAACTTTAGGCTTAGTTGCAACCTGTTGTTCATAAATAGGCTTAGTTGCAACATTGATTTGTCTTTTGATTAGCTCTATTTTTTTTCATTCATTTAGTTATTAGCTTCTTAATTTTATAACCCTATTTTTTTTTTCATTCATTTAAGCTATTAGCTTCTTTCCTTTTATTAGGATAAGCTTAAGGATTCACTTCAAAACTCAACAGAATTTGCTGGGCAAACTTTTCAATCAATATTTGTCAAAGAAAAGACAGACAGGGTGCGTTGTTTTAGAAGAACTATCACACCAATTATGTTAAAAAGAAATCAAGAAATTGCTGCTGTTAAGAAAGAATGTGCTGGTAAAATTAATAGCTTGTCTAAGAGGGTCGAAGGATTAGAAACGCTCTTAAAATGTGTGCTGAAGCAAACAAACCCAGATTTGGATGATGAGGCTTTGAATGATATAATGGGAGGAGCCTTAGGTAGTGAAAATAGTGCGGCATACCCTTCTTCTACCTCAACCCATTTTCCGAATGAAGAGGTATAACCTATTTAGTATGTTTGTATATATTGTAATAATGATGTTTAGAAGAGACAGGCATATATATTTTTCTATGTTTTTAACTTATATAATGATGTTTAGTATGTCTAACATATATAATGATGTTAGTATGTATTTTCTCTGTTTTTAACATATATAATGATGTTTAGAAGAGACATGCATATATAATGATGTTTAGTATGTCTTTTCTCTGTTTTTAACATATATATATATATATATATTTCTTCATATTGCAGCATAATCGGAATGTTGAGGAAGACCAAGCCGAAGATGAATGGGATTAATGTCATTGGCAAGCATATGGATTTATTCATAGCGTTGTTATTTTATTTTGAATTGTAGCACAAAACAATTATGTTAATTAGGAAGTAATTAATTTGGTATCTTCTACTCTTTGGATTATCGAATCTAATAATATTATGTTATTTTGGTATATGTATGGTGATTATATATATATATATATATATATTTGTTTGTTACATTTTTTTTCTTAAATGTGCATTAATATGTCCATTATTTAGATTATATTTGTTTGTAACTATTTATAAATAAAAGTTCAAAATTGCATTTTCAATTAGTTGTTCATAAACATATAAATAAGGTCCATTGTAAATATAATATAAGAAAAGTAAATAGATGATGATGTCATATATATATATATATAGTGTTGCATATGTAAAGCAACGGTTATATACCTGTTGCTTACAACTAAAGCAACAGTTCTATAGTGTTGCTTAAACTCTATATTAATAAATAATATGAGCCAAGAACCGTTGCTATTTATACACAAAAAGCGTTGCATAATATGAGATGACAACGGTCTCAGAATAGCGTTGCCATATACAGAAAACCGTTGCCTATCAGAATAGGCAACACTCACCTAGAGAACACTTTAAAAACCGTTGCCTAAACTTTAGGCAACGGTTTTGCATCTTTCAGCAACGGTTTTCCGTCGTTGCTGAACCTGCATAATGTTGTAGTGCCTTTTGATAATGATTTACATAATAACAAGTACAATGCCCTCACTCAATATCCTCTGAGTGGCATTCGAGGGCATACTCCTAACAATCTCCCACTTACACTCAATGCCGCACACTATGGTATCTAATACCCATGTTCTCCAGATGACGCTCCAAGCTAGTCTGAGAAAGTGGCTTGGTCAGTGGATCAGCGACATTGTTGGCTGAGTCTACTCTATACAGCACAATGTTTCCCTTGCGAACAAATTCTATTACGAGATGATACTTCCTCTCAATGTGTTTGGTACTGTTGTGAAACCTCGGTTCCTTGGTGTAATATCCTGAAATTCTACTGCGATTGTTTAATGTTATTTTATCCGAGTTATATTGTACAGAATGGAATCTGTACAGTATGGATAAAATAATGGAAAGACTGAGGCAACTGTACTTGTGTAATTGACGTTTTGGTTGACAGTTCTATTGAGGATTTGTTGTATCAAGTTGAACTGATTTGGATATCAGGTATATCGTATGAGAATATTTTTGGGTTGAGTATATGTGTATTCAGTATGCCATATGTTCGTATCCAGTATGTCAAGACGTCGGACAAGAACCGTTCGATTTTGGCTAAGTATAGAGCCCTTAACCTACGCTCAGTTTAAGGACTTACGTACGCTAAATTATACGTTTTACGTACGTTATGCATAAGGTATTGCGTACGTAACAAGAGGAATCGGACAGTTGGGCCTGGTGTCGGCAGCTTTCGGCGCGGATGTGGACAGGTGAGTCAACGAATGGAGTTACGTACGTTATACAGGGTGTATTACGTATGTAATACGAGTATAAAACTGTAGCAAGTCAACGTACATATTACGTATGCAACGGAATAAGTGTTACGTACGTTACGGGGTGGCTGGCCGAGTCGTGGTTGTAACACCCCCAGATTTATCTGGAAATATTACAGCGCCGTGGGCCCCGAGATGGAACCAACAAGGCTAAAGGAAATTTTTGCAAACATTTACAAATGCCCATGAGGCCGACGACGGTACTATCTTTAAAAATTCACAAAGACTTTATAAAATCTATTTATCAAAACCGTCGTGAAATCTCGTTTTGAAAAGGGCAAGGCCAAACGACCGAAACTCAATAGTTTAGAAAATGATTCCCAAAGTAACTCAAATTACCAGAGATGAAAGGTCATTTAAAAATACTCACGCAGCGGAAAAGCCAAACGATTAAAAATACTCTAGCAGCGGAATACAACGACTGATCAGGAAACTCAATACACAAATACATGCCCTAGCCAGTATTCTCCGGGAAGCTCATCTCTTCACGACCGCTACAAGCTCGAAAATCCAAGAACCTAAAAAGAAAGCCCACGACGGGGTCATCCATAATATCCAACAATGATGTCAATCACATCACATCAATAATTACATACCAATGAGATACAAAATAAGAATACGACCAATGTAATCTTATCATTATAACTTTACGAAAGTTCACATCTTGTACTCGATTAACCAATAAACTCGAACATAATATCTGTATTGTACCTCAAACAATACTCAAGATTCTCGAACTATCATCACCAACTCGCGATACGGAAATATGCCAGTTCTGACCAATACGATCCATCGAATAACATCATCAAATCCCAAGACGATAACCGATTGTCCATCAAAGACAAATACCAAAGGAAATACGGAACATACCTCAAGATATGAAGTGCCACGACAATCATATCAGTCTAATCCGAGATCAAATCAATGCAATACGGACACGGTCCTAACACAAGACCTACAAATGCATACTCATATGACCACGTCAATATGATCGAAACAATATCAACAATGTATACTCAATGGAAATCCCATGACCCAGCGCCCTCAGCATAGGTCCCAAGATGATCCTACAAGATCAACACGAGGTGGATAACCAATAATATACATAAGCAAAACAACACAACACTGGGTAATCCAACGATCCAGCGCCCTCAGCATAGATCCCAAGATGATCCCGTCGGACCAACACGAGGTGGAAAAACCCGTCCAATGATCCAGCACCCTCAGCATAGATCCCAAGATGATCCCGTCGGACTAACACGAGGTGGACATCTGATCCAGCGACCTCAGCATAGATCACACGATCCCATCGGATCAACACAACACAAACAACACAATTATACATACACATGCAAATCAAAATGTTCATCAACATGAACAATGCAACATGAATGACAATATGACAAATCAACTAAGATGATCTCATGTTCGACAACATGAATGACAATATGCATGATCAAATCACTAATACTAACTGAATCGATATAAGATACTTGCCCCGAGTCCTTTGGGAGAAATCTCGATATCAAACCATCACCGACGATTATCCGCAATGCTCCGCGATCCAAACGTACCATGGACTACAGATACTCATATCCTCGTCTTTACCATAATATAACCTCGATACCCGAATATGCCAATAACCGAAATAAATCATATGTATTATGATTAAACTCCCAGAATCGAAATGACAACATATAATCATTGCTATATGCATTATAAACGAAATGAAACTGAAACCATTCATTAAACATTATAACTGAGCAAGTAATAACTTGCCTCGATACCGATACTACGAAGCTGTTACCGAACCCATTGACTTTGTCTATGAGCACCTCAGCCCCGATCCAAAGCAACACAATGGTCGTAATCCACGATCAATTATCGCAACCTAATGCAATAATCAAATGACAACACATCCGATAATAATCAACAACCGGCAAAACCAACTAATCGAACTCAACGGTTCAACAAAAACCTCGAATAAACGCAGTTTGAACAAACCAAATCAAACCATCACGCATTCATAATCACAACACAAAAATACTGCCTTGTCTGCCTATTTAGCGCACGTTAAACGCATAACGTAGCGTGCGCTAAGTTGCTCCCGTTAGCGTGCGCTAGCCAGTAAGCTTAGCGTGCGCTAATGCTGTACAGTGGCATGCATTCCAAGCATCGTCTAACACTTCCATCATATCAATGATCAACTCATCTCGATATTTACGATTTTATAACATATTCGATTCCAACTTTTATCTTTAAACACGAATCAACAAGAATCCTTCTTGTTCATATTTGGTAAATTCATAGAACAATTTACCGGTTATTATCATGAATAATTATATTCCAAAGTCATCCGTAACCTTTCCAATTTCCAGTTCTTATTCATAACAATCATGACATATATAATTCAATAGTTCTTCAAGAACATGAATTATCCAAATTCACGTTCATGATCCATAAAATGACATAATCCGATGTATTCTAACATCTAAAAATCCTTATTCATCATGTTCTTAGACATACAATTCATATAACTTCAAGAATCACAATAGAACCACCATAATCGTTACCATACGAAGTAACCAACGACAAAACATCAAAAATCCGAATTGATGAAGGGAATTACATCAACATATCTCTTGAATTCCATCCAAAACCATACGAAACATATCAATACTCATATTGATAACAACACTAACTTAGTTCGGTAATCCAACTCGTTATCATGCTCATCAACTCGAATATATGATAATCATCGACTCAAGAACATCAATAATCAATCCAAACGAAATCCAAAAGTGAAGAACTATTACCTTGTATAGACGAACCATGAAGGAGAGCAATCAAATTCATTCCAAGAATCATCAATAATTTCAAGAACAAGACTTTAATCCATGTTCCTCAGCTTAATCTTTGTTAAAGATCATCATCTCTCAGTGTTTGGGACCTCAAACTTCTCTCTAAAAACTCTCTCTCTCGGTTGCAAGGAAGGAATGGACGAAATGAAGGATAATGACCAACTACACATATATATACTGAATATTATTAATGTGCGCTAACATCTCATGTTTAGCATGCGCAACAACGTTAGCGTGCGCTAACTGACTTTGTTAGCATGCGCTATCGCAGTCCAGAGGCTACTGTCTGGCTTCGTACATGTGCTTACGTACGTAATGCCCATGCATTAGCGTACGTAACTTACACTATCTAGCGTACGCAAGTCATTACATTTAGCGTGCGCTAATACCAGTTGACTTGCTACAGTCTACACCTACCACGAATATGCTCGTGACCCACATGCCGAAAGCAACCAATAAAGCCAAGATTTCCTGTTGACCGATCTGATTAGCGTGCGCTATAAATATACATTAGCATGCGCTAATAGTTCACAACAAACATCCGTTGACCTTGTCGGTACATGCGCCGAAAGTGACCGGGTCCACACATAGATTCCTTCTGATCTGATTTGTACTAGCGTGCATTATCTTTTTCCTCTAGCGTGCGCTAAACTAGAATGATAGCGTGCGCTAGGCATGTATATTAGCGTGCGCTAATAATGTTACACTTAGCCATTATCAGCTACTCTTGTCCAATGTCTCAACATTCAGAATACGAACATATGGCATACTGAATACATATACTCAACACATTATATCTTTAAATACAATTGTCGACCAAATACAACAATTATACCAATACTGACATCTAAGTCCTTCATTTATTTTATCCATACTGTACAGATTCCACGATGTACAACATAACTCGGATAAAATACTGTTAGACAACTGTAGTAGAAATTCAGGATATTACAGTGGCCGAGAGGACCTGCAGTGGCCGAGCATGGTCGTTAGTGACTCGCAGGGGTAGCCGATCACGGTCGATAGTGACTCGCTGGGCGCGGGACTGGCCAATAACGTACGTAAGGCTGTGGCCGGTTATGACCGTAAGGGCCAGTTACATACGTAAGCCAGCTGCCGATTATGTACGTAAGGGTGTCGACCAAACTGGGCAGTAGGGTAGGCCACGGCTGGTTACGGCCGTAACGTGTCGACAGGACTCGGCCTATATAAGGCCTCGACCGAGTCATCTTGAGCATTTTTTGTTTTTCTTCATTACTTTCGCGATTTCTTCAGCAAAGACGATGGATTTGAGTAAGAGAAACATAGAACAACATGTTTTGGAAGTTTGATTCATGGATTAACATCATCTTCCACCCGGATCGAAGGTAAGAACACCTAAACTTTTGGTTTTTGGATATTCTTGAGGTTTCTTGGTATTTTGGCCGATTTGATTCGTTTTGATTCAGATTATTGATTGAACATGGTTGTATTCTTGTAATCATTCATTATCCTTGAAGTTTTGTGGAACAAATTCGAGTATTTCTTCGAATAAACGATTAAATTGGACTATGCCTTCAAAGTGTTCGATAAAATGCCTCAATGAGTAGAACTTGGGAAATTCTACACGTTTTCGTATGAATGGTGATTGAATTGATATTGTTATGATGATTCTTGGTAATTATGGGAATTTTGTTAAGGGAAGATAATGAATTGATGATCAAATGCCTTGATTATGTCATTATGATTATGGAATCGTAGTATTCTCGTTGTTCTTGGTGGTTTGTTGCGATTCATGATGTTATGAGAAGTATACACTACTACAAAAACAGCATTTAACTGCGGCATTTTAACAGCGGTTCTAAAAAAACCGCTGTTAAAATGAAACGATTGCAATTTAACAGCGGTTTTCCGCGAAACCATTAAAAATGCACATTTAACTTGGGTTCTTGTAGAACCGTTGTTAAATCTGTACATTTAACAGGGTTCTTGAAGAACCGTTGTTAAATCTGTACATTTAACAGCGGTTCTTGTAGAACCGTTGTTAAATCTGTACATTTAACAGTGGTTCTTTCTAGAACCGCTGTTAAATGTGCAATATATTGAATATTAAGATATTTTGTTATATATTATTAAAAATTATATTACATTATATATTAAAAATTATAATACATACATATTATTTTATGAATTATATTATATTAAATGTGCAATATATTGAATATTAATATATTTTGTTATATATTAATATTAAAAATTATATTACATTATATATTAAAAATTATAATACATACATATTATTTTATGAATTATATTATATCAAATGTGGAATATATTGAATATTAATATATTTTGTTATATATTAATATTAAAAATTATATTACATTATATATTAAAAATTATAATATATACATATTATTTTATGAATTATATTATATCAAATGTGGAATATATTGAATATTAATATATTTTGTTATATATTAATATTAAAAATTATATTACATTATATATTAAAAATTATAATATATACATATTATTTTATGAATTATATTATATTAAATGTGGAATATATTGAATATAAATATATTTTGTTATATATTAATATTAAAAATTATATTACATTATATATTAAAAATTATAATACATGCATATTATTTTATGAATTATATTATATCAAATGTGGAATATATTGAATATTAATATATTTTGTTATATATTAATATTAAAAATTATATTACATTATATATTAAAAATTATAATATATACATATTATTTTATGAATTATATTATATCAAATGTGTAATATATTGAATATTAATATATTTTGTTATACATTAATATTAAAAATTATATTACATTATATATTAAAAATTATAATATATACATATTATTTTATGAATTATATTATATCAAATGTGGAATATATTGAATATTAATATATTTTGTTATATATTAATATTAAAAATTATATTACATTATATATTAAAAATTATAATATATACATATTATTTTATGAATTATATTATATTAAATGTGGAATATATTGAATATTAATATATTTTGTTATATATTAATATTAAAAATTATATTACATTATATATTAAAAATTATAATACATGCATATTATTTTATGAATTATATTATATCAAATGTGGAATATATTGAATATTAATATATTTTGTTATATATTAATATTAAAAATTATATTACATTATATATTAAAAATTATAATATATACATATTATTTTATGAATTATATTATATCAAATGTGGAATATATTGAATATTAATATATTTTGTTATATATTAATATTAAAAATTATATTACATTATATATTAAAAATTATAATATATACATATTATTTTATGAATTATATTATATCAAATGTGGAATATATTGAATATTAATATATTTTGTTATATATTAATATTAAAAATTATATTACGTTATATATTAAAAATTATAATATATACATATTATTTTATGAATTATATTATATCAAATGTGGAATATATTGAATATTAATATATTTTGTTATATATTAATATTAAAAATTATATTACATTATATATTAAAAATTATAATATATACATATTATTTTATGAATTATATTTTATCAAATGTGGAATATATTGAATATTAATATATTTTGTTATATATTAATATTAAAAATTATATTACATTATATATTAAAAATTATAATATATACATATTATTTTATGAATTATATTATATCAAATGTGGAATATATTGAATATTAATATATTTTGTTATACATTAATATTAAAAATTATATTACATTATATATTAAAAATTATAATATATACATATTATTTTATGAATTATATTATATCAAATGTGGAATATATTAAATATTAATATATTTTGTTATATATTAATATTATAAATTATATTACATTATATATTGAAAATTATAATATATACATATATATATATATATATATGGTTTATTGTATACTTATATTGATCATTAGTTATTAAATGTGTAATATAATAAATATTAATATATTTTGAAAATAATTTTGAAAATATTAACAAACATATACATATAATATATATATATATATATTATATATATATATATTATATTTATATACATATATATATGGTTTATTGTATACTTATATAATAGAAATCAATATTTGAACAACAAATGACTTTGGCTCACTGGTTTGATACCCACCTCCATCTCATTGAGGTCACAGGTTCGAATCCCGTGAGTAGCGGAAATGCACATTTATACATATTATGTGCGGGTTGCTGGCGGGCGGGCGGGTCAAGTGGAAAAGTGATCAAGGGAATATATATATTTTTAAAAATAATATATTAAAAATAATTTCAATTTATTAAAAAAATTATTTAAAAAATAAATAAATTTAACGTGGTTGTTAACAATCATTAAATTTAAATGAGACATTTAACGGTTCGAATCATTAAAAGCGCTCGAACATTGTTAAATGCTGTTTTTGTAGTAGTGATATGTTGAAGAACATGATTATATACACCTTGAATTGTGAATAAGGATTGTTTAGATGTTAGAGGATATCGAATTACGTTGTTTTGATGGCTAAGAACAAGGTTTCGAATCATTTAGTGTTCTTGAGAAACTCCTTGATGAATTGAACATAGCAAGACGATCGTATGTTGAATTATCGGTATCTTTAGATATGAAGATCGAATGTTCGTTGATTGTAGTGGTAGAATTCGTATGTTCTTGATGAAATACGAATCATGATATCAATTGGGAATCCGGAAAGATTGTGATTGATCACCGAATATGATTTCCTTTACATTCATATCCGTAATCGTATTTTGGTTATAAATTCGTAATTGTTTGAGTTGGATTGTTCGGAATTGTGTTAAATCGGGATATTGTGAAATCATTGAGTTTGTCGATCAGTTATATTGATTAGTAATCAACGGATTTCGGTTCATATGATGGATTCGTAAAATGGTTTGAGTATATTATTTGGTTTTATATATCATCGTGGTATCGTTGACCCGCCGAGTTGATTGGTTGGTCGTGTCGGTTGTTGATTGTTATCGGATATGTGTTAATTGATTATTTTAATAGGTTGAGATTATTTATCGGTGATTATAACCCTATGTTGCGGTCGTGTTCGAGTGCGTTCGTGAATCGCTTTGGGCCGGGAGCCGAGGAGCTTGTACACGACGACGAGGAATTGGTAACGGCTTCATCAGTATCGAGGCAAGTTATTACTTGCTCAGTTATAATGTTTAATGAATGGTTTCAGTTTCATTTCGTTTATAATGCATATAGCAATGATTATTACTGCAAATTCTGGAGGTTTAGATTATGTGTTGTCTTTCCGATTCTGGGAGTTAATGTTGGGATTCGGTGCCTAAAACGAAGGCCCAGTGGAAGCAGTAAAACAAACATTAATTCGATCCGAATCCCTACGAGGATCGATCGAGCTACGTATATATGAATATCAAAAAACGAATTCACAAGAGATATAGAAACTCACCCTTGTAGTTCGTTGATTAGATGGATAACCTTCTCTTGAGCTATTCCCCAAGCTTTGCTTGATCTCTACGAATCTATTCCGTTTCAAGCCCTTGAACGATCCAACGCTGAAAGCACCGCGTCTCTACTTGCCACGCGCCGGAGAAACGACCGGAACGACGATCACCTTGCTATCCTCCGAGGATACGGCTAGAGCTAAGTGATGAAGCTATATATGTAAAGATTACTACACTCTAAGTGTTTTAATCTTACTCTCTCTATATGTCTTGATATTTTTCTCTAAGAAAAACAAGAACAAAGTTGAAGAAGAAGATAACTTGGAGAAAAACTTTTCTCTCTTTTTTCTCTCACAACTCACGTAGGAATCAAGTCCTTGAAAGTGATTGTCATCATCTTCATTTATTCAACTCCACACCACTACCAACAACTCATACATGTGGGAATCTAACCCCACCATATATCACAATCCATTAAAGAATGGAACAAGAGTCCACAAGGAAGGTGGGTGGAATGTGGGGGGGGGGGCATGCTAGAAATCGGACGAGTTCGATTCATTTCGGACTCCCGAGGGTCTAAACAGATAAACTCTGATTCCGTATCTATGTATTTATATCGATTAATTAATCCAATTAATTAAACATATCAAATACAAAATAATATACTTAATTTCTCCAAGAAATAATTATATACATGAATTAAATTAATCATCCAGTAATTTATTTAATTCATTAGGCCGTAAATTAATTTATCCAATAAATCGATTTAAACATCCAATGTTCCAAAATTAGATATCCAATATCTAACATTCATAATGAGAGAATTAGCTTTATTCATTCCATCGTCAATCCTATTGCGCGACTCGGTAGGTCCGTCTCAGTCAGCAATGAGAGGAACCAAAGAGTAGTAGCACCACCTAGCCAGCCAGGCGGCCTACACTGTACCCCAACTGAGAACGAATGATTGGGATCATTCAAGAACCATTCTGTCGTGAATACCAGTATACGTATAAACCCTTCTTTCAAATGTCCCGATCAAGTTATGGGGTCGCGGTCAGTCAAACCCCATCTGTACTTGATGCTATGCATGTGTTAATGCAAATCGAGATCGAGCTCTCGCGTATCTAATACAGCTAGCTCTAATGCTTTGGCCAAAGACTTATGATCTCATCTGCTAATAACCACATAGGACATATAACCCGTTCACTAACAGGAGAAAGAATTCTATCTTGGTATTCAGTAGGACCTGCTACTTGTCCTTCAAGATGCACGTCGAGGTTGACCCCCGCCTTTCGGTTTATAGGGTCGAACTACTCTAATGAAAATCTTGACGTCACAAGCACATCCCTACTAAATCCTCAAGTCGAAGGTTCACGAATACCTATCACAACCTTTCGATTCCATCATTGACTGTCCCGGAGTGAAATCTGTGTGACGAATCAACGGTGAGTCGGTTCGAGTATACTAATCTAATTAGCATACCTGTAACGTGTGCTCCCACTAACCATTAGTGTTCGACAAGCACTCTCCTTGTCAAAGAACACGTCATACAAGTCTTTACATAAACTTAACGCCCTGTCAAGTTTCATCGACTTGCGAACGATTAAGTATTTAAGCTATAAACCTTTCCAGTGCCGACCCCCTTATCCAATAAGGAGTGGAACATTTTGCTCTCAAATACATGGACTAGTTTCTACATGTATATTTACGAGTTAGGAATGCCAGTAACTACCAGTAAATAAAGAAACATCCATTACCTTATATTGATGATTTACATAATAACAAGTACAATGCCCTCACTCAACATCCTCTGAGTGGCATTCGAGGGCATACTCCTAACAGTTAAATCATAAGGTTTATAATTCATTTAGGTTATTGGAATTTTGGGTATCGAGGATACATTATGATAAAGACGAGGATATGAGTATCTGCAGTCCACCGTACGTTTGGGCTGTCGAGCATTGCGGATAATCGTAGGTGGTGATTTGGCATCGAGATTGCTTCCGAAGGACTCGGGACAAGTATTCAAGATTGATTCGGTTTAGTGTTGATGTTGTTGATCATGCAGGTTGTCATTCATGTTGCTGAACATGAAGTCGTCCTAGTTGTGTCATCATAGTGTCGTTCATGTTTTGATTCATATGTTGTTCGGTTCGATGAACATATTGAGTTGCATATGTGTATGCATAATTGTATTGTTTATGTTGTGTTGATCCTGTGAGATCATGTGATTTATATCTTGTGTTGATCCTGTTAGATTATGAGATCTATGCTGAGGGCGCTGGATCGGATGTCCACTATGCATTGGTCCGACGAGATCATCATGGGGATCTATATTGAGGGCGCTGGATTGTTGGACAGGTTTTCCACCATGCATTGGTCCGATGGGATCATCATGGGGATCTATGCTGAGGGCGCTGGATCGTTGGATTACCCAGTATGGTGTTGATGGAATCATGTGGATTCGCATCATTGGTTTTATATGTGTTTTTGTGTATATGTATATTGTTGGTTATCCACCTTGTGTTGATCTAGTAGGATCATCTTAGGATCTATGCTGAGGGCGCTGGATCATGGGATTTCCATTCAGTATACACTGTTGTTGTTGTTTTGAGCATATTGACGTTGTCATATGAGTATGCATTTGTGGGTCTTGTGTTAGGACCGTGCCCGTATGTTGCATTGATCTGATCTCGGATTAGACTGACATGATTGTCGTGATATTATGGATCTCGAGGTATGTTCCGCATTTCCTTTGGAATTCGTCTTTTGATGGACAATCGGTTATCGTCTTGGGATTTGATGATGCTATCCGATGGATCGTATTGGTCAGAACTGGTATATTTCCGTATCATGGGTTGGTGATGATAATTTGAGAATCTTGAGTATTGTTTGAGATACAATACAAATATTATGTTCGAATTTATTGGTTAATCAAGTACGAGTGTGATAATGGTTATTCTGTCGAGAATTATTTGAGTAAGTAAAGTTACTACGATAAGATTACATTGGTCGTATTCTTATTTTGTATTCTCATTGGTATGTAATTATTAATGTGATGTGACGGTTATCATTGTTGGATATTATGGCTGACCCCGTCGTGGGCTTTCTTTTTAGGTTTTGAAATATCGAGCTTGTAGTGGTCGTGGAGAGATGAGCTTCCCGGAGGATACTGGCTAGGGCATGTTTTTGTATTGAGTTTCCTGATCAGTTGCCGTATTCCGCTGCTAGAGTACTTTTAACTATTGTCTTTTCCCGCTGCGTGAGTATTTTGAAATGACCTTTTGTCTCTGGTAATTTGAGTTACTTTGGAAATCTTTCTCTAAATTATTGAGTTTTGGCCGTTTGGCCTTGCCCTTTTCGAAATGAGATTTTACGACGGTTTTGATAAACAGATGTGAATTGTCGTCGTTGGTGTTTATTTCTGTACTGATGTGTCTAATCGTTCCTTATTGTGGTATTATGTCAACTTTGATGATTTAGTTGGTTTATTATACTTTTGATGTGTATTGTGCCGAGTTGGTATTTACGGGTATTTGTTGAGTTGGTATACTCATATACTTGGATGTGTAGTTTAATTGTGGGTTGATCATTGGACATGTTGTGCTGATGGTGTGTTGTTCTAATGATTTTCGTGATGTTTTTTGTGTATTTTTTTTGGTGTGTTGTTGTGATGTTCATTGTGTATGTAGTTGGAAATGATTTCTCAACCGAGATTATCCATCTAGGGATGTCCGACGGGGCATATGGGGTTTTGTACCTTGAGGAGCGGAACACGGATAATCAACGGATCATGCATATGAGTGACAAAGGTTGTATTGTTCACCCAAGGATGTCCGACGGGGTGTATGGGAATTCATACCTTGAGGGGCGGATTGCAAACATGAGGTTATCCACCTAGAGATGTCCGACGGGGCGTATGGGGTTTCATACCTTGAGGGGCGGAACACGGATCACCATTGAGTGTTGTGGAAACAAATGTTGACTCGAGATTATCCACCTAGTAATGTCCGATGTGGCGTATAGAGTTTCCTATCTTCAGAGACGGATAATCATTTGAGCAACATGATATTGTTTTTGGTTGATGAGACCCAACGATTTATGTAATGAAATGAAATAGTTTCTCGATTACTAGGTTGTTTGGAAGTTAAGTACTACAAAAAACTATTTTATAGAAAATGACTTTGGGCCGAGACCCAATCGATTTGAAATGGTTCATAACTAAGGAGTTGAGGTGTAAAAAAGGTTTCCAATTTATAGAACTCTTGTGATGTGAAATGAGATTTGCTTCGAGACCCTAATATTTTCGAAAAAGTTTTATAACTTCGGACTTGAGGTCCTAATAGACTTTTCTATTTTTTAAAATGCCCGAGATGATGATTCGTTTTTAAAGAATTGAGTTTGTTTTCTAAGCATTATAACTTCTCGGGAATCTCTCATCATGGTTGTTGTTGTTCGACAATAACTGATATTTGCGCGGTATATTTTGTATGAGTTGAATACTTGTTCTAGCAAATTCGAATTGCTAAACTCTTAAATTGGGGAAATGCATTTCATGCATTTTAGGTATGTGTAGTTTGAGGTAGCAGTCACAGGGTCGGTATGGTAGATGACAAGCTAAGATTCTAATCAATCGGCAGTCAGAGTTCTTTATATTATTGAGTTGTGTCCTGTTTCCGCTACTGTATATTAACCCCTGCATGGGTACATGATGTAATTTGTTTAGGTTGTGTTACTTATGTCTTGAGATGTGACCTCATCGGTCCGTTTATTCTGAGTTTTCGACCTCATCGATCTGTATTGTTATGTAGTTTGAACCTAGTCGGTCGAACATCATGATGACTATTGCAGTGCCTAGCCTTGTAGATCTTTGTGCGAAGGGTATACGGCATGTGACATTCCCTTATGGTCGTGGGATTGTTACATGTATGCTTATTTGATGTGAGAGACATGGTAGATGCATGTTTTCGATGATGTATTTGGTGTGGTAGATGCATGCCTTATATATCTGGCTTGGTCGATGCATGCGTTATGATATGGTATGATTTGAGCTCTTTCCGGTGCCTACAACATGGGTCAACGGGCCCAAGATGAGAAAATTATTTTGAGAGAGATTCTCATTGATGACCATATGTCATGTGTAGCGTCATATATGATACATGCATGATTTCCTCTTATTGGGCTTTAACTCACGGAGTTTATGCATTGTAGGTAACCTTGATGCTTGAGAGGTTTTCATTGCTGGATGGGATGGGGTTCCGTTGTTGTTGAGGGTTGATGTACATGGATGACGACATGTTGGGCTAAATCGTGGAGTTATTATGTCATCGTTACTTTCTCTAAACATCGTTCTCTAAATATATGTTATGTCATCGAGTTAGAAAAACTTATATTCCTGAGTGTGAGGTGATGGTGTGGTTTGATGTTTTACATACTTTTGGTATGGTTATGTAACTAATAAGTTTGCTTAAGTAATGAACTTGTAAAAATATATAAATAATTATGTGGGCCAAGTAGAGACTTGGTGTTCACTGGGCCTTTAATTTTTGGGATATGATACTATATGGATGACATGAGTTTGATTCTGGATGAGACATGATGTCACTATGTGGTAGTGAAATGGATTTTGTATTACTATTATTAAAGTATGGTGAGATAAGTACTATTTCCGGAGAAACTCTGACAAAATTTCACCACATTTGATAAGTATTCATAGGATAAGGGATAGCTCAGGTTAGGTAGTTAGTGTGGATCATTTCAAAGATATCAGTCGAATCCTAGACCAGGATACTGGATATTTATCAAGCATATACTCAAGTACCTGAGAAAGACCAGCGAGTATATGCTAGTATATCAATCAGATGACTTATGTCCAATAGGTTATATTGTCTTAGATTTTTCATCAGACAAAGAAACGTTCAAGTACACTTCAGGTTACGTGTTTACTATGGGTGGTGGAGCCATTAGTTGGAGGAGTGTGAAGATGAAATGCATCTCAGACTCTACCATAGAAGCCAAGTACGTGGCAGCCTCAGAGGCATCCAAAGAGGCAGTATGGCTCAAGTACTTCCTGCAGGATATAGATGTGATTCCCGATTGGCCAAAGGGTATTATACTTTACTGTGATAATACCGGTGCACTCACAAATTCGAGAGAACCACAAGCCCATAGGGCATGTAAACATATCAACCGCAAGTACCATATCATACGTAAACTAAGGAGACGTAGTTGTAGTAGGGTTACATCGAAAAATAATCTTGCTGATCCTTTCACAAAAGGTTTACCCTCAGAAGTTTCTGAAGGACATGTGGAAGGAATGGGATCACTGTGTATGGCAGTATTGCTTTGAGTATAATTGGGAGATATGATAGACTATATAATAGAGTAGTATACTTAAAAACATGCTTTGAATATAAGTAGGAGATTGTTAGGGTTGTATACTGCAAAGCATACTTTATGATTGCATGACCTTATTTCACTCTAACTACATATGAGAATATTAAATATATTGTATCACATGTTTCGCATATTTATTTACCTTATGGTTATGAAAATGTATTATCCATTTATCTTATATTGTAGATAATGTGATGTAGGTGTCAAATGGAAAATCACATTATCTGTACCTTATAAAATAATATAATAATTCACAACCTATATAACTACTAGACAAATTATATGAAAGGTTGTAATGTATGTTTGAGATTAGTCGGTCTTGATTATTAGCATGCATTAGCTTATTTACATACGTTAAACTGGATCGCGGTGAGATAGTGTCTTCTATACTGATGGTAAGAAGAATGTAAATCTTGGATAATTATTATTTCTTAATTATAAGTATATGATATTTAATTATGTATTTATAATAATGATTGCTTTGTTTACCATGAGTAAGAGTCATATTGATTGACTCAATATGCTTTGTATATTGGGCAATAATATTATTTATATGATAATTATTATTATAACTAAAAATCATGTCCTGGTTCGTGCGGATTGATGATGTCCCCTTGAGGAGATCGATAATGGTTATTATATTAAACTCTGCAGGTGTATTTATTTCCGATATAATAATAAGGTTCGACCGGTACCACTATTGGAGAAGAAATTAATTAATTAAAATTGTTAGTAGCTTAAATTAATTAATGGACATTCAGTATCTTAACCATGAAAAATAATATATTTAAATAAGGAGTTCGATTTTGTAAATTGGAAATTTGGTTGTAAGTGCAATATTAATTCTTTACTGGATTGATTGATATTAGTAAACTCAACCACATTAGGAAGGACTTAATATGGAAGGTTGGGTTATACTAGGAGTACTAACCTTAATCCTCCTTAAGATCACTAAAGTAGTCCAAAGCCTATGAAAATATTACATGGGGGAGCGGGTTCGGATGTGATCATCATATTACACAAGGGATTTTGATTTTTTCTTCTAAGTATTTTATTTTCGATCTTGACTTGTGTATTTGATTCCACAATTGAGACAATATTTTAATTCTTGTTATCAATCGGAATTACTTGAAGAAAAAAATAGATAGTTGTGAGAAAGTTGTTTAGACCGATCCATCTCAACTATCAAGCAAGATTTGGTAGCTCATTGCCCACACAACACCCGGATTAAGGCGGGAACATACTCTAGAAGGTTTTGAGAAAGAGATCAAAAGCAACAACCACTTCGCTTCAAAAGGTAATACATATGATCAATAGATCTAGATTAGGGTATTAAATTCACCAACAATATTATTTCATAAATAATAAATTATATTTAATTGTTTATTAATCTTAGCAACTAATTAATTAGCATGCCTAAATAGATTTTATGCTCACGGATGCGTAAAACACTTTATTCAGATTTTCCAACTTCGCTTCCGCGGTATTTTATTTCCAACAAATACTTGGGCTAGTAAATGGCTCCAAGAGGTGATCAGGAAGCACCCTTGCTTTTCCAGTTCAATTGGGCTGGGTGGGTGTAATACCCGAGATTCTAATGTGTATTTTGAACATTGTGACATTGTATATGTTGTATTTGATCTGAGTATTATCCAACATATTTCATGATCCGGTGTTGTTGAGCCTATGATTTCATGAATGTGTTCAAAATTTGTAATTTTTGCACTAGTAGCGCACGCTAACCACTAGGCGTAGCGTACGCTAATTGGGTTTCGTAGCGCACGCTGTGTATGAACCTTAGCGCGCGCTACACGTAGTCAACTTGATTATGACAGGGTGGTAGGTGAGATCAGTCGGGGATCTTGGTCGGGACATGTCGGAATGAATCTGGACGGCTTTTGAAAAAGTCGAGTCAACGGTGCTTAGCGCACGCTAATGTTATGAGGCTAGCGCACGCTAAGTCTAGTACAATGAGGTCAGTGAACTTTCGTTCAGTAGTTAGCGCACGCTAAAAATAGTTGTCAGCGTACACTAATCGTTGATTTTAGCGCACATAAGGCTATTTAGCGTACGCTATGCCGAGACCCGTCAGAGAGAGTAGACTGATATCCCGTTAGCGCACGCTAATTTGGGAGAGTAGCGTGCGCTAATAACCCTTTTTTATAAATAGGACAGCACCCATCTTCATTTTTCAGTTTCCACCACTTTGCATACTCGATTTTTGGGACTTTGAGAGTCACTCCCTCCATCCAAATCCTGCATACCAGCCTCCTAACATCACCATTGAAGATAAAAGAGCTTTGAGGATTGGTGTTCTAACTCTTGGATGTGGAGTTCATCAAGATAATTCAACCTTTCTTTCCGAATAAGGTATGTTATGGTTTACCAAACCGAAACTTACGTTCTCAGCTATATTTTGAACCTGCTTCGGAAATCCTTAGGCTAGCTAATGATCTTATGAATCCAGCAACATATTTTTGAAGAAGTGAAACCCAATTATACATTGTTTTTCTTTCATTACTTAGAGTGTTGATCTAGCCTCGGTGGATAAAAACCTTAGGATGTAGTATCCTTATTTCGTTGGAATCATGAGCATGATTTTAGTTAGATTCTATGAATTCCTTTGATGTTCCACCGATGAAATTCATGTTTGCTAGGGGTATTTGTTTTGACAATATTCTTCATGTTCTTGAGGATGATGAATCGGCCATGTTATTGAACTCAACCCCGATCACCGTAGTATCGTTTTCCTTACGTAATATTTGGGCATGCTTACCATCTTGAGTAACATTTGTGGTAAAACCATAATAGCCGAACATATGAGAATTTGGAATTGAATCCCATATTTAAACCCGAAATCTTTAATATCTTGTATATCCTTAAACCCATAGACATCGGCACTTCACCTCCGAAATGATCATTCAACTCACATGAAGTGTATCATCATTTCCGGTTCAGCTTACATATAGTATACTAACCACGAACCGGCCTTACGTCACTATTTCACGATTCTAATATAAGTTATTCGGTGATCGTACATTAGTTTTGAGTAGAATGTTGAGTTCCTTGTTATCTTTTTTGATCAAGATCCGAACCTTGCTTAGTGATCGATCAAGCGACGGCGGCCTGCGGACGTGTGACATTCGTGGGAGTACTTTAGTCCTTGCCATCTTTGAGGCAAGTATCATATATTGAGTTTGGTTTATATTGGAACTTTGATCATGTATACGGTTTTGTTTATGTTGTCAATTATGAGATTATTTTCTTCGATTTGTCGTGGTATTCGTTATTAATTGTTCGTGTTGATGAACATATTGAATTGCATATATGTATGCATGATTGCATGGTTTATATTGTAAATGATCCGAGTGGGTCATGAGGATATACGCTGAGGGCGCTGTATCGAATGTCCACCATGCGTTGGTCCGACGGGATCATCATGGGGATCTATACTGAGGGCGCTGGATCATTAGATTACCCTGTATTGTGTTAATGGAATCGTGAGGATTCGCATTGTTGGATTCCGGTGACGGAAGTCCGTTTTGTATGTTTTATGATGCATTGATGATTTATGTATTATGATACTTGTACTAGCATCGTTTTCTAACCCCTTCGGGGGTGGACATTTGTTTTGATGTTCAGGTAGCCGAGGAGCGGGGAAGCATCTATAGTACCGACATGACGATGAAGTGGCTCAGTGATGTGGATTATGTTATTTTGTTTTATGGTTATTTTCCAGTACTCGAGTACGCATATGTTGTTGATGATTTTGGGGATGTTTTGTAATAATGGACTCATTTGAATTGTCGAACGGGTTTGAACTTCTTTTACTTTGATGACACTTTAGTATTTATTTCATATTTCTCAATTTAGCCTTGTAAATTCTTATACAAAGGATTTACGGCGCTGTAATTATTCCGAATATATCGGGGTGTTGCAGAATATGGTATCGGAGCTAAGATTCATTGATATCTTGGAAGTCGGGTTAGTTGGGTGTGTTTACGTTATTTGATTTAAGGGTCATTTTGTAATACCCAGTTGTAATTCAGTAATTATCACTCAGTGATTATCATTCAGTAATTGATACTCAGTAATCTCATTCATCATTGATCATTTGTCACTCATATTCAGTCATGGTATTCATCATTCAGAGTAATTGTATCGTGTATCAATCGTCATTCATCACTAATCTGATTGGAGTTTCGTGCCGTGTTTATCATCATTGTCATTTTCGTTGCGAGCTGTGCGTGAGGAGTAGCGCACGCTACATACTCCTTTTAGCGTACGCTAATTGGGTATAGGTAGCGTACGCTACCACTCAGCTTTAGCGCACGCTATGGTTGCCTTGGCTGCAATCCAGAAGGTACTGGACTGCAGGTGAGATTATTTGTAGCGCACGCTACGAGTGGTAAGTAGCGCGCGCTAACGGGTTGTAGTAGCGCACGCTATATGTGTGGAGTAGCGCGCGTTAGGGACGGATCAGGTTGAGTCCAGTGGCTCCGGATTGCACCGGATTAATTCATAGCGCACGCTATGAGTTATATTTAGCGTACGCAATCAATATTATAGCGCACGCTAATCGGTTGTTGTAGCGCACGCTATCGAGGTCAGATCAGAGGGCAGACGGTTTTCTGGACTCCAGTACTGGGCGTCAAATATTTCGTTAGCGCACGCTAATAATGGATTTTAGCGCATGCTAGTAGTATGGCCGTAGCGCACGCTACAAAAAGGTACGTAGCGCGCGCTACCGTGTTCGGACAGTGGGTACTGGACTACCCAAATTACTCGTTAGCGCACGCTACGCACAAGGGGTAGCGCACGCTAACCTGGACTGACTATAAATTGGACAGTTTAGTCAGAGATCGTCATTATTCATCTCATTTCATTCCTTCGATAGTTTTGGGCGATTTCGAGCGATTCGGAGAGGATTCTTCGAGGTGTAATCGTCAATCATCATCTTCAAACTCATCTTTCGGATTAATCATCATTTCATCATCTTCATCACATCGAATCAAAGGTATTAATCTCTTGCATCTAGAATTTCGGATTTTTGGGTTTTCTTTCCGATTTCTTCGTGTAAGCTTGGATTATCATTGGAATATGTTGGTTATGGATTATCTAACTTGGATAAATATATTCCTACGGATTTAATGGTTATTTTCGGAATTATTCCAAGAACCCTTGGGGTTGACTTCGGTTATTTTGGGGATTTCCGATTGTCGTTATTGTAAACTTGGATTGTGGACTTCTATGAGATTATTGATGTCATTGATAATGTTGTACTGGTTTGAATCAATCATTTTGGAGTTGGTTCGATAATTTGGGTTTGGTTTTAACCAACGGGTATCTCAACGTTTTCGTTAGAGTACATCTACGAGTTCGGATATTGTTGTATCGACGTTTGGGTCGGTTATGATCGTATTTGACTCATGTATTGATCGGTTGTTGGTAACTATTGATGTTCAAGGTTGTTCGAGCGACCGACTTTTCATTTAGGACGTTGTTCGTGGAAGGACATTCTTCATCGGTATTGAGTAAGTTAATTCTTACTCGGTTAAAAGGATATTCATTCCTTTTGTTGTTGTTTATTCATAATCATAACTCATTCATCATTATATTAACCGTATCAAAACTTGTTGTTATCAATTAATCATTTCAGTCATAAGGAACGACGGTTCCAATCTTTTCATTGAGCTGTCATTTATTTCATTACCATTCCACCTCGGTGAGTCATTATTCATTTTTGATGTCACTTTTGTTATATCGTGGCATTCCGGGTCATACTGGCGTGCCGGTTGGTATGTGTAGGGTTTTCATGTCGGGCACATTATAGTCGTGTGTTGGTTGATGGCCTCACATTGGACTGTGCACACGAGATTGATTGTTTCGTGAGACTGATTAGGTACAAGACCACGCGTGTATTGATCGTTGGTGGCTTGTGCACGGACACATTTCCATCCCGGGCGTAGTGTGGCGCCATTTCCTTTGAGCCGTACTGTTAGTTGATTCATATAGCATGTTTGATTGCGTATGTTTCGACAGGATATTTCATAACTTCTGATATAATCATGATTGTGTATTTTCAACTCTTGAGGATTGTTGTTCTTTGTAACTGACCCCGTTTGGGGATTTTGTTTTTCAGGTCATGGCAAGGCAAATGCACGGGAATAGCATGTTGATGTCGAGGAGTCCTAGTGATACTAGTAGGGGCCCCCGATCTTTCAGTTATTCATGTTATTGTCCTTTATTTTCCGCTGCAGACTTTCATTTGAATACTCCGTTTCATTCGGTTGTGTATTTTATCTTCATATAAAGTACACTAGTATTGATATTGTCTGGTGTGTTGTAACTAAACTCCTCATCGGAGTAATTATTGCCGTAATGTAGTTCGGTACTACATTTATCTTGTATAATTCATTCATTTTCATTTGCACGGTGGGTCCTGGTTGGGGATCTACGACCTTTGTAATATCCGCCTAGTTTGGGGTGTTACAGAGCTGGTATCGGAGCGTGGTTTTGAATACTACCTTCCGAGTCATGTCTCATTTGAAATCATCGTCATCAGACTAGTATCATTGGACTTTCGCGTCACGTGTGACCTGTGCAAATGCCGAGCCAATCAGACCAAAAGAACTGTAAGATTTCTAACGCCATGGTATAATTTCTGGCAATAGTCATTCATTCATCATTCATCAATTTACAATCCTCAAACATCATCATTCATTGTGAGTAGGACGATCATGTTAACTCATCAATCACTTAATTCATTTCATTACTCAGTTAATAATCAGGACGATCATGTTAACTCATTAATTACTCAATTCATTTCATTACTCAGTTGTCAATCTGGAAGATCATGTTATCAATCTTGTTAAGTTATTCAAGATAATCATTTTAAGAATTTCATCAGATAATCATGTAACTTCAGTAAATCATTCATATAATCACTAAGTTAGAGCATGTATACTCATTTTCATCATCTCATGGCATAATCCTAATGTGCTAATCATGCGGGAAATATAATCATTACGCGACCTTCCTACTTCAGTATGGAGAGAGCTGTCAGGGGATGCATGGGGAGAGGCCGCGGTGCGGACCGAAACCCGAGAAATAATCACTCGCTGCCGGGAAATCGTGCCCAGGACTCGGCTCGATCAGAAGATATTCGGGTTGATCCACTCACTTTTATGCAGGCCATTATGACCCATGTGCAGTTGCTCAATCATCATTGCGCCACTCTGACCGGATTAATCGAGAGAACTCTCCCGTACAAGCCAGCTACTAAGGAAATTGCTGAGCAGCAACCTGCATATGTCAACAGGAAATCAATGAAGCGTAATCTATCCGAAGGCGGTCAGTCAACCTTCAAGAAGCCTCGTGTGGGCCCTAGCGTTTCTGAGCGACCTTCTACGGCGCATGATCGTGCAGGATCTCAATCCCGAGCGGCCAGCTCGGCCATCACCTGTTTCAACTGTGCAAAACAAGGTCATTTCAGTACTAAATGTCCGAGGCAGACTGTCATATGCCATAACTGTGGAATTTCGGGGCATAGGGCCCGTTTTTTACGAATGGACTCCAAGTCGGCTCCGGCGACATCTCAGGCCCCGAAGCAACCAGCGTTTCAGAATCAGACTGCCTTGTCATCGTCGTTTAAGGCAATGGAAGCAAATAGAGATGGAGCCCGTATTTTTCAGACGGGAGCGTCCGGTTCGGGGGCCGGCAAGTCCCAGATTCATATGATGAGGAGGATCGACGATCCGGTGGCCCGAATGATTTCAGGTATACTCGTAATTTTATTTCAACTTGTGTGTACCTTTTGATTCTGGTACACCGCATTCATTCATTTTCGAATCATGCTTGAATGGACTTATCTCGGGATAGTCCTATTGCTTGTGGACCTCATACCATCGGTCTACCTGACGATGGAAGAATTTGCGGAATCATACCGAATTAAGCTTAATGACTGCGATTGGTTGATGGATCTAATCGTGGTGAACTTATCTTAGTACGATGTAATTTTCGGTATTAGTTGGTTTAACCGTCTTGATACTATCCTCAGTGTTTGTTAGCGTTTGGTCGCTATCTTTCCGTCGTTAGTTGTCGAATGTGTGCTTCAGGGAAGTAATCCCCGTTGTTCCAGTAGAATTTCTATTATGGCGGAAGCAGAGAAATTCCGCAATCGAACTATCCAATCATTCATTGTATCATTTTCATCGATTGGCCTTTCTAAGGCAATCGAGTTATTCAATCATTCCTTGTATCATTTCTATCGATTGGTTTTTTTTTAGACAATTGAGTCATTCAATCATTCATTGTATCATTTCCATCGATTGGCCTTTCTAAGGCAATCGAGTTATTCAATCATTCATTGTATTATTTTCATCGATTGTCCTTTCAAAGGCAATCGAGTTATTCAAACATTCATTGTATCATCTTCATCGATTGGCCTTTCTAAGGCAATCGAGTTGTTCAATCATTATTGGTGTCTCTTTTTATCGATTGACCATTCTAGGGCAATCGAAATGTTCAATCATTCGTGGTATCATTGTCATCGATTGATGATGTTTTTCCAGACGAGTTATCTAGTTGCCTTCACATAGAGTAGGGGAATTCAGGAGTGAGTGGGAGCCGGTACGTCCCTTTATCGAAGGCACCGTATCGGATGGCCCCGACCAGAATGCAGGAGTTGAAGATTCAACTTGAGGAATAGTTCGAGGAAGGTCATCTCCGACCGATTGCGTCCCCGTGAGGAGCACCAGTGTGATCTGTCAAGGAGAAGGATGGCTCGTCTCGTGTGTGTATTAATTACCAAGAGTTGAACAGGGCAATGATCAAGAGTAGTATCCTTTACCTCGTATTGATGATCTTTTAGATCAACTTCAGGGAGCTTCAGTATTTTCCAAGATCGACTTAAGATCTGGATATCACCAGTTGCGGATTCGAGAGTCGGATATCGCGAGGACAGCGTTTCATACACGCTATGGTCATTATGAGCTCGTAGTTATGCCGTCCGGGCTAACTATTGCACCTGTGGTATTCATGGGGGTTAATGAATCGGGTTTTCATCGACTTTTTGGATCAGTTTGTTGTTTTCTTCATCGACGACATTTTGATTTATTCTCGTAGCCGAGAGGAATACGAGGTTCATCTTCATCAGGTTCTCGACGTGTTGAGACGAGAGCAACTTTATGGAAAGTTTTCCAAATATGAGTTCTGGGGGTCGAAGTGACTTTCTCGGGCATGTAATTTCATCTGACAGAGTTCGTGTCGACCCTCAGAAGTCGGAGACTATCCGAGATTGGCAATCTCCGAAAGATATTAAGTAAATCCGATGTTTCCTCGGATTAGCTGGTTAATTATCCAACCCACGGCCGGAGCTAGCAACCGTGGTTTTCGCGTTGGAAATTTGGCGTCGTTACCTTTATGGCGTCACCTTTCAGTTATTCACCAATCGCAAGAGTTGAAGGATATATTTACTCACAAGGAGTTAAATATGCGACAGAGGCGGTGGCTGGAACTAATCAAAGATTTTGATATCGAGATCCTTTACCACCCGGGCAAGACGAACGTTGTCGTCGACGCTTTGAGTCGTAAGTCCGTTCAAGAGCAAATGCTTGCTCGTTTAACAGTTCAGAAGGAGCTTCAGCAGGAATTCCTTAGACCCGAGATCGAGGTCTGGCTTCAGCGAGTTCAGGGATAGCTTTGTATGTTAGAGATTTCATCGTCACTTGAGGAGGTAATCAGGGAGAATCAGAGTTCAGACCCTTCATTGTTGCGCATCCGTGAAGATGTGGCTCAGGGGAAAGCCCCTGGATTCGTGATTCACGAGGATGGATTTTGAGGTTTAAGAACCGGTTGTGCGTACCGGCGAATGACGAGTTGAAAAACTCTATTTTGAGAGAAGCTCATGCTACCCCTTATTCTGTTCATCCGGGGTCCAACAAGATGTACAAGGACTTGAAACAAAATTACTGGTGGAGTAATATGAAGCGAGAAGTCGCAGAATTTGTTTCGAGATGCTTAACCTGTCAACAAGTTAAGATTGAACATCGGCCGTGGTATGCTGAAATCTCTCCCTATTCCGGAGTGGAAGTGGGAAGACATTACTATGGATTTCATCACGAGTTGCCGACGAGTCGTCGTGGCATGAATGCGATCTGGGTGATTGTGGACCGCTTAACTAAATCAGCTCATTTCCTTGAGATCAAGGATACGTGGGGTCCCGAGAGACTTGCCCAGTTGTTCATTAAAGAGATAGTCAGACTGCACGGTACTCATAAAAGTATCGTTTCCGATCGTGACGGACGGTTTGTGTCCCATTTTGGAAATCGATTCATCGTGCTATGGGAACTCAGCTTAACCTCAGTACCGCTTTTCATCCTCAGTCCGACGGACAATCAGAGAGGACCATTCAGACATTAGAGGACATGTTGAGGGCATGCGTCCTCGATTGGAAAGACGATTGGGAAGCCCAACTACCATTAATCGAGTTCACGTATAATAATAGTTGGCATGCTTCGATCAAGATGGCACCTTACGAGGCCTTGTACGGTCGTCGTTGTCGATCTCCCTTGTGTTGGGATGACCTATCAGAATCAATCGGCACCGAGCCCGATATGCTTATAGCCGCCCGTGAGAAGGTAGCTTTGATCAGGAGTCGTTTGTTGACAGCTCAGAGTCGACAGAAATCATACGCAGATAACCGTCGTCGACCATTAGAGTTCGAGGCAGGTGACCACGTGTTGGTCAAGGTATCCCCGAGTCGTGGTATCTTCCGTTTTGGGAAGAGGGGGAAGTTGAGTCCGAGATTCATTGGACCGTTTGAGATTTTGAATCGAGTAGGCGAGTTAGCTTATCGATTGGCGTTACCTCCGGCGTTGAGCCGAATTCATAATGTGTTTCACGTCTCTCAGTTGCAGAAGTATGTTGCCGACCCGAGTCACATACTTCAATTCGACGAAATCGAGATCGCCGACGATCATTCATACGAGGAACGTCCTATACGAGTTTTAGAGCGGCGAATCAAACAGTTGAGGAATAAGACGATTCCTTTGGTTAAAATCCAGTGGTCTAGACACGGAGTCGAAGAGGCTACTTGGGAAACCGAGGATAGTATGCGGGAGAGTTATCCCGAGTTGTTTGACCCTTAGTTTCGGGGACGAAACTCTTTTAAGGGGGGGTGTATGTAATACCCAGTTGTAATTCAGTAATTATCACTCAGTGATTATCATTCAGTAATTGATACTCAGTAATCTCATTCATCATTGATCATTTGTCACTCATATTCAGTCATGGTATTCATCATTCAGAGTAATTGTATCGTGTATCAATCGTCATTCATCACTAATCTGATTGGAGTTTCGTGCCGTGTTTATCATCATTGTCATTTTCGTTATGAGTCATGCGTGAGGAGTAGCGCACGCTACATACTCCTTTTAGCGTACGCTAATTGGGTATAGGTAGCGACGCTACCACTCGCCTTTAGCGCACGCTATGGTTGCCTTGGCTGCGATCCGTAAGGTACTGGACCGCAGTGAGATTATTTGTAGCGCACGCTACGAGTGGTAAGTAGCGCGCTAACGGGTTGTAGTAGCGCACGCTATATGTGTGGAGTAGCGCGTTAGGGACGGATCGAGGTTGAGTCCGGTGGCTCCGGATCGCCGGATTAATTCATAGCACACGCTATGAGTTATATTTAGCGTACGCAATCAATATTATAGCGCACGCTAATCGGTTGTTGTAGCGCACGCTATCGAGGTCAGATCAGAGGGCAGACGGTTTTCTGGACTCCAGTACTGGGCGTCAAATATTTCGTTAGCGCATGCTAATAATGGATTTTAGCGCACGCTAGTAGTATGGCCGTAGCGCACGCTACAAAAAGGTACGTAGCGCGCGCTACCGTGTTCGACGGTGGTACTTGGACTACCCAAATTACTCGTTAGCGCACGCTACGCACAAGGGGTAGCGCACGCTAACCTGGACTGACTATAAATTGGACAGTTTAGTCAGAGCTCGTCATTATTCATCTCATTTCATTCCTTCGATAGTTTTGGGCGATTTCGAGCGATTCGGAGAGGATTCTTCGAGGTGTAATCGTCAATCATCATCTTCAAACTCATCTTTCGGATTAATCATCATTTCATCATCTTCATCACATCGAATCAAAGGTATTAATCTCTTGGATCTAGAATTTCGGATTTTTGGGTTTTCTTTCCGATTTCTTCGTGTAAGCTTGGATTATCATTGGAATATGTTGGTTATGGATTATCTAACTTGGATAAATATATTCCTACGGATTTAATGGTTATTTTCGGAATTATTCCAAGAACCCTTGGGGTTGACTTCGGTTATTTTGGGGATTTGATTGTCGTTATTGTAAACTTGGATTGTGGACTTCTATGAGATTATTGATGTCATTGATAATGTTGTACTGGTTTGAATCAATCATTTTGGAGTTGGTTCGATAATTTGGGTTTGGTTTTAACCAACGGGTATCTCAACGTTTTCGTTAGAGTACATCTACGAGTTCGGATATTGTTGTATCGACGTTTGGGTCGGTTATGATCGTATTTGACTCATGTATTGATCGGTTGTTGGTAACTATTGATGTTCAAGGTTGTTCGAGCGACCGACTTTTCATTTAGGACGTTGTTCGTGGAAGGACATTCTTCATCGGTATTGAGTAAGTTAATTCTTACTCGGTTAAAAGGATATTCATTCCTTTTGTTGTTGTTTATTCATAATCATAACTCATTCATCATTATATTAACCGTATCAAAACTTGTTGTTATCAATTAATCATTTCATTCATAAGGAACGACGGTTCCAATCTTTTCATTGAGCTGTCATTTATTTCATTACCATTCCACCTCGGTGAGTCATTATTCATTTTCGATGTCACTTTTGTTATATCGTGGCATTCCGGGTCATCTTGGCGTCTTTGGTTGGTATGTGTAGGGTTTTCATGTCGGGCACATTATAGTCGTGTGTTGGTTGATGGCCTCACATTGGGCTGTGCACACGAGATTGATTGTTTCGTGAGACTGATTAGGTACAAGACCACGCGTGTATTGATCGTTGGTGGCTTGTGCACGGACACATTTCCATCCCGGGCGTAGTGTGGCGCCATTTCCTTTGAGCCGTACTGTTAGTTGATTCATATAGCATGTTTGATTGCGTATGTTTCGACAGGATATTTCATAACTTCTGATATAATCATGATTGTGTATTTTCAACTCTTGAGGATTGTTGTTCTTTGTAACTGACCCCGTTTGGGGATTTTGTTTTTCAGGTCATGGCAAGGCAAACGCACGGGAATAGCATGTTGATGTCGAGTAGTCCTAGTGATACTAGTAGGGGCCCCCGATCTTTCAGTTATTCATGTTATTGTCCTTTATTTTCCGCTGCAGACTTTCATTTGAATACTCCGTTTCATTCAGTGTTGTGTATTTTATCTTCATATAAAGTACACTAGTATTCGGTATTGTCCTGGTGTGTTGTAACTAAACTCCTCATCGGAGTAATTATTGCTGTAATGTAGTTCGGTACTACATTTATCTTGTATAATTCATTCATTTTCATTTGCCTGGTGGGTCCCAGTTGGGGATCTACGGCACTGTAATATCCGCCTAGTTTGGGGTGTTACACATTTGTAACATCACTGCTGAGCCAGCATCGTCGTGTGGACCGTGGTTGTAAGTCTCCTATCTCAAATACTACCGTTTTATTTAATTCCTATTTTGTAAATATTGACGGACTTCCTTTTAGCAATTTTGCCCTGAATATTGAGTATTTGTGTTTACAATATCTTGAGGGGAGGTCGTGGATGCAGACGTGGTCGTGGACGCGGACGTGGTAATGCGAGATAGGAGGATTCGGCGTCTACCATAGAATTATCGGCTAGTCGAACTGATTCCCATTCTGGAGGACAGCAGGGACCAGCAAATAATAACGCACATCCTAATATGCCGGGAGTGCTTCAACAGGTGGTTTCTCAGATAAACCAATTTTCTCAGGTAGTTGACCGCATGCAGACGACGATGGGACAGCAGCATAACGAGGATAATCGGGGAGACAAATGGCTTACTGAGGTGGTCAAAATTGCACCCTCCAAAATTTGACGGTTCTGCTGAAGCACTTACTTGGGATCACTGGCTGAAAGTGTTAGAGAAGATCTTTGCAGGGATTAACTGTCCCGACGACAGAAAGGTTCCGATCGCCCAGTATCTCCTGACTGGGGAGGCTTTCGACTAGTGGGAGGCTATTCGACCTGAGGATCATAATTGCATGCTGACCTATGCCATGACGTCATCTCCAACATTCTTCTTATTTGAATTCAGAAATATTCCATTACGTACGTTAAGCCCTCTCTCTTACGTACGTTAAACTCGAACTGTTACGTACGCTATGATCTCTTTGTTACGTACGTTAAGCATGTAAATTCCATCTTTTTGCATCTTTGACTTCTTCGATACTTTGCTTCGCTTCTTTGTTGTTTTGCTTTGTTTAGCAACTTAATCAAAACTTTATTAATGAATGTATGGAATAAAATATTACAACAATCTCCCCCTTTTTGATGATTACAAAACAACCCTTGAATTGGATAAAACCTGCAAAAATAAAAATATCTATATTGTACAGATCAAAGTTTTCGACTTTGTCCGTTTCGTTAGTTTCACCCATCTTTTCTTTTCCTGTCATTTTCGATTTCTTCCTTTGTCCCCCTTTCTGTAGATTTATTATTTTTCTCTTTTTCAACTCCTTCGTTTTCTTTTTCGACTATTCTTTCCTACCCTTTTTGATTCGTACAAATGTTTATTATTCTCGTCATTCTTTCATGACGCTTTTTATCCGATTCAACTCCTTTCTCCCCCTTTTTGTATTCAGCAAAAAGTGTAAATAATATAAATGAATAAAAATACTAATTAATGTATATAAAAATATGCATGATAGGGTATAACTCCCCCTGACAAAAATATCCGTTTTAAAATATACCCCCCTGAGTAAAATACAATTTGATAAAAATTAATTTTTGGGGATCCAACCTATAGTTCGTTTTTGTTTCGAAAAATAGATGATATTTGGGATGGTGGTTCCTTTAGGAATTCAAATCTTTTTAACTTTTATCGTCCGTCTTGGGCTTTTGCAATTCGAAATGTGGTGCCCAATTTTCAAACATTTTTCACATCAGGGTATATTGAAATTTAAGGATTCATTTTTAGAATTCGGGTTGAATCCGAACCCCTGTTTGTTCAACGTAAATTTTTGCATCAAGAGCATTTGTTCAAATTTCTCGTTTCCACACGAGAATTTCTTTGTTAAATTTTTCAGCTCGGTTTGAATTTTCAAAAGATCATTCTTTAAAATATTTTCATTTTCAATGCATTTAGAATGATCGGTTTCGACAAATTTTCCCTTTTCAAGAATTTTGGAATTTTCAATTTCCAATGATTTATTTTTAGATTTAAAAGATTCAATTTCGGATAAGGCATTTTGAAAATCGGTATGCAGTAGTTCAAATGCTTCAAATAATTCATCGTGAGACGATGTACTAACCTGGCTTTCGACGTTGCTATCGTCGAATGAACTCGGGCCATAAGAGAGAGATTATTTTGATTGATAAAATCATCGTCTTCGTATTTATCGCTTCATGTTGCAACTAGAACCTCCTTCTTGGGTTTTGCTCGGCAATTCTTTGCAAAGTGGCCTGGTTTACCACATAATCGACACTTGTTGTCGAACTTCTTAGATTCGCCCGAGATGTCTTTCTTTCTCCGGTTTAATAAGGTTTGAAACTTATTAATATTATTGGCATAATATGCCGATTCTTCGTCGTTTTCATCAATCGGGATTTCTTCTCTTTTTGACATCTTAGCCTTCAAGGCTATTGATCTTTCCTTCGGCTTTGGTTTAGCATTCCGAGATTTTAGAACAATCTCGTAGTTTATAAGTGAACCAACGAGAGCACTAAAATCAAGATTGTTTAAATCTTTTGATTCCATTATAGCCGTCACCGTGCCATCCCATTCAACAGGTCGTTATCTTAAGATTTTTTTGACTTTCTCACTACTTGATAATGGTTTACCGAACGAAGCTAGTCCATTTGTGACGACCGGAACTCGGTCGAGCATATTGGTGATGGACTCGTCACCCTTCATCATGAATAACTCGTAGTCATGGAGAAGCATATTGATCTTCGTCTCCTTGACTTGAGTTGTCCCTTCGTGTGTGATATCAAGAATTTTCAATATCTCTTTGGCACTTTCACACGATGAGATACGATTGACCTCTTCTGGATTTAAGGCACAATATAGAAGTTGAGTAGCCTTACAATTTAGATAGTCATTCTTCCAATCCTCGTCATTATATTCTTCGAAACTCTTAAGAGATACATCAGATTTGATTGGAACTTTTGGTCCAAGACAAATGATCTTTCAAATCTCTATATCATAGGTACGAATAAAGATCAATATCTTTTTCTTCCATGTCATATAATTTGATCCATCAAAGAATGGAGGTCGGTTTAGCACAAGACCTTCAACCGGGGTAAGTTGAAGTGCCATTTGGATCTTCTCCTTGGATGTTAAGCCGATTATTGGAGGTACCGCTCCGATACCAATTATTGAAGCACTATTGGTTGGTATTGCCGTTGGAGATAGAGTTGTGAAACTCATTCGCGTTGCGCAAGCGATTTAAGTAAAGTGCAGAAAATAAATCGATACAAGGATTTATAGAGGTTCGGCCAAACGAGCCTACGTCCTCTCTCAGTATCTTTTTCAATAGGATGAAGATCAGCCTCTTCACCTCTCTTCTATCGGTCGAGGGATAACCGTTACAAACTTGTCTTCTATCGGTCCAAGTTAAACCATACAATCTCTTTTCTATCAGTCGAGATATTACCGCTTGTACTTGTCTTTGTGTCGGTCCAAGTCAAATCGTTTTCTTTTCTATAGGACAAGGAATCAACCACTCTAGCTTTCTATGGGTACTAGATAAACCTCACTTAGATATCGATTGTGATTCTAACAATGCCGGATCCTTGATCCTAATAACACCGAATCCAATCGTATCTTTTCTTTTACCTCTCCTGCATGTGTTGAATGTACAATATCAATATAAGCACAATTACAACAAAAAGAATATCAATATGAATATATGATCAATGAGTCGTTTGCTTTGCGTTGTTGTAGGATGAATATCATTTGAAGTGGTATTTATAGGCATTTCTCTTCCAACTAGCCGTTAGCTTTCTATGCCTTCCTTACGTACGTACCATCCTTCTATTACGTACGCTAGCCATCTTACGTACATTAACGTATACATGTTATGTACGTTATCATCTTCACAAAACAGTCTAGTAGCCTTCGTATTCTGTGTTACGTGTGTTAGCCAATCTTACATTACGTACGTTGTCATAGTCAATATGTCCGTTGCATGCTGACCTATGCCATGACGTCATCTCCAACGTTCTTCTTGTTTGAATTCAGAAATATCCAATTACGTACGTTAAGCCCTCTCTCTTACGTACATTAAACTTGAACTGTTACGTACGCTATGATATCTTTGTTATGTACGTTAAGCATGTAATTTCCAGCTTTTTGCATCTTCGACTTCTTCGATGCTTTGCTTCGCTTCTTTATTATTTTGCTTTGTTTAGCAACTTAATCATCAAAACTCTATTAATGAATGTACGGAATAAAATATTCCAACAGGTGCCTGTCAATCCAGTCTTCACCGAGGATCACATCCTCACCCTCGATATCAACCACAATCATGTCCGATAACCAATCACTACCGGCTATGCTCACCGAAAAATCTCTAATCTCCCGATTCCCCACGATTCTATCCCCGCTAGGTAGTTTCACAATGAAAGGATCGCAAGCAGTCATACAATTTATATTCAAACGGCATACACAATCCAAGGAGATGAAAGAATGTGTAGCACCAGAATCAAAAAGTACACGAACAGGATGAGATAGGATATGAATGGTACCTGAGGCCACCGCCGCATCGGGGTCATCTGCTCAACGCATCTCGTAGACTCATGGGTATGCCGAACTAATGCAAGAATCTCCCCCTATAGCGTTCTGACTCCGTCCCCTGTCTCTGCCGTAACTCTGCTGTGACTGACTAACTGATTGCCGTTGATTCAAACTCTGATCTATAGGCGCTAGGGCAGAAGCCCGAGTGTCCAAAGTCTGATCTTGTTCAGGGCAATAAACTGCCATGTGTCCCATCTGACACAAGTATGACACTTCAGAGGTGGGAAATTGCACTCCAGATTGATGTGGCCTGGACGACCACAATTAAAACAATTTATCGGGCGAGTTGAGGTGCCAAGAGTAGAACGAAAACTCTTCTTCCCTTTAAAAGAATGTGACGACTGCTCGACTGAACAGTTATCCACCTGAGGTCTCTGGAAGTTGCCACCTTTAGATCCAGAAAAATTACGAGCAATCTTTTGCTTCTTCGGCTCTTTTGTGGTATCATTGTTGGAACTTAACATGTCATATGCCAAAGCCCTATTTTGGTATTCCTTCAGAGTAGTGCAAGCAAACCCGGCCATGTAACACCGTAAATCCATATTCATCCGCATGTCAAAGTGGCAGATCTTGTCACACTCATCCCGCACTTGATTCTTCACATGGATCAGCTGTTGGTTGTATTCCACTATCGCCTCTGAGACTGGAATGTTCTACGGTTTAGCCTCGAAAAAGGCTCGGATTTTGCCTTCTTGCACTGACCAAGGACAAAACTCAGCCTCCAGTAGCTCTTTAAATTCGTCCCAAGTAACAACACGATCTCGTGGTTTAACATCTTTCCACCAAGTCGCGGATTATTTGGTAAGAAAGTACTGAGCAATAAGTACCTTCCTCGTTTCAGGGCAATCAACAACCTCGAACACTTTTTCCAACTCGAATAGACAATTCTCCCAATCATTCGGGTCGGTAGCACCGCTAAACTACGGAAGATGCATACGGACCACATTTTGGAGTAAAATATCCGTTGCTGGATTAGAATTATTCAGCTGAACAGCTTGGGCCAGGATAGTCATCTGACTTGCCAATTGTTGAAGAGCATTCGTAGCCCCAATATTTACATTATTCCCTTGACCAGTCGACTGGTCGTAATGACTCTCGGTATCGAGGTGCACTGAGTTAGATAAACTAGGTGTAGTTGACCCCGCAACGGAACTGGGGAAAGCGGCCACGCCATGTCCTCGCTTGCGTCCACGACCACAGCCTCGCCTCTGTCCCCTGTCAGTAGACATTCTGAAGGACACACAAAGTACGTAAGTACAATTCAAATCGCACGTCATCGAAGTGACCGATTCCCAAGAATACCAAATTCAAAGCGAAATGATTAGGAAGAATACAAGAAGAGTAAAAGAACTTACTAGTACCAGTCGCACTGTGAAGATGGCAAAGTGGTGATACTGTAGACAAACGATGACTCAATCGACCCAAAAGACCGACAGCATAGGTATCCATAAACCTAATCTCTGATACCATATTCTATAACACCCCCAAGTTATTCGAGACATATTACAGTGCTGTGAGCCCCGCCATGGGACCCACAAGGTTATACATACGCGGAACCATGAAGTTTGACCGATGAGGTCTAAACATAATCTAATGGAAGACAATAAAATTGACGACCAGGATGATATCCAAATAGACCAAATATAATACATCAGAAATCAATCCCAAGGCAACACAGGCCAAAACATCAAGAAAGCCAGAAACAATACTCGAGTACTCATAACCATTTCAAGTACAACATTACTGAATGAATGAAATACAAAACATAACCAGATACAAGACACAACATCACACTTGCCCATCATCTTCATGCTGACCCGGTACATGCCTATCCGCTCTCCGGGATCCTGAAATACATGAACGGTGTTTCCCCCAAAACGGGGTTAGCCGTCGAATAGCTAGTACAAGTATATCGAGCATGAAACACAATACTTCTCGACAATTAAAGTAAATGCAATCATCAGTCTATCAAGCTCAAGACTAGTATTTTGGAATAACTAAATCTCATAGAACTTCATTTCAATAGATACGTGATTAACCGTGGAACCGCACCAAAGGCAATGGAACACTCAGAAGACCTGTCGGTCCGTCCCAGAGTGAAAATAAATAATCATACAATTCATATACCTTACTTTCAAAGTCGAAAACGTACAATCATAAACATATACATGCCTTTGAGACATCGAGAATCAGAAGGAAAAGAATACAAGTTCGGTAGGTCCAAGAACGCACTTCTGGAACCTAAACGATTCGTAAGAAATACGATAATTAATAATCCATACTCAAATTACGTGAAGAAATTCCCGAAACCCGCCTATGATTCAAAAAAACTCCAAGGATAATCACCTAGAGGTTTGGAAATCATCCAAACCCTCTCAAGTCCGAACAAAGTACATAACCATCCATATAATCGTAGGGGAAATGTGGGAACGGGGTAGATACAACATAATCTCAAAGATCTCAAGCTCCAAAATAAATCGGACCAATCTAAGAAAATCTCCAAAAATTCCCCAAACTAGGGTTCTAAGGAATTTACCCTGATTTGGAAGGTATAAACGGATTATATGTTGTATAATATTTGTTATTCCTCCTAAGATGATGACATATGATGAGTAGACTCTCCTAAATCTCCTCAGAATCGCCGCTCTCATGCCCTCTCGTCGAAAGTGAAGAAAATGGAAGAAAAGGGACGAATAACAGGGATGACCGCCCTTATATACTGCGCCTATTTAGCGTGCGCTAAACCTCAAGGTTAGCGTGCGCTAACGGGGTCACCTGGTAGTCCAATGGCTTCGGACCTACGCCGTTAGCATGCGCTACATCTGGTACTAGCGTGCGCTGCGCAACGTCGATAGCGTGCGTTAGCTCACACCTAGCGTGCGCTAATTGCTAGTCCAGAGAGCAAAATTCAGCTACTGCCTCTGCCAGACTCAACTCATCAGCGCGCGCTATGGGCGAAGTTAGCGCGTGCTACTCGACATGAATAGCGTGCGTTAACTCACACCTAGCATGCGCTAAATGCCCGTCCAGAGAGCAGAACTCGGCTACTCCCACTGCCCAACTCAAACCATTAGCGCGTGCTACTGGCGAAGCTAGAGCGCGCTACCAAACAGAATTAGCATTCGTTAGCTCACGCCTAACATATACTATCTGCTCCATCTAATAACATCGTTGCAAGGTCCAAGCGATACGAACATGTTTCGAAGGATACGAGACTCTAGAATCAACATCTCGATAAGTGCTTACAAGAGCGATAAAAGTAAAAGAAAGTCAAAGCCAAATAATTCAATAAAAGAACGGGATTACACGTTCGACAGTCATAGTTTAAATTCTGGCTATAATGGGATACATATTATGTATTTGTATAAAGTACGAGGTGTATTTATTATAAGTCAAATTGTTGATTTGATCGTTGGTTGCCATTTGGTCTGACTATTACATGTACATACATATAAGAGAAGAGGAGAAAATATTTTTTTTTGGTCCCATAACTATTGTACTGTCCAATTTTCATCCCAATAACTATATCTTTTACTTTTGGTCCCATAACTATTTATATTGTCCAATTTTTGTCCCTTAACTAGTGAATTATCCAATTTTTGTCCCATAAATATCTCATTCGTACAAATGATCGCACACGAAATGGCAAAATTGTGTTGTTTTTAATCGAAATTTCCGGTATTGAATTGGATTTCCGGCATCGGGTACACGTGGAGGCTGATTGGATAAATTTTATTTTTTAATTACAAAAGTGACATGTCATTAAATAATAAAGAACAAAAAAATTACGAAATTCAAAAAACTTCAAACTTGAATTCAAAACATAATTAAAATAATAATAAAAAAGATAGCAATTATACGGATTTAACAGTAGAAGCTAAAATATTTGGATTAAAAGATAATTAGAATAAGAAAAAAAATTAAAATAGGAAAAAATCTCAATATGTCGTGTCTTCTTCCCAAGTAACCTAATCCCATTTTTCAGAAAAAAATTCAGCGCACAAATTCATTCCTCCCAAATCGCATACACTCATTTAACTATCAAGAGTGCCGATCCACCAATCGACGATTTAATTCCTCAATCAAGCTCAGAACCTACTTTATGTAAATGCGGCTTACTTCCGGTTCATATAGCATCTTGGAAGGATGGAAACTTCGGTCGAAGGTTTCTTGGATGTAGTAGGTATCCGGTAAGTGTTGAGAGTTCAAAAATCTGTTAAAGCAACACTACGAAATCAATACATTAATTTTCTTTATTTTTTTCCTTTTAATTATGTTTTGAATTCAAGTTTGAAGTTTTTTTAATTTAGTAATTTTTTGTTTTTTTATTATTTAATGACATCTCACTTTTGTGATTAAAAAATAATTATCCAATCAGCCTCCACGTGTACCCGATGCCGGAAATCCAATTTAATACCTGAAATTTCGATTAAAAACGACACATTTTTGCCATTTCTGGTGACACTTGGGCGTCATTTGTACGAATGAAATATTTATGGGATGAAAATTAGATAATTCACTAGTTAAGGGACGAAAATTAGACAATATAAATAGTTATGGGACCAAATTTAAAAAGATATAGTTATTGGGATAAAAATTGGACAGTACAATAGTTATAGGACTAAAAAAAATATTTTCTCAGAGAATATCTTACAAGGTGATTCTAAGTTTCTTGAAAATTGATGAATTTGAAGATAGATATGCTGATTATTTTTTATATTTCTAAAAAATTTATAGTATATCTTCTACTTCTACAATGGTAAATAAATTATCAATAATATCTATCTTTAATTTTTTATTTTTAAATGTATTAGAACCATCTTCTATGATATTTTTTAATCCATGTATACATTTAGGACTCATATCGGATGGCAACCAACGACCAAATTATCAGTTTCAGACATAATGAAATTCATATCGTGTTCTATATGAAGACACGATATGTAACTCGCTGTAATTATATTTTATAATGCAACGATATTGAGTTCGTAAAATTTCTTCTAATATGATATACAACACGTTATCATCAACATTGCTTTTTGACAAAACGATGGGCAAGTTGTTACTTTAGTGAAGGAACAATTTGTAGCTCGTAATAGAATAAATTTTGACTGGAACGATGTTGAGTTTTTATAATTTATAAAGAAACGATATAGATATTGTTCTGTAATATCATTACAACAGAACAAATTGAACTTGAGGTCGTCCTATATTTAAAGAAAGGACTTGTAAATCATTCTGGTTATATTTTTAATTAACACGGAATTTGTTATTTAAAGATTGTACGATTTTTGTTACAGAAACGACGTAGACATCGTTGTTAGAATTCATGCAATATGTGGGCATTATTATGAATATAATGTAACGATGTTGAATTCGTTATATCAGTAGAATAATGATATTTAAATCGTGCTAAGAAATACATCAAGGATATTTTAGTAATTGAATAAAATTATTTAATATATTATTTCAAAAAAGGGTTATACAAATATAAAATATACATTGAGATCTTTTTAAACAAAAGTTTTGTTTACAAGGTCATTTAAACCAAGAAGTCGTGCATAAATACTTCTCTCATTCCGTTTCTCAATGTTCTTGATCGTTCCATACCGCTACTTTCTCGAACAATTCTTTTTTTGATAAATAATTAAACTGAAAATAATATTCGCATTTTCTTACCAAAAAGAAATTGAAATTGAAAATTCGACACAAGAAAAAGTAGAATTTCAGTCAAAATTTTAATTTATTACATGAGGTCGATTTTGCCTCAATTCAATACATACTCCGATTAGTTTGTAACATGCCGAAATCGACGGAATATATAAGCGGAGAGTTTAAATTATAAATAAAATGATATTCAATACTTGAAAAAGTATATATTATTACTATAGTTATTTAAAAGAAGTGGTACAAATGTGATCCGTTCACAATATAAATATCAATAAAATCAAGAGGTTTATTTGATGCTTTTTCCAATGACTATTCTCAAGGGAAAAAAAATAAAAGAATGCCATTAAATGAAAAAATATATTACTTGAATTAACACAATACACATAGATGATGACCATTTTAAGTTAAAATAGATTATAAATCAACAAAATATTACTTAGATAATACATCAATATTTGTCTAATATTTTTTCGTGGACATCATAAGTCAATATATCGTGGGTCACACAAGCTTGTTAAAAACTAATATTTTTGGGGCCTTATTGTTAGTGAATCTATATATCTCGACGTATAACCAACCGAGGTTGAAGACAGGTTGGGAAATGTAGGAAGTTACGTGTTAAAAACTCCGTCCTTGACTCTTGTTTATAGTCGTATGAAGCAAAAGGTCAATGAGAAATGTATTCTTTGCAATGATGGGAAATTTAGTGAGATTCGATGGGTTCATGACCACTCGAGAGTTCGATACATCCTTAGTATCTATCATTAGCAAATACTAGTAATGTCTTGATTATTTGCCTTTTGAATCTACTGACTGTCATTCTCGTTCCATCATATATACCTCGAGCCTACTCAATATTCCTGAGCACCATAATCAAATAACCAACCTTCAACTTGATCATATATGCAATGATACATGATATTTTATCATGTAATAATTCAGTAAAAAAACATCTATATGGTCTGACACACCTCCTTCCATTTTGCAAATGGTGTGAGAACTAAGATACTCCATCTTTACACCAACAATATTTGATATTATGTTTTTATTGATTTTATCAATGTCATTGGTCGGGATGAGTATAGCTCTATCCTATAAAATATGTGGATCCGACACATCCTATAAAATGGATACGTACATACTTTCCACAATGACAGTAAAAGGATTGTCAGCATCTTAGATAAGAATATCGTTTGATCAATTAATGCGGGCTTCTCCATTATTCTTCTCACTTACAATCACAATCACTACTTATAATATCCAGTCAGCAAAATATTGTAGCAAATATAGAGTGTCCTATTCTACCCTTAGGAAGAAAGAGGGAAGCGACCGCTGAATATCCATGGAAATGATAACATCATCCCCGCCTCTTAAGACCAAATATAAAATCCTATATATAGAAGTTTTTTTGTATCACTGTTGTAATATACGTATTTTTCTACTCTGGTAATTTTCACTTTTTAGTGCTTTTTTACTTTTGGCGGCTCGCTTGTAATCATTTTGATATTTTGAACTATCTCATTCTGCACTTTTTGCTATTCGAACGAGTTTTGAGGCTGTTTGGTCATATCCGTGTATCATGCAACCATTTTCATATTTAGGTTCGATTTCTATAAATCTTGTTCGAAATTATCGTTTCAATGTTTCACAAGTTTGTCTAATGTTTTCAGATGTGTTGTGAACTTTGGCAATATTGTTCGATCTCGAATCGTGTTGTCCGGAGGTTTGTGTCTGTTCGCCACTAAGTATACAGAATACAACTTGAAAAGTGTTTAAGCAACAAGCTGTACGATTTTCAAGTTAGAGTGCGCAACGGAAGTCTTGTAAAAGTAAGTTGCTGTAAATACAGTAACTCGGTATGCAGTGTATACTTAAAATAATCACAGTTATTAAAACAGTAAATGCAGAAGGTAATTGACACAATAATTAAAGTGGTTCGAGTTAAACCCCTCTACGTCCAATGGTCCCCCACACAGGAGTAAAAGGTTATTATAAATACTGCATACACAACTACATATTTATAATCAAACCTATCAATTTATCATTCATACAGATTGAGATTTTAGCTTCCAACCATTCACACAGATTGGTCAAATCTTTCACTTGACTAACTTCTTCACACACAGTTCCGAAGCTTTTTTTCTACAATGCAAATCCGTTACACGCAGTTCAGGAAAAGCAACCGTTTTGGCGTCATCAAGGTACGATACCTTTTCATCCCAGTGTTCCAGGATTTGCATAGCAGCGTCCTGTTTGGTATCAAAACTTGATATTTTATTAACTAGGGAGTTGAGCACCTGCGACATATCTTGAATCTTTTTGTCATGTGCTCGAAGTTGGGAACCGGATTCAATAAGAGCGGATGCTGTCTTGGCCTCATTAATATTAAGCTTTTCTTGTTCTTCGTTCAGGACCTGCCCCTAACGCTGTTGCAATTGGTTAATGGCCTGTTGAAGATGGTAGGCAGGATACGGAAGGCTTCTTCCACTTTGGAAACTTCGTGCCTCATACCAGTCATTTCTTCAACGGCAGACTGTTGTAACCAATCAATCTCCTTTTCAACAGCATGCAGGGCATTAACAACGTCCTGCAGGAAAACGGTTTTTTGGCCAATTGCATGCAATTGCTCTTTCCTGTCTACGGTTCGGGGAGAGTCGGGCTAGCAAAATCTTCAGCTCCGTTCAGCTGTCTCAAGTCCACATGGTTGCGTGACTCGAGTTGGATATCCTCTGGTGTGGTACCGTCGTCGGATTCCAATACAGTTGAAGGTACGGGAGCATCCGATGTTGGCTCGGCAACAGGGGTGGCTGTATCCTCCTATTCTGGATAGGGTTCTGTAGACATAGATACATGAGGGACTGAATCCTCTTGTTGTCTCTCAGGCAGAGGGACTGATCCTCGTGCGTGATGGCGCGGGTCTGGTCATCGGTGGCGACATGCTCGGGTGCCTGTTGAGTGACTGGTTGTTCCTCCGTGACAGGAGGGACTGAATCCTCGCTGTCTTGAATATTATCTCATGAATGGGGAGGATATTGCTGTTGGTTTGAGGTCCCTTGATCTGGTTGGTGTTGAGTTTCCTCACGACTCATTCTCAGACCTGCCTGGAAGGCGTCGTCGTCGTCTGAGTCATGATCTATTTTAGGACTTTGGGGAGCTGAGTCAGTGGATTTGGATTTTCCCTTCTTGCTGGCGTCGGCTTTGTCCATGATGTGGCTTGATATTAACTCCTTACAGCAAAGGCTGTCCCATTGGATCAGGACTTCAACATCTTGAGAGTCCATCACTTCCAAAACAAACCTTTCTTCTTCGCTCCATTCGCTCCAATTGTACAGGGTGTTGTACGGAGCAAGCCTGTAAGCTTTCTATTGGACAAAACATTCATATACCTGCTCGATTTGCATAGAAAGCAATGTTTTGTTAATTATGGTGTCCGGGGAGGGGCTACGTACATCACATGGGTATGCTGTATGCAAAGGTTCTACTACAGGTGTGGGTTCCTGTATTGGAGAGGGAGCCTGTACACGGGTCGGTACCCTGAAGAGAGATGGATCCTATACGGGTCTGGAATCCCGTATAGAAGATGTGGCTATTGGCTCCAAAGAGGCAGCCGACTCTATAGAGTCTTTTAAGTTGGCAGATATCTGTATATCCATCGTGGCCGCCAAAGGCTCGGGATCTACTGTCTCGACAGTAGCAGGCATCTCTTCCATAGGGGTTGCGCCCTGGGGGCTCGATGCAGAGGGTTGAGCCGCTCTTTTTGATTTTGAAAGCTTCCTTAGCTTTCTTTTCGGCTTCTCAGCAATGGGAGTTTTGCTGTAAGATCTCTTCCTTTTCTTCTAGGTCTCCTCGCTCCTTGACTTCGAAGGCACGTCCCTTGGATCAGCAAAAAGGGGCAAAGTTCGGACAAAAGGTCTATTCGCAATCTGGGGTTTTTTTGTTAAAAACAGAGGGCCTGATGCTTCTAATGTATATCCAAGAGTTTATTTTCTTCGCTTCTTTGGATTGTGGAACAACGCATTTTGTCAGAATATAATTAAGAAATAAACCAAAGGACTTCTTTTGAGAGGCAGGTTTGGATACTTCTTCCTGCAGTCTCTTGAGAATAATATGGCACCAGTTGACCTTTTCGCAGGTCATGATGGCGACCATCATCCTGAACCTCAAATTGGTGCACATTTCGAACGCACCTATTCTATTTTCAATTACACGACAACAAAAATCATGTAAGTAAACAAAAGGAAGACAAAAATGTTTCTTGTGGCATGAAGTATGAACCGTTTCAACCGATGCTGAACCGGTGAATAAGCCATAGTATCTGGTTAGGATTTCTTGGGACCCAAAGGTCTCAAGTTCCTCCATGGAAAGGCCATCAGCAGGTAGCCTGTAAAGATTCTTCAGCATTTATTGGTCAATGCGGATCTCTACTCTGCGAATGACATCAGTGATGTCGGCAACGTTTCCTCCCTGAGCAAGAGAGAAGGAATGGACAGCAGCGTTGAGTAAAATTTCTAAACCGTTTGAGCATCGTAACACTCACTGGTGTGACTCCCAAGGCGATAGAGGCCTTGTTGACGAATCCTCGAGACGACAAACTCCATCAAAACGAACATGTTTAACAACTACAGATCTAGCAAAGATATATCCGTCAATGATGTTTGAGGTCTTCTTGAGAGAGAGAGAGAGAGGAAGTCTGTGAAGATGCCATTGTTGTTTCTTGAACAAAAGTGAGGAAGATTCAAAGAAAATTGTAGTAAAGCAATAAAACTTGTAGCCTGTGTAATATCCGAAATAACTACTACTGTTGTTTAATATTATTTTATCCGAGTCATATTGTATAGCATGGAATCTGTACAGTATAGATAAAATAAATGAAGGATTTAGAGATCTGTATTGGTATAATTGTCGTACTTAGTCGACAATTGCATTTGAGGATACAGTACGTCGTGTATACGTATCCAGTATGTCGAGACATTGGACAAAGATAAATGAAAATGGCTAAGTGTAGCTTTATTAGCGTACGCTAATATACATGCCTAGTGCACGCTATCATGCAGGCATAGCGCACGCTAATGGTAAGGGATAGCGCATGCTAGTACAGACCAGATGAAAGGGAATCTACATGTGTACCCAGTCACTTTCGGTGCATGTGCCGACGAGGTCAACGGATGCTTGTTGTGAAGGGTTAGCGCACGCTAATGCATATTGTTAGTGCACGCTAACATCATATAGGTCCAAAGGGAATCTTATCCTTGTTGAAGCTGTAGGCGTGTGGACCCGTCTTCGGAGCATACAGACAAACGAGTCAACTATGAGTAGCGCATGCTATGATCAGACACTAGCGTACGCTAAAAATAGAAGATTATGTACGCTATTGCATGGGCGTTGCGTACGTAACTCATTGTATGCAGTAAGGCAGTAGCCTCTGGACTGCGATAGCGCGCGCTAACAAAGACAGTTAGCGCACGCTAATAATAGTGAGTATATATACGTGCAGTTGGCCATTATTCTTCATTTCGTCCATTCTCTCCTTGTAAACGATAGAGAGGGTTCTTAGAGAGATGTTTGAAGTTCCAAACACTTGATTATGGTGGAGTTAATCATCCATAACAATATTAAGCTTGGAATCAATTGGAAACGGATTCAAACTTGGGATTCAATCTATTCCTTCAAAAAGGTAATCACTCTTCATCTTTGGAGTAAAAGCAATAAAACTTGTAGCCTGTGTAATATCCGAAATTTCTACTACTGTTGTTTAATATTATTTTATCCAAGTCATATTATATCGCGTGGAATCTGTACAGTATAGATAAAATAAATGAAGGATTTAGAGATCTGTATTGGTATAATTGTCGTACTTAGTCGACAATTGCATTTGAGGATATGAGTATCTGTAGTTCATTGTACGTTTGGATCGCCGAGCATTGAGGATAATTGTCGGTGATGATTTGACATCAAGATTGCTCCTGAAGGACTCGGGACAAGTATCTTAGTTTGATTCGGTTTAGTGTTAATGATTTTGATCATGCAGGTTGTCATTCATGTTGCTGAACATGAAGTCGTCCTAGTTGTTTCATCATAGTGTCGTTCATGTTTTGATTCATATGTTGTTCATGTTGATGAACATATTGAGTTGCATACGTGTATGCATAACTGTATTGTTTATATTGTAAATGATCTGATGGGATCATGAGGATCTATGTGAGGGCAATGGATCGCTGGACAGGTTTTCCACCATACGTTGGTCCGACGGGATCATCATGGGGATCTATGCTGAGGGCTCTGATCGTTGGATTTGTAACACCCCAAACTAAGCGGATATTACAGTGCCGTGGACCCCCGACTGGGACCCACCAGGCGAATGAAAACTAATGAATTAAATAATATAATTGTAGTACCGAACCACATTATATTACCAAATACTCCGATGAGGAGCTTAAGTACAATACACCAGGACAATACAGAATACTAGTATATTTTATATGAAGATAAAATACACCACCCTGAATAAATAAACATCCCTAACGGAATTTGCAGCGGAAATACAAATGAAGAAAAAAACAAGAATGACTGAAAGGACTGGGGCCCCCTACTGGTATCACTGGGACTCCTCGCCGTCAATGTTCTCTTCCCGTGCTTTTGCCTTGCCATGACCTGAAAACAGTATCCCCCAACGGGGTCAGTTATATAGAACAACAATCCTCAAGGGTTGAATATAAACAATCATGATATATCTCAATTATGAAGTATCCTTAGTTATGAATTTAATCTGAAGAGGAGCATCATAGTACGCCCGTAATGTTCTGTGCAAGTGTACAAGACAAGTGCCCGGACACCCCCATCCTTGTACCTAATTAGTCTCACGGAGGTAAATGTTACCGTGTGCACAGTCCAATGTATCGGTGAACCCAACACATTACTATCGTGTGCTCGACTAAAAATTCCACACATCCGCACCCGGCCACGCAATATGAACCCAGAAGGTCACACGATCAAAAGTGACCATGATGATTATTAATGAATAACAACCCGACAAGGGTCGAACGACTCACCGAGATGAAAATAATAGTAAAGTGAATGATAGCTCAATGAAATGATTGGAACCGTCGTTCCTCGTGAATGAAGTGATTATTCGACAATTACAAGTCTCAATACGGTTAATACAATTATGAATGAATAACAACAAAAGGAATGAATATCCTTTTAATCGAGTAAGATTTAACTTACACAACACCGGTGACAAATGTCCTTCCACGAACAAACGTCCTAAATGAGATGTCGGTCGCTTGAACAACCTTGAATAATACAATTACCAGCAATTCATTCAACATACAAATCAAACACGATTATAACTAACTCAAAACGTCAATACAACTAAACCAAACTCATTGGGGCATTATATCAAACACGTTGTGACAAATCTCCGATTGTTTGCAACCAAACCTTAACTATACTAATATCAAATCTCCAAGAAGTATTCCAAACCAACAAAACATGTTCAATACTATCAATAATCCAATATAAATGTCCAAATTCGTGATTACAATAACAACTAATCGAAAACCCCCAAATCCAACTCAATATTCAAAGTGTTCTTGAACAACCCTTCAATAATCCAATGAATATACATACACACTCATAATCATACGTATATCTCTTCATACAACATGATTATAATGTCCAAAACATCATATCTCAACACAAAATCGAAATCCAAGATGTTTGAAGAATATTACCTTTGAAGATCCAAACACTTTGATCCGAAGAATATGCGTTAGATCGACTATCTAAGCTTCCCAAACGAATGAAGATGATGAAAACCGAACACCCAAGTGATTGATGATGAAAAATCACTCCCTCAAGCCCTCTCTCTCGGATACAAGGTGAAGAAATGAGAAAATGAACTCAAAGTCCCGTCTAAGTCCTATATAAACTGCTGAATGTTATGGCCGTAACTGGGCATACTTACGGCCATAACATCCTAAGTCAACGGCCTCACGGCCGTAACCAACCATCTCGTGCGGCCGTAACTCGGCTTCGTCTAGAATCTGCCGACAGCCATACGGCCGTACCCGCACCTGTCTTACGGGCGTAACTCACCCTCGTCCAAAACACCTGCCGATAGCCATATGGCCCTACCCGGCCAAACTTACGGGCGTAAGAAGCCTTCGTCAAAACTGCCTGGGCACCCTGCCTGCATTGTACGGCCATAACCGGCTAAGCCTTACGGCCATACCAGCCTTATCTTATGGCCGTATGCCGCAACCCTTATGGCCGTAAGTCCCATTCGTCCGAACTGGCCTGAAATCAATGAACACCTGTTACGGCCGTATCCGACACTTACGGACGTAACTCACCTTCGTCCAGAATCACCTTGAGCCAACGAATGCATGTTACGGCCGTAATGCCTGGATAGTTACGGCTGTAACTCGCTGCTGGAAGTGACAAAAATCCGACACTCCGTCTACTCGTTACAAACGGTGAATGATCTGACGTACAATACTTATATGATTGTAAATAAGTCCAATAACACATGATATATGATACTTCCAACACAAGACTATATTCACGATGATTATGATAATACTCTCGTCTCAACTCTCAATCGGAGATGAATGACGATTGGTAACTGATACACGGTTACAAAATGCCAACGATGAAAACAAATGAATGAATCATGAATGATGAGTGATTATTAATGAGTGAGAAATTACTGAGTGGCCATTACTGATTGATAATTACTGAATGATAATGAATGAATTACAACCGGGTATTACATACTCCCCCCATTAAAAAGAGTTTCATCCATGAAACTAAGGGTCAATCAACTCGGGATAACTCTCCCGCATACTATCCTCGGTTTCCCAAGTAGCCTCTTCGACTCCGTGTTTAGACCACTGATTCTTGACCAAAGGAATCGTCTTGTTCCTTAACTGTTTGATTCGCCGCTCTAAAACTCGCATAGGACGCTACTCATACGAATGATCATCTGCTATCTCGATTTCGTCGAATTGAAGTATGTGACTCGAGTCGGCAACATACTTCCGTAACTGAGAGACGTGAAACACATTATGAATTCAGCTCAACACCGGAGGTAAAGCCAATTGATAAGCTAGACTACCTATTCGATCCAAAATCTCAAACGGTCCGATGAATCTCGGACTCAACTTCCCCCATTTTCCAAATCGGAAAATACCTCGACTTGGGGAAACCTTGACCCACACGTGGTCACCTGTATCGAACTCTAGTGGTCGACGGCGATTATCTGCATATGATTTTTGTCGACTCTGAGCGGTCAACAAACGACTCCTGATCAAAGCTACCTTCTCACGGGCGGCTATAAGCATATCGGGCTCAGTGCCAATTGATTCTGATAAGTCATCCCAACACAAAAGAGATCGACAACGACGACCGTACAAGGCCTTGTAAGGTGCCATCTTAGTCGAAGCATGCCAACTATTATTGTACGTGAACTCAATCAACAGTAATTGGGCTTCCCAATCATCTTTCCAATCGAGAACACATGCCCTCAACATGTCCTCCGAAGTCTGAATAGTCCTCTATGATTGTCCGTCGGAGTGAGGATGAAAAGATGTACTGATATTAAGCTGAGTCCCCATAGAATGATGAACTGATTTCCAAAAATGAGACACAAACCGTCCGTCACGGTCGGAAACGATACTTTTAGGAGTACCGTGCAGTCTCACTATCTCTTTGATGAACAACTGGGCAAGTCTCTCGGGACCCCACGTATCCTTAATCTCAAGGAAATGAGCCGATTTAGTTAAGCGGTCCACAATCACCCAGATTGTATTAATGCCATGACGACTCGTCGGTAAACTCATAATGAAGTCCATAGAAATATCTTCCCACTTCCACTCTGGAATAGGGAGCGGTTTCAGCATACCTGCCGGTTGCTGATGTTCTATCTTGACTTGCTGACAGGTCAAACATCTCGAAACAAATTCCGCGACTTCTCGCTTCATATTACTCCACCAGTAATTTTGTTTCAAGTCTTTGTACATCTTGCTAGACCCCGGATGAATGGAGTAAGGGGTAGCATGAGCTTCTCTCAAAATTGAGTTTTTCAACTCGTCATTCGCCGGTACGCATAACTGATTCTTGAATCGCAATAGTCCATCCTCGTGGACCACAAATCCAGGGGCCTTCTCCTGAGCCACATCCTCACGGATGCGCAACAATGATGGGTTTGAACCCTGATTCGCTCTGATGGCCTCCTCAAGTGGCGATGAAATATCTAACATGCAAAGTTGCCCTTGCACTCGCTGAAGCCAGACCTCAATCTCGGGCCTAAGAAATTCCTGCTGAAGCTCCTTCTGAACTGTCAAACGAGCAAGCATTTGCTCCTGAACAGACTTACGACTCAAGGCATCGGCAACCACGTTTGCCTTACCCGGGTGGTACAGGATCTCGATATCATAATCTTTGATTAGTTCCAACCACCGCCTCTGTCGCATATTTAACTTCTTCTGAGTAAATATATACTACAAACTCTTATGATCGGTGAATATCTGACTAGTGACGCCATAAAGGTAATGACGCCAAATCTTTAACGCGAAAACCACGGCTGCTAGCTCTAGGTTGTGGGTCGGATAATTAACCTCGTAAGGTCTCAATTGCCGTGAAGCATAGGCAATAACCTTCCCATTCTGCATTAATACACATCCGAGACCGTGTCCGGACGCGTCACTATAAACCACGAATCCCTCCGTCCCTTGTGGCAAGGAAAGGACAGGTGCTGAAATTAACCGGCTCTTGAGTTCCTCAAAACTCCACTGACACGCGTCGGACCACGCATATTTCTTATCCTTTTGCGAAAGGTTCGTCATTGGATGAGCGATTTTAGAAAATCCTTCCACAAACCGCCGATAATAACCGGCTAATCCAAGAAAGCTTCGGATTTCCTTAACATTCTTCGGAGGTAACCAATATCGGATTGCCTCCGTCTTCCAAGGATCAACACGTACACCGTCTGATGAAATTACATGCCCGAGAAACGTCACTTGGGACATACAGAACTCACATTTGGAAAACTTTCCATAAAGTTGCTCTCGTCTCAACACGTCGAGAACCTGATGAAGGTGAACCTCGTGCTCCTCTCGGTCACGAGAATAAATCAAAATGTCATCAATGAAGACAAACACAAACTGATCCAAAAAGTCGATAAAAACCCGATTCATTAACTCCATGAATACCGCAGGTGCATTAGTTAACCCAAACGGCATTACCACAAACTCATAATGACCATAGCGTGTACGAAACGCTGTCCTTGCGATATCCGACTCTCGAATTCGTACCTGATGATATCCAGATCTCAAGTCGATCTTGAAAAATACTGAAGCTCCCTGAAGTTGATCTAAGAGATCATCAATACGGGGTAGAGGATACTTATTCTTGATCGTCACCCTGTTCAACTCCCGATAATCAATACACAAGCGAAATGAACCATCATTCTTCTTGACAAACAACACTGGTGCTCCCCACGGGGACGCACTTGGTCGGATATAACCTTTCTCGAACAACTCCTCAAGTTGATTCTTTAATTCTTGCATTTCGGTCGGGGCCATCCGGTACGGGGCCTTCGATATCGGGGACGTACCAGGCTCCAACTCAATCGTGAATTCCACATCTCTTTGTGGAGGCAAACCAGGTAACTCGTCTGGAAATGCATCGTCATATTCTATCACTACCGGAATATCCGTCAACATTATTGGTGATTTCTCGGTTTTGGTCATATACCACCAATAACCAACACACCCCTGACTGAGTAATTTCACTGCCCTCATCAAATTAATGACCTTACCAGAACAACTGGGATTACCCCCCTGGAAAACACATTCGACCCCATCGTCTGAAATGATAGTGACCATACACTTACGGACACTAATGATGGCATCGTGATGATACATCCAATCGATACCCAAAATGACATCGTCTCTCGGTAAATCTACCACGATTAGGTTTGCTAGCCATACGGCCATGAAGCTGAATCGGACAATTCTAAATCTCACGATTTCCGATAATTCTTCTACCGTCAGGTAGACCAATGACATAGAGCTCACAACTAGTAGCACTACCCAGATGTAGTCTACTCAAACATGACTCGGAAATTAATGAATGCAATGCACCAGTATCAAAAAGGGTACACACAAGTTGAGATAGAATATCGAGTATACCTGAGATCATCCGGGTATCCAGATCGCCGGTCTTATTCATCTCATAAATTCGGGGCTTGCTATCCCAGCACCAGACGCTCCCATCTGATGACTATAGGCTCCACCTTTATTCGCTCCTGTCGTCTTGAACGATGCAGACTGAGTGGCCTGATTATGAACAGTTGACTGCTTTGGGGCCTGAGATGACGCCGGAGTAGGTTTGGAGTCCCTTCGGCCAAAATGGGCCTTGTGCCCAGCAATCCCACAGTTATGGCATGTGATAGTCTGCCTCGGACACTTGGTGCTGACATGACCAAGTTCCCCACAGTTGAAACAGGTGATGGCCAAACTGGACGATCGGGACTGCGATTCTGCCGGTCTGGGTGCCACAAGAGGTCGCTCAGAGAAAGTAGAGCCCGCACGAGGCTTCTTGAAGGTTGTCTGACCGCCTTCAGACTGATTATGATTCTTTGACTTCTTGCTAGCAGATGAAGGTTGCTGCTTAGCAATCTCCTTAGCAGTAAGCTCATAAGTAAGAGCCTTCTCAATGAATTCGGCCAGAGTGGTGCAATTGTGATTAAGTAACTACATCCGCATACGGGGTCTCAGCCTCTTGCTGAAATACTTAATCTTATTCGCCTCGGAGTGAATGATAGATGAGGCGAAAGGAAGAAGTTCCTAGAATTTCTCGGCGATGGCGAGAACATCATCTTCCGCTGAGGGGTTGGGAGTGAGTATTTCAGATAACTTGGCCTCTTTGAGTGGGGCCGGATAATACCTCTCCATCATGAGAGTCTTGAATTGATCCCAAGTACATGATCCGTCGGTGGGTTTCAACGATAACCACCATGAATGAGCGCTCTTACCCAGATAGTAAGCCGCAACTGAAACTTTGTGTCCTTCGGGACACTTTACCATAGCAAATAACTTCTCAAAATGTTTGAACCAGTGAACAATATCCGCCGGTTCAGATGAACCATCAAAAGTAGGTGGCCTTTGGCGAGAGATGTCGCCAATGATACTGCTCACACTCCTCTCTTGCCTCTGAGGTGGCGGCGGAGGAGCCTGTTGATTTTAACTAGCTGAGTTATGCATTGTCTCCATCAGTTGTGCCATCTGAGTTATTTAGGCCATCATGCCCTGCATAAAAGCGAGTAGATCAACCCGAACACCTTCTGACTGAGCTGTGTCCCAGGTACGACTCCCTGATAGTGAATGATTACGTCCAGGTGAATGAGTGGCAGTGTCACTGCTCGATGAATTAGCATTATTCCTAGCATTCGCACGTGTATTCACACGAGCTCTCGGGTTTCGGCCGGCACCGCGGCCTCGTCCCCCGCGTCCTCTGCCTGCTCTCTCCATACTGAAGTAGGAAAGTCACATGATAATTATATCTCTCGCATGAATATCACGTTATGATTACGTCATGAAATGATGAAAATGAGCATACACGCTCTAACATAGTGATTACATGAGTGATTAACTGAGGTGACAAGATTATCTGATGATATTCTTGAAATGATTATCTTGAACAAGTTAACAAGATTAATGATATGATCTTCAAGATCAACAACTGAGTAATGAAATGAACTGAGTGATTAATGAGTTAACATGATCAACCTGATCAAAAATGAAAATGATGTTTGAGGATTGTTAACTGATGAATTATGAATGAATGATTATTTCCAGAAATTATACCATGGCGTTAGAAGTCTTACAGTTCTTGGTCTGAGGGGCTCGGCATTTGCACAGGTCACACGTGACGCGAAAGTCCAATTATACTAGTCCGATGATGATGATTTCAAATGAGAAATGACTCGGAAGGTAGTATTCAAAACCACGCTCTGATACCAACTCTGTAACACCCCAAACTAGGCGGATATTACAGTGTCGTGGACCCCCGAATGGGACCCACCAGCTGAATGAAAACTAATGAATTAAATAGTATAATTGTAGTACCGAACCACATTATATTACCAAATACTCCGATGAGGAGATTAAGTACAATACACCAGGACAATACAGAATACTAGTATATTTTATATGAAGATAAAATACACCACCCTGAATAAATAAACATCCCTAACGGAATTTGCAGCGGAAATACAAATGAAGAAAAAAACAAGAATGACTGAAAGGACTGGGGGCCCCTACTAGTATAAATGGGACTCCTCGCCATCAACGTTCTCTTCCCGTGCTTTTGCGTTGCCATGACCTGAAAACAGTATCCTCCAACGGGGTCAGTTACACAAAACAACAATCCTCAAGGTTTGAATATACACAATCATGATATATCTCAATTATGAAGTATCCTTAGTTATGAATTTAAGCTCAAGAGGAGCATCATAGTACGCCCGTAATGTTCTGTGCAAGTGTACAAGACAAGTGCCCGGACACACCCGTCCTTGTACCTAGTTAGTCTCACAGAGGTAAACGTTACCGTGTGCACAATCCAATGTATCGGTGAACCCAACACATGACTATCCTGTACCCGACTAAAATGTCCACACATGCGCACCTGGCCACGCAATATGAACCCAGAAGGTCACACGATCAAAAGTGACCATGATGATTATTAATGAATAATAACCCGACAAGGGTCAAGAATGATTCACCGAGATGAAAATAATAGTGAAGTGAATGATAGCTCAATGAAATGATTGGAACCGTCGTTCCTCGTGAATGAAGTGATTATTCGACAATTACAAGTCTCAATACGGTTAATACAATTATGAATGAGTTATGATTATGAATGAACAACAACAAAAGGAATGAATATCCTTTTAAACAAGTAAGAATTAACTTACACAACACCGGTGGCAAATGTCCTTCCACGAACAAACGTCCTAAATGAGATGTCGGTCGCTCGAACAACCTTGAATAACACAATTACCAACAATACGTTCAACATACGAATCAAACAGGATTATAACTAACTCAAAACGTCGATACGACTAAACCAAACTCATTGGGGCATTATATCAAACACGTTGTGACCAATCTCCGATTGTTTACAACCAAACCTAAACTATACCAATATCAAATCCCCAAGAAGTATTCCAAACCAACAATACATCTTCAATACTATCAATAATCCAATATAAATGTCCAAATTCGTGATTACAACGACAACTAATCGAAAAACCCCAAATCCAACTCAATATTCAAAGTGTTCTTGAACAAACCTTCAATAATCCAATGAATATTCATACACACTCATAATCATACGTATATCTCTTCATACAACATGATTATAACGTCCAAAACATCATATCTCAACATAAAATTGAAATCCAAGATGTTTGAAGAATATTACCTTTGAAGATCCAAACACTTTGATCTGAAGAATACGCGTTAGATCGACTATCCAAGCTTCCCAAATGAATGAAGATGATGAAAACCGAACACCCAAGTGATTGATGATGAAAAATCTCTCCCTCAAGCCCTCTCTCTCGGATACAAGGTGAAGAACTGAGAAAATGAACTCAAAGTCCCGTCCAAGTCCTATATAAACTGCCGAATGTTACGGCCGTAACTCGGCCTACTTACGGCCATAACATCCCAAGTCAACGGCCTTACGGCCGTAACTCGGCTTCGTCCAGAATCTGCCGACAGCCATACGACCGTACCCGCACCTGTCTTACAGGCGTAACTCACCCTCGTCCAAAACACCTGTCGACATCCATACGGCCGTACCCGCACGTCTTACGGGCATAAATCGCCCGATACGGCCGTACCCGGCCAAACTTACGGGCGTAAGAAGCCTTCGTCAAAACTGCTTGGGCACCCTGCCTGCATCGTATGGCCGTAACCGGCCAAGCCTTACGGCCGTACCAGCCTCATCTTACGGCCATATGCCGCAACCCTTACGGCCGTAAGTCCCATTCGTCCGAACTGGCCTGAAATCAACGAACACCTGTTTCGGCCGTACACGACAATCCTTACGGCCATAACTCACCTTCGTCCAGAATCAACTTGAGCCAACAAATGCATGTTACGGCCGTAATGCCTGAATAGTTACGGCCGTAACTCGCTGCTGGAAGTGACAATAATTCGACACTCCGTCTACTCGTTACAAACGGTGAATGATCCGACGTACAATACTTATGTGATTATAAATAAGTCCAAAAACACGTGATAGATGATACTTCCAACACAAGACTATATTCACGATGATTATGATAATACTCTCATCTCGACTCTCAATCGGAGATGAATGACGATCGGTAACTGATACACGGTTACAAAATGCCAATGATGAATACAAATGAATGAATCATGAATGATGAGTGATTATTAATGAGTGAGAAATTACCGAGTGACCATTATTGATTGATAATTACTGAATGATAATGAATGAATTACAACCGGGTATTACAAGATTACCCAGTATTGTGTTGATGGAATCATGTGGATTCGCATCGTTGGTTTTATATGTGTTTTTGTGCACATGTATATTGTTGGTTATCCATCTCATGTTGATCTAGTAGGATCATAAGGGGAACTATGTTGAGGGCGCTGGATCATGGGATTTCCATTGAGTATACACTGTTGTTATTGTTTTGAGCATATTGACGTGGTCATATGAGTATGCATTTGTAGGTCTTGTCTTAAGACCGTGCCCGTATTGCATTGATCTGGTCTCGGATTAGACTGACATGGTTGTCGTGGTATTATGCATCTCGAGGTATGTTCCGTATTTCCATTGGTTGTTGTCTTTTGATGGACAATCGATTATTGTGTTGAGATGTGATGATGTCACCCGGTGGATTGGGATTGGATCGAGTTAGCAGAATTCGTAACAGTGAGTTATGATGATGTTTTAAGAACCTTGGGTTCCGTTGAGATACAGTACCGATGATTAGATATGAGCTTACCGTGTTGTTGAGGATACGAGATGTGAACTTTGGTAATTATTATCACGAGTTGGTAAAGTTATGGCGGTAAGATTACATTGGTCGTATTCTTACTTAGTATTTTCATTGGTATGTAATTATTGACGTGATGTGATGGTTATCATTAATGGACATTATGGCTGACCCCGTCGTGGGCTTTCTTTTTAGGTTCTTGGGTTATCAAGCTTGTAGCGGTCGTGGAGAGATGAGCTTCCCGGAGGATACTGGCTAGGGCATGTATTTGTGTATTGAGTTTCCTGATCAGTTCTTGTATTCCGCTGCTAGAGTATTTTAATTGTTCGTCTTTTTCCGCTGCGTGAGTATTTTTAAATGGCCTTTTGGTATCTGGTAACTTGGGTACTTTGGCAATCATTTTCTAGACTATTCTGTCGGTGCGTGTAAGCGATATCTCAAAGTATGTTTTTAAACTGCTGAGTTCTGGCATGTCAGGCCTTGTCCTTTCAAACGATATTTGTACGACGGTTTTGATAAACAAATTTTATATAGTCTTCAAATGTTTTTTTTAAAGATAGTACCGTCGTTAGCCTCTTGGGCGATTGTAAATGTTTGCCAAAATTTCTTTTAGCCTTGTGGGTCCCATCTCGGGGCCCACGGTGTTGTAATATTTCCGGTTAAATCTGGGGGTGTTACACGCTGTATGCTCAAAGACTCGTTCATTTTGCAGAAAGCGTAAAGAGTCAAAAGAGGCATTAACAGTCCTTTTATAGTGGGCGGCGGTGAAGGGTTTACAGATAGTGAAGGGTCAGAATTAAGGGATGGGAACCGGTGTTTAAAATAGACGAACAGGATGGACTGAGTGTAACGGGTACAACTTATTCATCTAATTTTGAAATGAGAGCGGGTCCCACATCTGACGTATCAATTTTCCCTTATTGCCCGATTTGGTGGTATGAAATTATAAAATAATTTGAAACATCGCGGCTTTTGAGATACCAATGTCCAATTGTCGTGTAAAGCATTTAATGCAAAAGACGTTTTATTTAAAACAGGGCACGTGGACTAAAATTCATTTTAAAAGAAATAACATATTAATTGATTTCCCATAGTATGTATTGTATCCGAGAAAATACAGCGTTCCCCATTAAAAGGTACATACGGGTTTCAATTCCATACAACAACTTTCGGATTACTGTTGTATTCATGGGTCATACTGTATTCCCCCTTAATTATTGCACACGTCAATTGTAGGATAATTCATGTCTCTTTGTTCCTACAATGCTGTTCTGATAGTCTGAGTGTACAGATAATTAACGGTGGATACTGTATTCTTGGGTCTTACAGCATTCCCCCTCAATTGTTGAGTAAAAGCATTAAAAACTTACAGAGAGTCAGGCTGTAGCAATCCCAATTCTTGTCGAAACATGCAGAATCTTGCTGTGTTGAGAGGTTTGGTGAAGATGTCGGCTAACTGGATATCTGTATGAACTTTTTCCAGCCGAACATCCTTGTTCTCAACATTATTCCTGATGAAGTGATGCTTCATATTGATGTGCTTTGTGCGTGAGTGCAATACAGGGTCATGCGTTATCGCAATGGCACTCGTGCTATCGCACATAATTAGTGTTTCTTTGGCTTCAATTCTATAGTCTGACAGCTGTTGTTGCATCCAAATGATCTGCATACAGCAACTACCAGCAGCATAGTATTCTGATTCAGCTGTTGAAAGCGAGTTTTCCAATTATTTCTTGCTAAACCAAGACACAAGTCTAGGTCCAAGAAAGTGACAAGTTCCATTTGTACTCTTCCTATCTAGCTACACCCTCCGAGATCCGAGTTGTTGTAGCCGACTAAATCGAATCCGCCTTCTTTAGGATATCACAGTCCTACATCGACTGTTCCTTTGACGTATTTCATGAGTCGTTTGGCAGTTACGAAGTGTGATTCTTTAGGTGCTACTTGATATTGCGCACACACTCCTACAACAAACTGGATATCGGGCCTGCTAGCCGTTAGGTACAGGGGTGGTCCAATAAGCTTCCTGTAGAGTGATTGATCAACCAGCTTTCCAGGTTCATCAGCACTAATTTGCACGGAAGTGCTCATGGGGGTTGACGATGATTTGGAAGTATTCATTCCAAACTTGTTGAGAAGCACCTTGCTGTATTTTTCCTGGTTGATGAATATCCCTATAGGCAACTGCTTTAACTGCAATCCTAGGAAATTACTAAGTTCTCCCATCATACTCATTTCAAATTTACTTTGCATGAGATGAGAGAACCTTTGACATAAATCAAGGTTAGTTCAACCAAATATTATATCATCTACATATATTTGAACCATCAGGAGGTCACCACCTTCCTGTATTTTATAGAAGGTCTTGTCCATAGCACCTTTCTCGAATCTACTATTGGTTAGATATAGGGACAGGGTCTCATACCATGCTCTAGGGGCTTGTTTAAGTCCATACAGCACTTTCCTTAGCCTGTGTACGAGGTCTCCGCCTTCTGTATTGACAAACCCTGGTGGTTGTTCAACATATACTTCTTCGGCAAGGTCTCCATTCAGGAATGCACTCTTGACGTCCATTTGGTAAACAATGAAGCTCTTATGGGCGGCAAAGGCTAAAAATATCCTGATGGCTTTTAGTCTGGCTATAGGGGCAAAAGTTTTATCGTAGTCTATGCCTTCTTCCTGTCCGTAGCCTTGGGCGACTAGTCGGGATTTGTCTATGATAATGAGTCCATTTCTATCCGTCGTATTTCTAAATACCCATTTTGTTCAAATTACAGATTGATGGGTAGGTCTGGGTACTAGATACCATACATTATTCCTTTCGAATCCATTAAGCTCTTCTTCCATAGATGTAATCCAGTGAGAGTTATCTAGAGCTTCTTTGGTGGAAACAGGTTCAGATTGAGCTAAGAATACAACAATAGTGCACATATTAAGTTGTCTATGTTCAGATTGAGATTTCCATACAGGAAATGGAGATATCTCATACTCGGGTTCTTCTTGCGCACATAGTACATTTTCTTGTGTACACTGTATTCTCCTATGGGTAGATACTCCAACATCAATATTTCCAATGATCAACTCTTGTGGGTGATCTTTCAACCATCTCCTATCGGGTTCTAATTCGGCGTCCCGTACTGTATTTTGAGTTGCTGTAGTTTCAGCTTCAGCTTGTACAGCATCAACGTCATCTACTTCAGTTCTTACAGCTACGGGGTTGATTTCTAAGTCAACGACAGGCTCTATAGGAGTTTTAGGGTTATCAATGGTGAGTTGTTAGATATTCTGAGTGAGATCTTCTACTCCTGTAGGATCATGGTGAGGTTCGTCGAACACTACATGTACTGATTCCTCAATTGTTAGCTTCCTTTTATTAAAGATCCTGTAAACTTTGCTAACGGAGGAATATCCTACAAATATCCCTTCATCCGATTTCTCATCGAAGGTTCTAAGTTGATCCTTCCTATTGTTCAAAACGTAACACCTGCATCCAAATATGTGAAAGTACGAAACTAACGGAGTTTTGTTGTTCCATACCTCGTATGCTGTTTTGTTGTGGTGTTTGTTGATGATACAGCGGTTTTGTATATAGCACGCTATATTGGTGGCTTCGCCCCATAAACGCTGTGGCAACTTGCTTGCGGCAATCATTGTCCTTGTTGCTTCCTTCAGCATCCTGTTCTTTCACTCGGCAATACCATTTTGTTGAGGTGTACCGGCAGCTGAGTATTCGTGCTGTATCCCATTTTTCGAACAGTAATGCTCTATAAAATGGATAGTGAATTCCGTACCTCTGTCGAAACGAATGGACATGATACTTAATCCTTTTTCATTTTGAAGCTTTCTCAGGTGCTCGGGCAGCTTTGATGTTGTTTCCTTCTTCTTGCTTAGGAAGATTTTCCAAGCGTACCTGGAAAAGTCATCAACAGTAACGAGACAGTATTTCTTACCTCCCAAACTTACCAGGTCTACAGGACCGTATAGATCCATGTGTAGTATTTCTAGAATTCTGTGAGTGGAAAGGTAGGATTTGCTTTTCAGGATGGTCTTGATTTGCTTGCCATTCTGACAAGGTCCACAATCGCTGTCTTTTAGGAATGACACATTTGACAATCCTCTTACCATTCCATGTCTGTAGAGCTTGTTGATTGTCTTGAAGTTGATGTGAGACATTCTTTTATGCCATAACCAGCTTATATCTGCAGTGCCTTTCGCAACAAAACAAGAAATTGTGGAGCTCTTAGGCATCCAGTCAGCAATATACATATTACCTGATCTGCTTCCTGTGAGAACAACTTCTTTGGTTAGGATGTTCTTGACTCTACAGTGATCTATATAGAATTTCATCGAGAATTATTTGTCGCAGAACTGGCTAATAGTAAGTAGATTGTACTGTAAGCCTTCAACGTAAGCTACGTCGGTGACTTAGAATTTTCCTACAAGAAGGGTTCCTTTGCCTCTTGTTCTTCCTTTAGATTTATCACCGAAATGCACTTTTAGACCGCGACCTTCTACGTAATCTGACAGCTTGCTTTTGTCTCCTGTCATATGCAGAGAACATCCGCTGTCGAAGTACCAGATGTCCTTCTCTAAGATGTCCTGTATGCAAATAAGTTAAGTAGATTTAGGTCCCCTTTGATTGTTGGGTCCATGGATGTTAGTGCCTTTAGGTACCCAGATTTTCCTGACAGCAATTGGTTTACTATAGGTTACGTTAGGTACGTTTTTGCGGTATCTACGTGGGGCATATACGTAGTTGCTATAACCATGATAATTATTAAGCATGTAAAATTTAGGGTTATTATTATTAATCCAGTACGAATGCCGTCTTGGAGGTGGAGCTATTTTCTTCGGCCTTACAGCTTGCCTTCTGGGTCTCCAGTTGGATTCTCAAAGCTGTTGTTGATACTGTGCGGAAACTTGCTTTCGTGAGGGATAACGAGGCTCCTGTATCCAGTACCTAGGCGTGCTGTACTGAAAGTACTGCCGTGTGGGCCTTTGATATTTGGATATAGCCTTCTTTCTGAACGGCTGTTGGCGTTGTTGATATGCTCGGGGAGCATGCTGTTGGGTACGCCTTACAGGTCTGAATGGCTGAGGATTTCGCTGTCTGGAATATGACTGCGGTGGCGGAATGGCAGCCCTTGCTGTTCGCGATGCAACAGGTTCCTTCACAGGACTCGGAATTTCTTCCGATACAGGAATGGGTTCCACACCCCTGACGAACATGGTACTAGTTTTCCCTTTATTGAAAAATGAGTTGTATCTTAAGCCACTTTTATCAGGAGCATGTTGCCCAGTGCTTAGAATTTCTTCCATTCTTTTAGATGATTTCTCAAAAGATTTCAGAATGGTCTCAAGTTCTCCTTCTCGTTTTTCGAGCATTTTTACTTTGGCTTGAAGCAGAAAAAAATCATTTTTCTTGCTTTCACTGTGAGATTTAGCCTCACTTAGTTCATGAGAAAGTTGATGATTGCTCTGCATGAGTTTTTCATGATCGACTTTGCTGTTTTCACAATCAACAGACATATTTTCATAGTTTACTTTTAGCAAGTCGTTTCTTCTTTCAGCTCTAGGTTAGAAAGTTGGAGCTGCATATTTTCATTTTTAGATGTCTCATGGGCCTTTTGAATGTTCTTAAACTCATTCATCATGTTTTCAAAAGTATGAGATGCATTGGTAGGGAGAGTTGAGTTTGATCTTACCTCATCATAGCTATCTTCATCTTCCGGAATGTCTTTATCCATAAAGCACATATAGGATTTATCTTCGAATTCATCATCTAACGAGTCAGTGTCAGTGACTACCTGAAGACATTCTTCGGACTTTGTTGATGCGGAGGGGGCTTCTGATTCACCAATCAGGGCCTTGAGCTTGTTTTTCGAAGCACGTCTTCTTTCATTTTTTTCCTGTTGCTCGGCTTCCAGCAACCTTTGAACTTCAGTATGAGGACATTTATTTGCATAATATCCTGGTTTCCTGCAATTATAACACAGGTTAGCATCACCAGAGGAAGTTTCGGTACTTACCTTATGAACAGGCTTGGGCCTGGATGGAGTCTTTCCCGACTGCTTGATGAACTTCTTGAACTTATGCCTGAGAAGCGCCATTTCATCTTGTGACAGGATGTCATCGTCGCTATCAGCATTATTGTGAATGGGCTTTGATGAGCTGGGCATGCTGTGTCTTCGATTGGATACAACAGCTAATGTTGTAGTCCTTGCGGGAGATTCTTCATCTTTCTCTATCCTGTCTATATCATACTCAAATGCTTTGAGGTCAGAAAAGAGATCAAAATTAGATATTTCATTAATATTGCAGGACACACACATAGTTGTGTTCTTAATGTCCCATCGGGAGAGATCTGAAAATTTTTAGGTTCTTCTCCTTTTGGGTATAATCTTGCCCAACGCTTCAAGTTCACCAACAATTCCAGTAAATCTGAGGTCAAGTTCCTCAAGTGTTTCAGTTGGTTTCATTTCAAAAGATTCAAATTGCTGAGTCCATTTTAAAATTTTGTTTTCTTTCGAGAGCTCAGTTCCCTCACAAATTAACTTGACTTTATCCGAGATATCCCTGGCTGATTTACAGCTCTTTACCTTCGAGAACGTGCCTTTGTCAAGAGTGACAAATAGCGCATTCTTCGCAACATTGTCGAGGTTGGCGCGTTTTCGATCATCAGAAGTCCATTCTTCACGCTCTTTCTCGAGCATCTCGGCATGAGCTTGGCCTTCAATTCTTGGGGCCGGATTTACCTTCATGATTTTTATGGGGCCATCCTGTATGACAAAAATCATCTCTTCGTGCATTGCTGCAAGATGAGCCTCCATCCTAATTCTCCAGTCGTCAAACTCGTTAATAGAAAACATAGGAACTTTATTGATCATTGACGTATCCATATGGGAATATAGGAAATAAAAAGGCTATTTGATAAAAATAAGTGATTTTGGATCTGATTTGGTCAAAAATATGACTGATTCTTTTTAGAATCAACCGCTCTGATACCACTTGTTGGCCACTAAGTATACAGAATACTGCTTGGAAAGTGTATAAGCAACAAGCTGTACGATTTTCAAGTTAGAGTGCGTAGCGAAAGTCTTGTAAAAGTAAATACAGCAACTCGGTATGCAGTGTATACTTAAAATAATCACATTTATTATAACAGTAAATACAGAAGGTAATTGACACAGTAATTAAAGTGGTTCGAGGTAAACCCCTCTACGTCCACTGGTCCAGCACAAAGGAGTAAAATTTTATTATAAATACTGCGTACACAACTATGTATTTATAATCAAACCTATCAATGTATTGTTCACACAAATTAATACAAAGATCGTAGCTTTCAACCGTTCACACAGATTGGTCAAAGCTTTCACTTGACTAACTTATTCACACACAGTTCCGAAGCTTTGTCTCTTCAATGCAGATCCGTCACACACGGTTCAGGAAAAGCAAGGCTTTCTCAGTCCACACAGGGCTGATGGTTTTCTTCAATGTAAGATCACTGGTTGAACAACAGTTTGACTTTCTTGATCTTTGAGCTGATGATATGTTGTTAAAGGTTGAGAACTTGTATATTTCTTCTCTTCGAATAAGCAGTATGCTTGAAGAAATGTGTTTGCTCAGATGTATATATTCATGTCTATATCATTGGGCAGTTCGTCTTATTTTCGTGTAAAATACTTGTTGTAGCTGATCTTCAAACTCTGGGATATATATAGCCTCTGAATAGATCCGTTGAGAAAGATCCGTTGAGCAAAAGTCCGTTACAACTGGATGGTTGACTTGTATAGACCAAGATCCGGATTTTGCGTTGTTTGAAGATCTCTATCGGTTTTAGTATTTAAATATTTTATCCTTTCAGTATTTAAATACTTATTTTCAAACAAAACTTTGACTTTAGCGAATAACAAAGATTCCTTTTCAAACGGACTTCAGTCCTGTTTCGATAGTTATTGAAGATCTCAATACTTTACAGCTTGAATGCTGTATCCATTTATGTTGTAGGCTACATTGGAGTAGTCATTGTATGAAATGTTGTTGTATGAAGAGACAGCTTCCATACTTGGCACTTTTAGACTCTGTTGTTGTATGATGGCAATGTGAAGGCTTGTATGAAGACACTTTATACTTTCACTGTCTGCTGGCATTGTGAGAAGTCTTCGATACAGGATTGACAACTTCGATCATCTTTCGATACAGCTGCTTTTTGTATGCTGGGTTGGCACTTTATCAAAACTTCGATATAGGATTGTTTTATCCTAACAGTGTCGTTTTGTAATTTCCCAAAGCTTTGGGCATGTGATTTCCTATTCATTTTTCCATATCTTCGGGTTCTTAGAATCATGTGTTTGTTTAACACTTGAGTTCGTATTTCGATGCTATTCATAAATAGTTCATAGTGTATTATTAATCTTCGAGCTTATGTCGTTCGGGGCTTGTTCGGACTGATCGGGATACACAGCTGAACTACTGTGCAGAAGGCTTAGCGCACGCTAAAGTAGAGTACTAGCGCGCGCTATTACAGATGTTATCGCGCGCTAATGAGTTGAGGCAGAACATCCCATTCCTCTCTGTATTGCCTCATTAGCGCAGGTTAAAGGAATGATTAGCGCACGCTACTGGTAGGGATAGAATGTTCTATCCTTCACTGGACTGCCTCATTAGCGCACATTAGCTTACGCTAACGGGCTGAGGCGGAATGTCTAGTTCTGTTTCAGACTTGTTAGAGCATGTTAAATTGAAGAGTTAGCGCGCGCTAATTGAGTCTAGTATATAATTACGGACAACGCCGTTTTTCAGCACTTCTTCCCATTATACAACCCTAATCAACGAGAGAGCACGAGGGAGATGACTTGGAGGCGATTTGGTGTAATACTTCATCATCTATCACCATTCTTGGTTTGATAACGAAGATTATACAACTTCTAATCCATTTCTCCCTTCCAAATCAAGGTAAATCTTCTTAAAATCAATTTTGGATATTTTGGAGGTTTTGTAGATTTGTCCGTTTAATTCGTTTTGAAGCTTACAAACCTCTAGATTATAAAGTATCTACTCTGTACCCATGTTTTCCCTTACGAATTTATGAATACTTTCCTGTATTACTCGGATTTGAGAGGGTTTGGATAATTTCCAACCTCTATGTGAATATCCTTAAATCATTATAAATCGTAGGCAGGGTTTCAGGAGTTCCTTCTTGTGAATTGAGTACTGATTGTTGATTATCATATTCCTTACGAATCATTTAGGGCCGGACGCGCGTTTTTTGACCAACCGAGCTTGAATACCATTTCCCTTTGATTTAAATATGTCTCAAAGGCAAATATTTATTTATGATTATATATTCTTGACTTTGAAAGTGAAGTATATGTGTTGTATGTGAATATATGTTCACTCCGAGACGGGCCGACGGGTCCTCTGAGGGGTGCTTACTTCTGGTTCAATCCATGAACATCTTTGGGTTAACCACTCCAAAACGGACCGACGGGTCCTCTGAGGGGTCATTGCTTCTGGTACAATCCACGGTTAATCACATATATATTTGAAATGATATGAGATTTATTTATTTCGGAATACTAGTTTCGAATTTTATGAGAAATGATGTTATGCTTACTTTACCATTCAAGAAATATTACTTCATATCCGATATACTTGCACTACTTATTCCACTACAAATCCGTTCGGGAGAAATACGTTTTATGTACTTCAGGTTCCAGATGAGCAGTCGAGCGGGTGCCGGGTCAGTGCAATGATGATGGGCAAGAGTGATGCTGTGTCATTTCATTTTCTGTACTATTCTGTTCTCCATCTGAGATGTTGTACCTTGCATAATTTTTAGTACTCGAGTACTACGAGATGTTTTCTTGTTGTTCTATTTTCTTGTTATGGGTTTAATCCACATTGACTTTGTCTATCCTGATTATTACTTTTGATTTCGATTTTTATTGCTTTTCGTCTATTCATGTCTCGACCTTGTCGGTCAAAGTCCATAGTTACATGTACGTATAGCCTTGTGGGTCCTATGGAGGGACTCACGGCACTATAATATACCCTGAATATCTTGGGGGTGTTAGAGAATATGATATCAGAGCTTAGGTTTATGGATATCTAGGTTGTTGGTATGTTGGTTCGAATTGAGTCATCGATCGTATACAGTATCACTGCATTGCCATCATCACAGTAAGACCGGTACTCGTAAGTTATCCTTACCGCTCCTCTCTTATTTTATGTATCGTCTTCGAATTTGTACCTTTGGTAATTGGTCACCATGATGGTGTTTAATCTGAACTGTGCTCATGAATATTCTCATTGTTCCTCAAAATGTCCACGGGTAGAGGACGCGGACACAGTCGTGGGCGTGGCGCAGCGGTGGGGCGGGCATGTCCTTCAGCCCTGATGCTGGTTCGACTACTCCTACATTAACTCAGTGCATCCATGTACACACAGTCATAAGGACCAGTCGGTCAGCCAAGGGAATAATGCGGATGCCGATTTTGTGAGCATTCTTCAGTGAGTGGTAAATCAAATGGCTCTCTTGACCCAGGTGATTCAACAGAATAATCCAAACCCGATGGCTAATACGGGTGAGAAAAAATGGCTCCGGGATGTAGTCCATATACATCCTCCATAGGTTATTGGTGCTACTGATTCGGTCTATTGAGAAAACTGTCTTTTCGAGATGAAGAAAGTTTTTGAAGCAGTCGGTTGTCCTGAGGCGAGGAGAGTACCCCTGGTTCAATATTTCCTTGCCAAGGAGGCTGCGACTTGGTGGCAAGCAGTTAAGCGCCAAGATCATGTTGCTTCTTGGGATGAGTTCAAGAACCTAATAGAGGCTGAGTTTTGCCATTGGCCCATTCAAGAGAGCATAATCTGAGCCTTTTTTGAGGATAAGCTTCAAGATATTCCAATTTCACAGGCGATAGTCGAATACAACCAACAGTTAGTCCATATGAAGAATCAGGTGCGCGATGAGCGTGATAAGATCTGCCATTTCGAGATGAAGATGGAGATCCGGTGATACATGGTCGGGTTCACCTGCACCACACTGAGAGAGCATCAAGATAAGACACTGGCCTACCACTTGTTGAGTTTAGCGACTGAGACAGCTACCGAACAGAAGAAACAAAAAACCATCGGGATATTTTCTAGTAACAAGGGTGGTAACTTTCACAGATCCAAATCAGTTAACCATTTTGTCGGGAAGCCGTCACATTATTTTAGGGTCGGGAAGAGTTTTCACTCTTCTCTGGGCGCCTTGACTCGCGAGGTGAAATGCTTTAATTATAACTATACGGGCCACATCAAAAGCTAGTGTCATTTTCCACCTCTGAGATTGCGGTCAAATGCGTCACAGAGCGATTTATTGCACTAGAGTGGACCCGACCTTCGATACACAAGACTCCACCCCAGTATCCAAGAAGTCGAGTGTGAATTAGCAGCAACTAACCAACCACAGTAGAGTTTCGGTAGACGCCGGGGACGGGGTCAGTCTGTTGGAGGGGGGGATTCTAATGCTGGTTCGATACTCCATGAGTTTACGAGATGTGCTGGGTGGATGATCCTAATGCGGTGGTGGCCTCAGGTACCATTCATATTCTCTCTCATCCAGTTCAAGTGCTATTTGATTGCTACGCATTCTTTCATTTATTTAGATTGTGTATGCATCTTAGTATTGATTGCATGACTGCTTGTGAGCCTTTTATTGTGAGACTACCTAGTGGGGATATAATCGTGGGTAATTGTGAGATTATAAATTATCCAGTCAGCATAGCAGGTGTAGACTGGTCATCGAATTTGATTATGGTTGATATCGAGGGCGAAGATTTGATCCTCGTGATGATTGGCTTGAGAGTCATGGAGCGATTATGAATTATCGCACTAAGGTTACCACTATGATGACTGAGGATGGTTCTGAATACTCCTCTGTGGGCCGTAAACTAGGAAAAAATAAATTGCTTATTAATGCCATGAAGGCCGTGAAACTCCTGAATAAGGGTTGGACGGGCTATTGGTGTTATGCTTTGAAGACGGACGAGGGCAGAATCAACTTTTCTTCAATTCTAATTGTCAATGAGTATCCGAATATTTTTCCATATGATCTTCCCGGATTACCACCAGATCAAGAGAAAAAATTTTCTGTTGAATTAGAGCCTGATGTGCCACCAATTTCTAAGGCGCCTTATTGCATGGCACATTCAGAAATACAGGGATTGAAGAATCAGTTGCGAGAGTTGTTAGAGAAGGGGCACATTGGACCGAGTGCTTCTCCTTGGGACGCACCGATCCTATTTATGAGGAAAAAGGGTGGTTCGTTGCATTTATACATCGATTACTGTGAGCTAAACAATGTGACCATCAAGAACAAGTATCTGTTACCTCATATAGATGACTTGTTCGATCAGTTACAGGGAGCTAAAGAATTCTCGAAGATCGATTTGAGATCGGGATACTACCAGCTTCGAGTGAAAGAGTCTGGCGTTCCGAAGACTGCTTTTTGGACGAGATACAGACATTATGAGTTTGGTGGTCATGCCTTTCGGACTGACTAATACGCCGGCAGTATTCATGCAGTTGATGACCAAGACATTTACCGAGTACCTTGATAAATGTGTAGTAGTCTTTCGTGACGATGTTCTTATTTATTCTCGATATGAAGAGGAGCATGTCCAATATTTGCGTTTAGTATTAGAATTTTGACAACTCGGAACCGTTATGCGAAGTTCTCAAAATGTGAATTCTGGCTGAAAAAGGTTATATTTCTCGGCCATGTGATCTCGGACGAATGAGTTCGTGTAGATCCGCAGAAGATTGAAGCAATGTTAGATTGGACACCACCTACAAATATAAAGGAAGTTCTAAGCCCCTTGGGCCTGGATGGATATTATCATTGTTTTGTCAAGGTGTTCTCCAAGCACGCTCGACCACTTACACAGTTACTCCAGAAGATGTAAAAGTTTGTTTGGACGATTTAGAAACAGCAAAGCTTTGATGAACTGAAGAGGAGTTTGGCATCAGCACCGATTTTGGCTGTACCGCAAGGTAACGAGGAGTTTGTAGTATACAGTGACACTTCGGGTTAGGGACTCGGATGTGTGCTTATGCAGCACAATAAGACAATAGTATTTGCCTCGTGGCAGTTGAATACATATGAGATTAATAATCCTACTCACGACTTGGAATTGGAGTAGTCATGTCCGCACTAAATATCTGGCGGCATTATTTGTATGGCTCTTCATGTCGGATCTATACTGATTACAAGAGTTTAAAATGTATTTTAAGTCAGAAGCCAACGCTTGAAATTAATAAAAAATTACGACTTGGAAATCCTTTACCATCAAGGAAAAGCCAATATTGTTGCAGATGTTTTGAGTCAAAAGCCAGCATCACTTCAGATGCTCGAGGTCTTTATAACTCAAGCAAAGACTCGACAAGAATTGATCGAATATGGAATAGAGGTTTGGCCTCAGAAATTACTTCGTCTTTAGTTAGGGTTGAGAATCCGGACGGGACCGGGTACCTATCCCGAAGTTCTGAAGTCCCGATCCCGAAAATCGTCAATTTTATGGTCCCTGTACCAGTCTCGTTTGGGACTTCGGAAGTACGGAGTGGCGAAATAGGTAAATATTTATCCCGGTCCCGGCCTATAATTTCCCGAATGTTTCGATCGGGACCAAAAATTACCCGAATATATAAAATTTTTACAATATTTTGAAAATTTTGTTTGATTAGCATGTTTCAAATTACACAAATCATAATTCACCAACAAATGACGACATAAACAAATCACACAAATTGTGAATTGAATATCAATTTTTAGGAATTAGAGTTATAATTTTTAAATTAGAATTTAAAATTTATATTTATAATTCAAATCGAAATTGAAATTAATTTTCGGGAATTTAGGAAATTCCCGATTGGGATTCGGGACTCCCGAGTCCCGAAATTTTCCAAAACTCAAGTCCCGGTCCCGCTCCCAAACCCAAAAATTTCGGGACTCGGGTCGGGACGGCAATTTCCCAAGTCCTGGTCCGAAATTCTCACCCGTATCTTTAGTTGATGACATCAAAGGGAAGCATTGGAGTGACTTGATGATTATTCAAATGAAGGAATATGTGATTAAAGGGAAAGCTCCTGGTTTTATGGTCCATGAGGATAGCATTTTGAGATTTCAAGGTAGACTTTGTGAACCAGATGATTTAGAGTTGAGGCAGAGGATACTTCGAGAAGCATATGCCACGTCTTACTCGATACATCCGGGAACGAGTAAGATGTACAAAGACTTGAAATGAAATATTTGGTGGAACAATATGAAGAAGGATGTCACAGAGTTTGTTTTACGGTATTTGACTTGTCAACAAGTCAAAATCAAGCATCAACGAGCAGTGGGGTTGTTGAGGCCGCTTTCTATTCCCGAGTGGAAGTGAGAAGACATCTCTGTGGACTTTATCAAGGGGATGCCAACGACTAAAGCTGGAATGAATATGATTTGAGTAATTGTCGATCGATTAACCAAGCCGACACATATCCTTGGTACTAAGTTGGGGACCGGAGAGGCTGGCTCGTATATTTATAGTAGAGATTGTAAGATTGCACGGTACACCTAAAACTATTATATCTAATCGAGATGGTCATTTTGTGTCACATTTCTGGCAGGCGGTCCATCAAGCCTTGGGTACCGACTTGAGGTTGATTACGTATTTTCATCCGCAGATAGATGGTCAGAACAAGCAGACGATTCAGATGTCAGATGATATGTTGCGGGCTTGTGCCCTAGACTGGAGCAGTGATTGGGAACTTTATTTGTCGTTGATTGAGTTTACTTCCAATAACAGTCACTACGCCATAAGTGCTCATAGGCAATGCTTTTAGCTAGTGTTGCCACCAAAGTGTTTCAATAGATTGCTGATTTTTGATCTTTTGAAACACTACTGAATTAGTATTGCATTAGATATACATTTGGTGTTGCAAGATAAAAATGGTGTTGTGCGACGTGCAACACCTGTGATGGTGTTGCATTATATCTAATTTTTTAATAAGTTTTTCAAGTTATTGTAAAAAACAAGCACAATGAAATGAAATTTAAATTTTGATAATTTTTTACTCTTAAAATTTGATATATAACATATGATAAATTTGATTTAAATTATTTATATTTAATATAAATACTTATTATATTTTTTAATATTGTAATTAAAAATTATAAATATTTTTTATAATTTTAAAGTTTAATATTATCAATATATATAATGAAATTTAAATTACGATATATGTTTTATTTTCAAAGTTTAATATATAATATAATATAAATTATAACTTATATATATTTAAATTATTTAATATAAATACACAATATAAATTTTAATAATAAAATTAAAAAATTCTAAAATATAAAAATAATACAATCTTTTTAAAAATTCTTATATAGCGTTTAATTAGGAAGCGCTATGTAACAGTACACTTACATAGCGTTTTTAGAAAACGATGTGGTAGGTTCCGTATTTTAAGTAATATTCTTTAATTCTCGATCCGTCAATTAAAAATGTATTTTGAACTTTTTATTTTGGATTTGATTTGAAGGATTAAATTCCTTTTTTGTTTAGATCTGATTGCTCACCTATTTGATTGATTGCTAAGTGTATTTATTATCTTATCTGTTTTGTTATAATATTTTGGCCAACCCGACCCGTTATAATATTTTTATTATCTCAGCCCGAACCCGGTCCAAAGCCCATGACAGCCCTTTTTAGTGGGAGCCGTCCGATTGAGATTATTAATCTCCCCTTCATCCGGACCGTCGGATCCCCCTTCTAACCCCCTAACCCTACCCCCTCTTCTCACCGCCTCCTTCTCCTATCTTCTCTCTTGGTTCTTCTTCTCCTCTCTCCCCTCAACGCCCTCCCCTCCCTTCCGCGACGCGACCCTTCCCTCTGCGCCGGCGACGCCCTCCCCCCCGCGACGCCCTCCCCCCCGCGACGCCCTGCCGCAACAACCAACAGGTATGTATTTTAATGTATATTTAATTAATTGTATGTTTGTATATGTTTGTATACAGGTATGTATATGTTTGTATACAGGTATGTATATGTTTGTGTATGTCTGATTCTGGGAATGGGAAACCCGCTCTTGGATATTTCCGTGGTGGATCAAAAGTTCCTGGACAAGTAATTTTTTCTGAATATTGTTGTTTGTTCATTAATCGCATTGTCTTACGAAATTATGTAAGAGGGTCTTACAGAAGTTTTTGCCATGTGATGATAATATACTTCCAAGAAAAGTGACCTAATATGAGGGGGAATTGTGTGTCTGCTGCTAATTCTACATGTAGCGATCATACAATATATCTTGAGTGGGGAAGATGATCAGAATTGAAGTTATAGAAACGAGATGAGTACTTGCTAATGGGAATGTAACCATAAATGCTGAATTTTGTTTTATTCATTTTTTGATAATATACTCGTAATCTTTTTTTATTCTATGGAACAATCTCATGACATTTTCATGTGGTGGGAGTCGTGGGACTTCCTAGAATTTACTAGTTGCCATATCCTGCAAATTTTACGTGTATGGTTGCGTTACATGTTTTACTTGGGAAAATCCATACTTTCAGGAAGTATCAAGGCCTGTAAAAATGCTGTTTTGAAATGTGATAAGTCGAAATTTGAACATTACAAATTATCATTGGGGGATCGCCTACCTGCCGCTGCCCATCAACAAATGCTAAACTGCCTTGAGAAGATCAAAATCTTGGAGCATTAATTCTGAATCTATGTTTTATAATTGATCTTGTATTAAAGGTAAAACTACAAAACAAGCTTTGATGCTCTTACATTAGTCAAACAAGAACCTGTTAGCTGTCCGGAGCTTTTTTCGTACACTATAGGACACAACATTAACAGATACCAATATAGCAACATTAGACAATTCATCTATAGAACATGCAATTTTTTGGAGGTTGTCCGAGGATAAATTTTATTTAAAATACCCCCAATTATTTTAGTTAATGGAAGGGGCAATGGACGTCGGTACAAGATTGGTTCTCAACAAAATGTTTGTAACTTTGAAATTAGTCGTGGTTGCTTTAACCGATGGCAAGTTGTTTGGAGTAAGAATTTTTTGCGCGTATACACTTATGGTTATCTTAACCTGTCTTATGGCAGGGCAAATATCAGTGTCCCATATATTCCGTGTTTGTGTGTGTGTGTATGTGTGCGCGTGCGTGTGCGCGCGTGTGTATGAATAAAGATTTTTGAATTATGTTTGTCAAACTTTGAAGTACTGAAATCATGCAGTAATGCTATTGTGATATGATTAATGACTCACTCAATACAACATCAGGTTTCTATTCCCGCTGAGGATCGTTGTATTATGGTTATCATATCGAGCAACATCTTTCGCTACAATTTCCATTCAGGTATTACTTACATCATGTAATTGTTCTTGCCATATTTACTGAACCCGTCAACAACACCCCTAATCATTTAATGTTGCTGACTTTTTAGGTTAGTTAAATTCGATGTTAAAGCCGATTTATTGCAACTAATAATACTAACTATTTATTTTCTGGTTGATTTTTAAATATTGGATACTGCAGGAAGAAGAAGGGAATTGATTCTTTCATCTGTCATGTACCTTGTTGGAGCTCTTGTAACAACCTTGGCACCTACTTTTGCTGTCTTGGTGATTGGACGCTTCATTTACGGTATAGGAATTGGATTGGTAAGAAATGGTGCAATGACAATTTTTGTGCTAGTTATAATCGATTTTATTTTTATTCAAATACACACATACGGACACATATATATAAAACATTATATATATATATATATATAATTGATTTTCTCTTTATTCATACACACACAGAGAGATTTTTACTCATATACGTGAAATTCATCTATCATACTACATCCGTTCCTTATTATCTGTCCGATTTTATCCAAAATAGTGTTCCTAATTATTTGTCAATTTGTTAATACGGCAAAAGTCATCATTTTTTCCACCAATACCTTATAAATACTAAACACCTTCTTGCAAATATAAGCTTATTAATTCATCCCTTATTAACAAATAAGGGTATAATAGTTTTTTGATAGTCTAACTTATGGGAAATTTTGGTTTGCTTGAATGGATAGAATTGGCTCATAATAAGGAATAAAGGTTGTAGTTATTTAATTTGAGGCCCGAATTGTTAGTTTATTCTATATTTTACGACCTTCTTGATAAGTCATACTAATTTCTTTCTGGACTTTCCACTACAACCAGATGCATATAACAAGAAATCTTCCAAATATGCACATTTCTTTCAATCAATCATCCTAATGTGCATTTTTGAACAAAGATTTGGCAGAGTGGGAGAAGCTAATCCCAGCTTCAACTTGGATATTTGAGAATTTTGTGCAACGCTATCAAGTGATCAAGATTATAATGGTACTCCTATGACTCAAGGGGGCACCACTTATAAGTTATTTCAATATGTAACTTTCTATCACTTGTATTTAGACTTCGTAATTTTGTACTTTTAAGTTAGATTGGTGGTGTTATTTGGTTTTGATACTTTTGAAGTTAAATTAGTGGTTTGTTGCTTTGTATGAATTTAGGATTTTGTATTTTGTATTGGCATCCTGGTTGGTTTTTGGCTGCCTTGGTAGATTGTATTTTATTTTGGATGGGTTGATGTAAGAATAAAATTGTTATTTCAAAATATTTGTATGAAGTGTTGTTGCCTTTTATTTTAGTTGATATTGTATTTGATAAAAGTAGTCTTACAAAAAAATGATGATGTGGATGTGGGTCCATTGCTGACGTGGTGCAAATGTAGAGCCACTGTTGACGTAGCATAAATGTGGGCCCCATTGCTAACGTGGCATCAAGATGGGACCCACTGATGCCATGGGACCCACTGATGATGTGGCATATGTGTCCCTATGTTCTTTTTTTTGTTTTTTTGAAATCTTAGGCAACATCGTTTGTTGTTGCCTTACTTGGTTATGTTGTTGCATTAGAGGCGTAATGCAATACTTTTTCGTTGTTGCAGTAGAGACTAAAAGTGTTGCCTTAGGTTTCAAAGGCAACGGCCGTATTGGCAACAAGAGTTTGGTGTTGCCTTTGGCCTAAGGCAACACTTTTTGTGTCTTCTGCAACAATAAACAGGCATTGCCTATGAGCACTTATGGCGTAGTGAGTTGACATGCATCGGTCAAAATGGCCCTTTCGAAGCACTTTATGGTAGACAGTATAGATCGCCATTATGCTGCGACGATGCCTAGGAGTTGGTTGGGACGGAACCAGATATGTTGATGGAAACTAAGGAGAGGATTTCTATCATTCGAGACCAATTTTTGATTGCCCAAAGTCGAGAGAAATCATATGTTGATATTCACCATTGATCCTTAGAGTTCGAAGTGGGAGATCATGTTCTGCTCAAAGTGTCGCCGACGAACGGAGTCTTCCGTTTCTAGAAGAAATAGAAACTTAGTCCGAGGTATATCAGACTGCTTGAGATTATAGACAGGGTTGGAGAATTGGCTTATCACTTGGCATTACCTCTAGCTTTGAGTCACGTCCATAGCATTTTTCATGTTTCTCAATTGAGAAAGTATGTATCGGGTCCGAGTCATATTATCGACCACGAGATTAATGTAGCCAAGGATATTACCTTTGAAAAGAAACCGGTGAAGATCCTTGAGCGTTGTGAGAAACAACTCTGGCACAAAATCATACTGTTGGTCAAAGTACAATGGTCGATATATGGAGTCAAGGAAACAACTTGGGAGATGGAAAAAAAGATGCATGCGAGATACCCCGAACTTTTTATTTCTTAAGTTTCGGGATGAATCTTTCACTTAGAGATGGATAAATGTAATATTCATATTTTTCTACTTTTGATACTTTTCACTTTTAGTGTTTTTGCACTTTTGGTGACTCGCTTGTAATCATTTTGATATTTTAAGACTATTTCATTCTGCACTTTTTGCTATTGAATGAGTTTCGAGGCTGTTTTAGTTGAATCCGTGTATCATTGTGATTTTTTTCGTATTTGGTTTGATTTATATAAATCTTGTTCGAAATTGTCGTTTCGATATTTCTAAATGTTTTCAGATGTGTTGTGAACTTTGGCAATATTGTTCGATCTCGAATCGTGTTTTCTGGACACTTGGGCCGTTTGTAATTTCTCAAAGCTTTGGGCGTGTGATTTCGTATTCATTTTCATATCTTTGGGTGGTCGGAATCACGTGTTTTTTTTACGCTTGAGTTAGTATTTCGATGCTCTTCGTAAATGTTTCATAGTATATTGTTAATTTTTTAGTTTTATGTAGTTCGGGACTTGTTCAGACTGACCAGGCGGCACAGCTGAACTGCTGTGCAGAAGGCTTAGCGCATGCTAAAGTAGAGTGATAGCACGCACTAGTGTGTGTCTAGCGCACGCTATTGCGGATGTTAGCGCGCGCTAACGAGTTGAGGCAGAAATTCTAATTCCTCTCTGTATTGCCTCGTTAGCGCACGCCAAGGCAATGATTAGCGCATGCTACTGGTAGGGACAGAACATTCTGTCCTTCAGTGGACTGCCTCATTAGCACACGCTAAGCATAGGATAGCATAATCTAATGGGCTGAGGGAGAATGTCCAGTTCTATTTCAAACTCATTAGCGCACGTTAAATTGGGGAGCTAGCACGCGCTAACTGTGTCAGGTATATAAGTACGTACATTGGCATTTTTCAGCACTTCTTCCCATTTTACAACCCTAATCAACGAGAGAGCACAAGGGAGACGACTTGGAGGCAATTTGGTGCAATCCTTCATCATCTATCACTATTCCTGGTTTGATAATGAAGATTATACAACTTCTAATCCGTTTCTCCCTTCCAAATCAAGGTAAATCTTCCTATAACCCTGTTTTGGGAATATCGGGAGATTTTGTAGGTTTGTCCATTTAATCCATTTTGAAGCTTATAGTCCTCGAGATTATGAAGTATCCACACTGTACCCGTGTTTTCTCTTACGAGTTTATGTATACTTTCGTGTATTACTCGGATTTGAGAGAGTTTGGATAATTTCCAACCCCTATGTGAATATCCTTGAATTATTATGAATCGTAGGCAGGGTTTCGGGAGTTCCTTCTTCTGAATTGAGTATTGATTGTTGATTATCATATTCCTTGCGAATTGTTTAAGACCGTACATGTGTTCTTGGACCAACCGAGCTTGCATACCATTTCCTTCGATTCAAATATGTCTCAAAGGCAAGTATGTATTTATGATTATATGTTCTTGACTTTGAAAGTGAAGTATATGTGTTGTTTGTCAGTATATGTTCACTCCGGGACGGGCCAATGGGTCCTCTGAGGGGTCGTTGCTTCTAGTGTTATCCATGAACATCTTTGGGTTAACCACTCCGGGACAGGCCGATTGTGTTAGGAATACTTGTTAGATTTTGATGATGTCATCAGCATAAAGTCAGATGTTTATTACTTGGCAAAAATGTAAGGAAGAACCAAATGAGTATCTTCCATAGGCCAAATATGTTAAGTATAAAACTTGGCAAAGATGTAAAGAAGAACCAAATGAGTATCTTCTATAGGCCAAAAATAAGTTAGGCTAAAAATCGGCTAAGTACTAAAGTACAGCTAAGTCCATCAAAGATAATCAGCCGAATCAAGTCAGAGTAGTTCTGGTCAACAAAAATTATTAGGGATGTTTGACCAGACTGCAGCCAAGGTACCTCAGACAAGTCACCTGATCAGACAAGTCCCAAACTGGGACCATCAGAGAGGTCCAGACTGCAGAGAAGTTAACTGCTCATCAGCCTAGTCGAGATCAGCCAAGTACTCCAAGTCCACGTCAGCATGCATTGAAAAGTCAAGTATTACGGAAAGTCACATACAACGTGAAGAGACAAATTAGAGTGATTCCCGCAAAAGATATGAATTAAATAAGCTATCCAGACCCACCTTGAAGACTTTAATCGTTTTATAATCAAAAGATTCGGCGCATCACATGCAGAAGTCTTCACAACGGTCGGAAGATAGATTAAAATATGGGAATCTAGCCTTGCAATGTTCAGAAAGAAAACAATGAAGTCTACCTCTCCAACAGACGGATTTGTTGAAAAGATTTGCAACGGCTATGAACAAAAATCTCAGAGATCGTGATCTATATATATCCGAAGATTTGAAGCTGAGCATACGACAACAATATACCGGTGCGAACATACTTTCAAGCGATCAAAGCATTCAAGCTATCAAAAAGCGAAATACAGCATCGTGAAAAGAGCGGCTCTAAAAAGTTCATACTTAAAGAAGCTCTGAGTTGGAGAAGACAAAAACTCTTGTCTATAATCCTGAGTTCGGGGTACTTCACTGGTTGAAGTTAAGAGACTGTAAAGGCATCCAAGGATCGAGGATCAAGAGGTGCAAGGCAGTCAAGTGTGGTACAACGGCACGAATTTCCACTGGTTGGAAGCTGTTGTAGTTTTGTTGAATCACTGTAATATTTATCACTAGTTGAGAATTATAGTGAATTCATCTCCAACTGGTTTGGAGAAAAGTGGATTAGTAGAGGATTACCCCACCTCTGAGACCACTATAACTGCCTGCGTTATTTACTGTATTATAGCATCATATTTTAACTGCTGCATTAATTGTTAAGTGTTTCATTAGTTGCTTTATATTCGTCATCAGCTGACTTCCGCATATATTAAAGAACAAACGACTCCAAGTCATTTGTTTACCTATCAGCTGAAGAAACTCACTCTTTGAGAAAAAGAGTTTAAGAGTTTCAACAAGTCTATTCACCCCCCCTAGACTTGTTCCTGGACGACTTGTGACCTACAAGTGGTATCGGAGCGGTTGGTTCATTTATTTCAGGAACCAGATCTATATCAGAGATATATATTTACTCTCATTTTATAATGGAACACATGTATTCTAGACTCCCTGTGTTTTCAGTTGACGAGTATGATCTTTGGAAGATAAGGATGCAGGCACACTTATCTTCGATCCATAATGACATGTGGTGCATCATAGAGGATGGTCCATTCATCTTCGAGAAGGACAACACAGCAGAGGAAATTACAGCAGGGACGCCAGAGAAGATTCCAAAGAAGAGGACAGAGCTGACTCCCGAAGAAAGAAAGCTGGCCAATCTTGATAACCGGGCCAGAGATGTGTTATATCAAACTCTTGACAAATCCACCATGGTCAAGATCAAGAATTGTAAGAATGCCAAAGAAATCTAGGACACATTAGCCTTAATATGTGAAGGAACGGAGCTGATCAAGGAAAACAAGTTGTCAATTGCTATTCAAAAATTTGACAACTTCAAAATGAAGAATGGCGAATCCCTAGGCCAAGTGGACACAAGGTTCACTGAGATTATCAATGAGATCAACTCCCTCGGAAAAACCTATGGCAATAGGGAAATGGCACTGAAGGTTCTCAGATCTCTCAACCCTGAATGGAGCATGAAGGTCGTGGCCATGAGAGAGTCCAAGGATCTGAATAAAATAAAAATTCAAGAGCTGTTCTCTGATCTGAAGGCCTATGAGTTCGAGCTTCCAAGTTCATCCTCAACTGAGCCTGCAGAGAAGGGAATAGCATTTGCAGCCGAGTCCCCGGCCAAGAGTCTATCTGATGTAAAGCCTCCAAATCCATCAGATTTTGAGGAAGAAATGGCATTTATAATGCAAAGGTTCAGCAACTTTAGAAAGAACTACTCCAAATACAAGAAAAATTATAAGGAGAATCCTAGGAGAAATCAGAAAGCTGGGAGCTGGAAGGTGGAGTGCTACAATTGTCACAAGACAGGACACATCCAAATGGAGTATCCTGGTCTCAAGAAGGACGAGAGAAAGAAGGAGGTGGGCAGAAAAGAAGACAGAAGGAAGGCCCTCATCGGAGAAGACCAAGAGCATGTAGAATCAATCAGCGGATTCTTTTCTGATGATGATGAAGAGTATGACTGCCTGATGGCCAACCTAGATGATGAAGAGGTAACTTCTAAACCCTCTGGTTCAAATAATAGTTCAGCCATGTCACAAGATATGGATCTGCACGAATCTGTAAATCAGCTATTTAAAGATTTTGAAACACTCAAATCTGCACACCAAACTGTATCAGCTGAGAAGACTCAGCTGCAAGATGAGAATAGGCAGTTGAAAAATGATTTCGAAAAACTCAGCCTAGAACTGAATAAGGTTGAGATAACTGCAGCTGACATTAAAAACCAGGCTGATGTTAATACAGCTGAGATAAATCGATTAACTGTTTTACGTAAAGAAAAATCGGCTGCACTTGCTCATGTCAAAGCCGAATTTACTAAGCTGACTCAGGTAAATAAGACTCAGGCGCAGGAAATAACCTCCCTGAAGGCGTCTTCAACTCTGGAAGAATTGTGTACCAATAAAAGGTCACTATATTCCAAATCAGGCCATGGATATGATCGTCACACTCCCTCTAGTTCTAAAAGAAAGTTTATCAAGGGAGAAACAATTGTCTCGACTACTGAGCCTACGTATAAACCGATATTTAAAAATAGGCAACAGCCAAGTCACATGTCTAGGCTGCAGTAAGGTTAAACAAGGCAGCCACCTAGATAGGCGACTAGGCAATGGCCCAGGCAGAAGCAGCAGCCCAGACAACATGCCCACTATTATCAACAACTCCCCAAAAACAGATTTCAAAATGGGAGGGGCAGATAGAAACCTCAAGGTTATCCTAATTACCAAAATGAACAAGTGTGGAGACCACAAAGATTTAATAAATGGTCTCAGCCAAGATTTAGAAATGGCCCACACTATCAATATTTTGAGGAATATCTGGTATACAATCCCAACAGGAGATTCAGACCTCGACCTTACACACCTTATGAGGGTTATAATAATAACAACTTTCACAATCCAAGGAGAAATCAATTCTCCAGTAAACCAGCTAACCCCAAAGGACCCACACAGATTTGGGTACCTAAATCTCTGCTTGTCTGATTGCAGAAAAGGTGGAAGGACTACAACCACATCTCCACAAATTCAAACTTTGGAGGTCAAGAATGGTTTGTAGATTCTGGATGCTCGAGGCACATGACCGGGAACAAGAAGATGCTGTCCAAATACACCAAAGAAAGAGGTCCTGATGTAATCTTTGGAGATAGCTCTAGAGGACAAACAAAAGGCTTTGGAGAGCTGCATCGAGGAAATATTGTGATATCCAAAGTTCATTATGTCAAAGGGCTCAAGTACAACCTCCTGAGCATAAGCCAGTTTTGCGACGAGAAGAACCTAGTAGTATTCACCATCTGGAAATGTATGGTGATAGATATCCTGTCTGGAGAAGTGAAGCTCCAAAGTTTCAGAAGGAGAGATGTCTACATGATAGATTGGAACACAGGAACACCTAACTCCTGTTTTCTATCCAAGACAGTAGCTGAGAATGGATGGCTGTGGCACAAAATATTATGTCACCTGAACTTCAAAGCCATCAACAAGATAAGTTCTCAGAAGCTGGTCAGAGGACTTCCAAATGAAGCATTCAAGAAGGAAGCGCTTTGTGATGCATGTCAGAAAGGAAAGCAGACCAGAGCATCATTCAAGCCAGTCCAGCCTACAACTCTCACAACAAGGATCTTAGATCTACTCCACATGGATCTATTTGGTCCTATCAAGCCAAGGACTTTGAGCGGCCGAAAGCATGCACTTGTTATAGTAGATGATTATTCAAGGTACACTTGGATTATCTTCTTGTATAAGAAAAGTGAAACCTTGACCAAACTACCTGAGATGCTGAGAAGGATCCAGAATGAGAAATCCCTTTCCATCATCAAGATCAGATCAGATAGAGGAGGAGAGTTTCTCAACAAAGCGATAACTGATTACAACGATCAGAATGGGATCCAGCATGAGCTCTCTACAGCCAGGACTCCCCAGCAGAATGGCGTTGCTGAAAGAAGAAACAGAACCCTGAAGGAAGCAGCAAGGTCCATGATTGCAGAAGCGGACTTGCCCAAGAAGTTCTGGGCTGAAGCTGTCAACACATCTTGCCATACTCAGAACTGGAGTATGATACTAGGGAGATATAGCAAAACTCCCTATGAGGTTTGGAATAATAGAACTCCTACTGTTGCTTATTTTCACGTTTTTGGTTGTAAGTGTTTCATCCACAACAACGGTAAAACACAACTAAATGCCTTTGATGCTAAAACTGATGATGGTCTCTTTATGGGATACTCACAAAGAAGCAAGACATATAGAGTATTTAACAAAAGAACCTTAGTTGTGGAAGAAACACTCCATGTTGTTTTTGATGAATCTACCGTTGAGTACAGGAAGCAAGTTGAGCTAATTGAGAACAAGCTCAAGTCAGCAACCCTTGACGAAGTCATTGTACACGACACTGGAATGGTGGACTCACCTGCAGACTAGCCTGAAGATCCAACTGTAGCTGCTGAAGACCCAACTGCAGATCAGACAAGATCACCAAACCTATCTGATCCAGTTGCCGCTGATGAAGACCCAGCTGTAGCTGATAAAGACTCATCTGCAGATCAGACTCAAGCTGCAGATGACAAGACGATCCAGTTGCAGACCAGAACCCAGCTGATGCAGAAATCCACCAGAGCAATCCAACAGGGGGAACAGACCCAGATGAAAACGATATCCCCAAATGGCTCAAAGATCACCCAATCCAGCAAATTATTGGGAAGCTGACTAATGGAGTTAAGACGAGACAGTCAACTCTACCCGCAGGAATGGCTATGTTCTCATGCTTTATGTCACAGATAGAACCTAAAACAACAGAACAAGCTTTGGAAGATTATTCTTGGATAAATGCCATGTAAGAAGAACTGGAGCAGATGGAAAGAAACAAACTTTGGGAACTAACAGACAGACCTGATCACAAGAAGGTTATTGGCACCAAATGGGTGTACAAAAATAAGAGTGATGAAGACGGATCTGTTGTTAGGAATAAAGCCAGACTTGTAGCAAAATGGTATGCACAGTGTGAAGGAATAGATCTTGATGAAACCTATGCCCCTGTTGCAAGATTAGAGGCCATCAGACTATTCCTCGCATATGCTGCATTCAAATATTTTGAAGTCTATCAAATCGATGTAAAGAGTGCTTTTCTAAATTGCATCTTAGAAGAAGAAGTCTATGTAGAGCAACCCCCAGGTTTTGTCAAAGGAGACAAAGTCTACAAGCTGTTGAAGGCTCTCTATGGACTTAAGCAAGCACCAAGAGCGTGGTATGAAACACTGTCTGTGTTTCTTGAGAAGAATGGTTTTTGCAAAGGGAAGGTGGACAAGACCCTATTCAGAGTGGAGCACGAAGGCCACATATTAATAGTCCAGATATATGTGGATGACATCATATTCGGCTCAACCAATCCAGAGTTATGCGAGAAATTCTCCAACTTCATGCAAGGAGAATTTGAGATGAGTATGATGGGAAAGCTTAACTTTTTTCTCGGACTACAAGTTAAGCAGATGGAAAAAGGAATTTTCATCAACCAAGCTAAGTATACCAAAGACCTAATCAAGAGATATGGAATGGAATCAGCCAAGCTAGCAAGAATCCCTATGAGCACAAGTACTCACCTGGATGCAGACGAGGCAGGCATATCAGTGGACTCAACCCACTACAGAGGACTCATTGGATCTCTTCTGTACCTCACTGCAATCAGGCCAGACATATCCTATGCTGTAGGAGTTTGTGCGCGATTCTAGTCCAAGCCAAAGCAATCACACTTAGATGCAGCCAAGAGGATAATAAAAAACCTTAAGTCTACAATCAATGTTGGACTATGGTATCCCAAGGATGATAACTTCGAGCTGTCAAATATTCAGATGCAGATTTCGCAGGTTGCAAAATCAATAGGAAAAGCACTAGTGGAACGTGCCAATTCATAGGAACCAGACGGATATCCTGGTTTAGCAAGAAGCAGGTTTCTAACTCTATCTCCACCACAGAGTCAGAATACCTAGTCAGCAGTAGGCTGTGCCGCATTTTATGGATCGGACAATGCCTAAGGGATTATAATATCATTGCCAATGAAGTTCCTATCTGGTGTGACAACAATAGTGCTATTGCAATAACCAACAATCCGGTTTTGCATTCAAGGACGAAGCACATTGATGTTAAGCACCACTTCATCAGAGACCATGTGCTTAACAAAAGAGTTAGAGTTGAAAGAGTCAGCACAGACTATCACATAGCTGACATCTTTACCAAACGTTTGCCAGAAGAAAGGTTTTTGGAGCTGAGCAGAGATCTTGGATTACTAGATTGGGAATCTAGTACAGAAGCAAGCTAAAGCATCTCAGAGGATGAAGGACGGACAAAGGAACCTAGCTGATCAGAATCTCAGACGAGAAGTCCATGAAGTCAACTCACCTGATGCAGAGCGGTCAACAGTCAACAAGTCAGACCAGCTAAGTTTTCTTAACTCAATCGACCTCTGAATATTTAATTATTATCTGCCATATGTATAATAATATTATATTGATTTTGGTTCACAAATGGCATTTTAAATACACGTGGCAATCGCTTATTAAATCGACCTCCACGGTGGCCAATCAAAACCAACCGTCAAATTTTAAAATGGACCACCGATTCAAATTTGAAATTTAAAAGAATCTCAAAAGGCGTACCACCGTTTCAAATATATAATAATTTAATCCATACGTCTTTTCATCTTCTTTATAAGGAAAGAATCTCTTCACTTTACCTTTACGCTACCGAAACCCTAGATTTACAGAGCAAAAATTACGAACTCCAAATACACTAAAAATCTTTTGTTTGCAGAAATGGAATCGTACTTCGAAGGCGTCAACCTGAAAGCGGTCAATGACCAGATTATCTTCTCCCTGGTCGTCGATTTCGAAGGCTTATTGGAAGCAAATCTGGAGAATTACGACGTGCTTGACCTAATCCGTACGATGAAGCTCAATGGGATCTACCCATTCCTGGACATCAACCCCCAACATTTGTACAAGGAAGATGTTATCGCGTTCTACCGTGAAGCCTATTTGATTCAGGATAGAATTAGGAGCACAGTTGGCAGAAGACAAGTCGACATATCGCGGGAGTCGATTCGTACAGTGTTTGGTATGAAACACCACAGTATAGCTGTCGAAGCTCTCAAACAGTCAACCGCCGAAACCTCAAAGAAGATCAAGGTGGAGAATCTGCCGGAAAAGCTGAAACTCACCGCTAAAAGGAGTCAGATTAAAAAGGTTTATCGTTTTGCGTTGGACATAACCAACAAAATCATCATGGGGATGGCCGGCAGTTACGATCAACTGTCGTCGGCGAAGTTCATGGTGCTGGGAGCACTAATTCAAGATGAGGAAATTGATTGGGCGGATTACATATTTAGGCAACTCGTTCTAGAAGTCAACAAAGCCGAATGGCTTTCTGATGAAAAGAAATTTAAAACCAAGCTGGCATTTGGAACGCAGCTGAGTTGGTTGTTGGAAAAGACAGGTATGGCGAAGGAAAGTACTGACCCCTTCCACCCCAACAAAAGACTTGGTCATCTGGACCAAGAAACGTTAAGAAAATTGGGAGGCACAAGGAGAGCAGCTCAGATGTTGAAGGAGCTGCCTGACACAAGGACTTACCCCAGATATTATTCGTCAAGCGAGTCGGACCAACCTGCAGCCGACAACCCAACTGCAGTCGAGTCAGACTCCGAGTCAGATAACACTCCCATAGCTATCCGATTTAAGAGAAGGGGACCAGCCCCTGGAGAGCCATCTATCATGTAGTCATCACCAGAACCCTCTCCCAAGAGGCCCAGGCGACTGCAGTTTAGTGAGGAAGAGCAGTCAGATCATCATGCCAGCCCTACAGCCAGGTCACCTACTCACCTGGAAGACCTGCCTGCCCCAGGCAGCTTGGAAACTCAGATTGTGGCTGTCCTCACCCCAGCTTACATTCCATAGGAAGAAGAAGCAGGTCTAATCATTTCAATCCCTGAAGCCAATTATATCTTTAACCTACTGGAAAATAATGTTTTCAATCTATCCATCGAACAATTACAGCTTGTTAAACCACAAGCATTAAAACACTCTTTTGTCAATATTTTCGAAGAGTGGAAGTTTTTCAAATCCCTGTCATTTACAGATTTTCAGGCTTATATTGAGACTAGTGGTTAGGGATATCCCCAAGCCACAGAGGATGTACTGATTCAGTTTTGTAAAGAATCAGACTTAGTTTTAATCCTCCAAGATAATTGGTTCATGTCTCATTTTAAAAACAACATGGACCAATTCATCCATTCCATTATGCTTAGTATTTTTGATGGTTCATTTGGACAAGAGGATGAGGAGGAAGAAGAGAGAGAAATTAGGATTGAAGAGGTAGATGGAGAAGAAGAAGTTGTTGTTTTAGACGATGAAGAAGAAGAGCATGAAGAGAGAAGAAAAGAAGAAAAGATTTTAGTTGAAAATCAACCTAAGGAAGTTGAGAAAACAGAAGAGTTGAATGAAGAAGAAGAAGAAGGAGAAGAAGTAGAACAGTATGAAGGAGAGGAGGATAATGATGAAGGTGAAAAGGATGATGAGGATGAAGAAGAAAAAGATGGAAAAGATGATGACAATAATGATGATGAGGATGATGATAAAGATGAAGGAGGAGACCAAGGAGCTGAAAAAGAGAAAGAAAAAGATGAAGAAAAGGAAAAGAAAATATTGAAGAAGAAAAGGAGGAAGAGCAGGAGAAAGAGCAAGAGAAGGAAGAAGGAGAAAGGGAGCCGGAGCCAGAGCTAATACAAGAGGCTGCAGATAGGACTGGGGCACCTGCCCGGTACACCAGCCTAGATGCCGAGTTGGCTGAGGACTCCAGATCACGGACCCCAGAAAAGACCCCATCTGGAGTACCGGCTGTAGATAGGAGCCTGCAGTCTGGTGGTTCAATTGCAGAAGGCTCAGGCGAGCACTCTCCACCAGCTCAGTTCTCACCTATAGTGACTGAGCTCATCAGGCAGATAGTGAAGGATACGATTGGAGAGCTGCTGGCATCCCAGGTCACTCCTGACCTCCAAACCATCAATGCAAAGATTGACACTTTGCTGCAGAGAGAAGTACCTCCGCCTCCTCCCCCTACCAACAACAGAATGCCATTTGGCATGTCTGACTGGATGTGCAGAATAGAGCATCAATTGACTACCTTAGTTGATGCTGGCAAAAAGGGGGAAGATAGAATTCAGGGGGAAGGAAATGATTAAGAAGAGATAAGGAAGGAGCTTAGATCGAAGAAGAGGCAGGATGTCCAGATGATCACTGCTGGGACATCCTCAACCAAGAAGAAGGGAGGAACAGAACCAGAAGAACAGGCTGACCAGCCTGAAGGCAAGAAGAGGAGGACTAGATGAGGTTTTGAGCCTACTCTAGAGTGGGAAGGAAAGGAGTTGTGGTTTGTGGAGGATTTTGTTCCATATGAAGCTCTGCCCATGTGGGGATCTGCAAGAAAGAAATTCATCAGAGACTACTACATCTGGGAAATACTCCAGGATGATAATCTCTCCCCACAGCAGATCTTTATAAATTTCATGGAAGAAGCTCATCCACAACTCTGGGCTATTTTGAAGAAACATGCTGAGGAACTAAATGCTTATCCCATGATCCCTCCATTCAGTGCCAAAGATCCTCCTACTTTGGAAAGAGGAGGTGTGTTGGATAAACTTGCGCTACAGAGGAAAATCAAGAAGCTATGTCTTGAGAACAAGTTTTCATCCCAAGAAGAGCAAGCCTTCGCAGCTCTTGTTGTGAAGAGGAAGTATGGTCTTGCCCCAGTCAAGACAAGACCAATCGGAGCTAAACCCTTCAGACCTGCCAAACAGCCTATTCGAAGAGGCAGATGACTTTCACTTATTCTATACTTGTAATGATTTATGTACTTGAAAATTTTCTTGTAAAATTCAGCCATGTACTTGTAATCAACAGAAAATTAATATATAACAGTCATTTGAATGACAACTCCTAGTTGTCTCAAAACAAGACTGATTTTGATTTTGTGTCTTGCACTCAAGTGCAGACTTGATCATTTGATTACTTGTTTAAAGTTTTGCCATCATCAAAATAGGGGGAATTTGTTAGGAATACTTGTTAGATTTTGATGATGTCATCAGCATAAAGTCAAATGTTTATTACTTGGCAAAAATGTAAGGAAGAACCAAATGAGTATCTTCCATAGGCCAAATATGTTAAGTATAAAACTTGGCAAAGATGTAAAGAAGAACCAAATGAGTATCTTCTATAGGCCAAAAATAAGTTAGGCTAAAAATCGGCTAAGTACTAAAGTACAGCTAAGTCCATCAGAGAGAATCAGCCGAATCAAGTTAGAGTAGTTCTGGTCAACAAAAATTATCAGGGATGTTTGACCAGACTGCAGCCAAGGTACCTCAGACATGTCACATGATCAGACAAGTCCCAAACTGGGAACATCAGAGAGGTCCAGACTGCAGAGAAGTTAACTGCTCATCAGCCTAGTCGAGATTAGCCAAGTACTCCAAGTCAACGCCAGCATGCGTTGAAAAGTAAAGTATTACGGAAAGTCACATGCAACGTGAAGAGACAAATTGGAGTGATTCCCGCAAAAGATATGAATTAAATAAGCTATCCAGACCCACCTTGAAGACTTTAATCGTTTTATATTCAAAAGATTTGGCGCATCACATGTAGAAGTCATCACAACGGTCAGAAGATAGATTAAAATATGGGAATCCAGCCTTGCAACGTTCAGAAAGAAAACAATGAAGTCTACCTCTCCAACGGACGGATTTGTTGAAAAGATTTGCAACGGCTATGAAGAAAAAGCTCAGAGATCGTGATCTATATATATTCGAAGATTTGAAGCTGAGCATACGACAACAATATACCGGTGCGAACATACTTTCAAGCGATCAAAGCATTCAAGCTATCAAAAAGCGAAATACAGCATCGTGAAAAGAGCGGCTCTAAAAAGTTCATACTTAAAGAAGCTCTGAGTTGGAGAAGACAAAAACTCTTGTCTATAATCCTGAGTTCGGGGTACTTCACTGGTTGAAGTTAAGATACTGTAAAGGCATCCAAGGATCGAGGATCAAGAGGTGCAAGGCAGTCAAGTGTGGTACAACGGCACGAATTTCCACTGGTTGGAAGCTGTTGTAGTTTTGTTGAATCACTGTAATATTTATCACTGGTTGAGAATTATAGTGAATTCATCTCCAAATGGTTTGGAGAAAAGTGGATTAGTAGAGGATTACCCCACCTCTAAGACCACTATAACTGCCTGCGTTATTTACTGTTTTATAGCATCATATTTTAACTTCTGCATTCATTGTTAAGTATTTTATTACTTGCTTTATATTCGTCATCAGCTGACTTCCGCATATATTAAAGAACAAACGACTCGAAGTCATTTGTTCACCTATCAGCTGAAGAAACTCACTCTTTGAGAAAAAGAGTTTAAGAGTTTCAACAAGTCTATTCACCTCCCCCCCCCCTCTAGACTTGTTCCTGGACGACTTGTGACATACAGATAGGGGTCGCTGTTTCTGGTCCACAGTTAACGTATATATTTAAAATGTGAAACGATATGCGATTTAGTTATTCCAAAATACTAGTCTTGAATTTTTGTGAAATGCTGCTATGCTTACTTTACCGTGTAATATCCGACAGTAATTTCTTATCTACTATTGTACTATTCAGTTTATTTGAGTATCATTGTAATCATGGTACATTTAGTTAATGTTTATTGATGTCGGGATATATCATAATAGACTTGATTATAACTGTCAATCGCATTATGGTTGATTTCTTAACATTGTGTAGATTGTTACATTTTTGGGCTAGGTTTTCTGGGTTTAACATACGCTAAGGATTTACCTTAACGTACGCTAATTCATTGGCTTTACATACGTAATGGATTTCCGGTTACGTACGTAATGCTAAGAATCTTATCCGATCTCAACTTTCGGCATGAGGTGCCGGACATGATCCGGATAATTGGCCTTTTCGAGGCAGCCAAGTTGATGTACCTTACGTACGTAATGCTGAGGCTATAACGTACGAAATGAGGTTGGTATTTTGAGGTAGTAGCCTCTGGAGGCAGATTACGTACGTAACATTTTACGTGTAGCGTATATAAAGGTATTAATGTACGTTATCTTTATGTGATAATGTACGTAATGAACTGTGCAGTTTATAAAAAGACAGCTTGTGTCTTTCATTTGCACATCCCAACTTTGATTTTTCTCTCCAACTATCGTCCCCCTGCCTCCCTAGACCGACTATACTCTCTTCCAACTTGTATTTGAGCCTTGCATCTTGGGTTGGAGCTTGTTTATTGGAAGTTTAAAGGTGTTCTTGAAGCTTGGAGTGTGTTCCTGTAATTTTGGTGGTTGTTCTTCGTTTATGAAGGTATGTTGTGCGATTCTACTCTATAGAACTTATGCATAATCATCTCAACTTCTTAAACATGATGTTGGTTGAATAAATCATCTATGGAACTTAATATCCTTGGTAGCATGATCATAACATCCTTAAGAACACGAATCCAAGGTTGGAGATAGCATAACATACCTTAAGCTGAAGAAAATGTTGAAACAATAGGTAGAATCCAACTCCGGTTTCTTGTGTGCCAATCCAAGATGTTTCTCAACTTCAATGATCAAGTATAAATGATATCCAATCTTCAATGATCAAGCAGAGATGGTCTATGGGTGTTTTAGGTGGTTGGGAACTCTCTGGAGATGGAGTAAGTTGAAGGCCAGGTGAAAGGAACGAAATGAAATGATATGGTGTGTTGTCCTTTTTATAATTTTTCTGACTTTACGTACATTAGCCTTCACGCATAACGTATGTAATCCTCTTAGCGTACGCTAATTTGTTATCCTTAGCATATGTTAATGTTCAATAATAGCTTTGTGTCCTGTTCCTGTACACACTTACGTACGCTACCTCATCCAAGTTACGTACATAATCGATTAGAATTAGCGTACGCTATACACATCACTTAGCGTACGCTAACTCCCGTTGACCCCAAAACCGTCAGGTTCATCCGCAGGAATGCTATCCGGACCCATCGACCAGCTGGCTCATGTGCTAGCCACCTTGCTCCATTATTAGCTTCCTTACGTACGCTATGCTTCATTCGTAGCGTACGCTAATCTTGGCGTATAACGTACGTTAAGCTCTTTTCTTAGTGTACGATATCACGTGATTGCATGTGAAATTTTACATGTTGATATTATCATGCACCTGGATACGAATACGAGAAAGGCCATACTTCGATTATTGATATCGCAAATTCGAATAATACAGGGTTCAATTACAGACGAAATACTCAATAATTTATCCGGATATTACATACTCTCCTTTTAAAAAGGAGTTTCGTCCCAAAACTCAAGACACAAATAACTCTGGGTGTTTGGATTTCATACTATCCTCCATCTCCCAAGTGGCTTCTTCCACTCCATGGCGCGACCACTGAACCTTAACCAAAGCGATCGGTTTATTTCTCAATTGTTTTACTCAACTTTCGATTATCTTGATCGGTCTCTCTTCAAATGTACCATCCTTAGCGACTTCAATCTCATCGAAATCAATGACATGACTGGGATCTGGTATGTATTTCCATAACTGAGACACGTGGAACACATTATGAACGTGACTCAGCGATGGCGGTAATGCCAACTTGTACGCTAATTCTCCAACTCTTTCAAGAATCTCAAACGGTCCGATGTATCTCAGACTCAGCTTCCCCTTATTTCCAAAATGAAAAATTCCCTGAGTAGGAGAAACCTTTAAAAGCACGTGATCTCCAATATCAAACTCTAACGGGTGATGGCGCACGTCTGCATAAGATTTCTATCGACTCTGAACGGTCAACAGTCTTTCACGAATCAAAGCTATCTTCTCTCACGTCTGTACGATCTCCGGTTCTGTCCCTATCAAGTCTGATGAATCGTCCCAACATAGGGGCGATCTGCATCTCCTCCCGTATAATGCTTCGGAAGGTGCCATCTTGATGGAAGCACGCCAACTATTGTTGTAAGTGAATTCAATTAATGGTAGATGAACTTCCCACTCAGTCGACCAATCTAAGGCACAAGCTCTCAGCATGTCTTCCACTGTTTGAATAGTCCTCTCAGACTGTCCATCTGTCTGTGGATGATAAGCTGGACTAAAGTTCAGTTCGGTTCCCAAGGCCTTATGAACTGCTTTCCAAAAATGAGACACAAAGTGACCATCTCGGTCAGAAATAATGGTCTTCGATGTACCATGTAATCGGGCTATCTCTGCAATAAACACTCGTGCCAACTTCTCTGGTCCCCAAGTGTCCTTTATGCCAATTTGGTTAAACGATCAACTATCACCCGAATCATATTCGTTCCTGTCCTGGTCTTCGGCATATTAGTGATAAAGTTCATTAGGGGTGGGCACAAAAAATCAAAATCCCGATCCCGTCCCGGTCCCGTCCCAAAATTACCCGGGATGGGACGGGATCCAAAATTAAAAACACTAGGCCCGTACCGTCCCGTGCCATTAGAATAACTACGGGACGGGATACGGGACAAAAAATCTGAGGCCCGTAAGGCCCGTCCCGTCCCGCTTAGTTTTTAATCTTTTTTAAAACCATATATTTTTATTATTTGTAACCCTTTTTTAATTAATTTAAACAATAAACTATTTTTACTTTTTACTATCTGTATATTATAATTATACACAAACCTAATCAACCGATATAAAATTAGTAACTAATGTTTTTTGAAAAAAAAAATAGATATGTTGTATTCAATGTTAATAATTGATATTTTAAAAGTTTAATTTAGGCTATTAAATTAGTTTGTTGGATATTTTTCCCGAATTTAGATGTATAAAATTGTATATTTCCTTACTTTTTTCTAATTTATATTATGAACTTTTTTATACGGGTTTAAACCCGTCCCATCCCATTGCGTCCCGTACCAACCGGGATTAGGCCCGTGCGGGATGAAATTATGAAATCACCAATCCCGTCCCGTCCCGTCCCACTTGTTATTACACGGGACGGGATGTGGGATGACCCCAGGCCCGTCCCATCCCGTCCCATGCCCACCCCTAAAGTTCATCGATATGTCCTCCCACTTCTATTCAGGAATCAGGAGTGGCTTCAGCATTCCGCTAGGTCATTGATGCTCGATATTAACCTGCTGACAAATCATACATTATGAGACGTAATCTGCTACGTCTTTCTTCATGTTTCCCCACCAGAAATTCTTCTTCAAATCCTTATACATCTTACTGGTGCCTGGGTGGATAGAATATGTCGTGCTATGAGCTTCCTTCATGATTGTCTGCTTCAACACATCGACATCGGGAGCACAAAGTCGGCTCTGGAATCTCAAAATTCTATCATCATGAATTACAAATCCTGGGGCTTTTCCCTTGCTCACTTCATCACGTAACCGAATCATCATCGGATCATCTAATTGCTTAGATTTGATTTCTTCGGTTAATGATGAAGTTAATTCCATCACACACAGTTGTCCCTGGACTCTTTGCAACCATACTTAAATTCCATCACAAATCAATTCCCGTTGAATGCTGGTCTGGGAGGTGAGAGTCTCCAGCATTCAAATAGAAACAGGCTTTCAGCTTAGTGCATCGGCCACCACATTTGCTTGACCTGGATGATAAAGAATTTCCAAGTCATAGTCCTTAATCAATTCCAGCCGTCTCCTCTGCCGCATGTTCAACTCTTTCTGACTGAAGATGTATTTGAGACTCTTATGATCCGTGAAGATCTGACAGTGAGTCCCGTACAAATAATGTCTCCAAATTTTCAAGGCGAAAACCACAGCTGCCAATTCCAAATCGTGCATTGGATAATTTACTTCATATGGCTTCAACTGTCGTGACGCATAGGCGATCACCTTCTCATTTTGCATCAGTACACAACTGAGACCTTGGTTTGAAGCGTCACTGTAAACTATGGATCCTCCAGTTCCCTGTGGTAGTGCTAAAATTGGTGCCGTTGTCAATCACTTCTTCGATTCATCAAAACTGGCCTGGCACATCTCGTTCCACTCAAACTTTTGGGTCTTCTGTAGTAATCGAGTAAGTGGGTGGGAAATTTTGGAAAACCCTTCCACGAACCGACGATAATACCCAACAAGTCCTAAGAAACTCCTGACTTCCTTCACGTTCTTAGGAGACTTCCAATCCATAACTGCTTCAATTTTCTGGGGATCTACTCGGAATCCTTCTGCTGATACCACATGACCGAGGAACATTACTTCCTTTAGCCAGAATTCACACTTAGAAAGTTTGGCATACAATTGTTCGCTTCTCAAGAGGTCCAAAACGATCCGTAATTGTTGCGCATGCTCTTCCGGGCTCTTAGAATAAACCAGAATGTCATCAATAAACACAACCACGAACTTGTCCAAATATTATATGAACACTCGATTCATCAATTGCATAAACACGGCAGGTGCATTAGTGAGACCAAACGGCATCACTACGAACTCATAATGTCCGTAGCGAGTTATAAATGCTGACTTCGGAACATCAGATTTTCTAATCCTCAACTGATGATATCCCGATATCAGATCGATCTTAGAAAATATTGTTGCTCCTTGCAACTGGTCAAACAAATCATCAATCCATGGTAATGGATTCTTGTTTCTGATCGTCATCTTGTTCAGTTCTCGATAGTAAATACACAATCAAAGTGATCTATCTTTCTTCTGGACAAAAAGAACTGGTGCACCCAGGGCAAAACTCTTGGCTGAATATAGCCTTTGTCCAGTAACTCTTCCAGTTGCTTCTTCAATTCGTACATATCAGTAGGTGCCATACGATACGACGCCTTAGAAATTGGTGTAGCTCCTAGTTCTAGCTCGATGGTGAATTCTACATCTCGTCATGGAGGTAGTCCAGGCAATTCATCAGGAAACACATCCAGAAATTCGTTCACAACAGGAATGGATGAAAGTTCTACTTTTCCGTCCTCCTTCTTCATTGCGCAACACCAGTATCCAATACATCACTATTTTAGCAGTTTGACAGCTTTCATCGCTTTAATCATCTTTCCTGAGCTTCATGGTCTCCATCACGCGAACAATATTTCAGAACCATCTTTAGCTATCATCGAGATATTCCTCTTTCGGTAGTTTGCAATAGCTCCATATTGATTAAGATAATCATCTCCGAGAATCAGGTCGTCTCCTTGAATTTCTATCACAATCAGATTTGAGGGCCAATCTCTACCTCCAATTGATATGGGAAAATCTCTAGTTTCTAAGTTTCCCACAATTCTCTCTCCACTCGGTAAACCCACAACATAAGGCTCACAATTATGAAAACCAGAAATATTCAAATGATTTACACAAGACAAAGATATAAATGAATGTGTAGCCCGTGTATCGAATAAAATGCTAACTGGTTGTGAAAGAATCTGAACGGTACCTGATGCGACAGCAGCATCCTGATCGTATGCCCTCCTCATTTCATACAGGCGTGGAGGAATGGATCCGGCACTCAATGTCCCCTTTCGGTCGAACTGTCCTCTGCCTCGTCCGCGACCAAAACTCTGGGGTAGTTGGACACTCTACCGCGTCTGCTGAACACTCGCTTATTTCTGAGCTGGTTGTGATGTAAGAGCTCTAAAAGATTCTGCAACCTCTTCACAGAACACCGCATGATGTCCCTCTCGACCACAATCATAACAATTCACGGCGGGAAGGGAGCAATTTCGTCGATAGTGTCCCGTGTGACAACAGTTAAAGCACTTCCTTGTTACATCCGTCGTGGATGATACTGCTCCGAAGTTCTTTCTGCTCTTGGATGGGTTCGGAGGTTTCTTGAATGAATGGAAAGATGACTGGGCCTTGCGGGGGCCACTGCTCTTGTGCTCTGTGAAATTGCCAGACACTTTATGTTTCTTGGATTCGGCGAACTTTTCCATCGCTGCTTCCTTAATCTCATATGCCAACACTTTGTCCAGATACTGACGGAGAGTGGTACATTCAAAACCAGACATGTACCTATGTATCTCCGGTTTCATACTCATATCGAAATGGATCATCACTTCCGCATCTGTTCTGACCAAGTGTCAAACAAACGCAATTTGCTGATTAAACATTTTAATCGTCTGGGATACTGACACGTCTGACGGCTGTGCGGAGAAAAATTCTCGAACTTTAGCTTCCCTCAATGGACGGGGATAGTAATGAGCTTCCATCATCAATATAAATTCTCTCCAGTCGGCATCATGATCTGTAGGCCGGATGGCTTCCCACCACTCCGACGCTTCCCCTGTCAGAAATACAGGGCTATGGGAACTCTCCGGTTGTCTGGGCAGTTAATCCCTACGAACACTTTCTCCAGCTCTCTAAGCCAATGATCCTACGTCGGCGTCTCCGAGAAACCGTCAAACTATGGTGGATGCATTTTCACCATTTCCTGGAGCCATCGGTCTCCTAGATTTCCCAAGTTTGGGATGTCTTGCTGTCTCTCTTCTTGTTGCAATCCTACTGCCACCTGCATCCGGTCCACAACCTGAGCAAACTGAGTCATCTGGTTGACCACCTAACGAAGGATTTCGGGAACAGCAGGTTCTGGTTCATTGTTAATAGATTCTTGTGGCTCGCCTGAGCTGTGGCTGGCCTGATTAGAAGGTGAAGCTTCTCTTTTAGCATTCCTACGACCGCGTCCGCGACCGCGACCACGTCCACGTCCTCCTCTCAACATACTGTAAGCGTAAATAGTCAATATACAGGAAAAACAATATCGTTCTAATGTTCAAGTATAAAGAGGTATAACATGTAAAGGACGAGATAGAGTTTAGGAAGTTACAATCACCGCTCGCACGAAGATGTAGGCAGTACAGTGATGTTATTCACGGTCGGTTACCTCAAAAGACATATATGACTCCTATTTTAACCCAAAGGCCAATATATCCATAATCTTAGCTCTGATACCGTATTCTATAACACCCCCGATATATTCAGGAATATTACAGCGCCGTAAATTCTTTACATAAAAATATACAAGGGTCAAGAAATAAAAAGACAATAAGAGATACCAATATATGAAAGTAACTGAAATAAAATACAACAGTTCTGGGCCAATACTGAAAATACAAACGTCCAATGAAGAATATTAATACATAACCAAATCCAAAATCACAAACGACGACATACTCGAGTATTTATTAAAACAACACAAACATCGGACAATTAAACTCGGCCGGAACATCACTCTGCACCCTCATCGTCATGCATCTCCAGAATGAGGATGCAGTTGCTTAATCACCACTGGACGACTCTGCCAGAATTCATTGAAAAAGCTCTTTAGTATGAACTTACTGCGAAAGAGATTTCCACAAAGTAGCCGCAGCCCAACAACAAGAGATTCAGGAACTAGAACCAGACTCACAGTAGCTGGGGAACATTCAAGAAGCCCCAATCTGTGCCGACCTTTTCTGAGCGGCCACCCATGACGAACAAATCAACAAATTCTTATCCTCGAGCGGCTAACTCGTCCTTTATGTGTTACAACTGTGGAGATCAGGAGCATATCAAGTCCAAATGTCCGAAGCTAGCAGTTGCATGCCATACGTGTTGGGTTACTAGTCACCGTGCTCGTTTCTGCAGGAATAGACTAGGACGTACCCCAGCATCCTCTCCTGCTCCAGTCCAGCCTCCAGTACAGGATCGAGCACCACCGTCTGCCTCCTATCAAACTACAAGGGCAAACAAGGGAATGGGCCATGGGAATCAAACTGCTACACCTGGTGCCAGAGCTGTGAAACCCAGGATTTACGATATGAAGAAGGCTGATGATCCCGAGGCCAACATGATTGCAGGTATACTCGAGATCCACTCTCAGCCCGTTTGTGTTCTTTTTGATACGGGTGCTTCACATTCCTTTATATTTTCTTCTTGTTTAAGTTGCTTGCCATTAGACCATGTTATCGATTATGAGCCTTATGTGACTGGTCTACCAGATGGTAGAAGAATTATTAGGAATCATGAAGTCCAGGACTGTCCGATTCGTATGAACGACCGTGAGTGGTTGTCAGTTTTGATTGTAGTCGATTTACCTAATGATGATATAATCTTGGGTATCGATTGGATGGATTATCATGATGCCATACTTAGTGTTCGTAAGCAGATGGTGACCGTCACTTCTGATGATGGTTTTGAGACAGAGAAGGTGGCTAGAACTAATCAAATACTATGATATCGAGATCCTTTATCATCCGGGCAAAGCAAATGTGGTTGCTGACGCCTTGAGTCGTAAGACAGTACAGGAGCAGATGCTTAGCCGCTTGACAGTTCAGAGAGAATTGTAGTTAGATCTTTTGAGGCCGGAAATTGAAGTCTGGTTACAGGGTATTCTAGGACAACTTTACACACTTGAGATTTCATCATCCCTTGATGATATAATCAGATCGAATCAGGTTACAGACCCATTCTTATCTCGAGTTCGGGATGAAGTAACTCAAGGGAAAGACCCTAGATTTGTGATCCACGGGGATGGATTGATACGATTCAGGAATCGAGTTTGTGTACCCGCAGATGATGATTTGAGGAACTCTATCCTGGGAGAGGCTCATGCTACCCCATAGTCCATTCACCCGGGGTCTAGCAAGATGTATAAGGATTTCAAGCAATGTTATTGGTGGGGAATATGAAATGTGAAGTTGCAGAGTTCGTTTCGAGATGTTTAACCTGTCAGTAGGTTAAGATTGAGCATCAATGACCAGCAGCAATGATGAAACTGCTCCCGATCCCCGAGTGGAAATGGGAGGACATATTGATGGATTTTATCACTAGCTTGCCGACGAGTCGTTGAGGGATGAATACGATTTGGGTGATTGTGGATCGTCTGACCAAATCAAACCACTTTTTTGAGATTAAAGACACGTGGGGTTTCGAGAGATTGGCCCAGCTGTTTATTAAAGAGATTGTAAGGTTACATGGTACCCCTAAGAGTATTGTGTTGGATCGTGACGGGTGATTCGTGTCACATTTCTAGAAAGCAGTTCATCGTGTGATGGGTACGCAGTTGAACTTTAGTACAACGTTTCATGTGCAGACCGATGGTCAGTCTGAGAGGACTATCCAAACTCTAGAGGATATGTTGAGGGCGTGCACTCTTGATTGGAAGGATGGTTGGGAAGCCCAACTGATTTTGGTGGAATTCACTTACAATAATAGTTGGCATGCTTAGATTCAGATGGCACCTTATGAAGCATTGTATGGCCGTCGTTGTAGATCCCCTTTATGTTGGAACGACCTATCTGAATATTTGGGTATGGAACCCGATATGTTGTTAGCAGCCCGTGAGAAGATCGCTCTGATTAGGAGTCGTTTGTTAATGGCTCAAAGCCAACAGAAGTCTTATGAAGACAACCGTCGACGACCGCTTGAGTTCGAGGTTGGCGGCCATGTGCTAATGAAGGTGTCTCCTACCCGAGGTGTTTTTCATTTTGGGAAGAGGGGTAAATTGAGCCCGAGGTACATTGGGTTGTTTGAGGTTTTGGAACGAGTAGACAATCTGGCCAATCGTCTGGCATTGCCACCAACTCTGAGTCGGATTTATAATGTGTTTCATGTCTCCCAGTTGAAGAAGTATGTTGCTGATCCGAGTCATATACTTCAGTTCGATGAGATCGAGATAGCGGAGGATCACTCGTACGAGGAGCGTCCCGTACAGATACTTGAGAGGAGGATCAAACAATTGAGAAACAAGACGATTCCCCTGCTGAAGGTTTAGTGGTCATGACACTGAGTCGAGGAGGCTACGTGGGAGACCGAGAGAAGCATGCGTGAGAGGTATCCCGAGTTGTTTACCCCTTAGTTTCGAGGACGAAACTCCTTTTAAGGGAGGGAGTATGTAATATCCGACAGTAATTTCTTATCTACTGTTGTATTATTCGGATAATTTGAGTATCGTTGTAATCATGTTACATTTAGTTAATGTTTATCGATGTCGGGATATATCAGAATAGACTTGATTATAACTGTCAATCGCATTATGGTTGATTTCTTGACATTGTGTAGATTGTTACATTTTTTATCGCTAAGAATTTAACTTAATGTACGCTAATTTGTTGGCTTTATGTATGTAATAGATTTCCAGTTACGTACGTAATGCTGAGAATCTTATCCGATCTCAACTTTTGGAATGAGGGGCCGGACATGATCCGCATAATTGGCCTTTTCGAGGCATCCAAGTTGACGTACATTATGTACATAATGCTGAGGCTATAACGTACGTAATGAGGTTGGTATTTTGAGGCAGTAGCCTTTAGAGGCAGATTACGTACGTAACATTTTACGCGTAGCGTACGTAAACGTATTAACGTACGTTATCTTTATGCGATAAAATACATAATGAACTGTACAGTTTATAAAAATACAGCTTGTGTCTTTCATTTGCACATCCCAACTTTGATTTTTCTCTCCAACTATCATCTCCCTGCCTCCCTAGACCGACTATATGTAACACCCCAAACTAGGCAGATATTACAGTGCCGTGTACCCCCGACTGGGATCCACCAGGCGAGTGAAAATGAATGAAATACACAGGGTAAATGTAGTACCGAACCACATTACATCATTAATTACTCCGATGAGGAGTTTCATACAACACACCCAAGGAAATGACCGAATACAAGTATATTTTATATGGAGAGAAAATATACAACACTGAATGAACTCAAAATCCAAACGGAAATCTGCAGCGGAAATAAAATAAGGAAACACGGTGAATGAAAGGACTGGGTCCCCCTACTAGTATCACTGGGACTCTTCGCCGTCAACGTTATCTTCCCGTGCCTTAGCCTTGCCACAACCTGAAAAACAAAATCCCCCAATGGGGTCAGTTACACAGAACAACAATCCTCAAGAGTTGAATAAACACAATCATATATATGATGTATAAACCACAAGTTCGATCAAAAATGAATCAGTTAGATTATAACCCAATCTTGTTGAAAACATACACAATCAAACATGCTGTATGAATCAACTAATGGTACGGCTCAAAGGGTGGCGCCACACTACGCCCGGGATGGAAATGTGTCCGTGCACAAGCCACCATCGAGTATCGATCGAATACACGTGTGGTCTTGTACCTAATCAGTCTCACGAAGTGATCTTCTCGTGTGCACAGTCCAATGTGAGGCCAACAACCAACACACGACTTAATATGTGCCCGACATGAAAATCCTACACATACCAACTGGCATGCCAGTATGACCCGCAATGCCACGAGATAACAAAAGTGACATCGAAATCAATAATGACTCACAGAGATGAAATGACAGTGAAATGAATGATAGCTCAATGAAATAATTGGAACCGTCGTTCCTCGTGACTGAAGTGATTAATTGACAATGACAAGTCTCAATACGGTTAATACAATATGAATGAGTTATGATTATGAATGAACAAAAACGAAAGGAATGAATATCCCTTTAACGGAGTAAGAATTAACTTACCTTAACACCGGTGATGATACAATCTCTCTCGAACAACGTCCTAAGGAAACTACCGGTCACTCGAACAACCTTGAATAACACAATTACCAACAATCCGTTCAACATACGAATCAAATACGAATATAACTAACTCAAAACGTCGATACGACTAAACCAAGTTCATTGGGGCATTATATCGAACACGTTGAGGCCAAACTTCGATTGTTTACAACCAAACCTCTATAATATCAATATCAAATCCCCAAGAAGTGTTTCAAACCAACAAAACATCTTCAATACGATGAATAATCCAATATGAATATCCAAATTCGTGATTTCAACAACAATTAATCGAAAACCCCCAAATCTAACTCAATATTCAAAGTGTTCTTGAATAACCTTTCAATAATCCGATGAATATTCATACATACTCATAATCGTATGTATATCGCTTCATACAACATGATTATAACATCCAAAACATCATATATCAACACAAATCGAAATCAAAGAGGTTTGAGAAAATTACCTTTGAAGATCCAAACACTTTGATTCGATGAAGACGCGTTAGATCGACGATCCGAGCTTCACAACCGAATGAAAATGATGAAGAATCGAGTATTCAAGTGATTGATGATGAAAATTTCTCCCACAAACCCTCTCTCTCGGATGTAGGATGAAGAAATGAGTTTTTCTTCTCAAAAAATGAAGTTATAGTGCAGACTGCACTGTGTGCCGCGGCCCGGCCGAGTGTGCCGCGGCACAGGGCCGGAATCTGCCCCCAGTGCTCGGCAATATGCCGCGGCCCAGCCAAGTGTGCCACGGAAGTGACTCGGCAGTGTGCCGCGGCCCTTCCGGCAGGAGCCGCGGCCCCCGGTACAGGCGGGTCGGCCAAAACTGCAACATGTGTGTGTCTTAGCTATTTCGACCATAACTCCCTCGTCCGGACTCCAATTGACTCACCGTTTGAACCATTGGAAAGCTAACTTGATGCTCTATAATATTGAAAAGATTCAGAATTTTTGGAGTTTCCAAAAATTAATGGTGATTTTACAAAGTCGAACTCATACGTGGAAAGTTGAAACAATGAACAATATCGATACACAACTCGAAGTTATTCCGAACGGTGAACATGGATGAATGAATGTGGATGACGAACGGTTATTAACAAGTGAAAAATTACATAGAGACAATTACCGAATGAAATTATTCAATGATAATGACTGAATTACAACTGGGTATTACATACACCCCCCTAAAAGAGTTCCGTCCTCGAAACTAAGGGTCAATCAACTCGGGATAACTCTCCCGCATACTATCCTCGATTTCCCAAGTAGCCTCTTCGACTCCGTGTCTAGACCACTGAATTTTAACCAAAGGAATCACCTTATTCCTCAACTATTTGATTCGCCGCTCGAAGACTCGTATGGGACGCTCCTCATACGAATGATTATCTGCGATCTCGATTTCGTCGAACTGAAGTATGTGACTCGGGTCGGCAACATACTTCCGTAGCTGCGAGACGTGAAACACATTATGAATTAGGCTCAATGTCGGAGGTAAGGCCAATCGATAAGCTAGCTCGCCTACTCGTTCCAAAATCTCAAATGGTCCAATAAATGTTGGACTCAACTTTCCCCACTTCCCGAAATGGAAGATACCTCGACTCGGGGATACCTTGACCAACACGTGGTCACCTGTCTCAAACTCTAATGGTCGGCGACGATTGTCTGCATAAGGTTTCTGTCGACTCTGAGCGGTCAATAAACGACTCTTGATCAAAGCTACCTTCTCACGGGCGGCTATAAGCATATCGGGCTCGGTGCCAATTGATTCTGATAAGTCATCCCAACACAAAGGAGATCGACAACGACGACCGTATAAGGCCTCGTAAGGTGCCATCTTAATCGAAGCATGCCAACTATTATTATACGTGAACTCGATCAATGGTAGTTGGGTTTCCCAATCGTCTTTCCAATCGAGGACGCATGCCCTCAACATGTCCTCCAATGTCTGAATAGTCCTCTCTGATTGTCCGTCGGACTGAGGATGAAAAGATGTGCTGAAATTAAGCTGAGTTCCCATGGAATGATGAACTGATTTCCAAAAATGAGACATGAATCGCCCGTCACGATCAGAAACGATACTCTTAGGAGTACCGTGCAACCTCACTATTTCTTTGATGAACAACTGGGCAAGTCTCTCGGGACCCCAAGTATCCTTAATCTCGAGAAAATGAGCTGACTTAGTTAGACGATCCACAATTACCCAAATTGTATTCATGCCACGGCGACTCATCGGCAAACTCGTGATGAAGTCCATTGAAATATCCTCCCATTTCCACTCCAGAATAGGGAGCGGTTTCAGCATACCCGCCGGTCGCTGATGTTCTATCTTGACTTGTTAACAAGTGAGACATTTCGAAACAAACTCAGCGACTTCACGCTTCATATTACTCCACCAGTAATTTTGTTTCAAGTCTTTGTACATCTTGCTGGACCCCGGATGAATAGAATAAGTGGTAGCATGGGCTTCTCTCAAAATCGAGTTTTTCAACTTGTCATTCGCCGGTACACATATCCGATTTTTAAATCTCAAGAGTCCATCCTCGTGGACCACAAATCCAGGGCCTTTCCCCTGTGCCACATCCTCACAGATGCGCAACAAAAATGGGTCCGAACCCTGATTCACTCTGATCGCTTCTTCAAGTGGCGATGAAATCTCCAGCATACAAAGCTGTCCCTGAACACGCTGTAACCAAACCTCGATCTTTTGCCTAAGTAATTCTTTCTGAAGTTCCTTTTGAACTGTTAATCGAGCAAGCATCTGCTCCTGAACGGACTTACGACTCAAGGCGTCGGCGACAATGTTCGCCTTGCTCGGGTGGTAAAGTATCTCAATATCATAATCTTTGATTAGTTCCAACCACTGTCTCTGTCGCATATTTAACTCCTTCTGAGTAAATATATATTTTAAACTCTTATGATCGGTGAATATCTGGCAGGTAACGCCATAAAGATAATGACGCCAAATCTTCAATGCGAATACCACGGCTGCTAGCTCCAGGTCGTGGGTCGGATAATTTACCTCGTAAGGTCTCAATTGCCGTGAAGCATAAGCAATAACCTTCCCGTTCTGCATGAGTACACATCCGAGACCCTATCCGGATGCATCACTATAGACCACAAATCCTTCCGTCCCTTGTGGTAAAGAAAGGACAAGTGCTGAAATTAACCGGCTCTTGAGTTCCTCAAAACTCTATTGACACGCATCGGACCACGTGTATTTCTTATCTTTCCTTAAAAGGTTCGTCGTGGGTTGAGCGATTTTAGAAAATCCTTCCACAAATCGCCGATAATAACCAGCTAATCCAAGGAAACTTCGGATTTCCTTAACATTATTCGGAGGTTGCCAATCTCGGATAGCCTCCGTCTTCTGAGGATCAACACGAAATCCGTCTGATGAAATTACATGTCCGAGAAACGTCACTTCGGACATCCATAATTCACATTTGGAAAACTTCCCATAAAGTTGCTCTCGTCTCAACACGTCGAGCACCTGATGAAGGTGAAACTCATGCTCCTCCCGGTTATGAGAATAAATTAAAATATCATCAATGAAGACAACCACGAACCGATATAAATAGTCGATGAAAACCCGATTCATTAACTCCATGAATACCGCAGGTGCATTTGTTAACCCAAACGGCATCACCACAAACTCATAATGACCATAAGGTGTTCGGAACGCCGTCCTAGCAATATCCGACTCTCGGATTCGCAACTGATGATACCCAGATCTTAAATCGATCTTGGAAAATAATGAAGCTCCCTGAAGTTGATCCAAAAGATCATCAATAAGGGGTAGGGGATATTTATTCTTGATCGTCACCCTGTTCAGCTCTCGGTAATCAATACACAAACGGAAAGAACCGTCCTTTTTCTTGACAAATAATACCGGTGCTCCCCACGGAGACGCACTCGGCCGGATATAACCCTTCTCGGTCAAATCCTCCAATTGATTCTTTAGTTCCAGCATTTTGGTCGGGGCCATCCGATACGGTGCCTTCGATATTGGAGATATACCAGGCTCCAGCTCAATCGTGAATTCCACATCTCTCTGTGGAGGCAAACTAAGTAACTCGTCTGGAAATACGTCGGCATATTCTCTCACTACTGGAATATCCGCCAACATTATTGATGATTTCTCGGTCTTAGTCATTTAGCACCAATAACCGACACACTCCTGATTGAGTAATTTCACTGCTTTCATCAAGTTGATGACTCTCCCGGAACAGTTGGGATTACCTCCCTGAAAAACACATTCGACCCCATCGTCTGAAATGATAGTGACCAAATGCTCACGGACGCTAATGACGGCATCGTGATGATCCATCCAATCAATACCCAGAATGACGTCGTCTCTCAGCAAATCTACCACGATTAGGTCTGCTAACCAATCACGACCATGAAGCTAAATCGGGCAATCCTTAATCTCACGATTCCCGATAATTCTTCTACCATCAGGTAGACCGATGACATAAGGCTCACAACTAGTAGCACTACCCAGACGTAGTCTACTCAAACATGATTCGAAAATAAAATAATGCGATGCACCAGTATCAAAAAGGGTACACACAGGTTGAGATAGAATATCGAGTGTACCTGAGATCATCCGGGCCTCTGGATCGTCGGTCTACTTCATCTTGTAAATTCGGGGCTTGCCGGCCCCCGAACTAGACGCTCCCGTCTGATAGCTCTTGTCTCCGCCTTTGTTAGCTCCTGTCGTCTTAAAGAACGTGGACTGAGTGGCCTGATTCGGAACCGCGGACTGGTTTGGGGCCTGAGATGTTGCCGGAGTTGGTTTGGAGTTCCTTAGGCAAAAATGGGCCCTATGCCCCGCAATTCCACAGTTATGGCATGTGACAGTCTGCCTCGGACACTTGGTACTAAAATGACCCTGTTCTTCACAGTTGAAACAGGTGATGGCCGAACTGGCCGCTCGGGACTGAGATTCTGCGGGTTTAGGCGTCATAGGAGGTCGCTCGGAAAAAGTATAGCCCGCACGAGGTTTCTTGAAAGTGGCCTGACTGCCGTCACACTGATTACGATTCTTTGACTTCTTGCCAGCAGATGAAGGTTGCTGCTTCGCAATCTCCTTAGCAGTAAGCTCATAAGTAAGAGCTTTCTCGATGAATTCGGCCAGGGTGGTGCAATGATGATTAAGCAACTGTAGTCGCATACGAGGTTTCAACCTCTTGCTGAAATATTTGATCTTGTCCGCCTCAAAATGAATAATGGACGAGGCGAAAGGAAGTAGCTCCTGAAATTTCTCGGCGATGATGAGAACATCGTCGTCTGCTGATGGGTCGGGAGTGAGTAATTCTGATAACTTGGCCTCTCTGAGTGGGTCCGGATAATACCTCTCCATCATGAGAGTCTTGAATTGTTCCCAAGTACAAAATCCGTCGGTGGGCTTCAACGATAACCACCATGAATGAGCGCTCTTACCCAGATTGCAAGCCGCGACTGAAACTTTGTGTCCCTCAGGACTGTCCACCATAGCAAACAGTTTCTCGAAATGCTCAAGCCAGTGAATGATATCTGCCGGTTTAGATGAACCCTCAAAAGTAGGTGGTCTTTGGCGAGAGATGTCACCAATGATACTGCTCACACCCCTCTCGTGCCTTTGAGGTAGCGGCGGAGGAGCCTGTTGATTCTGAGTAGCTAAGTTATGCATTGTTTCCATCAGTTGTTTCATCTGAGTCATTTGGGCCATCATGCCCTGCATAAAAGCGAGTAGATCAACTCGAACACCTTCTGACTGAGCTGTGTCTCCGGTACGACTCCCTGATAGTGAATGATTACGCCCAGGTGAATGAGTGGCAGCATCACTGCTCGATGAATTAGCATTATTCCTAGCATACGCACGTGTATTCACACGAGCTCTCGGGTTTCGGCCCGCACCGCGGCCTCTTCCCCCGCGTCCTCTGCCAGCTCTTTCCATACTGAAGTGGGAAAGTCACGAAATGATTATATATCTCGCATGAATATCACATTATGATTATGTTATGAAATGATGAAAATGAGCATACGCGCCCAAACACAATGATTACATGAATGATCAACTAAGGTGACGTGATTATCTGATGAAATTCTTGAAATGATTAATTTGAACAAGTTAACAATATTAATGATATGATCCTCAATATCACCAACTGAGTGATGAAATGAATTGAGTGATTAATGAGTTAACATGATCAACATGATTAAAATGAAAATGATAAATGAAGAAATCTTACTATTCTTTGGTCTGAATGGCTCGGCTCTTGCACAGGTCACACGTGACGTGAAAGTCCAATGATACTAGTCTGATGAACGATGATTTCAAATGAGCCATGATTCGTAAGATAGTATTCAAAACCACGCTCCGATACCAACTCTGTAACACCCCAAACTTGGTGGATATTACAGTGCCGTGGACCCCGACTGGGATCCACCAGGCGAGTGAAAATGAATGAAATACACAGGGTAAATGTAGTACCGAACCACATTACACCATTAATTACTCCGATGAGGAGTTTCATACAACACACCCAAGGAAATGACCGAATATAAGTATATTTTATATGGAGATAAAATATACAACACTGAATGAACTCAAAATCCAAACGAAAATCTGCAGCGGAAATAAAATAAGGAAACACGGTGAATGAAAGGACTGGGGCCCCCTACTAGTATCACTGGGACTCTTCGCCGTCAACGTTATCTTCCCGTGCCTTAGCCTTGCCACAACCTGAAAAACAAAATCCCCCAACGGGGTCAGTTACACAGAACAACAATCCTCAAGAGTTGAATAAACACAATCATATATATGTTGTATAAACCACAAGTTCGATCAAAAATGAATCGGTTAGATTATAACCCAATCTTGTTGAAAACATACTCAATCAAACATGCTATATGAATCAACTAACGCTACGGCTCAAAGGGTGGCGCCACACTACGCCCGGGATTGAAATGTGTCCGTGCACAAGCCACCATCGAGTATCGATCGAATACACGTGTGGTCTTGTACCTAATCAGTCTCACGAAGTGATCTTCTTGTGTGCACAGTCCAATGTAAGGCCAACAACCAACACACGACTTAATATGTGCCCGACATGAAAATCCTACACATACCAACCGGCACGCCAGTATGACCCGGAATGCCATGAGATAACAAAAGTGACATCGAAATCAATAATAACTCACCGAGATGAAATGACAGTGAAATGAATGATAGCTCAATGAAATAATTTGAATCGTCGTTCCTCGTGACTAAAGTGATTAATTGACAATGACAAGTCTCGATACGGTTAATATAATATGAATGAGTTATGATTATGAATGAACAACAACGAAAGGAATGAATATCCCTTTAACTGAGTAAGAATTAACTTACCTTAACACCGGTGATGATACAATCTCTCTCAAACAACATCCTAAGGAAACTACCGGTCGCTCGAACAACCTTGAATAACACAATTACCAACAATCTGTTCAACATACGAATCAAACACGAATATAACTAACTCAAAACGTCGATACGACTAAACCAAGTTCATTGGGGCATTATATCGAACATGCTGAGTCCAAACTTCGATTGTTTACAACCAAACCTCAATAATACCAATATCAAATCCCCAAGAAGTGTTTCAAACCAATAAAACATCTTCAATACGATCAATAATCCAATATGAATATCCAAATTCATGATTTCAACAACAATTAATCGAAAACCCCCAAATCCAACTCAATATTCAAAGTGTTCTTGAATAACCTTTCAATAATCCGATGAATATTCATACATACTCATAATCATATGTATATATCTTCATACAACATGATTAGAACATCCAAAACATCATATCTCAACACAAATCGAAATCCAAGAGGTTTGAGAAAATTACCTTTGAAGATCCAAACACTTTGATTCGATGAACACGCGTTAGATCGACGATCCGAGCTTCACAACCGAATGAAAATAATGAAGAATCGAGTATTCAAGTGATTTATGATGAAAATTTCTCCCACAAACCCTCACTCTCGGATGTAGGATGAAGAAATGAGTTTTTCTTCTCAAAAAATGAAGTTATAGTGCAGACTGCACTGTGTGCCGCGGCCCAGCCGAGTGTGCCGCGGCACAGGGCCGGAATCTGCCCCCAGTGCTCGGCAGTGTGCCGTGCCCCGGACGAGTGTGCCGCGACAGTGACTCGGCAGTGTGCCGCGGCCCTTCCGGCAGGAGCCGCGGCCCCCGGTACAGGCGGGTCGGCCAAAACTGCAACATGTGTGTGTCTTATCTATTTCGACCATAACTCCCTCGTCCGGACTCCGATTGACTCACCGTTTGAACCATTGGAAAGATAACTTTATGCTCTATAATACTGAAAAGATTCAGAATTTTTGGAATTTCAAAAAATTAATGGTGATTTTACAAAATCGAACTCATACGTGGAAAGTTGAAACAATGAACAATATCGATACACAACTCAAAGTTATTCGGAACGGTGAATATGGATGAATGAATGTGGATTATGAAACGTTATTAACAAGTGAAAAATTACATAGAGACAATTACCGAATGAAATTATTGAATGATAATGACTGAATTACAACCGGGTATTACACTATACTCCCTTCCAACTTGTATTTGAGCCTTACATCTTGGATTGGAGCTTGTTGATTGGAAGTCTAGAGGTGTTCTTGAAGCTTGGAGTGTGTTCTTGTAATTTTGGTGGTTGTTCTTTGTTTCTGAAGGTATGTTGTGCGATTCTACTCTATATTTTCGTAGTTATGATGATAGTGATATAGTATACTACACCTAGTGTTGAATTAATCAAGTAAAACATGTTTGTGGTTAGGCTTTTTAACACTTCTTGATGAATATGATAATTAGAGGGTTGGAATGAAGATGTTCTTGATGTTATAATGATAATGATCACATTTATATAATCATACTCGTCTTGTTGGATGTGTTAACATCAGTGGAACAATAAAAATCATTTAGCTTCATTGTAGTTAAGTTTAATCGATGGAATTGTTGACATAAAATATATTAGAACACCATGTTAAGAACTTGATGAATGTTAGAGATTAGGATGATGTTCTTGAACCTAAAAACTATAACTTCATTTCTGTTTTGGCTTAGCAAAGTCTTTGAGCGATGATAAAAGGGTTTTGATGAACACAACTATAACTCTTATATATGAAAATCGATCGTGTTGATACCTTAGGTATGTGTTGATCACCATTAATAAGTTGATAATGATCTTAGGAAGATATTATTGACTATTGGTGATAATGTTAGTTCTCAACGATCCTTGTGTAATAAAGGACGTAGATGTTAAAGAAATTGGTTAATCTGATTGTGTTGTTGCCCGAAATATTATCCGAAGATAGATATTGCTGGAATGGTCGAGCAACAACAAATTGCGATAGCACGTCCGAGGGAATGGAAAAAACACAAGATTTGTCGGGTTTGTTAGGCTCGGGCTTGAATGCTCTCGCGAGATGTTATTAATATAAATATGCCGGGATACAAGTATTAATGTAAGAATCTAAATAATATGAGTGTAAAAGATCCTAATTATCTAACTCTTGAGCGAAGCTTTGCTGTTCTTGCTCTCTGCCGATCGTCTTTCGTGTAAGAGATGCTGAGACAGAAGAAAGAACCGAGAGATAGCTGTTGCCAAGAGTGGGAAAGCCAAGTTGTGGGAAAAACCGAAGCCAGTGTCCAAATACAGGAAGCCTTCTATTTATAGGGGCAGAGATGACCTATTTTCTGGCGGGCGATCGCCTTTAATGCAATATAATAAAGGGGCGATCGTCTTTATGTCACATGGGCTATCTGCCTAAAGCTTGCGGCTGCTCCTGGCAGCCAGCTGTGCAGTCCAATGAGGAGCCGACACGCGTCCTGAGTTGCTGTCACGGGCGGTCCCACTGACACCTTTCGGCGGGTCTGTCGGCTGGTGGAAAGATGCTGACAGGCTATGATCAATGATCTATGAAATGCGGATCTTGTCTCGGAACTACACGTGGGCTCTGTCATGAGCTTCGGCCTTTGCCGACTGGACGATCATTGGCTTCGCGTGGCATGACGCGGTCGTCATTTGGTCGGTCACCAGGAGTCGATCGCCAAGTACCGAGATATGATCACCTTAGATGTCGATCGGTCGGCACCGGGACTTGTCCTGGGACCTTTGGTCGTCAGCTAGTCGGCCACCAGGAGTCGATCGCCAAGTGCCGAGAGATGATCGTCTTAGATGTCGATCGCTCGGCACCGGGACTTGTCCTGGGACCTTCGGTCGGCCAATCTGCCTTGGTTGCTGGGCTCCGGCACGGTCGCCCGGTCTCTGAAGTAATCGCCTGTCGAGGCGTATAATTCTCGACACAACAATTGCCCCCCAGCTTGCTCCGATGTTGAAGACATGGGGCTAGCTGGTTCTTGCTGGCGATCGTGTAGGATGAAGATGGGCGATTCGTTTGAGAGGACTTTGGTCTCGGACTTGGGCGATATTGTCGATTGGCTAGCTATCTTCGGTCTTGTACCTACAATAAACAATTTTGGCCGACCCCTCGTAGAAACTTGATTGTTTCGTCACCGAGGAATCGTGCACAGTCACGGAGTTCGATGGACCGACTCCATGACCGTGTCTTATGCACGAACGACATTGTCTGTCTCGTGACTCATTTTATTGTGAGGGTCCTCTGTTAGGCTGCACCTCGCCTCGTATTTAAACGAAGGGCATGCGGTCTTGGTCTAGAGGAGTCCTTGCGTGGTGCGTCATCGGATGAATCGACTCCACGTCCGTAGCTAGTTAGCTCTTTTCTACCTCGGATCGTCATGTTAGATGGCAATCCTCGACGATATACGTTGAGATGGGGGTAGTGACGCGTCGCATTGTTTGGGTTCACCATGTTAGATGATGAACCTTTGAGGGCGGGCGATCGTGTCCACTGATTTGCTTGGAGGGTCCTTCGACTATGCCTGCCTCGTATTTAAACGAAGGGCGAGCGATCTCAGCCCAAAGGAATCTTGCATGGCCTAAGCAGTTGGTTCCATCGACCACCAGGACCATGGCTGCACTCTTCCACCTCAGATCGTCATGTCAAATGCCGACCTTCGATGGTGTATGTTGTGCGGGGGAGGCGATCTCGTGCCTTAGTCCAACATGTTAGATGATGAACTGTAGGTGGCGAGTGAATCCTCCAGTTTCGGTGATGTAGCTTGATAATGGCGATCGGGCTGGAAGACTGGAGATCGTCGTTTGGGCGCCGATTGCGCTGCTCATAGGCTGAGAAGAAACCTTTGTCTGGCCAGAAAGTCTGTGGCTTTAGCGCGGAAAATTGCATAGGTCGGGGATGGTCCTTCGTAAGGTGCCTGAACATAGGCGAATGACCATGGAATCCCCCTAAGACTGAGTAGAGGGCGATCTCATCGCTTATGGGCGCGCCGTTGAGGATGATCTCGTCTACCCAGTCGATGTAGTCTGCGTCGGATTCTTCTTCTCCCTGCCTGATTTGCATCATGCGGTGGGGACCATCGGGCCGAGCGACCTTGGCGGGGAAGTAAGCTGTGAAGCTGTTCGCCAGTTGATCAAAGGAGTTGATGGATCGCGGTGGTAACGAGGTGTACCACCTATGGGCCAGGTCGTCCATCGTCAGTGGGAACATTCGGCATCCGGTTGCGTCGGATGCCCCACACCTGGTCATGTAGATGCGGAACTTGCTCAGGTGAGTCTCGGGGTCCGACCTTCCTTCATACAAAGGTGTTTGCGGAGGAGCGATCTTACGTTACACGGGGGCGACCTCGATGTGGAGTGCGAGTGGCTCGCTCGGCCCACCGATCTTGTTCTTGGCGCCTGCCCCAGATTCCAGGAGCTCCTTCATGTCGTCGAGCTGGCGTTGCATCGCGCCCATCACTGTAGCTTGGTCGCTCGTGGGTCGGCTTTCAGAGCGGGAGCCGAGGTGATCGTGTACCGATCTCCTGCCTCCGCTGTTGCCGACCTCGGTTCTTCGGTGAGGAGGAGCCAGATGGCTGGTCGGCCTTCTGGGAGTCGGATACGCCGAACTCCTGGTGACGGACTCGAGCTCCATCGTCTCGTGGATTGGGCCGGACTGCCCCGGTCGCCAATACGGGTCGCTGCCTAGGCGATCGAAAACAGAAGTGCCCCGGCTGGCGAGCGCCTCTTCTTGCGAATGGGAGCCTCCTGGAGATCGCTGTTAGGCGTATTTTTATACGCTTATTTATCATTATTTTGTATTCTTTTTGTGAGTAAATCTGCATAAATGAGCCTTTAATGCCCTATTATTTTATGTTTTGCAGGAAATTGGAGTCCGAAAGCCGAAACGATGAAAAACGGACAAAACGGCGAATTTTAGCCTGGGGCCACGGCACAAGGCAAGCGGGCCGCGGCACACGCAGAGGACCAGCAGGCACCAGAGTAGACTGTACTCTGAGCTGCGGCACAGATATAGTGAGCCGCGGCCTAGAGGAAAATTATAGCGCCCAGGTTTTTATCGGAGTGACGTGAGTCGCGGCACAAATTAAGTGAGACGCGGCACACGGGGTGGTTTTGATGTGCTCCGCGCGGGTTTGGGCCGTTTTAAAGCTAGTTCTTGACCTAATCACACGGACGCGTTTTGGAGGCTGCTGGGAGCTATAAATAAGGGGTTTAAGGTCATAATGAGGAGCTTGGCATCTTGGATCTTGAAATCAGAGATTATCGGGGGAATCTCGGCAATTCAAAGGATCGTGGAAGAAAGAGGCAAAGAGCAGAGGGCGGAAGCCTGAAGAATGGAGGAATCCGAGCTCTTCATCTGCGTTTGATTTTCATGCTTTCATTTATTAATTCTGTATTTTTATCTTTTAGCATGTCACGCTAAAACCCTGTTCTAGGATTTTGATGAAACCTAAGTTTTGACGGATTTGCTTTTGATTATCTATATAATTCCCTTTTCTGTTGAGTTTTCCCAATCAATTTTAATGCTTTCAATTGTCTGGCTAATAATTGGGTTGTTTTAATTACGCAACTCGAATCGGGAGAGGAGAGTTGGTGAGGAACTATTGATGAGAACCGTTTTATCTTGTGAGATAGGAATATACTCATAGGAACTACGTGGCCTTTTGAGGATTTTGTGCTTTTTGCCTATTGTCGAATTAATTCACCTAGGGATAGAGTGCGTTATTCGCCTTTAGAAAAATCTATTGACCTCGGGAAAGGCGGTAGAGTATATTAGCAATCTTCGCCTTCAATAAATTGGGGAAATCATTAACTTCAGATAATCGAGAGTAAATTCGGATAAACCAAGGTGGATTCAGAATCCTAGACTTATTCTTCATTTGATTTTCCTTCTTCAAGCGATCGTTTTTACTGTTAGTTCTTTTATTGATTTTATTTAGTTATTAATTGCAACCCAAATTTCGACTGTTCAAATAAAATTAGAATACATAAAAATCGGTACTTAGTGATTCAGTCCTCATGGGAACGATACTCACTCATCACTTTATTACTTGTCAACGATAACGTGCACTTGCGTTTACGAAATATCGCAACAAGTTTTTGGCGCCGTTGCCGGGGACTGATTTTTTTACTAATAGCGATTTCAGTATTTCTAGTCTTAGTTTGAACATTTTTATTGTTTTTGTGTTATTTTATTTATTTGTTTGTTTTTCCTTTCAGGATTGTTCGGTTAGTGCATGAGAAAATTCGGTAACGAAGGCCTACTACCTTTGGATACCGAACTCGAGCGCACTCTTTGGAGAAACAAAAAGCAGAAACGAGAGCTACCGGCGAAAGTCACTATGGCCGATAATACGGGAAATCACGAAGCAGAAAACCCCATGGTGCAAGCTCAACCGGCATTAGCACTCCGAGATTGTGCTATGCCGCAAATCAACGCGAACTTTTTGGGGATCCCGCGTCCGACAATTCAGGCAAATAACTACGAAATCAAGCCGGCTATAATTCAGATGGTACAAGCAAGCCAGTTCTATGGATTGCCGAATGATGACCCCAATGCACACATTGCATCTTTTCTCGAAATTAGCGACACCTTTAAAAACAACGGTGTCACCGATGATGCCATCCGTCTACGGCTTTTCCCTTTCTCTTTGAGGGACAAGGCCGAATTTTGGTTAAATTCTTTACCGTCGGGCTCTATCACGAAATGGGCGGAATTAGCGCAAGCCTTCCTTGCTAAATTCTTCCCACCTTCGAAGACGGCAAGGTTACGGAACGAGATCACTACCTTTGGGCAATTCGATATGGAGTCACTTCACGAAGCTTGGGAGCGGTACAAAGATTTGTTACGGAGATGCCCACACCACGGCCTACCGGATTGGCTCCAAATACAAACATTTTACAATGGATTGAGTGCTTCTACACGCACTCTCGTCGATGCGGCCGCTGGAGGAGCCTTAATGGGAAAAACTATGGCCGAGGCATATTTTTTGTTGGAAGCTGTATCCGCAAATGCGTATCAATGGCCGTCCGAACGAGTACACCTGAAACGAGTAATGGAGATCTCCCATAATGATCCAATCTCTACATTATCCGCTCAAGTCGCCGCCTTGACGCAGCAACTTCAAGCATTTTCACATGCTCCTTCCCCCGTTACCATTGAATTGTGCAATTGGTGTAATGGATCTCATCCTAGCGCAGAGTGCCAAGTCGGAAACCCTTTCGAGCCACCGTCGATGGAACAAGCTCAGTTCGTGGGGAACGGGAACCGGCAAAATAATCCTTACTCCAGCACTTATAATCAAGGGTGGCGAAATCACCAAAAATTTTCGTGGAGGAACGGGCAAGCTTTAAAACCTCCACAAGCTCAATTTGCGCAGCCCCCTCAGCAGCCCCCTCAACCGCCAAAGGTATCCTTGGAAGATGGTCTTGCTCAATTGGCGGCTAACACGAGCCAATTCATGACCCGCACAGAGACTACCCTTCAAAATCATTCTGCCTCCATCCGAAACTTAGAAGCACAAATGGGGCAGATTGCAAGTCTATTGTCTTCTCGACCTCAAGGTGCATTACCCAGCGCAACCGAATTAAATCATAAGGAAAACGTGCAAGCAATCGAACTACGAAGTGGAAAGGAGTTGAAAGTGCAGCCTATCAATGACAAGGACAAAATCGAGCAAAGTGAGAAAGAAAAGGATGAGGCGCCTAAGCCAAAGGAAGTGCCGACTACTCAGCTCACCCCTCAAATTCCATTGCCACAGCGGTTGCAAAAGCAAAAATTAGACAAGCAATTTTCCAAATTCCTCGACGTCTTCAAGAAACTGCACATAAACATTCCTTTTGCCGACGCGTTGGAGTAAATGCCGAGTTATGTAAAATTCATGAAAGAAGTCTTGTCGAACAAAAGAAATCTCGAGGAGTATGAGACAGTCGCATTGACGGAGGAGTGCAGCGCTATTTTACAAAAGAAGCTCCCACCGAAATTGAGAGATCCGGGAAGTTTTACCATTCCTTGCATCATTGGGAATTCGTCTTTTGAATGAGCCCTATGCGATCTCGGAGCCAGCATAAACCTTATGCCCCTTTCTATTTATAAAAAGCTGGATATTGGGTAAGCCAAGCCGACAACGGTCTCCTTACAATTAGCCAATAGATCCATCAAATATCCGAGGGGAGTGATAGAGGACGTCTTAGTCAAAGTCGATAAGTTCATCTTTTCGGCCGATTTCATTGTGCTTGACATGGAGGAGGACCACGACATCCCAATTATCTTGGGAAGACCATTTTTAGCAACCGGCCGTACTTTGATCGATGTGGAAAAAGGGAAGCTTACTCTACGAGTTCAAGAGGAGCAAGTAACGTTCAATATCTTTCAATCCTTAAAATATCCGAGTGATGCTGAGAATTGTTTCCAAGTTGACGGCATCGACTCGTGTGTAGGTAGAGCCTTTCGAGAGAATTATCCACCCGATCCACTGGAGTCCGTTTTGATTGGGGCTGTTTCCGAACTAAATGCAGAGCATGCAGCCTACGTACGACACATGGATGCTTCCCCGCCAATTTTCATTCGTCAACCATGTGAGGAGCTCGGAAGTTCACCAACTCAACCCGTCCCATCAATCGAGACACCTCCAAAGTTGGAACCCAAGAAGCTGCCGTCTCATTTAAAATATGCGTTTTTGGGACCCGACGATTCCTTGCCAGTTATTCTTTCGGCCACTTTAGCGGGGGATCAAGAGGCGAAATTATTGAGAGTTTTGAGGGAATACAAATCTGCTTTTGGGTGGTATATTGCGGATATTAAGGGGATCAGCCCGTCCATTTGTATGCATAAGATTTTGATGGAGGAAGACTACAAACCATCCGTGGAGCATCAACGCCGTTTGAATCCAAACATGAAGGAGGTAGTAAAAGTCGAGGTTTTAAAACTCCTCGACTAGGTATGATCTTTCCGATTTCTGATAGCAAGTGGGTAAGTCCGGTCCAAGTTGTGTAAAAGAAGGGTGGGATAACGGTTATTCAAAATGATAAAAATGAATTAATTCCCACTAGGATTGTTACGGGGTGGCATATGTGCATAGATTATAGGAAGTTAAATAAAGCCACTAGAAAAGACCATTTCCCCTTACCTTTTATTGACCAAATGTTAGATAGATTAGCCGGACATAATTTTTATTGCTTTCTTGATGGTTATTCTGGGTATAATCAGATTTATATAGCCCCAGAAGACCAAGAGAAAACGACATTTACATGTCCATACGACATTTTCGCTTATAGGCGCATGCCTTTTGGATTATGTAATGCGCCGGCTACTTTTCAACGGTGTATGATGGCTATTTTTTCTGATATGGTAGAGCATTGCATTGAGATTTTTATGGATGATTTTTCTGTTTCGGTGATTCGTTTGACATTTGTTTACAAAATTTGCAGAAAGTCCTGAAAAGATGCCTAGAGACAAATTTGGTCTTGAACTGGGAGAAGTGTCACTTTATGGTTCAGGAGGGCATAGTACTTGGCCATCGAATATCCTCACATGGAATTGAAGTCGACCGGGCGAAAATAGAAACAATTGAGAAGATGCCTCCGCCTAGTACTATGCTCTATCCTCACATGGTAGAGCATTGCATTGAGATTTTTATGGATGATTTTTCTGTTTCGGTGATTCGTTTGACATTTGTTTACAAAATTTGCAGAAAGTCCTGAAAAGATGCGAAGAGACAAATTTGGTCTTGAACTGGGAGAAGTGTCACTTTATGGTTCAGGAGGGCATAGTACTTGGCCATCGAATATCCTCACATGGAATTGAAGTCGACCGAGCGAAAATAGAAACAATCGAGAAGATGCCTCCGCCTACTTCGGTTAAAGGGATTAGAAGTTTTTTGGGACATGCCCGTTTCTATCGCCGATTTATTAAGGATTTTTCGAAGATCGCGAAGCCGTTGTGTAATCTACTTATGAAGGATGTTCTGTTTAATTTTGACGAGTCATGTAAAGAAAGTTTCTATTTATTGAAGACCGCTCTAAGCACGGCACCGGTGATAGTCGCTCCAGACTGGGACCTTCTGTTCGAATTAATGTGTGATGCGAGTGATTTTGCCATTGGGGCTGTTTTGGGACAAAGACGAGGGAAAGTGTTCCACGTCGTGTATTATGCAAGCCGAACACTCGACGACGCCCAAAGAAATTATGCCACAACGGAAAAAAAATTGTTGGCGGTAATCTTTGCATTTGATAAATTTCGGGCATATCTACTAGGGACGAAAGTGATAGTGTGGACCGACCATTCGGCAATAAAATACCTTTTGGAAAAGAAGTATGCTAAACCAAGGTTAATTAGGTGGGTGCTTCTCCTTCAAGAATTCAACTTGGAAATTCGGGATAAAAAGGGGACTGAGAATGTTATAGCCAATCACCTTTCACGGTTAGAGAGTCCCCTCGAGCGAGGAGAAAGTCATCCGCAAATCATGGAAACCGTTCCCGACGAGCAGCTCTACAAGTTGGGTTCGCAACACGCGCCTTGGTATGCTGATCTAGTGAACTACTTGGTGAGCAAAACAATTCCAAACGACCTCTCATGCCATCAAAAGAAGAAGTTAATCTCAGACGGTAAGTATTATTTGTGGGACGATCCTTTTCTATTCAAAAGATGCCCCGATCAAATCATTCGCAGATGTATTCCGGATGAGGAAATCCACAGTGTGCTGAACCATTGTCATGCATCACCCTACGGTGGACATTTTAGTGGGAATAGAACAGCGGCAAAGGTCTTACAATCGGGGTTCTATTGGCCGTCATTATTCAAGGATGCTCACTCCTTTGTATCCACGTGTGATCGGTGTCAACGAACGGGAAACATCTCAAGACGACACGAAATGCCGCTGAACACCATACTTGAGGTTGAATTGTTCGATGTCTGGGGGATCGACTTCATGGGTCCATTTCCTCCATCCAATAAGAATCTCTATATTTTGATAGCCGTGGACTACGTCTCAAAGTGGGTCGAAGCGGTGGCACTACCAACGAATGGGTCCAATGTCGTAATCAAATTTATAAAAAAATATATTTTCACGCATTTTGGGACTCCACGTGCTATTATCAGTGATGGTGGTTCACACTTCGACAACAAATTCCTTGATGCGGTCTTGAGCAAATATGGAGTCACTCATCGTGTTGCTACAGCCTACCATCCTCAGACGAGCGGTCAAGTCGAGATATCAAATCGAGAGATGAAGTGGATCCTAGAAAAAACGGTCATCTCGTCTCAAAAAGATTGGTCTTTCAAACTCGATGATGCACTTTGGGCATACCGCATTGCGTATAAAACACCTTTCGGGATGTCGCCTTACCGATTGGTTTATGGGAAATGCTGCCATTTACCCGTAGATATGGAACATCGTGCTTACTGGGCGATAAAGAAATTAGACTTTGATCTAAAATCTGCTGGTGAAAAGCGTTCGTTGCAGCTGAACGAGTTGGAAGAAATTCGCCACGACGCATACGAAAATGCGAAACTTTATAAGGAGCGGGCAAAGAGGTGGCATGATAAGCACATCATACAGAGAGAGTTTGTCCCGGGTCAAGAGGTGTTGTTATTTAATTCTCGCTTAAAGCTATTCCCTAGGAAATTGCGTTCACGATGGTCGGGACCGTTCACCGTAGTTCAAGTGTTCTCACATGGTGCGGTGGAAGTACAAAAAGATGACCGCAAATTCAAAGTTAATGGACAGCGGTTAAAGGCCTACTTGGGAAATCCAATAGATGCGCAGAAGACGAGTGTCGTCTTATCCACCGCCGGATGAATGCTAGAAAAGTCCGGCTAAAGACTGTAAACTTAGCGCTTCTCGGGAGGCAACTCGAGTATTAGTTGTAGAATTTATTTTTAGTGTTTTCTTGCAATTTAGAGTCCTTATTTTTCGTCATTTTTGCTTTGATTTGCTTATCCCTCTCGTTCTTGATGTTTTCCTTTAAAAATTCTGTGCAGGAATCACTCCAGGGAAGAAATCAATGATGGGCCGCGGCACAAGAATAATGGGCCGCGGCACACACCAGTTGTAGGAAAAAGTCCAAACCAGACTGTACTCTGTGCCGCGGCACGATCTTACTGAGCCGCGGCACATCGGACCGCTGAGCCGCGGCACGTTGCTGCTGAGCCGCGGCACGCCAATTGCCAAAAATCTGCCCAGGAGGCTGTACTCTGTGCCGCGGCACATATGTGCTGAGCCGCGGCACATTAACATTTTGAGCCGCGGCACCTGGCGACATCACAAAAAGTCCCAGGCCGACTGTACTATGGGCCGCGGCTCACTTAAGCTGTGCCGCGGCCCCCGTTCAGAATCTGAATAGCCCAGGAATTCTTCTTATGCTCGATCGGCCAGGACCTCAGCTCACTCATTCACGTTCCGCATAGTGTAGTCGAGATAGGTGCATACTTGCCGGACGACGCCGGCACCAGTTCATGAGCTGACTGTAGGGAGTATTTGACCTTCTTCAATTATTGCATATTATATTTTGTCCATTGAGGTCAATGTACGTCCTAAGTTTGGGGGGGGGGGACTTACTTTCTGTTGATATACTTATTGCTGTACTTATTCATTTGCACTTTCGCTATTTTTAGTTATCTTTTTGTTGCTAGCCTTGCTTGTCATGATTTTACTCTTATTCGTGAATTTTTTGTGCTCCTTTTTGTGTGAAACTGATGTTACAATACTGATTTCTCTCTGAAGAAACGGTTGAGTTTTAGTCGAGTTGTAGTCAATGATATCTGTTTCTGTTAAGTCTTCATTTAGGTCCGAATTTTTTTCGTTTTTGTGGAAATCTTAGCGAATAAGAGAGGAGACATACGTGTTTTCAAATCGCCGTCTATACGTTTGGTTACACTTTTCGCGTAGCTAGTCGTCTAGTAACATAAGTCGTGTTGGCACCTAATGTGAGTTTAGAGTCGGACAGTTTTTCCCAAAAGTCGAGATATTATTTGTTCTATGACGGGAAGTCTAGTAACCGAGGGTATTCACGTGACCCGTTGTTTACTCTCGCGTAAAACGACGACCCTGATTAGACTAGTGGTTTAGAGATTTCGCTTGTGCCGATGATGGGGAGCCTAGTAACCGGGGGTATTCGCGTGACCCGTTGTTTGCTCTCGCGTAAAACAACGACCTTGAATCGGACATGCGGGAATAGCTATTCGAGTTGTTTCTCTGTTTTGGAGGGGAACTTAGTAACTAGAAGCATCCATGTGCCCCATGAGTGTCTTTTACGTCAAATGGTTTCCCAACACATGAGAATGGAATTCCACCCTAGGATTATCCCGATGAAACATCCCGAGATCCGAACGTAGTGGTCAACTCGAATCAATTTATTGATCATATATAAGGGAACACTGTCCGAGGGTTATTTTTGATGAAACTCTTGGAATTTTTGCCATTAGACTGTGTGACTGGGCGAATTGGCTTGTTTATTTTAACCCTTCATATTGGCGGTCGATTAAATGCACACTTGTTAATCTTTGAGTGGGATTTTCTTCATGAACGATTGATTAGGACTGAAGTTGGTTACTTTGTGGAATCAGTGTACTGGATGTGACTCACTATTACGATACTTGTACTATTCTTTGAGATTTTCAGGATAGTATTGATTAGGTTGAGCACTATGAGTTGCACGATTATTCACGATATTCTTTTGTTTGAAATTGATTCTTTTTGCTTGAGGACAAGCAAAGGCTCAAGTTTGGGGGTATTTGTTAGGCGTATTTTTAAACGCTTATTTATCATTAGTTTGTATTCTTTTTGTGAGTAAATCTGCATAAATGAGCCTTTAATGCCCTATTATTTTATGTTTTGCAGAAAATTAGAGTCCGAAAGCCGAAACGATGAAAAACGGACAAAACGGCAAATTTTGGCCTGGGGCCGCGGCACAAGGCAAGCGGGCCGCGGCACACGCAGAGGACCAGCAGGCACCAGAGTAGACTGTACTCTGAGCCGCGGCACAGATATAGTGAGCCGCGGCTCAGAGGAAAATTATAGCGCCCAGGTTTTTATCGGAGTGTCGTGAGCCGCGGCACAGATTAAGTGAGCCGCAGCACACGGGGTGGTTTTGATGTGCTCCGCACGGGTTTGGGCCGTTTTGAAGCCAGTTCTCGACCTAATCACACGGACGCGTTTTGGAGGCTGCTAGGAGCTATAAATAAGGGGTTTAAGGTCATAATGAGGAGCTTGGCATCTTGGATCTTGAAATCAGATATTATCGGGGGAATCTCGGCAATTCGGAGGATCGCGGAAGAAAGAGGCAGAAGACATCAAGAGCAGAGGGCGGAAGCCTGAAGAACGGAGGAATCCGAGCTCTTCATCTGCGTTTGATTTTCATGCTTTCATTTATTAATTCTGTATTTTTATCTTTTAGCATGTCAGGCTAAAACCCTGTTCTAGGATTTTGATGAAACCTAAGTTTTGACGGATTTGCTTTTGATTATCTATATAATTCCCTTTTCTGTTGAGTTTTCCCAATCAATTTTAATGTTTTCAATTGTCTGGCCAATAATTGGATTGTTTTAATTACGCAACTTGAATCGGGAGAGGAGAGTTGGTGAGGAACTATTGGTGAGAACCATTTTATCTTGTGAGATAGGAATATACTCCTAGGAACTACGTGGCCTTTTGAGGATTTTGTGCTTTTTGCCTATTGTCGAATTAATTCACCTAGGGATAGAGTGCGTTATTCGCCTTTAGAAAAATCTATTGACCTCGGGAGAGGCGGTAGAGCATATTATCAATCTTCGCCTTCAATAAATTGGGGAAATCATTAACTTTAGATAATCGAGAGTAAATTCGGATAAACCAAGGTGGGTTCAAAATCCTAGACTTATTTATCATTTGATTTTCCTTCTTCAAGCCATCATTTTTACTGTTAGTTCTTTTATTGATTTTATTTAGTTATTAATTGCAACCCAAATTTCGACTGTTCAAATAAAATTAGAATACATAAAAATCGGTACTTAGTGATTCAGTCCTCGTGGGAACGATACTCATTCATCACTTTATTACTTGTCAATGATAACGTGCACTTGCATTTACGAAATATCGCAACAATCGCCCGGTCAGTAACGCCTTGAACTTCCGTTTGGTCATGCGGCGGATGGCCGAGGGGGTTAAAGCGGGCGGCGCGTCGAGAGCACTCCGTCGCTCCTGTAGAATGGCCAAAGCCTTTTCGATCTGTTCCGCGGTTTGGAACTGATCGATGAGAGGCTTGGGCCGTCCCCCAGGAGCGGGATCGAGCATCTCGGACCGCGGCGGCTACCCTCCGTCATCGGCTGAGGCTCGGACTGAGACAGAATGAGGCATCTGGCGGATCGGTCAGCAGCTTTCTTCGGTGCAGAGGCAGAAGACATGATTCTGAAAGCTTTCTCTGAAGAACAGTGAGTGATTCTTCAGGTATATGCCCCGGAGAACAGTGAGTGTTCTTCGAGACGGTAGGAATAAAAATGAAGGTTAGATGCCCTCCTTCTAGCGCCAATTGTTGTTGCCCGAATAATTATCCGAAGATAGATATTGCTGGAATGGTCGAGCAACAGCAAATTGCGAGAGCACGTCCGAGGGAATGGAAAAAACACAAGATTTGCTGGGTTTGTTAGGCCCAGGCTTGAATGCTCTCATGAGATGTTATTAATATAAATATGCGGGGATACAAGTATTAATGTAAGAATCTAAATACAATGAGTGTAAAAGATCCTAATTATCTAACTCTTGAGCGAAGCTTTGCTGTTCTTGCTCTCTGTCGATCGTCCTTCGTGTAAGAGATGCTGAGAGGGAAGAAAGAACCGAGAGATAGTTGTTGCCAAGAGTGAGAAAGCCAAGTTGTGGGAAAACCCGAAGCCAGTGTCCAAATGCAGGAAGCCTTCTATTTATAGGGGCAGAGATGCCCTGTTTTCTGGCGGGCGATCGCCTTTCATGCAATATAATAAAGGGGCGATCGTCTTTATGTCACATGGGTTGTCTGCCTAAAGCTTGCAGTACATACGGCGGCCATGTGATCAATGAGGAGCCGGCACGCGTCCCGAGTTGCTGTCACTGGCGGTCCCACTGACACCTTTCGGCGGGTCTGTCGGCTAGTGGAAAGATGCTGACAGGCTGTGGTCAATGATCCATGAAATGCGGATCTTGTCTCGGAACTACACGGGGGCTCTGTCCTGAGCTTCGGCCTTTGACGACTGGACGATCATTGGCTTCGCGTGGCATGAGGCGGTCGTCATTTGGTCGGTCACCAGGAGTCGATCGCCAAGTACCGAGAGATGATCGCCTTAGATGTCAATCGCTCGGCACCGGGACTTGTCCTGGGACTTTTGGTCGTCAGCTAGTCGGCCACCAGGAGTCGATCGCCAAGTGCCGAGAGACGATCGTCTTTGATGTCGATCGCTCGGCACCGGGACTTGTCCTGGGACCTTCGGTCGGCCAATTTGCCTTGGTTGTTGGGCTCCAGCACGGTCGCCCGGTCTCTGAGGCGATCGCCTGTCGAGACGTATAATTCTCGACATAACAGATTGTTAATGGTGAATTGAAGGTGTTTAATGTATAAACTTTTTTATAGTGATAACAAGAGTATTAAAAGAACATTTTAGTATAGTAATCCGATTTGTGGAAGACAAACCATATGTATTGAATTTCACCAATAGTTGATAGAATGTTTATTGAAATAGAATTAACTGAACGAGTAGGTTTCGGGTGTCGTTTCCTACTAATTGATATCAATATTGTGTGAATGTATTATTGAATGAATTACGTTTCATTCAAGGTTTCTTGTTTGATTGAGTATTTAATCGAGGATACCGTCTGTTTGATCATTTGGAGAAAGACTATCGTTCACCTATGGAATTGAGGCAAGTTATCTTGCTTGGTTATAATCATGATTGAATTATTGTGATGGTTATATGTTTCGTGTATATGAAACACTTATGAATATGTGATTCGTAATTTGATATTGTTCTTGTTGATGTTTCCATTTTTCATCGTGGGATTGCATTCCCAAGTTCATCACCTTTAAATCGTTGATCTCGTTGATCCTTATTGTCACTTCGGTGAGTTCTTGATCCTTAATCGGATATGTGATTTATTAAATTTGTTGTCATGTTGTATCGTGGAATATCCGGAATCATATCTGTGTGCCGATTGGTTATTCTGTAGGATTTTTAGCCAAGCACATATATAGTCATACGTGGATGTTTCTATATTGGACTGTGCACACAAGACGTAGTTCGTGAGGCTAATTAGGTACATTGTCACACGTATATTCTGGATTCCGTATAGGGGGTGGACATGTGCAAGGATATATTTCTGGATCGGGCGTACTGTGATGTCCATCTTGAGCTATATTGTTTGGTCGTTCATAGTCTATGTATGATTGGATATGTTCGACGGTTTGTGACTGATTGTTCATACGCCCGAGGGGTATGTTCAATAGTCGGCATGTTTCTTTGAGATCTAGTATATGTGAATTGTATAATGTCTGGAGAATCATTTATCATGTATAACCGTGTAATGACTTCAACAACTCCGGATGTCCGGATGTTTTGTTGTCCGGTTATGCTTGAAAACCGTGTAATGTTATTTTCCGCTTCATTTAAACTATTGACCGATTGTATTGTTATTTGAAGTACATTCCATCTTCATATGGTTTATACTTGTATTTGGATTCTGTATATGTTAAGGCCATTGGCCATACTATTTATAAACTCCTAATCAGAGTAATGACTATTTATTGTGGTTCGGTATCACAAGGTAATATATATTTAATATGTACTTTGGTATCGCCTGGTGGGTCCCAGTGTGGGGTCCACGACACTATAATAGCAGCCTTTTGGGGTGTTATATACCGTTCCAGAAATATTACTTCATATCTGATATACTTACTGTAACACCCCCTAACCTAGCAACTGAACCGCAAAGCGGTCCGTGCTACTAAGTTGGGGAGTATCACACTTTTAAACTTTGAAAACCAATAAGAAGTAGATTTGGTAATGCGAGTACTCAGGGAAATAATGCAAACCGGTATTATTTATTCAAAACATTACACAACCTTATGTTTAATACATAACAAAACCATAACAGAGTGATCTTATTAAAAACAAAACATAGTCTTCCAGCATAGGGGCGAAATAGCTGGGGAATGTCATATGGACAGGTCTCCGGCTGTCAACACTGAAGAAGATAGTCAACTCCTAAACATGAGCATCATCACCTGTATCATAATAATCTAATGGGCTAATGGCTCAGTAAGATGAGACTTCTGTAATAGCAAAGTATCACGTATCACATTTATCAACAAATAACTACTATATATATAGTCATGTTCTTGTAAAATCCTTTCTTCGGGTACCCTTGAAGTGTGATACTCGACTGATAGTGATAGGCCATGGTTTTCGGAACCTGTTCATATAATTGGCCAATAAAAGATGTATACGGGGGTTCCCATACTGGTTTTTCAACCAATGGTATTAGCCGTATTCAACCTTTTTCATTCAGTGTGGGTTTCCTTGACCTACTTTCAGCCGCAAGTATTTGCCACCATGTGTTGGGTCCGCCGGTCCCCCGCATCCCGTGCCTACCCGCCATCAATCAAGTACCATACTTCCTGTTCTTAAACATTCTTTCACATACACATGTTATACATGATCGTTCAATAACAGTCACATATGCAAATATCAATCAATATATGATCCTTATGATACAGCAAGGAAAAGCCTCATCTTACCTCAAGTCCTGTGCCTGTTGATGTGAAAAGATCAGTTTCTATGGATGGATGTGCTAAAATCCTTGAAGAAACAATCTGAAATCTCTTTGGGGACTTTTAACAAACACCTTGCAAAACTGTTAGACTTGAGCTTCCTGTTTGATCGGGCTTTTTGTAGCTTTTGCAATTTTTGGAAGTGAAATATGTTACGGGCGTCTTAAAGTAGAGGTTCACAGCTTCAAAATGGTATATCATTTGTTGGTAAATATGTAGGTATACATATATTTATAAGAGTCCAAAGTCGGCTGAAAGTCAACCTTACTCAGACAGCTGGAGGCATTATCCAGACAGCTGGCCGAGAAGGTTCTGTCGGTCGTGACCGACCTTATCCGGACAGCTGGACAACCTTATCCGGATAGCGGCCTAGAAGATTCTGTCGGTCGTGACCGACCTTATCCGGACAGCTGGACAGCCTTATCCGGATAGTGGCCTAGAAGCTTCGCCGTGACCGTGATTGTCGATCGGCGTGTCCGGCCATGGGACCGGCAAATGTCAGTCAAATTAGCTCACTGCTTCGACCCCTTCCCGATGTCCAAATTCAATTTTCCGACCTGCTCGACTCGTCGGAGTTAAATCTTGATATGCTCGAACGGATTTTTATAATATTAAAATAATAATTTAATATTATTTTTGCGATCTAAGTGTTCAGTAATGAAAATTTTATCGTATCAATTCGTAGGAAATTTTCGAAATTACTTTCATAAATTCTAAAATAATCCTTATAATTTATTTTGAAATCTTTTCTTTTTAAATCTTTTATTTTATGTTGGAAACATATCGGTCCAAGTATTGGATAACTTGTAATTATTGAAATCCATGATCATTAGCAAAATAAATAACATTTAATTAAGTCTTTGAATTTTATAGGGTATTACAATTATTATTTTATAATCGTTTAGCACATCGATCTCCTTACTGAGAAACTGAGCTCCTCACTGCAACAAAACATCTCACAATGACTTTTATCATGTTAGAGGAGATAATTAACATGTCGTATAAAACGTAATGCGAATGGGCATAGCAGTTATTCATGCTCATGAAATGTCTACTTGTATGCCATGCTTCTATAATGCATATTATGTAAATGCATTTAAGTATTAAATGGTTATTGGCTTAGGGGATAACCGGGAATTACACTTACACTAGCTATTCCACGGCTAACCCCATTTGGGAGAAATACGTTTCATTTATTTCAAGTTCCAAATGAGTAGACGAGCGGGTACCGGGTCGGTGTGGAGATGATGGGTAAGAGTGATGTTGTGTCCTTTCATATTCTGTACTATTTATGTTCTCCATCTGAGATGTTGTACCTTGTATGATTTTTAGTACTCGGCAACGGGATGTTTTCTTGTTGTTCTGTTTTCATTGTTATGGGTTTAATCCCCATTGATTTTGTCCATCGTTCTTGATTATTACTTTAGATTTTTATTTTTATTGCTTTTCGTCTATTCATCTCTAGACCTTGTCGGTCAAAGTCCATAATTACGTGTACTTATAGCCTTGTAGGTCCCACAGAGGGGCTCACGACGCTGTAATATGTCATGAATATCTTGGGGGTGTTACAATTGTATCCACACAAAAAAAAATACTCCATTCCCTTCCCCATTGACCGTAGACACGATCTTCTCAAAACCGTCATCGGCTTATCATTCAATAGCGAGTAAAACCTAGCATGTTCAACCCCATATCTCATCTAGGTCGTAAAACATCGCTTTCGCTATTAGCATGTTTTCAACATCGACAATTACTTCATTTAATAAAGGCATGCAATCAAAGTTAAGCATACTGCTCGATTATCTGCTAGTAAGTTTTGGGTTTTATCCGAAGTAAAGTTCGGCACATGTTCATCCGTGCGATGTAATCTGTAAATATTGGAAAATAAATATTAAAATAAAAACACATAATAGAAAAAATAAGTTAATATTGTTAATCTCACCAAACGACAAAAATAGTGAGTATGGAATAGTAAACTAATATGATCAGATAATAATAATATATACTTTAATTGTAAACACAATATAATTAAAAATAATAACGAACTACATAAATATAATTTATTATGAATAACGATTTATACATGTATAGTAGAGCACAGTAAAGTGTAATTATAAGGATTCCTAGAATTTGACGCCTCATGTGTGTAACACCTCCATAACCATCCAGGAATATCACAGCGTCGTGGGCCCCGAAACGGAACCCACAAGGCTAAAAGATATTTTTACAAATATTTCAAATACTCCTACGCGGCGATGACGGTAATATCTTTAAAAATATTCGAAGACTTTATAAAATCCATTTATTAAAACCGTCGTAAAATCTCATTTGAAAAGTACAAGGCCAAAACGCCAAAAACTCAACAGTTTCAAAAGTATATGTTAAGCCACCGCTTGTACGTATCGACAAAATAGTTTAGAAAACGATTTTCCAAAATGAACCCAAATTCGCAAAATAGTAGCAACCCGTTTTGAAACACACTTGCAGCGGATATAACAAATAACTAAAAATACTATTGCAGTGGAAAATAACAACTAGTCAAAGTACTCGATTCACAAACACACGCCATAGCCTGTATCCTCCGGGAAGCTCATCTCTTCACGACCGCTACAAGCTCGATATCCCAAGAACCTAAAAACAAAGCCCACAATGGGGTCAGCCATAATATCTAACAATGATAACGATCACATCACGTCAATAATTACATATCAATGAAATTACTAAGTAACAATACTACCCATGTAATCTTACTGTCATAACTTTTACCTATTCGTGATAATCCTTACCAAAGTTCACACCTCATATCCTCAACAACACAATAAACTCATACCCAAACATTTGTACTGTACCCCAAGCAATATACAAGGTTCTACAAACATCATAATTTACTGAGACGAAATATACCAACTCTGACCAATTCAATCCATCGGATATCATTATCACATCTCAACACGAAAATCAATTGTCCATCAAAGACAGATACTGTAATATCCGTATTTTTTATTTTTGGTAATTTCCGTTTTTGGTGTATGTTCGTTTTGGACGACCCGCTTGTCACTGTTTTAGGATTCTAAATCTATATTGTTCTTTGAGTTTTTCCATTTGGACGAGTTTCGGTGATGTTTTTGCGTATTTTCAACTCGAACTATGTTTTATCGCATGTACGCTCGATTCTTGTAAAACCCGTTAAATTTCATTATTTCTCTGTTTCTATGAGTTCGTTTGGTGAGTTGCTCATGTTGTGAGTTTCGGATTGTTAATCCGACGTCGTTTCTTGAATTTTCGGATGTTCGGGCCATTTTGTAATTTCTTAAGAGTTTAGGGTGCCTTTACCCTCCTTGTCGTATTTTGGATTCCTCGGTAGTTGGAAGTGCATTTTCTTTCAACACTCAGCTTCGTTGTTATGAACACCTTGTATTTACACTTTTAATTCTATCCTTGTGTCGCGTTTCGTCGTTGTATCGACTGTGCATAATATAGTGTTCAGAACTGGGAACTGCTGCATGCATAACGTACGTTATGCATGATCCATAACGTACGTTATGGCCTTCGCATTTTTAGTGCAGGCTGATTGTTACGTACGTAACCATCATAACGTACGTTAACAGCTTGCGTTAACGTACGTAACGCACTGTCAGGCCTTTTAATTCCTGACTTGTCCTCAGTCGCCTCATTTCATTCTTTTTCTTTCTTTCTCGCCACGTGAGTTTCCTTTGAGCGATTTGGAGCGATTCGTCTAGTGCAATCCGTAGAAACCCTCTGGAGGTTGATTATTGAGTTCCAAGGAAGGTTAATCATCATCATTCTCCATCCGAATCGAGGTATACTTCGTTGAACCCTAGTTTTTCGGGGATTTCGGGATTTTTGGCATAATTCTTTCCGTAATCCGATTTAGCCTTGACGAATTGTTAGATTTCGATTGTGCAGTCGGGAATCCCTTGTTTCCATTATAGTTTAACGAATTTAACCTCGTAGTTTCTCCATTGTTAGATTATAACCGTCTTGGACTTCGTAATGACCGACAAATTGTTCCATCGGGTAGAATTAGGATTAATTTTTACCTTTCCGCATTATTGAGACTTGTTGTATACCGTTATTGTTCGGACCGAAACCTATTCCTTCATCGTTTCCTTTGTTTCGTCTTATTCAAGGCAAGTACATGTATTATATTTCATTATGTGTGTACGGTTTTGATGCGAGTGACGTAAACTGGATTATTGAATGATTGTGTTGGTTACTCTTCCACCTGGGGATGCCATGTGGCCTTTGGGGGCCGATACTAATGGGTACGGCCACGGAAGTGGACTTGTGTGCGTGTGTTGATGTTTTTCCACCTGGGGACGGTTCGACGGGACCTCTGGGGGCCGATACTAATGGGTACGGCCGCGGAAGCAGTTTCTCACCTGGGGATGGTTCGACGGGACCTCTGGGGGACAATACTAATGGGTACGGTCGTGAGTTACCGAGCGTGGATGTTTGTGGTTTGGAAAACTTGATGATATACTATTTCGATGTAAATGTGATATTCCGGAATATTGATGTTCAAAATGATTTTCCTATTGGTTTGTTTGCGTTAAATCGTGTATGTATATAATGTTGTGTAATTGTGTACTTGCACTAGCTATTCGAATGCTAACCCCTTAAATGGGGGAAATGCGTCTTATGCATTTCAGGTACTGGTCGAGCTGAGGAGCGGGCACGGGATGCGCATGCAAAGGATGGGTTGGCATGATGATGTGGCTCGAGTCTGTATTTTTTTGTTTTGTCATTGCATTTGTTGAGTATTGGAGTTAGAGTGTTTATTTTTAAACATGGTTTAAGTCCCCTGCATGGGCAATAGATTGGTATTTAACTTATGTTTCATGTACTCCGTTAAAATGTTTTGGCCAAGGCCACGGCCTTATTTACATTTTGGGTGCATCTTTTGGGATATCATTGTGGTTTACGTGTCATGAGTTAGCCTGGTAGACCTCACGGGGGTTCTACGGCGTGTAATCTCCCATTTGTGAATTTGGGGTGTTACATTTATGGTATCGGAGCCTTAGGTTTTGAATACCTAGGCTGTCGGTTAATTTTGGGTCTATCAGTTGTGTCTTTAGAGTCAGTCGTTGAGCTGAATATCATCATGCTACCGTATTTTCGTGCGACCCGTGGCTGTAAGTCTCCTCGAACTCTTATTTTCTGAAATTCATTTTCTTGCGTTGTTTGGGATTGTGAATTGTGATACCTACCTTGTAAACTGTGAACCTATTTGATCTTGTTCGTTCTTATCTTTTCTTCAGTATGTTGAGAGGTCGTGGTAGACCAGCTAGGGGACGCGGCCGAGGCCGCGGGCGGGGTGCTATTAATGGGGAAGTTTCGCTTTCTCAGTCCTCTGCAGATTCGGCCTCTCAGTCAGTGCCGAGCAGTCTACCTCCGAGCTCTGACGGGCAGCAGGATATGTCAGTTAGTCAGGATCTATCATCGGGTAATAATGCCGACGCCGGGTCTACTGCCGTACTTCAGCAGTTAGTATCCCAGCTTGCTCAGATAGCTCAGGGTGGACGCCAGAATCCGCCGCCGACACCTGAAGAGGAAGCTAGTAAGTGGCTTCAGACGGTGACTAAGATGCACCCTCCTCATTTCTCCGGATCTTCTGACTCCCTCGGTTGGGAGAATTGGCTTTTTCAGTTGTACAGGACCTTTGATGCCGTAGCTTGTCCCGAAGACAGGAGGGTACATATTGCCCAGTACCTCCTGGATAAGGAAGCTGCGGAATGGTGGGAGGCTGTTGCGCCCAGAGACCGTCGGGCTACTTGGGAGGAATTCAGGGCTGCTATGGAAGCAGAATATTATCCGCTGCCAGTCAAAGAATGCAGAATTGTGGAGTTCTTCACTGCCACACCCCAGGATGTGCCGATTTCGCAGGCCATTATCTCTTACAATCAGCAGTTGGGTTTTGTGAAAGATCAGGTGAGGACGGAGGCCGATAAAATTCGTTACATCAATATGCGCATGAAGCCGCATATCAGACAGAGTATGGCACCGCTCATGTGTGCCACTTTGAAGGAATACCAGGATCACGCTCTAGCGATCGAGATGGCCATCCCGGAATAAGAGTCAGTTTCGGAAGCTAAGAAGCAGAAGACTACTGGCGGATTCTCGGCTGGTAAGGGTGGTCAGTTTTCTAGGTCTCGTTCTACTCCTACACCTGGGAAGAGGCCGTTTCATCAGGCCGGTGGATCTCAGGGTAACCGTTCAGTCCAGTCTGTTGCACCTGGCGGGAGAGTTTGTTTTAATTGCAGTCAGCCCGAGCACGTTGTGAAGGACTGCCCATTTCCGTTAGTTGCTTGTTTTACTTGCGGACAGACCGGGCATCGGGCAACTCATTGTGAGAGGGACACCAAGGCCGCTAGAGTTCCGACTACCACCGCCGATCAGAGGGATCACAGCACTCCAGCTACTCATGTTCCGCAGAGTTCGAGCCGCGGTAGGGGTCGGGGGCAGCCGGATCGCCATACAGCATCAAGTTCGGGATCAGTTCACCCCCTATTGTATCAGCTGAGGCGCAAAGAGGAGGCAGACGTTCCGGTGGCGTCAGGTACCACTCAGATCCTTTCTCATCCAGTTTCAGTGCTTTTTGATTCGGGTGCGACCTATTCCTTTATTGCTTCAGATTGTGTGAGTCGTATTGGCTTTGATTGCTTGTTTGAGTGTGAACCGTTTGTAGTGAGTACGCCTAGCGGGGATCGTATGGTTGGGGACCGGGAGGTTAGGGATTACCCAGTGAGGATCGGGAGCCGGGATTGGCCCTCAAATCTCATTGTTGTAGACCTTAAGGGTGAGGATTTGATCCTCGGGGATGATTGGTTGGATCGTCACGGTGCTATCATGAACTATCAGACTCGTACCATCTCGATAGTTGCCGAGGACGGCACTGAGCATACTCTCGTCGGTCGTAAGTCGGGTAGATTGGGGAGTGTGATTAGCGCCTTGAAGGCAATGAAATTTCTGAACCAGGGTTGTGTCGGCTACTGGTGTTACGCTCTGCAGGCGGAAGATGGTGGGGTTGACATGTCGTCGATTCCAGTTGTTAGCGAGTATCCCGACGTATTTCTGGATGACTTGCCGGGATTACCACCACAGCGAGAGGTGGAGTTTCCTATTGATCTTGAGCCGAATGTGGCCCCTATTTCTCGAGCACCGTACCGTATGGCACCGTTGGAGATGTTAGAGTTGAAGAATCAGTTGGGAGAGTTGTTAGATAAAGGGTATATTCGACCGAGCGCATCGCCTTGGGGTGCGCCTGTACTTTTTGTTAAGAAGAAGGATGGATCGCTTCGTTTATGCATCGACTATCGAGAATTAAACAAGTTAATCATCAAAAATAAATACCCTTTGCCCAGGATCGACGATTTATTTGATCAGCTTCAGGGAGCAACAGTCTTTTCGAAGATTGATTTGCGATCGGGCTACTGCCAGTTGAGGATTCGGAACAGTGATATACCGAAAGCTGCCTTTCGGACGAGATATGGCCATTACGAGTTTGTGGTTATGCCTTTCAGGCTAACCAATGCCCCAGCAGTGTTCATGCAGTTGATGAACAAAGTTTTTATTGAGTATCTGGACAAATTTGTAGTCGTCTTTATCGATGAGATTCTTATCTATTCACGGAGTCGGGAGGAGCACGCCTTACATCTCCGGATTGTATTAGACATTTTGAGAGCTGAGCAGTTATATGTGAAGTTCTCTAAGTGTGTGTTTTGGCTCGAGGAAGTGATATTCCTCGGGCATGTGATTTCAGCAGAGGGAGTTCGGGTAGATCCGCAGAAGATAGAAGCAGTGATGGCTTGGGAGCCGCCTAAGAATGTAAAGGAAGTGAGGAGTTTTCTGGGTCTTGCCGGTTATTACCATAGATTTGTTGAGGGATTTTCTAAGATCGCTAGACCACTCACTCAGTTGCTCCAGAAGACTCAGAAATTCGAGTGGACCGCAGACAGACAGAGTAGTTTTGACGAGTTGGAGAGACCACTAACTACCGCACCCGTGTTAGCGTTGCCTCAGGGGAACGATGATTTCGTGGTATATAGTGATGCTTCGGGCCTCGGGCTCGGATGTGTTTTGATGCAGAGAGATAGGGTCATTGCGTATGCATCCCGCCAGTTGAAACCTTATGAGGTGAATTACCCCACGCACGACTTGGAATTAGCTGCGGTCGTTTTCGCCTTAAAGATCTGGAGGCACTATCTCTATGGTTCGTCGTGTAAGATTTTTACGGATCACAAGAGCTTGAAGTATATCTTCAGTCAGAAAGAGTTGAATATGAGACAACGTAGGTGGTTGGAGCTAATTAAAGATTACGACCTCGAGATACTTTACCATCCGGGTAAGGCTAACGTTGTGGCTGATGCGTTGAGACGGAAGCCGATGGCGTTACAGATGTTAGAGGTACTTACACCACAGAGTAGGATCCAGTGAGATCTTATTTGTCAGAATATCGAGGTTTGGGTTCAGAGAGTTCAGGGTCAGTTATGTGCGTTAGAGATCACTTTGTCCTTGACTGATGATATCAAGGCGAAACAGTATGACGATCCGTTTTTGGTCCAGTTGAGGGAGGATGTGAGGAAGGGGAAAGCCCATAGATTTGTGGTTCAGGACGATGGAGTTTTGAGATTTCGCGGCAGATTATGCGTATCGAATGACATTGAGTTGAGGCAGAAGATTTTGAGTGAGGCTCATACTACGCCTTATTCCATACATCCTGGTACGAGCAAAATGTACAAGGATGTGAGGAGTAACTACTGGTGGAGTAATTTGAAGACAGATGTTAGCGAGTTTGTGTCGAGGTGTTTGACCTGTCAATAGGTTAAGATCGAGCATCAGCGACCCGCGGGACTTTTGCGACCACTTCCTATTCTGGAGTGGAAGTGGGAGGATATTTCTATGGATTTCATTACCAGTATGCCTAAGACTCGGACTGGAATGAACATGATTTGGGTTATTGTCGATCGACTAACCAAATCAGCTCATTTCCTGGGTATTAAGGACACTTGGGGGCCGGAGATGCTGGCACGAGTATTTATAGCAGAGATCGTGAGATTGCATGGGACTCCTAGGAGTATTGTCTCAGATCGAGATGGCCGGTTTGTATCGCATTTTTGGCAGGCCATTCATCGGGATTTGGGGATTGAGTTGAGACTCAGTACGTCCTACCACCCCCAGACAGACGGACAGTCCGAGCGGACGATACAGACTTTGGAGGATATGTTGAGAGTCGGTGCCTTAGATTGGAAGGATGATTGGGAGTCGCACTTACCGTTGATCGAGTTCACGTACAACAATAGTTGGCACGCCTCGATCAAAATAGCACCATTTGAGGCGTTGTATGGGAGGAGGTGCAGATCGCCGTTGTGTTGGGACGATGCATCCGAGCTGATTGGTACCGAGCCCGATATGGTAGTTGAGACGAGAGAGAAGATTGCTCTGATTCGCGATAGATTGTTGACGGCCCAGAGTCGGCAGAAGTCTTATGCTGATACGCGTCGCCGGCCGTTGGAGTTTGAGGTGGGAGATCATGTTTTGCTTAAGGTGTCGCCGACATGGGGAGTTTACCGCTTCGGCCGGAAGGGTAAACTTAGTCCGATATATATTGGACCATTTGAGATTTTAGAGAGAGTGGGAGAGCTTGCCTATCGGTTAGGCTTGCCGCTGTCTTTGAGCCACGTTCATAACGTATTTCATGTTTCCCAGCTTAGGAAGTATGTACCGGACCCTAGCCATATTATTGATTTTGGAGAGATCGAGTTGGGACCCGACATTACCATCGAGGAGAGGCCAATTCAGATTTTAGAACGTCGAGTGAAGCAACTTCGTCATAAAACCATTCCTTTGGTTAAATTTCAATGGTCGAGGCATGGATCCGAGGAAGCCACGTGGGAGACGGGAGAGAGTATGAGGTCGAGATACCCCGAGTTATTCGCGTTGTAAGTTTCGGGACGAAACTTATTTTTAGGGGGAGAGAATGTAATATCCGTACTTTTTATTTTGGTAATTTCCATTTTTGGTATATGTTCGTTTTGGACGACCCGCTTGTCACTGTTTTAGGATTCTAAATCTATATTGTTCTTTGAGTTTTTCCATTTGGACGAGTTTCGGTGATGTTTTTGCGTATTTTCAACTCGAACTATGTTTTATCGAATGTACGCTCGATTCTCGTAAAACCCATTTGATTTCATTATTTCTCTGTTTCTATGAGTTCGTTTCGTGAGTTGCTCATGTTGTGAGTTTCGGATTGTTAATCCGACGTCGTGTCTTGAATTTTCGGATGTTCGGGCCATTTTGTAATTTCTTAAGAGTTTAGGGTGCCTTTATCCTCCTTGTCGTATTTTGGATTCCTCGGTAGTTAGAAGTGCATTTTCTTTCAACACTCAGCTTCGTTGTTATGAACACCTCGTATTTACACTTTTAATTCTATCCTTGTGTCGCGTTTCGTCGTTGTATCGACTGTGCATAATATAGTGTTCAGAACTAGGAACTGCTGCATACATAACGTACGTTATGCATGATCCATAACGTACGTTATAGCCTTCGCATTTTTAGTGCAGGCTGATTGTTACGTACGTTAACCAGTGTTGGGTTACGTACGTAACCATCATAACGTACATTAACAGCTTGCGTTAATGTACGTAACGCGCTGTCAGGCCTTTTAATTCCTGACTTCTCTTCAGTCGCCTCATTTCATTCCTTTTCTTTCTTTCTCGCGACGTGAGTTTCCTTTGAGCGATTTGGAGCGATTCGTCTGGTGCAATCCGTAGAAACCCTCTGGAGGTTGATTATTGAGTTCCAAGGAAGGTTAATCATCATCATTCTCCGTCCGAATCAAGGTATACTTCGTTGAACCCTAGTTTTTCGGGGATTTCGGGATTTTTGGCATAATTCTTTCCGTAATACGATTTAGCCTTGACGAATTGTTAGATTTCGATTGTGTAGTTGGGAATCCCTTGTTTCCATTATAGTTTAACGAATTTAACCTCGTAGTTTCTCCATTGTTAGATTATAACTGTCTTGGACTTCGTAATGACCGACAAATTGTTCCATCGGGTAGAATTAGGATTAATTCTTACCTTTCCTCATTATTGAGACTTGTTGTATACCGTTATTGTGTTAGGAACGGATTTGGGAGGATTGTTCGGACCGAAACCTATTCCTTCGTCGTTTCCTTCGTTTCGTCTTATTCAAGGCAAGTACATGTTTTATATTTCATTATGTGTGTACGGTTTTGATGTGAGTGACATAAACTGGATTATTGAATGATTGTGTTGGTTACTCTTCCACCTGGGGATGGCATGTGGCCTCTGGGGGCCAATACTAATGGGTACGGCCACGGAAGTGAACTTGTGTGCGTGTGTTGATATTCTTCCACCTGGGGACGGTTCGACGGGACCTCTGGGGGCCGATACTAATGGGTACGGCCGCGGAAGCGGTTTCTCACCTGGGGACGGTTCGACGGGACCTCTGGGGGGCGATACTAATGGGTACGGTCGTGAGTTACCGAGCGTGGATGTTTGTGGTTTGGAAAACTTGATGATATACTGTTTAGATGTAAATGTGATATTCCGGAATATTGATGTTCAAAATGATTTTCCTATTGGTTTGTTTGCGTTAAATCGTGTATGTATATAATGTTGTGTAATTGTGTACTTGCACTAGCTATTCGAATGCTAACCCCTTAAATGAGGGAAATGCGTCTTATGCATTTCAGGTACTAGTCGAGCTGAGAATCCGGCACGGGATGCGCATGCAAAGGATGGGTTGGCATGATGATGTGGCTCGAGTCTGTATTTTTTTGTTTTGTCATTGCATTTGTTGAGTACTGGAGTTAGAGTGTTTATTTTTAAACATGGTTTAAGTCCCCTGCATGGGCAATAGATTGGTATTTAACTTATGTTTCATGTACTCCGTTAAAATGTTTTGGCCGAGGCCACGGCCTTATTTACATTTTGGGTGCATCTTTTGGGATATCATTGTGGTTTACGTGTCATGAGTTAGCCTGGTAGACCTCACGGGGGTTCTACGGCGTGTAATGTCCCATTTGTGAATTTGGGGTGTTACAGATACCAAAAAGGAAATACGGAACATACCTTAGGATACGTAATGCCACGATGAATCACGTCAGTTTAATCCGAGATCAGATCAATATAACATACGGACATGGTCCTAACATAAGATCTACAAATGCATACTCACATGACAACGTCAATATGCTCACATCAATAACAACAATATATACTCATGGAAATCTGATGATCCAGCGCATACGGCATAGATCCCAAGATGATCCTAATAAATCAACACGAGGTGGACATACGGCAACAATGCACAAATGCATGTTAATAACAATACACAAATGCACGACAACAACAATACACGAATGTATCACAACATGATCGACATAAAATGACAAAAATGATTGGAGTACTTGCCCTGAGTCCTTCGAGAGCCATATCGATGTCAAGAACCATCACCAACGATTATCCTCAATATTTGACGATCTAAAATATCACGGACTATAGATAACTCATACCCTCGTCTTTTACCACAAAGTATCCTTGATACCCAAGTATACCAATAACAATTGTAAATCATATACGTTATGATTTAATTCCCAAAATCAGAAAACATCGTACAATCCCAAATCTCCAGATTTCACAATTATAATCAATGCTATACGAATTATAAACCAATGAAACTGAAACCATTCATTAAATATTATAAATTGAGCAAGTAATAACTTGCCTCGATACTGACACGACGATGATGAAGTCGTTACCAATTTCCTTCCCTTCTTCTACAAGCTCCTCGGCCCCGACCACAGTAATTCACGAACTTCCTCGAACTCGACCGAAATATATTATTCTAATCAACGATCAATTATCACCACCTATTGCAGTAATCAATTAACAATCCGATAACAATCAATAACTGATATAGCCAACCAATCAAACTCAACGGTTCAACGATACCTCGATTATATACAAAACCAAATAATCCAACTCAACAAGTATGAACTCATATTCATAATAAAAACCGCAACTCGATAATCATAATTAACAATCAATATAACCGATCAACAAAACCCAACGATTCCACAATATCCCGACTAAACACAAATCCGAACAACCCAAATCAATCAATCACGAATCCATAACCACAATACGATATATGTATGTTGTTTGTTGACTTAGCATACGCTAGTCACATTATATAGCGTGTGCTAATAGTCACTGACTTGTATCTTATCCAAAACATAGTTTACGTACATAATGCTTCAATATTTATGTAAGCTAAACATTCGATTATGAATACGAATGTAAAGGAAATCATACTCCATGATCAATCATAACCTTTCCAAATTCATTCTCATCATCATGATCCATATCTTATCAAGAACATACGAAATCGACCACTAAAATCAACATAATATTAGTTCTAATCATCAAATCCAATTTTATATCCAAAACCATTCATATCTTATCAATTATTCCTCTATGATGTGATATGTACCAAGAACACCAAGAACACCATGATTCCATAATCATATTCATAACAAAACAACATAATTCAAGATATATATATATATATATATGATCACGTCATCATCTTCCTCAACCTAAACTCCATGAAATACCAAGAACCATAACAACACTTCCATATTCTATCATTACAGAGAGTAATCATTAACAATAACATCAACATCTAAAAATGAGGAGAAGGATTAACCAATATATCCCAAGAAGACGAACAAAACAATTCAAACCACAAGAATCATATCAGTATCCATATATCAACAACAACAACATCATCATCATCATCATCATCATCCAGTAATCCATCTCATAATTATACATATCAACTCGTTTATTTGATATTCATCAACTTAAGAACATCAATATTCAATCCAAAATGAAATCCAAAGTGAATATTAATTACCTCTTCGAAGAAATAGACTGAATCCCAAGGTTGAATCCATTCTCAATCACCTCCAAGATCCAATGTTGTTAAGGACGATCAACTCCACCATACTCAAGTGTTTGGAACCTCAAACCTCTCTCTAAGAACTCTCTCTTTCGAATGAAGGGAAGGAATGGCCGAAATGAAAAAAAAAAATCCTCAACTGCACATATATATACTGCACATTACTAGTGTGCGCTACTTCCACAAAATGGCGTGTGTTACTTGTCATAGCGTGCGCTAACTCACTTTGTTAGCATGCGTTATCGTAGTCCAGAGGCTACTGCCTCACTTCGTACAATGATTTACGTACGCTAACAAAGTAAAAGACTCATTAGCGTAGGCTATTCTCCACACGTACAATGATTTACGTACGCTAACAATGATTTTCGTAAAAGACTCATTAGCATAGGCTATTCTCCACACGTAGCGTGCACTACTCATAGTTGACTCGATAATCTGCACCTACCCCAAAGATGCCTGGGTCCTACACACCGAAAGTAACCAATAAAGCCAAGATTCCCTTTTGACCGATCTACATTTAGCGTGCGCTAATCCTTATGTTCACCATGCGTTAAATGCGGTTGATGCATGAAAATCGGAAGCTGTCGATTTACGTCTCAAAGCGATGCCGATTTGCGTCTCAAAGCGTCCGCGACGACATTGGCCTTCCCTGGATGGTAAAGAATTCCCAAATCATAATCCTTGATTAATTCCAACCAATGTCGCTGCCTCATATTCAACTCTTTCTGACTGAAAATATACTTCAAACTCTTGTGATCGGTATAAATCCGACACGGAGAGCCATACAAATAATGCCGCCAAATCTTAAGTGCGAAAATAATTGCGGCTAATTCCAAATCGTGAGTAGGATAGTTCATCTCATACGGATTCAACTGTCGTGATGCAAAAGCTATCTTTTTATCATGTTGCATAAGCACACATCCAAGCCCTTGTCCTCAAGCGTTGCTATAAACTGCAAATCTTTCACTACCCTGTGGTACAGCTAAAATCGGCGCTGAGGTCAAATGTATCTTCAGCTCATCGAAGCTCTGCTGTCTCTCAGTAGTTCAAACAAACTTTTATGTCTTCTGAAGTAATTGTGTACGGCCGAGCGAGTTTCAAGAACCCCTCGACAAACCGACGGTAATACCCAGCAAGACCTAAAAAGCTACGAACTTCCTTAACATTATTAGGTGGTGCCCAATTTAGCACTGTCTTAATCTTCTGCGGGTCTACACGAACCCCTTCGGCCTAAACCACATGGTAGAGAAACATAACCTCCTTCAGCCAGAACTCAGATTTCGAGAATTTCGCATAGAGGTGTTCGGTTCTCAAAACATCTAGTATCAAATGCAAGTACCGGACATGCTCCTCCTTATCCCGAGAATAAATCAAGATGTCGTCAATAAAGACGACCACACATTTGTCAATGTATTCGATGAATATCTTATTCATTAGTTTCATGAATACTGCTGGTGCATTAGTCAATCCAAAAAGTATGACCACAAATTCATAATGTTCGTATCTCGTTCGAAATGCAGTTTTCGGAACATCGGACTCTTTCACTCGGAGCTGGTAGTATCCTGATCTCAATCAATTTTTGAGAATACTGCGGCTCCCTGCAACTGATCAAATAAATCATCTATATGAGGTAATGGATACTTGTTCTTGATGGTCACTTTGTTGAGCTCACGATAATCAATGCATAAACATAGTGAACCATTATTCTTCCTCACAAAAAGAATAGGCACGCCACAGGGCGAAGCGCTCGGTCTAATGTACCCTTTCTCCAATAGTTCTCCCAATTGGTTCTTCAATTCTTATATCTCGAAAGGTGCCATCCGGTAAGGCGCCTTAGAAATCAGAGACGCGTCAGGATCTAAATCCACAGAAAATTCTATCTCTCGATCTGGCGGTAATCCCGTAAGATCATCTGGAAAAATGTCTCGATACTCATTAACAACTGGCATTGAAGAGAAATCAACTTCGTCACCTTCCGACTTCAAATCATAACACGAATAGCCCGTGCAACCTTTATTCAAGAGTTTTACGGCCTTCATGGCGCTGATAAGCAACTTAGGTTAGCTCGATTTACGCCCCATGAATGAGTACTCAGAACCATATTTGGTCATCATAGTGATAACCTTAGTACGGTATTTCATAATCGCTTTGTGATGTTGGAGCACTATTGGTCGGTGTCGTCATTGGAGATAGAGTTGTGAAACTCTTTCGCGTTGCAGAAGCGATTTAAGTAAAGTGCAGAAAATAAATCGACACAAGGATTTATAGAGGTTCGGCCAAACGAGCCTACGTCCTCTCTCAGTATCTTTTTCAATAGGATGAAGATCATCTACACCTCTCTTCTATCGGTCGAGGGATAACCGTTACAAACTTGTCTTCTATCGGTCCAAGTTAAACCGTACAATCTCTCTTCTATCGTTCGAGATATTACCACTTGTACTTGTCTTTGTGTCGGTCAAAGTTAAACCGTTTTCCTTTTCTATTAAACAAGGAATCAACTACTCTAGCTTTCTATGGGTACTAGATAAACCTCACTTAGATATCGATTGTGATTCTAACAATGTCGGATCTTTGATTCTAATAACACCGAATACAATCGTATCTTTTCTTTTACCACTCGTGTATCTGTTGAATGTATAAACACTCAACCTACCAATATAAGCACAAATACAAAAACAAGAATATCAATATGAATATCTGATCAATGAGTCGTTTTCTTTGCGTTGCGTTGTTGTAGGATGAATACCATTAGAAGTGGTATTTATATGCATTTCTCTTCCAAATAGCCGTTAGCTTTCTGTGCCTTCCTTATGTACGTCACCAACCTTCTATTCCGTATGCTAGCCATCTTACGTACGTTAACATCTACATGTTACGTATGTTATCCTCTTCACAAAACAGTCCAGTAGCCTTCGTCTTCTGTGTTACATACGTTAGCCAATCTTACATTACATACGTTATCATAGTCAATATGTCTGTTGCATGCTGACCTATGCCATGACGTCATCTCCAACGTTCTTCTTGTTTGAATTCAGAAATATCCCATTACGTACGTTAAGCCTTCTCTCTTACGTATGTTAAACTTGAACTGTTACATACGCTATGATCTCTTTGTTACGTACATTAAGCATGTAATTTCCAGCTTTTTACATCTTCGACTTCTTCGATGCTTTGCTTCGCTTCTTTGTTATTTTGCTTTGTTTAGCAACTTAGTCATCAAAAACTCTATTAATGAATGTATGGAATAAAATATTCCAACTATCTCCCCCTTTTTGATGATTACAAAACAACCCTTGAATTGGATAAAACCTGCAAAAATAAAAATATATATATTTGTACATATCAACGTTTTCGACTTTGTCCGTTTCGTTAGTTTCGGCAATCTTTTCTTTTCCTGTCATTTTCGACTTCTTCCTTTCTCCCCCTTTCTGTAGATTTATTATTTTTCTCTTTTTCAACTCCTTCGTTTTCTTTTTCGACTATTCTTTTCTCCCCTTTTTGATTCGTACAAATATTTATTTTTTTTGTCATTCTTTCATGACGCTTTTTATCCGATTCAACTCCTTTCTCCCCCTTTTTGTATTCAGCAAAAAGTGTAAATAATATAAACGAATAAAAATACTAATTGATGTATATAAAAAATATGCATGATATGGTATAACTCCCCCTGATAAAAATATTCGTTTTAAAATATACTCCCCCTGAGTAAAATATAATTTGATAAAAAATAATTTTTGGGGATCCAACCTATAGTTGGTTTTTGTTTCGAAACGTAGACGATATTTGGGATGGTGGTTCCTTTAGGAATCCAAATATTTTTAACTTTTATCATCCGTCTTGGGCTTTAGCAATTCGAAATGTGGTGCCCAATTTTCAAATATTTTTCTCATCGGGGTATATTGAAATTTAAGGATTCATTTTTCGAATTCGGTTTGAATCCCAACCCCTCTTTGTTCAACATAAACTTTTGCACCGAGAGCATTTGTTCAAATTTCTCGTTTCCACACGAGAATTTCTTTGTTAAAGTTTTCAGCTCGGTTTGAATTTTCAAAAAGATCATTTTTTAAAATATTTTCGTTTTCAACGCATTTAGAATGATCAGTTTCGACAATTTTTCCCTTTTCAAGAATTTTGGAATTTTCAATTTCCAATGATTTATTTTTAGATTTAAGATCTTTAATTTCGGATAAGGTATTTTGAAAATCGGTATGCAGTAGTTCAAATGCTTCAAATAATTCATCGTGAGACGATGTACTAACCTGACTTTCGACATCGCTATCGTCGAATGAACTTCGGGCCATAAGAGAGAGATTATTTTTATTGCTAAAATCATCATCTTCATCTTCATCGCTCCATGTTGCAACTAAAACCTCCTTCTTGGGTTTTGATCGGCAGTTCTTTGCAAAGTGGTCTGGTTTACCACATAATCGACAATTGTTGTCGAATTTCTTAGATTCGCCCGAGATGTCTTCCTTTCTCCGGTTTAATAAGGTTTGAACCTTATTAATATTCTTGGCATAATATGCTGATTCTTCGTCGTTTTCATCAACCGGGATTTCTTCTCTTTTTGACATCTTAGCCTTCAAGGCTATTGATCTTTCCTTTGGCTTTGGTTTAGCATTTCGAGATTTTAGAACAATCTCGTAGTTTATAAGTGAACCAACGAGAGCACTAAAATCAAGATTGTTTAAATCTTTTGATTCCATTATAGCCGTCACCGTGCCATCCCATTCAATAGGTAGTGATCTTAAGATTTTCTTGACTTTCTCACTACTTGATAATGGTTTACCGAACGAAGCTAGTCCATTTGTGATGACCTCAAATCGGTCGAGCATATTGGTGATGGACTCGTCACCCTTCATCATGAGTAACTCGTAGTCATGAAGAAGCATATTGATCTTCGTCTCCTTGACTTGAGTTGTCCCTTCGTGTGTGATTTCAAGAATTTTCGACATCTCTTTAGCACTTTCACACGATGAAATACGAATGACCTTTTCTGGATTTAAGGCACAATATAGAAGTTGAGTAGCCTTAAAATTTAGATGGTCATTCTTCTAATCCTTATCATTATATTCTTCGAAACTCTTAAGAGATCCGTTGTATTTGATTGGAACTTTCAGGCCAAGACAAATGATCTTCCAAATCTCTATATCATAGGAACGAATAAAGATCGACATCTTTTTCTTCCATGTCATATAATTTGATCCATCAAAGAATGGAGGTCGGTTTAGCACAAGACCTTCGACCGGGGCAAGTTAAAACGCCATTTGGATCTTCTCCTTGGATGTTAAGCCGCTTATTGGAGGTACCGCTCTGATACCAATTGTTGGAGCACTATTGGTCGGTATCGTTGTTAGAGATAGAGTTGTGAAACTCTTTCGCGTTGCGGAAGCGATTTAAGTAAAGTGCAGAAAATAAATCGACACAAGGATTTATAGAGGTTCAGCCAAATGAGCCTACGTCCTCTCTCAGTATCTTTTTCAATAGGATGAAGATCAACCTCTACACCTCTCTTCTATCGGTCGATGGATAACCGTTACAAACTTGTCTTCTATCGGTCCAAGTTAAACCGTACAATCTCTCTTCTATAGGTCGAGATATTACCGCTTGTACTTGTCTTTTTGTCAGTCCAAGTCAAACCGTTTTCCTTTTCTATTGGACAAGGAATCAACCACTCTAGCTTTCTATGGGTACTAGATAAACCTCACTTAGATATCGATTGTGATTCTAACAATGTCGGATCCTTGATTCTAATAACACCGAATACAATCGTATCTTTTCTTTTACCACTCGTGTATCTGTTGAATGTATAAACACTCAACCTATCAATATAAGCACAATTACAAAAACAAGAATATCAATATGAATATCTGATCAATGAGTTGTTTGCTTTGCGTTGTTGTAGGATGAATACCATTAGAAGTGGTATTTATAGGCATTTCTCTTCCAACTAGCCATTAGCTTTCTGTGCTTACGTACGTTACCAGCCTTCTATTACGTACGCTAGCCATCTTACGTACGTTAACATCTACATGTTACGTACGTTATCCTCTTCACAAAACAGTCCAGTAGCTTTCATCTTCTATGTTACGTACGTTATCCAATCTTACATTACGTACGTTATCATAGTCAATATGTCCGTTGTATGGTGACCTATGCCATGATGTCATCTCCAACGTTCTTCTTGTTTGAATTCAGAAATATCCCATTACGTACGTTAAGCCCTCTCTCTTACGTATGTTAAACCTGAATTGTTACGTACGCTATGATCTCTTTGTTACATACGTTAAGCATGTAATTTCTAGATTTTTGCGTCTTCGACTTCTGATACGGAATCAATTAATACGAATGAAGAAGATGAAGTAAGGATCGACGTAAATGACCTTACAACACGCCATGCATAGACTACTACGTATTTAGGCGAGAAAACAGACGTAAGACATGGAGTCTCGGTCTCGGCCGTGTCATATGACACGGCCCGCGTCACACTGTGTCGGAAACTGCCGAATCGCTGCCGACCGAACTCGGCCGTGTCGTCCGACATGGCCCGTGCCGAGATGTCCCGGATAGTGAAATCTCGCTGCCGACCGAACTCGGCCGTGTCGTCCGACACGGACCGTGCCGAGATGTCCCGGATAGTGAAATCTCGCTGCCCGACCAACCCGACCGTGCCAAGCGACACAGCCGTGTCACACTCTTACGGATAGTGAATTCTCGCTGTCCGACCGACCCGACCGTGCCAGGTGACACGGTGGAGTCCTGCCGAACATGTGCACCCGCACATGTAGCCGTGGCCGTGCCAATCGGCACGGCCCCTGTCCGACATCCAGCTAACTTCTATTATTGATGATTTTTTGTGTGTTTTGTTGTTTTCCCTTCCCTCACATGTCATGATTAGACTTACATGTTATGTGGGGTGACTTATAGCTATGTTTATTGTGTGATTCCCTCCCTATGATTTGATTCCTTTGTATTTTATCTTGATGTTTTGTTTTTCATTTCAAGATCATGTGATCTTGTTTTTATTCCTTAGTTGTTTAGAAGACTACACTTCTATAAGTAGTCTTGTTCATGCTTGTATGGGGTATTGTATGTTGAAGAAATAAGAACACACTTGTGTTTTCTTGGTGAATGCCTTTCATCGAAACCTTGATTATAATTCGACGCGTATTCGAGTTTTAATCTAATCGATTCTCAATAGGTCTTGAGGAAAGATTAACTTATCAAACTATAGGTCTAGTTTGATAAATCATTCATATTGTTCTTGTTTACGTAAGCCGAATTGCCCTACTTTCGGTTATTTCTTACGAGTCTTACACATATTCGAGTGTTGTGAGGATCAACAATATTTCCGCTGCATTACATATGAGTTTACGTCCATTTTCATACGTAATTCGTATCATTAGTGGCATCGGAGCCCAAGGCTATTTCCTTGGCAATTTTATTGAAGATTTCTTGTTCAAAACTATCTCTTGAATCTTGTTATGGATTTCTCTGATCCCGATTTCTTGAAGAAACTCCGAGATGCACTAAGCGGTCTACCGGAACCACGTATGCAAGCAAGACGCGGGGATGACGCATGTCAAATACACCATGCGGACGAGTTTAAAGTAAACGAACTTCCGGAGTTCGTTGGAGGTACCGATCCCGAAGCTTATTTGGAGTGGGAACGGAAGATTGAGCGCATGTTCGAATTCAAAGACCTTAACGACAAGAAACGTTGCAAATATGCAATTCTCAAGTTAGGGAAGGGTTCTTCTCTTTGGTTCGAAGGAGTGAAGACGCGAAGAGCTTGGGAAGGAAAAGCAAAAATACGTTCATGGGATTCTTTAAAAAGAAAACTTCGTAAGAGGTATGTGCCAACATCACATCGGTTAACCTTATACCGGAAGATTGTCGATTTCATGCAAGGCAATCTAAGTATCGGTGAATATGTTGAAGAGTTCAAAAGTTTGGTCTTGATGGGAGAGTTATAAGAAAACGAAGAGCAAAAGATGTCACGTTTTTTACGTGGCTTAAACAAAAACATAGCCAACACGGTGGAGTTATACCCATATGAAGATTTCGACACTTTATGTGGATTATGTGTGAAGATAGAAGCCCAAAATAAATTGAAGTTTTCAAGACCCGAATTTCCTTCCAAATTCGGGAATCCAAGTGCCGGTTCGAGTTCGGGTACTAAAAGCACCATGCCAAGTCATGTCCCTGTCACGGCACCTAAAGCTCCCTACGTACCCAAGGAAACAAGTTTGGTGAAGGTACGATGTTTCAAGTGTCAAGGGTTCGGCCATTACCAAAATACATGTCCGAACAAACGGGTGGTGACACTAAGAGAGGCTCTTGAGGTCTGGGAAGAATTATTGGCCGAGGACGAAGAAGAAAGACTCGGTGACATGTTTGACGTAGACGCCGAAGAAGAAGAAGAAGAGGAGTGCGAGGCTTACAGTGCTCCGGACTATGACGGTTTCGATGGACACGGAACAACGAGATCAAATATTCCACACCAGGTGTCAAATTAAAGACAAATGGTGTAGTTTCATAATCGATGGAGGAAGTTGTACGAATGTTGCTTCAAGCGAGATGGTGGCAGAGATCGGACTCATCACTACTACTCATCCGAAACCATACGCGTTACATTGGCTCGATGATGGGAGTAAGGTGAAAGTTTCGAAACAAGTACGGGTTGGATTAACTATGGGCTCATATGGTGACAACGTACTATGTGATGTACTCCCGATGGATGCATGCCACATACTTTTGGGACGACCGTGGCTATTTGATAGAGACGTTTTACATCGAGGAAGGAGCAACGAATATGAATTACGGGATAAAGGCAAGAAGATTGTGCTTAAACCGATGGCACCATAAGCCATTCGATCGATGAGTTCTAATCAAATGGAGAAACCAAAGCTTACTATGTTTGCTAGTGAGAAATAGGTGAGACACGCTATTGACAATGGCGAGCATATGTATTTATTGATGATTAAAGAAACACGAGATGTTGACATGATTGTGCAAGGCAAGAGAGATATCGATACCTTGCTATGAGAGTTTGCGGATGTCTTCCCGGAAGACTTACCGCCGGGTTTGCCACACTTACATGGGATTGAACACCAAGTCGACCTTGTACCGGGTGCATCACTCCCTAACAAGGCCGCCTATCGATGTAACCCCGAGGATACAAAGGAGTTGCAAAAACAAATCGAGGAGCTAATGAATTGCGGGTACGTTCGAGAAAGTTTAAGCCCTTGTGCGGTTCCGGTTTTACTTGTTCCAAAGAAGGATGGGTCATGGCGGATGTGTATAGATAGTAGAGCCGTGAACAACATAACCATCAAATATCGGTTCCCAATTCTGAGACTTGATGATATGTTGGACGAATTGTATGGTTCGGTGATTTTTTCGAAGGTTGATTTGAGAAGCGGTTATCATCAAATTCGCATGCACGAAGGAGACGAATGGAAGACGGCATTCATGACAAAACATGGATTATATGAATGGCTCGTCATGCCCTTTGGCCTTACAAATGCACCAAGTACTTTCATGCGATTAATGAATGAGGTACTTAAGCCGTTTTTGGGAAAGTTTGTCATCGTATACTTGGACGACATCTTGATTTATAGTCGATCATTGCAAGAGCATACCGGGCACTTGAGGAAAGTCTTCGAGATCCTTAGGGATCAAAAACTTTATGGGAAAAAGGAGAAGTGATCGTTTCTAGTCGAGAGTGTAACCTTTCTTGGCTACATCGTTTCTAAAGAAGGAGTGTCGGTTGATCAAACCAAGATCGAGGCGATTAAATCTTGGCCTATGCCCAAAACGATCACGGAAGTCCGATCCTTTCACGGACTTGCTTCATTTTATCGGAGGTTCATACGAGACTTTAGTACCATTTCTAGTCCGATAATGGAATGCTTGAAAAAAGGACCGTTTGTGTGGAACGGGGCTGCCCAAGGGGCATTTGAAAAATTGAAAACGAAAATGTGTGAAGCACCTATCTTAGCGTTACCCGACTTTTCACAACCTTTCGAGGTAGAATGTGACGCAAGTGGAGTGGGTATTGGGGCGGTCCATGTCCAAGGGAGGCGACCAATTGCTTACTTCTCGGAGAAATTGGGAGGGGCTCGACTCAACTATTATACTTATGACAAGGAGTTCTATGCCATTGTGAGAGCTCTTGATCATTGGAGCCATTACCTTCGGCCGAAACATTTCATCCTACATTCAGATCATGAGTCTTTAAAATATATTAACGGCCAACAAAAGTTGAGTCTGAGACATGCTAAATGGGTGGAATTCTTGCAATCATTCCACTTTTCATTGAAGTACAAAGATGGCAAGAGCAACGTTGTGGCGGATGCTTTATATAGATCGTATGCCTTGCTCGCTACTCTTGATATTCGGTTGCTTGGGTTCGAAACATTGAAGGAGTGAACACTTCCGTGGGAAAAGTAAATAACACAAGAATTGCTGGGGTTGTTAGTCTCGGGCTTGAATGCTCTCGCGAGATATTATTAATACAAATATTCGGGGATACAAGTATTAATGTAAGAATACAATTACAATGAGTGTAAAGATTCTTGTTATCTTAGCTAGTGAGCGTGTAGATTGTCGGAAGAACCAGATATGATGCTCTGTGAGTTCTTATAACAACGTAGATGAGCTGTGACGGAAGTGAGAGATCGACAGTCTCTCACGGCATGTATTAGTTGTATGTTTAAGCTCCCGTACTTGTATGTCTCTTAGAATCTACACTGTCGAGATTTCTTGCCTCTGCCAACCGTCTTCTGGTTGAGAGGTGCTGAGAGAGAAATCCTGAGATAGATTCTGGGGAGGAAGCTGGGAGCTTGGAAGTATGTATGTTCTTCTATATTCCCGTGAATGAATTCGGAATGTAAGTGAAAGAATTGGGAACCTTTTTCCAGTAGGAGGAGGTCCTCTATTTATAGGACTTGGATATGCCGGGCGATCGCCTCAGCTGTATTATAATAAGCAGGCGATCGTCTTTTAGCACATGGGCTTGTCTCCTTAAAGTCTGCAGGAGTTGCTGGCAGTCAGTCGCGTGGTCCAATGAGAAGCCTGCACGCGTCTGAGTCGCTGTCATGGGCAGTCCCACCTTGTGCCTTTCGGCGGGCTTGTCGGTAGGTAAAGCCGCCCTTGTCAGAGACAGCTGTTGGTGGTCAGTGATCCGCGAAATGTGGATCTTGTATCGGATCTGCACATGGGTGCTGTTTTGAGATCTATTCTTCGTGGACTTTGACGGACGATGGTCCCCGCTCGTGGCGCAGGACGATCGTCCTCAGCCTGGCACTAGAGTTAATCGCTAGGTGCAAAAGGGCGATCGCCTTGGGAGTCGATCGCTGGGTACTTGAAGGTGGTCTGGTATCTTGGCTTAGGCGAGTTCGCCATAACTTGATTGGTTGCGGACTCGGTCGCTCGGCCTTGCAGTCGATCGCCTGTCGAGGTGAATAAATCTACACACAACAATTGCCTCCCAGCTTGCTCCGATGTTGGAAACGTGGGGTGAGGTGGTTCTGCTAGCGATCGCTGAATCTTGACGAGCGACTCTACGTTTCACTGAACTGGCGTTCATCTTTGAGCTGATTGATTCTGAATTTGGACGATCTGGTAGGTCACTGAAAAGAGCGGTAAACGGCAGCGGATGCGGAAAGGTCTCTGGGAAACGCGTCGGGCTCCTGTTGGGGGAGACCGACGGTCATTTATGACTCCTCGACTGACGCGTCTTTGAAAAGACGCATACGCGGGTTTCAAGGGGGTCAATAAATGCGACGGTTGCACTCCGACCCCTGATATTCTCCTTAATTGCACAAGAGTCCCCGCCTTCTCCTATAAAAAGGTGCAGGGTTGCAGTGATCACCCTTACGCGCTTTTACTGGAGAAAGAAGGATTTTGCTGCAGATTTTTCTAAAGATCTTATTGCCGATCGTCGGTCGATTCCATCTTTGGTAAAAACACACTCCTTTTCTCCTCTTTTCTTCAAACATGGCTGGAACATCTTCTACACCCGGAGTGGGCACTTCCTCCGCCGCTGGGACTTCTAATGTCTGGGGAGGATCCTCCACTGAGTTCCATCTGGAGACGGCCGCTGAGGCTATTCGAGCCGGAATTGACCCTGCGGAGGTCGAGGCGCTGTTCAACGAGGCCGACGTGGCTAAGGAGGCGGCCGTCGTACACAGGTGCTCGCAGATGGAGAGAGATCTTGCAGTCAGGGCCTACTGGGAGCGGCACAGTGCCTTTGGCTAGGCTTATGTGGCATTTGCTGAAATAATGGAGAGGTTGGCCGGCCCGTCTCCCAAGTTTAATTATCGGGAGTATTCGATTACTCATCCTTATCAACCTCCCAAGCGATCGCTATTTCGGGCTGCTCAGCGATCTCTATGGTCTCTTGGCCAAATCAGGAGTTCGGCGACCAGGAAGGATCTGGCCGTCTGGAGGACGAGGTTTCATATCCCTTCAAATGTGGATCTCTTTGTACCGGCTGAGAATGAGAGAGCCGATCAGCCTCCGGAGGGGATGGTCACTGTGAACGAAGCGATCATGGAGGCAGGGTTGCGATTTCCTTTATCTTTTGTTGTTTCCCATCTGCTGGCCGCTTGGAACGTGGCGCCTCTACAGTTGACACCGAATGCTTGGCTCCAGATAATCTGCACCCTCACCTTGTTCGGCGGTCACCGACTCTACCGCCTCCCTTCGCCGTCGAAGATGAACCACCTGTTCAAGCTGACGGTTCAGAAAGGGTCGGTCGGAGGCTATCATATACAAGGCCGATCCGGTCGGTGATCCTTGGAGTCCCGAACAAGGCGCGGGGCGATACGGCGAAGTGGTTCTGGGTCGCCGGTGCCTGGAAAGCCTCAGCGAGCGACAACCCCACTGGCGAGCTAGAGATTCCCACTGGTTTTCGGGAGAGAAATCCCGGTAAGGGTTCAGACTCTCCCTTTGTTCGGATATGTTCTGAACTGATCTAATTTGATTTTGTTTTTGCAGGTTTCCACATTCCGGCGATCGAGGAGTTGTCTTTTGATTTCCTAGTCGTCTGGGAGCGGATACGAAGTTTGTCGGACGACGACCTGAATGCTAGCCGGATCAATAAGGAGAGTCGCTAGTTGTCCGCTCGCCTATTCCATTTTCCGAGACATCTCTCGGTCTCAGGTACGAATTTCTACGATCTCCATTTGCTGGGCAATTGTCCTTTTGGAGGAATATGACTAATTGTGGCTCGATTGTTCTCATTTGTAGAGGTTCGTTTTCCTCGCTTTTTGGAGCCCCCACCGGAGATTGCTATGTCGAACCCTGGAGTTCTGGGTCGTCTCCGCCAGACGAAATCATCACGGGCTCCTCCTGTGGCGTTACCTATCATCCCGGAGGTGGAGCCTCGCGTAGAGCCGATCGTGGCTGAGGAGGAAGTCCGGGAAGAGGGGCTTCGGACGAATCGCAAACGGCAGAGGTCGGTGTTAGGAGTATGCCCTCGAATGCCACTCAGAGGTTGTTGAGTGAGGGCATTGTACTTGTAATTACGTAAACCATTTATATAAGGCAAATGAATGTTTCTTTATTTACTGGTAGTTACTGGCGTTCCTAACTCGTAAATAAACATATAGAAATTAGTCCGTGTATTTGAGAGCAAAACGTTCCACTCCTTATTGGATAAGGGGGTCGGCACTGGAAAGGTTATAGCTCAAATACTTAATCGTTCGCAAGTTGATGAAACTTGACTGGGCGTTAAGTTTATGTGAAGACTTTGATGACGTGTTCTTTGACATGGAGAGTGTATGTCGAACACTAATGGTTAGTGGGAGCACACGTTATAGGTATGCTAATTGGATTAGTATACTCGAACCGACTCACCCTCGATTCGTCACACGGATTTCACTCCGGGACAGTCAATGACGGAATCGAAAGGTTGTGATAGGTATTCGTGAACCTTCGACTTGAGGATTTAGTAGGGATGTGCTTGTGACGTCAAGATTTTCATTAGAGTAGTTCGACCCTGTAAACCGGAAGGCGGGGGTCAACCTCGACGTGCATCTTGACGGGCAAGTAGCAGGTCCTACTGAATACCAAGATAGAATTCTTTCTCCCGTTAGTGAGCGGGTTATATGTCCTATGCGGTTATTGGCAGATGAGATCATAAGTCTTTGGCCAAAGCATTGGAGCTAGTTGTATTAGATACACTACAGCTCGATGATCTCGATTTGCATTAACGCATGCATAGCGTCAAGTACAGATAGGGTTTGACTGACCGTGACCCTATAACTTGATCGGGACATTTGATAGAAGGGTTTATACGTATACTGGTATTCACGACAGAGTGGTTCTTGAATGATCCCATCATTCGTTCTCAGTTGGGGTACAGTGTAGGCCGCCAGGCTGGCTAGGTGGTGCTACTACTCTTTGGTTCCTCCCATTGCTGACTGAGACGAACCTACCGAGTCGCACAATAGGATTAACAACGGAATGAATCAAGCTAATTCTCTCATTATGAATATTAGATATTGGATATCTAAATTTGGGACATTGGATGTTTAAATCGATTTATCGGATAAATTGATTTACGGCTTAATGAATTAAATATATCACTGGGTGATTAATTTAATTCATGAATATAATTATTTCTTAGAGAAATTAATTATGTTATTTTGTATTTGATATGTTTAATTAATTGGATTATTTAATCGATACAAATACATCGGAACGGAATCGTAATTTATCTGTTTGGACTCACGGGAGTCCGAAACGAACCGAACTCGTCCGTTTTTGCATAATAGCCGCCCCCCTTTGTTTCCACTCACTTTCCTCTTGTCATGTTGCTTCATATTATATGAAAGAACATGACATTGTGGGGTTTAAAATAATGTGGCATTATTTGTATTATTGAAGTGAGTGTTGAATAAAGGGAAGAAGATATCTCATTTCACATGCACCTTTTGATTCCTTGTGGGATTTTCATACGTGAGTTGAGTTTGAAAGAGAAAAAAAAAGTTCTTTCTCAAAGTCTTCTTCTTCATCTCATTTCTTGAGAGTTTTTCTTAGAGAAAATATCAAAACATAAAGAGAGAGTAAGATTAAAACACTTAGAGTGTAATAATCTTAACATACAAAGCTTCATCACTTAATTCTAGCCGTAACCTTAGAGGTTAATTAAGTGATCGTTGTTCCGGTCGTTTCTCCGGCGCGTGGCAAGTAGAGACGCGGTGTTTTCGGCATTGGATCGTTCAAGTGCTTGGAGTGTTTCGGATCGTAGAGAATTCAACTAAAGCTTGGGGAATAGCTCAAGAGAAGTTTTCCATTTAATCAACGGACTTCGAGGCTTAGTTTCTTACGACTCTTGCTTTTCGTTTATATATTCGTATATACGTAGCTCGATCGATACTCGTAGGGATTCGGATCGAATTAATTTTCGTTTTACCGTTTCCGCTGGGCCTTCGATTTAGGCACCGAATCCCAACAGTGGTATCGGAGCGTAGGTCTTGCGATCGTATATACGATATTTGCATTTGGAATGCTTGATTAGATGGTGTATGATTTGGAATCATAATCGTATTAATCGTTGATTTTCTATTGTTCATCTCAAAATTAATTTTTCATGCTTTTATGTTACAATATAAATCTATTTTTCTTTTGAGAAACTGATTTAAATGAGTAATATAAAGATTAGAAAAATATTATTTTTGGAATCGGGCGAAAAGCAGGCAGCGTAAACGGACCGGCTTGAGGCGCCAGGACACCTCATGATGCAGCGGCGGGAAGCGATCCGGCCGTTCTCGGCACCCAGTGCAGCCACCTTTCGGCGGCTGTGGCGATGTTCAGGCTTGGCCCGGCCGTATTTTCCGACTCCGTTTTTTATATTTCGTTCGATAATTAATTTCCCACAAATTAAATTGGATTTAATTTGACTAAGATTTAATTATGGTAATTTTATTCTTAGGGGAATTAATTTAATGAAATATTTTCTCGTCCGGAACAAGTTAAAATTGACGGTTGTTTGAATTAATTGGATTAATTCATTTTGGATGGATTGTTTTATATTGATTGGATCAATATTCAGATTCATTATGAATGCTATTTATTTAATGTGTTGGATGCATTATTTTTAATGGTGATGTGGTTCGTGGACTTAGTTTTTGAATCGTTCGTTTTATTCGATTGGGTTGTAAATGCCGTTTTGAGCCTATTTATTTTACTAGAAAAAATTTGTATCTAGGATGCAATTTTCAATGTAAAATTTATATGTAATGACGAAGACCGGAGGAAGATCCATTTCGAGAAGACGAAGATTCAAGACGAAGACTTGTAATTAGATTACGGAGTTTTTGTTTTCTAGGAACGGTCCATGAACCACATGTTGGTAGCAACTAGGTTGTGAATGGTTGTTTCATATTGTATGAATGCCACAAACGCGCTAATATGATTAATGTGCAAAGTGTAACGTTAATCACGAAAATTCTCCCACAACAAATTATTAAGTTTATAAGGTTTCAAAGTTTTCCTTCCCTCCATCGAGCTTTCGGGAAACTGAAATCCAAACCGGATGTGCTATGCTTCCGAGTTATCGGGGTAGTCGTTCGGGGAGGACGGATAAATTACTGGGAGCGCATTGGATGCCTTCGGTTGGAGCAAATTTTATCCCTAGAAACCTGATAGGTTTCCGGATAAGATTCAATTGTGAAACTTGTAATACCCCGATTTTTCGGATATATTTTTCGTTTATATGTTGGATATCGTTGATGGATATTTGTGATTCAGAACGTTCTGAACGTTTGATAATGTTATTGAATGCGTATATGTATTCATTGTGCCATATGTTCGATTGGTATGTCGAGATATTGGTTGAGGATAGCTGAATATGGCTAGGCACAGCAACGATAGCGCACGCTATAAATGTTTCATTAGCGCACGCTACTGGGTACAGGTAGCGCACGCTACGAAGTATTGATAGCGTACGCTAAGAGGTTCGGTTACGTACGCTAAGGAGGACCCCTAACGTACGTAACGACTTGCTGGGTTAGTTCCGGAAGGTGGCCGACAGGTAGGCCCAGGTTGATTTTTATATTCAGTTAGCGCACACTAACGCATGTTGGTTAGCGCACGCTAACACCAGATCGCCAATAATGGAATCATAGCTTTCGGCGGGTGGACCCGACCATGTTCGACGCGTGTCCAGATAAGGTCAATGAGTGTTTGTCGTGTAGAGCTAGTGCACGCTAAAACCGTATGATTAGCGCACGCTAATTCTAGATTGGGCAGAGGGAATCTTGTCCTTGTCAGATGCTGTCGGCATGTGGGGGCACGAGTGTTAGGTGAACACTGTAGCAAGTCAACTTCGGATAGCGCACGCTAAGAGCAAGGACTTGCGTACGCTAAACAGGATGTTTTACGTACGTTAATGCATGGGCATTACGTACGTAAGCTAGTTTACGAAGCAAGGCAGTAGCCTCTGGACTGCGATTTTATGTTGTATTGCATATTGACGAATGTTCAGTGGTGTTCTAAAAGGATTAGAATGCACGGTTGATGATTGTTGAGATACTTGGACAATCTTGGGAAGATTGTAGTATTCGGATATTGTTGATGTCATTTTGGATATTCTTGGTCTGTGTATGCATTCCGGAAGGAAGTCCGGGTAGAGGTATGTTTTATGGTAATCGTACATAGAGGATTATGTACGAGAAAGTATTCGGTATTGAGGTATTATACGGTATTGTTGTGATAGTGGGATTTTTATGGTATTATCGTGATATTGGGATTTTGACGAGAATCGTTGGATTACCGGAAGTGGTAAGGTTATCGATGAGGTTATTATTCTCATGATGCATGGCATGTGAATATTTATGTTTATGTACTTGCGGTTATTTGTCGGGCATTATTGCTGACCCCGTTGTGGGACTTGTTTTTCAGGTATTGAGTACTTTGATGGTAGCGGTCGCGAGGCGAGGATTCCGGACGATACTGGCTATGGCATATTGTTGGGGAATCGTGTATTTTGTTTGTGTATATCATTATTGATGTATATGTATCGTGGACTGTGTTATTATCCGCTGCGTGAGTTCTTTCAAATGGCTTTCGGCTTTATGCCAACTGAGTTTGATTTCGAAAACCGATTCCCTTAACCGAGTTTTTGGCCTTGATTATCTTGACGGTAGTTGGTGTTTTCAAATGATTTTGTGAGTTTTGGAAAATACTACCGTCATCGGCCTTTTTGGCATTTTTGTAAATGGTTTTTAGCCTGGTGGGTTCCGGCGCGGGGCCCACGGCGTGTAATATTCCCGGATGGATCTGGGGGTGTTACAAATATGGTATCGGAGCCCAAGGTTTTGTGATAACCGGGCATGTGTGTTATGTGGCTCTACCAGTGTGGTAGTTGCGTGATTTTTGTGTAGCTGGGTTTCTGGCTATTTGAACTGTATTGTTTTGGAACTGTGTGATTTTTGAGTATTGTCGTGGTGATGTGTGGGTTTGGGGATTGTTGGTGTTCCCAAGACCGACGAGGCAGGGAGTGAACGCCGGTGCCGTGGTCATGTGCAATGTGCGGCTCCAATCGGAAAGTGAACGCCGGTGCGAGGCACGTGCAATGTGCGGCTTTCGATGTGGAGTGGAACGCCGGTGATACGTGCATGTGACAAGGAGCGGATCATGCGCTTTAGGTGAGGAGACACAGCGTCACAGATCCCACAAAACTCGACAGTGCTCTAAACTTATTGTGGTCTTGGCGGAGACCAATTGTTTTCAAATTGTGATTATTCCTGTTTTGGCATTCTTGTTGTGTCGAGATTTTTTTTTAAATGGTGTCATATGCTAGTATCACAGGAGATCTTCGTCTTCACTGACCTGTAAGTATATTATTCGGTATTTATTTGGTTGCCTTGGTGATTTAGATTTTTTCTGTTGAGATGTTTGTACAGAGATTGCAAGTTTCGAGGACGAAACTTATTTTTAAGGGGGGTAGAGTGTAATACCCCGATTTTTCGGATATATTTTTCGTTTATATGTTGGATATCGTTGATGGATATTTGTGATTGAGAACGTTCTGAACGTTTGATAATGTTATTGAATGCGTATATGTATTCATTGTGCCGTATGTTCGATTGGTATGTCGAGATATTGGTTGAGGATAGCTGAATATGGCTAGGCACAGCAACGATAGCGCACGCTATAAATGTTTCATTAGCGCACGCTACTGGGTACAGGTAGCGCACGCTACGAAGTATTGATAGCGCGCTAAGAGGTTCGGTTACGTACGCTAAGGAGGACCCCTAACGTACGTAACGACTTGCTGGGTTAGTTCCGGAAGGTGGCCGACAGGTAGGCCCAGGTTGATTTTTATATTCAGTTAGCGCACGCTAACGCATGTTGATTAGCGCACGCTAACACCAGATCGCCAATAATGGAATCATAGCTTTCGGCGGGTGGACCCGACCATGTTCGACGCGTGTCCAGATAAGGTCAATGAGTGTTTGTCGTGTAGAGCTAGCGCACGCTAAAACCGTATGATTAGCGCACGCTAATTCCAGATTGGGCAGAGGGAATCTTGTCCTTGTCAGATGCTGTCGGCATGTGGGGGCACGAGTGGTAGGTGAACACTGTAGCAAGTCAACTTCGGATAGCGCACGCTAAGAGCAAGGACTTGCGTACGCTAAACAGGATGTTTTACGTACGTTAATGCATGGGCATTACGTACGTAAGCTAGTTTACGAAGCAAGGCAGTAGCCTCTGGACTGCGATAGCGCACGCTAACAAAGTCAGTTAGCGCACGCTAAGGCTGTAGCGCACGCTAAACATGAGATGTTAGCGCACGCTAATAATGTTTATTATAAAAGGAGGACAGACGGGTATTGTGAGGCATTTCGTCCATTCTCCTTCCTTTAGTCGGGAGAGAGAGAGTTGAGAGTTATTTGGGATTCCCAAACACTGTATAATGATAATCTTTAACAACATTAGATTGAGAGCTTGGATTCAAGCCTTGTCCTTCAAGTTGTTCATGATTCTTTGAATGGAGTTCTAGGGTTCTTCTTTTTGGTTCGTCTAAACAAGGTAATCTTTGTATTCCTTTGTTAATGGTTCGTTTTTCTTGGATGATTACATGTGAGGAACATGTTGGATAATCATATAACGATGTTATATGGGATTTTATGGATTTTGATAAGAACTTCGAATGTTTCTTCATATTATTAAAGATGATGATTCGTTTAAACCGTTTTGAGACGGGTTTCTGGATCATAATACGAGGTTGAATTCCAGATTGAGCATGTTATGATCCTTGTTACCGAGTTGGTCCGATTATTGACATGATTATTGTTCTAGGTTGATTAACCAATAGGTATAATCGTTATGCCACGGTGAAAAGCCGTAGATTCGTTCCAGTCGGGGCTGAAGAGCTCGTAGACGAGGACGATGAGTTCGGTGTTGGTTTTATCATATTGGTATCCAGGCAAGTGTTTACTTGTTCGGTTGTAATGTTTTGATGAGTAATTCCATTTACATTTCATAAGTATTTTATGTTGTATTGCATATTGACGAATGTTCAGTGGTGTTCTAAAAGGATTAGAATGCACGGTTGATGATTGTTGAGATACTTGGACAATCTTGGGAAGATTGTAGTATTCGGATATTGTTGATGTCATTTTGGATATTCTTGGTCTGTGTATGCATTCCGGAAGGAAGTCCGGGTAGAGGTATGTTTTATGGTAATCGTACATAGAGGATTATGTACGAGAAAGTATTCGGTATTGAGGTATTATATGGTATTGTTGTGATAGTGGGATTTTTATGGTATTATCGTGATATTGGGATTTTGACGAGAATCGTTGGATTACCGGAAGTGGTAAGGTTATCGATGAGGTTATTATTCTCATGATGCATGGCATGTGAATATTTATGTTTATGTACTTGCGGTTATTTGTCGGGCATTATTGCTGACCCCGTTGTGGGACTTGTTTTTCAGGTATTGAGGACTTTGATGGTAGCGGTCGCGAGGCGAGGATTCCGGACGATACTGGCTATGGCATATTGTTGGGGAATCGTGTATTTTGTTTGTGTATATCATTATTGATGTATATGTATCGTGGACTGTGTTATTATCCGCTGCGTGAGTTCTTTCAAATGGCTTTCGGCTTTATGCCAACTGAGTTTGATTTCGAAAACCGATTCCCTTAACCGAGTTTTTGGCCTTGATTATCTTGACGGTAGTTGGTGTTTTCAAATGATTTTGTGAGTTTTGGAAAATACTACCGTCATCGGCCTTTTTGGCATTTTTGTAAATGGTTTTTAGCCTGGTGGGTTCCGGCGCGGGGCCCACGGCGTGTAATATTCCCGGATGGATCTGGGGGTGTTACAAATATGGTATCGGAGCCCAAGGTTTTGTGATAACCGGGCATGTGTGTTATGTGGCTCTACCAGTGTGGTAGTTGCGTGATTTTTGTGTAGCTGGGTTTCTGGCTATTTGAACTGTATTGTTTTGGAACTGTGTGATTTTTGAGTACTGTCGTGGTGATGTGTGGGTTTGGGGATTGTTGGTGTTCCCAAGACCGACGAGGCAGGGAGTGAACGCCGGTGCCGTGGTCATGTGCAATGTGCGGCTCCAATCGGGAAGTGAACGCCGGTGCGAGGCACGTGCAATGTGCGGCTTTCGATGTGGAGTGGAACGCCGGTGATACGTGCATGTGACAAGGAGCGGCTCATGCGCTTTAGGTGAGGAGACACAGCGTCACAGATCCCACAAAACTCGATAGTGCTCTAAACTTATTGTGGTCTTGGCGGAGACCAATTGTTTTCAAATTGTGATTATTCCTGTTTTGGCATTCTTGTTGTGTCGAGATTTTTTTTTAAATGGTGTCATATGCTAGTATCACAGGAGATCTTCGTCTTCACTGACCTGTAAGTATATTATTCGGTATTTATTTGGTGGCCTTGGTGATTTAGATTTTTTCTGTTGAGATGTTTGTACAGAGATTGCAAGTTTCGAGGACGAAACTTATTTTTAAGGGGGGTAGAGTGTAATACCCCGATTTTTCGGATATATTTTTCGTTTATATGTTGGATATCGTTGATGGATATTTGTGATTGAGAACGTTCTGAACGTTTGATAATGTTATTGAATGCGTATATGTATTCATTGTGCCGTATGTTCGATTGGTATGTCGAGATATTGGTTGAGGATAGCTGAATATGGCTAGGCACAGCAACGATAGCGCACGCTATAAATGTTTCATTAGCGCACGCTCTCGGTGCAGTAGCGCACGCGCTCTGAAGTATTGATAGCGTCGCTAAGAGGTTGATTACGTCGCTAAGGAGGACCCCTAACGTGCGTAACGACTTGCTGGGTTAGTTAGGAAGGTGGCGACAGGTAGGCCGAGTTGATTTTTATATTCGATTAGCGCCGCTAACGCATGTTGGTTAGCGCACGCTAACACGGATCGCCAATAATGGAATCATAGCTTTCGGCGGTTGGACCCGACCATGTTCGACGCATGTCCAGATAAGGTCAATGAGTGTTTGTCGTGTAGAGCTAGCGCACGCTAAAACCGTATGATTAGCGCACGCTCATTCCAGATTAGGCGAGAGGAATCTTGTCCTTGTCGATCTTTGTCGGCATGTGGGGCACGAGTGGTAGGTGAACACCGTAGCAAGTCAACTTCGGATAGCGCACGCTAAGAGCAAGGACTTGCGTCGCTAAACAGATGTTTTACGTGCGTTAATGCATGGGCATTACGTCGTAAGCTAGTTTACTGAAGCAAGGCGGTAGCCTGCAGGCTGCGATAGCGCACGCTAACAAAGTCAGTTAGCGCATGCTAAGGCTGTAGCGCACGCTAAGCATGAGATGTTAGCGCACGCTAATAATGTTTATTATAAAAGGAGGACAGACGGGTATTGTGAGGCATTTCGTCCATTCTCCTTCCTTTAGTCGGGAGAGAGAGAGTTGAGAGTTATTTGGGATTCCCAAACACTGTATAATGATAATCTTTAACAACATTAGATTGAGAGCTTGGATTCAAGCCTTGTCCTTCAAGTTGTTCATGATTCTTTGAATGGAGTTCTAGGGTTCTTCTTTTTGGTTCGTCTAAACAAGGTAATCTTTGTATTCCTTTGTTAATGGTTCGTTTTTCTTGGATGATTACATGTGAGGAACATGTTGGATAATCATATAACGATGTTATATGGGATTTTATGGATTTTGATAAGAACTTCGAATGTTTCTTCATATTATTAAAGATGATGATTCGTTTAAACCGTTTTGAGACGGGTCTCTGGATCATAATACGAGGTTGAATTCCAGATTGAGCATGTTATGATCCTTGTTACCGAGTTGGTCCGATTATTGACATGATTATTGTTCTAGGTTGATTAACCAATAGGTATAATCGTTATGCCACGGTGAAAAGCCGTAGATTCGTTCCAGTCGGGGCTGAAGAGCTCATAGACGAGGACGATGAGTTCGGTGTTGGTTTTATCATATTGGTATCCAGGAAAGTGTTTACTTGTTCGGTTGTAATGTTTTGATGAGTAATTCCATTTACATTTCATAAGTATTTTATGTTGTATTGCATATTGACGAATGTTCAGTGGTGTTCTAAAAGGATTAGAATGCACGGTTGATGATTGTTGAGATACTTGGACAATCTTGGGAAGATTGTAGTATTCGGATATTGTTGATGTCATTTTGGATATTCTTGGTCTGTGTATGCATTCCGGAAGGAAGTCCGGGTAGAGGTATGTTTTATGGTAATCGTACATAGAGGATTATGTACGAGAAAGTATTCGGTATTGAGGTATTATACGGTATTGTTGTGATAGTGGGATTTTTATGGTATTATCGTGATATTGGGATTTTGACGAGAATCGTTGGATTACCGGAAGTGGTAAGGTTATCGATGAGGTTATTATTCTCATGATGCATGGCATGTGAATATTTATGTTTATGTACTTGCGGTTATTTGTCGGGCATTATTGCTGACCCCGTTGTGGGACTTGTTTTTCAGGTATTGAGGACTTTGATGGTAGCGGTCGCGAGGCGAGGATTCCGGACGATACTGGCTATGGCATATTGTTGGGGAATCGTGTATTTTGTTTGTGTATATCATTATTGATGTATATGTATCGTGGACTGTGTTATTATCCGCTGCGTGAGTTCTTTCAAATGGCTTTCGGCTTTATGCCAACTGAGTTTGATTTCGAAAACCGATTCCCTTAACCGAGTTTTTGGCCTTGATTATTTTGACGGTAGTTGGTGTTTTCAAATGATTTTGTGAGTTTTGGAAAATACTACCGTCATCGGCCTTTTTGGCATTTTTGTAAATGGTTTTTAGCCTGGTGGGTTCCGGCGCGGGGCCCACGGCGTGTAATATTCCCGGATGGATCTGGGGGTGTTACAAATATGGTATCGGAGCCCAAGGTTTTGTGATAACCGGGCATGTGTGTTATGTGGCTCTACCAGTGTGGTAGTTGCATGATTTTTGTGTAGCTGGGTTTCTGGCTATTTGAACTGTATTGTTTTGGAACTGTGTGATTTTTGAGTACTGTCGTGGTGATGTGTGGGTTTGGGGATTGTTGGTGTTCCCAAGACCGACGAGGCAGGGAGTGAACGCCGGTGCCGTGGTCATGTGCAATGTGCGGCTCCAATCGGGAAGTGAATGCCGGTGCGAGGCACGTGCAATGTGCGGCTTTCGATGTGGAGTGGAACGCCGGTGATACGTGCATGTGACAAGGAGCGGCTCATGCGCTTTAGGTGAGGAGACACAGCGTCACAGATCCCACAAAACTCGACAGTGCTCTAAACTTATTGTGGTCTTGGCGGAGACCAATTGTTTTCAAATTGTGATTATTCCTGTTTTGGCATTCTTGTTGTGTCGAGATTTTTTTTTAAATGGTGTCATATGCTAGTATCACAGGAGATCTTCGTCTTCACTGACCTGTAAGTATATTATTCGGTATTTATTTGGTTGCCTTGGTGATTTAGATTTTTTCTGTTGAGATGTTTGTACAGAGATTGCAAGTTTCGAGGACGAAACTTATTTTTAAGGGGGGTAGAGTGTAATACCCCGATTTTTCGGATATATTTTTCGTTTATATGTTGGATATCGTTGATGGATATTTGTGATTGAGAACGTTCTGAACGTTTGATAATGTTATTGAATGCGTATATGTATTCATTGTGCCGTATGTTCGATTGGTATGTCGAGATATTGGTTGAGGATAGCTGAATATGGCTAGGCACAGCAACGATAGCGCACGCTATAAATGTTTCATTAGCGCACGCTACTGGGTACAGGTAGCGCACGCTACGAAGTATTGATAGCGTACGCTAAGAGGTTCGGTTACGTACGCTAAGGAGGACCCCTAACGTACGTAACGACTTGCTGGGTTAGTTCCGAAAGGTGGCCGACAGGTAGGCCCAGGTTGATTTTTATATTCAGTTAGCGCACGCTAACGCATGTTGGTTAGCGCACGCTAACACCAGATCGCCAATAATGGAATCATAGCTTTCGGCGGGTGGACCCGACCATGTTCGACGCGTGTCCAGATAAGGTCAATGAGTGTTTGTCGTGTAGAGCTAGCGCACGCTAAAACCGTATGATTAGCGCACGCTAATTCCAGATTGGGCAGAGGGAATCTTGTCCTTGTCAGATGCTATCGGCATGTGGGGGCACGAGTGGTAGGTGAACACTATAGCAAGTCAACTTCGGATAGCGCACGCTAAGAGCAAGGACTTGCGTACGCTAAACAGGATGTTTTACGTACGTTAATGCATGGGCATTACGTACGTAAGCTAGTTCTGAAGCAAGCGGTAGCCTGCAGGCTGCGATAGCGCACGCTAACAAAGTCGATTAAGCGCACGCTAAAGCAGGTAGCGCACGCTAAACATGAGATGTTAGCGCACGCTAATAATGTTTATTATAAAAGGAGGACAGACGGGTATTGTGAGGCATTTCGTCCATTCTCCTTCCTTTAGTCGGGAGAGAGAGAGTTGAGAGTTATTTGGGATTCCCAAACACTGTATAATGATAATCTTTAACAACATTAGATTGAGAGCTTGGATTCAAGCCTTGTCCTTCAAGTTGTTCATGATTCTTTGAATGGAGTTCTAGGGTTCTTCTTTTTGGTTCGTCTAAACAAGGTAATCTTTGTATTCCTTTGTTAATGGTTCGTTTTTCTTGGATGATTACATGTGAGGAACATGTTGGATAATCATATAACGATGTTATATGGGATTTTATGGATTTTGATAAGAACTTCGAATGTTTCTTCATATTATTAAAGATGATGATTCGTTTAAACCGTTTTGAGACGGGTTTCTGGATCATAATACGAGGTTAAATTCCAGATTGAGCATGTTATGATCCTTGTTACCGAGTTGGTCCGATTATTGACATGATTATTGTTCTAGGTTGATTAACCAATAGGTATAATCGTTATGCCACGGTGAAAAGCCGTAGATTCGTTCCAGTCGGGGCTGAAGAGCTCGTAGACGAGGACGATGAGTTCGGTGTTGGTTTTATCATGTTGGTATCCAGGCAAGTGTTTACTTGTTCGGTTGTAATGTTTTGATGAGTAATTCCATTTACATTTCATAAGTATTTTATGTTGTATTGCATATTGACGAATGTTCAGTGGTGTTCTAAAAGGATTAGAATGCACGGTTGATGATTGTTGAGATACTTGGACAATCTTGGGAAGATTGTAGTATTCGGATATTGTTGATGTCATTTTGGATATTCTTGGTCTGTGTATGCATTCCGGAAGGAAGTCCGGGTAGAGGTATGTTTTATGGTAATCGTACATAGAGGATTATGTACGAGAAAGTATTCGGTATTGAGGTATTATACGGTATTGTTGTGATAGTGGGATTTTTATGGTATTATCGTGATATTGGGATTTTGACGAGAATCGTTAGATTACCGGAAGTGGTAAGGTTATCGATGAGGTTATTATTCTCATGATGCATGGCATGTGAATATTTATGTTTATGTACTTGCGGTTATTTGTCGGGCATTATTGCTGACCCCGTTGTGGGACTTGTTTTTCAGGTATTGAGGACTTTGATGGTAGCGGTCGCGAGGCGAGGATTCCGGACGATACTGGCTATGGCATATTGTTGGGGAATCGTGTATTTTGTTTGTGTATATCATTATTGATGTATATGTATCGTGGACTGTGTTATTATCCGCTGCGTGAGTTCTTTCAAATGGCTTTCGGCTTTATGCCAACTGAGTTTGATTTCGAAAACCGATTCCCTTAACCGAGTTTTTGGCCTTGATTATCTTGACGGTAGTTGGTGTTTTCAAATGATTTTGTGAGTTTTGGAAAATACTACCGTCATCGGCCTTTTTGGCATTTTTGTAAATGGTTTTTAGCCTGGTGGGTTCCGGCGCGGGGCCCACGGCGTGTAATATTCCCGGATGGATCTGGGGGTGTTACAAAACTGATTTGCGTCGATGGTATAAACTTAACTTGTTCACGAACCATAGAAACCGTATAGGTTGAGGGGAGTGAACAAGGGGAAAAAGAAGATCGAATCATCCATTGGATGGGTTGGTGTTGGACACCACTTTATGAAAATTAATAGACTAGAAACCTGTTCGGTTGCCCTCTATTAAGATTTATAAAGAACTCGATCGCCACTATGAAGTAGAGCGACGATACTTCCGGATTTCACATGGGAGTGTGTTATTCCGATAAAATAGTGGGAGCTGGGTAACAAGAATAGAAAAGACCTTAATTCTATACTCAGAACATAATTGAATGAGTCACTAATTAATCTATCGTACTTAATGCAGACTCAAATCTCAATATGACAATGAATCCACTCGCAATTGCAACAAGAAAGAACACCTGATTGGACCTAACTTTGTGGTGGCTCCATGATCGATGATAGTCCTCAGTATAGAGGCACTGGGATACGTCTTAGAGACGGACATTCCGGCACCTCCTGTGCAGACCAGAGCCAATCAGGAAGAGATCGAAAACCACAAAAAGTGGGTTAAGGATGACGTAAAAGTCCGTGCATACATGATGGCTTCTATGTCTAATGAGCTTCAGAGAGCTCATGAGAAAATAACTTCTGCTAGGCAGATTCTATCTCACTTAACCGAACTTTATGGTGAGCACAGCAGAACTGCTAGATATGAGATATCCAAGCAACTGTTTGGTGCAAGGATGAAGGAAGGTGAGAAAGTTGGGGAACACGTCCTCAAAATGATATCCATGATCGAGAGAATGGAGGCTCTTGATTTTAAAATGGATACTTCTCTCCAAACCGACCTTATCCTACAGTCTCTCCCTGATTCCTTCTCACAGTTTGTTATGAACTTCAACTGCAATGAGATTGCATGTAATTTAGCTGGGCTAATGAACAAACTTGTGACCGCTCAGTCTCAGATGAAGACTCCACGGATGAAGGAGTCTGCTCTTGTGATTTCTTCTGGACCTCGGAGGTCTAAGAATAAGAAGAAAAAGACCAAGAAGCGGACTGGACCACAAGCTAAGGTCCTTAAGGGTAAGGGCAAGGCCCCGATGGTTCCAAAGAACAAGAAGAAGAAGGATGCTTGTCTCAAGTGCGGTGGTGGAGCCCTTTGGGCTAGAGACTGTCCGATTCTTCATGGCACTTAGTCTGAGAACTTTTAGTTTTGGAAACAAATTGTTCGCTCTTGTATTTTCTACTTCTGGATCTTTGGATTCGGTGCTAGTTCTCATATTTGTACCGTGAATCGGGATCTGGAACAAAGTAGGAAGCTTGGAGTGGAGAAGTTATGATCACGGTCGGAAGCGGGCATAGTGTCGAGGCGACCACATAGGATCACCGCTTTTAGGTTTAGAATCGCTTTGTTTTGACTTTAGAAGATGTACTTGTTTTGCCCAAGGGCACAAAAACATTGTATCCATTCGGTCATGGACCGAAAAGGCTTTTCATTTTTCATTGGTGATGGTTCTGCAAAATTTATTTCGAAATAAACTAGTGGGTCTTGCTACATTGTTAAATGGATTGTATCATCTAAATCTCGGCAACAAAGTAGTTGTTAATTCTATGAGTAGAATACTTGGTTGGGATGAAACGAATCAAGTTTTGAAATGGCATCTTAGACTTGGTCATGTTGGTCGACCAAGGTTTACAAGATGGAAAAGATGGACTTATGGGTCCATTGGGATCGGATCCCTTTCCTACTTGTGAATCTTGCCTTAAAGGCAAAATGACTAAGTCCCCCGTCACAGGGACATTTGAAAGAGCCGCTGATAAACTGGGATTAATCCATACCGACGTATGTGGTGCTTTGGAAGCAGCACGTGATGGATATCAATATTTCATTACGTTTACAGATGATCATACCAGGTATGGTTATGTATACTTAATGAAACATAAATCCGAGGATTTTGAGAAATTCCAGGAATTCAAGGCCCTAGTCGAGAAACAAACTGGTAATCATATCAAAGCACTTCGGTCGGACCGAGGTGGTGAGTATATGAGTACGGAGTTTGACGAGTTCCTTAAGGAACATGGAATAGTTTCACAACTAACACCTCCAGGTACTCCTCAGTTAAATGGTGTGTCAGAAAGAAGGAACCAGACCTTGTTAAACATGGTCCGTTCCATGCTGGGCTATACCGACTTACCAATTTACCTGTGGGGGTATGCACTCCTGACTGCCACTTATATCTTAAACAGATGTCCTTCCAAATCTGTTCCTAAAACTCCACATGAGATGTGGGAAGGAAGGAAACCAGGTCTTAATCATATTAGGATTTGGGGATGTCTCGCTTATGTCAAGAAGACTAAAGTGGAAAAGTTGGAAGCTAGGTCTGCAAAGGGACGTTTCATTGGATTCCCGTCTGGGACGATGGGATATCTATTCTACATGCCCGAAGATCGAAGGATCGTTGTTTCTTTACAAGCACACTTCCTGGAAGATGAGTTCATTCAGAAAGGCGGAGCAGGTAGAAGTATTTCTTTAGAAGAATACAATGAAACTCCTCGAGAGACACCTGTGCAAGAAACTGGAACCGAACTTTCTGAAACACAAGTACAACCACCTCGTAGGTCTAGTAGGGTGTCTCATTTACCTGAGAGGTATGGGCTTGTGCACTTAGAGGAGCTGGGTCTCCATGAGGTTCCAAGTGATATCCAAGAGACCGACCCAACAACCTATGACCAAGCGATGGTGGATGTAGACTCCGCGAAATGGCGTGAAGCTATGGAAGCTGAGATAGACTCGATGCATGTCAATCAGGTCTGGACTCTAGTAGACCGCCCCAAGGGCATAGTGCCTATTGGGAACAAGTGGATCTACAAGAGAAAGACTGATGGTGATGGCAAGGTTGACGCTTATAAGGCCAGGCTTGTGGCAAAGGGTTATACCCAAAAGGAAGGGATCGATTACCACGATACCTTCTCACCCGTAGCCATGATCAAGTCTATTCGCATGATGCTTGCTATAGCTGCCTACCATGATTATGAGATATGGCAAATGGACGTAAAGACGGCTTTCCTTAATGGATTCCTCGAGGAGGAAATCTATATGGAGCAGCCTAAAGGCTTTGTGTCCGAAGTCGATATTCAGAAAGTGTGCAAGCTTCAGCGTTCCATTTATGGACTGAAGCAAGCGTCGCGTAGTTGGAACCTTCGTTTTGACGAGGCGGTCAAAGAGTTTGACTTCGTGCAAAATGAAGAGGAACCTTGTGTATACAAGAAGGTTAGTGGGAGCAAAATCGCATTCTTAGTACTATATGTAGATGACATTCTACTAATAGGAAATGATGTGGGAATGCTCAGTTCTGTGAAAGCTTGGCTTTCGAGTAATTTCTCCGTGAAAGACTTGGGAGAAGCTACCTATATTCTTGGTATTCGACTCTACCGGGATAGAGCGAAGAGAATAATAGGCCTTTCCCAAGCCCTCTATATAGAAAAGATCTTAAAGCGATTTAAGATGGATGATTCTAAAAGAGGGTTCCTACCGATGCAACATGGAATAAAACTCACCTTGAAGATGTGTCCTCAAAGTGAGGAACAACGCAAGGAAATGAGTAATATACCATATGCTTCGGCCGTGGGTAGCCTTATGTATGCTATGTTGTGTACAAGACCTGACATCGCGCATGCCGTAAGCGTGGTGAGTAGGTTTCAGGCAAACCCAGGTAGGGAACATTGAATTTCTTTGTAAAGAACGTTCTCAAGTACTTGAGAAGAACTAGAGATATGGTTCTTATGTATGGCGGTGGAGATTTGGATGTGGTGGGATTCAGATTCGGACTTCCAAGGCGAAGGACGACACGATGTCCACTGCTACATATTTACTCTTAATGGAGGAGCGGTATCTTGGCGTAGTGCCAAGCAAAGTGCGGCTAGCGATTCCACTGTCGGTGAGTATCAAGCGATCTCGGAGGCTTCCAAGGAAGGGTTACGGATTAAGAAGTTTCGGAGAACTTCAAATGATACCATGTCTTTGTTTTGTTCATGTCTGCGACAACGACGGAGCTGTAGCGCAGGCCAAGGAGCCGAGGTTTCACAACAGCACCAAACATATTGAGAGGAAGTATCATCTCGTAAGAGAATTTGTTCGCAAGGGATACATTGTGCTGCACAGAGTAGACTCGGCCGACAACGTCGCCGATCCATTGACCAAGCCACTCTCTCAGACTAGCTTGGAGCGTCATCTGGAGAACATGGGTATTAGATACCATAGTGTGTGGCATTGAGTGCAAGTGGGAGATTGTTAGGAGTATGCCCTCGAATGCCACTCAGAGGTTGTTGAGTGAGGGCATTGTACTTGTAATTACGTAAACCATTTATATAAGGCAAATGAATGTTTCTTTATTTACTGGTAGTTACTGGCGTTCCTAACTCGTAAATAAACATATAGAAATTAGTCCGTGTATTTGAGAGCAAAACGTTCCACTCCTTATTGGATAAGGGGGTCGGCACTGGAAAGGTTATAGCTCAAATACTTAATCGTTCGCAAGTTGATGAAACTTGGCTGGGCGTTAAGTTTATGTGAAGACTTGTATGACGTGTTCTTTGACATGGAGAGTGTCTGTCGAACACTAATGGTTAGTGGGAGCACACGTTATAGGTATGCTAATTGGATTAGTATACTAGAACCGACTCACCCTCGATTCGTCACACGGATTTCACTCCGGGACAGTCAATGACGGAATCGAAAGGTTGTGATAGGTATTCGTGAACCTTCGACTTGAGGATTTAGTAGGGATGTGCTTGTGACGTCAAGATTTTCATTAGAGTAGTTCGACCCTGTAAACTGGAAGGCGGGGGTCAACCTCGACGTGCATCTTGACGGGCAAGTAGCAGGTCCTACTGAATACCAAGATAGAATTCTTTCTCCCGTTAGTGAGCGGGTTATATGTCCTATGCGGTTATTGGCAGATGAGATCATAAGTCTTTGGCCAAAGCATTGGAGCTAGTTGTATTAGATACACTACAGCTCGATGATCTCGATTTGCATTAACGCATGCATAGCGTCAAGTACAGATAGGGTTTGGTGACCGTGACCTATAACTTGATCGGGACATTTGATAGAAGGGTTTATACTTATACCGGTATTCACGAGAATGGTTCTTGAATGATCCCATCATTCGTTCTCGATTAAGTGCAGTGTAGGCCGCCAGGCTGGCTAGGTGGTGCTACTACTCTTTGGTTCCTCCCATTGCTGACTGAGACGAACCTACCGAGTCGCGCAATAGGATTAACAACGGAATGAATCAAGCTAATTCTCTCATTATGAATATTAGATATTGGATATCTAAATTTGGGACATTGGATGTTTAAATCGATTTATCGGATAAATTGATTTACGGCTTAATGAATTAAATATATCACTGGGTGATTAATTTAATTCATGAATATAATTATTTCTTGGAGAAATTAATTATGTTATTTTGTATTTGATATGTTTAATTAATTGGATTATTTAATCGATACAAATACATCGGAACGGAATCGTAATTTATCTATTTGGACTCACGGGAGTCCGAAACGAACCGAACTCGTCCGTTTTTGCATAATAGCCGCCCCCCCTTTGTTTCCACTCACTTTCCTCTTGTCATGTTGCTTTCATTTTATATGAAAGAACATGACATTGTGGGGTTTAAAATAATGTGGCATTATTTGTATTATTGAAGTGAGAGTTGAATAAAGGGAAGAAGATATCTCATTTCACATGCACCTTTTGATTCCTTGTGGGATTTTCATACGTGAGTTGAGTTTGAAAGAGAAAAAAAAAAGTTCTTTCTCAAAGTCTTCTTCTTCATCTCATTTCTTGGGAGTTTTTCTTAGAGAAAATATCAAAACATAAAGAGAGAGTAAGATTAAAACACTTAGAGTGTAATAATCTTAACATACAAAGCTTCATCACTTAATTCTAGCCGTAACCTTAGAGGTTAATTAAGTGATCGTTGTTCCGGTTGTTTCTCCGGCGCGTGGCAAGTAGAGACGCGGTGTTTTCGGCGTTGGATCGTTCAAGTGCTTGGAGTGTTTCGGATCGTAGAGAATTCAACTAAAGCTTGGGGAATAGCTCAAGAGAAGTTTTCCATTTAATCAACGGACTTCGAGGGTTAGTTTCTTACGACTCTTGCTTTTCGTTTATATATTCGTATATACGTAGGTCGATCGATCCTCGTAGGGATTCGGATCGAATTAATTTTCGTTTTACCGTTCCCGCTGGGCCTTCGATTTAGGCACCGAATCCCAACAATCGGGAGAAACTCCAGTTTCTGCCCCTGCCAGTGAGGTGCTGATCGCCACGCCTCCGATCACCGTTGTTCCTCTGGGAGTGAGCCTACTCCCTCCACGGCTTTCCTACGGGAGATGGCGATCGCCGAAGCCGAGACCCCTCACTGGAAGCCATACTTCGGTCGCGGTCCTGAGAGAGCCGAGAGGTAGACTTTGCTTGCTGAGTTGAACCTTGTCATTTGTGTGGGAGATGTGCTAACTTTGTGTCTTGATGCAGGATCCGTAGCACTGACCCGTCTTGCCCGCCGATGGTGCGGGATTTCCTGGCGAGCCGATCTCCTCGCCAATCCTGTGATATCCCGTTGTACGTCAACCGGGCCGTCTCTGCTTTACCGAAGGCCTAGACGACCGATCTGGATGCGATCGCTCGTCAGCGATCTGGGAGTACAATGCAGGATGCTTTTGCCCTTTCTCTCCAAGCGGCGACCATGGCTGCCCAGGCTGTGCACGAGTATGAGGGGCGTCCTTCCACTACTCGCCTGCAGGCGGATCTCTAGGCGGCTCGGAAAGAGAACGCCGAGTTCGCCGACAAGATAGTGGCAATGGAGAAGGATTCCCTGGCCGCAGCTAATCGGGCGAGCCAGGAATTTGAGCTGGCGAGAAAGGATGTTGAGCTATCCTGGGTGACGGTCGATCGCTTTCGGGACCGGATGACAAATGTCATCCGGGCGCAGAAGGCCACTGAGACGGAAGCCGATCGTCTGAAGGTGACGATCGCTCGGTTGACTAGCGAGCTGGCGGAGTCACGGGAAAAGACGGCTGCAAAGGAGGCCGAGCTCCAAGGCGCGCAGCAGGCGATGGCGGAGCTGAAAGGGGAGGTAGAGGCGACCAAGACCGATCCCTTTCAAAACTTGGAGTTTGTTAGCAAATTTGCCTATTATATGGCGTTCGCCGACTCGATCCGAGCTACTAAGAAAGTAGGTTTGGAGGTCGGCCCTCTTTCTGAGAACTTCAAGGCGTACGCGTTGGAGCATCCTCTCCATTCTGCTTTATCCTTGCCGATCTTGGATCTCATGGATATCGGCGTGGACTTGAGCTGGTATCCGACTCCGGCCAATCTTGTTCATCCCGACGCTCCGGAGGGTGGGGAGGCTGTTCCGGAGGCTGAAGGCGAAGGCCAGGCAGGGGCCTGAGACACTTCGTTTTTAGTTTGTTTTAGCTTTTCTTGTCTTGTAATTTGTAGCTTTATTTTTGTAGTACTTATGCCTTCGGGTGACCATGTATTCTGATCCTTCAAGTAATGAAATGAACGTTTGATTCTCTGATTTTTCACTTGAATGATTGCTATTTTTGAGTCTTTTGTTTGACTTTATACAAATGTGTGAGGAGAGATCGTTGCAAGTGTAGGTCTACGTGAATTGATAAACTGATATAGATAACTTTTACAACAAATTCGATCGCTGCACGAACATCTGAATAATTGTCGAGCTCCGTATGTGACTGGATAGAGACGATCGTCGTGTAGGTAGTCCGCACTCTTCCCCCTTGTTTTTGTTCAATTAGTGAAAGTAAGGGGATGAAAATAATTCGTTGAGTGAGCGGTCTTCAACTTTGTCGAATCCTCGAGGACGGTCGTCCATCTTGAGGAACCGTGCATAGTCGCGGAGTTCGATGAACCGACTCCATGACCATGTCTTGTGCACGAGCGACATTGTCTGTCTCGTGACTCATTTTATTGTGAGGGCCCTCCGTTAGGCTGCGCCTCGCCTCGTATTTAAACGAAGGGCGTGCGGTCTTGGTCTGGAGGAGTCCTTGCGCGGGGCGTCGTCGGATTAATCAACTCCACTTCCACGGCTTGTTATCTCTGCTTCCACCTAGGCCCGCCATGAAGATGGCGACCCTCGACGGTGTACGTTGAGATGGGGGTAGCGACGCGTCGCATTGTCCGGGTTCACCATGTTAGATGATGAACCTTTGAGGGCGGGAGAGCGTGTCTACTGATTAGTTTTGAAGGGCCCTCAGAATACGCCGGCCTCGTATTTAAACGAAGGGCGGGCGATCGTGGCCCAAAGGGACCTTGCATGGCCTAAACAGTCGGTTCCATCGACCACCAGGACCATGGCTACACTTTTCCACCTCGGATCGTCATGTTAAATGCCGACCATTGACGGTGTACGTTGTGTGGGGGAGGCGATCTCGTGCCTTAGTTCAACATGTTAGATGATGAACTGTAGATGGCGAGCAAGTCCTCCAGTTTTTCAATGAGGAGGGAGATCGGGGAGAGACTTCCGAGATTCCCTTCTTTTGATTGAAGCATGTAGAGACGGTCACCGAGGTTGATCGAGGGGTCGGCTCATATGAGCTTCCCAGCCTGTTCGCGTTCAACTCGGACGATCGTGTCTAGAGATTGGTAGGGGCTCCGTCTAAGCCAATAAGCTGTCCAACTTGCCCTCCTCGAACAATCTCCAGAGCTGTTTGAGGAGGTCGCGGCATTGGTTGGTGCTGTGGCCGGGACTCTTATGGTAGGCACAATATTGATTGCGGTCCAGGTGACCGTGGTCCCTTATCGCCTTTGGCTTGTTTAGCGGTTCGCGCCCCTTGATGGCATAGAAAATGTGGGCCGGAGTTCGGTTGAACTTGTGGAGGAGATGGGCTTCCATATCCTCGAAGGCCTTGTGGTCGCCAGATGATTTGGCGACCGTCTTTTCGGTATAGGCGATCGCCGTCTTTCGGATAGGAGGAGGCGTTTCCTCGCCTAGGCGGAGGGTGAGCAGCTTCTGCCTGGCCAGAAAGTCGGCAGCCTTGGCGCGGAAGATCGCGTATGTTGGGGGAATGTCCTTCGTCAGATGTCTAAACATAGGTGAGTGACCGTAGAATCCCCCCAGGACCGAATAGAGAGTGAGCTCGTCACTGACGGGTTCGCCGGTGAGGATGATTTTGTCTACTCGGTCGATGTAATCTGCATCGGTTACATCTTCCCCCTGCCTGATTTTCATCACGCGGTGGGGGCCTTCTAGTCTGGAGACCTTGGTAGCGAAGTATGACGTGAAGTCATTCGCCAGTCTCTCAAATGAGATGATCGATCGTGGTGGTAGTGAGACGTACCACCTATGGGCCAGCTCGCCCAATGTTAATGGGAAGATTCGGCACTTGGTTGCATCTGTTGCCCCACACCCGGTCATGTAAATTCGGAATTTACTCAGGTGGGTTTCGGGGTCCGATCTCCCTTCATACAGAGGCGTTTTGGGAGGAGCGATCCTTGGTTGCACGGGGGCGAGCTCGATGTGGACCGCGAGTGGCTCGGTCGGCCCGATGACCTTTCTGCTGGCGCTTGCCCCAGTGTCCAAGAGTGCTTTCATCTCGTCGAGATGGCGTTGCATAGCAGCCATCGCCGTGGCCTGGCTGCTCGTGGCTCGGCACTCGGAGCGGGAGCCGAGGCGATCAAGTACTGATCCCCTGGCGATCGGAGCGGCAGTCAGATGGCTGATCTGCGTTCGGCTGGGAGTTGGGTAGGCCGAACTCCTGGCGACGGACTCGGATTCCGTCGTTTCGTGGTTGGGACCAGAATGCCCCGGTCGCCATGATGGGTTGCGCCCCAAGCGATTGAATACGGATCCATCCGGTCGTGCGAGAGCCTTTTCTCGCGAATCGGGGCTTTCTGGCGATCGCTCGCCCAGTAGCCCGTTGAATTTCCGTTTTCCCATGCGGCGGACGGTCAAGGGAGTTATTGCGGGCGACGCACATTCTCTCTGTCGCTCCTCTAGGATGGCCATAGCCTCCTTGATCTGTTCCTCGGTTTGGAACTGGTCGAGTGAGAGGTTTGGGCCATCCCTCAGGTGCGGGATCGAGAGTCTCGCGTTATCGCGGCTTCCCCCGGTCGTCGTCTGTGGTTCGGATTGAGCCGGGATATGGTGTCCGGCGGTTTGGAGAGTGGCTCTCTTTGATGTACCGGAGGACGTCATGATTCTGAAGGCTTTCTTTGAAGCGCAGTGAGTGTCACTTCAAGTATATGCCCCGAGAACAGTGAGTGTTCTTCGGGACGGTAGGAATGAAAAATGAAGGTATAGATCCCCCTTCCTCTAGCGCCAATTGTTGACACCCAAAATATTATCCGGAGATAGATATTGCTGGAATGGATGGATAGCAAACAAATGCGAGAACACTTCCGTGGGAAAAGTAAATAACACAAGAATTGTCGGGGTTGTTAGTCTCAGGCTTGAATGCTCTCGCGAGATATTATTAATACAAATATTCGGGGATACAAGTATTAATGTAAGAATACAATTACAATGAGTATAAAGATTCTTGTTATCTTAGCTAGTGAGCGTGTAGATTGCCGTAAGAACCAGATATGATGCTCTGTGATTTCTTGTAACAACGTAGATGAGCTGTGATGGCGGTGAGATATCGACAGTCTCTCATGGCGTGTATTAGCTGTATGTTTAAGCTCCCGTACTTGTATGTCTCTGAGAATCTACACTGTGCAGACTTCTTGCCTCTGCCGACCATATTCTGGTTGAGAGGTGCTGAGAGAGAAATCCTGAGATGGATTCTGGGGAGGAAGCTGGGAGCTTGGAAGTATGTATGTTCTTCTGTATTCCCGTGAATGAATTCGGAATGTAAGTAAACGAATTGGGAACCTTTTTCCAGTAGGAGGAGGTCCTCTATTTATAGGACTTGGATATGTCGAGCGATCGCCTCAGCTGTATTATAATAAGCGGGCGATCGTATTTTAGCACATGGGCTTGTCTCCTTAAAGTCTGCAGGAGTTGCTGGCAGTCAGTCACGCGGTCCAATGAGAAGCCTGCACGCGTCTGAGTCGCTGTCACGGGCGGTCCCACCTTGTGCCTTTCGGCGGGCTTGTCGGTAGGTAAAGCCGCCCTTGTCAGAGACAGCTGTTGGTGGTCAATGATCCGCGAAATGCGGATCTTGTCTCGGATCTGCACATGGGTGCTGTTTTGAGATCTATTCTTCGTGGACTTTGACGGACGATGGTCCCCGCTCGTGGCGCAGGACGATCGTCCTCAGCCTGGCACTAGAGTCGATCGCTAGGTGCAAAAGGGCGATCGCCTTGGGAGTCGATCGCTGGGTACCTGAAGGTGGTCTGGTATCTTTGCTTAGGCGAGTTCGCCATAACTTGATTGGTTGCGGACTCGGTCGCTCGGCCTTGCAGTCGATCGCCTGTCGAGCTGAATAAATCTAGACACAACAATGGGGATGTGGATTTTGGTGAGGTTTTCATTCGGTGTAAATCTGGTCCATTTGGAGAGTTTACATTGCAAGAAGGATTTCTTTTCAAAGGAAATCGCCTTTGTTTACCCAAACACCCGATTCGGGAATTATTAGTTCGGGAAGCTCACGGTGGAGGCTTGGCCGGTCATTTTGGTTCGGCTAAAACGTTGGAGGTACTTAAAGAGCATTTTCATTGGCCGAAGATGCAAGTGGATGTACACGACATAATTAATAAGTGTGTAACATGCCATATTGCTAAGAGTTCGTTCAAACCGGGAGTATACATGCCTTTGCCGATTCCGGAAAGGCCGTGGGAAGATGTCTCAATGGATTTCATTGTTGCTTTACCTCGAAATCAACGAGGGAGAGATGCTATTATGGTTGTTGTAGACCGATTTTTGAAGATGGATCACTTTGTGGCTTGCCACAAGATGGACGTCGCGAGTAACGTCGCTGATTTGTATTTCCGAGAAATCGTATGATTGCATGGGGTTCCAAAAACGATTGTTTCGGATCGGGACTCGAAATTCCTTAGTTATTTTTGGAATACCTTGTGGAGAAAGGTGGGAACCAAACTACTATTTAGCACGTCACATCATCCACAAACGGCCGGTTAAACCGAGGTAACCAATCGAACATTGGGCACTTTACTACGTGGTCTTGTGAGCAAGACACAAAAGGGTTGGGACTTGAAACTTGCACATGCGGAGTTCGCTTATAATCGTTCTCCTACTCATGCCACGACACACTCTACATTCGAAGTAGTTTACGGACTAAATCCGTACATGCCGTTAGATCTAATTCCATTACCAAGTGACGAGTTAGTGCACAAGGATGTGGAATCAAAACTGAAATCGATGATGAAATTACACGAGCAAGTACGTAATCGAATCAAGGAAATAAACGAGGCTTACAAAAGAAAGTCGAACAAACAAAGAAGGCCGAGATTGTTCGAAGTTGGTGATTTGGTTTGGTTGCATTTGAGGAAAGAGCGATTTCCAAATAAACGTAAGAACAAATTAATGCCACGAGCGGAGGGACCGTTTAAAGTAATCGCAAAAGTGAACGACAACGCATACAAATTAGAACTTCCGGGAGATTATGGGATTCATGCAACCTTTAATGTTGGGGACCTTTCGCCTTACATCGATGATGACAGAATTTCGGAATTGAGGACAATTCCTTTTAAAGGAGGAGGAGATGATACGGAATCAATTAATACGAATGAAGAAGACGAAGTAAGGATCGACGTAAATGACCTTACAACACGCCATTCACGGACTACTACGTATTTAGGCGAGAAAACGGACGTAAGACGTGGAGTCTCGGTCTCGGCCGTGTCATATGACACGGCCCGCGTCACACTGTGCTGGAAAATGCCGAATCGCTGCCGACCAAACTCAGCCATGTCGTCCGACACGGCCCATGCCGAGATGTCCTGGGTAGTGAAATCTCGCTGCCGACTGAACTCGGCCGTGTCGTCCGACACGGCCCGTGCCGAGATGTCCCGGATAGTGAAATCTCGCTGCCCGACCAACCCGACCGTGCCAAGCGACACGGCCGTGTCACATTCTTCCGGATAGTGAATTCTCGCTGTCCGACCGACCCGACCGTGCCAGGCGACACGGTCGAGTCCTGCCGAACATGTGCGCCCGCACATGCATCCGCGGCCGTGCCAATCGGCACGGCCCATGTCCGACATCCAGTAAACTTCTATTATTGCTGATTTTTTGTGTGTTTTGTTGTTTTCCCTTCCCTCACATGTCATGATTAGACTTACATGTTATGTGGGGTGACTTATAACTATGTTTATTGTGTGATTCCCTCCCTATGATTTGCTTCCTTTTGTATTTTATCTTGATGTTTTGTTTTTCATTTCAAGATCATGTGATCTTGTTTTTATTCCTTAGTTGTTTAGAAGACTACACTTCTACAAGTAGTCTTGTTCATGCTTGTATGGGGTATTGTATGTTGAAGAAATAATAACACACTTCTGTTTTCTTGGTGAATGCCTTTCATCGAAACCTTGATTATAATTCGACGCGTTTTCGAGTTTTAATCTAATCAATTCTCAATAGGTCTTGAGGAAAGATTAACTTATCAAACTATAGGTCTAGTTTGATAAATCATTCATATTGTTCTTGTTTACGTAAGCCGAATTGCCCTACTTTCGGTTATTTCTTATGAGTGTTACACATATTCGAGTGTTGTGAGGATCAACAATATTTCCGCTGCATTACATACGAGTTTACGTCCATTTTCATACGTAATTCATATCAACTTCTTCGATGCTTTGCTTCGCTTCTTTATTGTTTTACTTTGTTTAGCAAGTTAATCATCAAAACTCTATTAATGAATGTATGGAATAAAATATTCCAACAGGTGACTGTCAATCCAGTCTTTACCGAGGATCACATCCTCACCCTCGATATCAACCACAATCAAGTCCGATAGCCAATCACTACCGGCTATGCTCACCGAAAAATCTCTAATCTCCCGATTCCCCACGATTATATCCCCACTAGGTAGTTTCACAATGAAAGGATCGCAAGCAGTCATACAATTTATATTCAAACGGCGTACACAATCCAATGAGATGAAAGAATGTGTAGCACCCGAATCAAAAACTACACAAACTGGATGAGATAGGATATGAATGGTACCTGAGGCCACCGCCACATCGGGGTCATCTGCTCGACGCATCTCGTAGACTCATGGATGTGCCGAACCGATGCTAGAATCTCCCCCTCTAGCGTTCTGACTCCGTCCCCGGCCTCTGTCGTAACTCTGCTGTGACTGACTAACTGATTATCGTTGATTCATACTCTGATCTATAGGCGTTAGGTCAGAAGCCAGCGTGTCCAAAGTCTAATCTTGTTTGGGGCAATATACTGCCATGTGTCCCATCTGATCACAAGTGTGACACTTCAGAGGTGGGAAATTGCACTCCAGATTGATGTGGCCTGAACGACCATAATTAAAACAGGTTACTGGGCGAGTTGAGGTGCCCGGAGCAGAACGAAAACTCTTCTTCCCTTTAAAAGAACATGACGACTGCCTGACTGAACGGTTAGCCGCCTGAGGTCTCTGTAAGTTGCCACCTTTAGAGCCAGAAAAATTACCACCGATCTTTTGCTTCTTTGGCTCTTCTGTGGTATCATTGTTGGAACTTAACATGTAATATGCCAAAGACCTGTCTTGGTATTCCTTCAGAGTAGTGCAAGCAAACTCGGCCATGTAACACCGTAAATCCATATTCATCCGCATGTCAAAGTGGCAGATCTTGTCACGCTCATCCCACACTTGATTCTTCACATGGATCAGCTGTTGGTTATATTCCACTATCGCCTCCGAGACTGGAATGTTCTGCAGCTTAGCCTCGAAAAAGGCTCGGATTCTGCCTTCTTGCCCTGTCCAAGGACAAAACTCAGCCTCCAGTAGCTCTTTAAATTCATCCCAAGTAACAACACGATCTCGTGGTTTAACAGCTTTCCACCAAGTCGCGGATTCTTTAGTAAGAAAGTACTGAGCAATAGGTACCTTGGGCAATAAACAACCTCGAACACTTTTTCCAACTCGAAGAGCCAATTCTCCCAATCATTCGGGTCGGTAGCACCGCTAAACTGCGGAAGATGCATACGGACCACATTTTGGAGCAAAACATCCGTTGCCGGATTAGAATTATTCAGCTGAACAGCTTGGGCCAGGATAGTCATCTGACTTGCCAATTTTTAAAGAGCATTCGTAGCCCCAATATTTGCATTATTCCCTTGACCGATCGACTGGTCGTGATGACTCTCGGTATTGGGGTGCACTGAGTTAGATAAACTAGGTGTAGTCGACCCCACAACGGAACTGAGGGAAGCGGCCACGCCACGTCCTCGTCCGCGTCCACGGCCTCGCCTCCGTCCCCTGTCAGCAGACATTCTGAAGGACACACACAAGTACGTAAGTACAATTCAAATCGCACGTCATCGAAGTGACCGATTCCCAAGAATACCAAATTAAAAGCGAAACGATTAGGAAGAATACAACACGAGTAAAAGTACTTACTAGTACCGGTCGCACTGTGATGATGGCAAAGTGGTGATACTGTAGACAAACGATGACTCAATCGACCCAAAAGACCGACAGCCTAGGTATCCGTAAACCTAATCTCTGATACCATATTCTGTAACACCCCCACATTATTCGGGATATATTACAGCGCTGTGAGCCCTGCCATGGGACCCACAAGTCTATACATACGCGGAACCATGAAGTTTGACCGATGAGGTCTAAACATAATCCAATGGAAGACAATAAAATTGACGGCCAGGATGATATCCAAATGGACCAAATATAATACATTAGAAATCAATCCCAAGGCAACACAGGCCAAACCATAAACAAAGCCAGAAACAATACTCGGGTACCCATAACCATTTCAAGTACAACATTACTGAATGGATGAAATACAAAATATAATCAGAGACAAGGCACAACATCACACTTGCCCATCAACTTCATGCCGACCCGGTACATGCTTATCCGCTCTCTGGGATCCTAAAATACATGAAAGGTGTTTCCCCCAAAACGGGGTTAGCCGTCGAATAGCTAGTACAAGTATATCGAGCATGAAACACAATACTTCTCGACAATAAAGTGAATGCAATCATCAGTCCATCAATCTCAAGACTAGTATTCTGGAATAACTAAATCTCATAGCACTTCATTTCAATACATACGTGGTTAACCGTGGAACCGCACCAAAGGCAACATAACCCTCAGAGGACATGTCGGTCCATCCTAGAGTGAATATACAATCATACAATTCATATACCTTACTTTTAAAGTCGAAAACGTACAATCTTAAACATATACATGCCTTTGAGACATCGAGAATCGGAAGAAAAAGAATACAAGTTCAGTAGGTCCAAGAAAGCACTTCCGGCACCTAAACGATTCGTAAGGAATACGATAATTAATAATCCATACTCAAATCACACGAAGAAACTCCCGAAACGTGCCTATGATTCAAAAAACTCCAAGGATAATCACCTCGAGGTTTAGAAATCATCCAAACCCTCTCAAGTCCGAACAAAGTACATAAGCATCCATATGATCGTAGGGGAAACGTGGGTACGGGGTAGATACAACATAATCTCAAAGATCTCAAGCTCCAAAATAAATCGGACGAATCTAAGAAAATCTCCAAAAATTCCCCAAACTAGGGTTCTAAGGAATTTACCTTGATTTGGAAGGTAGAAACGGATTATATGTTGTATAATATTTGTTATTCCTCCTAAAATGATGACAGATGATGAGTAGCCGCCCCCAAATCGCCTCGGAATCGCCCCTCTCATGCCCTCTCGTCGGAAGTGAAGAAAATGGAAGAAAAGGGACGAATAACACAGCTGACCGCCCTTATATACTGCGCCTATTTAGCTTGCACTAAACCTCAAGGTTAGCGTGCGCTAACGGGTCACCTGGTAGTCCAGTGGCTTCTGACCTGCGCCGTTAGCGTGCGCTACATCTGGCGCTAGCGTGCGCTGCGCAATGTCGATAGCGTGCGTTAGCTCACGCCTAGCGTGCGCTAACTGCTAGTCCAGAGAGCAGAATTTAGTTACTGCCTCTGCCAGACTCAACTCATTAGCGCACGCTACTGGCAAAGCTAGCGCGCGCTACTCGACACGAATAGCGTGCGTTAACTCACGCCTAGCATGTGCTAAATGCCAGTCCAAAGAGCAGAACTCGGCTACTGCCACTGCCCAACTCAGACCATTAGCGCGCGCTACTGCAAAGCTAGCGCGCGCTACCAAACAGAATTAGCGTGCGTTAGCTCACGCCTAACGTGCGCTATCTGCTCCATCTAATAACATCGCCGCAAGGTCCAATCGATACGAATATGTTCTGAAGGATACGAAACTCTAGAATCAACATCTCGATAAGTGCTTACAAGAGCGATAAAAGTAAAAGAACGTCAAAGCCAAATAATTCAATAATAAGTACGGGTATTACACGTTCGACAACCATAGTTTAAATTCTGGCTATAATGGGATACATATTATTTATTTGTATAAAGTACGAGGTGTATTTATTATAAGTCAAATTGTTGATTTGATCGTTCGTTGCCATTTTGTATGACTATTACATGTACATACATATAAGAGAAGAGGAGAAAATATTTTTTTTGGTCCCATAACTATTGTTAGACCTAGCAAACGGGTGGGCTCGGCCCAAACGGGCCAGGCGAAAAATGGGCGTGCCAAATCTGGGCTGGGTCAAAAAGGCCCGATTTCTTTGGGCCAAAAATATTAGGCTTGTGGCCCGCCCCGGGCAGGCTCGGCCCGGCCCGCGGGACTCAACTCTTTTTTTTTTTTTGAAATATTAATTCTGAATAAATGTAGAAATATTTTTCGATCCTTAATTATTATATTATTCACTATACTATCACAATGAGATAAATAAATATACATATATTTTTGTTTGATAATTACATTATTTAGTACACTACCGCAATCAAAAGACAAATATACAAATATTTTTATTTGGTCATCATATCATTTATTACTACTATTTTTTTATGAAAATCATAAAATAATATTATTATTATTATTGATATGAGATATTACAACGTAATCACAAAGTCCCATAAAAAATAAAATTACATCAATAATTAACATATAGATGTAATATAATCTAACAAATAAGGAAAAAAGTTAAATATTATATTTATATATAACATAAATAAAAAAACCGGGCCGAGCGGGCCGCCCGTGGGCCGGGCCTCAACGGGCGGGCCAAATCTGGGCCGGGCCAAAAAGGCCCGATTTTTTTTTGGGCCAAAAATATTAGGCCCAATGGCCGCCCAAAAACGGGCGGACTGGCCCAGCCCGGGGGCCCGGGCCTATTTTGCCAGATCTGACTATTGTACTGTCCAATTTTCTTCCCAATAACTATATCTTTTTAATTTTTGGTCTCATAACTATTTATATTGTCCAATTATCATCCCTTAACTATTGAATTATCCAATTTTCGTCCCATAAATATCTCATTCGTACAAATGATCTCACCGGAAATGGAAAAACTGTGTCGTTTTTAATCGAAATTTCCGGTATTAAATTAGATTTCCGGCATCGGGTACACATCGAGGCTGATTGGATAAATTTTATTTTTTAATCACAAAAGTGACATGTCATTAAATAATAAATAAACAAAAAATTACGAAATTCAAAAAACTTCAAACTTGAATTCAAAACATAATTAAAATAATAATAATAATAATAATAATAATAATAATAAAGATAGCAATTATACGGATTTAACAATAGAAGCTAAAATATTTGGATTAAAGATAATTAGAATAAGAAAAAAACTTAAAATAGGAAAAAATCTCAATAATCGTGTCTTCTTTCCCAGTAACCTAATCCCATTTTTTAGAAAAAAAATTCAGCGCACAAATTCATTCCTCCCAAATCGCATACACCCATTTAACTATCAAGAGTCCCGATCCACCAATCGACGATTTAATGTCTCAATCAAGCTCAGAACCTACTCTATATAAATGCGGCTTACTTTCGGTTCATATAGCATCTTGAAAGGATGGAAACTTCGGTCGAAGGTTTCTTGGATGTAGTAGGTATCCGGTAAGTGTTGAGAGTTCAAAAATCTGTTAAAGCAACACTAGAAATAAATACATTAATTTTCTTTATTTTTTTCCTTTTAATTATGTTTTGAATTAAAGTTTGCAGTTTTTTGAATTTCGTAATTTTTAGTTTTTTTATTATTTAATGACATGTCACTTTTGTGATTAAAAAAATAATTATCCAATCAGCCTTCACGTGTACCCGATGCCAGAAATCCAATTTAATACCAGAAATTTCGATTAAAAACGACACATTTTTGCCATTTCCGGTGACACTTGGGCGTCATTTGTACGAATGAAATATTTATGGGATGAAAATTAGATAATTCACTAGTTAAGGAACGAAAATTGGACAATATAAATAGTTACGGGACCAAAATTAAAAAGATATAATTATTGGGATGAAAATTGGACAGTACAATAGTTATGGGACCAAAAAAAATCTTTTCTCAGAGAATATCATACAAGGTGATTCTAAGTTTCTTGAAAATTGACGAATTTAAAGATAGATATGCTTATTATTTTTTATATTTCTAAAAAATTTATAGTATATCTTCTACTTTTACAATGGTAAATAAATTATCAATAATATCTATCTTTAATTTTTTATTTTTAAATGTACTAGAACCATCTTCTATGATATTTTTTAATCCATGTATACATTTAGGACTCATATTGGATGACAACCAACGACCAAATTATCAATTTCAGCCATAATGAAATTCATATCGTGTTCTATATGAAGACATGATATGTAACTCGCTGTAATTATATTTTATAATGCAACGATATTGAGTTCGTAAAATTTTTTCTAATATGATATATAACACGTTATCATCAACATTGCTTTTTGACAAAACGATGGGCAAGTTGTTACTTTAGTGAACGAATAATTTGTAGCTCGTGATAGAATAAATTTTGACTGAAACGATCTCGAGTTTTTATAATTTATAAAGAAACGATATAGATATTATTCTATAATATCATTACAATAAACAAATCGAACTTGAGGTCGTTGTATATTTAAAGAAAGGACTTGTAAATCATTCTGGGTATATTTTTAATTAACACGAAATTTGTTATTTAAAGACTGTACGATTTTTGTTACAGAAACGACATAGACATCGTTGTTAGAATTCATACAATACGTGGGCATTATTATGAATATAATGTAACGATGTTGAATTCGTTATATCAGTAGAATAACGATTTTTAAATCGTGCTAAGAAATACATCAAGGATATTTTAGTAATTGAATAAAATTATTTAATATGTTATTTAAAAAAGGGTTATACAAGTTAAAATATACGTTGAGATCTTTTTGAACAAAAGTTTTGTTTGACAAGGTCATTTAAACCAAGAAATCGTGCATAAATACTTCTCTCATTCCGTTTCTCAATGTTCTTGATCGTTCCATACCACTATTTTCTCGAACAATTCTTTTTTTGATAAATAATTAAACTGAAAATAATATTCGCATTTTCTTACCAAAAAGAAATTGAAATTGAAAATTCAACACAAGAAAAGTAGAAATTCAGTCAAAATTTTAATTTATTACATGAGGTCGATTTTGCCTCAATTCAATACATACTCCGATTAGTTTGTAACATGCCGAAATCGACTGAATATTTAAGCGTAGAGTTTAAATTATAAATAAAATGATATTCAATGCTTGAAAAAGTATATACTATTACTATAGTTATTTAAAAGAAGTGGTACAAATGTGATCCCTTCACAATATAAATATCAATAAGATCAAGAGGTTTATTTGATGCTTTTTCCAACGACTATTTTCAAGGAAAAAAAAATAAAAGAATGCCATTAAATGAAAAAATATATTACTTGAATTAACACAATACACATCGATGATGACTATTTTAATTTAAAATAGATTATAAATCAACAAAATATTAGTGAGATAATACATAAATATTTGTCTAATATTTTTTCGTGGACATCATAAGTCAATATATCGTGGGTCACACCAGCTTGTTAAAAACTAATACTTGAAGACAGGTCGGGAAATGTAGGAAGTTACATGTTAAAAACTCCGTCCTTGACTCTTGTTTATAGTCGTATGAAGCATAAGGTCAATGAGAAATGTATTCTTTGTAATGATGGGAAATTTGGTGAGATTCGATGGGTTCATGACCACTCGAGAGTTCGATACATCCTTAGGATCTATCATTAGAAAATACTAGTAATGTCTTGATTATTTGCCTTTTGAATCTACTGACTGTCATCCTCGTTCCATCATATATACCTCGAGCCTACTCAATATTCCTGAGCACCATAATCAAATAACCAAACTTCAACTTGATCATATATGCAATGATACATGATATTTTATCATGTAATAATTCAGTAAAAAGCATCTATATGGTCAGACACACCTCCTTCCATTTTGCAAATGGTGTGAGAACTAAGATACTCCATCTTTACACCAACCATATTTGATATTATGTTTTTATTGATTTTATTAATGTCATTTGTTGGGATGAGTATAGCTCTATCCTATGAAAAATGTGGATCCGACATATCCTATAAAATGGATACGTACATACTTTCCACAATGACAGTAAGAAGATTGTCAGCATCTTGGATAAGAATATTGTTTGATCAATTAATACGGGCTTCTCCATTATTTTTCTCACTTACAATCACAATCACTGTTTATAATATCCAATCAACAAAATAGTGTAGCAAATATAGAGTGTACAATCCTACCTTTAGGAAGAAAGAGGGAAGCGACCGCTGAATATTCATGGAAATGAGAACATCATCCCCGTCTCTTAAGATCAAATATAAAATCCTATATATAGAAGTTTTTCGTACCACTGTTGTAATATACGTATTTTTCTACTCTGGTAATTTTCACTTTTTAGTGCTTTTCTACTTTTGGCGACTCGCTTGTAATCATTTTGATATTTTGAACTATCTCATTCTCCACTTTTTGCTATTCGAACGAGTTTCAAGGATGTTTGGTCAAATCCGTGTATCATGCAACATTTTTCGTATTTAGGTTCGATTTCTATAAATCTTGTTCAAAATTATCGTTTCGATGTTTCACAAGTTAGTCTAATGTTTTCAGATGTGTTGTGAACTTTGGCAATATTGTTCGAACTCGAATCGTGTTGTCCGGAGGTTTGTGTCATTTTGTAATTTCCCAAAGCTTTGGGCGTGTGATTTCGTATTCATATTTCCATATCTTCGGGTTCTTAGAATCACGTGTTTGTTTAACGCTTGAGTTCGTATTTTGATGCTCTTCATAATTAGTTCATAGTGTATTATTAATCTTCGAGTTTATGCCGTCCGGGGCTTGTTCGGACTGACCGGGCTGCACAGTTGAACTATTGTGCAGAAGGCTTAGCGCAAGCTAAAGTAGAGTACTAGCGCGCGCTATTACGAATGTTATCGCGCGCTAACGAGTTGAGGCAGAATATCCCATTCCTCTCTGTATTGCCTCATTAGCGCACGTTAAGGGAATGATTAGCGCACACTGTAATACCCCAAACTAGGCGGATATTACAGTGCCGTGGACCCCCGACTGGGACCCACCAGGCGAGTGAAATTAATGAATTACACAGTGCAAATGTAGTACCAAACCACATTACATCATCAATTACTCCGATGAGAAGTTTCAAGTACAACACACCCAGGAGAACAGAATACATGTATATTACATGTGGAGATAAAATATACAACACTGAATAAATGACAATCCAAATAGAAGTGAACTGGAAAATGCAATCAATAAAACATGAACAAATAGATAGACTGGGGCCCCCTAAAAGTATCACTGGGACTCCTCACCGTTAACGTTCTCTTCCCGTGCCTTTGCCTTGCCATGACCTGAAAACAATATCCCCCAACAGGGTCAGTTACACAGAACAACAATCCTCAAGAGCTGAACAAAATACAATAATCACATGAATGAAATAAGAAATTGAGTTGAATGATGGGCATCATAGTACTCCCGAATGGAATGTGCAAGTGCACAAGTAGATGTGTGTCCGAAGTCCCGTATATACACCCGCAACTTGGCCTAATTAGTCTCACGGAGGCACGTTACCGTGTGCACATCCCAATGTGTCCGGAGTCCCGTATATACACATGACCATCGTGTGCCTGACTAAAAAAATTCCACATATATACCACCCGGCAACGTAATACAATCCCGGAAGGTCACAAGAACAAAAGCGACCGAGATGAGGAATAATGAATAAAAATCCGTCAAGGGTCAAGAATGACTTACCGACATGGAATAAAGGTGCAATGAGTGATAACTTTAAATGAGATGATTGGAACCAACATTCCTCGTGAATTAAATGATTAGCTTGATAATTACAAGTCTCAACATGATTGATATATTATGAATGAATTATATGTATGCATGAACAACAACGAAAGGAATGAGTATCCTTTTAACCGAGTAAGAATTAACTTACTCAAATACTAGTGAAGAAAGTCCTTCCTCGAATAAACGTCCTAAGTGGAAAATACCGGTCACTCGAACAACCTTGAATAACATAATTATCAACAAATGCTAAATATACGTATCAAGCACGATTATAACCAACTCAAAAGTCGTTACAACAATAATCAAAACTCATTGGGGCATTCTAACGGATACGCTGCAAACATTCTCCCGTTGATTACAACTAACCCCCAATTATATCAAAAACCAACCTCCAAAAGTAAATCAATCCAACAAAACTTCATTAATGACATCAATAATCTAATAGGAAACCACAACTCAAGGTTATGACAACATCAATCGGAAACCCCCAAAATAACCAAAGTCAAACACCAAGGGTTCTTGAATAATTCCCCAAATATTCATCAAATCCGAAATATACACTAATAAATCTGTAGGAATACATATATCCAAGGTAGATAACCCATATATAACATATTCCAACATAATAGCAAGCTAACACTAAGAGATCGGAAGGAAAACACTCAAATCCCAAAATTCTAGATTCAAGAAATATTTACCTTGATTTGGTGTGTTGTAGAGGATTAGATGATGAATAATCCGAACTAGAAGCTTGAAAATGATGATAGTTGAATGCAGCTCGAAGAACACTTCACGGAATGCCCAAAATCGCCTAAAACCGACGGGAGGAGGAGAAGATATGATGAAATGAAAACAACCGGACTGAACTGTCCTATATATAGTAAACCCAGTTTAGCACGCGCTAGATCCTATGCTTAGCATTCGCTAGCGGGTTTACCGGGTAGTCCAGTACCTGTTGCCTGCATTTATAGCGTGCGCTATGTACCTTGGTAGCATGCGCTAATCGTCTCTTATTAGCGTGCGTTAACCTTGTGTTGGCGCGCAATACCTGATGGTTAATGTCCAGAATACTGGAGTCCAGAACCTACTGTCCTCTGGTCTGATTGAGCCTTAGTGCGCGCTACCCTATGATTAGCGTGCGCTACCAAACTAACCCTTGCGTACGCTATGCACACTCTTAGCGTGCGCTACGAATTATTCCATCTTAGTCCAGTACCCATTGGACTGTCTGTTCCAATACGCTAGCGCGTGATGATGGATCCCGATAGCGTGCGCTACACACACAATTAATGTACGTTAAACTCCAATTGTATCATGCGTTATGAATCTCGCTAATCCAGTCCAGTGCCTTCTGGACTGTCTGCCTGAACCACACTAGCGTGCACTAATGCTGAGAGGTAGCGTATGCTACCCGTACTCAATTAGCGTGCGCTAAAGAGAGTACGTATCGTACGCTACTCCTCACACACAGCCCACTACAAAGATTACAACAATGATATTCTCGGTCCGATTCTCCAACCAGGTTGAATGACGAATAAACTACTGATACACAATACGAATTACTCTGGACGGTGAATACAATGAATAAATATGATTGATGAATGACTATTACTGAGTGAAAATTACTGAGTGACAATATACTGAATGATAATTAATGAATTTACAACCGGGTATTACATACACCCTTCCTTAAAAATAGTTTCGTCCTCGAAACTAAGGGTGAAACAATTCGGGATAATGCTCCCGCATACTATCCTCGGTTTCCCAAGTAGCCTCTTCGACTCCATGCCTCGACTACTGAATTTTAACCAAAGGAATTGCTTGTTCCTCAACTATTTGATTCGCCATTCTAAAACTCCTACAGGACGCTCCTCGTACGTATGATCATCTGCGATCTCGATCTCATCAAACTGAAGTATGTGACTCGTGTCGGCAACATACTTCCGCAATTGAGAGACGTGAAACACATTATGAATTCGGCTCAATGCCGGAGGTAAGGCCAATCGATAAGCCAGACTGCCTACTCGATCCAGAATCTCAAATGGTCCAATAAATCTCGGACTCAACTTTCCCCGCTTCCCGAAACAGAAGATACCTCGACTCAAGGATACATTGACCAAAACATGGTCACCTGCCTCGAACTCTAATGGTCGACGACGATTATCTGCATATGAATTCTGTCGACTCTGAGCGGTCAACAAACGACTCCTGATCAAAGCTACCTTCTCGCGGGTGGCTATAAGCATATCGGGCTCAGTGTCGATTGATTCTGATAAGTCATCCCAACACAAAGGAGACCGAAAACAACAACCGTATAAGGCCTCGTAAGGTGCCATCTTAATCGAAGAATGCCAACTGTTATTGTACGTGAACTCGATCACCGGCAGTTGGGATTCCCAATCATCTTTCCAATCGAGGACGCATGCCCTCAACATGTCCTCCAACGTCTAAATAGTTCTCTCTGATTGCCCATCGGACTGAGGGTGAAAAGACATGCTAAAATTGAGCTGAGTTCCCATAGCACGATGAACGGATTTCCAAAAATGTGACACGAATCACCCGTCACGATAAAAAATGATACTTTTAAGAGTATCGTGCAATCTCAATACTTCTTTAATGAATAACTGGGCAAGTCTCTCAGGACCCCACATATCCTTAATCTTGAGAAAATGAGCTGACTTAGTTAAACGGTCCACAACAAGCCAAATTGTATTCATGCCACGACGACTCGTCGGCAAACTCGTGATGAAGTCCATTGAAATATCCTCCCATTTCCACTCCTGAATAGGAAGTGGTTTCAGCATACCCGCTGGTCGCTGATGTTCTATCTTGATTTGCTGACAGGTTAGACATCTCGAAACAAATTCTACGACTTCTCGCTTCATATTACTCCACCGGTAATTTTGTTTCAAGTCCTTGTACATCTTGCTACACCCCTGATGAATAGAATAAAGGGTAGCATGGGCCTCTCTCAGAATCGAGTTTTTCAACTCGTCATCCGCCGGAACACATAACCGATTCTTAAATCGCAAAAGTCCATCCTTGTGGACCAAAATCCAGGGGCTTTCCCCTGAGTCACATCATCTCGAATGCGTAATAAAAATGGGTATGAACCCTGATTCACTCTGATCGCCTCTTCAAGTGACGATGAAATCTCCAGCATACATAACTGTCCTTATACACGCTGTAACCAAACCTCGATCTCATGCCTTAGGAATTCCTATTGAAGTTCCTTCTGAACGGTTAAACGAGCAAGCATTTGCTCCTGAACGGACTTACGAATCAAGGCAGCGGTGACAATTTTTGCCTTACCCGGGTGATATTGAATCCCAATATCATAATCCTTAATCAGTTCTAACCACCATCTCTGTCGCATATTCAACTCCTTCTGAGTAAATATATACTTCAAACTCTTATGGTCGGTGAGAATCTGACAGGTGACGCCATAATGATAATGACGCCAAATCTTCAACGCGAATACCACGGCCGATAGCTCCAGGTCATGGGTGGATAATTGACCTCATAAGGCCTCAGTTTTCGCGAGGCATAAGCAATTACTTTCCCGTTCTGCATTAGTACACATCCAAGACCGTGTCCGGATGCGTCACTATAAACCACGAATCCTTCCGTCCCTTGTGGCAAGGAAAGGACAAGTGCTGAAATTAACGGCTCTTGAGTTCCTAAAAACTCTGCTGACATGCGTCAGACCACGTGTATTTCTTATCCTTCCGCAAAAGGTCCGTCATAGGTTGAGCGATTTTAGAAAATCCTTCCACAAATCGCCGATAATAACAAGTTAATCCGAGAAAGCTTCGGATTTCCTTATCATTCTTCGGAGGTTGCCAATCTCGGATAGCCTCCGTCTTCTGAGGGTCGACACGTACTCCATCTGATGAAATCATATGTCCGAGAAACATCACTTCGGACATCCAGAATTCACATTTGGAAAACTTTCCATAGAGCTACTCTTGTCTTAACACGTCGAGAACCTGATGAAGGTGAAATTCGTGCTCCTCTCTGTCACGAGAATAAATCAAAATGTCGTCTATGAAAACAACCACAAACCGGTCTAAATAGTCGATAAAAACTCGGTTCATCAACTCCATTAATACAGCAGGTGCATTAGTTAACCCAAACGGCATCACCACAAACTCGTAATATCCATAGCGTAATATTGATAACTTTTCCGGAACGGCTAGGGTTACCCCCTGAAATACACACTCGACCCCATCGTCTGAAATGATTGTGACCATACGCTTACGAACACTAAGGATGGCATCATGACGATCCATCCAATCAATACCCAAAATAACATCGTCTTTGGGTAAATCTACTACGATCAGGTCTGTCAACCACACACGGCCATTAAGGTGAATCGGACAATTCTTAATCTCACGATCTCCAATAATTCTTCTACCGTCAGGTAGACCAATGATATAAGGTTCACAACTAGTAGCACTATCCAGGTGAAGTCTACTCAAGCATTACTCGGAAATGAATGAATGCGATGCACCAGTATCAAAAAGGGTATACACAGGTTGAGACAAAATTTCGAGTGTACTTGAGATCATTCGGGCCTCCGGATCGTCGGCTCTCTTTATCTCATAAATTCGGGGCTTGCCAGTCCCGGGACCGGATTCTCCTGTCTGATAGTTGTGGGCTCCGTCTTTGTTTGCTCCCGTCATTTTAAACGACGCTGACCGAGTAGCCTGATTCTAAATAGCTGACTGCTTCGGGGCCTTAGATGTCACCGGAGTAGGCCTGGAGTCTCTTCGGTGGAAACGGGCCTTATGCCAGCAATCCCACAGTTATTACACGTGATGGTCGGCTTCAGGCACTTAGTGCTGAAATGGCCCTGTTCTCCACAGTTGTAATAGGTGATGGCCGAACTGGCTGCTCGAGACTGAGATTCCGCAGGTCTAGGCACCACAGGAGGTCGCTTAGAAAGGGTAGGGCCCGCATGAGGCTTCTTGAAGGTTGTCTGACTGCCTTCGGACTGATTACGATTCTTTGATTTCTTGCCAGAAGATGAAGTTTGATGCTTAGCAATTTCCTAGCAGTAAGCTCATAAGTAAGAGCTTTCTCAATGAATTCGGCCAGAGTGGTGCAATGATGATTAAGCAGCTGCATCCGCATACGAGGTTTCAACCTCTTACTGAAATATTTGATCTTATCTGCCTTGGAGTGGATAATGGATGAGGCGAATGGAAGTAGCTCCTCAAACTTCTCGGCAATGGCGAGAACATCATCTTCCGTTGAGGGGTCGGGATTGAGTAACTCCGATAATTTGGCCTCTATGGGAGGGGCCGGATAATATCTTTCCTTCATAAGGGTGTTGAACTGGTCCCACATACAAGATCCGTCAGTGGGCTTCAGAGATAGCCACCAAGAATGAGCGCTCTTACCCAGATAGTAAGCTGCGACTGAAACTTTGTGCCCTTCGGGACACTCCACCATAGCAAACAACTTCTTGAAATGCTCAAGCCAGTGAATAATATCCTCCGACTCAGACGAGCCCTCAAAAGTAGGTGGTCTCTAGCGAGAGATGTCACCAATAATACTGCTCACACTCCTCTCATGCCTCTGAGGTAGCGGCGGAGGAGCCTGCTGATTCTGAGCGGTTGAGTTCTGCATCGTCTCCATCAGATGTGCCATCTGAGTCATTTGGGCCATCATGCCCTGCATAAAAGCAAGTGGATCAACCCGAACACCTTCTGATTAAGCTGTGTCCCGGGTACGACTCCCTGACAGTGAAGGATTATTTCCAGGTGAATGAGTGGCAGTGTCACTGCTCGATAAATTATCATTATTCCTCGCGTTCGCGCGTGTATTCACACAAGCTCCTGGGTTTCGGCCCACACCGCGGCCTCTTCCCCTGCATCCTTTGACATCTCTTTCCATACTGAAGTGGGAAAGTCATAAGATAATTATATATCTCGCATGAATATCATATTATGATTATGTCATGAAATGATAATAATGAGCATACGCGCTGTAACACAATGATTACGTGAAGAATCAACTGACGTGACATGATTATCTAATTAAATTCTTGAAATGATTATCTTGAACAAGTTAACAAGATTAATGATACGATCCTCAAGATCCACAACTGAGTAGTGAAATGAATTGAGTGATTAATGAGTTAACGTGATCGACATGATCAAGATGAAAATGATGACTGAGGATTGTTGACTGATGAATAATGATTAAATGATTCTTATTGCCAGAAATTATACCATGGCGTCAGAAATCTTACAGTTCTTTCGGTCTGAGGGGCTTGGCGCTTGCACAGGTCACACGTGACGTGAAAGTCCGATGATACTAGTTTGATGACGATGATTTCAAATGGGACATGACTCGGAAGGTAGTATTGAAAACCACGCTCCGATACCAACTCTGTAACACCCCAAACTAGGCGGATATTACAGTGCCGTGGACCCCCGACTGGGACCCACCAGACGAGTGAAAATTAATGAATTACACAGTGAAAATGTAGTACCAAACCACATTACATCATCAATTACTCTGATGAGGAGTTTCAAGTACAACACACTCAGGAGAACAAAATACATGTTTATTTCATGTGAGATAAAATATACAACACTGAATAAATGACAATCCAAACAGAAGTGTAGCGGAAAATACAATCAAGAAAACATGAAAAAATAAATAGACTGGGGCCCCCTACTAGTATCACTGGGACTTCTCGCCGTCATCATTCTCTTCCCGTGCCTTTGCCTTGCCATGACATGAAAATAATATCCCCCAACAGGGTCAGTTACACAGAACAACAATCCTCAAGAGTTGAACAAAATACAATAATCACATGAATGAAATAAGAAATTGTGTTGAATGATGGGCATCATAGTACGCCCGAATGAATGTGCAAGTGCACAAGTAGCCGAGTGTCCGGAGTCCCGCATATACACCCACAACTTGGCCTAATTTGTCTCATGGAGGCACGTTACCGTGTGCACAGTCCAATGTGTCCGGAGTCCCGCATATACACATGACCATCGTGTGCCCGACTAAAAAATCCACACGTCCACCACCCGAAACGTAATACAATCCTGGAAGGTCACAAGAACAAAAGCTACCGAGATGAGGAATAATGAATAAAAATCCGCCAAGGATCAAGAATGACTTACCGAGATGGAATAAAGGTGCAATGAGTGATAACTTCAAATGAAATGATTGGAACCGATGTTCCTCGTGAATTAAATCATTAGCTTGATAATTACAAGTCTAAACATGATTGATATATTATGAATGAATTATATGTATGCATGAACAACAATGAAAGTAATGAGTATCCTTTTAACCGAGTAAGAATTAACTTACTCAAATACTGGTGAAGAAAGTCCTTCCTCGAACAAACGTACGCTAGTCTGATTGAGTCTTAGCGCGCGCTACCCTATGATTAGTGTGCGCTACCAAACTAACCCTTGCGTACGCTATGCACACTCTTAATGTGCACTACGAATTATTCCATCTTAGTCCAGTACCCACTGGACTGTCTGTTCCAATACGCTAGCGCGCGCTGATGGATCCCGATAGCGTGCGCTACACACACCATTAACGTACGTTATACTCCAATTGTAGCGTACGTTATGAATCTAACTAATCCAGTCCAGTGGCTTCTGGACTGTATGCCTGAACCACAGTAGCGTCCGCTAATGCTGAGAGGTAGCGTACACTACCCGTACTCAATTAGTGCGCGCTAAATAGAGTACGTAGCGTGCGCTACTCTTCACACACAGCCCACTACAAAGATGACAACGATGATATTCTCGGTCCGATTGTCCAACCAGGTTGAATGACAAATAAACTACTGATACAAATTACTCCGGACGGTGAATACAATGAATAAATATGATTGATGAATGACTATCACTGAGTGAAAATTACTGAGTGGCAATATACTAAATGATAATTACTGAATTTACAACCGGGTATTACACACGCTACTGGTAGGGACGGAACGTTCTATCCTTCACTGGACTGCCTCATTAGCGCACATTAGCATACGCTAACGGGCTGAGGCGGAATGTACAGTTCTGTTTCAGACTTGTTAGCGCATGTTAAATTGAAAATCTAGCGCGCGCTAATTGAGTCCAGTATATAAGTACGGACAGAGCCGTTTTTCAGCACTGCTTCCCATTATACAACCCTAATCAGCGAGAGAGAGCGAGGAAGATGACTTGGAGGCGATTTGGTGCAATCCTTCATCATCTATCACCATTCTTGGTTTGATAACGAAGATTATACAACTTCTAACCCGTTTCTCCCATCCAAATCAAGGTAAATCTTCTTAAAATCTATTTTGGAAATATTGGGGGTTTTGTAGATTTGTCCGTTTAATTCATTTTGAAGCTTAGAATCCTGGAGATTATGAAGTATCTATTCCGTACCCGTGTTTTCCCTTACGAATTTATGAATACTTTCCTGTATTACTCGGATTTGAGAGGGTTTGGATAATTTCCAACCCCTATGTCAATATCCTTGAATTATTATGAATCTTGTGAATTGAGTATTGATTATTGATTATCATATTCCTTATGAATCGTTTAGGGCCATACGTGCATTTTTTTACCAACCGAGCTTGAATACCATTTTACTTTGATTTAAATATGTCTCAAAGGCAAATATTTATTTATGATTATATATTCTTGAAAGTGAAGTATATGTGTTGTGTGCGAATATATGTTCACTCCGGGATGGGCTGACGGGTCCTCTGAGGGGTGGTTGCTTCTATTTTAATCCATGAACATCTTTGGGTTAACCATTCCAAAACGGGCCGACGGGTCATTGCTTATGGTACGATCCACGGTTAATCATGTATATATTTGAAATGATATAAGATTTATTTATTTCGGAATACTAGTCATGAATTTTGTGTGAAATGATGTTATGCTTACTTTACCATTCAAGAAATATTACTACATATCCGATAAACTTGCAATACTTATTCCACTGCAAATCCATTCGGGAGAAATACGTTTTATGTACTTGAGGTTCCAGACGAGCAGAGGAGCGGGTGCCAGGTCGGTGCAATGATGATGGGCAAGAGTGATGCTGTGTCATTTCATTTTCTGTACTATTTATGTTCTCCATCTGAGATGTTGTACCTTGCATAATTTTTAGTACTCGAGTACTACGAGATGTTTTCTTGTTGTTCTATTTTCTTTTTATGGGTTTAATCTACATTGAATTTGTCCATCGATCCTGATTATTACTTTAGATTTCGATTTTTATTATGTATAGCCTTGTGGGTCCCACGGAGGGACTCACGGCGCTGTAATATACTATGAATATCTTGGGGGTGTTACAGAATATGATATCAGAGCTTAGATTTATGGATATCTAGGTTGTTGGTATGTTGGGTCGAATTGAGTCATCGATTGTATACAGTATCACTGCGTTGCCATCATCACAGTAAGACCGGCACTCGTAAGTTATCCTTACCACTCCTCTCTTATTTTATGTATCGTCTTCGAATTTGTACCTTTGGTAATTGGTCACCTTGATGGTGTGTAATTTGAACTGTGCTCATGAATATTCTCATTGTTCCTCAAAATGTCCACGAGTAGAGAATGTGGAAACAGTCGTGGGCATGGCGCAACGGGTGGGGCGGACATGTCCTTCAGCCCTGACGCTGGTTCGACTACTCCTACATTAACTCAGTGCATCCAAGTACAGACAGTCATCAAGACCAGTCGGTCAGCCAAGGGAATAATGCAGATGCCGATTTTGTGAACATTCTTCAGTAGGTGGCAAATCAAATGGCTCTCTTGACCCAAGCGATTCAACAGAATAATCCAAACCCGATGGCTAATACGGGTGAGAAAAAATGGCTCCGGGATGTAGTCCATATACATCCTCCAAAGTTTATTGGTGCAACTGATTCGGTCTATTGAGAAAGCTGTGTTTTCGAGATGGAGAAAGTTTTTGAAGCAGTCGGTTGTCCTGAGGCGAGGAGAGTACCCCTGGTTCAATGTTTCCTTGCCATGGAGGCTGCGACTTGGTGGCAAGCAGTTAAGCCCCAAGATCGTGTTGCTTCTTGGGATGAGAGTTTTGCCATTGCCCCATTCAAGAGAGCATAATCCGAGCTTTTTTTGAGGCTTAGCCACAAGATATCCAAATTTCACAGGCGATAGTCGAATACAACCAACAGTTAGTCCAAGTGAAGAATCAGGTGCGCGATGAGCGTGATAAGATCCTCCATTTCGAGATGAAGATGGAGATCCGGTGATACATGGTCGGGTTCACCTGCACCACACTAAGAGATCATCAAGATAAGGCACTGGCCTACGACTTGTTGAGTTCAGCGACTGAGACAGCTACCGAACAAAAGAAACAAAAAACCACCGGGATCTTTTCTGGTAACAAGGGTGGTAACTTTCACAGATCCAAATCAGTTGACCGTATTGTTGGGAAGCCATCACGTTATTTTAAGGGCAGGAAGAGTTTTCACTCTGCTCTGGGCACCTTGACTCGCGAGGTGCCATGCTTTAATTATAACCGTATGGGCCACATCAAAAGCTAGTGTCATTTTCCACCTCTGAGATTGCGGTCAGATGGGTCACAAAGCAATTTATTGCACTGCAGGGGATACGACCTTCGATACTCAAGACTCCACCCCAGTATTCAAGAAGTCGAGTGTGAATCAGTAGTAACTAACCAACTATAGTAAAGTTTCAGTAGAAGCCGGGGATGGGGTCGGTCCGTTGGAGGGAGAGATTCTAATGCTGGTTCGATACATCTATGAGTTTACGAGATGTGCTGGGTGGATGATCCCAATGCGGTGGTGGCCTCAGGTACCATTCATATTCTATCTCATCCAGTTCAAGTGTTATTTGATTTCTACGCATTCTTTCATCTATTTAGATTGTGTATGCATCTAAGTATTGATTGCATGACTGCTTGTGAGCCTTTTATTATGAGAATACCTAGTGGGGATATAATCGTGGGTAATCATGAGATTATAAATTATCCAGTGAGCATAGCAGGTGTAGACTGGTCATCGAATTTGATTATGGTTGATCGAGGGCGAAGATTTGATCCTCGGTGATGATTGGCTTGAGAGTCATGGAGCGATTATGAATTATCGCACTAAGGTTACCACTATGATGACTGAGGATGGTTCTGAATACTCCTCTTTGGGTCGTAAACTAGGTAAACATAAATTGCTTATTAATGCCATGAAGGCCGTGAAACTCCTGAATAAGGGTTGGACGGGTTATTGGTGTTAGGATTTAAAGACGGAGGAGGACAGAATCAACTTTTCTTCGATTCTAATTGTTAATGAGTATCCGGATATTTTTCCATATGATCTTCCTGGATTACCGCCAGATCAAGAGAAAGAATTTTCTGTTGAATTAGAGCCTGACGTGCCACCAATTTCTAAGGCGTCTTATTGCATGGCACATTCAGAAATACAGGAATTGAAGAATCAGTTGGGAGAGTTGTTAGAGAAGGTGTACATTAGACTGAGCACTTCTCCTTCGGGCGCACTAGTCCTATTTATGAGGAAGAAGGATGGTTCGTTGCATTTTTACATCGATTACAGCGAGCTAAACAATGTGACCATCAAGAACAAGTATCTGTTACCTCATATAGATGACTTGTTCAATCAGTTACAGGGAGCTAAAGAATTCTCGAAGATCGATTTGAGATCGGGATACTACCAGCTTCGAGTGAAAGAGTCTGATGTTCCGAAGACTGCTTTTTGGACGAGATACAAACATTATGAGTTTGGTGGTCATGCCTTTCGGACTGACTAATACGCCGGCAGTATTCATGCAGTTGTTGACCAAGACATTTATCGAGTACCTTGATAAATTTGTAGTCGTCTTCCTTGACGATGTTCTTATTTATTCTCGAGATGAAGAGGAGCATGTCCAATATTTGCATTTAGTATTAGACATTTTGAGAACTCAACACCTTTATGCGAAGTTCTCAAAATGTGAATTCTGGCTGAAGGAGGTTATATTTCTCGGCCATGTGATCTCGGACGAATGAGTTCGTGTAGATCTGCAGAAGATTGAAGCAATGTTAGACTGGACATCACCTACAAATATAAAGGAAGTTCTAAGCTTTTTGGGTCTGGCTGGATATTATCATCGTTTTGTCGAGGTGTTCTCCAAGCTCGCTCAACCACTTACACAGTTACTCCAGTAGACGGAAAAGTTTGTTTGGACTATTGAGAAACAGCAAAGCTTTGATGAACTGAAGAGGAGTTTGACATCAACACCGATTTTGGCTTTACCACAAGGTAACAAGGAGTTTGCAGTATACAATGATGCTTCAGATTAGGGACTCGGATATGTTCTTATGCAGCATGATAAGACAATAGTATTTTCCTCGTGGCAGTTGAATCCATATGAGATGAATGATCCTACTCACGACCTGGAATTGGAGTAGTCATATCCGCACTAAATATCTGGCGGTATTATTTGTATGGCTCTTCATGTCGGATCTATACTGATCACAAGAGTTTAAAATATATTTTAAGCCAGAAGCCATCACTTGAAATTAATAAAAAATTACGACATGGAAATCCTTTACCATCCAGGAAAAGCCAATATCATTGCAGATGTTTTGAGTCAAAAGCCGACATTACTTCAGATGCTCAAGGTCTTTATACCTCAAGCAAAGATTCGACAAGAATTGATTGAATATGGAATGTAATACCCGAGATCCTTGTTCCGGATTCGTTGAGTTTTTGGGGTTTTATCGGATTGTTATTGTACTCGTTGTTGGAATTTTGTGCCATGTTTATGTGTGCCTTGTTGGGACATGTATTTGGAGGCGTTTCGGACCACTATGCTAGTTTTTAGGTTTTTGTGGTGTAGCGCACACTAACGCTTGTGGTGTAGCGCGCGCTACTGCGTTGTGGTTAGCGCACGCTACCGGATGTGTAGTGCATGCTAACTGGCAATCCAGAGGCAGTCCGGGAGCTACTGGACTGGGACTGGGGCTTTGTTAGTGCACGCTAAGCTCGATAGCTAGCGCACGCTATCGACTATTTAGCGCATGCTCTTCCTTCTTTCTAGCGCACGCTGCCCGGTAAGTGCAGTTCTGTCCAGCGGCCACTGGACTGGTTTCGTGACCCATTAGCGCGCGCTATGCTTATGGGTCTAGCGCACACTAATAGTGTTATTCGGTAAATTCTGGGTGTTGACCTCGTTAGTACGCGCTAATGCTGTCTGGTTAGCGCACGCTAATGACTGTCCAGTATAAATACTGGACAGCAGCGTTTAATCGTCATTTCTCAGCCTTCTTCATCCCTTCCGACGGGAGTGAGCTCCAGAGGCGATTTTGAGCGATCTTCTTCTACTAGCTTCATTTTCGAGCGGATTTGTAGGTGTTTAACAACATCTAATCGTCTTCTTGGTCCAAATCAAGGTAATCTCTTCTTAGAACCCTAGTTTCTTGAATTTGGGGTTTTTCCCTTGGATTTGTGATTCTTACCCGATCTCATCCGATCGGTTGTGTATTCTTGTTTATCTTGACCGTAATATTCAGATTTTGTTAACCGTTCATCGATTTTTATCGCCCGGATCAACGATTCTTGATTTCTTTGAGAACACTTAGATCCTCCTTGTTTTTAGGATCGTTTCGGATTTCGATTAGTGTTATTGATTCGTGGTGATGTTATTTTCGTAGTTTTCATGGAGTTGTCGAGTTCTTGGTCAGTTTTGGAAGTTCGAGAGCTGCCCAACCTCATCCGTTCGTTGTCTGGTGGTTCGTGGTATCGAGAACTTGTGATTCGTTGTATTTGTCCGCTCGCGGATTCGAGGCAAGTATCTTGCCTATACACTTCATGTTTCATAGTGGTTATAGTCGGTAATTGACTATGTGTGCAATTGGATTATTTTTAATGAACTTATAAAAGAATCGGTATATTCTCGATAAAGGTCCACTTTAAAATCTACTTGTGTGTTTGTGAACGATTGTGTGGTTCTGAGGATATGTACTAGTGGTGTGCTTTGGTAGATCTTCTTTATGTATGGTATCGTTGTGCGTGATTATGTTGATAGTGGACTTAAGGTTATGTCTTTTTTACAAGAAGTGTGTATATGTGTGTGGACGTGTGTACTATTGATAAGTTTGTGATGATGTGTGATGTGAGTATGTGTCGGATGTTGTGGCCATTCCTAGCAAGTACCTTGATTTACATTTGAAGTACTTCGGGGGAATATGTTTTTGAAACGTGATTTTGTGAAAGTGGTAATTTCAGAAAATGTGGTTTGTGCCATGTGGTTACTGAGATTGTGTGAACCGAGTTAAAACCACTGAGGGTCCCCTGGGATTCGATAGGCCGTGTTCCCTACGGATCACTCGGTGGGGGTTGTACAACCAGAGAGGGCCTGACGAGGACTCCCTGGGTTGTGTATCTCGTAGGAGGTACATGGCCGGTACAGCTCGGGAGGTTGTTTTGTGATGATGATTATGACACGATGTTTTTTTCGATAATTGTGATATGTCCGGAGTATCACATATGCAAATTCCCGAAGTCAGATACGTCATATGTAAGGTCTTGGTACTTAGATAAAATGGCATTGGTATAAGCGTCGTATATTATTTGTTTCTTGGTTGCGATATTTTTGGCATAAGGATACGGGCCCTGTGATTGTTTCCGCACATTGTGGTTTGGTTATTTGTGGAGTGTGACCGTTGTGTTATTCACTCGAGTATGGGATATGGATGATTTGGGTCGTGGACCCTGTGTTTGTGACCAGATTGGTATCTTTGAGCAAAAATAATTCTTTGGCCCGTGTCCCTATGTGGTTTGTCGAGTTAAAGATTTATTAGCCCAGAAATGTCTTTCTAAAACTCCTGAGACTTTTTAAATGCTTTTCAAAGAGCCTACATGTCTCATTCCAACTTTTTATGGTTTGAACTATTTTATTCAATGAAATATCTCGGGAAATCTTCATTGGGTTGAATTGTGGAATTAATCAAGTTTTTATATTCTTGGAGTATGTTGTGTATAGCTCGTATTTGCACTTTATACTTGCACTAGCAAAATAGTGGAGTTTTGCTAACCCCCGAGTATTCGGGGGGTGGATATCTGTATTGCGTCCAGGTACTTGCAGGTTGTTGGGGAGCGAATCACAGGATCGGTACGAAGGATGATAGAAGACGACGATGCTAATCACATGAAGACCTGTGTTGGGTATTTGGTGAAGTCTTATTGTTTTGTCTTTCTGTTGGGGTATTTTCCATTTTTGGGAAGTATTAATGTATCCAAACCCCTGCGTGGGTACGAGTTAGGAGAAGGAGTTTTGTATGTTCGATGTAAAAATTTGTGGTAAAAGACCAAATCGGTCTAATGGTTCATTATTTAGCCATATCGGCATTAAATGTGATGTATTGTTTTCGTATTTAGCCTGGTAGATCCTCATGGAGAGGGTATGCGGTGCTGTAATATTCCCAAGTGGTTTGGGGGTGTTACAGAATATGGTATCGGAGCTTAGATTTGCAGAAACCTAGGCTGTCGGGTCGAGTTGTGTGTTGTCGGGTCCTGTCTTGTCTTGTCTTGTCAGATTTTGTCTGACTAAGTCGTGTCGCGACGCGTCGTCTGGAGGTCGGTCGTGATTAGTATCAAGGTGCAACCATCATATTCGTGCGATCTGTGGATGTAAGTCTCCCCACTATAATGTTGTGTCTCTTATTACACGAGCTTGTCTGATATTTGTGTTATCTTGAGGAGTTAAATGTGAATCATTAATATGTCCTCCATGTTTGTTTGATTTTTGTAATGTGCCGGTGTATGTGTATATATGTATATATGTATATATGTATATATGTATATATAAATATATCCTTGTATAAATTGTTTTACAAGAAGTAATGTTTTGGTGTGGTTACACTAGGTAAGTTCATCAATGTGATATTTTAAATGTTCTAAATGTTCTTGTGGAGTCACGTAAAATTTATTTTAAAACATCCTTCAAGAAAGGAAAAGCTTGATATTTGTGTTATGACCTCGAGGCCAAACATTTTGAGAATTCAAACTACTTACATTTTATTCCCATTGTTATACTGCAATTTTTCAAAAATTTAATTTTAAACTCGTTTGAGGTCTACCAAAAACTTACTTGAAACGTGACTCTCGCTTTTAAACTTTTTGGTTCCATGTATTTCGTTAAAAAGGTATGTGATAAAGATGTTGTTGTTATTCAGCTGTAATGCTCCAAGTTGTGATTAGAGTGGTGGTGTGAACGCTGAGTCGTTCGGTATGCACTCATCGAGATAGTTCTCTTGACCGAGAGGTGAAGACTCGGTTTGGAACGTTGTTTAACTTCTGACGGTTAATTGTGTGATGCTATAATTATGTGAACCGTTGGCATTTGGATTTGTACGCTGTTGTTTGTTTGTAACCTCCGATCTAGCACCATTGGTAGGTGAGTATGGTTGTGTTTCCAAACTTTCACAGTCGGCACACACCATATTTTGTTGTGGAACGTGCTTTCTGGCTGGGCAAAAGTTTTAGACTGTATTTTGCCGTTACGTCGAACCATTGCAGTCGATCACCTGTGAGTGCTTTCCGTGTGTGCATTAATATTGTTGTGTGATTATTGCAACTTTCGTTGCATTAAATTTGCTTGATTACTATGCCGAGGGGCAGAGACCTTGGTCGCAACCGTGGTACGGATGACCACGGGGATCGAGAGAATATTGTTGGGAACAATATTGGTATGGATGTTGCTACTGTATTGCAATAAGTAGCAGCACAGATGACTCAGTTGACCAAGGTGATTCAACGCAACTCTGATGCGATTCAGAAGGTCGGGACAAATCTATGGCTCCGAGAGGTAATTCGTATGAATCCCCCTCGATTCGGCCAGTGCGGCGGATGCCTTTGTCCGGGATGGTTGGCTTCTTCAGTTGCAGAAGATATTCGAGGCCATTGATTGTCCTGAAGATCAGAAGGTCCCTATTGCTCAGTACCTTCTTAGCGATGATGCTGTTCATTGGTGGGAAGCCGTTAGACCTCGGGATCATGTCGTCGTATAGGCGGAGTTCCGAGAACTTCTGGAAGCTTGGTTTTATCTGGATCCGAGTGGGAAGCAGAGGAAGCTGGATGATATTGTGGTTAGTACTGGAGTTGGTGTTTCTGGAATGCAACGTAGTAGCCTTTCCGCTATGAAGCTCCATCGCTCGATGCTTGGGACTGAGAGTTCTAAATCGTCGGTATTGCCTCCTGGTAAGGCCAAGAGGTGTTTCAACTGCAATGTGTCAGGGCATGTTCGTGCACATTGTCCTTCTCCTCCAGTGACGTGTTACAAGTACGGACTCGTGGGACAGCGGGTTCAGTTCTGCGAGTTAGTCACCGAGTCTTCCGAGGCCCGAACTTGAGCACTGATATCAGGGATGACTCTGAGGAGTCCCTGGGAGCGTAGTCTACCAGTTGTATGTTGTGTTATCTCCTTGCCTCGTAGTTTCGAATTTCGGGGATAGACTTATTTTATTAGAAGTGGATCGAATTTTCGAACTTTTGTGTTTTCAACTCTATCGACTCATTTGTGTTCGTTGATATTTTCTGAACTTGCCCTATCCTTTGTTTTGTTGATCGAACGGGTTGTGGTAATTTTTCGAAATAATCCACTTGTCGTTGTGACTTTTTGTTCGATTACGATTCCATCCCTGTGGATTTTATGTGGATGCATATCTTGTCGCTTTACCATATCACCTATTGTCTCGAGCCGAGGTGTGAACTTCGGAGTTGTTATTTGATTCTTGTTGGTCGTCGTGATTCGAACTAGACTGTTCGACTGTTATTGTCTCGATCGTTGTGGTTCGATCATTTGTTGTCTGATTTTGTTACTTCTGTATCGTGATTTTTGAGCATTCAGACCACGTCGTATTTTCCTTCACTTCGGGAAACTAGCTTCATTGTTGATCTTCCGACCCTCGAATGGTGGAATTTTGTATTTGTGCAGTGTTGAGCTCGCGTCTTGATTGTTATATTGTTCGGGCTGGCCAACCATATTGATCTTGTTCGTTGTGTTTCGTTATCATTCTGGCATAATGATATGGATGTTATCAGCCACGTGCTGCATGTGATTCGTTGCAGGTCATCAGCAACAGTTAGCAAGTGTTTTGAGTTTTGTTATCGTTCTGATTTTTATTGTCGGAGATTGTTTTTCACCGATCGTTTTGTGTTTTAAGTTTCGGGGACGAAACTTCCTTTAAGGGGGGTAGAATATAATACCCGAGATCCTTGTTCCGGATTCGTTGAGTTTTTGGGGTTTTATCGGATTGTTATTGTCCTCATCGTTGGAATTTTGTGCCATGTTTATGTGTGCCTTGTTGGGACATGTATTTGGAGGCGTTTCGGATCACTATGCGAGTTTTTGGGTTTTTGTGGTGTAGCGCACGCTAACGCTTGTGGCGTAGCGCGCGCTACTGCATTGTGGTTAGCGCACGCTACCGGATGTGTAGCACACGCTAACTGGCAGTCCAGAGGTAGTCCAGGAGCTACTGGACTGAGACTGGGGCTTTGTTAGCGCACGCTAAGGTCGATAGGTAGCATACGCTATCGACTATTTAGCGCACGCTCTTCCTTCTTTCTAGCGCACGCTGCCCAGTAAGTGCAGTTCTGTCCAGACTGGACTGGTTTCGTGACCCGTTAGTGCGCCGTACGCTTATGGGTCTAGCGCACGCTAACAGTGTTATTCGGTAAATTCTGGGCATTGACCTCGTTAGCGCGCGCTAATGCTGTCTGGTTAGCGCACGCTAATGACTGTCCAATATAAATACTGGACAACATCATTTAATCGTCATTTCTCACCCTTCTTCATCCCTTCCGACGGGAGTGATCTCCAGAGGCAATTTTGAGCAATCTTCTTCTAGCTTCATCTTCGAGCGGATTTGTAGGTGTTTAACAACATCTAATCGTCTTCTTGGTCTAAATCAAGGTAATCTCTTCTTAGAACCCTAGTTTCTTGAATTTGGGGTTTTTCCCTTGGATTTGTGATTCTTACCCGATCTCATCCGATCGGCTGTGTATTCTTGTTTATCTTGATCGTAATCTTCAGATTTTGTTAACCGTTCATCGATTTTTATCGCCCGGATCAACGATTCTTGATTTCTTTGAGAACACTTAGATCCTGGTTGTTTTTAGGATCATTTCGGATTTTGATTAGTGTTATTAATTCGTGGTGATGTTATTTTCGTAGTTTTCATGGAGTTGTCGAGTTCTTGGTCGGTTTTGGAAGTTCGAGGGCTGCCCAACCTCATCCGTTTGTTGTCCGGTGGTTCGTGGTATCGAGGACTTGTGATTCGTCGTATTTTTCCGCTCGCGGATTCGAGGCAAGTATCTTGCCTATACACTTCATGTTTTGTAGTGGTTATAGTCGGTAATAGACTATGTGTGCAATTAGATTATTTTTAATGAACTTATAAAAGAATCGGTATATTCTCGATAAAGGTCCTCCTTAAAATCTACTTGTGTGTTTGTGAACGATTGTGTGGTTCTGGGGATATGTACTAGTGGTGTGCATTGGAATATCTTCTTTACGTATGGTATCGTTGTGCGTGATTATGTTGATAGTGGACTTAAGGTTATGTCTTTTTGACAAGAAGTGTGTATATGTGTGTGGACGTGTGTACTATTGATGAGTTTGTGATGATGTGTGATGTGAGTATGTGTCGGATGTTGTGGCCATTCCTAGCAAGTACCTTGATTTACATTTGAAGTACTTCGGGGGAATATGTTTTTGAAACGTGATTTTTTGAAAGTGGTAATTTCAAAAAATGTGGTTTGTGCCATGTGGTTACTGAGAGTGTGCGAACCAAGTGAAAATCACTGAGGGTCCCCTGGGATTCGATAGGCCGCGTTCCCTACGAATCACTCGGTGGGGGTTGTACAACCAGAGAGGGCCTGACGAAGACTCCCTGGGGTGTGTATCTCGTAGGAGGTACAGGGCCGGTATAGCTCGGGAGGTTGTTTTGTGATGATGATTATGGCACGATGTTGTTTTCGATAATTATGATATGTCCGGAGTATCACATATGCAAATTCCTGAAGTGAGATACGTCATATGTAAGGTCTTGGTACTTGGCTAAAATGGCACCGGTATAAGCGTCGTATATTATTTGTTTCTTGGTTGCGATAATTTTGGAATAAGGATACGGGCCCTGTGATTGTTTCCGTACATTGTGGTTTGGTTATGTATCGAGTGTGACTGTTGTGTTATTCACTCGAGTATGGGATATGGATGATTTGGGTCGTGGACCCTGTGTTTGTAACCAGATTGGTATCCTTGAGTAAAAACAATTCTTTGGCCCGTGTCCCTACGTGGTTTGTCGAGTTAAAGATTTATTAGCCCAGAAATGTCTTTCTAAAACTCCCGAGACTTTTTAAATGCTTTTCAAAGAGCCTACATGTCTCATTCCAACTTTTTATGGTTTGAACTATTTTATTCAATGAAATATCTCGGGAAATCATCATTGGGTTAAATTGTGGAATTAATCAAGTTTTTATATTCTTGGAGTATGTTGTGTATAGCTCGTATTTGCACTTTATACTTGCACTAGCAAAACAGTGGAGTTTTGCTAACCCCCGAGTATTCGAGGGGTGGATATCTGTATTGCGTCCAGGTACTTGCAGGTTGCTGGGGAGCAAATCACAGGATCGGTACGAAGGATGATGGACGACGACGATGTTAATCACATGAAGACCTGTGTTGGGTATTTGGTGAAGTCTTACTGTTTTGTCTTTCTGTTGGGGTATTTTCCATTTTCGAGAAGTATTAATGTATCCTAACCCCTGCGTGGGTACGAGTTGGGAGAAGGAGTTTTGTATGTTCGATGTAAAAAATTGTGGTAAAAGACCAAATCGGTCTAATGGTTCATTATTTAGCCATATCGGCATTAAATGTGATGTATTATTTTCGTATTTAGCCTGGTAGATCCTCATGGAGAGGGTCTGCGGCGCTGTAATATTCCCAAGTGGTTTGGGGGTGTTACAGAATAGAGGTTTGACCTCAAAAATTACTTCGTCTTTAGTTATGGCTGAGAATCGGGACGGGACCGGGTACCTGTCCCGAAGTTCTGAAGTCGCGATCCCAAAAATCGTCAATTTTATGGTCCGGTCCCGTTCGGGACTTCGGGAGTCCCAAGTCCCGAAATGGGTAAATATTAATCCCGGTCCTGGCCTATAATTTCCCGAATATTCCGATCGGGACCAAAAATTACCCGAATATATAAATTTTTTACAATATTTCGAAAATTTTGTTCGATTAACATGTTTCAAATTACACAAATCATAATTCACCAACAAATGACGACAAACAAATCACACAAATTGTGAATTGAATATCATTTTTTAGGAATTAGAGTTATAATTTTTAATTTAGAATCTTAAAATTATATTTATAATTCAAATTGAAATTGAAATTAATTTTCTGGAATTTAGGAAATTCCCAATCGGGATTCGGGACTCCCGAGTCCCGAAATTTTCCAAAACTCAAGTCCCAGTCCCGGTCCCAAACCCAAAAATTTCGGGACTCGGGGTCTCAAATCCCGTCGGGACTCGGGTCGGGATGGGAATTTCCCAAGTCCCGGTCCCAAATTCTCACCCCTATCTTTAGTTAATGACATCAAAAGGAAGCATTGGAGTGACATGATGATTATTCAAATGAAGGAATATGTGATTAAAGGGAAAGCTCCTAGTTTTATGGTCCATGAGGACAGCATTTGGAGATTTCAGGGTAGACTTTGTGTACCAGATGATTTAGAGTTGAGGCAGAGGATACTTCGAGAAGCGTATGCCACATCTTACTCGATCCATCCGGGAACGAGTAAGCAAAGACTTGAAATGAAATTTTTGGTGGAACAATATGAAGAAAGATATCACAGAGTTTGTTTTGCGGTATTTGACTTGTCAACAAGTCAAAATCGAGCATCAACGAGCAGTGGGGTTGTTGAGGCCGCTTTCTATTCCCGAGTGGAAGTGGGAAGACATCTCTATGGACTTTATCAAGGGGATGCCGACGACCAAAGCTGGAATGAATATGATTTGAGTAATTGTCAATCGATTAACCAAGCCGACACATTTCCTTGGTATTAAGGATACTTAGGGTCCGGAAAGGCTGGCTCAGATATTTATAGCAGAGATTGTGAGATTGCACGGTACACCTAAAACTATTATATCTGATCGAGACGGTCATTTTGTGTCACATTTCTGGCAGGCGGTCCATCAAGCCTTGGCTACCGACTTGAGGTTGATTACGTATTTTCATCCGCAAATAGATGGTCAGAATGAGCAGACGATTAAGATGTTAGATGATATGTTGCGGGCTTGTGCCCTAGACTGGAGCAGTGATTGGGAACTTTATTTGTCGTTGATCGAGTTTACTTCCAATAACAGTTGACAGGCATCGATCAAAATGGCCCTTTCGAAGCACTTTATGGTAGACAGTGTAGATCACCATTATGCTGTGATGAGGCCTAGGAGTTGGTTGGGACAGAACCGAATATGTTGATGGAAACTAAGGAGAGGATTTATATCATTTGAGACCAATTTTCTATTGCCCAAAGTCGAGAGAAATCATATATTGATATTCGCCATTGATCCTTGGAGTTCGAACTGGGAGATCATATTCTGATCAAAGTGTCGCCGACGAAGGGAGTCTTCTGTTTCTAGAAGAAATAGAAACTTATTCCGAGGTATATCAGACTGCTTGAGATTATAGACAGGGTTAGAGAATTCGCTTATCACTTGGCGTTACCTCTAGCTTTGAGTCACATACATAGCATTTTTCATGTTTCTCAATTGAGAAAGTATGTACCGGGTCTGAGTCATATTATCGACCACGAGATTAATGTAGCCGAGGATATTACCTTTGAAGAGAAACCGGTGAAGATCCTTGAGCGTCGTGAGAAACAACTCCGGCACAAAATCATATTGTTGGTCAAAGTACAATGGTCGAGACATGGAGTCGAGGAAATGACTTGGGAGATAAAAAAAAAAGATGCATGCGAGATACCCCGAACTTTTTATTTCTTAAGTTTCGGGATGAATCTTTCTTTTAGAGAGGGTTAAATGTAACATCCGTATTTTTCTACTTTTGGTAATTTTCACTTTTAGTGTTTTTGCACTTTTGGTGACTCGCTTGTAATCATTTTGATATTTTAAGACTATTTAATTCTGCACTTTTTGCTATTTGAATGAGTTTCGAGGCTGTTTTAGTTTAATCCATGTATCATTGCGATTTTTTTGTATTTAGATTTGATTTATGTAAATCTTGTTCGAAATTGTTGTTTCGATGTTTCTAAATGTTTTTAGATGGGTTGTGAACTTTGGCAATATTGTTCGATCTCGAATCGTGTTTTCCGGACGCTTGAGCCGTTTGTAATTTCTCAAAGTTTTGGGGTGTGATTTCATATTCAATTTTTGTATATTCGGTGGTCGGAATCACGTGTTTTTTACGCTTGAGTTCGTATTTCGATGCTCTTCGTAAACGTTTCATAGTATATTGTTAATTTTTCAGTTTTATGTAGTTCGGGACTTGTTCAGACTGACCAGGCGGCACAACTGAACTGCTGCGCAAAAGGCTTAGTGCATGCTAAAGTAGGGTGATAGCATGCGCTAGTGTATGTCATTAGCGCACGCTATTGCGGATGTTAGCACACGCTAACGAGTTGAGGTGAAAAGTCTAATTCCTCTCTGTATTGCCTCGTTACCGCACGCTAAGGCAATGATTAGCGCACGCTACTAGTAGGGACAGAACATTCTGCCTTTCAGTGGACTGCCTCATTAGCACATGCTAAGTATATGATAGCATAAGCTAACGGGATGAGGCAGAATGTCCAGTTCTGTTTCAAACTCGTTAGCGCACGTTACATTGGGGAGCTAGCACGCGCTAACTGTGTCCAGTATATAGTACAGACATTGGCGTTTTTCAGCACTTCTTCCCATTTTACAACCCTAATCAACGAGAGAGCGCAAGGGAGATGACTTGGAGGCAATTTGGTGCAATCCTTCATCATCTATCACCATTCCTGGTTTGATAATAAAGATTATACAACTTCTAATCCATTTCTCCCTTCCAAATCAAGGTAAATCTTCCTATAACCCTGTTTTGGAAATTTCGGAGGATTTTGTAGGTTTGTCCGTTTAATCCATTTTGAAGCTTATAGTCCTCGAGATTATGAAGTATCTACACTGTACCCGTGTTTTCTCTTACGAGTTTACGAATACTTTCGTGTATTACTCGGATTTGAGAGATTTTGGATAATTTCCAACCCCTATGTGAATATCCTTGAATTATTATGAATCGTAGGCGGGGTTTCGGGAGTTCCTTCTTCTGAATTGAGTATTGATTGTTCATTATCATATTCCTTGTGAATCATTTAGGACCGTACGTGTGTTCTTGGACCAACCAAGCTTGCATACCATTTCCTTATATTCAAATATGTCTCAAAGGTAAGTATATATTTATGATTATATGTTATTGACTTTGAAAGTGAAGTATATGTGTTGTTTGTCAGTATATGTTCACTCCGGGACGGGCCGATGGGTCCTCTAAGGGGTAGTTGCTTCTGATGTGATCCATGAACATCTTTACGTTAACCACTCCGGGATAGGCCGACGGGTCCTATGGGGGTCGCTGTTTCTGGTCCATAGTTAACGTATATATTTAAAATGTGAAACGATATGAGATTTAGTTATTCTAGAATATTAGCCTTGAATTTTTGTGAAATGATGTTATGCTTACTTTACCATGTAATATCCTACAGTAATTTGTTATATACTATTGTACTATTCGGTTTATTTGAGTATTGTTATAATCATGTTACATTTAGTTAATGTTTATTGATGTCGGGATATATCATAATAGACTTGATTATAACTGTCAATCGCATTATGGTTGATTTCTTAACATTGTGTAGATTATTACATTTTTGGGCTAGGTTTTCTATGTTTAACATACGCTAAGGATTTACCTTAACGTACGCTAATTCATTGACTTTACATACGTAATGGATTTCCGGTTACGTACATAATGCTGAGAATCTTATCCGATCTCAAATTTCAGCATGAGGGGCCGGACATGATCCGGATAATTGGCCTTTTCGAGGCAGCCAAGTTGACGTACATTACGTAGGTAATGCTGGGGCTATAACGTACGTAATGAGGTTGGTATTTTGAGGTAGTAGCCTCTGGAGGCAGATTACGTATGTAACATTTTACGTGTAGCGTACGTAAAGGTATTAACGTATGTTATCTTTATGCGATAACGTACGTAACGAACTGTGAAGTTTATAAAAAGACAGCTTGTGTCTTTCACTTGCACATCCCAACTTTGATTTTTCTCTCCAAATATCATCCCCCTGCCTCCCTAGACCGACTATACTCCCTTATAACCTGTATTTGAGCCTTGCATATTGGACTGGAGCTTGTTGATTGGAAGTTTAGAGGTGTTCTTGAAGCTTGGAGTGTGTTCTTGTAATTTTGGTGGTTGTTCTTCGTTTACGAAGGTATGTTGTGCGATCCTACTCTATATTTTCATAGTTATGATGATAGTTATATAGTATACTACACCTAGTCCTCATAATGTCCGTAGTATACTACAAACTCATAATGTACGTAGCGAGTTCTAAATGCTGACTTTGGAACATCAGATTCCCTAATCCTCAACAGATGATATCCCGATCTCAAATCGATCTTAGAAAATACTGTTGCTCCTTGCAACTAGTCAAACAAATCATCAATCCGTGGTAACGGATACTTGTTTTTGATCATCATCTTATTCAATTCTCGATAGTCAATACACAATCAAAGTGATCCATCTTTCTTCCGGACAAAAAGAACTGGTGCACCCTAGGGCGAAATGCTTGGCTGAATATAGCCTTTGTCCAGTAACTCTTCCAGTTGCTTGTTCAATTCGTACATCTCAGTAGGTGCCATACGATACGGCATCTTAGAAATTGGTGTAGCTCCTCGTTCTAGCTCGATGGTGAATTCTACATCTCGTCATGGAGGTAGTCCAGGCAATTCGTCAGGAAACACATCTGGAAATTCGTAGACAACAGGAATGGATGAAAGTTCTACTTTTCCATCTTCCTTCTTCATTGCGTAACACCAGTATCCAGTACAGCCCTGTTTTTGCAGTTTGACAGCTTTCATCGTTTTGATCATCTTTCCTGAGCTTCCTGGTCTCCATCCATCGAACAATATTTCGGAACCATCTTCAGCTATCATCGAGATATTCCTCTTCTGGTAGTTTACAATAGCTCCATATCGATTAAGCCAATCATCTCCGAGGATCAGATCGTCTCCTTGCATTTCTATCACAATCAGATTTGAGGGCCAATCTCTACCTCCAATTGATATGGGAAAATCTCTAGGTTCTAAGTTTCCCACAATTCTCTCTCCACTCGGTAAACCCACAACATAAGGCTCACAATTATGAAAACCAGAAATGTTCAAACGATTTACACAAGACAAAGATATAAACGAATGTGTAGCCCCTGTATCGAATAAAATGCTAACTGGTTGTGAAAGAATTTAAACGGTACCTGATGCGATAGCAGCATCCTGATCATCTGCCATCCTCATTTCATACAGGTGAGGAGGAATGGATCCGGCACTCGATGTCCCCTTTCGGTCGAATTGTCCTCTGCCTCGTCCGCGACCAAAACTCTGGGGTAGCTGGACACTCTGCTGCGTCTGCTGAACACTCACTTAAGCTGGCTGTGATGTACGAGCTCTAAAAGATTTTGCAATCTCTTCACAGAACACCACACGATGTCTCTCTCGACCACAATCATAACAAGTCACAGCGAGAAGGGAGTAATTTCGTCGATAGTGTCCCGTCTGACCACAGTTAAAGCACTTCCTTGTTACATCCGTCGTGGATGATACTGCTCTGAAGTTCTTTCTGCTCTTGGATAGGTGCGGAGGTTTCTTGAATGAATGGAAAGATGACTGGGCCTTGCGGTACCTACTGCTCTTGTGTTCTATGAAATTGCCACACACTTTCTGGTTCTTGGATTCGGCGAACTTTTCCATCGCTACTTCCTTAATCTCATATGCCAACGCTTTGTCCTGATACTAACGGAGAGTGGTACATTCAAAACCAGACATGTACATCTGTATCTCCAGTTTCATTCTCATATCGAAATGGATCATCATTTCCACATCTGTTCTGACCAGGTGTCGAACAAACACCATCTGCTGATTAAACGTTTTAATCGTATGGGATACTGACACGTCTGATAGTTGTGCGGAGAAAATTCTTGAACTTTATCCTCCCTCAATGGACGGGGACAGTACTAAGCTTCCATCATCAATTTAAATTCTCTCCAGTCAGCATCATGATCTGTAGGCCGGATGGCTTCCCACCACTCAGACGCTTCCCCTATCAGAAATACTGGGCTATGGGAACTATCCGATCGTCTGGGTAGTTAATCCATGTGAACACTTTCTCCAGCTCTCTAAGCCAATGATCCCACATTGGCGTCTCCGATAAATCGTCAAACTTTGGTGGATGCATTTTTGGCATTTCCTGGAGCCATCGGTCTCTTCGATTTCCCAAGTTTGGGATGTCTTGCTTTCTCTCTCCCTATTGCAATCCTACTGCCACCTGCATCCGGTACACAACCTGAGCAAACTGAGTCATCTGGTTGACCACCTGATGAAGGATTTCGGGAACAGCAGGTTCTGGTTCATTGTTAATAGATTCTTGTGGCTCGCCTGAGCTGTGGCTGGCCTGATTAGAAGGCAAAGCTTCTCTTTCAGCATTCCTACGTCCGCATCCGCTACCGTGACCACGTCCACGTCCTCCTCTCAACATACTGTAAGCATAAATACTCAATATACAGGAAAAACAATATCGTTCTAATGTTCAAGTATAAATAGGTATAGCATGTAAAGGACGAGATAGAGTTTAGAAACTTACAACCACTGCTCCCACGAAGATGTAGGCAGTACAGTGATGTTATTCACGGCCGGTTACCTCAAAAGACATATACGACTCATACTTTAACCCAACGGCCAAGATATCCATAATCTTAGATCCGATACCATATTTGTAACACCCCTGATATATTCAGGAATATTACAGCACCGTAAATCCTTTATATAAGAATTTACAAGGCTGAAGAAATTAAAAGACAATAACAGATACCAATATATGAAAGTAACTGAAATAAAATACAACAGTTCTGGGCCAATACTGAAAATACAAATGTCCAATGAAGAATATTAATACATAACTAAATCCAACATCACAAACGACGACGTACTCGAGTACCTATTAAAACAACATAAACATCAAATTAAACCCGGCCGGAACATCACTCTGCATCCTCATCGTCATGCAGCACCAGAATGAGGATGCAGTTGCTTAATCACCACTGGACGACTCTGCTGGAATTCTTAAAAAAAGCTCTTTAGTATGAACTTACTGCGAAAGAGATTTCCAGAAAGTAGCCGCAGCCCAACAACAAGAGATTCAAAAACCAGAACCAGACTGACAGTAGCCTAGGAACATTCAAGAAGCCCCAATCTGTGCTGACCTTTTCTGAGCGGCCACCCATGACGACGAAATCAAAAAATTCTTACCTCGAGAGGCCAACTTGTCCTTTGTGTGTTACAACTGCGGAGATCAGGGGCATATCAAGTCCAAATGTCTGAAGCCGGCGGTTGCATGCCATACGTGTGGGGTTACTGGTCACCATTCTCGTTTCTGCAGGAATGGACCAGGACGTACCCCAGCATCCTCTCATGCTCCAGTACAGCCTCCAGTACAGGACCGAGCACCACGGTCTGCCTCCTATCAGACTACAGAGGCAAACAAGGGAATGGGTCGTAGGAATCAAAGTGGTACACCTGGTGCCGGAGCTGTGAAACCCAGGATTTAAGAGATGACGAAGGCTGATGATCCCGAGGCTAGCATGATTGCAGGTATACTCGAGATCCACTCTCAGCCCGTTTGTGTTCTTTTTGATACGGGTGCTTCACATTCCTTTATATCTGCTTCTTGTTTAAGTTGCTTGCCATTAGACCATGTTATCGATTATGAACCTTATGTGATTGGTCTACCAGATGGTAGAAGAATTATTGGGAATCGTGAAGTCCATGACTGTCCAATTTATATGAACAACCGTGAGTGGTTGTCAGATTTGATTGTAGTCAATTTACCTAAGGATGATATAATCTTGGGTATCGATTGTATGGATCGTCATGATGCCATACTTAGTGTTCGCAAGCGGATGGTGACCGTCACTTCTGATGATGGTTTCGAGTGCACTTTTCGAGGTGATAATCCCAGTCGTTCCAGGAGAGTCATCAGCGCTGTGAAAGCAGTGAAACTGCTTAATCAAGGGTGTATTTTTTATTGTGTTACATGACCAAAACAGCGGATCGACAAGTTGAATTGGCTGATATTTCGGTAGTTCGAGACTACCCAGATGTATTTCCATATGAGTTGCCAGGCTTACCCCCACATCGTGAGGTAGAGTTTAATATTAAGTTAGAGCCAGGTACGTCCTCGCTTTTGAAAGCACCGTATCGTATGGCTCAGAACGAGATGCAGGAGTTAAACAACTAGCTTGAGGAGTTAACTGAGAAGGGCTATATTCGACCTAGTGCGTCCCCTTGGGAAGCACCAGTGTAATTTGTACGGAAGAATGACGGATCTCTGCGATTGTGTATTGACTACCGTGAGCTGAACAGGGTAACCATCAATAACAAATATCCATTGCCTCGTATTGATGATTTGTTGGATCAACTTCAGGGAGCTTATGTGTTTTCTAAGATCGACTTGAGGTCTGGTTATCATCAGTTAAGGATTCGAGAGTCCGACATTTCGAAGAGAGCTTTTCGTACTCGCTATGGGCATTACGAGTTCGTGGTGATGCCATTTGGACTAACTAATGCACCAGAAGTTTTCATGGAGTTGATGAATCGAGTTTTTATTAATTATCTGGATCATTTTGTATTCGTTTTTATTGACGACATTCTGATTTACTCTCGTGACCATGAAGAGCATGAACGTCATCTTCATCAGGTTCTCGAAGTGTTGAGGCAAGAGCAGCTTTATGGGAAGTTTTCCAAATATGAATTTTGGATGGCTGATGTTATTTTTCTTGGGCATGTGATATCAGCCGAAGGGGTAAGAGTAGACCCACAGAATACCGAAGCTATCTGAGACTGGCTACGTGTGAAGAACGTGAAGGAAGTTCGCAGTTTTTTGGGTCTAGCAGGTTATTACCGACGATTCGTGGAAGGTTTTTCTAGGATTGATCAACCACTGACTAATCTGTTGAGGAAGGACAAGAATTATTTATGGTTAGAGGCATGTCAACAGAGTTTTGATGAACTCAAAAGTCGATTGATTTCAGCACCAGTTTTGGTTTTACCAAAAGGGACGGAAGGATTCGTGGTGTGTAGTGACGTGTCGAGACAGGGCCTTAGATGTGTGTTGATGCAGGAGGGGGAAGTGATTGCCTATTTATCGAGACAGTTACGACCCTATGAAGTTAACTATCTGACCCATGACTTGGAAGTAGCAGCCGTGGTATTTGCTTTGAAGATCTGGCGTCACTATTTGTATGGAGTTACCTGTCAGATTTTTACTGATCACAAGATCCTGAAATACATTTTTACTCAGAAAGAGTTGAACATGAGACAGAGAAGGTGGCTAGAACTAATCAAAGACTATGATATCAAGATCCTTTATCATTCGGGCAAAGCAAATGTGGTTGTCGACACCTTGAGTCGTAAGACAGTACAGGAGCAGATGCTTAGCCGCTTGACAGTTCAGAGAGAATTTTAGTTAGATCTTTTGAGGCCGGAAATTGAAGTCTGGCTACAGCGTATTCTGGGAAAACTTTGCACACTTGAGATTTCATCATCCCTTGATGATATAATCAGATCGAAGCAGGTTACGGACCCATTCTTATCTCGAGTTCGGGATAAAGTAACTCAAGGGAAAGCCCCTGAATTTGTGATCCACGGGGACGGATTGATACGCTTCAGGAATCGAGTTTGTGTACCCGCAGTAGATGAGTTGAGGAACTCTATCTTGGTAGAGGCGCTCATGCTACCCCATACTCCATTCACCCGGGGTCTAGCAAGATGTATAAGGATTTGAAGTAATGTTATTGGTGGGGGAATATGAAACGTGAAGTTGCAGAGTTCGTTTCGAGATGTTTAACCTGTCAGTAGGTTAAGATTGAGAATCAGCGACCAGCAGGAATGCGGAAACCGCTCCTGATCCCCGAGTGGAAATGGGAGGACATATCGATGGATTTAATCACTAGCTTGCCGATGAGTCGTCGAGGGATGAATACGATTTGGGTGATTGTGGATCGTCTGACTAAATCAACCCACTTTTTGGAGATTAAAGACATGTGGGGTCCCGAGAGATTGGCCCAGCTGTTTATTAAAGAGATTGTAAGGTTACATGGTACCCCCAAGAGTATTATGTTGGATTGTGACGGGCGATTCGTGTCACATTTTTGGAAAGCAGTTCATCGTGCGATGGGTACGCAGTTGAACTTTAGTACAACATTTCATCTGCAGACTGATGGTCAGTCTGAGAGGACTATCCAAACTCTAGAGGATATGTTGAGGGCCTGCGCTCTTGATTGGAAGGACGGTTGGGAAGCCCAACTGATTTTGGTGGAACTCACTTACAATAATAGTTGGCATGCTTAGATTCAGATGGCACCTTATGAAGCATTGTATGGTCGTCATTGTAGATCCCATTTGTGTTGGGACGACCTATCTGAATATTTGGGTATGGAACCCAATATGTTGTTAGCAACAAGTGAGAAGATCGCTCTAATTAGGAGTCGTTTGTTAATGGCTCAAAGCCGATAGAAGTCTTATGCAGACAACTGTCGACGACTGCTTGAGTTTGAGGTTGGCGACCATGTGCTAATGAAGGTGTCTTCTACCCGAGGTGTTTTTCGTTTTGGGAAGAGGGGCAAACTGAGCCCGAGATACATTGGGCCGTTTGAGGTTTTCGAACGAGTAGGCGATCTGGCCTATCATCTGGCATTGACACCAGCTCTGAGTCGGATTTATAACGTGTTTCATGTGTCCCAGTTGAGAAAGTATGTTCCGAGTCATATACTTCAGTTCGATGAGATCGAGATAGCGGAGGATCATTCGTACGAGGAGCATCCCATACAGATACTTGAGAGGAGGATCAAACAATTGAGGAACAAGATGATTCCCCTCCTGAAGGTTCTGTGGTCACAACACGGAGCCGAGGAGGCTACGTGGGATGCCGAGAGCAGCATGCGAGAGAGGTATCCTGGGTTGTTTACCCCTTAGTTTCGAGGACGAAACTCCTTTTAAGGGAGGGAGTATGTAATATCTGACAGTAATTTCTTATCTACTGTTGTATTATTCAGATAATTTGAGTATCGTTGTAATCATGTTACATTTAGTTAATGTTTATTAATGTCGGGATATATCAGAATAGACTTGATTATAACTGTGTCGCATTATGTCCGTTTTCTTGACATTGTGTAGACTGTTACATTTTTGGGCTAGGTTTTTTGTGTTTAACGTACGCTAAGAATTTAACTTAACATACGCTAATTCATTGGATTTATGTACGTAATGGATTTCCGGTTACGTACGTAATGCTTAGAATCTTATCTAATCCCAACTTTCGGTATGAGGGCCCGGGCATGATCCGGATAATTAGCCTTTTCGAGGCATCCAAGTTGACGTACATTACGTACGTAATGCGGAGGCTATAACGTATGTAATGAGGTTGGTATTTTGAGGCAGTAGCCTCTGGAGGCAGATACATACGTAACATTTTGCGTGTAGCATATGTAAAGGTATTAACATACGTTATCTTTATGCGATAATATACGTAACGAACTGTATAGTTTATACAACAAAAAAAAACTTGTGTCTTTCATTTGCACATCCCAACTTTGATTTTTCTCTCCAACTATCGTCCCCCTGCCTCCCTAGACCGACTATACTCCCTTCCAACCTATATTTGAGCCTTGCATCTTGGATTGGAGCTTGTTCATTGGAATTCTAGAGGTGTTCTTGAAGCTTGGAGTGTGTTCTTGTAATTTTGGTAGTTGTTCTTCATTTCTGAAGGTATGTTGTGCGATTCTACTCTATATTTTCGTAGTTATGATGATAGTGATATAATATACTACACCTAGTGTTGAAGTAATCAAGTAAAACATGTTTGTGGTTAGGCTTTTTAACACTTCTTGATGAATAGGATAATTAGAAGGTTGGAATGAAGATGTTCTTGATGTTATAATGATAATGATAACGTTTACATAATCATACTCATCTTGTTGGATGTGTTAACATCAGTGGAACAATAATAATCATTTAGATTCATTGTAGTTAAGTTTAATCGATGGAATTATTGACATAAAATGTATTAGAACACCAGGTTAAGAACTTGATGAATGTTAGAGATTAGGATGATGTTCTTGAACCTAAAAACTGTAACTTGTTTTGGCTTATCAAAGTCTTTGAGAGATGATAAAAGGGTTCTGATGAACACAACTATAACTCATAAATATGAAAATCGATCGTGTTGATACCTTAGGTATGTGTTGATCACCATTAATAAGTTGATAATGTTCTTAGGAAGATATTATTGATTATTGGTGATAATGTTAGTTCTCAATGATCCTTGTGTAATAAAAGACGTAGATGTTAAAGAACTTGGTTAATCCGATTGTTAATGGTGAATTGAAGGTGTTTAATGTATAAACTTATTTATAGTGATAATAGATATTAAAAGGACATTTTAGTATAGTAATCCAATTTGTGGAAGACAAACCATATGTATTGAATTTCACCAATAGTTGATAGAATGTTCATTGAAATAGAATTAATTGAACGAGTAGGTTTCGATTGTCGTTTCCTACGAATTGATGTCAATATTGTGTGAATGTATTATTGAATGAATTACGTTTCATTCAAGGTTGCTTGTTCGATTGAGTATTTAATCGAGGATACCGTCCGTTTGATCGTTTGGAGAAAGACTATTGTTCACCTATGGAATTGAGGCAAGTTATCTTGCTTGGTTATAATGATGCTTGAATTATTGTGATGGTTATACGTTTCGTGTATATGGAACACTTATGAATATGTGATTCGTAATTTGATATTGTTCTTGATGATGTTTCCATTTTTCATCGTGGGATTGAATTCCCAAGTTCATCACCTTTGAATTGTTGATCTCTTTGATCCTTATTGTCACTTCGATGAGTTTCGTGATCCTTAATCGGATATGTGATTTATTTAATTTGTTGTCATGTTGTATCGTGACATATCTGGAATCATATACGTGTGCCGATTGGTTATTCTGTAGGATTTTTAGCAAGGCACATATATAGTCATACGTGGATGTTTCTGTATTGGACTGTGCACACGAGACGTAGTTCGTGAGGCTAATTAGGTACATTGTCACACGTATATTCTGGATTCCATATACGGGGTGGACATGTGCATATTTCCGGATTGGGCGTACTGTGATGTCCATCTTGAGCCATATTGTTTGGTCGTTCATAGTCCATGTATGATTGGATATTTCAGACGGTTTGTGACTGATTGTTCATACGCCTGAGGGGTATGTTCAATAGTCGGGATGTTTCTTTGAGATCTAGTATATGTGAATTGTATGGTGTCTGGAGAATCATTTATCATGTATATCTGACCCTGTGTTTTGGGAGAAATACTTATGTTGTATTTTAGGTCGAGGCAAAGGCAAAGCACGGGAAGAGCATGGTGACGGCAAAGGGTTCGAAGTATACTAGTTCGGGGGGCCCAAATCTTTTGTTGTCTAGTTATGCTTGAAAACCGTGTAATGTTATTTTCCGCTTCATTTAAACTATTGACCGATTGTATTGTTATTTGAAGTATATTCCATCTCCATATGGTTTATACTTGTATTTGGATCCTGTGTGTGTTAAGGCCGTTGGCCATACTATTTATAAACTCCTAATCGGAGTAATGACTATTTATTGTGGTTCGGTATCACAAGGTAATATATATTTAATCTGTACTTTGGTATCGCCTGGTGGGTCCCAGTGTGGGGTCCATGGCAATGTAATAGCTGCCTTTTGGGGTGTTACATACCATTCCAGAAATATTACTTCATATCTTATATACTTGCACTAGCTATTCCACGGCTAACCCCATTTGGGAGAAATATGTTTCATTTATTTCAAGTTCAAATGAGCAGACGAGCGGGTACCGGGTCAGTGTGGAGATGATGGGCAAGAGTTATGCTTTGTCATTTCATATTTTGTACTATTTATGTTCTCCATCTGAGATGTCATACCTTGTATGATTTTTAGTACTCGGCAACGGGATGTTTTCTTGCTGTTCTGTTTTCTTTGTTATGGGTTTATTCCCCATTGATTTTCTCCATCGTTCTTGATTATTACTTTAGATTTTGATTTTTATTGCTTTCCGTCTATTCATGTATAGGCCTTGTCGGTCAAAGTCCATAATTACGTGTACTTATAGCCTTGTAGGTCCCACAGAGGGGCTCACGACGCTGTAATATGTGTTGTTGCCCAAAATATTTATCCGAAGATTAATACTGCTGGAAGACGGACAACAAACAACAATTGCGGGAGCACTTCCGAGAGTAGATAAATAATACAAGATTTGTCGGGTTTGTTAGGCCCGGGCTTGAATGCTCTCGCGAGATGTTATTAATACGAATATTCGTGGATACAAGTATTAATGAGAGAAATCTAAATACAATGAGTGTAAAAAGACTCTGTTAATCCGGCTCTTGAGCGAAGCTTGGTGTTCTTCGTCCCCGCCGATGATCTGCTGGATGAGATAGGCCGGGAGAAGTAAGACCGAAAGATAGCTGTTGCCAAGAGTTGGATGTTAGCCAAGTGTGTGTATTTTGCTTCTGTAATGCGTGAAATCCGAAGGAAGCTGAAGAAGTGTCCAAGTGCAGGCTGTCCTCTTTATATAGGGGTTGAGGTGGCTTGTCCCCTAGTGGGCGATCGCCTTTCGGCCATTAATGTAATGGGGCGATCGTCCTAAAGGGCACATGGGCTGCCTGCCAAAAGTCTAAGGCTACGGTGGTAGCAGTGTGCGGTCCATGAGGAGCCAAGACGCGTCCGGAAATATCACAGGAGGTCCCACTTTGCTACTTTCGGCGGACTTTGTCAGTAGGAAAGGTGGGTGACAGGCTGTGGTCAACAGTATTGTCCGCCAGCTCCTTTGGCAGGTCTGCGGCCCAGTTGGTAGGTGAGGTAGGTGACAGGTTTGTCGGCGCCTTTGCGGATCATGCGTGGGTCTGTCTGCGGCTCGGCCTTGGCCGACTGGATGGCCATCGGCCCGGATAAATCATGATGCGGTCGTCTCTAGCTGACACCGAGATCGTTCTCGGCGATCACCGAAGGTCGGCATTGGTCGGCCACCAAGTCGGTCGGCAAAGCGGCGAGAGATGATCGTCCATAAGTCTGCCGAAGTCGTCGCCAAGCGCCGAGAGATGATCGTATTGGATGTTGATCGCTCGGCAGGACTTGTCACAGGACCTTGGTGGCCGATTCATGCTTGTCTGCGGGCTAAGGCTAGGTCGCCGAATCGCTGATCGCGATTCTTCCTTGGGCCTTTCAGTAAGTCGGTCGCCCGACCTCCTAGGCGATCGCCGGTCGGAAGGTGTTAACTCTTGACACAACAATTGCCCCCCAGCTTGCTCCTATGTTGAAGACATGGGGCGAGGTGGTTCTTGCTGAGCGATCGTGTAAGGATGAGGACGGGCGATCTTGCTGAGCTGACTTATGATTTCGGACTTGGGCTATCATGGTCGATTGGCTTAGCTATCTTTCGGTCTTGTACCTGCAAAAACAACATTGGCCGATCCCCCATGGAAACTTGGTGGTTTCGCTTTGTTTGAGGAATCGTGCACAGTCGCGGAGATCGATGGTCCGACTCCATGACCGCGTCTTGGTGCGCGAAGACAATGAGTGTCTCGTGACTCACTTTATTATGAGGGTCCTCTGTTAGGCTGCGCCTCGCCTCGTATTTAAACGAAGGGCGTGCGGTCTTGGTCTAGAGGAGTCCTTGCGCGGGGCAGCGTCGGATGAATCAACTCCACGCCCGCGGCTTGTTAGCTCTGCTTCTACCTCGGCCAGCCATGGAGATGGCCGACCTCGACGGTGTACGTTGAGACGGGGTTGTGGCATGTGTCCACTGATTAATGTTGGAGAGCCCTCAGACTACGCCGGCCTCGTATTTAAACGAAGGGCGGGCGATCTCGGCCGAGAGGGACCTTGCATGGCCGAAGCAGCCGGTTCCATCGACTGCCAGGACCATGGCTTTATGATGTGCGGTGGAGGCGATCTTATGCCTTAGTCCGTCATGTTATATGCTGGACTGTAGATGGCGATCGTGTCCACCGGGTTTCTGATGATGTAGCGTGATGATCGGCGATCGGGCTGGAAGACTGGCGATCGTCGCTCGACTGCCGATCGCTTTATTCGTAGGTCGACGACGGCGATCGGGCGGGAGATCGTCGTCCGGGCGCTGATCGCGCTGCTCACAGGCTAAGAAGGAACCTTTGCCTGGCCAGAAAATCTGCGGCTCTAGCCCGGAAGGCTGCGTAGGTCGTAGGTTGGGTCTTCGTGAGATGCCTGAACATAGGCGAAAAACCCTGAAATCCTCCTAGGACCGCGTAGAGGGCGGTCTCATCGCTTATGGGCTCGCCATTGAGGATGATTACGTCCACCCGGTCGATGTAGTCCGAGTCGGACTCTTCTTCTCCCTGCTTGATTTGCATCATGCGGAGGGGACCTTGGGCAGACGACCACAGTGGCGAAGTACTCCGTGAAGACGTGCGCCAGCTCGTTAAAGGAGCCAATGGACCGAGGTGGCAATGAAGTGTACCACCGGTGGGCGAGGTCGTCCAGCGTCAGAGGGAACATTCGGCACCTGGTCGCGTCAGATGCCCCACACCCGGTCATGTAGATATTGAACTTCCTCAGGTGCACTTGGGGGTCCGATCGCCCCTCGTACACGGGTGTTTGCGGGGGAGTGATCTTGTGCTGCACGGGGGCGAGCTCGATGTCGATCGTGAGCGGCTCGCTTGGCCCGGCGATCGTCTTCTTGGCGCCTGCCCTGGATTCCAGGAGCGCCTTCATGTCGTTGAGTTGACGTTGCATCGCAGCCATTGCCGTGGCTTGGTCGCTTGCAGATCGGCTTTGGGAGCAGGAGCCGAGGCGATCGTGTACCGATCTCCGGGCTCCGCTGCCGCCGGCCTCGGCAATTCGGCGAGGGGGATCCAGACGGCTAGGCTGCCTTCTGGGAGTCGGGTAGGCCGAGCTCCTGGTGACGGACTCAAACTCCGTCGTCTCGTAGATGGGGCCGGATCGCCCGTGAGCTGTGTCGGGTCACTGCCCAGGCGATCGAAGACAGAGGTGCCCCGGCTGGCGAGCGCCTCTTCTTGCGGACGGGAGCCTCCTGGCGATCGCTCGGCCAGTGACGCCTTGAGCTTCCGCTTGGACTTCCGGCGGACGACCGAGGGGGAGACAGCGGGAGGCGCGTCGAGAGCACTCCGTCGCTCCTGTAGGACGGCCAGGGCCCCTTCGATCTGTTCCTTGGTTGGGCCCGATCGAGCGAGAGCAGGCGGCCGTCCGGGGACGGTATCAGCGTCTCGACCGCGGCGGCGCCTTCCACCATCGGTGCCGGCTCGGACCGGGACGGAGCAGGGCAGCCGGCTGAGTGGCGGCTTTCTTCGACGCGGAGGCGGAAGACATGTTTTCTGAAGGATTTCTTTGAAGTGCAGTAAGTGTCACTTCAAGTATCTGCCCCGAGAACAGTGAGTGTTCTTCGGGACGGTAGGTGTAAAAACGAAGGTTCAGGGCCCTCATTCTAGCGCCAATTGTTGTTGCCCAAAATATTTATCCGAAGATTAATACTGCTGGAAGACGGACAACAAACAACAATTGCGGGAGCACTTCCGAGAGTAGATAAATAATACAAGATTTGCCGGGTTTGTTAGGCCCGGGCTTGAATGCTCTCGCGAGATGTTATTAATACGAATATTCGTGGATACAAGTATTAATGAGAGAAATCTAAATACAATGAGTGTAAAAAGACTCTGTTAATCCGGCTCTTGAGCGAAGCTTGGTGTTCTTCGTCCCCGCCGATGATCTGCTGGATGAGATAGGCCGGGAGAAGTAAGACCGAAAGATAGCTGTTGCCAAGAGTTGGATGTTAGCCAAGTGTGTGTATTTTGCTTCTGTAATGCGTGAAATCCGAAGGAAGCTGAAGAAGTGTCCAAGTGCAGGCTGTCCTCTTTATATAGGGGTTAAGGTGGCTTGTCCCCTAGTGGGCGATCGCCTTTCGGCCATTAATGTAATGGGGCGATCGTCCTAAAGGGCACATGGGCTGCCAAAGTCTAAGGCTACGGTGGTAGCCAGGTGTGCGGTCAATGAGGAGCCGGCACGCGTCCGAATCTTATCACGGGAGGTCCCACTTTGCTACTTTCGGCGGACTTTGTCGATAGGAAAGGTGGGTGACAGTGTGGTCACCGGTCTTGTCACTTGACTCCTTTTGCAGGTCTGCGGCCCAGTTGGTAGGTGAGGTAGGTGACAGGTTTGTCAGCGCCTTTTGCGGATCTGCACGTGGGTGCTGTCCTGCGGCTCGGCCTGTAACACCCCCAAGTTATTCAGGGTATATTACAGCGCCGTGAGCCCCGCCGTGGGACCCACAAGGCTAAACATACGCGGAACTATAAACTTGACCGATAAGGTCTACATACAATAGAAAGAAAGACGATACAAATGGTATTCGAAACCATAAACAATGAAACCATATACATCACTGCACAAATCAATACCTCGGCAACACAGGCCGGAACATCAAGGAAACTGAAATACAATACTCGAGTATTTAAAAATCCATTCCAGTACAACAACACTGAATGGAGGAAACCAAAAGAGATAACCGGAGACAAGACACAGTATCACACTTGCCCATCATCTTCATGCCGACCTGGTACCCGCCTGTCCGCTCTCCTGGAACCTGAAATACATGAAACGTATTTCCCCCATAAAGGGGTTAGCCGTCGAATAGCTAGTGCAAGTATAACAATATGAAACATAATACTTCTCGACAATAAAGTAAATGTAATCCGTCAATTCATCAATATCCGTCAATTCATCAATATCCGTCAATTCATCAATATCCGTCAATTCATCAATATCCGTCAATTCATCAATTCAAGACTAGTATTCCGGAATAACTAAATCTCATAAGACGTATGTGAATGCCGTAGAAACGGTTCGTTCACCTCATACGCCGTTACGTATGTGAATGCCGTCAAAACGGTTCGTTCACCTCATACGCCGATACATGTAGGAATGCCGTCAAAACGGTTCGTTCATTACATGCCAATCAATATATCTATGAATGCCGTAAAAACGGTTCGTTCATGATATGCCATCAATATTTCTATGAATGCCGTAAAAACGGTTCGTTCATATCATACCATCAATTCCTCTTACTTTCAAAGTCGAGAACGTACAATCATAAATGTATACTTGCCTTAATAAACGTTACCGAAGATCCCGAAGAACACGGTTCGACCGGGAAGCTTGAACCACGAAGAAGACAACGAACGGAAGGGTTTCGACTCGAGTTCTTCACAAGAATTCGACCCTAACAACATAAATTCAATAAATCATCGATCATACAGGGAAGAATAATCGTAGAACGCCCGAAAACCCCTCTATGACATTTTACCGGACACCTTCAAGGCGTCGGTCAAGAACTCGACCAAAACAACGAATCGATACGATCCAAACATGGGATAACAAGGGAAATGATACAATACATCTAAATAATCATCAATCCATCACAATCCTAAGTTAAATCGGATTAAACGGATGAAATCGAACAAAATACCCAAAATCCCCAAAATTAGATTTCTGGAAAATCTTACCTGATTCGCTCGATCAAAGGATGTTATCGGACGAATGATTGATGATATAACCCAACGAACTCCATGGATATGTTCATAAACAACATGGCTTCAAGTCTAGAACACGCCCAGCTGCGGAAGAGGAGAAGAAGAAGGTGAAAAATGGCAAGAAAAACGTCTGCAGGGCCTTTTATAGGGGTTGGCGCTGCGGACACGGCCGTGCCGACCGGCACGGTCGTGTCGCACGGTGGCGGCAGGGACTCGACCGTGTCCGGCTTGACACGGTCGCGGCGCGTAGGGCCCTCCGACGATGACCCGCCCGGCGGCCCAGGCATGACTCGGCCGTGTCCCGGGACACGGTCGGGCGTGTCAGCGATCGTTCGTGCCTATCCGGAAGAAATGCAGCGCGGCCGTGTCGGGCGACACGGCCGAGTCTGGTCGGCAGAAACTTCGCACTTCGGACGATGCAGCACGGGCCGTGTCGGACGACACGGCCGGGTTGGCCGGCGATGATCGCCAATAACGAGCGGGTGAGTTAAAACGACCATAACTCTCTCGTCCGGACTCCGATTGACTAACCGCTTGAACCATTGGAAAGCTAACTCGATGCTCTATAATATTGCAAAGATTCAGAATTTTTGGAGTTACCAAAAATTTATGGTGATTTAACAAAGTCGAACTCCCACGTGGAAAAGTCGTTAAAGAACACGGAATTCAACAGAACGATACCGAAACGAACTCGGATGACAAAAGTGTAGAATTAATCATTCTCAGGATGACGAAACGGTCCCAAGCAAGTCGTCAAAATAGACTTCCGCCAAAAATAGAAAATTTTCGGGGATAAAAATTACGGGTATTACATTCTACCCTCCTTAAAAGAAGTTTCGTCCCGAAACTTAAAACAGGTAGGGAGAAGAAATATTTCGCCAGGAAAACTCAACGAGATGCACAAGAACCGAAACATATGCCCAAACGGCGAATCATCAATATAGAACACAACAATACATTACCCGAAGGTAGACCAAACCAATGCCGAAAAAGATACGAATTCACAATGCCCGAAGGCTCCAACGGGAATACCGATACATCACAATGGCCTGAAAGCCGAACAGCCCAAAGCTGTAAATCATCATAATACAGATCTCAAAGGAGCAAACCTGACTGTCGGACATACCCCTCGGCGTATGAACAACCAGTCGCAAATCGTCGGACATATCCTATACAACATGGACTACGAACGATCAATCAATAAAGCTCAAGAGGGATATCACAGTACGCCCGATCCGGAAATGTGTCCGTGCACATGTCCACCCCGTATACGGAATCCAGAATATACGTGTGACAATGTACCTAATTAGCCTCAAGAACTACGTCTCGTGTGCACGGTCCAATGCGGAAATATCCACGCATGACCATCGGGTGCCTGGCTAAAAATCATACACATAACCAATCAAAGACGCAGACATGATTCCAGATATGCCACGATACAACATGACAACGAAACTCAAGGGATAAAGCATCCAATACGGATCATACGACTCACCAAGTGAACGATGACACGAATAATGAAAGATCGACACGACCAACGATATTCAAAACAACCATCCTGGGATCAGAATTTCCTAAGGACCGATTAACACGAGCAACGATCACAACACTGATTCGGGAAAATCCTCAACCTTCAAAGATCACAAAATTACCGAGTTCACAAGAAAATAGTGTGCTGCCTTGAATCGGTCAACACGACAATAATAATTTAACGGATGGGAACTATCATTGATAATCCCAATTCAATACTTCGATTACCGTAGGATGGCCAATCGATAACAATTATACAACGGATGGAAATTATCTTTGATAACTGATGGGAATTATCTTGATAATCCCAATTCAATACCTCGATTACCTTAGAGCGGTCAATCGATAATCAATGATACGATAGAATAGATGTCCGGTGTCTTAAACCGACCACGAAACGGAGATGACAAAAGGATATATCAAACGTCCCCAATCGGTTAACGAAATCATCATAGCAACAGATCCAATTCGATGACAAAGATTCAACGATGTCTCAGAACGACATTAATCGCGAATAATAATAATCGATACATCGATACCGCGAACCGGCTATCGATAGCAACTTTACCAACAAGTATCGTAATGCCTTGAACCGGCCATTTACAAACAACAGTAACATTTGGCATAATTTGTCGACGGGTGTCGTATCAAACAATCCCCTGTTATCAATAAAATCATAAGGAGGCCAAGTCTTGAAATGATACACACATTCGTACACATACACGATAACATTAGTCTCATGATTAGTACGAGTATAAAACTTGCCTCGATATCAATACAACGTACTGTTACCAATTCAGTTGATTTCGTCTTACGAATTCCCTCAGTCTCGACCAAGTTAATCTACGAACCCTTCAACCTTAACCGCAACACAACAGTCATAATTCACGATCAAACATCATACCTTATTGTAAAACGAAGGATTGATAATCAACCGGTTCGATGACGACCAATATCAATACCACCAAACCTCGAACTCAATCGTTTTACCATATCTCGACTAATCACAGTCTGAACAATCCAACTCAGACACTTACAAATCCTGTCCACAATACGAGTCGAAATATGATGATCATATCAGCAACCAATTCGGACCAATAATAAGGGTCTAAATGTTCCAAACTCAATTCTTAAATATGAATTGACAAGGTTCCCTTCTCGTAAATCCATCGTTAAAATTTACTTATGACCGTCATCAATTCGAACCATCCGACTGGTTCAAAACAATAGATAATCATATTAAAAAGGTTATCAAACAATCCATTCATTCGATTTGAATATTTACTCCATACGTATGGGCTTCCAAATTCAGAGATGAATAATAGTCTCATCAAACTCATAATCACATTCGTATTCCTATACGAATATTATTTCCAACACATAATTTAGCTCTAGATATGAATATTCCATATTCATTTTCAAAACATCAACACTTCTAAAAAAATTTTTCATCACCTCGTATAATTCAAGAGTTCTTCAAGAACATGAAATATCCGAAATCACGTTCAGAACAACATCTCCGAGGTATATATCTCCATGTTACCATTTTCTTCATCATGTCATTCATACAATCTCAAGAATCGCAACAAAACCCTTATCACCATATGAAGAAGATCTCAATGATCATATCAACATCCGAAATCTCTTATTCCAACAAATCTCGTATAACATTATCACATGATTCCATAATTGTAACACCCCAGATCCTCCTGGGAATATTACACGCCGTAAACCCTTCTCACAAGGATTTACTGTGCTAAGCACAATTTCCACGTCATTCCAAAATGCTAAAAAGACCGATGACGGTAATATTTTTCAAATACTAAAAAAATCATTTTCCAAATACCGTCAAAGCGATCAAGGTTAAAATGCCAAAACTCAGTTTAGGGAATCGGTTTTACAAAATAAAATTTGATTGGCAAAATACCAAAAATCCATTTCAAAAATACTCACGCAATGGATAAAAGTACAGTCCAATTTATGCATTTTCATTGAAATAAGACGAACATCAAAATACACGATTCCCAATGTACTCCCTCCCAAGTAGTAGCCCAAAAAGAAAAAAAATGAGCCACTATCAAAGGGATACGAGGATTACCTTGCATGGACGAACCACGAAGAAAGAATAAGTTGAACTCCATTCCAAGAATCATTAAATCATCATAGTCATCATATGGCCTCAAGAACATCAAGATCTCTATGATTCTATAATCATAATCAACATATTCAAAGCATATCATTATCTTCCTTCAACATAAACCTCATAGAATATGGATAACACAAGGAATCACTTCAAGAATCAACAAAAGTTCCATAACCAAGCTCTAATTCCATGATTCCAAGCTCACAATCATGTTAAAAGTGTTTAGAACACTCTTAAAAGTGAAGAGGGACGAGTTTTGGAGAGAAATATCTCAAAGGATCGTGAGAGAAATGAAAGGCAACACTTCAATATATAAATTGCACTCTCATTACGTGCGTAGGTGTCCTTTCTTAACGTACGTAACAACTTTAACGTCGTAATCCAATATCCATGCGTCGTAACCAACTCACTGTCTCATTCCGTGCGATCCATTACGTCGTAACCCATACCATATAACGTCGTAATATACCGTTGACTTGCTACGATCTGATGGTTGTGTTACGTACGTAACACGTCTGTATAACGTCGTAACACGTCGTTGACTCACTGTCAACATCCTCCGCCGAAAGTTGCGAAGCGGTCCCACCCGCCTCACAGGACTCGGTTACGTCATCCGATGCCTTCGTTACGTACGTAATACCTTAGCCTTAACGCACGTAACCATGCCAATCTTACGTACGTAATCTCACCTTATTAACGTCGTAATAATTCCATACTTAGCCAATTTCAACAATTCCTGTCCAAAGTCATGACATACCAAATACGAGCATACGGCAAAATCAATACATATACTCAATTCAATAACATTTTCAAACGTTCACAACGTCCTCGAGCATAATTAACCATCCACGATATCCAATATATAAACGAAAAAAAAATATCCGAAAAATCGGGGTATTACACTCTACCCCCCTTAAAAATAAGTTTCGTCCTCGAAACTTGCAATCACTCGCACAAACATTTCAACGGAAAATCCAAAATCACCAAGATAACCCAGAATTATCGAATAATCCGAACAACATACTTACAGGTCAGGGAAGTCGAAGATCTCCCGTGATACTAGCATGCGACTCCTAAACAAAGTCTCAACATAATACCGTTACACTCCAATATCGCAATTAGCAATTTAACAAAATCTTCAAGGAAGAGTTCACGTCCGTGACCACGGCCACGATTCTTCCTACTTTCAGCCAACATTCTGAAGGGCACATACGTGCGTAAGTATAATCCAAATCGCACATTCTCGAAGTGACCAATTCCCAAGAATACCAAGCTATAAACGAAACGATTAAGAAAAATACAAGAAGAGTGAGAGGACTTACAAGTACGGTCGCCTTGTGATGATGGCGAGTAGTGATATCTGTGGGCAACCGCCGACTCAATCGACCCAAAAGACCGACACCTAGGTATCCATAAACCTAAGCTCCGATACCACATTCGTAACACCCCAAGTTATTCGGGGTATATTACGGCGCCGTGAGCCCGCCGTGGGACCCACAAGGCTAAACATACGGAACTATAAACTTGACCGATAAGGTCTACATACAATAGAAAGAAAGACGATACAAATGGTATTGAAACCATAAACAATGAAACCATAAACATCACCGCACAAATCAATACCTCGGCAACACAGTAGGAACATCAAGGAAATCGAAATACAATACTCGAGTATTTAAAAATCCATTCGATACAACAACACGAATGGAGGAAACCAAAAGAGATAACGGAGACAAGACACGGTATCACACTTGCCCATCATCTTCATGCCGACACAGTACCCGCTTTGTCCGCTCTCCTGGAACTCGAAATACATGAAACGTATTTCCCATAAAGGGTTAGCCGTCGAATAGCTAGTGCAAGTATAACAATATGAAACATAATACTTCTCGACAATAAAGTAAATGTAATCCGTCAATTCATCAATATCCGTCAATTCATCAATATCCGTCAATTCATCAATATCCGTCAATTCATCAATATCCGTCAATTCATCAATTCAATAATAGTATTAAGGAATAACTAAATCTCATAAGACGTATGTGAATGCCGTAGAAGCGGTTCGTTCACCTCATACGCCGTTACGTATGTGAATGCCGTCAAAGCGGTTCGTTCACCTCATTAGACGATACATGTATGTATGACGTCTTAACGGTTCGTTGATTACATGAACATAAATATATCTATGAATGCGGTAATTACGGTTCGTTCATGATATGCCATCAATATTTATATGAATGCCGTAAAAGCGGTTCGTTCATATCATACCATCAATTCCTCTTACTTTCAAAGTCGAGAACGCATAATCATAAATGTATACTTGCCTTAATAAACGTTATCAAGATCCCGAAGAACACGGTTCGACCAGGAAGCTTGAACCACGAAGAAGACAACGAGCGGAAGGGTTTCGACTCGAGTTCTTCACAAGAATTCGACCCTAACAACATAAATTCAATAAATCATCGATCATACGGGAAGAATAATCGTAGAACGCCCGAAAACCCCTCTATGACATTTTAGGACACCTTCAAGGCGTCGGTCAAGAACTCGACCAAAACAACGAATCGATACGATCCAAACATGGGATAACAAGGGAAATGATACAATACATCTAAATAATCATCAATCCATCACAATCCTAAGTTAAATCGGATTAAACGGACGAAATCGAACAAAATACCCAAAATCCCCAAAATTAGATTTACGGAAAATCTTACGATTCGCTCGATCAAAGGATGTTATCGGACGAATGATTGATGATATAACCCAACGAACTCCATGGATATGTTCATAAACAACATGGCTTCAAGTCTAGAACACGCCCAGCTGCGGAAGAGGAGAAGAAGAAGGTGAAAAATGGCAAGAAAAACGTCTGCAGGGCCTTTTATAGGGGTTGACTGCCTGCCGGACACGGCCCGTGCCGACCGGCACGGTCGTGTCGCACCTGGCCGACAGGACTCGACCGTGTCCGGCTTGACACGGTCGCGGCGCGCGCGTAGGGCCCTCCGACGCTGACCCGCCCGGCCCACGGGCATGACTCGGCCGTGTCACGGGACACGGTCGGCGTGTCAGCGATCGTTCGAGCCTATCCGGAAGAAATGCAGCACGGGCCGTGTCGGACGACACGGCCGAGTCTGGTCGGCAGAAACTTCGGCACTTCCGGACGAGTACGGCACGGGCCGTGTCGGACGACACGGCCGGGTTCGGCCGGCAGTGATCGGCCAATAACGAGCGGGTGAGTTAAAACGACCATAACTCTCTCGTCCGGACTCCGATTGACTAACCGTTTGAACCATTGGAAAGCTAACTCGATGCTCTATAATATTGCAAAGATTCAGAATTTTTGGAGTTACCAAAAATTTATGGTGATTTAACAAAGTCGAACTCCCACGTGGAAAAGTCGTTAAAGAACACGGAATTCAACAGAACGATACCGAAACGAACTCGGATGACAAAAAGTGTAGAATTAATCATTCTCAGGATGACGAAACGGTCCCAAGCAAGTCGTCAAAATAGACTTCCGCCAAAAATAGAAAATTTCCGGGGATAAAAATTACGGGTATTACACGGCCTTGGCCGACTGGATGGCCATCGGCCCAGATCGTCATGATGCGGTCGTCTCTAGCTGGACACCGAGGATCGTTCTCGGCCAGTCACTGAAGGTCGGCATTGGTCGGCCACCAAGGGTCGGTCGGCAAAGCGCTGAGAGATGATCGTCCATAAGTCGGTCGCCAGGCGCCGAGAGATGATCGTATTGGATGTTGATCGCTCGGCACCGGGACTTGTCCTGGGACCTTCGGCTGGCCGATTCATGCTTGTCTGCCGGGCTAAGGTTAGGTCGCCAGATCGCTGATCGGCAGTTCTTCCTTGGACGCTCGGCTGTAAGTCGGTCGCCCGACCTCCTAGGCGATCGCCGGTCGGAAGGTGTTAACTCTTGACACAACAATATGTCATGAATATCTTGGGGTGTTACAATTGTATCCACACAAAAAAATATCCCTTCCTCATTGACCGCAGAAAGGATCTTCTCAAAACCGTCATCGGCTTATCATTCAATAGCGGGTAAAACCTAGCATGCTCAACCCCATATCTCATCTAGGTCATAAAACATCGCTTTCGGTATTAGCTTATTTTTAACATCAACAATGACTTCATTTAATAAAGGCATGCAATCAAAGTTAAGCATACTGCTCGATTATCTGCGAGTAAGTTTTTGGTTTTATCCGAAGTAAAGTTTGGCACATGTTCATCCGTGCGATGTAATCTGTAAATATTGGAAAATAAATATTAAAATAAAAACACATAATAGAAAAAAATAAGTTAATATTGTTATTCTTACCAAACGACAAAAATAGTGAGTATGGAATAGTAAACTAATATGATCAGATAATAATAATATATACTTTAATTGAAAACACAATATAATTAAAAATAATAACGAACTACATAAATATAATTTATTATGAATAACGATTTATACATGTATAGTAGAGCACAGTAAAGTATAATTATAAGGATTCCTAGAATTTGGCGCCTCATCTGTGTAACACCCCCAGAACCATCCAAGAATACCACAGCGCCGTGAGCCCCGAAACGGAACCCACAAGGCTAAAAGATATTTTTAAAAACATTTCAAATACGACTAAGCGGCGATGACGTTAATATTTTTAAAAATATTCGAAGACTTTATAAAATCCATTTATCAAAACTGTCGTAAAATCTCATTTGAAAAGTACAAGGCCAAAACGCCAAAAACTCAACAGTTTCAAAAGTATACGTTAAGCCACCGCTTGCACGTATCGACAAAATAATTTAGAAAATGATTTTCCAAAATGAACCCAAATTCGCAAAATACTTGTTGGAATATAAAACGCAGCGGAAGCGAGTTGGTGATGAGAATTTAATAAAAGGTCTTATAAACTAACCAACGCAAAAATCGGATCTTTAGGCTTGTCAACTAGTTAACTAAACAGATTAATAAATAATTAAATAAACATATTTACGCATGGGAGTCGGTAATTTTTACCTTTGACGCGAAGTGGTAGAAAAATCCCTTTTGGTCGATTTATGTCCTCTTCGTGTTCCTCTCCGATCTTCTTGTATTTCTACCTCAAGATCTTCTAGAGTATATCCCGCCTACGTCCGGATGTCGTGTGGGCAACAATCTACCGGACTACTTGGACTGCAAAGGGATCGGCCGAAATTTTCCTCTCAAGAAAATTACGATTTTTGTTCTCTCTATTTTTCTTGAATATTTTGAGTATTTTAGAAAAATATTGTGTTAACCAAATTGTGGAATCCAAGACACAAGTCAAGATCCACAATTAAAAACCAAACCAAACCAAACCAAACATACCTAGTATATTCCGCTCAGAGCAGGGTCTGGGGAGGGTAAGATGTACGCAGACCATGCCCCTATTTATTACGGTAGGGAGGCTGTTTCCGTGAAGACCCCCAGCTTAGTGCACAGCAGAATCTTGTGTGATAAATAGAAAGGAATACATATGATTCGAAAATGCTCAAGACAATACCTGAGCCCATGGCTTGATCCACATGGGGCTTACCTAAGCAGAATTTGGCTACTTCACTCCCGATGAACGCTGCTCTAACAAAAGATAGGTTGGCTCTCCGCACAGCTCCCTGTCAAAAATACACCACACGCAAAGACAATATGATAAAATATACAATAAAAATAAAAATGCAATGCTCTAGGTCAAAGCTAACCGAGACAACCCAACCCTGAGGCTCTCAACTACAGCACCGCTCCCTACAAAAGAATCCACAACTCTGATCTGGCGCCTCCAAGTGCTCCTATCAACAGTCATGACCTCGGAAAGGTTTAAGGCCTTCAAATCTAATCTCAGTTGCTCCTCCCACGTCCTCCTCGGTCTGCCTCTCCTCCTCTCCCCGACAACCATTAAACTCTCGACCCTCCTCACCGGAGCAGATGCCTGCCTCCTGCGGACGTGGCTAAACCATCTCAATCTCCCTTCCCTAACTTTCGCTGAAGTGGGCGCCACTTCCAGTGCGTTCCTGAAAATCCCGTTCGCAATTCTATCTAACAATTAAAACACACACAAAAAATCGATTTCTTGGGTAATTAAAAGGTGAAAATTTTGGCCATCCCAAGTCCCATATATATAGGTGTTTTGGGCTACTCTAGGGACCTTAAGGAGGATATAGTAAGGACTCTTAATAGATATCTTCTTCCATATTAGGACTCTTCCTAATATTAAGACTCTATTAATATCAACTTAGTCCACTAATAAGTTAATATTGCAGTTCCTACCAAAATCCCAAATTACGAAATTGGGCTCCTTTTTAAATTAATTATTTCCGGTGTTTAAGATATTCCATGTCCATTAATTAATTTAAGCTACTGACAGCTTTTAATTAATTAATGTATTATACATGATTATACCACTCGACCTTTATTATTATATCGGAAAATTAATTCCACCTGTAGGGTTTAATATAATAATCCTTTCGAGTGCCTCAAGGGATATGATCAACCCGACTGGTCGGGACACGATTTCTAGCTATAATATTAATTATCATATAAATAATAATATTGCCCAAAATATCGACCATATTGAGTCAATCATTGTGGCTCTCACCCATGATAAATCAAAGCAATAAATATTAAATATATAATTAAATATTAATTACTAGAATTAAGAAATAATAATTGTCCGAGATGTATGTTCTTCTTATAGTCAGTACAGAAGAATCTATCTCACCTCGATCATGTTCAACGTATACCGAATACGCTAATATATGCTAATGGTCAAGACCAACCAATCTCAAGCATATACTACAACCTCTCACATAACTGTCTAATGTTATATAGGTTGTGAACTAAATATTACTATATAAGGAACTGATAATGTGATCTTCTGTGTGACACGACACACCACATTATCTACAATAAAAAGTAATTTAGACTGCATTTGCATAAGCATAGCGTGAATAAATATGCAAAACATGTGATAAATGAATTAAATATTCTCATAGATAAAGACCGGGAAATTAGGTAATACAAGCGTAAAGTATGCTTTGACGTATACAACCCTAACAATACTAGCAACCCATTTTAAAACACACTTGCAGCGGATATAACAAATAACTAAAAATAATATTGCAGTGGAAAATAACAACTAGTCAAAGTACTCGATTCACAAACACACGCCATAGCCAGTATTCTCCGGGAAGCTCATTTCTTCATGACCGCTACAAGCTCGATATCCCAAAAACCTAAAAACAAAGCCCACAACGGGGTCAGCCATAATATCCAACAATGATAACGATCACATCACGTCAATAATTACATATCAATGAAAATACTAAGTAAGAATACTACCCATGTAATCTTACCGTCATAACTTCTACCAATTCGTGATAATCCTTACCAAAGTTCACACCTCGTATCCTCAACAACACAATAAACTCATACCCAAACATCTCTACTGTACCCCAAGCAATACCCAAGGTTCTCCAAACATCATAACTCACTGATACGAAATATACCAACTCTGACCAATTCAATCCATCGGATATCATTATCAAATCTCAACACGAAAATCGATTGTCCATCAAAGACAGATACCAAAAAGGAAACGGAACATACCTTAGGATACGCAATACCACGACGAATCACATCAGTCTAATCCGAGATCAGATCAATATAACATACAGACATGGTCCTAACACAAGGCCTACAAATCCATACTCACATGACAACGTCAATATGCTCACATCAATAACAATGTATACTCATGGAAATACGATGATCCATCGCACACGGCATAGATCCCAAGATGATCCTGATAAATCAACACGAGGTGGATGACCCATAATATACATATGCACAACAACAATACATAGGTAATCTGATGATCTAGCGTTCACTGCATAGATCCCAAGATGATCCCGTCGGACCAACACGAGGTGGATAAACTCGTCCAATGATCCAGCGCACGCTAGCATAGATCCTAAGATGATCCCGTCAGATCAACACGAGATGGACATACGACAACAATGCACAAATGCATGTTAACAACAATACACAAATGCACGACAACAACAATACACGAATGTATCACAACATGATCGACACAAAATGATTAAAATGATTGGAGTACTTGCCCCGAGTCCTTCGAGCGCCATCTCGATGTCAAGAACCATCACCAATGATTATCCTCAATATTTGATGATCCAAAATATCACGGACTATAGATAACTCATACCCTCATCTTTTACCACAAAGTATCCTCGATACCCAAGTATACCAATAACAATTATAAATCATATACGTTATGATTTAATTCCTGAAATCAGAAAACAATGTACAATCCCAAATCTCCAGATTTCACAATTATAATCAATGTTATACGAATTATAAACAAATGAAACTGAAACCATTCATTAAATATTATAAACTAAGCAAGTAATAACTTGCCTCGATACCGACACGACGATGATGAAGTCGTTACCAATTTCCTTCCCTTCGTCTACAAGCTCCTCGGCCCCGACCACAGTAATTCACGAACATCTTCGAACTCAACCGCAACATATTATTCTAATCAACGATCAATTATCACAACCTAATGCAGTAATAAATTAACAATCCGATAACAATCAATAACCAACATAGCCAATCAATCAAACTCAACGGTTCAACGATACCTCGATTATATACAAAACCAAATAATCCAACTCAACAAATGTAACACCCCCAAAACCGTATGGGAATGTTACACGCCGTAGACCCTTTCCACAAGGATCTACCAGGCTAAACATCCATAAACAACCAAATGCTTGCCCGGCCAGGGACAAACAACATAATAATATAGACTGTTAAGGTCACTTACACATAAACACACAGACCGATGAGGTCACACAACTCCATTAACAGAACTGACTAAACAACATTACCCACACAGGGGTCGAAACACAATACAGCGAAAGACTGAAACAACTCTAATAATACAACCAAACTCTGCCAAATCTCGACTCTTGATTAGTATCGCAGCTCGTCATCCTCTTGTGCCAATCCTATGACTGCTCCCCTGAACCTGCATGGACCTGGACGCAGAACAGACATCCACCCCTCGATTACTCGGGGGTTAGTAAAACTCCACTGTTTTACTAGTGCAAGTATAATACGATACGAAATGCAACAAGTAAATAGCAACTACGAATTTAATACGTAAATCAATTATCAAAATGTTCCCGAGAAGTTTTAGAATTTCGAACTCAAGTAAGAGATATTTGAAAAGGAACTCATCATCTCGGGGATTTTTAAAGTAGAAATCCTATTGGACCTCGAGTCCCAATTTACAAAACCTTTTCGTAAACATTAGGGCCTTAGCCCGATTCTCGTTTCAAAACACACTAGATAATATTTCATTATGAGTCCGAGACCCATATTTAAAATGTTATCCAAACAATTACTGCTACACGATCATTGTTCGTAAACATCATGTACCGAACTCCATAGGCCTCAACCGACCCTACCCGGCCACAAACATCATTCGTACACATCATGTACCGAACTCCATAGGTCTCGTCAGACCCTACCTGGATCACACACCTTGTTCGTACACATTATGTACCGAACTCCAGAGGCCTCGTCAGATCCTACCTGGATCACACACCTTTTTCGTACACATCATGTACTGAACTCCAGAGGCCTCGTCAGACCCTACCTAAATCACACACCTTATTCGTACACATCATGTACCGAACTCCAGAGGCCTCGTCAGACCCTACCTGGAACACACGCACACACATCAATATGACACAACTCATAATCATCAAATGTCAAGCCATTCCACATTACACCGAAATGTACAATCAAGTATGTAAACCAAAACAACACAAATATCATGATCATCACAACAACTCAACAATGACCAACCACGCTCGGCACAAACTTAGATGATTTGCACATCCAACACAATTCCACGATGTTAAATAAGTGAAGGTATTATCGTTACCATCAATTGATCGTAATAATCAATTCATACGAAGCATATACACGAAAGTAAACCAATGCATCCCAACCATATTACGACGTCCCTATTCACAAGACACAATTCGTATAGTAAAATACTTGCCTTAATAACCGCTACCGAATACTCCGAAGAACACGGTTTGACCGAGAAGCTCGGACCCCGAAGAAGACAACGAACGGAAGGGTTCCGACTCGAGTTCTTTACAAGAATTTCGTCCCAAAGTCATACCAATGTTAAATCAACAATCGTATGATGGATAATAATCATACAACGCCCAATCCCCCCTCTAAGACCTTTTGTCGGATACCTTCAAGACGTTGACTAAGAACTCGACCAAAACAACGAATTGAAACGATCCAACCATGGAATAACAAGGTAAATGATAGAAAACATCTAAATAATCATCAATACAATACAAATCTAAGTTATTAGGGTTAAATCGGACAAAACGATCAAAAACCCCCAATTCACCCAAAAGTAGGGTTTCAAGAATTTACCATGAATTAATGATGAAGAACGATTGTTGGTGTTATTAATCCACACCAAGAACTTGAAGAATATGAAGTTCTCTAGGATTGATGATGCAAAAACGCCCAAAAATCGCCCACAAGATCGCTCAAGAGGAGGAGGAATGAAGGAAGAGATGAAATGAGCATTCATCTCACAAAATCCGCATAAATAGGATGATCTGCACTGTGTGCCGCGGCCCAGCCGAAGTGTGCCACGGCACAGGGCCGAATCTGCCCCCAGTGATCGGCGTACGCGGCCGGACGAGTGTGCGCGGCGGTGACTCGCGGTGTGCCGCGGCCCTGCCCGGCATGTGCCGCAGCCTGCCGCATGTGCCGCGGCTCACTGCAGAGGGTTGGACGATAATTGAAACATGAGTGTGCCTCGGCCCGGACGGGTGTGCCGCGGCAGTGACTCGGCAGTGTGCCGCGGCCCTGCCGGCATGTGCCGCGGCTCACGGTACAGGCTGCTCGGCCAAAACTGGAAAATAAGTGTCTGAGCTATTTCGACCATAACTCTCTCGTCCGGACTCCGATTGACTCACCGTTTGAACCATTGGGAAGCTAACTTGATGCTCTATAATATTGAATAGATTCAAAGTCTTTGGAGTTTCCAAGAATGTATGGTGATTTTACAAAGTCGAACTCATACTTGGAAAAGTCGTTTAATAACACTGAACTCAAGAAAACGACACCGAAACGAACTCGGATGACAAAACTTTTAGAATTAATGATTCTCGGAATGATGAAACGGTCACAATAGAGTTGCTAAGATGGACTTCCGCCAAAAAAAGAAAATTACCGGAAATCGAAATCGCGGATATTACAACAAATACGAACTCATATCCACAATACAAATCGCAACTCGATAATCATAATTAATAATCAATATAACCGATCAACAAAACCCAACGATTCCACAATATCCCGACTAAAAACAAATCCAAATAACCCAAATCAATCAATCACGAATCCGTAACCACAATACGATATACGTACGCTGTCTGTTGACTTAGCATACGCTAGTCACATTATATAGCGTGCGCTAATAGTCATTGACTTGTATCTTATCCCGAACATAGTTTACGTACGTAATACTTCAATACTTATGTAAGCTAAACATTCGAATTAGCGTGCGTTAGCCAGTCGACCAGCGTGCGCTAACGTCATGCGGTTGCATGCACTATAGGTACCGATAAACACCTTGCGATTACGAATACGAATGTAAAGGAAATCATACTCCAAGATCAATCATAACCCTTCCAAATTTAATCTCATCATCATGATCCATATCTTATCAAGAACATACGAAACCGACCACTACAATCAACATAATACTAGTAATAATCATCAAATCCAAGTTTATATCCACGCCATTCATATCTTATCACATATTCCTCTATGATGTGATTTGTGCCAAGAACACCATGATTCCATAATCATGTTCATAACAAAACAACATAATTCAAGATGTATATATATGTATACATATCATCACATCATCATCTTCCTCAACCCAAACTCCATGAAACACCAAGAACCGTAACAACTCTTCCATAATGTTTCATTATAGGGAGTAATCATCAACAATATCTCAAACTCCATGAGGAGAAGGATTAACCAATATATCTCAAGAAGACGAACAACATAATTCAAACCACAAGAATCATATCAATATCCATATATGAACAACAACATCATCATCATCATCATCATCATCCAGTAATCCATCTCATAATTATACATATCAACTCGTTTATTTGATAATCATCAACTTAAGAACATCAATATTCAATCCAAAAATGAAATCCAAAGTGAATATTAATTACCCCTTCGAAGAAATGGATTGAATCCCAAGGTTGAATCCATTCTCAATCACTTCCAAGCTCCAATATTGTAAAGGACGATCAACTCCACCATACTCAAGTGTTTGGAACCTCAAGCCTCTCTTTAAGAACCCTCTCTTTCGAATGAAGGGAAGGAATGGCCGAAATGAATAAAAATCCCCAACTGCACATATATATACTGCACATTACTAGCGTGCGCTACTTTCACAAAATAGCATGCATTACTTGTCATAGCGTGCGTTAACTGACTTTGTCTGCATGCGCTATCGTAGTCCAGAGTCTACTGCCTCACTTCGTACAATGATTTACATACGCTAAACCTATGCCGTAGCGTACGTAATATCGACGTTGACTTGTTACAGTAAAAGACTCATTAGCATATGCTATTCTCCTCACGTAGCGTGCGCTACTCATAGTTGACTCGACAATCTGCACCTACCCAGAAGATGCTTGGGTCCGACACGCCGAAAGTAACCAATAAAGTCAAGATTCCCTTTTGACCGATCTACATTTAGCATGCGCTAATCGTTATGTTCATCGTGCGCTAAATGCCGTTGACACGTGAAAATCGAAAGTTGTCGACAACCTTACCTACCACTCGGATTACTTCTGACATTGACCTTGCGCGCGCTAGTCTATACCTTTAGTGTGCGCTAAGCTTGCATAATAGCGTGCGCTATGCTTGAATATTAGCATGCGCTAGACAGGCTATACTTAGCCAATTCCAACTGTTCTCGTCCATCGTCTCGATATACTAGATACATACACATGACATACTGAATACATATATCCCTTTCAATAATATTCTCATACAATATGATTGACACACCATATCTTAAAATACAACTGTCGACCAAGTACAACAATATTACCAATACAAATGTCTCAGTCCTTCAATTGCTATATCCCTACTGTACAGATTCCACACTGTCCAGTATAACTTGGATAAAATAACATTAAAAAACTATAGTAGAAATTCAGAATATTACATACTACACCATTTAAAATAAGTTTAGTCCCCGAATTGTAATCCGTCATAAAACAAACAAACCGTTCAACCAAAATATCCCGAAACCATAACGACAACGATCAATCATCACCACACGCAAATAACCAAAACGGAATACTTGCAAGTATACGAAGTCGATTATCTCCCGTGATTACTAGCAAATGATTCCCCTCCAAAGCCTCAACATGCTTACTATCACAATTTCATGAATTCAACAAAATGAGTCGTTATAACTCAATTATGGAATAATCCATCCGTGTCAAAGCCTGTTTGCCTGATGACACAATCAAGTCCCAATCCTGATAAAATGAATAATACACGATATATCTGTGAAACAACTGCCCAAAACAATGGCAACAAATCCCGAAACATCGACACAAAGTCCGAACACTCAGATGATCACCAACAATGATCAACTAATAAATTAACCGAGAATATCATCGACATGATAAACTCCAATACAACAAGGTTCTAAAAAACGCTAGGCGCTAGGCGTTCGGATTGCTAACGCCTAGAGCCCAGAGGATTAATCGGGGAATAATCGGATTAGGCGGATTTATTTATTATTATTATAATAATTATTTTTATATATAAAAAATTATATATATGTAAAGAATAAAAAACATCTAATATTTAAATATTTAAACACACATATAATCGATCATATATTAAATTGTTAAACATTGACATAAGCATAACATAGTCCATAGTATCTCAATTCAGGAATTTATAGTACCACTAATATAAAAAAATAAAAATAAAAAGTGTTTACCCGCCTAGGCGCCTGCCCAGCTGCCTAGGCGCCCGCCCAGCCGCCTACGCGCACGCCCAGCTTGTCATCCTAGGCGCCCGCCCAGCCGCCTAGGTGCCCGCCCATCCCGCCTAGGCGGCCGATTAATCACCCGAACGCCCAGGACAAACGCCCAGGGCATAATCGGAGCGCCCGGGGGCCGCCTAGCGCCTAGGCGCCGCCTAGGCGGCCGCCAAGGCTGATTTTTAGAACACTGCAATACAACCAACCAAGGGTCAAAACACAACCGAGAATATCATCCACATGATAAACTCCAATATTACCAATGAACGATCAACAATAACCGAGAATACCCTCACACGGTAAGCTCCAACACGTTCAACACAAAACCATAGGGATAGATACACGAAAGAATAAAATTCTCAAAATGTTACACAAATCTCATATAGTGGATCTCAAAAAAATACACCCGTCTGTTGAACATACCCCTCGGGCGTATGAACAACCAGTCACAAACCGACGAACATACTCAATCATACATGGAGTGGGAACTACCAACCAATATCCAAAATAACCATCCTGGGGTTACCATCCCCAAATCTACACTTACTAAGAAAGCACTCAAAATACCACATGCGAAGAAAAATCAGTTGACTCAAAAGTAAAAAATCATTATACCAATCACGCTACTACCACACCAATAGAGCCAAATAGCACCTACGCCCCGGTTTCACAAAACCCAAAGTTCCAGAATCATATTATGTACTGAATCTACACACGCAACATATTTCTCTTATCTGATCAACCAACTGGTCATCCTTGGATAACCAAACTACCATACTGAATTCGAACCTCTTTTCATCGTACCATTGAGGTGTTATCCAGTTTGTGAGTCTCACTCAGAACTTCACCATGATATGCATTACGCACTACATTTGTACATATACCAATCATATTTTCAAAACAACTCTGGAATCATATAATCTTGTCAAAAAAATCAATTTTCAAAAGTTCTTTCAAGAATTTCAAAACTCAAAACATATATTTTTGTAAGATCACAAAATCAATTTTCGAAAAGTTAAATTGGCTCGTTTATGTCAAGTTCTCGATGACAATTCTTTTCGAATACACACAACTAAATAAAATGAAATTATGGAAATGATTGACCACATCCATACTCCTGTATACCAATTCGGCTCGTCACCAATTCTACTGACATTCGGTCGGAAAATCACACGACAGAATCCAAAATCTTATTGGATAGTCTTTGTTAAAATCATCTTTTTCCACAGATGACTCACAACATCGACCATTAACCCATTCTGCAATACTGCAACTATGCCATGATGAAACATATTTTTAAAGACAACAATACTATCTCTCAAAATAATTTTAAGAAAATACATTTTCATGACAGCGAGCAAAATAGTGTATTCAAAATATCATTTTGAAAAGTATCATTTTTAAATATTCAAAAACTGTTTCGCGTATCTCCAAGTAAACTAGCATGACTACATGTCCCTCTCAACAATTCACAATATTCTCCCAAATACACAACTCCATTTTTCAAGTTTAACCGACTATTGATTTTCCATAGTCCTAGCTTCTCAAGACCATCGGTTCTGTCCCAACTAGTTTATTCTGCTACCTCTTACAGTAACACATAGTATTCTTCCGAATCTCAAATCATATCAACTTAGAACTGCAATTAACCTCAATGCAATTCAAAAATCCAAATACTTACAGATCGTGAAGCTGACGATTCCCTGTGATACTGGCATATATCTCAACTCTAGAAAATACTCGATACAGATATTTCCAAAACATACATTTTACAAAATCAGTTCAACTCGAGAACAAAACATACATTTCCAAAGGATCACGTTAATACCATTTGGATAAGTTTAAAACAACCATAGTACCACACTGGTAAATCACATAACACACAAGCCCGAGTGAACAACAAAAACCCAGGGCTCTAATACTTGCCAACCGACAACTCAAATGACATGATAAAAACACGACTCGACTCAACCCGACAGCCTAGGTTTTCACAACCTAAGCTCTGATACCATATTCTGTAACACCCCCAGAACCGTCCGGGAATATCACAACACCATGGGCCCTGAAACCGAACCCACGAGTCTAAAAGATATTTTTACAAACATTTCAAATACGCCTAAGCGGCGATGATGGTAATATCTTTAAAAATATTCGAAGACTTTATAAAATTCATTTATCAAAACCGTCGTAAAATCTCATTTGAAAAGTACAAGGCCAAAACGCCAAAAACTCAACAGTTTCAAAAGTATACGTTAAGCCACCGCTTGCACGTATCGACGAAATAGTTTAGAAAATGATTTTCCAAAATGAACCCGAATTCGAAAAATACTAGCAACCCATTTTAAAACATACTTACAGCGGATATAACAAATAACTACAAATACTATTGCAGCGGAAAATAACAACTAGTCAAAGTACTCGATTCACAAACACACGTCATAGTCAGTATCCTCCGGGAAGCTCATATCTTCATGACTGTTACAAGCTCGATATCCCAATAACCTAAATAAAGCCCACAACGGGGTCAGCCATAATATCCAACAATGATAACGATCACATCACGTCAATAATTACATATCAATGAAATACTAAGTAAGAATACTACCCATGTAATATTACCATCATAACTTTACCAATTCGTGATAATCCTTACCAAAGTTCACACCTCGTATCCTCAACAACACATTAAACTCATACCCAAATATCTGTACTGTAACCCAAGCAATATCCAAGGTTCTCAAAACATCATAACTCACTGATACGAAATATACCAACTCTGACCAACTCAATCCATTGGATATCATTATCAAATCTCAACACGAAAATCGATTGTCCATCAAAGACAGATACCAAAAAGGAAATACGGAACATACCTCAGGATACGCAATGCCAGGACGAATCACGTCAGTCTAATCCGAGATCAGATCAATACAACATATAGACATGGTCCTAACACAAGACCTACAAATGCATACTCAGATGACAACGTCAATATGCTCACATCAATAACAACAATGTATACTCATGGGAATCCAATGTTCCAGCACACACAGCATAGATCCCAAGATGATCTTGATAGATCAACATGAGGTGGATAACCTATAATATACGCATGCACAACAACAACAAATGGGTAATCCGATGATCCAGCGTACACAGCATAGATCCCAAGATGATCCCGTCGGACCAATAAGAGGTGGATAAACCCGTTCAATGATCTAGCTCACGCTAGCATATATCCCAAGATGATCCCGTCAGATCAACACGAGGTGGACATACGGAAACAATGCACAAATGCATGTTAACAACAATACACAAATGCACGACAACAACAACACACGAATGTATCACAACATGATCGACACAAAATGAAAAAAATGATTAGAGTACTTGCCCCGAGTCCTTCGAGAGCCATCTCGATGTCAAGAACCATCACCAATGATTATCCTCAGTATTTGACGATCAAAAATATCACGGACTATAGATAACTCATGCCCTCGTCTTTTACCACAAAGTATTCTCGATACCCAAGTATACTAATAACAATTGTAAATCATATACGTTATGATTTAATTCCCAAAATCAGAAAACAACGTACAATCCCAAATCTCCAGGTTTCACAATTATAATCAATGCTAATACAAATTATAAACGAATGAAACTGAAGCCATTCATTAAATATTATAAAATGAGCAATTAATTAATAACTTGCCTCGATACCGACACGACGATGATGAAGTCGTTACCAATTTCCTTGCCTTCATCCACAAGCTCCTCGGCCCTAACCATAGTAATTCACGAACATCCTCGAACTCGACCGCAATATATTATTCTAATCAACGATCAATTATCACAATCTATTGCAGTAATCAACTAACAACAATCTGATAACAATCAATAACCAACATAGCCAACCAAGCAAACTCAACGGTTCAACAATACCTCGATTATATACAAAACCAAATAATCCAACTCAACAAATACGAACTCATATCCACAATATAAACTGCAGCTCAATAATCATAATTAACAATCAATATAATCGATCAACAAAACCCAATGATTCAACAATATCCCAACTAAACACAAATCCGAACAACCTAAATCAATTAATCACGAATCCATAACCACAATACGATATACGTACGATGTCTGTTGACATAGCGTACGCTAGTCACATTACATAGCATGCGCTAATAGTCAATGGCTTGTATCTTATCCAGAACATAGTTTACGTACGTAATACTTCAATATTTATGTACGCTAAATATTCAAATTAGCGTGCGTTAGCCAGTCGGCCAGCGTGCGCTAACGTCATGCAGTTGCATGCATTACAGATACTGATAAACACCGTGCGATTATGAATACGAATGTAAAGGAAATTATACTCCAAGATCAATAATAACCTTTCCAAATTCAATCTCATCATCATGATCCATATCTTATCAAGAACATACGAAATCGACCACTACAATCAACATAATATTAGTTCTAATCATCAAATCCAAGTTTATATCCAAAACCGTTCATATCTTATCACATATTCCTCTATGATGCGATATGTACCAAGAACACCAAGGAACACCATGATTCCATAATCATGTTCATAAAAAAACAACATAATTTAAGATATATATATATATATATATATATATATATATATATATATATGAGCACATCATCTTCTTCCTCAACCTAAATTCCATGAAATACCATGAACCATAACAACACTTCCATAATCTATCATTACAGGGAGTAATCATAAACAATAACATCAACATCCGAAAATGAGGAGAAGGATTAACCAATATATCTCAAGAAGACGAACAACACAATTCAAACCACAAGAATCATATCAGTATCCATATATTAACAACAACATCATCATCATCCGGTAATCCATCTCATAATTATACATATCAAATCGTTTATTTGATAATCATCAACTTAAGAACATCAATATTCAATCCAAAACGAAATCCAAAGTGAATATTAATTACCTCTTCAAAGAAATTGATTGAATCCCAAGGTTGAATCCAGTCTCAGTCACTTCCAAGCTCCAATGCTGTTAAGGACGATCAACTCTACCATACTCAAGTGTTTAGAACCTCAAACCTCTCTCTAAGAACTCTCTCTTCAAATTAAGGGAAGGAGTGGCCGAAATGAATAAAAATTCTCAACTGCACATATATATACTGCACATTACTAGTGTGCGCTACTTTCACAAAATAGTGTGCATTACTTGTCATAGAGTGCGCTAACTCACTTTGTTAGCGTGCGTTATCGTAGTCCAGAGGCTACTGCCTCACTTCGTACAATGATTTACGTACGCTAAACCCATGCCGTAGCGTACGTAATATCGATGTTGACTTGCTATAGTAAAAGACTCATTAGTGTAAACAATCAGGAGAAGAAGAAGTCGAAAAAACTGTGGAGTTGGTGGATGAAGAAGAAGAAGAAGAAGGAGAAGAAGTTGAGGATGAAGAAGTTGAAAAAGAAGATGATGATAAAAAGGATGATGATAAAAAGGATGATGATGATGATGATGAAGATAAAATTGATGATGATGATGATGGTAAGGATGACGGTGGAGATAAGGAGGCTGAGAAAGAAAAGGAGAATGCTGAAGAGGAAGAAAAGGAAGAAGAAAATGAGAAAGGAGAAAAAGAGGAGGACAACGAGAAAGAGGCAGAAGGAGAAAAGAAAAAAGAAGCAGAGGCAGAAAAGGAAGTTAGAGCTGAATCAGACAAGGTTGGGGCACCTGCCCGCTATACCAGCCTACACATAGACCTAGCTGAGGATGACAGATTGGGGAGCCCAGAGCAGACCCCATCTGGTAATCCACCTGCAGACAGGAGTCTGCAGACAAGTGGGTCATCTGTGTAACACCCCCAATCCGCTCAGGGATATTACACGCCGTAGAACCTTTCCTCAAGGATCTACCAGGCTGGTAACGACATTTAACATCTCGACAATGCCTTCGAGGCTACAATGACTCAGTAGACCGATTTGGTCTTTCCACAGATACATACAACTCAAATACAACTCATGCCCACGCAGGGGACAAAATACAACTACACCCGTACGACGGGAACAATACAGCAGCGGAAAATAAAGTACAACTGAACCAACACACGATGTACGGTTCCTCATGTGATTAGTATCGATCATCTTTCATCATCCTTCATGCCGACCCTGTGTTATGCTCCAAAACCTGAATGCAAAAACAGACATCCACCCCCCGAATACTCGGGGGTTAGCAAAACTCCACTGTTTTGCTAGTGCAAATACAAAGTGCAAATACGAGCCATACAATTCACATTCCACGAATAACAATAACCGAGGATCCTCAAAGATCCAAACGAAACAAAAAGTACTTCCCGAGGCAAGGGTTTGAGAAAACATTTCAAAAACGAAATATCATAAATCAATGGAAGTAATTTATAAAACAGTTTAGAATGCCATCGAGAGTTTTAATAGAAAAACAATTTAGGATTATCAAATCCTACTTTTCAAAACCGAAAGACAAAAGGGGTCACCGCCCCAAAGGTTTACTTTCTGAAAAATGACATTAACCAACTGTTGGGATTTTAGCCCCAAATCCGTAAAACGACTTTTACAAAACCATTGGGATTTTAGCCCCAAATCTCGTCAACTCACAGTACACAAGAACGACCAGGAGGTTCGTATCCCAACATCAAAATCCACAAATAAAGGATTTAAAACAAACAACAAAATACTCGATTGCCATCCTAGCCAAGTAAGCCAAACGAACACTTACCTCTTACACACTTAGTCAATGCATGCAATCATGAAAACCGTTAAAGCACTCATTTCGGAAATGCCAATATCAAATCACATTAGCAAAAATGCACCACAATTAACCGTCGATCCACACCTCCGTGGACCCCTACCGAGACCCCGTCGGATCTAACCCGTAGTGGTTAAAAGCAAAGCTCGCGGTCCACGGCTTCGTGGAACCTACCGAGACCCGTCGAGTCTAACCCGTAGTGAGCATACACACACACACGTTACTCATGCAACACTAATATGCTAAGAATGTAAGTTCATTAAGAATACTCACTAGAGATGGCCATTAACTCGACACCATTATCAAACTCTTCAAAATTTCGATAACAAGGTTAAATAAGGAAATACACGATTCCATAACTTAAACAATATGAGTATCATCATAAAATCCTTCGACGTTCAAAATAATCAAAGCATAATCAATTCTCAAAACACCGGTCACACAACACGCGTTTTGAAAGAAAGCCTTTAACGAGGCCAAACCGAAATTCCTTTGAAACTTCATTTCAAATAACCAAACAAACACATCAAGGCGACCACCGATCATCATATACATAAAGCGAGAAAAGTATGGGCAAGGTACTTGCCTCGATACCACGAGCACGGAACCACGAACGGATACGGCTCAGCGGGAAGCTTCGGGCGCCCGATGCTAACGAAAAGGAATACGACAACGAGCGGAGCGGAAGAATCAAGCACGACCGCGAGGAATCGTGAAAATGAACCTAACGATTCGAATAGCACAATCACAACCACTTCTAAGCGATTACGGAAAAGGAATACACGGAAACCGCCTACGATTCATGTATATTCATACAAAAATAACAACGAGGCGGACCACAACCAAACCCTCTCGATTCCATAAAAATCCACAAAATATCCATGAATCCGTAGGAAAACTAAAGATACTAACAATATCAATCGTATACATCATGAATCCACCAACGAAGCGGAGCGAATCGGAAGAAAAACCCAACCCCAAATTAATCGAAATAGGGTTTTAGAGCATTACCTTGGAAGATTCGAGTACTAAGATCCGTAGAACGCGTTAGATTGATTATCCGAGCCTCACAACCGAAAAGAAATGATGAAAATCGACCCCGGATGAAGAACTCTCCCCTCTACATCCTCTCTCTCGCGGCGCTTAGGAAATCTGGCGAATGAAATGAGCTGTCTCAGAACACACATTTATAGTGCAACACAGACCACTATCGGCCGGCCTATCGGCCGATAGCCCAACCGATAGCCATACGGAATGCCGCGGTAAGTCTATCGGCCCCCTTATCGGCGAAAGGCTCTGGGCCAGTGCCGACAGTGTGATCTTCCACTAAAGCGACCATATCTCTCTCGTCCAGGACTCCGATTGACTCACCGTTTGAACCATTGGAAAGCTAACTCGATGTTCTATAATATTGCAAAGATTTATAATTTTGGAGTTACCAAAAATTAATGGTGATCTAACAAAGACGAACTCAAACTTAGAAAAGTCGTTTAGAAATCCCGAATTCAACAAAACGACAGAAACCCGAACACGAATACGAACAGAAGATACGATTACGAAGTACTCACAAAGACGAATCTAAGAGCTAGTAGAACACACAATTCCGACCACCCGAAGGCTCGAGATTCGACAACGGAAGGTAATTACCCCAAACTTTGGGAAATTACGAAAATGGCCCAAATGCCCGAAAATCACCATACGTGATCGAATAACCAAACCGAAGTTCACAACACGTCTAACAAAGTTAAACGGACTTGCGGAAACTCGAAACAGCGTTTGGTCGAGATTCGCAAGAATCGAACTCAAGTGCGGAAAAGTCGCTAAAAGCACGAGAACTCAACGAAACGACACGAAACGAACTCGGATGTCAAAAGTGTAGAATTAATCATTCTCGGAATGACGAAGCGGTCATGAGCGAGTCGTCAAAATGGACTCCGAAAAAAAAGAATTAGGAAATCGAAAATTGCGGATATTACATTCTACCCTCCTTAAAAGAAGTTTCGTCCGAAACTTAAAACAAGTAGGAGAAGAAATATTCCGCCAGGAAAAACTCACGAGACACACGAGAATGCGTAACTAATGCCCAACGGCGAAATGTTACAAACAACGCAAAGGAATATACGGCGTGTAAACACGCTCCACGGTGACCAACACAACGTCGCCGTTAGGGATATAATAAAACCGACAAGTGACAAGCGTCATCAAACGGATACCATAGCCAAGTCAATTATCCGATAATCACAAAACACAACGAACGAAAATCAATATGATTGATCAACCCAACGGTACATCAATCAAAACGCGAGTCAACCGCTGAACAAACACGGAATCCCATCGCCTAAGGGATGGAAGATTGAAAACGAAACTAATTTCCCGAACTAAAGGGAATTACGAAGGAGCCTGAACGTTCAACAATCACGAAACGAGAACAAAAACCGAACAAACAAACGATCGAGACAACAAAAATCGAAGAATCATGTTCGAATCACGAAGAACAATAAAGTTCAACAATAACTCCCAGGATGATCTGGTGAGAACTACAAGACATGCATTCCCATAAGATCCACAGGAAAGGGAATAGCGATTGAAAAGTCACAACGACAATTTAGTTATTCCGAAATAACACCACACTCGTTCGATCAACAAAAGCAAGGAGCAGGACAAGCTCAGAAATGTCAACGAACATAAATGAGTCGACAAAGTAGAAAATACAGAAGTTCAAAATCCGATCCCTTCGAATAAAAGGACTAGTAGAACCAAATGATGTTACTCCCGAACAAAGTTCACAAGAATCGAACCGAACTCGAAAAAAGTCACACCGATAACCAGATCGGCCCACAACAAGATCACAGCTCGTTCGGACGATGAACCCGAAATACAAAACAAGTTCATATAGTGCCAACGAACATGAGCGAATCGATAGACTGGAGAAAGAGAAAATACCGAAGTCAAAATAGTACGGGCATTACCACCGACCTCGTCCACGAAATTCACAAAAACGGGAGCAAGGTAACAAGACATTAAACAACCGACACAAAGCGGAACCATCACCGATGCACACGGTCATACCAAACCAAGCTCTAACAGCTCGCACATGCGCGACAACGCAGAAATCACCACGAGGCGACAACATTCAACACCAACATCCCGCCTCTCACAGGGGGCTAGCACAACCCATGTGTGGAAAGCGACTCAACGCTCACACCGCCAATTCGATCATACTCGGGAGAAAGTATCAAAATGACAACGCGAACATCATACATTCATACCCACCCTCAAACGGGAATGGATAGGTTTTAAAACGAAAACTTCATTTTGAAAATAATTTGAAGAATCTTGGTTGATCTTGAGTATCACCTTTCAAAAGTACAAACGTGAAACATCGTTATCGAGACATTGGAGAACCATTTCGCATTTGATAAAAATGGAGACACTTTCTCTTAGTGAAAACTTTCAAAATATTCGACCCTCGGGTCTAAATAAAAGTGTTGAAAATATCTCAAAACATTTTGGTCCTCGAGGTAGAAAATTTTTGAAATACATTGTGGCATCTAGGATGTACCACAAGAAATAACTCATTTGAAAAGTATGTCTCGAAATTTATTTTTCTAAGATACTCAAGGTTTTCAAAAATCCAATAGGCCAGAATGCCCAAAACTCACACATACCGACGTTCAATAAAACAACTCCTAGCACACGCATCAAAACGTTTAAAATCAACACAATACATGTCTTTAAACGAAAATAAACGATAAAATACCACATTCAGAACAAAACCACTGATAAAATACCCTCCCGCACTGGCTAGTGAACAAGTCGAACGTGTATAAGCACAAAGCTTCCACAAGAGACTTGTAAAACGTGCAAATCGATTCGAAAATCATCAACAACGGAGAAAAACAACAATAAAAAGACATCACAAGCGACGACACTCCTCGTATAAATCAAATACGAAGGTCGACTAAATACATATTCGTGAAATCAAAATTCACATAAGGATTCCACCACTTAACAAATAATCATAAAAAATAGCTCGTGTCACACGAGGCACAACACAAAGAAGGGAGACTTACTTCCACAGGTCGCACGAAGATGATGATCGCCCCACGATACTAATCACGACCAACAAACTCAAACGACGCGTCGCGACACGACTCAGTCAGATAAAAATCCAACGAAACAAGACTCAAACAACACGACTTGACCCGACAGCCTAGGTTTCCTCAACCTAAGCTCTGATACCATTTATGTAACACCCCCAATCCGCTCAGGGATATTACACGCCGTAGAACCTTTCCTCAAGGATCTACCAGGCTGGTAACGACATTTAACATCTCGACAATGCCTTCGAGGCTACAATGACTCAGTAGACCGATTTGGTCTTTCCACATATACATACAACTCAAATACAACTCATGCCCACGCAGTGGACAAAATACAACTACACCTGCAGCGGGAACAATACAAAGACGGAAAATAAAGTACAAGAACCAACACACGATGTACGGTTGCTCATGTGATTAGTATCGATCATCTTTCATCATCCTTCATGCCGACCACGTGTTATGCTCCAAAACCCGAATGCAAAACAGACATCCACCCCGAATACTCGGGGGTTAGCAAAACTCCACAGTTTTGCTAGTGCAAATACAAAGTGCAAATACGAGCCATACAATTCACATTCCACGAATAACAATAACCGAGGATCCTCAAAGATCCAAACGAAACGAAAAGTACTTCCCGAGGCAAGGGTTTGAGAAAACATTTCAAAAACGAAATATCATAAATCAATGGAAGTAATTTATAAAACAGTTTAGAATGCCATCGAGAGTTTTAATAGAAAAACAATTTAGGATTATCAAATCCTACTTTTCGAAAACCGAAAGACAAAAGGGGTCACCGCCCCAAAGGTTTACTTTCTGAAAAATGACATTAACCAACTGTTGGGATTTTAGCCCCAAATCCGTAAAATGACTTTTACAAAACCATTGGGATTTTAGCCCCAAATCTCGTCAACTCACAGTACACAAGAACGACCAGGAGGTTCGTATCCCAACATCAAAATCCACAAATAAAGGATTTAAAACAAACAACAAAATACTCCAGTGCCATCCTAGCCAAGTAAGCCAAACGAACACTTACCTCTTACACACTTAGTCAATGCATGCAATCATGAAAACCGTTCGAAAGCACTCATTTCCGGAAATGCCAATATCAAATCACATTAGCAAAAATGCACCACAATTAACCGTCGATCCACACCTCCGTGGACCCCTACCGAGACCCCGTCGGATCTAACCCGTAGTGGTTAAAAGCAAAGCTCGCGGTCCACAGCTTCGTGGAACCCTACCGAGACCCCGTCGAGTCTAACCCGTAGTGAGCATACACACACACATGTTACTCATGCAACACTAATATGCTAAGAATGTAAGTTCATTAAGAATACTCACTAGAGATGGCCATTAACTCGACACCATTATCAAACTCTTCAAAATTTCGATAACAAGGTTAAATAAGGAAATACACGATTCCATAACTTAAACAATATGAGTATCATCATAAAATCCTTCGACGTTCAAAATAATCAAATCATAATCAATTCTCAAAACACCGTTCACAAAACACACGCGTTTTGAAAGAAAGCCTTTAACGAGGCCAAACCGAAATTCCTTTGAAACTTCATTTCAAATAACCAAACAAACACATCAAGACGACCACCGATCATCATATACATAAACGAGAAAAGTATGGGCAAGGTACTTGCCTCGATACCACGAGCACGGAACCACGAACGGATACGGCTCAACCGGGAAGCTTCTAACGCCCGTTGCTAACGAAAAGGAATACGACAACGAACGGAACGGAAGAATCAAGCACGACCGCGAGGAATCGCCGAAAATGAACCTAACGATTCGAATAGCACAATCACAACCACTTCTAAACGATTACGGAAAAGGAATACACCGGAAACCCGCCTACGATTCATGTATATTCATACAAAAATAACAACGAGGGCGGACCACAACCAAACCCTCTCGATTCCATAAAAATCCACAAAATATCCATGAATCCGTAGGAAAACTAAAGATACTAACAATATCAATCGTATACATCATGAATCCACCAAGCGGAACGCATCGGAAGAAACACCCACCCCCCCCACATTGATCGAAATAGGGATTTAGAGCATTACCTTGGAAGATTCGAGTACTAAGATCCGTAGAACGCGCGTTAGATTGATTATCCGAGCCTCACAACCGAAAAGAAATGATGAAAATCGACCCCGGATGAAGAACTCTCCCCCTCTACATCCTCTCTCTCGCGGCGCTTAGGAAAACTGGCGAATGAAATGAGCTGTTCGCTCAGAACACACATTTATAGTGCAACACAGCAGACCCTATCGGCCGGCCTATCGGCCGATAGGCCCAACCGATAGCCATACGGAATGCCGGCAGTAGAGTCTATCGGACCCCCCCAATCGGCCGAAAGGCTCTGGGCCAGTGCCGGCAGTGTGATCTTCCACTATAACGACCATATCTCTCTCGTCCGGACTCCGATTGACTCACCGTTTGAACCATTGGAAAGCTAACTCGATGTTCTATAATATTGCAAAGATTTATAATTTTTGGAGTTACCAAAAATTAATGGTGATCTAACAAAGACGAACTCAAACTTAGAAAAGTCGTTTAGAAATCCTGAATTCAACAAAACGACACCGCAACCAGAACATAAATACGAACCGAAGATACGATTACGAAGTACTCACAAAGACGAATCTAAGAGCTAGTAGAACACACAATTCCGACCACCCGAAGGCTCGAGATTCGACAACGGAAGGTAATTACCCCAAACTTTGGGAAATTACGAAAATGGCCCAAATGCCCGAAAATCACCATACGTGATCGAATAACCAAACCGAAGTTCACAACACGTCTAACAAAGTTAAACGGACTTGCGGGAAACTCGAAACATAGTTTGGTCGAGATTCGCAAGAATCGAACTCAAGTGCGGAAAAGTCGCTAAAAAGCACAGAACTCAACGAAACGACACCGAAACGAACTCGGATGTCAAAAAGTGTAGAATTAATCATTCTCAGAATGACGAAACGGTCATGAGCGAGTCGTCAAAACGGACTCCGACCGAAAAAAAAAAGAATTACCGGAAATCGAAAATTGCGGATATTACAATCTGCACACATACCTGCAGGCGTCGAAGGCTCAGGTGAGCACTCTCCGAAGACATCACACATTACACCTGTGATGTCTGAGCTGATATGACAAATTGTGAAAGACACTGTTGGAGAGCTGCTTGCCACTCAAATCACTCCTGGCCTGCAGTCCATTAATGCCAAGATAGATACCTTGCTGCAGCGGAATATCTCTCAACCACCTCCTCCTACAAACAACAGAATGCCCTTTGGCATGTCTGACTGGATGCACATAATGGAGCAGCAGTTAACTTTATTGGTTGATGCTGGCAAAATGGGGGAAGAGAGGTTACAGGGGGAAGGAAGCAGGCAGGGGGAAGTAAGAGGAGTTCAGGAGCTGAGGACGAAGAGGAAGCAAGATGTCCAATTAATTTTAGCTGGGACATCATCTGCAAAGAGGAAGAAAGAAGCTGACCAAGAGCATACTGATGATCATCCTGTAGCCAAAAGGAGGACCAGAATTAGGGACGAGCCAATACTAGAATGGGAAGGCAAAGAGTTGTGGCCTAAAGATCCTCCCACTTACCAAATAATGAATTGGATGAGTTAGCACTGCAGAGGAAGATAAAGAAGCTGTGTGACGATCATAAGTTCTTTTCACAAGAAGAACAAGACTTTGCTGCCCTAATTGTCAGGAGAGAATACGGCCTAGCCCCCATCAAGAGAAGGCCAATTGGAGCTAAGCCCCTCAGACCTGCCAAGCAGCCTATCCGCAGAGGCCGAGGCAGAGGCAGATGATTTGTTTGTACTCATATTTTTTTATGTAAATTTTATACTTGTAATTTTCCTGTATTTGTGTTGATCATTGAAAGCCATGTACTAGTAAAACAATACAGAAAAATTAATATAACAGTCTTTTGAATGACAATCCCCAGTTGTCTCAAAACTAGACTGATTTTAGTTTGTGTCTAGCACTCAAGTGCAGACCTGTTCATTTGAATAATTTGCTTAAGTTTTGCCATCATCAAAATATGGGGAATTTATTAGGAATACTTGTTAGATTTTGATAATGTCATTATTATAATTCAAATGTTTATTATTTGGCAAAAATGTAAGGAAGAACCAGATGAGTATCTTCCATAGATCAAATTATGTTAAGTTATAGGCCATTTAAGTTAGGCTCAAAATCGTCTAAGTACAAAAGTATAGATAAGTACTTCAGAGTGGTGTAAACCAAACACTGCATTAAAGCCGAAGTCACAGTCAAGTCTAAATCACAGAAACAAATTCATCAGTGATGGTTGACCAGACTGCAGTCGAGTGATCAACAGACGAAGACATCTGAAGTCTGCTTAACAAATAAGTCAAAATCCATCAAGACAGAAGACTTCAGACAAGTCATCTGATCAGGCAAGTCTCAACAGGACATCAGAGAAGTCATCAGCAGAGAAGTCCAAACTGCAGAGAAGTTGACTGGACATCAGACAGCTTGACTTATAAGATATCAGCCAAGTACTCCAAGTCCACGTCAGCATGCGTTGAATAGTCAATACTTACGGAAAGTCACATGCAAGCGTGAAGGGACAAATTGGAGAGATTCCCGCAAAGGATATGAATTAAAATAATTCATCCAGACCTACCACTGAAGACTTTAATCTTGTTATATTCAAAAGATTCGGTGCCTCACATGCAAAGTCTTCACAACGGTCGAAATATGGATTAAAATATGGGAATCCAGCCTTGCAACGTTCAGAAAAATAAACAAAGAAGTCTATTTCTCCAACGGACGGATTTGTTACAAGATTTTCAACGGCTATGAAGTATGCTCAAGGATCGACACTTATATATATCCGAAGATTTGAAGATGAGCAGCATGATGCGAACAAAACTCTTAAGCGATCAAAGTTATCAAAGCAATCAAAGCAATCATATAGCATCGTGAAAAGAGCAGTACTCGAAGTTCTTATTTGAAGAAAGCTGTTAGTTGGAGAAGACAAACACTCTTGTCTTAAAACCTGAGTTCGGAGTACTTCACTGGTTGAAGTTGCGAGGCTGATAGGCATCCGAGTATTTGAAGAATCAAGTGGTGCTAGGCAGTCAAAGAGGAGTTGCAACGACGGAATTTCCACTGGTTGGAAGTTGTTGTAGCTAAGTAAAAGAATCACTGTAATATTTATCACTGGTTGAGAATTATAGTAGATTCATCTCCAACTGGTTTGGAGAAAGTGGATTAGTAGAGGATTACCCCACCTCTGAGACCACTATAACTGCCTGCGTGTTTTACTGTTTTCAGCATCATACTTAACTGTTTCATTCATACTTTACCGTTCCATTGATTAGTTTTGTTTTCGTTATCAGCTGATTTCCGCATATTTATCAGCTGAGAAACTCACTCTTCGAAGAAAATAGTTTAAGAGTTTCAATAAGTCTATTCACCCCCCCTCTAGACTTATTCCTGGACGACTTGTAACTTATAGATAGAGATGTGTGGAAAATGGGGGAAATGAGAAGGAAGAAGGAAGAAGAAGAGAGAGAGAAATACAAAAAAAGATAGAGAGGGGAAACAAAAAGTGGCGGAAGAAGCAGGTTGATATTGTAACAGAAATGCCTAAGGGTATTTTATGTGTATTAGGTAAAAATTGAGTTTTGGGGCAAAAAACGATAAGTGTTGTGTTTTGAGTAAAAAGTGGATATTGCTTTTTAGTTTTGGGACATTTTCCCTAATTTATTTATACTTTATATTATATTAAAATGAAACATGTTCAATGGATATAAATCTTATTATAATTGTTAAACTAAAAAAATCAATCAATATATTTTAGTTATCATATCTTTGGAATAGGGCAACACTTTTCAATATTCAATGCTTAATTTTGTTAATTAAAATATTTAGTAAGATTAATATTTACTTGAAGATATTTTGCATATTTAATTTTGATACTAAAATTTTGGACATTTTGTAACTAAAATATTTAATTTATAATTAAAATATTTTGATAATTAAGAGACGCAAGAGTGTATAGTCAAAGATAAAAAAAATTTGCAAAAAAGCAATTTTAGTGGAAGACTATTTAAATATTTTTGTAGTAAGATTGTTATTTAATTTATAATTTGAATTGAGTTAGTTAGTAACTTATCAAATATAAAATAAACTTATTAAATTTTTAACTACTTGATTTTTATATGCTTAATTAGTAAATTAATTAATGATTAATTCAAATATTATATATTCATAATTAAGGAATTTAAAAAACAAATATAATAATAAATATGCAACGTTCAAATAAACATATAATATATGTATAATAAATATATAATAATATCCTCAATTCAATACATACACTCAAATCCTCAATAATTAGTAGAGAATTATGTCAAATCATTCAACTCCATAATTGAAGTCCCAAAAAATGTATATTTATCAAGTATATAACAACTAAGAAATTAAGTAAAATAAAGATCTCCGAGAAGCCTATGTTAGTGGAAGAGATAATAATTAGATAAAGTTGGAATGAACAACATCAACATGCTACAACAAAGATTGTTTGAATTTTCTTTTGGGATCCACTATAAATTGTGGTTCTAGGTGGTGGTGTTTGATAGTAGATACAAATAAAAATTTTAGTATCTTTAACTAAGTTTAAGTGTGTAAGACCATAAATAGATAAAGTATGTGTATACCAATAAATGGATGAGTGCTTACACGTTGTCATTCTTATTCACATTATAGGGCCGGTCCTGAAAATTGGAAGTCTCGGTGCAATCACAAAAATGTGGCCTCTTCTCGTAATTTTTTTAGGCCATTATTTAATTATTATTCCCACCTATAATTAAATATTATATTGAATAAAATTTATAATAGAAATGATAAAAGTAAAAGAAATGAAATTATTAAACAAGAGATTGAAACATGTTGTCTATGCTCCTCCTTGAATGTAGAAGTACCAATCAAATTTCATAACACCTAAAATAAATTAATACAACCAAGATATTTTTGTAAAATAAATTTTTTTATTCTTATTAGCAAAATCATGCATCAATTTCTCAAAACCAATACTCCCTCGTCTCAGGATAATTTGTAGATTTGCTATTCATTTGGGATATCTTTGACCATTAAATTTCATTATGTAGATGTTAAAATATTATCATATACGATCTAGTAAGATTCATCATAATATATATTTTCAAGATATTGACTTTTCATAATTTTTAGTTATATGTAAAAATATATATTAATGGTCAGATATGTTTCTTGGAGACCGTGCATAACACAAATGTGCAAATTACCATGGGACAGAGGGAGTATTTTCTAACATATCCTTCTCAATAGATAGCATAGCTAATCCATTTCACCTTTCTTGTGACATTGTCCATAGAAGATTATTTTTATCAACATCAACTTCGAAAAACTCGTTTCAGCAGAAGCTACGTTAACAAGAATAGTTAATAAAATTTGAAAAACAAGTCATTTTCATCGATGTCGGAGACCATCTCATGCATCAGAAAAACTTCAAGATTAATACATAAACTCTTCAAAATATCAACATCCACAGATTTCAACCGCTTCAAATCAAATAAGAGTACAACAGTTTTTTCATACTTTTGGAATTGTTCGAAACTAAACTATAGAGATGATTGAGCAAGATCTAGTAGAGATGTGAAAGATTCTGCCTTGAAAGAATCCTCAATTGAAAAGATCATCTCTACCTGAGCACTTGTTCATCGAACTGTCTATTTCTATATATTTTGTTTCTCACTAATTTTGGTTCAATACTCATAGCATGCAAATGTTTTAGCTTCAACCAAAGCCTCTTCAAATCCTGTTTCTCTATACTTCTAGAAATAAGAGGACCCCACTCAACTGAACAATACCAATATTAATATGCATATTTCCTTATTGCAATAATTTGCTGACATAATTAAAATTATACAAGATATCATGCCAAATAATCATATCAAGCAAATATTCAAAACATTAATTTTCCTGTTTTGCAAGTAGTAACTTAGCTTCACTCTGTATCTTGGGATCATCTATTGTTATTTCTAGTTGAACTAGTGCGTCTCTTATCTTGTGTGCTTGTAGTCGCGCTATTCTAACACTCTCAACATGATTTTCCCAACAAATTTGGGACTGGTTTTAAAGTGAGTCTTTTTGTTAGTGTAGGCCCTCGAGTGTCACTTTGAGGATAAGAGAGTTAGGAATTTATATGTGAATATGAATTTATGTTGTATTAATAAAAAGACAGTGATTATTTTTTATTTATTGTATATCACTGGCGTTCTTGATTTGGTAAATAAATAGAAATAATGGTTGTGCTTTTGAGTAGAAATATTTCACTCCTTATGAGATAAGTAGTCTTGCACAGGAAGTGTTTATAACTCAAATTGCTTAACTTATCCGCAAGTCGATGAAACTTAATTGGACGTTAAGTTTTAGTGAAGATTTGTATACTGTATGCTTGGACATGTGCATGTCTTTACTCATGAGTAGTGGGAACATTCAGTATAGGTATACTAATTGAATTAATATACTCGGATACGACTCATCTTGATTCCGTCACATGAATTTCGCTCGAGGATAGTCAATGACTGAATCGTATAGTTACGATAGGTATGTGTGAATCTTTGACTTGAGAGTTCAGTATAAGATGTGATTGTTTCGTTAAGTTAGTCATTCGAGTAGTTCGATCCAATCGCCTGTCGGTAGGGATCAACCTCGAAGTGCAACTCAATGCGCAAGTAGCAGTGTTTACTGAATACCAAGAAATGATTCTTTCTCTTGTAAGTGAACAAGATAATGTTCTATGCGGTTAGTGGCAAATAAGAAAAATTATTGGACAAAGCAATTGAGCTAAGTTGTATTTGATATACGATAGCTATATGATCTTAATTCGTACTAACACATGCATATAGTCAAGTATAAGTAGAGTTTGACTTTATTAGGATACTAAAACTTGATCGGGACATCTAATTGAAGATTTATACATATATGGTGTAACACCCCCAGATCAAACCGGGAATATTACACGCCGCCGACCCTCTCCGTGAGGATCCACCAGGCTAGACATCAAAACAACACATTACATTACATACCGACGAATCAAAATAACAGACCAATAGACCGATTTGGTCTTTCGTCACTGACTTAAAAATCAAAATACATAAACTCATCCAGACTCATACCCACGCAAGGGTAAAATACTAGCAACAACGAACAATAAGACAGCGGAAGAGACAATACAATGAACTCCGACTAACTGAACCCAAAACTGGCCTTCGTGTGATTAGTATCATTCGTCTTTCATCATCCCTCGTGCCGATCCTGTGTCTTGCTCCCGAAAACCTGCATGTACCTGGACACAATACAGATATCCACCCCCCGATTTCTCGGGGGTTAGCAAAACTCCACTGTTTCGCTAGTGCAAGTATAAAGTGCAAATACGAGCCATACACAACACATTCCGAGAATATAACGAAAGACTTCCCGAGATATATCTAGTTAAAAAATAGTTCAAGTCTTGAAAGCAGAAACGAAGCAAGTAAGCATTTTGAAAACATTTCCAAATCTCAGGAGTTTTGAAAACATCAAAAATTGGAAATGTTCTTAATTCCTCGAAAGCCATTTAGGGTCACAGCCCCAAAGTTCATTTTTCAAAATACAAATCTGTTTAACAAAACACGGGGTCCACGACCCAACCATTCCGGTCACAAAACACAGGGTCCACGACCCGATCATCCACTTCAATTCACTTTTAAAAGAACACATTACACATATCACATTATTCTTATGCCATTCTAGTCAAGCACCAAGACTCGATATATAATGTCTCTCGACCCCAAGCACAAAGTATTGTGATACTCCGGACAATATCACAATTAACGAAAACATCAACGTCATCCTCAAGATGAAAACCTGGCTGGTAACCCGCGGCCGTACCCCTTAGTATCGACCCCAAACATCGTCGGACACTCCGGGTGGAAACCACTTCAGCGGCCGTACCCCTTAGTATCGACCCCGGACATCCCGTCGGACACTCCGGGTGGAAGTTCATCCACACACGCACCCAAGTCCACTTCCGTGGCCGTACCCCTTAGTATCGACCCCCAGACATCCCGTCGGACACTCCGGGTGGAAGGAACAACACACACACACGTTCCAAAAATCACAGTTGCAAACCACAAGCCTCGAAGGTCAATCACAGTATATATAGTCGAGGTACCTTACTAGAATGGCCAGTTCATCCAACATATACTCACGACCAAGTAATGATACGATTCACAAGGACGCGCAAGATTTCAACAGCACCGAACGACACAACTAATATCACACAAACTCACATATTCATCCATAAACACGTGACTCCAAGCACATAATTTCACAAGAGAGTTACACTGTACATTTACCGACGCCATAATCATACATAATGACGTCACATGAAAGTAAGGCGATCCTATACTCGTCACTAACACACATATCCAACTAAACATATTAATTCCCGACACACACGGTTCACCTTTACGAAAAGCATGATGGTAAATATACCGATTCTTTTGAAAAATGGTTATAAATATTTATTTAGCACATATCGACGATTAACAACCATAATATCCACAAAACACGTAATGTATGGGCAAGATACTTGCCTCGAAACCACGATCGCAACAAGACGACGGATGAAATACGGTCGAATAGCCCCGAACCCCCGAACAATATCAAGAGCAATAGCACCACGAGTACTACGAGAATAACACCACGAATCATCAATCACCAAACGGGATTCAACATCGGAAATCCTCGAGCACCTATAATCCTCGGAAGGAACAACAAAAGATGATTACGACAAGAATCAAGGCAAAAGCAGCGGAAATCCCAACAAACTATCGAAAGGAACTCATTGGGACATTTAATCGAACACTAAATGTTCAATAATTCCCAAGAACACTCGAATCGTCGATCGAGTTAAACAAACTTGATATATGGATATACAACCCATAGAACATGATTAATAACATCGTACTACACCAATCGATGTATCAAAATCGGATTAGAAATGAAATCAAGAACAATTCTCCGAAAAGTCAACTTGAAGGAAAATCAAGAAATATACCTTGATTCGACGAAATACACGGAATAGATGTTGATATAATCAACAAGGATCTTCCAAAATGCCTTGGAAATGATTAGAATCGGCCAAGAACTCCATTTCCCGTCGCACGCCGCCAATCGCGAAAGAAGGAAAAATCGGGTAGGAAATGAAATCGCCGAGCCGAGCTATATATAGCCCGTGAGTTACGGCCAGAATCGGCAGCCTTACGGCCGTAACTCGGACACCTTACGGCCGTACTCGGCGAGCCTTACGGCCGTAAGGCATTCGTCAAAAATGCCCGGCCTGGTGGACACTTACGGCCGTAACTCGCACACCTTACGGCCGTGAAGGCCTTCGTCAAAATCCGCCCGGCGCTCATACGGCCGTACCCTATCACGCTTACGGCCGTAACTCGGACACCTTACGGCCATGCTTAGGCACCTTACGGCCGTAACTCGGCCAGGCCAGGCCCTGCTCCGGCCGTGACTCGGCCGTGGCCACTCCGACGGCCCGGACGACCCCGAAACCCGAACCTGAGTAAAAATCGAAGATACGGTTACGAAGTACTCGCAAAGACGAATCCACGAACTAAGAGAACACACGATTCCGACCATCCGAAGTGTCGGAATTCGACAACGGAAATAATTACCCCAAACTTTGGGAAATTACAAAAATGGCCCAAAACGTCCGAAAATCACGATACGTGATCGAAACACCGAACCAAAGCTCGCAACATGAATAATAACATTAAATGAACTTGCGAGAAACTCGAAACAATAGTTTCGGACGAGATTCGCAAGAATCGAGCTCAAGTGCGGAAAAGTCGCTAAAAAGCACGGAACTCAACAAAACAACACCGAAACGAACTCGGATGACAAAAAGTGAAGAATTAATCATTCTCGAAATGACGAAATGGTCATGAGCGAGTCGGCAAAACGGAGTTCGCGAAAAAAGAAAATTACGAAATTGAAATTGCGGATATTACATTCTACCCTCCTTAAAAGAAGTTTCGTCCGAAACTTAAAACAAGTAGGGGAAGCAATATACCTGCCAGAAAACTCGACGAGATACGCAAAACCGAAAACTCGCGCCCGACGGCAAGAAACGCAAAAGAGACATACGGCGTGAAAACACGCTCCTGACGACCAATACAACGTCGCCGTTAGGAACATAATAAAGTCAACAAGTGACAAGCGTCAACAAGCGGATAGTATAATCAAGTCGATTATCCAGGACAATCACAAAACACAACGAACGAAAATCAATAGGATTGACCAACCCAACGGTACATCAATCAAAACGGGCCAACCGAACAAATCTGAGAATTCCACCGCCCAAGGGTTGGAAGATTGAAAACGAGACTAACTTCCCGAACTTAAGGGAATTTGAAGGAGTCAGAATGTTCAACAATCACGAAACGAGATCAACAAAATCGAACAATCAAACGATCGAACCACAAAGATCGAGACAACAAAAATCGAACGATCATGTTCGGATCACGAAGAACAATAAGGTTCAATCGACAATTCCGAGGTTCACATCTCGACTCGAGACAAAACATGATCCGGTGAAAACAACAAGATGCACACTCGTATAAGATCCACAGGAAAGGAAATAATAATTGAAAAGTCACAACGACGAACGAGTAATTCCGAAATAATACCACCTCGTTCGATCAACAAAAGCAAGGCGGGACAAGCTCGAGAAAATGTCAATGAACATAAACGAGTCGGCCAGTCGAAAATACAGAAGTTCCAAATCCGATCCACTTCGAATAAGAGAACTAGTAAAACCAGATGATGTCACTTCCGAACAAGGTTCACAAGAATCGAACCGAATTCGAAAAAATCACAGCGATAACCAGATTGACCCAAAACAAGATCACAGCTCGTTCGAACGACGAAACCGAAATACAGAACAAGTTCAGAAAGTATCAACGAACACGAGCGAGTCGATAGACTCGAGAAAGAGAAAATGCAGGAGTCTAAAAACAACACGGGTACTACATTCGACTTCTTATAAAAGAAGGTCGCCCCGCAACTCACAACAATGAAATCAAGGTGACGACACAACAAGCAAGCGAAACATCCTTCAAAGGCCTCTCAAAGCCGATTCCGATGTTTGTCTTTGAAGCGCGAACTTGAAAGTCTCGGTAGCTAATTCGCAAAGCGGAATTCGGTGTCCCTCGAGTCCACACTTGAAATGTGTTACCGACGAGAAGGACGGTTTACACGTGCATGCCCGGCACATCACGGTTGAAACGTCTCGGCTCGGCATACGAAAATACAAATGCTAGATCTGATAGGGCACAACGTCGCAAAACAACATAGCGGAGATGCCAACTCGGCACAACAAAGAATCATAACACATACCATATACAACGATTACCATCATAAAGTAATACACACACAAACACTACAAAGCAGCGGTATCGTTCGGCGACCTCAACGGCCCGAACGATAACCAGCACATAATTTCAACCATCATGAAACAATCACACATGTACACAAACGTACAAACTCAAGCTTCAACAGCTCACACCCGTGCGACAACACGCAAATCACTCCGAGGTGACAAACAGTAAATACCAGTTCATACCTCTCACAGAGGACTAGTACAACAAATGCGTGGCAACGCCTCGACGTTCATGCCACCAATTCGATCACAATTCGGGGTTAACACCGTAACGAAAGTTCGAAAACCATACACGCATTTCGGTCCATAAGCAGGAATGATAGGTTTTAAAAACAAAAACCACCTTTGAAGACAGTTTGGAAACACCAGTTGATCTTGAGTATCATTTTACAAAAAGTTGAACAAACATCATTTTCGAGACTTTGAAAATCATCTTGCGTTTGAACAAAAATGAGGACACCTTCTCGTAGTGAAAAACTTTCAAAAATATTCGACCCTTGGGTCTAAGCAACTGCATTTGAAAATATCTCAAAAATATTTTTGGTCCTCAACCGGAAATTTTTTGAAATGTATTGCGGCATTAGAAAACACCTTGAAAACACCGCAAGAAAATAATTCGTTTTAAAAGTACGTCTCGAATTTTAATTTTCTAAGACACTCAAGGTTTTCAAAAATAATTCAATGGGCTAGAATGCCCAAAAATTTCAGGTAATTACAAGGAACAATATAGCGCCGTGGGTCCCGCGCCGGAACCCACCAGGCTAAAAACCATTCACAAAAACGCCAAAAAGGCCGATGACGGTAATATTTCAAAAACTCACAAAATCCATTTACAAAATACTAAATACCGTCATAAGAATTTCGCCAAAATGATCAAGGCCATAATGCCAAAAACTCGGTTAATGGAATCAATTTTCGAAATAAAACTCAGTCGGTAAAATACCGAAAATCATTAAATAGGAACTCACGCAGCGGATAAAAGAAATAAAGTCAAACATGCACAATCCATCAACACTACTCCTCATATGAACGAAGTATTAGAGTCAAGTAACCACATATCACGAAATCAAAATTCATAAAAGAATTCCGTCGCTTAACAAATAATCATAAAAATAGCTCGTGTCATACGAGGCACAACACAAAGAAGGGAGACTTACAGCCACAGGTCGCACGAAGATGATGATCGCCCACGATACTAATCACGACCAACAAACTCAGAAGACGCGTCGCGACACGACTTAGTCAGACATAATCCGACAAGACAAAACTCAATAGACACCACTGACCCGACAGCCTAGGTTTCCACAACCTAAGCTCCGATACCATAAATGTAACACCCCCAAATCAAACCGGGAATATTACACGCCGCCGACCCTCTCCGTGAGGATCCACCAGGCTAGACATCAAAACAACACATTACATTACATACAAGCGAATCAAAATAATGGACGATAGACCGATTTGGTCTTTCGTCCATGACTTAAAAATCAAAATACATAAACTCATCCAGACTCATACCCACGCAAGGGTAAAATACTAGCAACAACGAACAATAAGACAATGGAAGAGACAATACAATGAACTCCGACTAATCGAACCCAAAACTGGCCTTCGTGTGATTAGTATCATTCGTCTTTCATCATCCCTCGTGCCGATCCTGTGTCTTGCTCCGAAAACTGCATGTGCACGGACACAATACGGATATCCACCCCCGATTTCTCGGGGTTAGCAAACTCTCTTTGTTTCGCTAGTGCAAGTATAAAGTGCAAATACGAGCCATACACAACACATTCCGAGAATATAACGAAAGACTTCCCGAGATATATCTAGTTAAAAAATAGTTCAAGTCTTGAAAGCAGAAACGAAGCAAGTAAGCATTTTGAAAACATTTCCAAATCTCAGGAGTTTTGAAAACATCAAAAATTGGAAATGTTCTTAATTCCTCGAAAGCCATTTAGGGTCACAGCCCCAAAGTTCATTTTTCAAAATACAAATCTGTTTAACAAAACACGGGGTCCACGACCCAACCATTCCGGTCACAAAACACAGGGTCCACGACCCGATCATCCACTTCAATTCACTTTTAAAAGAACACATTACACATATCACATTATTCCTATGCCATTCTAGTCAAGCACCAAGACTCGATATATAATGTCTCTCGACCCCAAGCACAAAGCATTGTGATACTCCGGACAATATCATAATTAACGAAAACATCAACGTCATCCTCAAGATGAAAACCACAACTGGTAACCCGCGGCCGTACCCCTTAGTATCGACCCCCAGACATCCCGTCGGACACTCCGGGTGGGAAACCACTTCCGCGGCCGTACCCCTTAGTATCGACCCCCAGACATCCCGTCGGACACTCCGGGTGGAAGTTCATCCACACACGCACCCAAGTCCACTTCCGTGGCCGTACCCCTTAGTATCGACCCCAGACATCCCGTCGGACACTCCGGGTGGAAGGAACAACACACACACACGTTCCAAAATCACGATTTGCAAACCACAAGCCTCGAAGGTCAATCACGGTATATATAGTCGAGGTACCTTACTAGAATGGCGATTCATCCAACATATACTCACGACCAAGTAATGATACGATTCACAAGGACGCACAAGATTTCAACAGCACCGAACGACACAACTAATATCACACAAACTCACATATTCATCCATAAACACGTGACTCCAAGCACATAATTTCACAAGAGAGTTACACTGTACATTTACCGACGCCATAATCATACATAATGACGTCACATGAAAGTAAGGCGATCCTATACTCGTCACTAACACACATATCCAACTAAACATATTAATTCCCGACACACACGGTTCACCTTTACGAAAAGCATGATGGTAAATATACCGATTCTTTTGAAAAATGGTTATAAATATTTATTTAGCACATATCGACGATTAACAACCATAATATCCACAAAACACGTAATGTATGGGCAAGATACTTGCCTCGAAACCACGATCGCAACAAGACGACGGATGAAATACGGTCGAATAGCCCCGAACCCCCGAACAATATCAAGAACGCAATAGCACCACGAGTACTACGAGAATAACACCACACGAATCATCAATCACCAAACGGGATTCAACATCGGAAATCCTCGAGCACCTATAATCCTCCGGAAGGAACAAAAAAAGATGATTACGACAAGAATCAAGGCAAAAACGACGGAAATCCCAACAAACTATCGAAAGGAACTCATTGGGACATTTAATCGAACACTAAATGTTCAATAATTCCCAAGAACACTCGAATCGTCGATCGAGTTAAACAAACTTGATATATGGATATACAACCCATAGAACATGATTAATAACATCATACTACACCAATCGATGTATCAAAATCGGATTAGAAATGAAATCAAGAACAATTCTCCGAAAAGTCAACTTGAAGGAAAATCAAGAAATATACCTTGATTCGACGAAATACACGGATTAGATGTTGATATAATCAACAAGGATCTTCCAAAATGCCTTGAAATGATTAGAATCGCCAAGAACTCCATTTCCGTCGCACTCCGCCAATCGCCGAAAGAAGGAAAAAATCGGGTAGAAATGAAATCGCCGAGCCAGCTATATATGGCCGTGAGTTACTGGCCAGAATCGGCAGCCTTACGGCCGTAACTCGACACCTTACGGCCGTACTCGGCAGCCTTACGGCCGTAATCGCATTCGTCAAAAATCGCCAAGACAATGACACTTACGGCCGTAACTCGCACACCTTACGGCCGTAACCGGCCTTCGTCAAAATCCGCCCAGCGCTCATACGGCCGTACCCGATCACGCTTACGGCCGTAACTCGGACACCTTACGTCCGTAACCGGCACCTTACGGCCGTAACTCGCCAAAGCCTGCCTGCCGCGTGACTCGGCCGTGGCCACTCCGACGGCCCGGACGACCCCGAAACCCGAACCTGAGTAAAAATCGAAGATACGGTTACGAAGTACTCGCAAAGACGAATCCAAGCACTAAGAGAACACACGATTCCGACCATCCGAAGTGTCGTAATTCGACAACGGAAATAATTACCCCAAACTTTGGGAAATTACAAAAATGGCCCAAAACGTCCGAAAATCATGATACGTGATCGAAACACCGAACCAAAGCTCGCAACATGAATAATAACATTAAATGAACTTGCGAGAAACTCGAAACAATAGTTTCGGACGAGATTCGCAAGAATCGAGCTCAAGTGCGGAAAAGTCGCTAAAAAGCACGGAACTCAACAAAACAACACCGAAACGAACTCGGATGACAAAAAGTGAAGAATTAATCATTCTCGAAATGACGAAATGGTCATGAGCGAGTCGTCAAAACGGACTTCCGCCGAAAAAAAAGAAAATTACCGAAATTCGAAATTGCGGATATTACATATGGCATTCATAACAGGTTTTGAAATGATTCCTTTCATTTGTTCTTAGTTGGATTACGGTGTGAGCCACGAACTGGTAAGTGTTCCTCATACTCGTTGAATCCACCCATTGCTAACTGAGACGAACCTACAGAATCGCGCATATAGGATCAGTGATGGATTAAATTAGGCATATTCTGTAACACCCCCAAGTTATTCAGGGTATATTACAACGTCGTGAACCCCACCGAGGGACCCACAAGGCTAATCATACGCGGAACTATAAAACTTGACCGAGAAGGTCCAAATACAATGAAATGAAAGACGATACAAAGGGTATTCAAACCATGTCCAATATATCCAAATACATCACAGTACAAAATCAAAACCTCGGCACACAGGCCGGAACATCAAGGAAGATGGAAAACAATACTCGAGTATTCAATAACCATTCCAGTACAACAACACTGAATGGAAAACTCAAAACATAACCGGAGGAAAGACATAGTATCACACTTGCCCACCATCTTCATGCCGACCCGATACCTGCCTGTCCGCTCTCCTGGAACATGAAATACATAAAAAGTATTTCTCCCATAAAGGGGTTAGCCGTCAAATAGCTAGTGCAAGTATATCAAGTATGAAACACAATACTCCTCGACAATAAAGTAAATGTAACCGTCAATTCATCAATTCAAGACTAGTATTCCGAAAAAACTAAATCTCATAGAATCACATCAATACATATATGAATACCGTGGAACCACACCAAGAGGCTACGGAACCCTCAGGGGACCTGTCGTCCCGCCCCAGAGTGGTTCGTTCATATCATCCGTGGAATCGCATCAAGAGGCTACGAAACCCTCAGGGGACCCGTCAGCCCGCCCCAGAGTGGATATAAATAATCATGCCATTAATATATCTTACTTTTAAAGTCGAGAACGTACAATCATAATTATATACTTGCCTTTGAGACATCGAGAAATCGAACGGAAAAAGGGTATCAGTTCGGTAGGTCCAAGAACGCGCTTCCGGCACCTAAACGATTTGCAAGGAATATGATAATCAATTATACATATTCAAATTACACGAAAAAACTCCCGAAACCCATCTACGATTCATGAAAATACACGGATAAACAACTAGAGGTTGGAAAATCGTCCAAACCCTCACAAGTCCGAAAACGGCACAATCCAATCCGTAAAATCTTAGGAAAAGCATGCATACGGGATAGATACATCATAATCTCAAGGTCCTCAAGCTTCAAAACGGATAAATTAGACGAATCTACGAAAAACCCCAAAATTCCCAAAAATAGGGTTCTAAAGATTTTTACCTTGATTCGGAGGATATAAATGTGCTAGATGTTGCATAATCCTTGTTATCCAACCCAAGATGACGATATCTGAAGAAGGACTGCCTCAAATCGCCCCAAATCGCCTTTCTCGAGCTCTCCCGATCGGAAAAAGTGGAAAAGATGTAAAATGACAAGTGCAGGGGTTGACTGTCCCCTTATATACTGTCCCAGTCTAGCGCACGCTACGCCTCAATATTAGCGTGCGCTAATAGGTCATCTGGTAGTCCAGTGGCTACTGTCATAAGACGTTAGCGCACGCTACGAAACATCCCTAGCGTGCGCTAACTAGTGTCCTGTCAAAAACTCAGTTCTCTGTCTTAGTCCGCTAGCGTGCGTTAACACTGAGCACTAGCGTGCGCTACGCAACACATATAACGTACGTTACCTGCTAGTCCAGAAAGTCTGAAACCTCACTGCCTCTGCCGACTCAGTCCGTTAGCGCGCGCTAAGGCTCTAAACTAGCGTGCGCTACTCACGCAGAATTAGCGTGCGTTAGCATCGGTCTAGCGTGCGCTACCTCCCTGACCCATAATACTTCCGAAAGGTCTAACCAGTACGATCATGATCCAAACAAGGCATGAAACTCTAGATCAACGCCGACTACATCACAAAGAGTTTACAGAACGACAAAACAGGAAGAACGGTAAGGACAAACAGTCAATAAAAAGTACGGGCATTACATACTCCCCCTTTAAAAAGAAGTTTCGTCCCGAAAGTTAAGAAATAAAAAGTTCGGGGTACTCCGATCGCAAACTCTCTTCCGTGACCCAAGTCGCCTCCTCGACTCCGTGTCTCGACCATTGCACTAAAACCAACGGGATGGTTTTGTGCTGAAGCTGCTTCTCACGATGTTCAAGTATATTCACTGTTTTCTCCAGATAGGTAACATCCTTGGTTACGTAAATCTCACTATAGTCAAGAACATGACTTGGATCCGACATATGCCTTCTCAACTGAGAAACATGACAAATGATATGAACAAGACCCAACACAGGGGGCAACGACCAGCGATAAGCTAAGTCTCCAACCTTGTAGTAGGACATGGTCTCCAAAATCGAATTCCAAAGGTTGACGATGAGTATCGGCATACGATTGATACGTTGAAGGGCATCTCAAAATACGAAAAGAAGTCAACTAAAATCGTTTGTACTGTATTCAACAATACAAAGAATTCTCAAAACATTATCATAACTCATAAGTGTAGCATGAACTGTCTGTGCCGAATCATGTCCGTCGGATTGTACCGATAAAGCTCAATTTGGACAAAACCCAATAACACACAAAACAATGACAACAAATCCCGAAACACTGACATACAATTTGAACGCTCACACTGTAAAAAACAATGATCAACCCATAAACCAACCGAGAATATCATCAACATGATAAACTCCAATGCTATCGGCGAAAGATCCACAATAATCGAGAATACCATCAACATGATAACCTCCAACATGATCAATAAGGGAACAACAACGACCGAGAGTACCATCAACAAGGTAGCTCTAAACGATCAACAATAATGGATCTCAAGGAAATAACCCCGACTGTCGAACAAACCCCTCGGGCGTATGAACAACCAATCACAAATAGTCAAACATATCTAATACAACATGGACTATGAACGACCACAACAATAAGGCTCAAGAGGGACATCACAGTACGCCCGATCCGGAAATGTGTCCGTGCACATGTCCACCCCGTATACGGAATCTAGAATATACGTGGGACAATGTACCTAATTAGCCTCACGAACTACGTTCCGTGTGCACGGTCCAATGCGGAAACATCCACGCATGACCATCCTGTCTTGCTAAAAATCCTACACATAACCAATCAGCACGCAGATATGATTCCAGGTATATCACGATACAACATGACAACGAAATTCAAAGGATAACACATCCAATACGGATCATACGACTCACCAAAGTGAACGGTGATACATGAATAATGAAAGATCGACACGACCAACAATATCCAACACAACCTTCTTGGGATCACGATCCCTAAGGACCGATTAACACGAACAACAATCTGGAACTCTTCAACCCTCAACGATCACAAAATTACCGAATTCACAAGAATGGTAGTGTGATGCCTTGAGTCGGCCAACACGACAATAATAACTCACGGGTGGGCACCGTCTTCGGCGACCCCAATTCAATACCTCGATTGTCTTAGAACGACAAATCGATAACGACTCAACGGATGGGAACTATCTTCGACAGTCCCAAATCAATATATCGATTACCTTAGAATGTTCAATCGATAACAACGATACAACGAATGTCTCGGCACCTTTAATCGGTTACCGATAACAAAAATGATAATCGAATACATCAATGCCTTCAATCGGCCAATACAATATCAATAGAAAAACACCGATATCAATAACGACGATCACCACAATATCTTGATGGAACATCAATCAACAATAACAATCGATATGTCGATACCGCGAACCGGTTATCGACAAGAATATTACCAACAAGCATCGCAATGCCTTAAACCAGCCATTTACAAACAACAATAATATTTGGCGTATGCCGAAGGGTATCGTATCAAACAATCCCTTGATATTAACAAAATCATAAAGAGACCAAGTCTCGAAATGATACACACATTCATACACATATATGATAACATTAATCCCATTGACTAGTACAAGTATAAAACTTGCCTCGATATCAATACAATGAACTGTTACCAATTCAGTTGATTTCGTCTACGAGTTCCTCAGTCCCGACCAAGGTAATCTACGAACTCTTCAATCTCAACCGCAACACAACAGTCATAATCCATGATCAAACATCATATCTTATTATAAAATGAAGGATTAATAATCAACAGGTTCGATGACGACCAATATCAATACAACCAGGCCACAAACTCATCGGTTCCACAATATCTCGATTAAATACAGTCTGAACTATCCAACTCAGACCCTCACGAATCCATGTCCATAATACGAGCCGAAATCCGATGATCATATCAGCAACCAAATCGGACCAATAATAAGGGTCTAAATGTTATCGATTCCAAACTCAATTCTCAAATGCGAATTGACAAGGTTCCCTTCTCGTAAATCCATCGTTAAAATTTACATATGACCATTATCGATTCGAACCATTCTACTGGTTCAAAACAATAGATAATCATATTAAAAAGGTCATCAAACAATCCAATCATTTGACTTGAACATTTGCTCCATACGTATGGGCTTCCAAATTCATAGATGAATAATAGTCTCATCAAACTCATAATCACATTCGTATTCCTATACGAATATTATTTCAAACACATAATTTAGCTCTAGATATGAATATTCCATATTCATATTCAAAACATCAACACTTCTTATAAATTTTCATCACCTCGTATAATTCAAGAGTTCTTCAAGAACATGAAATATCCGAAATCATGTTCAGAACAACATATCCGAGGTATATATCTTCATGATACCATTTTCTTCATCATATATGAAGAAGATATCAATGTAACACCCCCAATCCGCTCAGGGATATTACACGCCGTAGACCCTCTCCTCGAGGATCTACCAGGCTGATAACAACATTTAACATCTTGACATCGCCTTTAAGGCTAAAATGACTCAGTAGACCGATTTGGTGTTTCAATAATAACATACAACTCCATTCCAAACACATACCCACGCAGGGGTCAAAATACAATAAACTCCCGTACAACGGGGAAAAGATACTGCAGCGGAAAAATAAAATACAACTAGACCAATACGACATCAACGGATCCTCGTGTGATTAGTATTGTTCATCTTTCATCATCCTTCGTGCCGACCCTGTGCTATGCTCCAAAACCTGAATGCAAAAATAGACATCCACCCCCCGAATACTCGGGGGTTAGCAAAACTCCACTGTTTTGCTAGTGCAAGAACAAAGTGCAAATACGAGCCATACAATTCACATTCCACGAATAACAATAACCAGGAATCCTCAAAGATCCAACGAAACGAAAAGTACTTCCCGAGGCAAGAATTTGAGAAAACATTTCAAAATCGAAATATCATAAATCAATAGAAATGATTTATAAAACGGTTTAGAATGCCATCGAGAGTTTTAATAGAAAACCATTTAGGATTATCAAATCCTACTTTTCAAAATCCGCAAGACAAAAGGGGTCACCGCCCCAAATCTTTACTTTCCGAAAAATGACATTTACCAACCCGTTGGGATTTTAGCCCCAAATCCATAAAATGACTTTTACAAGACCATTGGGATTTTAGCCCCAAATCTCATCAACTCACAGTACACAAAAACGACCACAAGGTTCGTCTCCCAACATCAAAATCCACAAATAAAGGATTTAAAACAAACAACAAAATACTCTAGTGCCATCCTAGCCAAGTAAGCCAAACGAACACTTACCTCTTACACACTTAGTCGATGCATGCAATCATGAAAACACAGTTCCAAAGCACTCATTTCCGGAAATGCCAATATCGAATCACATTTGTAAAATGCACCACAATTAACCGCGGACCCACGGCCGTGGATCCTGCCGAGACCGTCGGATCTAACCCACAGTGGTTAAAAGCAAGCTCGCGGTTCCACAGCTTCGTGGAGCCCTACCGAGACCCCGTCGGATCTAACCCGCAGTGAGCATACACACACACACGTTACTCATGCAATACTAACATGCTAAGAATGTAAGTTCATTAAGAATACTCACTAGAGATGGCCATTAACTCGACACCATTATCAAACTCTTCAAAACACAATAACAAGATTAAATACGGAATACACGATTCCATAAATTTAAACAATAGGAGTATCATCATCAAATCCTTCAACGTTCAAAATAATCAAATCATAGTCAATTTCCAAAACACACCGTTCACAAAACACACACGCATTTGAAAGAAAGCCTTTAACGAGGCCAAACCGAAATCTTTTGAAACTTCGTTTCAAACAACCAAACAAACACACTAATACGATCACCGATCATCATATCCACAAAATAAGAAAAGTATGGGCAAGGTACTTTCCTCGAAATTGGCACGCAAGTATTCCGACGAACACGGCTCAACCGGAAAGCTTCGAAACGCCCGATGCTATCGAAAAGGAAGACGACGATGAACGGAAGGGTTCAACACGGTTTCTTCGCAAGAAACACGACCCTAACATCATACAATTAATAAATCAATGATAAATACGATGAAGAATAATCGTAGAACGCCCGAAAACCCTCTATGACATTCTCTAGGACACCTTCAAGGCGTCGATCAAGAACTTGACCAAAACAACGAATCGATACGATCCAACCATGGAATAACAAGGAAATGATATAATACATCTAAATAATCATCAATCCATCATAATCCTAAGTTAAATCGGATTAATCGGACGAAAACAACCAAAACACCCAAATTCCCCAAAACTAGATTTCTAGAAAATCGGCTGATTCGGTAGATCGGAGGGTGTTATAGGATGGATGATTGATGATATGAACTTCAAAACTTCATGTATTGATTGTACAACAACATCTCTCCATGATTTACCAAGCTCCGGCGCGGAAGATAAGAAAACCGAGTGAAAATGGTCAAGAAAACGTCGCATGGCCATAAATAGGCGCACGGTGCCGCGGCCCATGGGAGTGTGCCGCGGCACGAGCAAAAATGGCTCCCGGTGGTCGCGGTGTGCGCGGCTCGGCCGAGTGTGCCGCGGCACCGATGCGATTGGTTTGGCGAAAAATGCCACGAGTGTGCCGCGGCCACTGCCCGGCTGTCGCTGCGGCCAGAATCGCTGATCGATCGCGGCCGTGACTTCGGCGAAGCTGCCGAGCACTACCGGCCGTGACTTCGGCTTGATGCGGCTCAGGCCAGGTTGCCGGCCATGACTCGGCGGGCCAACTCCGACGGCCCGAACGACCGAAATCCGAACACGAATACGAATCGATGATACTGATTCTGACGTACTCGCAAAGACGAATCTAAGAGCTAAGAGAACACACAATTCCGACCACCCGAAGGCTCGGAATTCAACAACGGAAGTAATTACCCAAAACTTTGGGAAATTACGAAAATGGCCCAAAACGTCCGAAAATCACGATACGCGATCGAAACACCAATACAAAGCTCGCAACACGTCTAACAAAGTTAGACAGACTTACGGGAAACTCGAAACAGCAGTTTCGAACGAGATTCGCAAGAATCGAACTCAAGCGCGGAAAAATTGCTAAAAAGCACGGAACTCAACAAAACGACACCGAAACGAACTCGGATGTCAAAAAGTGTAGAATTAATCATTCTCAGAATGACGAAACGGTCATTGGCGAGCCGTCAAAACGGACTCCGATCGAAAAAAGAAATTTACCGAAAATCGAAAATTGCGGATATTACATTCTACACTCCTTAAAAGAAGTTTCGTCCCGAAACTTAAAACAAGTAGGGAGAAGAAATATTCCGCCAGGAAAAACTCAACGAGATACACAAGAATGCGCAACTAACGCCCAACGGCGAAATGTTACAAACAACGCGAAGGAATATACGGCGTGTAAACACGCTCCACGGCGACCAACACGACGTCGCCGTTAGGGATATAATAAAACCAACAAATGACAAGCGTCATCAAACGGATAATATAGCCAAGTCAATTATCTGACAATCACAAAACACAACGAACGAAAATCGATACGATTGACCAACCTAACGGTACATTGATAAAAACGCGAGCGAGCGGCCGAACAAATCTGAGAATTCCACCGCTAAGGGTTTGAAGATCAGCGAGACTAATTTCCCGAACTTAAGGGAATTACAAAGGAGCACAGGCGTTCAACAATCACGAAACGAGAACAAAAACCGAACAAACAAACGATCGAGACAACAAAAATCGAACAATCATGTCCGAAACACGAAGGATAATAAAATTCAAACAACAACTCCAAGGTTCACATCTCGACTCGAGATAATATATGATCCGGTGAAAACAACAGGATGTGCATTCACATAAGATCCACAGGAAAGGGAATAGCAATTAAAAAGTCACAACGACAAACGAGTTATTCCGAAATGATACCACACTTGTTCGATAAACAAAAACAAGGGGCAGGACAAGCTCAGAAATGTCAACAAACGTAAATGAGTCAACAGAGTCGAAAACATAAGAGTTCCAAATCCGATCCACTTCGAATAAAAGAACTAATAGAACCAGATGATGTCACTCCCGAACAAGGTTCACGAGAATCGAACTGAACCCGAAAAAGTCACACCGATAACCAGATCAACTCAAGACAAGATCACAGTTCGTTCGGACGATGAAATCGAAATACAGAACAAGTTCATAAAGTTCCAACGAACATGAGCGAATCGATAGACTGGAGAAAGAGAAAATACAGGAGTCAAAATAGTACGGGCATTACCTCCGACCTCGTCCACGAAATTCACAAAAACGGGAGCAAGGTAACAAGAGATTAAACAACCGACACATAACAAAACCATCACCGATGCACACGGCCATACCATCCCAAGCTCTAACAGCTCGCACATGCGCGACAACGCAGAAATCACCACGAGGCGACAATATTCAACACCAACATCCCGCCTCTCACATGGGGCTAACACAACAAGTGTGTGGAAAACGACTCAACGCTCACATCGCCAATTCGGTCATACTCAGGAGCAAACGTCAAAATGACAACGCGAACATCATACATACATACCCAGCCCTCAAATGGGAATGGATAGGTTTTAAAAACGAAAACCTCATTTTGAAAGTAATTTAGAAGAACACCGGTTGATCTTTGGTATCACTTTTCAAAAAGTACAAACATGAAACATCGTTATCGAGACTTTGAAAACCATCATGCACTTGGTAAAAATGAGGACATCTTCTTTTAGCGAAAGACTTTCAGAAATATTCGACCCTTGGGTCTAAATAAAAGTGTTTCTAAAACATTGAAAATATCTCAAAACATTTTGGTCCTCGAGGCAGAAAAATTTTGAAATATATTGTGGCACCTGGATGTACCACAAGAAAATAACTCATTTGAAAAAATATGTCTCGAAATTTATTTCTAAGATACTCAAGTTTTCGAAAATAATTCAATGCCAAAAAGGACGATGCCAAAAAGGCTAGAATGCCCAAAAATTTCAGGTAATCACACGGAACATCATAGCGTTGTGGGTCCCGCGTCGGAACCCCAGGCTAAAAACCATTTACAAAAATGCCAAAAAGGCTGATGATGGTAATATTTCAAAAACTCACGAAAGCCATTTACAAAATACTAAATACCGTCATAAGAATTTCGTCAAAGCGATCAAGGCTGTTGGGTACCAAATCGGATATTTGCGCCGTTTTATGCGGAAGCGAAAATAAATTGCGGAAAATAAATCACACAAGGATTTATAGAGGTTCGGCTATTAACGAAGCCTACGTCCTCTCTCGATGTATCTTTTTCCTTAGGCTTAAGATCAAAACCTCTACGCCTCTCTTCTATCGGTCGAGGGATTACCGTTACAAGCTCGTCTTCTATTGGTCCGAGTAAAACCGTTTTTCCTTTTCTATTGGATAAGGAATCAACCACTCTAGCTTTCTATGGGTACTAGATAAACCTCACTAAGATAGCGATTGTGATTCTAACAATGCCGGATCCTTGATCCTAATAACACCGAATCAAATCGTATCTTTTCTTTTTATCGCTCGTGTATGATCTTGTGTATAACACTCAATCACTCTTAATTAAGCTCAAGAACAACAACTATAATGGTTACAATGATATAACACGTATGTATGCTTTGCTCAATGTTGTTGTGTGGAATAATACCAACTCCTTGGTATTTATAGCCTTCTTCCTCCTTACTAGCCGTTCTTTGCCGGTTGACTAGCTAGCGTGCGCTAGCCTTCCTTCTTAGCGTGCGCTATCGCACATTTTGCTCTAGCGTCGTAAAGGCTTTCATGTAGCGTCGTTAATCACTTTATATTTCGATCCGGTAGCTCGCCTTCGATTAGCGTGCGCTACCACTTCATTTTTGGCGTGCGCTAATCCAATATATCCGTTGCATGGATTGTCAAAGTGACCGTTTGATATGCTGACTTTGACCTCCTTTTCCCAACGTTCGGATTGACTAGATTCAAACATCTTAGCGTGCGCTAATCATCCTTTGTAGCGTGCGCTAATAATAGAGGGTAGCGTGCGCTAATATTAGAGTGTAGCGTGCGCTATCCATCTGCTGACTTCACTGCAGCTTACTTCGATACTAGGCTGGAATGCAGCTGACTCCTCGTTAGCGTGCGCTAACATATGTCCCTTAGCGTGCGCTAATGCAGTCCAGATTGCAATTTTTGCGTCTTAAATGCCTTCGCCGTTTTGCTTCGCCTCGATGTTGTTTTGTAGTTTAGCAACTTTAATCATCAAAACATAAATTAAATAATGTGTGGAATAAATATTCCAACAATCTCCCCCTTTTTGATGATTACAAAACAACCCTTGAATTGGATAATCTGTAAAAAAAAATAATATCTGTATATTTATACGAATCAAAGTTTTCGGCTTTGATCGTTTAGTTAGTTTCTCCATTTCTTTTCTTTTTCTTCTTTTTCGACTTTTTCATTTTTCAACTCCGTCGTTTTTCGTTTTTCAATTTTTTCAACTCCCCCTATTTGTATGCTTTTCTTTTCTTTTCGACTTCTTCGATTTTTCTCATTTTTATCTCCTCTGCATCTCCTTCTCATTTTTATCATTTTTATCTCAATTCATATCTTTCTCCCCCTTTTTTTTTTCATCAAAAAAAAATATAAAGGATACCAAATGAAATATAAATATGCATGATACCAATTTATGCATTAATAAGGGTATAAACTCCCCCTGAAAATATTATTTCCTTCTCCCTCTTTGTAAAATATCATTTGTCAAAATTTATTTTTGGGGATCCAACCGATAGTTGGTTTTTATTTTGAAACATAGACGATGTTTGAAACGTTTGTTCCTTTAGGAACCCAAATCTTTTTAATTTTTATCGTCCGTTTTGGGCTTTTGCAATTTGAAATGTGATGCCCGATTTTTAAACACTTTTCACATCGGGGTATTTTGAAATTGACGGATTCATTTTTCGAACGTGATTTGAATCCTAACCCCTCTTTATTTAGAGTATATTTTTGAACACATAACATTTGTTCAAATTTATCGTTGCCGCACGAGAACTTCTTTGTCAGAATTTTTAGTTCATCTTGAACTTTTAAAAGATCATTTTTTAAAATATTTTCATTTTCAAGGCATTTCGAATGATCAATTTCGACAAGTTTCCCTTTTTCAAGTATTTTGGAATTTTCAATTTCCAAAGTTTTATATTTAGACTTGAGGGACTTAATTTCATTTAAAGCATTTTGATAGTCCGTATGAAGTAACTCGAATGCTTCAAAAAGTTCGTCGTAAGAATTACTTACTTCGCTTTCGACGTCGCTATCGTCGAATGAACTCCGGGCCATGAGCGCGAGATTATTTTGTTCAAGAAAATCTTCATCGGGATCTTCGTCGCTCCATGTTGCGATTAGAACCTCCTTTTGCTTTACTCTGAGTTCTTAGCAAAGTGGCACAGTTTTACCACATAATCGACAAGTGTTGTCGAATTTCTTAGGTTCGCCCGCTTGAATGTCCTTCTTTCTCCGGTTTAATAAGTGTTGGAACTTATTAATATTTTTGGCATAATATGCCATTTCTTCGTCACTTTCGTCCACCGGGGTTTCTTCTTTCTTCTTCGACATTTTAGCCTTGAAGGCTATCGACCTCTCCTTCGGTTTTGGTTTGGCATTCCGAGATTTTAGAACAATCTCGTAGTTGATAAGAGAACCAACGAGAGCACTAAAATCAAGAGTATTTAAATCTTTGGATTCCATTATTGCCGTAACCGTACCGTCCCATTCTCGAGGTAGTGATCGGAGAATTTTCTTTACTTTCTCACTACTCGAAAGTGGTTTTCCGTAACATGCTAATCCATTAGTGATAACCGAAAATCGGTCAAGCATGATCGAGATGGATTCGTCGTCCTTCATTTGGAATAATTCATAATCGTGAAGGAGCATGTTTATCTTCGTCTCCTTGACTTGAGACGTACCTTCGTGTGTTACTTCGAGCATTTTCCAAATTTCTTTGGCACTATCACACGATGATATCCGGTTGTGTTCTTCCGGATTTAAGGCACAATAGAGAAGTTGAGTTGCCTTACAATTGTAGTGGTCGTTTTTCCAATCCGCATCGTCATACTCTTCAAAGGTTTTGAGAGTTCCGTTTGAGTTCGTCGGGATTTTGGGACCAAGACAAATCACCTTCCAAAGTTCGATGTCGTAAGCTCGAATGAATATCGACATCTTCTTCTTCCATGTCATGAAGTTTGCGCCATCAAAGAATGGTGGTCGGTTGAGAGCAAGGCCTTCGACTGGAGCCATTTGGAACGCCATTGGATCTTTTCTCCTCGGATGTTAAGCCGCGTATTGGAGTACCTCTCAGATACCAATTGTTGGGTACCAAATCGGATATTTGCGCCGTTTTATGCGGAAGCGAAAATAAATTGCGGAAAATAAATCACACAAGGATTTATAGAGGTTCGGCTATTAACGAAGCCTACGTCCTCTCTCGATGTATCTTTTTCCTTAGGCTTAAGATCAAAACCTCTACGCCTCTCTTCTATCGGTCGAGGGATTACCGTTACAAGCTCGTCTTCTATTGGTCCGAGTAAAACCGTTTTTCCTTTTCTATTGGATAAGGAATCAACCACTCTAGCTTTCTATGGGTACTAGATAAACCTCACTAAGATAGCGATTGTGATTCTAACAATGCCGGATCCTTGATCCTAATAACACCGAATCAAATCGTATCTTTTCTTTTTATCGCTCGTGTATGATCTTGTGTATAACACTCAATCACTCTTAATTAAGCTCAAGAACAACAACTATAATGGTTACAATGATATAACACGTATGTATGCTTTGCTCAATGTTGTTGTGTGGAATAATACCAACTCCTTGGTATTTATAGCCTTCTTCTTCCTTACTAGCCGTTCTTTGCCGGTTGACTAGCTAGCGTGCGCTAGCCTTCCTTCTTAGCGTGCGCTATCGCACATTTTTGCTCTAGCGTACGTAAAGGCTTTCATGTAGCGTGCGTTAATCACTTTATATTTGATCCGGTAGCTCGCCTTACGATTAGCGTGCGCTACCACTTCCTTTGTAGCGTGCGCTAATCCAATATATCCGTTGCATGGATTGTCAAAGTGACCGTTTGATATGCTGACTTTGACCTCCTTTTCCCAACGTTCGGATTGACTAGATTCAAACATCTTAGCGTGCGCTAATCATCCTTTGTAGCGTGCGCTAATAATAGAGGGTAGCGTGCGCTAATATTAGAGTGTAGCGTGCGCTATCCATCTGCTGACTTCACTGCAGCTTACTTCGATACTAGGCTGGAATGCAGCTGACTCCTCGTTAGCGTGCGCTAACATATGTCCCTTAGCGTGCGCTAATGCAGTCCAGATTGCAATTTTTGCGTCTTCGTCTGCTTCGCCGTTTTGCTTCGCCTCGATGTTGTTTTGTAGTTTAGCAACTTTAATCATCAAAACATAAATTAAATAATGTGTGGAATAAATATTCCAACAAAGGCCATAATGCCAAAAACTCGGTTAAGGGAAGCGGTTATCGAAATAAAACTCGGTCGGTAAAATACCGAAAGTCATTACAAAAGAACTCACGCAGCGGATAAAAGAAATACAGTTCAACATGCACAATCCAGCAACACTACTCCTCATAAGAACAAAATATTAGAGTCAAATAACCACATTCAGAACAAAACCACTAGCCCCATTCGAGGCCTCTAAAGACCCTACCGCACTGGCTAGTGAACAAGTCGAACGTGTATAAGCACAAAGCTTCCACAAGAGAACTTGTAAAACGTGCAAATCCATTCGAAAATCATCAGCAACGGACAAAAACAACAATAAAAAGACATCACAAGCGACGACACTCCTCGTATAAATCAAATACGAGAGTCGATTAAATACATATCGTGAAATCAAAATCCACATAAGGATTCCATCACTTAACAAATAATCATAAAAATAGCTCGTGTCACACGAGGCACAACACAAGGAAGGGAGACTTACTTCCACCGGTCGCACGAAGATGATGATCGCCCCACGATACTAACCACGACCAACAAACTCAAACGACGCGTCGCGACACGACTCAGTCAGATAAAATCCGACGAAACAAGACTCAAACAACACGACTTGACCCGACAGCCTAGGTTTTCCTCAACCTAAGCTCCGATACCATTTATGTAACACCCCCAATCCGCTCAGGGATATTACACGCCGTAGACCCTCTCCTCGAGGATCTACCAGGCTGATAACAACATTTAACATCTTGACATCGCCTTTAAGGCTAAAATGACTCAGTAGACCGATTTGGTCTTTCAATAATAACATACAACTCCATTCCAAACACATACCCACGCAGGGGTCAAAATACAATAAACTCCCGTACAACGGGGAAAAGATACTGCAGCGGAAAAATAAAATACAACTAAACCAATACGACATCAACGGATCCTCGTGTGATTAGTATTGTTCATCTTTCATCATCCTTCGTGCCGACCCTGTGCTATGCTCCAAAACCTGAATGCAAAAATAGACATCCACCCCCCGAATACTCGGGGGTTAGCAAAACTCCTTTGTTTTGCTAGTGCAAGAACAAAGTGCAAATACGAGCCATACAATTCACATTCCACGAATAACAATAACCGGGAATCCTCAAAGATCCAACGAAGCGAAAAGTACTTCGAGGCAAGAATTTGAGAAAACATTTCAAAATCGAAATATCATAAATCAATAGAAATGATTTATAAAACGGTTTAGAATGCCATCGAGAGTTTTAATAGAAAACCATTTAGGATTATCAAATCCTACTTTTCAAAATCCACAAGACAAAAGGGGTCACCGCCCCAAATCTTTACTTTCCGAAAAATGACATTTACCAACCCGTTGGGATTTTAGCCCCAAATCCATAAAATGACTTTTACAAGACCATTGGGATTTTAGCCCCAAATCTCATCAACTCACAGTACACAAGAACGACCACATGGTTCGTCTCCCAACATCAAAATCCACAAATAAAGGATTTAAAACAAACAACAAAATACTCTAGTGCCATCCTAGCCAAGTAAGCCAAACGAACACTTACCTCTTACACACTTAGTCGATGCATGCAATCATGAAAACACAGTTCAAGCACTCATTTAGGAAATGCCAATATCGAATCACATTTGTAAAATGCACCACAATTAACCGCGGACCCACAGCTTCGTGGATCCCTGCCGAGACCCCGTCGGATCTAACCCACAGTGGTTAAAAGCAAGCTCGCGGTTCCACAGCTTCGTGGAGCCCTACCGAGACCCCGTCGGATCTAAACCGCAGTGAGCATACACACACACACGTTACTCATGCAATACTAACATGCTAAGAATGTAAGTTCATTAAGAATACTCACTAGAGATGGCCATTAACTCGACACCATTATCAAACTCTTCAAAACACAATAACAAGATTAAATACGGAATACACGATTCCATAACTTTAAACAATAGGAGTATCATCATCAAATCCTTCAACGTTCAAAATAATCAAATCATGGTCAATTTCCAAAACACACCGTTCACAAAACACACACGCATTTGAAAGAAAGCCTTTAACGAGGCCAAACCGAAATCTTTTGAAACTTCGTTTCAAACAACCAAACAAACACACTAATACGATCACCGATCATCATATCCACAAAATAAGAAAAGTATGGGCAAGGTACTTGCCTCGAAATTGGCACGCAAGTATTGACGAACACGGCTCAGCGGGAAAGCTTGAAACGCCCGATGCTATCGAAAAGGAAGACGACGATGAACGGAAGGGTTCAACACGGTTTCTTCGCAAGAAACACGACCCTAACATCATACAATTAATAAATCAATGATCATACGATGAAGAATAATCGTAGAACGCCCGAAAACCCCTCTATGACATTCTACCGGACACCTTCAAGGCGTCGATCAAGAACTTGACCAAAACAACGAATCGATACGATCCAACCATGGAATAACAAGGGAAATGATATAATACATCTAAATAATCATCAATCCATCATAATCCTAAGTTAAATAGGATTAATCGGACGAAAACAACCAAAACACCCAAATTCCCCAAAACTAGATTTCTAGAAAATCGGACTGATTCGGTAGATCGGAGGGTGTTATAGGATGGATGATTGATGATATGAACTTCAAAACTTCATGTATTGATTGTCCAACAACATCTCTCCATGATTTACCAAGCTCCGTAGCGGAAGATAAGAAAACCGAGTGAAAATGGTCAAGAAAACGTTTGCGGGGCCATAAATAGATCGCACGGTGTGCCGCGGCCTGAGTGTGCCGCGGCACGAGCCCAAAAATGGCTCCGTGGTCGGCGGTGTGCAGGCTCGGCGGAGTGAGCCGCGGCACCCGAGATTAGTTGGTTTGGCCGAAAATGCCACAGAGTGTGCCGCGGCCTGCCCGGCTGTCTGCGCCGAGGCCTGCTCGGCGAAGCGCGATCACGCTGCCGTGACTCGGCGAGAGCCGCCGAGCACTACGGCCGTGACTCGGCAGTGCGGCTGGGCCAGTTGCCGGCCATGACTCGGCGGCCAACTCCGACGGCCCGAACGACCGAAATCCGAACCTGAATACGAATCGATGATACGGTTACGACGTACTCGCAAAGACGAATCTAAGAGCTAAGAGAACACACAATTCCGACCACCCGAAGGCTCGGAATTCAACAACGGAAGTAATTACCCAAAACTTTGGGAAATTACGAAAATGGCCCAAAACGTCCGAAAATCACGATACGCGATCGAAACACCAATCCAAAGCTCGCAACACGTCTAACAAAGTTAAACGGACTTACGGGAAACTCGAAACAGCAGTTTCGAACGAGATTCGCAAGAATCGAACTCAAGCGCGGAAAAATTGCTAAAAAACACGGAACTCAACAAAACGACACCGAAACGAACTCGGATGTCAAAAAGTGTAGAATTAATCATTCTCAGAATAACGAAACGGTCATGGGCGAGCCATCAAAACGGACTCCGATCGAAAAAAGAAATTTACCGAAAATCAAAAATTGCGGATATTACAATCAATAATCATATCAACATTCGAAATCTCTTATTACAATTCCAATAAATCTCATATAACATTATCACATGATGATCCCAACATGCTCCCTCTCGAGTAGTAATCCTTTAAAAATGAGCCACTATCAAAAGGGATACGAGGATTACCTTGTATGGATGATCCACGGAGAAGAACAATTGAACTCCATTCCAAGAATTATCAAAACTTCAAGACCAATACTTAAATCCGAGCTCTCTATCTTAATCTTGTTTAAGAGGATCATCTCTCAATGTTTAGGAACTTCAAGTACCTCCCAAGGCTCTCTCTATCAACTGAAGGAAGGAGAATGGACAAAATGCCTCTCAGCACTCGTCTAGACCTTATATTTAGCGTGCGCTACAGAAATAGCGTGCACTATCCTTCCTTGATAGCGTGTGCTATCGGTGTAATACCCGTGATTTCGATTTCCGGTAATTTCTTTTTTTTCGGCGGAAGTCCGTTTTGACGACTCGCCCATGACCGTTTCGTCATTCTGAGAATGATTAATTCTGCACTTTTTGTCATCCGAGCGCGTTTCGGTGTCGTTTTGTTGAGTTCCGTGCTTTTTAGCGGTTTTTCCGCACTTGAGTTCGATTCTTGCGAATCTCGTCCGAAACTGTTGTTTCGACTTTCTCGTAAGTTCATTTAATGTTATTATTCATGTTGCGAGCTTTGGATTGGTGTTTCGATCACGTATCGTGATTTTCGGGCGTTTTGGGCCATTTTCGTAATTTCCCAAAGTTTGGGGTAATTACTCTCCGTTGTCGAATTTCGAGCCTTCGGGTGGTCGGAATCGTGTGTTCTCTTAGTGCTCGGATTCGTCTTTGCGAGTACTTCGTAACCGTATCTTCGATTCGTACTTCAGTTCGGGTTTCGGTCGTTCGGGCCGTCGAGTTGGTCCCGCGAGTCATGGCCGGGCATCTTGAGGCAGGCCCCGCCGAGTAACGTGCGGTAGTGATCGGCAATTACGACGTAAGGCGGTTACGTCACGTAAGGCCTGTCCGTAACGTATGTAACGCTCCGGCATTTCGAGGCGAGGAGTTCGGCCATGGCGATTCGTCACGTAAGCCATGGCGATTACGTCACGTAACCCACGGCGATCCTATTTAAGGCCTGGCAGCGTTTTTCTTCAACCATTTTCTCATTCTTTTTCTTCCCTTACGCGGTTGTGGGTGTGTGAATCATCTAGAGATGTTGTTGGACAATGAATCCATGAAGTTTTGAGGTTCATATCATCAATCATCCGTCCTATAACATCCTCGATCTACTGATCGGTCAGATTTCCTAGAAATCTAGTTTTGGGGAATTTGGGTATTTTGGTTGTTTTCATCCGTTTAATCCGATTTAACTTAGGATTATGATGTATTGATGAATATTTAGATGTATTATATCATTTCCTTTATTATTCCATGGTTGGATCGTATCGATTCGTTGTTTGAGTCGAGTTCTTGACCGACGCCTTGAAGGTGTCCGGTAAAATGTCTTAGAGGGGTTTTCGGGCGTTCTACGATTATCCTTCCTCGTATGATCGATGATTTATTGATTATATTGTTGTTAGGGTCGAGTTTCTTGTGAAGAAACCGTGTTGAACCCTTTCGTTCGTCGTCGTCTTCCGTTTCGATAGCATTGGGCGTTTCGAAGCTTTCCGGTTGAGCCGTGTTCGTCGGGATACTTGCGTGCCGATTTTGAGACAAGTACCTTGTCCATATAATTCTTGTTTTGTGGATATGATAATTAGTGATCGTCTAAATGTAGTTGTTTTGTCGTTTGAATTGAACTTTCGAAAGATTCGGTTTAGCCTTGTTAAAGGCTTGCTTTCAAAACGCGTGTGTTTTGTGATTGGTGTGTTTCATGAACGAGTATGTGAATCCTATGGATATGTTTGGTGTTGATGATGCACTTAGTATTTGCGTGTGGACGTATAATGTTTCATTTCGGTGCATTGTGGTTTGACGTGTTGTTTTACTAAGTGTTTGATGCCTCTGGGTGAATTGTTTGGATATCCTTGGTGTGATATGTTACTCGTGCTTGAGTTTGATTCGCTAGCCAGCTCGGGAGGGTCCTTCGAGGCCTCGAGTGGGATTCGTGGCTTCGTCCCGGTCTGGCGACGTGTGGTGCTTGTGTTGTTTTGTGATATGTTATTTGTGCATGATTGATTCGCTAGCCACTCGGGAGGGTCCTTCGAGGCCTCGAGTGGGATTCGTGGCTTCGTCCGGTCTAGGTGACGTGTGGTGCTTGAGTATTTCGCTAGCGGCTCGGGAGGGTCCGACGGGATCACGGAGTGGGATTTGTGGCTTCGTCCCGGTCTGGCGATGTGAGTACGTGTTTTGTGAATGTGTTTGCTCACCTCGGGAGGGTTCGATGGGACCACGGAGGGAATTCCAATGGCTTCGACTGGGTTCACGAGTGAAACTTCACCGCTACGTGTATATATTTTGTGATTGTTTTTCGCTCACCTCGGGAGGGTCCGATGGGATCACGGAGGGAGTCGATGGTATAGCCTGGATTCACGAGTGCGGTTGCTTATGTTTTGTGAATGTGTTTGCTCACCTCGGGAGGGTTCGACGGGGCCACGGAGGGAATTCCATTGGCTTCGACTGGATTCACGAGTGAAACTTCACGGGTGTGTGTGTATTTTATGTCCGTCGAGGACGCATGACGTGGGTTTTTAACCTTGTGTATTATGGTTGGTTTTATTTGCGAAAACAAAACCTTTGGGTCTGTGACCTGTTGATTTTGGAAAGCGAAGGATTCGGTAATCTAAATTGTTTCCTATTAAAACTCTCGATGGCAATTTAAACTGTTTTATAAATTGTTTTCCCTTAATTTGTGACCTTTCGGTCTTAGAATGTTTTACCAAACTCTTGCCTCGGGAAGTACTTTTCGTCACGTTTGGATTTTTAAGGATTCTGGTTATTGTTATTTGTGAAATGTGAATTGTATGGATCGTATTTGCACTTTGTTCTTGCACTAGCAAAATAGTGGAGTGTTGCTAACCCCCGAGAATTCGGGGGGAGGATGTCAATTTTAGCATACAGGTTTTTGAGCATAGCACACGGTCGGCACGAAGGATGATGAAAGATGAACTATACTAAACACAAGAGGATCCGAATGATGTTATTGGTTTAGTTGTATTTTATTTCATGCAGCTTTTCTTTCCCGTTATGCGGAGTGTGTTGTATTCGACCCCTGCGTGGGCATGTATTGTAATTGAGTTGTATGTATTTATTGAAAGGCCAAATCGGTCTACTGAGTCTTTTTAACCTTAAAGGCATTGTCGAGTTGTTCGTTTGTTGTTACCAGCCTGGTAGATCCTAGAGGAAAGGTTCTACGGCGTGTAATATCCCTGAGCGGATTGGGGGTGTTACAGAATGGTATCGGAGCTTAGGTTGTGGAAACCAAGGCTGTCGGGTCAGTGGTGTCTATTGAGTTTTTGTCTCGTCGGATTTTGTCTGACTAAGTCGTGTCGCGACGCGTCGTTTGAGCTTGTTGGTCGTGATTAGTATCGTGGGCGATCATCATCTTCGTGCGACCTGTGGATGTAAGTCTCCCTTCTTTGTGTTGTGCCTCGTGTGACACGAGCTATTTTTATGATTATTTGTTAAGTGACGGAATCCTCTTATGGATTTTGATTTCGTGATATGTGATTATTTGACTCCCATTTTTCGTTCATATGAGGAGTAGTGTTGCTGTCTTGTGCATGTTTGACTTTATTTCTTTCATCCGATGCGTGAGTTCTTTTGTAATGGCTTTCGGTATTTTACCGACTGAGTTTTATTTCGAAAACCGATTCCTTAACCGAGTTTTTGGCATTATGGCTTTGATCGTTTTGGCAAAATTCTTATGACGGTATTTAGTATTTTGTAAATGGCTTTTGTGAGTTTTTGAAATATTACCGTCATCAGCTTTTTGACGTTTTTGTAAATGGTTTTTAGCCTGGTGGGTTCTGGCGTGGGGCCCACGACGTTATAATGTTCCGTGTAATTACCTGAAATTTTTGGGCATTCTAGCCCATTGAATTATCCTTGAAAAACTTGAGTATCTTAGAAAATAAATTTCGAGACGTACTCTTAAAATGAATTATTTTCTCGTGGTACGTCCAAGATGCCACAATATGTTTCAAAATTTTCTACCTCGAGGACCAAAATGTTTTGAGATATTTTCATTGATTTAAAAACATTTTTACTTAGACCCGAGGGTCGAATATTCTGAATGTTTTTCACTAAAAGAAAGGTGTCCTCATTTTTGTTCAAACGCAAGATGATTTTCAAAGTCTCGATAACAATGTTTGCACTACTTTTTGTAAAGTGATACTCAAGATCAACTGGTGTTTCCAAACTATTTTCAAAAGGGTGGTTTTCGTTTTTAAAACCCATCATTTCGTGCTTGTGGTCGGAGAAGGTGTGTATGATGTTGGTATTGTTGTTAGGGTGTTAGCCCTCCGAATTGTGATTGAATTGGTGGTGTGAACGTTGAGTCGTTCGCCACGCATATGTTTTGTTAGCCCATTGTGGGAGGTGTGATGACGATCTTTATTGTTGCCATTTCGTGGTGGCTTGCGTGTTATCGCACCTGTGTGAGCTGTTAAAGCTTGGATTTTTATGCGTTTATGCGCATTGGTGATCGTTTCATGATGTTTATGGTTGTGTGCTGGCTATCGTTTGGGCCGTTGTAATCGTCGAATGATGCCGTTGTTGTTGTGATTTTTGTATGCGTTGATATGTTATGCTGAGTTGGCATCTCCGGTATGTTGTTTTGCGGTGTTTTGTTCCATTGTATCGAGCATTTGTATTTTCGGTATGCCGAGCCGAGACGTTTCAACCGTGATGTGCCGGGGCATGCACGTGTATATTGTCCTCCTCGTCGGTAACACATTTCAAGTGTGGACTCGATGGACACCAAATTCAATTTTGCGAATTGGCTACCGAGACTTTCGAAGTTCGCGCTTCAGCACAGTCATCGAAATCGTCTTTGAGAGGCCTTCGAAGGATATTTCTGTCGGTTGCTTGTTGTGTTGTCGCCTTGATTTCGTTGTTGTGAGTTTCGGAGACGACACTTCTCTTAGAAGAGGTCGAATATAATACCCGTATTATATTTGGCTCCTGCATTTTCTCTTTCTCAATTCTATCGGCTCGCTCGTGTTCGTTGATACTTTCTGAACTTGTCCTGTATTTCGGTTTCATCGTTCGAACGAGCTGTGATCTTGTTTTGGGTCGATCTGGTTATCACTGTAACTTTTTCGAGTTCGGTTCGATTCTTGTGAACCTTGTTCGGAAGTAACATCCTTTGGTTCTACTAATTCTTTTATTGAAAGTGGATCGGATTTGGAACACTTGTGTTTTCGACTCTGTCGACTCGTTTATGTTCGTTGACATTTCTGAGCTTGTCCTGCCCCTTGCTTTTGTTGATCGAACGAGTGTGGTATTATTTCGGAATAACTCGTTTGTCGTTGTGACTTTTCAATTGCTATTCCCTTTCCTATGGATCTTATGTGAATCACATCTTGTTGCTTTTACCGGATCATATATTGTCTCGAGCCGAGACGTGAACCTGGGAGTTGTTGTTTGAATTTTATTGTTCTTCGTGATTCGAACATGATTGTTCGATTTTTGTTGTCTCGAATTGTGGTTCGATCGTTTGATTGTTCGGTTTTGTTGATCTCGTTCGTGATTGTTGAGCATTCAAACTCCTTCCTAATTTCCTTATATTCGGGAAATTTGTCTCGTTTCGATCTTCCAACCCTTGAGCGGTGGAATTAGTATTTCTTGACGATTGGCTCGCGTTTTGATTGATGTACCGTTGGGGTGGTCAATCATATTGATTTTCGTTCGTTGTGTTTTGTGATTTTTGGATAATCGACTTGGTTGTATTACTGTTTGATGACGCTTGTCACTTGTTGGTTTTATTATTTCTCTATCGGTGGCGTTGTGTTGGTCGTCGTGGAGCGTGTTTTCACGCCGTATGTTCCTTTGCATTTCTTGCGGCGTTTCGCGTCGGGCGCGAGTTTTCGGTTTTGGGTATCTCGTCGAGTTTTCTGACAGTGGATATTGCTTCTCCTACTTATTTTAAGTTTCGACGAAACTTCTTTTAAGGGGTAGAATGTAATACCGTGATTTCGATTTCGGTAATTTCTTTTTTTTCGGCGGAAGTCCGTTTGACGACTTCGCCCATGACCGCTTCGTCATTCCGAGAATGATTAATTCTGCACTTTTTGTCATCCGAGCGTTTGGTGTCGTTTTGTTGAGTTCCGTGCTTTTAGCGGTTTTCCGCACTTGAGTTCGATTCTTGCGAATCTCGTCAAAGCTGTTGTTTCGACTTTCTCGTAAGTTCATTTAATGTTATTATTCATGTTGCGAGCTTTGGCTTGGTGTTTCGATCACGTATCGTGATTTTCGGAGTTTTGGGCCATTTTCGTAATTTCCCAAAGTTTGGGGTAATTACTTTCCATTGTCGAATTTCGAGCCTTGGGTGGTCGGAATCGTGTGTTCTCTTAGTGCTCGGATTCGTCTTTGCGAGTACTTCGTAACCGTATCTTCGATTCGTACTCGGGTTCGGGTTTCGGGGTCGTCGGGCCGTCGGAGTTGGTCCGGCGAGTCATGGCCGGCATCTTTGGGCGAGCACCGGCCGAGTAACGTGCGGTAGTGATCGCGATTACGCACGTAAGGCCGATTACGACGTAAGGCCACGGCCGAACGTACGCACGTAACGCTACGGCATTTCGAGCGGAGTTCGGCCATGGCGATTACGTACGTAAGCCATGGCCGATTCGTACGCACGTAACGTACGGCGATCGGCTATTTAAGGCCTGGCAGCGTTTTTCTTCAACCATTTTCTCATTCTTTTTCTTCCCTTACGCAGTTGTGGGTGTGTGAATCATCTAGAGATGTTGTTGGACAATGATTCCATGAAGTTTTGAGGTTCATATCATCAATCATCCGTCCTATAACATCCTCCAATCTACCGAATCAGGTCAGATTTCCTAGAAATCTAGTTTTGGGGAATTTGGGTATTTTGGTTGTTTTCATCCGTTTAATCCGATTTAACTTAGGATTATGATGTATTGATGAATATTTAGATGTATTATATCATTTCATTTATTATTCCATGGTTGGATCGTATCGATTCGTTGTTTGAGTGGAGTTCTTGACCGACGCCTTGAAGGTGTCCGGTAAAATGTCTTAGAGGGGTTTTCGGGCGTTCTACGATTATCCTTCCTCGTATGATCGATGATTTATTGATTATATTGTTGTTAGGGTCGAGTTTCTTGTGAAGAAACCATGTTGAACCCTTTCTTTCGTCGTCGTCTTCCGTTTCGATAGCATTGGGCGTTTCGAAGCTTTCCGGTTGAGCCGTGTTCGTCGGGATACTTGCGTGCCGATTTTGAGGCAAGTACCTTGTCCATATAATTCTTGTTTTGTGGATATGATAATTAGTGATCGTCTAAATGCGGTTGTTTTGTCGTTTGAATTGAACTTTCGAAAGATTCGGTTTAGCCTTGTTAAAGGCTTGCTTTCAAAACGCGTGTGTTTTGTGATTGGTGTGTTTCATGAACGAGTATGTGAATCCTATGGATATGTTTGGTATTGATGATGCACTTAGTATTTGCGTGTGGACGTATAATGTTTCATTTCGGTGCATTGTGGTTTGACGTGTTGTTTTACTAAGTGTTTGATGCCTTTGGGTGAATTGTTTGGATATCCTTGGTGTGATATGTTACTCGTGCTTGAGTTTGATTCGCTAGCCAGCTCGGGAGGGTCCTTCGAGGCCTCGAGTGGGATTCGTGGCTTCGTCCCGGTCCTAGGCGACGTGTGGTGCTTGTGTTGTTTTGTGATATGTTATTTGTGCATGATTGATTCGCTAGCCAGCTCGGGAGGGTCCTTCGAGGCCTCGAGTGGGATTCGTGGCTTCGTCCCGGTCCTAGGTAATGTGTGGTGCTTGAGTATTTCGCTAGCCAGCTCGGGAGGGTCCGACGGGATCACGAAGTGGGATTTGTGGCTTCGTCCCGGTCCTAGGCGATGTGAGTATGTGTTTTGTGAATGTGTTTGCTCACCTCGGGAGGGTTCGACGGGACCACGGAGGGAATTCCAATGGCTTCGACCTGGGTTCACGAGTGAAACTTCACCGCTACGTGTATATATTTTGTGATTGTTTTTCGCTCACCTCGGGAGGGTCCGATGGGATCACGAAGGGAGTCCAATGGTATAGCCCTGGATTCACGAGTGCGGTTGCTTATGTTTTGTGAATGTGTTTGCTCACCTCGGGAGGGTTCGACGGGGCCACGGAGGGAATTCCATTGGCTTCGACCTGGATTCACGAGTGAAACTTCACGGGTGTGTGTGTATTTTATGTCCGTCGAGGACGCATGACGTGGGTTTTTAACCTTGTGTATTATGGTTGGTTTTATTTGCGAAAACAAAACCTTTGGGCTGTGACCCTGTTGATTTTTGGAAAGCGAAGGATTCGGTAATCCTAAATTGTTTCCTATTAAAACTCTCGATGGCAATTTAAACTGTTTTATAAATTGTTTTCCCTTGATTTGTGACCTTTCGGTCTTAGAATGTTTTACCAAACTCTTGCCTCGGGAAGTACTTTTCGTCACGTTTGGATTTTTAAGGATTCCTGGTTATTGTTATTTGTGAAATGTGAATTGTATGGCTCGTATTTGCACTTTGTTCTTGCACTAGCAAAACAGTGGAGTTTTGCTAACCTCCGAGTATTCGGGGGGTGGATGTCTATTTTTGCATTCAGGTTTTGGAGCATAGCACAGGGTCGGCACGAAGGATGATGAAAGATGAACGATACTAATCACACGAGGATCCGTATGATGTTATTGGTTTAGTTGTATTTTATTTCCGCTGCAGTTAGGGCTGGGCAAAACAAACCGCCCCGCCCGCCCCGCACCGCACCGCAAAATAGCGAGGCGGGGCGGTTTCAAATGTTGATTTCGCCCCGCCCCGCACAAAACCCGCACCGCACCAAAATTGCGGGGCGAATGCGGTTTTATTTTTTTCCCAACCGCCCCGCAAAAAACCGCCCCGCCCCGCATATAACAAGGGAAAACACTTAGATATTTATATAAATATTGTATTTGCCCCGCCCCGCCCCGCAAAACTATGATTTTGTGCGGTTTTCAATATCAAAAATGCCCCGCCCCGCAAAAACCCGCACCGCACAAAAATTACGGGGCGGATGCGGTTTTACCTTCGCCCCGCCCCAACCCGCCCCGCCCCCAGCCCTAGCTGCAGTTTTCTTTCCCCGTTGTACGGGAGTGTGTTGTATTCGACCCCTGCGTGGGCATGTATTGTAATTGAGTTGTATGTATTTATTGAAAGGCCAAATCGGTCTACTGAGTCTTTTTAACCTTAAAGGCATTGTCGAGTTGTTCGTTTGTTGTTACCAGCCTGGTAGATCCTAGAGGAAAGGTTCTACGGCGTGTAATATCCCTGAGCGGATTGGGGGTGTTACAATCGGGCAGTCCAGAAGCTACTGCATTGCTTCGAAATTCATCTAACGTACGTAATGCCCATGCATTAGCGTACGCAAACAGGCGTTGACTTGCTACAGTGAAATGCTCAGTAGCATGCACTATTCCTCGACCTTAGCGCGCGCTAATCGTCGTTGACCCGACAACCTGTACCTTCCCATAAGATGCCCGGGTCCTACACGCCGAAAGCAACCAATAAAGCCAAGATTCCCTGTTGACGATCTGAAATTAGCGTGCGCTAACAACATGCATTAGCGTGCGCTAATCGCCGATTATAAACAGTCTGGGCCTACCTGTCGGCCACCTTCCGGCCATATATAGAATACCTTACGTACGTTATGGGTCCTCCTTAGCGTACGTAACTCAAATCTCTTAGCGTGTGCTAAGTATGCACCGTAGCGTGTGCTAAGTATGCACCGTAGCGTACGCTAAGTATATATCTTAGCGCGCGCTAGGCATACCTTGTAGCGTGAGCTAACGTGGTTGTACTTAGCCATTTTCCGCTATTCTTGTCCGTCGTCTTGATATACTAGATGTATATACACGACATACTGAATACATATATATACAACCTGATAATATTCTCATATAATATACCTAATATCAAAAGTACGATAACATGATACACGATATCTTCAAATATAATTGTTGACCAACTACGACAATTATACTAATACAGCTGTCTAAGTCTTCCAATTATTTTATCCATACTGTATAGACACCAATCTATCCAGTATATCTTAGATAAAATAATGTGAAAAATTTATACTGAAATTCGGATATTACGTACTAAAAGTCGGGATATCACATTGTACCCCTTTGAAATAAGTTTCGTCCTCGAAACTTGCAATCCCGTCACAGCAAACAAATCAACCAAAATATCCGAACTCATCACAAGAGAAATCGTCGGTCTCCACAAGCGAATAACCAAGACAGTATACTTACAGGTGCGTGAAGTCGATGATCTCCCGTGATACTATCATGCGACTCCCAAACAAAGTCTCAACACAATACTGATGCACACCAATATCGCAATTAGCAATTTGAAAATATCTTTCCGCGTCCGCGACCACGGTCTCATCTCTGTCCCCTATCAGCAGACATTCTAAAGGATACACAAAGTACGTAAGTACAATCCAAATCGCACGTCCTCGAAGTGACCGATTCTCAAGAATATCAAACTAAAAGCAAAGCGGTTAAGAAAACATAAGAAGAGTAATAAGACTTACAAGTACCGGCCGCACTGTGACGATGGCAAAGTAGTGATACTGTAGATAAACAATGACTCAATCGACCCAAAAGACCGACAACCTAGGTATCCATAAACCTAGAGCTCCGATACCATATTGTGTAACACCCCCAAGTTATTCAGAGTATATTACAGCGCCGTGAACCCCACCGAGAGACCCACAAGGCTAATCATACGCGGAACTATAAAACTTGACCGAGAAGGTCCAAATACAATGAAATGAAAGACGATACAAAGGGTATTCAAACCATGTCCAATGTATCCAAATACATCACAGTACAAAATCAAAACCTCGGCACACAGGCCGGAACATCAAGGAAGATGGAAACAATACTCAAGTATTCAATAACCATTCTAGTACAACACTGAATGGAAAACTCAAAACATAACCGGAGGAAAGACACAGTATCACACTTGCCCACCATCTTCATGCCGACCCGATACCTGCCTGTCCGCTCTCCTGGAACCTGAAATACATAAAAAGTATTTCCCCCATAAAGGGGTTAGCCGCCGAATAGCTAGTGCAAGTATATCAAGTATGAAACACAATACTCCTCGACAATAATGTAAATATAACCGTCAATTCATCAATTCAAGACTAGTATTCCAGAATAACTAAATCTCATAGCATCACATCAATACATATATGAATACCGTGGAACCGCACGAAGAGGCTACGGAACCCTCAGGGGACCTGTCGGCCCGCCCCAGAGTGGTTCGTTCATATCATCCGTGGAATCGAACCAAGAGGCTACGAAACCCTCAGGGGACCCGTCGGCCCGCCCCAGAGTGGATATAAATAATCATGCCATTAATATATCTTACTTTCAAAGTCGAGAACGTACAATCATAATTATATACTTGCCTTTGAGACATCGAGAAATCGAACGGAAAAAGGGTATGAGTTCGGTAGGTCCAAGAACGCGCTTCCGGCACCTAAACAATTCGCAAGGAATATGATAATCAATTATCCAGATTCAACACGAAGAAACTCCCGAAACCCATCTACGATTTAGGAAAATACACGGATAAACAACTAGAGGTTGGAAAATCGTCCAAACCCTCACAAGTCCGAAAACGGCACAATCCAATCCGTAAAATCGTAGGAAAAGCATGCATACGGGATAGATACATCATAATCTCAAGGTCCTCAACCTTTAAAACGGATAAATCGGACGAATCTACGAAAAACACCAAAATTCCCAAAAATAGGGTTCTAAGGATTTTTACCTTGATTCGGAGGATAGAAATGTGCTAGATGTTGCATAATCCTTGTTATCCAACCCAAGATGACGATATCTGAAGAAAGACTGCCTCAAATCGCCCCAAATCGCCTCTCTCGAGCTCTCCCGATCGAAAAAAGTGGAAAAGATGTGAAATGACAAGTGCAGGGGTTGACTGTCCCCTTATATACTGTCCCAGTCTAGCGCACGCTACGCCTCAATATTAGCGTGCGCTAACGGGTCACCTGGTAGTCCAGTGGCTACTGTCATAAGACGTTAGCGCGTGCTACGAGACATCCCTAGTGTGCGCTAACTGGTGTCCTGCCAAAAACTCAGTTCACTGTCTTAGTCCGCTAGCGTGCGTTAATACTGAGCACTAGCGTGCGCTATGCAACACATATAGCATACGTTAGCCGCTGTCTAGCGTGCGTTACCTGCTAGTCCAGAAAGTCTGAAACCTCACTGCCTCTGCCGACTCAGTCCGTTAGCGCACGCTAAGGCTCAAAACTAGCATGCGCTACTCACGCAGAATTAGCGTGCGTTAGCATCGGCCTAGCGTGCGCTACCTCCCTGACCCAGAACACTTCCGAAAGGTCTAACCAGTACGATCATGATCCAAACAAGGCATGAAACTCTAGATCAACGCCGACTACATCACAAAGAGTTTACAGAACGACAAAACAGGAAGAACGATAAGGACAAACAGTCAATAAAAAGTACGGGTATTACATATTCTATCGTAATGAATATTGAACATTGTATTTATTATTTAAATTAAACCGATATAATCATTTATTGGAGAAATTAATTATATTGTATTTGATATAATTAATTAATTAGATTATTAGTTGATATAAATACACTATAACGGACCAAGATTTATCTAACGTACTAGATATACTAGGGTCCTTAACATGGACCGAGTGGAAGTTTCCACCCAGTCAACCTACATGGACGGCCCCTTTTTCTATTCAAAGTCTTGGGAAGACATGTTTTTGGACATGCTTGTAGCATGTGGTGGAATAGATAAATGAAGTTTTGACTTAATATGGATAAGACTTGTTATAAAAGAACAAGCAACTCATACACGCCATATCTGAAGACTACAACAAGTGAATGGCAAACAAATAAAAGAGAGAAAAACTAAGTTTGGAATTTAGTTTATTTTGTTGAGGCTTATTCTATCTTCTATAGCAATTTTCTTGTTTAGAACTAAGAGTAGAGTTTTATTTCAGACATTTTTCTAACGCGTTAACAATAGAGATGTTCGGTATTTTCGACGTTGGAATTTCAAAAGCTTAACGGATCGGATTCGTATTTGTCATCATTAGATAAAAAATCGGGTCTACGAGGGTATATTTCGATTATTTTATTTATTCATTTATATGACCCTTGATCGATCTTTTTTAGGAGTTCGGGTGAGCATGATTTGAAAAACTTTTATTTCTGCTGTATATTCGATTTATGGCCTAAACTCCAACACTTTTAGCTCCAATAATTTCTTTAAAGACAGGCCATCGCTTGAAAATGAAAACAAGCAGTAGATACATTGAACAATGCCAAAAAAAGAAATAGCCATATCACATGAGTTAGCCATACCACAAAGTATGAGATTAAAACTATGGCAACCACATGGTGTATAAAAAGCTTTAGGATTAACATCAAGTAACCTTCTTTGCACCCTTTCCTTATGTGTCATTGGCTTGCAAAAAAAACTAGAAGGCACTCCTCGACTTTTGCCAGATATGTTGAGAAATTCAATAATCGAATAAGGATAGTCATTTGTTTTTCATTACTTATATCCGCCATACAATCAAAAATCAGTAAAAAATATTTGGCTTCATGAATTTTTCTTCATAATTAGAGTCTTCATCTTTGCTGCTAACATTTGAATCAATTCATTCTGAATCTTGTGACTTAGATAATGATAGGAGTTTCATTCCTTTGGATTCTTCGAATATGCTCCTTAATGATTAGATCAAACTCTCCTAACATCTCAATTATGCCCAAAAAATTCCCTTTGTTTTCTTCTCCGATACTCTTACTATCACCATGGAAGGCTAGATTCCTTTTAGAAAGAGTTTTAACAACATAAATTATTATAAACAGTACTTTTCACCAAAATATCTTCTCTCGATCAATTTGTTTTTCCAGCTCTTTATCAATAATTTTCTTCATATGCAGTCTTCTTTCCAAACTCAATCCATCTGATAATGCGTTCAAAGTGTCCATGACTAACCTCATATTCTTTAAGTCTCTAAGAGATTCTACAATTATAACACCCCGTGAAAGTTAGCTGAGTGGGCTTTGTGTGTTGGTGGAAAAGTTTGCAGCAAAAATAATATACCTTGTCAAAAGTTATCGAGTAAACAAGCCATCTTCTAACTTCTCTCTCCCCATTTTTCATCCGCCGAGTAGAATACACAGGTAAGAAACTTCTACCATGAACATCATTGGGTAAAGAATCAGTATCAAGCTTTTCTCTTACATGCCATTTTTCAACTAACAAGTCTCGTAACTTAATATCAATGTTAGCCCAATTTTCTGGATCAAAAATCTAGAGGGAGATGTTTCACATTCTCATTTATATCTACAACTTCATTCACATTAGCCAAAATTCATCTCCTTGTTTTATCATCAACATGTACATCCTCATTAGCGGCCTCTACAACATTAGCCAAAACTTCATCTTCTTGTTTATCATCATCAATATATTTATCCTCAATAGCCTCTAAAGTCTTTTCAAGTTCTTCTGGCTTCTCTTCATTACCCATCAGATCCATGTAAGCATTCACTCGCTTCATATTCATCATTTTTTTAACAAATTTTAACATTGCCCCAACTTGATATTTCAATAAAGTTTCAACTCTTTTCTTTTTTCTAGCTTTTTTAGCACCTCACTTATGCTTTCAAGTTTTAGAACAAGGAGGCATGATTATACAGATATAATATCATAATTTCCTGAAATACAATTAATTTTTAATTTACATAATTGTATAATTATATAAATCATTAAATTTAAGTTGCTGAAAATATATAGAATAATTCCAATCAATATTATATTAAATAAAAAATCAAACAAGTACAATGAAAATTATTATATTTAGAAATGATAAATTATGCTTTTATCTCATATTTCACCAAGCAATGCAGATGTCTATTTTAGTTTATATTCATCAAACCCAATTACAAAAAAGTAAAAAACTAAAAAAAAAAAAAAGCAAGAAATAAAAAATTACCTTGAAGTTGTTTGCGGTCTGCCAAACTCCTCCTAAAGATTCAGTAAAGAGGTCTCCAACTCCAAAAAACAATCTCGAGCACTATCCAAGAAAGTGATAAGAATTAAAGAAACTTTATTTGCTTTTTTATGTTTTTGGATGTGATCACACACATAATATATATAGAGGTGGGTTATGAAGTGAAATGGTATATGTGTAAGAAATAAGAATAATTGTAAGCTATTGATCCTTGGAGATTAATGGCCCAGATTTCATTCTGGTGTGTTAACGTGGGAAACTAGGAGTGCTAACGAATTTAATTATTGGGGGTATCAATGTAATTTGACTAATTTCACTTATGGAAAGTTCCTACAATCATGGGAGGTTCCTGTATTCATGGGATTTTTCATATTTTAGGTTAATATATATTTTTTATGGGATTTCATATCTTTTAGTCGTTCAAATATTTTATATTTTTGGTGTATTTATTTCTATTTTTTTTAAATTAACATTATTTTTTTCTATTTGATTTGTATTTTTAAAAATCGAAACTGTTGTGCTAACCATTTGTTTTGTGTGTGCTGCAAATTGGAAAACAGAGTGTGGTATAATATGTTCCAAGATATATATACATGGTATAATATTTATCACGTGTTACGATAAACACCACAAATTATATTACCTCGCACGTTATTCATATCAACGTTGCACACATCTGTTGAATAGTAATTTACCACAAGTTATATAAACTAGTACGATAAGCACCACAAGATATATTACCTAGCACACTATTCATATCAACGTTGCACAGAAGGTATAATACCTATCATGTGTCACAACATAAGCAGAAACTTGTACAACATTAATTTACCTAAATTCAAAGTATACCAATTCAAATTATTTATCTTTCAAAAAAATAAAGCACAACACATTGTATTAAAATTGACTGCATTGTACACAATAAAACATAACAAAAAAAAATCATATAATTGGAACATAACCAGAACTGCACTCTATTTTCCAATTTGCAGCACACACAAAACAAATGATTAGCACAACAGTTCCGATTTTTAAAAATACAAATCAAATAGAAAAAAGATAATGTTAGTTTTTAAAAAATAAAATAAATACACAAAAAATATAAAATATTTGAACGACTTAAAAAAATAAAATCCCCTAAAAATATATATTAACCTAAAATATGAAATCCCATGAACATAGGAACTTCCCATGATTGTAGGAACTTCCCATAAGTGAAATTAGTCAAATTACATTGGTACCCCCAATAACTAAATTCGTTAGCACTCCTAGTTTTCCATGTTAGCACACCAGAACGAAATCTGGGCCATTAATCTCCAAGGATCAAAGGCTTACAATCATTCCTATTTCCTACAAAAAAAGTTTTCCTACCTGAACCTATCCATATATATATATATATATAAGATATAACAAGAGTGAACGTGGTCCCGGTGTGACGACTAAAAAACACTCTTATCCATTAAATCAATCAATAAAAAGAATCTAGATTTTGGCACATTATCATTTATAAATAGCGTGTGGATGACATTAATTAAGGAGATGGGTAATTTTATCCCTTCTATTTAAAATACTATACTTGTTTATTTATTATCCGTTTAAAATAAAAAATATAATTAACCGTCTTTTCATGAACTATAGTTTAAGATGCATATTACATACCTAAAATATAAATGTTGGGATAAACATTCGTGTTTTGATAATTGCCAACATACAGCAAAGTAGTTTCAAAGAAGTCAGAATATTGTCAAGTATGGAAGCTGTTAGAACTCTTCATACAGCCCCATCATACAACAAAGAGATCTTCTACAGTCCATCCTATAGAGCCTTGCTCATACAGCAAGAGACGTAATATGTTGGATACAACATACAGGCCGAAGGTGTTTTACTTTGGATAAGTAAAACACATCCAACATGACTGAATATAAAAAGTTTTAAATCGTTGTGAGATAAAAATTGTTTATTCATAAAGTATTCACTCTTAAAGTAACATTTATTACTGATGGGACAGCATTTAATGCACCTGGAGAGAGACAAGTCTGAACGCTCTTAAGAGCATTTAATGCAAAGACAGAAAGGCTGTCTGAAGTATTAAATGCGATCTACTTTAATTCAAACATTCAGCAACCGCCAATCAAGAGACAGACGTCAACATCTCACCAAACAGCAACGGCTCCATTTATAACGGATATATTTCCAAGGTTATAAATACCCTCAAGCCAGAGGACTAACACACACAAAAAGCAAAAGTCATTCATTATCGCAAAAGCTCTGACAGATTACTCTAACATTTTAGCGATTACAAAGAAGTATATTTTGTGAGCATACAACAGTATCCAAAGCGAAGAAATATACAAGTCCTCACCACAAACAACACAGCATACAGCGATTGTTCATCAAAGATAAAGCTATTGTTTGAGATTTGTTCTACCGTACCATTGAGATTATCATTAGCCCTGTCTGGACTAAGGATCCTTGCATACTGCGATCTGTGTGGGAAGAATAGCATTGAAGACAAAGCTTCAGTCTCTGTGTGAAGAAGCGAGTTGAAAAAGAGCTCAAGTCAATTTGTGTGAATGGACCGAAGTTGCAGTCCTTGTATCAATCTATGTGAACGATATAGAGACAAGATTAGTCAAAGTCACGTAGTTGTGTACGTAGTGATTTTAATAAACTATTTACTCTTGTATGGAGAACCAGTGGACATAGAGGGGTTTACCTCGAACCACTTTAAACAATGTGTTACTTACCTTATGTCTACTATTTTAAACCTATTTTGATTTATCTAGTATACACTTTAAAACCTTGTATGCGCTAAGCAAATAGGAGAACATTTAGTTGCTGTATTTACAACAACTCACACCAAAGTTCCGCTGCGCAAATTAACTTCGCCAATCATACAGCTTATTGTACTTCTACTTTCTAAGCTATTTATTGTATACTTAGTGGCCAACCAGTGGTATCGGAGCAGTTGATTCTAAAAAGAATCAGTCGATTTTTAACTGATTCAGATCCACAAATCACTAGTTTTTGTAAACCATATCATATTTTCATCATCTTGTCTATTTCTCAATAGATACCTATATGATAAATAAGGTTCCTATGTTCTCTATTAACGAGTTTGATGACTGGAGAATTGGGATGGAGGCTTATCTTACATCCATGCACGAGGAGATGATATTTGTCATCCAAGAAGGTCTTATAAAGATAATGAAGCTTAATCCTGCCGCGAGGAAAGAATGACAACCTCACGCTGAAATGCTCGAGGAGGAGCGCGAGCAATGTACAACAAACGATCGCAAGCGTGCGAACCTAGGCAATATTGCTAAGAATGCGCTGTTTGTCACTCTCGACAAATGCACATTCTCAAAGTTAAAGAGCTGTAAGACAGGTAAGAAAATATGGGAGAAACTCAATTTAATATCCACATATTTCTATTTTCCGTATTTGTATAATTCTAATATTTTTACAATTTTATCGACGCACTTGTAACCGTTTGAGTATTTTGAGAATATTAAATACTAGACTTTTCATCATCCGAGCTTGTTTTGGACTTGTTTTACTCAATTTCCCATTGGATGTCACTTTTGTCGCCTTTGGGTTCAATTCTCGTAATCATTGTTCGGAACCGCCATTTCGAGGTTTCCGCAAATCGATTTAATGTTATTATGGATGTTGTGAACTTTTATTGGTATTTTGATCGAGTATCGTGTTGGGATCGAATGTGTTTGACGTGGAATCACCATACGAGGGTTCGTGATAGCTCATTCAGACCTTTAAATGGTCGGGATTATGCGTTGATCAAGTATATCATGTTCGTAGGTCGTTTTTCGTCACTTTTTAGGCACGAATGGTGTGCACCGCGGCACAAGGGATTGTGCGCCACGGCACACCCTTTGCTAGACTCGGACTAGAGCCGGCTGTACCGCGCGCCGCGGCACACCACCTTCCGGGCCGCGGCACGGCACCCCCTTGCGAGACTCGAGCAGGGCAGCTGTACCGTGCGACGTGGCACTCCACATTCCGTGCCGCGGCACGGCCTGGAGGCCTGCATGAAAGTCGATCAGAGTTCATCAATCATCATCATCTCGAGTTCATAGCGTGATTTAATCACCCCAATCCCGTTTCTCCTCCTTCAAATTGAGGTAAATCTCTATGAATCCCGACCTTGGGTAGTTTTGGGGGGTTTTGCTCGATTCGATTGTGTAATCCGTTTTTTACCATGGAAATCTTGAGTTTATGATTAATCTCACTTGTATATATGTAAACCCTATGATTTCATGTTCTACTTTGAGTGGTGTTGCGAATCCAAGAGGGTTTGGGTGTTTCCTAACCCTATGTGCATGATATTGTAATCGGGGGGAGTCGTTACTGAATTTCTCCATGTGACTTGCGTATCGATTATTAATTATCATATCCCTTACAAATCGTTTAGGTGCCGGAAGTGCGTTCTTGGACCTACCGAACCTATACTCTTTTCCTTCCGAATTCTCGATGTCTCAAAGGCAAATATATGTTTATGATTGTGCGTTCTCGACTTTGAAAGTAAGATATATGAATTGTATGATTGTATATATTCACTCTGGGATGGACCGACGGGTCCTCAGAGGGTTCGTGGCCTTTAGTGCAGTTTCATGAATAGTTTGGGTTAGCCACTCTGGGAGGGTCCGACGGGGCCTCAGAGGGTTCCGTTGCCTTTGGTGCGGTTCCATGGTTAATCATGTATATATTGAAATGAGATTTAGTTATTCCGGAATACTAGTCTTGAAATGATGAATTGATGGGTACTTTTACTTTATCGTCGAGAAGTATTGTGTTTCATATTCGATATACTTGTACTAGCTATTCGCGGCTATCCCCTTTATGGGGGAAATAATTTTCATGTATTTCAGGTTCCAGGAGAGCAAATAGGCATGTACCGGTCGGCATGAAGATGATGGGCAAGTGTGATACTTTGTCTTGTCTACAGTTATATTTTGTGTTTCCTCCATTTAATGTTGTTGTACTGGATTGAGTTTGAATACTCGTGTACGATTTTCGGCTTCCTTGATATTCTGGCCTGTGTTTCCGTGGTATTGATTTGTGATGTATTGTATTCGGATGTGTTGGAACTGGTTTTGAATACCATTCTTATTGTCTTCCATTACGTTGTACTTGGACCTTCTCAGTCAAATTTTTTAGTTCCGCGTATGAATAGAATTCTGGGTCCCACGACGGGGCTCACAGCGCTGTAATATACCCTGAATGACTTGGGGGTGTTACAGAATATGTTATCGGAGCTTAGGTTTATGGATACCTAGGATGTCGGTCTTTTGGGTCGATTGAGTCATCGTTTGTCTACAGTATCATTACTTTGCCATCATCATAGTGCGACCGGTACTTGTAAGACCTCTTACTCTCCTGGTGTTTCCTTAATCGCTTTACTTTTGATTTGGGATTTTTGGGAATCGGTCACTTCGATGACGTGCGATTGAATTATACTTATGTGCCCAGTGTATTCTTCAGAATGTCTGCTGGTAGGGGACAGGGAAGAGGCCGTGGTCGTGGATGTGGACAAGGACGTGGCGCGGCCATTTTCCTCAGTTCCGTTGCGGGGTCAACCACTCCTAGCTTGTCTAACTCAGTGCATCCTGACACCGAAAGTCAACACGACCAATCGACTGGCCAAGGGAACAATGCATATGTTGGAGTTGCGAATGTCCTTCAATAATTGGCTAACCAGATGACTATCTTGGCCCAAGCCGTTCATTTGAACAATCCGAACCCAACAACGGATGCCTTCCTTCAAAATGTGATCCGTATGCACCCTCCGCAATTCAGCAGTGCCACAGACCCGTTAGGTTGGTAGGATTGGCTAGCAAAGTTAGAGAAAGTCTTCGAAGCGGTTGATTGTCCGGAGCGAGGAAAGTACCGATTGCTTAATACTTCCTTACTAAGGAAGCCGCGACGTGCTGGAAAGTTATAAAGCCACAGGATCATGTTGCTGCATGGAAAGAGTTTAAAGAACTACTGGAGGCCAAGTTTTGTCCTTAGCCAGTGCAAGAAGGCAGAATCCGAACCTTTTTCGAGGCTAAACTGCAGAATATTCCTATTTTCCAGGCGATAGTGGAATACAACCAGCAGCTGATCCACGTAAAGAATCAAGTGCGGGATGAGCGTGACAAGATCCATTATTTTGATATGCATATGAATATGGATTTACGTCGTTATATGGCCAGATTTGCTTGTACTACCTTGAAACATTACCAAGACAGGGCCTTAGCATATGATATGTTGAGTCCTAACAATGATACTATGAAGGAATCGAAGAAGCAGAAGACCACTGGTAACTTTTCTGGCTCTAAAGGTGGCAACTTCCATAAACCCCAGACGACAAACTATTCTGTCGGGAAGTCTTCACGTTCTTTTAGAGGGAGGAAGAGTTTCCGTTCTGCTCCGGGCACATCAACTCGCCCGGTAACCTGTTTTAATTGTGGTCATCCAGGCCACATCAATGTGGAGTGCAACTTCCCGCCTCTGAAGTGCCATACCTGCAGACAGATGGGGCATAGAGCAGCTTATTGCCCCGAACAAGATAATACTTTGGGCACTCGGGCTTTAGCCCCAGCGTCTAAAGATCAGAGTTTGAATCAACAACAACTAGTCGGGCAGTCACAACAGAGTTACGATAGGGGCCGGGGACGGATTCAAAATGCTATAGGGGGAGATTCTAGCATCGGTTCGGTACATCCCCAAGTCTATGAGATGCGTCGAGCAGACGACCCGACATGGCAGTGGCCTCAGGTACTATTCATATCCTATCTCATCCTGTTCGTGTACTTTTTGATTCGGGTGCTACACATTCCTTTATCTCCTTGGAGTGTGTACGCCGTTTGAATATAACTTGTATGACTGCTTGCGATCCTTTCATTGTGAAACTACCTAGCGGGGATAGAATCATGGGGAATCGGGAGATTAGAGATTTCCCGGTGAATATAGCTGATATGGATTGGTTATCGAACTTGATTGTGGTTGACATGGAAGGCGAGGATGTGAGCCTCGGTGAGGATTGGCTTGATAGTCACCAAGCGATTATGAACTACCGCACTAAGGTTATCACTATAATTACGGAAGACGATTCCGAGTACTTGTTTATGGGATGCAAATCGGGCCAACCTAAGTTGCTTATTAGCGCTATGAAGGCCGTAAATTTTTTGAATAAAGGTTGCATGGGCTATTGGTGTTATGCCTTGAAGACGGAAGAGAACGAATTTGATTTCTCTTCGATTCCAGTTGTTAATGAATATCCCGACGTTTTTCCGGACAACCTCCCGGGATTACCGCCGGATCGAGAGATATAATTTTCCGTGGATTTAGAGCCTGACGCGTCTCCGATTTATAAGACGCCGTATCGGATGGCACCTTCCGAGATGCAAGAATTAAAGAGCCAACTGGGAGAACTATTGGAGAAAAGGTACATCAGACCGAGCGCTTTGCCTTGGGGCATGCCTGTTCTTTTTGTGAGGAAGAAGGATGGTTCACTACATTTATGCATTGATTATCGTGAACTAAACAAAGTGACCATTAAGAACAAGTATCCTTTGCCTCGTATAGATGATTTATTTGATCAGTTGCAGGGAGCCGCAGTATTCTCCAAGATTGATTTGAGATCAGGGTACTATCAGCTTCGTGTGAAAGAGTCCGACGTTCCAAAGACTGCATTCCAGATGAGGTACAGACATTATGAATTCGTGGTCATGCCTTTTGGGTTGACCAATGCACCGGCATTGTTCTGGAACTAATGAACAAGATATTCATAGAGTACCTGGACAGATGTGTGGTCATCTTTATTGACGACATCTTGATTTATCCTCGGGATAAGGAAGAACATGCCCGGTACTTACGTTTGGTATTAGATATTTTGAGAGCCGAGCACCTCTATGCAAAGTTCTCGAAATGTGAGTTCTGGTTGGAAGAAGTTATGTTTCTCGGCCATGTGATTTTGGCCGAAGGGGTTTGTGTAGACCCGCAGAAGATTGAGGCAGTGCTAGATTGGCACCGCCTAAAAATGTTAAAGAAGTTCGTAGCTTTTTGGGTCTTGCTGGGTATTACCGTAGGTTTGTCGAGGGGTTCTCGAAACTCGCTCGGCCGCTTACGAAATTACTCTAGAAGACAGAAAAGTTTGTTTGGACGGCTGAGAGACAACAGAGCTTTGATGAGCTGAAGAGACGGTTGACCTCAACGCCGATTATAGAATTACCACAGGGTAGTGAAGGATTTGCATTTTATAGAAACGCCTCGGGCTAAGAGCTTAGATGTGTGATTATACAACATGATAAGATGGTATATTTTGCATTACGACAGTTGAAGCCGTATGAGATGAACTACCCTACTCACGATTTGGAGTTGGCCGCAATTGTCTTCACACTTAAGATTTGGCGGCATTATTTGTATCGCTCTCCGTGTCGGATCTATACCGACCAAAAGAGTTTGAAATATATTTTCAGTCATAAGGAACTGAATATGAGGCAGTGACATTGGTCGGAATTGATCAAGGATTATGATTTGGAAATTCTTTACCATCCGGTAAATGCCAATGTCGTCGCTGACGCTTTGAGCCGCAAATCGACGTCGCTTCAGATGCTCGAGGTTCTTACATCTTAGACAAAGATTCATCAGGATTTAATTGAGGAGGGAATAGAAGTTTGGCTTCAAAGAGTACAAGGACAGTTGTGTACTATCGAAATTACTTCGTCCTTGGTTGACGACATCAAAGGGAAATAGTGGAGTGACCCAATGATTTCCCAACTGAAGGAAGATGTAATTAAAGGAAAAGCCCCTGGTTTTATGGTCCATGAGGACAGTATTCTAAGATTTCAGGGCAGGATTTGTGTTCCGAATGATCTAGAGTTGAGGCAAAGAATTCTCCGAGAAGACCATGCTATGCCTTACTCTATCCACCCCGGAATGAGTAAGATGTACAAGGACTTGAAGCGAAATTTTTGGTGGAATAATATGAAAAAGGATGTCACAGAGTTTGTTCTATGATGCTTGACATGTCAAGAAGTCAAGATTGAACATCAACAATCGGTGGGGTTATTGAAGCCGCTTCCCGAGTGGAAGTGGAAAGATATCTCTATGGATTTTATCACTGGAATGCCGAGAACTAGAGCCGGAATGAATATTATTTGGGTAATCGTCGATTGGTTGACTAAGTCGTCACACTTCCTAGGTATTAAGGACACTTGGGGACCGGAGAGATTGGCTTGAACTTTTATATCCGAGATTGTGAGATTGCATGTTGCCCCTAAGACTATGTTTCCGATCGAGATGGTCGCTTTGTATCGCATTTTTGGCAAGCCGTTCATCAGGCTTTAGGCATCGAGTTGATATTGAGCACATCTTTTTATCCCCAGTCAGACGGTCAGATGGAGCGGACGATTCAGACGTTGGAGGACATGTTGTGGGCCTGTGCCCTAGACTGGAGTAATGAGTAGGAACTTCATTTGCCGTTGATCGCATTTGCCTACAATAATAGTTGGCATGCATCGATCAAGATGGCATCTTTCGAGGCACTCTATGGTAGGTGGTGTAGATCACCATTATGTTGGGACGAGGCTTCGGAGCTAGTCAAAACAGATTCGGACATGTTATTGGAGACTAAGGAGAAGATTTCTATTATCCGGGACCGGTTATTAAACACTAGACTTTTCATCATCCGGGCTTGTTTCGGACTTGTTCTACTCAATTCCGCATTGGATGTCACTTTTGTCGCCTTTGGGTTCAATTCTCGTAATCATTGTCCAGAACCGCCGTTTCGAGGTTCCCGCAAATCCATTTCATGTTATTATGGATGTTGTGAACTTATATTGGTATTTTGATCGAGTATCGTGTTGGGATCAACCGTGTTTGATGTGGAATCACCATACGAGGGTTCGTGATAGCTCATTCAGACCTTTAAATGGTCGGGGTTATGCGTTGATCAAGTATATCATGTTCGTGGGTCATTTTTCGTCACTTTTTAGGCACGAACGGTGTGCGCCGCGGCACAAGGGATTATGCGCCGCGGCACACTCCTTGCTAGACTCGGACTAGAGCCGGCTGTACCACGCGCCGTGGCACACCACCTTCCGGGCCACGGCACGGCATCCCCTTGCGAGACTCGAGCAGGGCTGCTGTACCGTGCGCCACGGCACGCAACGTTCCGGGCCGCAGCATGACCTGGAGGCCTGCTTGCAAATTTTAGCCGCGGGCCACGCGGCACTCAGTCTGCGCCACGGCACGCAGGTCAGCAGACCTATATTGTGCGGGTTTTTGGAGAGGATTTCATTTCCTCTCATTTCTTCTTCTCCATTGTAGTGATTCGGGTGATTTTCAAGGTGAAAGTCGATCGGAGTTCATCAATCATCATCATCTCGAGTTCATAGCATGATTTAATCACCCCAATCCCGTTTCTCCTCCTTCAAATTGAGGTAAATCTCTGTGAATCCCTACCTTGGGTAGTTTTGGGGGTTTTTGCTCGATTCGATTGTGTAATCCGTTTTTTACCATAGAAATCTTGAGTTTATGATTAATCTCACTTGTATATATGTAAACCCTATGATTTCATATTGTAATCGGGCGGAGTCGCTACTGCGTTTCTCCATGTGACTTGCGTATCGATTATTAATTATCATATCCCTTACGAATCGTTTAGGTTCTGGAAGTGCGTTCTTGGACCTACCGAACCTATACTCTTTTCCTTCCGAATTCTCGATGTCTCAAAGGCAAGTATATGTTTATGATTGTGCGTTCTCGACTTTGAAAGTAAGATATATGAATTGTATGATTGTATATATTCACTTTGAGATGGACCGACGGGTCCTCAGAGGGTTCCGTGGCCTTTGGTGCAGTTTCATGAATAGTTTGGGTGAGCCACTCTGGGAGGGTCCGACGGGGCCTCAGAGGGTTCCGTTGCCTTTGGTGCGGTTCCATGGTAAATCATGTATGTATTGAAATGAGATTTAGTTATTCCGGAATACTAGTCTTGAAATGATGAATTGATGGGTACTTTTACTTTATCGTCGAGAAGTATTGTGTTTCATATTCGATATACTTGTACTAGCTATTCGACGGCTAACCCCTTTATAGGGGAAATACTATTCATGTATTTCAGGTTCCAGGAGAGCAGATAGGCATGTACCGGGTCGGCATGAAGATGATGGGCAAGTGTGATACTGTGTCTTGTCCACAATTATATTTTGTGTTTTCTCCATTCAGTGTTGTTGTACTGGAATGGGTTTGAATACTCGTGTACGATTTTCGGCTTCCTTGATGTTGCGGCCTGTGTTGCCGTGGTATTGATTTGTGATGTATTGTATTCGGATGTATTGGAACTGGTTTTGAATACCATTCTTATTATCTGCCATTACGTTGTACTTAGACCTTGTCGGTCAAATTTTATAGTTTCGCGTCTGAATAGCCTTATGGGTCCCACACTGGGGCTCACGGCACTGTAATATACCCTGAATAACTTGGGGGTGTTACACTCAAGCTGATTTTTAAGGGTACTGAGCTCTCGAAAGAAAATAAAATTTCCAAAATCACTCAGCAATTTGAATCCTTTGAAATGAAATCTTCTGAAACGCTTGAGGAGCTTGACCTCACATTCACTGGCATTGTAGGTTAACTTGAAGCATTGGGTAAAGTGTATGCCCAAAAGGAGAAAAATTTAAAAATATTTAGATCACTCCCTGCCCGATGGGACATTAAGACTACAGCTATGCGTGTATCCTGTAATCTTAATGATATTTATGCTTTTGACCTCTTCTCTGACCTCAAAGCCTTTGAGTATGATATTGACAAGAGAGAAAGGCTGAAGAATCACCTGCCTAGACTACAGCACTGATCGCTGTATCCGACAGGAGACACAGCTCTGCCCCCAGCACATCCAAATACGCACAGAAGACTCCTGACAGCAATGATGATATCCTGTTACAAGATGAAATAGCCCTGCTCATGCACAAATTCAAAAAGTTCATCAAACAGTCTGGAAAGACTCCATACAGGCCCAAGCCTTTTCATAAAGTAAGTTCAGAAACTCCCTCATCCGGTGATTCTAACTTATGTTATAACTGTAGGAAATCCGGACATTATGCAAATAAGTGTCCACATACAAAAGTGCAAAAGTTACCAGAAGCTAAGCATCAAGAAAAGGACGAAAGAAGATGTGTCTGGAAAAACAAGCTCAAGACCCTGATTGGTGAATCAGAATCCTCGTCAGCGTCGAACAAGACCGAGGAGTGCCTTCAGGCAATCACTGATAGTGACTCCTCCGATTATGAGATTGAAGATAAAGCGTATATGTGCTTTATGGCCAAAGAAATACAGGACGATGTGGATAGCGATGATGAAGTAAGCTCAAATTCAATTACTCCCGTAAATGCATCGCATACTCTTGAAAACATGATGAATGAACTTAAAAACATTCAAAAGGCCCACGAGACTTTAAAACGAGAAAATGTACAGATCCAAATTTCAAACATAGAGCTGAAAGATGAAAATGACTTGCTGAAAAATAATTACGAAAACATGTCTATTGATTGCGAAAACAGCAAGGTCACATTTGAAAAACTCATGGAAAGTAATCATCAACTTGTCCACGATCTAAATGAGGCTAAGTCTCATAATGATAGCAAGACAAATGATTTTGCTTTACTCGAAGCCAAAGTAAAAACTCTCGAGAAGCGAGAAGGAGAATTAGAGACCATCCTAAAATCATTCGAGAAATCATCTAAATGGATGGAAGAAACTCTAAGCACTGGGCAACATGCTCATGATAAAAGTGGCTTAGGATACAACTCACTCTCTAATAAGGGAAAAACTAGTACGGTATTCGTCAAGGGTGTGGAACCCATTCCTGTACCTGAAGAAATTCTAGGCCCTGCAAAGGCTACAGCTGCCCCTTGTACATCAAGGGCTGCGATTCCGCCACCAAGTTCATATCATATACAGCGGAAACCTCAGCCTCCTAGACCTGCAAGGCGTGATCAACAACATGCTCCCCGAGCATACCAAAAGCGCCAATAGCCAGTCAGAAAAAAAGTTGTATCTAAGTATCAAAGGCAAGCACCGCAGTACTACAAACAGTACAGTGTGCCTAGATATTGGATACATGAACCCCGTTATCCATCCAGAAAGCAGGTTGCCACGCAGTATCATTAAAAGCTCTGAGAAACCAACTGGAGACCCAGAAGGCAAGCTGTAAGGTCGCGGAAAATGGCTCCACCTCCTAGACGGCAATCATGTTGGTGATTTTAGTGTCATCATTCATTTTGTGTAATTGTAACTAATATGTGAGTTAAGGGTTCTTATAATTTGTATTCTAATATATGTTCGGGTATGTGCGGAGTGCACACATGTATAAGATCGAATTATAAGACAGTACGATTATGTCGGGGGTCCGGGGGCAGAGCCCCCGTCGGTGGTATTTCCGAATTTTAGACTGGGGATTTAGTGATATTTCTGAATTTTAGAGGGAGACTATGGTAAAATTGACTAATTTCGTCAATTTTGGTAAACCATCCGTCAACCCTAATTTCAGACCACTAATGACGGCGCCGCTCTCAAGAACCCTAAATCGACCTAATGTAACCCTAATCGACATGTATAAATAAGGCTCTCCTCTTGAGTCTTAGACACAACCTTCTTCTGAGCTCTCTCTCTTTCTGAAAAAACACAGAATTTCTCTAGCAATTTGGCTTATGTTTCTGTGCCTAGATTCGTAAGTGTTCCATTGGATTATACTAGACTGAATTTCTTATAACCCGGGCCTAGGGTAGAAATATCAGTTCGGAAAGTGTTTACACGATCCATTCGAAATCCGGATCTCCATAACAAACCATTATATCCCAACAAATCATACTGGAATAGTAATAACCCCAGATCTCTCATGCCTAATAATCAAGGCTACAACGACTACCTGCCTGCCCCACATAGACATTGCAAAATTGGACCAAAAATAACCTACAATAAACCAATTTATGTTAAGCAAATATGGGTACCAAAAGGCACTAACATACATGGACCCAACAATCAAAGGGGACCTAAATCTACTTAAATTCTGTGCTTACAGAATATCAAGGAAAAGGACATCTGGTACTTTGACAGTGGATGTTCTCGGCACATGACAGGAGATATCAGCAAGCTGTCAGATTATGTACAAGGTCACGGTCCAAAAGTGCATTTCGGTGATAAGTCCAAGGGAAGAACAAGAGGGAAGGGAACCCTGCTTGTAGGAAAGTTCAAAGTCATCAATGTAGCCTATGTTGGAGGCCTACAATACAATCTACTTAGTATCAGATAGTTCTATGACAAACAATTCTCGATGAAATTCTCTATAGACCACTGCAAAGTGAAGGACATCAAGACCAAAGAAGTTGTTCTCACAGGAAGCAATGTTAGGAATATTATTTTAGATTTTGATGATGTCATTCCTGTATTCATGATCAATTCAAATGTATGCACGAAGTACTTGGCATGGTAAAGAATAACCAAATGAGTATCTTCCATAGGCCTTAAAAGCTAGGCTAAGTATTGACAGATAGAAAATCGGCTAAGTATAGAACTGTCAATATATCAGATCAGTTTTCAGACAAGTTCAATATCAAGCGAGTTTTGGTGAACAGAAATATCAGACGAGGTTTGACCAAAACACAGCTGCAGCCAAGTTCTGAAGAAGGCAGTATATCAGGCGAGTTCTAGTCAAACAAAGTATCAGAGAAGTTTGACCACAGGCAAGATAACAGACGAGATACTATCATACGAGATATTAACAGACTAGTTCTGATCAACACAATATATAAGAGAAGTTTGACCACAGGTGAGTTCATACAACGAAAATATCAGGCGAGTATCACTCAAACTGATAGCAGAAAAGTCTTCGGTTAAACAAATATATCAGATAAGAGTTGACCACAGATGACCTATTTATCAATCGAGGTTTTCGGTCAAACCAAACATCAGAGGAGGTTGACCAAACCATTACGCCAGCCAAGTATATGGAGGCTTAGTCCACATCAGCAAATGTTGAAAAGTCAAGAATAATTGCAGGACACATGCGGATGTAAAAGCAAGAGATAAAGTGAATGATTCCCGGAAGTTTAGGAATAATTTATTTCTAGAGATTTGCGCCCGGAAAATGAGGCAGCAGCCCAGTCAACAGTATAGGCAGCAGCCAAGGTTCCCAAGGCAACCACCTAGACAAAAGACTAGGCAATGGCCAAGGCAGCACCAGCAGTCAAAACATTACTCTGCTTATTACCAAAGACTCACACAAAATAGATTTCACAATGGGAGAGGTAAATGGAAACCACAAGGAAATCCAAGCTTGCAAAATTACCAGGTGTGGAGACTCCAAAATTTTAATAACTGGTCTCAGCTAAGATTTAGAATTGGCCCACACCAAAACCATTATCAGTCATTTCCTATATGTAATCAAAATCAAGGATATAGACCTAGACAATATGCACCTCATAGGAATAACCAACAATACTTTCAAACACTAGGAGAAATCAATTCTACAGGAAGTCCGCTAACCCCAAAGGACCCACTCAGATTTGGGTACCTAAATCTCTTCTTTACTGATTGCAGAAAAGATGGGCGGACTACTACCACATCTCCTCAAGTTCAACAGTAGGAGGTGAAGAATAGTTTGTAGACTCTGCATGCTTAAGGCACATGACAGGGAACAAAAAGATTCTGTTAGAATATGTTAAAGAAAGAGGTCCAGATGGGACATTTGGAGATAGATCAAGTGGACAAACCAAAGGCCATGTGAAGCTGCATAGGGGGAACATAATCATTACAAAAGTGCAGTATGTGAAAGGACTCAAATACAATCTCCTAAGTATAAGCCAATTCTGTGACGAGAACAACCTGGTAGTCTTCATAAGATGGAAATGTATGGTGATTGATCTCCTCAGTGGAGAAGTGATGCTACAAGGATTCAGAATAACATATGTCTATCTAATAGATTGGAAATTAGGAGCACCAAACACTTGTTTCTTATGGATGGCTCTGGCACAAGAGACTATGTCACCTGAACTTCAAAGCCATAAACAAGATAAGCTCTCAAAAGCTGGTCAGAGGACTTCCAACAGAAGTATTCAAGAAAGAGGCTCTATGTGATGCATGCCAGAAGGGAAAGCAAACCAAAGCATCTTTCAAATCAGTTCAGCCTAACACTCTCACCACCAGAATATTGGACCTACTCCACATGGATTTATTTTGTCCCATCAATCCAAGAACTCTGAGTGGAAGGAAGCATGCCCTAGTAATTGTGGATGACTACTCAAGATACACTTGGATAGTGTTTCTCTACAAAAAGAGTGAAACATTAACAAAGCTACCTGAGCTGATGAGGAAGATTCAAAATAAGAAATCCCTCTCCATCATAAAGATCAGATTTGATAGAGGACGAGAATTTCTCAACAAGGCAATCGCTGAATATAGTGATCAAAATGGAATTCAACATGAAGTATCTACCGCAACAACACCACAACAAAATGGTGTTTCCGAAAGAAGGAACAGAACCCTAAAGGAAACAACCAGGTCAATGATTGCCGAAACTGACCTGCCAAAGAGGTTCTGGGCTGAAGCTATCAACACAGCATGCCATACTCAGAATAGAAGTATGATAGTAGGTAGACGCAACAAAACTCCATATGAGGTTTGGAATGGCAGAACACCAACTGTTGCATACTTTCATATTTTTGGTTGTAAGTGTTTCATTCACAACAATAGTAAAACCCAACTGAATGCCTTTAATACTAAAACTGATGATGGTCTCTTTATGGGATACTCACAAATAAGCCAGGCATACAGAGTATTTAACAACAGAACATTAGTTGTGTAAAAAACACCTCATGTCATTTTTGATGAATCTACTGTTGAGTATAGAAAACAGGTGGAATTAATTGAGAAAAAGCTCAAAACCGCCACCCTAGAAGAAGTCATCATCAATGACACCGAAATGGTGGACACATATGATGAAAATACAGTTGCAGATTAGACAGGATCTCCAACCACAGCTGATCCTACCCTAGTTGATCCACCTACAGCGGATAAAGTCACAGATGAACAAATCACAGCTGATGAAGATCCTCAAGACTCAACTGCAGCTGACAAAATCATAGCTGAACCTAATACAGTTGCAGACCACCAAATCCAACCTGAAGTAGAATCAGACTCAATTCCTCAAAGCAACTCAACAGGGGGAACAAACCTTGAAGATCAACCTCTAAAGGCTGAAGATGAAGATAAATTCCAAAATGGCTAAAAGATCACCCTATCCAATAGATCATTAGAAACCTAACTGATGGAGTCAAGACAGAAAATCCACAGAACCAGCGGTAATGGCAATGTTTCCTGCTTCATGTCTCAAATGGAGCCCAAAATAATAGAATAGGACCTGGATGACTACACTTGGGTGATAGCAATGCAAGAAGAGCTAAACCAAGTGGAGAGAAACAATGTCTGGGAACTAACAAACAGACCGGATCACAAGAAAGTCATTGGCCCCAGATGGGTGTATAAGAAAAAATGTGATGAAGATGGATCTGTTGTGAGGAATAAAGCCAGATTGGTTGCAAAAGAATATGCTCAATGCGAAGGAATAGATTTTGATGAAACATATGCACCAGTAGCGAGGCTTGGAGCAATCCGACTATTTCTTGCATATGCAGCATTCAAGGATTTTGAAGTCTACCAAATGGACGTAAAAAGTGCATTTCTTAATGGAGTTCTAGAAGAAGAAGTCTATGTGGAGCAACGCCCTGGATTTGTCAAAGGAAACAAAGTATACAAGCGCCTAAAATCTCTATATGGACTCAAGCAGGCACCAAGAGCCTGGTATGAAACTCTATCCGTATTTCTGGAGAAAAATGGGTTTTGCAAAGGAATGGTGGACAAAACTCTCTTCAGAATTGAACATCAAGACCACGTATTACTAGTTCAAATATATGTGGATGACACTATCTTTGGCTCAACCAACGCTGAGCTATGTCAAAAGTTCTCTAATCTCATGCAAGGAGAATTTGAGATGAGTATGATGGGCAAACTAAACTTCTTTCTTAGTTTGCAAGTCAACCAAGTTGACATTGGAATATTCATCAACCAAGCTAAGTATATAGGGGAACTAATCAAAATATTTGGCATGGAGATAGCCAAACCCCTAAGAGTACCAATGAGCACATCCCTACATATTGATGCAGTTGAAAGAGGCATTTCAGTGGATCCAAGCCACTACAGAGGACTAATTGGATCACTTATATACCTAACTGCAAGCAGACGTGACATTTCATATGCAGTAGGAGTGTGTGAAAGATTCCAGTCCAAGCCAAAGCAGTCTCACCAGGAAGCAGCAAAAAGGATAATCAGATACCTTAAGTCTACAATCAATGTTGGACTATGGTATCCCAATGATGATCACTTTGAGCTATCAGGATATTCAGATGCAGACTTTGCATGATGCAAGATCAACAGAAAAAGCACCAGTGGAACGTGCCAATTCCTGGGAAGCAGACTTATATCATGGTTCAGTAAGAAGCAAGTATCTAACTCAATATCTACAACTAAGTCAGAATACTTAGCTGCAGGTTGTTGTTGTGATCAGATGCTATGGATCAGACAACAACTAAGAGACTACAACATTATATCAAATGAATTTCCTATCTGGTGTGACAATAATAGCGCAATTGCTATAACCAACAAATCCAGTCCTACACTCAATAACAAAGCACATAGATGTCAAACATCACTTCATCAGAGACCATGTGCTAAACAAAAGAGTAAGAGTGGAAAGAGTCAGCACAGAGTACCAAATTGCTGATATATTCACAAAGCCCTTACCAGAAGAAAGGTTTCTGGAACTAAGCAGGGAACTTAGACTACTAGATTGGGAATCTAGTGCATAGCTGAAAGCCAGACGAGAATGTTATCTGACCTGAACCAGTCCAGAGAAATCACCTGATCAGACTAGTTAAGAAAAGTTACCTGATCTGATCCAGACAAGGAATATCACCTGACGCAGAGAACAGATGAGGAAATGCCAGCTAATCAGACTAGAACGATGAAAAGCCATCTGATCAGACCAGACGAAGAAAAGTTAAAAGGACAGACGAAGAAAAAGTTAGATGATCAGAAGTCAAAGAGTCAACCAGCTAAGTTTTCTATTTCCTTAAATACTTAATTACACGTGGCTAAAAATACACGACCACACTACTTCCACGTCTACCTCCATGATTTCCAATCAATCACTCGAACCGCCATTCTTATTTTATTATTAAAATTCAAACGTCTCTTCGAATGACTATTTAAAGACAATCGAAATCATTTCTCAAAACCTTATTGTCTTCAAGCTCAATAAACCTAATTTTCAAAAGCAGAAAAACTCCCTGATAATTCACTGCACTCAAATACCTTCGAAAAATACTTGCAGAAATGGATCCAACTACCTACTTCAAGGGCGTCAATCTGAAGATGGTGAAAGAGCAAATAATCTTCAGCATCATCGTCGGTTTTGAAGTTTTGCTGGAGTCCAACAACACGGTGAAAATGGCACAACTAATTGGAAAGATGAAGAAGAATGGTATTTATCATTTTCTGGACAATAATCCCACTCAACTTTACAAAGAAGGCGTTATATGTTTTTACAAGGAGGCTAAGGTCACCCAGTACGGAATCAAGAGTTCGATCTTTGGTGAATTGATCACCATCAACAAGCAGATAGTTTCAGATGCTTTCAAGATGGAGAATCGGGGCATTGCAGTTAAAGCCCTGAAACAAAGTCCATTCAAAATCTGGGAGGAAATCAGGATGCCTGACCAGACACCAAAAGTCAAATTCACGGCCCAGAAAGGTGATCTTCAGAAAGAGTACAAGTATATCCTGGACATCACCAATAAAATAGTGATGGGGATGGCAGGCAGTTTTGATCAATTATCTTCATCCAAGTATGTTGTCAGGGGTGCACTGATCCAGAAACAGAGGATTAACTGGACTGATTACATATATAGCCAGATAGTCCCTGAGGTTAATAAGATGGATTGGGATTCAGAGAATAACAAATTTGTTCACAAGTTGCCTATGGAACCCAGATCAGTTGGATTCTGGATTTCTTGGGAAAGGCTAAAGGAAGAGAAGATCACTTCCGCGCTGGCAAGAGACTTGGTCATTTGGAACAAGATGTATTAAAAAAGCTCACAAACAAGAAGCCCACAGTAGCTGAGCTTATTGAGAAAATGATAAGTGGAACTTCTTCATACATAATCCCTTCACATTCAGATGAAGTCCAATCTGATGCAGCCAACAAAAATCCAGCTGAGATTTTAGATCAAAACCCACCTGAGGATATTGCAGAGGAGATGACGTCAGCTCCAACTGCAGCTGAGATTATGGAAAAGTCACCTGCAGATGACTCTGACAGTAACAACCTTCCTCTTTCCAAGCTATTGAAGAGGAAGTCACTTGAACCAGAAGAAGTTGTCCATATCATCTCCTCCCCTGAACCTACCCCAAAGAATCTCAAGGAATTGGTGGTTCAGACACCAGAAGAAGAGATGCAAATTTTAGTTTCAGCTGCACCTGCACCAACTGTAGAGTAGCCAGATCAATTCACAGAGATGGTGGCATAAGGGATCCCTCTCTTAACTCTTCCAAGCATAACAGAGAAAGAAGAGGCAGAAGAGACTATTGAAGTGCCCAATGGAGGTTACTCTTTCAATCTCAGGGAGAACAACCCCCCGGATCTTAACAAACCCCAATTTCAGTTGGTAAGACAACAAGCTCTTAAATTCTCTTTTGTCAATATCTATGAAGAGTGGAAGGAATTGAAGACCCTTAGCTTCGCTCAGCTAAGAGTATTTGTTGAAAAGTGTATCTAGGATCACCCCATTTCCATAGAACAACTCATCATGCAATTCTGTCAGGAGACAGATGTAAAATTATTACTGGAGGAGAATTGGTTCATCTCCCATTTTAAAAATAATATGGACCAGTTCATACTTGATGTCATGAAAAGTGTAGCACAGGGAAAGAACCTTGATGAAGAGGAATGAGAAGAAGAGAAGAATGAAGAAGCAAAAGAAAATAAAGGGATTACCATTGAAGAAGTTGAGGTTGAGAAAGAAGTTGAAAAGAAAGCAGAAGAAAAAGGTGAAAAAGAAGGAGTTGAAGATAAAGAAGAAGAAGATGAGAATAGAGAAGAAGAAGAAGAAGAAGAAGAAGAAGAAGAAGGAGAAGAAGAGAAGGAAGACAAGGAAGAAGAGAGAAAAGAAGGATATGATAAGGACCATGGTCAAAATGCACCTGACCAGGCCTCTAGCTCAGATCACCCTGAGGAAGCAGAGAAGTCAGGGAATCAGGGGGAACAACCTGAGAAAAGCTCCTCTCAAAAGAAGTCATCTGAGGAGAAGAAATCTAAGTCACCTACAGATAAGGACAACTCTGAAAAATCAGGAACCCCTGAAAAGAATCCATCTGATCAGAGAGCATCTGATAAGAGCTTACCATATGACAAATCTATAGCTCGGGAATCAACTGCATAGGAGGGCTTAGGAGAAAACAATGTTCATCAAATGGCACCTGAAGTTCAATGCCATCAAACTTCTCTGAGATGGTCAGAAGGAATGTGGAAGAGACTGTTACCAAACTCCTGGCAATTGAGGTCAAACCTGAGCTAAAGTCTTTGAATGAAAAGATGGACATCTTTCTCAACAGAAAGGAACCCTCTCCACCACCTTCACACTCAAGAATGCCTCTTGGCATGACAGACTTAATGCTGAGGATGGAGGAACAGCTAGCAAAAGTCATTGATGCTGGCAAAAAGGGGGAAGATAAGGAAGAAGTTGAAATGAGAAAGGGGACAGCAAGGGAAGAACTGAGAGCAAAAATAAAGTAGGATCTTCCATTGATACAAGATGGAACTTCAAATCCATTGGAAAGGAAGAATGCAGATGCACCACCTGATGCTCCAGCAGCTATGAAAAAGAGAACTGGACAAGACCCAGTTATACCTCTTCAATGGGAAGGCAAAGAACTTTTTTATGTTGAGGATTCCATTCCATAGAAAGCTACAAATAAATGGGGATTGCCAAGAAACAATTCATAGAAAAAACTATATCTGCAAAATCCTCCAAGACTCTCAGTACACTCCTCAACAAATCTTCGTTGACTTCATGGAGATCAATCATCCAAATCTGTGAGAAATTCTGAAGAGGGTAGCTGAAGAAACCTTCAATGTATATCATAGAATCTCTGACTTCAGACCACAGGATCCTCCAATCGATATCCATGGAAACCTTGATGACATGTCACTTCAGAAGGAGATCAGAGCAATATGCATCAAGAACAATTACTCAACTCCTGAAGGACAAGAATTTGCCTCCACCATTGTGAAGAAGAAATATGTTCTTATTCCAGTCTCTCAAAGGCCCATTGGATCTAAACCATTGAAGTCACTCGCTCCAGCCAGAATTAGAGGAAGAGGAAAAGGAATAGGGGATAACATTTTGTAATTTACTTGTAATATTACAGTTTACTTGTAATTTTCACTTACTTGTAATTTTCATTTTTACTTGTATTTTTCATTCAAGGACTGTAATGTAATATGCAGTTCTGAAAATTTTATAACAGTCAACTTGAATGACAACCACTAGTTGTCTCAAAAAGAATGAGTTTGATTGTGTTTTGCACTTTACTTTTATTATGTGCAGACTTGCTTACATTTGAACATTGAGTTTTGCCATCATCAAAATAGGGAGAATTTGTTAGGAATATTACTTTAGATTTTGATGATACCATCCCTATATTCATGATTAATTCAAATGTATGCACGAAGTACTTGGCATTGTAAAGAACCAAAAGAGTATATTCTATAAGCCTTAAAATCTAGGCTAAGTATTGACCAGTAAGAAAATCGTCTAAGTATAGAACTGTCAATATATCAGATGAGTTTTCAGACAAGTTCAGTATCAGATGAGTTTTGATCAACAGAAATATCAGACGAGTTTGACCAAAACACAGCTGCATCCGAGTTCTGAAGAAGGCAGTATATCAGGCGAGTTCTGGTCAAACAAAGTATCAGAGAAGTTTGACTACAGGCAAGATCTCAGACGAGATACTATCAGACGAGAAATTATTAGACTAGTTCTGGTCAACACAAGATATCAGAGAAGTTTGACCACAAGTGAGTTAGCAGCCGCGCTTTCAGACAACGAAAGTATCAGGTGAGTATTACTCCAACTGAAAGCAGTTCGGTCAAACACATATATATCATATAATAGTTGACCACATACGACCTATTTATCAGCCGAGGTTTTCGGTGAAACTACACAACAAAGGAGATTGACCAAACCATTACTGCAGCCAAGTATATGGAGGCTCAATCTACGTCAGCAAACGTTGAAAAGTCAACAATCACGGAAACACATGCGGACGTAAAAGCAAGAGACAAAGTGAATGACTCCCAGAAGTTAAGGAATAATTTATTCCTAGAGATTGGAGCCCAGAAGACTTTCCAAATATAGTAATCAAACAAAGCGGCGCAACAAGAAGTACATCTTCAAATGGTCGGTTTTGAAGAAAGAGACAAGTCGTGCAAAGAAATGAACAGATAAACAATGAAGTCCACTCTCCAACAGACAGAATTGTTACAAAATGCAATGGCTATATATCTGAAGACATATTTGAGCAAAGTACGATGTCAACTATACTTACAAGCAATCTAAGCAATCAAAGCAAACTATACCATCGTGAGGAGCAAGCTTAACAGTCATATTTTGAGAAGCTCTTAAGTTAGAGAAGACAAACACTCTTATCTTAAAGTTTGAGTTTGGGGTTGCTTTCTTGAACGAGGTTCTTGAAAGTAAAGAGGTTGTAAATGCATCCACGGCTTCTTGATTGAAAGGTGATAGACAGCTTGCGAGTTGTTGAGGCATTCGGGTTTTTGATCAAGAGGTGCAAGGCAGCCAAAGGGAGTCGCAACGGCCACGGGTTTCCACGGGTTGGAAGCTGTTGTAACTAGGGAATTCGTTGTAACATTTATCACTGGTTGAAAGTTATAGCGAATTCATCTTCAACTAGTTTGCAAAGAAGTAGACTAGTAGAGGATTACCCCACCTCTGAAGTGCTTGTGTGATTTACTGCTTTAAATCATCATACATAACTGCTGCATACATATTTTACTGCTACATACATTAGTCATCTACAGTCGACATTTGTCACCTGCTCTATTATCAGTTGTGTCTTTTACATTATCATCTACAGCCAAGGTTGTTAGCTGCATATAATCACAACTGAGGTTACTCACATGATAATCAGGAAAAGATTTAATAAGTCTATTCACCCCCCTAGACTTATTCCTGACGACTTGTGACCTACAAGCAGGTCATGTAATATGTATATTGCTGATTGGAAGCCTACGAGCTCCACTATTCCTTGTGTTGTTGTCAAAGGCACTGCATATCAAAGCTGGCTATGGCACAAGAAGACGTCACACATCAACTTCAAGACAATCAACAAACTCACCAGATAGGGAATGGTTAGAGGCTTGCCCGATGTGTCATTCCATAAAGACAGCGTCTGCGGACCCTGTCAGAAAGGAAAATAAGTCAAAACCACCCTGAAAAGTAAATCATACTAATACACCCACAGGGTTCTAGATATGCTACACATGGACCTCTAGGGCCACGTAGACCCTGTAAGTTTGGAAGATAAGAAATATTATCTCGTTATTGTTGATGATTATTCCAGGTACGCTTGGACAATATTTCTAAGCAAGAAGAAAGAAACCACAACAAAGTTGCCAGAGCACCTGAGAAAGCTTCATAATGAGAAAGGGTAGAGTATTGTGTCCATTCGTTCTGACAGAGGTACCGAATACACAAATCGCTTTATAGAGTAATACTTTTCGGACAATGTAATACAGCACGAATACTCAGCAGCCTGGAATTCTCACCAAAATGGTATTGCTAAGCGAAAGAATAGGACGCTCAAGGAAGCTACAAGAACCATGATAGCCGCAAGCAAGTTGCCACAGAGGTTCTGGGGAGAAGCAACAAATACAGCATGCTATACACAAAACCGTTGTATCATCAACAAGCATCACAACAAAATAGCCTATGAGGTATGGAATAATAAAACTCCATTAGATTCGTATTTTCACATTTTTGGATGCTGGTGTTATGTTCTGAATAATGAGAAAAATCAACTCAAGACCTTTGACGAGAAGTCAGATGAAGGAATATTTGTAGGATACTCCTCTGTAAGCAAAGCTTTCAGAATATTTAATAAAAGAAAGCTGACAATCAAGGAATCCGTCCATGTAGTTTTCGGTGAACCTCACTTTAATCCTACAGGAGTAGAAGACTTAACCCAGAACATCCGAACACTCTCCATGGATGACCCTCGAATTCCAATAGAACCAGTTGTAGATTTAGAGATCAATACCACAGATGTAAGATCAGAAGTAGTCGAAGTCGATGCTGTACAAGCTGAAGCTGAAACTACAACACCTCAAGACATAGTACGGGATGCCGAACTAGAACATGACAGGAGATGGTTAAGGTATCACCCAGAGGAATTAGTTATAGGTGATATTGATGCTAGTGTATCTACAAAAAGAAGAATACAAAGTACATAAGGAACTGTACTATGTGCGCAAGAAGAATTCGATTTTGAAAAATCTCCTTTTCCTGTATGGTAATCTCAAGCTGAACTTAGGAGACTAGGTAGGTGCACCCTAGCTGTATTCTTAGCTCAATTCGAACCTGTTTCCACCAATGAAGCTTTGGATAATTCTCACTGGATCACTTCTATGAAGAAGAGCTTAATGGTTTCGAAAGAAACAATGTATGGTATCTAGTACCTAGGACAGAAAATCAAGCTGTAATTGGAATGAAATGGGTATTTAGAAACAATAAGGATGAGAATGGACTTGTTATTATCAAAAAATCCCGTCTAGCCGCGCAAGGCTCTAGACAGGAAGAAGGCATAGACTGTTATGAGACATATGCCCCTGTAGCCAGACTAGAAGCCATCCGGATATTCCTAGCTTTTGCCGTCCATAAGAGCTTTATAGTATACCAAATGGATGTAAAAAGCACATTCCTGAATGGAGACCTCTCCGAAAAAGTCTATGTTGAACAACCACCAGGGTTTGTCAACAATGAAGGCGCAGACCAAGTATACAGGCTATGAAAAGCTCTTTATGGACTTAATCAAGCACCTAGAGCATGGTATGAAATCTTATCCATGTACCTTACCAATAATGGATTTGAGAAAGGTGCTGTGGACAAAACTTTATTTAAGATACAGGAAGGAGATGGCTTGTTAATGATACAAATATATGTCGATGATATTATATTAGGTTCTACTAACATTGCTTTATGTCAAATGTTCTCTCATCTCATGCAAAGTAAATTTGAAATGAGTATGATGGGGGAACTTTGTTATTTTCTAGGATTGCATGTGAAGCAATTGCCTACAAGAATCTTTATTAATCAGGAGAACTATAGCAAGGAGCTACTCAACAAGTTTGGGATTAACAACTCCAAATCCTCGTCAACCCCTATGAGCACTTCCATGCAAATTGGTGCTGACGAAGTTGGAAAGTTGGTTGATCAATCACTCTACATGAAGCTTATTGGTTCACTCCTATACCTAATGGCTAGCAGGTCCGATATCAAGTTTGTTGTAGGAGTGTGTGCTCGGTATCCAGTAGCACCTAAGGAGTCACACTTCACGACAGCCAAACAAATCCTTAAGTACGTAAAAGGAACAATTGGGGTAGGGTTATGGTATCCTAAGGAAGGAGGATTCGATTTAGTTGGCTACAGCGACTCGGATCTCGAAGGCTGTAAGTTGGATAAGAAGAGTGCAAGCGGTACTTGTCACTTTCTTGGACCAAGACTTGTGTCATGGTTCGGTAAAAAACAATTGGCCAACTCGCTTTCTACAGCTGAGTCGGAATACTATGCCGTTGGAAGTTGTTGTATGCAGATTCTATAGATGCAACAACATCTACAGGATTATGGAATCAGTGCCAGAGATACGCCAATCATGTGCGATAGCATGACTGCAATTGCAATAATGCACGATCATGTATTGCACTCGCGAACTAAGCATATTTATATGAAGCATCACTTCAGCAGCAATCATGTTGAGAATAAGGATTTTCGAATCGAAAAGATTCATATAGGCATTCAGTTGACCGACATCTTTACAAAACCTCTCGGCACAACCAGATTCTGCATGCTTCGTCAAGAATTTGGAATGCTACAGCCTGACTCCCTGTAAGTTTTTATGCTTTTACTCATCAATTAATGGGGAATGCTGTAAGACCCAGGAATACAGTATCCACATTAATTAAATGTACACTCAGAACCAGTCAGATAGTACTGTAGGACAAAGAAGGCATGAAACCTTCATACAACTGACATGTGCATTAATTAAGGGGGAATATAGTACGACCCATGAATACAGTGTTAATCCAGATATTGGTGTAAGAATTGAATCGTGTATGTACCATTTAAGGGTGAACGTTGTATTTTCACGGATATAGCACATATACTGTAGGATGTCAATTAATATAATATTACAACTGTTCATACATCAAAAACATTTTTAAGTCCACATGCCCTGTTTACATTTCAAATTTTTTTATCATTTAATGTCTTAAAGACACCTGGACTTCAATGCCTCAAATAACGCGATTTTAATAATTTCGAAACCGTCGTTTCGTGCAATAAGGGGAGATGAACTGTCAGAAGTGGGACCAATTATCATTTCAAAAATAGATGGATAAGACGTACCAGTTACTCTGAATCCATCCTGTACATTCATTTTAAAAGACAGTTCCCATCTCCTAAATCTAACCGTTCACTGTATGTAACCCTAATCTTCCTTGCACCCTATAAAAGGAATGTATCTTGCTCCCTTAGACTCTTTATGCTTTCTGCGATTTTAAACGAGTCTAAAAAAATAGTCTACATATTTCTCTATATTTTCTGCATTTCTCTGTGATATTCTCAGTTTCTCTTCAACCTTTTTCTGCAATAATGTCGACTTCCCATACTTCCTCCCTTTCCATGAAGAACAAAGAGACAATCAGCGACAGACATATTTTTGCAAGGTCCGTGGTGATGGAGAGAATCAACGTCGAAAGAGAAGACTTTGTTGGAACTGGTTGTTTCTCGGGTGAAACTGTAACACCCCAAATCACAAATGGGACATTACACGCCGTAGTACCTTCATGAGGTCTACCAGGCTACACGTAACACACAATCCAAATATGAAATCCCAAAAGACAATCATCATAGTAATATAGGGCCGTGGCTGACACGTTGTTAGTGTAACTATCGCAAGTGCACAATATCGTATCAAGTAGTAAGTGGACTTTTTGAGTCCGGTTTATCGATCCCACAAGGAAGTTTGGTTATAATTTGAATTATACACTATTAGTCTATTTTTATAGATACTAAGATGTGTGAAACACACAATTAAAAAGTTTGGTTTAATAATTGCAAAGATAATGCAATAATAGTTCTAAACTTATAAGGAAATAAAAAGATAGTAATAATAATAGATTGATTAACGATAAAATGAAATAGTTGGGGTTACAAACTTAGTTCGTCATTAGTTATAAAAGATGTATAGGAGATCATAAGATGAATTTACTTATTATGTTGTGTAGATTCGATTTTCCTTAAAAAGACAATTTCTCTTTCGAACTATAAAACGCCCCTTACATATTGAATCAATCCACTATATTTCTATGTTGATTGGCTTCAATACATAGCATTAGGATTTATGAAAATAACTCAAAGAATCATCTAAGGACTAGAGGTATATTTCTATCCCCTAGACACTAGTAGAAAAAACATCAAAGACTTCGGTACGTCTCACTTCGGTAATGTATATTAGCGAAGTAAAAACAAACAACAACTTCGCTTTTCAATTTACTGAAGTAAACAATACATATAGACTTCAGCAAATGGTACCAAACAAAAAGGCAGGAGATAGTTAGAAATTTTAAGTTCAAAAGACTTCGCTAATTTTATAATTACTAAAGTAAAAAGTGTTGAATTTTATTTTTGACGCAATATTTTTACAACAGTGAAGTGTATACTTGACCTCAATTTTTTTCCAGACTCCAAAAAACCCTCGCCTTCTTCCCCGCTCAATTATTTCCTCCATTATTTCCTCCCTAAAATTTTTTCCCATTCCATTACACTCCATTTCTTTTTCACAGATCCATCGGTAAAAACCTACTACCGCCTGTAGCCTCCGGCCCACCCCTCGTCCAACCCTTCAAGGAGCGTTCTCTCGATTCTTCCCTTGCGATAGCCGCTTCCTCATCGCGTCGCCCTCGTATCATTCATTGGGCGGTGGATTTTCCCCCTTTTCTTCGCCCAATCTTCATCTATATTCCCTAATCGCGTGATTTTATCAGAGAGTTTGTCTGAACGATTGTTGTTCGGAATTTCATTACCTTCCTTTCGATATTTTTAATCGGATCTATGACCCAGTTCCTCTTTTGCCTTGGTGGTGCTCCGCCCCAGTTGACCACTTCGCCGTCTTCTATGGCGGGTATAAAAGGTATCACGATGGACAAGAGGACCATTTTCGGAGGTGCTGCATCTTCCGCCGTATCAGAAAATTCTCAATCGGGTCTCTCTAAAGGTACTGTAGCCCGTCTTTCTTTTTCTTTATCTGGCACAAATCGGGCGTGTGCCCTTGGGGCTGTTGTATACCAGAATGGGGCTGAGGGTGGGTCTTCTATATGCAGAGAGGGTGACCCTTTTCCCCATTTGGTTGATGTTATTGGTTGTGCTTCAATGCCTGCTAAAACTTGATCTTCGGTCGCACACATAGTGTCCGAGGAAAGTCCTCAAAATACTTCATAACGTCGGGAAGGCCAGGCCGTTGCTTGCTTGCCATTCCATAGTCACCCGATTATATATGACCCAAGCCAAGAACCTGCTGCTAATTCCATTCGGATCACGATTCTTGATATTGTGAAAAACATTTGAGAACTTTGTTTATGTGCATTCTGGACGGATATATTCTTTGGCAAGAGTTTATGGTGATGCTCTCAGCCTGAGCTTTCATAATGGCAACCAACTGCTGAAATTCGTCTCTCTCTCTCTCTCTCTGAAATTCTGGGCGTGAATGTCTGCCGCACTCGGGATTAATCGGATTTTCTTGTTCACGTAGCAATAACAGCTCGGTTTCCTTGTTTTGAATTAACCAGCAATACCATGGATTATTGCCTTCTGATGCTGATTTTGTCTTGGTATTAGTTTGTTTCCAATGGGTTTGAGATGGTTTTTAGATATACAAATTTGTTTTCAATTTAGTATTAATTTCCAAACCGGCAATGTGCTAGAGGTGCTATATTGCTTTGGTTCTTATTTCTAGATTTTCTCTATGGTATGTGCAAGTTTTATCTGTAGACTGCTAAGACTTAAATTCTTATGTGTTACAAATTTATGAAACTGAGGATGATGAAATTTCTAAATATTGATTAACGCAAATATGTGTATTAAGTACGCAAATTTCCATTTCTAATCTGTTCAGTATGTAGTTGTATAGGAAGTGTTTGGATTTCTTTAACATCCTAATTCGTCATTAATTAATTCCTATTTTTTTTTTTGAGAATAAATGTCTTGCTTTAGGGCTTAGGACTCCAAGTAGTGGATAATGTTGAAGAAGCTGAGTTTGTTTTGGCTCATGGCACTGAAGCTTTGGGGCTTCCATTTGGAGAAGCACTTCCAATGAAACTTGAGGAACTTAACGATATCTTGGGGCAGTGTGCTGCTAAAAAGATTCCCATGGTCGTAGCAAATCCAGATTTTGTTACTGTTGAGGCTAGAGCTCTACGCGTGATGCCTGGTGAAGATTAATATATGCAATAATTGTCTCTTATGAATTTGGTGATATTTTTCGATATTTCAGTTGGTGTCTGGAGCCTTTTCTGATTATCTTCTTTATAATTTGAGCTTTTTTTTCTCAAACAAAAAATATTGAAGGAACTTTGGCAGCTACATATGAGAAGCTTGGTGGGGAAGTGAAGTGGATGGGGAAGCCTGGCGAGGTAATGCATGTTCTCGACCTATATGCATGTTTCGTCTTTTGACCTCTAGTAGTATTTAGTTATATGCTCAAATTTGTGTGTCTTGGTACTAATTTGTTTCCAATTTAGTATTGGTTTGTCATTTGCTTGAGCCTTTTTTGGAATTAGCATTTTGAAGATGTTTTGTGATATGTTTGATTTGATCTAAAAATGGAGTTTATTTCATAATAAACCTTGAACTCTAACCTCTTTCAACGATGTCACAGGGTCACCCATGGTTCAAAGGCATTGAATGGGATAAGTTATATCAAAATGAAGTTGCATTCATTCCAGAAGTTAATGATGAACTGGATACGCAAAACTTTAAAAAGTTTGAAGAGGTTTTCTCCATTGTCATTTAGACATCTTATCTATTAATTTTGCATTTGGTGTCATTTTTCTTATGTTCGTGTGTGCACATGTGTGTGTGTTTTGCAGTCTGACAATCAAAATCCATCAACCACGAAAGCTGGTCCTTGGAGGAAGGTTGGTATTTGGTTCTGTGAACCTTTTTTTTGTCCACCATGGAAATAGTTTACATCGGTTTTGTAATTTCTTTATCGGGGAAGAAGATTTGTGTGAAGACTCAGGAGATATTTTCGTTAACTTGGTAAAAAATAAGAGATGTGAATATGAAATCAATAATTTCGGAGTTACACCAGCACTTGGGGAGTGTTTTTTGTGTTGAGGTACTTGAAATGGATCATACGCTAGGCATCCAAGTAATATTTTTGTTTAACTTATGGGTCTGAGTGGCTGAAATAGTTGTAGAATGTTTCCCATCCCTCTTAAGCTCTAGAAATAGAAATCATGAAATGTAGGGATTGATTAGGATATCGGGGTTATCATAGGACTCTTGGTATCAACGGTATGTGAGCGCATCTCTTAAACAAACACTATTTGGGTCTTGGATTTCTTAATTAGTTTGTCAAATAGAGTACAAAGTATGGTCTTCGTAGTTAAAGATACTCAGTCTGAAAAGACCGATCAAAGTCGGCGTTTACTCCCGTTCGATAGTGTCCTGGTTAACTTGCCAAAGGTTGCATTAACTATCACGTTTTAGCCTCGCTGATATAATCTTAAAAATGATAGCCGAGTCTTTGAAGATTTGTGATCATTATATTTTCCTTTCATAAAGATTACAGTTAACATTGAAGAACGCCGTTGTCTCTTCTTGCTATCTCACGACACTTTTTCACATTTAGGATGAAGTTGTTTCTTTCCCCCTTTATGTTGAGGCAATACGGTTTGCCTTCCATGAAGAGAGTATGGTTCGAACTGCTGTACGTGCTTTAACACTAAATATTTATCATGGTTAGTTTCTGCTTTATTTCTTGACTTCTCAATCCAATGGTTCTACTCATTGTGGAAGAACATTTTGACCGATTGAAATACATTATCTTGTGCTGATTTGCAGTTGGAGATGATGCTGTAAATAGGTTTGTGTCGAAGGCTCCTCATGCGGATTACTTTTTAGACTTGGTCAGTTTTTTTCGAGATCAGTGCATCTATTTGAATTTAGTGATTTCAAATGCTTCAAAGTAAGATGTTAAACATTGTGTTTCCTCGCAATGAAATTTTGTATTCTATTCGGTTTATTTTGTTATTTACTTTTTTCTTGGTTTGCTGACAAGAACAGTTTTTGTCGGACAGAAATCTGAGCATGGAGCCGCCATCTGTCAATCTTTCCACTGTTGACGAGATTGAAGACAATCTCTATTATTTTAGTGATGTCGTTTCTGCTTGAATTCCTGATGTAGGAAGGTTGATTATGGACAATGTTTTGAGGTCATTGATAGTTCCATTAATTCTTCCTTCCTTGAAGATCAAGTAGTCAAGGTGTTCATACCTATATTGTATCCGTATTTGTCCTCTATATTGTGTCTTATTTGTTTTGTCTTATTTGTTTTCTGAACTTTTTGCAATTGGTATGGGTTTTTATATTCTGTTGGTTACTGGTTTTGTGGTTTTATATATAATTTTGTAACTATCTTAGTGTTATACATTCAGGAACCAAGTCTTGGTGCTGTCACTTCTTTATATTTACTTTGTTGCATTTTGCGGAGGGAGTACATTTTATCAAACAGGCCTTCTGAAATATTCTGGTATAGTTACGATGCTGAAGAGTATTATTACTTTTCTTTCTCTCTGTAACACCCCCAAGATATTCGAGGTGTATTACAGCGCCGTGGACCCCTACATGGGACCCACCAGGCTAACACAAGAAAACACCACTCGACTAACCGCCTCGGTTAGCAAGGAAACAATTGTTAACAACAAGAACATAAAACAACACGTCTGGTACAACCAGCATAATAAACATCAACCGACAAATACAGTAACTCCAACGAAGACCAATCACAATCCGAAAGGAAAAGCCTAAGTACTCGCGAGTACAATCTATAAGTTTACAATTTGGAAAACATCCACATCAAAAGAAACAGTAGGAAATAACAAGACTCAATTGCACATGTCAACAACCTTGGCCGACATCCTCGTACCATCCAGTAGCCGCTCAAATGCAGTGAACATAACCTGAAATCCATAACAAGAATTTCCCCGACAACGGGTCCCCAAAGGGGTTAGCAATTACGCTAGTACAAGTATTCAAGGCAAACCAATCGCTTACACATTTCATAGTACATGCACCAATATTATTTCAAAAACCAAAACCAGACATGTCTTTTCCGGAAACAAACAGTCAAACAATTTGCCTTGGGAACAGAGTAATATCATAGATCCCGCCCGAGGCCTCTAAGGACCCTCCCGAGCTGGCCACATTATAAAAACAAAGCACGCACATGCATCGCATTGGGAACAAAGTAATATCATTGATCCCGCCCGAGGCCTCTAAGGACCCTCCCGAACTGGCTATCTATACAAACTCATGAATCCAGGACTCAACCCTTTGGATTCTCTCCTTGATCCCGTCGGACCAACACGAGGTGAGCAAATCACACACAAAATACATTACCATTCCACGTTAAGCATAAAGGTTTCCAAAAATACTTGCCTTGAATTATTGACGACGCAACGAACGGAAAGGAAAGTCACCGACGAATGCTAGGAACCAACGAAACCGAACCTAACGATTCTAAGAGTACAATCACAACCATTTCTAACTGAATACGGAATTGGAATACACCCGAAAACCCGCCTACGATTCATGTATATTCGTATATAAACAACAACGAGGGCGGACCACAACCAAACCCTCTCAATTCCGTAAAAACCACGAAATATACCATGAATTTGTAGGGAAACTAAGAATACCAACAAGATTAATCATATTCATCATGAATTAATCAACAAAACGGAACGAATCGGACAAAAACGCGAAAACCCCCAAATCTACCCAAAAGTAGGGTTCTAAAGATCTAACCTTGATTCGCTGGATCGAAGGATGTTATAGGATGATTGATCGGTTATATAAACTCAGAAACTTCGTGGATTTGTTGTTTAACAACATGGCTTCATCTCCTCCAAATCTCCAGCCGCGGACCGAAGAGAAAGGAAATGAAAAATGAATGAAAAAGTGGCTGGTCTGTCATATATATATACTGGGCCGGAACTAGCGTGCGCTAGCCTTCCCGGACTAGCGTGCGCTATCGGCCAGTATCGGCCCATCACTCTCGGTCATGGCCCGCATGACCCGGCACCACCGACCAATTCTGCCGACCATGACTTGTCCGCCCGACTCCCGCTAGCGTGCGCTACGGCCGGAAGCCTGCGCGCGCTAGCCGACCTGTTCAGTAGCCTCTGGACTAACAAACTCATCCCGGTAACGTACGCTAGTCGGCCGACAGCGTGCGCTACCCCTGCCGGTTAGCGTGCGCCACGACCGACAGTAGCGTGCGCTACCTGCCGATCCTACCCGAGTCCAGAACCTCAGAATCCCTCTACCCAGGCCCGATAGCGTATGCTGGGCTGACTCAACAGCGTGCGCTACACTACCGAGCTAGCGCGCGCAGCGTCCCGGCCATAGCGTGCGCTACGCCGGTTCCTGCCGTGCCTGCTCGGCCAGTGCCCAGCACTTCTGATGTAATAACCCGTAATTTCGATTTTCGGTAATTTCTTTTTTTCGGCGGAAGTCCGTTTTGACGACTCGCTTATGACCATTTCGTCATTCCGAGAATGATTAATTCTACACTTTTTATCATCCGAGTTCGTTTCGGTATCGCTTTGTTGAGTTCCGTGCTTATTGGCGACTTTTCCGCACTTGAGTTCGATTCTTGCGAATCTCGTCCGAAACTGCTGTTTCGAGTTTCCCGTAAGTCTGTTTAACTTTGTTATATGTGTTGTGAACTTCGGTTTGGTGTTTCGATCATGTATCGTGTATTTCGGACGTTTTGGGCCATTTTCGTAATTTCCCAAAGTTTGGGGTAATTACTTTCCGTTGTCGAATTTCGAGCCTTCGGGTGGTCGGAATCGTGTGTTCTCTTAGTGCTCAGATTCATCTTTGCGAGTACTTCGTAACCGTATCTTCGATTCGTACTCAGGTTCGGGTTTCGGGGTCGTTCGGGACGTCGGAGTTGGTCCCGATCGAGTCATCGCCGGGCATGCTGGGGCCAGGCCAGCCCTAGCCGAGTAACATACGGTAGTGCTCGGCAGTTACGTACGTATGACCGGTTACGTACGTAAGGCCCTGGCCGGTAACGTACGTAATGTTTCCGGCATTTCCAGGCAGTGAGTTCGGCCATGGCCGGTTACGTACGTAACCCGGCCGGCAGTCGGCCTATTTAAGGCCTGGCAGCGTTTTTCTTCAGCCATTTCTCACTCGTTTTCTTCCCTTCCGCGGCTGGAGCTTGGTTAATCATGGAGAGATGTTGTTGGACAATAAATCCATGGAGTCTTGGAGTTCATATCATCAATCATCCATCCTATAACATCCTCCGATCTACCGAATCAGGTCAGATTTCCTAGAAATCTAGTTTTGGGGAATTTGGGTGTTTTGGTTTTTTTCATCCGTTTAATCCAATTTAACTAAGGATTATGATGGATTGATGATTATTTAGATGTATTATATCATTTCCCTTGTTATTCCATGGTTGGATCGTATCGATTCGTTATTTGGGTCGAGTTCTTGACCGACGCCTTGAAGGTGTCCGGTAAAATGTCTTAGAGGGGTTTTCGGGCGTTCTACGATTATTCTTCCTCGTATGATCGATGATTTATTGATTATATATTGTTTGGGTCGAGTTTCTTGCGAAGAAACCGAGTTGAACCCTTCCGTTCGTCGTCGTCTTCCGTTTCGATAGCATCGGGTGTTTCGAAGCTTTCCGGTTGAGCCGTGTTCGTCGGAATACTTGCGTGCCGATTTCGAGTCAAGTACCTTGTCCATACTTTTCTTGTTTTATGGATATGATAATTAGTGATCGTATCCTTGTGTTTATTTGACCGTTTGAATTTCACTTTCAAAATATTCGGCTAGCCTCGTTAAAGGCCCTCTTTCAAAACCGTGTGTGTTTTGTAAATGGTGTGAGTTGTAAGTGACTACGTGAATTCTTTAGATATGTTTGGTGTTGATGTTGCGCTTCATAATGCGTGTATGCATATATTATCTCATTTCGGTGCATTGTGATTTGACGATTATGTCGTACCTTGTGTTCATTGCCTTTGGTGGATTATATGAATATCCTTGTTGTGACGTGTTAATTGTGTGAATGTATTTCGCTCACCTCGGGAGGGTCCGACGGGATCACGGAGGGAATCCAATGGTATAGCCCTGGATTCACGAGTGTGGTTGTTTATGTTTTGTGAATGTGTTTACTCACCGTGGGTTGGTTCGACGGGGCCACGACGGGAGTCCAATGGTATAGCCCTGGATTCACGAGTAAAGCTTCACACGTGTGTGTGTATGTTTTAGTGAATGTATTTTACTCACCATGGGTTGGTTCGACGGGGCCACGACGGGAGTCCAATGTTATAGCCCTGGATTCACGAGTAAAACTTCACGAGTTGGTGTATATGATTTCGAAAACGCATTCTGCTCACCTTGGGAGGGTCCGACGGGGCCACGAAGGGAATCCAATGGTATAGCCCTGGATTCACGAGTTGGTGTTGTATTTTTGGTGACCAAGGTTTACGTATCTTGGGCGATTATATTGTATTGATTTTATGTCCGTCGAGGACACGTGACGTGGGTTTTAACCCTGTGAATTGTTGTCGGTTTTCTATTTGCGAAAACAAAACCTTTGGGTTGTGACCGTGTTGATTTTTGGAAAGAGAAGGATTCGATAATCCTAAAGTTGTTTTCTATTAAAACTCTCGATGGCATTTTAAATGGTTTTATAAATTGTTTCCCTTGATTTATGATCTTTCGGTTTTGGAATGTTTTACCCAAACTCTTGCCTCGGGAAGTACTTTTCGTTTGGATTTTTGAGGATTCCTGGTTATTGTTATTCGTGGAATGTGAATTGTATGGATCGTATTTTTGCACTTGTACTTGCACTAGCAAAATAGTGGAGTTTTGCTAACCCCCGAGTATTCAGGGGGTGGATGTCTATTTTTGCATTCAAGTTTTGGAGCATAACACAGGGTCAGTACGAAGGATGATGAAAGATGAACGATACTAATCACACGAGGATCCGTATGATGTCTTCGATTTAGTTGTATTTTATTTACGCTGCAGTATTCTTTTCCCGTTGTACGGGAGTGTGTTGTATTCGACCCCTGTGTGGGCATGTATTGTGTTTGAATTGTATGTATTTATTGAAAGACCAAATCGGTCTACTGAGTCATTTTAGCCTTTAAGGCATTGTTGAGTTGTTCGGTGTTGTTATCATCCTGGTAGATCCTTGAGGGAAGGTTCTATGGCGTGTAATATCCCTGAGCGGATTGGGATGTTAGATAAATGGTATCGGAGCTTAGGTTGTGGAAACCTAGGCTGTCGGGTCAGTGGTGTCTGTTGAGTTTTGTCTTGTCGGATTTTGTCTGACTGAGTCGTGTCATGACAGTCGTGCCCGAGTTTGTTGGTTGTGATTAGTATCGTGGGTGATCATCATCTTCGTGTGACCTGTGGATGTAAGTCTCCCTTCTTTGTGTTGTGCCTCGTGTGACACGAGCTATTTTTATGATTATTTGTTAAGTGACGGAATCCTCTTATGGATTTTGATTTCGTGATATGTGGTTATTTGACTCCCATATTTCGTTCAGATGAGGAGTAATGTTGCTGGATTGTGCATGTTGGACTATTTATTTTATCCGCTGCGTGAGTTCTTTTGTAATGGCTTTCGGTATTTTACCAACTGAGTTTTATTTCAAAAACCGATTACCTTAACCGAGTTTTTTGGCATTATGGCCTTGATCGTTTTGGCGAAATTCTTATGACGGTATTTAGCATGTTGTAAAATGGCTTTTGTGAGTTTTTGAAACATTACCGTCATCGGCCTTTTTGGCATTTTTGTAAATGGTTTTTAGTCTGGTGGGTTCCGGCGTGGGATCACGGCGCTGTAATGTTCTGTGTAATTACCTGAAATTTTTGGGCATTCTAGCCCATTGAATTATTTTTGAAAACCTTGAGTATCTTAGAAAATTAAAATTCGAGACGTACTTTTAAAACGAATTATTTTCTCGCAGTACTTTCAAGGTGCCTTCTAGTACCGCAATATGTTTCAAAATTATTCCAATTGAGGACCAAAATATTTTGAGATATTTTCAATTATTTTTAGAAATGAAGTTGCTTAGACCCAAGTGTCGAATATTCTGAAAGTTTTTCACTACGAGAAGGTGTCCTCATTTGTGTTCAAACGTAAGATGATTTTCAATGTCTCGATAACAATGTTTGCACTACTTTTTGTAAAGTGATACTCAAGATCAACTGGTGTTTCCAAACTATTTTCAAAAGGTGGTTTTCGTTTTTAAAACCCATCATTTCGTGCTTGTGGTCAGAGAAGGTGTGTATGATGTTGGTATTGATGTTAAGGTATTAACCCTCCGAATTGTGATTGAATTGGTGGTGTGAACGTTGAGTCGTTCGCCACGTATATGTTTTGTTAGCCTTCTGTGAGAGGTGTGAACTAGTGTTTATTGTGTATCGCCTCGTGGTGATTTGCGTGTTGTCGCACTAGTGTGAGTTGTTAAAGCTTGGATTTTTGTGCGTTATACACATGGGTGATTGTTTCATGATGTTTGTGATTGTGTGCTGGCTATCGTTCGGGATGTTGTAATCGTCGAACGATGCCGTTGTTGTTGTGATTTTTGTATGCGTTGATATGTTATGCTGAGTTGGCATCTCCGCTATGTTGTTTTGCGACGTTATGCCCCATTGTATCTAGCATTTGTATTTTCGGTATGCCGAGCCGAGGCATTTCAACCGTGATGTGCCGGGGCATGCACATGTAAATTGTCCTTCTCGTCAGTAACACATTTCAAGTGTGGACTCGAGGGACACCAAATTCAGTTTTGCGAATTGGCTACCGAGACTTTCGGAGTTCGCGCTTTAGCGCAGTTATCAGAATCGGCTTTGAGAGGCCTTTTAAGGATGTTTCTGTCGGTTGCTTGTTGTGTTGTCGCCTTGATTTAGTGTTGTGAGTTTCGGGAACGACACTTCTTTTAGAAGAGGTCGACTATAATGCCGTATCATTTTTGACTTCCGCATTTCCTCTTTCTCATGTCTATCGACTCGCTCGTGTTCATTGATACTTTTTGAACTTGTTCTGTATTTCGGTTTCATCGTCCGAACGAACTGTGATCTTGTTGTGGGTCGATCTGGTTATCGCTGTGACTTTTCTGAATTTGGTTCGATTTTTGTGAACCTTGTTCGGAAGTAACATCTTTTGGTTCTACTAATTCTTTTATTCGAAATGGATCGGATTTGGAACTCCTGTGTTTTCGACTCTGTCGACTCGTTTATGCTCGTTAACATTTTCTGAACTTTCTCTATCCCTTGCTTTTGTTGATCGAATGAGGGTGGTATTGTTTCGGAATAACTCGTTTGTCATTATGACTTTTCAATTGCTATTCCCTTTCCTGTGGATCTTATGTGAGTGCGCATCTTGTTGTTTTCACCGGATCATGTTTTGTCTCGAGTCGAGATGTGAACTTCGGAGTTTGTCGGTTGAACCTTATTGTTCTTCGTGATCCGAACATGACTATTCGATTTTTGTTAACTCGATCGTTGTGGTTGATCATTGATTGTTCGGTTTTTGTTGAACTCGTTTCGTGATTGTTGAATGTTCAGACTCCTTCGTAATTCCCTTAAGTTCTGGAAATTAGTCTCGTTTTCGATCTCCCAACCCTTAGGCGGTGGAATTCCGTATTTGTTCAGCGTTTGGCTCGCGTTTTGATTGATGAACCGTTGGGTTGGTCAATCGTATTGATTTTCGTTCGTTGTGTTTTGTGACTGTTCGGATGATCGGCTTGATTGTACTATCTGTTTGATGACGCTTGTCACTTGTGGGTTTTATTATGTCTCTACCGGTGGCGTGTTAGTCGTCGTGGAGCGTGTTTTCACACCGTATATTCCTCTGCGTTGCTTGTAACATTTCGCCGTTGGGCATGAGTTACGCGCTTCTTGTGTATCTCGTTGAGTTTTTCCTGGCGGGATATTTCTTCTCCCTACTTGTTTTAAGTTTCGGGACGAAACTTCTTTTAAGGAGGGTAGAATGTAATAACCCGTAATTTCGATTTCCGGTAATTTCTTTTTTTTGGAGGAAGTCTATTTTGACGACTCGCTCATGACCGTTTCGTCATTCCGAGAATGATTAATTCTACACTTTCTGTCATCCGAGTTCTTTTCGGTATCGCTTTGTTGAGTTTCGTGCTTATTGGCGACTTTTCCGCACTTGAGTTCGATTCTTGCGAATCTCGTCCGAAACTGTTGTTTCGAGTTTCCCGTAAGTCCGTTTAACTTTGTTATACGTGTTGTGAACTTCGGTTTGGTGTTTCGATCATGTATCGTGTATTTCGGACGTTTTGGGCCATTTTCGTAATTTTTCAAAGTTTGGGGTAATTACTTTCCGTTGTCGAATTTCGAGCCTTCGGGTGGTCGGAATCGTGTGTTCTCTTAGTGCTCGGATTCTTCTTTGCGAGTACTTCGTAACTGTATCTTCGATTCGTACTCAGGTTCGGGTTTCGGGGTCATTCGGGACGTCGGAGTTGGTCCCGATCGAGTCATGGTCGGGCATCTTTGAGGCGAGGCGACCAGCGAAATGCGTCTGATAGTGCTCGGCGATTACGTCGTAAGACGATTCGTCACGTAAGGCCCTGGCGATAACGTCGTAACGTTTCCGGCATTTCCAGCGATGAGTTCGGCCATGGCGATTCGTCGTAACGCGGCGTGATCGGCCTATTTAAGGCCTGGCAGCGTTTTTCTTCAGCCATTTATCACTCGTTTTTTCCCTTCCGTGGCTGGAGCTTGGTTAATCATGGAGAGATGTTGTTGGACAATAAATCCATGGAGTCTTGGAGTTCATATCATCAATCATCCATCCTATAACATCCTCCGATCTACCGAATCAGGTCAGATTTCCTAGAAATCTAGTTTTGGGGAATTTGGGTGTTTTGGTTGTTTTCATCCGTTTAATCCGATTTAACTAAGGATTATGATGGATTGATGATTATTTAGATGTATTATATCATTTCCCTTGTTATTCCATGGTTGGATCGTATCGATTCGTTATTTGGGTCGAGTTCTTGACCGACGCCTTGAAGGTGTCCGGTAAAATGTCTTAGAGGGGTTTTCGGGCGTTCTACGATTATTCTTCCTCGTATGATCGATGATTTATTGATTATATATTGTTAGGGTCGAGTTTCTTGCGAAGAAACCGAGTTGAACCCTTCCGTTCGTCGTCGTCTTCCGTTTCGATAGCATCGGGTGTTTCGAAGCTTTCCGGTTGAGCCGTGTTCGTCGGAATACTTGCGTGCCGATTTCGAGGCAAGTACCTTGTCCATACTTTTCTTGTTTTATGGATATGATAATTAGTGATTGTATCCTTGTGTTTATTTGACCGTTTGAATTTCACTTTCAAAATATTCGGCTAGCCTCGTTAAAGGCCCTCTTTCAAAACCGTGTGTGTTTTGTAAATGGTGTGAGTTGTAAGTGACTACGTGAATTCTTTAGATATGTTTGGTGTTGATGTTGCGCTTCATAATGCGTGTATGCATATATTATCTCATTTCGGTGCATTGTGATTTGACGATTATGTCGTACCTTGTGTTCATTGCCTTTGGTGGATTATATGAATATCCTTGTTGTGACGTGTTAATTGTGTGAATGTATTTCGCTCACCTCGGGAGGGTCCGACGGGATCACGGAGGGAATCCAATGGTATAGCCCTGGATTCACGAGTGCGGTTGTTTATGTTTTGTGAATGTGTTTACTCACCGTGGGTTGGTTCGACGGGGCCACGGCGGAGTCCATGGTATAGCCACGGATTCACGAGTAAAGCTTCACACGTGTGTGTGTATGTTTTAGTGAATGTATTTTACTCACCATGGGTTGGTTCGCGGGGCCACGACGGGAGTCGATGTTATAGCCACGGATTCTCGAGTATAACTTCACGAGTTGGTGTATATGATTTCGAAAACGCATTCTGCTCACCTTGGGAGGGTCCGACGGGGCCACGAAGGGAATCCAATGGTATAGCCCTGGATTCACGAGTTGGTGTTGTATTTTTGGTGACCAAGGTTTACGTATCTTGGGCGATTATATTGTATTGATTTTATGTCCGTCGAGGACACGTGACGTGGGTTTTAACCCTGTGAATTGTTGTCGGTTTTCTATTTGCGAAAACAAAACCTTTGGGCTGTGACCGTGTTGATTTTTGGAAAGAGAAGGATTCGATAATCCTAAAGTTGTTTTCTATTAAAACTCTCGATGGCATTTTAAACGGTTTTATAAATTATTTCCCTTTATTTATGATCTTTCGGTTTTGGAATGTTTTACCCAAACTCTTGCCTCGGGAAGTACTTTTCGTTTGGATTTTTGAGGATTCCTGGTTATTGTTATTCGTGGAATGTGAATTGTATGGCTCGTATTTTTGCACTTGTACTTGCACTAGCAAAACAGTGGAGTTTTGCTAACCCCCGAGTATTCGGGGGGTGGATGTCTATTTTTGCATTCAGGTTTTGGAGCATAACACAGGGTCAGTACGAAGGATGATGAAAGATGAACGATACTAATCACACGAGGATCCATATGATGTCTTCGGTTTAGTTGTATTTTATTTACGCTGCAGTATTCTTTTCCCGTTGTACGGGAGTGTGTTGTATTCGACCCCTGTGTGGGCATGTATTGTGTTTGAATTGTATGTATTTATTGAAAGACCAAATCGGTCTACTGAGTCATTTTAGCCTTTAAGGCATTGTTGAGTTGTTCGGTGTTGTTATCAGCCTGGTAGATCCTTGAGGGAAGGTTCTATGGCGTGTAATATCCCTGAGCGGATTGGGGTGTTAGATAAATGGTATCGGAGCTTAGGTTGTGGAAACCTAGGTTGTCGGGTCAGTGGTGTCTGTTGAGTTTTGTCTTGTCGGATTTCGTCTGACTGAGTCGTGTCGCGACGCGTCGTCTGAGTTTGTTGGTTGTGATTAGTATCGTGGGCGATCATCATCTTCGTGTGACCTGTGGATGTAAGTCTCCCTTCTTTGTGTTGTGCCTCGTGTGACACGAGCTATTTTTATGATTATTTGTTAAGTGACGGAATCCTCTTATGGATTTTGATTTCGTGATATGTGGTTATTTGACTCCCATATTTCGTTCATATGAGGAGTAATGTTGCTGGATTGTGCATGTTGGACTATTTATTTTATCCACTGCGTGAGTTCTTTTGTAATGGCTTTCGGTATTTTACCGACTGAGTTTTATTTCAAAAACCGATTACCTTAACCGAGTTTTTTGGCATTATGGCCTTGATCGTTTTGGCGAAATTCTTATGACGGTATTTAGCATGTTGTAAAATGGCTTTTGTGAGTTTTTGAAATATTACCGTCATCGGCCTTTTTGGCATTTTTGTAAATGGTTTTAGTCACGGTGGGTTCGGCGTGGGATCACGGCGTTTGTAATGTTCTGTAATTACGAAATTTTGGGCATTCTAGACCATTGAATTATTTTTGAAAACCTTGAGTATCTTAGAAAATTAAAATTCGAGACGTACTTTTAAAGCGAATTATTTTCTCATGATACTTTCAAGGTGTCTTCTAGTACCGCAATATGTTTCAAAATTATTCCAATTGAGGACCAAAATATTTTGAGATATTTTCAATTATTTTTAGAAATGCAGTTGCTTAGACCCAAGTGTCGAATATTCTGAAAGTTTTTCACTACGAGAAGGTGTCCTCATTTGTGTTCAAACGTAAGATGATTTTCAATGTCTCGATAACAATGTTTGCACTACTTTTTGTAAAGTGATACTCAAGATCAACTGGTGTTTCCAAACTATTTTCAAAAGGTGGTTTTCGTTTTTAAAACCCATCATTTCGTGCTTGTGGTCGGAGAAGGTGTGTATGATGTTGGTATTGATGTTAAGGTATTAGCCCTCCGAATTGTGATTGAATTGGTGGTGTGAACGTTGAGTCGTTCGCCACGCATATGTTTTGTTAGCCTTCTATGAGAGGTGTGAACTAGTGTTTACTATGTATCGCCTCGTGGTGATTTGCGTGTTGTCGCACTAGTGTGAGTTGTTAAAGCTTGGATTTTTGTGCGTTATACACATGGGTGATTGTTTCATGATGTTTGTGATTGTGTGCTGGCTATCGTTCGGGATGTTGTAATCGTCGAACGATGCCGTTGTTGTTGTGATTTTTGTATGCGTTGATATGTTATGTTGAGTTGGCATCTCCGCTATGTTGTTTTGCGACGTTATGCCCCATTGTATCTAGCATTTGTATTTTCGGTATGCCGAGCCGAGGCGTTTCAACCGTGATGTGCCGGGGCATGCACATGTAAATTGTCCTTCTCGTCAGTAACACATTTCAAGTGTGGACTCGAGGGACACCAAATCCAGTTTTGCGAATTGGCTACCGAGACTTTCGGAGTTCGCGCTTCAGCGCAGTTATCAGAATCGGCTTTGAGAGGCCTTTTAAGGATGTTTCTGTCGGTTGCTTGTTGTGTTGTCGCCTTGATTTAGTGTTGTGAGTTTCGGGAACGACACTTCTTTTAGAAGAGGTCGACTATAATGCCGCATCATTTTTGACTTCCGCATTTCCTCTTTCTCATGTCTATCGACTCGCTCGTGTTCGTTGATACTTTCTGAACTTGTTCTGTATTTCGGTTTCATCGTCCGAACGAACTGTGATCTTGTTGTGGGTCGATCAGGTTATCGTTGTGACTTTTCTGAATTTGGTTCGATTTTTGTGAACCTTGTTCGGAAGTAACATCTTTTGGTTCTACTAATTCTTTTATTCGAAGTGGATCGGATTTGGAACTCCTGTGTTTTCGACTCTGTCGACTCGTTTATGCTCGTTAACATTTTCTGAACTTTCTCTATCCCTTGCTTTTGTTGATCGAACTAGGGTGGTATTGTTTCGGAATAACTCGTTTGTCTTTATGACTTTTCAATTGCTATTCCCTTTCCTGTGGATCTTATGTGAGTGCGCATCTTGTTGTTTTCACCGGATCATGTTTTGTCTCGAGTCGAGATGTGAACTTCGGAGTTTGTCGGTTGAACCTTATTGTTCTTCGTGATCCGAACATGACTATTCGATTTTTGTTAACTCGATCGTTGTGGTTGATCATTGATTATTCGGTTTTTTCTGATCTCGTTTCGTGATTGTTGAATGTTCAGACTCCTTCGTAATTCCCTTAAGTTCGGGAAATTAGTCTCGTTTTCGATCTTCCAACCCTTAGGCGGTGGAATTCCGTATTTGTTCAGCGTTTGGCTCGCGTTTTGATTGATGAACCGTTGGGTTGGTCAATCGTATTGATTTTCGTTCGTTGTGTTTTGTGACTGTTCGGATGATCGGCTTGATTGTACTATCTGTTTGATGACGCTTGTCACTTGTGGGTTTTATTATGTCTCTACCGGTGGCGTTGTGTTAGTCGTCGTGGAGCGTGTTTTCACACCGTATATTCCTTTGCGTTGCTTGTAACGTTTCGCCGTTGGGCATGAGTTACGCGCTTCTTGTGTATCTCGTTGAGTTTTTCCTGGCGGGATATTTCTTCTCCCTACTTGTTTTAAGTTTCGGGACGAAACTTCTTTTAAGGAGGGTAGAATGTAATAACCCGTAATTTCGATTTTCGGTAATTTCTTCTTTTCAGAGAAAGTCCGTTTTGACGACTCGCTCATGACCGTTTCGTCATTCCGAGAATGATTAATTCTACACTTTTTGTCATCCGAGTTTGTTTCGGTATCGCTTTGTTGAGTTCCGTGCTTATTGGCGACTTTTCCGCACTTGAGTTCGATTCTTGCGAATCTCGTCCGAAACTGCTGTTTCGAGTTTCCCGTAAGTCCGTTTAACTTTGTTATACGTGTTTTGAACTTCGGTTTGGTGTTTCGATCATGTATCGTGTATTTCGGACGTTTTGGGCCATTTTTCGTAATTTTTCAAAGTTTGGGGTAATTACTTTCCGTTGTCGAATTTCGAGCCTTCGGGTGGTCGGAATCGTGTGTTCTCTTAGTGCTCTGATTCTTCTTTGCGAGTACATCGTAACTGTATCTTCGATTCGTACTCAGGTTCGGGTTTCGGGGTCATTCGGGACGTCGGAGTTGGTCCCGATCGAGTCATGGTCGGGCATGCTGGGGCCAGGCTAGCCCTGGCCGAGTAACGTACGGTAGTGCTCGGCAGTTACGTACGTAAGACCGGTTACGTACGTAAGGCCCTGGCCGATAACGTACGTAATGTTTCCGGCATTTCCAGGCAGTGAGTTCGGCCATGGCGATTCGTCGTAAGCGAGGCCGATTACGTCGTAACCCGGCGTGATCGGCTATTTAAGGCACAGGCGTTTTCTTCAGCCATTTATCACTCGTTTTCTTCCCTTCCGCGGCTGGAGCTTGGTTAATCATGGAGAGAGTCACGTAAACGACAAACCACACCATGTCATAAAGACGCAAAACAGAATAATCCACCCGGTTCAACCGGTCAAACATAACATTATCAATCAACACAAACATATAGGCAACAATACAATCCGGACGAACAAGAACTCTTAAGTACTCGAGTACAACTATTAGTTCAAAAGCCACAAAAGATGAAAAGACAAAAAGACATTGAGATGTCACTTATGCACAATCATCACGCATGGCCATCATCCGTGTACTGGTCCAGCGCCCGCTCGTCCCGATGAACCTGACCTGAAATTCATAAAACGAATTTCCCCAAAACGGGTCCCCAGAGGGGTTAGCAATTACGCTAGTACAAGTAACCAGATGAACGACTCACATCTTACACATATAGTAATGCATGCAATTCAAGAAAACATAGTTCCAAAATACTCATTTCCGGAAATGCCAATGATCAAACCACATTTGTAAAAATGCACCACAATTAACCGCGGACCCACAGCTTCGTGGATCCCTGCCGAGACCCCGTCGGATCTAACCCACAGTGGTTAAAAGCAAGCTCGCGGTCCCACAGCTTCGTGGAACCCTACCGAGACCCCGTCGGATCTAACCCGCAGTGAGCATACACACACACACGATTTCTCATACAAAACTACTATGTCAAGATTGTAAGTTCATAAGGATACTTGCCTCGATTAAATAGACGATGACACGAACGGAACGGAAGGATCAAGCACAACCACGAGGAACCGACGAAAATGAACCTAACGATTCGAATAGCACAATCACAACCACTTCTAAACGATTATAGAAATGGAATACACCCGGAAACCCACCTACGATTCATGTATATTCGTACCAAAATAACAACGAGGGCGGACCACAACCAAACCCTCTCGATTCCGTAAAAATCCGCAAAATATCCATGAATCCGTAGGAAAACTAAAGATACTAACAATATTAATCGTATACATCATGAATCCACCAACAAAAACGGAACTAATCGGAAGAAAATCCCAAAAACCCCCAAATTAATCGAAGATAGGGTTTTAGAATATTACCTCGGAAGATTCGAGTACTAAGATCCGTAGAACACGCGTTAGATTGATTGCCCGGGCTTCACTACCGGAGAAAAATGATGAAAATCGGCCCCCCAAGTTAAGAAATCTGAGCAGTTCTCCCCCTCTCTCTCACTCTCCCTCGCGATGCAGGTGAAAATGGGGGAGAAGACGACCGATTTCGTCTAATAAAGACGAGACTGCGCAATTACCGCTTCGTGTGCCGCGGCACAGCCGAAGTGTGCCGCGGCACAGGCCGAAAATTTACTCCCAGGTTTTGGCATTGTGCCGCGGCACAGCCTGCGTGTGCCGCGGCACACGGTACAGTTGGCTTTTGGTCGCGGAAGACACACGAGTGTGCCGCGGCACCGGACAGGTGTGCCGCGGCACTGGCCTGGCATTGTGCCGCGGCACCGGATGGGTGTGCCGCGGCACACAGTACAGATCGCTCGACCAACATTTGGAGAAATTTGTGTGCCGCGGCGCACGCACCTTGTGCCGCGGCCCACACCCCATTTTGGGTCCCAAAATGATAAAAATGATCCGGAAAGAGAATAAAACGATAGGAATCAATATTTGGGAACCAACAACACGAAATGGATCCACGGCAACCCCGAAACGGCGGTTCCGCACAACAATAACGAGAATACAGTTCAACAGTTTGACAAGAAGGACACGCTGAAAAGTACACGAGGGTCACTACGATCGAGAAATACACCAAAAACGAAAATACAAGGGAAAGAAAAATACGGATATTACATTCTACCCCTCTAAAAATAAGTTTCGTCCCGAAACTTAAGAAACAAACAACTCGGGGTATCTAGCACGCATGCTATCCTCGGTTTCCCAAGTTGCCTCCTTGACACCGTGTCTCGACCACTGCACCTTGACCAAAGGGATGGTTTTATGCCTCAGTCATTTCTCACGATGCTCCAAAATCTTCAAAGGACGCTCCTCAAAAGTAATATCTTCAGCAATATCAATCTCGCCATAATCGATGACGTGACTAGGATCCGGGACATATTTCCTCAACTGGGAAACATGAAAAATGCTATGAACATGACTCAAGGCTGGAGGTAATGCCAAACGGTACGCCAATTCACCGACTCGCTCGAGAATCTCAAAAGGTCCAATAAATCTCGGACTCAGCTTTCCTTTCTTCCCGAAACGAAAAACTCCTTTCGTCGGCGACACCTTTAGCAAAACGTGGTCTCCCACCTCGAATTCCAAAGGTCGACGACGGACGTCGGCATACGACTTCTGTCGACTCTAGGCAGTCAACATCCGTTCCCGAATTACTTCTATCTTCCGCCTCGTCTCTAAAACGACATCCGGCTCGGTCCCGACCAAATCGGACGCCTCATTCCAACAAATAGGTGATCGGCATCGCCGCCCATAAATTGCTTCATACGGTGCCATCTGAATCGATGCGTGCCAACTGTTGTTGTACGTGAATCCGATCAGCGGTAAATGTTCCTCCCAGTCACTACTCCAGTCGAGAGCACAGGCACGCAGCAAGTCCTCGAACGTCTGGATAGTGCGTTCCGATTGTCCATCTGACTGGGGATGAAAAGAGGTACTCAAACGCAACCGGGTACCCAACGCCTTATGCACCGCCTGCCAGAAGTGCGATACAAAACGGCCGTCACGATCCGAAACAATAGACTTCGGAGTACCGTGAAGTCTCACAATCTGCGCGATAAACACACGAGCTAACTTCTCCGGGCCCCAAGTGTCCTTGATGCCCAGAAAGTGTGCCGACTTGGTCAGACGATCGACAATCACCCAAACCATATTCATGCCCGACCTCGATCTCGGCAGACTCGTAATGAAATCCATCGATATATCTTCCCATTTCCATTCTGGAACGGGAAGTGACTGCAAAAGCCCAGCCGGTCGCTGATGCTCGATTTTGACCTGCTGACAAGTCAAACATCTCGCTACAAACTGTGCGACCTCATCCTTCATGTCATTCCACCAGAAGTTCCTTCTCAAGTCCTTGTACATCTTACTCGAACCAGGATGAACGGAGTAAGGTGTAGCATGGGCCTCCCGTAAAATACTCTGTCTCAACTCTGAGTCGTTCGGCACACAAAGCCGACTCTGGAATCTCAAAACACCATCCTCGTGAATCACAAATCCAGGAGACTTTCCTTTAAGAACGTTCTCTCGGATTTGAGTAATCATCGGATCCTCTAACTGCTTCAGCTTAATTTCATCGATCAAAGACGACGAAACCTCTAAAGCACGGAGTTGCCCGACGGCTCCAGGCAACAAAACTTCAACATCTAACTCGATTAAAGATCGCCGAAGCTCGGACTGAGACGTAAGGATCTCAAGCGATCGCAATGCAATCGGTTTCCGACTCAAGGCGTCGGCCACGACGTTCGCCTTACCCGGATGATAAAGGATTTCGAGGTCATAATCCTTAATCATCTCTAACCACCTCCTCTGTCTCATATTCAACTCCCGCTGAGTAAATAGGTATTTCAGACTTTTATGATCGGTAAAAATCTGACATGTAGAGCCGAAAAGATAGTGACGCCAAATCTTGAGCGCAAATACGACTGCCGCTAACTCCAAATCATGAGTAGGATAGTTAAGCTCATACGGCCTCAACTGTCTCGACGCAAAGGCAATGGTCTTGCCGTGCTGCATTAACACGCACCCCAGACCCTGACCCGAAGCATCGCTATAAACGGCAAAACCCTCGTTGCCACATGGCAACGCCAAAACCGGGGCTGAAGTCAAACGCTTCTTCAGCTCCTCAAAACTGAACTGCCTCTCGTCATTCCAGACGAACTTCTCGGATTTCTGGAGCAACTGTGTAAGTGGTCGAGCCAGTTTCGAGAAACCCTCGACAAACCTACGGTAGTAGCCAGCCAAACCCAAGAAACTTCGGAGCTCTCTCACGTTTTTGGGCGGTGCCCAATCCAATACCGCCTCGATCTTCTGCGGATCTACACGAACCCCCTCGGCTGAAATCACGTGACCCAAAAACATCACTTCCTTCAGCCAGAACTCACATTTCGAGAACTTCGCATAGAGTTGCTCGGCCCTCAAAATGTCTAACACTATCCGCAAATGATGGGCATGCTCTTCCTCGTTCCTCGAATAAATAAGAATATCGTCGATGAAGACGACGACACACTTATCCAAATACTCGATAAATACTTTGTTCATCAACTGCATGAACACCGCCGGCGCATTAGTTAACCCGAAAGGCATAACTACAAACTCATAATGTCCGTATCTCGTCCGAAAAGCTGTCTTCGGCACATCGGACTCTCTCTACTGGAGATGATAGTACCCCGATTTCAAATCAATCTTCGAGAATACCGCAGCTCCCTGCAACTGATCAAACAAGTCATCAATTCTCGGCAAAGGATACTTGTTTTTGATGGTCACCTTGTTTAGTTCGCGATAGTCGATACACAAACGTAGTGAACCATCCTTCTTCCGCACAAACAGGACCGGTGCACCCCAAGGCGAGGCGCTCGGTCGAACATACCCCGACTCAAGAAGCTCACTCAACTGCTTCTTCAACTCGGACATCTCTGAAGGTGCCATGCGATAGGGCGCCTTCGAAATAGGAGCCGCGCCCGGCTCTAACTCTATGGCAAACTCAACCTCACGATCCGGTGGCAATCCGGTAACTCGTCGGGAAAAACATCGGAAATTCATTAACGATTGGAATCGGAAAGCTCGACTCCACCACTCTCCGTCTTCAAGGCGTAGCACCAATAGCAGTACACCCCTTTCGCAGAGTCTCATCGCCTTCAAGGCGTTAATAGCAATTCTGGTTCCCCTCTTTCGCCCGTGAAAGAGTGCTCGGTGCCATCATCGGCTAACATGGTGATGATTCTCGTGCGGTAGTTCATGATTGCACCATGCCGCTCGAGCCAATCATCCCCGAGAATTAAGTCCTCACCCTCAATACCCACAACAATAAGATTAGAGGGCCAAGCCCTCTCGCAAATAAACACAGAACAGTCTCGAACCTCCTGATCACCAACGATCCTATCACCGCTAGGAAGCTTAACGATGAAGGGCTCACAAGGCGTCAAACGGTCGAGACTCAAACGGTGCACACAATCCAGAGATATGAACGAATGCGTAGCACCGGAATCGAAAAGCACACTGACAGGGTGAGAAAGAATATAAACGGTACCTGTTGCCACGGTAGCCGCTGGGTCATCGGCTCTCCGCATCTCATAGACACGCGGGTGGGTGGAGCCAGCACTGGAAGCTCCCCCTCTTGAGGGCTGACCCCGACCTCTCCCCCGACTAGCACTCGGCGGAGATTGAGGAGCAAACGACCCCTGATTCACACTTGGTTCCCTAGGCGCTGGAATGGAAGCCCGGGCACCAAGGATTTTCTCCCTCTCGGCCTGAAGCGGCTTTGTGACCCGTCTGGCCACACTGATTACACGTCAGCAAAGGGTTCGGACAAACACGACTGATGTGGCCCTGCTGGCCACAGTTAAAGCATTTCACCTCTCGAGAAGGGGCACTGGCAGCCCTACGGGGAAACCCAATAGATCGAGTTGGGCCACCACCAGCGGAAAAGTTAGCAGACTGAAATTTCTGCTGACCCCCACCTTTGTGGCCCGAAAAATTCCCGGCGGACTTCTGTTTCTTACTCTCGCGGGCCGCCTCACTCGCCGTCACAGACATATCGTAAGCAAGGGCCACCGCTGCGTAATCTTTCAAGGTAGTGCATACGAGCCCCGACATATAGTCCCGAATCGGCAACTTCATCCGTCTGGAGAAATGGAAAATTTTGTCGCTCTCCTCGACAACTTGGGTCTTCACATAACCCAACTCCTTATTAAAATCAGCAATGGCTTGAGATACGGGGATATCCCGCGGTTGAGCATCATAAAAAGCATGTACCCGAGCCTGTCTAACTGGCCACGGGCAATATTCAGCCTCCATCAACTCTTGAAACTCAGCCCACGAAGCAGCATGGTCTTTGGGCCCAACGGCCTCCCACCAGTCCGTAGCGTCCCCAGTGAGGAAATATTGAGCAATAGGGACTTTACGGTCCTCGGGACAGTTAGTGGCAACGAAGACCTTAGATATCTCCTTGATCCACCCTTCCCAGCCAATTGGGTCTGAAGCTCCCGAGAACTGAGGAGGATGCATCTTGATAACATCTTGGAGCCAACGATCCGCTCCGCCCCGATTTGCATGGGCCTGATCCGGGTTCTGAACCGCTTGAGCTATTGCTGCCATTTGGTTCACCATTTGTTGCATAACGGCCGCAATACCAAGATCGGCACGCTCCTGAGAAGAAGCATGACTATGACGGTCGCCGGTACTGCCGGCTCCCGAAGACTGTGACGTGGCCGCCCCACCGGCTGCCCCACGTCCCCAGCCGCGTCCACGACCACGACCGCGACCACGACCTCTTCCAGCATCCATACTGGAGTTAAATAAGTAGCAAAAGCCATACGAGGATCAGCACAAGAAGAGAACAATTACAAGTCGAGAATCAAGGGTACGATACAAGAAATTAATGAACAGAGGAAGGAAAACTTACGGACACTGGTAGTACCGGAATCATGGCAGCGTGACGATGATGTGCAAAACAAAACACCACAAGACCCAATAAACCGACAAGCCTAGGTATCCATAAACCTAGGCTCTGATACCATTTTCTGTAAAACCCTCAAGATATTCGAGGTATATTACAGCGCCGTGAATCCCTATATGGGACCCACTAGGCTGAACAGCATCATACCCATCGACTCACGTAAACGACAAACCACACCATGTCATAAAGACGCAAAACAGAATAATCCACCCGGTTCAACCGGTCAAACATAACATTATCAATCAACACAAACATATAGGCAACAATAAAATCCGGACGAACAAGAACTCTTAAGTACTCGAGTACAACTATTAGTTCAAAAGCCACAAAAGATGAAAAGACAAAAAGACATTAAGACGTCACTTATGCACAATCATCACGCATGGCCATCATCCGTGTACTGGTCCAGCGCCCGCTCGTCCCGATGAACCTGACCTGAAATTCATAAAACGAATTTCCCCAAAACGGGTCCCCAGAGGGGTTAGCAATTACGCTAGTACAAGTAACCAGATGAACGACTTACATCTTACACATATAGTAATGCATGCAATTCAAGAAAAGATAGTTCCAAAATACTCATTTCCGGAAATGCCAATGATCAAACCACATTTGTAAAAATGCACCACAATTAACCGCGGACCCACAGCTTCGTGGATCCCTGCCGAGACCCCGTCGGATCTAACCCACAGTGGTTAAAAGCAAGCTCGCGGTCCCACAGCTTCGTGGAACCCTACCGAGACCCCGTCGGATCTAACCCGCAGTGAGCATACACACACACACGATTTCTCATACAAAACTACTATGTCAAGATTGTAAGTTCATAAGGATACTTGCCTCGATTAAATAGATGATGACACGAACGGAACGGAAGGATCAAGCACAACCACGAGGAACCGACGAAAATGAACCTAACGATTTGAATAGCACAATCACAACCACTTCTAAACGATTATGGAAATGGAATACACCCGGAAACCCGCCTACGATTCATGTATATTCGTACCAAAATAACAACGAGGGCGGACCACAACCAAACCCTCTCGATTCCGTAAAAATCCGCAAAATATCCATGAATCCGTAGGAAAACTAAAGATACTAACAATATTAATCGTATACATCATGAATCCACCAACAAAAACGGAACTAATCGGAAGAAAATCCCAAAAACCCCCAAATTAATCGAAGATAGGGTTTTAGAATATTACCTCGGAAGATTCGAGTACTAAGATCCGTAGAACACGCGTTAGATTGATTGCCCGGCTTCACTACCGAAGAAAATGATGAAAATCGGCCCCCAAGTTAAGAAATTGAGCGGTTCTCCCCCTCTCTCTCACTCTCCCTCGCGATGCGGTGAAAATGGGGAGAAGGCGACCGATTTCGTCTAATAAAGACGAGGCTGCGCAATTACCGCCGTGTGCCGCGGCACGGCCGAAGTGTGCCGCGGCACAGCCGAAAATTTACTCCCAGTTTTGGCATTGTGCCGCGGCAAGACTCGTGTCTTGCGCGGCTGCAGTCTGATTGGCTTTTGGTCGCGGAAGACACACGAGTGTGCCGCGGCACGGGAGTGTGCCGCGGCCTTTGGCATTGTGCAGCGGCTGCCGGATGGGTGTGCCGCGGCACAGTCTGGTCGCTCGACCAACATTTGGAGAAATTTGTGTGCCGCGGCGCACGCACCTTGTGCCGCGGCCCACACCCCATTTTGGGTCCCAAAATGATAAAAATGATCCGGAAAGAGAATAAAACGATAGGAATCAATATTTGGGAACCAACAACACGAAATGGATCCACGGCAACCCCGAAACGGCAGTTCCGCACAACAATAATGAGAATACAGTTCAACAGTTTGACAAGAAGGACACGCTGAAAAGTACACGAGGGTCACTACGATCGAGAAATACACCAAAAACGAAAATACAAGGGAAAGAAAAATACGGATATTACAGTTGTTGCTTGGGCTTTGTTCTACCTTACCATTTAAATTATCATTAGCCTTGTATGGACTAAGGATCATTGCATATTCCGACCGGTGTGGGAACAATAGCATTAAAGATGAAGCTTCTATAACATTCCGAATTTTTTAGATTATATTTATCGATTATTAGGATATTGATGTGAAGAATGTATTTTCGCAATTTTGAGTGAATGATGTTTAAGATGTTGGATGGTATTTTCTAACCTCGTCGAATAATTATTGGTAAGAATGTGATGGTGGCCAACGTTGTATTCTCTGATAAATTATTCAACGAATGTTAGAAAAATAACCCGAAATAAGTATTGGACTCATAAGTTTCCATAAACGTATCGAAGATGCAATTATATCTTGTACCGTATAAAATATTAATGAAATATTGAAAGTTTTAGTGGAAATGAGATTGGATGTTTTTGGGAAGTGTCATGGACAAGTATCAACTTTGAAAAATTACTACTGATAATTGGAAACTTTAAAAATTTTGAAACATAACAATTTGAAATAGCATCAAGTTAGCTTTCTCATGGTCTAAACAGTAAGTCAATCCGAGTTCGGACGAGAAAGTTATGGTCGAATTAGTGGAAACTATCTGCAGAAATTTAGTTCTGTCACCGGACATTCACCCGTGCAGCAATATTACATACGTAATTCACAAAAATCCAACTGTACGATTAATATGGAATTTTGGCAGTCAAGTCTCAAAAAAGTAAAGTCTATTTTGATTCTAATTAAATTCTTTTCTTGTATTCTCTTTAAAGAGAGTTGTGAGAAGGGTGAGAATCATTTAGACTTGTAATAGTTTAGGGGTGTCGAGTTATAAGAAAGAAATTCTATATGATTGTAGAAATTTATCATATACTGGAGTCTCTTTTGAGTGGATCATGGTTTTCCTCCGTATTTGGAGTTTCATTTTCGGTGGAGCAGCCGTGATTGAATAGCTCGATGAACGGCAAGACGTGGTTCGATTTTACTGAATTTTAGACAGTGTGTTGAAGACTCATGGTCCTTTATTTTGACTGGTTGGATCGTGATTTGGAGTTCTAGATCGTGAGTTATTGCTATTGCACATTACGGGGCAGATTCGGCTTCGTCATATCGGCATTGAGGCAAGTTATTACTTGTTCAGTTATAGTATTTTGATAAGTAATTTCATTTGCATTTCATAAGTATTTCATGTTGTATTGCATAATAATGAATGAATTAGTGAAATTCTATAAGGATTGTATTATATAGATGGTGTTGATGAGATTTTGGATATACTTGGTCGATGGTATACATTCGGAAGGGCAGTGTATTGAGGTATGTTTTTGTGATTTGGTGTTGTTTGTAGTATTCAGGTTATGTTGTTGGTTTGGGTATGGATTTATAGACTAATAGTCATGAAATCGTGATGATATGGAGTTGGTATGTGTTGATTGAGGAGGCTAAATCTAGAAAGTATTTTCATTTTTTTATAGTTCCTTACATTGGAAGTCTTGCATTCTCTTTAGTGAGAGTGTAAACGTTCACTCCGGGAGGGTCCGACGGGGCCTTGGAGGGATCCACGCATGGTTGGATCCACGAACATTGGGGTTAACCACTCTGGGAGGATCCGATGGGACCTCGGGGGGATTTGCACAAGGCCGCGTCCACGATTAATCATGAGCATTTTTTTAACTTGGTGATATGTCCGGAATATCAGAATGTTTGACTGTCCATTATGTTTGGAATATAATACATATTTTTCAAAGGTACTTGGTTAGAATGGCATTGAAATAATAAGGTATTTTGGATTATTGTATTAATGGATTGAGTATGGACTTCGGATCGAGGTATATTTCAACAGTAATTGTACATGGAGATCATGTATGAGGAAGTATCAGTATTTGAGTATTGTACAGTAATGATGGGATGTTGAGAATATTTGATACATTGGCGAGAATCGAATTGCCGTTGGATTACCAAGAGGTGTTAAGATTTTATTTTTTTGGGTTATCATTTTCATGATGCATAACATATGAATATTTATGTTTATGTAATTGCAGTTATTTGTTGGGAATTATAGTTGACCCCGTCGTGGGACCTATTTTTCAGGCATTGTTGATCTCGTTAGCAACAGTCGTGAAGAGACAAGCTCCCCGGATGATACTGGCTATGACATGTATTTGGTAATTATGTACTTTGGCTGTTAATTATATTACACTGCAAATGTTTTTCTTTTTTTCCACTATGTATATATCCGCTACATGTATAAGTATAAGATGGCCTTTTGGTATTTTGTAAACTTGGGTTTATTTCGTAAAACTAATTCCTTAAACTATTTTATTGGTATATGTAAGTGATGGTTTTACGAACATTTTGAAACTGTCGAGTTTTGCATTCTGGCCTTGAAATTTTAAATGGGATTTTTATGACGGTATTTGAAAAATAGATTTTCGGAGGCTATTTGAAATATAATACCGTTTTGGCCTATTGGTGTGTTTGAAACGATTGCTAAATTGATTTTTAGCCTTGTCGGTTCCGCGCGGGGCCCACGATGCTGTAATATTTTCGGTTGGTTTTGGTGGTGTTATAGAAGATGTTATCAGAGCCTGGGTTTTGTGGAACCCGAGCGTGTGCGTTATGTGGCTCTACCAAATGCGGTAGTAGTGTTATATTTGGAAAATATTTTTAACCTTTGAGTAAAATTGATTTTAGAATTGTCAAAACTTTAGAGATATTTTAAAATTACCATAATTGTAGTATTGGCGTTTTGTTGAATTTTATCAAGACTTGTGAAAACTGTGTTTGAAATTATGTTGAGACTTTGAAATTGGAGTCATATGCTGGTATCAGGGAAAATCATCGGCTTCGCGCTATGTAAGTATGGTATTTTGATTGTAATTGTTAGTTGTTTGAATTTGTTAAGATTGGTGGTGAATTGTAGATACTTTTGTTGTGTCGAATAAGTTATTGAGATTATTTGATATGTGGGAATGTGTGGATCTTGGGTTTCTGAATTATTTTGAACTCGTGTAGTTGATAAATGAAGGTTTTTATTTAGGAATTGATTGAATGATGTTTTTGGGATGTGTGATTGGTGTTTGAGATAATTAATAGTAGTGATACTATGTGTGATTATGGGTATCAAAATGGATAAGATTTTAGGTTTTTATTGAGCAAATCGCGATGGAAATCCGGTCGTGCGCAACATTGTGTTTCTTTGTTTATGATTTTTCAGTAAAAATGAAAAATGTCAGTCATATTGAGACTAATTGTGAAGTATAGGAATGTTAGACTTGTAATTTTTGAGCTGAGTAATAAGACTATACACATTTTGAAATTTATCGGACGAGTATTGGCAAATACGAGGATATATGAGAAGACAAGTCGTATACGAGGAAGTTACATTCAAATCGTTCGTATTTTAAGTTTCGAGGACGAAACTTCTTTTAAGGTGGGTGGAATATAATAACCCGAATTTTTGAAATTATATTTATCGATGATTGGGATATTGATGTGAAGAATGTATTTTCGCAATTTTGAGTGAATGAAGTTTAAGATGTTGGATGGTATTTTCTAACCTCGTGTAATAATTATTGGTAAGAATGTGACGGTGGCCAACGTTGTACTCTCTGATAAATTATTCAACAAATATTAGAAAATTCACCCGGACTAAGTATTGGACCCAGGAGTTGTTATAAATGTATCAGAGATGCAATTATATCTTCGACCGTCTAAAATACGAAGGAAATATTGAAAGTTTTAGTGGAAATACGATTGGATATTTTCTGGAAAGTGTCGTGGACAAGTACCAACTTTGAAAAATTACTACTAATTACTAGAAACTTCAAAAAATTTTAAAACATAACTGTATGAAAGAGTATGAAGTTATATTTCTAATGGTCCAAACGGTGAGTCAATCCGAGTACGAGAAAGTTATGGTCGAATTAGTGGAAAGTATGGGCAGAAATTTAGTTGTGTCAACGGACATTCACCCGTGCAGCAATGTTACAGACGTAATTCATAAAAATCTAATCGTCGGATTAATGTGAAATTTTGGAAGTCAGTACTCAACACCGTAAAGTCTATTTTGAACGGTGGAGATTGGATTTGGATATACAATATGAGCGTAATAATCAAAATAACGAGAGGTTTCTATTTTCATATTCATATTGAGAAGACTCAGTATTTTGTAGATTTCTAAAGATTTAACCGTTGGATTGTGCTGAAATTTCGATATGTTATTCATAAAATATTTTGGTATAATATGAACAGTGGAGATTATATTTGAATTTTGTTATTAAGAGTTATTTCTCTCGGACAGTAGTTGTATTTTCTAGGGTGTGTTTTGTCCCACATCGGTTCAGAATAAAGATGAGAAGCCTTGCTTATGCTATAAGAATGTATTTTTATCCCACATCAGTTGGGAATAAAGGGGGAAAGCCTTTTTATTCTATATAAGGAGTCTTGGTGTCTTTCTTACAAGTACACCCAAGTAATACACTTTTGTCTTATTTGATTCAAATCAAATTCCTTTCTTGTATTCTCTTTAAAGAGTGGTGAGAAGTGTGAGAATCATGTAGATTGGTAATACTGTAGGGCTGTCGAGTTATATGAAATAAATTCTATATGATTGTAGAAATTTATCATATAGTGAAGTCTCTTTTGAGTGGATCTTGGTTTTCCTCCGTATTTGGAGTTTCATTTTTGGTGGAGCAGTCGTGATTGAATAGCTCGATGAAGGGCAAGATGTGGTCCGATTTTACTGAATTTTGGATAGAGTGTTGCCGACTCATGGTCCTTCATTTTAATTGGTTGGATTGTGATTTAGAGTTCTAGATCGTGAGTTATTATTGCTTCACATTACTGGGCATATTTGGCTTCGTCGTATCGACATTGAGACAAGTTATTAATTGTTGAGTTTAAGTGTTTTGATAAGTAATTTCATTTGCATTTCATAAGTATTTCGTGTTGTATTGCATAATAATAAATGAAAAAGTGAAGTTCTATGAGGATTGTAGTATATAGCTGGTGTTGATGAGATTTTGGATATACTTGGTCGATGGTATACATTCGGAAGGGCAGCGTATTGAGGTATGTTTTTGTGATTTAGTGTTGTTTGTAGTATTCGGGTTAGGTTGTTGGTTTGGGTATGGATTTATAGAACTAATAGTCATGAAATCGTGATGATATGGAGTTGGTATGTATTGATTGAGGAGGCTAAACCTAGCAAGTACTTTGATTATATGTTTTATACTTCCTTACATTGGAAGTCTTGCATTCTTTTGAGCGAGGGTGTATACGTTCACTCCGAGAGGGTCCGATGGGGCCTCGAAGGGATCCATGCATGGTTGTATCCGCGAACATTAGGGTTAACCACTCCGCAAGGGTCCGACAAGGCCTCATAATGATTCGTGCATGGTCGGGTCCATGGTTAACAATGAGCATTTTTGTAACTTGGTGATATATCCGGAATATCACAATGTTTGACTGTCCATTATGTTTGGAATATAATACATATTTTTCAAAGGTACTTGGCTAGAATGGCATTGAAATAATAAAGTATTTTGGATTATTATATTGATGGGTTGAGTATGGACTTCAGATCGAGGTATATTTCAACAGTAATTGTACATGGAGATCATGTATGAGGAAGTATCAGTATTTGAGTATTGTACAGTAGTGAAGGGATGCTGAAAATATTTGATATATTGGCGAGAATCGAATTTCCGTTGGATTACCAAGAGGTAGTAAGATTATATTTTTTTAGGTTATCATTTTCATGATGCATAACATATGAATATTTATGTTTGAAACGATTGCTAAAATGATTTTTAGCCTTGTGGGTTCCGCACGGGGCCTACGACACTGTAATATTCTCGGTTGGTTTTGGTGGTGTTATGGAAGATGGTATCAGAGCCTGGGTTCTGTTGTAATACCCGGTTGTAATTCAGTCATTATCATTCAGTAATTATCATTAAGTAATTGTCACTCAGTAATTATTCACTCACTAATGATCATTCATCGTTCATATTCATTCATTATATTCACCAATCAGAGTATTTGTATCGTACATCAGTTATTATTTCGTCTTCCTACCTGGTTGGAGGATCGAACCGTGGTTATCATCATTGTCATCTTTCATAGTGGGCTGTGTGTAAGGAGTAGCGCACGCTACGTACTCTCTTTAGCACGCGCTAATTGAGTACTGGTAGCGCACGCCACCTCTCCGGATTAGCGAACGCTAATGTGGTTCAGGCCTGCAGTCCAGAAGGCACTGGATTGCAGTCGAGTTGGAGTAGCGCACTCTACGAATGGTAAGTAGTGCACGCTAGTAAGTTTGGATAGCGCCCGCTATGCAGTCAGTGTAGCGCACGCTAAGGCCGATCAGGCAGAGTCCAGTGGGTACTGGACTGAATTTGGAATAATTCCTAGCGCACGCTGAGTGGATTTTAGCGTACGCTAATGGGGCAGTAGCGCACGCTGATTATTTGGCGTAGCGCGTGCTATCGCGAGCAGGTCATAGGACAGGAGGTTCTGGACTTCAGTCACTAGACATCAGGTATTTAGCTAGCGCACCCTAACATTTGGAGTTAACGCACGCTATCGGTGTAACACCCCCAGAATCAAACCGGGAATATTACACGCCGCAGACCCTCTCCGTGAGGATCCACCAGGCTAGACATCAAAACTACACAATAAATTACATACCGACATGATAAAATACAAAATCCGTAGACCAACTTGGTCTTTTGTCACTAACATACAAGTCAAAATACACATTTCCATCTTGACTCATACCCGTACAAGGGTAAAGTACACTCACAACCCAAAAGTACGACAAAAGAAAGACCATACACAAACTCGGACTGACTGTATCCAACACTGGCCTTCGTGTGATTAGTATCATTCGCCTTCCATCATCCTTCGCGCTGATCCTGTGTTTTGCTCCCAAACCTGCATGTACCTGGATGCAAAAACAGACATCCACCCCCGAATACTCGGGGGTTAGCAAAACTCCACTGTTTTGCTAGTACAAGTATAAAGTGCAAATACGAGCCATACAAAACACATTCCGAGAATACAACAAAAGACTTCCCGAGCTATTTGATAATTAAAATAGTTCAAGTCTTGAGAGTAGAAACCAAAACAAGAAAGCACTTTGAAAACATTTTCAAATCTCGGGAGTTTTCGAAAACATTTGCGATAGTAAAGTTCTTAATTCTTCAAAAGCCACTTAGGGTCACCGCCCCAATATTCATTTTCCAAAAATGCAAATCCGATTATCAAAACACGGGGTTCACAACCCAATTCATTCCAGTCACAAAACACAGGGTCCACGACCCAACCATTTCGATCACCAACACAGGGTCCACGACCCGTTCATTCACTTCAATTCACTTCCCAAGAATACATTACACATAACACATTATTTTTATGCCATTTTAGCCAAACACCAAGACTCGATATATAATGTCTCTCGACTCCGAGCAACAAGCATTGTGATACCCCGGACATATCACAATTAATCAACAGTACAAACACTCTGGCAATTCTCGCGACCCGGTCCAGCCCTCCGGTCCCGCCGTAAGGCCACCAAGTCCCCGTGTGCCCCGTCGAGCAAACCCCAGGTGAGAATGCCCACTCGAAGTAACTCTCGCGACCCGGTCCAGCCGCTAAGCCACCAGGTCCCCGTGTGACCCCGTCGAGTCAACCCCGAGTGAGAGCACCCGAGAAAAACCTTTCAACTCTCCTCAATTCACATTTCCAAAACCGCAATCCTCAAGAGTCAATCACAATATATATAGTCGAGGTATTTTGCTAAAATGGCCATATTATTCCAACATATACTCACGACCCAGAATTAATACTATCTACAAAGAAACACACTTATCTCAACAACACCGAACGATACAACTCGTATCACACAACTCATGTATCCACCGATAACCACATGATTCCACGCACAATTCATAACAAAAGGATTTAACCACCAATTACCGACGACATATTCACACATAATGACATCATCCGAAGGTAGGGAGTTCCTATACTCAACACTAACACACATAGTCAAATAATCACATTAAGTCTCGAACACAAGATTCATCCTTTAAGAAAACCATAATTGTAAATATACCGATTCTTTAGAAAAAAGGTTGTAAACAATTCGTTTAGCACGTATCGTCAACTTTCAACCATCATATTCACAAAACACGTAATGTATGGGCAAGATACTTGCCTCGATAGTCGATGCCGACACTCCGACGAACATGGCTCAACCAGAAACCTCGAATGCCCACAACCCTCCGGTGAAAGACGGTAACATAACCGATCGGGAAACGGCGAACGGAAGGGTTCCGACTCAAGTTCTTCGCAAGAAACCTGACCCTAACATAATACCGTCAATAATCAACGATCGACGAGGAAGAATAATCGTAGAACGCCCAAAACCCTCTAAGGATTTTCACCGACACCTTCAAGGCACCGATTAGGAACTCAACAAAACGAAGAATCTTTAACAATCGAACCATGGATCAACAAGGAAATTGGTATAATATGACTTAATAATCATCAATCCATCACAAATATAAGTTATCACGGATCAAACGGGCGAAACAACCAAAACCCCAATTTTCCCAAAACTAGGATTTTAAGAAAACTAACCTTGATTATTTGGATTGAAGGATGTTATGGAGTGATTAATCGATGATATGAGCTCCAAAACTTCGTGGATTAGTTGTATAATAACATGCCTTCGTCACCTCCAAGAACCCGGCCGCGGAAGAGAAAAGGAGAAAATGAAAAATGAGTGCAAACAGGATCGCTCGGTAATATTTATATCAGTGCGGTCTAGCGTGCGCTAGATCGCCGAGCTAGCGTGCTAGCGGCGGTCATGGTCGAGAATGTTCGGCCGGGCCCGCCATCATGCGCCGAACACGTGCGCTGCCGGCCCACCCACATTCCAGACTTCTGGCTCGGCCAGTAGCGGCGCAGCCTTTCAAAGCCAGAAGGCGTGCGCTGCCGGCCAGAAGGCGTCTTGATGTCCGGCATAGCGTGCGCTACCCGCCGATCTCCCGATCCGAACCTACGCTTACGCCTCGGCCGACTAGCGCGCGCAGCCAACCGGCCATAGCGTGCGCTGCCTCCTGGCCGTAGCGTGCGCTACTTTCCGGCCGTAGCGTGCGCTACGCCGGTTCCTGTCGCAACCGCCCGGCCAGTGCCTGCACTCGTCCGGCCAGTGCCTGCAGCCGTCCGGCCACCGTCCCCAACCGTCCGGCTAGTGTCCGACCACCATGATTCGACGACTCGATTTTCCGAAATCGCACGGAACGAACACGACAAAATACTCGGGGACAACATCATCGGTCCGAAATGAAAGCAACGGATAACAAATCATCACCTACGGTCTTAAACGCCAAAATCAGTTGTCGAGAAAATAATACCGGAACTCGAAAACCGGGAAATATCCGGAAAAATCCAAAATAACCGGAACAAAAATCGTGGGTATTACATTCTACCCCCCTAAAAATAAGTTTCGTCCCGAAACTTAAAACAAAAGCAAGGCGACTCTCGACAACACACCAGAACTCCATGCAGTATAAAGCCACTACGATCCGATTCAATACGCAAGAATGCTTACGAAAAGCAACGGGCATGAATCGCTGCGGTTGATAAAACCGAGCAATACAAAAATCAAATCACGATCCCAACGCTGAAAGGTATGAAATTCCAATAACTCACAGATTTGGAAGATCAAATACGAAGACCATTTTCCCAACACTTATGGAAATCGCAAAATGGCCCAGATGTACAATAATCACGATTTCGAGGTCAAACGATAATGATTGGACAACGACGAACGAATAGCAATGATCGAACAACAACGATAACCTTTGAAGTACATACCTCAATTCAAGACATCAATAACTTGTAGGAAGCACGAGGTGTTAGTTTCGAACACGGTTCACAAGAAATCGATCCGAACTTGGAAAGATCACAACGATATGTACATCAATTTGGAACAATATCAGAACTCGCTCGACTGACAAATGAGAGAAACAACACAAGGTCAGAAGCATTAACGAACACAATCGCCTCAATACGGTCGAACAAAACAGAAACGAGAAGAAGAAGAAAAATGCGGGCATTACATCATATCACCATTAAAAGAGGTTTCGTCCCCGAAACCTAAACAACGAGATGAAGTGTTTGAATATCAACCTTCACGGCCATATCCTCTTGATCCCGCATCTAGTATCCATAACCAACTGTACCGCGGTCACGGTCGCGTCCGCTGTCCCTCGGCATACTAAGCGGATTCTCACTCAATACGATTGCACCACGTCGCAAAAACAAATATGCTAAAGTACCAACTTAGCATGACATATCACATAAGGTAACCAATAACAACTCGTAAAGAAAATCCACGAGGTATGCCTTTAAAGAAAATCTTTCGAAAATCATTGGATTTGTATATTATTCAAAATAAACTTTAAAAGTACTTTTGGTACCTCGGGTTATTTCATCAAAACTTGTAAACATACTCTAACCGCCTCATTTGAAATCATTTGCCAAAATAATAATTCCTTGTAACCGGCGTTATCAAAATCGTCATGCCTTTACTCATCACCATCACCGTTAACAACCAACAAGTTAGCCATGCAAGATCATCAAATCATTCCTACATACTCTAACATTTCCAAATACGAGTTTGAACTTTACATCGAGTGAGATTTTTCATCTTTCACTATATATTTTTGAAAAAGAAATCGTATTGGTTTTTGAAAAAAAAAAATATTTTATGATGTGAAAGATTTTTGAAAGTCATGTACTCGAATTATTCGAAAATACAATAGTACGTTAAAGTCATTTCTGAAAATTCTCCCAACACTACACAAGAATCAACGACGGTAACATTTTACAAAATGTTCAAGGTATTTTAAAACAACTCTTTCAATACCGTCGAGGTTTTATTTGAGAATCCTAGGCCGGCTCGCAATTTCAAACAATTTCCAAAGTTCATACAAAGCCGCTGGCTTAATCGCAATGTCAAATTAATTTCAAAAATTGATTCCCGCAACTTGCACAAACTTATGAAAGTTTTTAGGAAAACATTTTGAACACACACACACAACAGACATAATTTATCGACTCACCGAATAAAATCAATTATCACTGAGTGCGAATGAAAGGTCACAACACACGTTCACACAAAACGGTTGTCATCATTAGACAACGCACATAGGATACGATCCTGACGCATTTACTGCAGAAAGTTAGGCCTAACGGCAAAAATGCGATTCCACATCCTCTGTCCCAGCTAACTAACGTACGCTACAACAATTATTTAGCGTGCGCTATTCATGCTGCATTAGCGCACGTTACAACAACATTAGCGTGCGCTAACAGCTCAAATTCAGCACATGATTGCGAATATATATAACATTATTAGAACCGATAGTTACAAATGAACAACGACAGCATACGAATCTAAATGCCATCGATTCACAAGCTTATAACACTTCATGAGCAACCATCAAAGGACAACTGTCATCCAAAATCGAAACCTCATCTATTAATAAAGAGAGCTGTCTTAACTCATACCGAATGACTTAGCATTCACATCACTGTTTAATTTAAAAGTGGCAACACTGCCCGAACAACAAGAATATCATCAAGTATTTGTCGACTAACAGTCATAAAACCGGTAAGTTGAAAACGAGAGTCACGTCTTGTCTACATTTTGTAAACTTCACTTGGGTTCAAAAATCGAGTTTGAAAACTTATAATATAAAATGAAAATAAAATATCGGTAGTTGGATTTCTCCAAAAATTTTGACCTTGAAATCATCATACGAAAATCAAACAACATAGGCCACATACTCACAAATCACCTTTAACTCCACATCATAACAAAAAATCATACAAGCTCGTATATCACAAGGCACAATATAGTAGGGAGACTTACATCCACAGGTCGCACGAAGATGATGGCTGCACCTCGATACTAATCACGGCCGACATCACAGACGACGCGTCGCGACACGACTTAGACAGACACAATCTGACAGAACAAGACACGACAATACCCGACTGGACCCGACAGCCTAGGTTTCCGCAACCTAAGCTCCGATACCATAAATGTAACACCCCCAGAATCAAACCGGGAATATTACACGCCGCAGACCCTCTCCGTGAGGATCCACCAGGCTAGACATCAAAACTACACAATAAATTACATACCGACATGATAAAATACAAAATCCGTAGACCAACTTGGTCTTTTGTCACTAACATACAAGTCAAAATACACATTTCCATCTTGACTCATACCCGTACAAGGGTAAAGTACACTCACAACCCAAAAGTACGACAGAAGAAAGACCATACACAAACTCGGACTGACTGTATCCAACACTGGCCTTCGTGTGATTAGTATCATTCGCCTTCCATCATCCTTCGCGCCGATCCTGTGTTTTGCTCCCAAACCTGCATGTACCTGGATGCAAAAACAGACATCCACCCCCGAATACTCGGGGTTAGCAAACTCCTTTGTTTTGCTAGTACAAGTATAAAGTGCAAATACGAGCCATACAAAACACATTCCGAGAATACAACAAAAGACTTCCCGAGCTATTTGATAATTAAAATAGTTCAAGTCTTGAGAGTAGAAACCAAAACAGGAAAGCACTTTGAAAATATTTTCAAATCTCGGGAGTTTTCGAAAACATTTGCGATAGTAAAGTTCTTAATTCTTCAAAAGCCACTTAGGGTCACCGCCCCAATATTCATTTTCCAAAAATGCAAATCCGATTATCAAAACACGGGGTTCACAACCCAATTCATTCCAGTCACAAAACACAGGGTCCACGACCCAACCATTTCGATCACCAACACAGGGTCCACGACCCGTTCATTCACTTCAATTCACTTCCCAAGAATATATTACACATAACACATTATTTTTATGCCATTTTAGCCAAACACCAAGACTCGATATATAATGTCTCTCGACTCCGAGCAACAAGCATTGTGATACTCCGGACATATCACAATTAATCAACAGTACAAACACTCTGGCAATTCTCGCGACCCGGTCCAGCCCTCCGGTCCCGCCGTAAGGCCACCAAGTTCCCGTGTGCCCCGTCGAGCAAACCCCAGGTGAGAATGCCCACTCGAAGTAACTCTCGCGACCCGGTCCAGCCGCTAAGCCACCAGGTCCCCGTGTGACCCCGTCGAGTCAACCCCGAGTGAGAGCACCCGAGAAAAACCTTTCAACTCTCCTCAATTCACATTTCCAAAACCGCAATCCTCAAGAGTCAATCACAATATATATAGTCGAGGTATTTTGCTAAAATGGCCATATTATTCCAACATATACTCACGACCCAGAATTAATACTATCTACAAAGAAACACACTTATCTCAACAACACCGAACGATACAACTCGTATCACACAACTCATGTATCCACCGATAACCACATGATTCCACGCACAATTCATAACAAAAGGATTTAACCACCAATTACCGACGACATATTCACACATAATGACATCATCCGAAGGTAGGGAGTTCCTATACTCAACACTAACACACATAGTCAAATAATCACATTAAGTCTCGAACACAAGATTCATCCTTTAAGAAAACCATAATTGTAAATATACCGATTCTTTAGAAAAAAGGTTGTAAACAATTCGTTTAGCACGTATCGTCAACTTTCAACCATCATATTCACAAAACACGTAATGTATGGGCAAGATACTTGCCTCGATAGTCGATGCCGGACACTCCGACGAACATGGCTCAACCAGGAAACCTCGAATGCCCACAACCCTCCGGCGGAAACGACGGTAACATAACCGATCGGGAAACGGCGAACGGAAGGGTTCCGACTCAAGTTCTTCGCAAGGAACCTGACCCTAACATAATACCGTCAATAATCAACGATCGTACGAGGAAGAATAATCGTAGAACGCCCAAAACCCCCCTCTAAGGATTTTCACCGGACACCTTCAAGGCACCGATTAGGAACTCAACAAAACGAAGAATCTTTAACAATCGAACCATGGATCAACAAGGAAATTGGTATAATATGACTTAATAATCATCAATCCATCACAAATATAAGTTATCACGGATCAAACGGGCGAAAACAACCAAAACCCCCAATTTTCCCAAAACTAGGATTTTAAGAAAACTAACCTTGATTCGCTGGATTGAAGGATGTTATGGAGTGATTAATCGATGATATGAGCTCCAAAACTTCGTGGATTAGTTGTATAATAACATGCCTTCGTCACCTCCAAGAACCCAGCCACGGAAGAGAAAAGGAGAAAATGAAAAATGAGTGCAAACAGGACTGCTCGGTAATATTTATACTGGTGCAGTCTAGCATGCGCTAGACTGCCGAGCTAGCGTGCGCTAGTGGGCGGTCATGGTCGAGAATGTTCGGCCCGCCATCATGCGGCCGAACACGTGCGCTGTCGGCCCACCATTCAGAGACTTCTGGCTCGGCCAGTAGCGTCGCAGCCTTCAGCCGTAGAAGGCGCTGGCCGGCCAGAAGGCGTCTTGATGTCCGGCAATGAGCGTGCGCTACCTTCCGATCTCCCACCCGTAACCTTTACGCCTTACGCCTCGGCCGACTAGCGCGCCCAACCGGCCATAGCGTGCGGCGCCTCTGGCCGTAGGCGTGCGCTACTTCCGGCCGTGGCGTGCGCTTACGCGGTTCTCGCCGCAACCGCCCGGCGCTCGCACTCATCCGGCCCGGCTGCAGCCGTCCGGCCACCGTCCCCAACCGTCCGGCCAGTGTCCGACCACCATGATTCGACGACTCGATTTTCCGAAATCGCACGGAACGAACACGACAAAATACTCGGGGACAACATCATCGGTCCGAAATGAAAGAAACGGATAACAAATCATCACCTACGGTCTTAAACGCCAAAATCAGTTGTCAAGAAAATAATACCGGAACTCGAAAACCGGGAAATATCCGGAAAAATCCAAAATAACCGGAACAAAAATCGTGGGTATTACAATCGGGAGGGCATTAGTGCACTCTATCAAGTTCGTAGCGTATGTTAACGAGGTAGTCAGAGTTCACTGGACTATCCAGTTAACCCGTTAGCGCACGCTAAATAACAGGTCGTAGCGTGCGCTAATCTGGGAACAGTATAAATTGGACAGTTAGCTTAAGTTTCATCATTTCTCGCTTCTCTTTCGTTCTCGGGCGTTTCTTGGCGATTCGGAGAGATCTTTTTGATCTGCACTCACCTATCATCATCATCAAGATTATCATTCGGATTAATCATCGTTTCATCATCCCCATCACATCAAATCATGGTAATTATTTCTTGGATCTAGAATTTCGAATTTTGGGTATTTTCCTACCGATTTCTTCGTGTAAGCTTGGATTGTTGTTGGAACATGTTAGATATGGATTATCTACCTTGGATAAATGTATTCCTACAGATTTATTGATATGTTTTTCGGATTTGATGAACATTTGGAGAATTAATCAAGAACCCTTGATGTTGACTTTGGTTATTTTTGGGGGTTTCCGATTATAGTTGTCGTAACTTCGAGTTGTGGTTTCCTATTGGAATATTAATATCATTGAAGGTATTTTTTTGGATTGAACTACTCATTTTGGAGTTGGTTTCGATATATTTGGGTTTTGGTTATAATCAATGGTTGATGTTCGCTAAGTGGTTGTTTGAATGCCTCAATGAGTTTGGATATTGTTGTATCGACCTTTGAGTAGTCATAATTCATGATTGATACGTATATTGAGCGGATTATTGGTAATTATGTTATTCAAAGTTGTTCGAGCGACCGACATCTCATTTAGGACGTTGTTCGAGGAAGGACATTCTTCACTGGTGTTGAGTAAGTTAATTCTTACTCGGTTAAAAGGATATTCATTCCTTTCGTTGTTGTTCATTCATAATCATAATTCATTCATAATGTATTAACCGTATTGATATTAATCACTTCATTTACGAGGAACGACGGTTCCAATCATTTCATTGAGCTATCATTCATTTCACTATTAATTCATCTCGGTGAGCCATCCTTGACTTTGTCGAATTGTTACTCATTAATATTCTTCATGGTCATTCTTGTTCATATGACCTTATGGGTTCATATTGCGCGGCCGGGTGGGGATGTGTGGAATTTTTAGTCGCCACATGATGGTCATGTGTTGGGTTCACCGACACATTGGACTGTGCATGTAATACCCATACTTTTATTGACTGTTTGACCTTACTGTTCTTCCTATTGTTGTCACTCTGGAAACTCTGAATGTTTTTGTCGATATTGTCGTTGAGCTTCGTACCTTGTTTGGATCATGATTTGGGTTGTTTAGACCTTTCGGTACTGTTCTGTTCCGTGGAAATAGCGCACGCTAGGCCTAGACAAACGTACGCCAATTATGTCTGAGTAGCGCATGCTAGCTTTGAGCTGCAGCGCGCGTTAACGGGCCAGACAGGGGAGAGTCAGTAGCTTATACTACTCTCTGGACTAGCAGTTAGCGCATGCTAGGAGTTCGTTAGCGCACGCTATTCGTGGGCATTAGCGCGTGCTAACACCGTCCGTAGCGCACGCTAACGGGCTGGGTCAGCAGAGATAGTGAGGTTGTCTGACTGACAGGACTGTCAGGTAACGTACGCTAGGCTTCCGCTAGCGCACGCTACAAGCATTTCGTAGCGCATGCTATGCTGGCACAGCAGCGCACGCTAGGACTCGAGCAGGGCTGAGGACAGTATGTACTGGACTCCAATTTCTGGACATCAACTCCCAGTTAGCGCACGCTAACTATCGGCTAGCGCGCGCTAAGAATAGTCGAGTAGCGCACGCAACGGATCATCTAGCGCACGCTAGTGAGATTGTTAGGAGCCACTGGACTGACCGGTGACCCCGTTAGTGCACGCTAATTCTTAAGCATAGCGTGCACTAGACTGGGCGGATATATATTGGACAGTTGACTTCCATTTCGTCATTTTTCATCCATTTTCACTTATTTTCGATGGGAGAAGCTCGGAGTGGTGATTTTGGGAGATTAGATGCGATTATTCGTCAAACAACAACATATTTGGTTGGAGAACAAGGATTTCACAACATCTAATCCATCCTAACGTCCAAATCAAGGTAAAAATCCTTATAACCCTATTTTTGGGAATTTTGGGGTTTTTCCTAGATTCGTCCGATTTATTTGTTTTGAAGCTTGAGAACCTTGATATTATGATGTATCTATTCCATATACATGCTTTTCCTATGATTTTACGGATTTGGATTGTGCCATTTTCGGACTTGTGAGAGTTTGGGTGATTTTCCAACCTCTAGTTGTTTATCCGTGTATTTTCGTGATAGACGGGTTTCGGGAATTTCTTCGTGAATTATGAGTATAGACTATTGATTATCATATCCCTTACGAATCGATTAGGTGCCGGAAGCGCGTTCTTAGACCTACCGAACTCATACTCTTTTCTGTTCAATTTCTCGATGTCTCAAAGGCAAGTATATATTTATGATTGTACGTTCTCGACTTTGAAAGTAAGTTATATGAATGTCATGTTTATTTATATCCACTCTGGGGCGGGCCGACAGGTCCCCTGAGGGTTTCGTAGCCTTTAGTGCGATTCCACTGATAATTTGGGTTAACCACTCAGGGGCGGACCGACGGGTCCCCTGAGGGTTCTGTAGCCTTTGGTGCGGTTCCATGGTTGATCATGTATGCATTGTTGTGATGCTATGAGATTTAGTTATTCTGGAATACTAGTCTTGAATGGATGAATTGATGGTTACCTTTACTTTATTGTCGAGGAGTATTGTGTTTCATATTTGATATACTTGCACTAGCTATTCGACGGCTAACCCCTTTTTGGGGGAAATACTTTTTATGTATTTCAGGTTCCAGGAGGGCAGATAGGAAGGTATCGGTTCGGCATCAAGATGATGGGCAAGCGTGATACTGTGTTTTATCTCCAGTCATGTCTTGTGTTCCTCCATTCAGTGTTGTTGTACTGGAATGGTTATTGAATACTCGAGTATTGTTTATTTTCAGACATTCTTGGTATTCCGGCCTGTGTTGCTGAGGTCTTGATTTTGTACTGTGATGTATTTGGATACATTGGACATGGTTTGAATACCCTTTGTATCGTCTTTCATCTCATTGTATTTGGACCTTCTCGGTCAAGTTTTATAGTTCCGTTTATGATTAGCCTTGTGGGTCCCTCGGTGGGGTTCACGGTGCTGTAATATACCCTGAATAACTTGGGGGTGTTACAGAATATGGTTTCAGAGCTTAGGTCTATGGATACCTAGTCTATCGGTATTTTTGGTCGATTGAGTCGTCATTTGTCCACAGTATCACTACTCTGACATCATCACAATGCGACTGGTACTTGTAAGACCTCTTACTCTCCTGGTGTTTCCTTATTCATTTTGCTTCCATTTTTGATATTCTTGAGAATCGGTCACTTTGGTGACGTGCGATTGAATTATACTTATGTGCCTTGTGTGTTCTTAAGTATGTCAGCTGGTAGGGGCCGTAGCCATGGTTGTGGCCGTGGATGTGGAAGGGGACGTGGCACGACCGTTTCCCTCAATTCTATTGCGGGGTCGACCAACCCCAGTTTATCGAACTCGGTGCATCCGGACACCAAAAGTCAGCATGACCAGTCGACTGGCCAGGGGAATAGCGCGGACGTTGGAGTTGCGAATGTGCTTCAACAATTGGCCAACCAGATGACCATTTTAGCCCAAACCGTTCAGCTGAATAATCCAAACCCGAACGCGGATGCCTTACTTCAGAATGTAATCCGTATGCACCCTCCACAGTTTGGCGGTGCCATAGGTTGGGAAGATTGGCTAGCGGAGTTGGAGAAAATTTTTGAAGCGGTTGATTGCCCCGAAGTGAGGAAAGTACCGATTGCCCAGTATTTCCTCACTAAGGAGGCCGCTACATGGTGAAAATTCATCAAGCCACAGGATCGTATTGCCATGTGGGATGAAGTTAAGGAGCTTTTGGAGGCCGAGTTTTGTCCTTGGCCGGTGCGAGAGGGCCGAATCCGAGACTTTTTCGAGGCTAAACTGCAGAATATTCCTGTTTCACAAGCAATTGTAGAGTATAACCAACAATTGATCCACGTGAAGGATCAAGTGCGGAACGAGCGTGATAAGATCCATTATTTTGATATGCATATGAATTTGGACTTACGGCGGTACATTGCCAGATTTGCTTGCACCACACTGAAGGAGTATCAGGACGGAGCTTTAGCCCATGATATGTTAAGCCCCGAAAACGATACCGTTGAATAATCGAAGAAGCAGAAGGTTGCGGGGAATTTTTCTGGCTCTAAGAGTGGCAATTTCCAAAGGTCACAGACGACTAACTGTTCTACCGGACAGTCATCACATTCTGCTAAAGGAAAGAGGTGTTTCCATTCTGCTCCGGGCACCACAAATCGCACGGTAACTTGCTATAATTGTGGTCGTCCAGGCCACGTTAATTTGGAATGCAACTTTCCGCCATTGAAGTGTCACACTTGCGGATAGATGGGACATAGAGCGGCTTATTGTTCTGAACCAATCAGACATTGGACACTCGGGCTTCTGCCCCAGCACCACTTGACCAAGGCGTTAATCAGCGGCAATCTTTTGGTCAATCTCACCAGAATTTCGGCAGGGGCCGGGGAAGGGGTCATAACGTTGGAGGGGGAAACTTGTAACACCCCCAAAACCGTATGGGAATATCACACGCCGTAGACCCCTTCCACAAGGATCTACCAGGCTAAACATCCATAAACGACTAAATGCTTGCCCGGCCAGGGTCAAACAATATAATAATACAGACCGTTAAGGTCACTTACACATAAACACACAGACCGATTAGGTCACACAACTCTATCAACAGAACTGACTAACAACATTACCTACACAGGGGTCGAAACACAATACAGCGGAAGACTGAATGAATTCTAACAATACAACCAAACTCTACCAACTCTCGACTCTTGATTAGTATCGCAGCTCGTCATCCTCTTGTGCCAATCCTGTGACTGCTCCCCTGAATCTGCATGTACCTGGACGCAAAACAGACATCCACCCCCCGAATACTCGGGGGTTAGTAAAACTCCACTGTTTTACTAGTGCAAGTATCAAACCATACGAAATGTAACAAGCAAATAGCAACTACGAATTTAATACGGAAATCAATTATCAAAATGTTCCCGAGAAGTTTTAGAATTTCGAACTCAAATAAGAGATATTTGAAAAAGAACACATCATCTCGGGGATTTTTAAAGCAGAAATTCTTTTGGACCTCGAGTCCCAATTTACAAAACCTTTTCGTAAACATTAGGGCCTTAGCCCGATTCTCGTTTCAAAGCATACTAAATAATATATCATTATGAGTCCGAGATCCATATTTAAAATGTTACCCGAACAATCACTTCTACACGATCATTGTTCGTACACATCATGTACCGAACTCCGGAGGCCTCGACGGACCTTACCCGGACCACACACACTGTTCGTACACATCATGTACCGAACTCCGGAGGCCTCAACGGACCCTACCCGGCCACACACACTGTTCATACACATCATGTACCGAACTCTGGAGACCTCAACGGACCCTACCCGGCCACAACATCGTTCGTACACATCATGTACCGAACTCCAGAGGCCTCGTCAGACCCTACCTGGATCACACATCTTGTCCGTACACGTCATGTACCGGACTCCAGAGGCCTCGTCAGACCCTACCTGGATCACACACTTTGTTCGTACATATCATGTACCGAACTCCAGAGGCCTCGTCAGACCCTACCTGGAACACACACATCGACACGACACAATTCATAATTATTAAATGTCAAGCCATTCCACATTACAATGAAATGTACAATCAATTATGTAAACCAAAACAACACAAATATCATGATCATCACAACGACTCTTAACCAACATAACACACATTCGGTACACAATACATTGAACAACCACGTGTACAACCATCTCATATGTACATCGCAATCCTGCACAAATGGCACAACGCCTAACACAGATACCAATATATCACTATTATCACAAAGCCTTCAAATTTCGGAAAACACAACCAACTCAAACGGAACATATTTACGGAGGCAAGAAAAATCGTCATACATATCATACGTAATTACTAGTCACAAGATACAAGTCGTATAATAAGATACTTGCCTTAATAACCGCCACCAAACACTCTGAAGAACACGGTTCGATCGGGAATCTCGGACCTCGAAGAAGACAACGAACGGAAGGGTTCCGACTCGAGTTCTTCACAAGAATTCGACCCTAACAACATATAATCAATAAATCATCGATCATACGAGGAAGAATAATAGTAGAACGCCCGAAAACCCCTCTATGACATTTTATCGGACACCTTTAAGGCGTCGATCAAGAACTCGACCAAAACAACGAATCGATATGATCCAACCATGGAATAACAAGGGAAATGATATAATACATCTAAATAATCATCAATCCATCATAATCCTAAGTTAAATCAGATTAAACGGATGAAAACAACCAAAACACCAAAATTCCCCAAAACTAGATTTCTAGGAAATCTGACCTGATTCGGTAGATCGGAGGATGTTATAGGATGGATGATTGATGATATGAAACTCAAAACTTCATGGAATAATTGTATAACAACATCCTTCCATGATTCCAACACCTCCAGCCGCGGAAGAGAAGGAAAACCGAGTGAAATGGCTGAAGAAAAACGCTGCCAGGCCTTAAATAGCCGATCGGCCGCACGTTACGACGAATCGCCACGGCTTACGACGTAATCGCCATGGCCGAACACACCGCTCGAAATGCCAAGCGTTGCAGACAAGCACGGCCAGTGGCCTTACGACGAATCGCCTTACGACGTAATCGCCGATCACTACCGCACGTTACTCGGCTGTGGCCGGCCTGGCCTCAAAGATGCCCGGCCATGACTCGGCCGGGACCAACTCCGACGGCCCGAACGACCCCGAAACCCGAACCTGAGTACAAATCGAAGATACGGTTACGAAGTACTCGCAAAGACGAATCCGAGCACTAAGAGAACGCACGATTCCGACCACCCAAAGGCTCGAAATTCGACAACGGAAAGTAATTACCCCAAACTTTGGGAAATTACGAAAATGGCCCAAAACGCCCGAAAATCACGATACGTGATCGAAACACCAAGCCAAAGCTCGCAACATGAATAATAACATTAAATGAACTTACGAGAAAGTCGAAACAACAGTTTCGGACGAGATTCGCAAGAATCGAACTCAAGTGCGGAAAAACCGCTAAAAAGCACGGAACTCAACAAAACGACACCGAAACGAGCTCGGATGACAAAAAGTGCAGAATTAATCATTCTCGAAATGACGAAACGGTCATGAGCGAGTCGTCAAAACAGACTTCCGTCGAAAAAAAAGAAATTACCGGAAATCGAAATTACGGGTATTACATTCTACCCTCCTTAAAAGAAGTTTCGTCCCGAAACTTAAAACAAGTAGGGAGAGGAAATATACCACCAGGAATATTTCAATGAGATGCACAAGAATGCGTAACTAACGCCCAACGGTGAAACGTTACAAACAACGCAACGGAATATACAGCGTGAAAACACGTTCCAGGACGACCAACACGACGCCCCCGGTAGAGGCATAATAAAATCAACAAGTGACAAGCGTCATCAAACAGATAATATAATCGAGTCGATTATCTGAACAATCACAAAACACAACGAACAAAAATCAATACAATTGACCAACCCAACGGTTCATCAATCAAAACGCGAGCCGAACGCTGAACAAATACGGAATTCCACCGCCCAAGGGTTAGAAGATCGAAAACGAGACTAATTTCCCGAACTTAAGGAAGTTAGGAAGGAGTCTGAATGCTCAACAATCACGAAACGAGATCAACAAAAACCGAACAATCAACGATCGAACCACAATGGTCGAGACAACAAAAATCGAACGATCATGTTCGAATCACGAAGAACAATAAAATTCAAACAACAACTTCACGTCTCGGCTCGAGACAATATATGATTCGGTGAAAACAACAAGATGTGATTCACATAAGATCCACAGGAATGGGAATAGCAATTGAAAAGTCACAACGACAAACGAGTAATTTCAAAACACCACACTCGTTCGATCAATAAAAGAAAGGGATAGGGCAAGCTCAGAAAATGTTAACGAACATAAACGAGTCGACAGAGTCGAAAATATAGAAGTTCCAAATCCGATCCACTTCGAATAAGAGAACTAGTAAAACCAGATGATGTCACTTCCGAACAAGGTTCACAAGAATCGAACCGAACTCGAAAAAGTCACAGCGATAACCAGATTGACCCAAACCAAGATCACAGCTCGTTCGAACGACGAAACCGAAATACAGAACAAGTTCAGAAAGTATCAACGAACACGAGCGAGTCGATAGACTTGAGAAAGAGGAAATGCAGAAACCAAAAATAATACGGGTATTATATTCGACCTCATCTAAAAGAAGTGTCATCCCCGAAACTCACAACAATGAAATCAATGTGACAACACAACAAGCAACTGATAGAAACATCCTTCGAAGGCCTCTCAAAGCCGATTCGATAAGCTGTCTTTGAAGCGCGAACTCCGAGAGTCTTGGTAGTCAATTCGCAAAATTGAATTCGGTGTCCCTCGAGTCTACACTTGAAATGTGTTACCGACGAGAAGGACAATTTACACGTGCATGCCCCGGCACATCACGATTGAAACGCCTCGGCTCGGCATACCGAAAATACAAATGCTAGATACAATGGGGCATAACGTCGCAAAACAACATAGCGGCGATGCCAACTCAGCACAACAAAGAGTCATAACACATATCATATACAACGATTACCATCGTAAAATAATACACACAAACACTACATCAACGACGTTATCGTTCGGCGACCTTAACGGCCCGAACAATAACTAGCACACAATTACAAACATCATGAAACAATCACACATGTACACAAACGTACAAACCCAAGCTTTAATAGCTCACACAGGTGCGATAACACGCAAGCCGCCACGAAATGACAACATTAAAAATCGTCATCACACCTCCCACAAAGGGCTAACAAAACATATGCGTGGCGAACGACTCAACGTTCACCACCAATTCAATCACAATTCGGAGGGCTAACACCCTAACAACAATACCAACATCATACACACCTTCTCCGACCACAAGCAGGAAATGATGGGTTTTTAAAAAAAAACGAAAACCACCTTTTGAAAATAATTTAGGAAAAACATCTGTTGATCTTGAGTATCACGTTTCAAAAAAAAATACAAACGGGAAACATCGTTATCGAGACTTTGGAGAACCATTTCGCATTTGATAAAAATGAGGACACTTTCTTTTCGTGAAAAACTTTCGGAAATATTCGACCCTCGGGTCTAAGTAAAAGTGTTTCTAAAACATTGGAAATATCTCAAAACATTTTGGTCCTCGAGGTAGAAGAATTTTGAAACATATTGTGGCACCTTGGATGTACCACGAGAAAATAATTCATTTTAAACGTACGTCTCGAAATTTATTTCTAGGATACTCAAGGTTTTCAAAGATAATTCAATGGGCTAGAATGCCCAAAAATCTCAGGTAATTACACAGAACATTATAGCGCTGTGGGTCCCGCGCCGGAACCCACCAGGATAAAAACCATTTACAAAAATGCCAAAAAGGGCCGATGACGGTAATATTTCAAAAACTCACAAAAGCCATTTACAAAATACTAAATACCGTCATAAGAATTTCGCCAAAACGATCAAGGCCATAACGCCAAAAACTCGGTTAAGGGAATCGATTTTCAAAATAAAACTCAGTCGGTAAAATACCGAAAGCCATTACAAAATAACTCACGTAGTGGATAAAAAAAAATACAGTCCAACATGCACAATCTAATTGAATACGTCTCACAGCATCTAGTTTAAACATATAACAAAACCATTCCTCGGAGTTTCTCGCGAACTCAATCGTCGATACCTTATTCGAAACCCAACAAGGTTCTCAATTTTCACACCATACCACCCCTCACAGTGGTTCAAAGGTAAAACAACAATAGGCCCAGTTTTATACATATACTATATGTCACACGTATTAAATACAACTATATTCACAACACCGTGCAAATAAAATTATGCACCGCAATTAACTCATTTAGATACAATCATGATACACAGGTACTTCACATAAAAGAGGAGACTTACGTCCACAGGCCGCACGGAGATGACGGTCGCCCACGATACTAATCTCATCCGACAACATATCCGACACGTTGACTACGCACAACTCAACTTGTCACCTGACGACTCGAACGACAAGACAACACATTACTCGACAAACCACGACTCGACTCGACCCGACAGCCTAGGTTTCCGCAACCTAATCTCTGATACCATAATTGTAACACTGATCGCTAGAATTCGTGTAGTATGGTTTTTAAATCCGATCAATTTTAAAATTTGTAAAACCTCGAAGTATTTCCAAGGTGTCGAACCCAAGGGAATTGATGTGTCGAAAATAAAGGAAGTAACTCTACTCAAAATTTGACTGCTATTTAGGAATCCGAAAATTTGGTTTGTTTCTAATTATCTAACTTCAAAAATCGAAAAATAAAAATAAAATAAAAGATGAATTATCTAAATCAAGCAAATAAAGCAAATTAACAAGATAAAATCACAAGTTGAAAGTTAATTGATCCTAGGGTAGTATCATCTAATTGAGTTCACACAATCCATTCACTTGATTCCTTTTCCCCAAATTTTAATTCAATCCTAGAAATAATCACTCAGCCAATCTAGAATTCCGATCAAGGCAACCTAGAAAGATAGTTAATTTAAACCCTTTTTCCCCGCCAGGGCTCAAAGAATTTAAATCACTTAAAAAGCGCCAACTTATTTATCTATGATTTATATTACTCCGTCAGGTCTTAAGATCAAATCATATTGTGCATCAAGTATTTCCACTAATCAATTACTCCTTCCGGACAAAATTAATTAGCTAACATGCATCGATTAAGGGCCCTTTAATCTAGCATGAGATTTAACACATCTTGATCACAAGCCTAGGATGAAAGGTAAAAAGGTAATCAAAGGAACATCATGTGAACATCAATTAAAATTACTAACCCCAGAATCAATCAATGGATTTAGCCAGACATAATTGAAATTAAACAAGAAATTGATGGAGAATGCATATTATTAATATGAAAAGAGAGATTACAACCCGTCCAGATGAACTCTGAGTCTTCAATCTCCAAAAAAGTAAAAAAATAATAATACTTGCTTCCTTCCAAAAAGTTCTTGTCTCCAAAGATGATCCAAGATGATAAAGTATGATGAAAGATGATAAAATATGGTGAAAGATGATGAAGAATGATAAACTAGGGCTAGAAGGAGGTCTATATATCCTATGGGAGTTAAATTCCCGATTGGACCTAATCTAGGAAACAAAATCTATCCAAAAGAGTCACAATCAGTCAAAACACGAGATCCCGCGGAGCAGCCTATCGGACGCACCTATCGGCCGATAGGCTGGCCCGATAGTTGGTTCGTCGATCGAATTCACTTGATAGGGCTTGGACACCTTTCGGATGCACCTATCGGCCGATAGGCTGGCCCGATAGGTGGTCTGACTTTTGCAAAAATCCGTTTCTTCCGTCCGTGTGACTCGACTCTCGGTCCTTTGTCTCGTTTTGGTTCCTTTTGGCTCTAAAAACCTGCAAACACACTAAAACCAACCCAAGCGCGTAATACGGCTCGACTAATCATAAATAAGCCAAATACGAGCACATAGATCACGAAACGAGATAAAAACCTAGTATAAAATCCTAGAAAAATGTGGTAAAATTACCACTTATCAAACCCCCCCAAACTTAAGCCTTGTTCGTCCCGAACAACAAAAAGAAAAGAAAAGGAATGTCGTTGAATCATAGTGCAACTCATAGTGTTCAACCTAATCAATACTATCCTGTAATTCTCTCTAAATAATCCGAGTGTCGTAAAAGCGAGCTGCACTCAGAATAATGATTCCGCAAAGTAGTCAAGTTCAGTCCTAATCATTCGTTCATGAAGAAAATCCAGCTCAAAGATTAACAAAACGTGAGTCAAATCGACCGTCAATATGAAAGGCTAAAATAAACAAGCTAGTTCGTCCCGTTACACAGTCTAGTGGCACAATTTTCACGAGTTTCATAACAAATAAACCTCGGACAGTATTCCCTTATATATATGTTCAAGAATTTGATTCGAGTTGACCACTAGGTTAGGATCTCGGGATGTTTCATCGGGGTAATCCTAGGGTGGAACTTCCATTCTCATGTTTTAGGAAACCGTTTGACGTAAAAGACACTCATGCGGCACATGGATGCTTCTAGTTACTAAGTTCCCGTCTACAGCGGAGAAACAACTCGAATATATAATTTCCGCATGTCCGAATCAAGGTTGCCGTTTTGCGCGAGAGTAAACAGCGGGCCACGCGAATACCCCCGGTTACTAGGTTCCCTATCATTGGCACATGTGAAATATCTAAATCACTAGTCTAATCAGAGTCGTCGTTTTACGCGAGGGTAAACAACGGGTCACGCGAATGCCCCCGGTTACTAGACTTCCCTTCATAGAACAACATTAACTCGACTTTTGGGAAAAACTGACTGACTCTACACTCAATCTAAGTGCCAACATGACTAAAGAAACAGTACGACTCACTATCCGGAAGATGTAACCAAACGTATTGACGGTGATTTTAAAACAAGTATGTATCGTCTCTTATCTGCCAAGACCTCTACAATCACGAAAAATTTTGGACCTAACTGAATACTATGCAAAATAGAAATAACTGACTACAACTTGACTAAAACTCGACCGTTTCTTCAGAGAGAAAAACAGTGTCGTAACATCGGTATCACACAAATAGAAGCACGAAAAATTCACGAATAAAGAAAAACCAAGACAAGCAAGGCATCAAAGCAAACAACGAAAAGCAAATAAAAGCAAACACGAAATCTAAAAAAACTACTACGACCTAAAAAAATAGAAACTAGCAAACACACCAAACGAAAATGAACATAAAAATCTAAAAACTAAGCAACCAAAAGCCAAATCCACGCAACACCAATATGAGAAGCACAAATAAAAACAACGGGCACCAACACAAGCAAATAGTGATACAAGGCATACAAGGTACTCACACGTGTTGAAATTAACAAAGCCGCACTTATCCCCCCCCCCCCCCCCCCCAAACTTATTTCGCATCCCAAAGGAGGAATAAGTTTGAAAAGAGAAAGGAGTGGCTTTGTTAACGGAGTACCTGATCACTGTGGTTGCCTTTAGACTTTCCGGCCTTACACGGCTTCGATTTCTTGCCTTGAATTCCAGCCATTTCAAAGTTCCTTGATCGAGTTTTGAAGGAAAAACGGATGCAAAAATCGCCCCTTATGTTCTATTCAGCCGATAGGTGTGTGTGTGTGTGTGAGAAAAACGGGTGCTAAGGTGTTTAAAAGGGTTTATTAATCAACCGGATCGAAGCGGATACTGGGTCTGTCCTATCAGCCAGGCCTATCGGCCGATAGGCTGGGTCGATAGGACAGACAGAAAGTTACGTACCTGACTATCGGGCGGGACCTATCGGTCGATAGGGTCTGCCTATCGACCACTGCTTGTAACAATTAATTTTTTTTTATTTTTCCTCAGCCTATCGGTCGGGCCTATCGGCCGATAGGCTGACCGATAGGATCGTCTGTCTCAAAAAAATTTTCAACTTTTTCTATTTCGCAAACTTGGTCCCGTTTTCGCTTGGATATGGCGATTAAAGACCTGCAAGTATCCAAAACTCGGCGTGCATGGATTAGAACTTAACAAAACTAACAAAGCTACTACGAAACTAGAAACTACAAAAAACACGCAAACGAAAAATCGAAAACAAAAGAATAAAACGAACTAAGATACATACGTTGGGTTACCTCCCAACAAGTGCTACGTTTAACGTCTTTAGCTAGACGATACCTCATTTATTCCGGGTCTTCAGCGACAACTCCCCCTTGAACGGGTTTGTTGATATCAAGATAGCATACGTCCCTCTCATTAGATCGAAACTCGTTTGCCTCCAACATTCGAACATATTTTGGCAAATCCTCGTAAATTTCTTCAACATCGGAATGTGAGTAAATGGATTGTGAAATGCAATGCTCCAACAAGTCGGTCGGGGGCGGCATAATAGACTCAATTTCATAACATTCCTCGGGCGCATCCTCGGGCTTCTTCATCGCGTCATAGATGGAAATTTTCAGATTTTGATCATTAACCCGGAAGGTAAGATCACCCTCTTGGACGTCGATAAGTGCTCTCCCCGTCGCTAGAAATGGTCTCCCAAAGATCAATGGTTGATTCTTGTCTTCGGGCATATCAATAACTACGAAATCGGCCGGGAAGACTAAGTGTTGGACTCTAACGAACACATCCTCCACAACTCCCCTCGGATAAGAGATCGACCGGTCCGCCATGAGTAGAGAAATGGTAGTCGGCTTCATCTCCCTAATCTTCAACCTCTTAAAGATGGATAGAGGCATAAGATTGATGCTTGCCCCGAGATCACACAACACATTACTGAACGTTTGGTCGCCAATCATGCATGTCAAAGTAAAACGTCCCGGATCCTTCTGCTTGAGCGGGAGCTTGTTTTGAATGATAGCGCTACACTCCTCTGTCAAATTTATTGTTTCAAACTTCGCCAACTTCCTCTTGCTTGCCACAGCGTCTTTCAAGAATTTAACGTACCCCGGCATGTCTCTCAAAGCGTCTAGAAGTGGAATGTTGATATTCACCTTTTGAAACATGTCGATAAACCGTTGAAGCTTTTCATCATATCTCGACTTGGCCAATCGCTGTGGAAATGGAGCCTTTACCTCAAAATCCTTCACATTCGAACCTAAAGGAGCCTTTCGACCGATAGGGGGGTCGATAGGCTCAATTTCTGGTATTTTGTCTGGGTATCGGGTGGGCCTATCGGCCGATAGTCTTGGCAGAGAGGCCTGCTGCGTTTCATCTTCCTTCTCATTCTCGGCTCCCGTTTTTAGTACATCCTCGTTTCCAGATTTCTCAACTTCAGCCCCATGATTACTGTACCTTGTCCCACTCCGAAGCTCGATTGCGTTGCATTGTTGCGTCTTCGGGTTGGTCTCGGTACTGCTCGGAAAATGGCCCGGCTTATGAATTCCGGCTTGGGCGTTCGCCATTTGACTCATTTGGGTCTCCACCATCGACATCTGCTTTGTCAAGGCTATCACTGAGTTTCCAATAGATGTCACACTATGCTCGAGAGCCCCGAACCTCTTGTCTACTTTATAAATAAAATCTTTTTGGCTCGCCTCTAACCGTTCCAACATCTCTTCCATCGGTGTCCTAGCAATCGGCTCTTGAATAACCCCGTTTTTCACGTTAAATCCCGGTGGTGGCTGAAGAGCATTGTTCGGGTTGGCATAGGAGAAATTAGGGTGGTTTTGATTGTTCGGATAATAGTTCCCCCTATTTCCCCCTTGCCGGAAGTTTCCTCCTTGCATGTAATTTACATCCTCCTTAATTGCAATAGGCTCGTTTAGCTCTTCAAAAACTGAATTGACTCCCAAAGTTTTCTTTCTTAGCATCTCAAGCTCTTTTTGTTGTCTTTCAAATTTCGCCTTCAAATCACCGTAGGCGTCCTCGTCACCGGATGGGACCTTTCTTCTCGTCATCTTCCTATCGGTCACCTCCTCGTAATCATTGTTGACCGCTAGCTCGATGAGATTCTTGGCCTCTTCATAATCGTTAGCAAGAAATCCCCCTTTCGAGGAATAGTCCAACTCTCTTCTAGCCTTCCTCGTCAAACCCCGATAAAACCGAATGTAGATTTCCTCTTTGTCAATTCCATGCTGTGGGCATTTGCGAAGTAGCTTCTTAAATCAGATCCATGCCTCGTATAAGTATTCATCCTCATATTGCTCGAATTGCAAGATATCGTTGATTTGTTTTTGCACCTTCGAGGGAGGATAGAACTGTGCTAAGAACAACCGAGTCATCTCTCTCCAAGTACCAATTTCCTTCCGATCTAGGCTCTTGTACCAATCTAGCGCATCGTCTTCTAAGGAGAACCGGAATAGGCGGAGCTTAATGACATCCGGAGGCACTCCGTTTTGCTTGATGGTGGCACATATGTCCAAAAACGACTCAAGATGAGCGTTTGGATCTTCATTAACTCCTCCTCCGTATGTTTGAGACTTCACCGTAGCAATGAGGGACGGCTTAAGCTCGAAGTTGTTGGCATCAATCTTCCCCCAACCTCCTTCTTGATAATCGTCCAGCTTCGGTCGAAAGCGGGCATTCAAAGGGATCTTCTCGGGACGAGCGAGTTCTCGTGGTGGGTCAACAATGCCGGCCATGGTATCAACGATAGGTATAGAAATAGTCTCGGTTCTCGCTTCTTGCTTCTTCCTCCTCAAAGACTTCTCGATTTCCGGATCCAAAGAAAATAAGTCCTTTCCTTGGGATCTTGTGATCATGCACCGCCTACAAGGAAGAGAAAACAAGATGTGAGGAAACGAGATCGAATATTAATAATAATAGTAAACAACCTAAAGTAACAATCTCTTCTTTTTCGAATTATCCCTTTAAGTTTTCTATCAACTCCCCGGCAACGGCGCCAAAAATTTATCGCTAGAATTCGCGTGGTATGGTTTTCAAATCCGATCAATTTTAAAATTTGTAAAACCTCGAAGTATTTCCAAGGTGTCGAACCCAAGGGAATTGATGTGTCGAAAATAAAGGAAGTAACTCTACTCAAAATTTGACTGCTATTTAGGAATCCGAAAATTTGGTTTGTTTCTAATTATCTAACTTCAAAAATCGAAAAATAAAAATAAAATAAAAGATGAATTATCTAAATCAAGCAAATAAAGCAAATTAACAAGATAAAATCACAAGTTGAAAGTTAATTGATCCTAGGGTAGTATCATCTAATTGAGTTCACACAATCCATTCACTTGATTCCTTTTCCCCAAATTTTAATTCAATCCTAAAAATAATCACTCAGCCAATCTAGAATTTCGATCAAGGCAACCTAGAAAGATAGTTAATTTAAACCCTTTTTCCCCGCCAGGGCTCAAAGAATTTAAATCACTTAAAAAGCGCCAACTTATTTATCTATGATTTATCTTACTCCGTCAGGTCTTAAGATCAAATCATATTGTGCATCAAGTATTTCCACTAATCAATTACTCCTTCCGGACAAAATTAATTAGCTAACATGCATCGATTAAGGGCCCTTTAATCTAGCATGAGATTTAACACATCTTGATCACAAGCCTAGGATGAAAGGTAAAAAGGTAATCAAAGGAACATCATGTGAACATCAATTAAAATTACTAACCCCAGAATCAATCAATGGATTTAGCCAGACATAATTGAAATTAAACAAGAAATTGATAGAGAATGCATATTATTAATATGAAAAGAGAGATTACAACCCGTCCAGATGAACTCTGAGTCTTCAATCTCCGAAAAAGTAAAAAAATAATAATACTTGCTTCCTTCCAAAAAGTTCTTGTCTCCAAAGATGATTCAAGATGATAAAGTATGATGAAAGATGATAAAATATGGTGAAAGATGATGAAGAATGATAAACTAGGGCTAGAAGGAGGTCTATATATCCTATGGGAGTTAAATTCCCGATTGGACCTAATCTAGGAAACAAAATCTATCCAAAAGAGTCACAATCCGCCAAAACACGAGATCCCGCGGAGCAGCCTATCGGCCGATAGGTGCGTCCGATAGGCTGGCCCGATAGTTGGTTCGTCGATCGACTTCACTTGATAGGGCTTGGACACCTTTAGGATGCACCTATCGGCCGATAGGCTGGCCCGATAGGTGGTCTGACTTTTGCAAAAATCCGTTTCTTCCGTCCGTGTGACTCGACTCTCGGTCCTTTGTCTCGTTTTGGGTCCTTTTGGCTCTAAAAACCTGCAAACACACTAAAACCAACCCAAACGCGTAATACGGCTCGACTAATCATAAATAAGCCAAATACGAGCACATATATCACGAAACGAGATAAAAACCTAGTATAAAATCCTAGAAAAATGTGGTAAAATTACCACTTATCAAACACCCCCAAAACCGTATGGGAATATTACACGCCGTAGACCCCTTCCACAAGGATCTACCAGGCTAAACATCCATAAACGACTAAATGCTTGCCCGGCCAGGGTCAAACAATATAATAATACAGACCGTTAAGGTCACTTACACATAAACACACAGACCGATGAGGTCACACAACTCTATCAACAGAACTGACTAACAACATTACCTACACAGGGGTCGAAACACAATACAGCGGAAGACTGAATGAACTCTAACAATACAACCAAACTCTACCAACTCTCGACTCTTGATTAGTATCGCAGCTCGTCATCCTCTTGTGCCAATCCTGTGACTGCTCCCCTGAATCTGCATGTACCTGGACGCAAAACAGACATCCACCCCCCAAATACTCGGGGGTTAGTAAAACTCCACTGTTTTACTAGTGCAAGTATCAAACCATACGAAATGTAACAAGCAAATAGCAACTACGAATTTAATACGGAAATCAATTATCAAAATGTTCCCGAGAAGTTTTAGAATTTCGAACTCAAATAAGAGATATTTGAAAAAGAACACATCATCTCGGGGATTTTTAAAGAAGAAATTCTTTTGGACCTCGAGTCCCAATTTACAAAACCTTTTCGTAAACATTAGGGCCTTAGCCCGATTCTCGTTTCAAAGCATACTAAATAATATATCATTATGAGTCCGAGATCCATATTTAAAATGTTACCCGAACAATCACTGCTACACGATCATTGTTCGTACACATCATGTACCGAACTCCGGAGGCCTCGACGGACCTTACCCGGACCACACACACTGTTCGTACACATCATGTACCGAACTCCGGAGGCCTCAACGGACCCTACCCGGCCACACACACTGTTCGTACACATCATGTACCGAACTCCGGAGGCCTCAACGGACCCTACCCGGCCACAACATCGTTCGTACACATCATGTACCGAACTCCAGAGGCCTCGTCAGACCCTACCTGGATCACACACCTTGTCCGTACACGTCATGTACCGGACTCCAGAGGCCTCGTCAGACCCTACCTGGATCACACACTTTGTTCGTACACATCATGTACCGAACTCCAGAGGCCTCGTCAGACCCTACCTGGAACACACACACATCGACACGACACAATTCATAATCATTAAATGTCAAGCCATTCCACATTACAATGAAATGTACAATCAAGTATGTAAACCAAAACAACACAAATATCATGATCATCACAACGACTCTTAACCAACATAACACACATTCGGTACACAATACATTGAACAACCACGTGTACAACCATCTCATATGTACATCGCAATCCTGCACAAATGGCACAACGCCTAACACGGATACCAATATATCACTATTATCACAAAGCCTTCAAATTTCGGAAAACACAACCAACTCAAACGGAACATATTTACGGAGGCAAGCAAAATCGTCATACATATCATACGTAATTACTAGTCACAAGATACAAGTCGTATAATAAGATACTTGCCTTAATAACCACTACCAAACGCTCCGAAGAACACGGTTCGATCGGGAAGCTCGGACCCCGAAGAAGACAACGAACGGAAGGGTTCCGACTCGAGTTCTTCACAAGAATTCGACCCTAACAACATATAATCAATAAATCATTGATCATACGAGGAAGAATAATCGTAGAACGCCCAAAAACCCCTCTATGACATTTTATCGGACACCTTTAAGGCGTCGATCAAGAACTCGACCAAAACAACGAATCGATACGATCCAACCATGGAATAACAAGGGAAATGATATAATACATCTAAATAATCATCAATCCATCATAATCCTAAGTTAAATCAGATTAAACGGATGAAAACAACCAAAACACCAAAATTCCCCAAAACTAGATTTCTAGGAAATCTGACCTGATTCGGTAGATCGGAGGATGTTATAGGATAGATGATTGATGATATGAAACTCAAAACTTCATGGATTAATTGTATAACAACATCCTTCCATGATTCCAACACCTCCAGCCGTGGAAGAGAAGGAAAACCGAGTGAAATGGTCAAGAAAACGCCGCTGTGCCTTAAATAAAGCCGATCACGTAGGGTTACGACGTAATCGCCATGGCTTACGACGTAATCGCCATGGCGAACACATCGCTCGAAATGCGAAGCGTTGCAGACAAGCACAGTGGCCTTACGACGAATCGCCTTACGTATGTAATCGCCGATCACTACCATACGTTACTCGGCGGTCGCCTCGGCCTCAAAGATGCCCACCATGACTCGGCCGGGACCAACTCCGACGGCCCGAACGACCCCGAAACCCGAACCTGAGTACGAATCGAAGATACGGTTACGAAGTACTCGCAAAGACGAATCCGAGCACTAAGAGAACACACGATTCCGACCACCCGAAGGCTCGAAATTCGACAACGGAAAGTAATTACCCCAAACTTTGGGAAATTACGATAATGGCCCAAAACGCCCGAAAATCACGATACGTGATCGAAACACCAAGCCAAAGCTCGCAACATGAATAATAACATTAAATGAACTTACGAGAAAGTCGAAACAACAGGTTCGGACGAGATTCGCAAGAATCGAACTCAAGTGCGGAAAAACCGCTAAAAAGCACGGAACTCAACAAAACGACACCGAAACGAGCTCGGATGACAAAAAGTGCAGAATTAATCATTCTCGAAATGACGAAATGGACATGAGCGAGTCGTCAAAACGGACTTTCTCCGAAAAAAAAGAAATTACCGGAAATCAAAATTACGGGTATTACAAAACTCTAGCGTCGGTTCGGTACAACCATGGGTCTATGAGATGCGTCGATCTGACGAACCATATGCAGCGGTGGCTTCAGGTACCATTAATATTTTATCTCATCCAGTCCGTGTGCTTTTTGATACGGGTGCTACGCATTCTTTTATTTCCTTGGAGTGTGTACGCCGTTTGAATATAACTTGTATGACTGCCTGCGATCCCTTCATTGTGAAGCTACCTAATGGGGATAGAATTATGGGAAACCGGGAGATTAATATTTTCCGGTGATTATATCCGGTATGGCATGGTTATCGAATCTGATTGTAGTGGATATGGTAGGCGAGGACATGATCCTCGGCGAGGATTGGCTTGATAGTCACCAAGCGATTATGAATTACCGTACTAAAGTTATCACCATGATGACTAAAGACGAAACCGAGTACTCATTTTTGGGACATAAGTCGGGCCAATCCAAGTTACTTATCAGTGCCATGAAGGCTGTAAAACCCTTAAATAAAGGTTGTACGGGCTATTAGTGTTATGCCTTGAAAACGGAAGGGAACGAAGTTGATTTCTCTTCGATCCCGGTTGTTAATGAGTATCCCGATGTTTTTCCGGACGATCTCCCGGGATTACCGCCAGATCGGGAGATAGAATTTTTTGTGGACTTAGACCCAGATGCGGCTCCGATTTCTAAGGCACCTTATCGAATGGCACCTTCCGAGATGCAAGAATTAAAGAATCAGTTGGGAGGACTTCTGGAAAGAGGGTACATCATACCGAGCGCTTCGCCTTGGGGCGAGCCTGTTCTTTTTTGAGAAAGAAGGATGGTTCACTACGTTTGTGCATTGACTACCATGATCTGAACAAAGTGACCATCAAGAACAAGTACCCTTTGCCTCGTATAGACGATTTATTTGATCAGTTGCAGGGGGCTGCAATTTTCTCGAAAATTAATTTAAGATCAGGGTATTATCAACTCAGGGTGAGAGAGTCCGACGTTCCGAAGAGGGCATTTCGGATGAGATATGGGCATTATGAATTTGTAGTTATGCCTTTTGGGTTGACTAATGCACCGGCAGTATTCATACAATTAATGAATAAGATTTTCATTGAGTATCTCGACAAGTGTGTAGTTGTCTTTATTGACGACATTTTGATCTATTCTCGAGATAAATAGGAACATGCCCGACACTTGCGTTTGGTACTAGATATTTTGAGAACCGAGCACCTATATGCAAAATTCTCAAAATGTGAGTTCTGGTTGGAAGAATTTATGTTTCTCGGCCATGTGATTTCGGCCGACGGGGTTCGTGTAGATCCGCAGAAGATTGAGGCAGTGCTAGATTGGGCACCGCCTGAAAATGTTAAGGAAGTTCGTAGCTTTTTGGGCCTTGTTGGGTATTACCGTCGGCTTGTCGAGGGGTTCTCGAAACTCGTTGGGCTGCTTACAAAATCACTCCAGAAGACCGAAAAGTTTGTTTGGTCGGATGAGAGACAACAGAGCTTCGATGAGCTGAAGAGACGTTTGACTTCAGCGCCGATTTTAACTTTACCACATGGTAGTGAGGGCTTTGCAGTTTATAGTGACGCTTCGGGTCAAGGTCTTGGCTGTGTGCTTATGCAGCATGATAAGACGATAGCTTTTGCATCACGACAACTAAAGTCGTATGAGATGAATTATCCTACTCACGATTTGAAATTGGCCGCAATTGTCTTCGCACTCAAGATTTGGCGGCATTATTTGTATGGTTCTCCGTGTCGAATTTATACCGATCACAAGAGCCTGAAGTATATTTTCAGTCAGAAGGAGCTGAATATGAGACAGAGACATTGGTTAGAGTTGATAAAGGATTACGATTTGGAAATTCTTTACCACCCCGAAAAATCCAATGTCGTCGCGGATGCTTTGAGCCGCAAATCGGCATCTCTTCAAATGCTCGAGGTTCTTACATCTCAGACAAAAATTCGTCAGGATTTAATTGAGCAAGGGATAGAAGTTTGGCTTCAACGAGTACAGGGACAATTGTGTACTCTCGAAATTACTTCGTCCTTGGTTGACGATATCAAAGGGAAGCAGTGGAGTAACCAGATGATTTCTCAACTGAAGGAAGATGTAATTAAAGTAAAAGCTCCTGGATTTATGGTTCACGAGGATAGTATTCTGAGATTTCAGGGCAGGCTTTGTGTTCCAAATGACCTAGAGTTGAGGCGGAGAATTCTCCGAGAAGCCATGCTACGCCTTACTCAATCCACCCCGGGACGAGTAAGATGTATATGGACTTGAAACGAAATTTTTGGTGGAACAACATGAAGAAGGATGTCACGGAATTTTTACTATGGTGCTTGACGTGTCAACAAGTCAAGATCGAACATCAACGACCGGCGGGGTTGTTGAAACCGCTTCCCATTCCCGAGTGGAAGTGGGAAGACATCTCTATGGATTTCATCACTGGCATGCCGAGAACTCGGGCCGGAATGAATATGATTTGGGTAATTGTCGATCGGTTGACCAAGTCTGCACACTTCTTGGGTATTAAGGATACTTGGGGACTGGATAGATTGGCTCGAACTTTTATAGCTAAGATCGTAAGGTTGTACGGTGCCCCCAAGACCATTGTTTCTAATCGAGACGGCCATTCGTATGGCATTTTTGGCAGGCCGTTTATCAGGATTTGGGTACTGAGTTGAGATTAAGCACTTCCTTTCATCCTCAGTCGGACGGTCAGACAGAGAGGACGATTCAGACGTTGGAAGATATGTTGCGAGCTTGTGCCTTAGAATGGAGTAATGATTGTTAACTTCACTTAACGTTGATCGAATTGCCTATAATAATAGTTGGCATGCGTCGATCAAAATGGCACCCTTCGAGGCACTTTATGGTAGGCGATGTAGGTCACCATTATGTTGGGACGAGGCTTCGGAGCTAGTCGAAATGGAACCGATATGCTTTTGGAAACTAAGGAGAAGATTTCCATTATTCGGGACCAGTTGTTGACCGCCAAGAGCCATCAGAAATCTTATGCTGATACTCGTCGTCGACCTTTGGAATTTGAAGTGGGAGACCACGTTCTACTCAAAGTGTCGCCGACCAGAGGAGTTTTCTGCTTCGGGAAAAAGGGGAAACTTAGTCCGAGGTATATCGGACCATTCGAGATTTTGGACAGGGTTGGAGATTTAGCTTATCGCTTGGCGTTGCCCCAAGCCTTGAGTCATGTCCATAGTGTTTTTCATGTATCTGAGTTGAGGAAATACGTGCCGGACCCAAGTCATGTTATCGACTATAGTGAGATTGACGTAGCTGAGGATGTTACCTTTCCGGAGATGCCGATAAAGATCCTTGAACTTCGTGAGAAGCAACTTCGGCACAAAACCATTCCATTGGTTAAAGTGCAATGGTCGAGACATGGGGTCGAGGAAGCGACTTTGGAGACGGAAGAGAAGATGCGATCGGAATACCCCAAACTTTTTATTTCTTAAGTTTCGGTACGAAACTTCTTTTTAGAAGGGGAGAATGTAATACTCTTACTTTTATTGACTGTTTGACCTTACTGTTCTTCATATTGTTGTCGCTCTGGAAACTCTGAATGTTTTTGTCGATATTGTCGTTGAGCTTCGTACCTTGTTTATATCATGATTTGGGTTGTTTAGACCTTTCAGTACTGTTCTGGTCAGTGGAAATAACGCACGCTAGGCCTAGACTAACTTATGCCAATTATGCCTGAGTAGCGCACGCTAGCTTTGAGCTGCAGCGCGCACTAACGGGCCAGACAGGGGAGAGTCAGTAACTTATACTACTCTCTGGACTAGCAGTTAGCACACGCTAGGATTTCGTTAGCGCACGCTATTCGTGGCCATTAGCGCACGCTAATGTTGGGATTCGGTGCCTAAAACGAAGGCCCAGCGGAAGCGGTAAAACGAAAATTAATTCGATCCGAATCCCTACGAGGATCGATCGAGCTACGTATATACGAATATATAAACGAAAAGCAAGAGTCGTAAGAAACTAACCCTCGAAGTCCGTTGATTAAATGGTAACCTTCTCTTGAGCTATTCCCCAAGCTCTTGAACGATCCAACGCCGAAAGCACCGCGTCTCTACTTGCCACGCCACGAGAAACGACCGAACGACGATCACCTTGCTATCCTCCGAGGATACGGCTAGAGCTAAGTGATGAAGCTTCCAATATGAGATTATCACACTCTAAGTGTATAACTCACAACTCTCATTTATTTCTTGATTTTTCTCCAAGAATCACCAAGAACAAGTTGAAGAAGAAGATGAAGATAAGTGTTTGAACTCAAAGTCTCACTTTCTCTCTCTCTCAATTGTATCTCACGTATGGCCTCATTCCCCTAAGAGATTGACAAGTCTTCTCTTCTTATTCAACTCCTTTCCACATGAGAACAACTCATGTTTAACCCCACCTTGAAAAAAATATCAAATATCTATTCATTAAACACCTAATCAAGATTCCAATTGATTTAAAAATCAAAGTCTTGTCAAGGTGTGGGGAAGGGGGGCGGCTACGATGAAGAAATACGACGAGTTCGGTTCGCTTCGACTCCGTGAGTCCAAACAGATAAACTCCGATTCCGCTCCGATGTATTTATATCGATCAATTAATCCAATTAATTAATCATATCAAATACATAATAACATAATTAATTTCTCCAAGAAATAATTATATCCATGAATTAAATTAATCACCCAGTGATATATTTAATTCATTAGGCCGTAAATCAATTTATCCAATAAATCGATTTAGACATCTAATGTCCTAAATTTAGATATCCAATATCTAATATTCATAATGAGAGAATTAGCTTGATTCATTCCGTCGTCAATCCTAATGCGCGACTCGGTAGGTCCGTCTCAGTCAGCAATGGGAGGAATCAAAGAGTAGTAGCACCTACCTAGCCAGCCTGGTGGCCTACACTGTACCCCGACTGAGAACGAATGATTGGGATCATTCAAGAACCATTCTGTCGTGAATACCAGTATACGTATAAACCCTTCTTTCAAATATCCCGATCAAGTTATAGGGTCACGGTCACCAAACCCTATCTCAGATTTGACGCTATGCATGCGTTAATGCAAATCGAGATCATTGAGCTGTCGTGTATCTAATACGACTAGCTCCAATGCTTTGGCCAAAGACTTATGATCTCATCTGCCAATAACCGCATAGGACATATAACCCGTTCACTAACAGGAGAAAGAATTCTATCTTGGTATTCAGTAGGACCTGCTACTTACCCGTCAAGATACACGTCGAGGTTGACCCCCGCCTTCCGGTTTACAGGGTCGAACTACTCTAATGAAAATCTTGACGTCACAAGCACATCCCTACTAAATCCTCAAGTCGAAGGTTCACGAATACCTATCACAACCTTTCGATTCCGTCATTGACTGTCCCGGAGTGAAATCCGTGTGACGAATCGAGGGTGAGTCGGTTCGAGTATACTAATCTAATTAGCATACCTATAACGTGTGCTCCCACTAACCATTAGTGTTCGACAGGCACTCTCCATGTCAAAGAACACGTCATACAAGTCTTCACATAAACTTAACGCCCAGTCAAGTTTCATCGACTTGCGAACGATTAAGTATTTGAGCTATAAACCTTTCCAGTGCCGACCCCCTTATCCAATAAGGAGTGGAATGTTTTGCTCTCAAATACACGGACTAGTTTCTATTATGTTTATTTACGAGTTAGGAATGCCAGTAACTACCAGTAAATAAAGAAACATTCATTTGCCTTATATAAATGGTTTACATAATTATAAGTACAATGCCCTCACTCAACAACCTCTGAGTGGCATTCGAGGGCATACTTCTAACAATCTCCCACTTGCACTCAATGCCACACACTATGGTATCTAATACCCATGCTCTCCAGATGACGCTCCAAGCTAGTCTGAGATTGTGGCTTGGTCAGTGGATCGGCGACGTTGTCGGCCGAGTCTACTCTATGCAGCACAATGTATCCCTTGCGAACAAATTCTCTTACGAGATGATACTTCCTCTCAATATGTTTGGTGCTGTTGTGAAACCTCGGCTCCTTGGCACGTCTTTCTGACTCCGTCGTTGTCGCGATCAAATGGAATAGCGGCTCGGCACATGGTATCATTTGAAGTTCTCTAGAAACTTCTTAATCCGAACCCTTCCTTAGAAGCCTCCGAGGCCGCTTGATACTCACCTGACAGTGGAATCGCTAGCCGCGCTTTGCTTGGCACTACGCCAAGATCCGCTCCTCCATTAAGAGTAAATATGTAGCCGAAGTGGACATCGAGTCGTCCTTGGTCCTTGGAAGTCCGAATCGGTGAATCCCACCACATCCAAATCTCCACCGCCATACATAAGAACCATATCTCTCGTTCTTCTCAAGTACTTGAGAACGTTCTTTACAAAGATCCAATGTTCCCTACCCGGGTTTGCTCGAAACCTACTCACCACGCTTACGGCATGCGCGATGTCGTCTTGTACACAACATAGCATACATAAGGCTACCCACGGCCGAAGCATATGGTATATTACTCATTTCCTTGCGTTGTTCCTCACTTTGAGGACACATCTTCAAGGTGAGTTTTATTCCATGTTGCATCGGTAGGAACCCTCTTTTAGAATCATCCATCTTAAATCGCTTTAAGATCTTATCTATATAGAGGGCTTGGGAAAGTCCTATTGTTCTCTTCGCTCTATCCCGGTAGAGCCGAATACCAAGAATATAGGTTGCTTCTCCCAAGTCTTTCATGGAGAAATTACTCGAAAGCCAAGCTTTCACGTAATCGAGCATTCCTACATCATTTCCTATTAGTAGAATGTCATCTACATATAGTACTAAGAATGCGATCTTGCTCCCACTAACTTTCTTATATACACAAGGTTCCTCTTCATTTTGCACGAAGTCAAACTCTTTGACCGCCTCGTCAAAACGAAGGTTCCAACTACGTGACGCTTGCTTCAGTCCATAAATGGAACGCTGAAGCTTGCACACTTTATGAATATCGACTTCAGACACAAAGCCTTTAGGCTGCTCCATATAGATTTCCTCCTCGAGGAATCCATTAAGGAAAGCCGTCTTTACGTCCATTTGCCATATCTCATAATCGTGGTAGGCAGCTATAGCAAGCATCATGCGAATAGACTTGATCATGGCTACGGGCGAGAAGGTATCGTGGTAATCGATCCCTTCCTTCTGGGTATAACCCTTTGCCACAAGCCTGGCCTTATAGGCGTCAACCTTGCCATCACCATCTGTCTTTCTCTTGTCGATCCACTTGTTCCCAATAGGCACTATGCCCTTGGGGCGGTCTACTAGAGTCCAGACCTGATTGACATGCATCGAGTCTATCTCAGCTTCCATAGCTTCACGCCATTTCGCGGAGTCTACATCCACCATCGCTTGGTCATAGGTCGTCGGGTCGGTCTCTTGGCTATCACTTGGAACCTCATGGAGACCCAGTTCCTCCAAGTGCACAAGCCCATACCTCTTAGGTAAATGAGACACCCTACTAGACCTACGAGGTGGTTGTACTTGTGTTTCAGAAAGTTCAGTTCCAGTTTCTTGCACAGGTGTCTCTCGAGGAGTTTCATTGTATTCTTCTAAAGAAATACTTCTACCTGCTCCGCCTTCCTGAATGAACTCATCTTCCAGGAAGTGTGCTTGTAAAGCAACAATGATCCTTCGATCTTCGGGCATGTAGAATAGATATCCCATCGTCCCAGATGGGAATCCAATGAAACGTCCCTTCGCAGACCTAGCTTCCAACTTTTCCACCTTAGTCTTCTTGACATAGGCGGGACATCCCCAAATCCTAATATGATTAAGACTTGGTTTCCTGCCCTTCCACATCTCATGTGGAGTTTTAGGAACTGATTTGGAAGGACATCTGTTCAAGATGTACGCGGCAGTCAGGAGTGCATACCCCCACAGGTAAATCGGCAAGTCAGTATAGCCCAGCATGGAACGGACCATGTTCAACAGGGTCCGGTTCCTTCTTTCTGACACACTATTTAACTGAGGAGTACCTGGAGGTGTTAGTTGTGAAACTATTCCATGTTCCTTAAGGAACTCGTCAAACTCCGTACTCATATACTCGCCACCTCGGTCCGACCGAAGTGCTTTGATATGATTACCAGTTTGTTTCTCGACTAGGGCCTTGAATTCCTGGAATTTCTCAAAGGCCTCGGATTTATGTTTCATTAAGTATACATAACCATACCTAGTATGATCATCTGTAAACGTAATGAAATATTGATATCCGTCACGTGCTGTTTCCAAAGCACCACATACATCGGTATGGATTAATCCCAGTTTATCAGCGGCTCTTTGAAATGTCCCTGTGAAGGGGTCTTAGTCATTTTGCCTTTAAGGCAAGATTCACAAGTAGGAAAGGGATCCGATCCCAATGGACCCATAAGTCGATCTTTTTCCATCTTGTAAACCTTGGTCTGACCAACATGACCAAGTCTAAGATGCCATTTCAAAACTTGATTGGTTTCATCCCTACCGCGTTTTCTAGTTATAGTATTCACAACTACTTTGTTCTTTGAGATTTAGATGATACAATCCATTCAACAATGTAGCAGTATCCACTAGTTTATTTCTAAAATAAATTTTGCAGAACCATCACCAATGAAAAATGAAAAGCCTTTTCGGTCCATGACCGGAATGGATACAATGTTTTTGTGCCCCTTGGGCAAAACAAGTACATCTTCTAAAGTCAAAACAAAGCCGGATTCTAAACCCAAAAGAAGTGATCCTATGTCGGTCGCCTCGACACTATGCCCGCTTCCGACCGTGATCATAACTTCTCCACTCCAAGCTTCCTACTTTGTTCCGCATCCCGATTCACGGTACAAATATGAGAACTAGCACTTAATCCAAGATTCAGAAGTAGAAAATACGAGTGCAACAATTTGTTTCCAAAACTAAAAGTTCTCAGACCAAGTGCCATGAAGAATCGGACAGTCTCTAGCCCGGTGGCCCACTCACCGCACTTGAGACAAGTATCCTTCTTCTTCTTGTTCTTTGGAACCATCGGGGCCTTGCCCTTTCCCTTAAGGTCCTTAGCTTGTGGTCCAGTCCGCTTCTTGGTCTTTTTCTTCTTATTCTTAGACTTAGAAGTCCGTAAGAAATCACAAGTGCACTCCTTCATCCGCGGGGTCTTCATCCGAGACCGAGCGGTCACCAGCTTGTTCATTAGCCCAAATTAAGTTACATGCAATCTCATTGCAGTTGAAGTTCATAACAAACTGTGAGAAGGAATCATGGAGAGACTGTAGGATAAGGTCGGTTTGGAGAGAAGTATCCATTTTAAAATCAAGAGCCTCCAATCTCTCGATCATGGATATCATTTTGAGGACGTGTTCCCCAACCTTCTCACCTTCCTTCATCCTTGCACCGAACAGTTGCTTGGATATCTCATATCTAGCGCTTCACTGTGCTCACCATAAAGCTCGGTTAAGTGAGATAAAATCTGCCTAGCAGAAGTCATTTTCTCATGAGCTCTCTGAAGCTCATTAGACATGGAAGCCATCATATAAGCAAGGACTTTCACGTCATCCTTAACCCACTTTTCGTGGTTTTCAATCTCTTCCTGATTGGCTCGAGTCCGCATAGGAGGCGCCGGAATGTCCGTCTCCAAGACGTATCCCAAAGGCCTCTATACTGAGGACAATCATCAGATTGCGGAGCCAATCCACAAAGTTAGGTCCCATTAAGGTGTTCTTTTCGAGTAGAATTGCGAGTGGATTCATTGTCATATTGAGATTTGTCTGCATTAAGTATAACAGATTAATTAGTGACTCATTCAATTATGTTCTGAGTATAGAATTTAAGGTCTTTTCTATTCTTGTTACCCAGCTCCCACTATTTTATCGGTATAACACACTCCCATGTGAAATCCGGAAGTATCGTCGCTCTACTTCATAGTGGTGATCGAGTTCTTTATAAATCTTAATAGAGGGCAACCGAACAGGTTTCTAGTCTATTAATTTTCATAAAGTGGTGTCCAACACCAACCCATCTAATGGATGATTCGATCTTCTTTTTCCCCTTGATCATTCCCCTCAACCTATACGGTTTCTATGGTTCGTGAACAAGTTAAGTTTATACCATCGACGCAAATCAGTTTCACAATTGAATCTTATCCGGCAACCTATCAGGTTTCTAGGGATAAAATTTGCTCCAACCGAAGGCATCCAATGCGCTCCTTAATTTATCCGTCCTCCCCGAACGACTACCCCGATAACTCGGAAGCATAGCACATCCGGTTTGGATTTCAATTTCCCGAAAATTCGATGGAGGGAAGGAAAACCTTGAAACCTTATAAACTTAATTATTTGTTGTGGGAGAATTATCGCGATTAACGTTACACTTTGCACATTAATCGTTTAAGCGCGTTTGTGGCATTCATACAATATGAAACAACCATTCACAACCTAGTTGCTACCAACATGTGGTTCATGGACCGTTCCTAGAAAACAAAAACTCCGTAATCTAATTACAAGTCTTCGTCTTGAATCTTCGTCTTCTCGAAATGGATCTTCCTCCGGTCTTCGTCATTACATATAAATTTTACATCAAAAATTGCATCCTAGATACAAACATTTCTAGTAAAATAAATAGGCTCAAAACGGCCTTTACAACCCAATCGAATAAAACGAACGATTCAAAAACTAAGTCCACGAACCACATCCCCATTCAAAAGCATTCATTTAATAAATACTAAATAAATGGAAAGCGTATAGATACATTGATCCAATCAACAATACGAACCGATCCAATCGATTCACACAATCGGTAATATGATAACGTTCAAAATAATTGATCGACCATAAATATTCCAATTAATCAAATTTCCCTTATAAAATGAAATACCATAAATCATTTTAATCATATTAAATCCAATTTAACATGAGGGAGATTAATTTTCAAGAATACACGAAAAAATCGAGCCGGGCGAAATTGGCTGCCATGGCCGAAGTCATCACGGCAAAGATGCCGCCAGACATGCCTGTCATGGCCGATCATGCTCGGCGGTATCGGCCGCCAGCAGCCTCGTGCCGCGGCCTCGGAGACGTGCCGCGGCCCACAAGATAGTGCCGCCTGTGCCGGCCGCACCAGCCACAGGCCGCGGCTCCCGACTTCCGGACGCCTCCCGGACCGTCCAACGGCATTTCGGGACTCGTTTTTCGACCGGATATCCAATATCTATATTCTCCAACATTCATATCTTCAATATAAATCATTTTTCCAAGAAATTAAGATTTATATTTAGACATAAACTTACGAAAAATATAATTACAACGAACGTAAAAATATATACCACGATTATGACTAAAATGATTCCAAATCATTCACCATCTAATCGAGCATTCCAAATGCTAATATCGTATATACGATCGCAAGACCTACGCTCCGATACCACTGTTGGGATTCGGTGCCTAAAACGAAGGCCCAGCGGAAGCGATAAAACGAAAATTAATTCGATCCGAATCCCTACGAGGATCGATCGAGCTACGTATATACGAATATATAAACGAAAAGCAAGAGTCGTAAGAAACTAACCCTCGAAGTCCATTGATTAAATGGTAACCTTCTCTTGAGCTATTCCCTAAGCTCTTGAACGATCCAACGCCGAAAGCACCGTGTCTCTACTTGCCACGCGCCGGAGAAACGACCGGAACGACGATCACCTTGCTATCCTCCGAGGATACGGCTAGAGCTAAGTGATGAAGCTTCCAATATGAGATTATCACACTCTAAGTGTATAACTCACAACTCTCATTTATTTCTTGATTTTTCTCCAAGAATCACCAAGAACAAGTTGAAGAAGAAGATGAAGATAAGTGTTTGAACTCAAAGTCTCACTTTCTCTCTCTCTCAATTGTATCTCACGTATGGCCTCATTCCCCTAAGAGATTGACAAGTCTTCTCTTCTTATTCAACTCCTTTCCACATGAGAACAACTCATGTTTAACCCCACCTTGAAAAAAATATCAAATATCTATTCATTAAACACCTAATCAAGATTCCAATTGATTTAAAAATCAAAGTCTTGTCAAGGTGTGGGGAAGGGGGGGCGGCTATGATGAAGAAATACGACGAGTTCGGTTCGTTTCGGACTCCCGTGAGTCCAAACAGATAAACTACGATTCCGTTCCGATGTATTTATATCGATCAATTAATCCAATTAATTAATCATATCAAATACATAATAACATAATTAATTTCTCCAAGAAATAATTATATCCATGAATTAAATTAATCACCCAGTGATATATTTAATTCATTAGGCCGTAAATCAATTTATCCAATAAATCGATTTAGACATCTAATGTCCTAAATTTAGATATCCAATATCTAATATTCATAATGAGAGAATTAGCTTGATTCATTCCGTCGTCAATCCTAATGCGCGACTCGGTAGGTCCGTCTCAGTCAGCAATGGGAGGAACCAAAGAGTAGTAGCACCTACCTAGCTGATCGGTGGCCTACACTGTACTCGATCGAGAACGAATGATTGGGATCATTCAAGAACCATTCTCGTGAATACCAAGATACGTATAAACCCTTCTTTCAAATATCCCGATCAAGTTATAGGGTCACGGTCTACCAAACCCTATCTCATGCTGACGCTATGCATGCGTTAATGCAAATCGAGATCATCGAGTGCCGTGTATCTAATACAACTAGCTCCAATGCTTTGGCCAAAGACTTATGATCTCATCGCAATAACCGCATAGGACATATAACCCGCTCACTAACAGAGAAAGAATTCTATCTTGGTATTCGGTAGGACTGCTACTTACCCGTCAAGATGCACGTCGAGGTTGACCCCGCCTTCCGGTTTACAGGTCGAACTACTCTAATGAAAATCTTGACGTCACAAGCACATCCCTACTAAATCCTCAAGTCGAAGGTTCACGAATACCTATCACAACCTTTCGATTCCGTCATTGATCGTCCTGAGTGAAATCCGTGTGACGAATCGAGGGTGAGTCGGTTCGAGTATACTAATCTAATTAGCATACCTATAACGTGTGCTCCCACTAACCATTAGTGTTCGACAGGCACTCTCCATGTCAAAGAACACGTCATACAAGTCTTCACATAAACTTAACGCCTACCAAGTTTCATCGACTTGCGAACGATTAAGTATTTGAGCTATAAACCTTTCCAGTGCCGACCCCCTTATCCAATAAGGAGTGGAACGTTTTGCTCTCAAATACACGGACTAGTTTCTATTATGTTTATTTACGAGTTAGGAATGCCAGTAACTACCAGTAAATAAAGAAACATTCATTTGCCTTATATAAATGGTTTACATAATTATAAGTACAATGCCCTCACTCAACAACCTCTGAGTGGCATTCGAGGGCATACTTCTAACAGCTAACACCGTCCGTAGCGCACGCTAACGGTCTGGGTCGGCAAAGACAGTGAGGTTGTCTGACTGACTGGACTGTCAGGTAACGTACGCTAGGCTTCGGCTAGCACACGCTACAAGCATTTCGTAGCGCACGCTATGCTGGCACAGCAGCACACGCTAGGACTCGAGCAGGGCAGAGGACAGTAGGTACTGGACTCCAATTTATGGACCTCAACTCCCAATTAGCGCACGCTAACTATCGGCTAGCGCGCGCTAAGAATAGTCGAGTAGCGCAAGCAACGGATCATCTAGCGCACGCTAGTGAGACTGTCAGGAGCCGCTGGACTGACGGTGACCCCGTTAGTGCATGCTAATTCTTAAGCATAGCGTGCGCTAGACTGGGCGGATATATATTGGACAGTTGACTTCCATTTCGTCATTTTTCATCCATTTTCACTTATTTTCAATGGGAGAAGCTCGGTGTGGCAATTTTGGGCGATTGGAAGTGATTCTTCATCAAACAACAACATATTTGGTTAGAGAACAAAGGTTTCACAACATCTAAGCCATCCTAACGTCCAAATCAAGGTAAAAATCCTTAGAACCCTATTTTTGGGAATTTTGGGGTTTTTCCTATATTCGTCCAGTTTATCCATTTTGAAGCTTGAGAACCTTGAGATTATGATGTATCTATTCCATATACATGCTTTTCCTACGATTTGACGGATGTGGATTGTGCCGTTTTTGGACTTGTGAGAGTTTGGGTGATTTTCCAACCTCTAGTTGTTTATCCGTGTATTTTCATGAATCGTAGACGGGTTTCAGGAGTTTCTTCGTGAATTATAAGTTTATATTATTGATTATCATATCCCTTATGAATCATTTAGGTGCAGGAAGCACATTCTTGGACCTACCGAACTCATACTCTTTTCCGTTCAATTTCTCAATGTCTCAAAGGCAAGTATATATTTATGATTGTACGTTCTCGACTTTGAAAGTAAGTTATATGAATGGCATGTTTATTTATATCCACTCTGGGGCGGGACGACAGGTCCCCTGAGGGTTTCGTAGCCTTTAATGTGATTCTACGGATAATTTGGGTTAACCACTCTGGGGCGGACCGACGGGTCCCCTGAGGGTTCCGTAGCCTTTGGTGCGGTTCCATGGTTGATCATGTATGCATTGTTGTGATGCTATGAGATTTAATTATTCCGGAATACTAGTCTTGAATGGATGAATTGATGGTTACCTTTACTTTATTGTCAAGAAGTATTGTGTTTCATACTTGATATACTTGCACTAGCTATTCGACGGCTAACCCCTTTTGGGGGGAAATACTTTTTATGTATTTCGGGTTCTAGGAGGGCGGATAGGCAGGTATCGGGTCGGCACGAAGATGATGGGCAAGAGTGATACTGTGTTTTATCTCCAGTCATGTCTTGTGTTCCTCCATTCAGTGTTTTTGTACTAGAATGGTTATTAAATATTCGAATATTGTTTATTTTCAGTCATTCTTGGTATTCCAGCCTGTGTTGCCGAGGTCTTGATTTTGTACTGTGATGTATTTGGATACATTGGACATGGTTTGAATACCCTTTGTATCGTCTTTCATCTCATTGTATTTGGACCTTCTCGGTCAAGTTTTATAGTTCCGTGTATGATTAGCCTTGTGGGTCCCCTCGGTGGGGTTCATGGCGCTGTAATATACCCTGAATAACTTGGGGGTGTTACAGTGCACAAGGTAATGTACCTCTATGAGACTAATTAGGTACAAGGACGGGTGTGTCCGGACACTCATCTTGTGCACTTGCACATACCATTACGGGCATACTATGATGCCTCTCTTCAGCGTCATTTCATAATTAAGATATATCATGATTGTGTTTATTCAACTCTTGAGGATTGTTGTTCTGTGTAACTGACCCCGTTGGGGGATAATGTTTTCAGGTCATGGCAAGGCTAAAGCACGGGAAGAGAGCGTTGACGACGAGGAGTCCCAGTGATACTAGTAGGGGGCCCCAGTCCTTTCAGTCATTCATGTTTTCTTCATTTTATTTCCGCTGCAGATTTCCGTTTGGATGTTCATTTTCATTCGGTGTTGTATATTTTATCTTCATATAAAATATACTTGTATCCTGTATTTTCCTGGGTGTGTTGTACTTGAAACTCCTCATCGGAGTAATTAATGATATACTATGGTTCGGTACTACAATTATATCACTTAATTCATTAATTTTCATTCGCCTAGTGGGTCCTAGTCGGGGGTCCACGGCACTGTAATACTCGCCTAGTTTGGGGTGTTACATTTGTGAAACCTGGGCATGTGCATTATGTGGCCCTAACAAGTGCGGTAGTAGCGTAATTTTTGGAAAAGATTTTTAACCTTTGAGTAAAACTGATTTTAGAATTGTCAAAACATTTGAGATATTTTAAGATTGCCATAATTGCGGTATTGGCGTTTTGTTGGATTTTATCAAGACTTCTGAAAACTGTGTTTGAAATTATGTTGAGACTTTGAAATTGGAGTCATACGCTAGTATCAAGGGAAATCATCAGCTTCGTGGTCTGTAAGTATGGTATTTTGATTGTAATTGTTAGCCGTTTGAATTTGTTGAGATTTGTGGTGAATTGTAGATACTTTAGATATGTCAAATAAGTTATTGAGATTATTTGATATTGGGGAATGTGCGGAGCTTGGGTTTCTGATTTATTTTGAACTCGGGTAGTTGATAAATGAAGGTTTTTATTTAGGAATTGATTGAATGATGTTTTTGGGATGTGTGATTGGTGTTTGAGATAGTTAATAGTAGTGATGCTATGTGTGATTATGGGTATCAAAATGGATAAGATTTGAGGTTTTTATTGAGCAAATCACGATGGAAATCCGGTCGTGCGCAACATTGTGTTTCTTTGTTTACGATTTTTCAGTAAAAATGAAAAATGTCAGTCATATTGAGACTAATTGTGAAGTGTAGGAATGTTAGACATGTAATTTTTGAGCTGAGTAATAAGACTACATGTCATGAAATTTATCGGACAAGTATTGGCAAATACGAGGATATATGAGAAGACAAGCCGTATACGATGAAGTTACATTCAGATCATTCGTATTTTAAGTTTCGAGGACGAAACTTCTTTTAAGGTGGGTGGAATATAGTATACCGAATTTTCGAAATTATATTTATCGATGATTGGGATATTGATGTGAAAAATGTATTTTCGCAATTTTGAGTGAATGAAGTTTAAGATGTTAGATGGTATTTTCTAACCTCGTCTAATAATTATTGGTAAGAATGTGACGGTGGCCAACATTGTATTCTTTGATAAATTATTCAACGAATGTTATAAAAATCACCCGGACTAAGTATTGGACTCATGAGTTGTCATAAATGTATCGGAGATGCAATTATATCTTGGACCTTCTAAAATACGAAGGAAATATTGAAAGTTTTAGTGGAAATGAGATTGAATATTTTCTGGGAAGTGTCGTGGACAAGTATCAACTTTGAAAAATTACTATTGATTATTAGAAATTCAAAATTTTTTGAAACATAACAGTTTGAAAGAGTATCGAGTTAGCTTTCTAATGGTCTAAATGGTGAGTCAATCCGAGTTCGAACGAGAAAGTTATGGTCGAATTAGTTGAAAGTATCGACCAAAATTTAGTTCTATCAACGGACATTCACCCGTGCAGCAATGTTACAGACGTAATTCATAAAAATACAATCGTCGGATTAATGTGAAATTTTGGAAGTAAAGTCTATTTTGAACAGTGGAGGTTATATTTGGATGTACGATGTGAGCGTAGTAATTAAAATAACGAGAGGTTTCTGTTATCAGATTCATATTGAGAAGTCTCGGTATTTTGTAGATTTCTGAAGATTTAACCGTTGCATTGTTCTGAATTTTTGATATGTTATTCATAAAATATATTGGTATAATATGAACAGTGGAGATTATATTTGGATTTTCTTAGTAAGAGTTATGGCTCTCTGACAGTAGTTGTATTTTCTAGGATGTGTTTTCTCCCACATCAGTTCAGAATAAAGATGAGAAGCCTTGCTTATGCTATAAGAATGTATTTTTATCCCACATTAGTTGGGAATAAAGAAAGAAAGCCTTTTTATTCTATATAAGGAGTCTTGGTGTCTTTCTTACAAGTACACCCAAGTAATACACTTTAGTCTTAGTTGATTCAAATCAAATTCCTTTCTTGTATTCTCTTTAAAGAATGGTGAGAAGGGTGAGAATCATGTAGATTGGTAATACTATAGAGGTGTCGAGTTATATGAAATAAATTCTATATGATTGTAGAAATTTTATCATATAGTGAAGTCTCTTTTGAGTGGATCGTGGTTTTCCTACGTATTTGGAGTTTCATTTTTGGTGGAGCAGTAGTGATTGAATAGCTCGATGAAGGGCAAGAGGTAGTCCGATTTTATAGAATTTTGGATAGAGTGTTGCCTACTAATGGTCCTTCATTTTAATTGGTTGGATTGTGATTTGGAGTTCTACATCGTGAGTTATTGCTGCTGCACATTACTGGGCAGATTCGGCTTCATCGTATCGACATTGAGACAAGTTATTACTTGTTGAGTTAAGTGTTTTGATAAGTAATTTCATTTGCATTTCATAAGTGTTTCGTGTTGTATTACATAATAATGAATGAATAAGTGAAGTTCTATGAGGATTGTAGTATATAGCCGGTGTTGATGAGATTTTGGATATACTTGGTCGATGGTATACATTCGGAAGGGTTGCGTATTGAGGTATGTTTTTGTGATTTAGTGTTGTTTGTAGTATTCGGGTTAGGTTGTTGGTTTGGGTATGGATTTATAGAACTAATAGTCATGAAATCGTGATCATATGGTGTTAGTATGTGTTGATTGAGGAGGCTAAATCTAGCAAGTACTTTGATTATATGTTTTATAGTTCGTTACATTGGAAGTCTTGCATTCTTTTGAGTGAGAGTGTATACGTTCACTCCGGGAGGGTCCGATGGGGCCTCGAAGGGATCCATGCATGGCTGGATCCGCGAACATTGGGGTTAACCACTTCGCATGGGTCCGACGGGGCCTCAGAATGATTCGTGCATGGTCGGGTCCATAGTTAATCATGAGCATTTTTGTAACTTAGTGTACATGGAGATCATGTATGAGGAAGTATTAGTATTTGAGGATTGTATAGTAGTGATGGGATGTTGAGAACATTTGAAATATTGGCGAGAATCAAATTGTCGTTGGATTACCAAGAGGTCGTAAGATTATATTTTTTTGGGTTATCATTTTCATGATGCATAACATATGAATATTTATGTTTATGTAATTGCAGTTATTTGTTGGGCATTATGGCTGACCCCGTCGTGGGACCTATTTTTCAGGCATTGTTGATCTCGTTAGCAACAGTCGTGAAGAGACAAGCTTCCCGGATGATACTGGCTATAACATGTATTTGGGAATCGTGTACTTTGACTGTTAATTATATCCGCTACGTGTATAAGTATAAGATGGCCTTTTGGTATTTTGCAAACTTGGGTTTATTTCGTAAAACTGATTCCTTAAACTATTTTATTGGTTTATGTAAGTGGTGGTTTAACGAACATTTTGAAACTGTCGAGTTTTGGCATTTTGGCTTTGAAATTTTAAATGGGATTTTTATGACGGTATTTGAAAAATAGATTTTTGGAGACTATTTGAGTATTTGAAATATAATACCGTTTTGGCCTATTGGCGTTTTTGAAACGATTGCTAAAATGATTTTTAGCCTTGTGGGTTCTGCGTGGGGCCCACGTCGCTGTAATATTCTCGGTTGGTTTTGGTGGTGTTATGGAAGATGGTATCAGAGCCTGGGTTTTGTGAAACCCGGGCGTGTGCGTTATGTGGCCCTAACAAGTGGGGTAGTAGCGTTATTTTTGGAAAAGATTTTTAACCTTTGAGTAAAACTGATTTTAGAATTGTCAAAACTTTTGAGATATTTTAAAATTGCCATAATTACGGTCTTGGCGTTTTGCTGGATTTTATCCAGACTTGTGAAAACTGTGTTTGAAATTATGTTGAGACTTTGAAATTGGAGTCATATACCAGTATCAGGGGAAATCATCAGCTTCGGGCTCTATAAGTATGATATTTTGATTGTAATTATTAGCCGTTTGAATTTGTTAAGATTGGTGGTGAATTGTGGATACTTTTGATGTGTCGAATAAGTTATTGAGATTATTTGATATGTGGGAATGTGCGGAGCTTGGGTTTCTAATTTATTTTGAACCCGGGTAGTTGATAAATGAAGGTTTTTATTTAGGAATTGATTGAATAATGTTTTTGGGATGTGTGATTGGTGTTTGAGATAGTTAATAGTAGTGATGCTATGTGTGATTATGGGTATCAAAATGGATAAGATTTTAGGTTTTTATTGAGCAAATCACGATGGAAATCTGATTGTGCGCAACATTGTGTTTCTTTGTTTACGATTTTTCAGTAAAAATGAAAAATGTCAGTCATATTGAGACTAATTGTGAAGTGTATGAATGTTAGACTTGTAATTTTTGAGCTGAGTAATAAGACTACACGTCATTAAATTTATCGGACAAGTATTGGCAAATACGAGGATATATGAGAAGACAAGATGTATACGATGAAGTTACATTCAAATCATTCGTATTTTAAGTTTTGAGGACGAAATTTCTTTTAAGGTGGGTGGAATATAGTATCCCGAATTTTTGAAATTATATTTATCGATGATTGGGATATTGATGTGAAGAATGTATTTTCACAATTTAGAGTGAATGAAGATTAAGATGTTGGATGGTATTTTCTAACCTCGTCTAATAATTATTGGTAAGAATGTGACGGTGACCAACGTTGTATTCTCTAATAAATTATTCAACAAATGTTAGAAAAATCACTCGGACTAAGTATTGGACTCATGAGTTTTCATAAATGTATCATAGATGCAATTATATCTTGGACCTTCTAAAATACGAAGGAAATATTGAAAGTTTTAGTGGACAAGTATCAACTTTGAAAAATTACTACTAATTATTAGAAATTCAAAAATTTTTGAAACATAACAGTTTGAAAGAGTATTGAGTTAGCTTTCTAATGGTCTAAACGGTGAGTCAATCCGAGTTCGAACGAGAAAGTTATGGTCGAATTAGTGGAAAGTATCGACAAAAATTTAGTTCTATCAACGGACATTCACCCGTGCAGCAATGTTACAGACGTAATACGTAAAAATCCACACCAGTTGGGAATAAAGGGGAAAAGCCTTCTTTATTCTATATAAGGAGTCTTGGTGTCTTTCTTACAAGTACACCCAAGTAATACACTTTAGTCTTAGTTGATTCAAATCAAATTCCTTTCTTATATTCTCTTTAAAGAATGGTGAGAAGGGTGAGAATTATGTAGATTGGTAATATTGTAGGGGTGCCGAGTTATATGAAATAAATTCTCTATGATTGAAGAAATTTATCATATAGTGAAGTCTCTTTTGAGTGGATCGTGGTTTTCCTCCGTATTTGGAGTTTCATTTTTGGTGGAGTAGTCGTGATTGAATAGCTCGATGAAGGGCAAGACGTGGTCCGATTTTGCAGAATTTTGGATAGAGTGTTGCCTACTAATGGTCCTTCATTTTGATCCTTTGGATTGTGATTTGGAGTTCAACATCGTGAGTTATTGCTGCTGCACATTACTGGGCAGATTCGACTTCATCGTATCGACATTGAGACAAGTTATTACTTGTTGAGTTAAGTGTTTTGATAAGTAATTTCATTTGCATTTCATAAGTGTTTCGTGTTGTATTGCATAATAATGAATGAATAAGTGAAGTTCTATGAGGATTGTAGTATATAGCTGGTGTTGATGAGATTTTGGATATACTTGGTCGATCGTATATATTTGGAAGGGCTGTGTATTGAGGTATGTTTTTGTGATTTAGTGTTGTTTGTAGTATTCGGGTTAGGTTGTTGGTTTGGGTATGGATTTATAGAACTAATAGTCATGAAATCGTGATCATATGGAGTTGGTATGTGTTGATTCAGGAGGCTAAATCTAGCAAGTACTTTGATTATATGTTTTATAGTTCCTTACATTGGAAGTCTTGCATTCTTTTGAGCGAGAGTGTATACGTTCACTCCGGGTGGGTCCTATGGGGCCTCGAAGGGATCCATGCATGATTGGATCCGCGAACATTGGGGTTAACCACTCCACGAGGGTCCGACGGGGCCTCAGAATGATTCTTGCATGGTTGGGTCCATAGTTAATCATGAACATTTTTATAACTTGGTGTACATGGAGATCATGTATGAGGAAGTATCTGTATTTGAGTATTGTATAGTAGTGATGGGATGTTGAGAATATTTGATATATTGGCGAGAATCAAATTGTCGTTGGATTACCAAGAGGTTGCAAGTTTATATTTTTTTGGGTTATCAATATCATGATGCATAACATATGATTATTTATGTTTATGTAATTGCGGTTATTTGTTGGGCATTATGGTTGACCCCGTCATGGGACCTATTTTTCAGGTACTGTTGATCTCGTTAGCAACAGTCGTGAAGAGACGAGCTTCCCGGATGATACTGGCTATGACCTGTATTTGGGAGTGTACTTTGACTGTTAATTATATTCCGCTGCAAATGTTTTTCTTTTTTTTACTATGTTAACATCCGCGTATAAGTTTAAAATGGTCTTTTGGTATTTTGCAAACTTGGATTTATTTCGTAAAACTGATTCCCTAAGCAATTTTGTTGGTATATGTAAGCGGTGGTTTAACGAGCATTTTAAAACTGTCGAGTTTTGGTATTTTGTGTAACACCCCCAATCCGCTCAGGGCTATTACATGTCGTAGAACCTTTCCTCAAAGATCTACCAGGCTAGTAACAATATCGAACATCTCAACAATGCTTTTAAGGCTAAAATGACTCAGTAGACCGATTTGGTCTTTCAATAAATACATACAACTCAATCACACTACATGCCCACGCAGGGGTCGAATACAACACACTCCTGTAAAACGGGGAAAGAATACTGCAGTGGAAATAAAATACAACTAAACCAATATGACATCATACGGGTCCTCGTGTGATTAGTATCGTTCATCTTTCATCATTCTTCATGCCGACTCTGTGCTATGCTCCCCGAAACCTGAATGCAATACAGACATCCACCCCCCGATTACTCAGGGGTTAGCAAAATTCCACTATTTTGCTATTGCAAGTACAAAGTGCAAAATACGAGCCATACAATTACAGTTCCAAGAATAACAATAACCAGGAATTCTCAAAGATTCAAACATATCGAAAGATACTTCCCGAGGCAAGAGTTAGGTAAAACTTTCCAAAACAAAAAAATCACAATCAAGAGAAACATTTTGTAAAATGGTTTAAAAATTCTCTCGGGAGTTTAACACAAGACAATCTAGGATTTTCCGAATCCTTCTCTTTTCAAAATCAACAGGGGTCACAACCCAAAGGTTTTTGTTTTCACAAATAAAACCAACAACAATTCATGGGGTTAAAACACACGTCACGTGTCCTCGACGGGCATAAAATCAACACAACATAATCACCCAAGATACGCAAATCTTGTGCACACAAATACAACACCAACTCATGAATCCAAGTCTATACCATTGGATAACCTGGAGGCCTCGCCGAACCCTCGCGAGGTGAGCAGAATACATTCACAAATCATATACACACCAACTCGTGAATCCAGGGCTATACCATTGGATTCCCTCAAGGCCTCGTAGGACCATCCCGAGGTGAGAAAAATACATTCACAATCATACACATAACACCGTGAACACATGCCACGTCATCTCACGGTTGGATCAATCACTTGTTGTCTCCTGACCATATGATCGCATGTCGTATGTCACCGCAGGTCTTATCATCTCACGGTTGGATCAATCACTTGTTGCATCCTTACCACATGATCACAAGCCATGTGTCACCATAGATTGTCTTAGGCTCTCACGGTTCGATCAATCTCTTATTGCATCCCGACCACATGATCACATGCCATGTGTCACCGTAGACCTTCGACCATATCCACACATTCACACAAATAATATATCACACCAAGGATATCCAAACAATTCGCCCAAAGGCAACAAACACAAAGCACGACACCATTGTCAAATCACAACGTACCAAAATGAGATAATATATGCATACATATTATCAAAACACAACAACAACACCAAGAATATTCATAGCGTTCACTTAACCATTCACGAGTTCACAAAACACACGTGTTTTGAAAGTGAGCCTTTAACGAGGCTAAACCAAATCATTTGAAAGTTCATCTCAAATAATCAAACAAACATACCAAGAAAATCGCCGATCATCATATCTAGAAAACGAGAGATGTATGGGCAAGGTACTTGCCTCAAAACCACGATCGCAACGAGACGACGGATGGGATGCGGTCGAACAGCCCCGAACCCCTAAACTCTATCAAGAACGCGATAGCACCATGAGTACTACGAGAATAACGCCACACGAATAATCGATCACCAAACGAGATTGGACTCGGAATCCTCGAACACCTATAATCCTCCGGAAGGAACAATAAAAACAACAAAGATACGATTACAATGAGAATCAAGGTCAAAAACTGAGAATCAAGGTAAAAAACAACGGAAATCCAACCAAATTATCGAAGGGAAACTCATTGGGATTTTAATCGAACAATCAATGTTCAATAACTCCCAAGAACACACGAATCACCAATCGAGTTGAACAAACTCGAAATATGGATATACAACCTATAGAACACGATTAATAATGTTCAGTAACACCAACCGATTCATGAAAATCGGACGAACAACGAAAATCAAGAAGGAAATCTCAAAAGTCAATTCTAGGAGATTTCAAGAAATTACCTCGATCCGACGAAGAACAAGGATTAGAAGTTGATAATAAACACCAATCAAGCTTCCCAAATGATGCACAAGGAGTTTACCGGCCAAATTTATGGAAACTTGCCGAAGAATCGCGGAGGAGGGTGAAAAATGGGGTAAATGTCCGAGTGACCTGCTGCCTGGGCCTTAAATAGCCGGACCCTGCCGAGCGCTTACGGCCGTAACCGGCCATGGCCTTACGGCCGTAACCGGCCATCCCGACCCAACTGCCCAGAACTGTCGGCAGTGTTACGTACGTTAGCGGCCAGGGCTTACGTACGTAACAGGCCTTACGTACGTAACAGGCCTTATGGCCGTAACTGTCGGACCCTTACGGACGTAACTCAGCCAGTTGTGCCAACGCCCCAGCACGTGCGGCCATGACTCGGTCGTGGCCAACTCCGAGAGTCCGGACAACCCCGAAACCCAGACCTAAATATAAACCGAAGATACAGTTATGAAGTACTCGCAAAGAAGAATCTAAACGCTAAGAGAACACACGATTCCGACCACCCGAAGGCTCGCAATTCGACAACGGAAGTAATTACCCCAAACATTGGGAAATTACAAAAACGGCCCAAAACGTCCGAAATACACGATACACAATCGAAACACCAAGCTAAAGCTCACAACGTGAATAATAACATAAAATGAACTTACGAGAAACTCGAAACAACAGTTTCGGGCGAGATTCGCAAGAATCGAACTCAAGTGCCGAAAGTTGCTCAAGAACACGGAACTCAACAAAACGATACCGAAACGAACTCGGATGATAAAAAGTGCTGAATTAATCATTCTTGGAATGACGAAACGGTCACAATAGAGTCGCTAAGATGGACTTCCGCCAAAAAAAGAATTTACCAAAAATCGAAAATCGTGGATATTACATACTACCCTCCTTAAAAGAAGTTTCGTCCAAAACTTAAAACAAGTAAGGAGAAGCAATATCCCGCCAGGAAAACTCAACGAGATACACAAGAAACGCGTAACTTTCTCCCATCGGCGAAACGTTACAAGCAACGCAAAGGAATATACAGCGTGAAAACATGCTCCACGACGAACAACACAACGCCACCGGTAGAGACATAATAAAACCAACAAGTGACAAGCGTCATCAAACAGATAATACAATCACGTCAATTATCTGAACAATCACAAAACAGGAGGTACCAATATAAGAAAACATGCACAGTCGAGAAAATAAAAAATAAACACAAATGATTCACAAGAACAATCATAAACAGTTCGTACTATGCCGAAATCCTCAAAAACCCGACTAGGCATCTCTGTGTCCTTTCGGAGCAGAGACGCAACCTCGATCCCCAAATCTCTCAGCTACCGTCTCGCAATGCACAGCTCGGTGACCCACCTGGCCACACTCGAAACAGCTGACTAATGGTGAATGACAATTCTTCGCGGTACGAGATCAGGCAACAACAGTCAGACAACCCCGATCGAACAACAACGATCGAATAACAACGGTCAAATAACAATGATCGAACAACAACGACCGAACAACAACGATCGAACAATAATGATCGAACATCAATGATCAAATAACAATGATCGAACAACAACGATTGAAAAAACAATGATCGAGTAACAACGATCGAACAACAATGATCGAATGACAACAGTCGAATAATGACTCCGAAGTCCACACTTCAACTCAAGACATTAAAGAGCTAGTAGAAACTAAAAGATGTTACTTTCGAATAGGGTTCACAAGAATCGAACCGAACTCGGAAAAGTCAACGATAAACAAATCGATCTGAAACAAGGTCACAACTCGTTCGAACGATGACAACCGAGATACCAAATAAGTTCAAAAAGTATCAACGAACACGAGCAAGTCGATAGAATTTAGAAGGAGAAAATGCAGAAGTCAAAAATAGTACGGGTATTACATTCGACCTCTTATAAAAGAAACGTCGTCCCCGCAACTCACAACAACGGAAGCAAGGTAACAACACAAAAAGCAGCCGACAGAAACATCTCCCAAAGGCCTCTCAAAGCCGATCCTGATAACTGTGCTGAAGTTCAAACCCCGGAAGACTCGGTAACTAACTCGCAGAACCGGATTCTGTGCCCCTCGAGTCCACACTTGAAATGCGTTACTAACGAGAAGGACAGTTTGTACGTACATGCCCCTGGCACAATACGGTTGAAGCACCTCAGCTCGACATACCGAATATACAACTGCTAGGTATAATGGAATATAACATCGCCAAACAACAAACTGGAGATGCCAACTCAGCACAACAGAAAATCATAACACGCAACACATACGATGGTTACTATCATAAAGCAACACATGTGTCAACATCACAGCAACGACGACATCATTCGGCGATCTCAACGGCCCGAACGATAACCAGCACATAATCACAAAACATCGTGAAACAATCACACATTTACACAAACGTACAGACCCAAAGCTTTAACAACTCGCATATGTGCGACAACACGCAATTCACCACGAAATGACAACATTAGAGATCAACATCACACCTCTCACAGAGGGCTAACACAGCAAGCGCGTGGCGAACGACTTAACGCTCACACCACCAATTCAATCACAACTCGGGGGTTAACACCCTAACGAAAGTGCGAACATCATACATACATTCCCGGACCGCAACCAGGAACGATAAGTTTTAAAAACGAAAACCACCTTTGAAAAAAAAAATTGGAAAAACTAGTTGATCTTGAGTATCACCTTTCAAAAAGTAGTACAAACACAATTATCGAGACTTTGAAAACGATCTTGTGTTTGATAAAAATGAGGACACTTTCTTTTAGCTAAAACTTTCAGAAATATTCGACCCTTGGGTCTAAGCAAATGCATTTCCAAACTTACTGGAATATCAAAATAAAATATTTTGGTCCTCAAGGTAGAAAATTTTTGAAATAGATAGTTGCGCTAGTAGGCGCCTCGAAAATACAATCCATTTAAAAGTACGTCTCGAATTTTATTTTCTAAGATACTCAAGGTTTTCAAAAATCCAATAGGCCAGAATGCCCAAACTCACACGTATCGACATTCACTTACATACAATCATAATACATGCATCAACTCGTTCAAAACCAAGACAACACTTGTCTTTTACCGGAAACAAACAGTCAAATATCCTAGTCAAAAGGACATAATTAATGACAACACTCCTCATATAAACGAAACATGAGAGTCACATAAACGCATCACGAAACCAAGAATCTGCATAGAGACTCCGTCACTTAACACATAATCATACCAGTAACTCGTGTCACACAAGGCACAACACAAGGAAGGGAGACTTACATCTACAGGTCGCACGAAGATGATGATCGCCCCACGATACTAATCACGGACAACAAAATCAGACGACGCGTCGCAACACAACTCAGTCAAACAAAATCCGATGAGACAAAAACTCAACAGACACCACTAAACCCGACAGCCTAGGTTTCCACAACCAAAGCTCTGATACCATTTATATAACACCCCCAATCCGCTCAGGGATATTACACGCCGTAGATACTTTCCTCAAGGATCTACCAGGCTGGTAACAACATCGAACATCTCAACAATGCCTTTAAGGCTAAAATGACTCAGTAGACCGATTTGGTCTTTCAATAAATACATACAACTCAATCACACTACATGCCCACGCAGGGGTCGAATACAACACACTCCCGTACAACGGGGAAAGAATACTGCAGCAGAAATAAAATACAACTAAATCAATATGACATCATATGGGTCCTCATGTGATTAGTAACGTTCATCTTTCATCATCCTTCATGCCGACCCTGTGCTATGCTCCCCGAAACCTGAATGCAATACAGACATCCATCCCCCGATTACTCGGGGGTTACAAAATTCCACTATTTTGCTAGTGCAAGTACAAAGTGCAAAATATGATCCATACAATTCCAGTTCCAAGAATAACAATAACCAGGAATCCTCAAAGATTCAAACATATCGAAAGATACTTCCCAAGGCAAGAGTTGGGTAAAACTTTCCAAAACCAAAAAATCACAATCAAGAGAAACATTTTGTAAAATGGTTTAAAAATGCTCTCGGGAGTTTAACAGAAGACAATCTAGGATTTTCCGAATACTTCTCTTTTCAAAATCAACAGGGGTCACAACCCAAAGGTTTTTGTTTTCACAAATAAAACCAACAACAATTCACGGGGTTAAAACCCACATCATGTGTCCTCGACGGGCATAAAATCAACACAACATAATCACCCAAGATACGCAAAACTTGTGCACACAAATACAACACGAACTCGTGAATCCAGGGCTATACCATTGTATTTCCTCGAGGCCTCGCAGGACCCTCCCGGGGTGAGCAAAATACATTCACAAATCACATACACACCAACTCGTGAATCCAGGGCTATACCATTGGATACCCTCCAGGCCTCGCAGGACCCTCCCGAGGTGAGCAAAATACATTCACAATCATACACATAACACCGTGAACACATGCCACGTCATCTCATGGTTGGATCAATCACTTGTTGCCTCCTGACCATATGATCGCATGCCATATGTCACCGCAGGTCTTATCATCTCACGGTTGGATCAATCACTTGTTGCATCCTGACCACATGATCACAAGCCATGTGTCACCGTAGATTGTCTTAGTCTCTCACGGTTGGATCAATCTCTTGTTGCATCCCGACCACATGATCACATGCCATGTATCACCGTAGACCTTCGACCATATCCACACATTCACACAAATAATATATCACACCAAGGATATCCAAACAATTCGCCCAAAGGCAACAAACACAAAGCACGACACCATTGACAAATCACAACATACCAAAATGAGATAATATATGCATATATATTATCAAAACACAACAACAACACCAAGCATATTCATAGGGTTCACTTAACCATTCACAAGACGCAACATTCATAAAACACACGTGTTTTGAAAGTGAGCCTTTAACGAGGCTAAACTAAATCTTTTGAAAGTTCATATCAAATAATCAAACAAACATACCAAGAAAATCACCGATCATCATATCCACAAAACAAGAGATGTATGGACAAGGTACTTGCCTCAAAACCACGATCGCAATGAGACAACGGATGGGATGCGGTCGAACAGCCCTGAACCCCCAAACACTATCAAGAACGCGATAGCACCACGAGTACTATGAGAAGAATAAACAATCACCAAACGAGATTCGACTCGGAATCCTCGAACACCTATAATCCTCCGGAAGGAACAATAAAAACAACGAAGATACGATAACAGTGAGAATCAAGGTAAAAAACAATGGAAATCCCACCAAACTATCGAAGGGAAACTCATTGGGACATTTAGTCGAACACTCAACGTTCAATAACTCCCAAGAACACTCGAATCACCAATCGAGTTGAACAAACTCGAAATATGGATATACAACCCATAGAACACGATTAATAATGTTCAATAACACCAACCGATTCATGAAAATCGGACAAACAACAAAAATCAAGAAGGAAATCTCAAAAGTCAATTCTAGGAGATTTCAAGAAATTACCTCGATCCGACGAAGAACAAGGATTAGATATTGATAATAAACACCAATCAAGCTTCCCAAATGATGCACAAGGAGTTTACCGGCCAAAATTCCAGAAACTTGCCGAATAATCGCGGAGGAGGGTGAAAAATGGTGAAAAATGGGGTAAATGGGCGAGTGACCTGATGCCTGGGCCTTAAATAGTCGGACCCTGCCGAGCGCTTACGGCCAGAATCGCCATCCCGACCCAATCGCTGGCGTAATTACGCGTTAGCGGGCGACAGGCTTACGACGTAATGCACTTACGGCCGTAACTGCCGGACCCTTACGGCCGTAACTCGGCCAGGGTGCCAACGCGCCAACACGTGTGGCCATGACTCGGCCGTGGCCAACTCCGACAGTCAGGACAACCCCGAAACCCAGACTTAAATATAAACCCAAGATACGATTACGAAGTACTCGCAAAGACGAATCTAAGCGCTAAGATAACACAAGATTCCGACCACCCAAAGGCTCGCAATTCGACAACGGAAGTAACTACCCCAAAGTTTGGGAAATTACGAAAACGGCCCAAAACGTCCGAAATACACTATACACGATCGAAATACTAAGCCAAAGCTCTCAACATGAATAATAACATAAAATGAACTTACGAGAAACTCGAAACAACAATTTCGGACGAGATTCGCAAGAATCGAACTCAAGTGCGGAAAAGTCGCTCAAGAACACGGAACTCAAAACGATACAGAAATGAACTTGGATGATAAAAAGTGCAGAATTAATCATTCTCGGAATGACGAAGCGGTCACAATAGAGTCTCTAAGATGGACTTCCGCCAAAAAAAAAGAAATTACCGAAACTCGAAAATCGTGGATATTACATTTTGGCCTTGAAATTTTAAATGGGATTTTTATGACGGTGTTTGAAAATAGATTCTTGGGGACTATTTGAGTATTTAAAATATAATATCTTCTTTGTCCTATTGGCATGTTTTAAACGATTGTGAAAATAATTTTTAGTCTTGTGGGTTCCGGCACGGGGCCCACGGCGCTGTAATATTCCCGGTTGGTTTTGGGGGTGTTACAGCTTCAATATGTGTGAGAAGAAGCGAGTTGAAAAAGAGCTCAAGCCAATCTGTATGAACGGCCCAAAGTTGCAGTCCTTGTATCAATCTGTGTGAACGATATAGAGACAGGTTTAGTTAAAGTCACGTAGTTATGTACGTTGTGATTTTAATAAACTATTTACTCATGTATGGAGAACCAATGGACGTAGTGAGGTTTACCTCGAACCAATTTAAACTGTGTGTTATTTACCTTCTGTCTTTACTGTTTTCAACTTATTGTGATTTATCTAGTATACACTGTAAAACCCTGTACGCACTAAGCAAACAGGAGAACACCTAGTTGCTGTATTTACAGCAACTCACACCAAACTTTGGCTATGCAAATTAACTTCAAAAATCGTACAGCTTATTGTACTTCTACTTTCTAAGTTGTTTATTCTATACTTAGTGGCCAACAATAAACAACAAAAAAGGCAGTGCAATTATACAGTACAACGCAGTGCATTTGATTATTCTTATAAAACAAGTATCTTGATAGTCTGATGTGCCATAACTCTCTCCATACTTCTAGTATCCTTTTTTTGTTGGAAACTGGACTCACATGACTTTCCAATGGCATATGGCATGACTCCTAATTCATATCCAATGAAAGCAGTTTATTTATTGAAGTTGACGGTTTAAGGATAAATTTTTTGTGCAAATTTTGAAGAAGAAGCAGTATTTTTTAGGTTATGAAGCACTGGATTTGTACACTATGAAGTAGCGCACATGTACATTGAAGCAGTGTAGTTTTAAGCTAAGAAGTAATATATTATAAGTCAAATTTTACAGCAGGAGAAGTTTTTTGTACACTATGAAGCATTGTATATGTACATTATAAAGCAACAAATTTGTATATTCTTATAAAATGAGAGTTCTGATAGTCTCTATTCAATGCATCATAACTCTCTCCATATTTAATATTTTTTAGGGCCGTTTTTTGTTGGAAACTTGACTCCTTTGGATTTCTAATGATATATGGCACTATTCCTAATTCATATCCAATGAAAGCAGCTTACTCATTGAAGTTGATAGTTTTATGAGGAGCTTTTGTGTTAATTTTGAAGTAGAAGCAATACTTTGTACATTATGAAGCAGTGCATTTACACACTGTGAAGCAGTGCATCTATATACTATGAAGCAGTGTATTTCTATATTCTATGAAGCAATGCATTTCTCTCTATAATTCGTGTTGCTTTTATTATTACAATATACTGCTTTTTTAATTTTCTTTATTTTTAGGTGCGTATTATGCATTTTAAAATATAGATCATGAAAACATGACTGGTTAGATATATTTTTTATTTAAAACGGATAATGAATTAATAGTTATTGTATTTTGAATGGGAACAATTTATTCGTGAATGGACAAAATTACTTTTCTCCATAATTAATGTTATTCACATGCCCCATCTGCTATGATGATGTGGCAAAATCTGGACCCTCTTTATTTTATTATTTAATAGTTCAGATTGACTTTTAGTTCTCACACTATAGAAGGTTCTCACCGGAAGAGAGAGAGAGAGAGAGAGAGAGAGAGAGAGAGAGAGAGAGAGAGAGAGAGAGAGAGAGAGAGAGAGAGAGAGAGAGAGAGGGAGAGGGGGAGAGAGGGAGAGGGAGAGGGAGAGGGAGAGGGAGAGAGAGAGGGAGGGAGAGAGAGAGAGAGAGAGAGAGAGAGAGAGAGAGAGTGTAACACCCCCAGGATATCCGAGGTATATTACAGCGCCGTGAATCCTTATATGGGACCCACCAGGCTGATCAAACATCATACTCATCGACTCACAGGAACAACAGAAAATTACCTCGTCATAAGGACGCCCAACAAAATAATCCACCCGGTTCAACCGGTCTAGCATAACACCATAATCCGACACAAATATAATAAACAACAATACAATCCCGACGAGTAAAAGTTCTTAAGTACTCGAGTACTTTTATTAGTTTAAAGACCACAAAAGGTAAAAAGATGGAAGCAATAAGACACCACTCGTGCACAATCATCACGCACGGCCATCATCCGCATACTGGTCCAGCACTCACTCGTCTCGATGAACTTGACCTGAAATTCATAAAACGAATTTTCCCAAAACGGGTCCCCAGAGGGGTTAGCAATTACGCTAGTACAAGTAACCAAATGAACGACTTACATCTTACACAAATAGTAATGCATGCGATTCAAGAGAACATAGTTCCAAAACATTCATTTCCGGAAATGCCAATATCAAATCACATTTGTAAAATGCACCACAATTAACCGTCGATCCACGTCTCTGTGGACCCCTACCGAGACCCCGTCGGATCTAACCCATAGTGGTTAAAAGCAAGCTCGTCGATCCACGTCTCTGTGGACCCCTACCGAGACCCCGTCGGATCTAACCCGTAGTGAGCATACACACACACACCATTTCTCACACAATACTACTATGTCAAGATTGTAAGTTCATAAGGATACTTGCCTCGGTTAATAGACGGTGATACGAACGGAAAGGAAGAATCGAACACGACCGCGAGGAACCGGCGGAAATGAACCTAACGATTCGAATAACACAATCACAACCAACTCTAGATGAATACGGAAATTGAATACGCCCGAAAACCCCACCTACGATTCATGTATATTCGTACCAAAAATAACAACGAGGGCGGACCACAACCAAACCCTCTCGATTCCGCAAAAACCCACAAAATATCCATGAATCCGTAGGGAAGCTAAAGATACTAACAATATTAATCGTATTCATCATGAATCCACCAACAAAACGTAACGAATCGGAAGCAAATCCCAAAACCCCCAAATTATTCGAAAATAGGGTTCTAAGAGATATTACCTTTGGAGATTCAAGTACTATGATCCGTAGAACACGCGTTAGATTGATTATCCGGGCCTCACAACCGAAGGACAATGATGAAAATCAACCCCCAATTGATGAATGATTGAGAAGTTCTCCCACTTAATCCTCTCTCTCGCGCGCGCCGGTGAAGAAATGAGGGGAATGGCCGATCTCGTCTAATAAGAACAAGATTATATAGTTGACCGCATGGTGTGCCGCGGCGCAGCCGAAGTGTGCCGCGACACAAGCCTAAAATCGCTCCTGTGGTTCGGCGGTGCCGCAGACGGCTCGCTGCAGCCGCGCACCCGCATATCGGGTTTTGGTCGCAGCTATCACACGCGTGTGCCGCGGCCCCGGACGGGTGTGCCGCGGCACTGACTTGGCACTGTGCCGCGGCACCGGATGGGTGTGCCGCGGCACACAGTACAGTTCGCTCGAGCAACAACTGGAGAAATGTGTGTGTCGCGGCGCACACACCTTGTGCCGCGGCCCACACCCCCTTTGGGTCCCAAAATGATAACAATGATCCGGAAAGAGAACAAAAGCGATAGGAATCAATATCGGGGAAACAATAACACGAGATGGACCCACGGCAACCCCGAAACGGCGGTTCCGCACAACAATAACGAGAATCAGATCGATAGATGATAGGAAAAATACACTGAAAGATACACGAGGGCTACTACAGTCGAAGAAAATACACCGGAAATAAAAAGACAAGGGAAAGAAAATGCGGATATTACATTCGACCCCACTAAAAATAAGTTTCGTCCCGAAACTTAAGAAACAAACAACTCAGGGTACCTAGCACGCATGCTATCCTCGGTCTCCCAAGTTGCCTCCTCGACACCATGTCTCGACCACTGCACTTTGACCAAAGGTATGGTCTTATGCCTCAGTCGTTTCTCACGATGCTCCAAAATCTTCGAAGGACGCTCCTCAAAAGTAATATCTTCAGCGACATCAATCTCGCCATAATCGATGACGTGACTAGGATTCGGGACATATTTCCTTAGCTGGGAGACATGAAAAACGCTATGAACATGACTCAAGGCCGGAGGTAACGCCAAACGGTATGCCAACCCACCGACTCGCTTGAGGATCTCAAAGGGTCCAATAAATCTCGGTCTCAACTTTCCTTTCTTCCCGAAATGAAGAACTCCCTTCGTCGGCGACACCTTTAGCAGAACGTGGTCTCCCACCTCGAATTCCAAAGGTCGACGACGGACGTCGGCATACAACTTTTGTCGACTCTGGGCAGTCAACATCCGTTCCCGAATTAATTCTATCTTCCGCCTCATCTCTAAAACGACATCCGGCTCGGTCCCGACCAAATCGGATGTCTCATTCCAACAAATTGGTGATTGACATCGCCGCCCATAAAGTGCCTCATACGGTACCATCCGAATCGACGCGTGCCAACTGTTGTTGTACGTGAATTCGATCAATGACAAATGTCCCTCCCAGTCACCACTCCAATCGAGAGCACAGGCACGCAACAAATCCTCGAACGTCTGGATAGTGCGTTCCGACTGTCCATCTGACTGGGGATGAAAAGAGGTACTCAAATGCAAACGGGTACCCAACGCCTTATGCACTGCCTGCCAGAAGTGCGATACAAAATGGCCATCACGATCCGAAACGATAGACTTCGGAGTACCGTGAAGCCTCACAATCTGCGCGATAAACACACGGGCCAACTTCTCCAGGCCCCAAGTGTCCTTGATGCCCAGAAAATGTGCCGACTTGGTCAGACGATCAACAATAACCCATACCATATTCATGCCCGACCTCGATCTCGGTAAACTCGTAATGAAATCCATCGATATATCTTCCCATTTCCATTCCGGAACGGGAAGGGACTGCAATAACCCAGCCGGTCGCTGATGCTCGATTTTGACCTGCTGACAAGTCAAACATCTCGCTACGAACTGTGCGACCTCCTTCTTCATATCATTCCACCAGAAGTTCCTTCTCAAGTCCTTGTACATCTTACTCGAACCGGGATGAACGGAGTAAGGTGTAGCATGGGCCTCCCGCAAAATACTCTGTCTCAACTCTGAGTCGTTCGGCACACAAAGCCGACTCTGGAATCTCAAAATACCATCCTCGTGAATCACAAACCCAGGAGACTTTCCTTTAAGAACGTTCTCTCGGATTTGAGTAATCATCAGATCCCCTAACTGCTTCAGCTTAATTTCATCGATTAAAGATGACGAAATCTCTAAAGCACAAAGTTGCCCGACAGCTCCAAGCAACAAAACCTCAACATCTAACTCGATCAAAGCCCGCCGAAGCTCAGACTGAGATGAAAGGATCTCAAGCGTTCGCAACGCCACCGGTTTCCGACTCAAGGCGTCGGCCACGACGTTCGCCTTGCCCGGATGATAAAGGATCTCGAGGTCATAATCCTTAATCAGATCTAACCACCTCCGCTGTCTCATATTTAACTCCCGCTGAGTAAATATGTATTTCAGACTTTTATGATCGGTAAAAATCTGACATGCAGAGCCGATATGTCGTGTCCGTGTTGACCGTCCAAATGAGGCGTGCCTTCTGGTTAGCTTGCCACAAGTGGGGTAAAGGGGGCGACATTAGCGTTAAGGTGTTGTTTGCCCGGATGCATCGGTCTGGCCGAGTCAGGCATGCCGACCCGGTTTAGTCCGGAGAGCTTGTCGCTAGTCGAGGACTTGACTATGAAGGGGATCGTTGCTGGTAGGGCACAACTGGTCGGGGACTAATGCCGTCTCCCTGATGAGCCCATGGCAGGGCGAAACCAGTTGGCATGCTATGAGGGATAGGCTGGTCCCGGGGTGTGAGGGCCCCTGGGACGCCGCACGGGCTTCGGAACTCCCGTCCCGTGACACATGGTATCGGAGCCAAAACCTCTCTCAGTACGGCATGGTTCGGGTGTGGTCAAGTTCTGCCGAAACCGATGAGGGCGGGGAGTGAACGCCGGTGCAAAGAGGGCACGGTCAAAGTGCGGCTCCTGACAAGGCTTCTAGGCGGAGAACATGAACCGATTCTATGCCGGAATGAGAGGTGGTCCTAGGCTTGTGAGATCAGACGGTCCGGAATGTGGACACACTTGTATTGCGCACTTTTGGTAGCTCCACCTTTCGGTGACCGGGGTGTATGAGCGTGGATCATCGTGGGCCACTGTGGGAACCTCGACATGCGGGAAAAATGCAGTGGCGAGGGAATGCCGTTCAACTGAGGTACTAACGCCAGGAAGCGCGTAGGGTGAAGGTTGATGTCGATTGGTGATGCGGTATGTGCGTGGCGCACTGCGGGCTAGCGCGGGGTGCGCGAGTGAAGAGCCTGTCCATCTGGGGATGGTGCCATATGTGTTTGGCCACGATCGTTTTGTGTGCGTGAGGCAATACAGTGTGCGGAAAGAAACATTCTTCCCCAGCACGAGGACGTGCTGCGATTTGGGTGGGGGAGGATGTCACGACCCGATATGTCGTGTCCGTGTTGACCGTCCAAATGCGGCGTGCCTTCTGGTTAGCCTGCCACAAGTGGGGTAAAGGGGGCGACATTAGCGTTAAGGCGTTGTTTGCCCGGATGCATCGGTCTAGCCGAGTCAGGCATGCCGACCCGGTTTAGTCCGGAGAGCTTGTCGCTAGTCGAGGACTTGACTATGAAGGGGATCGTTGCTGGTAGGGCACAACTGGTCGGGGACTAATGCCGTCTCCATGATGAGCCCATGGCAGGGCGAAACCAGTTGGCATGCTATGAGGGATAGGCTGGTCCCGGGGTGTGAGGGCCCCTGGGACGCCGCACGGGCTTCGGAACTCCCGTCCCGTGACACAGGATGTCACGACCTGATATGTCGTGTCCGTGTTCACCGTCCAAATGAGGCGTGCCTTTTGGTTAGCTTGCCACAAGTGGGGTAAAGGGGGCGACATTAGCGTTAAGGCGTTGTTTGCCCGGATGTATCGGTCTGGCCGAGTCAGGCATGCCGACCCGGTTTAGTCCGGAGAGCTTGTCGCTAGTCGAGGACTTGACTATGAAGGGGATCGTTGCTGGTAGGGCACAACTGGTCGGGGACTAATGCCGTCTCCCTGATGAGCCCATGGAAAGGCGAAACCAGTTGGCATGCTATGAGGGATAGGCTGGTCCCGGGGTGTGAGGGCCCCTGGGACGCCGCACGGGTTTCGGAACTCCCGTCCCGTGACACATGGTATCGGAGCCAAAACCTCTCTCAGTACGGCATGGTTCGGGTGTGGTCAAGTTCTGCCGAAACCGATGAGGGTGGGGAGTGAACGCCGGTGCAAAGAGGGCACGGTCAAAGTGCGGCTCCTGACAAGGCTTCTAGGCGGAGAACATGAACCGATTCTATGCCGGAATGAGAGGTGGTCCTAGGCTTGTGAGATCAGACGGTCCGGAATGTGGACACACTTGTATTGCGCACTTTTGGTAGCTCCACCTTTCGGTGACCGGGGTGTATGAGCGTGGATCATCGTGGGCCACTGTGGGAACCTCGACATGCGGGAAAAATGCAGCGGCGAGGGAATGCCGTTCAACCGAGGTACTAATGCCAGGAAGCGCGTAAGGTGAAGGTTGATGTCGATTGGTGATGCGGTATGTGTGTGGCGCACTGCGGGCTAGCGCAAGGTGCGCGAGTGAAGAGCCTGTCCATCTGGGGATGGTGCCGTATGTGTTTGGCCACGATCGTTTTGTGTGCGTGAGGCAATACAGTGTGCGGAAAGAAACATTCTTCCCCAGCACGAGGACGTGCTGCGATTTGGGTGGGGGAGGATGTCACGACCTGATATGTCGTGTCCGTGTTGATCGTCCAAATGAGGCGTGCCTTCTGGTTAGCTTGCCACAAGTGGGGTAAAGGGGGCGACATTAGCGTTAAGGCGTTGTTTGCCCGGATGCATCGGTCTCTCCGAGTCAGGCATGCCGACCCGGTTTAGTCCGGAGAGCTTGTTGCTAGTCGAGGACTTGACTATGAAGGGGATCGTTGCTGGTAGGGCACAACTGGTCGGGGACTAATGCCTTCTCCCTGATGAGCCCATGGCAGGGCGAAACCAGTTGGCATGCTATGAGGGATAGGCTGGTCCCGGGGTGTGAGGGCCCCTAGGACGCCGCACGGTCTTCGGAACTCCCGTCCCGTGACACAACGATACAATCCCGACGAGTAAAAGTTCTTAAGTACTCGAGTACTTCTATTAGTTTAAAGACCACAAAAGGTAAAAAGATGGAAGCAATAAGACACCACTCTTGCACAATCATCACGCACGGCCATCATCCGCATACTGGTCCAGCACCCGCTCGTCTCGATGAACTTGACCTGAAATTCATAAAACGAATTTCCCCAAAACGGGTCCCCATAGGGGTTAGCAATTACGCTAGTACAAGTAACCAAATGAACGACTTACATCTTACACAAATAGTAATGCATGCGATTCAAGAGAACATAGTTCCAAAACATTCATTTCCGAAAATGCCAATATCAAATCACATTTGTAAAATGCACCACAATTAACCGTCGATCTACGTCTCTGTGGACCCTTACCGAGACCCCATCGGATCTAACCCGTAGTGGTTAAAAGCAAGCTCGTCAATCTACGTCTCTGTGGACCCCTACCGAGACCCCGTCGGATCTAACCCGTAGTGAGCATACACACACACACCATTTCTCATACAATACTACTATGTCAAGATTGTAAGTTCATAAGGATACTTGCCTCGGTTAATAGACGGTGATACGAACGGAAAGGAAGAATCGAACACGACCGCGAGGAACCGGCGGAAATGAACCTAACGATTCGAATAACACAATCACAACCAACTCTAGACGAATACGGAAATTGAATACGCCCGAAAACCCCGCCTACGATTCATGTATATTCGTACCAAAAATAACAACGAGGGCGGACCACAACCAAACCCTCTCGATTCCGCAAAAACCCACAAAATATCCATGAATCCGTAGGGAAGCTAAAGATACTAACAATATTAATTGTATTCATCATGAATCCACCAACAAAACGGAACGAATCGGAAGAAAATCCCAAAACCCCCAAATTATTCGAAAATAGGGTTCTAAGAGATATTACCTTTGGAGATTCAAGTACTATGATCCGTAGAACACGCGTTAGATTGATTATCCGGGCCTCACAACCGAAGGAGAATGATGAAAATCAACCCCCAATTGATGAATGATTGAGAAGTTCCCCCCCCTTAATCCTCTCTCTCGCGCGCGCAGGTGAAGAAATGAGGGGAATGGCCGATCTCGTCTAATAAGAACAAGATTATACAGTTGACCGCATGGTGTGCCGCGGCGCAGCCGAATTGTGCCACGTCACAAGCCTAAAAACTGCTCCCAGGGTTCGGCAGTGTGCCGCGGCATGGCCTGCGTGTGCCGCGGCACCCGGTATAGTCGGGTTTTGGTCGCAGCTATCACACGAGTGTGTCGCGGCCCCGGACGGGTGTGCCGCGGCACTGACTTGGCACTGTGCCGCGGCACCGGATGGGTGTGCTGCGGCACATAGTACAGTTCGCTCGACCAACAACTGGATAAATGTGTGTGCCGCGGCGCACACACCTTGTGCCGCGGCCCACACCCCCTTTGGGTCCCAAAATGATAAAAATGATCCGGAAAGAGAACAAAAGCGATAAGAATCAATATCGGGGAAACAATAACACGAGATGGACCCACGGTAACCCCGAAACGGCGGTTCCGCACAACAATAACGAGAATCAGATCGATAGATGACAGGAAAAATACACTGAAAGATACACGAGGGCTACTACAGTCGAAGAAAATACACCGGAAATAAAAATACAAGGGAAAGAAAATGCGGATATTACAGAGAGAGAGAGAGAGAGGCCTCGCAGAAAATGTGGCTAAAGAGTTTAAGAGACAATATGGCCCAGTGCCTTTGCTTGTGAGTGTTGGCTCAAGGCTGGGCTACATATCATAAATACTCAATATTATTTTTATTTTATGCTGTAATTTTTGTAATATTAGTTGTTCTTTGATGTTTATAAAATAAAAATACGGCTGTTTGGTGATTAGCAGATAGCTGATAGCAGATTATATTATATATATATATATATATATATATATATATATATACACACACACACACGTAAACAGATGATAGTTGGTAGTTGCTTGATTGTGTAAAATGAATAATAAAAAAATTAAAATATTTGTTTGGTTAATAATTCTAATCAAATTGGTGAATTTATGGAATAATAAATAAATATTAAAAAAACTTAATAATTTAAAAATTATCATCATTCAAATATTTGCAAATAGATAAATACTAATAGTAGTTAAACAAATTCGCTGTGAATAACGCTTGTATGCAACATCATAAGTATCTTTGGAACCGTACGGTAGGGATATAATTGTTGGTTATTTTGGGATAAAATTGTCATTTTGGATAATGTACGCAAGTCTTCTAGGTAAAAAGTTCATCTACGAGCTTTTTTAAAAATCAATGTTCTGGACTTAAAAATTTAATCTAAACTTCTATTTTTTGTTTCAGGTAATTAAATATTTTATAAATTTAAACGAGTTCATATAATTAATATTATTTCTAGGTATAAAATTTCTATACCTAACTTGTTTAAAATCAATATTTTGAACAAAAAAAAGTTAATCTAAACATGTATTTACCATTTTAAGTTATTAGATATTTTACAAATTAAAACGAGTTCAAATAATTAGCAGGTATTACTATAGAGGTTCTGGACAAAATAGATAGTAAACTCTATTTTTTAACCAGGTTTGGGACAGGTACAAGTATATAAATTATAAATGGATTTCATAGATCATATTTTTTCCAAATTAGTACTTCAAATTTAATTTTTAATCTTTTATCGTTTATACGGTTCTATCCTTAACATCTATATTTTATTGTTTGGGTTTTTTAATGAGATGGATATTAATTAGTATAACAACTTATATTTGATTGTTTATATATTTTAGATGGTTTGGATCATTATATGTGAACGAGTAGTAAAATAACCTTTCAATTGGATTTGGTACTAGTATGGGTATATAAATCGTAAAAGGAGTCTGAGTGGTTGAACCTTATACTCGTCATTTTGAGTATTACTAAATGAGTTTAGAACACAAGTGGGTAGTAAGTCGCTCTTTATACTATGCCATAGATGGCCTATTGCAACCCCCAAAAGATATTGCAGCAAGTGTCAAAAGATGTTGTAGGTACAAAACGGTCAAAGGCAACACTTTTCGTGTGTTAGATTTTGCAGCGTTGCCCTAGGGTCAAAGGCAACATATTTGCGACATTAGGGTAACATGGGTTATATTGTTGCTACAGAACTCTGGGGCAACATCTTAGGTGACCTAGAGCATTATTTATCTGTGTTGCCACATGTACTATTTTCACTTAAAACTAGATCAGCAAAAGTGGGGCACACTTTGTGGGACCCATTTTGTTGGGCCCACTATATAGGCCCATATTCTTTGTACATTATTTATGGCAACACTTCAATTTTGTACTGTAACATTCAAGTGGCAACACCTTGCTAGTTTATTACAACTTTTACCATCATATATTGCAACATTATACTATAGGTATGGCAACACCATTTGCAATTTAAATTGGAAATGTACTAGTCATATATAGGCATTACGAGTACAAAGTACTTTTCACAATAACCAAACACAAAATAGAACATCACAATTCAGTACATAAACAAACACAGCCTGCTAATACTTAACCAACACATCATAAAAGTACTTAAAATCCACCTTAATACTAGTAGCAAAAGAACAAATCATACTAAATTCCACTTAAATCTAGCAATGAAGATCATATGATACAATCATCATAAACTGGACATCTAGCTAAGAGCATTATTTGAAACTTTTGCAGACTTTTGTGCCGTCCTATAAACCATGACGGACCATGCGACTTTCCATCAAAAATAAATTCTTGAACAACTCCATCACCGCCTACTTCACGCATTGCTTTTTCAATCATCTCCTACAAAATAAAGCGATTTCAAACTGTGACATTAAATATCAGTTATGTTGAAATGATTCTTCACATGTAAACTGCATATCAAGATAAAAGCAAGAGTTAAAAGCATTGTTCAACTAAAATATGACAATATATATATATTCTCAATGTATAAGTAGAGGTTGAAGGGTACTTAAGTCTAGCAACGAAGATCATATGACACTATCATCATAAACTGGACATCTAGCTAAGAGCATTATTTGAAACTTTTGCAGAATTTTGTGTCGTCCTATAAACCATGACGGACCGTGCGACTTTTCATCAAAAATAAGTTCTTGAACAACTCCATCACAGCCTACTTCACGCATTGCTTTTTCAATCATCTCCTACAAAATAAAGCGATTTCAAACTGTGACATTAAATATCAGTTATGTTGAAATGATTCTTCACATTTAAACTGCATATCAAGATAAAAGCAAGAGCTAAAAGCATTGTTCAACTAAAATATGACAATATATATTATCAATGGATAAGTAGAGGTTGACGGGTACTTACGGTATTGAAACTCCATCATCGCAATCTCTTGGTGCCAATTGTTTGACTAACGGAGAGAGATATTTCTAAAATAAGGAAAACCAAATTTATTGAGACTTCAAATATACTGAAAGAAAGCCAGACCGACCCTTCCAACTACAGTAAATGAAGTTGGATATTACCTGGATATCCTCCATGGCAGCATTAGAATTGCTGGAGTCTAGTAAAATCTGAAACCAATCAAGAATAATTCTAATATTAAAATATTGGGTGGAAAGAGACTAGATGAAGTTAGAAAATATATTAAACTCATCAGTGACTAGTGAGATTTACCAACACCAATCTAGCAGTCTTTAAGCTTACAACAATGAGCCATTGTCCTTCTGCTGAAAAGAGCCACTCATGAGCTCGCATCTGAAATATAGACTTCAGTCACATACCAGTTGGAATAAAAAGTGTATCAGGTAAACCTTACACCAATGCTTGGGAGTAGGCAAAAAAGGGGACACCTTCAAATGGATAACAAATCAGAGACATTTAAGTTCCCAAGCATGGAATACTTGAAACTGAAATATAGGAAGTATGAAAAGATAGGCCAAGAATGTGTATAACAGTATAAGACATTCATTTAGCGATAACAAAATTATATTAAAAATAACTTACAAAAGTTATAATTGGTACGGAGTAAATAATAGATCTGAGGAGCTAAAACCTGAATTGTAACATCCCCAGAGCCATCCAGGAATATTACAGTGCCGTGGGCCCCGAGACGGAACCCACAAGGCTAAAAGATATTTTTACAAACATTTGAAATACTCCTAAGCGTCAATGACAGTAATATATTTAAAAATATTCGAAGACTTTATAAAATCCATTTATCAAAACCGTCGTAAAATCTCATTTGAAACTACAAGGCCCAAAATGCCAAAACTCAATAGTTTAAAAGCATACGTAAGCCATTACTTACACGTACCGACAAAATAGTTTAGAAAACGATTTTCTAAAATAAACTCAATTTCTCAAAATACTAGCAACCTATTTTTAAACATACTCTCAGTAGATATAAAAATTGACTAAGAAATACTATTGCAGCGGAAAAATGACAACTAGTCAAAGTACTCAATTCACAAATACATGCCACGGCTAGTATCCTCCAGGAATCTCATCTCTTCACGACCGCTACAAGCTCGATATCCCAAGAACCTAAAAACAAAGCCCACAACGGGGTCATCCATAATATGCAACAATGATAACGATCACATCGCGTCAATAATTACATATCAATGAAAATACTAAATAAGGATACTACCGATGTAATCTTACCGCCATAACTTTACCAACTCGTGATAATCCTTACCAAAGTAATCCTTACCAAAATTCACATCTCGTATCCTCAACAACACAATAAACTCATACCCAATACCTGTACTGTACCTCAAGCAATACCCAAGGTTCTCAAAACATCATACTCACTGATACGAAATATACCAACTCTGACCAATTTAATCCATCGGGTATCATTATCAAATCTCAACATGAAAATCGATTGTCCATTAAGAACAAATACCAAAAAGGAAATATGGTAAATACCTCAAGATACGCAATGCCACGATGAATCACACCGGTCTAATCCGAGATCATACCAATACAACATACGGACATAGTCCTAACACAAGACCTACAAATGCATACTCACATGACTACATCAATATGCCCACAACAATAACAATAATGTATACTCAATGGAAATCTGATGATCCAGCGCACACAGCATAGATCCCAAGATGACCCTGTTAGATCAACACGAGGTGGATAACCAATAATATACATATGCACAATAACAACACATGGTAATCCAACGATCCAGTGCACACAGCATAGATTCCCATGATGATCCTGTCGGACCAACGCATGGTGGAAATACCTATCCAATGATCCAGTGCACACGGATATAGATTTCCATGATGATCCCGTTGGAACAACGCATGGTGGACATATGACAACAATGCACAACTGAGTATTAACAACAATACACAAATGCATGACAACAACAATACACGAATGTACCAAAACATGATCGACACAAAATGATAAAAATGATTAGAGTACTTGCCTTGAGTCCTTCGAGAGAAATCTCGATGTGTAAACCATCACTAACAATTTCCTCAAAATTCGACGATCCAAAAGTACCTTGGATTGTAGATAACTCGTATCCTCGCATTTACCATAATGTATCCTCGATACCCAAGTATACCAGTAACAAACGTAAATCATGTACATTATGATTAAATTCCCAAAATCCAAAAACAACGTACAATCTCAAATCTCCAGTGTTCACAATTATAATCATTGCTATACGAATTATAAATGAATGAAACTGAAAACATTCATTAAATATTATAAACTGAGCAAGTAATAACTTGCCTGGATACCGATACGATGATAGTGAAGCCGCTACCAATTCCTTGCCCTTGTCTACGAGTTCCTCGACCCTGACCAATGCAATTCCCGAACATCCTCGAACTCGATCGTAAGGCACGATTCTTACCAATGATCAATTATCACAACCTATTGCAATAATAAATTAACAATCCGAATACAATCAACAACCAACACAACCAACCAATCAAACTCAACGGTTCAATGATACTTCGATCATATACAAAACCAAATAATCCATCTCAACAAATACGAACTCATATCCACAATACAAACCGTGGCTCGATGATCATAATTAACAATAAATATAACCGATCGATAAACCTAACGGTTCCACAATATCCCGATTTAAACAAAAATCCGAACAACCCGAATCAATAAATCACGAATCTATAACCACAATATGTTTCCATAATCCGATAATCATATCAACGATCAATTCATCCTGATAACAAGGATTACATATGTAATACCCCCAATATATTCAGGAATATTACAACGCCGTAAATCCTTTTCATAAGAATTTACAAGGCTGAAGAAAAGAAAATACAATAACAGATACCAACATATGAAAGTAAACGAAATAAAATACAACAGTTCTGGGCCAATACCGAAAATACAAACATCCAAATGAAGAATATTAATACATCACCAAATTCAACATCACAAACCACACCGTACTCGAGTACTTATTAAAAATAACACAAACCACAGATAATTAAACCCGGACAGAACATCACTCTGCACCCTCGTCGTCATGCAGTTCTAATGGTTGTTTCCCTGCTCTCTTGGATCCTGAACATAAACAAATCTTCACCCCCGAAGGGGTTAGCACAACAATGCTAGTACAAGTACGATAATTATACAACAATGATTTAATCAATAATAATCATGACAAGTTTCTCCACGAGAAAATAATAACAACACATATCACATCATGACAGTCTCAACATACTCATGGTATTCCAACGATCCAGCGCACACAGCTATTGATTCCCATGATGATCCCGTCGGACCAACGCATGGTGGAACTACCTGTCCAACGATCCAGCGCACACAACTACAAATTTCCCATGATGATTCCCGTCGGATCAACGCATGGTGGACAATTTAATCACAACACATGTACACAGTACAACCATTGCATAACCGACATAATACGAACAATTCTAATTAAAGTACTTGCCTCGATTCGATGACAAGAATAAAACTTCGACGAATATCAATACACACGAAGGTCGCCCCTTCGATCAATCACGTTGCAAAGCTCGAACCTTAAACAAAAGAAATAATATAGAATCCATCACATGTCGAATAACTAACGTACGAAAATCTAACAATCCAAACTACGACTGAAAGTTCATAAAACATATCGTGCCTGGTCTGCGTAACGTACGTTACGTATCCAACGTAGCATACGTTAAGGCTGCTCGTTAGCATACGTAAACTACGAAGTCTAGCGTACGCTAATCATACATTGACAGTATCTTCTCTGATTAGTTAACTAACTCGTCTGATGATATAATGTACATTACGTACCAAACGTAGCGTACGTTAATTCTGCCCGCTAGCGTACGTAAGTTACAGGGCCTAGCATACGCTAAACACACATATGACAGTTTTTCACTGAGCAGACGACTATCTCGATTTATGATGAAGCGTACGAAATCCTCAGTGATTAACGTACGTTATCCTCATACATATCATGCTCATACAATTATGAATGATCTTACGGATTAAAACATCTTCGAATTAAAGGATACGTATATCATCATGATGTCATACTCCAATCTTGATTACAAATTCTCATACATAATTCGGAAGGCCTATGGTTAATATCAGTATCTTATATCATTCAAACTATCATCTTGAAGATTGTTTAACAATCCACCTTTACAAGATACAACAAATCCTTCCATGATCAACCTCGTAGGTTCGTCTAACAACAATGATGTTAATACCAAGTCCGTGATAACTATGAAGACACCTTCCAAATTTGGATTATCAATCTCAGAAAACTTCCTTTACTTATTCATCGTAACAAGATTCAAATTATGATGCTCTTAACCAAGGTACTTAAAGCATAATCATCTCAACTTCCTAGACATGATGTTGGTTGAATAAATCATCTATGGAACTTAATATCTTTGATAACATTTTTTTTTTTTTTTTTTTTTTTAATAGAATACTTTTTTTTTTTTTTTTTTAATTAGACGGAATAAAACGAGTGTGGGGGGACGAGTCCCACTACACGCCCAAAAAATTGAGGGAGGACGAATCCCTCTACACGCCCAAAATTATATCAAAAAAACGATGGCCACCAAAAAGCCAACTAAGAAAATATTTTTTTGCATCGTAAATATGGATAACACATTTTATCTAACCGAATAAGGCCAAGGATCCTCCCCTTGAGATCATGGCCATCCGAACAAAAATAATCTCGATGGAGGCACCCTTGGTTGGCAAAAAAGTCGGCAACCGAGTTCCCTTCCCTATAGATGTGGGAAAGGCGGACATTCATGCACGAAAGAAGTTTATGAATTTTGCTAATTAAGCTTTGAACATTCCAAGGAGATGATGAGTTCTCCTTGATTAATTTGAGAGATATGGTAGAATCCACTTCAACCCACACATTAGCAAAACCTTTCTCCAAACAAAGAAGAAGCCCTCTCCAAATGGCATGCAACTCCGCGAATGTGTTAGTTTGTAACCCGACGAATTCCCAAAAATAGAAGAGAGGCGACCCAAAATGATCCCTAAGAACCCCGCCCGCGGCCGCGATGCCCGGGTTCCCTTTGGCCGCCCCATCCGTGTTGAGTTTCACCCACCCGAGATCCGGATTCATCCACCGAACACTAACCACTTTGCGCGTGAAATTAATATTCGCATTAATACCGAGAGTAGCCGCCAAATTCTCGGCCCCTTTCCAAAAAAGCACCCGATTCTTCCCCTCGACTTTGATGGATTTTAAGTACGTCCATATCCGGGAACACACACGATCAACCGTGAATGGAATTTGCTTCATTCTTTTATCATTCCTACAACACCATAGAAACCAACATATAAGCACGGGAATGATATGAAATATATGAGTCTTACCAAAAGTCTTGTTGAACCAAGAAGGGAAGATAAGATTGAGATCCTTGGTGATGAGTTTCGGCCACCCCACCAAAGAATGGAAAAAGTCCCACACTTTGCTAGCTACGGGTCCATCCCAAAACAAGTGAATGAGAGTTTCGTCTCCGTTACAACAATAACACCGAGTGTCGGCCACCATCCCCCTACGAATCAAACAATCGGGCGTGGGGATCCAATTATTAAAAACCCGGACCATAAACACCGAGATGGTTGGAGTGATAGCAAAATTCCAACACCTCTTAAGAATAAAGTGAGCGGGTTGTTTTGGCGGACTTTCTCCCAAGTACTATTAAATGAGAAATCCCGTTAGAGGACAGCTTCCAACTCGGTTTGCAATTGGCTACATTACAAGGAAGAGAGCAAATATAATCACAATAGCCTTGGGGAAGGATCTCTTTAAGCTTGGAATAATTCCACTCCCCGTTATTCCAAAATTTATTAAGACAATCTTTAGATTTCGTGGGAAACAAATTCGAAAGGGGACTAAAATCGCACCAATTATCATGCCAAAAGATGAATTAGCATTACCACTATTCCAAAAATGTACTTATCAACCTCCCCACGAACGGCACATAACCTTTTCCAATTGGGAGAATCAAAAGGATTAGGTTTGACCACCATGGGGTGGAGCCTTTACAATATTTAGCCATAAGCAAGTTAGACCAAATATTCTTATTGGTCCTAAATCTCCACCACAATTTAAACTCCGCCGCTTGGATTAAATCATTTAAGTCACGGCACCCTATACCACCTTCATGAGTAGGGTAACAAAGCCTTTTCCAAGCGGCCCAATGCATTTTTTCTTACGCTCGTTAGAACCCCAAAGGAACTTGTTAAAAAGTCTTTCAAAGAATAAGATAACATTAGCCGGAGGTTTGATAACTTGAAGATTATAAAAAAGAATGGAATTAAGAACCGACTTTATTAGCTCGATCCTCCCTCCTAAAGAAAGGAGGTGGTGATTCCAAGTGCAAATTTTGTTTTGGATTTTAAGGATGGCATTACTAAACATATTGAAAGTGGGTTTGCCTTTCCAAATAGGGACACCAAGGTAGATCATGGGGAGTTCCGAAAAAGAAAATCCCATAATATCCTTAACCCGAGCGACATCGCCGGATGTCGGGTTATGCATAAGAAAAGTACTCTTAGCTTTATTAATTTTTTGGCCCGAAACCGCTTCAAAATGTTGGAGACAACGTCTAAGCAAAATAAGGTTATTGTGAGACGCATTAACAAAAAGGAGCATGTCATCGGCAAAAGCAAGATGAGTAATATGAACGTTTTTGCGAATAGTAAAAAACATGGCCGGATTTTTATTGAAAGTATGCTCAATGTTCCTTGAAAGGTAATCCTCGGCTAAAATAAAAAGGAGAGGGGATAAGGGATCCCCTTGTCTAAGACCCCTCTCACTTTTAAAAAAACCCACGGAAGAGCCATTAATAATAATAGAAAACCAAGCATTGCACACACATTGACGAATTAATTTGATAAGATTAGGGGAAAAGCCAAAACTAGTAAGCACTTTGAAGAGAAACCCCCAATCAATCCTATCATAAGCTTTTTCCATATCAAGTTTAATAACCGAGTTGTCCTTAGAACGAGATATGTCATGGATGACTTCTAAGGCCGTGAGAATATTATCCGTGATTAACCGGTCCTTAATGAAACCCGATTGAGCGGGATTGATGATTCTAGGAAGGATAGTGCTCAACCTTTTGCTAAGAATTTTGGAAATGATTTTATAAGTAGTATTGCACAAACTAATTGGTCTAAAATCTTTCCAAGAGTTGGGGGAGGGGATTTTGGGAATGAGCGTTATAGACGTAGAGCAAAACGCTTGAGAGAGAACGGCCCCTCCAAAAAAATCTAATACCGCCTCCAAAACATCACTTTTAATAATATCCCAACAAGATTGAAAAAATTTCGCATTAAAGCCATCGGGACCGGCAACACTATCCCCCTCCATATCAAAAACAATTTTCTTAATCTCATCGAGGGTAGGGGGACAACACAAAAAAAGATTGTCACTATCAAGAATATTGTTATTAATGAGCTCCTTGTCAAATTGGTCAATGTCAACCGGTTCATTTTTGAATAAATTCGAAAAATACCCAACGGCCGATTGATGAATGCCAATCTCATCCGTGATGACGGACCCATTATCATGAATGCTATGAATGTGGCTTTTGTGCCTTTTTTTCTTAACCAAATCATGGAAGAATTTGCTATTTCTTTCCCCTTCCCTTGTCCATTTCATACGAGCCTTTTGTTTCCAAAAAGCCTCTTCCATAGACAGCGTGCGAAGAAGGGACGCATTGTGTTTTTTAAGGTTAACCATGTTGGCAATGGTTGGATCCGAGTCAAAAATCTCTTCGGCCTTGGCGACCTCCATTTGATGTTTTTCAACGTTTTTAAAAATGTTGCCGAAGGTATATTTGTTCCACTCTTTAAGAGTGAGTTTAAGACGCAAAAGCTTGTTCGATAGTTTAAAAAGCCCCAAGAAAGGCGAGGGAATGTCCCAAGATTCTTTAACCGTTTGTAAGAAAAGGTGGTGTTGAACCCACATGTTTTGAAAACGAAAAGATGCTTTAGGCCGATTTAAATCTGACTAAAATTACACAACAGAGAATTATGATCGAGGTATGCCTCGGGAGATGTCTAACACAACAATGGGGAAATTTGTTAACCCATTCAAGAGAAGAAAATCCGATCCAACCTTTGCCATATCGAATTACTATACCAAGTGAACGGGATCCCACATATCCTCCGTCCATGAGGTCGCATTCAAGGACCGCGTCCCCTAAATTCCTCCATTTCGGAAGGGATAGGAGGGTTGGTCCCTTTTTTCCTGTGATATAGGACGATATTGAAATCACCGCCTACCATCCAAGGAGTATGGTTTTGATCGACCAAAGTAAGATCCTCCCAAAGGGCCCGTCTCTCAATTTTTGTATTTTTACCATAAACGACAGTGAGTAGAATAGGGTGACTCAACTCCTTAAAAGTAATTTGAGTATGAAGCATTTGATCCGCATTATGTAAAACGCTAATGTTAGTGGCGTGGTCCGAAAAAATCCAAATATGATTGTTAGCATTCGCCACGACATTATCAAAACCAAACAACCTACAAAAAAAAGACGCGTTTAAAGCAACTTTAGGCTCAATAAGGGCCAAAATATTAGGACGATGATCCCTCTTAAGCAATTTAACAATTTTTTGGGCGGATTCATTCCCGATGCCTCTCACATTCCAAATAATGACACTAATCATTGATTAGGAGATCGTCTAGTTTCCCTTTTAGTTGAAACAGCCGCTTGTTTAGTAGAGTTATTTTTCTTATTTTTTTCCGGTTTTTTACCGGGAGATTCAGATTTGCGGTCCAAGACATTAAAAGCTATCTTTTTCCGCCCTTTACCCTCTCCTTTACTATCCGAGAGAGATTGAGACAGACCATCATCTTTCGGTTCAAAAGATGGTTCGGATCCCGCATCCTCAAGATCGTCCTTCGAATCTCTATGTACGGAGTCACTATCCGAGGATAATAACTCCTGTTCATTCGTGATTCGTAGGGGTTCTTGAGGCGAGCCACTGTGTGTATTTGATCCCCCACTTGCGGCCGAGGAACCCGAACCCGAAGTGGAGCCAACAGATTTTAAAACAACATCAGGAGCAATTGGTCTGAAATAATAACCTCGGAAGCCGGGCCCGCCCATTTTGATTATTAATAAACGCCCAGAGGAGTTTTTATGAATCGCCTATTTTTGTTACCCGACTCCAAGTCGCTGGGGCAACCTTTTTGTTGCCTCGAGTCATTTTTGTGAAACGTTTCTGTCTCATTTTTGGCAGAGGAGTTTTTATTTTTGGTACTGATGTTGAAGGTGACAGTTTGTTTTTCTTCTTGGAGGATTGAGTCTCACGAATTTGTTGTTCAATTTGTTCCAAATCTTCCGCTCGAGGGCAACAAACATGTTGTCGATCGGAATATCATCATCCTCTTTTGAATCCCCGTGTCATCCTCAACAATACACACGTTAGAGGGGGAACGGGGTGCAGGTTAACCTGCACTTGCCCTTTGATATTATCGGTCGATATATTTTTATGGTTTCCAGCACGAACCTGCACCCATTCTTCTTTATTTTTACCTTTTTTCACATTGTTCGTATTTTCAAACTTATTCACAAACACTTTCGGTTTAAGTTCCGGATTTTTGACATAACACTCATCAATATCATGACCAATATGATGGCAATGGTGGCAAAATTTAGGTAGTTTTTCATATTCCACCTCGAGTTTAGTAAAAACATCACCGCAACGAATAGCAACCGTTTTAGGTGGTCTATTTTTCAGATTAATTTCCACACATATCCTAGCAAAATTCAGCCTGGAACGGTTTAAAGTGAGGTTATCCGCTTTAATATAGTTACCGACAAGGGAACCGACTGTTTGTAGCGCCCTCGTGTCAAACCATTGAATGGGCAAAGCAAATATTTTTATCCAAATAGGTGCCGAGGCCGGTTCATGTTTGAAATTGAAAAAAGGATCCCATTTAAAAAGCCTCATCGGGTATCCGAGCAGATTAAACTCCCGTTTAAGCCATAATTTTGCATATAAATCTTCATTTTGCAGGGATATTAATACATGCTTAAAATTCAAGAACTGGACTTTACACATACCAAAACCAGATTTTTGCAAGAAATTCGCAATAGATATATTATCAGGTTTTCCAAATGAAAATTTTCCAATTAGGGCGTTTTTGTAAACGTCCGATACCTGAGCGCACTCCTCCGGTGAGAAGACCGCCGTCGGCATCTCCCCCGAGAGATCAATAGTGCCCAAAGTTTCCGGCCGTTGAGGTTGATTGTTTACTATTTTCGCAAAAGACAACGGAGGCCCTTCCACCGAACCGAGAGGGACGCTGATCGAGGAGGAAGATTTTTCCCTTGGTCGCTTTTTGGTGTTTCCGGATAAACTCCTCCACATCCGGAATCTCTCCTTCTTCCATCTCTTGTGCTCGGTTTTAATGCAAAGCTTCTCCAAAAAAGGGTCGGACCGCTCAACCGCGATTTTTGGTGGATCTTCCGTAAGAAAAAGGCCCCGATTCGATTTCATCGAGGTAGTCTGTGAGAAAAACTTTTCCTTCCTCCCGTCGGTCGCCGATTTGCTAGAGGAGGAGGGTTTTTGTAGTTTAGGAAATTCGTAGTTAAATTTTTAGGGAGATTAAACGATGCAAAATGAGGGAAAACCTCCGCATCGGATTTGCCAGACGATTCCATGGGAAAAACGTCCGAAAAAGCGAACAAGACGAGCAGGACCGCCGCTCAGAGGCGGCGGTGAGAGGAGGATAAAGAGCCGTTAACAGTGGAATGAGAGCTAACGGGTCGCTGTGGAGAGAAAAATGGCAGCGGTAGGTGGAGAATTCTAGAGAGAAGGCAGAGAGAAAAAAGCTGGAGAGTAATATCTTTGATAACATGATCATAATATCCTTAAGAATACGAACTCAAGGTTGGAGATAGTATAACATATCTTAAGATGAAGAAAATGCTGAGACAATAGGTAGAATCCAACTCCGGTTGCTTGTATTGTTGGGTACGGGGTCGGATATAGCACCGTGTTGCGGAAGCGTAAATATCAAGTGCGAAAATTTAAAGCACACAAGGATTTATAGAGGTTTGGCTATAAATGAACCTATGTCCTCTCTCGGTATCTTTTTCAATAGGCTAAAGAAAAACCTCTTCTCCTCTCTTCTATCGGTCGAGGTATAACCATTTACAATCACGTCTTCTATTGGTCCGTGATAAACCACTCGTACTTGTATTTGTGTCGGTCCAAGTTAAACCGTTTTCCTTTTCGTAGGACAAGGAATCAACCTCTCTAGCTTTCTATCGGTACTAGATAAACCTCGCTAAGATAGCGATTGCGATTCTAACAATGCCGGATCCTTGATCCTAATAACACTGAATCCAATCGTATCGTTTCTTTTACCACTCGTGTATGATTTTGTGTATAACACTCAATCACTCAATGTAAGCTCAATATTACAACAGCAATACAATGAATATCAATCTCAGATGAATGTGTAGTATGCTTGAAGTTGTATTGAATCAATGCCTAGACATGGTATTTATAGGCTCCATCATCCAACTAGTCGTTGGCTGCTGCACACTGCATTACGTATGCTACGTAACTCTGGTTACGTACGTAAGCTTGATTACGTACGTTAACCTCCATGGGTTACGTCGTTAGCCTCTTCACAATCCAGTCCAGGGAGTTTTGCCATATTGGTTACGTACGTTAGCGTTGACTTTGTTACGTACGTTAACATTACGTCACTGATGACGTCATATATCCGTTGCATGCTTTTCTGACTTTGACTCCTCCAACGTTCACTTGTTTGAACTCCTTTACGTACGTTATACAACCTCCATTACGTACGTTAGCTTGCCCATATTACGTACGTTAACAAACCCTTGTTACGTACGTTAGCTTTGATTTTATCCAGCATTTTGCCCTTCGTTTTCCTTCGATGCTTGCTTCGCCTCTTCGTTGTTTTGTTTTGTTTATCGCCATTAATCATCAAAACACTTTTAATTTATGTATGGAACAAAATGTTCCAACAATCTCCCCCATTTTGATGATTACAAAACAATAATACGCCAATGAGATTTACCTGCAAAAATACAAATATATGTATATCTTTACAGACCAAAGTTTTTTTGACTTTGTCCTCATTTTTCTTTTCCTTCATTTTCGACTTCTCCTTATTTTTGTTCAACTCCTTTGTTTTTCCAATTCTTTTTTTATGCTATCGATTTTCTTCGATTTTTCTCCCCCTTTCACGGTTAAACACATTTTCTTCGATTTTTCTCCATTCTCCTATCTCTCCCCATTTTTGTATTCATCAAAAAAATGCAATAAAATACCAATAAAAATTCAATAAATAATGAAATATGCAAAAATAAATACAAGGTTATTAACTCCCTCTGAAAATATTATCCGTTTTAACAGATTACTCCCCCTGAGTAACATACCAAAAATCAATGTTTGGGGATCCAACCTATAGTTGGTTTTTGTTTAGAAACGTAAACGATTTTTGAAACGATTATTCCTTTAGGAACCCAAATTTTCTTAATTTTTATCGTCCGTCTCGGGCTTTTGCAACTTGAACTATGATGCCCGATTTTTAAACACTTTTCGCAATGGGGTATCTTGAAATTAACGGATTCTTTTTTCAAACGAGTTTTGAATCCTAACCCCTCTTTGTTCAAAGTAAATTTTTGAACACCAAGCATTTGTTCAAATTTCTCGTTTCCGCGCGAGAATTTCTTTGTCAAGGATTTAAGCTCGGTTTGGATTTTAGCGAGATCATTCTTCAAAATACTTTCATTTTCAATACACTTTGAATGATAGATTTCAACAAATTTTCCCTTCTCGATAATTTTGGAATTTTCAATTTCCAAAGATTTAATTTTAGACTTAAGGGATTTGATTTCGGATAAAGCGTTTTGAAAATCCGTATACAATAATTCAAATGCATCAAAAAGTTCATCACGGGAGGATGTACTTACTTGGCTTTCGACGTCGCTGTCGTCGAACGAACTTCGGGCCATGAGAGCGAGATTATTTTGATTGATAAATTCATCGTCTTCGTCTTCATCGCTCCATGTTGCCACAAGGACCTCCTTTTTGGGTTTAGCAGGGCAATGTTTAGCGAAGTGGCCTGGTTTTCCACATTGTCGACAAGAGTTGTCGAATTTCTTCATTTCGCTCCAGATATCCTTCTTCCTCTGGTTTAATAAGGTTTGGAATTTATTAATATTCTGGGCATAATATGCAGCTTCTTCGTCGCTTTCTTCCACCAGGATTTCTTCTTTCTTTTTCGATATCTTAGCCTTCATGGCTAACGATCGTTCCTTTGGTTTCGGTTTGACACTTCGTGTTTTTAACACGATCTCATAATTAATTAGCGAACCAACGAGGGCGCTAAAATCGAGCGTGTTGGGATCTTTGGATTCCATAATCGCGGTCACGGTGCCGTCCCATTCGCTAGGTAGTGATCGTAATATTTTCTTAACTTTTTCACTACTAGATAATGGTTTACCAAACGAAGCAAGTCCATTTGTGATGACCGAGAATCGATCAAGCATATTGGTGATGGACTCATCACCTTTCATCATGAATAACTCGTAGTCATGGAGAAGCATATTGATTTTCGTCTCCTTGACTTGAGTTTTCCCTTCATGTGTGATTTCTAAAATTCTCCATATTTCTTTAGCACTTTCACACGAAGAAATTCGATTGACCTATTTCGGATTTAAGGCACAAAATAAGAGTTGAGTAGCCTTACAATTTAGATGGTCATTTTTCCAATCGGCATCGTCGTATTCTTCGAAAGATTTGAGCGTACCGTCGGATTTTAGAGGAATTTTTGGGCCAAGGCAAATAATCTTCCAAATCTCTATATCGTAGGCACAAATAAAGATCGACATCTTTTTGTTCCATGTCAAATAATTTGAGCCATCAAAGAATGGTGATCGGTTGAGAGCAAGGCCTTCGATAGGAGCAAATTGAAATGCCATTGGATCTTTTCTCCTCGGATGTTAGGCCGCGTATTGGAGTACCGCTCCGATACCAATTGTTGGGTACGGGGTCGGATATAGCGCTGTGTTGCGGAAGCATAAATATCAAGTGCGAAAATTTAAAGCACACAATGATTTATAGAGGTTCGGCTATAAACGAGCCTACGTCCTCTCTCGGTATCTTTTTCAATGGGATAAAGAAAAACCTATTCTCCTCTTTTCTGTCGGTCGAGGTATAACCATTTACAATCACGTCTTCTATTAGTACGTGATAAACCACTCGTACTTGTCTTTGTGTCGGTCCAAGTTAAACCGTTTTCCTTTTCGTAGGACAAGGAATCAACCTCTCTAGCTTTCTATCGGTAGTAGATAAACCTCGCTAAGATAGCGATTGCGATTCTAACAATGTCGGATCCTTGATCCTAATAACACCGAATCCAATCATATCTTTTCTTTTACCACTCGTGTATGATTTTGTGTATAACACTCAATCACTCAATGTAAGCTCAATATTACAACAATAATACAATGAATATCAATCTCAGATGAATGTGTAGTATGCTTGAAGTTGTTGTATTGAATCAATACCATAGACATGATATTTATAGGCTCCATCATCAAACTAGCCGTTAGCTGCTGCACACTGCATTACGTACGCTATGTAACTCTGGTTACGTACGTAAGCTTGATTACGTACGTTAACCTCCATGGGTTACATACGTTAGCCTCTTCGCAATCCAGTCCAGGGAGTTTCGCCATATTGGTTATGTACGTTAGCGTTGACTTTGTTACGTACGTTAACATTACGTCACTGATGACGTCATATATCTGTTGCATGCTTTTCTGACTTTGACTCCTCCAACGTTCACTTGTTTGAACTCCTTTACGTATGTTATACAACCTCCATTACGTACGTTAGCTTGCCCATATTACGTACGTTAACATACCCTCTTTACATACGTTAGCTTTGATTTTATCCAGTATTTTGCACTTCGTTTTCCTTCGATGCTTGCTTCGCCTCTTCGTTGTTTTGTTTTGTTTATCGCCATTAATCATCAAAACACTTTTAATTTATGTATGGAACAAAATGTTCCAACATGTATGCCAATTAAAGATGATTCTCCACTCCAATGATCAAGTATAAGTAATCTCCAATCTTCAATGACCAAGTATTAAGTGATCTAAAGGTGTATAAGGTGGCTGGGAACTCTCTGTGGATGAAGTATGTTGAAAGCCAAGTGAAAGAAGTGAATAAAATGAAATGGGGTGGTGTCCTATTTATAACTTCCTGACCTTAACGTACATTAGCCTTCATGCATAATGTACGTTAGCCTCTTAGCGTACGCTACCCAGTATACTTAGCGTACAATATCGTCACTGATAATTAATTGTTCTCATTCTGTACTCGATTGCGTACGCTACACTTTCAGGTTACGTACGTAAGCAACACCAATTAGCGTACGTTAGACACATTCTTTAGCGTACGTTAACACCCGTTGACTTCAAAATTGTCCAGTTTCATCCATAGGAATCTTATCCGGATCCATTGTCCAGCTGGCACATGTGCTAGCCGCCCAGCTCAATTATTGGTTGCTTTACGTATGCTACGCTTCATTCGTAGCGTACGCTAACTTTGACGGTAACGTATGTTAAGCTTCCTTCTTAGCGTACGTTATCACGTACTTGCATGAGAAAATTTACATGTTGTTATAATCATGCACAAGGATACATATGCGAGAAATATCATACTTCGATTATCAATATCACAAATCCGAATAATACAGGGTTCAATTACAGATGAAATACTCAATAATTAATCTGGATATTACATACTCCCCTTCTAAAAAGGAGTTTTGTCCCGAAACTCAAGACGAAAATAGCTCTGGATATCTGGACCTCACGTTATCTTCCGTTTCCCAAGTGGCTTCTTCCACTCCGTGGCGCGACCACTGAACCTTAACCAAAGCGATCGGTTTGTTTCTCAATTGCTTAACTAGACTCTTGAGTATCCTGATCGGTCTCTCTTCAAACATGCCATCCTGAGCAACTTCGATCTCGCCGAAATCAATGACATGACTATGATCTGGTATATACTTCCGTAACTAGGATATGTGAAATACGTTATGAACATGGCTCAATGACGCCAGTAACGCCAACCTGTATGCCAACTCTCCAACTCTCTCAAGAATCTCGAATGGTCCGATATATATTGGACTCAGCTTTTCTTTTCTCCCAAAACGAAAGATTCCCCGAGTAGAGAAACTTTTAAAAGCACGTGATCTCCAATATTGAACTCTAATGGGCCACGGCGCACTACTACAAAAACAAGCAAAGAGACCCTTAGTAAAAGACCCGTTGATCAAGATAACAGGTCTCTTTAATGTAAGAGACCTAATATTAAAAATAACAGGTCTCTAAGATGTCAAATGGACTCCCCATTTTTTTGTAAGTAAAATAAGAGATCCGATGTTTGACTTAACGGGTCTCTAATGTGTATCTATAAGAGATCCATTGTCTGATTTAACAGGTCTCTATTGTGTAAAAGTGAAAAAGAGACCCGTTTTCTGAGTCAACGGGTCTCTTAACCTTCAAGAACAAAACATAAAAAAAATATCACCCTCTACCGTTCTCTCTATTCTTCGCCCGCCCCCCCCCCCCCCCCCCTTGTCCTACCTACCTCTCTTCTTCCTCTTCATCTTGTAAATTACATACACATACTACCCACTGTCGGCGGGCAACAATAACGGCAATAGGTGCTAGTCGATGAGTAGGTAAGCAACAGATGGGGTTAGATTGCTGATATTTCTGGCGAGACGCGACGGTCGCAGTGACCAGATGAGATGACGCCACCGTGCACCGAATGATTCTCGATCCGTCGTCGGAGGACTAACTCACTATGTCTTCAGTTTGTGCAATCAAAATTTCTGACTGATTTCATTTGGAAACTCTACAGGTTTTCAACCGTTAAACTCGGTTGAATCAGTAATATTTGGTTTATACTGGTCGTCTCAATCTGGTTCGGACAATTAATCATCTTCGGATCTTCGGTGAACACGGTAGGCCAATGGTGGGAGCTCGTCGTCTGGTCATGGATTCTGGATAATCCGAGTTCGGACTGCACTCGCAACAAGAACTTGGTTTGAAGTGTTATTTATATGAATATTGTGTGTTTGATCTTGAGTTGGTGTCATTTCATATTTTCTCATTTCTGGAATTTCCACAATAATAATTTGTAATTCTATGGTTTTTAGAATCATGTTCAAAGTAGATGACAGATTATATAAAGTACAGAAATCAAAACTTCTTCAGAAGATCCTGCCAGTGATAGGTTTTTATGTAAAATTATGTGAATCAAATGAGCCTTGTTGCATGGAATGTGGATTCCAGATTTCTATAATAGAGAGAGTTTAGTTGGAAATGGAATTATTCTATGTTTGAAGTGTATTTTACTTCCTTCGTCTATGTTTGTATTTATCCTGGTTTCTTTGTGAATACTTGCGAGTGTTGATCATACATACTTGCAAGTTTCTTAAGGGACTTCTTGCATGTCATATGTTTGACAGTTGCCTTAGATTGGTACAACCACTACAGCCGGGGAATGGTCCTATGTCAACATGTAGGAAGGAAGACCAGGATTCATTTTTGCTGCATAAAGACTTGGTTATAATTGAAAGATTTCTTATGGATATTTTTTCCTCCTTATGCTTGTTTTGCTTTGAGTGAGGATAGATATGTATTTAAGACTGTTAAAGTATATTAAAGTACTGATATGTAGTTGAGTGCTTACTTCGTTCTTTTTTCTGCTGTGTTATATAATGTTTTGAGGTCCTTTTTCTAATTTTTGTTCAGATGATATTCCTAAGCCATCCAAGGGCTATTGTAGGTCTAGCTAGGAAACAATTGGAATTTAGGACATAGTTGTGAGGAAGTTGTATAGCATGAATGGATTTATATGATTGTCACTTGATATGCTTGCAGATCTCAGAAAAATGCAACTTCCACTATCTTAGGCAGATGTTGTGATTGGTACACAATGTGCAGATATAAGCTACATCTGGGATATATATATAAGCTACATCTGGCATGTTAGTGGTGCTACAATTACTATAGAAGAAACAAAGGGAGTTCTTGGAGAGATGACAATTGAGATTGGCGGAACTACTTCTCAAGTCCAAACTGCTCATCAAGATTCAGGTAATCCTGACATTTCTTATCTAAATCCATCATTATTATTAGTAGTAGTATTAGTATTATTATTTTATTATGTCAAAAGTTTTTACAAATTGAAATGTATGTTTCTCAGCTTTGCTTTATCTTTAGCTGATGCATTATTGTCTATTGTTGAGTCACTAACTTGTACATAGCTAGTTGAGTGATTTGAGTGTCTATTTGTGAATGGAACTTCATTCTGGACAGATTTTTCCGTTATCCATGTAGCCACACTTTTAATTTGATGACCAATTATCCCATGCCGAATCAAAAAACTGTTAGACCACAGCTTATCTATGATGGATTTTATCTTTAAGTACATGAGTGATCTTACTATTTTCACTCTTCTCACCAACCTTTATTTTTTTCTAGATGTGCTACTATGAGGTCCATATATATGTGTGTATGTTATTTATGTATCAACCATTTAGTTTGGGATTTTTGCCTCCGCTTGCAGATAGTGAACTGAAGAACATATTTAAAATTCCACGAGGATTGGCAAGTAAAACATCTATCTTAAGGGGTATAATGCTTTCTCAATATATTGTTAGCATTCTTCTGCTTATGCATATACTTGTCATGCCTTTTTTTTATGCATATGCTTGTCATGTCTTTCATTTTTACTGTTTTTGCCTTCTTTGCGTCGTCCCTTATTCCCGTCAGCCAGTACATGAGCTTCTTTTACTACATATATTTGGAGTTAAGGTCTCCACCATTGCAATTTAATTATTGAATATGTTACTTATCTTATAGGTCTTTCTGAAGAAACCTATTCATTGGGAAAAAAATTGACGAGATTAGAGACATTTAGGTTGAATATTTGCTCAAGCAAGAGAATGAAGCACATGAAGAAAATAAAGATGATGGTATGGAAATTGCTCAATGAAATTTTCTTCCAATTATTGTTGTGAATGATTAGACTTTGGAGCATTATTTTGTTGTTTTTACGTACTTTGGAGATTACAATTGATGTAAACTTTTTACGTTGTAGGAGATTACAATTTGGAGAACTATTTTGTTGTTTTTATGTTTTTGGAGATTATATTGTACTTGTAATAGTACGAATATTTATGGAATTTTCAAGCAGGTTTTATATGCTGATTTTTGTTTTTAAAAAAAATAAATGATAAGAGACCCGTTAGGTGTAAAAACGGCTCTCTCAAGTTTAAGAATAAAAAATATTAAGAAAATCAAAGAGACCGCATATCTCTAATAGCGGGTCTGAACTTATTTAGCAAACATACCATATATCTCTAATAACGGGTCTCTTCCCCTTCTAAATTATTTCTCCGATCACTTGCATAACAAACCCCATTTATCTAATAACAGGTCTCTTATGTCTCAAAAACAGACCCCCTCTCATGAGACAGTCTCTTTATCAAAGAGACCCCTGAGATAGAGACCCATCCAGAGGCGGTCTCTTAGGTTTATTTGGACGGGTCTCTTTGCCTATTTTTGTAGTAGTGGGCGCACGTCTGCGTAAGATTTCTGTCGACTCTGGGCAGTCAACAATCTTTTGCGAATCAAGGCTATATTCTCTCGTGTCTGTACGATCAATTCCGGTTCTGTCCCGATCAAGTCTGATGAATCGTCCCAACATAGGGCCGATCTGCATCTCCTCCCGTATAATGCCTCAAAAGGTGCCATCTTAATGGAAGCGTGCCAACTATTATTGTAGGTGAATTCAATCAACGGTAAATGAACTTCCCAATCAGTTGACCAATCTAAGGCACAAGCCCTCAGCATGTCTTCCACTGTTTGAATAGTCTTTTCAGACTGTCCGTTTGTCTGCGGATGATAAGATGTGCTGAAGTTCAATTCGGTTCCCAAGGCTTTATGAACTGCTTTCCAAAAATGAGACACAAAGTGACCATCTCAGTCAGAAATAATGGTCTTCGGCGTACCATGCAATCGGACTATCTCTGCAATAAACACTCATGCCAACTGCTCTGGTCCCCAAGAGTCCTTTATGCCCAGAAAATGAGATGATTTGGTTAAACGGTCAACTGTCACCCAAATCATGTTCAATCCTATTCTGATCTTCGGCATATTAGTGATAAAGTCCATCGATATGTCCTCCTACTTCCATTCAGGAACCGGAAGTGGCTTCAGCATCACGGCAGGTCATTGATGCTCAATCTTAACCTGCTGACAAACCAAACATTTCAAGATGTAATCGGCTACGTCTTTCTTCATGTCGCCCCACCAGATATTCTGCTTCAGATCCTTATACATTTTACTGGTGCCCGGGTGGATAGAATAGGGCGTACTGTGAGCTTCCTTCTGAATTGTTTGCTTCAAAACATCGACATTGGGAACACAAAGTTGGCTCCGAAATCTCAAGACTCCATCATCATGAATTACAAATCCTGGGGCTTTTCCCATGCTCACTTCATCGCGTAACCGAATCATCAGAGGATCATCTAATTACTTAGATTTGATTTCTTCGGTTAACGATGAAGTTATTTCTATCACACATAGTTGTCCTTGGACTCTTTGAAACCATATTTCAATTCCTTCACGAATCATTTCCCGTTGAATGCTGAACTGGGAGGTGAGAGTCTCCAGCATTCGAATAGAAACAGGCTTGCGGCTCAATGCATCGGCCACTACATTCGCTTTGCCTGGATGATACAGAATCTCCAAGTCGTAGTCCTTAATCAGTTCCAGCCATCTCCTTTGTCGCATGTTTAACTCCTTCTGACTGAAGATGTATTTGAGACTCTTGTGATCCGTAAAGATTTGACAGTGAGTCCCGTACAGGTAATGTCTCCAGATTTTCAAAGCAAAAACTACCACTGCCAGCTCCAAATCATGTGTTGGGTAATTTACTTCATAAGGTTTCAGATGTCGTGACGCATAGGTGATCACCTTCTCATTTTGCATCAATACACACCCGAGACCTTGGTTCGAAGTGTCACTGTAAACTATGAATCCTCCAGTTCCCTGTGGGAGTGCTAAAATCGGTGTTGTCGTCAATCTCTTCTTCAATTCATCAAAGCTAGTCTGGCACATCTCGTTTCACTCAATCTTCTGGATTTTCTGCAGTAGTCGAGTAAGTGGGTGGGTAATTTTGGAAAATCCTTCCACGAACCGGCGATAATACCCAGCAAGTCTTAAGAGACTCTGGACTTGTTTCACGTTCTTAGGAGATTTCCAATCTATAACTGCTTTGATTTTCTAGGGGTTTACTCGTACTCCTTCTGCTTATACCACATGACACAGGAACATTACTTTCTTTATCCAGAATTCACACTTAGAAAGCTTGGCGTACAATTGCTCGTTTCTTAGAAGGTCTAAAATGATGCGCAAATGTTGTGCATGCTCTTTCGGGCTCTTGGAATAAACCAGAATGTCATCAATAAATACGACCACGAATTTGTCCAAATATTCTATGAACACACGGTTCATCAATTGCATGAATACAGCAGGTGCGTTAGTAAGATCAAACGACATCACTACAAACTCATAGTGTCCGTAGCGAGTTCTGAATGCTGATTTTGGAACATCGGTTTCCTTAATCCTCAACTGGTGATATCCCGACCTCATATCGATCTTAGAAAACACTGTTGCTCCTTGCAACTGGTCAAACAAATCATCAAACCATGGCAACGGATACTTGTTCTTAATCGTCATCTTGTTCAGCTCTCGATAGTCAATACACAATCGAAGTAATCTATCCTTCTTTCGGACAAAAAGAACCGGTGCACCCCAGGACGACACGCTTGACTGGATATAGCCTTTATCCAGTAACTCTTCCAGTTTCTTCTTCAATTCATACATCTCAGTAGGTTCCATATGATACGGCACCTTAGAAATTGGTGTAGCTCCTAGTTCCAGCTCGATGGTGAATTCTACATCCTGTCGTGGAGATAGTCCAGGTAATTCGTCAAGAAACACTTCCGGAAATTTGTTCACAACAGGAATGGATGAGAGTTCTACATTTCAGTCTTCTTTCTTCATTGCATAGCACCAGTATCCAGTACAGCCCTGTTTCAACAATTTGACAGCTTTCATCGCCTTGATCATCTTTCCTGAGCTTCTTGGTCTCCATCACTCAAACAGTATTTCGGAACCATCATCACCTATCATTTAGATATTCCTCTTCAGGTAGTTTACAATAGCTCCATAACGGTTAAGCCAATCATCTCCGAGAATCATCTCATCTCCTTGCATTTCTATCATAATCAGATTTGAGGGCCACTCTCTGCCTCCAATTGATATAGGGAAATCTCTAGTTTCTAAGTTTCCCACAATCCTCTATCCACTCGGTAGACCCACAACATAATGCTCACAATTATGAAAACCATAAATATTCAAACGATTTACACAAGACAAGGATATAAATAAATGTGTAGCTCCTGTATCAAATAAAACGCTAGCCCATTTGTGAAAGGATGCGACATTACCTAATGCAACGGAAGATCACGATCGTCGCCCTCCTCATCTCAAATGCGGATGTGGGAGCGAATCCGACCCTCGAGGCTCCCTTTCGGTCGAACTGTCCTCTGCCTCGACCTCGACCGAAATTTTGGGGCAGCTGAACACTCTACTGCGTCTGCTGAATACTTGCTTCCTTCTGAGCCAATTGTGAAGTACGAATCCCATTAAACTTAGTGGCATCCTTGCGGAACATCGCACGGTGCCCCTCTTGTCCGCAATCATAACATGTCACTGGAGTACGGAAACAATCACGCCAAAGGTGTCATGGGCAATCACAGCTAAAGCACTTACTAGTTGCATCCGTCATGGATGATACTGCTCCGGAGTTCTTTCTGCTCTTAGATGGGTGCGGAGGTTTCTTGAAGGAATGAAAAGATGACTGGGCCTTGCGGGGCTCACTGATCTTGTGCTCTGTGAAACTACCAGAGACTTTCTGCTTTTTGGATTCTGCAAACTTTTCCATCGCTGCTTCTTTGATTTCATACGCCAATGCTTTATCCTGATTTTGACGGAGAGTGGTACATTCAAAACCGGACATGTACCTCTGAATCTCTGCTTTCATTCTCATATCAAAACGGATCATCATTTCTGCATCTGTTCTGACTAGATGTCGAACAAATGTCAGCTGTTGGTTAAACATCTTAATCGCGTGAGATACTGGCACATCTGAAGGCTGCGTAGAGTAAAACTCCCAAACTTTGGCTTCCCTCACCGGACGAGGGCAGTACCGAGCTTCATTATCTCTGTGGGTCATCGTGTAAGATTTTTACGGATCACAAGAGTCTGAAGTACATCTTCAGTCAAAAGAAGCTGAACATGAGACAGCGTAGGTAGTTGGAGTTAATTAAAGATTATGACCTCGAGATTCTTTACCATCCGGGTAAGGCTAACGTAGTGGCAGATGTGTTAAGTCGTCATCCGATGGCTCTACAGATGTTAGAGGTGCTCACACCTCAGAGCAGGATCCAGTGGGATTTGATTTATCAGGACATAGAAGTTTGGGTTCAGAGGGTTCAGGGCCAGTTATGTGCATTAGAAATCACTTCGTCCTTGGTTGATGATATCAAGGCGAGGCAATATGATGACCCCACTGCCCAGACCCGATAGCGTGCGTTAGGCCATCCGATAGCGTGCGCTACACCTGCCGGTTAGCGCGCGCAGCCTTCCGGTCGTAGCGTGCGCTACGCCGGTTCCTGCCGCACCTGTCCGGCGGTGCCATAATCGTCCTGGGCCTCCAAGAACCGTCCGGCCAGTACCCGACCACCAGAGCTCGACGACTCGATTTCCGAAAACGTACGGAACGAACACGACGAAAAGTTCGCGGACAATATCAACGACCCGAAATGAAAACATAATACCATAATTAATCATACGAGACCAAGAAACGGGTCGAGACAATAATTACAAATACGGATATCCGTAACTTTGGGTAAATTACAAAATGGCCCAAAACGACCGAAAATCACGATACGTGATCGAATAACCAAACTGAAGTTCACAACACGTATAACAAAGTTAAACGAACTTACGGAAAACTCGAAACAGCAGTTTCGACCGAGATTCGCAAGAATCGAACTCAAGTGCGGAAAGTCGCTAAAAAGCACGGAACTCAACAAAACGACACCGAAACGAACTCGGATGTCAAAAAGTGTAGAATTAATCATTCTCAGAAATCCTTTACATAAGAATTTACAAGGCTGGAGAAAACAAAATACAATAACAGATACCAACATATGAAAGTAAACGAAGTAAAATACAACAATTCTGGGCCAATACCGAAAATACAAACATCCAAATGAAGAATATTAATACATCACCAAATTCAACATCCCAAACGACGAGGTACTCGAGTACTTATTAAAAACAACACAAACCACAGACAATTAAACCCGGCCGGAACATCACTCTGCACCCACGTCGTCATGCAGTTCCAGTGGTTGTTTTCCTGCTCTCCTGGATCCTGAACATAAATAAATGTTCACCCCCGAAGGGGTTAGCACAATGATGCTAGTACAAGTACGATAATTATACAACAATGATTTAATCAACGATAATCATGACAAGTTTCTCCACGATAAAATAATAACAACACATATCATATCATGACAGTCTCAACATACTCATGGTATTCCAACTATCCAGCGCACACAGCTATAGATTCCCATGATGATCCCGTTGGACCAACGCATGGTGGAACTACCTGTCCAACGATCCAGCGCACACAGCTATAGATTTCCCATGATGATTCCTGTCGGATCAACGCATGTTGGACAATTTAATCAAAACACATGTACACAGTACAATCATAGCATAACCGACATAATACGAACAATTCTAATTAAAGTACTTGCCTCGATTCGATGACAAGAATAAAACTTCAACGAATATCAATACACTCTAAGGTCGCCCCTTCGATCAATCACGTTGCAAAGCTCGAACCTTAAACAAAAGAAATAATATAGAATCCATCACACGTCGAATAACTAACGTACGAACATCTAACAATCCAAACTACGGCTGAAAGTTCATAAAACGTATCCTGCCTGGTCTGCGTAACGTACGTTATGTATCCAACGTAGCATACGTTAAGGCTGCTCATTAGCATACGTAAACTACGAAGTCTAGCATACACTAATCATACATTGACAGTATCTTCTCTGATCAATTAACTAACTCGTCTGATGATATAATGTATGTTACGTACCAAACGTAGTGTACATTAATTCTTCCCGCTAGTATTAAGTGATCTAAAGGTGCTTAAGGTGGCTGGGAACTCTCTAGGGATGAAGTATGTTGAAAGCCAAGTGAAAGAAACAAATGAAATGAAATGGGGTGATGTCCTATTTATAACTTTCTGACCTTAACATACGTTAGCCTTCATTCATAACGTACGTTAGCCTCTTAGCGTACGCTACCCAGTTTACTTAGCGTACGCTATCGTCACTGATAGTTAACTGTTCTCATTCTGTACTCGATTACATACGCCACACTTTTAGGTTACGTACATAAGCAACACCAGTTAGCATACATTAGACACATTCCTTAGCGTACGTTAACACCCATTGACTTCAAAACTGTTCAGGTTCATCTGCGGAAATCTTATCTGGACCCATCTTCCAGCTGGCGCATATGCTAGCTGCCCAACTCAATTATTGGCTGCTTTATGTACGCTACGCTTCATTCTTAGCGTACGCTAACTTTGACGGATAACGTACGTTAAGCTTCCTTCTTAGCGTACGTTATCACGTACTTGCATGAGAAAATTTACATGTTGTTATAATCATGCACAAGGATACATATGCGAGAAATATCATACTTCAATTATCGATATCACATATCCAAATAATACAGGGTTCAATTACAGATGAAATACTCAATAATTAATCCGGATATTAGAACATAACATACTCTATTCCGAATTCAACCTCCTAGATGAAATAACAGTATTCCTCCTTGTTCATAATTGTAAATTCGCAGTAAAATAATACGACCGACATAATCGACAATCCGAACTATCATGTTCTAAGATTAACCATAATCTTTCCAGATTCGTCCTCATTATCATGATTCATATTTCATCAAGAACATATGAAATAAAATACTACAATCAACATAATATTTTTTTTAATTATCAAATCCATGTTTATAATAAAAGCCATTATATATCCCATCACATATTCCTCTTTGATGTGATATATATCAAGAACACCAAGAACACCAGGATTCCATAATCATGTTCATAACAAACAATATATTGAAGACATATATCATCATATTCTTCAACATACAATTCACCTAACCTCAAGAATAGCAACAACACCACCATAACTATCATCATACGAAGAAGATATCAACAACAACATCAAAATCCGAAATTAAAGAGAGGAGTTATCCAACATACCTCTTGAAGAAGAATCACAACATTCAAACACTACAAGAAACATCAAGGATTCCAAAACTCAAGCTTTTAATCGAACCATCAAGGTCTCAACCAAGGTGGAAAGGTCTGGAATAGGCTTAGAAGTGAAGAGGGACGAAGTTTGGGAGGAAGATATTTGTTTCTTCTCATGAAGAAATGAAAGACGGATCCTTGTTTTATAACATGCACGTATCGTTACGTACGTTAACACCTAATATTAACGTATGTAAGGACTTCTAACGTATGCTATATGTCCTACATAGCGTACGTAATCAGCATCCAGAGCTCACTGCCTCATTTCATACCTTGTGTTATGTACGTAACACCTGTTCCATAGCATACGTAACAAAGAGTTGACTTGCTACAGTATATACACATTTAACATACGTAATGAGTAATCCGTTGCGTACGTTACCTCTACATTGACTTGCCTTTTCGCACTCTAGCCAACTGTTGCCGACCACAGGACCCACTTATCGGTCATAGCCTAATCCTGTCTGATTCTCTTCATAACGTACGTTATGTACTCTACGTAATGTACATTACGTCTGTATCTTAACGTACATAAGCTCCTATGCTTAACGTACGATACGCTTGTATTTTTACAAAGTTCTCTGATCAGACGACTACGTATCGCCTGATGCTATAACGTACGTAATGCATGATACACCAACTTAACGTACGTAAGCTCCTCAGCTTAGCATATGTAATGGCTTCTGCACTTATCCAATTCCAACTGTTCCTATCCATCTAAACATACTGGTTACGTATACACACATAGTGAATACATATACTCGTCCCAATAACATTCTCATACGATACACCTGATATCAGAATTAAAACAACTTGATACACGATATCTTTAAATGCAATTATCGACCAATTACGACAATTATATCAATACAGATGTCTCAATCCTACAATTATTTTATCCATATTGTACAGATTCCACACTGTACAACATAACTCGAATAAAATAACATTAAACAACCATAGTAGAATTTTAGGGTATTACATGAATAGTGCGGCCTGATGAATCCGAAGTACATTTGGGCTCATCCATAAGCTCACAGACCATCATGGTTGCATCATTCTTGTTAACAACTTCACTCATGTTGTTATATTTGCTACAAGTGTCTACAAAACAAAGACATGCAAATAAACAAAAAACTAATTAAGAATAACTAATAGATTTCACACCATAAATACAATAAATAAAATATATGAAGTGCATGTACGTAAAAAAACAATAATTGCAATAAATAACAAAAATACTAAAATAGATAGATATATGTAAAGTCTCATATAATTCTTTCAAAAGAGCAACATGCATTGATGTTGGCCACTAAGTATACTGGATACAGTTTGGAAAATAGTTTAAACAACAAACTGTATGGATTTTAAATCTGAGTGCGTAGCGGAAGTCTTGGATACAGTAGGTTGTTGTGGATACAGCAACTAAGTGTATAGTGTATACTTAATTTGTCACAGTAATTAAAACAGTAAAAGCTGAAGGTAAATAACACAGTAATTAAAGTGGTTCGAGGTAAACCCCTCTACGTCCACTGGTCCTCCACACAGGAGTAAAAAGTTTATTATAATTACTACGTACACAACTACGTAATTATAACAACACACACAATCAATATATCGTTCACACAGATTGATATAAAGATCTTATCTTAAACCGTTCACACAGATTGGTTTTGAGCTAATGCTTTGACCTGCTTCTTCACACAGATTACGAAGCTTCGTCTTCTTCAATGCAAATCCTTCACACAGATTAGGAGAAGCACAGATTGTTCAGTCCACACAGGGCTGATCTTGAGTTTGTTCAACGTATAGAACAGATGGTGAACAAAAACTTTGACTTTAAGAGCTTTCAGCTGGTGAAGTGTTGTTCAGGATGATGAGCACTATATATCTCTTTAGATCTTAATTGCAGTAAGCTTTGGAGATATGTTTTGCTCTGATGATAACTTTTGATAGCTTGAGTGTTAGGTGACTGGTAACTGATCTTCAATGCCTTCATAAGATATATATAGTCTCTGAAGCATATATCCATTGAGATGTATCCGTTTGAATGAGATTTCGTTCCAACGGGATTATGACACGATCCGGATTTAGCGGGATTCTGAAGATCTGATGACTGGCAGTATTTAAATACTTTATCCTTGAGTATTTAAATACTTCTTTATTCAACGGGACTTGATTTCTGGATATTCCTTCTTTGTCCTGTTGTGAGCTGTATGGAAGATAACTGTGTTTTTGAGTTTCGAGACAGTTTCCATACTTGGTCTTTTTACAAGACTTCTTGCTGTACTGAAGAGCTTTACTATATGCTGTTTCGAGGCGGGTCTTCGATATAGGATAAAGCCTCAAAGCTTCTATACAGTTTCCTTTACTGTATTCGGATTGGCATATATGTCAAAACCTCTTTATTAAATATCATTCGATACAGGGATCGGATATCCCAGCTGTTTCGATACAGGGTCTTTGTTTTCCCAACAATTTCCCCCTTTTTGACAATTTGCCAAGACTTGCTTTCTTAATTTTTCAAGTCTTCTTGATGATGCCAAAACCTTCTTCATGAAGTGATCTTCTTTGATGTCTTCTGGCAGATTTCTTGGTCTTTCGTCAAAAGGTTTGACTTTTAGTAACTTAGTCTACAATAATGAATTGCTCGCAGGCGAGTTCGATACAGTTTAAGATTTATTACAACTTAAGCTTATGATTGGCGCGCAGGCACAATCTTACAATGTATTCTAAGCTTACAACTGAATTCATGAACTGTTCGTAGACTAGTTAAATGACTTAATTTTCAATCAAGTTATCTAACTTGAGATTGCTATCAAACAATTTAAGTAATCATACATCAACACAGTAGATTACGAGTTGTAATCTTTCAAGACAAACAAACGCTTTTATTGATATTCAAAATGAATTGAGTACAAAGTTTGCTGTTTCGAAGAGAAATTACAAAAAAATATACAGAGATTTCAGCTCCTATCTATAGTCCGCATGCCTCCATGGCTTTTTCCCTGGTTCATTCTCGGTACCACGCCACCAGTTCTGAAGAGAATCATTGCCTCGATCCTAGTATATAGCTCTTCCTTCATAGGATCGATCAAATGCAAGTATCCAGTCTTCTGGATGGGTGATCCGATCTCCTCTTCTGTGTTTGGATTTCATCTCGATTTGGAGAGGGAGTTTCCCGTCTTCTAGCATCTTCGTAAATTTGTCTGCGGCCTCCGCTAATGTTTTATAGTTCTTGAAGATGGCGGATTCCCTGATGAGTTTGACAAAGTATCTCATCAGTTCGTTCTTCCTCCAGTGCTTCACTTCGTCGGCAGTAGGATTGCGGTTGGTCGGCAGACGAATTTCAGAAGGTCTCTGAATAAGAGTTTGCCAAGGGACATTGGGATCATGAAATTCTGGTCGGGAGCCTGAAATTTTAAAACTTTGGGAGGGAGGTGCTAGTTTGTTCAACTCGGCAGTGATACTGTTTTGAGCAGCCTCAAATTCCCTTTCTTGTTGCATCCTGATTCTCCTAGCAGCTTCTCGTGCCTCTTCCCCCTTTTTGGCTTCATCAAGACTTTTCAGGATTTCTAGAGCAGCATCCTGTTTTGTCTCGATGCTAGTCATTCTCTCTACAAGGGAGGAAAGAGTCTGCGACATTTCCTTAATGCATTTGTCGTGGCCTTGATTGAGAGCTGTTTTCAATCATAGCACAAGCGGTCTTGGCTTGACTATCCTCGTTTTTGTTGCTTCTTCCTTGATTTGCTCTGCTTATCTTCCACGATTTTCAAAGCTTGTTTGAAAACTTACGGCAAAATAATGAATGCGTCGACAACACGAGATACTTCATGTTGAAGAGTGGTCATTTCTTGGCCGAAGTATGCATCCATTTAATGCTTTTTCAACGGAAGATAGAGCATTTCTGCATCTGGATGAATACGGTTTGAAGGCCAAGTGCACGCAGCGCTCTTTCCGTCGGCGTAAATCGGAGAATCTGGTTGGTCAAGGTCTGCAGAGTGTTCAACCTTCTTACATTCACGGATGGGCGTGAAGTAAGTTGGACATCCTCAGAGTTCGATACCGTCCTCGGATTCCACGATTGAAGGGGCGGGCGGCTTCACGTGGTTCGGCGACAGGGGTTGAGAAGCTTCTGTTGCGAAGTTTCTTCACATACATGGATACGGGAGGGATGAATCCTCCCGTTGTCTTTCAGAGCGACTTCTTCGGTCGCAGCAGCTCAGTGCTGTTCCAAAATTATACCTTCCTCATTGGAGGGACCGATTCCTCTTCGTCGGGAATGTTCTCATCTTTGTGGTGAAGGGGATTGTTAGGTAGAAGGCCCTTCGTCGTCTCTGGGTGGAGAGGCGTCTCGAGCTTCATCCTCTTCACGACTCATCCTCAGACCTGCTTGTAAGGCATCGTCGTCGTCGTCTGAGTCATGATCTTCGTCGTCTTTCGGATTAGTGGGAGAATCCTCTGACTTTTTCTTTCCTTTCCTTCGAGCGTCAGATTTGTGCAGAAGATGGCTTTCAATTAGATCCTTGCAGGAGGGATTGTCCCATCGAAGCAGCGCCTCAATTTCTGTTGAGTCCGTCACTTCTGAGACGAATCTCTCTTCGTGGCTCCAATCGCTCCAGTTGTACAGTGTATCGTACGGAGCTAGCCTGTAGCCTTTCCATTGCAAAAATCTTTTGTAGGCGTGTTCAATTTGAACCGAAAGAAGGGTCTGATTAATGATCGAGTCAGGGGAGGGACTTCGTACAGTGTCTGGAGACGCTGTAGCGAGGGATTCCTGTACAAGTATGGGATCCTATACGGAATAGGGACTTCTTACAGGGGATGGTGCCCTGAAGGAAGAAGGATCCTGTACGGGTGTGGGATCCCGCAGAGGAGAAGTAGCTTTTGGCTCCAAATGGGCAGCCGACTCGCTAAAGTCTTGATCGTTGGCAGATGTCTCAATATCCGTCCTAGCCGCCAAAGGCTCGGGATCTGTCGTCTGATGAGGAGACACCTCTTCCACAGGGGTTGGGCCCTGGGGTTCTTCGTCAGTGGGTTGAGCCACAGGGGAGAGTTCTTCAGAGGGCTTGGCAGATTTGATTTTCGAAAGCCTCCGAAGTCTCTTCTTGGGCTTCTCACCAGCAGAGTGTTTCTTGCTGTGAGATCTCTTTCGCTTCTTTGAAGATTCCACTTCTTGGAACTTCAAGGATTCATCTCTTGGATTATCAAAAATTGGCATATGTCTGGTTCTCGGGTGGTTGCAAGACAAGGTGCTCTGGTTATACGCAGTAGGCTTGACGCCTCCTAAGTATATCCTCGAGCTATTCTTCTTCGCATCGGCGGATTGCGTCAGTCCGCACTTCGTCAGGATATAGTTCAACATTAAACCGAAAGATTTCTTCTGGGTGGCAGGTTTGCACACCTCCTCTTGTAGGCGCTTCAGGATTATTTGGCACCAATTGACCTTTTCACAGGTCAGAATAGCCACCATCATCCTGAACCTCAAGTTGGTACACATCTCGAACGCACCGGTTCGATTTTCAATTATCCTGGAGCAAAAGTCATGAAGATACACATACGGAAGACAAAAGTTTTTCTTGTGACAAGTAGTCGTCACCATGTCAACAACTTTGGACCCTGTGAACAGTCCATAAAATTTAGTAATGAGCTCTTGAGACCCGAATGTCTCAAGTTGATCCATGGTCAGGCCATCAGCGGGTAGCCTGTAGATGTTCTTGAGCAGATCGTGATCGTCTGAGATCTCAACTCCACAGACGAAGCAGTGATGTCAGCAACATGACCTCCTTGGGCCAATGACAGAAAACGTACGGCGGCGTTGAGGTAGAATTCCTCAACCAGATGGGTGTCGAATTTGTCAGCAGTCTTGCTTCCAAGGCGATAGAGGCCTTGTTGTTAAAGACGAGTTATGATATATTCCATGGGTTCTGCGTCGTTGGTTTCTGAGAGAATACGCTCAATGATGACAGGTTTGGAGAAGATCCGGCCATCAATGATGTTAGCAGATTTCTTGAGCGGGAGAAGAAGATTGTCCACCATTGATGTTTTCTTAAGAAAAGGTGCAAGAAAATAATCGAAATATGCGGTAAAATGCGAGAAAAATATGTAAATTTTTTTTTCTTGAGAACTCTTTGAATTTGCGAAGCGTAAAGAGTCTCTAATGGCGATTCGATCCTTTTATAGTCAGGCGGAGAAATAGGGTTTTGCAGTACGAATGGTCGATTTTAAGGGATGGGAACCGGTTTTGAAATCAACGGTTAAGATGGTGGGTGTAAGCTGATACGCTAATCCATTGAAATGTTTAAAAATTGAGCGGGTCCCACTTGACATAGGTTGATACCCTAAATGCCTAAAACGGCGGTTTAAAAATAATAAACAATTTAAAAACATCGCGGCTTTTGAGATTCGATTGTCAGGATGTCGTGTAAGGCATTTAATGTACATGACGTTTGACATAAAAACAGTGGCACGTGGACAAAAATTATTTTGAAACGAAATAATATTATATTATATCTTGAATCAAAATCCTATAGCATGTCTTTGTTTCCGCGTCGTCTGACGTTCCCCCTTAAAAAGGTGCTTAAAGGTTTTGAATTCCATACAACAATATTTGGATTAATCTTTGTATTCATGGGTCCTGATATTCCCCCTTAATTATTGCACACACCAGTGTAGGATTCATATGTCTTCGCCGCTACTGATCTTTGTATTGTGATTCTGAGTGTACAAATAATTAATGTTGGATACTGTATTCTTGGGTCTTACAGCATTCCCCCTCAATTGTTGAGTAAAAACAGTAAATTACTTACAGGGAGTCTGGCTGTAGCATTCCCAATTCTTGTCTGAGCATGTTGAATCTTGCTGTGTCGAGCGGCTTGGTGAAGATGTCGGCTAGCTGAACGTCTGTATGAACCTTTTCCAGGCGAACATCCTTGTTCTCGACATGATTCCTTATAAAATGATGCTTCATGTTGATATGCTTAGTGCGCGAGTGCAGAACAGGATTGTGCGTGATTGCAATTGCACTCGTGCTATCACACATGATTGGAGTCTCTCTAGCATCGATTCCATAGTCGGCGATTGTTCTTTGCATCCAAAGGATCTACATACTGACTACGGCGGCATAGTACTCTGATTCAGCCGTGGAAAGAGAGTTAGCCAATTGCTTCATCATAGTCGATTCCTTCTTCCTGACTATAGCCTTGTGCTACTAGTCTGGATTTGTTCCTTATGATAAGTCTATTTCGATCCTTTTTGTTTCGAAATACCCATTTGGTTCCTATAACCGATTGGTGTGTTGGTCTGGGTACAAGATACCATACATTGTTTCTTTCGAAACCGTTAAGCTCTTCTTCCATAGATGTTATCCAATGAGAATTGTTAAGAGCGTCTATGGTCGAAACAGTTCTGATGGGCTAAGAATACGCGATAGTGCACATATTGAGTCTCCTAAGTTCGGATTGAGATTTCCATTCGAAGCGTGAAACTTCAGCATTAGATTCTTCTTGTGGACAAAGTACATTTCCTTGTGTACTCTGTATTCTCCTACGAGTAGAAACACCGGCATTAATGTTTCCAATGATCAGCTCTTGCGGGTGATCTCTCAACCATCTTCGGTCGGGTTCTAATTCAGGATCCCGTACTGTATTGAAAGATTATGTGGATACAGCTTCAGCTTGTACAGCGTCGGCTTCATCCACATCGATTCTTACAGCTACGGGGTTGATTTCTAAATCAACGACAGGTTCTATGGGTGTTGGTGGATCCAAGATAGATAGATGGTGAATGTTCTGAGTGATATCATCTACTCCTGTAGGGTCATGGTGTGGTTCGTCGAACACTACATGAACTGATTCCTCGATCGTCAGCTTCCTTTTATTGAAGATTCTGAAAGCTTTGCTGACGGAGGAGTATCCTACGAATATTCCTTCATCTGATTTTTCATCAAAGGTTCTAAGTTGGTCCTTCCCATTGTTCAATACATAACACCTGCATCCAAAAATGTGGAAATACGAAACTAACGGAGTTTTGTTATTCCATACCTCATATGCTGTTTTGTTGTGGTGCTTGTTGACGATACAGCGGTTTTGAGTGTAGCACGCTGTATTGGTTGCTTCACCCCAGAAACGATGTGGCAATTTGCTTGCGGCAATCATTGTCCTTGTTGCTTCTTTCAACGTCCTATTCTTTCGCTCGGCAACACCATTTTGTTGAGGTGTACGGGCAGCTGAGTATTCGTGTTGTATTCCATTCTCCGAACAGTATTGCTCTATGAAGCAGTTAGTGAATTCTGTACCTCTGTCGGAACGAATGCACGCGATACTCGATGCCTTTTCATTTTGCAACTTTCTCAGGAGCTCGGGCAGCTTTGATGTTGTTTCCTTCTTCTTGCTAAGAAAGATCGTCCAAGCATACCTGGAATAATCATCAACAACAACCATGCAGTATTTCTTACCTCCCAAACTTACTGGGTCTACAGGACCGTAGAGATCCATGTGTAGCATTTCCAACACTCTTTGGGTTGAAAGGTAGGATTTGCTTTTCAGGGTTGACTTGATTTGCTTGCCTTTCTGACATGGTCCGCAGACGCTGTCCTTCTTGAATGACACATTTGGCAAACCTCTAACCATTCCCTGTCTTGAGAGCTTGTTGATCGTCTTGAAGTTGATGTGAGACATCCTCTTGTGCCATAGCCAGCTAAGATCTGCAGTGCCTTTGGCAACAAAGCATGGAATTGAGGAGCTCATAGGCTTCCAGTCAGCAATATACATATTACCTGATCTGCTTCCTGTAAGCACAACTTCCTTGGTTTGGGTGTTCTTGACTCTACAGCGATCTATATAGAACTTCACCGAGAACTTTTTATCACAGAACTGGCTAATACTAAGTAGATTATACTGTAGGCCTTCAACATATTCAACATCGGTGACCTTGAATTTCCTGACAAGTAGGTTTCCTTTCCCTCTTGTTCTTCCTTTAGACTTATCACCGAAGCGAACTTTTGGACCGCGACCTTCTACAAAATCAGATAGCTTGCTCCTATCTCCGGTCTTGTGACGAGAGCATACACTATCAAAGTACCAGGTATCCTCCTCTAGAATGTCCTGTAACAAAGAAATTAGGTATATTTAGGTCCCCTTTGATTTTTGGGTCCATGTATGTTAGTTCCTTTAGGTACCCAAGTTTTCCTGGCAGCAATTGGTTTACTGTAGGACATATTTGGTACAGTGTTGCGATATCTACGGGGGGCATATCCGTAGTCGTTATAATCATGATAATTATTATGCATGTAAAATTCAGGGTTATTATTATTATTCCAGTACGAGTGTCGTCTAGGAGGTGGAGCCATTTTCTTAGGCCTAACAGCTTGTCTTCTGGGTCTCCAGTTGGATTCCCAATGCTGTTGTTGATACTGAACTGGCATCTGCTGTCTTGAGGGATAACGGGGCTCCTGTATCCAATACCTCGGCGAGCTGTACTGATAGTACTGCCGTGCGGGCCTTTGGTGGTTGGATACAGCCTTCCTTCTGAACGGATGTTGACGCTGTTAATATGCTCTGGGAGCATGCTGTTGAGTGCGCCTCACAGGTTGGAATGGCTTATGATTCTGCTGTCTGGTGTAGGATTGCGGGGGCGGAATTGTAGCCTTCGGTTTTCTCGGTACAGCAGGTTCCTTCACGGGACTAGGGGTATCTTCCGATTCTGGAATGTGTTCCACACTCTTGACGAACACTGTACTAGTTTTCCCTTTGTTTGAACATGAGCTGTATCCTAAGCCACTTTTATCATGAGCATGTTGCCCAGTGCTCAGAATTTCTTCCATTCTTTTGGACGATTTCTCAAACGACTTCAGAATGGTCTCAAGTTCAGTTTCTCGCTTTTCGAGAGTTGTGATTTTGGCTTGTAGTAGAACCAAATCATTTGTCTTGCTCTCATTGTGGGTTTTAACCTCATTTAGTTCATGAGCAAGTTGATGATTGCTCTCCATGAGTTTTTCAAAATCGACCTTGCTGGTTTCACAATCAAGAGACATATTTTCATAATTTATTTTCAGCAAGTCATTTTCATCTTTCAGCTCTAAATTTGTTAATTGAAGCTGTATATTCTCAGTTTTTAGAGTCTCACGGGCCATTTGAATGTTTTTAAATTCATTCATCATATTTTCGAAAGTATGAGATGCATTTGACGGAATAGCTAAGGTTGAACTTACCTCATCGTCGCTGTCTTCACCTTCTGGAACATCTTTGGCCATAAAGCACATGTATGCCTTATCATCGAACTCATCGTCAGATGAATCACTTTCAGTGACCACCTGAAGACATTCTGCTGATTTGGATGGTGTGGGGGAGGCTTCTGATTCTCCAATCAGGGCCTTGAGCTTGTCTTTCCAAGCACGTCTTCTTTCATCTCTCTCTTGTTGCTCGGCCTCAGGCAATCTTTGGACTTTGGGATGAGGACATTTATTTGCATAATGGCCTGGTTTCCTGTGATTATAGCACGAGTTAGCATCACCGAGATGATGTTTGGTACTTACCTTGTGGACGGAGTTTGGGCTGTAGGAGTCTTTCAGTGTTTGATGAACTTTTGAATTTATGCATGAGAAGCGCCATTTCATCTTGGGATAGGATGTCGTAAATCCTTTGTCGGCATTCTTGTGATCGGGCTTCGACGAGCTAGGCATCCGTGTCGACGGTTCGATACAACGGCGAGAGCTGTGACCTTTGAAGGAGATTCTTGACTTTCTCTCTTCTGTCAATATCATACTCAAAAGCTTTGAGGTCGAGAAGAGATCAAAAGTAGATATTTCATTAAGATTACGGGATACACGCATAGTTGTGGTCTTAATGTCCCATCGAGTGGGAGAGATCTGAAAATTTTTAAGTTCTTCTCCTTTTGGGTGTAAATTTTGCCCAACGCTTCAAGTTCACCAACAATACCGGTGAATGCGAGGTCAAGTTCCTCAAGTGTTTCCGTTGGTTTCATTTCAAAAGATTCAAATTCTGAGTTAGTTTTGAAGTCTTGTTTTATTTTGAGAGCTCGGTTCCCTCACAAATCAACTTGAGTTTATCCGATTTCTTTGGGTGTTTTGCAGCTCTTTACCTTTGAGAACGTGCCTTTGTCAAGAGTGACAAATAACGCGTTCTTAGCCACATTGTCGAGATTGGCTCGCTTCCTTTCATCATTGTCCATTGCTCGCGTTCCTTCTCGAGCATTTCGGCATGGGCTTGGCCCTCAATCCTTGCGGCGGATTTACCTTCATGATCTTGATAGGACCATCTGTATAACAAAATCATCTCTTCGTGCATTCTTTGCCGCAAGATGAGCTTCCATTCTAATTCTCCGATCGTCAAATTCGTTAATAGAGAACATAGGGACTTTGTTAATCATAGAAGTATCCATACGATAATATAGGAATGAAAGAGACTTTTGAAAATAAGTGATTTGAATCGATTCGGTTAAAAAGAAATACGACCGATTCTTTTTAGAATCAACCTCTCCGATACCACTTGTTGGCCACTAAGTATCTGGATACAATTTGGAAAATAGTTTAAACAACAAACTGTATGGATTTTAAATCGAGTGCATAGCGGAAGTCTTGGATATGATGGGTTCTTTGTGGATCTGACAACTAAGTGTATAGTGTATACTTAATTTATCACGGTAATTAAAACAGTAAAAGCTGAAGGTAAATAACACAGTAATTAAAGTGGTTCGAGGTAAACCCTCTACGTCCACTGGTCCTCCACACAGGAGTAAAAGGTTTATTATAATTACTGCGTACACAACTACGTAATTATAACAACACACACAATCAATATATCATTCACACAGATTGATATAAAGATCTTAGCTTACACCGTTCACACAGATTGGTTTTGAGCTAATGCTTTGACTTGCTTCTTCACACAGCTCAAGCTTCGTCTTCTTCAATGCAAATCCTTCACACACGGTTCGGAGAAGCATGATTGTTCGGTACACATGTGGCTGATCTTGAGTTTGTTCAACGTATAGAACAGATGGTGAACAACAACTTTGACTTTAAGAGCTTTCAGCTGATGAAGTGTTGTTCAGGATGATGAGCACTATATATCTCTTTAGATCTTAATTGCAGTAATCTTTGGAGATATGTTTTGCTCTGATGATAACTTTTGATAGCTTGAGTGTTAGGTGACTGGTAACTGATCTTCAATGCCTTTATAAGATATATATAGTCTCTGAAGCATATATCCGTTGAGATGTATCCGTTTGAATGAGATTTCGTTCCAACGGGATTATGACACGATCCGGATTTAGCGGGATTCTGAAGATCTGATGACTGGCAGTATTTAAATACTTTATCCTTGAGTATTTAAATACTTCTTTATTCAACGGGACTTGATTTCTGGATATTCCTTCTTTGTCCTGTTGTGTGCTGTATGGAAGATAACTGTTTTTTTGAGTTTCGAGACAGTTTCCATACTTGGTCTTTTTACAAGACTTCTTGCTGTACTGAAGAGCTTTACTATATGCTGTTTCGAGGCGGGTCTTCGATACAGGATAAAGCCTCAAAGCTTCGATACAGTTTCCTTTACTGTATTCGGATTGGCATATATGTCAAAACCTCTTTATTAAATATCATTCGATACAGGGATCGGATATCCCGGCTGTTTCGATACAGGGTCTTTGTTTTCCCAACAATTGATCAGACAAATGTCCAAACTACGACCAACTGCGACCTTGGCACCTTACTGATTATCTAATCTTTCGACAAAAACATTTACCATATGTGATACCCGAGACTGACACTACTCATTTGGTTAATATAATTCATGAATTACTTGTTAATTATGTGTGATTTAGATTACTTGACGTTTCATAGTTCAGTTGATCTTATGGTTAATTTCACTACATAGAAATGTGCTAAAAATTTGAACTAAACTCTAAGACACTATCCTAGTATCTATTATGGAACTAATTTGGATGGAGATTACATTGATACGAAAATAAAATAGATGTAAAGATCTTATATAACTCTGAGTATACATGGTAAGCCTAGAAGTCATAAAGGTGTCACTAACGTATCCATCAGAGGTTAACTAGCCTATATCGAGATTTTAGTCGGCACGTGTACAGGGTCACTTTAGATTGATGATTCAAGTGAATAACCATCATTTAATATACTAACACATGTCAAGTACCTTGATTCTTGCCAATACCTAATAGGATACAATTTATGATTGTATCTGATAACGTTTCTAAAATACTGTGATCTATCTATACCTTATTCGTTCTAACTGCAGTCTGGATTGAACTTATCCTTTAGTTTATTGTCCAAAAGGTATCAAACTGATAAATGAATTCTTATATATATGGCATGGTAGATGCAGCCCAAATGTACTTTGGATATTACATGAATAGTCTGGCCTTATATAAATGTTGTGTATATGAAGTTTTAGAAAGTTTGACAATGAAATCCTTCACTGGCATTTTCATCATTGTTCGCATAAGTAACCGAATTTAAACACTTCAATCACACACTAAACTTGTACGAAACCCCTAGGACATCCATCGATAACCTAAATAGGGATTATTTAGATTAGGAACCGGTTCAAACACTCCAAGAACCGGATCATAACTACTTGAATCGATCCATTCTTTCAAGCCTAGTCTCTAGTAGTCATTCGAGGGTATTTTGGACATTTCACCTTCATAACCGACTTAACACACTTGGTCGATGGATAAAATCGACCCTTAACCCTCATTTACAGTCTCTAAATGAACAAGAAGCTCCCCACTTCGAAAATTCACCAAAAATTCAAGAAGAAATCATCAAAACATCAACACCTCAATTCCTTTGACAATCAAGGTGAGTTTCCTTTGTTTCTTCCTTATTCTTGCTATGTTTCTTAGCTATTTAGAAGGTATGAGAGCTTGTGTATGTTCTTAGGCAGGTTATAATGATGTTAAGAATTCAACCATAGCTTACCCTTGTGTTTAATATGGATTTATAAGGCTTAAAATTCACTAAGGCAATAAAGGAATCAATTCTGCCACCTTTTGGAATTAATGGTATATGTTACTTGATCCGTATGTTCCAGAGGCAGGAGTTTCAATATACTTGTTCTTAAGTATCTTAGGGATATGTCAAAAATTGGTGCAAATCCAACTTATATTCTAGTGGTTATAATCAAAACAAAATTTGATTATGAAAAGACTTTGATAAACTCTCTTAATCAAGTGTATTATTATAAAACCTTGGAATTTTAAGTTGTGAGAGTTGAATGGACTTTATAAACAGAGACTAATAGATTCATTAATGATGCGTCTACATAGGAAGTGGTGAACCCTTTCGATATGAAGAGAGTTAAACCTTGCATGTGGTATGTAAATCCTTTAAACACATTCCTTGAAACAGGTTTTGAAGATATATCATCACAACCACATCCTATTGGTACAAAAGTAAGGGTATCACCCGACCAAGGTAAGTAGAAATCCATCTGCAACTACAATACATAAACATAGTATTGTTTGTATAACTAGTTGTTGAACTTGATGATATCTTGAGAGTGTTCTATTATATTGTATGATTGCTTTATATATGCTTAAAGTGTTTGGTTTCACCTTACATGATCATGACATCCATTAGCATCTCCACATGCATGCATAACAGGAGTCTCACTAGTGTCCACATGCATGGTATGATCATGGAAAGAAAGAAAAGAAAAATGTTTTGTTGGCCGCTGCTAGAGCACCGAGGCATGGTAGATGCATGCTTTTATGATATGTTTAGAACGGTAGATGTGTGCTTATATGATGTGTGAGACATGGTAGATGCATGTTCTCACGATATATTTGGTGGGTAGATGCATGTCTTATATATCTGGCATGGTAGATGCATGCCTTATCATATGATATGATAAGAAAATGATTCTGAGAGAGATTCTCCTTGATGATCATACGTCATATGTTGCATCAGACATGATACATGCATGAATTCTACTTATTGGGCTTAATCTCACGCAGTTTATGCATTGTAGGTAATCCTGATGCTTGAGCATGTTCCCTCGCTGGATGGGTTGGAGTTCCACTGCTGCTGAGGGTCGACGTACATGGATGACGACCTGTTGGGCTTAACTATGGGCTTAACATGTTTTAGTTCTTGTTTCTAAACCTTGTTTTATAAATAGTGTGGTGGTAATGTACTCATACGTTTGAGTGTCGTTGATGGTATGAGGTGTACTTTAAGTTTTCTTAGTATGTTCATGTAGCTGGTGAGTTTGTTTAAATATCGTAATGTAAACTAAATAAGTGAGTGATTTGGGGAAACTGGAGTTCTATTATTTACTAATCTCTTGTGGTTATAGCTACGGGGATATTGATGTCATGAGTTTGATTAGGCTTGAGACTAGATGTCTCTGTGTGATACTTGTGTGGGTTTTATGTCACAGGTTTTTGGATAGGTACTAGTTTAGGGGAAACTCTGCCGAAATTTCACCGTAATTTATAAGTACTAATATGATATAAGACAGTTTAGGTTAAGTAGTTAGTATGGGTCATTTTAGGTTGTATCGGGGCCCGGTTTGTGCCCTGTAGACTGTCCATGTACACGAGCTCAAAGCATGTGGAGCACAACAAATCCAGTAAGTGTTATTTTATTTGTGTGCACTCATATTTCATATATTATATTGACCATATGATATAGGGCTCTGTCATAACTAGAAAATAATGTCGAGAACAAGAACTGAAGGCAGTGATGGGGGTAGAACACAAGACCAGATATGACGTCCACAAGTTCTGATCGTGATCTGATCATTGGTCGATTGACTGAACTAGTAGAAAGGCAATCTGAACAAATCCAACAACTCATCCAACAAAGAGACATGTGGGGACAACAGAGGGATGATATGAATTGACCGCCACCTCGAGTAGAACAAGTTGAATTAGATGGAGAAAGGTTTAGGAAGTTGAATCCACCAACATTTGAGAGCGCAGTGGATCCTACAGAAGCAGAGGACTGGCTAAGGACTATAGAGAATATGTTCAAGTATAGTAAAGTTTCTGAAGAGAATAAGGTGCTTTGTGCATCCTTCGTGTTACAGGGTAGTGCAGGTCATTGGTGGGATATGATAAGTGCTATTGAGAATGTGGCAACAATGACTTGGGCTAAGTTCAAGGAACTCTTCAGAAATAAGTACTTTACAGCTCTTGTTCGTACAATGAAGATGAATGAATTTATACAGTTGAAACAAGGAAGTATGACGGTTTCAGACTACATCTGCAAGTTCGAAATGCTGTCTAGGTTTGTTGAGCATATGGTTAACATGAAAGCACTGAAAGTGGAGAGGTTCCTTGAAGGCTTGAGACCAGAACTCTATACAGATGTCATCATGGCAGGAACTCAAGGGATGACTTATTCAATAGTTGCTGAGACATCATTGGTGGCAGAACAGGCAGAACTGAGAATTCGCCAGGCACATGAGGTTTGGCATCAATTTTCTCAACGACAAGGCTAATGCTAGTTTAGGAATGAAAAGAAGAGGACACCTCAATATCAGAACCCAAGTGATGGTGTTCCGTCTAAGAAGGGGAAAGAACAAGAAGTTCCAAGTAAGCGTATAAAATCTAAAGAGGGCATACCCTTTGTACCATTACCGACACGCTCTAACTGTGGAAACAACACAGTGGAGTTTGATTATTGGGTTCTAAGGTGACACATGGCGAATGTTTGCCCAAACAAGACAAAAGTCAAAGCACAGGAAAGGGTATCAGCTAGAGTTTTCACTGTAACCAGAGAATATGTTGAAGCTAATCCATCTGTTATCACATGTAACCTTCCTATCTTTGGTATTTCAACATCAGTACTACTTGATCCTAGTGCTACACATTCATTTGCATCCACCGAGTATGTGAGAAGGCTGGGTAGAGTACCAGAAACAATTGAGGTAGGTTATAATGTAGTGACCCCCTCTGGAGATCCAAAAAAAACAAATGAGATCATACGAGCGTGTAGTGTTCCTATTGAAAATAGGGAACTCTATGCTGATTTAATTGTGTTGGACATGAATGACTATGACATAATCTTGGGTATGGATTGGTTATCAAAATATCATGCTACTGTTGACTGTCGGAGAAATATTGTGACACTCCAACCACCTGTGGAAGAACCTTCTTAATTTTTCGGGGTTAGTAAGAATTTTATATTTCCAGTAATCTCAGCATTGAAGGCATAGTGTCTATTAAACAGTGGTTGTGAAGGCTATGTAGTAAGTGTAATGGGCATTGAAAAGCAAGATTACTCGAACGTCAATGAAGTACCAGTGGTGAAAGAATACCCTGAAGTGTTTCCTAATGATCTACCGAGACTGCCACCAGATCGTGAACTAGAGTTTGTGATTAACTTGCAGCCGGGAATAGTACCAATATCAAAATCGCCATATAGAATGGCACCAACTGAATTAAAGGAATTAAAGACCCAGTTGTAAGAGCCATTAGATAAAGGCCTCATTAGGCCTAGTTATTCACCATGGGGAGCGTCAATATTGTTCGTTTGTAAGAAGGACGGCTCCTTGAGGATGTGTATAGACTATCGAGAGCTAAACAAAGTCATGATCAAGAACAAGTATCCTTTGCCTCGAATTGATGACTTGTTTGATCAACTTCAAGGCGCATCTATATTTTCCAAAATTGATCTACGATCAGGGTACCATCAATTGAAGATAAAGGAAGAAGACATCCCAAAAACGGCATTCAGTACGAGGTACGGACACTATGAGTTTTTGGTGATGCCATTTGTCCTAACAAATGCCCCAGCAGTATTTATGGATTTAATGAATAGAGTGTTTAAAGACTTCCTGTGAGTTTGTTATCGTGTTTATTGATCATATTCTCATATATTTGAAGACCAAAGAAGACCATACAGTGCATCTAAGGAAAGTTTAGAAGTCTTAAAACAGAAACGGTTATACACTAAATTTAAAAAGTGCAAATTCTGGTTAGACCGAGTGGTATTCTTGGGGCATGTTATATCTGGAGCATGGTTTTCAGTAGACCCAAGCAAAGTTGAAGTAATCAATAACTGGCCACAACCCACAAATTCTACAGAAGTACGCAGCTTTCTTGGGTTAGCTGGATACTACTGTCGATTTGTAGAAGGATTCTCCAAGATTACCTCTCCATTAACACAATTGACTAGAAAGAATGTTTCCTTCAAGTGGACAAAATCATGCGAACAAAGCTTTCAAGAACTGAAGAGGCAGTTGACATCGGCACCGATCTTGACCATTCTAGTGGGAACTAAAGGTTTTAAAGTCTACAGTGATGCTTCAAAGAATGATCTAGGTTGTGTGATGCAGAATGGTAAACTGATAGCATATGCATCTAGACAACTGACGGAGTATGAAAAGAACTACCCGACACATGATTTGGAACTTTCTGCAGTTGTGTTTGCATTTAAAATATGGAGGCATTACCTATATGGAGAACGCTATGAAATTTATACCGATCACAAGAGCCTGAAATATTTCTTCACTCAGAAAGAATTGAATATGAGACAGCGGAGATGGTTAGAACTTGTTAATGACTATGATTGTGTTATCAACTACCACCCTGGTAAAGCTAATGTGGTAACACATGCCTTCAGTAGAAAATTAGCACAATTCATTGCGGCCATGACCTTGATCCAGAAACCAGAATTGCACGATTTGATGAATATGGATGTAGAAATTATCCAACATGGATGGCTAGAATCAAAATTGTCAGCATTAACCCTTCAACCTACTTTAATTGATAGAATTCAGCAAGGACAGAAAGAGGATCAAGACTTAGAGAAAATAAAGAAGAACATTGAGTTAGGAACATCGTCAGACTTCCAATTGTCAAAAGATGGTATTATTCATTTTAGAAATTGTTTATGTGCGCTTAATGTTGAAGATGTTCGCAAAGAAATATTACTATAGGTGCACTCAACACCATATTCAGTACATCTGGGAGCAACCAAAATGTACAGAGACTTGAAATTACACTATTGGTGGCCAGGTATGAAAGAAGATATTGAACAATATGTGGAGCAATGCCTAACATGCCAACAGGTAAAAGCAGAGCATAAAAGACCAGCAGGCACCTTGTGTAATACGCACGATTTTTGTTCCGGTTATTTTGGATTTTTTTTAGATATTTCCCGGTTGTCGAGTGCCGGTATTATTTTCTCGACAACTGATTTTGGTGTTTATGACCGTATGTGATGATATATTATGTTGTTTTCATTTCGGATCGATGATGTTGTCCCCGAGCGTTTTGTAGTGTTCGTTCCGTGCGATTTTGGAAAATCAAGTCGTCGAGCCATGGCGGCTGGGCACTGGCCGAACGTGTTCGGGCACTGGCCGGATGGGAGCGAGCACTGTCCGGATGGGTGCGGTCACTGTCCGGACAGGTGCGGCAGGAACCGGCATAGCGCACGCTATGGCCGGAAGGCAGCGCACGCTACGGCCGGAAGGCTGCGCATGCTACAGCCGGAAGGATGCGCACGCTAGTCGGCCGAGGCAGCAGGGCAGAGAGGTTCTGGACTTCGGGCGGACAGCAGGTAGCGCATGCCACTGTCGGACACAGCGCGCGCTAATCGGCAGGCGTAGCGCACGCTACCTGGCCGAGCAGATTAGTCCAGGAAGTCTCTGGATTGCGGCACAGGCCGACAGCGCACATTCCCAACACATGGTGGCGGGCCCTGGCTGAACATTTTCGACCATGACCGCCCGTTAGCGCACGCTAGCTCGGCAGCCTAGCGCACGCTAGGCTGCACCAGTATAAATATGGTCGAGCAGTCCAGTTTCATTCATTTTTCCCATTTCTCTTTCTCTCTTCCGCGGTTGGAGCCTTGGGAAACTTGAAGGTATGATGTTAAATAATTAATCCATGAATTTCCTGAGCCTATATCATCGATTGATCATCTCATAACATCCTTCAATCCAGCAAATTAATGTTAGTTTTCCTGAAATCCTAGTTTTGGGAAAATTGGGGATTTTGTTTGATTTCGTCCATTTGATTCGTTATAACTTAGAATAGTGATGGATTGATGATTATTAAGTTTTATTTTATCGAGTCCCTTGTTGTTCCACAGTTGGATTGCCGAAAATCCGTCGTTTTGTTGAATTCTTAATCGACGCATTGAAGGTGTTCGATAAAATGTCAGAAAGAGGATTAGGGCATTCTACGATCATTCTTCCTCGTAAGATCGTTAATTTATTGATGGTATGATGTTACGGTTAGGTTCCTTGCAAATAACTCGAGTCAGAACAATTCCGTTCGTCGTTTCTCGACCGTTGTGTTACCATTGTTCCCGTCGGAGAATTGTAGGTGTTCTAGGTTACCCGGTTGAGCTGTGTTCGTCGGAATATCCGGTATCGATTATCGAGGGAAGTATTTTGCCCATACATTACGTGTTTTGTGGATATAATGGTTGCTAATCAACGATATGTGCTAAATGAATGTTTACAACAATTTTTCAAAAGAATCGATTTATTTACAATCATGGTTTTCTTAAAAGATGATTCTAGTGTTCGGGAATTAATGTGCTTAATTGATTATGTGTGTCAGTGTCGAGTATAGGATCTCCTTACTTCGGGTGATGCCATTATGTGTGATTATGTCATCAGTAAATTTAAAGTTCAATCCTTTTGTTAAGATTGTGCTTAGAGTTATGTGGATGTGTGTGAATATGTGAGCTTGTGTGATATTGGTTGTGTCGTTCGGTGATGTTTAGATGGTGTGCTTCTTTGTTGATTGTATTAGATCTAGGTCGTGAGTATGTGTTAGATAGTTTGGCCATTCTAGCAAAATACCTCGACTAATATATATTGTGATTGACTCTTGAGGATTGTGGTTTTGGAAATGAGAACTGATGAGAGTTGTAAGGTTTTTCTCGGGTACTCCACTCAGGGATTGACTCGACGGGGTCACACGGGGACCTGGTGGCTTAGCGGCTGGACCGGGTCGCGAGAGTTACTTTCGAGTGGGCATTTTCACTTGGGGTCGCTCGACGGGGCGCACAGGGACTTGGTGGCTTGAGGGCCGGAACGGGTCGCGAAAATTGCCAGAGTGTTTGTACTGATGATTAATTGTGATATGTCCGGAGTATCACAATGATTGGTGCTCGGGGTCGAGAGACATTATATATCGAGTCTTGGTGTTTGGCTAAAATGGCATAAGAAAAATGTATTATGTGTAATATATCTTTGGAAGTGAATTAAAGTTAATGATCGGGTCGTGGACCCTATGTTTTGTGGCCGGGAATGGTTGGGTCATGGACCTCGTGTTTTGTTAACGGATTTGCATTTTGGAAAATGAACTTTGGGGCTGTGACCCTAAGTGGCTTTCGAGGAATTAAGGACTTTTCAATCACAAATGTTTTCAAAACTCCCAAGATTTGGAAGTGTTTTCAAAGTGCTTACTTATTTCGTTTGTACTTTCAATACTTGAACTATTTTTAACTAAACAAAATATCTCAGAAAGTCTTTCATTGTAATCTCGGAATGTGTTGTGTATGGATCGTATTTGCACTTTATACTTGTACTAGCAAAACAGTGGAGTTTTGCTAACCCCCGAGTATTCGGGGGGTGGATGTCTGTTTTACATCCAGGTATATGCAGGTTTGGGAGCAAAATACATGATCGGCGCGAAGGATGATGGAAGGCGAATGATACTAATCACATGAAGGCAAATTTTGGATGCAGTTAATCGGAGTTCGTGTATGGTCTTTTCCGCTGTCGTACTTTTTGTTTGTGAGTTTATTTTACCCTTAAATGGGTATGAGTCGAGATAGAAATGTGTATTTTTGACTTGTATGTTAGTGATGAAAGACCAAGTTGGTCTACTGATTTGGTATTTTATCATGTCGGTATGTAATTTATTGTGTGGTTTCGATGTCTAGCCTGGTGGATCCTCACGGAGAGGGTCTGCGGCGTGTAATATTCCCGGTTTGATTCTGGGGGTGTTACAACTTGCAACCTTTATTTGTTCCAAAATGGAAGTGGGAGGACATTGCGATAGATTTTGTGACATGTTTACCAAGAACGGTGAAAGGACACGATTCTATTTGGGTTATAGTTAATCGATTGACCAAATCCACTCACTTTCTTCCAGTTTGTACATCATACTCCAGAGATCGCTATGATCAACTATAGATGCAGGAGATAGTCAGGCTACATGGAGTTCCATTATCTATTGTATCAGACATAAATTCACGATTTATATCAGCTTTTTGGAAGAGCTTGCATAGAGCACTGGGTACCCACTTGTCTTTCAGCACCGCTTATCATCCACAATCGGATGGGCAATCAGAAAGGACTATACAAACTCTTGAAGATATGCTCTGATCCTGTGTTATGGACTTTCAAGGCCAGTGGAGTAAACATTTACCTCTAATTGAATTCTCCTACAATAACAGTTATCAAAGTATAATTGGAATGGCTCCTTATGAAGCTCTGTATGTCCGAAAGTGTGATCACCAGTACATTGGGATGAGGTTGGTGAAGAAAGACGTTTAGGTCCTGATATGGTTCAAGAAATGACAAAAGCAGTTTCACTAATCAGGGAAAGAATGAGAACAGCTCAAAGTAGATAAAAGAGTTATGCAGATACTAGAAGAAGAGCACTGGAATTTGCCGTGGGTGATCGAGTATTCCTGAAGGTTTCTCCAATGAAGGGAATAATGATATTTGGTAAGAACGGAAAACTAAGTCCAAGATACATTGGGCCATTTCCTATTACTGAGCGGGTTGGTGAAGTGGCTTATCGACTAGAGTTGCCAGCATCAATGTCTCAGATACATAATGTGTTTCACGTTTCTCTACTAAGAAAATACATTGCGAAACCATCCCACATTCTCAACAATAAACCAGTTGGGTTAGAGGCATATTTGAGTTAAAAGGAGATACCGATACAAATATTACTAAGAGAAGTAAAAAAAACTCAGAAATAAAGAAGTACCACTAGTCAAAGTGTTGTGGAGAAATCAACTTGTAGAAGAAGCCACTTGGGAGAGAGAAGATGAAATGAGGGCTAAATACCCTGATCTTTTCAGGTAAGTTAAATTTCGGGGACGAAATTTTTATAATAAGGGGAGGATGTGATACCCGAGCCTGACACTACTCATTTAGTCAATATAATTCATGCATTACTTGTTAATTATGTGTTATTTGGATTACTTGATGTTTCATGGTTCAATTGATCTTATAGTTAATTTTACTACATAGAAATTTGCTAAACATTTGAACTAAACTCTAAGACCCTATCCTGGTATCTATTATGGAACTAATTTTCATGGAGATTACTTTGATATGAAAATAAAATAGATGTAAAGATCTTATATAACTCTGAGTAAACATGGTAAGCCTAGAAGTCATAAAGGTGTCACTAACGTGTCCATCGGAGGTTAACTAGCCTATATCGAGATTTTAGTCGGCGCGTGTACAGGGTCACTTTAGATTGATGATTCAAGTAAATAACCATCATTTAATATACTAACACATGTCAAGTACCTTGATTCTTGCCAATACCTAATAGGATATAATTTATGATTGTATTTGATAACGTTTGTAAAATACTGTGATAAGTCTATACCTTATTCGTTCTAACTGCAGTCAGGATTGAACTTATCCTTTAGTTTATTGTCCAAAAGGTATCAAACTGATAAATGAATCCTTAAATTCCTAACTATAATGTTGTGTATATGAAGTTTTAGAAAGTTTGACAATGAAATCCTTCACTGACATTTTCATCATTGTTCGCATAAGTAACCAAATTTAAACACTTCAAACACACACTAAACTTGTACGAAAAACCTAGTCCAGCCATCCATAACCTAAATAGGGTTTATTTACATTAGGAACCGGTTCACACACTCCAAGAACCGGATCATAACTACTTGAATCGATCCATTCTTTCAAGCCTAGTCTCTAGTAGTCATTCGAGGGTATTTTGGACATTTCACTTTCATAACCGACTTAACACATTTCGTCGAAGGATAAAACCGACCCTTAACCCTCATTTACAATCTGGAAATGAAGAAGCTCCCCACTTCCAATATTCACCAAAAACTCAAGAAGAAATCATCAAAACATCAACACCTCAATTCCTTTGACAATCAAGGTGAGTTTCCTTTGTTTCTTCCTTGTTCTTGCTATGTTTCTTAGCTATTTCGAAGGTATGAGAGCTTCTATATGTTCTTAGACATGTTATAATGATGTTAAGAATTCATCCATGGCTTACCCTTGTGTTTAATATGGATTTATAAGGCTTAAAATTCACTAAGGCAATAAAGGAATCAATTCTGCCACCTTTTGGAATTAATGGTATATGTTACTTGATCCGTATGTTTCAGGGGTAGGAGTTTCAACTGTTGGAGCAAGATCGAATTGCGGAAGCATAAATTAAATGTGCGGAAATTAAACGACACACAGATTTATAGAGGTTCGGCTATAAACGAGCCTACGTCCTCTCTCGGTATCTTTTTCAATAGGTTGACGATAGAAACCTCTACGCCTTTTTTCTATCGGTCAAGGGATAACCGTTAATCACGTCTTCTATTGGTCCGTGATAAACCACTCGTACTTGTATTTTTTTCGGTCCAAGTTAAACCGTTTTCCTTTTCTATCGGACAAGAAATCAACCGCTCTAGCTTTCTATCGGTACTAGATAAACCTCACTAGATATCGATTGCGATTCTAATAATGCCGGATCCTTGATCCTAATAACACCGAATCCAATCGTATCTTTTCTTTTACCTCTCGTGTATATGTTGAATGTATAAACACTCAAACAAACAATATAAGCTCAATATCACAACAACAATAATATCAATATGAATATCTGATCAATGAGATGTTTGCTTGAAGTTGTTGTGTGGATAATACCAAGGATGTGGTATTTATAGGCTTCATCAACCAAACTAGCCGTTGCACCTTCAGACTTGATTACGTACGTTATCTTCACCATCTTACGTATGTAAGCTATTTTACGTACGTTAACCTCAACGGTTTACGTACGTTAGCATCACCCAGTTCCAGTCCAGTAGCATTCATTTCTTGTGTTACGTACGTTAGCCAACACCCATTACGTACGTTAGGTTTACGTCATTGTTGACGTCATATATCTGTTGCTGCTTTTCTGACTTTGACTCTTCCCAACGTTCATCTGATTTGAACACATTACGTACGCTATCCAACTCTTCTTACGTACACTAAGCTGCTTCAATTACATACGTTAAACATTACATGTTACGTACGTTAGTCTTGTGTTTTTCCAGCTTTTTGCACTACGTCTTCTTCGATGCTTTGCTTCGTCTCTTTGTTGTTTTGTCTTGTGTAACAACTTAATCATCAAAATATTATTAATACATATATATGGAACAAAATGTTAGTACAATCTCCCCCTTTTTGATGATTACAAAACAACACTTCGTCAATGGGATTTACCTGCAAAAGTTACAAATATATGTATATGTGTACAGACCAAAGTTTTCGACTTTGTCCGTTTCGTTAGTTTCTTCTCCCATTTCTTTTTCGACTTCTTCTTTCCTTCTCTTTTTCTTTTCTCATTTTCAAATATTCATCATCTTTTCGACGTCTCCTCATTTTTCTTTTCAACTTCATCTTTTCGACTTTTCTTCTCCTTTTCTCCTTTCCATTTTTCTTTTCAACTTCAGTTTTTTTACTTCGATTTTTCTCCCCCTTTCAGGGTTAATCCCATTCTCATTTCTCTCCCCCTTTTGTTTTCATCAAAAAGTGTAAATATAATGATACCAAATATAAAATATGCATGATACCAAATGAATATAACTATATTTATAAATAGGGTATAAACTCCCCCTGAAAATATTATCTCCGCTTAAAAAAATTACTCCCCCTAAGTAAAATATATTTTGATAAAAATTAATTTTTGGGGATCCAACCGAGAGTTGGTTTTTCATTTGAAACATAGACGATATTTGAAATAATTGCTCCATTAGAAACCCAAATCTTTTTAATTTTAATCGTCTGGCATGGGCTTTTACAATTAGAAATGTGATGCCCGATTTTCAAACATTTTTCGCAACGGGGTATCTTTAAATTTAAGGATTCATTTTTTGAACGAGGTGTGAATCCCAACCCCTGTTTATTTAAAGTAAACTTTTGAACCGAGAGTATATTTTCAAATTTCTCGTTTCCGAGAGAAAATTTCTTCGTTAAATTTTTGAGCTCGGTTTGAATTTTAACAAGATCATCCTTTAAAATATTTTCGTTTTCAAGGCATTTAGAATGATCGATCTCAACAGATTTTCCCTTTTCAAGAATTTTGGAAATCTCATTTTCAAATGATTTATTTATAGTTCGAAGTGATTTGATTAATTTTAAAGCATTTTGGAAATCAGTATGTAATAACTCGAATACTTCAAATAACTCATCTTGAGATGACGTACTTACCCGAATTTCGACGTCGCTATTGTCGAATGAACTTCAGGCCATGAGAGCGAGATTATTTTGATTGATAAAATCATTATCTTCGTCGTCTTTGCTCCATGTTGCAACGAGGACCTCCTTCTTGGGTTTAGCTCGTCATTCGCAAAGTGGCCTGATTTTCCACATAATCGACAAGAGTTGTCGAATTTCTTAGATTCGCTCGAGATGTCTTTCTTTCTACGGTTTAATAAGGTTTAGAACTTATTAATATTCCTAGCATAATATGCCGATTCTTCGTCGCTTTCTTCAACCGGGATTACTTCCTTCTTAGACATCTTAGCCTTCAAGGTTATTGATCGTTCCTTCAGCTTTAGCTTGACACTTCGTCATTTTAAAACTATCTCATAATTAATTAGCCAACCAATGAGGGCGCTAAAATCAAGCGTATTGAGATCTTCAGATTCCATGATCGCAGTTATGGTGCCGTCTCATTCATTAGGTAGTGATCGTAAAATTTTCTTGACTTTTTCACTACTAGATAATGGTTTAACGAATGAAGCAAGTCCATTCGTGATGATCGAAAATCGATCGAGCATGTTGGTGATGGACTCGTCACCTTTCATTATGAATAACTCGTAGTCATGGAGAACCATATTGATCTTCGTCTCCTTGACTTGATTTGTCCCTTCGTGTGTGATTTCAAGAATTTTCCATATCTCTTTAGCACTTTCACACGATGAGATTCGATTGACCTCTTCCGGATTTAAGGCACAATATAAGAATTGAGTAGCCTTACAATTTAGATGGTCGTTCTTCCAATCCACATCATTATATTCTTTGAAACTCTTAAGAGATCTGTCAGGTTTGATTGGAACTTTCGGGCCAAGACAAATGATCTTCCAAATTTCTATATCATAGGCACGAATGAAGATTGACATCTTTTTCTTCCATGTCATGAAATTTGCGCCATCAAAAAATGGTGGTCGGTTAAGAGCAAGGCCTTCGACTGGAGCAAATTGAAACTCCATTTGGATCGACTCCTCGGATGTTAAGCCGTGTATTGGAGGTACTGCTCTGATACCAATTGTTGGAGCAAGATCGAAATATGCGTCGTGTTGCGGAAGCGTAAACTAAATGTGCGGAAATTAAACGACACACAGATTTATAGAGGTTCGGCTATAAACGAGCCTACGTCCTCTCTCGGTATCTTGTTCAATAGGTTGAAGATATAAACCTCTACGCCTCTCTTTTATCAGTCGAGGGATAACCGTTACAATCACGTCTTCTATTGGTCCGTGATCGGTTTCCTTTTCTATCGGACAAGGAATCAACCGCTCTAGCTTTCTATCGATACTAGATAAACCTCACTAGATATCGATTGCGATTCTAATAATGCCTGATCCTTGATCTTAATAACACTGAATCCAATCATATCTTTTCTTTTACCTCTTATGTATATTTGAATGTATAAACACTCAAACTAATAATATAAGCTCAATATCACAACAACAATAATATCAATATGAATATCTGATCAATGAGATGTTTGCTTGAAGTTGTTGTGTGGAATAATACCAAGGATATGGTATTTATAGGATTCATCAACCAAACTAGCCATTACACCTTCAGACTTGATTACGTATGTTATCTTCACCATATTACGTACGTGAGCTATTTTACGTACGTTAACCTCAACGGTTTACGTACGTTAGCATCACCCAGTTCCAGTTCAGTAGCATTCGTTTCTTGTGTTACGTACGTTAGCCAACACCCATTACGTACGTTAGGTTTACGTCATTGCTGACGTCATATATCCGTTGCTGCTTTTCTGAATTTGACTCTTCCCAACGTTCATCTGATTTGAACACATTACGTACGCTATCCAACTCTTCTTACGTACGCTAAGCTGCTTCAATTACATATGTTAAACATTACATGTTACGTACGTTAGTCTTGTGTTTTTCCAGATTTTTGCACTTTGTGTTCTTCGATGCTTTGCTTCGTCTCTTTGTTGTTGTCTTGTATAACAACTTAATCATCAAAACATTATTAATACATGTATGGAACAAAATGTTCCAACATCAATATACTTGTTCTTAAGTATCTTAGGGATATGTCAAAAAATGGTGCAAATCCAACTTATATTCTAGTGGTTATAAGCAAAATAAAATATGATTATGACAAGACTTTGATAAACTCTCTTATTCAAGTGTATTGTTATAAAACCTTGGAATTTTAAGTTGTGAGAGTTGAATGGACTTTATAAACAGAGACTAATTAACGATGTGTCTACATAGGAAGTGGTAAACCCTTTCGATATGAAGAGAGTTAAACCTTGCATGTGGTATGTAAATCCTTTAAACACATTCCTTGAAATAGGGTTTGAAGATATATCATCACAACCACATCCTATTGGTACAAAAGTAATGGTATCACCCGATCAAGGAAAGTAGAAATCTATCTGCAACTACAATGCATAAACATAGTATTGTTTGTATAACTAGTTGTTGAACTTGATGATATCTTGAGAGTGTTCTATTATATTGTGTGATTGCTTTGTATATTCTTAAAGTGTTTGGTTGCACCTTACATGATCATGACATCCATTAGTATCTCCACATGCATGCATAACAGGAGGCTCACTAGTGTCTACATGCATGGTATGATCATGGAAAGAAAGAAAAGAAAAATATTTTGTTGGCCGCTGCTAGAGCACCGAGGCATAGTAGATGCATGCTTTTATGATATGTTTAGCACTGTAGATGTGTGCTTATATGATGTGTGAGACATGGTAGATGCATGTTTTCACGATATATCTGGTGTGGTAGATGCATGCCTTATATATCTGGCATGGTAGATGCATGCCTTATCATATGATATGATATTGAGCTCGTTCCGGTGCCTAGTACGTGGTTCAATGGGCCCAAGGATAAGAAAATGATTCTAAGAGAGATTTTCATTTATGATCATATGTCACATGTTGCATCAGACATGATACATGCATGATTTCTACTTATTGGGCTTTAGCTCACGTAGTTTATGCATTGTAGGTAATCCTGATGCTTGAGCATGTTCCCTCGCTGGATGGGTTGGAGTTCCACTGCTGCTGAGGGTCAACGTACATGGATGACGACCTGTCGGGCTTAACTATGGGCTTAACATGTTTTAGTTCTTGTTTCTAAACCTTGTTTTATAAATAGTGTGGTGGTAATGTACTCATACGTTTGAGTGTCGTTGATGGTATGAGGTGTACTTTAAGTTTTCTTAGTATGTTTATGTAGCTGGTGAGGTTGTTTAAATATCGTAATGTAAAATAAATAAGTGAGTGATTTGGGAAAACTGGAGTTTTATTATTTACTAATATCTTGTGGTTATAGCTACGGGGATATTGACATCATGAGTTTGATTCGGATTGAGACTAGATGTCTCTATGTGATACTTGTGTTGGTTTTATGTCACAGGTTTTGGGATAGGTACTAGTTTAGGGAAAACTCTGCCGAAATTTCACCGTAATTCATAAGTACTAATATGATATAAGATAGTTTAGGTTAGGTAGTTAGTGTGGGTCGTTTCACATAATCAAGGGGAAAACACTTTAAGTAGATACTAGATACACAACAGTAAAACACCAGCAATGGAATTTATATTATTAAATAAGAAACTAATGGCTACGAGTAAAAAGTACAACTTCATTTAAGAGCATTTATGTTTTCAAGTGTAAGGAATGATCATAAAACAATAGTAATATTTTCAACCATTATCCGTACCGCATACACATTAAAATTAAAAAATATACAAAATTTGAGCTTAAACAAATGTGGTTTGATATGAGTTTAAGTTTATAACTTTTAACTTATCTTTCAAATGTTACTTGACCATGTTATCTCTCTATCCTGGCAAGTCCCATCTACCATTTCTTTTTTCATATACTCAAGTATGCATAGATCTTGATTCTGCCCAAGTAAATACCAATTACTTTCTAGTTGTAATATGATAAGGACATATAACCATATAACTCACAGTACCATAGAACCATGTAATCGAGGACATAATTGTAAATATCTAAATAACAACTAAAACAACAAAACCGAAGAGAAGTCTTGAACATATTTCAACTTAAAATTTCAACATATAGGCTTATATATAATCAAATTGACCATATAATCTTACATATAAGCCACTTGAATATATAAACTAATATACACAAATATTGTTTGAAAAAATAATCTTCCCTGTTTTGAAAAAATAATCGAAAAATGAATCCCCAAATCAGACCGTGAGTTCCAAAATGAAACCCCAAAATTACCTAAAAAATCCATATTAAAATACAAATTGAAAATAAGAGATAGATGGAGAGAGATGAAGTACCTAAAATTGAGAGTCAAATGAAAAAGACCTAAACTGAAGAGTAATCACTTGGGATGGAGAAAGATCGAGACAGATAATAGAGAACAACCTCAAGTTTGATCGATGCACATATACATACATATACATACACACATACATAACATATACATACAAACATACATAACTTCAATTAACAACACAAATTAAACTAAAGTATTACACATAGCAAATTAAAGTCAGGGAGAATAATACCTCAAGCTTGAACCTCAATTTATAAGCCCTAATTGAAGCCTGCCATAACCTTAAATCAAAACCCCAATCTCAAAGCCCCTTGCTCTTAAATCCTAATCGATATCGAAGCCCCTTACTCTGTAACCTAATTGAAGTAGCTGCGATTGTCGATGAGAAAGAGTGAGAGTATAATGTTTTGATTGTTGAGAGAAGAGTCGAAGAGAGACACAATTGTTTCGTGTTAGGAAATTTTGGCAAGGCGGTAGACTTTCCGCTCAGTATCTTTGGTCCAAATATGTGGTGATCACGTGATTCTCACATTTTTTTGTTTTTTAATAATTTCTCAGTTAGCTCATTTTAAAAAGTAAATACACTATTTTCATAAAAAAATAAATCATTCGCGATCCTCCGTCTGATCGCCGCGATTTGTCTGTGTGTGTGATATCGTCTGAATCAGTAGGGATGCTGGTAAGATTTGAGTTCTCCCGATTCGTCAGTGTGTGTGTGTGTATGTGTGTGTGTGTGTGTGTTTTGTAAGGAGAGAGTGTGAGAAGAGAGATTTCACAGGAGAGAGATGTTGCTGCCAACTGAAATGGAATAGGGTTAAATATAACCCTAACTTTTGGGAGTTCGATCCTACATAGAGACATAATTATTGGCGCTTTTTATTCTATTCAAATAAATACTTTGTATTATTATTTTTAATTTTTAATTTTTTAAATATTATATTTTTTATTTGTTCATATCAAAGTTAATAAAAAAATATTACTTTTGAATAAATGTCATACTCCACTCCAATCAAAATTAATTAGTTCTCAAGTAAATGATTATTTAATTTTAATTTTACATAAAAAATAAAGTTTTTTTAAATAGTGCATCTATGACAACACTGTGTCATAGTGTTACAGACTATAACACTTTGCTACTAAGACAACACCATATTTGTATGTAAAGTAACACACAAAATACAATGTTGCACTAGGCCAAATTTTGCATAGCTATTGCAATATTTTAGCTGACAACACCATGCAAATTTGTTGCAGTAGGCCATCTATGACGTAGTGTTAATTGAGTTTGAGACGTGTACGGGTATATAAATTCGAAATGGGTCATGGTGTATGAGCCCTAACCTTATTATTTTGATTCATCACCGCTCATCGCGGTAAACGACTCTAAGACCTTACCCTATGCAATTTTAATTTAGTTTGTATTCACTTTTATAATTTAAATTCACAAAATTATGAGAGTGAAGATTCGTTATGGGCATAACCCGAATCGCTTAGAGCGTGGTACTAATATATATTTTTCTCATTTCCTTCATTATTGTAATATTTGAATTACACTGTTTACTTTCTTTTAACAATCTTTTATGATTTATAAATGAAAAAAAAAACATTTGTGTAACATCTTGTCAAATCCGTATCGATTTATGCTTTCAAATATCATGTTTTTTGTTTTAGTTTTTCCAAATAAATAATTTAAAAATAATTAATAGTCAAAGTTGTACATTTGCGAATGTGAGACTTCAAAATACTTGCAATTGTCAACGGATGTAATAATAGGTTGAGATTCAAAATGCACGCACGAGGCTCGCACTGAAAAATTCAAATTCGGAAACTTTTGAACGGAATGCGCACAGAAAACAATCCCAGATTCTCCACAAGCAAAAATCCCAGATTCTTCACGCTTGAAGAAAAATGTTTTCGTCGTCAACGGCAGCGAAAGGGCGACTTGCAGCAGCGTCGATTGTAACACCCCCAAAACCATACGGGAGTATTACACGCCGTGGGCCCCGCGCCGGAACCCACCAGGCTAAAAACCAATTACAAAAACGCCCAAAAAGGCCGATGACGGTAGTATTTTCCAAAACTCACAAAATCATTTGAAAACACCAACCACCGTCAAGATAATCAAGGCCAAAAACTCGGTTAAGGGAATCGGTTTTCGAAATCAAACTCAGTTGGCATAAAGCCGAAATCCATTTGAAAGAACTCACGCAACGGATAGAAATACAGTCTAATATACATATATATCAATAATGATATACACAAACAAAATACACGATTCCCCAACAATATGCCATAGCCAAGATCGTCCGAATCCTCGCTTACGACCGCTACCATCAAAGTTCTCAATACACGAAAAACAAGTCCCACAACGGGTCGCAATAATGCCCGACAAATAACCACAAGTACATAAACATAAATATTCACATGCCATGCATCATGAGAATAATAACCTCAACGATAACCTTACTACTTCCTAATCCAACGATACTCATCAAAATCCCAATATCAAGATAATACCACATAATAACTCAATACCGAATACCTTACCGTACACAATAATCAATGTAAGATAACCACAAAACATACCTCTATCAGGAATTCATTCCAAAATGTATACCATAGACCAAGAATATCCAAAATGACATCAACAATATCCGAATACTACAATCTTCCCAAGATTGTCCAAGTATCTCAACAATCATCAACTGTGCATTCTAATCCTTTTAGAACATCACTGAACATTCGTCAATATGCAATACAACATAAAATACTTATGAAATGTAAATGGAATTACTCATCAAAACATTACAACCGAACAAGTAAACACTTGCACGGATACCAACACGACAAAACCAACATCGAACTCATCGCCCTCGTCTACAAGCTCTTCAAATTTCGACCGACGGAATCTACGGCTTTTCACCGCGGCAAAACGATTATACCTATTGGTTAATCAACCTAGAACAATAATCATATCAATAATCGAACCAACTTGGTAACAATGATCATAACATATTCAATCTGGAATTCAACCTCATATCAAGATTCATCTCATCTAAATCAACCACTATCATCACTATGATTTAGAATACCGTCTTAAATCGGTTAAACGAATCATCAAATCATCATAGTCATCATATGGCCTCAAGAACATCAAGAACTCTATGATCCCACAATCATAATCAACATATAATATTATAACATGATTGTCCAACATGTTCCTCACATGTAATCATCCATTAAGAACTACCAACTATCAAAGGAATACGAAAACTACCTTGTATGGACGAATCAAGAAGAGGAACAATTGAACTAAAATCCAAGAACCATGAATAACTTCAAGAATCATCAATATCTACATATCCCGATCTCCAATTCCATGTTTTTAAGCTCATGATCGACTTAGAAGGATTAAGAACCCATCTATAAGGGTTGAAGGTGAGAAAAGCGAAGTGAAAAGTCAAGTGAAATGAAATGACGCCAATCCTTATATAAACTCCCCGCTCGTTACGCACGTAACATTCCTAAGTTAACGCACGTAACGCCTCTTACGTACGCTATCTTGTCACGGTTAGCGCACGCATCGCCATCCTGCACCTACCGCCTCAAAACGTGAACTTCTTTACGTAAGTAACCCATGCCATATAACGCACGTAATATACGGTTGACTTGCTACAGATAATGGTCGTGTTACGACGTAACACGTCTGTATAACGTCGTAACACGACGTTGACTCACCTATCAACATCCTCACCGAAAGTTGCCGACACTGGGTCCGCTGCCGCCAGACTCGTCTGTCGATGCCTTCGTTACGTACGTAATACCTTAGCCTTAACGTACGTAACCATGCTAATATTACGTACGTAAGCTCACCTTGTTAACGTACGTAACAATTCCATACTTAGCCAATTTCAGCAATTCCTGTCCAAAGTCACGACATACCGAATACGAACATACGGCAAAATCAATACATATACTCAATTCAATAACATTATCAAACGTTCACAACGTCCTCGAGCATAATTAACCATCCGCGATATCCAATATATAAACGAAAAATATATCCGAAAAATCGGGGTATTACATCGATATCTAGTGAATTGAAGGTGAGGGATCTGGTTCCTGTTTCTAGTTTCTAATTTTTGTACTTGAGAGTTCAGGGCGGTTCTCACGCACTGAAGGTGCGATTCTCACGCACTGGAGGTGCGATTTTCTCGCGATGAGGGCGATCCCCTTTTCCCTCGGTCAATCCCCATAGCCTTTATCTATCTTGTTCATCTTCCAGATATTTTGCTGTTCTAATATGTTTCGGGAATTCAGTAGCTACATAACTTTATTAAAATCCGATTTTAATTTGAATAATCGTGCTGTGCCATTTGGGGTTGACTTCGCCGACCCTGGTTTTGTTGTTCGTTTGTTTGTTGGCTGCGCCGTAGGGTTCTTGGACTTTCTCAGTCCCTGAAACGGGGTTTCTGTTTGGGTTTCATCCATGGAGGCAAGTGTTTGTTCTTCAGGGGGTGTTTGGCCATGTCCATTTAGAGGTTTCCACTGTTGCCCAGATGGTATGGCGGGATCCAAGGGGTTTCCTCGGTTGGTTGCGCATATAAAGCGTCTCCATTTGTCCTCAGACGATCGGAGGGGTGCCTTGAGAGAGGCGCTTTCCACGGATTGTGAATTGTTTGTTTCAGTTGGAGAGGCTTTAAAGGTCTCGAATCAGTGGTTGTGCGGAGTGTGTATGCGTTTATATGCGCTGAGTCGGTCATGCCATCATACTGATGGGTTGGTTCGGTTCATGCGGGTGGTGGGTGATGTGGAGGAGTTTATTGTAGGGATCACTAGGCCATATGTTGAGAGGGCAGTGGTACCTTTGGGAGGGATGGTGGCAGATGAGGTTCTCCTTGACCGTGTGTTCTCGCTACCTATAACAACTGTTAAGAGCATCCCTCATTCTTGTCGCATGGCTTTTTCTCATGCTCTAGTTGCTGCTTTGGGTAAGGTGGCGGCTATGCCATCGTCTATTGAGGCATGGGTAAAACTTTTGTTGTTACCACGTTGCACGTTGCGTGTTATCAGGCCTTCTAACCGTCAGGAACGCAGGTCGGGTAATAGGAAGTCTTTGCAATGCCTTAGTATTCAAAGGGCGTTGGCAGCTTGGAGTGGGGATGGTTTTAATGATCTTATTTTGTCGCTTTTTGCCCATCCCTTAAGGGTGGTCTCAGGAAAGGATAAGCTGATATCTGGGTCCGATAGCTCATCGGTGTGCGCCAATGTTAAACAATGTTTGAGAAAAGTTGCGGACGGGCATTTCACTGCTGCTGTTAAGGTATTATCTTCTTCAGGGGTTGCACCTTTAGGTTCGAATACTTTGACAGCGTTGTTGGCTAAGCATCCTACATTGCCCCCTCCGGTTATGCCTGTTTCTTTGCTATCCGAGCCCCCTCTTGTTGTGGACGTTGATAGCGTTCGTGGGTGTATTCAATCCTTCCCGAAAGGGACTTCTTGTGGGCGAGACGGATTGAGAGCCCAACACATTTTAGATGCATTTTGTGGAGAGGGGTCGTCGGTTGCCGCCGAGGTTCTCAAGGCTATCTCCGTGGTGGTAAATTTATTGTTGGCGGGGAGGTGCCCTAAGGTTTTGGCGGAGTTTGTTGCTTCAGCGCCCCTCACGCCGTTGCTCAAACCGGACAATGGGATTAGGCCTATTGCCGTAGGCGCATTTTGGAGGAGGCTTGTCTCGAAGGTGGCTATGAGGGGTGTCAGGAAGGAGATGTCCAAATACCTTTGTGATTTCCAGTTTGGGGTAGGAGTCCCAGGAGGGGCCGAGGCCGTGCTTCATAGCGCGAATAGATTCTTAAATGTGTTTCACTCGGATGGGTCGTTGGCTATGCTTACTGTTGATTTCTCTAATGCCTTCAACTTGGTGGATCGATCTACCCTTCTACACGAGGTTCGGACTCGATGCCCGTCTATTTCCCTATGGGTGGAATTTTTATATGGTCAGTCGGCGAGGTTATATGTGGGTAATGACCTTATTTGGTCCACCACTGGAGTTCAGCAGGGGGACCCCTTAGGGCCTCTTCTTTTTGCTTTAGTTTTGCACCCATTGGTTCACCGGATCAGGGATTGTTGCAAACTTCTTTTCCATGCTTGGTATTTGGATGATGGTACGATCATCGGTGACACTATAGAGGTAGCTAAAGCCTTAGATATTATCAGGACTGAGGGGCCCCGCCTGGGCCTTGAACTCAACATTAAGAAAACAGAAGTTTTTTGGCCGTCATGCAATGGGGTGAAGGTGCAGGATGGGTTGTTCCCTCGTGGGATTGGGAGACCGTCGCTGGGTGTAAAACTCCTTGGAGGTGCTGTTAGCAAGGACGCTGGGTTTATTAGTAGTTTGGCGGCGAACAGGGCATCTCGAGCTGTGGAGCTCATGAGTCATCTCCCAAGTCTACGGGACCCTCAATCCGAGCTCATGTTGCTCCGCTCATGTATGGGTGTCGCAAAACTATTGTTCGGTCTTAGAACGTGCCAACCTATGTATATGGGGGAAGCTGTTTCTATTTTCGACAATGGCCTTCGGAGGGCGATAGAAGATATTGTGGTTTGCGGTGGTCCTTTTTTTGGGGATTTTCAATGGAGGCTAGCATCACTTCCGACTCGATTTGGTGGTTTGGGTTTATGTTCTGCTGAGGATGTATCTACATATGCTTTTGTGGCCTCGAGGGCTCAATCTTGGAGTTTGCAGGACCACATTCTTCAGGGATGTGGTATTGATGGAGTTGACTCTGATTATGGGTATGCGATGGATCGCTTGCACATGTCCCTTCCTGATTTCGATCTTAGCGGCTTCAATAATAAGGATACCGCCCCCCTAAAGCCCAGAATGTTCTGGCGTGTGCCCTATTTAGTGAAATCGTCAAGAGTTTGGGAGGGAAGTTTGATTTATCCCCTCGCCAAAAAGCGGTGTTTGAATGTCTCCGTGCTCCTCATGCTCAGAATTTTTTGACGGTTACCCCCATTGAAGGTCTAGGCCAACATATGTCGGCCCTGGAGTACCGGACTATGCTTAATTACCGGCTTATGATCCCTCTGTTTCGGTGATGAGCCTTGCCTGCCGCAAGGTTTGCTTGGATTCTTTTGCGAGCATGCGGTCCATTGCAAGGAGTTACCCGGTTTCAAATATAGGCATGATTTGGTGAGATGTTTTATATGATGTCCTTAAGAGAGCGTATTTCTTCTAAAAAGAGGCCCCATGAACTTTTGACGAATCCGCTTGAAGGGAGGTCTACTTTACGGCCGGTGATATACTTGTGTTTGGGTGGGTCAGGCGAAACATGCTTGTGTAGATCTTCTTGGAGTGTCCCCTCTTGTTGGGCTCAGGGACAATGGGTTTATTGCAGGACAAGCTGTGTTGAAAGCTGAATCGAGCAAAGTGGCTAAACACGAGAAAGCTTGCTTGGAGAATCAACACGTGTTCATCCCCTTTGCCTTTGATACATTTGGTTTCTTAGCTCCTGAAGCAGCGAAGTTTTTGTCCAGAGTTCAACGGGTGGTGCAAAGTAATTTTTCGGCCCTCAAGAATCATAACTTCATTTTTAGTAGGATTGGTTTTGCCATTCAAAAGGGGGTTGCGGCACAACTTGTTGCCCGTTTGCCTGCCATTTTATTGTAATGTGATTACTGTCTATCTTAAGTTGTATATTTGAAGGCCAATGCATTCATGCTTCAGCCTCCAAATGATATTCGATGGAAAAAAAGACATCTTCATTCTTGTTTTGCTTTTCCATTCAGAAAGGTAATCCTTCGATCCGAGTCTTTCAATATACTAAAGGCAGTGTACACAAATAAGAATATATATAGATTCCTACATCTACCAGAGACTTGTATTTACAAGCACCAAACCTTAAATCAGTCGAGAACTTTTCAAGCACTTCTCGTTCCGTGACCTTCCCAGTGAAACAATGTCAGCTTCCTGATGCTACAGAGAAGCAAACATGAAGAGTAGTTTATTTTGACGAATACTTCAAGGAAAATAATAATCACTCACAGAGAACTGCACAAGAGGCACATCCAACCTTAAGAAGAACTACTCACAAATACCAGCAGTCATGTTCATCACTCACGTAAAGGATCGACCTTGTAACGACCGGGAGTAATCCAGCGGGCTTTCCATCCACGTGGGCCACTCATGGACTTCCCACACCTGAAAGTGGGTTTCATGCCTTCTCCACTCTGGATCTTAGTACCTTAGGGCTAAGTACCAAAATCTCACTGGTGGTACTCACTAAGATTCTAATACTTAGTCTCTAGGTATTTGGATCGAGTGTGAGGTAGAGACATTACCCACTTTCAAGTGTCTGTGAAGATCATGAGTGACGATCGCCACACGGATTGAAAGTCGGGGATAGCCAACAGGAAAGTACAACAGATAACCACCGATTATTACGAACGTAAATATAAAGCTAAAAACTATGGCTTCAACACAAACACTTGTGATACACATTCAAAATAAGTCCATTAGTTTCTTCCGAAGGAACAACGAACAAATTAAAACATATAATGAACATAAAAAGATCCCGTCCATAAATAAGTAGTACTTACAGGTCAACTAATACACAGTGGACCATGCTTATCGCAACGCCAAGTCGAGCCAAGTCACTTATGTAATGTCAGGAAGGCAAGTCGACAAGTCGTCCGACTAGTCGTGTCAAGTCAACAAGTTCATATTCGCAGACATTTACAAAATTTAATATATAATGCAACTGAAGACACAACAATACCATAGTTTTCATCAAAAATTAATGGAATAAAAGTTCAAATTCAACAAAGAGACACCGACTGCCGCGAGACAAGGAGAAGAAGACGACGCCGGGATATGAAGAAGGCGACACCAGACTACTGGAGATATGAAGATCCGCCGCACAGAGATGAGAACAAGACCTAATTGCGGGAAGAATGAGATGGGAAAAAAGGAGAAGTGTAAATACGCTTTAACCATTTTTATTTCGAATCCGGTTTCTTGGGTCAGGTTTGGATATACATGTGATTCTCGGGTCCGGTTAGGGTTAAAAAAAATTACATTGTGGAATCAATAAGTTGTTGGATGACTTCTTATAAAATCCGACTCCGCGACAAGTCGACACTTGCTAATCATGCAGTGGATACTGTTGAATTCTACACAGAGGATAAGAATGATCGCACATTAGACACTTGACCACTTCTGTACCAGGAAATTAAAGCATCAACCAGCAAAAGAAAACTTCTTAGATTTCTGATTTCTCTAACGTAATTGCTCTCTGTAGCAAACTGAAAGCAACAAACCAAGAAGGAAAGAAGAAAAGGAACTTATGTAAAATATATTTACGCTTGATAGTTTTATTATGTAAAGTACTTCTGTGAAGGCATATGGTTCTCATTAATATTAAAACTTACCAACTTACTGAGGAGCTTCATTCCTCAGTTCTGTCATACATCCATTGGGTATATTGTTTAAATTGGGAGATCTTTGAATAGATAGAAGATCTAAAGACAAATATTTCAGGGCAGGCAGTGAAGAAATTGTGAATATATGCCAAGTAATGTCAATCTAGACACAAGATCTTCGTAGTTATTTTAACATGTAACTGTCAGCTAGCAGACGATTACCAGTGATTTGTTTTTACAAAAAATACAACTGTTTACCATCTCTTACTTTCCCAATCACCAGTCACAACTTCACTTTGAAATAATAAAATAAATCTAGAAGGGACTTAAAAAAAAAACACCAAAAATAGGAAAGTTGTTCATGGATCCACTTTCTTTCGGTATCTTGGATCTACTATCCAAAAGGATGGAGAATTAGATGGCGATGTGGCTCACATAATAAAGGCAGGGTGGTTGAAGTGGAAGAGTGCCACAGGGATTTTATGTGATCCTGACATGCCTCATAGATTAAAGGGTAAATTTTACCGCACGGCAATTAAGCCTGCACTGTTATATGGCACCGAGTGTTGGGCTGTAAAACAGTGTCACGTTCAAAAGATGAATGTGGCGGAGATGCGTATGCTACGATGGATGTGTGGTCATACAAAAACGGATCGGCTCAGAAATGAGGTGATTAGAGAGAAGGTAAGAGTTCCGTCTATAAAAGACAAGATGATGGAGAATCGATTGCGATGGTTTGGTCATGTGAGAAGAAGACCTGTTGATGCCCCAGTGAGGAGGCTAGAAAGTTGGGGAACAAGTAATATTGTGAAAGGTAGAGGAAGACCCAAGAAAACTTGGATAAAGATGATTGAAAATGATATGCGGTTTCTTGGAATTGGAGAAAGTATGGCGATGGAGAGGCAAATGTGGCAGGAAAGAATACGGATGGTGAATGGAATCTGATTTTTTTTATTCCTATTTTCTTTTATTTCATGTTATCTTTTAATTTATTTTTTCAGGATCTTTTTTTCTTTCTCTACTTTTTTCCCTCTATTTTTTCCTTTTATGTTATTTATGTAATGATCATTGACGGTTTCAAAGTTTGATTCATGTTAGCCGACCCCAAATCATTTTGGGACTAAGGCTTAGATGTTGTTGTTCTCCAGCAGGAAGGAGCTGGGACGATAGAAATTTCCGTGCACAATTTGGGGATTATTTATACTTAATCTATAGAGTATAATGTTATAAAACATGAAATTATAGTATAGTTCTGTAATTCTCACTTATTATCATGCAAGATTGTTAACCAATTGTCTCTGAAGAACTATATCTAAAAACCAAATTTTCAATTAAGTTTTAAGCAAAATAAAGCACAGAAGTTTGGAAACCCAATCAAATAAACAAATGTCCTCCACCTTCCACCACATGGATTTGTTTATTCAATGCACAAGCAAGAATCTCTGACGAAAATAATGAAACTAAAACATATTCCACAAGCTTACAGTTTACATAAAAATTAAGCACTTACTATTAGAGACACACCGCCTCGGAATATTCCGCTGACGGGGAGAAGAGGTGGGACTATAGAAATTTCCTTGTAGTTCAGGGGGTTAAGCAGAAAAATAAATTTCAGGGGTATGGTAGAAAATTGCGCATAGTTTGGAGGTTTTGATCTCTAAATAAAAACAAAATTCACATCAATATCATCTTTAGACTTTCATCACACAAATATACTATCCACACACTTCCATGTTTCCAATTACCAATCACATACAATCGCTAGTTGAGCAAAAACTAAATCACATCAATGATCATCGTTACACATTCTTTGCATATTCAATCACACTCGGAACTGATCCTCCCTTTTTTGGAAACAGATATTGGTCACTATCTGCAAGCGCGAAAAAGTAATACATAATGAAATGTCATATATCAACTCTTAAATAATCAAAACAATTTTCAGCACAATGAAATAAATTCAAATGAAATTTATGATCTTTAAAAACACAAATGTTTTTACCAATTTAGGAGATGGAATCAAATCATCTTTTTGTGGCATCAATAAACATAGCTCGAGTCCAATGTTCCACGTCTTCAGTTTGTGATGGAGGAGGAGGAAAAGTAGGGTGCTCTACTAAATCCCATCCTTCAATAAGGTTTTCATTCTTTCCCTTATCAAAACATTCATTAGCAAAAAGATAACTGGCGGCAGAGCTTGGACGATAATTATCAGATGTGTTTCTCTGTAAAAAAATCAACTGCAAGTAATGTAACGTTTTAATACATGACATGCAAATGTTATATTTCATGTTCACAGTAAAAAAATAGCATGCTAAGGTATTTTGGCGAAGTGTGAGTACCAGTATCTTAATGAAGTGCCACTAATAATAAAGAAGTAAAAGCTTAATGAATATCAAGTCCAGAGAGTAAAATTGAAGCTTTAACAATAGAAAGAGAACAATTTTAGGAAGAAAAAAAAAAAAAAAAAGCAAACAAAAGGTACTTATAGTGGTGGAAAGAAAGGGTAGACAGAGCAACATTAAACTCAGGAATCAGGATAAGCTTATGCGCATATAGTGCTCTTAGTAAAAGAATTATGAATCCAAAAAAAATCCTAGCACCTTAAAATCATACATGCTACAGTCTGCAGTGTCGCAGATACAGACTGTATTTTATTCGAATTACTGCCATTTTGTTGAAAATAAGAATAAAATTTCAAAAGTACTGGTGATCAAGATTTGTACCAATATCGTTGGAGCATGTGCACTCTCCATTAAAGTGCTAGATGAAACATCTGACTCGATATTCCATACCGATGTATTCAGCTGGTGGCCAGCCTTGGACGACCTACAAAATCAAATTAATATGCAAATCTAACTTCTTCCAATAATAAGACGCTGCAATAAAATAAAAATCTACTGCAGATGACTGAAAGTCTATAACTGATTATTCTCATCTGCAACAAAGGAAGTTGGTAGAGTCATGACTCATACAGTTTAAATTATAGGATTGAGTAGTTCACATAAAGAGCTTTCCATTGCTATAGTATTGGCTATAAATAATCAACTAAATAGATTTCCCATCTCCGGACCTTGAGACCATTGATTTTCATCCCTAGTGTAGACCAAATTTGTATACACAGTTGGTAATATCAAAAAGCTCAGAAGACATGCTAATGCTTAAACCTCGATGAAGTCGTTTTCAAAGACAAAGCAGCCCGAACTTCCTTGGAAGAAGAAAGCATAGCCAACAATCTTGCAAATGCCTCAAAGGTAGAGGCTTCCAGGGGAACTTCTAAAGACAGTAAGTTATAGCAGTAAGCAGTTATGCACGCGACGCTTTTCTTGAGGAGTGATATGCCTTTCTGCAAATCCTTGTGTATTTCAACTGAATGTAGAGAAGCAGAAGAACAATTAAAACTACCACCAGAGTAATCTAACTGAGGCTTCTTCTCAGACTCCATTGAAGCAATCCCAAAATTACTTGAGCTTCTCTCAGACCATGAAGTTTCACCACCAGCGGAGCAGAAATTTTTGCGAGGAATAAACAGCGGAAATTCGCTGCAAAGTAATAGAAATAAGATTTTAACTGAATACTGAATATATGTTTTACCAATTTGAGTTCATATGTTCAGAAAGAATACCTTCTAGACGATGGACGAGCATCCCAATATGACTCACGCTGCCATATTCGAGAACAAGAACCCTGATACATGTGGAAACCTGAGAACCCTGGTTTGTCATGAAAACACAAAAAATGCAAGCTCCAAAAAGTAGGTGTGCATAAACAAAGAATAACAAAATGGACTTATGGATGGTTTCATATTAATACATATTATGTAGCTAGTAATTTCTATAGAACTTCAGCAACATTTTAAAATCACACCCAACAATCACAGGGAAGGCAACATGTGGGTTTGACCAAACACAAGATCCACTCCACCAAGTCCTAGTTGGTGAGACCCGCTAGACCCATTTAATAAATTTTAAATAAATATATATATATAGTCCCTCCGTCCCCCAAATATCCTACCTTTCCTTTTAGGTACGCCCCCCAAGTTTGTTCCTATGCCATTAATGGGCACTAATTAACTTAACACTACACTAATGTGGGGCTCCTTCTCCACACATTACACTCCACAATACACTCAACAACCTTTTTCATTCAATCCCGTGCTGAAGATTCCCCGGAACAAATTTGTGGGGATGGAGGGGCTATAAAATATTTTCAAACTTCCAAAATTTTATAAAAGAATATGATGAGTTCTAGGCAGCGCGGTGGGCAGAGTTAAAAATAGAAACATAGTAAAAGATAGCCACAGTTGGGGACGGGACGGGGCAGGTTCAGGTTTTAACCCATCTCATTGTCTTGCCTATCTAAACAAAGATGGTTGAGTTTCAAAATCGACGCATTCTCAACTTAACTAATAAACTTACATGCTTTCTCCTCATTCTCATCCCTCAAAGTTTTGCCAAAGCATAATACTGATCTATGCTAACCATGCACATATTTAAATATTTGGTAAAAAAATTCTCACACAATGCAGCGTGTAAAACACAGTCCAATGAGAAAAGTTTGCGCTAATATTATCAGGTGCAGAGAAGTAACATACCGCAAATCCAGAGTTATGAAGCGCAGGAGCACATACTGTAGGAACAACAAGATTTAGGAGTTGCACCATATACCTGGTTATGGTCATCAGAATGAGTGAATATATCACGATACATCAATAAAATCAACAAGTTGCTTCAGAGCTTCACATGAAGAGCATCTATTCTGCACATTTATTAACTTTGGTGAAATTTGATATTAAAGTAGGAATTGGATTGAGAATTCCAATTTAATATCACATTTCACATACAACTTCCTGTTAGATACCTACATCATGTGCATATCAGAGCAACAACCAAAAAGACCCTTGCAAACACAATTATTCCGAGTCAATACTATCAACTAAACATTTCCACCATGCCCATCGATTGCATTAAACACCAATATTTTACATCATGATCTGACCATCTCAGAGCTACTTCAGTCACCCAAACATGAAACAACATGTTTCATACATTTTAAACAACAAAATCATGTACCAGAATGGGATATAACACTTGTTATGACTCTAGAAGTCCAAACTGCTACCAAGCAAAGAGCATATAGAATGAAAAAGAGCAATCACAAAACTTGTATGATCAAGATAAACCGAAGTTTCATCAACATAGCCAAAAGAAGTGAAGCTCAGATGAACAATATATAAGAGAAACTAAAATGAAAAATAGAATTTCATGGTCCATACTAGAAAGATGGGTAAACACACACAGAACCATATGCGCGTGTGTGTGTGCGCGTGTGTGTATAATTGAAACCTCACCCCAATGAGGCAGCAAGTTCATCTGAAGGAACTGAATGGGGATCTAAGTCTCTTGGCAAGCATGCATTGCAAATATCAAACTGGCCTTTATACACATCTTTTCTCCCCCCATCATTATTCACCTGCAATAAAGCAACAGTAAATTACTGTGGAAGTAGTCACCTTTGCCCTGAAAATTGCATAGGGAAATAATAAAGAATATATCACAAACATTCAGATATCAGCAAAGGGAGCAGCAGATATTGCTCCAGACAAAAGTCTTCTCGACACATCTTCTCCCAAATCAATGATTAGGGGACATGATAAAGTGAAATAAACTTGTACGAAGTCATGAATTCATACAAATTGGACAAATCTACCAAACTCAATGAAGATCAAGTTTGCCAAAGATATTGTTATGCATAGGCTTTAGAATCTTAAGACATAAGCATAATTACAGTTCGACACATGACCGGTCGAACAACTAAATGAAATGCTTATAGTGTCATAATAAGGGCACATTGACCAACAAATAAACAGCAGTATAATAATTAGCAAGGGACAGTAAGTTTGAAAGTACCCGGCGCAGAGGAAATAACTTGCATATCTGCTTTATAATGACTGATTGTTTATGAAGGCGTTCAGAAGTAATTGCCATCTGGAAAAATTCAGATCTGGGGCATTAATCTTTGTTGAGAAACAGCAAGTTGCTGGAAAATATGATGTCCAAACTACACACTGAAAAATGGTAATTTCAAACAGATCAAGGAAAAAAAAATCACACAATTTTCTCACATGCCCCAGACTCTGTGTGCAGAGAAGATTAGGATAATACTTCTCGATTTGTTCCACACGATTCCTATCCAACTGCAATTGCATATAAAAAAAATCGCTTATTTTATTAGTCAAAAAACTAAATAACGACTTTCAGAGAGGAAAACCTTAAGAAAGATATCTAGCTAATAGCATCTATAAAAGTTTGAGAAATCCATACTTAATATTAAAAGAGAGTCGCAAAAAAATTTAAAGGACATGTGTCATCACCACATTATTTCTCTTTTTAAAAATCTTAAAAAATGGATATTTAGTTTGGGAGAGAAGTTAGAGGGTCATTCCATATATAATATGTACCAATTAAAAATTTCCTCTCATTTTATTTCTTTTATTTTTAACTTAATAGTTTAAACAATTATAACTTTTTCGTATCAATTTTATATTGATAAAAAATATATCAAATTAATTCTTACTTCGTACTCTTTAATTTGACATCCATATAGTATATATATAATGTAATTTAAATATAATAATGATATATTAGATGATTAAAATATTACCATATAAAAATATAAGAATATTGAAAAAAATATATATTTTAGTTTTTCATACTTTTATACTTCAACAGTTATTTGATTTTTCATAATTATTTTGTTCTGATTGTAAAATAATAAAATAATTATAATAATGCCAAATCATATAAAAATTTATATCAGTAAGAATATGTGTTGGATACTTTTAATTAAAGTTGATGATAATAAATAAAATTTAATTTATTATTTATAAAATTAGATATAAGACTCATATTGTCCTACATGAAAAATAAATGCATATGCTTAATTAAATTATGGTTTTTCTATCATGTGCCCTTAGATTTATAAATTAAAGCAATCAAATAATAGTTTATGTGTATGTGTGTATATTAGCTCATGTATATTTTCTATAATTTTACAATATTATTGAAATTCAATCACATATTACTAATATAATAAAATATTTAACATTTTACGCCGTGCATCGCACGGGAGGACATCTAGTAGATCAGCAATACCATGTTCACTGCTGATTCAAGCAACTCATATTTCACTTTTAGATCATGAGACATTTTCCCAATCTTAGCCTTTCCTGAAAACAATCAATTATTACCAACAGAATATAAGCCAAAAAGGGGGAAGAAAGTTTGACACCTAAATTGCAACGCAATATGAGCAGCAGTCAACCTTGTGAAACTTGTTCCTTTTGACGTTGGAGCTTATCTATCAACCTGGACAACTTCTCATGTTGAAGCACCAACAAACTCTGTTGATCATCAGCTTTGCCCTAAAAGGAATTCAAATGGAACGAATAAGCAACAAACATTTTATCCAGTAGCATGTCTCGGAAGTAAGCAATGCAAGACATATTCACATAAAGATCAAAGATGACATAGCTCATGGAATTCTCATAAAAATGAATTAGTTACTACATTCTGTAATCCGCTGTAATCCATATAATAGATACACAATAATCTTGGCTTGTTTTTTCCAATATTTAGGCAAAACTCTCCGAAGAATCACTTAGTACCTCTCCAAAACAATTTCAGATCTGATTGTTGCACGTACAAGTGTTACAAAAAACATATTTATGGCCTTCAGAATATACTGTCACCTCTTCAAATCTTCCAATAGCTAGAACATGGTCATCCATATAATCACTCCACAATCTGTTACTACTTGGATTTGTTAAATTCACAAGAGTACACCTATAGCCTAATTACCGGAAAAGTCCCAGACCTAGGAACTATATCTCTGTAATCAGTTGTCGCTCATTAAATACTTTGAGTTATACAAATAAAAATGCCACGCACAACACTGCCTGAACAACTAAAACTAAATACAGAAATAAGACAAATAAATCCAAGCTAAGTTTACAAACATTGTACATCCACAGAGATTGTTTACAAACATTGTATATCCACGAGATTGTTTACAGACATTATCACAATTGTCACCTCAGTAAAACAGGCATTACACTTGCTTTAACATTAAAAGTTAAAAATCAAATATATACTCATTCGCCAGATGATAATGGAGTAGCAAAATTTTAATCAGACTAACCTTTCTAATGAGAACTTCAGTCAATTTTGAATACAGCGCATCCCTCTTACTCTTCATTAACCTCAAATTACAATTGTACTCATTCAATCTGAACACAATCGCACAAACACAAATAAGTTCAACACATATTTAATTCTATAAACATGCGTAACAAAGCAAAGGAATGCTGCTCGCTATAACGGAAATTAGAGTATATGGTGAGACTTGCCGGTAATTGACGCAAATAGGACATATAGAAGCGAGGTTGGAGTTCTCGCATACAGCACAGGTATTCGTTTTTCTCGTATTCGCCGTAATCATCATCTGCGCGAGGATTAATCAGACACGAAAAACTGGCGAGCTGAAAATACGTTAGCAAATGTGAAGGAAAGGGGGTAGATTTTTCATGGTCATGCCTAGGCCGCAAGGCGCAAACAAGCCAAATCGAGTCGGAGTTTAAAGAGCAAGCTACAAAATAGAGGTCGAGCTTGACTCAAGCGAGCATTCTCGAGCTTGACTTGATTTTTTTTGGGTTTTTTATTTTCTTTTTTTATGTCAAAAAAAATCATTGACTACTTATCTTCATATAATTTTTATAATACAACAACAACAATATTATCCCAATGCCTCTCCCGCAAAAATCGGGGTAAGGGGGGATCGGATGTACGCAGTCTTACCCCTATCTTAACACAGAGAGGCTGTTTCCGGATGATCCAAAATGAAAATTGCATCGATAATTGCATGGAATGACTAGTACTTCATGAGAAAAAGAAGTGCAGCCAGTTTAGTCAGTCATTTTGTTTTATTCCATTATAATCCAGAACCAAAGAATAAGGAATCTTTGGCACCATTGGAAACAATGGAAATATAATTTTTATAATATATAATTAAAATATTAAGGATAGTATGTACATAGGCGGATCCAGGACCGAAAAACCACTGGTGCACCGACCGTCCCACGAAAAACAATGTCGAACGATAAAATATATATTAAAATAACATTAAAGATAACAAATAATACATAAAGAAAGTCAGTAATAACAAAGCGGAAGACAATTAGGCGAACATGTCATGCTGGAAAACTTACCTCTAGATCGGGGTGAGATCGAGCCTCTTGGGGGGTACTCAGGACAGGAACGATCCCCCTCGTGTGCGTGTGTGGGAAAAAAAACAAAAAAAAAACAAAGGATCCGTACATTTACAAAGAAAATCGTCTACATTTACTGTCCATTTCCTGAAAATGTGCTAAAATAACATCATTACTAATAGTTTTAAGTATATATTTTTTTATAAATGTTACAAGACGATTATTTAACCATTGATCATCCATCTCACTACATAACTCACTCTTCACATACTTCATAGCTGAGAAGACTCGTTCAACACTTGCAGTTGCTACGGGCAAAATCAATATTTCTTTCAAAAGTAATTTCTAATATTTGGTTAACTGAAACCCTTCAGCTAGTTTTGTATTAAGGGTGCATCTTAATTTTTTCATCATATTACATAAATATTCTTCAAAAGAAGCAAGTGTTTGCGAAATATTTCAAGGTTGAATAAACAATTCTAAACACTTTAATTAATATTGCCTTGATCAAAACAGATTACGTCAAATCAAAAAATATATTTAATAGGTATATATGACTTTACCTATTAAACTTCGAGAGTAAAAAAATAATTAAACTTCTCGATAATTCAACTATTGCCAAAATAAAATAACGGAAAAGATAATACTAGATATTATCGGGGAAGGGGGTCTTATTCTGAAAAAAATCTGGTGCTGCACGTGCACCACCATGTTAGGCATAGATCCGCCTATGAATATATAACTTTTGAGTTTACAAAATAACTAGTATACACGAGCTGCTCGGAAACTCACGAGTTGAGTATTCACGAGTTAAAATCCGAGCTTGCAAGTTCATGAACTCGCTCAACTCGTCGAGCTTTGATGGAGCCTGCTCGCGAGGAGCTTTGTTGGTCCGAAGTAAATCATCTACATCATCGTGTCTTTTTAATTTATTTTCATTTATTTATCATTTCGCCCTAATCAAATTACTTGTATAATCATTATTCATTTTTTTATTTATGTTTATTTTTCTGTCCTATTTAAAAAATCCATATTATCATGCCTTTTAAAATAATTTTTATTTTCTATATATGTATTATTTATATATATTAAAAGAAAAGTCGAAAACTTTTAAAATGCGCCACATTCATTCTCAACCTATTTAAATAATTTCTTATTAGAGAGGTTTTATAGAATCATGATTCATATACTAAATTTATTATTATTCCTAAAAAGTGACTAGTTAAGTTGATGTTTATCTTCTTTATTAATGGACAATAATTTTGAGCATTTAAATATTAAAGTAAATATGTTTATTTTTTAAGATAATAAATTAGTAATTGATAAATCTATCTAAAAATATGCTTATGGAATTTTATTTACAATACTACTTTAAACTTGGTTTAGAATAAATAACAAGGAATAAAATTCAAAATTCTAAAGCCCATGTTAGGAAGTATTTTATTCTTTCTTTTAAATATATTCAACTCAGTTTAATATTTATTTTTGTAATAATATAGATTTCTTATCTATGAGAACTTTTGAATTCCTAAAAAATGATTTACATAATTCTCAAAACTATTCTTTTTATAACTTGATTTAAAATAGAAATAACAAAGAATAAAATTGGAATTTCACCATTAGAAAGTGGTGAAAGTTTATCAACTAAATTTTTTTGGTTTTACAATTATTCAATATTTCTATATGAGTAATGCTACTTTCACAATACACTTGACAACGAGGTTGACAATTTGAGTATGTGGCACGATCCTGTGAAGTGAGATAAATGTGATTGTGACATTTCACTTTTATCTCACTTCAGCGACGCGCCACGTAGCAGATTGTCACCCTCGTTGTCAGACGCGAAAGTAGCATTACTCTTTCTATATAGAGTGTAGTACGAGTTTCATGCACTATTAAAAACTTGATTATATACGGTGTATTATTTTTTTGTGTGATTATCAGTTAGTACACATATGTATTACATATTTGAGAGTACTCAAAAACAAATAAAGTGTGAAGTTTATTAAAATATAAATAATTTAATGAATAATTAGCATGGTAAAAAGGGACAGAATTTTGGTAATTATAGTGATAATTCCATAGTCTCATCTATTATTCATAGAAGTCCACTGTCTAACATTACAAATTGTATGTATTTATGTGCATATTTATTCGTAAGATCTGAGTTAGTTTTAAAACTTTTGAAATGCATTCTAATCTGAAAAATTTTATTTACTTATTATATTATACTATTTAAAAGTTATGGCTTACTATATATTTTTATTTTTTAAAAATTATTTTGAATTGGTCCAATAAAAACTACTAATTTGTGTAGGTCTTCGAGTAGAGTAATAATAAAAAATTTTATAACTATTTACATGCCACTCTCTTGATTGAAAATATATAATACTCTACTCATTTAATTTGTATTATGATTCAGAAAGTCCAAACACAAATTATTACAAGACTCGCAAGATTGTATAGGGATAAAATCTTTAGGAAAAAATTGATGCCTAAAAATGATGAAATTCTACCAATAAAAATATTTCTTTAACAGTACAACATGAAACTTATTACATATTTTTATCAAAAACTACACGAGTTGCATTAATTATTATTGACATAAGTATATGTGTGTGTATATATATATATATATATATATATATACATATATATATAAGTTATATATCCCCATTCATAAAACTATAAGTTTTTGATACCAAAATGTGTTAAAAGACTTTATTACCCTTAAAGTCTACCACTAAAAGATAAAAAAACATAAAAAAAGAAGATTATTAAAAGGAAACAACAATAAAAAAATGGTCCCACAACTCAATATTTTCCTCTGCAAAAAAACTCTCCTCATCTCTCTGCAAAAAAAACTCTCCCGTCGTGAAACCCTTCGCCGGTTAGTGTATTTTCATTCACACACGATCGTGCCACGACGGTTGTTCATCGTTCCACGATGGTGCTGAAGAAGATGACACCATCGTGTACACGATGGTCTTTCGTGGGCACGATGGTTACACACGACGGTCGTCGATCGTGTGTGCCGTTGTGTGCTAGAAGACCAAAGGCTTCTGCCTTGCACACGATCGCAGGCACACGATCGATGCCCGTCGTGTGAACCATCGTGTGGCACACGATGGTCTTCACACGACGGGCATCGATCGTGTGCCTGCGATCGTGTGCAAGGCAGATTTTTTTTTTCGTTCTCTTAAGCATTCTATCATATTCTTATGAGTTGTATGTCTATATTGCAGACTGGTTGCGTATGGAAGAGACCTACATTGCGTTTTGTTACACGTCAAGTGAATCTTTACATACGGGAGGCGGTATTTAATGAGATTATTGAGACACTAAGAAGTATAGGCCGCAATTCCGCAGTTGCTGATCGAGCTATCGAGAGCTTGACCGAGGGGGTCCTGGGGCGCTTGATTAAAGTTAGGAGGAATGGGAGTTCAAATACTGCCCTACATCACTTGATTGCCCGTCAATTGGAGGGTGATCAAATCCCCCCGGATGAGTCGTGGTTCCAGGTTTGCGGGAGGACCATTCGTTTTACGGCCCGTGATGTTGCCATGATCACTGGACTCCATTTTGGAAACTCTACCTTCCATCCCCAGGACGACCATCTCCTTCCGTCCGACGATATTTTCCACAGAATACTCCATGGCAAAAATATTAAGGTTAATGTTCTGCGGAAGAGGTTCAATGCTCGAGATTTTGGTAGAGACATAAGAGATTATGTGAAGGTTGCCAATTTGCTTATATACTACTACTTTATCCTATGCCGTGACGACATGATGGTCGAGACATGGTCATGGGCATTAGTTGAGGATTTCGAGCAGTGGGATATGTTTCCTTGGGGTTCTTATGCCTTTGGGGTTTTATCTTACTACATAGGCAACGTTGCCATGAAGGAGGGACAAGAGCACAAGGACTATCACTTCTATGGTCCTGTTTGGGCTTTACAGATATGGTCGTATGAGATGATTTCTTCATTGGGAGCATTGTGTGGTATTCGAGATAAATCTGTCCAAGTCCCCCGGTGTTTGATGTGGACTACGAGGAAGATGTTTTGTGATTTCACTCATTTCTTCGACGATAAGGTACATAAATTTGTAAACGTATTTTCTCCTGACTTCATCTCTTAAACGTTATGTGATTGCCCATCTAATGGTATGCTTTAATGACTAATTTTGCAGCACAGAGTACTTCTCTCTTTACCGCATTTGGAGGAGGATGAGGCTGAGTACTACTACCTGAGCTTTGAAAATGGCTCTCCATATGACGTTAAGTTCATTAAGCTGTAAGAATAGCTGTGAAGAATAAGGAGGATGAGCTGCGCCGATCCAGGAAGAAAGTTATGGATAGGTTGAAGAAGGCTGCTGGAAAATTGATTACATATGAGTCGGCACATAAAGTGTCGAAGCGACGCCGGCAGAGTACCCCACCAGTAGATGGTGCAGAGACATCGGACCGGGAGAGGCAGCCAGAGAGGGTGTGTTGTGTCCACGGACTTCCTTGTCCGGACCACACCTAGGACACGAGCAGGGATGAGTACTTCGATCGCCGTTTGAAGGCGAACTTGTACGACGATTCTGAGTCCGGATTTATTGCTCGAGTTTCTCGTCGGGTGATTTCTGGGATCGTGGATTTCTTCGGACCTATGCATAGACGTTCTAGGAGCCCGGTGCACTACTCAGCTGGGAGCCATGATAGGCCTCGTCATTCTGCATCTGTTAGCAGCGCCCAGCGGAGGATTCCTGACCCTCCACGTCACTCAGTCTCTGGCGCAGCCCACAATCACCATTCTCAGCGTCAGCTTAGTCATCATTCTCACCGTCAGTCGAGTCACCATTCTCAACGTCCGCCTACCCACCATTCTGAGGTCCAGCACAGTCACCATTCTCAGATTCATCATTCTTTTGAGCAGACTCAGCAGCCCCTTGATTACGAGCATCAGTATGAGCCATTTGAGGCGCCGTTTCAGCAGTATGGGACGATGTTTGACTGGTTTCAGGACGAGCATCATTATAGTGCGATGTTTCGAAGTGAGGGTGGTGGTCCTGAGCAGCAGCCTCCATTTCAGATCGAGCAGCCAGTTTTTGAGATCGAGCGGTACTGCATGACTCTCTGATCGTTATAGTTGTGAGAGGGATGCTGAGGGTGATGAAGATGGTGAGAGTGCCGGAACGCAGCATTTGGGTGAGCGTAGTCTTCCACCGCGAGTGAGTCGACTATCTGCTGCTCTTCGGGAGCCTTTTGTGCTTGCTCCTCCAAGAGATAGCAAGGCTCTGAAGAAGTTGTACCTACACTTTAGGAGGAAGCAGCCACGTGATGCTATTGTCCGGTGTTTGGAGACTGGGCATGCTCTCACCCAGGCGTTATTTGACCGGATAGAGTCTAGCCGTGAAGACTTTGATGTCGAGGTGATAGACTGTTATGTGCTTGCGACTCGAGCGAGGCTTCGGAGGGGAGTCCGTAGTGTTGGTGTCGGTAGAGTTGGCACTGTACTTGCTGGCTCCTTATTTTACGTAAGTTCTATAACCTACTCGCTTGTATATCATTGGTGTGATGTGGATTTTTTTTAATTTTGTGGTTTGACTTTTTGTAGTTAGTTTTGGCCAACGAGTTTGCAAGACTCCATCCGGATGATCCACTTGGTATCAAGGTGACGGGAAAGCCGGTTTACAAGGATTGGAAAATTCCTAAATGCATTGAGGACTACATGACAGGTCTTGATACACCACATGCGGTTTCATGGTTAAATTGCAACGAAGTAAGTTTGAAATTTATATTTATAAAAAATTGACGATTTGTTGCCATTTGAAATTTATATTTATAAATGATTCGCTATTTATAAATGATTCGCTATGTTTGATGTGATGATCTTATATGATTACATATTTTGTTTCAACAGATCATTGCCATTTGTTGCCTCGACCAGAGCCACTGGGTGACTATCAAGATTGACATCATAACATGGACCGTGGAGTTGTACGATTCCTTGTCACACCACCACGAAGATGGTCGATTCCGATTCAACCAACTGCGATCAATTATGCGTCTGATGCCTCGTGTGCTAGCTCAATTCGGGTATTGGCTGAACAACCAATCGAATAAGAAGTATGACACGAAGATGAGTTTCAAAATTATGCCATGAGAGCTACAGTTCATACAAAACGACAATCACAGTTGTGTCCCCTTCGCGTGCATGTACTTGGATCGACTCGTCTCTGCAAACCCAGGAGCAAGGCACCAAATCAAGGAACTTAATGAGAAATATATTAAGAAATATCGATATGGTTTAGCTGCTAAAATCTTTATGTTGTCTTTAGACATGTAAAATGGTTTATGGTGTGTTGTGTTGTGGCAAGATTAATGTGTCGTGTTGTTAAATATTTATGTTGTATTTAGACAGTTTTGGCAATATGAATGTGTCGTGTTGTTAAATCTTTATGTTTTGGCTCTGTGTTACACATGATGGATGAACACGATCGTGGGTCACGATTGTGTTGTGTTGTTAAATCTTTATGTTTTGGCTCTGTGTTACACACGATGGATGCACACGATCGTGGCCATCGTGTGTCACTATCATGTGCAACCTACCCACGGTCATGGGTTGATGCTGTCGTGTGCGCACGATGGCTGCCATGACCGTGTGCACACGACCGTGAATACCATCGTGGGCACGGCCGTGCACACGATCGTGTGTCCTATCGTGGGCACGACCGTGTACACGATCGTGTGCATATAAACTTTTGGTATTTTTGCCAATTTGATTTATTGTGTTATCTAGAAGGATGTTTTTTGATTCAAACATCGCTTGTTCAAACATTAATTACTATATAGCTTCTTATACAAACTCCTATTTGTCATTTCGTTGTAATTCATTAGTATATGAGATATTTCATCCAGATGATTGCACTTATCCATATGAACTAATACACTGAGAACAGATAGACTACACATGATATGCAATATATTATGTTAATTCAATCAATAACTTTTTAAATAAGTGTATCGTTAACAAATAATTGTTATTATATAAGTAACAACACCTAAATTGACGAGTATTTGAGAAATTGGTGAAATTTTTTGATGTTCTTGTGCACACGATCGTGTGTCCCATCGTGGGCACGACCGTGTACACGATCGTGTGCATATAAACTTTTGGTATTTTTGCCAATTTGATTTATTGTGTTATCTAGAAGGATGTTTTGTGATTCAAACATCGCTTGTTCAAACATTAATTACTATATAGCTTCTTATACAAACTCCTATTTGTCATTTCGTTGTAATTCATTAGTATATGAGATATTTCATCCAGATGATTGAACTTATCCGTACGAACTAATACACTGAGAATAGATAGACTACACATGATATGCAATATATTATGTTAATTCAATCAATAACTTTTTAAATAAGTGTATCGTTAACAAATAACTGTTAATATATAAGTAACAACACCTAAATTGACGAGTAATTTGAGAAATTGGTGAAATTTTTTGATGTTCTTGTGCACACGATCGTGTGTCCCATCGTGGGCACGACCGTGTACACAATCGTGTGCATACGTGGATACAGTGCCAATTTGACACCAAAGACAACATGACACCTGGTTGCCAACGTGTCACACGATTGGAACACACGATCGCGGCGATCCTGTGCACAATCGTGTTTACTGCAAAGGTTAACATCAAATTATTTTATTATAAAATCCCATCGTGGGTCGGTCCCCCCCCTTTTTCAATATAAGCCCATCTTCATTGACTGAGAGTGAAATACATGTACCGTAGCCACCCTTTTCACTACAAACCCTAATCAATTAACATCAGTTAAAATCCATTAAAATCAAATACGCGAAATGAGCGGCCGATTACGAGAAAGAGATTTAGGAGGAATCGAAGCACCACCACCAAAAAGAAGAAGGAGGATACCTCCTCCCAACCCACCATACAGAACTAGGTCGAGAGAAAGATACTCAATGCTCAGAGTAAGTTTTTTTATTTTGTTGTATGTGTAGTGACTATCATTGCGAATTAATGTGTTCCATGAAACAGGGCCAATTTAAAAACACTGCGAGCACTCCAGTCATACTAGATGGTGATGATGATAATGATTTGGAGATTTTTGAGAAGAAAAGCAAAGAAGTTATTTTAGAAGAGGAAGTTCATGAAGATGGTGATACAAGACTAAAGATACAGCAGCAGATGGGGGAAAAGGGATCCAAGCGATTGTTTTTTTATGTTATTATTTGATATTTTGGTGTGATGGTGATTAAATTTTGTTTTGTAAAGTTATATGCTTTGGATATCCCTTTGCTGTAAACTATTGCTCTTTGAAGTGAGCTACTTTGTTATGGTTAATGTTTGGCTCCATAATCACCTTTATTTGCTTTACATAACTGAACACTTAAATTTCAATTCAAAGATAAAGAAAATAGACACAAAATTATGCATTTCAACTAATAATCAGAATACTAAATCAATACATGGTCCATCGAGGATCAAAATATCAGCAGATGATTGTTGCTAGTAAGTCACAAAATATAAAAATACATAAGCAATTTAAGTTTCACGGTATGGACATCCCCTTATGTCATGGTCATCATTACGGCAAATGCTACACCTCTTCTTCTGCCGGTGCCTTTGCCTCGTTTGTTCATCCATTCCTTGAGTTTCTTCAGGGATATTCAAATCCACACCACCCATGGGAATGAATGCTTTGCAAGATTTTCTATTGTGGCCGGTTCCTTTACACCTACCGCACACCTGAGGCCGTCCACATGCGGTCAAATTTTCAACAGCAGACCGTGCGCGACTCATTCTTGGTCGGCCGGCTTGTCGTACCCCCTCTGGAGGTACGCAAACGATGGATGAGATCTCCGGTGGGACATTCCACTCATCAGGATGTGGGATGGGACTAATATGCTCCTTATAAGTCTCTCTAAGGCCTTGTTGCTTGAAATAATGACTAACAAAATCATACACGGACAAACCATTGCCGGCGCGCCTGTTACAATAAGCAATTATGTCAAGGATGTTGATCGTGTCCATCGTGGCTTACAATCGTGCCCATTGGGTTACGATCATTCCCATCGTGGGTTACGATCATGCCCATCGTGGGTTACGATCGTGTGCATTCTGCCATGACCGTGTGCACACGACAGCATAGACAAAAACATTGAATGGCCATGACCATGTGCACACAACAGCATAGACAATTACCTTAAAGCGGCAACGGCATGACGACATGGAATCTGATCCAAATCAAACTCACGACAACAACATGTCCATGTTCGAAGGTCGACCTCATAAGAAACTTTGTTTTCTTCGAATTTATAAACAAGTGGGGTGGTAGCTCGAACGGTAAGAGTCAGACTGGCTTGCACAGAGTTAGAAAGCTTTTCAAAAGTGTGCATTGACAACTCATGGTCTCTTGATGTAGCTTCTCCCCGCTTCTCATCAAACCAATCTATACTTTCTATTAAAAGAGAGTCGTGACACATGTCGCTCTCTAAATTTTTTGATTTTTTATTTTAAAATATAGTTTATATATTGAGATTTATCCTTAAATTTCTTAAAAAAACTTCTAGATATGTATTGTGGGAGTTTTATTCCATAACTTACACTCATCTACCAATAAAAAAATCCTTCCTTTATTTTTTAGCTTAAAATTTTAAATATTTATAGTTTTTTAAATCAAGTTTATTTGTATTAAAAATATATCAAATTAATTTTTATTTCACAATTTTCAACTAGACATTCATATGAATATAATAAATTTGACGGATTTACAATAATGACCGATTGCACAAAAAAATTATATTATAAAAACTATGAATATTTATTTTCAGTAAAATTAATTGATGCAAGACAAAAATATATTAACTCATTTATTGCTTACATGAAAAATAAATTATGATATTTATTTAATTATAATAACTAAAAATAATAAAACATACACTGCACACACACATATATTAAGACTTAATCACATATTACTTTCGTCTCTAAAATTTGTTCCTACTTTTTTCGGTATGTCCAGGAAATTTGTTCATGTAATGGACACTAATTGACTTAACACTCCGCTAATGTGGTACTCTTTCTTAAATTATATTACACCCCATAATACACTCACGCTAATATGATATTCATGTCGAAGATCATCAAAAATAAATTTAGAGATCGAGAAATTATTTTCTAATAAGAGAATATCTTATGCGGTGCATCGCACCGGAGAACATCTAGTTCTCTAAAATTAGGAGAAATATCTCAAGTAACGAGCAAACTGGTAAACGCCTCGCCCACAACATATGATTATTAAAGCATTCAACAGCATTGGATGTCAAGAAGTTATAGCGTCGTACCGGACACTTAGACCTAGCCCACCTCTCTGGCCCAATTTCAGAAAGGCACATGTGAGCCCCATTAGGGCTTTCGATATGTAGTTTCGAAAAGTAGTTTTCAAAAACATCTTCACGATGCGTGTAGGCAGCAGTTCTAAAGAGTCCTATAGCATGCGCACCGTAGGAGGTCAGATTTTTTGCAAGATGCTGATAGCACAACCCGTGGAATGCATTCGGATAGACGGCTCGAACAGCATTTTGAATGCTCTTATGTTGGTCACTCACAATCAGTAAATCTTCCATCGGATTGTAGCATCTGCGCAGGTTATACAGAAAATAAGTCCATGACTCGTCGTTCTCTATCGGACCGAGATCAACTGCAAGAGGAAATACTTGCTCGTTCCCGTCAAATGTGATGGCCGCAAATAGAGTTCCTTTATTCCTTCCCTTCAGGTGGGTCCCATCAACTATAATCACCGGTCGAAGGCACGTATCAAATGCCCTAATACTCTGACAGAGTGCAACGAACATGTGACAAAACACTCCCTCACGAGTCGTCTGCAAATCATAAATTGTCCCTGGATTACGCTATTTTAACAAACACAGATAAGATGGGAGCCTCTGATACGACTCATCAAAGCCGCCATATGTATTCTCTATCGCTATATTCCTCGTCCGGAGAGCAAAACTGTATAGCATGTCAATGCCGTACAACTACTTTCATTTCGTATGCCATAGCTTTGTCTTGATACTGGCGAAGAGTGGTGCATTCAAAACCTGACATGTACCTATGTATCTCCGGCTTCATTCTCATGTCGAAATGAATCATCATTTCTGCCTCAAGTTTGACCAGGTGTCGAACAAACGCTAGTTGTTGATTAAATGTCTTAATCGTTTGGGATACTGACTCGTCCGTCGGTTGTGCCGAGAAGAACTCTCGAACTTTAGATTCTCTCACCGGTCGAGGACAGTGATTAGTGCATAATTGATCTAAAATTCATATACAAAATATTCATTTTTCCGGGCATAATTGTACTGATTTGTGATTAAAAATATATATTTTACAGATATGTCCAAACATGAGCTAAAAATGGTTATTTCTGACATCGACATGAAGCATCAAAAGGACGGAAAACAAGATCAAATCCAACGACGGGAATTTTTCCAGACAAGCGACCATACAAAGCGGCGCAAAATGAACCGTGTTACGTGGCCGTTTCACATACGGCGCAAAAGAGGCCGTGTCTTGGGCCGTTTCACACACGGTGGCATTTAGCACCGTGTCCTCGCGTATTCGGAAGAGACCGAGTCACCACAAAACGGCGCACAACACGGCAACCGGGCCGTTTTCATCGCCGTGTTTCACAGATGCCATGCAAAATTAGTCCACTTTTGACCAACTTGTGAAATCAACCACAAGATATTTTTTTGGTCAAAAATCTGAAAATTCAAAGACATGGGTGAAGTGTGAACAAAGAATTAAAAAATGATATTACAATAGATATTTTCAATTAAATAATCAATTGTATTCTTGAAAATCACCTATAAAAGGACATGTTCATCCATTGCAAAATCACCAATTTATCACCCAACCAATTACCAATTCTAAAATCATCTTCTTGCTAAGAAATACTCCTTTCTTTTAGCAATATATTTTCCTTAGAACTTTTAATTTTAGTTTGTATTTTATTTTTGGTTTGAAGTTTTTCTTTCATTTAGTTTGTAATTGAAAAGTGCTTGATCAATAAGCACTTAGTATTTTACTTTCAATTTTTGTAAGCTTGTAACCTTTAAACAAGTTTGAAGTTATATTTTGAAGTTTGTTTCTTGCACTTTGATTCATCAAATTCAAGTAAGTTTTATCTATTGTCATTAAGTTCTAGTAATTAAAAGTTTATATATATATTATATATATCAATTATTTCTATTATAATTTTAGTTTGTATAAACCAATGAGTAGCTAATCTTTCTTCCTAGGGGAAGGGGGATTTCTATTAGGTTATATATTGAGTATTTGATTGATTTAAACTATTTTTAGGACTAATTGGTTTAAATAGAGATTAATCATATCCTATTTTTACTAATGAAACCTTCTTGATTGATTGTTGAGTGAATTGGAAACATATCTTTTCAATCTATCAAATGTTAATCTTGTTATCAACATCTTAAGATTGCGAAAGTGGTTAAGACATCTTTGATTACGAAAGTACGGAGGTGAAAAGTTGATTACTCGATGAACGATCGTTTATCCTAAAAATAGTCAAGTTAGAGAAATGAAAGGACTAATTGGTTTAAATAGAGATTGATCATATCCTATTTCTACTAATGAAACCTCCTTGATTGATTGTTAAGTGTATTGGAAACACATCTTTTCAATCTATCAAGTGTTAATCTTGTTATCAACATCTTAAAAAAGTGACAGCGATTAAGACATCTTTGATTACGAAAGTACGGAGGTGAAAAGTTGATTACTCGATAAATATTCATTTTTTCTTTTATATCCGTATAAATCAATTCCTATACTCAATTAAAAACCTAATTTAATGAACCCGTAATCCCCTAGATTTTATAAATTCCAACTCATTTTAATTCTATTCATTTTCACTAGTTAAAAATAGTCTAGTATAAATAGTCTTAATATAAATAGTCTTAATAAAAATAGTCTAGTATAAATAGTCTAGTATAAATAGTCTTAATATAAATAGTCTTAATAAAAATAGTCTTAATATAAATAGTCTAGTATAAATAGTCTAGTATAAATAGTCTTAATATAAATAGTCTAGTATAAAATAGTCTTATATAAACTAGTCTTATTAAAAAATAGTTTAAATTAAAAATAGTGCATTTTAATTTAATTAATATTTAAAAACCCAATAATCTATTTTAGTATTTATTTCTCGCAATTTGTAACAAAAAATTATACGAAGCCCTGTTGGACAATCCTCGAGAGAAAAGACCTTGGTAGAACTTACCACAAACTACTTCTACCTCGTATATATTTGCGAGCGACTCAAGAACTCCTATTTTTAGGATAAGTTTTTGGCCGATCAAATTTTGGCGCCGTTGCCGGGGATTGTTTTAGGCCAAATATAATTTTTCTGTCCGGTCAAGTGGCGGATAACGGTACTCCGTGACTATCAAAGTCGGATTTTTCAGTTTCCCAAACAACTGATATTTGTAGATATTTTATCGTTTTTCATTTTAATTTTTTTTATCATGGAAGAAACATTGTATAAAATTGAAAAAAGATTTCCCTTTCTAAGCAAAAATGCAATTTTAAATATTTACAAGACAAGGCTTGAAAGGATGAGGTTGCTTATGAATAAAAGCATACCTTTTGACATAAGATTCATTATCGAAGCCAAAGTAAGAATAGAAGGTGAATTCACAGAAATACCGACTAGATTTTTACCAGGGCTTGGAAAAAGTTCATATGCCAAGAAACGACGAGCAAAGATTCTAGCCGTTTGCTATAAATGTGCTAGATGGAACTGTAATGCAAAATGTCGATCTTTAGGAATTCCATCTACAAACAGAGAAGATAAAATTCAGTTCATTAATGATGGTCTGAATAAGGAGAATTTAGATAATATCGAATTTTCTCTTGACACGCATCCTAGTGGACTTGTGTATTACGGAATTCAATGTTTGTGGAATAAATTCAAACCAGAATATGAACAACGTCTTGGGAATCTGACGTTAAAAGACCCTGTTTGCCAATTTGTAAGAAAATTGGATGGGAAGCTTCTCCCCGACTCATAGAAGGCGTTGAGGCCGTTTCTGAACGTAAAATCAGAGGAAGATGTGAGCCACAATCACAACTACTGTACATACGCGTAAGTATCTTTTATTTTTGTCGTGTGGTGAGATTTTACGAATAAAAAATGTGATACGCGATAAAAGCTTTCATTATTTTATTGAGTAGTTGAAGCACAATCAAACAAAATCACAAACTTGTTAAGCAATTTTTCCTCATTTTTTCTTCTATAAATAACCTTTGTGCTTGTTTCTTTTATTCATCCCTCAAACTTATACTTTTCTCTTTCTCTCTAAAAATTCTTTTCAAAAATGGAGTCATCATCTTCCACAAAAATTTTACAGTCTGCATTTTTGGTGGATCTAGTTCTGGAAAAGAGGCATGCTTCATGAAGCGGCCCACAACTTGGGTCGTACCTTAGGAGAAAAATGCATTCATGTAGTTTACGGAGGAGGAAGTCTAGGATTAATGGGACGAGTCACATGTCACTATATGGAAGGAGTAAGAGTGTTAGGAGTAATCCCAAAACCTCATTGAAAGTAAAATCACCGGTCAACTATTGGAGATGAGTTTAGATCTGTGAATATGCAAGATCGCATAACTCACATGATAAATAATTCGGCGCCTTTATCGCCCTTCCGGTGGTTTTGGCACCCTTGAGGAACTTTTTCATGTGGTTACAGAGCGACTAAATGTTCATCAAAACCAATAGGAGTGCTTAATGTCAATGGTTTCTTTGATGGTTTACCTTGTCTTTCATCGACTACTCTGCCGAAAAGGGCTTTATTTCCGCGTGCAAAAGCGAATCATAGTCGTTGCAACAACACCGGAAGAACTAATCAAAAACTCAATGAATTTTTCCTCAACGAGATCCACTCTAGCTAAAATTATGCAGGTAGAAGATTTTACGGTGAGAAAGCGAAAAGTGGATTCATTCCTCTCCCTTTGATAACCCATGACGGACCTCTTGTATTTTTACTTTACAGGTGTGTAATAATCGTGCTAAATGATGGCGGCTTAAGGAGTTTCTTCTTGATCTCTTGACGCGCATCTATTCGCGATTTATGTATTGCTGTAATTTTTATTACGTGTTTAGCTATTATAAAAACTTTGAAGGCAGCGTAAGGCGACACTTCGGACTGTCGTGATGCGCAACTAAAAAATGATGTTAAAATTACTAGTATATTTTATTTTATTTTTTGTGTGCAGAGTATATTTATTCTCTTGCAGATTCTAAAAGGCGTTAGGCTCGGACATCAACTTTCTTAACGGGGAGTATTCGTTACGCATTGATTTTTATTTTTATTTTATAAGCGAGACAGTTTTATTTTTAATTTTGGGTGTTTTTAGTTTTAGTATTTTGGTGTGTTGTAATTTTGGGGTGGTTTGTTTAATAATTTTTGTTTGTTTTGTTTGATTTGGTTATTTGCCTTTATTTTTTTTTATTATTTTTATTTATAGTATTTTGATTTTTGAGATTTTTAGATCCGGCCATAACACCAATAAATTAGCTATATACAAACTTCTAAAATCGTTTTAAGCGGTAAAAAAATTGTATATTCCAAAAAAATTTTGAGCCTTAATCTCTCTTTCCAAGCCTTGTAATTATCATATAAAATCGAGTCATTCGTTACCTTGAGAAAAGAAGAATCAATTGGTTGATGAAAAATAAAGCGAAATTTACTTAATTTGTGGAGTTTTGATTTTTCATGCTTAACTAAAAATGATTTTCTCAAAAATTCTATTCCCTAAAAAAGGAGTCATTGGTGAAAAGAGCTACACGTTAGCAAATAACGGTGTGAAAGCTATCACCTAAAAAATAAATGACGAAAAGGAGAAGTGTTGAGCAAAGAATTTGCCTAATTTTGGAAGTCTTAAATTTTGCGAAAAATAAAGGACTAACCATTGTTGGTGCGTAGCTGCCGTCTCAGAAAAATTGGTGAAAAGAGCTACACGTTAGCAAATAACGGTGTGAAAGCTATCACCTTTTTACGAAAGAAAAATAATGAGATAGAAATTATGTTAGTGAAAAGAGCTACACGTTAGCAAATAACGGTGTGAAAGCTATCACTAAAAGGGATGTAGTTTATGAGCAGATTTGAATTAATTAGCAGCTAAATTTCAATACACTCAATTTTGTAACACCCCCAAAACCATATGGGAATATTACACGCCGTAGACCCTTTCCACAAGGATCTACCAGGCTAAACATCCATAAACAACCAAATGCTTGCCCGGCCAGGGTCAAACAATATAATAATACAGACCGTTAAGGTCATTTACACATAAACACACAGACCGATGAGGTCACACAACTCTATCAACAGAACTGACTAACAACATTACCACACAGGGGTCGAAACACAATACAGCGGAAGACTGAATCAACTCTAACAATACAATCAAACTCTACCAACTCTCGACTCTTGATTAGTATCACAGCTCGTCATTCCCTTGTGCCAATCCTGTGACTGCTCCCCTGAACCTGCATGTACCTGGACGTAGAACAGACATCCACCCCCCGAGTACTCGGGGGTTAGTAAAACTCCACTGTTTTACTAGTGCAAGTATAAAACGATACGAAATGCAACAAGTAAATAGCAACTACGAATTTAATACGTAAATCAATTATCAAAATGTTCCCAAGAAGTTTTAGAATTTCGAACTCAAGTAAGAGATATTTGAAAAGGAACACATCATCTCGGGGATTTTTAAAGCAGAAATTCTATTGGACCTCGAGTCCCAATTTACAAAACCTTTTCGTAAACATTAGGGCCTTAGCCCGATTCTCGTCTCAAAACACACTAGATAATATGTCATTATGAGTCCGAGACCCATATTTAAAATGTTATCCAAACAATTACTGCTACATGATCATTGTTCGTACACATCATGTACCGAACTCCGGAGGCCTCAACCGACCCTACCCGGCCACAAACATCGTTCGTACACATCATGTACTGAACTCCAGAGGTCTCGTCAGACCCTACGGATCACACACCTTGTTCGTACACATCATGTACCGAACTCCGGAGGCCTCGTCGGACCCTACGGATCACACACCTTGTTCGTACACATCATGTACCGAACTCCGGAGGCCTCGTCGGACCCTACGGGATCACACACCTTGTTCGTACACATCATGTACCGAACTCCAGAGGCCTCGTCGGACCCTACTGGATCACACACCTTGTTCGTACACATCATGTACCGAACTCCAGAGGCCTCGTCAGACTCTACCTGGAACACGCGCACACACATCGACACAACACAACTCATAATCATCAAATGTCAAGCCATTCCACATTACACCGAAATGTACAATCAAGTATGTAAACCAAAACAACACAAATATCATGATCATCACAACGACTCAACAATGACCAACCATACCCGGCACAAACTTAGATTATCAACACGACCAACACAATTCCACAATGTTAGCTAAGTGAGGGTATTATCGCTACCATCAATCATTCATAATAATTAATTCTTACGAAGCATATTCACGAAAGTAAACCAAATTCATCACAACCATAACACGACGTACCTATTCACAAGACACAATTCGTATAGTAAAATACTTGCCTTAATAACCGCTACCGAATACTCCGAAGAACACGGTTCGACCGGGAAGCTCGGACGAAGAAGACAACAAGCGGAAGGGTTCCGACTCGGGTTCTTCAAAAGAATTTCGTCCATAAGTCATTCCTATGATAAATCAACAATCGTACGATGGATAATAATCACACAACGCCCTTGATCCCCCTCTAAGACCTTTTGTCGGACACCTTCAAGGCGTCGACTAAGAACTCAACCAAAACGACGAATCAATAAAATCTAACCATGGAAAAACAAGGGATTCGATATAATACAACTTAATAATCATCAATCCATCACAAATATAAGTTATTACGGTTAAATCGAACAAAACGAACAAAAACCCCCAATTCACCCAAAAGGAAGGTTTCAAGAATTTACCTTGGATTAATGATGAAGAACAATTGTTGATGTTGTTAATCCATACCAAGAACTTGAAGAATATGAAGTTCTCTGGGATTGATAATGCCAAACCGCCCAAAAATCGCCCACAAGATCGCCCAAGAGAAGGAGGAATGAAGGAAGAGATGAAATGAGCATTCATCTCACAAAATCCGCAGAAATAGGCTAATCCGCCTGTGTGCCGCGGCCCACCTAAGTGTGCCGCGGCTCACAAGACAGCTGCTCGGCCAAAACTGGAAAATGAGTGTCTGAGCTATTTCGACCATAACTCTCTCGTCCGGACTCCGATTGACTCACCGTTTGAACCATTGGAAAGCTAACTTAATGCTCTATAATATTGAAAAGATTCAAAATCTTTGGAGTTTCCAAGAATTTATGGTGATTTTACAAAGTCGAACTCATACTCGGAAAAGTCGTTTAATAACACTGAACTCAAGAAAACGACACCGAAACCCGAACCTGAATACGAATCGAATATACGGTTACGAAGTACTCGCAAAGACGAATATAAGAGCTAACAGAACACACGATTCCGACCACCCGAAGGCTCGAAATTCGACAACGGAAGGTAATTACCCCAAACTTTGGGAAATTACGAAAATGGCCCAAAACGTCCGAAAATCACGATACGTGATCGAATAACCAAACCGAAGTCACAACACGTCTAACAAAGTTAAACGGACTTACGAGAAACTTGAAACAGTAATTTCGGACGAGATTCAAAAGAATCGAACTCGAGGGCGGAAAAGTCGTTAAGAAACACGGGACTCAACAAAACAATACCGAAACGAACTCGGATGACAAAAAGTGCAGAATTAATCATTCTCATAATGATGAAACGGTCCCAAGCGAGTCGTCAAAACGGACATCCGCTGAAAAAAGAAAATTACCAGAAATCCGAAATTGCGGATATTACATTCTACCCTCCTTAGAAGAAGTTTCGTCCCGAAACTTAAATCAAGTAGCGAGAAGCAATATCCCACCAGGAAAACTCAACGAGATACACAAGAACCGAAAAAAATCGCGCACAACGACGAAACGTTACAAGCAACGTGAAAGAACATACAACGTGAAAATATGCCCCACGACGACCATAACAACGCCACCGGCAATGATTCAAAACAATAACGAGCAATTAAATACGCATCACATGCACACATTTAATCAAAGAAACGCACGCGACAACAAGTCGCACCCGACCACAACGACTATGCGGTAGAAACAAATATAATATTATGATAGAATTCACTCTGATTCTCGTCAACAAGAAAATGTCCGACGTCAAGACACAAACAATTCAAGATAACAGAAAACGAGAATACCGGACATTACATTCTATCTTATTAAAAATAAGTTTCGTCCCGAAACTTAAAATAAAACATCATGGTAGAATATAAACAAAACCAAAAGGTTCACGCAACAAATATCAATTTCTACACGAATTACAACACGAAGTACGATACACAACTACATCACGGGACACCACCAGGCACTCCCCGAGTAGGAACGAAAACCCAATTCCCGAACATCTTGGCTGCGGTCTAATAATGCACCGCTCGGTGACCCACTTAGCCACACTCAAAACAGTTGACTAACGGTGAACGACAATTCTTCGCAGTACGAGATCAGGCAACAACAGTCAGATAACCCCGTTCGAACAACAACGATCGAACAATGACTCCGAAGTCCCCACTTCAACTCCAGACATTAAAAGAACTGGTAGAAAGTGAAAGATGTTACTTCCAAACAAGGTTCACAAGAATCGAACCAAACTCGGTAAGGTCACGATGACAAACAGGTCGATCTGAAACAAGGTCACAACCAGTTCGAACGATGACAACTGAGACATCAAACAAGTTCAAAAAGTATCGACGAACATGTGCAAGTCGATAGAATTTAGAAGGAGAAACTGCAGAAGTCAAATATAGTATGGGTATTACATCCGACCTCTTATAAAAGAAATGTCGTCCCCGCAACTCACAACAACGGAAACAAGGTAACAACACCAAAAGCATCCGACAGGAAAATCTCCCAAGGGCCTCTCAGAGCCGATTCTGATATCTGTACTGAAGCGCGAACTCCGAAGTCTCAGTAGCCAATTCGCAAAACTGAATTCGGTGTCCCTCGAGTCCGCACTTGAAACGCGTTACAGACGAGAAGGACAATTTACACGTGCATGCCCCGGCACATCACGGTTGAAACACCTCGGCTCGGCATACCAAAAATACAAATGCTAGATACAATGGGGCATAACGTCGCAAAACAATATAGCGGAGATGCCAACTCAGCTCAACAAAGAATCATAAGACATATCATATACAACGATTACCATCGTAAAGTAATACACACACAAACACTACAACAACGACGGTATCGTTCGGCGACCTCAACGGCCCGAACGATAACCAGCACATAATTACAAACATTATGAAACAATCACACATGTACACAAACGTACAAACCCAAGCTTCAACATCTCACACTCGTGTGACAACACGCAAATCACCACGAGGCGATAAACAGTAAACACCAGTTCACACATCTCACAGAGGGCTAGTACAACAAATGTGTGGCAACGCCTCGACGTTCATGCCATTAATTCGATCATACTCGGGAGCAAACATCATAACGACAACGCGAACATCATACCTACATACCCAGCCCTCAAACGGGAATGAATAGGTTTTAAAAATGAAAACCTCCTTTTGAAAATAATTTTGGAAAAACATTGGTTGATCTTGAGTATCACCTTTCAAAAAAAAGTACAAACGTGAAACATCGTTATCGAGACTTTGGAGAACCATTTCGCATTTGATAAAAAATGAGGACACTTTATCTTAGTGAAAAACTTTCAGAATAACACAACCAACCTAACATCCCAACGTCAACATAGGACGAAGCAGCACGATAAAACATCAACTCCAAGTCATCACACAAGTGCACGAACTAACACTGTAATTTAAGAACTTCATTCAAAAATAATTCACACAGTCACATCAACAGAGATGTTTGGATTTTACCAAATCAAACAGAGTCAAAACCACACATGTATCGTAGGGATCAAACACTAGCAACAAAAAATAAAATATTTCCGGGGTATTATTTAAATGATAACATTTTAAAATTCTCAAGTTTGAAAAAATTGGTGAAATGAAATTTTTGAAAACACTTTTAATACCCCGATCGTCCAATCAAAACCATGTATCTCAACATTTAGAAAACACTGAAACATTCTCCGGCGAGCACAACAACACCACAAACTTATCACAACCACTTGCCCCAACACGTGGACATATGAAGTTCAAAATTCCGAAAACCAAAAATCGTTCTGCAAAATAAAAATTTTCCAAAATCCTTTAGTTCATAACCAAAACGACGGTAATATTTTACAATGTCCGAAGTACTTCAAAACACATTTTTCAAATACCGTCTGATTGTGTTATTTGAAAATACACGACCCATTTGTCAAAGTTTACAAAATTTTAAAAAAATCCATATAAACCGTGGTTTGACCGCACCACCAAAATATTTTCCAAAAATCAATTTTTACAAAAATTCTCAAACTGTAAAGTCCTTCAGAAAACATTCTCAAACTTACCCATAGCGGACAAAAATTACAACATTCCAAAAACAGTCGAATTTAAAACCACATACTCAAATGGCAACCAGGGTCGCCAATTCAATCAAATGCATCTCGTGGTATCAATTTTAAACACACAGCAAAACCATTTATCGGAGTTTCTCACAAACTCTACCGTAAAACTCATCAACGTTCACAATTTTCACACCATACCAACCCACATGGTGGTTCAAGGGCCAAACATCAATACATCCAGTTCTATACACATACGGCGTATCCAAGTATCGAATACAACTTCATTGCACAACAACCCGTAAATAAAATTATGCACTACAAATATCACACATAAATGAAATCATGAACACATATATTATGCATAAAAGAGGAGACTTACGTCCACAGGCCGCACGGAGATGACGGTCGCCCACGATACTAATCTCATCCGACACATATCCAACGCGTTGTGACTATGCACAACTCAACTTGTCACCTGACGACTCGAACGACAAGACAACACATTACTCGACAAATCACGACTCGACTCGACCCGACAGCCTAGGTTTCCGCAACCTAAGCTCCGATACCATAAATGTAACACCCCCAAAACCATATGGGAATATTACACGCCGTAGACCCTTTCCACAAGGATCTACCAGGCTAAACATCCATAAACAACCAAATGCTTGCCCGGCCAGGGTCAAACAATATAATAATACAGACCGTTAAGGTCATTTACACATAAACACACAGACCGATGAGGTCACACAACTCTATCAACAGAACTGACTAACAACATTACCACACAGGGGTCGAAACACAATACAGCGGAAGACTGAATCAACTCTAACAATACAATCAAACTCTACCAACTCTCGACTCTTGATTAGTATCACAGCTCGTCATTCCCTTGTGCCAATCCTGTGACTGCTCCCCTGAACCTGCATGTACCTGGACGTAGAACAGACATCCACCCCCCGAGTACTCGGGGGTTAGTAAAACTCCACTGTTTTACTAGTGCAAGTATAAAACGATACGAAATGCAACAAGTAAATAGCAACTACGAATTTAATACGTAAATCAATTATCAAAATGTTCCCAAGAAGTTTTAGAATTTCGAACTCAAGTAAGAGATATTTGAAAAGGAACACATCATCTCGGGGATTTTTAAAGCAGAAATTCTATTGGACCTCGAGTCCCAATTTACAAAACCTTTTCGTAAACATTAGGGCCTTAGCCCGATTCTCGTTTCAAAACACACTAGATAATATGTCATTATGAGTCCGAGACCCATATTTAAAATGTTATCCAAACAATTACTGCTACATGATCATTGTTCGTACACATCATGTACCGAACTCCGGAGGCCTCAACCGACCCTACCCGGCCACAAACATCGTTCGTACACATCATGTACTGAACTCCAGAGGTCTCGTCAGACCCTACCTGGATCACACACCTTGTTCGTACACATCATGTACCGAACTCCAGAGGCCTCGTCAGACCCTTACTGGTTCACACACCTTGTTCGTACACATCATGTACCGAACTCCAGAGGCCTCGTCAGACCCTACCTGGATCACACACCTTGTTCGTACACATCATGTACCGAACTCCAGAGGCCTCGTCAGACCCTACCTGGATCACACACCTTGTTCGTACACATCATGTACCGAACTCCAGAGGCCTCGTCAGACTCTACCTGGAACACGCGCACACACATCGACACAACACAACTCATAATCATCAAATGTCAAGCCATTCCACATTACACCGAAATGTACAATCAAGTATGTAAACCAAAACAACACAAATATCATGATCATCACAACGACTCAACAATGACCAACCATACCCGGCACAAACTTAGATTATCAACACGACCAACACAATTCCACAATGTTAGCTAAGTGAGGGTATTATCGCTACCATCAATCATTCATAATAATTAATTCTTACGAAGCATATTCACGAAAGTAAACCAAATTCATCACAACCATAACACGACGTACCTATTCACAAGACACAATTCGTATAGTAAAATACTTGCCTTAATAACCGCTACCGAATACTCCGAAGAACACGGTTCGACCGGGAAGCTCGGACCCCGAAGAAGACAACAAACGGAAGGGTTCCGACTCGGGTTCTTCACAAGAATTTCGTCCCTAAGTCATACCAATGATAAATCAACAATCGTACGATGGATAATAATCACACAACGCCTTGATCCCCCTCTAAGACCTTTTTCGGACACCTTCAAGGCGTCGACTAAGAACTCAACCAAAGCAGCGAATCAATACAATCTAACCATGGAAAAACAAGGGATTCGATATAATACAACTTAATAATCATCAATCCATCACAAATATAAGTTATTACGGTTAAATCGAACAAAACGAACAAAAACCCCCAATTCACCCAAAAGGAAGGTTTCAAGAATTTACCTTGGATTAATGATGAAGAACAATTGTTGATGTTGTTAATCCATACCAAGAACTTGAAGAATATGAAGTTCTCTGGGATTGATAATGCCAAACCGCCCAAAAATCGCCCACAAGATCGCCCAAGAGAAGGAGGAATGAAGGAAGAGATGAAATGAGCATTCATCTCACAAAATCCGCAGAAATAGGCTAATCTGCCCTGTGTGCCGCGGCCCAGCCTAAGTGTGCCGCGGCTCACGACAGCCGCCGGCCAAAACTGGAAAATGAGTGTCTGAGCTATTTCGACCATAACTCTCTCGTCCGGACTCCGATTGAATCACCGTTTGAACCATTGGAAAGCTAACTTGATGCTCTATAATATTGAAAAGATTCAAAATCTTTGGAGTTTCCAAGAATTTATGGTGATTTTACAAATTCGAACTCATACTCGGAAAAGTCGTTTAATAACACTGAACTCAAGAAAACGACACCGAAACCCGAACCTGAATACGAATCGAATATACGGTTACGAAGTACTCGCAAAGACGAATATAAGAGCTAACAGAACACACGATTCCGACCACCCGAAGGCTCGAAATTCGACAACGGAAGGTAATTACCCCAAACTTTGGGAAATTACGAAAATGGCCCAAAACGTCCGAAAATCACGATACGTGATCGAATAACCAAACCGAAGTCACAACACGTCTAACAAAGTTAAACGGACTTACGAGAAACTCGAAACAGTAATTTCGGACGAGATTCAAAAGAATCGAACTCGAGGGCGGAAAAGTCGTTAAGAAACACGGGACTCAACAAAACAATACCGAAACGAACTCGGATGACAAAAAGTGCAGAATTAATCATTCTCATAATGATGAAACGGTCCCAAGCGAGTCGTCAAAACGGACCTCCGCTGAAAAAAGAAAATTACCAGAAATCCGAAATTGCGGATATTACATTCTACCCTCCTTAGAAGAAGTTTCGTCCCGAAACTTAAATCAAGTAGCGAGAAGCAATATCCCACCAGGAAAACTCAACGAGATACACAAGAACCGAAAAAAATCGCGCACAACGACGAAACGTTACAAGCAACGTGAAAGAACATACAATGTGAAAATACGCCCCACGACGACCATAACAACGCCACCGGCAATGATTCAAAACAATAACGAGCAATTAATGACGCATCACATGCACACATTTAATCAAAGAAACGCACGCGACAACAAGTCGCACCCGACCACAACGACTATGCGGTAGAAACAAATATAATATTATGATAGAATTCACTCTGATTCTCGTCAACAAGAAAATGTCCGACGTCAAGACACAAACAATTCAAGATAACAGAAAACGAGAATACCGGACATTACAAAAATGAACCGTGTTCTGTCGGCCGTTTCACATACGGCGCAAAAGAGGCCGTGTCTTGGGCCGTTTCACACACGGCCGGCATTTAGCGCCGTGTCCTCGCGCGTATTCCGGAAGAGACCGAGTCACCACAAAACGGCGCACAACACGGGGCAAACTGGGCCGTTTTTCATCGCCGTGTTTCAGCAGATGCCATGCAAAATTAGTCCACTTTTGACCAACTTGTGAAATCAACCACAAGATATTTTTTTGGTCAAAAATCTGAAAATTCAAAGACATGGGTGAAGTGTGAACAAAGAATTAAAAAAATGATATTACAATAGATATTTTCAATTAAATAATCAATTGTATTCTTGAAAATCACCTATAAAAGGACATGTTCATCCATTGCAAAATCACCAATTTATCACCCAACCAATTACCAATTCTAAAATCATCTTCTTGCTAAGAAATACTCCTTTCTTTTAGCAATATATTTTCCTTAGAACTTTTAATTTTAGTTTGTATTTTATTTTTGGTTTGAAGTTTTTCTTTCATTTAGTTTGTAATTGAAAAGTGCTTGATCAATAAGCACTTAGTATTTTACTTTCAATTTTTGTAAGCTTGTAACCTTTAAACAAGTTTGAAGTTATATTTTGAAGTTTGTTTCTTGCACTTTGATTCATCATATTCAAGTAAGTTTTATCTATTGTCATTAAGTTCTAGTAATTAAAAGTTTATATATATATATATATTATATATATCAATTATTTCTATTATAATTTTAGTTTGTATAAACCAATGAGTAGCTAATCTTTCTTCCTAGGGGAAGAGGGATTTCTATTAGGTTATATATTGAGTATTTGATTGATTTAAACTATTTTTAGGACTAATTGGTTTAAATAGAGATTAATCATATCCTATTTTTACTAATGAAACCTTCTTGATTGATTGTTGAGTGAATTGGAAACATATCTTTTCAATCTATCAAATGTTAATCTTGTTATCAACATCTTAAGATTGCGAAAGTGGTTAAGACATCTTTGATTACGAAAGTACGGAGGTGAAAAGTTGATTACTCGATGAACGATCGTTTATCCTAAAAATAGTCAAGTTAGAGAAATGAAAGGACTAATTGGTTTAAATAGAGATTGATCATATCCTATTTCTACTAGTGAAACCTCCTTGATTGATTGTTAAGTGTATTGGAAACACATCTTTTCAATCTATCAAGTGTTAATCTTGTTATCAACATCTTAAAAAAGTAGCAATGATTAAGACATCTTTGATTACGAAAGTACGGAGGTGAAAAGTTGATTACTCGATAAATATTCATTTTTTCTTTTATATCCGTATAAATCAATTCCTATACTCAATTAAAAACCTAATTTAATGAACCTGCAATCCCCTAGATTTTATAAATTCCAACTCATTTTAATTCTATTCATTTTCACTAGTTAAAAATAGTCTAGTATAAATAGTCTTAATATAAATAGTCTTAATAAAAATAGTCTAGTATAAATAGTCTAGTATAAATAGTCTTAATATAAATAGTCTTAATAAAAATAGTCTTAATATAAATAGTCTAGTATAAATAGTCTAGTATAAATAGTCTTAATATAAATAGTCTAGTATAAAAATAGTCTTATATAAACTAGTCTTATTAAAAAATAGTTTAAATTAAAAATAGTGCGTTTTAATTTAATTAATATTTAAAAACCCAATAATCTATTTTAGTATTTATTTCTCGCAATTTGTAACAAAAAATTATACGAAGCCCTGTTGGACAATCCTCGAGAGAAAAGACCTTGGTAGAACTTACCACAAACTACTTCTACCTCGTATATATTTGCGAGCGACTCAAGAACTCCTATTTTTAGGATAAGTTTTTGGCCGATCAGACAGTACTGAGTTTCCATCATAAATTTGAACTCTCCCCAATCGGCATCATGATCGATAGGTCGGATAGCTTCCCACCATTCGGACACTTCCCCCGTTAGGAAATATTGGGCAATGGGGGCTCTCCGGTCGTCTTTCCTTCAAAACATATAATGCACTAAAAGCTCATTTACGCAGATTTAAACTAAAAATGGGTATAAAATAATGATAATTAAGCGCATAAAAATACATCTAACAGGCCTCTGCCCATTTCGTGAAATAATGGACCCCCACGATGGCAAATTTACATCCCCCTGGCGCCGTCGGCAAAGGACCGATGAGGTCGATGCCCCATTGGGCGAACAGCCACGGACTGTACACATAGGTGAGCTGCTCGGGGGAGAGCTTGATGTTCGGGCCCATTATTTGACACTTGTGACAGGATCGGGCATAGGCGATCGCGTCCTTTTGCAGGGTAGGCCAAAAAAAGCGTTGCCTGGTCGTCTTGTGGATGAGAGCTCGCCCTCCCGCGTGATTTCCACAGATCCCCATGGATTTCGGCTAAAACAAGTAGGCCTCACTCCGGCATAATGCACTTGAGGAGAGGAAGGTTGAAAGCTCGCTTGTAAAGCCGGTCGTCCAATAGGGTGTATCTGGTCGCCCAGAGCTGAAGTTGGTGAGCCTTGACCCGATCTGTGGGTACCGTTCCGTCCTTCAAGTATTCAATGAACGGAGTCATCCAGTTCTCCTCGGCGATGTCAACTGTGGCGACCAGGCTTTTGTCGATCGTCGATCTCGCCGACTTAGTGATTTAGATATTAGAGAAGTCTGTTGCCCCATCCGACTATACGAGTTTGGATAGGGCATCAGCCTGGGAGTTGTCCTCTCTCGGGATTTGCTCGATCAGCACTTCTTCAAAATTTGTGCATATTTCGGCGACCAATTCTTGATATTTGATCATCTGTTCGCCGCGCGCCTCATGTAATACCCGAGATTTCTATGTAATTGGAACTTGTGATATTGTAATGATTGTACTTGATTTGAGTATTATTTTCCGTATTTCATAATCCGATGTTGTCGAGCGTTTAATTCCGCGATTGTGATTTGAGGATTGTAAATCTGCGCATGTAGCGCACGCTATCAGCTATGTTTAGCGTGCGCTAACGTGGGTTCATAGCGCACGCTACTGAGTGTCCTTAGCGCACGCTATGCGCGGTCAAATTGATTGAGACGTGCGGTAGGTGAGAGCTGGCCGGGGGACCCCTGTCGGATAGTGTCGGGATGTACCTGGACGACTTTCGGGGAAAAGCCGAGTCAACGCCTTAGCGCACGCTACAGGTATATGCGTAGCGCACGCTAAGTGCCGAGTACAGTTTAGACTGTGAGCCGTTAGCGCACGCTACGAACAGGGTCTAGCGCGCGCTAATAGCCATTTATTATAAATAGGACAGCATCCTATTCGTGATTTCAGTTCTCTCTACTCTCATTACCCGAATTTCCTACACTCAGAACATATCTTCCTTCATCTTAAACATTTCATATCAACATCCTGATTCGTGATTGAAGATCGTTTATCATTGGAGATTGGTGTTCAAAACTTTCGGTGTCGGATTGCTTCATTTTCCTCCGTGTTCTTCACTACTTGAGGTAGGTGATTCTTCACCAATGTTAGTAATGTTCTTAAGGACGCCCGATCATGCTTAGATAGCCGTTATTTCGTTTATGAACGGTCATCACATGTTAGAAGGATACTTTGACGTATCGGCACTATTTATCTTAGGAACCTTTGAACCATCTTAGTAGAATGGACTCTAAGTGTTTTCAAATCAATCTATGATCGATGTCGGATTTTACCCGGTTGCTACGTTGTACACGTTGGAATCATGTGTTTTGGGACTTGGAATAATCGGAACTTAGAATACTTGTTGAAGATCTTAGAAAAGATATGTTGATGAGAGGACTATCCGTATATTTGTATTTCACGATCATAATCTTCCACAAACCTTATCAGCATGATTTGCCCGAGGATAACTTGTATTATCACGGTAGAATTCATGAGTTCTTCACCATTCAACCCAGTTTTCGGCTTGCGATTCGCCATGCAATATTAGCGCACGCTAACACGTGTGAGTTAACGTGCGCTATCGGGGTCGATTAACGCCAAACGCACGTAGCGTACGTTATGAGACCAGCCGAGTCGATCGCCAGACCGTGGCTAGCGCACGCTAGTCTTATACGATAGCGCACGCTAACAGTCCATCTTAGCGCACGTTACGTAGAGTACGAGCGCGCGCTAAGCGATCGAGCATTGGTTATTTTGAGCTTTTCGGCCGTAGACCGAATTGTTAGGCCATCGTTCGACTTGAGATGATTTGTATATCATTCCTTTTGTTAAGGTTCGAGCTTGTTACGTTGATCGAAGGAGGCGGCCTTCGAGCGTGTCGAGAACATTGAAGTGTTTCGTCCTTGCCATTTTCGAGGCAAGTATCATATGTCGAGTTCGATTTATCATGCTTGTGGTTTTATTCATATTGTTGAATATGAGATGTATTTCTGAGAATTTTCGTGATATTCGTTGTTGTTTGTTCGTATTGATGAACATATTGAAATGCATATGTGTATGCATAATTGTTTGATTATGGTATAAATGATCCGAGGGGGTCATGAGGATCTATCTTGAGGGCGCTGATCGAATGTCCACCATGCGTTGGTCAAGCGGGATCATCATGGGGATCTATCTTGAGGGCGCTTGGATCGGCTGGACGGGTTTTCCACCATGCGTTGGTCCGACGGGATCATCATGGGGATCTATCTTGAGGGCGCTGGATCATTTGGATTACCATGTATTGTGTTGATGGAATCGTGAGGATTCGCATCGTTGGATTCCGGTGGCGGAAGTCCGTTTTGCATGTCTTATGATGCATTGATGATTTATTGTATGATGATACTTGTACTAGCATTGTTTTGCTAACCCCTTCGGGGGTGGACATTGTTTTGATGTTCAGGTAGCCGAGGAGCGGGGAGGCAACCACAGTACCGACAGGACGATGACATGGCTCAGTGATGTGATTGGTGTGATTGTTGTTGTGATTGGTCTTCTTGATTCGTTAGTACTCGAGTACGTCTGTTTTAATAAGGTCAATTCGATATGGTTGTATAAGTTAACTTATTTGATTGGTTGAACCAAATCTGTATTTGAATTCCAGTTGTTCGATTGGTTTAATTGTATACTTCTTTTAAAAATTAGCCTTGTAAATCCTTATCTAAAGGGTTTACGGCGCTGTAATTATTCCGAATATCTCGGGGTGTTACAGAATATGGTATCAGAGCTAAGATTTATGGATATCTTGGCAGTCGGGTTAGTTGGGTTTGTTTACGTTATTGATTATTGGTCGTTCGTAATATCACTGCTGAGCCAGCATCGTCAATTGGACTGTGGTTGTAAGTTTCCTAATCTCGAATACTACTGTTTTATTTAATTCTTGTCTTGTAAACATTGATGGATGTACTTTTAGAACGTTTGCCCTGGATATTGAGTATTTATGTTTACAGTATGTTGAGACGAGGTCGTGGACGCGACGCTTGATCGTGGACGCGACGTGGAAATGCGAGGCAAGAAGAGTCGGTATCTACTCTGAGATAGCCGCTAGCCAAACGGATTCACATTAGGGGACAGCGAGATCGGCAAATAATAATGCGAGACCACTAACGTCCGGGAGTGCTTCACAGTGGTTGCCCAGATAAACCAGCTTTGCTCAAGTTGTGGATCGCATGCAGACGCGATGGGTCGGCGGCATAACGCGGATAATCGGGAGATAAATGGCTTCTTGTGGTGGTCAAATTGCATCCTCCGAAATTTGGCGGTTCGCCGAGACGCTTTCGTGGATCATTGGTGAAGGAATTGGAAAAGATTTTGCGAGGATTAAGCTGTCCCAACGATAGGAAGGTTCGGTCGCCCGGTATCTTTTGGCCAGAGGCTTTCGGCGGTGGGAGGCCATTCGACAGAGGAGCACAATGTTGACTGGACGGAATTCAAAGTGATGATGGAGGCACAATATTGTCCTCGTCCGATTAGAAGCCCGAGTTCGGGAGTTTTTCTCACCACAAAATTTGGAAGTATCTGTGACGGACGTGATTAAGACTTTTAATCACCAGCTGACTTATGTGCGCCACTTAGTCAGGACCGAGGCAGAGAAGATTTTTCATTTTGACATGCGAATGAAGCCGGAAATTCAGCAATATATGTCCGGATTTGAATGTGCCACCTTGCGACAGTACCAGGACAAGGCATTGGCCTATGACATGAAGGAGGCAGCAGTAGAGAAATCGATGGAAGCAAAGAAACAGAAGGTGTCTGGCAACTTCACGGAGAATAAAAATAGCGGGCCCCGCCGGGGTCAGTCCGATTTTCACTCATCCAGGAGACCTCCGCATCCTTCTCGAGGAGGAAAGAAGTTCCGGGCAGCACCGACTGTTTCTGATGCCGGAAAGAAGTGTTACAACTGTGGCAAGGCGGGGCATGTTCGACGTGATTGTTTCGCGCCTGCTGTGACCTGTTTCGAGTGTGGACAGGAAGGACATCGCGCAACATTTTGTGGGAATGCGACCCGATCTTTTGGTACTCGCGCTCCAGCTCCAGTCCCGAAGGAGACGAGTGTGAACCAGACGCAGCAAAGTGGATTTCAGCAGCAGATCGCTAGGAAGAGAGAGGCATCCAGTGCTGGGTCCGTTCCTCCACGCCTGTACGAGATGAGGAAATCTGATGATCAGAACACAGTTGTTGCATCAGGTACGATTCAGATCCTTTTGCAACCAGTTAGTGTCTTGTTCGATTCAGGAGCTACACATTCTTTTATATCTTTGAACTGTGTTAATCGTTTGAACATCTCATGCTTGTATAATTGTGAACCTTATGTTGTGGGATTACCGAGCGGAGAGAAAATTGTGGGAACCTTAGAAGCTAAGGATTTCCGAGTATCTATAGAAGGAAGAGATTGGCCATCGAATCTTATTGTGGTTGACATCTGCGGTGACGATTTAATTCTCGGAGATGATTGGCTCAACCGTTATGGAGCTGTGCTGAATTACCGAGAGAGTCATTTCCATCATTGCTGATGATGGATCTGAACACTTATTCCGAGGATGGAGACCGGGAAGCTCGGGGAAATTGATCAAGGCAATGAAAGCTGTGAAATTACTGAAGCAAGGATGTCACGGACTTTGGTGCTATGCCATGAGGAAAGAGGAAGGAGTAGAGCTCTCGTCCATTTCAGTAGTGAATGAGTTCTCCGATGTATTTCCTGACGAACTACCTGGGTTACCTCCGCAGAGGGGAGTGGAATTCACTATCGAACTAGAGCCTGGAGCAGCTCCTATTTCCAGAGCACCATATCGCATGGCGCCAACCGAGATGTATGAACTCAAGAAACAACTGGAGGAATTGTTGCAGAAGGGTTATATTCAACCGAGCGTTTCTCCTTGGGGAGCGCCCGTTCTCTTTGTCCTAAGAAAGACGGATCCCTCCGACTGTGTATTGATTACAGGGAACTCAATAAGATGACAATCAAGAACAAGTATCCTATACCTCGGATCGACGACTTGTTTGATCAACTGCAAGGGGCAAGGGTATTCTCGAAGATTAACTTGCGATCAGGATACCACCAGTTGAGAATTAAGGAATCGGATATACCGAAATCTGCTTTCAGATCCCGGTACGGGCATTATGAATTCGTAGTGATGCCGTTTGGACTTACCAATGCTCCTGCAGTATTCATGCAATTGATGAATCGGGTATTCTTGGAATACTTGGATAAATTTGTGGTCGTCTTCATTGATGACATCCTGATATATTCGAAAAACGCAGAGGAACATGCTGAACATTTACGTGTGGTTTTGAGCACCTTGAGGAAGGAACAACTATATGCAAAATTTTCTAAATGCGAGTTCTGGCTTAAGGAAGTAGCCTTCCTTGGGCATGTGATATCAGCCGATGGAGTTCAGGTGGACCCGAAGAAAGTCGAAGCAATCTTGGAATGGGAAGCTCCTAAGAACGTGAAGGAAGTCCGAAGCTTCTTAGGACTAGCTGGATATTATCGCCGCTTTGTAGAGGGATTTTCCAAAATTGCTCGTCCGCTCACCCAGCTGTTACAGAAAACTCAAAAGTTCATGTGGAATGAGGAGTGTCAGGCTAGTTTTGACGAACTTAAGAGGAGGCTGACGACAGCACCTATATTAGCGCTGCCAGAAGGAACTGACGGATTTATGGTTCTGGACGCTTCAAATCAGTGGTCAGGTTGTGTATTGATGCGTAGGATAAAGTGATTGCCTATGCTTCTCGGCAATTGAAACCATACGAGATTAATTACCCGACTCATGATCTGGAGCTAGCAGCTGTGGTCTTTGCCTTGAAAATCTGGCGACATTATTTGTATGGCACTCATTGTCAGATTTTTACAGATCATAAGAGCCTCAAGTACATTTTCAGAAAGAGATAAACATGAGGCAGAGAAGGTGGCTGGAATTGATCAAGGATTACGACTTGGAGATTCTCTATCATCCGGGGAAAGCAAACGTAGTAGCTGATGCTTTGAGCCGTAAGCCTGTTTCTCTTCGAGTGTTGGAAGCACTTACGTCCCAAACCGGTATTCAACGAGGCCCGATCCGCGAGGGATTGAAGTATGGGCACCGGGAATCCAAGGGCAACTTTATGTGATGGGGTGACTTCATCACTAGTCGAGGAGATCAAGTCTAAACAAGTGAACGATTCTCGATTCTTCGATTATATGACGAAGTGAAGAAAGGAAAAGCCCGATTCGTGATACAAGACGATGGAGTTACGAGATTTGAGTCGACTTTGCGTCCCGAGGATGATGATTTAAGACGGACAATTTTGAAGGAAGCTCATAGCACGCCCTATTCTATTCACCCAGGCGGTAGTAAGATGTATAAGGATTTAAAGCAAAACTTGGTGGGGAATATGAAGAAGGACGTAGCGGAGTACGTTTGAAGTGTTTGACTTGCCACAGGTTAAGATTGAACATCAACGACTGCCAGGAATGTTAAAGCCACTTCCGATCCACGAATGGAAGTGGGAGGATATCTCGATGGATTTCATCACTAGTATGCCAAGGACTAGAACGGGAATGAACATGATTTGGGTTGTAGTTGATCGACTAACCAAGACGGCTCATTTCTGGGAATTAAAGATACATGGGGACCCGAGAGATTGGCACGAATATTTATTGCGGAGATAGTCGATTGCGGGACGCCGAAGACCATTATTTCGGATCGAGATGGTCGTTTCGTGTCACACTTCCGAAAGCGATTCACGGGGCTTTAGGGTGAGCTCAACTTTAGCATGACTTATCATCCCCAAACGGATGGTCGATCTGAAAGAACTATACGATAAGAGAAGACATGCTTAGAGCTTGTGCATTAGATTGGTCGACTGATTGGGAAGTTCACTTGCCCTTGATCGAGTTCACCTATAATAACAGTTGGCATGCTTCTATTAAGATGGCCCCATTTGAAGCTTTATACGGGAGAAGATGCCGATCACCCCTGTGTTGGGATGATTCTTCGGATTTGATCGGGACGGAACCAGAATTGATTATTCAGACTCAAGAAAAGATAGCTTTGATTCGAGAGAGACTGTTGACTGCCCAGAGTCGACAGAAGTCTTATGCAGATGTACGTCGTCGCCCTCTAGAGTTCAACGCTGGGGACCATGTACTATTGAAGGTGTCTCCTACACGAGGGATTTTCCGTTTTGGGAGAAAAGGCAAGCTTAGTCCAAGATATATCGGACCCTTCGAGATCCTCGAGAGAGTGGGGGATTTATCATACAGGTTGGCCTTACCGCCATCGCTGAGTCACGTTCACAATGTGTTTCACGTATCCCAATTGCGGAAGTATGTACCGGACCCCAGTCACGTCATTGAGTTCGACGAGATTGAAATAGCTAATGATGGCACCTTCGAAGAAAGACCAATCAACATACTTGAGAGTCGGATCAAACAATTGAGGAATAAACCAATACACTTGGTTAAAGTACAATGGTCACGACATGGAGTCGAAGAGGCCACTTGGGAAACGGAGGACAGTATGAAGACTAGATATCCGGAGTTGTTTTCATCTTAAGTTTCGGGACGAAACTTCTTTTTAGGGAGGAAGGATGTAATACCCGAGATTTCTATGTAATTGGAACTTGTGATATTGTAATGATTGTACTTGATTTGAGTATTATTTTCCGTATTTCATAATCCGATGTTGTCGAGCGTTTAATTCCGCGATTGTGATTTGAGGATTGTAAATCTGCGCATGTAGCGCACGCTATCAGCTATGTTTAGCGTGCGCTAACGTGGGTTCATAGCGCACGCTACTGAGTGTCCTTAGCGCACGCTATGCGCGGTCAAATTGATTGAGACGTGCGGTAGGTGAGAGCTGGCCGGGGGACCCCTGTCGGATAGTGTCGGGATGTACCTGGACGGCTTTCGGGGAAAAGCCGAGTCAACGCCTTAGCGCACGCTACAGGTATATGCGTAGCGCACGCTAAGTGCCGAGTACGATTTAGGCGTGAGCCGTTAGCGCACGCTACGAACAGGGTCTAGCGCGCGCTAATAGCCATTTATTATAAATAGAGATGACATCTATTCGTGATTTGATTCTCTCTACTCTCATTACCCGAATTTCCTACACTCGAACATATCTTCCTTCATCTTAAACATTTCATATCAACATCCTGATTCGTGATTGAAGATCGTTTATCATTGGAGATTGGTGTTCAAAACTTTCGGTGTCGGATTGCTTCATTTTCCTCCGTGTTCTTCACTACTTGAGGTAGGTGATTCTTCACCAATGTTAGTAATGTTCTTAAGGACGTCTGATCATGCTTAGATAGCCAGTTATTTCGTTTATGAACGGTCATCACATGTTAGAAGGATACTTTGACGTATCGGCACTATTTATCTTAGGAACCTTTGAACCATCTTAGTAGAATGGACTCCTAAGTGTTTTCAAATCAATCTATGATCGATGTCGGATTTTACCCAGTTGCTACGTTGTACACGTTGGAATCATGTGTTTTGGGACTTGGAATAATCGGAACTTAGAATACTTGTTGAAGATCTTAGAAAAGATATGTTGATGAGAGGACTATCCGTATATTTGTATTTCACGATCATAATCTTCCACAAACCTTATCAGCATGATTTGCCCGAGGATAACTTGTATTATCACGGTAGAATTCATGAGTTCTTCACCATTCAACCCGGCTTGCGTATTACGCCATGCAATATTAGCGCACGCTAACACGTGTGAGTTAACGTGCGCTATCGGGTCGATTAACGCCCGAAGCGTCGTAGCGTGCGTTATGAGACCGGCCAGTCGTTGCCAGGCCGTGGCTAGCGCACGCTAGTCTTATACGATAGCGTCGCTAACGGTCCATCTTAGCGCACGCGTTACGTAGAGTACGAGCGCGCTAAGCGATCGAGCGATTGGTTATTTTGAGCTTTTCGGCCGTAGACCGAATTGTTAGGCCATCGTTCGACTTGAGATGATTTGTATATCGTTCCTTTTGTTAAGGTTCGAGCTTGTTACGTTGATCGAAGGAGGCGGCCTTCGAGCGTGTGGAGAACATTGAAGTGTTTCGTCCTTGCCATTTTCGAGGCAAGTATCATATGTCGAGTTCGATTTATCATGCTTGTGGTTTTATTCATATTGTTGAATATGAGATGTATTTCTGAGAATTTTCGTGATATTCGTTGTTGTTTGTTCGTATTGATGAACATATTGAAATGCATATGTGTATGCATAATTGTTTGATTATGGTATAAATGATCCGAGGGGGTCATGAGGATCTATGCTGAGGGCGCTGGATCGAATGTCCACCATGCGTTGGTCCGACGGGATCATCATGGGGATCTATGCTGAGGGCGCTGGATCGCTGGACGGGTTTTCCACCATGCGTTGGTCCGACGGGATCATCATGGTGATCTATCTTTGGGTCATTTGGATTACCATGTATTGTGTTGATGGAATCGTGAGGATTCGCATCGTTGGATTCCGGTGGCGGAAGTCCGTTTTGCATGTCTTATGATGCATTGATGATTTATTGTATGATGATACTTGTACTAGCATTGTTTTGCTAACCCCTTCGGGGGTGGACATTGTTTTGATGTTCAGGTAGCCGAGGAGCGGGGAGGCAACCACAGTACCGACAGGACGATGACATGGCTCAGTGATGTGATTGGTGTGATTGTTGATGTGATTGGTCTTCTTGATTCGTTAGTACTCGAGTACGTCTGTTTTAATAAGGTCAATTCGATATGGTTGTATAAGTTAACTTATTTGATTGGTTGAACCAAATCTGTATTTGAATTCCAGTTGTTCGATTGGTTTAATTGTATACTTCTTTTAAAAATTAGCCTTGTAAATCCTTATCTAAAGGGTTTACGGCGCTGTAATTATTCCGAATATCTCGGGGTGTTACACCTCATATTCCCCCTTGACTTGGTTCACGACCAAGAGGGAGTCCATGAAGATGTGAAGGCGACAAACGTCCATGGCGAGCGCTAGATCGAGTCCCCCTATTAAGGCTTCGTACTCGGCCTCATTGTTGGTCGCTCGGAAGTCGAAATGCACAACATTTGTAAAAATCTGGCCATCGGGGATGATGAGGACAATCCCTGCCCCTGCACGCGAGCTGGTCGCCAAGCTATCTACGTACAGTTTCCAGGCGGGACGACCGACTTTGGTCGGGCTAGGCGGGAACGTTAATTCCACCACAAAATCCGCCAGCACTTGGCCCTTGATCACCGTGCGGGGAGCATACGTGACACCGTATTGGGCGATCTACAGTGACCACTTGAGGAGTCGCCCGTTGGTGTCTAGCCGGTGCAGAACTTGCCTTAGAGGGAGAGTCGTCAGAACCTCCACTTGGTGTTCGAAGAAATAGGCCGTGCGGGGAGCATATGTGACACCGTATTGGGCAATCTCTAGTGACCACTTGAGGAGTCGCCCGTTGGTGTCTGGCCAGTGCAGAACTTGCCTTAGAGGGAGAGTCGTCAGAACCTCCACTTGGTGTTCGAAGAAATAGGCTCTCAGCTTGCGAACACTCATGACAAGTGCGTAGGCGAGCTTCTCCAGAGGTGTGTAACGCATCTCCACGTGATGAAGTGCTTGACTGACGAAGTAGATCGACAAGTGGGTTTGCCCCTCTGCTCGCACTAATACGGCGCTCAGCGCGACCTCCGAGGATGCCACGTAAAGGAACAGTTTCTCGTAGGGGATCGGTTTTGCCAAAATTTGGGGGTTAGACAGATACTCCTTGATTTTGGCGAATGCCATTTGACTTTCCTTCATCCACGCAAATTTCTTATTCTTTATGGTGGTGAAGAATGGCTTGCTTTTGTCTCCGAGCCGGGAAATGAAATGATTAAGGGCTGCTAGACACCCCGTGATGCGTTGCACCTGCTTTACATTCCGTGGCTCATGCATGTCGAGGATCGCCTTGATCTTGGTGGGGTTCGCTTCGATCCCCCTTTAGCTCACGATGTGCCCCAGGAACTTCCCGGAGCTTACTCCGGAGTTGCATTTCTTGGGGTTCAACTTCATGTTGAACCTCTCGAGGATGGCGAACGTCTCGGCAAGGTCTTTGAGGTGATTTTCCTTTTTGAGGCTCTTGACAACGATGTCTTCAATGTAAACCTCTATGGTCTTGCCGATCTGATCGGCGAACATCCCGTTGACTAGTCGTTGGTAGGTCGCCCCCGCATTTTTCATACCGAACGGAATTCGGACCCAAAAGTACACGTATTTTTCCGTGTGGAATGATGTGTGTTTTACGTCTTTTTCCGTCATTGGGATCTGATGGTACCCAGTGAAGGCGTCCATAAACGACATCATTTCGCAACCTGCCGTGCTGTCGACCAAGTGGTCAATATGAGGTATTGGAAAGTGATCTTTCGGACACGCCGCATTGAGATCGGTGAAATTGATGCATAACCTCCAGGAGTTGCTCGCCTTTTTGACGAGCACCGCATTGGATACCCACTGTGGCTCGTCGGTAGCTACCCCGATTAGTTTGTTGTCGAGCAGCTTTTTGACTTCTGCGTCGAGCGTAGCATATTTCTCTGGACCGAATTTCCTACATTTCTGGTGAACAGGCTTCCTTGTCAGGTCGATCTTTAGATAGTGGCAAGCATGTTCAGGACTGATGCCGACTATATCTTGATGTGACTAGGCAAAGAGTCTGATGTTCTATCGCAGTAAACTGATCAGATCGTCTTTTAATTTGGGATCGACGCTTGAGCCAATCTGTACTTCCCGCTCCGGGCGAGCCGGATCGATTGCTATACTTTCCAATTCTTCGATGGGGACGGTCGCTTCTCGTTTGGAATGATCGTCGGACTCGATCCTTGGATCAACATCGAGGCTTGGCTCGAAGCCGATCCTCGGTTCGATGTCGTCCGACGATTGATGTGAGATGCCGTCCTCTGAGTCGGGCTGGTATGAGGTGCTTGGATCGTCGATCTCCATCGGTTGATTGTTGATCGTCCCAGTGTTACAAACAGTCCGAGAAACGTTTAAAGGAAAAGTTACGACACATGAGTAATTCAAACATTTCTTTGCCATTTGCTGGTCTCCTTTTACAGTACCGACTGTCCCATTGGTAGTGGGGAACTTGGTACAGTAAAAGAAAGAAGAGGCGACCGCCTCAAAGGTTTCTACAAATGGGCGACCTAGGAACCCATTATAGATGTTGGGCCTGTCTATGATTACAAAATTGAGGTTCCTAGTGGCGTGCACTACTCATAGTTGACTCGGCAATCTGCACCTACTCCGAAGATGCATGGGTCCTACAGACCGAAAGTAACCAATAAAGCCAAGATTCCCTTTTGACCAATCTACATTTAGCGTGCACTAATCCTTATGTTTAGCGTGCGTTAAATGCCGTTGACGCATGAAAATCGGAAGCTGTCGACAACCTTACCTACCACTCGGATTACTTCTGAGATTGGCCTTGCACGCGCTAGTCTATACCTTTAGCGTGCGCTAAGCTTGCACAATAGCGTGCGCTATGCTTGAATATTAGCGTGCATTAATCAGGCTATACTTAGCCAATTCCAACAGTTCTCATCCGTCGTCTCGATATACTAGATACATACACACGACATACTGAATACATATATCCCTTCCAATAATATTCTTAGACAATACGCTTGACACACCATATCTTCAAATGCAATTGTCGACCAAGTACGACAATATTACCAATACATATGTCTCAGTCCTTTAATTGATATATCCCTACTGTACAGATTCCACACTGTACAGCATAACTTAGATAAAATAATATTAAACAACTATAGTGGCAATTTAGGATATTACAATGTGAATGATGTCCTCTGAAGGCAAATGCCACGTCTTTCTCGGCACCTCATCGACTCACGATGTACTATTGTATATGAATAACATAGCAAAGATGCACCATAACTGATATCCTGGAGCCCAAATATGTGCCCGAGTAATTTCGTCCTCATCCTCTTTATCGTCATCCAATAACCCCAACGCATGGCAATATTTTGGTACGATCCGTACTAATTTTATATTAGAATAAATATAATATTTTATAAATATTATACTTTGTTTAAACAAAGTTGAGGATATTCTAGAAAACAAAACCATACAAGCATGAGTTTAGATTGATATAGTCTTACTAATTTTCTTATCACCGTCAAAATTTCTTTCTTCTTCGTCTGATCCTAAACCCATAACATCAAAACAAATTGGGTGAGAGATGTATTTTTTTTAAATTGATAGTTTGGAATTTAAATAAAAATGCCATATAAATAGTTAAGAAATCTCCTTAATTTTTATCATTGAATCACTGCACAAAGTAATATCTTGTTGAACAGCAGCAAGACAATATATAGAAAGGGGAAATAATAATAATTGGTAACTATACAAAAAATATATTGTAGCATGTATATAATCAAGCGGTATAAGAAAAGGTTGTAGACAAATTCTGCTTTTTTTTAAATGCCCCCTCACTTCATAGACAGATGTTATTAATAGTACATGAAACTCATGCTACACTGAATTTCAGAAATATTAAGTAATAAAGTCCACTTTGTACTATTACAAAATTAAAGTTTAAATTTTTATTTGATAACTCTCACCACTCTCCAAACAGAGAATTTCTAAGTCTATTTTTTTCTATTATAATTTACATTGATTTTAAAAATAGTTTGTTAAACAAAACCACAAAAGCATAATTTTAGACTGATAAAATCAACTTTTTGTTTCATCAAAATTTCCTTCATTTCCGCCCTAGACAATATATGTGCTTCAGATATCCCTTATCATTGATAAATATTATCAACATAAGTTTGAATATTAAGGCATAGCAATGTAAAAATGTAAATAGTTGGTCGAATTAAAAAGATATTTGTACTTAGGTAAATTATTGTACGTCTTGAACAAATCGTGAATACGGTAGTCTAAGTGTATATATCTTACTATATATACTAAAGTAAAACATAATATATATATATATATAGTGGGAATCAATTTTTTAATACCAAATCATAAAATTGATAAGTTCTATATCCTAATTCATAAAACTATAAGTTTTTAGTACCATTTTGATTAAAAAGACTAAAATATCCTCTCTTTTGTTGTGTTGTTGACTTCTCACCTTTTTTTATTTAATTTAAACTACTTTTCTTCTCTTTTTTCTTTTTTACTTTCCTCCTCCGATCGATATTAATGTCCAACAACCAAAATTTAACTACAAACATATACATCAAAACAACACAACCATTTTATTTTTGACAAAAGGGTCTCTCAAAAATCTTATAGAAATCACAAGATTATTCGAAAAGAAAAGTTGACGTTGAAATAGGACTTTATTTTTCGTGCTTCTGAGTTCATAAATAAGGTATGCATCAGTATTTGACCGATGGAAAAAAAAAATTCCCGATCTGTTCCTACGGACACGATCGCTGCACACGATGGGAAGCCACCGTGTGCAATGGTCGTGTCCAACGACCTTGAAATCGTGCGCACCACTAACGTGTTCACGATCGTTTAACACGATCGTCTACAATCATGTGCAGCGATTGTGTTCATGGCCAGAAACTTGCACACGATCACTGCACACGGTAGTATACGACCGTGTGCATCGGTCGTGTCCAAGGCAGACCGTTTTATAATATTGTTCGCTCAGTTTTCTGAATAGTTATTCATCTTTTTGTAATCAGATGTCGTGGCAGCGTATTTTGATACATCACGGTGGTCATTGGGAGCGATCGACATATGTAGACGGGGACTCCTTTTTTGTCTATATCGACACGAGCAAAGTTAGTCGTGCAAACCTCATGGGGGTTGTCAGAGAGGGTTTGGGTGGTCCAAATGAGTCCGATTACAAATTATGGTACTTGACACTCATGGCCAAGGGAAACAAAGTAAAAGTTCTATTACAGGGCGATACCGAGATACTTCGATTACTAGTAGAATACAAGGAGGATCCTGAGGTCTATGTTGAGAACAACAGCTCCTCCACTCCCGAGGTTAATATGGGATGTAGCAGCTCGAGAGTAGAGCACGGCAACATAAATTATGACATGCCTTCCAAAGAGTATCAATACGAGGAAGATGAGGAAGACGAGGAAGATGAGGAGGTGCATACATCTGAAGATGAAGATTGTTGTAAAGAGTTGCTTGAGTCACTATCTGTGGAATTTCTTGCTTAGGTTCGCCAACCGACCCAAATGGATAGGATTATGAGTCGTCGGAACTTCTCATCCGACCATCAATCTGCGAGCGAGCATGAGCATCTACAATCAATGCGTAACTGGATCATTCTATTTCCGGACCCCGGTAGTGCCGGGACTTTGGGTTGGGTCGAGCAGCCTCCACCGGTTATCGGTCAGCTAGAAGTGGGGTCCACCTTTCGTTCCAAGACAGAGTTGAGGATAACTGTAGGAATGTATCATTTGGAAAACATGCTACAGTGTATCACTAATCGTTCCGCCGATAAACGTATAGTGTTTGTCTGTAAGAGTGGGCGAAAAAATTGTCAGTTTAGGTTGTGTGCTATTGAGGGTGCAAGTATTTGGAGAATTACTAAGTTGATATTGGAGCACAGCTGTCACCCTGATTTGAACCGTGCTGCCGCATGATCGGTCACTTCTGAGGTTGTCGCCCATTATTTTGCTAAAAGATTGACCGGTGAGGGGGTCACTTTGAGGCCAAAGGAGATGTTCTCTTCAACTTCTCCTTCTTCATCAATAGATCCATCAAAGATAATGTACATAATAGTATGGATAAATTGGTCCATGTTGGTTTTAAAATTGGACATGAACCAATTTTCCTGAAGTAACAAAATCGCGTCTGACTCATTGCAAAAGTGCATCAACGCTTCTTCGGTAGCCTGGAGATACTCCCAGCTACTCACCTCAACGTAGGATTGCAGTTGAGTGAAAGAAAATGATTTTAAAATTTTCCATTCCTCATAAATATGTACAAAGGAATGTTTTAGAGCAAGGGGTTTTATCAATTTGAGTTGCTTTATGGACAAGTTAAAAGTATTGTTGTCAAGCAGGTTGAAGGTGTAGTTTGCTTCAGGTATGTGAATTATCAACCCTGCTTCTTCTTATTCTGACATGTACTGGGAGTGAGAAGAGGGACAATCTGGGTCTCCAGGCTGGCAGGAGCAGGCTGGTCTTCCATATGAATAGGTGACCTAGCTGCAGGGCTGAAATATTGCTCTAGATGCTCCCCTTCACTAAACTGCAAACGCCTGGGCCTCTTCGGAGATGGTTCTGGGGGGGAGTGGATGACTGATGGCTCGCCAGGGGCAGGTCCCCTTCTTTTGAAACGGAGGGCTAAAGGGGTATTATCTGATTCCGTCTCGGACTGAACTGCAGGTGAGTCGCGGGCTGAAGTGTGGTCTGACTCCTCTGATATAGACGGGTGTCTATAGGGAGCTCGTCCTATAGGCATGTCCTTCAGCATTTGGGCTGCTTTCCGTTCTCCACCTAATCTTCTCAGAGTCTCTTGGTCTAAGTGACCAAGTCTTTTGTTGATGTGGAAGGGGTCAACACTTCCCTTTGCCACACCAAGCTTTTCTAGCATCCAACTGAGTTGCGTCCCGTACGCAAGCTTTGTCTTGAACCTCTTATCGTCATCAAGCCATTCAGCCTTGTTGACTTCTCGCACCAACTGTCTATAGATGTAGTCAGCCCAGTCAATTGGTTCATCGTGAATTAGTGCTCCCAGCACCATGAACTTGGCTGATGACAGTTGGTCGTAGCTTCCTGCCATTCCCATTACTATTTTGTTGGTGATATCCAATGCATAGCGATATTCTTTCTTTAATTCGCCCCTCTTGGCAGTCAGCTTCAATTTAGATGGCTGGTCTTGGGCCTTGATTTTCAGACATGTGTCAGTTGCATTTTGTTTTAGGGCTTCGACAGCCACACCATGGGACTCCATCCCAAAGGTTCTTCCGACTGATTCACGGGTGATATTCACTTGGACACCACAGATTGAACTCCTTATGCCCAATTCAAGAACTCGAGCCTCTCGATAGAACGCGATAATAGCCTGCTTGTAAAGATATTGGGGGATGATATCCAGGAATGGGTAGATCCCATTCGTCTTCATCGCTTGGATGAGGTAGCGCACGTCGTTCTCCAGATTGGATTCCAGCAATCCTTCAAAGTCGACGACCAGAGAGAAAATGATCTGGTCTTTCACCACCTTGAGGTTCACTCCGTCAAAGTAAGATTCCATTTCTACACAGTAAGAGATTTCTGAGTGTATGTAGAGTTCGTACAAATTTCTGCTCTGAAGAATTAGGGTTTTGCGAGATTGAAGAAGGTAAAGTGAAAAGGCTTTTCCCGTCTTTAAAAAGAAAATGAAACGACGTTTAAATATTCATTTATTTTAAACGGTGGTCCACCTTTTGAGGCTTTAAAATTCAAATTAGTAATCGGTGGTCCAGGTTTTGAAAATTTGAAAATGGACGGTTGGATTTTAATTGGTCACAGTGGAGGTCGATTGAACTCATAGTTGCCACGTGTATTTTAAACATATAGTATTATGCCACTTGTGATCCAAATAGTAATATGATATTATACAAATAGCAGATAAAAATATAATATTCACAAGTCGGTCAGGTATAGAAAACTTAGCTGGTTGACTGTTTGACTCTTGACTCATATGCATCAGGTGAGTTGACTCCTTTGACTTCTCGCTTGTGGTTTGATCAGCTAAGTTCCTTTGTCTGTCCTTTGTCTTCTTATCTGCATCAGGCAGGGTCTGATTCCTGTGATCAGCTTAGTTTGTCCTTCGTCTGATCTGCATCAGCTAGCTTTTTCATATATACTAGATTCCCAATCTAGTAATCCAAGTTCCCTGCTTAGCTCGAAAAACCTTTCTTCTGGCAAATGTTTGGTGGAAATGTCAGCAATTTGGTAGTCTGTACTGACTCTTTCAACTCTGACTCTCTTGTTAAGCACGTGATCTCTTATGAAGTGATGCTTAACATCAATGTGCTTTGTCCTTGAATGTAATACCAAGTTGTTGGTTATTGCAATAGCACTATTGTTGTCACACCAAATTGGAACTTCATTGGCAATAATGTTGTAGTCCCTTAGCTGCTGTCTGATCCATAAGATCTGGGCACAACAACTACCTGCAGCTAGGTATTCTGACTCTGTTGTGGAGATAGAGTTAGAAACCTGCCTCTTGCTAAACCAGGATATTAGTTTTGTTCCCAGGAATTGGAACGTTCCACTGTAGGTCACAAGTCGTCCGGGTACAAGTCTAGAGGGGGGGTGAATAGACTTGTAGAAACTCTTAAACTCTTTTTCTCGAAGAGTGAGTTTCTTCAGCTGATAGGTAAACAAATGACTTGGAGTCATTTGTTCTTTAATATATGCGGAAGTCAGCTGACGACGAATAGAAAGCAACTAATGAAACACTTAACAATGAATGCAGCAGTTAAAGTATGATGCAATAAAACAGTAAAGAACGCAAGCGATTATAGTGGTCTCAGAGGTGGGGTAATCCTCTACTAATCCACTTTTCTCCAAACAAGTTGGAGATGAATTCACTATAATTCTCAACCAGTGATAAATATTACAGTGATTCAAACAAAACTACAACAGCTTCCAACCAGTGGAAATTCGTGCCGTTGTACCACACTTGACTGCCTTGCACCTCTTGATCCTCGATCCTCGAATGCCTTTACAGTCTCTAACTTCAACCAGTGAAGTACCCCGAACTCAGGATTATAGACAAGAGTTTTTGTCTTCTCCAACTAAGAGCTTCTTTAAGTATGAACTTTTAGAACCGCTCTTTTCACGATGCTATAGATTGCTTTTTGATTGCTTGAATGCTATGATCGCTTGAAAGTATGTTCGCACCGGTGATTGCTCAGTTTCAAATCTTCGGATATATATATAGGTCACGATCTCTGAGCTTTTTCCTTGTAGCCGTTGCAAATCTTTTGAACAAATCCGTCCGTTGGAGGGAGACTTCTTTATTTAATCTTTCTGAACGTTGCAAGGATGGATTCCCATTATTTTAATCTATCTTCCGACCGTTGTGAAGACTCTGCATGTGATGCGCCGAATCTTTTGATTATAAAACGTTTAAAGTCTTCAAGGTGGGTCTGGATAGCTTTTTTAATTCATATCTCTTGCGGGAATCACTCCAATTTGTCTCTTCACGTTGCATGTGACTTTCCGTAATACTTGACTTTTCAACGCATGCTGACGTGGACTTGGAGTACTTGGCTGACTTCGACTAGCCGATGAGCGGTTAACATCTCTGCGATCTGGACCTCTCGATGTTCACTGTTTGTGACTTATCCGATCAGGTGACTTGTCCGAGGTACCTTGGCCGTAGTCCGGTCAAACTTCTACGATAAATTGTGTTGACCGAACTACTCGACTCGACTCGACCGATCCTCTCGATGAGCTTAGTGTACTCGATACTTAGCCGATTTTAGCCTAACTAATTTTTGGCCTACAGAAGATACTCATTTGGTTCTTCTTTACATTTTGCCAAGTTTTATACTTAACATTTTTGGCCTATGGAAGATACTCATTTGGTTCTTCCTTACATTTTTGCCAAGTAATAAACATTTGATTTTATATTAATGACATCATCAAAATCTAACAAGTATTCCTAACAAATTCCCCCTATTTTGATGATGGCAAAACTTTAACCAAGTAATCAAATGATCAAGTCTACACTTAAGTGCAAGACACAAACTAAAGTCAGTCTAGTTTTTAAGACAACTGGGAATTGTCATTCAAAAAGACTGTTATAAAATTAATTTTACAAGTACATGTCTGAATTTTACAAGAAAATTTTAAGTACCTAAATCATTACAAGAAAAAATAAGTAAGAGTCATCTGCCTCTTCCTCTGCCTCTTCGAATAGGCTGTTTGGTAGGTCTGAAGGGTGTAGCTCCAATTGGTCTTATCTTGACTGGGGCTAGACCATATTTCCTTCTTATGACTAGAGCAGCAAAGTCTTGGTCTTCTTTTGAAGAGAACTTGTGCTCTTCACATAGCTTCCTAATTTCTCTTTGAAGCTCTAGCTCGTTAAGCTCATTGTCCAAACGGGTCGGCGCTTCCTCTGCTCTGAATGTGGGAATTATAGGATAAACCTGCCATTTAGCTGCATACTTAAGCATTAACTTCCACAGAGTAGGCCATCTAGTATCCATGTAGTTGATGAATGACTGTTGGGGCGAGCATTCTTTATCATCGAGTATCTCCCAGAGGTAGAACTGTTCTATGAATTGTTTCTTGGCATCTGCCCAACGAGTCATGAATTCTGTTGGCAAGAATTCTTCAACAAACCACAACTGTCTGCCTTCCCATTCGAATCTTTGTAGCTCTTCTTGCTTTCTTCTCTTCTTCTCCATGGGCTGCTCTTCAGGTTGACTGGGGGCAGATATCTCCTTTCTTTTCAGGCTTGATGGTCCTTCAATTTGAAGGATATCTTGCCTCTTTTTTGTTCTAAGCTCTGCCCTTATCTCTCCTTGATCATTTCCTTCCCCCTGCATTCTCTCTTCCCCCTTTTTGCCAGCATCAACTAGGGTAGTCAATTGCTGCTCCATTCTGCTCATCCAATCAGACATGCCAAATGGCATTCTGTTGTTGGTAAGGGGAGGGGGCTGAGGAACTTCTCTCTGCAACAGAGTGTCGATCTTTGCATTGATGGATTGAAGGTCAGGAGTGACCTGAGATGCCAGCAGCTCTCCAATTGTATCTTTCACTATCTGCCTGATCAGCTCAGTCATGGCAGGTGATATCTGAGCTGGTGGAGAGTGCTCTCCTGAGCCTTCTGCAATCGAACCACTGGATCAGTAGGCTCTGTCTGCGGTGGTACTCCAGATGGGGTCTTCTCTGGGGTCCCCGATGCGGAGTCCTCAACTAACTCCGCGTCTAGGAGTGGTGTACGGGCGAGTACCACGATCTATCTGCGACTTCTTGTGTCGGCTCGCTCGGCTCCTTTTCTTCTTACGCCTACATTCCTCTTTCTCCTGTTCCTCCTTTTCTTCTTCAATATTTTCCTTTTCTTTTTCCTCATCCTTTTCTTTTTCTTTTTCTTTTTCTTTTTCAGCTCCTTCATCTCCTCCATCATCATCATCATTATCATCATCATCATTATTGTCATCATCCTTCCCATCCTTTTCTCCTTTATCATCATTCTCCTTTTCATCATCATCATCCTCCTTCTCACCTTCATCTTTTTCTACTTCTTCTCCTTCTTCTTCTTCTTCTTCTTCTTCATTCAACTCTTCTGTCTTCTCTACTTCATCAGGTTGATTTTCAACTAAAATCTTTTCTTCTTCTCTGCTCTCCTCCTGCTCATCTTCTTCATCGTCCAAAACAACAACTTCTTTATTTTCTTCTCCATCTACCTCCTCAATCCTAATTTCCTTTTCAACTACCTCCTCAACAACTTTCTCATAAGATCCATCAAAAATACTAAGCATAATGCAGTGGATGAACTGGTCCATGTTGGTTTTAAAATTGGACATGAACCAGTCCTCCTGAAGGATCAAAATTGTGTCTGATGTTTTACAAAAAATCTATCAGCACATCCTCCGTTGCTTGGGGATAGTCCCAACCACAAGTGTCAATAAAAGATTGAAGTTTGACAAAAGATAGGGATTTCAAAAATTTCCATTCTTCAAAAACTTCAAGAAATGATTGTTTTAAGGCTAGAGGCTTAACAAGTTGTAGTTGTTCGATGGATAGATTGAAAGTATTATTTTCTAAGAGATTAAAGATATAGTTGGCTTCAGGGATAGAAATTATTAGACATGCTTCTTCTTCCTCAGAGATGTAGGCTGGGGGGGGGGGTGAGTACAGCCACAATCTGAGTCTCGTGGGTGCCTGGGGCAGGCTGGTCTTCCAGGTGAGTTGGTGACCTGGCTGAGGGGCTGGCAAGATGATCAGACTGCTCTTCCTCACTAAACTGCAGTCTCCTTGGCCTCTTGGGAGAGGGTTCTGGTGATGACTACATGATAGAAGGTCCTTCAGGGGCTGGTCCCCTTCTCTTAAAACGGACTGCTATGGGAGTGTCGTCGGACTCGGTGTCTGACTCGACTGCAGTTGGGATGTCGGCTGCAGGTCGGTCTGACTCTTCTGACGAATAATATCTCGGATATGGCCTTGTGTCAGGTAGGTCCTTCAGCATCTGGGCTGCTCTCTTTGTGCCTCCCGATTTTCTCAGCCTCTCTTGGTACACATGACCAAGTCTTTTGTTGGGATGGAAGGGGTCAGTGCTTCCCTTCGCCATACCTGTCTTTTCCAGCATCCAACTCAGCTGCGTTCCAAACGCCAGCTTTGTTTTAAATCTCTTCTCATCAACAAGCCATTCGGCTTTGTTGACCTCTCGAACGAGTTGCCTGAATATGTAATCTGCCTAGTCAATTTCTTCTTCCTGAATTAGTGCTCCCAGCACCATAAATTTTTCCGACGACAGTTGATCATAACTGCCGGCCATCCCCATGATTATTTTGTTGGTTATGTCCAATGCAAAACAATAAACTTTCTTAATCTCATTCCTCTTGGCAGTGAGTTTCAGTTTTTCGGGCAAATTCTCTTCCTTTATCTTCTTCCAGATTTCGGCAGAAGACTGTTTAAGTGCTTCGACGGCTATGCCGCGGTGCTTCATACCAAAAACAGTACGGATCGATTCTCGAGATATGTCGACCTGATTTCCTCCGACTGTGCTCCGAATTCCGTCTTGAATTATACAGGCTTCGCGATAGAACGCGATAACATCCTCCTTGAACAGATGTTGAGGGTTGATGTCTAGGAATGGGTAGATACCATTAAGCTTCATCGCGCGGATTAGGTTAAACACGTCGTAATCCTCCAGATTAGCTTCCAATAAGCCTTCAAAATCGACGACCAGCGAGAAACTAATCTGGTACTTGACCGCCTTCAGATTGACGCCTTCGAAGTAGGATGCCATTTCTGCAAACAAAAGATTTTAGTGTATTTGGTGTTCAAGGAATTTTTGCTCCGAAAAATCTAGGGTTTCTGGTAAGCGTAAAAGGTAAAGTAAAGTGTTTTCTTTCCTTATAAAGAAGATGAAAAGACGTATGGATTAATTTATTATATATTTGAAACGGTGGTACGCCTTTTGATATTCTTTTGAATTTCAAATTTGAATCGGTGGTCCATTTTAAAATTTGACGGTTGGTTTTGATTGGCCACCGTGGAGGTTGATTTAATAAGCGATTGACGTGTGTATTAAAAATGCCACTTGTGAAACGAAAATATATATTTAAATGCCATTTGTTAACCAAAATTAATATAATAATATTATAAATATGGCAGATAATAATTAAATATTCGTGAGGTCGGTTTAGAAAACTTAGTCTGATTTGTTATTTGTTGACCACTCGCATCGGGTGAGTTGACTTCTACTTTGATATTACGATCGACTAGGTTGCTTTGTCCGTCCTTCGTCTTCTTGCCTGCATCAGCTAGGATCTGATTCTTCAGCTGGGTCCGTCCTTCATCTGAAATGCTTCAGCTTGCTTCAGTACTAGATTCCCAATCTAGTAATCCAAGATCTATGCTTAGCTCCAAAAATCTTTCTTCTGGCAAGGGTTTGGTAAAGATGTCAGCTATTTGAGAGTCTGTGCTGACTCTTTCAACTCTAACCCTTTTGTTAAGCACATGGTCTCTGATGAAGTGGTGCTTAACATCAATGTGCTTCGTCCTTGAGTGCAAAACCGGATTGTTGGTTATTGCAATAGCACTATTGTTGTCACACCAGATAGGAACTTCATTGGCAATAATATTATAATCCCTTAGCTGCTGTCTAATCCATAAAATCTGTGCACAACAGCTACCTGCAGCTAGGTATTCTGACTCTGTAGTGGAGATAGAGTTAGAAACCTGCTTCTTGCTAAACCAGGATATCAGTCTGGTTCCTATGAATTGACACGTTCCACTAGTGCTCTTCCTATTGATTTTGCATCCTGCGAAATCTGCATCTGAGTATCCTGACAGCTCGAAATTATCATCCTTGGGATACCATAGTCCAACATTGATTGTAGACTTAAGGTATTTTATTATCCTCTTGGCTGCATCTAGGTGTGATTGCTTTGGCTTGGACTGGAATCGCGCACAAACTCCTACGGCATAGGATATGTCTGGCCTGCTTGCAATGAGGTACAGAAGAGATCCAATGAGTCCTCTGTAGTGGTTTGAGTCCACTGATATGCCTGCCTCGTCTGCATCCAGATGAGTACTTGTGCTCATAGGAATTCTTGCTGGCTTGGCTGATTCCAATCCATATCTTTTGATCAGATCTTTGGTATACTTAGCTTGGTTGATGAAAATTCCTTTTTCCATCTGCTTAACTTGTAGTCCGAGAAAGAAGTTAAGCTTTCCCATCATACTCATCTCAAATTCTCCTTGCATGAGATTGGAGAATTTCTCGCATAGCTCTGGATTGGTTGATCCGAATATGATGTCATCCACATATATCTGGACTATTAATATGTGGCCTTCGTGCTCCAGTCTGAATAGGGTTTTCTCCACTTTCCCTTTGCAAAAACCATTTTACTCAAGAAACACAGACAATGTTTCATACCACGCTCTAGGTGCTTGCTTAAGTCCATAGAGAGCCTTTAACAGCTTATAGACTTTGTCTCCTTTGACAAAACCTGGGGGTTGCTCTACATAGACTTCTTCTTCTAGGATTCCATTTAGAAAAGCACTCTTTACATCCATCTGATATACTTCAAAATCCTTGAATGCAGCATATGCAAGGAATAGTCTAATGGCCTCTAATCTTGCAACAGGTGCATAGGTTTCATCAAAATCTATTCCTTCACACTGTGCATAACCTTTTGCTACAAGTCTGGCCTTATTCCTAACAACAGCTCCGTCTTCATCACTCTTATTTTTGTACACCCATTTGGTGCCAATAACTTTCTTGTGATCAGGTCTGTCTGTTAGTTTCCAAACTTTGTTTCTTTCCATCTGCTCCAATTCCTCTTGCATGGCATTTATCCAAGAGTAATCTTCTAGGGCTTGTTTTGTAGTTTTAGGTTCTATTTGTGACATAAAGCATGAGAACATAGCCATTCCTGCTGGTAGGGTCGACTGTCTTGTCTTAACTCCATCAGTCAACTTTCCGATGATTTGCTGAATTGGGTGATCTTTGAGCCACTTGGGGATGTCGTCCTCTTCTGGGTTTGTTCCCCCTGTTGGATTGCTCTGGTGGATTTCTGCATCAGCTGGGTTCTGGTCTGCAACTGGATCAGCTACCGTCTTGTCATCTGCAGGTTGGATCTGATCTGCAGGTGAGTCTTTGTCAGCTACAGCTGGGTCTTGTTCAGCAGCAACTGGATCAGATAGGTTTGATGATCATGTCTGATCTGCAGTTGGGTCTTTAGCAGCTGCAGTTGGGTCATCAGGCTGGTCTGCAGGTGAGTCCACCATTCCAGTGTCATGTACAATGACTTCTTCAAGGGTTGCTGACTTGAGCTTGTTCTCAATTAGCTCAACTTGCTTCCTGTACTCAACGGTAGATTCATCAAAAACAACATGGGGTGTTTCCTCCACAACTAAGGTTCTTTTGTTAAAAACTCTATATGCCTTGCTTCTTTGTGAATATCCCATAAAGAGACCGTCATCAGTTTTAGCATCAAAGGCATTTAGTTGTGTTTTACCATTGTTGTGGATGAAACACTTACAACCAAAAACATGAAAGTAAGCAACAGTAAGAGTTCTATTATTCCAAACCTCATAGGGAGTTTTGCCATGTCTCCCTACTATCATACTCCTGTTCTGGGTGTGACAGTTGTATTGACTTGACCCAGAACCTTTTAAGCAGTCCGCTCGCAATCATGGACCTTGCTGCTTCCTTCAGGGTTCTGTTTCTTCTTTCAGCAACGCCATTCTGCTGGGGCGTCCTGGCTGCAGAGAGCTCATGCTGGATCCCATTCTGATCGCTGTAATCAATTATCGCCTTGTTGAGAAACTCTCCTCCTCTATCTGATCTGATCTTGATTATGGATAGGGATTTCTCATTCTGGATCCTTCTCAGCAGCTCAGGTAGCTTGGTCAAGGTTTCACTTTTCTTATATAGGAAGATAATCCAAGTGTACCTTGAATAATCATCTACTATAACGAGTGCATGCTTTCGGCTGCTCAGAGTCCTTGGCTTGATAGGACCAAATAGATTCATGTGGAGTAGATCTAAGATCCTTGTTGTGAGAGTTGTAGGCTGGACTGGCTTGAACAATGCTCCGGTCTGCTTTCCTTTCTGGCATGCATCACAAAGCGCTTCCTTTTTGAATGTTTCATTTGGAAGTCCTCTGACCAGCTTCTGAGAACTAATCTTGTTGATGGCTTTGAAGTTCAGGTGACATAATCTTTTGTGCCATAGCCATCCATTCTCAGCTACTGTCTTGGATAGAAAACAGGAGTTAGGTGTTCCTATGTTCCAATCAATCATAGACATCTCTCCTTCTGAAACCTTGTAGTTTTACTTCTTCAGATAAGATATCTATCACCATACATTTCCAGATGGTGAAGACTACTAGGTTCTTTTCGTCACAGAAATGGCTTATGCTCAGGAGGTTGTACTTGAGCCCTTTAACATAATGAACTTTGGATATCACAATATTTCCTCGGTGAAGCTCTCCAAATCCCTTTGTTTGTCCTCTAGAGCTATCTCCAAAGGTTACATCGGGACCTCTTTCCTTGGTGTATTTGGATAGCATCTTCTTGTTCCTGGTCATATGCCTCGAGCATCCAGAATCTACAAACCATTCTTCACCTCCAAAATTTGAGCTTGTGGAGATGTGGTTGTAGTCCTTCCACCTTTTCTTCAATCAGACAAGCAGAGATTTAGGTACCCAAATCTGTGTGGGTCCTTTGGGGTTAGCTGGTTTCCTGGAGAATTGATTTCTCCTTGGATTGTGAAAGTAGTTATTATTATTGTAACCCTCATAAGGTGTGTAAGGTCGAGGTCTGAATCTCCTGTTGGGATTGTATACTGGATATTCCTCAAAATTTTGATAGTGTGGGTCATTTCTAAATCTTGGCTGAGACCATTTATTAAATCTTTGAGGTCTCCACACTTGTTCATTTTGGAAATTGGAATAACCTTGAGATTTCCATCTGCCCCTCCCATTTTGAAATCTATTTTTAGGGAGTTGTTGGTAATAGTGGGCATGTTATGCATTTCTTGCTTTTGCACAGGCCATTGCCTAGTCGCTGTCTAGGTGGTGCCTTGTGTAACCCGATTGCGGCTAGACATGTGACTTGGTCATACTGTTTTTAAATGTCGGTTTATATGTAGGCTCAACAGTCGAGACAATTGTTTCTCCCTTGATAAACTTTCTTTTAGAACTAGAGGGAGTGTGAGGATCATATCCAAGGCCTGATTTGGAATATAATGGCCTTTTATTGGTACACAATTCTTCCAGGGTTGAAGACGCCTTCAGGGAGGTTATTTCCTGCGCCTGAGTCTTATTTACCTGTGTCAGCTTAGTAAACTCAGCTTTGGCATGAGCAAGTCAGCTGATTTTTCTTTAAGTAAAATGGTTAGTCTGTTTATCTCAGCTGTATTGACATCAGCCTGGTTTTTAAAGTCAGCTGCAGTTATCTCAACCTTATTCAGATCTAGGCTGAGTTTTTCGAAATCATTTTTCAGCTGCCTATTCTCATCTTGCAGTTGAGTCTTCTCTGCTGATACAGTTTGGTGTGCAGATTTGAGTGTTTCAAAATCTTTAAATAACTGTTTTACCGATTCATGCAGATCCATATCTTGTGATATGGATGAGCTATTATTTGAACCGGTGGGTTTAGAAGTTACCTCTTCATCAGCTAGGTTTGCCATCAGGCAGTCATACTCTTCATCTTCATCAGAAAAGAATCCGCTGCTTGATTCGACATGCTCCTGGTATTCTCCGATGAGGGCCTTTCTTCTATCTTCTTTTCTGCCCACCTCCTTCTTGCTTTCGTCCTTCTTGAGCTCAGGACAGTCCATTTGGATGTGTCCGGTCTTGTGACAATTGTAGCACTTTACTTTCCAGCTTCCAACTTTCTGGTTCCTTATTGGATTCTCCTTATAATTTTTCTTGTATTTGGAGTAGTTCTTTCTAAAGTTGCTGAACCTTTGCATTATAAACGCCATTTCTTCCTCAAAATATAATGGATTTGGAGGCTTTACATCAGATAGGCTCTTGGCAGGGGACTCGGATGCAAATGCGATTCCCTTCTCTGCAGGCTCAGTTGAGGATGAACTTGGAAGCTCGAACTCATAAGCCTTCAGATCAGAGAACAACTCTTGGATCTTTATCTTATTCAGGTCCTTGGACTCTCTCATGGCCACGACCTTCATGCTCCATTCAGGGTTGAGAGATCTGAGAACCTTCAGTGCCATTTCCCTGTTGCCATTGGTTTTGCCGAGGGAGTTGATCTCATTAATAATCTCAGTGAACCTTGTGTCCACTTGATCTATGGATTCGCCGTTCTTCATTTTGAAATTGTCAAACTTTTGAATGGCGATTGACAATTTATTTTCTTTGATTAGCTCCGTTCCTTCACACATTAAAGCTAATGTGTCCCAGATTTCCTTGGCATTCTTGCAGTTCTTGATCTTGACCATGGTGGATTTGTCAAGAGTCTGATATAATACATATCTGGCCCGGTTATCAAGATTGGCCAGTTTTCTTTCTTCGGGAGTAAGCTCTGTCCTCTTCTTAGGAATCTTCTCTGGCTTCCCTGCTGCGATCTCCTCTGCTGTGTTGTCCTTCTCAAAGATGAATGGACCGTCCTCAATGATGCACCACATGTCGTCATGAATCGAAGATAAGTGTGCCTGCATCCTTATCTTCCAAAGATCATACTCGTCAACTGAAAACACAGGGAGTCTAGAATGCATGTGTTCCATTATAAAATGAGAGTAAAGATATATATCTGATATAGATCTGGTTCGTGAAATAAATGAACCAACCGCTCTGATACCACTTGTAGGTCACAAGTCGTCCGGGTACAAGTCTAGAAGGGGGGTGAATAGACTTGTAGAAACTCTTAAACTCTTTTTCTCGAAGAGTGAGTTTCTTCAGCTGATAGGTAAACAAATGACTTGGAGTCGTTTGTTCTTTAATATATGCGGAAGTCAGCTGACGACGAATAGAAAGCAACTAATGAAACACTTAACAATGAATGCAGCAGTTAAAGTATGATGCAATAAAACAGTAAAGAACGCAGGCGATTATAATGGTCTCAGAGGTGGGGTAATCCTCTACTAATCCACTTTTCTCCAAACCAGTTGGAGATGAATTCACTATAACTCTCAACCAGTGATAAATATTACAGTGATTTAAACAAAACTACAACAGCTTCCAACCAGTGGAAATCCGTGCCGTTGTACCACACTTGACTGCCTTGCACCTCTTGATCCTCGATCCTCGGATGCCTTTACAGTCTCTAACTTCAACCAGTGAAGTACCTCGAACTCAGGATTATAGACAAGAGTTTTTGTCTTCTCCAACTAAGAGCTTCTTTAAGTATGAACTTTTAGAACCGCTCTTTTCACGATGCTATAGATTGCTTTTTGATTGCTTGAATGCTATGATCGCTTGAAAGTATGTTCGCACCGGTGATTGCTCAGTTTCAATTCTTTGGATATATATAGGTCACGATCTCTGAGCTTTTTCCTTGTAGCCATTGCAAATCTTTTGAACAAATCCGTCCGTTGGAGAAAGACTTCTTTGTTTAATATTTATGAACGTTGCAAGGCTGGATTCCCATTATTTTAATCTATCTTCCGACCATTGTGAAGACTCTGCATGTGATGCGCCGAATCTTTTGATTATAAAACGTTTAAAGTCTTCAAGGTGGGTCTGGATAGCTTTTTTAATTCATATCTCTTACGGGAATCACTCCAATTTGTCTCTTCACGTTGCATGTGACTTTCCGTAATACTTGACTTTTCAACGCATACTGACGTGGACTTGGAGTACTTGGCTTACTTCTACTAGGCTGATGAGCAGTTAACATCTCTATAGTCTGGACCTCTCTGATGTTCACTGTTTGTGACTTATCTGATCAGGTGACTTGTCTGAGGTACCTTGGCTGTAGTCTGGTCAAACTTCTCTGATAAATTGTGTTGACCAGAACTACTCTAACTCGACTCGACTGATCCTCTCTGATGAGCTTAGCTGTACTCAGTACTTAGCCGATTTTAGCCTAACTAATTTTTGGCCTACAGAAGATACTCATTTGGTTCTTCTTTACATTTTGCCAAGTTTTATACTTAACATTTTTGGCCTATGGAAGATACTCATTTGGTTCTTCCTTACATTTTTGCCAAGTAATAAACATTTGATTTTATATTAATGACATCATCAAAATCTAATAAGTATTCCTAACATCCGCTAGTGCTTTTCCTATTTATTTTGCATCCTATGAAATCTGCATCTGAGTATCCTGATAGCCCGAAGTTATCATCCTTAGGATACCATAGTCCAACATTGACTGTAGACTTAAGGTATTTGATTATTCTCTTGGCTGCATCTTGGTGAGACTGCTTTGGCTTGGATTGAAATCGTGCGCATACTCCTACGGCATAAGATATATCTGGTCTGCTTGCAGTGAGGTATAGCAATGATCCAATGAGTCCTCTGTAGTGGGTTGAGTCCACTCATATGCCTCCCTCATCTGCATCTAGTTGAGTGCTTGTGCTCATAGGAATTCTTGCTGGTTTGGGTGATCCCATTCCAAATCTCTTTATTAGATCTCGGTATATTTGGCTTGATTGATGAAAATTCCATTTTCCATCTGCTTGACTTGTAATCCAAGAAAGAAGTTAAGTTTTCCCATCATACTCATCTCAAATTCTCCTTGCATGAGATTTGAGAATTTCCCACACAGCTCTGGGTTGGTTGAGCCAAATATGTTGTCATCCACATATATCTGAACTAGTAATATGTGGCCTTCGTGCTCTACTCTGAATAGGGTCTTGTCCACTTTCCCTTTGCAGAAATCGTTCTTCTCAAGAAATACAGATAAGGTTTTATACCAAGCTCTTGGTGCCTGTTTGAGTCCATATAGAGCTTTCAATAGCTTGTAGACTTTGTCTCCTTTGACAAATCGTGGGGGTTGCTCCACATAGACTTCTTCTTCTAGGATTCCATTAAGAAAAGCACTCTTTACATCCATCTGATAGACTTCAAAATCCTTGAATGCAGCATATGCGAGGAATAGTCTGATGGCTTCTAATCTTGCAATAGGTGCAGGTTTCATCAAAATCTATTCCTTCACACTGTCCATATCCTTTAGCAACAAGTCTGGCTTTATTCCTAACAACAGCTCCATCTTCGTCGCATTTGTTTTTGTACACTCATTTAATGCCAATAACCTTCTTATGATCTGGTCTGTCTGTTAGTTCCCAAACATTGTTCCTTTCCATCTGATTGAACTTTTCTTGCATTGCATTGATCCAAGAGTAGTCTTCCAGGGCTTCCTCTGTTGTCTTGGGTTCTATTTGAGACATAAAGCATGAAAACATTGCCATTCCTATGGGTAGAGTATACTGTCTTGTCTTGACTCCATCAGTCAGCTTTCCAATGATCTGTTGGATAGGGTGATATTTGAGCCACTTAGGAATGTCTTCTTCTTCAGGGTTTGTTCCCCCTGTAGATTTGCTTTGGTGGATTTCCTCTCTGTCTGCATCAGCTTGGTTCTGATCTCCTTGGTCTGCAACTGGATCAACTACCGTCTTGTCATCTGCAGGTTAGGATCTAGTCTGGTCTGCAGATGAGTCTTTATCAGCTACAGTTTGGTCTTTATCAGCAGCAACTGGATCAGGTAGGTTTGGTGGTCCTGTCTGATCTGCAGTTGGGTCTTCATCAGCTACAGATGGGTCTTTAGGCTGGTCTGCAGGTGAGTCCACCATTCCTGTGTCATGAACAATGACTTCTTCTAGGGTTGAAGATTTGAGCTTATCCTCAATTAGTTCCACTTGTTTCCTGTACTCAACGGTAGATTCATCAAATACAACATGAGGTGTTTCCTCCACAACTAAGGTCCTTTTGTTAAAAACTCTATATGCCTTGCTTCTTTGTGAATATCCCATAAAGAGACTGATCGGTCAAAAAACTTATCCTAAAAATAGGAGTTCTTGAGTCGCTCGCAAATATATACGAGGTAGAAGTAGTTTGTGGTAAGTTCTACCAAGGTCTTTTCTCTCGAGGATTGTCCAACAGGGCTTCGTATAATTTTTTGTTACAAATTGCGAGAAATAAATACTAAAATAGATTATTGGGTTTTTAAATATTAACTAAATTAAAATGCACTATTTTTTAAACCAAACTATTTTTAATAAGACTATTTTATATAAGACTATTTTATATAAGACTATTTTTAATAAGACTATTTTATATAAGACTATTTATAATAAGACTATTTTTAATAAGACTATTTATAATAAGACTATTTATAATAAGACTATTTTTTTACTAGTGAAAATGAATAGAATTAAAATGAGTTGGGAATTTATAAAATCTAGGGGAATACGGGTTCATTAAATTAGGTATTTAATTAAGTATAGGAATTGATTTATATGGATATAAAAGAAAAAATGAATATTTATCGAGTAATCAACTTTTCACCTCCGTACTTTCGTAATCAAAGATGTCTTAATCGCTGTCACTTTTTTAAGATGTTGATAACAAGATTAACACTTGATAGATTGAAAAGATGTGTTTCCAATACACTTAACAATCAATCAAGGAGGTTTCCCTAGTAGAAATAGGATATGATCAATTTCTATTTAAACCAATTAGTCCTTTCATTTCTCTAACTTGACTATTTTTAGGATAAACGATCGTTCATCGAGTAATCAACTTTTCACCTCCGTACTTTCGTAATCAAAGATGTCTTAACCACTTTCGCAATCTTAAGATGTTGATAACAAGATTAACATTTGATAGATTGAAAAGATATGTTTCCAATTCACTCAACAATCAATCAAGAAGGTTTTATTAGTAAAAATAGGATATGATCAATCTCTATTTAAACCAATTAGTCCTAAAAATAGTTTAAATCAATCAAATACAAAATATATAACCTAATAGAAATCCCCCTTCCCCTAGGAAGAAAGATTAGCTACTCATTGGTTTATACAAACTAAAATTATAATAGAAATAATGATATATATAATATATATATATAGAAACTTTTAATTACTAGAACTTAATGACAATAGATAAAACTTACTTGAATATGATGAATCAAAGTGCAAGAAACAAACTTCAAAATATAACTTCAAACTTGTTTAAAGGTTACAAGCTTACAAAAATTGAAAGTAAAATACTAAGTGCTTATTGATCAAGCACTTTTCAATTACAAACTAAATGAAAGAAAAACTTCAAACCAAAAATAAAATACAAACTAAAATTGAAAGTTCTAAGGAAAATATATTGCTAAAGGAAAGGAGTATTTCTTAGCAAGAAGTTGAGGATTTCTTGGTAAGAATGTGGGTGATTTTGCAATGGGTGAAGATGTCCTTTTATAGGTGATTTTCAAGAATACAATTGATTATTTAATTCAAAATATCTATTGTAATATCATTTTTTTAATTCTTTGTTCACACTTCACCCATGTCTTTGAATTTTCAGATTTTTGACCAAAAAAATATCTTGTGGTTGAGTTCACAAGTTGGTCAAAAGTGGACTAATTTTGCATGGCATCTGCTGAAAAACGGCGATGAAAAACGGCCCAGTTTGCCCCGTGTTGTGCGCCGTTTTGTGCTGACTCGGTCTCTTCCGGAATACGCGCGAGGACACGGCGCTAAATGCCGGCCGTGTGTGAAACGGCCCAAGACACGGCCCTTGTTGCGCCGTATGTGAAACGGCCTACATAACACGGTCCTGTTTGCGCCGTGTTGTAGGTCGTTTTGCCTTGAAAAATTCCCGTCGTTGGATTTGATCTTGTTTTCCGTCCTTTTTGATGCTTCATGTCAGTAATCTGTAAAATAACCATTTTTAGCTCATGTTTGGATATATCTGTAAAATATATATTTTTAATCACAAATCAGTACAATTATGCCCGGAAAAATGAATATTTTGTATATGAATTTTAGATCAATTATGCACTAATCAAATACCCCACACTTAAATTCTTGCTAGTCCCGAGCAAGACTCTTTATTAATCGCACACAAAATAAAAATTAAAATAAGACATAAAATAAAAAAAAATAATACACACAAATTTAAGAAAAATAATTATATATAAAGATAAAAAGAGATCAAAATGCCATTAATACACAATAACCAACTTTATACAGTAGATAGAAATGAATCAAGATTCAAAATAAATCTACTAACGATTTTGAAGTTAAAACACGGTTTTTATTTTTGTAATTCCAAAATACAAGGTTTTCCACCCAAAAGGTTGATTATTTCTTTCCCACTCGTGACTTCACACGACTCCCTTTAATGGTTGCTCTCGATCACTCGTTTATTTTTCGACTCAATATGAAGAAGAATTTCATCGGCGTCATCAAATATTGTGATTTTCACAAAATTGAGTGTATTGAAATTCAGCTGCTAATTAATTCAAATCTGCTCATAAACTACATCCCTTTTAGTGATAGCTTTCACACCGTTATTTGCTAACGTGTAGCTCTTTTCACCAATTTTTCTGAGACGGCAGCTACGCACCAACAATGGTTACTCCTTTATTTTTCGCAAAATTTAAGACTTCCAAAATTAGGCATTGTTCCGCTCAACACTTCTCCTTTTCGTCATTTATTTTTTAGGTGATAGCTTTCACCGTTATTTGCTAACGTGTAGCTCTTTTCACCAATGACTCCTTTTTTTGTAGGGAATAGAATTTTTGCGAGAAAATCATTTTTAGTTAAGCATGAAAAATCAAAACTCCACAAATTAAGTAAATTTGCTTTTATTTTTCATCAACCAATTGATTCTTCTTTTCTCAAGGTAACGAATGACTCGATTTTATATGATAATTACAAGGCTTGGAAAGAGATTAAGGCTCAAAAATTTTTGGAATATACAATTTTTTAGGTTAAAACGATTTTAGAAGTTTGTATATAGCTAATTTATTGGTGTTATGGCGGATCTAAAATCTCAAAAATCAAAATACTATAAATATATATATATATATATATATATATAATAAAAAAATTAAGGCAAATAACCAAATCAATCAAAACACACCAAAATTATTAAACAAACCACACCAAAATTACAACACACCAAAATACTAAAACAAACCACCCCCAAACTTGAAAATAAAACTGTCTCAGTTTAAAAATAAAATAAAAATAAAAATCAATGCGAGAAGCGAGAATACTCCTGTTAAGAAAGTTGATGTCCGAGCCTAACGCCTTTTAGAATCTGCAAGAGAATAAATATACGAGGCACACACAAAAGAAAATAAAATATACGCGTAAGTATAACATAATTTTTAGATGCGCATCAAGAAAGTCCGAAGAGTCGCCTTACGCCGCCATCAAAGTTTTTAAGAAAGCAAAACACGAAATAAAAATTACAAGAATACATAAATCGCGAATAGATGCGCGTCAAGAGATCAAGAAGAAACTCCTTAAGCCGCCATCATTTAGCACGATTATTACACACGTAAAGTAAAAATACAAGAGGTCCGTCATGGGTTATCAAAGGGAGAGGAATGAATCCACTTTTCGTTTTCTCACCGTAAAATCTTCTACCTGACAATTTTAGCTAGAGTGGATCTGGTTGAGGAACAAATTCATTGAGTTTTTGATAAGTTCTTGGTGTTGTTGCAACGACTATGATTCGTTTTGCACGCTCGGAAATAAAGCCCTTTTCGGCGAGTAGTCGATGAAAGACGTAAACCATCAAAGAAACCATTGACATTAAGCACTCCTATTGGTTTTGATGAACATTTAGCCGGCTCTGGTAACCACATGAAAAAGTTCCTCAAGGGTGCCAAAACCACCGGGAAGGGCGATAAAGGCGCGAATTATTTATCATGTGAGTTATGCGATCTTGCATATTCACAGATCTAAACTCATCTCCAATAGTTGACCGGTGATTTTACTTTCAGCCCAGAGGTTTTGGGATTACTCCCAACACTCTTACTCCTTCCATATAGGCATGTGACTCGTCCCATTAATCCTAGACTTCCTCCTCCGTAAACTACATGAATGCATTTTTCTCCTAAGGTACGACCCAAGTTGTGGGTGCCGGTGAAGCATGCCTCTTTTCCAGAACTAGATCCACCAAAAATGCAGACTGTGTAAAATTTTTTTGTGGAAGATGATGACTCCATTTTTGAAAAGAAATTTATTTAGAGAGAAAAAGAGAAAAGTACAAGTTTGAGGGATAAATAAAAGAAACAAGCACAAAGGTTATTTATAGAAGAAAAAATGAGGAAAAATTGTTTAACAAGTTTGTGATTGCGTTTGATTGTGCTTCAACTACTCAATAGAATAATGAAAGCTTTTATCGCGTATCACATTTTTTATTCAGAAAATCTCACCACACGACAAAAATAAAAGATACTTGTAATACCCTCGCCTTTAATATTGTATTTCATGATTTAAGTTAAGTATTGTTGCACCATATCTGTGATGTGTAGCATGTACCGACGAATTATATTAAGTTGGATTCATGGTCATTCATACTATATTAGTTGTTGGGTGATATTGCGAAAATTCCATTTATACTCGTTATAGTACTTAACGTACGTTAACATGTATTCTTAACGTACGCTATGAAGGCCGCCTTACGTACGTAACACCGATACGTTAACGTACGTAATGCGGAAGATTCTCCAGCAATCCGCCTTTCGGCGGGTGGGGTCGAGCAAGGGTAGCTGGTCGGGAGTCGATCGCGACAGCCAAGTCAACGGCCACTACGTACGTAATAGCCGCTTGGTTACGTACGTAACGAACTGCGTGTTTTTAGGCAGTGAGTTTGATGAAATTGGTTACGTACGTAATGATCATAAGATTACGTACGTAAAGGCTATAACGTACGTTAACCACGTTCGTTAACGTACGTAATGTCCTGTTCTGATTATAAATGTAGGACTTGCCATTCATTTCCTACTCGACCTTTTTCAATCTCCCGACTAAGGAACGATTCCCTTCCCTTCCAACTTCGTTTCTAAGCCTTTCTAACTTGTGTTGGAGCCTCAACACTTGATTGGTGACTTGGAGAAGCTAGAGATTGAAGTATATTCCTTGAAGTGTTGGTGTTGTTCTTCATTTTAAGGTTGGTCTTTCTTTAACTCATATCAATTCCATGTTTCTGATGATGTTAGTAGATAAATACTTCACATAATGATAGTTTAGATTAGTGTAAACATGATAAGTTAATTAAATCATACTCAAATCAAGTGAAGATTAATTTTGAAGGTATTAGTATTGCTTCTTGAGGTAAATAACTTCATAATATGATTGTGTTGATAATGATATACATAAAACCTGAGGTATAGCATGATAATCGGAAGTTGATTTTAGTCTCTACACTAGGAACATGTTAGAGATGATGTCCTTAATGATTAAAAGTGAGAAATGTTAAGATTGTCTTGAACATTCTATTGATCCTTAAAGGTTGCATGAAACCATGATTTTGGCCTTTAAAACCTTTGTGATGGAATTGTTGGAAAGATGATGTTAACCCTTTGAATATGATCTTTGTTAGATGGATGAAATTACTTCAAAAATCTCAAGTATCCAATGGTATAACTAGGCATTTAATAAATTCTTCAAAGTAAAACAATGAATGTTGATAGGAGGAAGTTGTAATCTCCGTACGAATTTATCGATTTCACCAAAGAGTGTTAATCACTACATTAATAGGTTAATAATGTTCTTAAGAGAGTTGTGTTGAATATGACGATACAAATACGGTAGATGAATAGCGAATTCCATTTCATTAATCCGTGCATGTCTAGAGGAGTAAATTAAGATAATGTTCTTAACTCACTAAAAACTTGAACTTACGTTTCATATAATAATCAAGTTTTGAATGAAATCGTCGGTAAATAATGAAGAATGTAATTAAACCCAACTTATATCGTAATTGGAAGTGTCGATGATTTGAAACGATATCCTCACGATATTACATTGATGATAAACTGGACATCAAGAATTTGACATCAAGATTAGAATATGTAATGAACATGATAAACATGCGATGATTTGTAATAAGAACATTAAAATGGTCAATAGGATAATCTATTTATTCAAAGTGAATTTACGAATATTGTTCATGCGATAATACCATTATCATACGAATGTGTTGTTGAATGGATTATATTTCATTCAAGGTTGCTTGTTCACGTGAGTATTGTTAGACGAGGATACCGTTCGTTTGACCATTCAAAGAAGGATTATTCGTCTACGGAATTGAGGCAAGTTATCTTGCTTGGTTATAGTGATGGTTGAATTCTTGTGATTATTATGCAGTTCGTGTGTATGAAATGTTCTGATAACCTATGATTCGTGATATGGTGATACCCTTGATCGTTTTGTCATGGTGTTGGGGATGATACCCCCGGAATTACCGTCCTTATTACCGTTAGTTCTTTTGAGTTTTGTTGACACTTCGGTGAGTTGTTCGATTCCCTCGTAAAAGTGTAATTCGTTGAGTTTCGTTGTCATGTTGTATCGTGACATCTCTGGAGTCATATCTGCGCGCCGATTGGTTATGTGTAGGATTTTTAGCCGGGCACTTGATGATCATGCGTGGATGTTTTCCGCATTTAGATCGTGCACACGAGACGTAGTTCGTGAGGCTAATTAGGTACATCGTCCCACGTGTATTCTGGATTCCGTATACGGGGTGGACATGTGCACGGACACATTTCCGGATCGGGCGTACTGTGACGTCCGTCTTGAGCCATAGTATGTGGTCGTTCGTATACTTGATTATGTTTCGACAGTTGGGACTGATTGTTTATACGCCTTCGGGGTATATTCAGTAGTCGGTGGATTTCTTTGAAATCAGTATATATATGAATTGTATAATGCCATGAGAATTATTATCATGTATAGCTGACCCTGTGGTTTGGGGCGAAATACTTGTATTTCAGGGCGAGAAAGGGCAAGGCACGGGAGGAGCACAATGGCGACGGAGGATTCGATGTATGCTATTTGGGGCCCGAGTCTTTTGGTTGTTCGGTTATGTTTTAAGCGTGACTTTCGTTTATTTTTGTGTCGGATGAATGTACTAAAACTTGTTAGGTCGCCCATCGTCATATGGTCTCTTAGTGTTTGGATCCTGTGTATGTTTGCTTGTATTTAAAAATATGAATAACTCATACTCCACAGGGGTTTTGATAAATATCGTGGTACGGTGCCACGTTGTCGGATTTTAAGTGTATTTTGTGATATTGCCCGGTGGGTCCTGGGAGGGATCCACGGCCCGTAATAACTTGCTTTTGGGGTCACAGAAGATGGTATCGAGAGCGCGTGTGTTTTTATTTTGAGTCATTGTAGGATCGAAATAGCATCAAGAAAACTTCGTGCCACGTGTAACTGTGCAAGCGCGACCGTCGAATACGGTATGTTCTCATGAACCATAATTTGATTTACGGCATGATATTGACGATGTATTGGTCTCCTTACTTATCTTGGCATCTTGCTACCATGAGGCAAAATTCATCAATTGAAGAGAACCTAAATTAATTATGTGATTGGAATTGTTTCGACTTAATTTTGATATGATATTGAGTGTGTAACACTTGTAGTGCCAGTGACTCTTTACAACTGCTTTGTTGGATAGGAAATTCCCTGTTGTTATTAACTTAGCATGAATTGTGATTGATAAATCAAACTGTACTTGTGACTTGATTCTTTCAGTATGGAAAGGAACCTTAGGGGCCGTGGCAGAGGGACGAGGCCGCGGAAGAGGCCGAATTCGATACCACGAGCTAACAGACGCGAATGTGGAGCAGTTCCGCACGCGATGGTCGCCTTCTCGGGACCAATCACACCACACCGGAGAGAATGCACGTGCCGATCCTTACACCGTGATGCAGGGCATGATGGCCCAAATGACCCAAATGGGTCGGCTGATGGAAACTATGCAAAGGAATACTACTCGTCAACAGCAGGGACAACAGCCTCCGCCCCTGGTACCTGGCGGGATCGTGAGCCGGATTATTAGCGACATATCACGTCAGCGACCTCCGACTTTTGAAGGCTCATCCGAGGCACCGACATTGTACCTTTGGATAGAACATTTCGAGAAACTGTTCGAGATGGTGGAGTGCCCAGAGGAAAATCGAGTTGCTGTGGCAGCCTACTACCTTAGTAAGAGTGCCCATACTTGGTGGCTTTCTGTGAGGCCTACCGAATGCGCGAGTACTTGGGAGGAATTTAAGACTCTTATGCTAGATCGTTACTATCCTGCACCCCTCCGTGAAGCCAAACTGTCCGAATTATTAAACCCCGACCCATCGGAAGACGAAGATGTGTTAGCAATTGCTGAAAAATTCCAAGCACTTCTCCCTTTTGCTACGTCAGTTGTCCGTTCGGAAGCTGATAAAATCAAATATTTCCTCAAGAGGCTTAAACCCCGAATGAGGATGCAATTACTCAATCACCACTGTACGACCTTACCGGAGTTTATTGAGAAGGCTTTGGAGTATGAACTTACTACGAAGGAGATTTCTAAGAGACAACCTCAGTTTTCCAACAAGAGATCCAGGAACCAGACCCAAGGAGACAAAGAACCGGGGTATTCAAGAAACCCCACTGTACCAAATCCTTCGAGCGGCCACCTATGGCACCAAAACCGCAGAACGCACTCTCGGGCAATCACTCACCTGCCGTGTGTTTTAAGCGTGGGGACCAGGGCATATCAGCTCAAGTGTCCGGCCGGCCGTTGCTGTCACACTTGCGGGAAGAACGGTCATCGCGCTCGCTATTGCCGGGGTGGACTCGGGCGTGCCTCAAGGCATCTCTTGCTCAGATGAGTCTTGCTCAGAACGTGCTCCTCCATCCGCTTCTTACCGGACTAAGGCGAACAAAGGGATAGGCCGTGGAAACCAAGTTGGTACACTGCTTAGGGGTTGCAAAACCCGAGTTTACGAGATGAAGAAAGCCGATGATCCGAAGCTTGCATGATTGCGGTACTCTCGAGATCCACTCTCGGCCGTTTGTGTTCTTTTTGATCTGGTGCTTCACACTCCTTTTGTCTAGTTCTTGCTTGAGTCGTTTGCATTTGAATCGTGTTATCAATTGTGAACCTTATGTAATTGGTCTACCCGATGGTAGAAGAATTATTGGGAGTCGTGAAGTCTGAATCGTCTGATTAGCATAAACAACCGTGAGTGGTTGTCGACTTGATTGTGGTGGATTTACCTAAAGATGATGTAATCTTGGGTATTGATGGATGGATCGTCACGATGCCGTCCTTAGCGTCCGTAAGCGAATGGTGACCGTCACATCGGATGATGGCGTCGAGTGTATTTTTCGGGGTGATAATCCCAATCATTCAGGAGAGTCATCGCTATGAAGGCTATGAGATTACTAAACCGAGGATGCATTGGTTATTGGTGTTACATGACTAAGACAGTGACCGGTCAAATTGATTGATATTCCGTAGTTCGAGATTATCCAGATGTATTTCGGACGAGCTTCGGGAATACCCCCACGGCGAGAGGTGGAATTCACCATTGAGTTGGAGCCGGGGACGTCCCGCTTTCGAAAGCACCATACCGTATGGCCCCGACCGAGATGCGGGAATTAAAAAGACAACTCGAAGAATTAATCGAGAAAGTACGTTCGACCCGGTGCATCCCCTTGGGGAGCGCCGGTGTTATTAAATGCGGAAGAAGGACGGATCATTTGCGTTTGTGTATTGATTAGGGAGTGAACAAGGTAACAATTAAGAACAAGTATCCTTTACCTCGCATCGATGACCTATTGGATCAGCTCCGAGGAGCATTGTATTTTCCAAGATCGACTTGAGGTCGGGGTACCACCAATTGCGGATTCGAGAGTCCGACGTCCCGAAGACAGCTTTTCGCACTCGCTATGGGCATTATGAGTTCGTTGTCATGCCATTCGGATGACTAATGCACTGCAGTATTCATGGAATTGATGAATCGGGTTTTATTAATTATCCGGATCGTTTTGTAGTCGTTTTTATTGACGATATCTTGGTCTACTCTCGTGATCATGAGGAGCATGAGTGTCACCTCCGCGAGTTCTCGATGCGTTAAGGCGAGAACAACTCTATGGAAAATTTTCCAAGTGTGAATTACGGATGTCCGAAGTTATTTTTAAGGTCATGTGATATCGGCAGAGGAGTAAGAGTAGACCCACGAGACGGAAGCTATCAAGATCGGCTACTACCCCAGAAGAACGTGAAGGAAGTTCGTAGTTTTACGGGTCTAGCGAGGCTATTACAGACGATTCGTGGAAGGATTTTCCAAAATTGCTCAACCGATGACTAATCTGTTGAGAAAAGATAAGAAGTACTTGTGGTCGGAAGCATGTCGGCAAAGTTTTGATGAACTCAAAGGTCGATTAATTTCAGCACTGTTTTGGTACTACCTAGAGGGACGGAAGGATTCGCGGTATACGGCGATGCATCGAGGCAGGCCTTGGCTGCGTATTAATGCGGGGCGGGAAAGTGATCGCCTATGCGTCCGACGATTGCGTCCTTACGAGGTCAACTACCCGACTCATGACTTGGAGTTAGCGGTAGTAGTGTTTGCTTTAAAAATGCGCGCCACTATACGTATGGAGTTACTGCGATTTTTACGGACCACAAGAGCACGAAGTATATTTTTACCGAAGGAGTTGAATATGAGACAAAGGAGGTGGTTAGAGCTAATCAAAGACTATGATATCGAGATCCTTTATCATCCAGCAAGGCAAACGTGGTTTCGATGCCTTGAGCCGCAAGACGGTGCGGGAGCAGATGCTAGCTCGTTTGACCGCCAGAGGAGTTGCGATTAGAGTTCATGAGACCGAGATTGAGGTCCTGGATACAACGCATTCGGGGACAGTGTGCATGCTTGAGATTTCACCATCCATTGATGAGACGATCGGGGCGAAGCAGATGTCGGACCCATTCTTATCCGTAATTCGCGGAGAAATCGATCGGGGAAGGCCCTGGATTTGTGGTTCACGAGGATGGTATTACGCTTTAAAAATCGAGTGTGTGTACCAAGGACGAAGAGTTGAAGAATACTATTCAAGGAGGCTCATGCTACCCGTATTCCATACACCCGGATCAAACAAAATGTATAAGGATTTGAAGCCGTATTATTGGTGGGGTAATATGAAACGGGAGGTTGCCGAGTTCGTTTGAAATGTCGACTGTCGCCGAGTCAAGATTGAGCATCAACGACCGGTGGCATGATGAGACCGCTTCCTATTCCCGAGTGGAAGTGGGAAGACATATCGATGGACTTTATTACTAGTTTGCCGACGAGCCGTCGAGGCATGAATACGATTTGGGTGGTTGTGGATCGATTGACTAAATCAGCCCACTTCTTGGAGATCAAGGATACTTGGGGCCCGGAGATTGGCCCAATTATTCATCAAAGAGATTGTGAGACCGCATGGCACCCCTAAGAGTATTGTATCAGATCGGGACGACGGACGGTTCGTGTCGCACTCGGAAGGCGGTTCATCGTGCTATGGGTACACGGTTGAACTTCAAGATCTGACTTTTCATCCTCGGGCCGACGGTCGATCTGAGAGGACAATTCAAACTCTAGAGGATATGTTGAGGGCATGTGCTCTCGATTGGAAGCTTGTTGGGAAGCCCAACCGCCGTTGGTAGAATTCACATACAATAACGGCACGCCTCGATCATGATGGCACCTTATGAGGCACTATATGGTCGTTGTAGGTCCCCATTGTCTGGGACGAATTATCGAATCTATTGGTACGGAACGATATGTTATTGGCGGCCGCGAGAAGATTTCCCGATCAAGAGCCGTCTATTAACGGCCCAAAGCCGCGAAATCATATGCGAGATAATCGTCGCGACCACTCGAGTTTGAAGTTGGTGACCATGTCTTGGTCAAAGTATCTCCTACTAGAGGTGTTTTCCGATTCGGGAAGAGAGGCAAATTGAGCCCAAGGTATATTGGTCGTTTGAGATCCCGGAACGAGTAGGCGACCTAGCCTATCGTTTAGCATTACCACCGACTTTGAGTCGGATTCACAATGTATTCCATGTATCTCGATTAAGGAAGTATGTTGCTGATCCAAGTCACGTTATTCAATTCGACGAGGTCGAAATAGCCGACGACCATTCGTATGAGGAGCGGCTGTCTGAGATACTCGAAAGGAGAATTAAGCAGTGAGGAACAAGACGATTCCCTTATTAAAAATTCGGTGGCCAAGACACGGAGTCGAGGAAGCTACGTGGGAGATCAAGATAGCATGCGAGAGAGATACCACTGTTTACCCCTTAGTTTCGGGGACGAAACTCCTTTTAAGGGGGAGTATGTAATACCCTCGCCTTTAATATTGTATTTCATGATTTAAGTTAAGTATTGTTGCACCATATACGTGATGTGTAGCATGTACCGCGAATTATATTAAGTTGGATTCATGGTCATTCATACTATATTAGTTGTTGGGTGATATTGCGAAAATTCCATTTATACTCGTTATAGTACTTAACGACGTTAACATGTATTCTTAACGTACGCTATGAAGGCCGCCTTACGTCGTAACACCGATACGTTAACGTGCGTAATGCGGAAGATTCTCGACAATCCGCCTTTCGGCGGGTGGGTCGAGCAAGGGTAGGCTGGTCGGGAGTCGATCGCGGCGGCCAAGTCAACGGCCACTAAATGCGTAATAGCCGCAGTTACGTACGTAACGAATCTGCGTGTTTTTAGGCGGTGAGTTTGATGAAATTGGTTACGTACGTAATGATCATAAGATTACGTGCGTAAAGGCTATAACGTCGTTAACCACGTTCGCTAACGCGTAATGTCGATTGATTATAAATGTAGGACTTGCCATTCATTTCCTACTCGACCTTTTTCAATCTCCCGACTAAGGAACGATTCCCTTCCCTTCCAACTTCGTTTCTAAGCCTTTCTAACTTGTGTTGGAGCCTCAACACTTGATTGGTGACTTGGAGAAGCTAGAGATTGAAGTATATTCCTTGAAGTGTTGGTGTTGTTCTTCATTTTAAGGTTGGTCTTTCTTTAACTCATATCAATTCCATGTTTCTGATGATGTTAGTAGATAAATACTTCACATAATGATAGTTTAGATTAGTGTAAACATGATAAGTTAATTAAATCATACTCAAATCAAGTGAAGATTAATTTTGAAGGTATTAGTATTGCTTCTTGAGGTAAATAACTTCATAATATGATTGTGTTGATAATGATATACATAAAATCTGAGGTATAGCATGATAATCGGAAGTTGATTTTAGTCTCTACACTAGGAACATGTTAGAGATGATGTCCTTAATGATTAAAAGTGAGAAATGTTAAGATTGTCTTGAACATTCTATTGATCCTTAAAGGTTGCATGAAACCATGATTTTGGCCTTTAAAACCTTTGTGATGGAATTGTTGGAAAGATGATGTTAACCCTTTGAATATGATCTTTGTTAGATGGATGAAATTACTTCAAAAATCTCAAGTATCCAATGGTATAACTAGGCATTTAATAAATTCTTCAAAGTAAAACAATGAATGTTGATAGGAGGAAGTTGTAATCTCCGTACGTTCGAATTTATCGATTTCACCAAAGAGTGTTAATCACTACATTAATAGGTTAATAATGTTCTTAAGAGAGTTGTGTTGAATATGACGATACAAATACGGTAGATGAATAGCCGAATTCCATTTCATTAATCCGTGCATGTCTAGAGGAGTAAATTAAGATAATGTTCTTAACTCACTAAAAACTTGAACTTACGTTTCATATAATAATCAAGTTTTGAATGAAATCGTCGGTAAATAATGAAGAATGTAATTAAACCCAACTTATATCGTAATTGGAAGTGTCGATGATTTGAAACGATATCCTCACGATATTACATTGATGATAAACTGGACATCAAGAATTTGACATCAAGATTAGAATATGTAATGAACATGATAAACATGCGATGATTTGTAATAAGAACATTAAAATGGTCAATAGGATAATCTATTTATTCAAAGTGAATTTACGAATATTGTTCATGCGATAATACCATTATCATACGAATGTGTTGTTGAATGGATTATATTTCATTCAAGGTTGCTTGTTCACGTGAGTATTGTTAGACGAGGATACCGTTCGTTTGACCATTCAAAGAAGGATTATTCGTCTACGGAATTGAGGCAAGTTATCTTGCTTGGTTATAGTGATGGTTGAATTCTTGTGATTATTATGCAGTTCGTGTGTATGAAATGTTCTGATAACCTATGATTCGTGATATGGTGATACCCTTGATCGTTTTGTCATGGTGTTGGGGATGATACCCCCGGAATTACCGTCCTTATTACCGTTAGTTCTTTTGAGTTTTGTTGACACTTCGGTGAGTTGTTCGATTCCCTCGTAAAAGTGTAATTCGTTGAGTTTCGTTGTCATGTTGTATCGTGACATCTCTGGAGTCATATCTGCGCGCCGATTGGTTATGTGTAGGATTTTTAGCCGGGCACTTGATGATCATGCGTGGATGTTTTCCGCATTTAGATCGTGCACACGAGACGTAGTTCGTGAGGCTAATTAGGTACATCGTCCCACGTATATTCTGGATTCCGTATACGGGGTGGACATGTGCACGGACACATTTCCGGATCGGGCGTCCGTGACGTCCGTCTTGAGCCATAGTATGTGGTCGTTCGTATACTTGATTATGTTTCGACGATTGGGATGATTATTTATACGCCTTGGGGTATATTCGATAGTCGGTGGATTTCTTTGAAATCGGTATATATATGTATAATGCCATGAGAATTATTATCATGTATAGGTGACCACTGTGGTTTGGGCGAAATACTTGTATTTCGTGGGCGAGGAAAGGGCAAGGCACGGGAGGAGCACAATGGCGACGGAGGATTACGATGTATGCTATTTGGGGGCCCCAGTCTTTTGGTTGTTCGGTTATGTTTTAAGCGTGACTTTCGTTTTATTTTTGTGTCGGATGAATGTACTAAAACTTGTTAGGTCTCGCCCATCGTCATATGGTGCATCCGTGTTTGGATCCTGTGTATGTTTGCTTGTATTTAAAAATATGAATAACTCATACTCCACACCGGGGTTTTGATAAATATCGTGGTACGGTGCCACGTTGTCGGATTTTAAGTGTATTTTGTGATATTGCCTGGTGGGTCCCAGGAGGGATCCACGGCACTGTAATGGCCACTGTTTTTGGGCTGTTACAATACTTACGCGTATGTACAGTAGTTGTGATTGTGGCTCACATCTTCCTCTGATTTTACGTTCAGAAACGGCTTAAACGCCTTCTATGAGTCGGGGAGAAGCTTCCCATCCAATTTTCTTACAAATTGGCAAACAGGGTCTTTTAACGTCAGATTCCCAAGACGTTGTTCATATTCTGGTTTAAATTTATTCCACAAACATTGAATTCCGTAATACACAAGTCCACTAGGATGCGTGTCAAGAGAAATTTCGATATTATCTAAATTCTCCTTATTCAGACCATCATTAATGAACTGAATTTTATCTTCTCTGTTTGTAGATGGAATTCCTAAAGATCGACATTTTGCATTACAGTTCCATCTAGCACATTTATAGCAAACGGCTAGAATCTTTGCTCGCTTCTTGGCATATGAACTTTTTCCAAGCCACAGTAAGAATCTAGTTGGTGTTTCTGTGAATTCACCTTCTATTCTTACTTTGCCTTCGATAATGAATCTTATGTCAAAAGGTATGCTTTTATTCGTAAGCAACCTCATCCTTTCAAGCCTTGTCTTGTAAATATTTAAAATTGCATTTTTGCTTAGAAAGGGAAATCTTTTTTCAATTTTATACAATGTTTCTTCCATGACAAAAAAAAATTAAAATGAAAAATGATAAAATATCTACAAATATCAGTTGTTTGTGGGAAGCGAAAATCCGACTTTGATAGTCACGGAGTACCGTTATCCGCCACTTGACCGGACAGAAAAATTATATTTGGCCTAAAACAATCCCCGGCAACGGCGCCAAAATTTGATCGGTCAAAAAACTTATCCTAAAAATAGGAGTTCTTGAGTCGCTCGCAAATATATACGAGGTAGAAGTAGTTTGTGGTAAGTTCTACCAAGGTCTTTTCTCTCGAGGATTGTCCAACAGGGCTTCGTATAATTTTTTGTTACAAATTGCGAGAAATAAATACTAAAATAGATTATTGGGTTTTTAAATATTAACTAAATTAAAATGCACTATTTTTTAAACCAAACTATTTTTAATAAGACTATTTTATATAAGACTATTTTATATAAGACTATTTTTAATAAGACTATTTTATATAAGACTATTTATAATAAGACTATTTTTAATAAGACTATTTATAATAAGACTATTTATAATAAGACTATTTTTTACTAGTGAAAATGAATAGAATTAAAATGAGTTGGGAATTTATAAAATCTAGGGGAATACGGGTTCATTAAATTAGGTATTTAATTAAGTATAGGAATTGATTTATATGGATATAAAAGAAAAAATGAATATTTATCGAGTAATCAACTTTTCACCTCCGTACTTTCGTAATCAAAGATGTCTTAATCGCTGTCACTTTTTTAAGATGTTGATAACAAGATTAACACTTGATAGATTGAAAAGATGTGTTTCCAATACACTTAACAATCAATCAAGGAGGTTTCACTAGTAGAAATAGGATATGATCAATCTCTATTTAAACCAATTAGTCCTTTCATTTCTCTAACTTGACTATTTTTAGGATAAACGATCGTTCATCGAGTAATCAACTTTTCACCTCCGTACTTTCATAATCAAAGATGTCTTAACCACTTTCGCAATCTTAAGATGTTGATAACAAGATTAACATTTGATAGATTGAAAAGATATGTTTCCAATTCACTCAACAATCAATCAAGAAGGTTTCATTAGTAAAAATAGGATATGATCAATCTCTATTTAAACCAATTAGTCCTAAAAATAGTTTAAATCAATCAAATACAAAATATATAACCTAATAGAAATCCCCCTTCCCCTAGGAAGAAAGATTAGCTACTCATTGGTTTATACAAACTAAAATTATAATAGAAATAATGATATATATAATATATATATATAGAAACTTTTAATTACTACAACTTAATGACAATAGATAAAACTTACTTGAATATGATGAATCAAAGTGCAAGAAACAAACTTCAAAATATAACTTCAAACTTGTTTAAAGGTTACAAGCTTACAAAAATTGAAAGTAAAATACTAAGTGCTTATTGATCAAGCACTTTTCAATTACAAACTAAATGAAAGAAAAAACTTCAAACCAAAAATAAAATACAAACTAAAATTGAAAGTTCTAAGGAAAATATATATTGCTAAAGGAAAGGAGTATTTCTTAGCAAGAAGTTGAGGATTTCTTAGTAAGAATGTGGGTGATTTTGCAATGGGTGAAGATGTCCTTTTATAGGTGATTTTCAAGAATACAATTGATTATTTAATTCAAAATATCTATTGTAATATCATTTTTTTAATTCTTTGTTCACACTTCACCCATGTCTTTGAATTTTCAGATTTTTGACCAAAAAAAATATCTTGTGGTTGAGTTCACAAGTTGGTCAAAAGTGGACTAATTTTGCATGGCATCTGCTGAAAAACGGCGATGAAAAACGGCCCAGTTTGCCCCGTGTTGTGCGCCGTTTTGTGCTGACTCGGTCTCTTCCGGAATACGCGTGAGGACACGGCGCTAAATGCCGGCCGTGTGTGAAACGGCCCAAGACACGGCCCTTGTTGCGCCGTATGTGAAACGGCCTACATAACACGGTCCTGTTTGCGCCGTGTTGTAGGTCGTTTTGCCTTGAAAAATTCCCGTCGTTGGATTTGATCTTGTTTTCCGTCCTTTTTGATGCTTCATGTCAGTAATCTGTAAAATAACCATTTTTAGCTAATGTTTGGATATATCTGTAAAATATATATTTTTAATCACAAATCAGTACAATTATGCCCGGAAAAATGAATATTTTGTATATGAATTTTAGATCAATTATGCACTAATCAGAGACCATCATCAGTTTTAGCATCAAAGGCATTTAGTTGGGTTTTACCATTGTTGTGGATGAAACACTTACAACAAAAAATGTGAAAATAAGCAACTGTAGGTGTTCTGCCATTCCAAACCTCATAGGGAGTTTTGCCATGTCTCCCTACTATCATACTCCTATTCTGAGTGTGGCATGCTGTGTTGACAGCTTCATCCCAGAACTTCTTAGGCAGGTCTGCTTCTGCAATCATGGACCTGGATGCTTCCTTTAAGGTTCTGTTTCTTCTTTCGGCAACACCATTCTGCTGGGGGGTCCTGGCTGCAGAGAGCTCATGCTGGATTCCATTCTGATCGCTGTAATCAGTGATCGCCTTGTTGAGAAATTCACCTCCTCTATCTGATCTGATCTTGATGATTGAGAGTGATTTCTCATTTTGGATCCTTCTCAGCAGCTCAGGTAACTTGGTCAAGGTTTCACTCTTCTTATACAAAAAGATAATCCATTTGTACCTTGAGTAGTCATCCACTACTACTAGAGCATGCTTTCTGCCACTTAGAGTCCTTGGCTTGATAGGGCCAAATAGATCCATATGAAGTAGATCTAAGATCCTTGATGTGAGAGTTGTAGGCTGGACTGGCTTGAATGATGCTCGGGTCTGCTTTCCTTTCTAACATGCATCACAGAGGGCTTCCTTCTTGAATGCTTCATCTGGAAATCCTCTGACCAGCTTCTGAGAACTAATCTTGTTGATGACTTTGAAATTTAGATGACATAATATTTTGTGCCACAACCATCCATTTTGAGCTATTGTCTTAGATAGAAAACAGGTATTAGGGGTTCCTGTGTTCCAATCTATCATGTAGACGTCTCTCCTTCTAAATCCTTGTAGCTTCACCTCTCCAGATAGTATATCTATCACCATACATTTCCAAATGGTGAAGACTACTAGATTCTTTTCATCACAAAACTGGCTTATGCTCAGGAGATTATACTTGAGCCCTTTGACATAATGAACTTTGGATATAGTGATATTTCCTCGGTGCAGCTCTCCAAAGCCTTTTGTTTGTCCTCTAGAGCTATCTCCAAAGGTTACGTCTGGACCTCTTTCTTTGGTATATTTTGTCAGCACCTTCTTGTTCCTGGTCATGTGCCTTGAGCATCCGGAATCTACAAACCATTCTTCACCTCCATTGTTTGAATTTGTGGAGATGTGGTAGTAGTCCTTCCACCTTTTCTGCAATCATACAAGCAGAGATTTAGGTACCCAAATTTGTGTGGGTCCTCTGGGGTTAGATGGTTTCCTGGAGAATTTATTTCTCCTTGGATTGTGAAAACTAGATTGATTGCTCCTATAAGGTGTGTAAGGTTTGGGCCTATATCCTCTGTTAGGACTGTGTACCGGATATGCCTCATAAAACTGGTGGTGTGGGCCATGCCTAAATATTGGCTGAGACCATTTGTTAAATCTTTAAGGTCTCCACACTTGTTCGTTTTGAAAATTATGATAACCTTGAGGTTTCCATTTGCCCCTCCCATTTTGAAATCTGTTTTTGGGGAGTTTTTGATAATAGTGGGCATGTTGTCTGGGCTGCTGCTTCTGCCTTGGCCATTGCCTAGTCTCATGTCTAGGTGGCTGCCTTGTATACCTTGGATGCAGCCTAGACCTGTGACTTGGTTGTTGCCTATTTTGAAATACAGGTTTGTATATTGGCTCAGCAGTTGAGACAATTGTTTCTCCCTTGATGAAAGTGGTTTTAGAACTAGATGGAGTGTGTGGGTCATATCTAAGGCCTGGTCTGGAATACAATGGCCATTTATTTGTACACAATTCGTCCAGGGTTAGAGATGCCTTCAGGGAGGTTATTTCCTTCGCCTGATTTTTACTTAGCTGAGTCAGTTTTGCAAACTCAGCTTTTACATGGGCAAATGCAGCTGATTTTTCACTATTTAAAATAGTTAATCGTTTTATCTCATCTGTGGTATTATCAGCCTGGTTTGTGGAGTTATCTGCAGCCTGTTTTTCAAGATCAACTTTGGTTTTATTAAATTCTAGGCTGAGTTTTTCAAAGTCATTTTTCAGCTGCCCATTCTCATCTTGCAGCTGGGTCCTCTCGGCTGATACAATTTGGTGTGCAGTTTTTAATCTCTCAAAATCTTTGAGAAGCTGATTTACGGACTCGTGTAAGTCCATGTCTTGTGACATGTCTGAGCTGTTATTATTTAAAACTGAGGGTTTAGATGTTACCTCTTCATCAGTTAGGTTGGCCATCAGACAATCATATTCTTCATCATCATCAGAGAAGAATCCACTGCTTGATTCTACTCGCTCTTGATCTTCTCCGATAAGGGCCTTCCTTCGGTCTTCTTTTCTACTCACCTCCTTCTTGCTCTCGTCCTTCTTGAGATCAGGACAGTCAATTGGAATATGTCCTGTCTTGTGGCAATTATAACTTTCCACCTTCCAGCTTCCATCTTTTTGATTTCTCCTTGGATTCTCCTTATAATTCTTTTTGTATTTGGAGTAATTCTTTCTGAAGTTGCGGAACCTTTGCATTATGAACGCCATTTCTTCCTCAAAATCAAGTGGATTTAGAGGTTTTACATCAGATAGGCTCTTAGCGGGGGACTCGGCTGCAAAGGCTATTCCCTTCTCTGCAGGCTTGGTTGATGATGAACTTGGAATCTCAAACTCATAAGCCTTCAGATCAGAGAACAGCTCTTGGATCTTTATTTTGTTAAGATCCTTAGATTCTCTCGTGGCCACTACCTTCATACTCTATTCAGGATTGAGAGATCTTAAGACCTTCAGTGACATTTCCCTGTTCCCATATGATTTTCCCAAGGAGTTAATCTCATTGATGATTTCAGTAAACCTTGTGTCCACTTGGTCTATGGATTCGCCATTCTTCATTTTGAAGTTGTCAAATTTTTGGGTAGCAATTGACAACTTGTTTTCTTTTATCAGCTCCGTTCCCTCACACATTAAGGCTAATGTGTCCCATATTTCTTTGGCGTTTTTGCAGTTCTTGATCTTGACCATTGTTGATTTGTCAAGAGTTTGGTACAACACGTCTCTGGCCCGGTTGTCAAGGTTGGCCAGCTTTCTTTCTTCAATGGTCAGCTCCGTCCTCTTCTTTGGGATCTTCTTTCCGGCTGCAATCTCCTCAGGAGTGTTGTCCTTCTCGAAGATGAAGGGACCGTCTTCTATAATGCACCACATGTCGTCATGGATTGAAGATAAGTATGCCTGCATCCTTATCTTTCAAAGATCATACTCGTCAACTGAAAAAATAGGTAATCTAGAATGCATGTGTTCCATTTTTAAAATGAGCTTAAAATATATCCTCGATATATGGATCTGGTTCTTGAAATATTGAACCAACCTCTCTGGTACCACTTGTAGGTCACAAGTCGTCCAAGAATAAGTATAGAGGGGGGGTGAATAGACTTATTGAAACTCTTAAACTCTTTTCTTCGATGAGTGAGTTTCTCAGCTGATAGATATGCGGAAATCAGCTGATGACGAAAACAAAACTAATCAATGGAACAGTAAAGTATGAATGCAACAGTTAAGTATGATGCTGAAAACAAGAAACACGCAGTGATTATAGTGGTCTCAGAGGTGGGGTAATCCTCTACTAATCCACTTTCTCCAAACCAGTTGGAGATGAATCCACTATATTTCTCAACCAGTGATAAATATTACAGTGATTCTTTTACTTAGCTACAACAACTTCCAACCAGTGGAAATCCCGTCGTTGCAACTCCTCTTTGACTGCCTAGCACCACTTGATTCTTCAAATACTCGGATGCCTATCAGTCTCGCAACTTCAACCAGTGAAGTACCCCGAACTCAGGTTTTAAGACAAGAGTGTTTGTCTTCTCCAACTAACAGCTTTCTTTAAATAAGAACTTCGAGTACTGCTCTTTTCACGATGCTATATGATTGCTTTGATTGCTTTGATAACTTTGATCGCTTGAGAATTTTGTTCTCATCGTACTGCTCATCTTCAAATCTTCAGATATATATAAGTGTCGATCATTGAGCATACTTCATAGCCGTTGCAAATCTTGTAACAAATTCGTCTGTTTGAGAAATAGACTTCTTTGGTTTTCTGAACGTTGCAAGGCTGGATTCCCATATTTTAATCCATCTTTCGACTATTGTTAAGACTTTGCATGTGAGGCACCGAATCTTTTGAATATAATAAGATTAAAGTCTTCAGTGGTAGGTCTGGATGAATTATTTTAATTCATATCCTTTGCGGGAATCTCTCCAATTTGTCCCTTCACGCTTGCATATGACTTTTTGTAAGTATTGACTATTCAACGCATGCTGACGTGGACTTTGAGTACTTGGCTGATCTCTTATAAGTCAAGCTGTCTGATGTCCAGTCAACTTCTCTGCAGTTTGGACTTCTCTGCTGATGACTTCTCTGATGTCCCGTTGAGACTTGCCTGATTAGATGACGTGTCTGAAGTCTTCTGTCTTGATGGATTTTGACTTATCTATTAATCAGACTTCAGATGTCTTGGTCTGCTGATCACTCGACTGCAGTCTGTTCAACCATCACTGATGAATTTGTTTCTGTGATTTAGACTTGACTGTGACTTTGGCTTTACTGCAGTGTTTGATTTACACCTCTCTGAAGTACTTATCTGTACTTTTGTACTTAGCCGATTTTGAGCCTAACTTAAATGGCCTATAGAAGATACTCATTTGGTTCTTCTTTACATTTTGCCAAGTATTTAACTTAACATAATTTGGCCTATGGAAGATACTCATCTGGTTCTTCCTTACATTTTTGCCAAGTAATAAACATTTGAATTACAATAATGACATCATCAAAATCTTACAAGTATTCCTAACACTATCCTCCTTTCTTCTTCTTCTTCTTCTTCTTCTTCTTCTTCTTCTTCTTCTTCTCTTTCTCTCTTTTCCCTTCTCCTCTTCCCCTTTATTCTCTCCCCCATCAAATCATGGGTTCTTCCTTCTTCTGTTGGAGATTGAGTGACGGATTCCAGCGGTACACTTCTCGTACACATGAGCGAAGGTGGGCGACGCGACATGATGGCGTAAGCTGATGGAGATGGTTGGTGATCCAATCTTTCAGGGTCGTCGACTCGAGAACCAGCTCCTCCAGCTCGCCGGATCTATTTTTTAGGATGGTAGTGCTAGTGATTTTTTTAGGTTCGAGTCGTAGATGTAATTTTCTGTTATAAATCGTACACTTGGGTTGATAAGTTTGTAGATTTATCTTTTCTTTACTTGTAGATATATTTTTTAACAATATACCTGTATTTTATCTTTTATTTGACAATCTTCATATCTTGTGTTTTTAGTCCTATTATTTTTGCTATTTTCCTTCGTAGTTGCTTAATAACATTTTTTGTTAAGATAGGAGAATTCAACATACTCATTAATAATACAAAAAACCGTTCAGTAATTTGAATAATCCATTGGTAATTCAAAATACCACGTGTTGACTGATATTGGGATTTTGCTTGCACGACGAGGTGGTTATGATTGTACGGTGATGCTGTGTATTGATGGGATTGAATAACAACACAACCATATAATGGTAAATTTTTCGTGGTAATTTTTTTGTGGTAATTTTTTGATATATCTTATGATGATTTGGTTGAATAACTCAAACTAGTATATTAAAATAACAATTGGTATTTCTAAAAAAGTCGTTGATTATATAAATTACTAAATAATAATTTTTATCAAAGTGATTGCAGAAAAAAACAATAAAACTAAAACACAAAAAGAAAAATGGATCGAATTCAATACAGATATTAGTCATTTTAATTATCAATTGGCAATTTTTAACACTGTCTATGATGATCGAGAGCTACATCTGATGGACCGACAATAAAATTACTTATTTATGGTAATTTAAAAATATGAGTTGATTATTTTAATTTACGCATTTCTTATAGAAATACTGGCAGAAAAAAGTTAAAAAATAAAAAAATGCCGGTGACTGGTCGACGCCCGGCGGCGATCGACGGCCGGCGGTGATGGTACCCGGTAGTGGTGGTACAGGACTGCTGTCTTTAATTACCACTTGATAAAATTATTTCACTCTTATTTTCATGCAAGGGGCATTTAATAATTTTTAGAATATTATTATTCTAATTATGTGTCTTAAGGACTATAAAAATTGTGTTTTTGGTCAAAAAATTAACATAAATGTGTTCTGGGGCAAAAACACTTTATGATTGTAGTTTTATAGATTAATTATTATGTGGCAATAAGGAATAACGTGTAATAATTGTGAGATTTGATTGGACAATAGAATATAACATGGAAGATAGATATCTAATTTTTGGCATGTATCAAATTGATTACAAAATTAGTATATAGGAGAGATTAAAGGTGCATTTGTGTAGATTTCATTAAAACTAAATTTTTGAAAAAGATACATAAATATTTATTGTCTATTACCTCAATTTATAAATACTACTGTGATTTTCATCACACGTTATTTCTATGTATTAGTGTTAATGATATAATATATTCTTAATTAGAAGTCTAGCACAACAAGATTAGAAGAGTTTAATATTTAAAAACAATTTTCTTTATTACAATAAATATTTTGCTCTATGTAATGAATTTTATTCATTGATTTTGCATGGTACATATTGTTTACTTGCTTTTCAAACATGTACCTCAACCTTGCATCTTTATGGGTAGAGGTGTACATTTCGTTTTTTTTTTCAAACCGGTTCGGGTTGTATAACCGAACCGGTTTTTGGTCGTAGTCAAAAAACCGGTTTTTTGACCAAACCGGTTCGGGTCGGGTTGGGTTGGGGAGTGTAAAAACTCGACCCTATACTAACCGGTTTGGGTCGGTTTGTGACCGGTTCGGGTATAAAAAACCGGTTAAAACCGGTTTTTTTAAAAAAAAATTTAAAAAAATAATATATTCTTATTAAATAAACCCATTATACATTAAATATAAACTTTTATTAAATAAACTCATTACAACATCAACTTTTATTCAAACATTTAGAATTTAAAACATAAACTTTTATTAAATAAACTCATTACAACATCAACTATTATTCAAACATTTAGAATTTAAAACATAAACTTTTATTAAATAAACTCATTACAACATCAACTTTTATTCAAACATTTAGAATTTAAAACATAAACTTTTATTAAATAAACTCATAACAACATCAACTATTATTCAAACATTTAGAATTTAAAACATAAATTTTTATTCATCGAGAGTGATATCTTCTTCGGAGCTAGCCTCGCGCGAAGCTTCATCGAGAGCAATTTCTTCATCGGAGAGTGAGATTGCAAAACCTTCTTCCACCTCGATATCGTGTATTTCTTGTTCAATGTCAAGTTCTCCTTCAAGACTTTGAGTGTGTTGTATACGCTCGGATGCGTCCAAGTGATCCTTCAAGCAAATACACATCTCCAATGATGCCGGTGTGAGTCTTGTTCTTCGTATAGATAATACCCTACCACTAAGAGAAAAGGCGGATTCCGAAGCTACCGTAGAAGCTTGGACGGTTAGTAAATCTCGGGCCATAGCGGTTAGAACGGGAAATTGAGTCTCCCTTCCTTTCCACCAAGCCAAAATATCAAAATTTGCGAATTCATGGGATCCCATAGTCGATAAAAAATCGCTTCCAATATATCTCCCATATTCGCTAGTCGATGATTGATCACCCTCACCCCTAGCCCGTTTAGTGTTTTCTTCTCTTAAACTATTATATAAGTTAAACTATTATAAATTACACCAAATTTTTTGGTTTCGAGTTGTTTCTATAACTTCAACAATCTCGAGTGCATTCGTGGAAGCGGAAGAAGATTGAGTTGCCATTTTAATTGAGAGAAACGAGAATTTTGTAATTTTTTTAGTACTTGAAGTGTTTGAGTATTGTGACTAAACCAAAACACAAATAGGGTATTTATAGTTGGTTTAGGGATGGCAAAATGGTAAAAAAATACACAAAAAACGGTCACATTTTTGAAAAAAAACGAAGCTAACGGCTACATGAAAAAAACCGGTTTCAAACCGGTTTTTTCAACCCGGTTTTAAAAACCGGTTACACTAAAAACCGGTTTGGACCGGTTTTTAACGGATAAATGCAAAACCGGGTAGAAACCGCCGGTTTTGCGACAACCCGGACCGGTTTTGGTCAAAAACCGGTTTTGACCGGTTTCGGTTTCAGTTTTTTTTTCGGTTTCGGTTTCGGTTTCGGTTTTTTTGCCCACCTCTATTTATGGGTATGAAATTCGTCTACAATATTTATTTGGATAATAAAATCCCGTGTAGAACGAAGGTAGATACAGGATGCAGAATTCTCAAAAATCTTATTTTGAAGTCTTCGGCCAAGTATTAATTGGTATATTATTTATGTCTGTGATGCAATATGAATTCTTGAGGAATATATAGAAAGTGGATGGTGAATATTATTTTCATACTCATCATGCATGTTACCAAGAGTGGAGGGAGGGGTCCAATGTGTCGGGAAAAACCGATAATATAACGTCACAACGAAATGCGGAAATTCGTTTGACAATTTTCCCAATCTTGAATTGTAACTTCGAGGTTACCAACGAGTAGAGTAATCAATTACAACTCGACAAACAATACAAATGATATCCAAAATAATAAACAACGAGACACAATATTTAGCGTGGAAAACCCCTCAAGACGAGAGTAAAAAACCACGGGACCGAAGCCGCTTAAATCCACTATCACCAATCAACAATACACAAATCGTCCCCAATACAAACTAGAGGTATACAACAATAATCTTCAAATACTTGGTAATAAACAATCTTCAAGTATTTGGAATACAACAATAACAACAAGATCGAGAAAAAGAAACACCGTAAATAGCTTACACAAAAAGCTAACAAAATACCCGAACATCCGGACTCAAACCCTCGATCTATTCCGGTGAAAAGATTTGCCCAATAGCTACCAAGCTCTTGTCAAAAATCACGACGATCCGATCAATACACCTCCGGGAAATCGAACAATTATTTATCTCTTTCTTTTCTCTCTTGTGTTTCTCTCTTGCTGCTCTCTCTCAAATGTGTGTGTGTGTGTATTGTGAAATCTCGCAGCAAATTGCTGCTAAAAAGACCCCCAAATCGCCTGTTGGCTTCGGGTGCCGCGGCCCGAGCAGGATGTGCCGCGGCACACTCAACAAAACTGCCCAGGGAAGTCTCAGGGGGCCGCGGCCCGGAGGGCAGGGGGCCGCGTCCCGTAGTATAATGGAGGCAGGGTTTGGTTGGGTCATTTCAGGGGGCCGTGGCCCTGATGGGCAGGGGCCGCGGCCCGGATTGCAGTAGGTGGGCGATGATTTTGCACATTGATGTGCCACGGCCCGGAAGGCTAGTGCCGCGGCCCGGAGTCCAGTCGACTCTGAGAAGGCCTATATTTCGGAAATAACTCCTACAAAACTCCCCCTTTCCGGAATATAGGATGAGTTTGCCATCGCGGAAATCGAACAACACACTTTAGCCTTCTCTCTACTCAACATCTTAGTTAACATATCGGAACCATTATCATCGGTGTGAACTTTATCAAGTTCAAATAAACCATCCTCCAATGCATCTCGGATACAATAATACCTCACATCGATATGTTTTGTTCTCTTGTGAAAAGTCGCATTCTTCGCCAAATGAATTGCACTCTGACTATCACAAAGAACAACGTAACGTCGTTGTCAGAAGCTTAGCTCTCGTAAAAATATTTTCAACCATAAGAGCTCTTTACACACTTCCACCGCCGCAATATACTCGACCTCCGTTGTTGATAAAGCAACACACTTTTGCAATTTCGATTGCCATGACGCGGCTCCCCCTGTAAATGTCATTAAATAACCGGATATAGACTTTCAGTTATCTTCGTTACCTGCCATATGCGAATCGGAATAACCAACAAGCATCGATTTCCAATTTCCAAATATAATCCCCAATTTGAAAGTACCTCGTAAATATCTAAATATCCACTTTACGGCTTCCCAATGTTATCCAACCCGCAACAAAAAACAACACCCATCATGAAACAGGAATTCAAAGCTTCAGCCCGGACCCAGCCCGAACTCAAATTCTGAAGAAAAAAATCAATCAACAACTGAAACCAGACCGGACTCAAATCTGACTCACCTTTTTTTGCCTAATTCGCCTGAATCTAAACCCACAGCCGGAACACAAATCCAGATATGTTGAAATTCAACCCCATGTGGGACAAAGCCACCTTATATGACCAAAGTTTGTCAGCCACCAATATTAAAAAAAAAAAATGGCAGCAACAATTGTTGAAAAGAGGAAAGCTTTGTTCAAGTTTTACACGGCTCCATCATTTTCAACATTGGGCAGTCCAAAATTTACTCTATAAATAGAGATGCAACACTACATTCAAAAGGTGTGCGAGAAAATAGAGTGCGGTCTGTCTGAGAGAGAAAATAGAGATTATTGAGAGAAGAAAACGAAGAGAAAAATATAGAGTATTTTTCTATCTCCCTCAAAAAGAGTGTTTCCTATTTTTTTAGTCATTCCAAGTTAAATACTTGAGATATTTCTGTATTCCGAGAGATATCCTCTTGAGAGATTGTGTATCCCCTAATTTATTTAGGGAGAATTCTGTAATCCTACTATAGTCATAGTGGAAGTTTTTCAGACTAAAGTCCTCCCGTGGTTTTTCCCGATTTGGGTTTTCCACGTAAAATTCTTGTCTTCATTACTTTTAATATCCCATTTTTAATTCCAGATAGTGGGAAAATATTTATCCTAATTCCGCTGTGCAAGTGTCATTTATTTTGACATTATTTTCTAAAGAAGTGCAATTTTTCCCAACAAGTGGTATCGGAGCCATTTGGTTAAGGAAGCGGATTAAAAATGGAGGAATCGTCTTCCCTTGGCGGCATGTTCAAATTGAACGGATCAAATTACTCAACTTGGAAACCTATCATGTTGGATCTTCTCTACTGTAAGGATCTCTATTTACCCTTACATGGTGATGGTGCCAAACCGAAAGATACAAGTGATGCTGAATGGAAGATCATGCACAGAAAAACTGTTGGCTACATCCGGCGCTTCATTGAACACAGTATTTTCCATCATTTTTCTAATGAGGAAAAAGCCGATGATCTTTGGAAGAAAATCGAATCTATGTTTGAGAGAAAAAATGCCTTAAACAAAGCTTCAATAATCAGAAGAATTGTTCGATTGCGATATGCGGAGGGTGCCAACATGACGGAGCACCTAAATGCATATCAAGGTCTTATCAATCAATCCATCAATATGAAGATTTCCATTGATGATGAAGTTGTAGCTTTATTGCTACTGAGTTCGTTGCCGGATAGTTGGGACACTCTTGTGGTCTCAATCAGCAACTCGGCTCCAGACGGAGCTCTGACCTTGCAGATGGTCAAAGATTGTCTTCTTAATGAAGAATCCAGAAGAAAAGAACAAGATTGCTCTTTTGAGACAAAGGCGATGGTTGCTGAAAATATTGATCGAGGGAGAAGCAAAAATAAAAGCTCTAAATTTACTAGAGATAAATCCAGAGGGAAGTCTAAGCCTAGAAGAGACTTCAAATGCCATTATTGTGGTGGTTTGAACCACTATGAGAAAGATTGTAGAAAGAAGAAAAGGGAACAAAAACACGGAAATAATAGAAATACACATCAAGACATGACAGCAGTTACGGCTGATGGCGATATCATCATGGTCTGTGATGATACTCTTATGAGTATGTCATGCGAACAAACCGACTGGATCGTAGATTCGGGTTCATCTTATCACATTACACCATATCGTGATATGTTTGTATCCTATACTGGTGGAAGCTTTGGCAAAGTCAGAATGGCCAATCATGGTGTGACTGAAGTGGCTGGTAGAGGAGACATTATTCTGCTTACTGATACCGGATGTAAGCTTATCTTAAAATATGTACGACATGTTCCTGATATCAGACTCAATATTATTTCCGTTGGCAAGCTCGACGATGATGGTTACATCAATCACTTCGGCGAAGGAAAATGGAAACTCATCAGAGGCTCCCTTATTGCAGCAAGAGGTAGAAAAGAAAATTCTCTCTACTTAATGCATGCGAATCTTTCCAATGGAGAGGTGAATACAGTTGTCAAAAACTCCTCCATTGGGTTATGGCATAAGAGGCTCGGACATTTGAGCCAGAGAGGTTTAGAAATTTTGGCAAGAAGGAACCTCATTCCTGAAGTAAAAGGCATCCACTTGGAAACATGTGTTGATTGTTTGGCCGGAAAACAACACAGAGTTGCATTCAAAAGCTTCTCTCCCTCAAGAAGAGCTCAGCCTCTTGATTTGGTGCACACAGACCTGTGCTATATGAAAGACAGGACTCTTGGTGGTGCATTGTACTTCGTCACTTTCATTGACGATTTTCGAGAAAAGTGTGGTGCTTTGCTTTGAAAACAAAAGACCAAACATTAGAGGTCTTTAAGCATTTTCAAACAAAAGTTGAGAGAGAAACGGGAAGGACACTAAAATGTGTTCGTGCAGACAACGGTGGTGAATACCAAGGCCTGTTTGAACAACACTGTAAGAACCATGGTATCAAGCTTGAGAAAAGCGTCCCAAAGACCCCTCAGCATAATGGCGTTGCTGAAAGGACGAACAGGACAATTTGTGAAAGAATTATATATATGTTATCCCATTCAAAATTGCCAAAATCATTTTGGGGTGAAGCTATGAGGACTGCAGTCGACTTAATCAACCTTTCTCCATCAACTCCTCTCGGTGGTGATGTTCCAGATAGAGTGTGGTCAGGGAAAGACGTTTCTTACAAACACTTAAGAGTGTTTGGTTGTAGAGCTTTCGTACATATTCCAAAAGACGAAAGATCCAAGCTTGATGATAAAACCAAACCATGCATCTTCATTGGATATGGCCATGAAGAGTTTGGTTACAAACTATGGGATCTAGTTAACAGGAAGGTTATCAGAAGCAGGGATGTTGTATTCCTGGAAGATCAAGTTTTTGATGAAGTCAAAGAAAAACCTGAATCTAATTCAGAAGTTCCTGTCAACTTAGATCCAGCTCCTTCACCGACGGTTCAGAATTACGGGGGAGATACCCAACCAGAGAATGATGATACGGTTGATGATGAAGCAGGTGACAATCAAAATCCACCTGTTCAAGATGGTGTCCCTCCAGTTAGAAGGTCAACTCGAGAAAGACAACCTTCTACCAGATATAGCCCACATGAGTATGTAATTCTCACTGATGAAGGAGAGCCATAATGTTTTAGAGAGGCCATGGAAAATGACCAAAACAAAAAATGGTCAGAAGCCATGGAAGAAGAAATGCAATCCTTGGAAGATAATCACACCTACGACCTAGTTGAGTTGCCAGTTGGAAAAAGATCACTGAAAAACAAATAGGTCTACAAGTTGAAGACTGGAGAACATAGCTCACAACCAAGGTACAAAGCGAGGCTAGTTGTGAAGGGTTTCAGTCAAAAGAAGGGTGTCGATTTTGAAGAGATTTTCTCACCAGTGGCGAAGATGTCCTCAATTAGAGTTGTTCTTGCAATTGCTGCCAGTTTAGATATGGAGATTGAACAACTTGATGTGAAGACCGCATTTCTGCATGGAGATTTAGACAAAGAAATCTACATGGACCAACCAGAAGGTTTCAAAATTAAAGGAAAAGAGAACCTTGTATGTAGATTAAAGAAGAGCTTGTATGGCTTGAAGCAAGCTCCTAGACAGTGGTACATGAAGTTTGAGTCCTTCATGACTAACCATGGCTACAAAAGAACCACCTCAGATTATTGTGTTTTCATCAAAAAGTTCACAGGAGGTGAATTTATCATACTGTTACTCTACGTTGATGATATGCTGGTTGTAGGCCATGATGCCAGCAAGATTGGTAAACTGAAGAAAGAGCTAAGTAAGTCTTTTGCGATGAAAGACTTAGGCGCAGCCAAGCAAATCCTTGGAATGAAGATATTCAGGGATAGGAAAAACAAGAAACTCTGGTTATCTCAAGAACAATACATTGAGAAAGTTCTTGAAAGATTCAATATGAGCAAGTCGGGTTGCCAAAGACTCCACTTGCAGGACACATGAAACTCAGTTCGGCACAGTGCCCCACAAGTGAGACAGAGAAGAAGGAGATGCAAAAGATACCATATGCTTCTGCAGTAGGTAGTCTAATGTATGTTATGGTATGCACTAGACCAGATATAGCCCATGCAGTTGGTGTTGTTAGTCGTTTTCTTTCCAATCCAGGAAAGGAACACTGGGAAGCAGTGAAATGGATATTACGATATCTTAGAGGCACTTCGAGATCTTGTCTAAAGTTCGGCGAAAACAATGTCCTACTTGAAGGATATACGGATGCAGATATGGCTGGTGATATTGATTCCAGGAAATCCACATCAGGGTTCCTGATGAGACTTGCAGGGGGAGCTATCTCGTGGTAATCGAAACTTCAAAAATGCATGGCATTATCCACAACTGAAGCCGAGTACATAGCTGTGACGGAAGCATGCAAAGAAGTGTTGTGGTTAAAGAAATTTCTACTGGAGTTGGGCTTGAAGCAAAAGAAGTATGTGCTTTACTGCGATAGTCAAAGTGCGATTCACCTGAGTAAGAATTCGAGTTTTCACTCAAGATCGAAGCATATTGATGTGAGGTACCATTGGATTTGAGATGTGCTTGATGAAAAGCTTATGGAACTTGACAAAGTTCATACAGATGAGAATGGTGCGGATGTACTGACAAAGCCCTTACCCCGAGATAAGTTTGAGATCTGCAAACTTAAAACAGGTCTCGTTGAATCCCCACATGAGGTGGAGGGGGAGAATTGTTGAAATTCAACCCCATGTGGGACAAAGCCATCTTATATGACCAAAGTTTGTCAACCACCAATATTAAAAAAAAAATGGCAGCAACAATTGTTGAAAAGAGGAAAGCTTTGTTCAAGTTTTACACGGCTCCATCATTTCAACATTGGGCAGTCCAAAATTTACTCTATAAATAGAGATGCAACACTACATTCAAAAGGTGTGCGAGAAAATAGAGTGCAGTGTAATACAGAGAGAAAATAGAGATTATTGAGAGAAGAAAACGAAGAGAAAAATATAGAGTATTTTTCTATCTCCCTCAAAAAGAGTGTTTCCTATTTTCTTAGTCATTCCAAGTTAAATACTTGAGATATTTCTGTATTCCGAGAGATATCATCTTGAGAGATTGTGTATCCCCTAATTTATTTAGGGAGAATTCTGTAATCCTACTATAGTCATAGTGGAAGTTTTTCGGACTAAAGTCCTCCCGTGGTTTTTCCCGATTTGGGTTTTCCACGTAAAATTCTTGTCTTCATTATTTTTAATATCCCATTTTTAATTCTAGATAGTGGGAAAATATTTATCCTAATTCCGCTGTGCAAGTGTCATTTATTTTGACATTATTTTCTAAAGAAGTGCAATTTTTCCCAACAAGATATTCCCGGCCCTTCAAACCTGTAACCTGAAATCAAATTCGGGAACCAAAACCCTATTCCGTCAGCCTGACTTCAATACCCGCGGCCCGAATCTCACCTGCTCCTTCAGTCGGAGCCTTCACCTTGGTTTCGCCGGAATCACCATCACTGCAGTAGGCACCACTACCGTTGTTTCTTCTCTAGACCACCGCTGTTCTTTCACTTTGTGTGTGTATGACGGATTATGTGTGTGTATGTGTTGTTTCTCTCGGCCGAGAACTTTGAGAGAGCAGAGAGGGAGAGTGAGTTGAGAGAGAAATAAGAGAGAGAGAGAGAGAGAGAGAAATGGATGAGGATTAGCGGTCGATCCATTGTTAAGGGTTTTATACCCTTTAATTTTAGGGTTAATTCAATTATGCCCTCAATTTTGAATAATCCTTCAATTTCACTCCAGACACCTTTTAATTATTTCAATTGACACCAATCAACTTTCAATTCCTACAATTTATCCCCAATCAGTTCTAGTAATCTTAATTCGGCCCTATTTTGACTCAGCCATTAATAATGTTAACCCTTCAATTAATATTAATAATCACTTCAAATTTATGCATTATATTTTTTATTTTTTTCACTCATTATATCATAATATTTTATAATAATTACAAGGATATACAGGCTTAGGTATTTGAGTCAAGTATGTCCATATTCAAGTTCAAGCAGCATCATTTTATTCAGGTGGAAATTTTCACTATCACTTTAATTGCTTTACTTAGACAGATATGTGATATTTAATTTATGTTTAAAATTGAGGATACATGTTGTAAATCAGGCTCACCTGTGTACGTGTAAAGAGGCTATCTTAAGATATATAATGTGTGGGGACATCTGCACAACCTCAATATTCACATACGTGCTAGATTCATGTTATATGTGATATTGTGTGTATGTATTCATGTTGAGAAAAATATTATTGATAGAATAATCACTTAAAGGCTTTCCATGAATTTGTATATTATTGTGATATGTGTGATTTTCATGAGCTGAAGGAAGCTTTCCCCCACTTATATTGATCACACAGGTTGGCCAAGCTGGATGGATGAAGGAGCGAGCCGAGAGGGCATATGATGATATTTTTATTAAAACGATATTTTTCTTTAGCATATGATGATATTTTTATTAAAACGATGTTTTTATTTATGTATTAAGCTTTGAAATATTTATTTGAGGAAACTCTTGATTAGAAATTATAATTTTTACTTTCTTCCGCCGCAATTATGACCTCTTAATTAGGACGTGTCGTTGTCTTAATTAATAGGCATTGGTTTTAGTTAGTGTCGCGACTCGACTTTGTAGGCGAGAATTTTAATATTTTCAAAGGGATTTATTTTTCTTCAAAATTCACCTTTTACTTATTTTCCTCTATATTTATCCCTAGAAAATCGGGACGTTATAGCAGGCAGCCAAATGCTGGGTGTTGCCCGACCGCTTTCCGGCAGCCCCTGGCTATCGGTCTGGCTACTATTCCGGCTCGTTTTTCATCCTGATTTCAAAAATTATTTATTTTATAATTTTAATATAACACATAATAAATAAAATTCAATTTTATATAGTAACATAAAATTATGGAAAAATGAATTTTTGACGAACAAGTAAAACAACGAATTAAATGGTTGTGATTCCAAATCACAAAACATTTAATCAAATATTCAAAATGCTAAATATCGTATATACGATCGCAAGACCTCTCTCCGATACTGTTGGGATTCGATGCCTGAAACGAATGCGCAGCGGAAGCAATTTATGAAGAAAACTGTGTGACGGTCCTAGAGGAGTCACATAATTGTTGAAAGTCGATACTTGTGGTTGTTGCATACACCACATATCTTGGGTGCGATTTGATATCTCTATTTTTGTCGATTTTACTAACAACAATTAAGGGAAGTATATCGAGTAACGGTTATGTTACACGCTTTTAAAATCATCGATTGTGACCGTTTATATTGTCACTGAAAATCCAACAAGACTATCTTCCTCTTATTTATATCTTGTAGATGGCACAAAGCTTCAATGTTCACCCGGAGTTCGACATCCTTTACCATGCTGGTAAGGAGTACCATAGGTGGGTCTCAGACGTTCGCTTGGCATTCATCGATAAGATATTTACTACCACCATCTTTTTCTCTAATGAGCCTACCGCTCAAGAACCGAGCGAGAAAAACAAGGCTAATGCACTGATGTACTTGCGTAGATATATACATCCATTGTTGAAAAAGTGTTTTATGAATTTGCAAACCCCCAAAGAACTATGGGATACGCTCGAACAACGTTTTAATAATATACATGATCAGCACTTCCCCGAATTGCAACTTCTATGGGAGCAAATCCAATTTTTGGATTATGCAAATGTGGAGTCCTATAATCAAGCCATCCTGGATCTTCGTGCTGATCTTTAGTGACCTTATCTCCCACCTTGCGAAAAAAGAAAGACACCATGAGATCATTCTCAACAGCAATGCGCGTCCAGCTGGTACGAAGCCGGTTCCAGAAGTGTATCAGGCTACCCACATAAAGGCACCATGACAAAATAGAAAGGGCAATGCTGCTCAGTTTTTGCAAGCACCACAAGTTCATGACTCGAGGAAGCGAGGGAAAAGACGAAGTCGTCGTTACAATGTGTGGAAGAGGAAAGGTGGCTAGACCGACGGTCCTAGTGAAACCCAACCACATGGACCACCTCATACGTCCGGGAATGGACTCACTCTAAGGAAAGGCCAGAATTGCAATAATTTCGGTTCAAATAAGCATACTTACCACAATTGCAAGGCGCCAAAGAACATCCAAGCCTACTACAAGCACTATAAACAGTACTTGTCTCAAGAGTCAAATTACATGGAGGAAGATAATGAGAATATGGAGATGAACCATGTTGAGATCCCTCCTCTCACCATTGCGGACAAAGACCAGCATTTGAATGTTGCTGACTATGACTAGATCATTATAGTTTGATTATTTTTTACGCTTTGGTTATGTTTGTCTTGTTTCTAGTTTTTTCTTTGAGAACTACTTTGGGATTTTCTATGAATGTAATAAAGTCGGCCATGATGAATAAAATTCCTTTAATTGCTGTGATTGTGCAAAAATGAATTTTATTTTGTCCCTTCAATAGCATGTTTGGTTTATTACAAAACAATTTCCCATTATTGCTTGGTTAATTTGATACATTGGTGGATTTTATCAAAAACTTTTGGTCACGACTAGGCGCATCCTCCTTGGTATTTGTTTATGCTTTGAAAGTCTAAACAGAATCGGTGGTTTTTAAAGAGCCTTAGTTGTACCGACATTCTTACTTTCTCTGCAAGTATACCAAGTTGGAGTTACCGAAAGGATCATTAGTCGAGATATAAATTGAACACCCCGATCTGTTTTAAATTGTTTAAACACTGCTATGGCCATCATTTACATAGTATTTTATCAACGATAATGGCTTTGGAAAAAGCTTCAACCTTGCTCTATCATTCAACAATAGGGAAATACCAAAATAGCAACTTGAAATGAGTACTACAATCTGCGTTCAATGATCCAGAAAGTACACGACTTATGATCAAGATACGAAAGTCTAGTTTCCATAACAACTGACCATTTGTCCATAGACTTCTTAATGAAGGGGTTATTGCTATTTTAGTGAACAAAGTTCAAGCTGCGCGGAAATTATTTCCAGCGATTATGCTAACTTTGATACTAACCAACTCGGTCGAATTTCCCCAAACTCAAAGTTAATGAGTTTTTGATGTCTTTCATCACAGGACTAATTGAGTTTCATGTCTTATTGTAGATGTCTCATGGTGAAATTGAGTGCATTGCTGATAGTGGAATAACCCACACTATTCTTCGGAATAGGAAATTATTAGGGATATTGTGCCATACATATCCTCAGTGACAACAATGATTGGTTCCTCCCAAGTAATTCAAGGGAGGGGGCCTGCTCATTTCTTTCTACCTAATGGTACGCATATTAATGTCACAAATGCTCTCAATGCCCCCAAGACCAAATCGAACCTTGCAAAGTTTTAAGAACATTCGTGCCAATTATCACCTTGATACACACTATGAGAATGGGATAGAATTTCCGTGTGTTACTCTGGAAGAATGCGGAAGATGCCGTGTTCTCGAGAAACTTATGTGTCTACGTAGTGGTTTATACCAAACTACAGTAAGGATTATTGAATCCTACGCTGTGAGTCATGAACTTTGTGATTCCGAAGTGTTGGACACTAACTATATAATAAACAACTTAGAAAGTAAGATCACACTAAGATGTATGACTTTCAAAGATAATTGCGTAGCGGAAGTATGTTGAGTGAGTCTCTGTAAATACAGAAACTGCGTGTTCTCCTGTTTGCTTGATGCGTACAGGGTTTTAAGATGTATACTATTAACTCACAATAGAATGAAAACAGTACAGACAGAAAGTAAATAACACACATTTTAAAGTGGTTCGAGGTAAACCCCTCTACGTCCACTGGTCCTCCATGTCGGAGTAAAGAGTTTATTAAAATCACTACGTACACAACTATGCGATTTTAACTAAACCTGTCTCTGTATCGTTCACACTGATTAATATAGGGACGGTAGCTTTGGACCGTTCACACAGATTGGCTTGAGCTCTCTTCAGACTCGCTTCTTCTCACACAGATCAAAGCTTCATATTCAATGCTATTCTTCCCATTCATGTCCGAATATGCAAGGATTTTTAGTCCACACAGGGCTAATGATAATCTTAACGGTAGGGGTAGAATAAATCTCAAACAGCAACTTTATCTCAGATGAACAATCGATGTATGATGTGTTGTTTGCGTTGAGGACTTAGTATATTTCTTCGCTTGGATATTGCTGTATGCTCACGAAATATACTTCTTTGTAATCGCTAGATTGTCAGAGTAATCTATCAGAGTTTTTGCGATAGTGAATAACTTGTGTGTGTAAGTTCTCTGGCTTGGGAGTATTTATAACCTTGGAAATGTATCCGTTATAAATGTAGCCGTTGTTGGTTGGTGAGATGTTGATGTCTGTATCTTGATTGGCAGCTGCTGAATGTTTGAATTAAAGCAGATCGCATTTAATGCTTCAGACATCCTTTTTGTCTTTGCATTAAATACTCTTCAGAGCATTCATAATTGTCTCTCTCTGGCTGCATTAAATGATGTCCTAATAGCAATAAATGCTGCTTTAACCGTGAATACTTTATGAATAAATAATTGTTTATCTCACAATGGTTTAAAGCTTCTTATGTTTAGTGTTGTTGGATGTGTTAGGAATAACTATTAGATTTTGATGATGTCATCCCTGTATTAAATTGATTATTCAAATGTATGTTTAAGTACTTGGCAAAATGTAAAGAAGAACCAAATGAGTATCTTCTGTAGGCTTTATAAGTTAGGCTAAATCTTGAAACAGCTAAGTATAGAACAGACTTCAGGCAAATGTTTATCAGCCGAGTTTTGGTGAATTCAACTGATCAAATAAGGTTGACCACAGACGACTTTTCATCAGGCAACTTCTTAAGAGAAGTACTGGTCAACATGAATATCAGAGAAGTTTGACCAATCTGCAGTCATCAGTCGAAGTTCAGTCAACTAAAGTTTGACCATCAGATCAGATAACATTCATCAGGTCAGAAGACTTCAGATAGTTTGTCAGATCAGAGAAGATTCATCAGGACAGAGAACTTCATCAAAGAAGATATATCAGAGAAGTCCGACATCAGAGAAGGTTGACTGCACATCAGACAGTTTGACCAAGAGAGATCAGATAAGTTCTCAGTCAAAGTTATCAGCCAAGTAACTCAGTCCACACCAGCAAGCATTGAAAATTCAACAATCACGGAAAGTCACATGCGGACGTAGGGAGACAAACTGGAGAGATTCCTGGAAAGCAAGGAATTAAATATTCACTAAGATACGCGCTCTGAAGACTTTATACTTATTCTAATCAAGGAATACGATGTTATAACAAGAAAGTATTCACAACGGTCAGAATTAAAAAGGGAATCCAACCTTGCAACAGATTAATAAGATAAACAAAGAAGTCCATTCTCCAACGGACGAATTTGTTACAGTAGTGAAACAGCTATGAAGAATGCTCAAAGGATCGTACTATAAATATCCGAAGATAAGTATTGAACTAAGTACGATGCGAACAATATTTTCAAGCGAACAAAGCAATCAAAGCTAAAGGCAATCATATAGCATCGTGAAGAGCAAAGCTTAAGCAAGTCATATTCAAAGAAGCTCTTTAGTTGGAGAAGACAAAAACTCTTGTATTTAAAGTTTGAGTTCGGGGTAGTTCTATCAAGGAGGTTTTCATAAGTTTCGTTACTGATAAGGAATCCATGGGTTCTTGATTGGAAGGTGATAGACAGCTCGAGAAGTTGTTGAGGTATCCACGGGTTTTCAATCAGGAGATGCTAGGAAGTCAAAGGAGTTGCAACGGCCATAGGTTTCCACTGGTTGGAAGCTGTTGTAACTAGGGAAAATTCATTGTAACATTTATCACTGATTGACAGTTATAGTGAATTTATCTCCGACTGGTTTGGAGAGAAGTGGATTAGTAGAGGATTACCCCACCTCTGAGACCACTATAAATGCCTGCGTGTTTTTACTGCACTGAACATCATATCTACCTGATGCATACATATTAAACTGTTCCATTGATTAGTTATCTGTAGAGAGCATTTAGTTATCTGTTATCATCATCAGCTGTCTTCCGCATACTTGTCTGCAGATGACTTAAAGTCATCTGTACCTATCAACAGAGAAACTCACCTGACTTCAGGAAACGAGTTTCAATAAGTCTATTCACCCCCCCTCTAGACTTATTTCTGATGACTTGTGGCCTACAAGTGGTATCCTAAAGATGACAACTTTGAGCACCAATGGAACGTGCCAATTCCTAGGAACCAGATTAATATCCTAGTTTAGCAAGAAACAGGTATCTAACTCAATATCAACCACAGAGTCAGAATACCTAGCTGCAGGTAGTTGTTGTGCATAGATTCTATGGATCATACAGCAGCTAAGGGACTACAACATCATTGCAAATGAAGTCCCAATATGGTGTGACAACAACAGTGCAATCGCAATAACTAATAATCCAGTATTGCACTCAAGGACAAAGCACATTGATGTTAAACATCATTTCATCAGAGGCCATGTGCTTCATAAAAGAGTCAGAGTGGAAAGATTCAGCACTGAATACCAAATTGCTGACATATTCACTAAACCTTTACCAGAAGAAAGGTTTTGGGAACTAAGCAGGGAACTTGGCTTACTAGATTGGGAATCTAGTACATACGAAAAAGCTACCTGATAATCAGATCAAACGAGCGAAGGAAGCAGACAAGGAAGAGCTACCTGATCAGAGCACCCATCTGATCAGACCAGATGAGAAGCCGAAGGACAGACAAAGAAACCTAGCTGATTGCAACCACAGGCAACACAACTCACCTGATGCAGAGAAGACAAGAAGTCAAACGATCAACCGGCTAAGTTTTCCTATCCCTGACTGACTTATGAATGTTATATTATTATTTGTTTACACATGGCCAAATTCACATTCACATGACCGCCACTATGTGCAAATAAAAATTCAACCGTCATTTTTCAAATTCTCAAAAACTGAACCGCCGCTTAATTTAATTTATTATTAAATTCAAAACGTCTTTTCGAATGGCTATTTAAGATGGAGTAATCATTTCATAGAAACTTTATCGTCTTCAAACTTGAGAAACCCTAATTTCCTAGAGCAAGAAAAACTCTCGAACAATCATTTCGCTCACACGAAAAACTTAATCCTTTTGCAAAAATGGAGGCCACTAAATACTTAGAAGGCGTCAACCTCAAGCTCGTGAAGGACCAGATCATATTCAGCATCGTGGTCGACTTTGAAGGTCTATTGAGGCAAATCTCGCGGCGTAGATGCACTACATCATCAGAATGATGAAGAAGAATGGGATTTATCCATTTATGGATATTAACCCCAAGCTCCTATACAAGAAAGCGGTTACCTGTTTCTTCAAAGAAGCAGAAGTCACTGAAGGCGGAATCACAAGTTCAATTTTCGGGGAAGAAGTGAAGATTACTCCACAGACTATTGCGGATGCGTTCAAGATGAAATCTCGGGGCATTGCAGTGGAAGCCCTCAAACAGAGCTCAGTGGAAACATGGTACGAAATCAAACTACCTGAACAGCCGACAAAAGTTAAACTTACGGCGAAGAGAGGATATCTGAAGAAGGACTACAGATACGTCTTGGACATTACCAACAAAATCGTAATGGGGATGGCAGGTAGCTACGACCAGTTGTCATCCACTAAATTTATGGTGCTGGGAGCCCTTATCCAGCATCATAGAATTAACTGTCCTACATTTACAAGCAGTTAGTCCGAGAGGTCAACAAGTCCAGTTGGATTGAAGAAGAAAATAAATTTAAGACAAAGCTAGCGTACGGAACCCAGATCAGTCGGATCTTGGAGTTCTTTGTAAAGGCGAAGGGAAATGCAGACGTTTTCCATGTGAACAAAATGCTTGGTCATTTGGACTAAGAGACGTTGAAGAAGTTGGGAGTAGAAAGGAAAGCAGTCCAACTGTTGAAGGAGATGTACAGTGGACCTACTCCTTACAGAGCACTTTCGGACTCAGACGAAGTCCGCTCTAATGTTGCAGACCAGACAGCTCAAGACCTACCTGCAGAGAATGAATCACCTGCAGATGATTCAGACTCAGACAACACCCCTCTAGCCATGAGATTCAAAAGAAAGTTACCTGTTGCAGAGGAGGATGTTCATGTTAGCTCATCCCCAGACCACTCACCCAAAAAGAAGAGATGCCTTGATTTTGAAGAAGAAGCAGTCCAAGTAGAGCAGACAGTCAAGTCACCTGCACCTGAGCCCATTGACGACACTTCAGCTCAGATGCAGATAATTACCACTCCTGCTCCTACCCATGACGAGGATCAGCCTGATCAGACCAATCTGATGGCTGAAGTGATCCCCTTTCTAACCCTTCCTAGCATGACTGAGGAGGAAGAGGCAGAATTGACCATCCAAATTCCTGAAGCAGGATATTCTCTCAACCTTTTGGAGAACAATCCTTTGAATCTGACAACCGAACAACTTAAGCTGGTAAAGCAACAATCTTTAAATGTTCCGTTTGTCAATATTTATGAGGAATGGAAGAACTTGAAATCACTTCCATTCACTCAACTGCAAACATCTGTTGAGAAGAGTACCTGGGAATATCCCCAGGCTACGGAGCAACTTCTCATGGGCTTCTGTCATGAGGCAGACATTATTTTAATGCTCCAGGAGAACTGGTTCATGTCCAGTTTTAAAGGTAATTTGGACCAGTTCGTCCTATTTATTATTGTAATACCCGCCATTTTTATAATGCAATATTATTATTTTATAATAATATTATAATGCATTTCATTTATTTAATTCCATTTAGGGAATCATGAACATTTATTTCGACATATCACAAGTCCTAGCCCGAATCATTTTTGTCAGTTATATTCTAGTAGTCATTTACTAGTGATAATATTAATAATGTATTTATTTCATTTAATCTCATTTCATTACTGAGGGAGTAATTGTTGTATAATTACTTTCACCGCACGTACAAGTCAATTTCATGTAATATCATTAAATACGATCAGACATTTTCATGATATCTCATATGTTCTAAGCTCGAGTCAATTTCTCAAGTTAATTTCAGAACATTTAATATTAGTCATTTTTTTGTATGATAATTGAAGGTATTATTATTATTAATAATAATAATAATAATATTTATGATAGGAATCATATTAATATTAACAGTATTAATATTTTTATCTTCATTATTTCTATATCATCATTTATATTACTCTCGATATTATTATTATTATTATCGACGTTATTAATATTACTACTACTGCTATTATTAATTTTATCATTATTATTATTATTAGCATTATTATTATTATTATTATTATTATTATTATTATTATTGGCCCAAACACTATGCTGACCCAGAATATTAATTAAGCCCAGCAAATTAACCCAAACCCTAATCCAGGCAGTATAAATATACAGCCTCTACTGTATAAATACACAGTACACAGAAATACACTTTTCTTCCCAGCGCCGTTTTCTTCATCGTTCCAAAAAAAATTACAAAAAAGAAGATACAAAACATCAATTCTCGCCCAATTTTCCCAGTCGATTTTCCCAGCCATCAGAGTTCCATCTTCTGCAAATCCCATCACTGTGAAGGGGTTCCCAGTCCAGTTCTGTAATATCTGAATTTATTATTGTGTATTTCATCTGTATTTGAACCCTGTATTATTCAGAATTGTGATCTCGATAATTGGAGTATGATATTTCTCACATTTGTATCCTTATACATAAGTATAACAACATGCAAATTTCTCATGCAAAACCGTGATAGCGCACGCTAAGAATGTAGCTTAACGTGCGTTATCGGGCTACAACTAGCGCACGCTACTAATGAAGAATTGCGTGCGCTAGGCAGTCAATTATTTAGCTGGGCGGCTATCACATGCGCCAGTTAGACGTGGGTTCGGATAAGATTCCCGCGGGCGAACATGGACAGTTTTGGAGTCAACGCTTATTAGCGTGCGCTAAGGATTGTATGATAGCGTGAGCTAATCAGCTAATGTGCAGAAACTTTATATAAGGGACAGCACTCCATTTTCTTCTCATTTCCTTCGAGTATCCTTCGTCCTTAAACACACATAGACCGCCTCCACTTAATCACTAAAGATTGTATGCCACTTGTGTTTGATCATTGGAGTGGAGAAACGTCTTGATTTGGCAAACAAGCAACCGGAGTCGGATTCTACTTGTTGTCTCGGTGTTTTTCTTCATCTTAAGGTATGTTATACTACTTTCAACCTTGAATTCGTGTTCTTAAGGATATGAGGATTATGCCAGCAAGATATTGAGTTTCATTGGTGATTTATCCAAACCACATCATGGTTAGGAGATTGAGATGATTATATTTTAAGTACCTTGGTTAAGAATATCATAATTTGAATCTTGTTACAATGAACAAGTAGAGGAAGTTTCTGACATTGGTAATCTGAATTTAGAAGGTGTCTTCATAGTAATCACGAACTTCACATGAGAACGATAATCAAGTTGGATATAAGAGTTATGGTGATATTCATTTCCTTGAATTCAAGATGTTTGAATCCGTAAGATCATTCATAAGTTTATGAACATGACACGTAGACGGATAACGTACGTTAATCACAGAGGAGTTCGTAATTTCATCACCGTAGAACAGTCTACTGCCCAGTAGTGAACTGTCATGCACGATTAGCGCACGCTAAGCTATGTAGATTAACGTGCGCTATCGGGCATAAGTTAACATACGCTACGTTTGGTATGTAACATACATTATGTCATCAGGCGAGTCAGTCGGCTGATCAGAGAGGACTATCGATACATAGTTAGTGTACGCTAGGCTTCATTGTTTACGTGCGCTAACGAGCAGGCTTAACGCATGCTACATAGAATACGTAGCGTACGCTAAGCAGTTCAGGCAGATTACTTTTTATAAGCTTTCGGCCGTAAATTGGATTGTTAGACATTCGTACGACGTGAGATAAATTCTATATTATTTCTTTTGCTAAGGTTCGGGCTTGCTATGTGATTGATCGAAAGGGCGACCTTCGAGTGTTTCGTTTTTGGTGGAAGTATTGTTCTTGTCTTCGAATCGAGGCAAGTACCTTAATTGTTCTATATATTGATGTTATACATATTTTCGTGCATATATGTCGTTGTTGTATGTCCACCACGTGTTGGTCTGACGGGATCATCTTAGGATCTATGCTAGCGTGCGCTGGATCATTGGACGGGTTTTTCCACCACGTGTTGGTCCGATGGGATCATCTTGGGGTCTAGGCAGTGAACGCTGGACCATTGGAATTACCATGTGTATGTGTGATATCATGTTTTGATTATCATGAGTGTTTGTTATTATTGAGTTTCTCGCAGGAGAAGACTCGTTGGTTCTTTTGTCATTTACGTTATTGTTATTCTTCGCGAGATGTTGAATAATATGTTGTGGTACTTGTACTAGCATCGTTGTGTTAACCCCTTCGGGGGTGAACATTTGTTTATGTTCAGGATCCAGGAGAGCAGGGAAACAACCACTGGAGTTACATGACGACGAGGGTGCAGAGTGATATTTCGGCCGGGTTTATTTGTCTGTTGTTTGTATTATTTTAATAAGTACTCGAGTACGTAGTTGTTTATGATGATTTTGGATTTGATGATGTACTAATACTTTTCCGTTGAACATTTGTATTTTCAGTATTGGTCGGAAACTGTTGTACCTTATTTCCGTTATTTTCATACATTGGTATCTGTTAGTGTCTTTTTAGTTCTTCAGCCTTGTAAATTCTTATGTAAAGGATTTACAGCGCTGTAATATCCCTGAATATATTGGGGGTGTTACAAAATATGGTATCAGAGATTAGATTATGGATATCTTGGCCATTGGGTTAAAATAGGGGTCGTATACGTCTTTTGAGGTAACCGGTCGTGAATAACATCACTGTACTGCCTACGTCTTCGTGCGAACGGTGGTTGTAAGTTCCTAAACTCTATGTCATCCTTTACATGTTGTATCTCTTTATACTTGAACATTAGAACGATATTGTTGCCTGTATATTGAGTATTTTTGCTTACAGTATGTTGAGAGGTGGACGTGGACGTGGTCGCGGTCGCGGATGCGGACGAAGGAATGCCGAATGAGAAGCTTCGCCTTCTAATCAGGCCAGCCACAGTTCAGGCGAGCCACAGAGATCTATTAACAATGAACCAGAACCTGCTGTGCTCGAAATCTTTCGTCAGGTGGTGAACCAGATGACTCAGTTTGCCCAGATCGTGGACCGAATGCAGGTGGCGGTGGGATTACAGCAGGGAGATAGACAAGAGGATCCCGCACAGGAAATTGAGGTGACCGATGGCTGCAAGAGGTGGCGAAGATGCAACCACCCAAATTCGATGGCTTTTTTGAGACTCCCACATGGGACCATTGGTTGAAGGAATTAGGGAAAATTTTTGCCGGAATTAATTGCCCAAACGACCGGAGAGCCTCTATCGCTCTGTACTTTCTGATAGGGGAAGCATCTGAGTGGTGGAAAGCCATCCAGCCTGCAGATCATGATGCTCACTGGACAGAATTTAAATTGATGATGGAAGCTCAGTACTGCCCTCGACCTGTGAAGGAAGCCAAAGTTCGGGTATCCCAGACAATTAAGACGTTTAACCAGCAGTTGGCATTCGTTCGACATCTGGTCAGAACAGATGCAGAAATGATGATTCATTTTGATATAAGGATGAAACCAGAAATCCAGAGGTACATGTCCGGTTTTTAATGTACCACTCTCCGTCAATACAAGGATAAGGCGTTGGCGTATGAGATCAAGGAAGCAGCAATGGAGAAGTTTACCGAATCCAAGAAGCAGAAAGTCTCTGGCAGTTTTACAGAGCACAAGAGCAGCGGGCCCCGCAAGGCCCAGTCATCTTTTCATTCTTTCAAGAAACCTCCGCACCCATCTAAGAGCGGAAAGAACTCTGGAGCAATATCAGTCACGACAGATGTGACAAGGAAGTGCTTTAACTGTGGTCGAACTGGACATTATCGACGAGATTGCTCATTTCCTACCGTGACTTGTTTTGATTGTGGTCGAGAGGGACATCGTGCGGTGTTCTGTGAGGAGGCTGAGAAAGCTTTTCGAGCCCGTATATCACAGCCAGCTCAGAAAGAATCAAGTACTCAGCAGACGCAACAGAGTGTCTAAATGCCTCAGAATATTGGTCGTGGACGAGGTAGAGGACAATTTGACCGAAAGGGGACATCGAGTGCCGTATCTGTTCCCCCATGTCTGTACGAGATGAGGAGAAAAGACGATCAGGATGCTGCTGTCGCATCAGGTATCATTCAGATCCTTTCCCAGCTAGTTAGCGTTTCATTCGATACAGGAGCTATGTAATACCCGAGATTTCTGATATGTATTTGGAACTTATGATATTGTAATTATTGTACTTTTGTGTGAGTACTATTATCCGTATTTCATAATCCGATGTTGTTGAGCATATGATTTCATGAATGTGATGAAAAAATTGTAATTTTGCGCATGTAGCACACGCTATCGGCTATGTGTAGCGTACGCTAACATGGATTCATAGCGCACGCTACAAAGGAACATTAGCGCACGCTATGCGTGGTCAATTTGATTGAGACGTGCGGTAGGTGAGATCAGGCCGGGGACCCTTGTTGGATTGTGTCGGGATGAACCTGGATGGCTTTCGGGAAAAGCCAAGTCAACGCCTTAGCGCACACTACAGGCATGTGAATAGCGCACGCTAAGTGCTGAGTACAGTGAAGTCAGTCAGCCGTTAGCGCACGATACGAGCATGGACTAGCGCGCGCTAATAACCATTTCCAATAAATAGGACAGCATCCTTTTCGTATTTTCAGTCCTTTCTTCTCCCTCATCCGAATTCTTATACTTAGAGTCTAACTTCCTACATCCCAAACACTTCATATCAGCATCCTAGCTCGTGTTGAAGGTTGTAGATCATTGAGAATTGGTGTTCGAGCCTTCGACGTTGGATTGCTTCGATTTCCTCCGTGTTCTTCACTACTTTGAGGTAGGTGATTCTTCACCAATATTAGTAGTGTTCTAAAGGACGTTTGATCATGTTTTGATAGTCAATTAAATTCGTTTATAGTCGAACATCATGTGTTAAAAGGATACTTTTGACGTATCGGCACTTAGTCTTCATATAATCCTTCGAACCGTTTTAGTATATGGACTCCTAAGCATTTTCAAACCGATTTATGATCAGTATATGGAGATTTTCAAGTTCTTATGCGTTTATATAGAAGGATCGTACGTTTTGAGACTTATAACGGATTGAACTCAGGATACCCCTTGAAGATCTAAGATGAACTATGGTGTTGTGATGATTATACGTATCTTTGTATCTCATAGTCATTTAGTATGTATAGAACTTTCACAAACCTTATTTAGCATGATATGCTCGGGGATGACTTGTTTTATCACCATAGAATTCTTGAGTTCATCACCATTCAATCCAGTTTTCTGTTAGTAAGTAATCTGCCATGCACGGTTAGCGCACGCTAACATACGTAAGTTAACGTGCGCTATCGGGGATAAGCTAACGCACGCTATGTTTGGTACGTAACGTACGTTATGATATCAGTCGAGTCAGTCGGCTGGTCAGAGAGAACTGTCAGTCCATGGCTAGCGTACGCTAGGCTTAGACGATAGCGTACGCTAACAGGCAGGCTTAGCGCACGCTACGTAGAGTACGTAGCGTACGCTAAGTGGTTCAGGCAGACTGCATATTTTGAGCTTTTGGGCCGTAGACCGAATTGTTAGGCCATCGTTCGACTTGAGATGATTTGTATATCATTCCTTTTGTTAAGGTTCGAGCTTGCTACGTTGATCGAAGGAGGCGGCCTTCGAGTGTGTTGAGATCATTGAAGTGTTTCGTTCTTGCCATCTTCGAGGCAAGTATCGTAATATATTAATATTGGTATTTTGAGCATGCGTGTGATTATTCATGTTGTTGAATATGAGATTTATTACGTTGAATTGTCATGATATTCGTTATCTAGTGTTTGTATGTTCATGTTGATGAACATAATGATTTGGCATATGTGTATGCATGAGTTGTGTTTGTGTACGTTGTACGATCTATGCTGAGGGCGCTGGATCGGATGTCCACCTCGTGTTGGTCCGACGGGATCATCTTGGGATCTAGGCTGAGGGCGCTGGATCATTGGACGGGTTATTTCCACCTCGTGTTGGTCCGACGGGATCATCTTGGGATCTATGCTGAGGGCGCTGGATCATTGGAATACCCATGCTGTGTTAATGAAATCTTGTGGATTCGCATTATCGGATTCCGGTAGCGGAAGTACGTGTGATGTATCTTGTTATGTATTGTTGATGCATATTTGATTCGTTTAAATGATACTTGTACTAGGATCCTTTTGCTAACCCCTTCGGGGGTGGACATTTGTTTTGATGTTCAGGTAGCCGAGGAGCAGGAAAACAGCCGCGATCGAAGCGTGACGGCGAAGGGGTTGATGATATTTGTTGTTGTTGTTGGTGATTTGTTTTCTTGGTTTGATTTCGTACTCAGCACGCGTGTCTTATTGATATCATTTCGATATGGTTGTATTAATTACTCGTTGAACCAGTTGTACGGTTTTGTAAACTTAAATTTCCGTGATGCTGATGTTCTATATTTACATTTCTTTAAAATTAGCCTTGTAAATCCTTGCTTAAGGGGTTTACGGCGCTGTAATTATTCCGAATATCTCGGGGTGTTACAGAATATGGTATCGGAGCTAAGATTTATGGATATCTTGGCAGTCGGGTTTTAAGTTGGGTCTGTTTATGTTATTGATTTACGAGTCGTTCGTAACATCACTGTTCAGCCAATAGTCGTCATGTGGACCGTGGTTGTAAGTCTCCTAATCTCTTATACTACCGTTTTACTTAATTACTGTTTTGTGAGTATTGACGGGCTTTATTTCGAAAATTTTGTCCTGGATATTGAGAAATTGTGTTTACAGTATGTTGAGAGGAGGACGTGGACGCGGACGTGGTCGTGGACGCGGACGGGGTAACATGACACAGGAGGATTCCGCAACTACCCCAGAATTATCAGCTAGTCGAACCGATTCTCATTCTGGAGGGCAGCAAGGATCAGCGAATGACGACGCAAATCCTAACATGCCGGGAGTGCTTCAACAGGTGGTGGCACAGATAAACCAGTTCGCCCAGGTAGTCGACCGCATGCAGACGGCGATGGGACAGCAGCACCACGAGGATAACCGGGGAGACAGATGGCTTGCCGAGGTGGTCAAATTGCACCCGCCAAAATTTGTGGATCTGCTGAGGCACTTACTTGGGATCATTGGCTTAAGGAGTTAGAGAAGATATTCGCGGGTCTTAAGCTGTCCCGAGGACCTAAGGTTCCTATTGCCCAAGATTTTCCGACCGGGAGGCCTTTGATTGGTGGGAAGCTATTCGACCGAGAATCATAATGCGGATTGGACGGAATTCAAACTAATGATGGAAGCACGATTGTCCTCGTCGTTAGAGAGGCAAAGATCCGAGAGTTTTTCTCACCCCAGAGTTCGGAAGCATCTGTGACAGATGTAATCAAAACTTTTAATCATCAGCTGACTTGTGTGCGACACTTGGTCAGAACGGAGGCGGAAAAGATTTTTCATTTCGATATGCGGATGAAGCCGGAGATTCAGCAGTACATGTCCGGATTCGAGTGTACTACGTTGCAACAGTATCAAGACAAAGCGCTGGCCTACGACATGAAAGAGGCGGCGGTAGAGAAATCAGTGGAGGCAAAGAAGCAGAAAGTGACCGGCAGCTTCTCAGAAAACAAGAGCTGTGGGCCCCGCAAGGGCCAGTCTTCCTTTTATTCGGCTAGGAAATCTCCACAACCTTCTAGAGGCGGAAAGAAGTTCCGAACTACATCAGCAGTTTCGGACGCATCAAAGAAATGCTACAATTGTGGTTGAGCAGGGCATATTCGACGTGATTGCCCCGCATCTTCTGTGACTTGTTACGATTGTGGACAAGAAGTGCACCGTGCGGCCTTCTGTGGAGCTGCTACTAGATCTTTTGGTACTCGCACTCCAGCGCCAGCTCCGAAGGAGATAAGTGTGAACCAGACACAACAGAGTGGATTTCCGCAGCAGAACGTTGGGAAGAGAGAGACATCCAGTGCTGGGTCCGTTCCTCCGCGCCTGTACGAGATGAGGAAATATGACGATCAGAACACTGCTGTTGCATCAGGTACGATTCAGATCCTTTTGCAACAAGTTAGTGTTTTATTCGATTCCGGAGCTACACATTCTTTCGTATCATTGAACTGTGTAAATCGTTTAAAAATCTCGTGCTTATTTGATTGTGAACCATATGTTGTGGGTTTGCCGAGTGGAGAGAGAATTGTGGGAACCCTAGAGGCTAGAGATTTTCCAGTATCTATAGGAGGGAGAGATTGGCCATCGAATCTTATTGTAGTTGACATCTACAGTGACGATTTAATTCTCGGAGACGATTGGCTCAACCGTTATGGAGCTATTCTGAATTACCGAGAGAGAGTCATTTCTATCATTGCTGATGACGGATCTGGACACTTATTCCGAGGATGAAGACCAGGAAGCTCGGGAAAATTGATCAAAGCAATGAAAGCCGTGAAATTACTGAAGCAGGGATGTCACGGACTTTGGTGTTATGCCATGAGGAAAGAGGAAGGAGTAGAGCTCTCGTCTATTTCAGTTGTGAATGAGTTCTCAGATGTATTTCCTGACGAACTACAGGTTACCTCCGCAGAGAGAAGTGGAATTCACTATCGAATTAGAGCCTGGATCAGCTCCTATTTCCAGAGCACCATACCGCATGGCGCCAACCGAGATGTATGAACTCAAGAAGCAACTGGAGGAATTGTTACAGAAGGGCTATATTCAACCTAGCATTTCTCCTTGGGGAGCGCCCGTTCTCTTTGTCCGGAAGAAAGACGGATCCCTCCGACTGTGTATTGATTACAGGGAGCTCAACAAGATGACGATCAAGAATAAGTACCCTATACCTCGGATCGACGACTTGTTTGATCAACTGCAAGGGGCAAGGGTATTCTCGAAGATTGACTTGCGATCAGGATACCACCAGTTGAGAATTAAGGAATCGGATATACCGAAATATGCTTTCAGATCCCGGTACGGGCATTATGAATTTGTAGTAATGCCATCTGGACTTACCAATGCTCCTGCGGTATTCATGCAATTGATGAATCGGGTATTCTTGGAATACTTGGATAAATTTGTGGTCGTCTTCATTGATGACATCTTGATATATTCGAAGGACGCAGAGGAGCATGCCGAACATTTGCGTGTGGTTTTGAGCACTTTGAGGAAGGAACAGCTGTATGCAAAGCTTTCTAAATGCGAGTTCTGGCTCAGGGAAGTAACTTTCCTCGGGCATGTGATATCAGCTGACGGAGTTCAGGTGGACCCGAAGAAAGTCGAAGCAATCTTGGAATGGGAGGCTCCTAATAACATGAAGGAAGTCCGGAGTTTCTTAGGGCTTGCTGGATATTATCGCCGCTTTGTAGAGGGATTTTCCAAAATTGCTCGTCCGCTCACTCAGCTGTTACAGAAAACTCAAAAGTTTAAGTGGGATGAGAAATGCCAGGCTGGTTTTGATGAACTTAAGAAGAGACTAACGACAGCACCTATATTAGCATTACCAGATGGAACTGATGGGTTCATGGTGTACATCGACGCTTCAAATCAGGGTCTGGGATGTGTATTGATGCAAAAAGATAAGGTGATTGCCTATGCTTCTCGGCAGCTGAAACCATACGAGGTCAATTACCCGACTCATGATCTGGAGTTAGCAGCTGTAGTCCTTGCATTGAAAATTTGAAGACATTATTTGTACGGCACTCATTGTCGGATCTTTACCGATCATAAGAGCCTCAAGTACATTTTCAGTCAGAAAGAATTAAACATGAGGCAGAGAAGGTGGCTGGAATTGATCAAGGATTACGACTTGGAGATTCTCTATCATCCGGGGAAAGCAAACGTAGTAGCCGATGCTTTGAGCCGTAAACCTGTTTCTCTTCAAGTGTTGGAAGCACTTACATCCCAAACCATTATTCAACGGGAACTGATCCGCGAGGGGATTGAAGTATGGGCACCAGGAATCCAAGGGCAACTATATTTGATGGAACTGACTTCATCACTAGTCGAGGAGATCAAATCTAAGCAGTTGGACGATTATCTGATCCTTCGATTATGTGATGAAGTAAAGAAAGGAAAAGCCCCAGGATTCGTGATACAAGATGATGGAGTTCTGAGATTTCAGAGTCGACTTTGCGTTCCCGATGATGATGATTTGAGACGGACTATTCTGAAGGAAGCTCACAGCGCGCCCTATTCTATTCACCCGGGCAGCAGTAAGATGTATAAGGATTTAAAACAAAATTTATGGTGGGGGAATATGAAGAAGGACGTAGCAGAGTACATTTCGAAGTGTTTGACTTGTCAGCAGGTTAAGATTGAACATCAGCGACCTGCCGGAATGTTAAAACCGCTTCCGATCCCTGAATGGAAGTGGGAGGATATCTCGATGGATTTCATCACCAGTATGCCAAGGACTAGAACGGGAATGAACATGATTTGGGTTATAGTTGATCGACTAACCAAGTCGGCTCATTTCCTAGGGATTAAAGATACTTGGGGACCCGAGAGATTGGCGCGAGTATTTATTGCGGAGATAGTCAGATTGCATGGGACGCCGAAGACCATTATTTCGGATCGAGATGGTCGCTTCGTGTCGCACTTCTGGAAAGCAGTTCACAGGGCTTTGGGGACTGAGCTCAACTTTAGCACGGCTTATCATCCCCAAACGGACGGTCAGTCCGAAAGGACTATACAAACGGTAGAAGACATGCTTAGAGCTTGTGCATTAGATTGGTCAACTGATTGGGAAGTTCACTTGCCCTTGATCGAGTTCACCTATAATAATAGTTGGCATGCTTCTATTAAGATGGCACCATTTGAAGCTTTGTACGGGAGAAGATGCCGATCACCCTTGTGCTGGAATGATTCTTCGGATTTGATCGGGACGGAACCGGAATTGATAATTCAGACTCAAGAGAAGATAGCTTTGATTCGAGAAAGACTGTTGACTGCCCAGAGTCGATAAAAGTCTTATGCAGACGTACGTCGTCGTCCTCTAGAGTTCAACGCTGGGGACCATGTACTATTGAAGGTGTCTCCTACACGAGGGATTTTCCGTTTTGGGAGGAGAGGCAAGCTTAGTCCGAGATATATCGGACCATTCGAGATCCTCGAGAGAGTTGGAGGTTTAGCATATAGGTTGGCCTTACCGCCATCGCTGAGTCACGTTCATAATGTGTTTCACGTATCCCAACTGCAGAAGTATGTACCGAACCCCAACCACGTCATTGATTTCAACGAGATCGATATAGCTAATGATGGCACCTTCGAAGAGAGACCAATCAAGATACTTGAGAGTCGGATCAAACAGTTGAGGAATAAACCAATACACTTGGTTAAAGTACAATGGTCACGACACGGAGTCGAAGAGGCCACTTGGGAAACAGAGGACAGTATGAAGACTAGATATCCGGAGTTGTTTTCATCTTAAGTTTCGGGACGAAACTTCTTTTTAGGGAGGAAGGATGTAATACCCGAGATTTCTGATATGTATTTGGAACTTGTGATATTGTAATTATTGTACTTTTGTCTGAGTACTATTATCCGTATTTCATAATCCGATGTTGTTGAGCATATGATTTCATGAATGTGATGAAAAAATTGTAATTTTGCGCATGTAGCGCACGCTATCGGCTATGTGTAGCATACGCTAACATGGATTCATAGCGCACGCTACAAAGGAACATTAGCGCACGCTATGTGTGGTCAATTTGATTGAGACGTGCGGTAGGTGAGATCATGCCGGGGACCCTTGTTGGATTGTGTCGGGATGAACCTGGACGGCTTTCGGGAAAAGCCAAGTCAACGCCTTAGCGCACGCTACAGGCATGTGAATAGCGCACGCTAAGTGCTGAGTACAGTGAAGTCAGTCAGCCGTTAGCGCACGCTACGAGCATGGACTAGCGCGCGCTAATAACCATTTCCTATAAATAGGACAGCATCCTTTTCGTATTTTCAGTCCTTTCTTCTCCCTCATCCGAATTCTTATACTTAGAGTATAACTTCCTACATCCCAAACACTTCATATCAGCATCCTAGCTCGTGTTGAAGGTTGTAGATCATTGAGAATTGGTGTTCGAGCCTTCGACGTTGGATTGCTTCGATTTCCTCCGTGTTCTTCACTAATTTGAGGTAGGTGATTCTTCACCAATATTAGTAGTGTTCTAAAGGACGTTTAATCATGTTTTGATAGTCTATTAGATTCGTTTATAGTCGAACATCATGTGTTAAAAGGATACTTTTGACGTATCGGCACTTAGTCTTCGTATAATCCTTCGAACCGTTTTAGTATATGGACTCCTAAGCATTTTCAAACCGATTTATGATCAGTATATGGAGATTTTCAAGTTCTTATGCGTTTATATAGAAGGATCGTACGTTTTGAGACTTATAACGGAATGAACTCAGGATACCCCTTGAAGATCTAAGATGAACTATGGTGTTGTGATGATTATACGTATCTTTGTATCTCATAGTCATTTAGTACGTATAGAACTTTCACAAACCTTATTTAGCATGATATGCTCGGGGATGACTTGTTTTATCACCATAGAATTCTTGAGTTCATCACATTCAATCCAGTTTTCTGTCAGTAGGTAATCTGCCATGCACGGTTAGCGCACGCTAACATACGTAAGTTAACGTGCGCTATCGGGGATAACCTAACGCACGCTACGTTTGGTACGTAACGTACGTTATGATATCAGTCGAGTCAGTCGGCTGGTCAGAGAGAACTGTCAGTCCATGGCTAGCGTACGCTAGGCTTAGACGATAGCGTACGCTAACAGGCAGGCTTAGCGCACGCTACGTAGAGTACGTAGCGTACGCTAAGTGGTTCAGGCAGACTGCATATTTTGAGCTTTTGGGCCGTAGACCGAATTGTTAGGCCATCGTTCGAGAGATGATTTGTATATCATTCCTTTTGTTAAGGTTCGAGCTTGCTACGTTGATCGAAGGAGGCGGCCTTCGAGTGTGTTGAGATCATTGAAGTGTTTTGTTCTTGCCATCTTCGAGGCAAGTATCGTAATATATTAATATTGGTATTTTGAGCATGCGTGTGATTATTCATGTTGTTGAACATGAGATTTATTACGTTGAATTGTCATGATATTCGTTATCTAGTGTTTGTATGTTCATGTTGATGAACATAATGATTTGGCATATGTGTATGCATGAGTTGTGTTTGTGTACGTTGTACAATCTATGCTGAGGGCGCTGGATCGGATGTCCACCTCGTGTTGGTCCGACGGGATCATCTTGGGATCTAGGCTGAGGGCGCTGGATCATTGGACGGGTTATTTCCACCTCGTGTTGGTCCGACGGGATCATCTTGGGATCTATCCGAGGGCGCTGGATCATTGGAATACCCATGCTGTGTTAATGGAATCTTGTGGATTCGCATTATCGGATTCCGGTAGCGGAAGTCCGTGTGATGTATCTTGTTATGTATTGTTGATGCATATTTGATTCGTTTAAATGATACTTGTACTAGCATCGTTTTGCTAACCCCTTCGGGGGTGGACATTTGTTTTGATGTTCAGGTAGTCGAGGAGCAGGAAAACAACACGATCTGACGTGACGACGAAGGGGTTCAGTGATGTTTGTTGTTGTTGGTGGTGATTTGTTTTCTTGGTTTGATTTCAGTACTCGAGTATGCGTGTCTTATTGATATCATTTCGATATGGTTGTATTAATTACTCGTTGAACCAGTTGTACCATTTTGTAAACTTAAATTTCCGTGATGCTGATGTTCTATATTTACATTTCTTTAAAATTAGCCTTGTAAATCCTTGTTTAAGGGGTTTACGGCGCTGTAATTATTCCGAATATCTCGGGGTGTTACAAGCTACGCATTCATTTATATCCTTATCTTGTGTAAATCGTTTGAATATTTCTGGTTTTCATAATTGTGAACCTTATGTTGTTGGTTTACCGAGTGGAGAGAGGATTGTTGGAAACTTAGAAACTAGAGATTTCCCTATATCATTCGGAGGCAGAGAGTGGCTCTCAAACCTGATTGTGATAGAAATGCAAGGAGACGACCTGATACTCGGAGACAATTGGCTTAATCGATATAGAGCGATTGTAAACTACCGAAGGAGGAATATCTCGCTGATCGCTGACGATGGTTCCGAAATATTGTTTGAAGGATGGAAACCAGGAAGCTCAGGAAAGTTGATCAAGGCGATGAAAGCTGTCAAGTTGTTGAAACAGTGCATCGGATCTGGTGCTATGCAATGAAGAGAGAAGACGAAATTGTGGAACTTTCATCCATTCCTATTGTGAACGAGTTTCCGGATGTATTTCCTGACGAGTTACCTGGACTACCTCCACGACAGGATGTAGAATTCACCATTGAGCTAGAACCCGGAGCTACACCAATTTCTAAGGCACCTACTGAGATGTACGAACTGAAGAAGCAGCTGTAAGAGTTACTGGACAAAGGCTATATCCAGCCAAACGTTTCGCCTTGGGGAGCGCCAGTTCTTTTTGTCTGGAAGAAGGATGGATCGCTTCGACTGTGTATTGACTATCGAGAGCTGAACAAGATGACGATTAAGAACAAGTATCCATTGCCACGGATTGATGATTTGTTTGACCAGTTGCAAGGAGCAACAATATTTTCTAAAATTTATCTGAGATCAGGATATCATCAGCTGAGGATTAAGGAATCTGATGTTCCGAAATCAGCATTTAGAACTCGCTACGGACACTATGAGTTTGTAGTGATGCCGTTTGGTCTTACTAATGCACCCGCTATATTCATGCAATTAATGAACCAAGTGTTCATCGAATATTTGGATAAATTTGTGGTTGTGTTCATTGATGACATTCTGGTGTATTCTAAGAGCCCGGAAGAGCATGCACAGCATTTGCGGATTGTATTAGAACTTTTGAGAAGCGACCAATTGTATGCTAAACTTTCTAAGTGTTAATTCTGGCTAAAGGAAGTAATGTTCCTCGGCCATGTGGTATCAGCTGATGGAGTCCGAGTAGATCATCATAAGATCGAAGCAGTTATGGATTGGAAGCCTCCGAAGAACGTGAAAGAAGTCCAGAGTTTCTTAGGACTTGCTGGGTACTATCGTCAGTTCGTGGAAGGGTTTTCCAAAATTTCCCGCCCACTTACTCGACTACTGCAGAAAACACAAAAGTTTGAGTGGAACGAGTTGTGCCAGAATAGCTTTGATGAATTGAAGAGGAGATTGACGACAACACCGATTTTAACACTTCCACAGGGAACTGGAGGATTTATAGTTTATAGTGATGCTTCGAACCAAGGACTCGGATGCGTATTGATGCAGGATGATAAGGTGATCGATTATGTGTTACGACAGGTGAAACCTTATGAAGTGAATTACCCAACGCATGATTTGGAGCTAGCAGCAGTATTTTTTGCTTTGAAAATCTGGAGACATTACCTATACGGGACTCACTGTCAGATCTTTACGGATCACAAGAGTCTCAAATACATCTTCAGTCAGAAAGAGTTGAAAATGCGGCAAAGAAGATGGTTAGAGCTGATTAAGGACTATGACTTGGAGATTCTGTATCATCCAGGCAAAGCGAATGTAGTGGCCGATGCACTCAGCCGCAAGCCTGTTTCTATTCAGATTCTGGATACTCTGACCTCCCAACTCAGCATTCAACGTGAGATGATTCGAGAAGGAATTGAAGCATGGTTACAAAGAGTCCAAGGACAACTGTGCGTGATGGAAATAACTTCATCGTTAACCGAGGAAATCAAATCTAAGCAGGCAGATGATCCTTTGATGATTCGGTTACGTGATGAAGTGATCAAGGGAAAAGCCCCCAGATTCGTAATTCATGATGATGGAGCTTTGAGATTTCAAAACCGACTCTGCGTTCCTAATTTCGATGTTCTAAAACAGACAGATATGAAGGAAGCTTACAGCTCGCCCTATTCTATCCACCCGGGCACCAGTAAGATGTACAAGGGCTTGAAGCAGAATTTCTGGTGGGGCAACATGAAGAAAGATGTAGCGAATTATGTTTCGAAATGCTTGACTTGTCAGCAGGTTAAGATCGAGCATCAGTGACCTGCCGGAATGTTGAAGCCACTCCCGATTCCTGAATGGAAGTGGGAAGACATATCGATGGACTTTATCACTAGTATGCCGAGAACCAAGACAGGAATGAACATGATTTGGGTGATAGTTGATCGTTTAACCAAATCAGCTCATTTTCTAGGCATTAAGGACACGTGGGGACCAAAGAGGTTGGCACGAGTGTTTATTTCAGAGATAGTCCGACTGCATGGTACGCCGAAGACCATTATTTCTGATCGAGATGGCCGTTTTGTGTCTCATTTTTAGAAAGCAGTTCATAAAGCCTTGGGGACCGAATTGAACTTCAGTACAACTTATCACCCATAGACAGACGGACAATCCGAGAGGACCATTCAAATGGTGGAAGACATGCTGAGGGCCTGTGCCATAGATTGGTCGAACGATTGGGAAGTTCATCTACCGTTGATTGAATTTACCAACAACAATAGTTGACATGCTTCCATTAAGATGGCACCGTTTGAGGCATTATACGGGAGGAGATGCAGATCGCCCCTATGTTGGGACGATTCATCAGACTTGATCGGGACAGAACCAGAGTTGATCGTACAGACGCGAGAGAAGATAGCCTTGATTCGTGAAAGGTTGTTGACCGCCCAGAGTCAACAGAAATCTTATGCAGACGTACGCCATCGCCCATTGGAGTTCAGTACTGGAGACCACGTACTTTTAAAGGTTTCTCCTACTCGGGGAATCTTTCATTTTGGGAGAAAGGGTAAGCTGAGTCCAAGATATATCGGACCATTTGAGATCCTCGAGAGAGTTGGAGAGTTGGCATACAGATTGGCATTGCCGCCGTCATTGAGCCATGTTCATAACGTGTTCCACGTATCCCAGTTACGGAGATATTTACCGGATCCTAGTCATGTCATTGATTACGGCGAGATCAAAGTCGCTCAGGATGGAACGTTTGAAGAAAGACCGGTCAAGATACTCGAGAGTCGAGTTAAGCAGTTGAGGAACAAACCAATCGTTTTGGTCAAAGTTCAGTGGTCACGCCACGGGGTGGAAGAAGCCACTTGGGAAACGGAGGATAGCATGAAGTACAAATATCCAGAGTTATTTTCGTCTTGAGTTTCGGGACGAAACTCCTTTTTAGTAGGAGAGTATGTAATATCCGGATTTATTATTGTGTATTTCATCTGTATTTGAATCCTGTATTATTCAGAATTGTGATCTCGATAATTGGAGTATGATATTTCTCACATTTGTATCCTTATACATAAGTATAACAACATGCAAATTTCTCATGCAAACTCATGATAGCGCACGCTAAGAATGTAGCTTAACGTGTGTTATCAGGCTACAACTAGTGCACGCTACTAATGAAGAATTGCGTGCGCTAGGCAGTCAATTATTGAGCTAGGCAGCTAGCACATGCGCCAACTGGACGTGGTACCGAATACGATTCCTGTGGGCGAACCTGGACAGTTTTGGAGTCAACGCTTATTAGCGTGCGCTAAGGATTGTATGATAGCGTGCGTTAATCAGTTAATGTGCAGAAACTTTATATAAGGGACAACACTCCATTTTCTTCTCATTTCCTTCGAGTATCCTTCGTACTTGAGAGACCAGAGAGCATTATATCTTCCTTAAACACACAAAGACTGCCTCCACTTAATCACTAAAGATTGGATGCCACTTGTGTTTGATCATTGGAGTGGAGAAACGTCTTGATTTGGCAAATAAGCAACCGGAGTCGGATTCTACTTGTTGTTTTTCTTCATCTTAAGGTATGTTATACTACTTTCAACCTTGAATTCATGTTCTTAAGGATATGAGGATTATGCCAGCAAGATATTGAGTTTCATTGGTGATTTATCCACACCACATCATGCTTAGGAGATTTAGATGATTATGTTTTAAGTACCTTGGTTAAGAACATCATAATTTGAATCTTGTTACAATGAACAAGTAGAGGAAGTTTCTGACATTGGTAATCCGAATTTAGAAGGTGTCTTCATAGTAATCACGAACTTCACATGAGAACGATAATCAAGTTAGATATAAGAGTTGTGGTGATATTCATTTCCTTGAATTCAAGATGTTTGAATCCGTAAGATCATTCATAAGTTTATGAACATGACATGTAGACGGATAACGTACGTTAATCACGGAGGAGTTCGTAATTTCATCACTGTAAAACAGTCTACTGCCCAGTAATAAACTGTCATGCGCGATTAGCGCACGCTAAGCTATGTAGATTAACGTGCGCTCTCGGGCATAAGTTAACGTACGTACGTTTGGTATATAACGTACGTTATGTCATCAGGCGAGTCAGTCGGCTGAATAGAGAGGACTGTCGATACATAGTTAGCGTACGCTAGGCTTCGTTGTTTATGTGCGCTAACGAGCAGGCTTAACGCACGCTACATAGAATACGTAGCGTACGCTAAGCAGTTCAGGCAGATTACTTTTTATGAGCTTTCGGCCATAAATTGGATTGTTAGACATTCGTATGATGTGAGATAAATTTTATATTATTTCTTTTGCTAAAGTTCGAGCTTGCTACGTGATTGATCGAAGGGAAGACCTTCGAGTGTTTCGTTTTTCGTGGAAGTATTGTTCTTGTCTTCGAATCGAGGCAAGTACCTTAATTGTTCTATATATTGATGTTATACATATTGTCGTGCATATATGTCGTTGTTGTATGTCCACCACGTGTTGGTCCGACGGGATCATCTTGGGATCTATGCTAGTGTGTGCTGGATCATTGGACGGGTTTTTCCACCACGTGTTGATCCGACGGGATCATCTTGGGGTCTAGGCAGTGAACGATGGACCATTGGAATTACCATGTGTATGTGTGATATCATGTTGTGATTATCATGGGTGTTTGTTATTATTGAGTTTCTCGCAGGAGAAGACTCGTTGGTTCTTTTGTCATTTACGTTATTGTTATTCTTCGCGAGATGTTGAATAATATGTTGTGGTACTTGTACTAGCATCGTTGTGCTAACCCCTTCGGGGGTGAACATTTGTTTATGTTCAGGATCCAGGAGAGCAGGAAAATAACCACTGGAGTTACATGACGACGAGGGTGCAGAGTGATGTTCCGGCCGGGTTTATTTGTCTGTTGTTTGTATCATTTTAATAAGTACTCGAGTACGTAGTTATTTATGATTATTTTGGATTTGGTGATGTACTAATACTTTTCCGTTGAACATTTGTATTTTCAGTATTGGTCGGAAACTGTTGTACCTTATTTCCGTTATTTTCATACATTGGTATCTGTTAGTGTCTTTTTAGTTCTTCAGCCTTGTAAATTCTTATGTAAAGGATTACGGCGCTGTAATATCCCTGAATATATTGGGGGTGTTACAAGTTCGGCCATCAAGTTTACAGGAGCATCCTTCCAAATTCCATCGAAAAAGAATTCGTCTTCTCAGTTCCTGCCCCAGCAGAGGTAACTTCCATCCTCAAGTTCTTTAATTTCGAGTTCATATTCATATTGACTTCTGCAGTATTCAACCAAACAAATCAAAATTTCCAGAAAATTTAAAAGATCAATATTCAAATAAAATCAAAACGTAATGCTTTCAACTTTCCCGAGCAGAAGAATCCCAGATTCGGGCCAGGCCCATAAACCATCCGAAATCTGAAACCCGTTTGAGCTCACATCGGGTATTCTTTTTCAACCCATAGCCCAAATCCGACGAAAATTTGAAATGCAAATCGAAAGCGAAGTTAAACACGAATCCAGAAATTTCACAAATCCGAAAAATCGAATTCGGGAACCCAAAATATAAAACTTTCAATTTACCCAAACAGAAGGGTCACGAAATCGGGCCAAGCCCGAAAATTTAACTGAAATACGATTGCCCCATCAGACGAAACCCTTCAACATGGACCAGATTCGGAACCCTCTTCCGCCAGCCCGACTTCAAAACCCTTATCGGTGCAGCCCCACCGTAAGCCACCCACCACGGACTCAACAACCAGAAACATCTCGGTCTAACCTCGCCGACTTCACCACAGCGATTTCAATCGCCGCCGGAGCCGAAAACATCCACCGCCTCCGCCTGTCCCGAAGCCGCGACCTTCAAGGACAGTCGATCGATGTGTGTGTGTAGGTGTTTTACGACCCCGAGTGTGTATGATTCCTGTATGTGTGCGTCCGATTCAGTGTGTGTGTTCTTTTTTTTTCTCCTGGCCGATAAGGTTAGAGAGAGAGAGGTTAGAGTGCATAGAGGGAGAGAGATTCACACGGGAGAAAGAAATGAAGTGAGTCGGCTGAGGATTAGGTTTAGGTGTATTTATACCCCCGAATTTTCAGGACTTTTCAGTTTAGTCCTCCCAATTTTCAAATGTTTTCATTTCAGCCCCAACCAGTATAATTAATTCGATTTTAATCCAGTCAGCTTCTCAAGTCTTACAATTTGACCCCAGTCAACTTCAAACTCCAATTTAATCCTAATTTTGACCGAGACATTTAAAATATTGACTTCCAATTAATATTAATAATTAATAAGAAATTATGCATACGTGTTTTAATTTCAGTCATTAATAATGTTAACTCTTCGGTTAATATGAATTAGCAATTATAATTTATTTTCAGTTATTATATAGTGACATTCGTATCTTTTCATTTATTATTGTATAAATAATAAATTGTAAGGATTTTAATTATTATTATTATATGTAGATCTTGTCAAGGATTTACGGGCTTAGGACTGTGAGTCGAGCACATTCATTTCAGTCAGACATCATCATCATCATCATTTATTCAGGTGGGATTTTTCACTAAAACTTTAATTGCTTTAATTGGACTATGTATGTGTTGTTCTATTCATATTTAAAATTTATATGCACGTTGTAATTCAGGCTAATATGTATTCATGTAAGAGGCTATCTTAAGATATATGTTGTTGCGGGGATACCTGCGCAACCTCAATACTCACATGCGTGCTCGATTCATGTTATATGTGGTATTGTGTTTATGTTTGATGTTGTTGCGGGGGCACCTGCGCAACCTCAATATTCGTGTATGCATGCTCGATTCATACTATACATAATATTGTGAGTATGTATTTACGTTGAGGAAAAATGTGATATATTATTCATGTTATGCTTTCCATGAGATTGTATATTACTGTGATCAGTGTGATTTCCACGAGCTGAAGGAAGCTCACCCCCACCTTTATTGATCTCGCAGGTTGAATCGAGCCGGATGGACGAAGGAGCGATACGAGAGGGCATATGAAAGTGGAATAATTATATGATGTTTCTTTATGTCAACTATTTTGAAACTTTTGGGGAAACTTTGACTAGAAATATTAAATTATGATTTATTTTCTTCCGCCGCAAATTTTTACCTCGTATTTATGATGAAATGTTACCTTATTTAAAGGTATTTATTTTCACGACATTGTAGCGACTCGACTTTGTAGGCAAGAATTTTTATATTCTCAAGAAATTATTTTTTTTCTCAAAATTTACCTTTTATTTATTTTTCCCCAATATTTACCCTAGAAATGTAATACCCGTACTTTTTATTGACTTTTTGACCTTGCCGTCCTTCTTATTTTGTCGCTCTGTAAACTCTTGGTGATGTTGTTGATATTGTTATTGGGTTTCGTATCTTGTTTGGGTCACGATCGTGTTGTTTAGACCTTGCGGAAGTGTTCTGGACTAGAGAAATAGCGCACGCTAGGCCTAGGCTAACACATGCTAATTTTGCTTGATTAGCGCACGCTAGCTTTGAGCCGTAACGCGCGCTAAGGGACCAGTCAGGTCAGAACCAGTAACTCGGACTGCTCTCTCGACTGGCGGATTAACGCACGCTAGGAGTTCGTTAGCGCGCGCTATTCGTAGTTAGTAGCGCACGCTAACATCCGTCCGTAGCGCACGCTAACAGGCTGGTTGGCAGAGGCAGTGAGGTTGCCAAGTTTTCTGGACTATCAGGTAGCGTACGCTAGGCTTCGGCTAGCGCATGCTAAAGCTGTTGCATAACGCACGCTAAGCCATAACGGTAGCGCACGCTAAGGCTTGAGCAGGGCAGAGGACAGTAGGTTTTGGACTCCAGTACTGGACGCCACTTTTTAGCTAGCGCACGCTAGAGGTAAGCGATTAGCGCACGCTAACGGGACCGGCAGAAGCCACTGGACTACCCGGTGATTTCGCTAGCGCACGCTAATGAAGGAGGCGTAGCGTGCGCTAGACTGGACAGATATATATTGGACAGTTGACTTCCATTTCGTCATTTTTCATCTTCTTCACTCCTTTTCGACGGGAGCAGCTCGGGAGAGACAATTTTGGGCGATTGGAAGCGATCTTTCTTCTAACAACAACATATTTGGTTGGAGAACAAGGATTTCACAACATCTAATCCATCCTAACGTCCGAATCAAGGTAAGAATCCTTAGAACCCTATTTTTGGGAATTTTGGGGTATTTCGTAGATTCATCCGATTTATCCATTTTAAAGCTTGAGGACCTTGAGATTATGATGTATCTATCCCGTATGCATGATTTTCCTACGATTTTACGGATTGGATTGTGCCATTTTCGGACTTGTGAGGGTTTGGACGATTTTCCAACCTCTAGTTGTTTATCCGTATATTTTCATGAATCGTAGATGGGTTTCGGGGGTTTCTTCGTGTAATTTGAGTATGGATAATTGATTATCATATTCCTTGTGAATCGTTTAGGCGCCAGAAGCGCGTTCTTGGACCTACCGAACTCATACCCTTTTTCCGTTCGATTTATCGATGTCTCAAAGGCAAGTATATAATTATGATTGTACGTTCTCGACTTTGAAAGTAAGATATATTAATGGCATGATTATTTATATCTACTCTGGGGTGGGCCTACGGGTCCTCTGAGGGTTTCGTAGCCTCTTGGTATGATTCCACGGATGATATGAACGAACCACCCTGGGATGGACCGACGAGTCCTCTGAGGGTTCCGTAGCCTCTGGTGCGGTTCCACGGTATTTATATATGCATTGTTGTGATGCTATGAGATTTAGTTATTCCGCAATACTAGTCTTGAATTGATGAATTGACGGATACATTTACTTTATTGTCGGGGAGTATTGTGTTTCATACTTGATATACTTGCACCAGTTATTCGACGGCTAACCCCTTTATGGGGGAAATACTTTTTATGTATTTCAGGTTCCAGGAGAACGGACAGGCAGGTATATGGTTGGCATGAAGATGGTGGGCAAGTGTGATACTGTGTCTTTCCTCCAGTTATGTTTTGAGTTTTCCATTCAGTGTTGTTGTACTGGAATGGTTAATGAATACTCGAGTATTATTTTCCATTTCCCTTGATGTTCCGGCCTCTGTTTGCCGAGGTATTGATTTGTGTTGTGATGTCTTTGGATACAATGGTTACGTTTTGAATACTCTTTGTATTGTTCCTCATTCCATTGTATGTAGACCTTCTCGGTCAAAAATTTATAGTTCCGCGTATGTTTAGACTTGTGTGTCCCACGGTGGGGCTTACGGCGCTGTAATATTCCCTGAATAACTTGGGGGTGTTACAAGAAAGTTGGGGTGTTACATAGTTGTATCAGAGAGAGGTCTTACCTTTCTGTAGACTCGCTAAAATGTAAAAGTATCATATGCTCTCAGCTTCGCCACTTCGTCACTCTGTCTGAGCTACCGAATTTCAGTCATTATTCATGCATATGTCATTTCCTTTTACTCATATAATTATTTATGTATGTACGAACTGTTAGAATGGCCAAACCTAGAATGACTACACGTAAGAAGCTCCCAGCTACTTTTGACTCGCGTCTCCTAGCGCGTAAGGACTGGTGGGACGACTCTAGTATACCAGAAAATGCGCCACACTACGTCATTAATAAACTGAGTAAGTGGCTAAAATCTGGGAAACAAGGTTCCGTCACCCGCCAGCTAGAGCACTTGATGGAGAAATTATCCGAAGACTGGAGTTGCTGCATCTTCCGGCTTTGGAAAAGGGCCATCAAGAGATCGCTTGAAGAGCGAGAGGCTGCAGACGATTTCCAATTTGTCACTGGGGGCCTATTGGATTTATATGCTCGAGAGGAGATTCCAACTGCAAATTGGGATGCCGACTCCACGGACGAGTAAGAATCGGAGGAGAATCCCGAAGAAAATCGAGAAGAAGAACCAGAGGAGGATCCTGAAGAAGATCCAGAAGAAGATCCAGAAGAAATTCCTGATGAAAGCTCAAGGATGGATCTCGCCGAAAATATGAAGGACGTGATGATGGCGGATGTCGAGTCTGAAGATAAGGTCATTTCGTGGATTTAGCCACGACCCCCAATTCCCATTGTAGAGATTATTAGTAGTGATGATGAGGAGTAGTCGTAGACTCAGTTCATTTTATTATATTTATTATCATTGAAATCTTCATGGATGTTCCAAACATATTATATTAATGGAAGCAGTTCTTTTATTTCACTTATATTGTCTATGTGTTGCGACTATTATATGCATTATACATATATCCTCATTCTTTATTTATCGTACTGCGCCGACTAATGAGTTTTACAACTCGTTGGCAGACTCATGGCTAACCGCGGAAATCGCAATGCTCCACCCACACAAGATCAACTCTTGACTGGATTGGCCACCTTGCTTCAAGGCGCGACTATCGTACCGCCTAATAACCCTGAGTAGGCTCAAGCTCAAGTTATTAAGCAGTTCAACCACTTCAAGCCGCCTGTCTTTCTTGGTCGTGAGGGACCAGCAGCCATAGAGGAATGGTTGATGAATCTAGGTAGCATTTTTGACTACATGGCGTGCACCGACGCTCAGAAGGTCTCATGTGCCGTGTTCCAGCTTAAGGAATATGCTCGGACATGGTGGATGGGAGTGTGGAGGCTCAAGACCCAAGACGATAAAGACACATTCACTTGGGATCATTTTAAGGAGACGATCATGGAAAATTACTACCCAAGAGCATACAATATCAAGATGCAGAAGGAGTTCCTTGATCTGACCCAAGGTGGAATGTCGGTCACCGAGTATGAGCGCAAGTTTAACCATATGTGCCGTTTCGCTCCCCACATGGTCGAGACGGATGATATGAAGTCTCAGAAATTCCGGGATGGGCTTCGTGACTGGATTCACCACCATTTGGCTGGTCATGGTCGTTTGAGCTACAATGAAGCCGTTTCAAGGGCCGATGACATTTTTTCTAGTTTAGACGTGGAGAAAGCAAGGGCCCCACCAGTTGCAAAAAATAACAAGCGCAAGTGGCACGATCAAGGAGGTGGTAGTAAGAAGAATGTTAAGATGAGATCTTCAGGGGTGAAACCCCAGTACGATAAACCTACATGTGCTACTTGTGGCAAGGGACATAAAGGTGCATGTATGCTTAGTCAGAGTCGGTGCTACTATTGCCGTGAGGAAGGACACCTGGCCCCAGCGTTTCCGAAGATAGGAAAGGGCCCAAGCAATAATATGCAAGGTCAAGGCTCAGGAGGTAGAGCTCGAGTGTATATCATGGATGATAAGTGTCAGTTTTTACACTTATCCATGGTTTGTATCGATATATTTCACCCATAATTGAGCTAGTCTACTCGTTTTTGCTTAGAATTAAGTAGCTTTTAATAATTTTATTTTTATCGGATGAAGATGTAAATCTAGTCTTAATCGGATTGAATTACTGATTTAATCAAGAAATAACATATTTATAAAATATTCTATTTGTTGAATTTTTATGTATTCATATTGTAGAGCTTTCCGATACGAGTTCGGCAGTCTTTCCGGATTCAAAATCAGAGTTATATATCAAAAGTTATCATCCGAAGAAGATTTGGGGCAAAAATGCAAAGTCTAAGAAATTCTGGGCTGAAAATGAAGTTTGAAACTCCATACGGGCGTGTATGGGCGTAACTCACAAAATTCAAATTTACGAAGCCATGTTACGGTCGTAACTCTTGGCAGATTATTGATCATTGCCTAATTTTTTATACTTTTGGTCTATTATTGAGGGGATGGTTGGCATTGATCCGATCTAATGTAATAATGCTGGAGTTTTGGAGCTATTAGATGACTTTAGGTGTATAAATAGACCCCTTAGATCCATTATTAGGAATAATTCATCTTATTATTTTCTCACTTTGTAATACTTTTTCTTTTTGTGTGAAGAACACACTTGTGTTCTTGAGTGATTTGTGCAAGTGTGGTTTAGCTTATGTTGTTGAGGGAGTTTATTGCTTCTTTCTCCTTTATCTACTAAGGGAGTTAGGATCATTTCTTTCCCTTTTTCAACTATTAATGACCACTCAAGCTTGTAATTGTAATATCCGCGTTTTCTATTTTCGGTAATTTCTATTTTTGATGTATGTTCGTTTCGGACAACTCGCTTAGCACTGTTTTGGAATTCTGAATCTATTCTATTCTTGGAGTTTTTCCGTTTGGTCGAGTTTCGAGGATGCTTTCGCATAATTTCATTTTGAATTATATCATGCCGCATGTGCGTTCGATTCTCGTAAAACTTGTTCGTTTTCGTTGTTTCTCGATTCATATAAGTTGGTATGGTTGAGTTGGTCGTGTTGGAACTTTCGGTTTGCTAATCCGACGTTGTATTGCGATTTTTCGAGCACTTGGGCCGTTTTTGTAATTTTCATAAGTTTGGGGAATTTCGCTTCGTTTGCTTCATTTGAGACTCTCTAGTGATCGGGATTATATTTTCTTTCAAAACTCAGCTTCGTTGTTTTGGATACCCCATGTTTATACTTTTGATTCTATCCTTGTGTTACGTTTCGTCGTTGTATCGACTGTGCTGAGCTAAGTGATTAGCAGTGCTGAACTGCTGCATGCATAACGTACGTTATGCATGCTCTTTACGTACGTTATATAGGTATCATAACGTACGTTATACCCCATTGGTAACGTACGTTATGGTTTCGCAGAAAGTGTCCAGATTGTTCGTTACGTACGTTAACCTGAGAGGGTTACGTACGTAACCTTCTTAACGTACGTTAACAATAGGCGTTAACGTACGTAACTCGCCGTCAGGTCTTTTAATTCCTGCCTTATTTTCGGTCGACTTATTTCACTCCTTTTCTTTCTTTCTCGCGTGAGCTTCCTTTGGCGATTTCAAGCGATTCATCCGGTGCAATCCGTAGGAACCTTCTAAAGATCGATTTTGCGTCCCAAGCAAGGTTTATCATCATCATAATCATCCTCCATCCGTCCGAATCGAGGTATACATCGATGAACCCTAGTTTTTTTGGGGATTTCGGGATTTTTGGCATAATTCTTCCTTTTAATCCGTTTTGGCTTGACGACTTGTTAGATTACGATTGTGTAGTCGTAAATCCCTTGTTTCAGTATAGTTTAACGGATTTAACCTAGTAATTTCTTCATGGTTAGATTATAGCCATCGTGGACCTCGTATTTTCCGACAAATCGTTCCAAGGGGTAGAATTAGGATTAATTCGTACCTTTCCGCATTATTGAGACTTGTGTATACTGTTATTGTGTTAGGAACGGATTTGGGAAGATTGTTCGGACCGAAACCTATTCCTTCATCGTTTCCTTCGTTTCGTTTCATTCAAGGCAAGTACATGTATTACATTCCGTTATGTGCATATGATTTTGATGCGAATGATGTATATGGTGTTATTGAACGGATGTGATTGTTTCTCTTCCACCTGGGGATGGCGTGTGGCCTCTGGGGGCCGATACTAATGGGTACGGCCATGGAAGTGGAATTGAGTGCGTGTGTTGATGTTCTTCCACCTGGGGACGGTTCGACGGGACCTCTGGGGGCCGATACTAATGGGTACGGCCGCGGAAGTGGTTTCTCACCTGGGGACGGTCCGACGGGACCTCTGGGGACCGATACTAATGGGTACGGTCGCGAGTTACCAAGCGTGGATAATTGTGATGTGGGAAACTTGTTGATATACTGTTTTGGTGTTAGTGTGATATTCCGGAATATTGACTTTCAAAATAATTTTCCTAATGATTTATTTGCGTTGAATTGTGTATGTATATAATGTTGTGTAATTATGTACTTGCACTAGCTATTCGAATGCTAACCCCTTAAATGGGGGAAATGCGTCTTATGCATTTAGTCTAATCGGTCAGCCGAGGAGCCGCACGGGATGCGCATGCAAAGGATGGGTTGGCATGATGATGATGTGGCTCAGTCTGCATTTTTCCGTTTGTCATTGCATCCGTTGAGTAATGGAGATAGTTGGTTTATTTTTGAACATGGTTTAAGTCCCTGCGTGGGCAACATTTTGGTATTTAACTTATGTCTCATGTACTCCGTTAAAATGTTTTGGCCGAGGCCACGGCCTTATTTACTCTTTGGGTACATCTTTCATGTTATCATTGTGGTTCATGTGTCACGAGTTAGCTCCGGTAGACCTCACGGGGTTCTACGGCGTGTAATGTCCCATTTGTGAATTGGGATGTTACAATTATGGTATCGAGCTTAGGTTTTGAATACCTATCTTGTCGGTGAAATTTGGGTCTCGGTTGCATCATTAGAGTCACTGTTGAGCCTAATATCATCATGCTACCGTCTTTTCGACATTAGGGTTGTAAGTCTCCTCGAACTCTTATATTTCGTAATTCGCTTTCCCGCATTGTTCGAATCGTGACTTGTGTTACCAACTTTGTGAATTGCGAATCTTTCGATCTTGTTCTTTTCTTATTCTTCTTCGTATGTTGAGAGGTCGTGGTAGACCGGCTAGGGACGGCCGAGGCCGTGGTCGTGGTGCCGATAATGAGGAGGGCTCACTTTCCCAGCCTCTGCGGACTCGCCTCTCACTCAAGGCCGTCGGGTAATAATGCCGACGCTGGCTATCACAGATTTGCCAGCAGTTGGTAGCCCAACTTACTCAGATAGCTCAGGGTGGACGTCAGAATCCGCCCCCGACACCGGAAGAGGAGGCTAGTAAGTGGCTTCAGACGGTAACTAAGATGCACCCTCCTCGTTTCTCCGGATCTTCTGACTCCCTCGGATGGGAGAATTGGCTCTTTCAGTTGTCCAGAACCTTCGATGCCGTAGCTTGTCCTGAGGACAGGAGGGTACACATTGCCCAGTACCTCCTGGATAAGGAAGCTGCGGAATGGTGGGAGGCCGTTGCGCCCAGAGATCATCGGGCCACTTGGGATGAGTTCAGGGCTGCTATGGAAGCAGAATATTGTCCGCCGCCAGTCAAGGAGCGCAGAATTGTAGAGTTCTTCACCGCTACACCTCAGGATGTGCCTATTTCTCAGGCCATCATTTCTTACAATCAGCAGTTGGGCTTCGTGAGGGATCAAGTGAGAACGGAGGCTGATAAAATCCGATACTTCAATATGCGCATGAAGCCGCATATTAGGCAGAGTATGGCGCCGCTCATGTGTGCCACCTTGAAGGAATACCAGGATCGCGCCCGCGATCGAGATGGTGTCCGGAATCGAGTCGGTTTGGAAGCTAAGAAGCGAAGACTACCGGTGGGTTCTCGGCCGGAAAAGGTGGTCGATTTCCGAGGTCTCGTTCGCTCCTACACACAGGAAGAGGCCGTTTCATCAGGGCCGGTGGATCTCGTGGTAACTGCTCGATTGATCTGTTGCACAGGCGGGTGAGAGTTTGTTTTAATTGCGGTCGGCTGAGCACGTTGTAAAGGATTGCCCACTCGTTAGTTACTTGCTTTACTTGCGATGCATCGCATCGAGCGGCTCATTGTGAGAGGGCCACTGTGGCCGCTAGATTTACGACTACCACCGCCGATCGAGGGATCTCGGTTCACCGGCCTACTCATGTTCCGCAGGTTCGAGTCGTGGTAGGGGTGAGTCACCATTCGCCGCGCGGCCGAGTTCGGGCTACCCATCCCCGATTATATCGATGAGGCGCACGGAGGAGGCGGACATTCCGGTGGCGTCGGTACCACTCGATCCTTTCTCATCCGGTTTCAAGATTTTTGATTCTGCGACCCATTCCTTTATAGCTTCGGATTGTGTGAGTCGTATTGGTTTTGACCGCTTGTTTGAGTGTGAGCCGTTCGTAGTGGATACGCCAATGGGGATCGTATGGTTGGGGACCGGGAAGTTAGGGATTGCCCGGTGAGGATCGGGAGCCGGATTGGCCTCGAATCTCATTGTTATAGACCTTAAGGGTGAGGATTTGATCCTCGGGACGATTAGTTGGATCGTCATGGTGCTATCATGAAATATCGGACTCGTACCATCACGATAGTTGCCGAGGATGGCACCGAGCATACTCTCGTACCGTAAGCCGAGTAGATCGGGGTGTGTGATTAGCGCCTTGAAGGCGATGAAACTTTTGAACCAAGGTTGTGTCGGCTCTTGGTGTTTCGCTCTGCAGCGGAAGATGGTGGGGTTGACATATCGTCGATTCCAGCTTGTTAGCGAGTACCGATGTATTTCGGATGACTTGTCGGGATTACCACCACATCGAGAGGTGGAGTTTCCTATTGACCTTGAGCCGAATGCGGCCCCTATTTCTCGAGCACTGCACCGTATGGCACCGTCGGAGATGCTAGAGTTGAAGAATCTTGGGAGAGTTGTTAGATAAAGGGTATATTCGACCGAGCGCATCGCCTTGGGGTGCGCTGTACTTTTTGTTAAGAAGAAGGATGGATCGCTTCGTTTATGCATCGACTATCGAGAATTAAACAAGCTAACCATCAAAAATAAATACCCTTTGCCCAGGATTGACGATTTGTTTGATCGGCTTCAGGGGCGGCGTCTTTTCAAGATTGATTTGCGATTGGGCTACTACCATTGAGGATTCGGACGTCGATATTTCGAAAGTCGCCTTTCGGACGAGATATGGCCATTACGAGTTTGTGGTTATGCCTTTCGCCAACTAATGCCCAGCAGTTGTTCATGCGGTTGATGAACAAAGTTTTTATTGAGTATCCGGACAAATTCGTAGTCGCTTTTATTGACGATATTCTTATCTATTCACGAGTCGAGAGGAGCACGCCTTACATCTTCGGATTGTATTAGACACTTTGAGGGCTGAGCATTTATGCGAAGTTCTCTAAGTGTGAGTTTTGGCTCGAGGAAGTGACGTTCCTTGGGCATGTGATTTCAGCAGAGGAGTTCGGGTAGATCCGCAGAAAATAGAGGCGGTGATGGCTTGGGAGCCGCCTAAGAATGTGAAGGAGGTGAGGAGTTTTCTCGGGTCTTGCCGGCTATTACCGTAGATTCGTTGAGGATTTTCTAGGATCGCTAGACCACTCACTCGGTTGCTCCAAAACTCAAGTTCGAGTGGACTACGATAGGTGATGCTTTGACGAGTTAAAGAGACGTTTGACTACCGCGCCCGTGTTAGCATTGCCTCGGGGAACGAGGATTTCGTAGTGTACTGTGATGCTTCGGGCCTTGGTCTAGGATGTGTTTTGATGCAGAGAGACAGAGTGATTGCATATGCGTCCCTTGATTGAAACCTTATGAGGTGAATTACCCCACGCACGATTTGGAGTTAGTCATGGTCGTTTTCGCCTTAAAGATCTCGGAGGCATTACCTCTATGGGTCGTCGTGTAAGATTTTACCGACCACAAGAGTTTGAAGTATATCTTGATCGAAGGAGTTAAATATGAGGCAGCGTAGGTGGTTAGAGCTAATTAAAGATTACGACCTCGAGATACTTTACCATCCGGGTAAGGCTAACGTGGTGGCGGATGCGTTGAGCCGTAAGCCGATGGCGTTGCAGATGTTAGAAGTACTTACACCGCAGAGTAGGATCCAGCGAGATCTTATTTGTCGAATATTGAGGTTTGGGTTCAGAGAGTTCAGGCGATTATGTGCATTAGAGATCACTTCGCCTCGATCGATGATATCAAGGCGAAACAAGATGATGATCCGTGTTTAGTCCATTAAGGGAGGATGTGAGGCAGGGAAAGCCCCTGGATTTGTGGTTCGTGATGATGGCGTTACGAGATTTCGCGCGTACTATGTGTACCGAATGATATTGAGCTGAGACAGAAGATCTTGAGTGAAGCTCATACCACGCCTTACTCCATCCATCCTGGTACGAATAAAATGTACAAGGATGTGAGGAGCAACTACTGGTGGAGTAATTTGAAGACAGACGTTAGCGAGTTTGTGTCGAGGTGTTTGACTGTCGGCGAGTTAAGATCGAGCATCGGCGACCAGCGGGTTTTTGCGACCACTTCCTATCCGGAGTGGAAATGGGAGGATATTTCTATGGATTTCATTACTAGTATGCCTAGGACTCGGAATGGAATGAACATGCTTTGGGTTATTGTCGATCGACTGACCAAATCAGCTCATTTCCTGGGTATTAAGGACACTTGGGGCCCGGAGAGACTAGCACGAGTATTTATTGCAGAGGTCGTGAGATTGCATGGGACTCCTAAGAGTATTGTTTCGGATCGTGATGGCCGGTTCGTGTCACATTTCTGGCAGGCCGTTCATCGAGCTTTGGGGACTGAGTTGAGACTCAGTACATCTTATCACCCTCAGACTGACGGACAGTCAGAGCGGACGATCCAAACGTTAGAGGATATGTTGAGAGCCTGTGCCCTAGAATGGAAGGATGATTGGGAGTCGCACTTGCCGTTGATTGAGTTCACGTACAACAATAGTTGGCACGCCTCGATCAAAATGGCGCCATTTGAGGCGTTGTATGGGAGGAGGTGTAGATCGCCGTTGTGTTGGGACGATGCGTCCGAGCTGATTGGTACCGAGCCCGATATGGTAGTTGAGACGAGAGAGAAGATTACTCTGATTCGGGATAGATTGTTAACGGCCCAGTCGGCAGAAGTCTTATGCCGACACGCGTCGCCGTCCGTTGGAGTTTGAGGTGGGAGATCATGTTTTGCTTAAGGTGTCGCCGACACGGAGTTTACCGCTTAGGAAGGGTAAACTTAGTCCGAGGTTTATTGGGCCGTTTGAGATTTTAGAGAGAGTGGGAGAGCTTGCCTATCGGCTAGGCTTACCGCCGTCCCCGAGCCACGTTCATAACGTATTTCATGTTTCCTACTTAGGAGGTACATATCGGACCCTAGCCATATTATCGATTTTGGAGAGATCGGGTGGGACCCGACCTTACCATCGAGGAGAGGCCGATTCAGATTTTAGAGCGTCGGGTGAAGCAACTTCGTCATAAAACCATCCCTCCGGTTAAAGTTCAATGGTCGAGACATGGGTCCGAAGAAGCCACATGGGAGACGGAGGAGAGTATGCAATGTCGAGATACCCGAGTTGTTCGCATTGTAAGTTTCGGGACGAAACTTATTTTTAGGGGGAGATAATGTAATATCCGCGTTTTCTATTTTCGGTAATTTCTATTTTTGATGTATGTTCGCTTTGACAACTCGCTAGCAATCGCTTTTGGAATTCGAATCTATTCATTCTTGGAGTTTTTCCGTTTGGTCGAGTTTCGAGGATGCTTTCGCATAATTTCATTTTGAATTATATCATGCCGCATGTGCTCGATTCTCGTAAAACTTGTTCGTTGTTGTTTCTCGATTCATATAAGTTGGTATGGTTGAGTTGGTCGTGTTGGAACTTTCGGTTTGCTAATCCGACGTTGTATTGCGATTTTTCGCACTTGGGCCGCTTTTGTAATTTTCATAAGTTTGAGGAATTTCGCGTTTGCTTCATTTGAGACTCTCTAGTGATCGGGATTATATTTTCTTTCAAAACTCAGCTTCGTTGTTTTGGATACCCCATGTTTATACTTTTGATTCTATCCTTGTGTTACGTTTCGCCGTTGTATCGATCTTGCCGAGCTAAGTGATTAGCGGTCAATCGCCGCATGCATAACGACGTTATGCATGCTCTTTTACGACGTTATATAGGTATCATAACGACGTTATACCCCATTGGTAACGACGTTATGGTTTCGCAGAAAGTGTCCAGATTGTTCGTTACGACGTTAACTCGAGAGGGGTTACGACGTAACCTTCATAACGCACGTTAACAATAGGCGTTAACGCACGTAACTCGCCGCAGTCTTTTAATTCTGACTTATTTTCGGTCGACTTATTTCACCTTTTCTTTCTTTCTCGACGTGAGCTTCCTTTGGGCGATTTCAAGCGATTCATCCGGTGCAATCCGTAGGAACCTTCTAAAGATCGATTTTTGCGTCCCAAGCAAGGTTTATCATCATCATAATCATCCTCCATCCGTCCGAATCGAGGTATACATCGATGAACCCTAGTTTTTTTGGGGATTTCGGGATTTTTGGCATAATTCTTCCTTTTAATCCGCTTTGGCTTGACGACTTGTTAGATTACGATTGTGTAGTCGTAAATCCCTTGTTTCAGATAGTTTAACGGATTTAACCTAGTAATTTCTTCATGGTTAGATTATAGCCATCGTGGACCTCGTATTTTCCGACAAATCGTTCCAAGGGGTAGAATTAGGATTAATTCGTACCTTTCCGCATTATTGAGACTTGTGTATACTGTTATTGTGTTAGGAACGGATTTGGGAAGATTGTTCGGACCGAAACCTATTCCTTCATCGCTTTCCTTCGCTTCGCTTTCATTCAAGGCAAGTACATGTATTACATTCCGTTATGTGCATATGATTTTGATGCGAATGATGTATATGGTGTTATTGAACGGATGTGATTGTTTCTCTTCCACCGGGATGGCGTGTGGCCTCTGGGGGCCGATACTAATGGGTACGGCCATGGAAGTGGAATTGAGTGCGTGTGTTGATGTTCTTCCACTGGGACGGTTCGATGGGACCTGCGGGGCCGATACTAATGGGTACGGCCGCGAAGTGGTTTCTCACTGGGACGGTCCGACGGACCTCCGGGACCGATACTAATGGGTACGGTCGCGAGTTACCAAGCGTGGATAATTGTGATGTGGGAAACTTGTTGATATCTCGCTTTTGGTGTTAGTGTGATATTCGAATATTGACTTTCAAAATAATTTTCCTAATGATTTATTTGCGTTGAATTGTGTATGTATATAATGTTGTGTAATTATGTACTTGCACTAGCTATTCGAATGCTAACCCCTTAAATGGGGAAATGCGTCTTATGCATTTAGTCTTGAATCAGTGAGGAGCGGCACGGGATGCGCATGCAAAGGATGGGTTGGCATGATGATGATGTGGCTCAGTCCGCATTTTTCTGCATTTGTCATTGCATCCGTTGAGTAATCGGAGATAGTTGGTTTATTTTTGAACATGGTTTAAGTCCCCTGCGTGGGCAACATTTTGGTATTTAACTTATGTCTCATGTACTCCGTTAAAATGTTTTGGCCGAGGCCACGGCCTTATTTACTCTTTGGGTACATCTTTCATGTTATCATTGTGGTTCATGTGTCACGAGTTAGCCTGGTAGACCTCACGGGGGTTCTACGGCGTGTAATGTCCCATTTTTGAATTGGGATGTTACAGTAATATGTTGAATAAACCCTTAATGGGCTAAGTTACTTAAGTTGGGATTATAAACAAGGTTAGTCATGTTATATAAGTTTGTATAAAGATCTATTATGAATTACTTATTATTGTGTGTGATTTTCATTGTTTTACCTATCTTTATTTATTTGGCTAATAAATGACGATATTTATGGTCTTAATATGTTTCGAAAGAAATTGATTAGATCAAATGATCTTCACTCTAAGTTGTTCTAGGGGATAGAAATATACCTCTAGACCTTAGATGATTCTTTGAGTTATTTTCATAAAACCTAATGCTATGTATTGAACCAATCAACATAGAAATATAGTGGATTGATTCAATATATAAGGGGCGTTTTATAGTTCGAAAGAGAAACCGTCTTTTTAAGGAAAATCGAATCTACACAACATAATAAGTAAATTCATCTTATGATCTCTTATACATCTTCTATAACTAATAATGAACTAAGTTTGTAATCTCAACTATTTCATTTTATCTTTTATTAATCTATTATTAGTGCAATCTTTCATTTCCTTGAATATTAGAACTATTAATGCATTTTCTTTGCAATTGTCCAACCAAACTCTTAAATTGTGTGTTTCAATCTTATAAATATATATAACAAATAGTTAAATAGTGTATAATTCAATATATAACCTAACTTCCTCGTGGGATCGATAAACCGGACTCAAAAAGTCCACTTACTACTTGATACGATATCGTGCACTTGCGATAGTTACACTAAAGATGTGTCAAGTTTTTGGCGCCGTTGCCGGGGAAGTATAAGTGTTATTTTTGAAATCTTACATTGTAAACTAGGGAAAATTACAGCCAACTACCCTATTAGATGGACTCTTTACACTTTAGTCCCTATTGTTTCATAAATTACAGCGAAGGACAAAAATCTGAATTGGTGTTGACTTCTATTAAAAAGACGAAAATGCCCCTCTATTTACTTGAATAAAACATTTCTTTTAAAATACATTTCATATTAAACAAATAGATATAAATTATTAAAGTGTTTGGCTAATACATTTCTTTTAAAAAATATTCTTTTTTCAGAAAATAATTTTTTTTTCGAAATATAATTTTTTTCCAGAAAATATATTTTTTCGCAAAAATATTTTATTTTATTTTTTTTCCAAAAAATAATTTTATTTTTTCGAAAAAATAATTTTATTTCGCAAAAATATTATTTTGCCAAAAAATATTTTTTCCTCCAGAAAATATTTTTTTAATTTTTTCGATTTTTTTTTGTTTTTTTCAAGAAAATAATTTTATTTTTTCGGAAAAATAATATTTTTTCGGAAAAATAATATTTTTTCCAGAAAATAATTTAATTTCGAAAAAATATTATTTTGCAAAAAAATACCTTTTTCTCCAGAATTTTTTTTATTATTTTTTTTCCAGAAAATTGTTTTATTTTTTTCAAAAAATAATATTTTTTCCAGAAAATAATATTTTTTCCGGAAAATAATTTTATTTCGAAAAAATATTATTTTGCCAAAAATTAATTTTTTCTCCAGAAAATATTTTTTAATTTTTTGAAAAAAAATAAAAATTCCATAAAATAATATTTTTTTCGAAAAGATAATTTTTTTTCCAGAAAATAATTTTTTTTTCCGAAAAATAATATTTTTTCCCAGAAAATACTTTCTTTTTTGGAAAAAATATTTTTTTCTAGAAAGCTTGAAAATTATTAGACTGAAGTCCAAAAGTGTTATATATATTACAATGAGGTCCAGCATGTGCCACCCACGTGAGGCGAAAAAAAATGGGTAAACAAGAAAAGGAAAAATAAAAGGGCAAATTTGGAATATCAGTACTCTCTCTCCAGTGACATCATCTGAAAATTTGACTTTTGTCCTTCGTTGTAAATATAGTTTCTGGACAATGCAAAGTTTGTCCTTCATTGTAATATCTGAAACAATAGGGACCAAACTGTAATTAGACCATCTAAAAAGGTAGTCATATGTAAATCGCCCTTGTAAACTAGGTTTTTTAGATACAATTTCTCGACATTGTAACTTAGTACTCAATTGTGTTTGTCCGGTCAAGTGGCGGATAACGGTACTCCGTGACTATTAAAGTCGGAATTTTTAGTTTCCCACAACAACTGATATTTGTAGATATTTTCTCCAATTATTTTCATTTTTTTTATCATGGAAGAAGCTTTGAATAAAATTGAAAAAAGATTTTCCTTCCTGAGCAAAAATGTCATTTTAAAAATTTACAAGACAGGACTTGAAAGGATGAGGTTGCTTATGAATAAAAGCATACCTTTTGACATAAGATTCATAATTGAAGCCAAAGTGAGAATAGCAGGTGAATTCACAGAAATACCTACTAGATTTTTACCAGGGCTAGGAAAAAGTTCATATGCCAAGAAACGACGAGCAAAGATAATAGTTGTTTGCTATAAATGTGATAGATGGAACTGTAATTTAAAATGTCGATCTTTAGGAATTCCATCTACAAACAGAGAAGATAAAATTCAGTTCATTAAGGATGGTCTGAATAAAGAGAATTTAGATAATATCGAAATTTCTCTTGACACGCATCCTAGTGGGCTCGTACATTACGGAATTCGATGTTTGTGGAATAAATTCAAACCAGAATATGAACAACGTCTTGGGAATCTGACGTTAAAAGACACTGTTTGCCAATTTGTAAGAAAATTGGATGGGAAGCTTCTCCCCGACTCATAGAAGGCGTTTAGGCCGTTTCTGAACGTAAAATCAGAGGAAGATGTGAGCCACAATCACAACTACTGTACATACACGTGAGTATCTTTAATTTTTGTCGTATGGTGAGATTTTCTGAATAAAAAAATGTGATACGCGATAAATGCATTCATTATTCTATTGAGTAGTTGAAGCGCAATCAACGCAATCACAAAATTGTTAAACAATTTTACCTAATTTTTCTTCTATAAATAAGCTTTGTGCTTGTCTCTTTTATTCATCCCTCAAACTTGTACTTTTCTCTCTTTCTCTCTAATAAATTTCTTTTCAAAAATGGAATCATCATCTTCCACAAAAAATTTAGCACAGTCTGCATTTTTGGTGGAGCTAGTTATGGAAAAGAGGCATGCTTTACTGAAGCAGCCCACAACTTGGGTCGTACCTTAGGAGAAAAATGCATTCATATAGTTTACGGAGGAGGAAGTCTAGGATTAATGGAACGAGCAGCTGCTTCTGCCTATATGGAAGGAGTAAGAGTGTTGGGAATAATTCCAAAACCTCTGGCTGAAAGTAAAATCACCGGGGCAACTATTGGAGATGAGTTTAGAGCTGTAAATATGCACGATCGCATAACTCACATGATAAATAATTCTGACGCCTTTATCACCCTTCCCGGTGGTTTTGGCACTCTTGAGGAACTTTTTCATGTGGTTACCAGAGTCCAGCTAAATGTTCATCAAAAAACAATAGGTCTGCTTAATGTCAATGGTTTCTTTGATGGTTTACTATCTTTCATCAACTACTCTGCTGAAAAAGGTTTTATTTCCGAGCGTGCTAAACGAATCATAGTCGTTGTAACTGTAATATCCGGTATTTTTCTTTCCCTTGTATTTTCATTTTTGGTATATTTCTCGGTCATAGTGACCCTCGTGTATCTTTCAGTATGTCCTTTCTGTCAACTGTTGAACTGTATTCTCGTTATTGTTCATTGTTTCAACTTTCCTCATATGAGTTCGACTTTGTTAGATCACCATTAATTTTTGGTAACTCCAAAAATTCTAAATCCTTGCAATATTATAGAGCATCGAATTAGCTTTCCAATGGTTCAAACGGTGAGTCAATCGGAGTCCGGACGAGAGAGTTATGATCGTTTTCGTTCACCCGCTCATTTTTCAGCTTTCGGCCGATCACTGCCGACCGGACTCGGCCGTGTCGTCCGACACGGCCCGTGCCGTACTCGTCCGGATAAGCCGGAAGCGACGGCCTCAGGACCCGACCGTGTCGTCCGACACGGCCCGTGCCGTACTCGTCCGGATAAGCCGGAAGCGACTGCCCAGAGGCCCGACCGTGTTCCAGGACACGGTCGAGTCATTGCCGAGCGCCGCGGACGGGTCACTATCGGTAGGTCCCCTTCGCGCCGCGACCGTGTCATGCAGGACACGGTCGAGTCCCTGCCGGCCGACTGCGCGCCACGACCGTGTCATGTCGGACACGGTCGAGTCTGTCCGCCCTATAAATTCGTTTTCTCGGCATTTCAGCTCATTTTTCCCCTTTTCTTCACCTGCAACCGAGAGAGAGCTTGAGGGAGAGTTCTTCCTTCACAAATCATTTGAGTGTTGATTTTCTTCATCTCCTTTTGATCGTGAAGCCCGGACAACCAATCCAACGCGTGTTCTACGGATCTTAGTACTTGAATCTCCGAAGGTAACATCTCTAGAAACCCTATTTCGATTAATTTGGGGGTTTTGGGATTCTCTTCCGATTAGTTCCGTTTCGTTGGTGGATTCATGATGTACACGATTAATATTGTTAGTATGGTTAGCTTTCCTACGGATTCATGGATATTTTGTGGATTTTTTTTGGATTCGAGAGGGTTTGGTTGTGGTCCGCCCTCGTTGTTATTTTTGTGTGAATATACATGAATCGTAGGCGGGTTTCCGGGTGTATTCCATTTCCATAATCGTTTAGAAGTGGTTGTGATTGTGCTATTCGAATCGTTAGGTTCATTCTCGTCGGTTCCTCGTGGTTGTGCTTGATCCTTCCGTTCCGTTCGTGTCATCGTCTATTTAATCGAGGCAAGTACCCTTATGAACTTACGATCTTGACATAGTAGTTTTGTATGAGAAATTGTGTGTGTGTGTGTATGCTCACTGCGGGTTAGACTCGACGGGGTCTCGGTAGGGTTCCACGAAGCTGTGGGACCGCGAGCTTGCTTTTAACCACTGTGGGTTAGATCCGACGGGGTCTCGGCAGGGATCCACGAAGCTGTGGGTCCGCAGTTAATTGTGGTGCATTTTTACAAATGTGGTTTGATCATTGGCATTTCCGGAAATGAGTATTTTGGAACTATGTTTTCTTGAATTGCATACATTACTATATGTGTAAGATGTAAGTCGTTCATCTGGTTACTTGTACTAGCGTAATTGCTAACCCCTCTGGGGACCCGTTTTGGGGAAATTCGTTTTATGAATTTCAGGTCAGGTTCATCAAGACGAACGGGCGCTGGACCAGTATGCGGATGATGGCCGAGCGTGATGATTGTGCCTAAGTGACGTCTTAATGTCTTTTTGTCTTTTCGCCTTTTGTGGCTTTTAAACTAATGGTTGTACTCGAGTACTTAAGAGTTCTTGTCCGTCCGGATTGTATTGTTGCCTATATGTTTGTGTTGATTGATGATGCTATGTTTGACCGGTAAACCGGGTGGAATCTGTTTTGCGTCTTTATGACATGGTTTTGGTTCGTCGTTTATGTGAGTCGATGAGTATGATGCTGTTCAGCCTGGTGGGTCCCATATAGGGATTCACGGCGCTGTAATATACCTCGAATATCTTGAGGGTGTTACAGAAAATGGTATCAGAGCACTAGGTTTATGGATACCTAGGCTTGTCGGTTTATTGGGTCTTGTGGTGTTTTGTTTTGCACATCATCGTCACGCTGCCATGATTACGGTACTACCAGTGTCCGTAAGTTTTTCTTCCTCTGTTCATTAATTCCTTGTATCGTACCCTTGATTCTCGACTTGTGATTGTTCTTTTCTTGTACTGATCCTCGTATGGCTTTTGCTACTTATTTAACTCCAGTATGGATGCTGGAAGAGGTCGTGGTCGCGGTCGTGGTCGTGGACGCCGGGGACGTGGGCGGCCGGTGGCGGCCACGTCACGGATCTTGAGGCCAGCGATCACGGTGACCGTCATAGCCATGCTTCTTCTCAGGAGCGTGCCGATCTTGGTATTGCGGCCATTATGCAACAGATGGTGAACCAAATGGCGGCAATAGCTCAGGCGGTTCAGAACCCGGATCAGGCCCATGCTAATCGGGGCGGAGCGGACCGATGGCTCCAAGATGTCATCAAGATGCATCCTCCTCAGTTTTCGGGAGCTTCAGACCCGATTGGCTGGGAAGGGTGGATCAAGGAGATATCTAAAGTCTTCGTTGCCACTAACTGTCCCGAAGACCGTAAAGTCCCTATTGCTCAATATTTTCTCACAGGGGACGCTACGGATTGGTGGGAGGCCGTTGGGCCCAAAGACCATGCTGCTTCGTGGGCTGAGTTTCAAGAGTTGATGGAGACTGAATATTGCCGTGGCGATCGGACAGGCTCGGGTACATGCTTTTTATGATGCTCAACCACGGGATATCCCCGTAGCTCAAGCTATTGCTGATTTTAACAAAGAGTTGGGTTATGTGAAGACCCAAGTTGTCGAGGAAAGTGACAAGATTTTCCATTTCTCCAGACGGATGAAGTTGCCGATTCGGGACTATATGTCGGGGCTCGTATGCACTACATTGAAGGATTATCAGAGTAGGGCCCTTGCTTATGATATGTCTGTGACGGCGAGTGAGGCGGCCCGCGAGAGTAAGAAGCGTAAGTCCGCTGAACTTTTCGGGCCACAAAGTGGGGGTCGGCAGAATTTGATCTGCTAACTTTTCAGCTGGTGGTGGACCATCTCGATCTACTGTGTTTCCCCGTAGGTCTGCCAGTGCCCCTTCTAGAGAGGTGAAATGATTTAACTGTGGCCAGTAGGGCCACATCAGTCGTGTTTGTCCGAACCCTTTCTTTGGCGACGTGTAATCGGTGTGGCGGTCGGGTCACAAGGCTGCGTCAGGCCGAGAGAGAAAATCCTTGGTGCCCGGGCTTCCATTCCAGCGCCTAGGGAACCAAGTGTGAATCAGGGATCGTTTGCTCCTCAATCTCTGCCGTGTGCTAGTCGGGGGAGAGGCCGGGTCACCCTCTAAGGGGGAGCTTCCGGCGTCGGCTCGGCCCACCCGCGTGTCTATGAGATGCGGAGAGCCGATGATCCAATGGCTACCGTGGCGGCAGTACCGTTTATATTCTTTCTCATCTGTCGGTGTGCTTATCGATTCCGGTGCTACGCATTCGTTCATATCTCTGGATTGTGTGCGTCGTTTGAGTCTCGACCGTTTGACGCCTTGTGAGCCCTTCATCGTTAAGCTTCCTAGCGGCGATAGGATCGTTGGCGATCAGGAGGTTCGAGACTGCTCTGTACTTATTTGTGAGAGGACTTGGCCCTCTAATCTTATTGTTGTGAGTATCGAGGGTGAGGATTTAATTCTTGGTGATGATTGGCTCGAGCGGTGATCGGCCAAAAAACTTATACTAAAAATAGGAGTTCTTGAGTCGCTCGCAAATATATACGAGGTAGAAGTAGTTTGTGGTAAGTTCTACCAAGGTCTTTTCTCTCGAGGATTGTCCAACAGGGATTCGTATAATTTTTTGTTACAAATTGCGAGAAATAAATACTAAAATAAAAAAAAGATATTTTTGGGTTTTTAAAAATTAACTAAATGCACTATATTTTAAACCAAACTATTTTATATAAGACTATTTTATATAAGACTATTTTATATAAGACTATTTTTAACTAGACTATTTATATTAAGACTATTTATATTAAGACTATTTATACTAGACTATTTATATTAAGACTATTTTTAATACTACTAGTTTTAAGAAAACTATTTTTATACTAGACTATTTTTAACTAGTGAAAATGAATAGAATTAAAATGAGTTGGGAATTTATAAAATCTAGGGATTACGGGTTCATTAAATTAGGTATTTAATTAAGTATAGGAATTGATTTATATGGATATAAAAGAAAAAATGAATATTTATCGAGTAATCAACTTTTCACCTCCGTACTTTCGTAATCAAAGATGTCTTAATCATTGTCACTTTTTAAGATGTTGATAACAAGATTAACACTTGATAGATTGAAAAGATGTGTTTCCAATACAGTTTAACAATCAATCAAGGAGGTTTCACTAGTAGAAATAGGATATGATCAATCTCTATTTAAACCAATTAGTCCTTTCATTTCTCTAACTTGACTATTTTTAGGATAAACGATCGTTCATCGAGTAATCAACTTTTCACCTCCGTACTTTCGTAATGAAAGATGTCTTAACCACTTTCGCAATCTTAAGATGTTGATAACAAGATTAACTTTTGATAGATTGAAAAGATATGTTTCCAATTCACTCAACAATCAATCAAGAAGGTTTCATTAGTAAAAATAGGATATGATCAATCTCTATTTAAACCAATTAGTCTTAAAAATAGTTTAAATCAATCAAATACTCAATATATAACCTAATAGAAATCCCCCTTCCCCTAGGAAGAAAGATTAGCTACTCATTGGTTCATACAAACTAAAATTATAATAGAAATAATTGATATATATAATATATATATATATATATAGAAACTTTTAATTACTAGAAATTAAATAAAACTTACTTGAATATGATGAATCAAAGTGCAAGAAACAAACTTCAAAATATAACTTCAAACTTGTTTAAAGGTTACAAGCTTACAAAAATTGAAAGTAAAATACTAAGTGCTTATTGATCAAGCACTTTTCAATTACAAACTAAATGAAAGAAAAACTTCAAACCAAAAATAAAATACAAACTAAAATTGAAAGTTCTAAGGAAAATATATTGCTAAAGGAAAGGAGTATTTCTTAGCAAGAAGTTGAGGATTTCTTGGTAAGAATGTGGGTTGGGATTTTTGCAATGGATGAACATGTCCTTTTATAGGTGATTTTCAAGAATACAATTGATTATTTAATTCAAAATATCTATTGTAATATCATTTTTTAATTCTTTGTTCACACTTCACCCATGTCTTTGAATTTTCAGATTTTTGACCAAAAAAATATCTTGTGGTTGATTTCACAAGTTGGTCAAAAGTGGACTAATTTTGCATGGCATCTGTGAAAAGCGGCGATGAAAACGGCTCGGTTGCCCCGTGTTGTGCGCCGTTTTGTCGACTCGGTCTCTTCCGAATACGCGCGAGACACGGCGCTAAATGCCGGCCGTGTGTGAAACGGCCCAAGACACGGCCTTTGTTGCGCCAGTATGTGAACGGCCTACATAACACGGTCTGTTTGCGCCGTGTTTTAGGTAGTTTTTCCATTAAAAAATACCCTCGTTGGATTTTGTCTTGTTTTCCGTCCTTTTGATGCTTCATGTCGATGTCAGTAAAATAACCATTTTTAGCTCATGTTTGGATATATCTGTAAAATATATATTTTTAATCACAAATCAGTACAATTATGCCCGGAAAAATGAATATTTTGTATATGAATTTTAGATCAATTATGCACCAATCAAGCGGCATGGTGCGATCATGAACTACCGCACGAGAATCATCACTATATTAGCCGAGGATGGCACCGAGCACTCTTTCGCGGGGCGAAAGAGAGGAAACCAGAAATTCGTTATTAACGCCTTGAAGGCGATGAGTCTCCTGCGAAAGGGGTGTACTGGTTATTGGTGCTATGCCTTGAAGGCGGAGGATGGTGGAGTCGAGCTTTCGTCGATTCCAGTCGTTAATGAGTTTCCTGATGTATTTCCTGATGAGTTACCGGGATTGCCACCGGATCGTGAGGTTGAGTTTGCTATAGAGTTAGAGCCGGGCGCGGCTCCTATTTCGAAGGCGCCGTATCGCATGGCACCTTCAGAGATGGCAGAGTTGAAGAAGCAGTTGAGCGAGCTTCTTGAGTCGGGGTATGTTCGACCGAGCGCCTCGCCTTGGGGCGCACCGGTCTTGTTTGTACGTAAGAAGGATGGTTCACTACGTTTGTGTATCGACTATCGCGAACTAAACAAGGTGACCATCAAGAACAAGTATCCTTTGCCGAGAATCGATGACTTGTTTGACCAGTTGCAGGGAGCTGCGGTATTCTCGAAGATTGATTTGAAATCGGGGTACTATCAGCTTCGGGTGAGAGAGTCCGACGTGCCGAAAACAGCTTTTCGGACGAGATACGGACATTATGAGTTTGTAGTTATGCCTTTCGGGTTAACTAACGCGCCGGCGGTGTTCATGCAGTTGATGAACAAAGTCTTTATCGAGTATTTGGATAAGTGTGTCGTCGTCTTCATTGACGATATTCTTATTTATTCGAGGAACGAGGAAGAGCATGCCCATCATTTGCGGGTAGTGTTAGACATTTTGAGGACCGAGCAACTCTATGCGAAGTTCTCGAAATGTGAGTTAATTTGAAGGAAGTGATGTTTTGGGTCACGTGATTTCAGTAGGGAGTTCGAGTGGATCCGCAGAAAATTGAGGCGGTGTTGGATTGGGCATCGCCCACAAATGTGAAGGAGGTCCGTAGTTTCTTGGGTTTGGTGGCTACTATCGTAGGTTCGCCGAGGTTTCTCAAAAATAGCTCGACCACTTACACAGCTTGCTCCAGAAATCGAGAAGTTAAATGCGGACCGATGAGAGGCGATCGAGTTTTGAGGAATCGAAGAAGCGTTTGACTTCAGCTCGGTTCGGCGTTGCCATGTGGCAACGAGGATTCGCCGTGTATAGCGATGCTTGGTCGTGGTCTTGGGTGCGTATTGATGCAAAGACGGCAAGACCATTGCCTATGCGTCGAGACAGTTGAGGCCGTATGAGCTTAACTACCCTACTCATGATTTGGAGTTAGCGGCAGTCGTTTTTGCGCTCAAGATTTGGCGTCACTATCTTTTCGGCTCTGCATGTCAGATTTTTACCGATCATAAAAGTCTGAAATACATATTTACTCAGCGGGAGTTGAATATGAGGCAGAGGAGGTGGTTAGAGTTGATTAAGGATTATGACCTCGAAATCCTTTATCATCCGGGCAAGGCGAACGTCGTGGCCGACGCCTTGAGTCGGAAACCGATTGCATTGCGATCGCTTGAGATCCTTACGTCTCAGTCTGAGCTTCGGAGGGCCTTGATCGAGTTAGATGTTGAGGTCTCGTTGACGGGAGCTGTCGGGCAACTTTGTGCTTTAGAGATTTCGTCATCCTTGATCGACGAAATTAAGCTGAAGCAATCAGAGGATCCGATGATTACTCAAATCCGAGAGAACGTTCTTAAGGGAAAGTCTCCTGGGTTTGTGATTCACGAGGATGGTATTTTGAGATTCCAGAGTCGGCTTTGTGTGCCGAACGACTCAGAGTTGAGGCAGAGTATTTTACGGGAGGCCCATGCTACACCTTACTCCGTTCATCCTGGTTCGAGTAAGATGTACAAGGACTTGAGAAGGAACTTCTGGTGGAATGACATGAAGGATGAGGTCGCACAGTTTGTAGCGAGATGTTTGACTTGTCAGCAGGTCAAAATCGAGCATCAGAGACCGGCTGGGTTATTGCAGTCACTTCCCATTCCGGAATGGAAATGGGAGGATATATCGATGGATTTCGTTACGAGTTTGCCGAGATCGAGGTCGGGCATGAATATGGTGTGGGTGATTGTCGATCGTCTGACCAAGTCGGCACATTTTCTGGGCATCAAGGACACTTGGGGCCCGGAGAAGTTAGCTCGTGTGTTTATCGCGCAGATTGTGAGACTTCACGGTACTCCGAAGTCTATTGTTTCGGATCGTGACGGCCGTTTTGTATCGCACTTCTGGCAGGCGGTGCATAAGGCGTTGGGTACCCGTTTACATTTGAGTACCTCTTTCCATCCCCAGTCAGATGGACAGTCGGAACGCACTATCCAGACGTTCGAGGACTTGTTGCGTGCTTGTGCTCTCGGAGTAGTAGTAGGAGGAACATTTGCCGCTGATCGAATTCACGTACAACAACGGTTGGCACGCGTCGGTCGGATGGCACCGTATGAGGCACTTTATGGGCGGCGATGTCGATCACCTATTTGTTGGAATGAGGCGTCCGATTTAGTCGGGACCGAGCCGGATGTCGTGTTAGAGACGAGACGGAAGATAGAATTAATTCGAGAACGGATGTTGACTGCCCAGAGTCGACAGAAGTCATATGCCGATGTCCGTCGTCGACCTTTAGAATTCGAGGTGGGAGACCACGTTTTGCTGAAGGTGTCGCCAACGAGAGGAGTTTTCCGTTTCGGGAAGAAGGGAAAGTTGAGTCCGAGATTTATTGGACCCTTCGAGATTCTCGAGCGAGTCGGTGGGTTAGCATACCGTTTGGCGTTACCCCCGCCTTGAGTCATGTTCATAGCGTTTTTCATGTTTCCCGGTGAGAAATATGTTCGGATCCTAGTCACGTCATCGATTATGGCGAGATTGATATTGTCAAGATATTACTTGTGAGGAGCGTCCTTTGAAGATTTTGGAGCATCGTGCGACACGACTGAGGCATAAGACCATCCCTTTGGTCAAAGTGCAGTGGTCGAGACACGGTGTCGAGGAGGCTACTTGGGATACCGAGGATAGCTTGCGTTCTAGGTACCCTGAGTTGTTTGTTTATTTTGTTTCGTATCGAAACTTATTTTTAGAGGGGTAGAATGTAATATCCGGTATTTTTCTTTCCCTTGTATTTTCATTTTTGGTATATTTCTCGGTCATAGTGACCCTCGTGTATCTTTCAGTATGTCCTTTCACAACTGTTGAACTGTATTCTCGTTATTGTTCATTGTTTCAACTTTCCTCATATGAGTTCGACTTTGTTAGATCACCATTAATTTTTGGTAACTCCAAAAATTCTAAATCCTTGCAATATTATAGAGCATCGAATTAGCTTTCCAATGGTTCAAACGGTGAGTCAATCGGAGTCCGGACGAGAGAGTTATGATCGTTTTCGTTCACCCGCTCATTTTTCAGCTTTCGGCCGATCATCGCGACCGGACCCGGCCGTGTCGTCCGACACGGCCCGGGCCGTACTCGTCCGGATAAGCCGGAAGCGACTGCCTCAGGACCCGACCGTGTCGTCCGACACGGCCCGTGCTGTACTCGTCCGGATAAGCCGGGCAGAGGCCCGACCGTGTTCCAGGACACGGCCGAGTCATTGCCGAGCGCCGGACGGGTCACTATCGGTAGGTCCCCTTCGCGCCGCGACCGTGTCATGCAGGACACGGTCGAGTCCCCGCCGGCCGATGCGCGCCACGACCGTGTCATGTCGGACACGGCCGAGTCTGTCCGCCCTATAAATTCGTTTTCTCGGCATTTCACTCATTTTTCCCCTTTTCTTCACCCGCAACCGAGAGAGCTTGAGGGAGAGTTCTTCCTTCACAAATCATTTGAGTGTTGATTTTCTTCATCTCCTTTTGATCGTGAAGCCCGGACAACCAATCCAACGCGTGTTCTACGGATCTTAGTACTTGAATCTCCGAAGGTAACATCTCTAGAAACCCTATTTCGATTAATTTGGGGGTTTTGGGATTCTCTTCCGATTAGTTCCGTTTCGTTGGTGGATTCATGATGTACACGATTAATATTGTTAGTATGGTTAGCTTTCCTACGGATTCATGGATATTTTGTGGATTTTTTTTTGGATTCGAGAGGGTTTGGTTGTGGTCCGCCCTCGTTGTTATTTTTGTGTGAATATACATGAATCGTAGGCGGGTTTCCGGGTGTATTCCATTTCCATAATCGTTTAGAAGTGGTTGTGATTGTGCTATTCGAATCGTTAGGTTCATTCTCGTCGGTTCCTCGTGGTTGTGCTTGATCCTTCCGTTCCGTTCGTGTCATCGTCTATTTAATCGAGGCAAGTACCCTTATGAACTTACGATCTTGACATAGTAGTTTTGTATGAGAAATTGTGTGTGTGTGTATGCTCACTGCGGGTTAGACTCGACGGGGTCTCGGTAGGGTTCCATGAAGCTGTGGGACCGCGAGCTTGCTTTTAACCACTGTGGGTTAGATCCGACGGGGTCTCGGCAGGGATCCACGAAGCTGTGGGTCCGCGGTTAATTGTGGTGCATTTTTACAAATGTGGTTTGATCATTGGCATTTCCGGAAATGAGTATTTTGGAACTATGTTTTCTTGAATTGCATACATTACTATATGTGTAAGATGTAAGTCGTTCATCTGGTTACTTGTACTAGCGTAATTGCTAACCCCTCTGGGGACCCGTTTTGGGGAAATTCGTTTTATGAATTTCAGGTCAGGTTCATCAAGACGAACGGGCGCTGGACCAGTATGCGGATGATGGCCGAGCGTGATGATTGTGCCTAAGTGACGTCTTAATGTCTTTTTGTCTTTTCGCCTTTTGTGGCTTTTAAACTAATGGTTGTACTCGAGTACTTAAGAGTTCTTGTCCGTCCGGATTGTATTGTTGCCTATATGTTTGTGTTGATTGATGATGCTATGTTTGACCGGTAAACCGGGTGGATTATTCTGTTTTGCGTCTTTATGACATGGTTTTGGTTCGTCGTTTATGTGAGCCGATGAGTATGATGCTGTTCAGCCTGGTGGGTCCCATATAGGGATTCACGGCGCTGTAATATACCTCGAATATCTTGAGGGTGTTACAGTAACAACACCAGAAGAACTAATCAAAAGACTCATTGAATTTGTTCCTCAACCAGATCCAGCTCTAGCTAAAATTGTCTGGATGGAAGATTTTACCGTGAGAAAACGAAAAGTGGATTCATTCCTCTCCCATTGATAACTCATGTCAGACCTTTTGTATTTTTACTTTCTGTTGTGTGTAAAAATCGTGCTAAATGATGGCAGCTTAAGGAGTTTCCTCTTGATCTCTTGACGCGCATCTATTCGCGATTTATGTATTGTTATTTTACTGTTGTAATTATTTTTTTTTTTATAAAAGCATTGATGGCAGCGTAAGGCGACTCTTCGGACTTTCTTGAAGCGCATCTTAAAAATTGTGTTATACTTCCGAGTATATTTTATTTTCTTTTGTTGTTTGCCTCGTATATTTATTCTCTTGCAGATTTTAAAAGGCGTTAGCTCAAGCATCAGCTTTTATAATAGGGCGTATTCTGTTTTTCTAAAACTGAGGACAATTTTATTTTCAAGTTTGGGGATGGTATGTTTTAATTATTTTGGTGTGTTTTGATTATTTTGGTTATTTGCCTTAATTTATATATATATATATATATATAGATATATATATATTATTTTGATTTGTGAGATTTCTAGATCTGGCCATAACACAAATAAGTTAGCTATATACAAGTTTCTAAAATCGTTTTAAACCGATTAAAAATTGTATATTCCAAAAATTTTGAGCCTTAATCTCTCTTTCCAAGCCTTGTAATTATCATTTAAAATCGAGTCATTCGTTACCTTGAGAAAAGAAGAATTAGTCGGTTGCTGAAAAATAGAACTGAAATTTACTTAATTTGTGGAGTTTTTAATTTTCCATGCTTAGCTAATAAACGATTTTATGCAAAAATCCAATTCCCTAAAAAAAGGAGTCATTGGTGAAAAGAGCTACACGTTAACAAATAACGGTGTGAAAGCTATCACCTAAAAAAAAGATAGAAAATATGTTGGTGAAAAGAGCTACACGTTAGCAAATAATGGTGTGAAAGCTATCACCTAAAAAAAGATAGAAAATATATTGGTGAAAAGAGCTACACGTTAGCAAATAACGGTGTGAAAGCTATCACCTAAAAAAAGATAGAAAATGTGTTGGTGAAAAGAGCTACACGTTAGCAAATAACGGTGTGAAAGCTATCACTAAGGGATGTAGTTTATGAGCACATTTGAATTAATTAGCGGCTGAAAAACAATACACTCAATTTCGTGAAAAATCACAATATTTGATGACGCCAATGAAATTCTTCTTCATGTTGAGTCGGAAAATAAACGAGTGATCGAGAGCAACCATTAAAGGGAGTTGTGTGTATCACGAGTGGGAAAGAAATAATCAACCTTTTGGGGGAAAAACCTTGCATTTTGGAATTACAAAATAAAGCCGTGTTTTAACTTTAAAATCATTAGTAGATTTATTTTGAATCTTGATTCATTTCTATCTACTGTATAAAGCTGGTTGTTGTGTATTAATGGCATTTTAATCTCCTTTTCTCTTTTTATATGATTATTTTTCTTAATTTATGTGTGTATTATTATTTTTGTGTCTTATTTTTATTTTTATTTTTGGAGTGTGATTAATAAAGAGTCTTGCTCGGGACTAGCAAGAATTCAAGTTTGGGGGTGTGATAAGTGTCAGTTTTATACACTTATCCATGGTTTGTATCATTATATTTCACCCATAATTGAGCTAGTCTACTCGTTTTTACTTAGAATTAAGTAGCTTTTAATAATTTTATTTTTATCGGATGAAGATGTAAATCTAGTCTTAATCGGATTGAATTACTGATTTACTCAAGAAATAACATGTTTATAAAATATTCTCTTGGTTGAATTTTTATGTATGCATGTTGTAGGGCTTTCCGATACGAGTTCGGCAGTCTCTCCGGATTCAAAATCAGAGTTATATATCAAAAGTTATCATTCGAAGAAGATTTGGGGCAAAAACGCAAAGTCTAAGAAATTCTGGGATGAAAATGAAGTCTGAAACTCCATACGGGCGTGTACGGGCGTAACACACAAAATGCAAATTTACGAAGCCATGTTACGGCTGTAACTCCTCAATGTTACGGCCGTATGTCATAATAGTTACGGCCGTAACTCCTCAATGTTACGGCCGTAACTCTTGGCAGATTATTGATCATTGCCTAATTTTTTATACTTTTGGTCTATTATTGAGGGGATGGATGGCATTGATCCGATCTAATGTAATAATGCGGGAGTTTTGGAGCTATTAGATGACTTTAGGTGTATAAATAGACCCCTTAGATCCATCATTAGGAATAATTCATCTTATTATTTTCTCACTTTGTAATACTTTTTCTTTTTGTGTGAAGAACACACTTGTGTTCTTGAGTGATTTGTGTAAGTGTGGTTTAGCTTATGTTGTTGAGTGAGTTTATTGCTTCTTTCTCCTTTATCTACTAAGGGAGTTAGGATCAATTCTTTCCCTTTTTTAACTATTAATGACCACTCAAGCTTGTAATATGTTGAATAAACCCTTAATGGGCTAAGTTACTTAAGTTGGGATTATAAACAAGGTTAGTCATGTTATTTAAGTTTGTATAAAAATCTATTATGAATTACTTATTATTGTGTGTGATTTTCATTGTTTTACCTATCTTTATTTATTTGGCCAATAAATGACGATATTTATGGTCTTCATATGTTTCGAAAGAAAATATGTTTGATTAGATCAAATAGTCTTCACTCTAAGTTGTTCTAGGGGATAGAAATATACCTCTAGACCTTAGATGATTCTTTGAGTTATTTTCATAAAATATAATGCTATGTATTGAAGCCAATCAACATAGAAATATAGTGGATTGATTCAATATATAAGGGGCGTTTTATAGTTCGAAAGAGAAACCGTCTTTTTAAGGAAAATCGAATCTACACAACATAATAAGTAAATTCATCTTATGATCTATTATACATCTTCTATAACTAATGATGAACTAAGTTTGTAATCCCAACTATTTCATTTTATCTTTTATTAATCTATTATTAGTGCAATCTTTCATTTCCTTGAATATTAGAACTATTATTGCATTTTCTTTGCAATTGTCCAACCAAACTCTTAAATTGTGTGTTTAAATCTTATAAATTTATATAACAAATAGTTAAATAGTGTATAATTCAATATATAACCTAACTTCCTCGTGTGATTGATAAACCGGACTCAAAAAGTCCACTTACTACTAGATACGATATCGTGCACTTGCGATAGTTACACTAAAGACGTGTCAATGGCCGAGGCTGAAGCAGAGACTGAACCCCAAACCATGTCAGGTATGTTATCAGTTGCAAATATTCCTGCTTTGGTGTTGTTCAATACGGGTGCGTCTCATTCATTCATCTCTAGGAAGCTTTGTACTATGATTGGTTGTAGAAGTAGTAAAGCCCCTAGATCTTTGTTAGTTAGCATGCCTGTGGGGGGGTAGTGCGCGTAGACTCGATAACTAACAATGTGAAGATAGAGATTAACGAACAGAGCTTCTTAGCCAACTTGCACATAGTGGAACTTAGTGATTTTGATGTCATTTTGGGTATGGATTGGTTGGACAAGCATAGAGCTGTAGTTGAATACTCCGGAAGGAGAGTAACTTTATGTCCGTCTATCGATGTCAAGACTGTATTCGAGGGAGTTAGACATAACAGTACCCCAAAGGTGATTTCAGCCATGAAAGCTGTGAAGATGTAGAAGAAACGTGATTGCCAAGGATTCTTGGTGAATGTGACGGGGAAAACGACTTCGGAGAAGATGGTAGATGATGTACCTATCATCAAGGAGTATCCAGACGTCTTTCCCGAAGACTTGCCCGGAGTTCCGCCGAATCGCCAAGTTGAGTTCTCAATTGATCTAGTGCCAGGAGCGGCACCCATATTGAAGGCTCCCTATAGGATGGCGCCTAAGGAATTGCAAGTGTTGAAGGTACAACTCCAGGAACTGCTCGACTCTGGATTCATCCGACCGAGTGTTTCTCCATGGGGTGCGCCAGTGCTCTTCGTGAAGAAAAAGGACGGAAGTTTGAGGATGTGCATTGACTATCGTGAACTTAATCGACTCACGATAAAGAATAAATATCCACTTCCTAGAATAGAGGACCTATTCGATCAACTTGGAGGATCAGGAGTATTTTATAAGATAGATTTGAGATTCGGATATCACCAGCTGAGGATTAAGGGTGATGATATCCCGAAGACCGCATTTCGAACTCGTTATAGACACTATGAATTTATAGTGATGCCATTTGGTTTGACTAATGCATCAGCGGTATTCATGGACCTCATGAACCGTGTATTTCAACCTTATTTGGATAAGTTTGTCATTGTGTTCATAGATGACATACTTGTATATTCAAAGACCAAGGTTGAACATGAGCACCATCTTAGAACAGTATTGGGAATACTGCGCAAGGAGAAGTTGTATGCGAAATTCAACAAGTGTGAATTTTGGCTTAACCGAGTTGCATTTTTGGGACATGTGGTCACTTCTAAAGGAATTGAGGTTGACCCGATTAAGGTAGAAGCAGTCAATGATTGGAAAGTACCGAGTAATGCGAGTGAAGTTCGAAGCTTCTTGGGATTAGCCGGTTATTATCGGATATTTATCGAGGGATTTTCGAAGATTGCTGCACCTATGACTAGATTGACTCGAAAGGGAGAAGTTTTCTTATGGAATGAGAAATGAGAAAAGAGTTTCCAAGAACTTAAGCGAAGATTGACTGTTGCACCAATTTTGACGATTCCCGATCCGACGAAGGAGTTCGTCATCTACAGTGATGCATCCAAGCAAGGTTTGGGATGTGTATTGATGCAAGAGGGCAAGGTAGTTGCCTATGCTTTGAGACAGTTGAAACCGCACGAGCTGAACTACCCTACTCATGATTTGGAATTAGCAGCGGTAGTTCATGCCTTGAATATTTAGAGACACTACCTTTATGGAGGTAAGTGTGAAATTTATACAGACCACAAAAGTCTAAAATATATTTTCACACAGAAGGAATTGAATATGAGGTAGCGCAGATGGCTTTAGTTGGTCAAAGAGTACGATTGTACAATTCATTACCACCCCGGTAAAGCAAACATAGTTGCTGATTCACTAAGCCGTAAGGCAAGAGGAGACCTGACTTGTCTGTTGACCAAAGAGGAGAACTTGGTCAAGGAATTCGCAAGGATGAACCTTGAGGTGGCTATACCATCGAGACCAGCTGAATCATTATTGGCTAGTTTGGTAGTATAACCAACCTTGAGGTAACAAATCAAAGAAGGTTAAGGACAGGATGACTTCTTGGTCAAGATGAGAGGACGTACTCTTTCAGGCGAGGATAAAGGTTTTAGCGTGTCCGATGATGGCATGATGTTTTATGAAGGGAGGATTTGTGTGCCCAATGTTGTTAAGTTGAGAGAAGCTATATTGAAGGAGGCACATAGTAGTCCGTATACAGCACACCCTGGGAGTACAAAGATGTACCAAGATCTTAGGGGGATATTTTGGTGGGAAGGTTTGAAAAGAGATGTTGCAGACTTTGTCAGAAAATGTATAGTTTGTCAGCAAGTGAAGGCAAAACACCAACGCCTCTTTGGATTACTTAAGTCACTTCATATCCCAGAATGGAAATGGGAACATATTACGATAGACTTTGTGGTAGGTTTGCCTCGAACGGAAAGAGGGAACCACGCTATTTGGGTTGTTGTCGACCGACTCACAAAGTCAGCTCATTTTATCCCAGTTAAGATGAACTTTCGAATGGATCAGTATGCTCAACTGTATATCAGGGAGATTATTAAGTTGTATGGAGCGCCAGTCTCTATAGTATCCGACAGGGATACTCGTTTCACATCGCGTTTTTGGGAGAGTTTGCAAGAAGCTTTGGGAACGCAGTTGAATTTTAGTTTGGCTTATCATCCTCAAGCTGATGGTCAGTCCGAGAGGACCATCCAGATCCTTGAGGATATGTTGCGAGCATGTGTGCTAGATATGGGAAATAATTGGGAATGACTGTTGCCTTTAGTATAATTTGCTTAAAACAACAGTTACCAGTCGACGATCGGTATGGCACCATATGAAGCCCTATACGGTAGGAAGTGTCGATCACCACTGTATTGGGATGAGGTAGGTGAAAGGAGGATTTTGGGTCCCGAGATGATCGAGCAGACAGTTGGCATGGTGGATAAGATTCGTGAGAGGATCAAGATAGCCCAGGACCGTCAGAAGTCTTACGCCGACAAGCGTAGGAAAGATCTCGAATTCTATGTTGGCGACAAGATATTCCTGAAGGTATCCCCTACCAAGAGAATTGTTTGTTTTGGTCCAAGGAGCAAGTTGATACCAAGGTATATTGGACCGTTCAAAATCCTCGAACTTTCGGCTGTGCACAACGTTTTCCACGTATCGTTGTTGAGAAAGTACGTGCACGATCCCAGCCACGTCATCAACTATACCGCCGTGGAGTTGAACAAAGACCTTACCTATGAAGAACAACTAGAACTGATTTTCGATCGATCAGTCCGGCAATTGAGGAATAAAGAGAAGGTGTTTGTCAAGATCCAATGGCGTAACTACAAGCTCGTTATCCGAATTTCTTCAATCGAGGTATACCATTTATTTTCGAGGACGAAATTTTTTCTAAGAGGGGTAGGATGTAATACCCGCCATTTTTATAATGCAATATTATTATTTTATAATAATATTATAATGCATTTCATTTTATTTAATCCCATTTAGAAAATCATGAACATTTATTTCGACATATCACAAGTCCTAGCCCGAATAATTTTTGTCAGTTATATTCTAGTAGTCATTTACTAGTGATAATATTAATAATGCATTTATTTCATTTAATCTCATTTCATTACCAAGTGAGTAATTGTTATATAATTACTTTTACCGCACATACAAGTCAATTTCATGTAATATCATTAAATACGATCAGATATTTTCATGATATCTCATATGTTCTAAACTCGAGTCAATTTCTCAAATTAATTTCGGAACATTTAATATTAGTCATTTTTTTGTATGATAATTGAAGGTATTATTATTAATAATAATATTTATAATAGGAATCATATTAATATGAACAGTATTAATATTTTTATCTTTATTATTTCTATATCATCATTTATATTACTCTCGATATTATTATTATTATCGACATTATTATTATTACTACTACTGCTATTATTAATTTTATCATTATTATTATTAGCATTATTATTATTATTATTATTATTATTATTATTATTATTATAACAAACACTATGCTGACCCAGAATATTAATTAAGCCCAGCAAATTAATCCTCACCCTAATCCAGGCAGTATAAATATACAGCCTCTACTGTATAAATACACAGTACACAGAAATACTTTTCTTCCCAGCCAGTGTTCCAAAAATCCCCGCCTAGACCGATTAATCCTCCGATTAATCCCTAGAAGGTCCTTTGCCGTTCCGATTATGGCCTAGGCGCTTGTACTAGACGTTTGGGTAATGAATCGATCGTCTAGGTTTGCATGAGACCTATGAAGCGTCCCAAGATACTATGGACTACTTTATACCTATATCAACCTTTCAAATTTCCTAGCTACGTGCACGACTAGGCGGATGCCTAGGCGGTTATAGTTTTTTGTTTTTTTATTTGGTTCTAATAGTACTACAAATTTCTAAACTGAGATATTATGAATACGAACTCATTGATATCTATATGAGTATTTTAAATTTAATATATAATTGATTATATATCTGTTTAAATCGTTAAATTTTAATTATTTTAATTATTTTACATATATATAATTTTTTGTATATAAAAATGAATAAATAATAATAAAAAATAAATTCGCCTAGTCCGATTAATCCCCGATTAATCTCCGAGTAATCCTCTGGGCGCTAGGCGTTAGCAATCCGAACGCCTAGCGCCTGGCGTTTTTTAGAACTTCCCAGCACAGTTTTCTTCATCGTTCCAAAAAAAAAAAATACAGAAAATATGTATACACAAAAATACCAGAACACAATACAAGTTCATCGGCAGAAAATTTAAGATACAAAGAGGAATAAAGAAAAGGCCCTTCAAAATCAAATTCCAATTCGAGTTTCACCCATATCCCAGCAGCAACTTGGAATCTGCAACTTCATCTTCCCAACTTTTCTCCCCAGCAAGGTAAGACTCATAAATTATCTTCTTATCGTTCATGTCTGTTTTTTTTTTAATTTTTTCGGTACAAACACAGTATTAAAATCTTATGATTTATACTTTTCATCCATCTATGCACATCACAATCGACAACACCTGAGCAGAACCAAATCATCAACCACAAACCATAAACCGAGTTGTCCCGAACCTGTATCATAATCAAAACCAAAACTTAATACTTTTCAATTTTCCCGAGCAGGCGAACCCGAATTCGGGAACCAGATTAATCCAAATTTCAAATCAAAACTCAGATTCTTCCAAGCCATAATCAGACTCAAAATCCATTTTCAGAAAAAAAAATTGGAACTTTTACCTAAATTACAAAACGCAATCCCATCTTTAATCTTACCCAAGTCTCTGACGGTCGGCCTTGTAGTTCGCTTCCGCCGACCGCCGTCGGGCATGTCGGAATCCAGGGAGCTTACCTGAAATCAGAATCTCAGTAGCCGAATCGGTCAAACCCGAAAATCAAAAGTTGCAGCCCGAACCTTACCTGTAATAGCCGCTGCCACTGGTCCGGCCACTTGAACCTCCGCGCCACAACACGCTGCACACCACCGGTCACCGTGAGAAATCCGTTCGGGAACTGCCGCTACTACAACTGCTGTCTGCGCAATCCGTGTGTGTGTGTGTGTAAATTTCCGTGTGTGTGAGAATTTCTGGGTTTATGTATGTGTGTTCACTGTGTATGTGACATTGAAGGTGAGAGAATGAGAGTTGGGTCGGCGGCAGCCTAGGTTTTGGGGTATTTATACCCCCGAAATTTTAGGGTTCTGCACTTTAGCCCTTTAAATTTTTAGAAACTTTCAATTTAGCCCCAGCCAATTTAAATTAATTCAATTTTAACCCATTCAGCTTCTCAATTCTTACAATCTGACCTCAGTCAACCTTCGAAGCTCAATTAAATCCTAATTTTGACCGAAATATTAAAATGTTGATTTTTAATTTATATTAATAATTAATCTGAAATTATGCATAAGTGTTTTAATTTCAGTCATTAATAATGTTAACTCTTCAGTTAATATTAATTAGCAAATTATAATTTATTTCCAGTTGTTATATAGTGATATTCATATCCTTTCATTTATTATATAAATAATAAATTGTAAGGATTATAATTATTATTATTATCGTTATTATATGTAGATTTTATCGAGGATTTACGGGCTTAGGACTGTGAGTCGAGCACATTCATTTCAGTCAGACATCATCATTATTTATTCAGGTGGGGATTTTCACTATCACTTTTATTGCTTTAATTGGACTGCATATGTGATATTCAATTCATGTTTATAAATTATTATACACGTTGTAAATCAGGCTCACTTGTATTCGTGTAAGAAGTTATCATGTTGTGTGGGGACACCCGCACAACCCAGTATTCACATATGTACTCGTTTCATGTTATATGTGGTATTGCGTGTATGTTTCATGTTGTGTGGGGACACCTGCTCAACCCAGTATTCACGTTATATGTGGTACTGCGTGTATGTTTCATGTTGTTGCGAGGACACCTGCGCAACCTCAATATTCGTGTTATGCGTGCTCGATTCATGCTGTACGTAATATTGTGAGTATGCATTTCATGTTGAGGAAAGATATGATATTGTTTATTCATGTTATGTTTTCCATGAGATTGTATATTACTGTGATCAGTGAGATTTCCACGAGTTGAAGGAAGCTCACCCTCACCTTTATTGATCCCGCAGGTTGAACCGAGCCGGGGGGACTGAAGAGCGAGTCGAGGGGGCATATGAGAAGGAAATTATATAAATGATGTTTCTCTTTTGTCAAACTATCTTGAAACTCATTTGCAGAATCTTGAATTCTATAAATTATGATTGTTCTTCCGCCGCAAAAATTTTACTTAGTAATTATTATGAAATATTACCTTATCTAAAGGTATTTAATTTTTACGACATTGTAGCGACTAGACTTTGTAGGCGAGAATTTTTATATTCTCAAGAAAATTATTTTTCTCAAAATTTACCTTTTATTTATTTTCCCTAATATTTACCCTAGAAAGTCGGGCGTTACAATTATGGAGTGTTTTTGCTGGAGAAGTTGAAAATAATGGAGAGAGAGAAGGAGAAAAAGGAATAAGAATTGAAGAAGTTGAAAAGGATGAGTCTGAAAAAAGAGTTGAAGAAAAAGAATGAGAAGAAGTTGAAAAAGAACAAGAGGCAGAAGTAGAAAAGGAGAAAACAGAAGTAGTCGAAGAAGATGAAGAAGGAGAAAAAGAAGAAGTCGAAGAAAAAGAAGAAGAAGAGGAGGAGGAAGAGAGGAAAGAGGATGATAATGATGATGAGCATGGAGCACCTGATCAAGCTTCCAGCTCACAGCAGCCAGATGAAGATGACAGATCGGGGACCCCAGACAAAACCCCATCTGATCAGCCACCAGCAGACAGGAGTCTGCAATCAGATAGGTCAACTGCCAAGAGACCTGCCGCAGTTGAAAACTCAGGTGAAAATTCACCTCAAATAGTACCTGCAATTCCTATCTCACCTGAGCTAACCGAGCTGATTAGACGGCTTGTTGAATAGACAGTTGCCAAATTATTAGCAACTGAGGCGAAGATAGATCTTCAGTCCCTCAACCTGAAGATGGATGCTCTGATCAATAAGAAGTAACCCTCTCCAACACCGACAAATTCCAGAATGCCTCTTGGCATGTTTGATTTTATGATCCGGGTGGAGGAGCAGCTAGCAGCGATTATTGATGCTAGCAAAAAGGGAGAAGGAAAAGGAAAAGAGCAATTCAGCATACATGTGTTCAGACAAGGGGAACAGGGGGAAGACTCTGAGGAGGATATCAGAGAAGAAGTCAGGACAAAAAAAGACACGACCTCCCTGCCATACAGGCTGGAATTTCTCACCTAAAGAGAAAGGAAATGGCCGCCCCATCTCAACCTGAAGATCAACCAGCAGCCAAGAAGAGGAGAACCATACAAGGGTATGAGCAAAGATATGAATGGGAGGGAAAAGAGATGTGGCACGTTGAGGAATTCCTACATGCTGAAATAAGTCCAATATGGGCAACTGTAAAGAAGCGATTTATTGAGCAATATTATCTATGGGAGCTACTCCAGGATAAGGAATGCTCCCCACAGCAGTCATTCATAAACTGGATGTCCTCAACCTTTCCAAAGCTCTGGGCCACTCTGAAAAGGCAGGCCAACAAGTTTGGTGCCTATCCCATGATACACAGCTTTAGACCTGAAGAAACCCCTCTGCTGTTGAATGATGAGTTGGATGAATCGGCTCTTCAGGAGGAAATTAAGAAGCTGTGCGTGGATAATAACTGGTCTGCCCCCGAAGATCAAGAATTTGCCTCTTTGATAATCAAGAGGAAGTATGGATTCGCACCAGTCTCCAAAACGCTAATTGGAGCAAAACCTTTGAGGGAAAGACCTCCAGCCAACCAACAAGTCAGAAGAGGAAGAGGGAGAGGAAGATAGAATTTTGTAAATTACTTGTATTTTACTTGTAATTTTTTGGAATTTTGCAATACTTGTAAAATTTTCTTACCTATATTTTGATCATTCAATTGCACTGTATTGTAATCATCAATAAAATTCTACAACAGTCGTTTGATTGACAACCACTAGTTGTCTCAAAGAAAGACTCGGAATAGGGGGAATTTGTTAGGAATACCTATTAGATTTTGATGATGTCATCCCTGTATTAAATTGATTATTCAAATGGATGTTTAAGTACTTGGCAAAATGTAAAGAAGAACCAAATGAGTATCTTCTGTAGGCCTTATAAGTTAGGCTATGTCTTGAAATGACTAAATATAGAACAGACTTCAGGCAAATGTTTATCAGCCGAGTTTTGTTCAATTCAACTGATCAGATAAGGTTGACCACAAACGACTTATCATCATGCAACTTTTTAGAGAAGTACTGGTCAACAGGAATATCAGGGAAGTTTGACCAATCTGCAGTCAAGTTATTAGACGAAGTTCATTCAACTGAAGTTTGACCATCAGATCAGATAACATTCACCAGGTCAAAAGACTTCATATAGTTCGTCAGATCAGAGAAGATTCATCAGGACAGAGAACTTCATCTCAGAGAAGATATATCAGAGAAGTCCGACATCAGAGAAGGTTGACTGCACATCAGACAGTTTGACCAAGAGAGATCAAATAAGTTCTCAGTCAAAGTTATTATCCAAGTAACTCAATCCATGCCAGCAAGCGTTGAAAAGTCAACATTCACGGAAAGTCACATGCGGACATAGAGAGACAAACTGGAGAGATTCCCAGAAAGCAAGGAATTAAATATTCATTAAGATCCGCGCTCTGAAGACTTTATACTTATTCTAATCAAGGAATATGGCGCTACAACAAGAAAGTCTTCACGACGGTCGGAATTAAAAAGGGAATCCAGCCTTGCAACAGATTGATAAGATAAACAAAGAAGTCCACTCTCCAACGGACGGATTTGTTACTGTAGTGCAACGGCTATGAAGGAGATCAAATGATCGTACTATAAATATCCGAAGATATGAATTGAGCTAAGTACAATGCGAACAATATTTTCAAGCAAACAAAACAATCAAAGCAATCAAAGCTAAAGGCAATCAAATAGCCTCGTGAAGAACAAAGATTAAGCAAGTCATATTCAAAGAAACTCTTTAGTTGGAGAAGACAAAAACTCTTGTCTTTAAAGTTTGAGTTCGAGGTACTTCTGTGAACGAGTTTTTCAGAAGTTTCGTGACTGATAAGGCATCCACGGGTTCTTGATTGGAAGGTGATAGATAGCTCGGGAAGATGTTGAGGCATCCATGGGTTTTCAATAAGGAGGTGCTAGGCACTCAACGGAGTTGCAACAGCCACGGGTTTTCACTGGTTGGAAGCTGTTGTAACTAGGAAAAATTCATTGTAACATTTATCACTGGTTGACAGTTATAGTGAATTTATCTCCAACTTGTTTGGAGAGATGTGGTTTAGTAGAGGATTACCCCACCCCTGAGACCACTATAAGTGCCTGCGTGTTTTTACTGCATTGAACATCATATCTACCTGCTGCATACATATTAAACTGTTCCATTGATTAGTTATCTGCAGAGAGCATTTAGTTATCTGTTATCGTCATCAGCTGTCTTCTGCATAATTGTCTGCAGACGACTTAAAGTCATCTGTACCTATGAGCTGAGAAACTCACCTGACCTTAGGAAAAGAGTTTCAATAAGTCTATTCACCCCCTAGACTTATTCCTGACGACTTGTGACCTACATGATGTATTTTCACTTTTTCCAAGTAAAATACCTTCAGGCTGTATGTTGTATCTAATATATTAAGTTTCTTTGCTGTATGAAGTAGGATAGACTATAGAGTATCTCTTTGCTGTATGGACGGGCTGTATGGAGAGTCCTAACAGATTTTATACTTGATAACATTCTGACTCCTTGAGACTTCTTGCTGTATGTTGTCAATTTATCAAACCAGGATTGTTTATCCTAATAATTTCCCCCTTTTTAATAATGCTAAAACTCTTTAGATGTATTCATCTGGATACAGAGAGGCTATCTTCGAGTCTTCTGTCGATTGATTTGATCTTCAATACTCAGTCTAGAACTATAAACTGCTAGCTGGCAAGTTAATGAAAAATCCTACATGACTGTGTACCCGCGGATGGCTCAACATATGTTGTGGGTACATCAGTAGTAAATTCCATTTGTACAACTTATTCAGGATTAGACACTGTCGGGATGGCCACTGTAAGTACAAGGGAATGTTGTAGTCATTGGGGGAGCTATAGAAATGGGATCAGATGGCAGAACCTAAGGGCCGCTGAAATCGCCTGTGGAGCTGTAGGAATAGCTTCTGTTTTTGCAGTCTCCATGTGAGACTTGTGCTTCTTCTTTTTCTTCTTGACAACTAATGGCACACTCTGTGGAATGATTCTTTACGTACTCGATGTCTTCTTCTCATATCCAGCATTAGTTTTTATAGATTAACCACTTGCATCTCCGGGATCACTCGACTTAGTCATGGAGTCGGGATCTAGTCTGTTTCTAACTGGAGTATCCTTATAATACAGAGTGCACTTATTTCCAACAAGAAATTTTCCAGCAATAATCTTCTTGGTAGCAGAAGATTGTTAAATGCCAGTTTCTGTAAGAATATAGTTCAACTCTAGCCCAAATGACTTTGTGGAAGTATCTGTCTTCAGCACCTCTTCTTGAAGATGGTGGTACACAACTTAACACTAATTAATCTTCTAGTAGCTCATGATTTCCATCATAATCCTGAGTCGCAGGCCAGTACACATCTCACAGGCTCAGTGATTCAACAACCCTAAAACAAAATTCATGCAAGTAGTAGTATGGCAAAACAAAGTTCTTTTTATGGTCTGAAAGGTGGGGAATTTTGGCATGAGGATTGCAGGTGAAAAGCTTCCAGTAGGAGTCGATAAGGTCGTCTCCAAAGGTTTCTAGGACTTACAGAGTGAGACCATCATAGGGAGCTTGTATAGTTGGTCCTATTTAGTTGGTACCACCACTAGAAGAGGGGGTTAAATAGTACGGAGAAGAGTAATGGACTCTTTTGTGCGGAAGCGATAGAAAAGTGTGGAAATAAATGGCACTAAAATTTATAGAGGTTGGGAAACTTGCCTACGTCCTCTCTGCTTCGTTATCTCTTTCTATAGGTTCAAGATAAACCTTTCTGCCTTATCTTCGATTGGTCCGATGCAAACCGCTACAATCTTGTCTTCTATCGGTCCTAGTAAACTGTTACAATCTTATCTTTGATCGGTCCAAGATAAACCGTTTCTACCTTTATGTCTGTAGTAGAAAAGCCTCAATGGATTTAGATCATGATACTATCAATATTAGTTCCTCGATCCTAATAACACCGAATCAAATCTTCAATCCTTTTCTTTTTTCTTGTGTACGGTTGAGTGAATCAAACACTCAAACTCTTAACAATTAAGCTCAATTACAACAAAAAGAATGTATATAAGTATCTCAGATGAATATGAAAGTTGCTTGCAGTTGTTTTATGTTGAATACCAAATGAACTGGTATTTATAGGCTCGAAAGCCTCAACTAGACGTTGCTGCATTCTCATTAATAGCGTACGCTATACCATATCCATACTGTATGTTAAGCTTGTTGCATATATTAACCTTGCATGCTTACGTACATTATCATCTGTTCAGTGCAGTCCAGTAGATACGTTTGTCCTTTGCATACGTTATGTTTTTACCTTGCGTACGTTAAGTACAACAGATATATGAACATTGTACGAGTTGATATTCTAGAAACCTCCAACAGACTGATATTTGAAATCATATTTGAACTGCATAACGGCCATAATGACATGTTCATAGCGTACGTAAGTTTCTGCCTCTAACGTACGTTATCTTTATTTTATTTTCTGCTTTGATTACTTCTAGTTCGTTGCGTATCCTCCGTAGAGTTTGTTATCACGGTCAAAAGTGTCCATTTGAAATAACCATTCCAGTGACTTTTGCTTTACCAATTTTCTTTCTCTTTTTCTTTAATCATTTCACTATATTTATGATTACGTTTTTTCTTTCCTTTTTTCTTTTCTTTTTGATTTTTTGTCCGACTCTTGAGTCTTCGACTGTTGCTATCGAATTTTTGTTTCTCTTTGATCATCATATATTTGTGTGGAATAAAATATTCCAACAGATCCAACAGGGCCGGTGCGATTGATATCTCGTTATCCGGCATAGTGCTCACAATGACAGTGAACGATGAGCCTTCTCTTTTAGATTCATACATGAACTCAACTTCGAGGTATAACTCGGGGACTATGTATTTTCGTCATTATTAGGGTGCAGGATTCACAACCTTTATAATCCTTCTTGTGTCACACGCGTAATAATCGTGTTCATGGGCTTCATGTCCTCCAATTCGGATTTAATCTGCTCTTAGAGGATGAATATAACCAAGATTCTGCCATCAATCACCATAGAGTCCTTCCTCAGAGTTTGAGATGAAGTGGTCTGAGAAGACGCCATCGATGAAGGTTGACATAGAAAGAAAGTTGTAGAAAAATGTTTAAATGTTTTCTATGTATGCTGTAAACTCATACTATTGCAAAAAGCCATAAAAAGTCTTTAGGTCAACATAAGCACCTTACATATGTACTAGAGGACTGGGTTACAGTGAACGGTAAGACTTAAGGGATATGAATGATTTTTAGATGAAGATGATGGATGGGGACATAACTGCTATGTCTTATTCATTAATTTTGAACGTTAATGTCATTTCCACCCGTTGAGCGATTTAAACAATCTGAAATTGCGGGTTTCAAGGTTTTAAAATCCATAGTATATATACAATCATTTTGAATTCAGATAGAGCAAGTGGACTAAAAATGATTTTGAAAAAGTTAAGTGTACGAAATTGGATACGATTAAAATAATCAATTGATATTCTATTGTATATTTATTGTCTCCGAAACAATATTCCCCCTTAATTGGTACATATAGGATTCAATTATTGTAGTAAAATATGATAAACACTTTATTTAAGGGTCTTATAGTGTTCTCCCTTGATTAATGTACACTACAACTATAGGATGGGAAGTGTACCCGCTTCTTTCTACAGTGAAGATATATTATGTGAGTCTGTATATACTATTAATCAAGTATGGATAATGTATTCATGGGTCCTATAGCATTCTCCCTCAATTGATGAGTATGTAAGTAAAAATTTACAGGGGTTTAATCGAGTTGTAGCATTCCCAATTCCTGATGGAGCATACCGAATTGGGTTGAATTTATAGGAATTGTGAAGAAGTCCTTGGATTCATTTAAGATTTGTCCATGTCATAAATAACAACTGTTTGGTGTCTAATTGCGAACACCTATGTAATATCCTAGATTTTTAGTATGACTTTTTCGCGTTATTTTATCCGAGATATATTGGACAGCGTGATTTCTATATAGTATGGATAAAATAATTTGAGGACTGTGACATCCGTATTGGTATAATTATCATATTTGGCCGATAATTGCATTTCAGGATATTGTGTATCAGGTATATCATATGGGAATATTATTGGAATGTGTATATATATTCAGTATGTTGCAACGACTGACAAGGACAATTGGAATGTGGCTAAGTGTTACGGCTGATTCCCCTTAGTTACGTACACAAAGGATATGACCTTACATACAATAACATGGTGAAGCTTATGTACGTTAAGTAGGGTAACTTACGTAAGTAAGGTTTTGAATCTTGCCAGCTTCTTATCACGTTGGATTTTATCACCTCGTGGGTTGCTTTCAGCAGGTGGGATCTGGGGAACTTTTGGGTGGGTGCGGACAAATGAGTCAATGAAGCATTAACATACGCTATGGTTGGGAACTACGCATGTTAAGTGATTGATGTTTATGAACGCTATCAGTGGAGCATTGCGTACGTAAGGATACCTGATGCCAAATGCCATAACCTCTGAACTACACATTACGTACGTTAATGTTGTGGGATTGCATACATTAATAATATGTTATGTATGTAAGTTGATGGATGCTACGCACATAACTGAGATCCGGATCGATCCCTGTAGTAGTAAACGCAAACTTACGTACGCTATAACATGGGTTTCGTGCATGTAAGAAATTGTAACGAAAGGAGGCAGTAGCCTCTGGACTGGTGTTGCATACGCTATCGAGGTTGGGTAGTGTACATTATAATATCTGGATAATTGTTGAGTATTTTCGTCTGTATTTGAACCCTGTATTATTAGAATTTGTGATATCGATAATCGAAGTATGATCTTTTCCGTATTCGTATCCACGTGCATGATAATATCAACATATAACTTTCACATGCAACTACGATATAACGTACGCTAAGCATTAAGCATAACATACGTTATGAGCCAAGAGTAGCGTACGCTATGAATGAAGCATAGCGTACGTAAGGAAATCAAAAATTGAGCAGGGCGGCAAGCGCATGAGCCAGTTATTTGTTGGTCCGGATAAGATTCCCGCGGCATGAACCTGGACAATTTTGAGTCAACGTGTGTTAACGTATGCTAAGGTATGTATATAGCGTATGATAATTGGTATTGATTACGTACGTAACTCGATGGTGTAGCGTACGTAAGCGTGTACAGGATCGAGACAGTAAGCTATATTTGGACGATAACGTACGCTATGCACAAGGAATAACGTACGTTAAGGTCAGAAAATTATAAATGGGACAGCACCCCATTTCATTTCATTTCGTTTTCTTCACTTTCCTTTCACCTCCCTTCATTTCCAGAGAGTTCCCAGCCACCTAAAACACCCATAGACCATCTATACTTGATTATTGGAGATTAAACATCGCTTATACTTGATCATTGAAGTTGAGAAACATCTTGGATTGGCACACAAGCAACCGGAGTTGGACTCTACCTATAGTCTCGGTATTTTCTTCATCTTAAGGTATGTTAATGCTATATCCAACCTTGGATTCATGTTCTTAAGGATGTTATGATCATACTACCGAGAATATTAGGTTCCATAGATGATTTATTCAACCAAACATCATTTTTAGAAGTTGGGATGATTATGCTTAAGTTATCATTGTTGAGAACATTATAGTTGGAATCTTGTTACAGCAAACAATAAGAGTAGTGTTCTGAGATTGATAATCCGTATCGAATGGTGTTGCCATAATGATCGTAGGCTTGGTATTGATATCACTTTTGCTAAATGGACTTAAGAAAAGGATCATCGAAGGTTGTATCATTTCTTATAAGTTGGATTGGTTAATTAATCTTCATGATGAAGTTTGAATGTATTGATAATATTGGTAACAAGTGTATCGACCTTAGATTACCTGAACTACGTAAGAGAAGTTGTAAACAAGATTGAGTATAGCGTTGTGATGTTATGTGAATCCTTGAATTCGAAGATGTCTTAAACTGTAAGATCATTCAAGTTGGCATGAGTGTAATATGTATGAAGATAACGTACGTTAAACACTGAGAATTACATACGCTATATCATCAGACGAGACAATCGTCTGATCAGAGAAGAAACTGTCAAATGCATGCTTAGTGTGCGCTAGACTTTGTAGCTTATGCACGCTAACGAGTAGGCTTAACATACGCTATGTTGGGTACGTAGCGTACGTTATGCAGGTCAGGCAGGATACATTTTGTTGAACTTTTGACCGTAGTTTGGATTGCTAGATGTTCGTACGTTAATTACTCAACGTAAGATGAACTCTATATTATTTCTTCTGTTTTAGGTCCGAGTTTTTCTACGTGATTGATCGAAGGGGCGACCTTCGAGTGTATTGATATTCGTCAAAGTTTTATCCTTGTCATCAATTCGAGGCAAGTACCTTGTTTATGTTTTACGTATTGATGTTATACATATTGTCGTACATATGTGTCGTTGTTGTATGTCCACCTCGTGTTGGTCTGACGGGATTATCTTGGGATCTATGCTAGCATGCGCTGGATCATCGGACAGGTTTTTCCACCTCGTGTTGGTTCGATGGGATCATCTTGGGATCTAGGCAGTGAACGCTTGATCATCAAAATTACCATGCGTATGTTGTGATGTCATGCTGTGATTATTATTTATGTATGATATTTGTGAGTCTTCTCGTAGGAAGAGACTCGTTGGTATTGTTGTCATTTATGTTATTATTCGTGAGGCGTTTAATAATATGTTATGGTACTTGTACTAGCATCGTTGTGCTAACCCCTTAGGGGGTGAACATTTGTTTATGTTCAGGATCCAGGAGAGCAGGAAAACAACCACTGGAGCTGCATGACGATGAGGGTGCAGAGTGATGTTCCGGTCGGATTTAATTGTCAGATGTTTGTGTTGTTTTTAATAAGTACTCGAGTACGTTGTCTTTTGTGATTTTGTATTTGGCTATGTATTAATGTTCTTCGTTGGACGTTTGTATTTTCAGTACTGCTTCAGAATCATTGTGTTTTATTTCAGTTACTTTCATTTGTTTGCTATTTGTTATTGTCTTTTCTTTTCATCAGCCTTGTAAATTCTTATGTAAAGGATTTACGGCGCTGTAATATCCCTAAATATATCGGGGTGTTACATACATAAGGTGTTGTTGCGTACATTAATTGGTGAATGTTTCATACATAATGTTTGGGTTTATAAATATCAGAACACCCATCCCTTCGTCATTTTTAGATACTCTTCTTCAGTTTTCGTCCATTTTCACTCCCAAAGTGATTGTTGGCTCTTCTAACTTGATGGGGAACATCATGACTTAGATTTGAAACTTGATATTTGGAATTTATAATGATTATTGTGATTGGTGAAGGTTGTTGTTCTTATTCAAAGAGGTATGTTGGTTAATCGCTCTTTTTATTTTAAGTTTAGAGATTATTGATTGATGATTACTTCATATTATTGGATTATGTAAATATGGTTAGGATTCTTGAGTTTTCAAGATGTTATGTTGATACTTTTTGGATTATGAGTTAAGATGGTGAGTTATATGTAAGAACACATATTGAGTTATGTTGTTTTGATGATTATAAACATGGTTATGGATTACTTCGTGTTCTTGAATAAGTTTTGGTGTATATATCATGTCAAGACGATTATACGTTGAATTGTTGGTGTCTGTGGATATGAATATGGAATTGATATCTACAAACCAAATATTTTGATTGGAAAATGTAAGTTTCGTGTGTTCTTGATAAAATATGAGTTATGATTATGAGTTTAGAAAGATTATGATTAATCTTGAATTATGATAGTTCATTATGTTGAACATGTGGGATATTTCGGATTGTTGATAATCTTGGTATTATTTTATCGTGAATTTGATGAATATTAAAAAGGAGTAATTTTGTTAATTTATATTTGAAGTTGAATTCGACTTGAGAATATTATAAGTATTGATTTCGCATTTAATTGATTAATGATATGATTATCGTATTGCGGAATCGTATTGTGGATATATATTCGTGGTTGATTGGACTGAGTTTGCAGTTTTGTATGTGACCGAGAAATTGTTGAATTGTTGAGTTTATTGATTGATTATATCGGTTGTTGATTATTATTGAACATATTGTTAATCGATTATTGAAATAGGTTGTGATAATTGATCATTAGCTGGAAAAATGTGTTGTGGTTGCGTTTGTAGATGTTCGTGGATTGCTTTGGTCGGAGTCAAGGAGATCGTGGACGAAGGCAAGGGAATTAGTAACGACTTAACTATTGTCGTATCCGTATCGAGGCAAGTTTATACTTGTTCAGTTCATGATGTTTAATGAATGGTTTTGATTTCATTTCATTTATAATTCATATAGCAATGATATTGTAAATGTGAATTGTGGAGATAATGATTTGTATGCTATAATTTGGTTTGGAGTAAATAATCATGCATATGATTTAAGTATGTTATTAGTATACTAGAGTACGTGAAGATGGAGATATGGTTATCTACGGTCAGTGTTATGAGATGTCGGGTATAGAGGATGGTTCACCGTGGTTTTTTTTGATATTGTGTTAATGGTTCTTTGATATTGAATGGGCTTTATTTCATTAGAGGTTATTAGATTATTCATTTTTTCATCCAGGGGCATTTGTTCATGGAAATTACATCGTATTGCTCGGTAATGAGGATAATAATTCTGATGAATGTCGTATATATTGTTGTGCGTTGTTTTATGTTCTATGTATTGAGTTTCGTGTTGATCCTTCATTACATGATGTTGGTCCCAGGACCATTGTGTTGGTATGGTTGATCATTTTTAGTGATCATTAAGAGATGTGGATACCAGAACCATATAATTTTGTATTGTTGATAGTTTTGATAGTATGTTGAGGGTTGATGATCCCAAGACTGTTATTTTGATATCATTGATTGTGTCGGTCATTTGTTATTGGTATGTCGTCCTTTCACTTTGATGAGTCTCTTTTGATCCTTGTTGGATTTCTGATTCTTTTAGTTTCATTGTCATGTTGATAACGTGACATTACGAGCCACACTAGCATTCCAGTTGGTATGTGTAGGATCTTAGGGTAGGCATATATAGTCATGTGTAGGTGGTTGAACTCACATTGAGCTGTGCACACAAGATGATTACTTAGTGAGATTGATTAGGTACAAGACCACATGTGTATTCGATTGATACCCGTTGCTGGCTTATGCACGGACACATTTTCACCCCGGGCATCGTGGCACCATCCCATGATCCATAATGTAGTTGATGCATACATTATGTTTGATTGCTTGTGTTTTCAGCGGGACTGGGTTATAATCTGGACGATTCATATAGCATGTTTGATTGCTTATGTTCGACAATTTGAGATTATAATTGGACTTGGGTTTATATACAGCATGTGTGATTGCGTATATTCAATGATTTTGAGACTATGATCTAGTTGATTCATACCGCGTGTCTGATCGCATGTGATCAACGGTTTAAGATTATAATTCTCTCATGACTTGGCTGATCTTGTTTGGAGGTTTACCATGTTGATGGTATTCTCCGTCGTTGTTGATCTTGTTGGAGTTTACAATGTGATTGTATTCTTAGTTGTCTTTCTATTTTGTTGAAGTCTATCACGTTGATGGTATTCTGAGCTGTTGTTGATCATTTAGTTGATCTATTTAGAGTTTATCATGTTGGTGGTATTCTCAGTGTTGGAGTTTATCTCGTTGATGGTTTTCTTGGTTGTGGTTGACTCGTCTGGTCGTATTGTGGTTTATCATGTTGATGGTATTATCAGTTGATCGGTTTGGAGTTTATCATGTTGATGGTATTCTCTATTTTGGAGTTTATCTCGTTGATGGTTTTCTCAATTATGGTTGACCTTTTGGTTGGTCGTATTGGAGTTTATCATGTCGATGGTATTCGCGGTTAATATTTTGGTTGATCACTATTATTAAACTTATGAGCATTCCGACTTTGCCTTGATGTTTAAGGACTTGTTGCTATTGTTTGGGAGGTTGATTCACAAACGTATTATATGATATTGGTTTTATTATGACTTTTAAATCGTGTTATCAGGATTGAGATTGTATTTTGTGATCCAACATTTAAGATTTTGGTGCGGTTGGTTTATTCCATACGTGTGAGTTATGATGATGATTTGAGGATTTTGGTATTGTTTCAATACAGTACAAATAATTGTATTCAGTTCATTTTGATTTTTGAGAATGTGAGATGCAGATTATGATAAGGACAGATTGATACGGATTCCCATGAGTTGGTAATATTATGATGGTGGGATTACATTGATTGTACTTCTTACCTTATAATTACATTGAATGTTGTTGGGAGTAATATACAAGTGTTTTGATAAGTGCTCACTACAATTGTGTTTTGATAAGTACTCCATACAATCTGTCCCTCCAGTCTGTTCCTATCGCGAACTTCATACAACAGTCAAATCCTACATATAAAAGAAGTTTCAGCATACAACAATAAGGATCGGTGGCTACAACAAAGAAGCTGTAGGTGTTTTACTTAGGAAAAGTAAAACACAGAGACTGAACTTTAAACCATTGTGAAATAATCTCTCTTTATTTACATACTATTCACAGTTTTAAAGTAATATTTAAATGCACATAAAGACAGCATTTAATAAAGAGAATGATTACTAAAGAAGCATTTAATGCGGATCAAGCATCTTGAAAGTCAAATATTCTGAAATCAGCCAATCAGGGAGACCTAAATCTTACTAACCGACCAACTGCTATATTTATAATGGATTCATTTCCAAGGTTATAAATAACCCAAGCAAGAGGATATTGCCAATAACAACTAAACTTACGAATCAACGAACTTACTATCTGAGCAATATAATATTTCTTCAAGCCTACATCAAACATATTGAGTGAAGCAATATCTAAGTCCTCAACAGTGGACAACAAATTTACAACGAAGCATTTCTAGCCTACAGTTGATGTTCGATATCGTGATTCTATCAAACCTATTGTTCAGACCCTTAGCCATGTGTGGACTAATTCAAGCTATTCCGACCTGTGTGGGAAGAATTGAGTTTAAAGACAATGCTTCAATCTGTGTGAGAAGAAGCAGGTCGAAGAAGCCTACAACTAATTTGTGTGAAAGGCTCAAAGCTACAATCATTGTATCAATCTGTATGAACGATACGACATATTTAGTTTAAATCGTCTAGTTATGTACGCCTTGATTTTAATAAACCTTTTACTCCTGTGTGGAGAACATGTGGAAGTATAGGGGTTTACCTCGAACCACATTAAACTTGTGTGTCATTACTTTATGTATTTTTTGTTTTCGTACTGCCTGTGATTTTAGTATACTTAACTCTAAAAACCCTGTAAGCACCGAGCTACGTGAGACCAACAAGTTGTTGTACTTACAGAAACTCTGACTAAGACTTCCGCTACGTAAAATTAATTTCAAAAAGAGTATACTATGGCCAACCAGAGGTATCGTAGCGGTTGATTCTATAAAAAAATCAGTCGATTTTTAACCTGAATGAGATCCAAATCACTACCTTTTGAAAACCCCATCTCTGTATTCATCTATCATTCATCCTATTATTAATGGATACAACAATGATCAAAAAAGATTTCATGTTTTCTATCAATGATTTTGATGATTAACGAATCAGGACGAAAGCCCATCTTGCCACCATACATGAAGAAACAATTTTTGTCATACAGGAAGGACCTATCAAAATCATGAAGGTCAATCCAATCGCCATAATAGAAGGGAAACCTCATGAAGAAATGCTTGAGAATGCCATGGAATAGTGGATGACTCATGATCGCAAGAATGCGAATCTGGATAACATCACCAAGAATGTGCTATTTGTCACTCTCAAAAAAAGGCACATTCTCCAAGATAAAGAGCCACAAGACAGCCAAAAAAATATGGGAGAAACTAAAGTTGATTTGTGGTGGAATTGTGCTCTCAAAAGAAACAAAATTTCTAAACTCACTCAGCAATTTGAATCCCTTGAAATGAAATCAACTGAAACACTTGAGGGTCTTGACCTTAGATTTACCAGCATTATTGGTGAACTTAAAGCATTAGGTAAAGTATATACCAAAATTAGAAGAACCTCAAAATTTTTAGATCACTCCCTGCCCGGTGAGATATTAAGACCACAACTATGTGTGTATTGTAATTTAAATGACATATCTACTTTTAACATCTTCTCAGACCTCAAAGATTTTGAGTATGATATTGACAGGAGAGAGTAGGATGAAGAATCACCTGTAAAGACTACAACACTAGCTACTATATCTGACAGGAGACACAGCTCCATCCCCAGCACATCCAAAGTTGCCGATAGTGATGATGACATCCTGCCACAAGATGAAATGAGCCTCCTCATGCACAAATTTCAAAAATTCATTAAGACATCCAGAAAGGCTTCCTACCGGTATAAACCCTTCAACAAGGTAAGCTATAAGTCACCAGCATCTGGAGACTCTAACCTATCTTATAACTGCAAGAAACCAGGACACTATGCAAATATGTGTCCTCATCCTAAAATACAGAAACTACCTGAAGCAGAGCAACAAGGAATAAATGAGAAATGGAGGTGTGGAGAAATAAGCTCAAGGCACTGATTGGAGAATCAGAAGCCACACCCACATCCATGAAAATAGAGAAATGCCTACAAGTTGTCACCGATAGTGACTCATCTCATGATGAAATTGAAGAAAAGCCTACATGTGCTTTATGGCAAAGGATGATGATGATAGTGATGATGAGGTAAGTTGAACCTCAATTAACCCTCTAAATGCATCACATATGTTTGAAAGTATGATAAATGAATTTCGGACCATTCAAAAACTCCATGAAATGCTTAAAAAAGGAAATACGACTCTCTCATTTAAATTTAGAGCTTAAGGATGAAAATGACCTATTACAAAAAAAATATGAAAATATATCCTTGGATAGCGAAAACAGCAAGGTCATTCATGGAAAACAATCATCAACTTGGAACTGAGCTAAATGAGGTTAAATCTCATAATCAATGCAGGACAAATGATTATGCTCAATTAGAAGCTAAGATACAGCTTCTCGAGAAAAGAGAAGGAGAACTCGAGACCATTCTCAACTCATTTGAGAAATCATCTAGGAAGATGGAAGACATCCTAAGCACTGGATAACATATCCATGATAAACGTGGCTTGGGATATAGCTCGTTATCTAATAAAGACTCAACTGGTATGGTGTTTGTCAAATGACAAGAACCCACCCCTATGACCGAGGAAATTCCAAAAGCTGCACCTGTAGTAAAAGGAAAGGCTACAACTGCACCTTCTCAGAAGCCAAATGCTACCATTCCACCACCTAGCTCTTATCATAAGCAACGGGAAACACAACCTCGCAAGGCAATAAGAAGAAATGATCAATATCAAAAGTATGCTCCTCAAGGATACCAACATCATCAACAGAAGAGAAGGAAGATTGTACCCAAGTACCAACAACAACATGCACCTCAGTACTACCAACAGGACAATGCTCCTAGATACGGGGTACAAGAACTTAGGTATATATCTCGAAAGAGAGCTGCCGCCCAGTTCTACCAACAACAGGTCTGGGAATCCAACTGGAAACCCAGAAGGCAAGCTAAAAGGCAGAAAAATGCAGTTCCTATTTGTCCGTAACAACCATACTGGGACCAAAATTCCCGATCTTACATGCATAAATATAATGCTTACAACGATTACGGGCCTGCTCCATGTAAATCTCGAAAAAGATGACCTAACACATCCTACAGCAAACCCATTGCTGTCGAGAAAATATGGGTACCTAAAAGAACTAACATTGAAGGACCCAAAGATCAAAGGGGACCTAAATTTACTTAATTTGTGATTATAGGATATCAAATAGAAGGACATCTGGTACTTCGACATCGGATGTTCTCGCCACATGACAGGAGATATTACCAAGCTTATCGATTATATGGAAATACATGGTCCAAAGGTAATATTTGGTGACAAATCAAAAGGAAAAACAAGAGGACAATGAACCCTGCTTGTAGGAAAATTCAAAGTCACTGGCGTAGCCTATGTTGAAGGATTATAGTACAATCTTCCAAGTGTTAGCCAATCCTGTGATAAACAATTTTGGGTTAAGTTCAATGAAGATCACTGTAAAAAGGACAAAAAGACAAAAAAACTATCCTTGCAGGAAGCTGGACAGGTAACATGTATACGGCTAATTGGAGACCCATTAGCACTATAATTCCTTGCTTTTTTGCCAAAGGAACTGCAGATCAGAACTTGATATGGCACAAAAGGATGTCTCACATCAATAAATTGGCTCGACAGGAAAAGGCCAGAGGATTACCCGACATTTCATTTCATAAAAAAATGTATGTGGACCTGTCAGAAAGGCAAGAAAGTCAAGACGTCCCTAAATATCAAATCATATATATCAACCCATAGGGTTCTGGACTTGCTCTCTATGGATCTCTATGGACCTATAAACCTTATCAGTCTATGAGGTAAGAAATATTGCCTTGTTATTGTGGATGATTTTTCAGGTATTCTTGGTCTATCTTCAAGAAAGAAAGAGACGATCACGAAGCTACCAGAACAACTGAGTATTCTATCCATTCAGTCCGGCGGAGGTACAAAAATCACAAATCACTTCATAGAGAAATTTGTGCGGAAAATGGCATACAACACGAACACTCAACAGCCCGAACTCCTCAGCAAAATGGTGTTGCCGAACGAAAGAGCAGGATGCTAAAAGAGGCAACAAGAACAATGATTGCTGCAAGCAAGTTGCCACAGCATTTCTGGGGAGAAAGAGCAAATACAGCGTGATATACACAAAATCGCTGTATGATCAACAAACAACACAACAAAATCGCATATGAGGTATGGAATAATAAAACTCCCTTAGTCGCATACTTTCATATTTTCGGATGCAGGTGTTATGTTCTTAACAATGGAAAGGATAAACTTAAGACTGTCGATGAAAAATAAGATGAAGGTGTCTTTGTTGGATACTCTCAACAAAAGGAAACTCACTATAGAGAAGTCACTCCATGTAGTGTTTGATGAAACTCGTTGTGATCTCATAGGCATAGAAAACCTTACCCAAGCCTTCTAAACTTCTCTTGAGGAAAACCAACAGCCTCACAAAAGCCCTGTTGTCAATCTAAAAATCAACCATGCAGCTGTAAGAACTGAAGAATTAGTAGAACCTAATGCTGTAGAGGCTGAAGTTGAACTTATAGACCAACATGATATAACAAAGGATGCTGACCTAGAACCTGACAGGATATGGTTAAGAAATCACCCCCATGAGTTAATAATTGGTGACATTGATGCTGGCGTATCCAACAGACAAAGAATATAGAGTACTCAAGGAACTGTACTTTGTGCACAAGAAGATACAGAATCAAGTTCAGAATAGTATCCCTTCCCTATATGGAAATCCAAAGCTGAACTTAGGAGACTGGCCATATGCACACTGGCTGCATTCTTACCTCAATCTGAACTTATTCCGACCGTTAAAGCTCTTAATAATTCATATTGGATCTCATCTATGGAGGAAGAGCTTAATGGTTTTGAAAGGAACAATGTCTGGTACCAAGTTCCAAAACCAACCCACCAAGCTGTAATTGGAACTGAATGGGCATTTCAAAACAAGAAGGACGAGAATGGCCTTGTCAAACAAGTTCAGACTAGTTACCTAAGGCTACAGACAGGAAGAAGGCATAACCTATGATGAAACATTTGCCCCGGTATCCAGGATAGAAGCCATTAGGATATTCCTAGCTTTTGCTGCTCATAAGAACCTTATCGTCTATCAAATGGATGTTAAGAGCACATTTCTTAATGGAGACCTATCCAAGAAGTATATATTGAAAAACCACCATGGTTTTCCAACACAGAGGAAGGAGATCTTGTATACAGGCTAAGGAAAACGTTATATGGTCTTAAGCAAGCACCCAGGGCATGGTATGAAACCCTTTTATTATATCTTATCAATAATGGATTTGAGAAAGGTGCGGCTGACAAAACCCTCTTCAAGATACATGAAGGTTATGATCTTTTAATGGTTCAAATTTATGTAGATGACATTATTTTTGGTTCAACTAACCTTGATCTGTGTAAGAAGTTCTATCATCTCATGTTAAGTAAATTTTGAAATGAGTATGATGGAAGAACTTAGTTCTTTCTTAGGGTTGCAGGTTAAACAATTTCCTACAGGTATATTCATCAACCAGGATAAATACAGCAAGGAGCTGCTCAACAAGTTTGGGATGAATACTTCCGAATCATCATCCTCCCCCATGAGCACTTCCTCACAGATAAGTGCTAACGAAGCTGGAACGCCAGTGGACCAATCACTATACATGAAGCTTATAGGCTTACTCTTATACCTAACAGCCAGTAGGTCCGATATCCAGTTTGATGTAGGAGTGTGTGCTCGATATCAGGTTACACCTCACACTTCACCACATCCAGACGAATCTTTAAGTATGTCAAAGGAACAATCAATGTAGGATTGTGGTGTTAGGAATACTTGTTAGATTTTGATGATGTCATCTTTATATTCAAATATATGTTTTAAATTGCTTGGCAAAATGTAAGGAAGAACCAGATGAGTATCTTCCATAGACCAAATTATGATAAGTTAGATACTTGGCAAAATGTAAAGAAGAACCAAATGAGTATCTTCTATAGGCCACATAAGTTATGCTTAAAAATCGGCTAAGTACATATCAGCCGAGTCTTGGTCAACTCACCTGTTCAGATAAGGTTGACCAGAGACAAGTCATATCAGGCAACCTATTAGAGAAGTTCTGGTCAAACAATTTTATCAGCGAAGTTAGACCAGACTGCAGTCAAGAAGGGAAGTCAAGTCATCTGTAGTCTGACCATCAGATCAGTCAAGTTCAAATCAGGTCAAAAGACTACAGACAAGTTGGCACATCAGACAAGCCGACACCAGAGAAGGTTGACTGCACATCAGTCTAGTTGACCATAGAGAGGTCAGCCAAGTAATCATCCAAGTACTCCAGTCCACATCAGCATGCGTTGAATAGTCAAGATTTACAGAAAGTCACACGCGGGCGATTAGAGATAGATTGGAGTGATTCCCGGAAAGGAAATGATTTTAATAAATTATCCAGACCCACCACTGAAGACTTTAATCTTATTATATTCAAAAGATTCAGCACTATCACATGGAAGTCTTCATAATGGTCGTAATTGGATTAAAATATGGGAATCCAGCCTTGCAACGTTCAGAAAGAAAAACAAAGAAGTCTATTTCTCCAACGGACGGATTTGTTACAGATCTGCAACGGCTATGAAGAAATGCTCAAGGACCGACACCTATATATATCTGAAGATTTGAAGTTGAGCAGTACGATGTGAACAATACTTACAAGCAATCGAAGCAAACAAAGCAATCAAGCGAACAATAGCATCATGAAAGAGCAAGAGTTCTAAAGTTCTTATTTGAAGAAGCTCTTAGTTGGAGAAGACAATCACTCTTGTCTTTAAAACCTGAGTTCGGGGTATTTCACTGGTTGAAGTTGAGAGACTGTAAAGGCATCCAAGGATCGTAGATCAAGAGGTGCAAGGCAGTCAAAGGGAGCTGCAACGGCAAGGAATTCTACTGGTTGGAAGCTGTTGTAATGGGTTGAATCACTGTAATATTTATCACTGGTTGAGAATTATAGTGAATTCATCTCCAACTGGTTTGGAGAAAAGTGTATTAGTAGAGGATTACCCCACCTCTAAGACCACTATAATTGCCTGCGTGTTTTACTGCTTTCATTATCATACTTACCTATTGCATACTTACTTAACTATTCCATTGATTAATTTTGCGTTCGTCATCAGCTGACTTCCGCACTTACATTGACTGCAAGTCATTTGTACCATCAGCTGAGAAACTCATCCTTTGTGGAAAAGAGTTTCAATAAGTCTATTCACCCCCTTCTAGACTTATTCCTGGACGACTTATGACCTACAAGTGGTATCAGAGAGGTTTGTTCAATATTTCAAGAACCAGATCCATATATCGAGGATATATTTTAAGCTCATTTTAGAAATGGAACACATGCATTATAGATTACGTGTCTTTTCAGTTGAAGAGTATGATCTTTGGAAGATAAGGATGCAGGAACACCTATCTTCAATCCATGACGACATGTGGTGCATCATAGAAGACGGTCCCTTCATCTTCGAGAAGGACAACACTCCTGAGGAGAGGACGGAGCTGACCATTGAAGAAAGAAAGCTGGCCAACCTTGACAACCGGGCCAGAGACGTGCTGTACCAAACCCTTGACAAATCAACAATGGTCAAGATCAAGAACTGCAAAAATGCCAAAGAAATCTGGGACACATTAGCCTTAATGTGTGAGGAAACCGAGCTGATAAAAGAAAATAAGTTGTCAATTGCTACTCAATAATTTGACAACTTCAAAATGAAGAATGGCGAATCCATAGACCAAATGGACACCAGGTTCACTGAAATCATCAATGAGATTAACTCCCTGGGAAAATCATATGGGAACAGGGAGATGGCACTGAAGGTCTTAAGATCTCTCAATCCTGAATGGAGTATGAAGGTAGTGGCCATGAGAGAATCCAAGGATCTTAACAAAATAAAGATCCAAGATCTGTTCTCTGATCTAAAGGCTTATGAGTTTGAGCTTCCAAGTTCATCATCTACCGAGCCTGCAGAGAAGGGAATAGCCTTTGCAGCCAAGTCCCCTGCCAAAAGCTTATCTGAAGTCAAACCTCCAAATCCACTTGATTTTGAAGAACAAATGGCGTTCATAATGCAAAGGTTTAGCAACTTTAGAAATAACTACTCCAAATACAAGAAGAATTATAAGGAGAACCCAGGAGAAATTAAAAGGCTGGAAGCTGGAGTGTTATAATTGCCACAAGACAGAACACATCCAAATTGACTGTCCTAATATCAAGAAAGACGAGAGCAAGAAGGAGTTGAGCAGAAAATAAGACCGAAGGAAGGCCCTCATCGGAGAAGACCAAGAGCGAGTAGAATCAAGCAGCGGATTCTTCTCTGATGATGATGAAGAATATGATTGTCTGATGGCCAACCTAGCTGATGAAGAGGTAACATCTAAACCCTCAGTTTTAAATAATAACAGCTCAGACATGTCACAAGACATGGACTTACACGAGTCTGTAAATCAGCTTCTCAAAGATTTTGAGAGATTAAAAATTGCATACCAAATCAGATCGGTGAGAGGACCTTTGCAAGATGAGAATGGGCAGCTGAAAAATGACTTTGAAAAACTCAGCCTAGAATTTAATAAAACCAAAGATGATCTTGAAAAATAGGCTGCTAGATAACTCTACAAACCAGGCTGATAATACCACAGCTGAGATAAAACGATTAACTGTTTTAAATAGTGAAAAATCAGCTGCACTTGCTCATGTCAATGCTGAGTTTGCAAAACTGACTCAGCTAAGTAAACATCAGGCGAAGGAAATAACCTCCCTAAAGGCATCTCTAACCCTGGATGAATTGTGTACAAATAAAAGGCCATTATAATCCAGATCAGGCCTTGGATATGACCCACACTCCCTCCAGTTCTAAAACCATTTTCATCAAGGGAGAAACAATTGTCTCGACTGCTGAGCCAATATACAAACCTGTATTTCAAAATAGGCAACAGCCAAGTCACAGGTCTAGGCTGCAGCCAAGGTATACAAGGCAGCCACCTAGACATGAGACCAGGCAATGGCCAAGGCGTATGAAAGCGCCTGCACAACATGCCCACTATTATCAAAGACTCCCCAAAAATAGATTTCAAAATGGGAGGGGCAAATGGAAACCTCAAGGTTATCCTAATTTTCAAAACGAACAGGTGTAGAGACCTCAAAGATTTAATAAATGGTCTCAGCCAAGATTTAGGCATGACCCGCACCATCAGTTTTATGAGGCATATCCAGTTCTCTAGAAAACCAGTTCTCTAGAAAACCAGTTCCCTAGACCTTACATACCTTATAGGGGTAATAACAACAACTTTCACAATCTCAGGAGAAACCAGTTCTCTAGAAAACCAACTAACCCCCGAGGACCCACACAGATTTGGGTACCTAAATCTCTGCTTGTCTGATTGCAGAAAAGGTGGAAGGACTACTACCACATCTCCACAAATTCAAACATTGGAGGTGAAGAATGGTTTGTAGATTCTGGATGCTCAAGGCACATGACTGGGAACAAGAAGGTGCTGATGAAATATGCTAAAGAAAAAGGTCCAGATGTAACCTTTGGAGATAGCTCTAGAAGTCAGACAAAAGGTTTTGGAGAGCTGCACAGAGGAAACATCACCATATCCAAAGTTCACTATGTCAAAGGACTCAAGTATAATCTTCTGAGCATAAGTCAGTTTTGTGATGAGAAGAATCTGTAATACCCGGGTTTTCAGTATAAATTTTTCGCGTTATTTTATCTGAGATATACTGTATAGTTTGGTATCTATACAGTATGGATAAAATTAATTGAGGACCGGACAGTTATACTTGTGTAATTGACGTGTTCGATTGACAATTATATTGAGGATTTGTTGTATCAGGTTGAACTGATTTGGATATTAGGTATATCATATGAGAATATTTTTGGGATGAGTACATGTGTATTTAGTATGCCATATGTTCGTATTCAGTATGTCGAGACGTTGGACAGAAACAGTTGAAATTTTGGCTAAGTATAAAAGCCATTACGTACGTTAAGCCTTGGAGCTAACGTACGTAAAATGTGTTAGCTTACGTACGTTATATAGTGTACATAACGTACGTAACAAGAGGAATCAGACAGTTGGGCCCGGTGTCGGCAGCTTTCGGCGCAGATGTGGACATGTGAGTCAACGGATGGAGTTACGTACGTTATACAGGGTGTATTACGTATGTAATACAAGTATAATACTATAGCAAGTCAACGTACGTATTACGTACACAACGGAATAAGTGTTACGTACGTTACGGGGCGGCTGGTCGAGTCGTGGCCGAGAGGACCTGTAGTGGCCGAGCATGATCGGCAGTGACTTTCAGGGATGGCTGATCACAGTCGGCAATGACTCGCTGGGGGCTAGGACTGGCCGATTACGTACGTAAGGCTGTGGCCAGTTACGGCCGTAAGGGCCCGTTACGTACGTAAGCAGCTGTCGGTTATGTACATAAGGCTATTGGCAGAATGGACAGAAGGGTAGGCTATGACCGGCTACGTACGTAAGGACCCGCCGGTTACGTGCGTAACATGCCGGTAGGTCTCGGCCTATATAAGGCCTGGACCGAGTCACCTTGAGCATTTTTCGTTTTTCTTCGTTCCTTCCACGATTTTTCACCATAGATTGATGGTTTTGAGTAGAATCAACTTATAACAACATGTTTTGGAAGTTGGAATCATGGATTAACATCATCTTCCACCCGGATCGAAGGTAAGAACATATGAACTTTTGGTTTTTGGATGTTCTTGAGGTTTCTTGGTGTTTTGGCCGATCTGATTCGTTTTGATTCAGATTATTGATAGAACTTGATTGTATACTCGTAATCATTCAATACTCTTGAAGTTTTATGGAATAAATTCGAGTATTTATTCGTATAAACGATTGAATTGGACTATGCCTTCAAAGTGTCCGATAAAATGCCTCAATGAGTAGAACTTGGGAAATTCTACACGTTTTCGTATGAATGGTGATGGAATTGATATTGTTGTGATGATTCTTGGTATTTACGAGAATTTTGTTAAGGGAAGATAATGAATTGGTGATCAAATGATTCGATTATGTTGTTATGATTATGGAATCGTAGTATTCTCGATGTTCTTGGTAGTTTGTTGCAATTCATGATGTTATGAGAAGTATATATGTTGAAGGACATGATTATATATACCTTGAATTGTGAATAAGGATTGCTTAGATGTTAGAACACATCGTATTATGTCGTTTGAGGATTTTGAATGTGATATCGGAATAAGTTGTGTTCTTAAGGAATTCTTGGATTATATGAATTGATGATCATGTTTAAGTGATGTTGGTGTTTTGGATATGAATATGGAATATTCATATCTATAACTAAGTTATGTGTTTTGGTACAATATTCGTATGGGAATACGAATATGATTTTCGGGTTTGATAAGATTATGATTCACTTTTGAGTTTGAGAATTCATACGTATTGAACAAGTGTTCAAATCGAATAATAGAATTATTTGAAACTCTTGGAATATGGCTATCTATAATGTTGAATTAATCGGATCGTCCGGATTGATGATGATAATCGGTAATTGGTTTAATTATGAATTTACAAGGAGGAAACTTGTATTCGTATGTAAGATTGAATATGGAATCGGTAATGCTTAGACTTGGTTAAATTGATTATTGATATGATCTTTGGATTATGAATCGTATTTTGGTTTTGAATTCGTGTTTGATTGGTTCGGGTTGTTTGGATATGTGTTTAATCGGAATATTGTAGAACCGTTGTGTTTGTTGATCGGTTATTGATTGTTATTTGTGATCATCGAGTTACGGCTTGTATTATGGATATGAGTTCGTATTTGTTGAGTTGGATTATTTGGTTTTATGTATATGATCGAGGTTTCGTTGAACCGTTGAGTTTGTTGGTTGGGTATGTCGGTTATTGATTTTTATCGAATGTGTGTTAATCATTTATTGCAATAGGTTGATATGCTTTGATCGTGGATTATGACCGTTGTGTTGCGGTTGAGGCTAAAGAGTTCGTAGATTGATTTTGGTCGGACTGAGGAGCTCGTATACTAAAGCAATGGATTTTGGTAACGGCTTCGTGGTATCGGTATCGAGGCAAGTTTCTACTTGTTCAGTTTATAATATTTGATGAATGGTTTCGTTTTCATTTCATTTATAATTCGTATAGCAATGTTGTTAGAAATGTAAGTTGTCGGGATAATGGTTTATATATCGTACTCTGGTTGTAATAAATCATAAGGTATATGATTTAATTGTGTTCAAGGAAGACGTGAGTTATCTTTGGTCAAGGATATAGAATATCGGATATCGAGGATAGTTATCGTGATGACATAAGTATCGGGATAAAGGTTTATTGGTATTGAATGGATGGTACCTTATTTGAGATTATTTGTATAACTGTGTATTCGTTCAGGGATGATGTTCGTGGAAAGGATGTTCTCTTCGGCTTTGAGGTAATTTATGTATTGTTCAGTTATGAGATAATTATTATGTTGAGTTGTTGTATATGTTGTATTTTGAGGCTTCGTGTATTGAGATTCGTACTGGTTGTTCGTTGAGGGATGTTGATCCCAGGACTATTGTTGGTATTAATGTTTGTGTTGATCGTCTCATCAGGGGATGTTGATGGATATGGTCCTCGGCTTTGAGGTAATCTAAGTATTTGTTCAGTCATGTGGATAATTAGTATGTTGAGTTGTTGTATATGTTGAGGTTTCGTATAATGAGTTTCGTATCGGTTATTCGTTGAGGGATGTTGATCCCAGCACTGTTGTATTGAGATCGTAGATCGTGTTGGTCATTCATTTGGGGATGATGATCCCAGGATTGATGTTTTGGATATTGATTAGTCGTGTCGACTTTTCATTGTCAGTCTGTTGTTGTTAACTTCGGTGAGTCTTTTGATCCTTATTGGATATGTGTTTCTTTGAGTTTCGTTGTCTTGTTGCATCGTGACATATCTGGAGTCATATCTGCATGCCGATTGGTTATTGTGTAGGATTTTTAGCCGGACACATGATGGTGATGTGTTGATATTTCCACATTGAACCGTGCACACGAGACGTAGTTCATGAGGCTAATTAGGGACAAGACCACACATGTATTTGATCAATACCCGGGGTGGCTTGTGCACGGACACATTTCCGGATTGGGCGTACTATGACTTCCATCTTTGAGCCATATTGTTTGGACGTTCATCCTCCATTTATGGTTGGGTATGTTCGACGGTTTGTGACTGGTTGTTCATATGCCGGAGGGGTATGTTCGACAGTCGAAGTTATTTCTTTGAGATCCATTATTGTTGATCATTTGGAGTTTACCTTGTTGATGGTATTCTCGGTTATTGTTGGTCATTTGTTGATCATTTGGAGTCTACCTTGTTGAGGGTATTCTTGGTTATTATTGATCTTAGATGATTGTGTTTAGAGTTTACCTTGTTGAGGGTATTCTCAGTTATCGTTGATCCTTTATTGGTCGTATTGGAGTTATCATGTCGATGATATTCTCAGTGATGTATTGGTTGATCATTGTTATTGATCGTATGAGCATTCGGACTGTACGTCGATGTTTCGGGATTTGTATTCATTATCATGTGGTAGTTGATCTACGGATATGTTGTATGCTATTAGTTTATCCAGATTGGGATTTGATTGTGTAATCCGACGGACAGGAGTTGGCACAGATTGGATTATTTCCACACTTATGAGTTATGATGATGTTTTGAAGATTGTTGGTATTTTTGGAATACAGTACAGATAATTGTTGAGTTCATTTCGTCATTTGAGAATGCGAAATATGGATTATGGTAAGGATTGATTTAATTGGTAAGGTGATAACGGTAAGATTACTTTGGTAGTATTCTTAATATATTATTACATTGGTATGTAATTATTTATGATGATGTGATCCGTATCATTATTGAGTATTGTGGCTGACCCCGTCGTGGGCTTTATTTTTAGGTACTCGGAGATCGAGCTAGTAGCGGTCGTGAACGGATGAGCTTCCCGATGTGATACTTGCTGTGGCTTGTTTTGGAGTATCGAGTATTTCTTTTCTGGTTATTCATTTCCGCTGCAAATGTGTATTTTGAACTGTGTTTTTATCCGCTGCGTGTGTATATTTCAAAATGGCTTTTCAGTATCTTTATCCGCTGCATGTGTGTATTTTAAAGGGCCTTTTTGGCATTTTGCGAACTTGGGTTATTTCGTTAAACTCTTTTTCCCAATTATTTTTCGGTATGTTTAAGTGGCGGCTTAACGTACATTTTTAATTGTCGAGATTTGGCATTTCGCCTTGTATTTTCAAATGGTATCTTATGACGGTATTTGAGAACTATGTTTTTGGAAATATTTGAGTATTTAAAATACTACCGTCATCGGCCTTTTGGCGTTTTTAAATGTTTTTGAAATGGTTTTTAGCCTGGTGGGTTCCGGCGCGGGACCCACAGCGCTGTAATATCCCGGATGGTTTTGGGGTGTTACATAAGATGGTATCGGAGCCCAAGGTTTTTTGAAACTCAGGCGTGTGTGTTATGTGGCTCTACCGGTACGGTAGTAGCGTGATTTTTGAAAATGAGCTTTTCTGACTTTTGAGTCAAACCGATTTTTGGAGTTTCCAAAATTTTTGAGATCTTTTCAAATTGCTATTTGTGATATTGGAGTGTGTTGGTATTGTATTAAGACTTCGTGTGGGAGTCGTGTGCTAGTATCACGGGAGATCATCGGCTTCACGCACCTGTAAGTATATTGGTTTGGTTATTCGCTTGTGGTGACGCTTGATTGTTTTTGTGATGAGTTGGAAATTTTAGATTTATCTGTTGTTGGCGATAGGTTGCAAGTTTCGAGTACGAAACTTATTTTAAGGGGGGTAGTATGTAATACCCGGATTTTCAGTATAAATTTTTCGCGTTATTTTATCTGAGATATATAGTATAGTTTGGTATCTATACAGTATGGATAAATTAATTGAGGACTGAGACAGTTATACTTGTGTAATTGACGTGTTCGATTGACAATTATATTGAGGATTTGTTGTATCAGGTTGAACTGATTTGGATATCAGGTATATCGTATGAGAATATTTTTGGGATGAGTATATGTGTATTCAGTATGCCGTATGTTCGTATTCAGTATGTCGAGACGTTGGACAGGAACAGTTGAAATTTTGGCTAAGTATAAAAGCCTTACGTATGTTAAGCCTTGGAGCTAACGTACGTAAAATGTGTTAGCTTACGTACGTTATATAATGTACATAACGTACGTAACAAGAGGAATCAGACAGTTGGGCCCGGTGTCGGCAGCTTTCGGCGCAGATGTGGATAGGTGAGTCAACGGATGGAGTTACGTACGTTATACATGGTCATACGTAATATGAGTATAATACTGTAGCAAGTCAACGTACGTATTACGTACGCAACGGAATAAGTGTTACGTACGTTACGGGGCGGCTGACCGAGTCATGGCCGAGAGGACCTATAGTAGCCGAGCATGGTCGGCAGTGACTCGCAGGGATGGCCGATCACGGTCGGCAGTGACTCGCTGGGGGCTAGGACTGGCCGATTACGTACGTAAGGCTGTGGCCAGTTACGGCCGTAAGGGCCCGTTACGTACGTAAGAAGCTACCGGTTACGTACGTAAGGATGTCGGCCAGAATGGACAGAAGGGTAGGCCATGGCCGGCTACGTACGTAAGGGCCCGCCGGTTACGTATGTAACGTGCCAGCAGGTCTCGGCCTATATAAGGCCTGGACCGAGTCACCTTGAGCATTTTTCATTTTTCTTCGTTCCTTCCGCGATTTTTCACCATAGATTGATGGTTTTGAGTAGAATCAACTTATAACAACATGTTTTGGAAGTTGGAATCATGGATTAACATCATCTTCCACCCAGATCGAAGGTAAGAACACATGAACTTTTGGTTTTTGGATGTTCTTGAGGTTTCTTGGTGTTTTGGCCGATTTGATTCGTTTTGATTCAGATTATTGATAGAACTTGATTGTATACTCGTAATCATTTAATACTCTTGAAGTTTTATGGAATAAATTCGAGTATTTCTTCGAATAAATGATTGAATTGGACTATGCCTTCAAAGTGTTCGATAAAATGCCTCAATGACTAGAACTTGGGAAATTCTACATGTTTTCGTATGAATTGTAATACCCCAAACTAGGCGGATATTACAGTGCTGTGGACCCCCGACTGGGACCCACCAGGCGAGTGAAAAAGAATGAAATACACAGGGTAAATGTAGTACCGAACCACATTACATCATTAATTACTCCGATGAGGAGTTTTCATACAACACACCCAAGATAATACATAATACATGTATATTTTATATGAAGATAAAACATACGACACTGAATAAAATGAGTATTCAAACGGAAATCTGCAGCGGAAATAAAATAAGGAAAACATGAGTGAATGAAAAGGACTGGGGCCCCCTACTAGTATCACTGGGACTCCTCGCCGTCAACGTTCTCTTCCCGTGCCTTAGCCTTGCCATGACCTGAAAACAACATTCCCCAACGGGGTCAGTTACACAGAACAACAATCCTCAAGAGTTGAATAAACACAATCATATATACTGTATAAACCACAAGTTCGATCAAAATCTCAAACCGTCGAACACATGCGATCAAAAGTGAATCGGTCAGATTATAACCCAATCCTGTTGAAAACATACATAATCAAACATGTTGTATGAATCAACTAACGGTACGGCTCAAAGGGTGGCGCCACACTACGCCCGGGATGGAAATGTGTCCGTGCACAAGCCACCAATGAGTATCGATCGAATACACGTATGGTCTTGTACCTAATCAGTCTCACGAAGTAATCGTCTCGTGTGCACAGTCCAATGTGAGGCCAACTACCAACACACGACTTAATATGTGGCCGACATGAAAATCCTACACATACCAATCGGCACGCCAGTATAACCCGGAATGCCACGAGATGACAAAAGTGACATCGAAATCAATAATGACTCACCGAGATGAAATGATAGTGAAATGAATGATAGCTCAATGAAATGATTGGAACCGTCATTCCTCGTGACTGGAGTGATTAATTGACAATTACAAGTCTCAATACGGTTAATACATTATGAATGAACTATAATTATGAATGAACAACAACGAAAGGAATGAATATCCTTTTAACCGGGTAAGAATTAACTTACTCAACCGGTGAAGAATGTCCTTCCTCGATCAAAGTCCAAAAGGGATGTTGGTCGCTCGAACAACCTTGAATGACAATACCAACAATGCTCAATATACGAATCTAACACGATTATAACCGACTCAAACGTCGATACAACAATATCCAAACTCATTGAAGCATTCTAGTGAACATTTAGCAAACACACATCATTTGATAATATCCAATCCCGAATATATCGAAACCAACTCCAAAATGAGTATTTCAAACCATCAAAACACTTTCAATGATATCAATAACCCCATAGGAATCTATAATTCGAGTTAACGACAACATCTAATCGAAAACCCAAAAATATCAAAGTCAACCCAAAGTGTTCTTGAATCAAACCCCAAACAATTCATGAAATCCGAAATATGCCATTAAATCCATAGAAATACATATATCCAAGGTAGACAATCCATATCTAACATATTCCAACAACAATCCAAGCTTATACGAAGAAATCGGAAGGAAAACCCCAAATATCCGAAATTCTAGATTTAATAAATCATTACTTTTGATTTGATGTGATGGGGTGATGAAATGTTGATTAATCCGAATGACAAGCTTGAAGGTGATGATTGATGATTGCACCTCGAAGAACACTCTCCAAATCGCCCAAAATTGTCCGGAATCGCCCAAAAACGAAGTGAGAAATGAAAATGACGAAGAAAGGGCTGAACTGTCCTATTTATAGCAATCCTAGTTTAGCGCGCGCTAGCCCCAGTTCTTAGTGTGCGCTAACGTGTGTTTTGGGTAGTCCAATACCCACTGTCCGAAAACGGTAACGTGCGCTACGTACCTTTTGTAGCGTGCGCTACGGCTGTACACTTAGCATGCGCTAACCCCGAAGAGTTAGCGTGCGCTAACGAATTATCTGATGCCCAGTACTGGAGTCCAGAACCTTCTGTCCTCTGATCTGATCATGGTAGCGTGCGCTACATTCAATATTTAGCATGCGCTACTATACCATTTGCGTACGCTAAAAACCACTCATAGCGTGTGCTATGAATTAATCCCATTCAGTCCAGTTGACTCAACCTGATCCGACCTTAGCGCGCGCTACACCGACTGTATAGCGTGCGCTATTCCGGCCTACTAGTGCGCGCTACTTACCACTCGTAGCATGCACTACTTACAACCCAACTGCAGTCCAGTGCCTTCTGGACTGCCTGCTTGAACTACACTAGCGTGCGCTAGTGTTGAGAGGTAGCGTGTGCTACCCGTACTCAATTAGCGCACGCTAAAGAGGGTATGTAGCGTGCGCTACTCCTCATACACAGCACACTATGAAGATGACAACGGTGATAAATACAGCACGAAACTCCATCTAGATTAATGATGAATGATGATACAATTACTCTAAATGGTCAATACACTGATTGAATATGAGTGACAAACGATCATTAATGAGTGAAAATTACTGAGTGACAATTACAGAATGATAAGTACTGAATGATAATGACTGAATTACAACCAGTTATTACATACACCCCCCCTTAAAAGAGTTTCGTCCCCGAAACTAAGGGTCAAACAACTCGGGATGATTCTCCCGCATACTATCTTCGGTTTCCCAAGTAGCCTCTTCGACTCCGTGTCTAGACCACTGAATTTTGACCAAAGGAATCGTCTTATTCCTCAACTGTTTGATTAGCTGCTCTAAGACTCGCATAGGACGCTCCTCGTATGAATGATCATCGGCGATCTCGATTTCGTCGAACTGAAGTATGTGGCTCGGGTCGGAAACATACTTCCGTAACTGAGAGACGTGAAACACATGAATTCGGCTCAACGCCGGAGGTAAGGCCAATCGATAAGCTAGCTCTCCTACTCGGTCTAAAATCTCAAACGGTCCAATGAAACTCGGACTCAGCTTCCCCCTTTTCCCAAAACGGAAGATACCACGACTTGGGGATACCTTGACCAAAACATGGTCACCCGTTTCGAACTCTAATGGTCGACGACGATTATCTGCATATGATTTCTGTCAACTCTGAGCGGTCAACAAATAACTCATGATCAAAGCTACCTTCTCACGGGCAGCTATAAGCATATCGGGCTCGGTGCCGATTGATTCTGATAAGTCATCCCAACACAAAGGAGATCGACAACGACGACTGTACAAGGCCTCGTAAGGTGCCATCTTAATCGAAGCATGCCAACTGTTATTATACGTGAACTCGATCAATGGTAGTTGGGCTTCCCAATCATCTTTCCAATCGAGAACACATGCCCTCAACATGTCCTCCAAAGTCTGAATAGTCCTCTCTGATTGTCCGTCGGACTGAGGATGAAAAGCTGTACTGAGATTAAGCTGAGTTCCCATAGCACGATGAACTGATTTCCAAAAATGAGACACGAACCGTCCGTCACGATCGGAAGCAATACTTTTAGGAGTCCCGTGTAGTCTCACTATCTCTTTGATAAACAACTGGGCAAGTCTCTCGGGACCCCACGTATCCTTAATCTCAAGGAAATGAGTTGATTTAGTTAAGCGGTCCACAATTACCCAGATTATATCACGACGACTCGCCAGCAAACTCGTGATGAAGTCCATTGAAGTATCCTCCCACTTCCACTCTGGGATAGGGAGAGGTTTCAGCATACCCGCCGGTCGCTGATGTTCTATCTTGACTTGTTGACAGGTTAAGCATCTCGAAACAAATTCCGCGACTTCTCGCTTCATATTACTCCACCAGTAATTTTGTTTCAAGTCTTTGTACATCTTGCTAGACCCCGGATGAACGGAATAAGGGGTAGCATGAGCTTCTCTCAAAATTGAGTTTTTCAACTCGTCATTCGCCGGTACGCACAACCGATTCTTAAATCGCAAAAGTCCATCCTCGTGGACCACAAATCTAGGGGATTTCCCTTGAGTCACATCATCTCTAATGCGTAACAAAAATGGGTCCGAACCCTGATTCTCCTTGATCGTCTCCTCAAGTGGCGAGGAAATATCTAACGTACAAAGTTGCCCTTGTACTCGCTGTAACCAGACCTCGATCTCGAGTATCAGAAATTCCTGCTGAAGTTCCTTCTGAACTGTCAATCGAGCAAGCATCTGTTCCTGAACGGACTTACGACTCAAAGAATCGGTGACAACGTTCCCTTTGCCCGGGTGGTAAAGTATCTCAATATCATAATCTTTGATTAGTTCCAACCACCATCTCTGTCGCATATTTAACACCTTCTGAGTAAATATATACTTTAAACTCTTGTGATCGGTGAATATCTGACAGGTAACGCCATAAAGATAATGACGCCAAATCTTCAATGCGAATACCACGGCTGCTAGCTCCAAGTCGTGGGTCGGATAATTAACCTCGTAAGGTCTCAACTGTCGTGAAGCATAAGCAATGACTTTACCGTTCTGCATTAGTACACATTTGAGACCCTTTCCGGACGCATCACTATAAACCACAAATCCTTCTGTCCCTTGCGGTAAAGAAAGGACAGGTGCTGAAATTAACCGGCTCTTTAGTTCCTCAAAACTCTGTTGACACGCGTCGGACCACGTGTATTTCTTATCCTTCCTTAAAAAGTTCGTCATGGGTTGAGCGATTTTAGAAAATCCTTCCACAAATCACCATTAATAACCAGCTAATCCGAGGAAACTTCGAATTTCCTTAACATTCTTCGGAGGTAGCCAATCTCGGATAGCCTCCGTCTTTTGAGGGTCGACACGAACTCCATCTGATGAAATTACATGTCCGAGAAACGTCACTTCGGACATCCAGAACTCACATTTGGAAAACTTTCCATAAAGTTGCTCTCGTCTCAACACGTTAAGCACCTGATGAAGGTGAAACTCGTGTTCTTCCCGGTCACGAGAATAAATCAAAATGTCATCAATGAGAACAACCACGAACTAATCTAAATAGTCGATGAAAACCCGATTCATTAATTCCATGAATACCACAGGTGCATTAGTTAACCCAAATGGCATTACCACAAACTCATAATGACCATAGCATGTTCGGAACACCGTCCTTGCGATATCCGACTCTCGAATTCGCAACTGATGATATCCAGATCTTAAGTCGATCTTGGAAAACACGGAAGTTCCCTGAAGTTGATCCAAAAGATCATCGATACGGGGTAGAGTATACTTATTCTTGATCGTCACCCGGTTCAATTCCCGGTAATCAATACACAAGCGAAATGAACCATCCTTCTTCTTGGCAAACAACACTAGTGCTCCCCATGGGGACGCACTCGGTCGGATATAACCCTTCTCGGTCAAATCCTCTAATTGGTTCTTCAATTCCTGCATTTCGGTCGGGGCCATCCGGTACGGTGCCTTCTATATTGGGGATGTACTGGGCTCCAACTCAATCGTGAATTGCACATCTCTATGTGGAGGCAAGCCAGGTAACTCGTCTGGAAATACATCGGCATATCCTCTCACTACAGGAATATCCGTCAACATTACTGATGGTTTCTCGGTCTTAGTCATATAGCACCAATAACTGACATACCCCTGATTGAGTAATCTCACCACTTTCATCAAATTGATGACCTTCCCGGAGCAGCCGGGATTACCTCCCTGAAACACACATTCGACCCAATCATCTGAAATGATAGTGACCATACGCTTACGAACACTAATGACGGCATCATGACGATCCATCCAATCAATACCCAGGATGACATCGTCCCTCGGTAAATCTACCACGATTAGATCTGCTAACCAACCACGGCCATGAAGCTGAATCGGACAATCCTTAATCTCACTATTTCCAATAATTCTTCTACCATCAGGTATACCAATGAGATAAGGCTCACAACTAGTAGCACTACCTAGACGTAGTCTACTCAAACATGACTCGGAAATGAATGAATGCGATGCACCAGTATCAAAAAGGGTACACACAGGTTGAGATAGAATATCGAGTGTACCTGAGATCATCCGGGCCTCTGGATCATCGGTCTTCTTCATCTCGTAAATTCGGGGCTTACCGGCCCCCGAACTGGACGCTCCCGTCTGATAGCTCTTGGCTCCACCTTTGTTAGCTCCTGTCATCTTAAACGATGCGGATCGACCGCCCGATTCGGAACCGATCGCTTTGGGGCTGAGATGTCGCCGGAGTGGGTTTGGAGTCCCTTCGGCAAAAACGGGCCCTATGCCCCGCAATTCCACAGTTATGGCATGTGACAGTCTGCCTCGGACATTTGATACTGAAATGACCCTGGTCTTCACAGTTGAAACAGGTGATGGCCGAACTGGCTGCTCGGACTGAGATTCCGCGGGTCTAGGCGCCATAGAGGGTCGCTCAGAAAAAGTAGATCCCGCACGAGGTTTCTTGAAAGTGACCTAACTGCCGTCAGACTGATTACGATTCTTTGACTTCTTGCCAGCAGATGAAGGTTGCTGCTTCGCAATATCCTTAGCAGTAAGCTCATAAGTAAGAGCTTTCTCGATGAATTCGGCCAGGGTGGTGCAATTATGATTAGGCAACTGCATTCGCATACGGGGTTTCAGCCTCTTGCTGAAATACTTAATCTTGTCTGCCTCGAAGTGAATGATAGATGAGGCGAAAGGAAGAAGTTCCTGAAATTTCTCGGCGATGGCGAGAACATCATCTTCCGCTGAGGGGTCGGGAGTGAGTAATTCTGATAACTTGGCCTCCCTGAGTGGGGCCGGATAATACCTCTCCATCATGAGAGTCTTGAATTGATCCCAAGTACAAAATCCGTCGGTGGGCTTCAACGATAACCACCATGAATGTGCGCCCTTACCAAGATAGTAAGCCGCAACTGAAACTTTGTGTCCCTCAGGACAGTCCACCATAGCAAACAGTTTCTCGAAATGCTCAAGCCAATGAATGATATCCGCCGGTTCAGATGAACCCTCAAAAGTAGGTGGCCTTAGGCGAGAGATGTCGCCAATGATACTGCTCACACCCCTCTCTTGCCTCTGAGGTGGTGGCGGAGGAGCCTGTTGATTCTGAGTAGCTGAGTTATGCATCGTCTCCATCAGTTGTGCCATCTGAGTCATTTGGGCCATCATGCCCTGCATAAAAGCGAGTGGATCAACCAGAACACCTTTTGACTGAGCTGTGTCCTGGGCACGACTCCCTGATAATGAATGATTACGCCCGGGTGAATGAGTGGCAACATCACTGCTCGATGAATTATCATTATTCCTAGCATTCGCACGTGTATTCACACGAGCTCTCGGGTTTCGGCCCGCACTGTGACCTCTTCCCCGCGTCCTCTGCCAGCTCTTTCCATACTGAAGTGGGAAAGTCACGAAATGATTATATATCTCGCATGAATATCACATTATGATTACGTTATGAAATGATGAAAATGAGCATACGCGCTCAAACACAATGATTACATAAATGATCAACTGAGGTGACGTGATTATCTGATGAAATTCTTGAAATGATTATTTTGAACAAGTTAACACGATTAATGATACGATCCTCAAGATCAACAACTGAACAGTGAAATGTACTGAGTGGTTAATGAGTAAACATGATCGACATGATTACAAATGAAAATGATAAATGAGGAAATCTTACTGTTCTTTGGTCTGAAGGGCTCGGCTCTTGCACGGGTCACACGTGACGCTAAAGTCCAATGATACTAGTTTGATGAATGATGATTTCAAATGAAACATGACTCAGAAGGTAGTATTCAAAACCACGCTCCGATACCAACTCTGTAATACCCCAAACTAGGCGGATATTACAGTGCCGTGGACCCCCGACTGGGACCCACCAGGCGAGTGAAAATGAATGAAATACACAGGGTAAATGTAGTACCGAACCACATTATATCATTAATTACTCCGATGAGGAGTTTTCATACAAGACACCCAAGATAATACATAATACATGTATATTTTATATGAAGATAAAACATACGACACTGGATAAAATGAGTATTCAAACGGAAATCTGCAGCGGAAATAAAATAAGGAAAACACGAGTGAATGAAAAGGACTGGGGCCCCCTACTAGTATCACTGGGACTCCTTGCCATCAACGTTCTCTTCCCGTGCCTTGGCCTTGCCATGACCTGAAAACAACATTCCCCAACAGGGTCAGTTACACAGAACAACAATCATCAAGAGTTGAATAAACACAATCATATATGCTGTATAAACCACAAGTTCGATCAAAATCTCAAACCGTCGAACACATGCGATCAAAAGTGAATCGGTCAGATTATAACCCAATCCTGTTGAAAACATACATAATCAAACATGTTGTATGAATCAACTAACGGTACGGCTCAAAGGGTGGCGCCACACTACGCCCGGGATGGAAATGTGTCCGTGCACAAGCCACCAATGAGCATCGATCGAATACGCGTGTGGTCTTGTACCTAATCAGTCTCACGAAGTAATCGTCTAATGTGCACAGTCCAATATGAGGCCAACTACCAACACACGACTTAATATGTTCCCGACATAAAAATCCTACACATACTAACCGGCACGCCAGTATGACCCGGAATGCCACGAGATGACAAAAGTGACATCGAAATCAATAATGACTCACCGAGATGAAATGATAGTGAAATGAATGATAGCTCAATGAAATGATTGGAACCGTCGTTCCTCGTGACTGAAGTGATTAATTGACAATTACAAGTCTTAATACGGTTAATATATTATGAATGAACTATAATTATGAATGAACAACAACGAAAGGAATGAATATCCTTTTAACTGAGTAAGAATTAACTTACTCAACCGGTGAAGAATGTCCTTCCTCGATCAAAGTCCAAAAGGGATGTCGGTCGCTCGAACAACCTTGAATGACAATACCATCAATGCTCAATATACGAATCAAACACGGTTATAACCGACTCAAACGTCGATACAACAATATCCAAACTCATTAAAGCATTCTAGCGAACATTTAGCAAACACACATCCTTTGATAATATCTAATCCTGAATATATCGAAACCAACTCCAAAATGAGTATTTCAAACCATCAAAACACTTTCAATGATATCAATAACCCCATAGGAATCCATAATTCGAGTTAACAACAACATCTAATTGAAAACCTCAAAATATCAAAGTCAACCCCAAAGTGTTCTTGAATCAAACCCCAAACAATTCATGAAATATGAAATATGCCATTAAATCTGTAGAAATACATATACCTAAGGTAGACAATCTATATCTAACATATTCCAACAAAAATCCAAGCTCATACGAAGAAATCGGAAGGAAAACCCCAAATATCCAAAATTCTAGATTTAATAAATCATTACCTTTGATTTGATGTGATGGGGGTGATGAAATGATGATTAATCCGAATAACAAGCTTGAAAGTGATGATTGATGATTGCACCTCGAAGAACACTCTCCAAATCGCCCAAAATCGCCCGGAATCGCCCAAAAACGAAGTGAGAAATGAAAATGACGAAGAAAGGGCTGAACTGTCCTATTTATAGCAATCCTAGTTTAGCGCGCGCTAGCCCCAGTTCTTAGCGTGCGCTAACGGGTGTTTTGGGTAGTCCAGTACCCACTGTCCGAAAACGGTAGCGTGCACTACGTACCTTTTGTAGTGTGCGCTACGGCTGTACACTTAGCATGCGCTAACCCCGAAGTGTTAGCGTGCGCTAACGAATTATCTGATGCCCAGTACTGGAGTCCAGAACCTTCTGTCCTCTGATCTGATCGTGGTAGTGTGCGCTACATTCAATATTTAGCGTGCGCTACTACACCATTTGCGTACGCTAAAAACCACTCATAGCGTGCGCTATGAATTAATCCCATTCAGTCCAGTAGCCACTGGACTCAACCTGATCCGACCTTAGCTCACGCTACACCGACTGTATAGCGTGCTCTATTCCGGCCTACTAGCACGCGCTACTTACCACTCGTAGCGTGCGCTACTTACAACCCAACTGCAGTCCAGTGCCTTCTGGACTGCCTGCTTGAACTACACTAGCGTGCGCTAGTGTTGAGAGGTAGCGTGCGCTACCCGTACTCAATTAGCGCACGCTAAAGAGAGTACGTAGCGTACGCTACTCCTCACACACAGCACACTATGAAGATGACAACGGTGATAAACACGGCACGAAACTCCATCTAGATTAATGATGAATGACGATACAATTACTCTAAACGGTGAATACACTGATTGAATATGAGTGACAAATGATCATTAATGAGTGAAAATTACTGAGTGACAATTACAAAATGATAAGTACTGAATGATAATGACTGAATTACAACCGGGTATTACATGAATGGTGATGGAATTGATATTTTTGTGATGATTCTTGGTATTTACGAGAATTTTGTTAAGGGAAGATAATGAATTGGTGATCAAATGATTCAATTATGTTGTTATGATTATGGAATCGTAGTATTCTCAATGTTCTTGGTAGTTTGTTGCGATTCATGATGTTATGATAAGTATATATGTTGAAGGACATGATTATATATACCTTGAATTGTGAATAAGGATTGTTTAGGTGTTAGAACATATCGTATTATGTCGTTTGAGGATTTTGAATGTGATGTCAGAATAAGTTGTGTTCTTAAGGAATTCTTGGATTAGATGAATTGATGATCATGTTTAAGTGATGTTGGTGTTTTGGATATGAATATGGAATATTCATATCTATAACTAAGTTATGTGTTTTGGTACAATATTCGTATAGGAATACGAATATGATTTTCGGGTTTGATAAGATTATGATTCACTTTTGAGTTTGAGAATTCATACGTATTGAACAAGTGTTCAAATCGAATAATGGAATTATTTGAAACTCTTGGAATATGGTTATCTATAATGTTGAATTAATCGGATCGTCCGGATTAATGATGATAATCGATAATTGGTTTAATTATGAATTTACAAGGAGGAAACTTGTATTCGTATGTAAGATTGAATATGTAATCGGTAATGCTTAGACTTGGTTAAATTGATTATTGATATGATCTTCGGATTGTGGAATCGTATTGTGGTTTTGAATTCGTGTTTGATTGGTTCGGGTTGTTTGGATATGTGTTTAATCGGGATATTGTAGAACTGTTGTGTTTGTTGATCGGTTATTGATTGTTATTTGTGATCATCGAGTTACGGCTTGTATTATGGATATGAGTTCGTATTTGTTGAGTTGGATTATTTGGTTTTATGTATATGATCAAGGTTTCTTTGAACCGTTGAGTTTGTTGGTTGGGTATATCGGTTATTGATTTTTATCGAATGTGTGTTAATCGGTTATTGCCATAGGTTGATATGTTTTGATCGTGGATTATGACTGTTGTGTTGCGGTTGAGGCTAAAGAGTTCGTAGATTGATTTTGGTCGGGGCTGGGGAACTCGTATACTAAGGCAATGGATTTTGGTAACGGCTTCGTGGTATCGGTATCGAGGCAAGTTTCTACTTGTTCAGTTTATAATATTTGATGAATGGTTTCGTTTTCATTTCATTTATAATTCGTATAGCAATGTTGTTAGAAATGTAAGTTGTCGGGATAATGGTTTGTATATCGTACTCTGGTTGTAATAAATCATAAGGTATATGATTTAATTGTGTTCACGGAAGACGTGAGTTATCTTTTGTCAAGGATATAGAATATCGGATATCGAGGATAGTTATCGTGATGACATAAGTATCGGGATAAAGGTTTATTGGTATTGAATGGATGGTACCTTATTTGAGATTATTTGTATAACTGTGTATTCGTTCAGGGATGATGTTCGTGGAAAGGATGTTGTCTTCGGCTTTGAGGTAATTTATGTATTGTTCAGTTATGAGATAATTATTATGTTGAGTTGTTGTATATGTTGTATGTTGAGGCTTTGTATATTGAGATTCGTACTGATTGTTCGTTGAGGGATGTTGATCCCAGGACTATTGCTGGTATTAATGGTTGTGTTGATTGTCTCATCGGGGGATGTTGATGTATATGGTCCTAGGCTTTGAGGTAATCTAAGTATTTGTTCAGTCATGTGGATAATTAGTATGTTGAGTTGTTGTATATGTTGAGGTTTCGTGTAATGAGTTTCGTATCGGTTATTCGTTGAGGGATGTTGATCCCAGGACTGTTGTATTGAGATCGTAGATAGTGTTGATCATTCATTTGGGGATGATGATTCCAGGATTGATTTTTTGGATATTGATTAGTCGTGTCGAATTTTCATTGTCAGTCTGTTGTTGTTCACTTCGGTGAGTCTTTTGATCCTTATTGGATATGTGTTTCTTTGAGTTTCATTGTCATGTTGCATCGTGACCTATCTTGAGTCATATCTGCGTGCCGATTGGTTATTGTGTAGGATATTTAGACGGCCATATGATGGTTATGTGTTGATATTTCCACATTGAACCGTGCACACGAGACGTAGTTCGTGAGGCTAATTAGGTACAAGACCACACTTGTATTTGATCAATACCCGGGGTGGCTTGTGCACGGACACATTTACGGATCGGGCGTACTATGACTTCCATCTTTGAGCCATATTGTTTGGTTGTTCATCCTCCATTTATGGTTGGGTATGTTTGACGGTTTGTGACTGGTTGTTCATACGCCCGAGGGGTATGTTCGACAGTCGGAGTTATTTCTTTGAGATCCATTATTGTTGATCATTTGGAGTTTACCTTGTTGATGGTATTCTCGGTTATTGTTGGTCATTTGTTGATCATTTGGAGTCTACCTTCTTGAGGGTATTCTTGGTTATTATTGATCTTAGATGATCGTGTTTAGAGTTTACCTTGTTGAGGGTATTCTCGGTTATCATTGATTCGTATTGGAGTTATCATGTCGATGATATTCTCAGTGATGTATTGGTTGATCATTGTTATTGATCGTATGAGCATTCGGACTGTACGTCGATGTTTTGGGATTTGTATTCATTATCATGTGGTAGTTGATCTACGGATATGTTGTATGCTATTATTTTATCCAGGTTGGGATTTGATTGTGTAATCCGACGGATAGGAGTTGGCACAGATTGGATTATTTCCACACTTATGAATTATGATGATGTTTTGAAGATTGTTGGTATTTTTGGAATATAGTACCGATAATTGTTGTTGAGTTCATTTCGTCATTTGAGAATGCGAAATATGGATTATGGTAAGGATTGATTTAGTATGGATTGCTATAAATTGGTAAGGTGATAACGGTAAGATTACTTTGGTAGTATTCTTACTATATTATTACATTGGTATGTAATTATTTATGATGATGTGATCGGTATCATTATTGAGTATTGTGGCTGACCCCGTCGTGGGCTTTATTTTTAGGTACTCGGAGATCGAGCTAGTAGCGGTCGTGAAGGGATAGGCTTCCCGATGTGATACTGGCTGTGGCTTGTTTTGGAGTATCGAGTATTTCTTTTCTGGTTATTCATTTCCGCTGCAAATGTGTATTTTGAACTGTGTTTTTATCCGCTGCGTGTGTATATTTCAAAATGGCGTTTCAGTATATTTATCCGCTGCATGTGTGTATATTAGAGGGCCTTTTTGGCATTTTGCGAACTTGGTTTATTTCGTTAAACTCTTTTTCCCAATTATTTTTCGGTACATTTAAGTGGCGGCTTAACGTACATTTTTAACTGTCGAGATTTGGCATTTCGCCTTGTATTTTCAAATGGTATCTTATGACGATATTTGAGAACTATGTTTTTGAAAATATTTGAGTATTTAAAATACTACCGTCATCGGCCTTTTGGTGTTTTTAAACGTTTTTGAAATGGTTTTTAGCCTGGTGGATTCCGGCGCGGGACCCACGACGCTGTAATATCCCGGATGGTTTTGGGGGTGTTACAGAATCTAGTAGTCTTTACCATTTGGAAATGCATGGTGATAGATATCCTATCCGGAGAAATAAAACTACAAGGATTCAGAAGAAGGGATGTCTATATGATAGATTGGAACACAGGAACTCCTAATACCTGTTTTCTATCCAAGACAATTGCTGAGAATGGATGACTGTGGCATAAGAGACTATGCCACCTGAATTTCAAAGCCATCAACAAGATTAGTTCTCAGAAGCTGGTCAGAGCACTTCCAGAAGAAATATTCAGGAAAAAAGCTCTCTGTGATGCATGTCAGAAAGGTAAGCAAACAAGGGCATCATTCAAGCCAGTTCACCCTACCACTCTTACAACAAGGATCCTGGATCTTTTACACATGGATCTATTTGGTCCCATCAAACCAAGGACTTTAAGTGGCATAAAGCACGCTCTAGTAGTTGTAGATGACTACTCAAGATACACATGGGTTGTTTTTCTCTATAAAAAGAGTGAAACTCTAACCAAGTTACCTGAGCTGCTAAGGAGGATCCAGAATGAGAAATCCTTCTCAATCATCAAGATCAGATCAGACAGAGGAGGAGAATTTCTCAATAAGGTAATCACTGATTATAGCGATCAGAATGGGATCCAGCATGAAGTCTCTGCAGCCAGGACCCCTCAGCAGAATGGTGTTGCTGAAAGAAGGTACAAAACATTGAAGAAAGAAAGCCGCAGTGTCTATGATTGCGAGCGGACACGCCCAAGAGGTTCTGAAGGCATCAACGCATCATGTCACAATCAGAACAGGAGTATGATAGTAGGGAGACATGGCAAAACTCCCTATGAGGTTTGGAATGGCAGAACACCAACTATTGCATATTTTCATATTTTTTGTTGTAAGTGTTTCATCCACAACAATGGTAAAACCCAACTAAGTGCCTTTGATGCTAAAACTAATGATGGTCTATTTATGGGATATTCACAAAGAAGAAAGGCATATAGAGTTTTTAATAAAAGAACTTTAGTTGAGGAGGAAACACCTCATGTTGTATTTGATGAAACTACTGCTGAGTACAGGAAAAAGGTGGAGCTGATAGAGAATAAGCTCAAATATGCAACCCCAGAAGAAGTCATTGTCCATGACACAGGAATGGTGGACTCACCCGCAGATCAGCCTGAAGACCCATCTGTAGCTGATGAAGACCCAACTGCAGATCAGACAGGACAACAAAACCTACCTGATCCAGTTGCTTCTTATAAAGACCAATCTGCAGCTGATAAAGACTCATCTGCAGACCAGACCAGATCCCAACCTGTAGATGACAAAACGGTAGGCCGATCGATTCTGAGACCAAGGAGATCGAGATCCAAGTGAGCGAGAGAGAGGAAATCCACCAAAGCAAATCTACGAGAGCAGAGACCCTGAAGAAGAAGACATTCCTAAGTGGCTCAAAGATCACCCTATTCAACAGATCATTGGGAAACTAACTGATGGAGTCAAGACAAGACAGTCTACTCTACCCGTAGGAATGGCAATGTTTTCATGCTTTATGTCTCAAATAGAACCCAAGACAACAGAGCAAGCCCTGGAAGACTACTGTTGGATCAATGCAATACAATAAGAGCTTAATCAGATGGAAAGGAACAATGTTTGGGAACTAACAGACAGACCAGATCATAAAAAGGTTATTGGCACCAAATAGGTGTACAAGAACAAATGCGATGAAGATGGAGCTATTGTTAGGAATAAAGCCAGACTTGTTGCTAAAGGCTATGCACAATGCGAAGGAATAGATTTTGATGAAACTTATGCACCTATTGCAATATTAGAAGCCATCAGACTATTCCTTGCATATGCAGCATTCAAATATTTCATAGTCTACCAGATGGATGTAAAGAGTGCCTTTCTCAATGGAATTCTAGAAGAAGAAGTCTATGTGGAGCAACCCCCTGGATTTGTCAAATGAGCCAAAGTCTACAAGCTTTTAAAGGCTCTATATGGACTTAATAAAGCACCAAGAGCATGGTATGAAACATTATCCATGTTTCTTGAGAAGAATGGATTCAGCAAAAGCAAGGTGGGCAAGACCCTATTCAGACTGGAGCATGAAGACCACATATTATTAGTCCAAATATATGTGGATGATATCATATTTGGCTCAACCAATCCAGAGCTATGTGAGAAGTTCTCAAATCTCATGCAAGGAAAATTTGAGATGAGTATGATGGGCAAGCTTAATTTCTTTCTGGGACTGCAAGTTAAGAAGATGGAAAATGGAATTTTCATCAACCAGGCCAAATACATCAGAGATCTAATCAAGAGATTTGGAATGAAATCAGCCAAATCAGCAAAAATTCCTATGAGCACAAGCACACATCTTGAAGCAGATAAAGAAGGCATATCAGTAGACTCAACCCACTATAGAGGACTCATTGGATCACTTCTTTATCTGACTGCAAGTAGGCCAGACATTTCATATGCTATAGGAGTATGTGCAAGATTCCAGTCTAAACCCAAGCAGTCACACCTGGAAGCAACTAAGAGAATCATCAAATATCTTAAGTCTACCATCAATGTTGGTTTATGGTATCCTAAAGATGACAACTTTGAGCTATCAGGATATTCAGATGCAGATTTCGCAGGATGCAAGATCAATAGGAAAAGCACTAGTGGAATTTGCCAATTCCTAGGAACCAGACTGATATCCTGGTTTAGCAAGAAGCAGATATCTAACTCTATCTCAACAACAGAGTCAGAGTATATAGCTGCAGGTAGCTGTTGTGCCCAGATCTTGTGGATCAGACAACAGCTAAGGGATTACAATATAATTGCAAATGAAGTCCCAATTTGGTGCGACAACAATAGTGCAATTGCAATCACCAACAATCCGGTATTGCACTCAAGGACAAAGCACATTGATGTTAAGCATCACTTCACTAGAGATCACATGCTTAATAAGAGAGTCAGAGTTGAAAGAGTCAGCACAGAATATCAGATTGCAGACATTTTCACCAAACCTTTACCAGAAGAAAGGTTTTTGGAGCTAAGCAGGGAACTTGGATTACTAGATTGGGAATCTAGTAAAGACGAGAAAGCTACCTGAAGACCAGATCAGACGAGTAAAAGAAGTTACCTGATCAGACCAGACGAAAAGACGAAGGACAGACTAAGATGAACACAGGCATCAGAACCTACCTGGAGCAGATAAAGAGAGTCACCTGATGCAGAGCAGTCAAACAGTCAACGGTCAACCAGCTAAGTTTTCTAATTTTGACCGACTACTGAATAATTTATTATTATTTACTTACACATGGTAATCCCGCGTTCACGATTAAACGATGACAAGCTAATACGCTTACACGTTCACACGACCCCACTAATTCAAAATTTGAACCGACTCAAATTAAAATAATATTAAAATTAAAATAATTTAATATTCCAAACGTCGCTTCAATTTCTCTTTAAATACGAAAAGGCTTTTCACTTTATCTTCTTCACCCCTACGAACCCTAAATTTTCACAGAGCAAAAACCCTTTTGAATTTTCATACACTCAGAAGAAATCTTTCTTGCGCAGAAATGGAAGCATAGTCAACCTTAAGGCGGTGAAGGACCAGATCATTTTCTCACTGGTCATCGATTTCGAAGGACTTCTAGAGGCAAACCTAGACAACAACAACATGCGCCACCTCATCAGAGCGATGAAAACAAATGGGATCTACCCATTTTTGGATATCAGCCCCAAAGATCTGTTCAAGAAGGTTGTTATTGCCTTTTACCGAGAGGTCCGAGTGCTCGAATCAGGGATAAGGAGTTCTATTTGTGGAATCCAAGTGGATATTACTCCAGAATCGGTCAGGAAAATCTTCGAGATGAAATCCCACGGCGTGGCTGTCGAAGCCCTAAATCAGAACGCAGCCGACACATGGCTGAAAACCAAGGCTTTCGACCAGCCGGAAAAATTGAAGCTGACCGCCAAAAGGAGCGAATTGAAGAAGGAATACCACTATGCATTGGATATAACTAACAAAATAGTGACGGGGATGGCAGGCAACTATGACCAATTGTCGTCAGCTAAGTTCATGGTGCTGGGAGCACTTATTCAAGATGAACGAATTGACTGGGCTGATTACATCTTCAGGCAATTGGTGCGATAGGTGAACAAAGCCGAGTGGCTAGTTGAAGAAAAAATATTCAAATCCAAGCTGGCGTTCGGAACGCAGCTTAGTTGGATGTTGGAGAAGCTTGGTGTGGCAAAGGAAAACACTGACCCCTTACACATCAATAAGATACTTGGTCATTTAGACCAAGAGACCCTGAGGAGGCTAGGAGGTGAGAGGAAAGCAGCTCAGATTCTAAAGGAGATGTCTGAAGAGCGAACTCCCTACAGATATCCTTTGAGCTCAGACGAGTCCGACCAAGCTGCAGCTGCAGACCAGTCTGAGACGGAGTCAGACAACACCCCAATCGCCGTTCGTTTTATAAGACGGGGACCAGCCCCTCGTGATCCTTTCGTAATCCACTCCTCACCAGAGCCTTCACCCAAAAGACCCAAGCGCTTGTTTGATGAGGAGGAGCATCCAGATCAGTTTACTACCCCTGAACCCATTCACAGGGAGGATCAGCCTGCTCCCTCCAGCCTGTAGACCCAAATGGTTCCTATTCCAACCCCTCATTTTGCATTTGAGGAAGAAGAAGCAGGTTTAATTATCCTGATTCCAGAAGCAAATTATTCTTTTAATCTGCTTGAACACAATTTCTTAAACCTGTCTGTAGCAACTTTTACTTGTAAAATCTCATGCTCTAAAACATTCTTTTATTGAAGTTTTTGAGGAATGAAAAACCCTTAAAACTGTTCCATTCACTCAACTTCAAGATTTCATTGAAGGGAGTAGCTGGGAGTATCCCCAGGCTACAGAGGATCTGCCCACACATTTTTGCAATGAGACAGATCTATTTTTACTACTTCAGGAAGGCTGGTTCATGTCCAATTTTAAAACAAACATGGACCAGATCCTCCATCTTATAATGGCAAGTGTTTTTGATGGTACCCTGAATGGAGATGGGGAGGTAGTTGAAAAAGAAAAAAGAATCGAAGAAGTAGTGGAGGAAGATGAAGAGAAAGTTGAAAAAGAAGAAATTATTGTTATAGAAGATGAAGAGGAGAGACAGGAGGAAGAAGAAAAAGAAAAACAAGAAGAAAACATTCTAGTTGAAAAACAGTCTGAAGAAGAAGAGATCGAAAAAACTGAGTTGGTGGATGAAGGAGAGGAAGAAGGAGAGGAAGTTGATAAAGAGGAAGAAGAAGAAAAAGATGATGATAATGAGGAAAAATATAATAAAAAGGATGATGATGAAGAAGGTGATGATGATGATGATAAAAAGGGTGATGAGAGAGAAAAGAGAGAGGATGAAGAGAAGGATGAAGAGAAGGAAGGAGAGAAGGAAGAAGAAAAAGAAGAAAATGAGAAGGAAGATAAGGAAGAGAAAGGAGAAAAGGATAAAGAGACTAAAGAGAGAGGAGGCCAAGATGAAGTCAGAGAAGATAAGGCTGGGGCTCCTGCCCAATACACCAGCCTTGATGCCAGCCTAGCTGAAGAAGATGACAGGTCAGGGAGCCTAGAGCAGACCCCACCTGATCAGCCGCTTGCAGACAGGAGTCTGCAGACAGGTAGGTCCACTGCAAACCTACCTGCCGGCACAGAGAGTGTCGGTGAGCACTTACCTCAGTCATCACCAATCTCCCCTGCGATGACTGAGCTGATCAAAAGCATTGTCAGAGAATCCCTTGAAGAGCTGCTTGCTGCCAGAGTCACACCTGACCTACAGTCAATTAATACAAAGATTGACACCCTTCTGCAGAGGAATTCCCCTCAACCTTCTCCTCCTAACAATTCGAGAATGCCTCTTGGCATGTCTGACTGGATGCAAAGAGTAGAGCAGCAATTGACCATCCTGGTTGATGTTGGAAAAAATGGGGAAGAAAGGTTACAGGGGGGAAGGAAGCAGGCAGGGGGAAGTAAGAGAAGTTCAGGAGCTGAGGACGAAGAAGAAGCAAGATGTCCAATTAATTACAGCTGGGACATCAACTATAAAGAGGAAGGAAGAAGCTGACCAAGAGCAGACTGGTGATCAGCCTGCAGCCAAGAGAAGGCTGACCAGACTTGGGGATGAGCCAACACTAGAATGGGAAGGCAAAGAGTTGTGGTTTGTTGAAGATTTCCTTCCTGTCGATGCTGCACCAATGTGGGGATCTACAAAGAAAAAGTTCATTAAAGATTTTTATATCTGGGAGTTACTCCAGGATAAAAATTGCTCCCCACAGCAGACTTTTATTGACTTTATGGAATCAACACATCCAAAGCTCTGGGCCGCTAAAACATGCAAAGGGATGTAATGCATACCCCATGATTCCTCCCTCCAGGCCTCAAGATCCTCCCACTTTACCAAATAATGAATTGGATGAGTTCGCGCTGTAAAGGAAGATAAAGAAGCTGTGTGACGAGCATAAGTTCTCTTCCCAAGAAGAACAAGATTTTGTTGCCCTCCTTGTCAGGAGGAAATACGGCCTAGACCCCATCAAGAAAAGGCCAATTGGAGCAAAGCCTTTCAGACCTGCCAAGCAAACTGTTCGCAGAGGCAGAGGCAGAGGCAAATAGGATTTATTTGTACTTGTATTTTTTTCTTGTAATTTTGATTTTTGAAAAATTTGTAACTTCTCTGTACTTGTTCATTTAAAGCTATGTGCTTGTAAACAAACAAAAGAAATATATAAACAGTCATTTGAATGACCACTTCTAGTTGTCTCAAAACAAGACTGATTTTAGTTTGTGTCTTGCACTTATGTGCTGACCTGTTCTTCATTTGAATAACTGCTTAAGTTTTGCCATCATCAAAATAGGGGGAATTTGTTAGGAATACTTGTTAGATTTTGATAATGTCACCTTTATATTCAAATGTATGTTTTAAATTACTTGGCAAAATGTAAGGAAGAACCAGATGAGTATATTCCATAGACCAAATTATGATAAGTCAGATACTTGGCAAAATGTAAAGAAGAACCAAATGAGTATCTTCTATAGGCCAGAGAAGTTAGGCTTAAAAATCGGTTATATAAGAAGAACCAAATGATTATCTTCTGATAAGAAGAACCAAATGTAAAGAAGAACCAAATAAGTTAGGCTTAAAAATCGGCCAAGTACATATCAGCCGAGTCTTGGTCAATTCACCTGTTCAGATAAGGTTGACCACAGACAAGTCATATCAGGCAACGTATCATAGAAGTTCTGGTCAAACAATTTTATCAGCGAAGTTGGACCAGACTGCAGTCAAGAAGGGAAGTCAAGTCATCTGTAGTCTGACCATCAGATCAGTCAAGTTCAAATCAGGTCAGAAGACTACAGACAAGTCGGCACATCAGACAAGTCGACACCATAGAAGGTTGACTGCACATCAGTCTAGTTGACCACAGAGAGGTCAGCCAACTAATCAGCCAAGTACTCCAGTCCATGTCAGCATGCGTTGAATAGTCAAGATTTCCAAAAAGTCACATGCGGGCGATTAGAGACAGATTGGAGAGATTCCCGGAAAGGAAATGATTTTAATAAATCATCCAGACCCACCACTGAAGACTTTAATCTTATTATATGCAAAAGATTTGACGCTATCACATAGAAGTCTTCACAACAGTCGGAATTGGATTAAAATATGGGAATCTAGCCTTGCAACGTTCAGAAAGAAAAATAAAGAAGTGTATTTCTCCAACGGACGGATTTGTTACAGATTTGAAATGGCTACGAAGAAATTCTCAAGGACCGACACCTATATATATATATGAAGATTTGAAGTTGAGCAGTACGATGCGAACAATACTTACAAGAAATCAAAGCAAACAAATCAATCAAGTGAACAATAGCATCGTGAAAGAGCAAGAGTTCTAAAGTTCTTATTTGAAGAATCTCTTAGTTGGAGAAGACAATCACTCTTGTCTTTAAAACCTGAGTTCGGGGTACTTCACTAGTTGAAGTTGAGAGACTGTAAAGTCATCCAAGGATCGTAGATCAAGAGGTGCAAGGCAGTCAAAGGAAGTTGGAATGGAAAGGAATTCCACTGGTTGGAAGCTGTTGTAATTGGTTGAATCACTGTAATATTTATCACTGGTTGAGAATTATAATGAATTCATCTCCAACTGGTTTGGAGAAAAGTGGATTAGTAGAGGATCCCACCTCTGAGACCACTATAATTTCCTGCGTGTTTTACTGCTTTCATTATCATACTTCCCTGTTGCATACTTACTTAACTGTTCCATTGATTACTTTTGTGTTTGTCATCAGCTGACTTCCGCACTTACATTGACTGCAAGTCATTTGTATCATCAGCTGAGAAACTCATCCTTTGTGGTTTCAATAAGTCTATTCACCCCCCCTCTAGACTTATTCCTAGACGACCTGTGACCAACATGAGTGACTAGGATCTCGGAGGCTACAAGTTGGATAAGAAGAGTGCAAGCGGGACTTGTCACTTCCTTGGATTTAGACTTGTGTCCTGGTTCAATAAGAAGCAATTGGCCAACTCGCTTTCTACAGTTGAGTCAGAATATTATGCTGCTGGAAGCTGCTGCATGCATATTATATGGATACAACAATAGCTACAGGACTATGTCATCAAGGTGAGAGAAACTCCAATCATGTGTGACAACAGGAGTGCAACTGCAATCACGTGCAATCCTATATTACACTCGAGGACCAGGCACATTAACATGAAACATCATTTCATGAGGAACCATGTGGAAAATAAAGATGTCCGGATCAAAAAAGTTCATACAGATATCCACATATCCGGCATCTTTACAAACCTCTTAACACAGTCAGGTACTTTATGCTACGCCAAGAATTAGGAATGCCACAGCTCGATTGGAACTCCCTATAAGTTTTTAAATTTTACTCATCAATTAAGGGGGAATATTGTAAGATCCATGATTACAGTGTCCACCTTATTAATCGTACAGTCAGAAATTCGTATCATATCTTTAGTGCAGGAAGAAGAAGGTAAAATTACCTTCCTACAGCTGACGCGTGCATTAATTAAGGGAGAATACAGTAGGACCCAAGAATACAGTATTAATGAACAATTATTGTAAGAATTGAATCCTATATGTACCTTTTAAGGTGGAATATTGTATTTTCATGGATACACCATATATACAGTCGGATATCAATTAATATTTTAAGCGTTTATAATCCCATATACTTTGCCTTTTTCAAAACAAGTTTCAATCCACATGCGTCACTTGAATATAAAATGATTTAACTTTCAGAATTAAAATGACATATGGACTTTAAAGCCTCGAAAATTGTGATTTTAAAACTCAAACAACCTAATCGCAAGATAGTGGAGGCTGTAATGTGTCAAAGTTGAGACCATCATTAAATTCAAAATTTATAGACTACACGTACGAGTTGCGTATTGATCCATTCTGTATGATTATTCAAAGATAGTTACCATCCCTTAAATCTGATAGTTCAACATAACTTAGCCCTCTTGCACACTCTAAAAAGGACAGTATGCTGATCCACAGACTTTATACGCTTTTTACAAATTAAACTGTTAGGATTGTTTTAGATTTTGATGATGTCATCCCTATATTCATGATTAATTGAAATATATGTACTTGGAATTGTAAAAACGAAACTATGAGTATCTTATATAAGCCTTAAAAATATTAAGTTAAGTATTGACCATGTTGATCATATAGAAATTTAGCCAAGTATAGAACTGCCAAGATATTAGGTGTTTTTCAGATCAGACGAGGTTTTGGTCAGCGAAAATATCAGAGAAGTTTGATTGCAGGCAAGATATCAGGCGATATACTATTAGGCTAGATATTATTAGATGAGTTTTGGTCAACACAACATATCAGATAAGTTTGACTGCATATAATATAATATCAGGCGAGATATTATCGGGCAAGTTTTGGTCAACACAAAGTATCAGAGAAGTTTGACCGTAGGTGATATAATATTAGGGAAGATACGAGTTATTGTCAACTCAACATATCATGGAAGTTTGACCACAGGCGAGTTTTCATCCGCGCTTTCAGACAACGAAAGTATCAGGCGAGTATTACTCCAACTGAAAGCAGACAAGTTTTCGGTCAAACAAATATATCAAGATGAGAGTTGACCACAAACGAGTTATTTATTAGCCAAGGTTTTTGGTCAAACCAAACATCAGAGGAGGTTGGCCAAACCATTACTTCAGCCAAGTATATAGAAGCTCAGTCCACGTCAGCAAGCATTAAAAAATCAACAATAACGGCAAGAGACATGCAGATGTAAAAGCAAGGGATAAAGTGAATGATTCCCAGAAGTTGAGGAATAATTTATTCCTAAAAATTCACATCCAGAAGACTTTCCTATTATAGTAATCAAGAAAAACAGCACAACGGGAAGTACATCTTCAAACGGTCAGATTTGAAGAAAGAGACAAGCCGTGCAAAAAGATGAACAAGATAAACAATGAAGTCCACTATTCAATGGATAGAATTGTGACAAGATGCAACGGCTATGAAGAAGCTCAAGAATTATAGTATATATATCTGAAGATAGATTGAGCAAAGTACGATGCGAACAATACTTTCAAGCGAACAAATCAAACAAAGCAATCAAAGAAATCGATAGCACCGTGAAGAGCTAGTTTCTAAAGTCTAACACTGAGAAGCTCTTAAGTTGGAGAAGACAACACTCTTGTCTTAATGTTTGAGTAAGGGGTACTTCTTTGAATGAGGATTTTAGAAGTTGAAGGTTGTATATGCATCCACAGGTTCTTGATTGGAAGGTGATAGACAGCTTACAAGTTGTTGAGGCATCCACAGGTTTTCGATCAAGAGGTGCTAGGCAGCCAAAGGGAGTTGCAACGGCCACGGGTTTCCACTAGTTGGAAGCTGTTGTAACTGAATATTCATTTTGACAATCACTGGTTGAACATTATAGTGAGTTTATCTCCATCTGGTTTGGAGAGAAGTGGATTAGAAGAGAAATACCCCACCTCTGAGACCACTATAAGTGCTTGTATGATTTATTGCTATATCATACTTAACAACTACATACATATTTACCATTCCATTTATAGTCATCTGTTATTCCGCATAATATGACAGTTGACAAAGGTTACCTGATCAAACGGTTATTGTTGGTCATTTGTTGATCATTTGGAGTCTACCTTCTTGAGGGTATTCTTGGTTATTATTGATCTTAGATGATCGTGTTTAGAGTTTACCTTGTTGAGGGTATTCTCGGTTATCATTGATCCTTTATTGGTCGTATTGGAGTTATCATGTCGATGATATTCTCAGTGATGTATTGGTTGATCATTGTTATTGATCGTATGAGCATTCGGACTGTACGTCGATGTTTCGGGATTTGTATTCATTATCATGTGGTAGTTGATCTACGGATATGTTGTATGCTATTGGTTTATCCAGGTTGGGATTTGATTGTGTAATCCGACGGATAGGAGTTGGCACAGATTGGATTATTTCCACACTTCTGAGTTATGATGATGTTTTGAAGATTGTTGGTATTTTTGGAATACAGTACCGATAATTGTTGTTGAGTTCATTTCGTCATTTGAGAATGCGAAATATGGATTATGGTAAGGATTGATTTAGTATGGATTGCTATAAATTGGTAAGGTGATAACGGTAAGATTACTTTGGTAGTATTGTTACTATATTATTACATTGGTATGTAATTATTTATGATGATGTGATCGGTATCATTATTGAGTATTGTGGCTGACCCCGTCGTGGGCTTTATTTTTAGGTACTCGGAGATCGAGCTAGTAGCGGTCGTGAAGGGATAGGCTTCTCGATGTGATACTGGCTGTGGCTTGTTTTGGAGTATCGAGTATTTCTTTTCTGGTTATTCATTTCCGCTGCAAATGTGTATTTTGAACTGTGTTTTTATCCGCTGCGTGTGTATATATCAAAATGGCTTTTCAGTATCTTTATCCGCTGCATGTGTGTATATTAGAGGGCCTTTTTGGCATTTTGCGAACTTGGTTTATTTCGTTAAACTCTTTTTCCCAATTATTTTTCGGTACATTTAAGTGGCGGCTTAACGTACATTTTTAACTGTCGAGATTTGGCATTTCGCCTTGTATTTTCAAATGGTATCTTATGACGGTATTTGAGAACTATGTTTTTGGAAATATTTGAGTATTTAAAATACTACCGTCATCGGCCTTTTGGCGTTTTTAAACGTTTTTGAAATGGTTTTTAGCCTGGTGGATTCCGGCACGGGACCCACGATGCTGTAATATCCCGGATGGTTTTGGGGGTGTTACAGAATCTAGTAGTCTTCACCATTTGGAAATGCATGGTGATAGATATCCTATCCGGAGAAATAAAACTACAAGGATTCAGAAGAAGGGATGTCTATATGATAGATTGGAACACAGGAACTCCTAATACCTGTTTTCTATCCAAGACAATTGCTGAGAATGGATGACTGTGGCATAAGAGACTATGCCACCTGAATTTCAAAGCCACCAACAAGATTAGTTCTCAGAAGCTGGTCAGAGCACTTCCAGAAGAAATATTCAGGAAAAAAGCTCTCTGTGATGCATGTCAGAAAGGTAAGCAAACAAGGGCATCATTCAAGCCAGTTCACCCTACCACTCTTACAACAAGGATCCTGGATCTTTTACACATGGATCTATTTGGTCCCATCAAACCAAGGACTTTAAGTGGCATAAAGCACGCTCTAGTAGTTGTAGATGACTACTCAAGATACACATGGGTTGTTTTTCTCTATAAAAAGAGTGAAACTCTAACCAAGTTACCTGAGCTGCTAAGGAGGATCCAGAATGAGAAATCCCTCTCAATCATCAAGATCAGATCAGACAGAGGAGGAGAATTTCTCAATAAGGTAATCACTGATTATAGCGATCAGAATGGGATCCAGCATGAAGTCTCTACATCCAGGACCCCTCAGCAGAATGGTGTTGCTGAAAGAAGGAACAGAACATTGAAGGAAGCTGCCAGGTCTATGATTGCAGAAGCAGACCTGCCCAAGAGGTTCTAGGCTGAAGCTGTCAACGCATCATGTCACAATCAGAACAGGAGTATGATAGTAGGGAGACATGGCAAAACTCCCTATGAGGTTTGGAATGGCAGAACACCAACTGTTGCATATTTTCATATTTTTTGTTGTAAGTGTTTCATCCACAACAATGGTAAAACCCAACTAAATGCCTTTGATGCTAAAACTGATGATGGTCTATTTATGGGATATTCACAAAGAAGCAAGGCATATAGAGTTTTTAATAAAAGAACCTTAGTTGTGGAGGAAACACCTCATGTTGTATTTGATGAAACTACTGCTGAGTACAGGAAAAAGGTGGAGCTGATAGAGAATAAGCTCAAATATGCAACCCCAGAAGAAGTCATTGTCCATGACACAGGAATGGTGGACTCACCCGCAGATCAGCCTGAAGACCCATCTGTAGCTGATGAAGACCCAACTGCAGATCAGACAGGACAACAAAACCTACCTGATCCAGTTGCTGCTTATAAAGACCAATCTGTAGCTGATAAAGACTCATCTGCAGACCAGACCAGATCCCAACCTGTAGATGAGAAGACGGTAGCTGATCCAGTTACAGACCAAGGAGATCAGATCCAAGCTGAGCAGAGAGAGAGGAAATCCACCAAAGCAAATCTACAGGGGGAACAGACCCTGAAGAAGAAGACATTCCTAAGTGGCTCAAAGATCACCCTATTCAACAGATCATTGGGAAGCTAACTGATGGAGTCAAGACAAGACAGTCTACTCTACCCATAGGAATGGCAATGTTTTCATGCTTTATGTCTCAAATAGAACCCAAGACAACAGAGCAAGCCCTGGAAAACTACTCTTGGATCAATGCAATGCAATAAGAGCTTAATCAGATGGAAAGGAACAATATTTGGGAACTAACAGACAGACCAGATCATAAAAAGGTTATTGGCACCAAATAGGTGTACAAGAACAAATGCGATGAAGATGGAGCTATTGTTAGGAATAAAGCCAGACTTGTTGCTAAAGGCTATGCACAATGCGAAGGAATAGATTTTGATGAAACTTATGCACCTATTGCAATATTAGAAGCCATCAGACTATTCCTTGCATATGCAGCATTCAAATATTTCATAGTCTACCAGATGGATGTAAAGAGTGCCTTTCTCAATGGAATTCTAGAAGAAGAAGTCTATGTGGAGCAACCCCCTGGATTTGTCAAATGAGCCAAAGTCTACAAGCTTTTAAAGGCTCTATATGGACTTAAGAAAGCACCAAGAGCATGGTATGAAACATTATCCGTGTTTCTAGAGAAGAATGGATTCAGCAAAAGCAAGGTGGGCAAGACCCTATTCAGAGTGGAGCATGAAGACCACATATTATTAGTCCAAATATATGTGGATGATATCATATTTGGCTCAACCAATCCAGAGCTATGTGAGAAGTTCTCAAATCTCATGCAAGGAAAATTTGAGATGAGTATGATGGGCAAGCTTAATTTCTTTCTAGGACTGCAAGTTAAGAAGATGGAAAATGGAATTTTCATCAACCAGGCCAAATACATCAGAGATCTAATCAAGAGATTTGGAATGGAATCAGCCAAATCAGCAAAAATTCCTATGAGCACAAGCACACATCTTGAAGCAGATAAAGAAGGCATATCAGTAGACTCAACCCACTATAGAGGACTCATTGGATCACTTCTTTATCTGACTGCAAGTAGGCCAGACATTTCATATGCTATAGGAGTATGTGCAAGATTCCAGTCTAAACCCAAGCAGTCACACCTGGAAGCAGCTAAGAGAATCATCAAATATCTTAAGTCTACCATCAATGTTGGTTTATGGTATCCTAAAGATGACAACTTTGAGCTATCAGGATATTCAGATGCAGATTTCGCAGGATGCAAGATCAATAGGAAAAGCACTAGTGGAATTTGCCAATTCCTAGGAACCAGACTGATATCCTGGTTTAGCAAGAAGCAGATATCTAACTCTATCTCAAAAACAGAGTCAGAGCTGCAGGTAGCTGTTGTGCCCAGATCTTGTGGATCAGACAACAGCTAAGGGATTACAATATAATTGTAAATGAAGTCCCAATTTGGTGCGACAACAATAGTGCAATTGCAATCACCAACAACCCGGTATTGCACTCAAGGACGAAGCACATTGATGTTAAGCATCACTTCACTAGAGATCACGTGCTTAATAAGAGAGTCAGAGTTGAAAGAGTCAGCACAGAATATCAGATTGCAGACATTTTCACCAAACCTTTACCAGAAGAAAGGTTTTTGGAGCTGAGCAGGGAACTTGGATTACTAGATTGGGAATCTAGTAAAGACGAGAAAGCTACCTGAAGACCAGATCAGACGAGTAAAAGAAGTTACCTGATCAGACCAGACGAAACGACGAAGGACAGACTAAGATGAACACAGGCATCAGAACCTACCTGGAGCAGATAAAGAGAGTCACCTGATGCAGAGCAGTCAAACAGTCAACGGTCAACCAGCTAAGTTTTCTAATTTTGACCGACTACTGAATAATTTATTATTATTTACTTACACATGGTAATCCTGCGTTCACGATTAAACAATGACAAGCTAATACGCTTACACGTTCACACGACCCCACTAATTCAAAATTTGAACCGACTCAAATTAAAATAATATTAAAATTAAAATAATTTAATATTCCAAACGTCGCTTCAATTTCTCTTTAAATACGAAAAGGCTTTTCACTTTATCTTCTTCACCCCTACGAACCCTAAATTTTCACAGAGCAAAAACCCTTTTGAATTTTAATACACTCAGAAGAAATCTTTCTTGCGCAGAAATGGAAGCATACTTCAATGGAGTCAACCTTAAGGCGGTGAAGGACCAGATCATTTTCTCACTGGTCATCGATTTCGAAGGACTTCTAGAGGCAAACCTGTACAACAACAACATGCGCCACCTCATCAGAGCGATGAAAACAAATGGGATCTACCCATTTTTGGATATCAGCCCCAAAGATCTGTTCAAGGAGGTTGTTATTGCCTTTTACCGAGAGGTCCGAGTGCTCGAATCAGGGATAAGGAGTTCTATTTGTGGAATCCAAGTGGATATTACTCCAGAATCGGTCGGGAAAATCTTCGGGATGAAATCCCACGGCATGGCTGTCGAAGCCCTAAATCAGAACGCAGCCGACACATGGCTGAAAACCAAGGCTTTCGACCAGACGGAAAAATTGAAGCTGACCGCCAAAAAGAGCGAATTGAAGAAGGAATACCACTATGCATTGGATATAACTAACAAAATAGTGACGGGGATGGCAGGCAACTATGACCAATTGTCGTCAGCTAAGTTCATGGTGCTGGGAGCACTTATTCAAGATGAACGAATTGACTGGGCTGATTACATCTTCAGGCAATTGGTGCGATAGGTGAACAAAGCCGAGTGGCTAGTTGAAGAAAAAAGATTCAAATCCAAGCTGGCGTTCGGAACGCATCTTAGTTGGATGTTGGAGAAGCTTGGTGTGGCAAAGGAAAACACTGACCCCTTACACATCAATAAGATACTTGGTCATTTAGACCAAGAGACCCTGAGGAGGCTAGGAGGTGAGAGGAAAGCAGCTCAGATTCTAAAGGAGATGTCTAAAGAGCGAACTCCCTACAGATATCCTTTGAGCTCAGACGAGTCCGACCAAGCTTCAGCTGCAGACCAGTCTGAGACGGAGTCATACAACACCCCAATCGCCGTTCGTTTTATAAGACGGGGACCAGCCCCTCGTGATCCTTTCGTAATCCACTCCTCACCAGAGCCTTCACCCAAAAGACCCAAGCGCTTGTTTGATGAGGAGGAGCATCCAGATCAGTTTACTACCCCTGAACCCATTCACAGGGAGGATCAGCCTGCTCCCTCCAGCCTGGAGACCCAAATGGTTCCTATTCCAACCCCTCATTTTGCATTTGAGGAAGAAGAAGCAGGTTTAATTATCCTGATTCCAGAAGCAAATTATTCTTCTAATCTGCTTGAACACAATTTCTTAAACCTGTCTGTAGAGCAACTTTTACTTGTAAAATCTCATGCTCTAAAACATTCTTTTATTGAAGTTTTTGAGGAATGGAAAACCCTTAAAACTGTTCCATTCACTCAACTTCAAGATTTCATTGAAGGGAGTAGCTGGGAGTATCCCCAGGCTACAGAGGATCTGCCCACACATTTTTGCAATGAGACAGATCTATTTTTACTACTTCAGGAAGGTTGGTTCATGTCTAATTTTAAAACAAACATGGACCAGCTCCTCCATCTTATAATGGCAAGTGTTTTTGATGGTACCCTAAATGGAGATGGGGAGGTAGTTGAAAAAGAAATAAGAATCGAAGAAGTAGTGGAGGAAGATGAAGAGAAAGTTGAAAAAGAAGAAATTATTGCAATAGAAGATGAAGAGGAGAGACAGGAGGAAGAATAAAAAGAAAAACAAGAAGAAAACATTCTAGTTGAAAAACAGTCTGAAGAAGAAGAGATCGAAAAAACTGAGGAGTTGGTGGATGAAGGAGAGGAAGAAGGAGAGGAAGTTGATAAAGAGGAAGAAGAAGAAAAAGATGATGATAATGAGGAAAAATATAATAAAAAGGATGATGATGAAGAAGGTGATGATGATGATGAAAAAAGGGTGATGAGAGAGATAAGAGAGAGGATGAAGAGAAGGATGAAGAGAAGGAAGGAGAGAAGGAAGAAGAAAAAGAAGAAAATGAGAAGGAAGATAAGGAAGAGAAAGGAGAAAAGGAGAAAGAGGCTAAAGAGAGAGGAGGCCAAGATGAAGTCAGAGAAGATAAGGCTGGGGCTCCTGCCCAATACACCAGCCTTGATGCCAGCCTAGCTGAAGAAGATGACAGGTCGGGGAGCCTAGAGCAGACCCCACCTGTTCAGCCGCCTGCAGACAGGAGTCTGCAGACAGGTAGGTCCACTGCAAACCTACCTGCTGGCACAGAGAGTGTCGGTGAGCACTTACCTTAGTCATCACCAATCTCTCCTGCGATGACTAAGCTGATCAGAAGCATTGTCAGAGAATCCCTTGAAGAGCTGCTTGCCGCCAGAGTCACACCTGACCTACAGTTAATTAATACAAAGATTGACACCCTTCTGCAGAGGAATTCCCCTCAACCTTCTCCTCCTAACAATTCCAGAATGCCTCTTGGCATGTCTGACTGGATGCAAAGAGTAGAGCAGCAATTGACCATCCTGGTTGATGTTGGCAAAAATGGGGAAGAAAGGTTACATGGGGGAAGGAAGCAGGCAGGGGTAAGTAAGAGAAGTTCAGGAGCTGAGGACGAAGAAGAAGCAAGATGTCCAATTAATTACAGCTGGGACATCAACTATAAAGAGGAAGGAAGAAGCTGACCAAGAGCACACTGGTGATCAGCCTGCAGCCAAGAGAAGGAGGACCAGACTTGGGGACGAGCCAACACTAGAATGGGAAGGCAAAGAGTTGTGGTTTGTTGAAGATTTCCTTCCTGTCGATGCTGCACCAATGTGGGGATCTACAAAGAAAAAGTTCATTAAAGATTTTTATATCTGGGAGTTACTCCAGGATAAAAATTGCTCCCCACAGCAGACTTTTATTGACTTTATGGAATCAACACATCCAAAGCTCTGGGCCGCTAAAACATGCAAAGGGATGTAATACATACCCCATGATTCCTCCCTTCAGGCCTCAAGATCCTCCCACTTTACCAAATAATGAATTGGATGAGTTCACGCTGCAAAGGAAGATAAAAAAGCTGTGTGACGAGCATAAGTTCTCTTCCCAAGAAGAACAAGATTTTGTTGCCCTCCTTGTCAGGAGGAAATACGGCCTAGACCCCATCAAGAAAAGGCCAATTGGAGCAAAGCCTTTCAGACCTGCCAAGCAAACTGTTCGCAGAGGCAGAGGCAGAGGCAGATAGGATTTATTTGTACTTGTATTTTTTTCTTGTAATTTTGATTTTTGAAAAAATTGTAACTTCTCTGTACTTGTTCATTTAAAGCTATGTGCTTGTAAACAAACAAAAGAAATATATAAATAGTCATTTGAATGACAACTTCTAGTTGTCTCAAAACAAGACTGATTTTAGTTTGTGTCTTGCACTTATGTGCTGACCTGTTCTTCATTTGAATAACTGCTTAAGTTTTGCCATCATCAAAATATGGGGAATTTGTTAGGAATACTTGTTAGATTTTGATAATGTCATCTTTATATTCAAATGTATGTTTTAAATTACTTGGCAAAATGTAAGGAAGAACCAGATGAGTATCTTCCATAGACCAAATTATGATAAGTTAGATACATGGCAAAATGTAAAGAAGAACCAAATGAGTATCTTCTATAGGCCTGAGAAGTTAGGCTTAAAAATCGGTTAGATAAGAAGAACCAAATGAGTATCTTCTGATAAGAAGAACCAAATGTAAAGTAGAACCAAATAAGTTAGGCTTAAAAATTGGCCAAGTACATATCAACCGAGTCTTGGTCAATTCACCTGTTCAGATAAGGTTGACCACAGACAAGTCATATCAGGAAACCTATCATAGAAGTTCTGGTCAAACAATTTTATCAGCGAAGTTGGACCAGACTGCAGTCAAGAAGGGAAGTCAAGTCATCTGTAGTCTGACCATCAGATCAGTCAAGTTCAAATCAGGTCAGAAGACTACAGACAAGTCGGCACATCAGACAAGTCGACACCATAGAAGGTTGACTGCACATCAGTCTAGTTGACCACAGAGAGGTCAGCCAACTAATCAGCCAAGTACTCCAGTCCACGTCAGCATGCGTTGAATAGTCAAGATTTCCAAAAAGTCACATGCGGGCGATTAGAGACAGATTGGTGAGATTCCTGGAAAGGAAATGATTTTAATAAATCATCCAGACCCACCACTGAAGACTTTAATCTTATTATATGCAAAAGATTTGACGCTATCAGATAGAAGTCTTCACAACAGTCGGAATTGGATTAAAATATGGGAATCTAGCCTTGCAACATTCAGAAAGAAAAATAAAGAAGTGTATTTCTCCAACGGACGGATTTGTTACAGATCTGAAATGGCTATGAAGAAATTCTCAAGGACCGACACCTATATATATATATATATATATGAAGATTTGAAGTTGAGCAGTATGATGCGAACAATACTTACAAGAAATCAAAGCAAACAAAGCAATCAAGTGAACAATAACATCGTGAAAGAGCAAGAGTTCTAAAGTTCTTATTTGAAGAATCTCTTAGTTGGAGAAGACAATCACTCTTGTCTTTAAAACCTGAGTTTGGGGTACTTCACTAGTTGAAGTTGAGAGACTGTAAAGGCATCTAAGGATCGTAGATCAAGAGGTGCAAGGCAGTCAAAGGAAGTTGCAATGGAAAGGAATTCCACTGGTTGGAAGCTATTGTAATTGGTTGAATCACTGTAATATTTATCACTGGTTGAGAATTATAATGAATTCATCTCCAACTGGTTTGGAGAAAAGTGGATTAGTAGAGGATCCCACCTCTGAGACCACTATAATTTCCTGCGTGTTTTACTGCTTTCATTATCATACTTCCCTGTTGCATACTTACTTAACTGTTCCATTGATTACTTTTGTGTTTGTCATCAGCTGACTTCCGCACTTACATTGACTGCAAGTCATTTGTACCATCAGCTGAGAAACACATCCTTTATGGTTTCAATAAGTCTATTCACCCCCCCTCTAGACTTATTCCTAGACGACCTGTGACCAACATGAGTGACTCGGATCTCGGAGGCTATAAGTTGGATAAGAAGAGTGCAAGTGAGACTTGTCACTTCCTTGGATTTAGACTTGTGTCCTGGTTCAATAAGAAGCAATTGGCCAACTCGCTTTCTACAGTTGAGTCAGAATATTATGCTGCTGGAAGCTGCTGCATGCATATTATATGGATACAACAATAGCTACAGGACTATGTCATCAAGGTGAGAGAAACTCCAATCATGTGTGACAACAGGAGTGCAATTGCAATCACGTGCAATCCTATATTACACTCGAGGACCAGGCACATTAACATGAAACATCATTTCATGAGGAACCATGTGGAAAATAAAGATGTACGGATCAAAAAAGTTCATACAGATATCCACATAGCCGGCATCTTTACAAACCTCTTAACACAGTCAGGTACTTTATGCTACGCCAAGAATTAGGAATGCCACAGCTCGATTGGAACTCCCTATAAGTTTTTAAATTTTACTCATCAATTTAGGGGGAATATTGTAAGATCCATGATTACAGTGTCCACCTTATTAATCGTACAGTCAGAAATTCGTATCATATCTTTAGTGCAGGAAGAAGAAGGTAAAATTACCTTCCTACAGCTGACGTGTGCATTAATTAAGGGAGAATACAGTAGGACCCAAAAATACAGTATTAATGAACAATTATTGTAAGAATTGAATCCTATATGTACCATTTAAGGTGGAATATTGTATTTTCATGGATACACCATATATACAGTCGGATATCAATTAATATTTTAAGCGTTTATAATCCCATATACTTTGCCTTTTTCAAAACAAGTTTCAATCCACATGCGTCACTTGAATATAAAATGATTTAACTTTCAGAATTCAAATGACATATGGACTTTAAAGCCTCGAAAATTGTGATTTTAAAACTCAAACAACCTAATCGCGAGATAGTGGAGGCTGTAATGTGTCAAAGTTGAGACCGTCATTAAATTCAAAATTTATAGATTACACGTACGAGTTGCGTATTGATCCATTCTGTCTGATTATTCAAAGATGGTTACCATCGCTTAAATCTGATAGTTCAACATAACTTAGCCCTCTTGTACACTCTAAAAAGGACAGTATGCTGATCCACAGACTTTATACGCTTTTTACAAATTAAACTGTTAGGATTGTTTTAGATTTTGATGATGTCATCCCTATATTCATGATTAATTGAAATATATGTACTTGGAATTGTAAAAAAGAAACTATGAGTATCTTCTATAAGCCTTAAAAATATTAAGGTAAGTATTGACCATGTTGATCATATAGAAATTTAGCTAAGTATAGAACTGCCAAGATATTAGGTGTTTTTCAGATCAGTCGAGGTTTTGGTCAGCGAAAATATCAGAGAAGTTTGATTGCAGGCAAGATATCAGGCGATATACTATTAGGCTAGATATTATCAGATGAGTTTTGGTCAACACAACATATCAGATAAGTTTGACTGCAGATAATATAATATCAGGCGAGATATTATCGGGCAAGTTTTGGTCAACACAAAGTATCAGAAAAGTTTGACCGTAGGTGATATAATATTAGGGGAGATACGAGTTATGGTCAACTCAACATATCATGGAAGTTTGACCACAGGCGAGTTTTCATCCGCGCTTTCAGACAACGAAAGTATCAGGCGAGTATTACTCCAACTGAAAGCAGACAAGTTTTCGGTCAAGCAAATATATCAAGATGAGAGTTGACCACAAACGAGTTATTTATTAGCCAAGGTTTTTGGTCAAACCAAACATCAGAGGAGGTTGGCCAAACCATTACTGCAGCCAAGTATATAGAAGCTCAGTCCACGTCAGCAAGCATTGAAAAATCAACAATAATGGCAAGACACATGCGGATGTAAAAGCCAGGGACAAAGTGAATGATTCCAAGAAGTTAAGGAATAATTTATTCCTAAAAATTCGCATCCAGAAGACTTTCCTATTATAGTAATCAAGAAAAGCAGCACAACGGGAAGTACATCCTCAAACGGTCAGATTTGAAGAAAGAGACAAGCCGTGCAAAGAGATGAACAAGATAAAAAATGAAGTCCACTATTCAATGGACAGAATTGTGACAAGATGCAACGGCTATGAAGAAGCTCAAGAATTATTGTTGGCCACTAAGTATACTGGATACAGTTTGGAAAAATAGTTTAAACAACAAACTGTATGGATTTTAAATCTGAGTGCGTAGCGGAAGTCTTGGATACAGTAGGTTGCTGTGGATACAACAACTAAATGTATAGAGTATACTTAATTAATCACAGTAATTAAAACAGTAAAAGCTGAAGGTAAATAACACAGTAATTAAAGTGGTTCGAGGTAAACCCCTCTACATCCACTGGTCCTCCACACAGGAGTAAAAAGTTTATTATAATTACTACGTACACAACTACGTAATTATAAAAACACACACAATCAATATATCGTTCACACAGATTGATATAAAGATCTTAGCTTAAACCGTTCACACAGATTGGTTTTGAGCTAATGCTTTGACTTGCTTCATCACACACAGTTCTGAAGCTTCGTCTTCTTCAATGCAAATCCTTCACACAGTTTCGGAGAAGCACAGATTGTTCAGTCCACACAGGGCTGATCTTGAGTTTGTTCAACGTATAGAACAGATGGTGAACAACAACTTTGACTTTAAGAGCTTTCAGCTGATGAAGTGTTGTTCAGAATGATGAGCACTATATATCTCTTTAGATCTTAATTGCAGTAAGCTTTGGAGATATGTTTTGCTCTGATGATAACTTTTGATAGCTTGAGTGTTAGGTGACTGGTTACTGATCTTCAATGCCTTCATAAGATATATATAGTCTCTGAAATATATATCCTTTGAGATGTATCCGTTTGAATGAGATTTCGTTCCAACGGGATTATGACACGATCCGGATTTAGCGGGATTCTGAAGATCTGTTGATTTGCAGTATTTAAATACTTTATCCTTGAGTATTTAAATACTTCTTTATTCAACGGGACTTGACTTCTGGATATTCCTTCTTTGTCCTGTTGTGAGCTGTATGGAAGATAACTGTATTTGAGTTTCGAGACAGTTTCCATAATTGGTCTTTTACAAGACATCTTGCTGTACTGAAGGGCTTCACTATATGCTGATTCGAGGTAGGTCTTCGATACAGGATAAAACCTCAAAGCTTCGATACAGTTTCCTTTACTGTATTCGGATTGGCATATATGTCAAAACCTCTTTATCAAATATCATTCGATACAGGGATCGGATATCCCGACTGTTTCGATACAGGGTTCTTGTTTTCCCAACAATTTCCCCCTTTTTGACAATTTGCCAAGACTTACTTTCTTAACTTTTCAAGTCTTCTTGATGATGCCAAAACCTTCTTCATGAAGAGATCTTCTTTGATGTCTTCTGGCAGATTTCTTGGTCTTTCGTCAAAAGGTCTGACTTTCAGTAACTTAGTCTACAATAATGAACTGCTCGCAGGCGAGTTCGATACAGTTAAGGATTATTACAACTTAGGCTTATGATTGGCGCGCAGGCACAATCTTACAAAGTCTTATAAGCTTACAACTGAAATCATGAACTGTTCGTAGACTAGTTCGTACAGCTTTTTCAATCAAGTTTGTAAACTCGAGATAGTTATCAAACATATTAAGTAATCATACATCAACATAGTAGATTACGAGTTGTAATCTTTCAAGACAAACAAACGCTTTTATTGATATTCAAAATGAATTGAGTACAAAGTTTGCTGTTTCGAAGAGAAATTACAAAACAAAAATAATATACAGAGATTTCAGCTCTTATCTATAGTCCGCATGCCTCCATGGCTTTTTCCCTGGGTCATTCTCGGTACCACGCCACTAGTTCTGAAGAGAATCATTGCCTCGATCCTGGTATATAGCTCTTCCTTCATAGGATCGATCAAAGGCAAGAATCCAGTCTTCTGGATGGGTGATCCAATCTCCTCTTCTGTGTTTGGATTTCATCTCGATTTGGAGAGGGAGTTTTCCGTCTTCTAGCATCTTCGTAAATTTGTCTGCGGCCTCCGCTAACGTTTTATAGTTCGTGAAGATGGCGGATTCCCTGATGAGTTTGACAAAGTATCTCATCAGTTCGTTCTTCCTCCATTGCTTCACTTCGTCGGCAATAGGATGGCGGTTGGTCGGCAGATGAATCTCAGAAGGTCTTTGAATTAGGCTTTGCCACGGAACATTTGGGTCATGAAATTCTGGTCGGGAGCCTGAAATCTTAAAACTTTGGGAGGGAGGTGCTAGTTTGTTCAACTCGGAAGTGATGCTGTTTTGAGCAGCCTCAAATTCCCTTTCTTGCTGAATCCTGATTCTCCTAGCAGCTTCTCGTGCCTCTTCCCCCTTTTTGGCTTCATCAAGACTTTTTAGGATTTCTAGTGCAGCATCCTGTTTTGTCTCGATGTTAGTCATTCTCTCTACAAGGGAGGAAAGTGTCTGCGACATATCCTTAATGCATTTGTCGTGAGCGCGCAGTTGAGAGCTGTTTTCAATCATGGCACAAGCGGTCTTGGCTTCAGCTACCTTCGTTTTTGTTGCTTCTTCCTCGGCAGTTGCTCCTGCTTATCTTCCATGATTTTCAAAGCTTGTTTGAAAACTTCTGGCAAAATAGTGAATGCTTCGACAACACGAGATACTTCATGTTGAAGAGTGGTCATTTCTTCCACGGCAGAAGTATGCATCCAATTTAATGCTTTCTCAACGGAAGACAGAGCATTTACTGCATCCTGGATGAATACAGTTTGAAGACCAAGTGCACGCAGGCGCTCTTTCCTAACGGCAGAAATTGCAAAATCTGGTTGAGCAAAGTCCCCAGAGCTGTTCAACCTTCTTACATTCACGGATGGGCGTGAAGTAAGTTGGACATCCTCAGGTTCGATACCGTCCTCGGATTCCACGGTTGAAGGGGCGGGAGCAGCTTGCTCTGGTTCGGCGGCAGAGGGTTGAGTGGCTTCCTGTTGCGAAGATTCTTCAGTAGACATGGATACAGGAGGGACTGATTCTTCCTGTTGTCTTTCAGGAACAGCTTCTTCGGTCGCAGCAGGCTCAGGTGCCTGTTCCATAATTTCTTCTACTTCCTCGACTGGAGGGACTGATTCCTTTTCGTCGGGAATGTTCTCATGCTGTGGCGAGGGGGGATTGTTATGGGTTGATGGCCCTTCATCGTCTTTGGGTGGAGAGGCGTCTCTAGCTTCAGCCTCTTCACGACTCATCCTCAGACCAGCTTGAAAAGCATCGTCGTCGTCGTCTGAGTCATGATCTTCGTCGTCTTTTGGATTAGTGGGAGAGTCCTCTGATTTGTTCTTTCCTTTCCTCCGAGCGTCAGATTTGTGCACAAGATGGCTTTCAATTAGTTCCTTGCAGGAGGGATTGTCCCATCGGATCAGGCCTCAATTTCTGTTGAGTCCGTCACTTCTGAGACGAATCTTTCTTCGTGGCTCCAATCGCTCCAGTTGTACAATGTTTCGTACGGAGCTAGCCTATAGCCTTTCCATTGCAAAAATCTTTCGTTGGCATGTTCAATTTGAACAGAGAGAAGGGTCTGATTAATAATCGAGTCAGGGGAGGGACTGCGTACAACGTCTGGAGACGCTGTAGCGAGGGATTCCTGTACAGGTATGGGATCCTGTATGGAAGTGGGACTCCTTACAGGGGATGGTGCCCTGAAGGAAGATGGATCCTGTACGGGTGTGGGATCCCGCAAAGGAGAAGTAGCTGTTGGCTCCAAGTGGGCAGCCGACTCGCTAAAGTCTTGATCGTTGGCAGATGTCTCATTCTCCGTCCTAGCCGCCAAAGGCTCGGGATCTACTGTCGATACAGTAGGAGACACCTCTTCCACAGGGGTTGGGCCCTGGGGTTCTTCGTCAGTGGGTTGAGCTACGGGGGAGACTTCCTTGGAGGGCTTGGAAGATTTGACTTTCGAAAGTCTCCTAAGTCTCTTCTTGGGCTTCTCACCAGCAGTGGATTTCTTGCTGTGAGATCTCTTTCTCTTCTTTGAAGATTCCACTTCCTGGAACTTCAAGGATTCATCTCTTGGATTATCAGAAATTGGCATATGTCTGGTTCTCGGGTGGTTGCAAGACAAGGTGCTCTGGTTATACGCAGTAGGCTTGATGCCTCCTAAGTATATCCTTGAGCTATTCTTCTTCACATCGGCGGATTGCGTCAGTCCGCATTTAGTCAGGATATGGTTCAACATTAAACCAAAAGATTTCTTCTGGGTGGCAGGTTTGCACACCTCCTCTTGTAGGCGCTTCAGGATTATCTGGCACCAATTGACCTTTTCACAGGTCAGAATAGCCACCATCATCCTGAACCTCAAGTTGGTACACATTTCGAACGCACCGGTTCGATTCTCAATTATCCTGCAGCAAAAATCATGAAGATACACATAAGGAAGACAAAAGTTTTTCTTGTGACATGTAGTCTGTACCATGTCAACAACTTTGGACCCTCTGAACAGTCCATAAAATTTAGTAATGAGCTCTTGAGACCCGAATGTCTCAGGTTGATCCATGGTCAGGCCATCAGCGGGTAGCCTGTAGATGTTCTGGAGTAGATCGTAATCAATGCAGATCTCAACTCCCTGGATTGTAGCAGTGATGTCGGCGACATGTCCTCCTTGGGCTAATGAGAGAAAGCGTACGGATGCGTTGAGGTAGAATTCCTCAACCAGATGAGCGTCGTACTTATCAGCAGTTTTGCTTCCAAGGCGATAGAGGCCTTGTTGTTGAAGACGAGTTATGATATACTCCATGGGTTCTGCGTCGTTGGTTTCTGACAGAATACGCTCAATGATGACAGGTTTGGAGAAGATCCGGCCATCAATGATGTTAATAGTTTTCTTCAGAGCAGGAGAAGAAGATTGTCCAGCCATTTTGATGCTTTCTTAAGAAAAAGGTGCAAGAGAATAGTTGAAATATGCAGTAAAATGCAGATAAGTATGTAGGCTGTTTTTGCTTGAGAACTCTTGAATTTGCAGAAAGCATAAAGAGTCTCTGATGGCAGATTCAGTCCTTTTATAGTTGGGCGGCGAAATAGGGTTTTGCAGAGTACGAATGGTCAGATTTTAAGGGATGGGAACCGGTTTTGAAATCAACGGTTAAGATGGACTGAGTGTAACTGGTACGCTAATCCATTGAAATGTTTAAAATATCAGCGGGTCCCACTTCTGACATAAGTTGATACCCTAAATGCCTAAAACGGCGGTTTGAAAATAATAAACAATTTAAAACATCGCGGCTTTTGAGATTCAGTTGTCCAGATGTCGTGTAAGGCATTTAATGTACATTACGTTTGACATAAAAACAGGGCACGTGGACAAAAATTATTTTGAAAGGAAATAATATTATATTATATACTGAATCGAAATCCTATAGCATGTCCGTTTCGCGTCGATCTGACGTTCCCCCTTAAAAGGTGCTTATAGGTTTTAAATTCCATACAAAGAACTTAAGGATTAATCTCGTATTCATGGGTCTCTTGTATTCCCCCTTAATTATTGCACACGTCACCGTAGGATTCATATGTCTTTGCTCGCTACTGATCTTTGTATTGTGATTAAGTGTACAGATAATTAACGGTGGATACTGTATTCTTGGGTCTTACAGCATTTCCCCTAAAATTGTTGAGTAAAAACAGTAAATTACTTACAGGGAGTCTGCTTTAGCATTCCCAATTCTTGTTTGAGCATGTTGAATCTTGCTGTGTCGAGAGGCTTGGTGAAGATGTCGGCTAGCTGAACGTCTGTATGAACTTTTTCCAGGCGAACATCCTTGTTCTCGACGTGATTCCTTATAAAATGATGCTTCATGTTGATATGCTTAGTGCGCGAGTGCGAGCGAGTTGTGCGTTATTGCAATTGCACTCGTGCTATCACACATGATTGAGTCTCTCGGCATCGATTCCATAGTCGGCAGTTGTTCGCATCCAAAGAATGCATACGGCGGACTACCAAAGACATAGTACTACGATTCACCGTGGAAAGAGAGTTAGCCAATTGCTTCTTACTGAACCAAGAAACGAGTCTAGGTCCAAGAAAGTGACAAGTTCCACTTGTACTCTTCCTATCTAGCTTGCAGCCTCCGAGATCCGAGTCTCTGTATCCAACTAAATCGAATCCGCCTTCCTTAGGATACCATAGTCCTGCATCGACTGTTCCTTTAATGTACTTCAGGATTCGTTTAGCTGTATTGAAGTGTGATTCCTTAGGTGCAACTTGGTATCTCGCACACACTCCAATAGCAAACTCGATATCGGGCCTGCTAGCCATTAGGTACAGGAGCGAACCAATGAGCTTCCTGTAGAGTGATTGGTCAAACGACTTTCTGGCTTCATCAGCACTAATTTGCACGGAAGTGCTCACGGGGGTTGGCGAGGATTTGGAAGTGTTCATTCCAAATTTGTTGAGAAGCTCCTTGCTGTATTTTTCCTGGTTGAGGAAAATACCTGTAGGCAACTGCTTTACCTGCAAACCTAGGAAATAACTAAGTTCCCCCATCATACTCATTTCAAATTTACTTTGCATGAGATGAGAGAACTTTTGACATAGAGCAAGGTTAGTTGAACCAAAAATAATATCATCCACATAGATTTGCACCATAAGAAGGTCATCACCTTCCTGTATCTTGAACAAGGTTTTGTCCACAGCACCTTTCTCAAATCCGTTGTTGGTTGAATCTTTGGGACGGAGTTTCGTACCAGGCTCTAGGGGCTTGTTTAAGTCTATACAGCGCTTTCCTTAGCCTGTAAACTAGATCGATACCGTCTGTGTTGGCAAACCCTGGTGGTTGTTCAACATAAACTTCTTCTGCAAGGTCTCCATTCAGGAAAGCACTTTTGACGTCCATTTGGTATACGATAAAGCTCTTATGGGCGGCAAAGGCTAAAAATATCCTAATGGCTTCTAGTCTCGCTACAGGGGCGAAGGTTTCATCATACTCTATTCCTTCTTCCTGACTATAGCCTTGTGCGACTAGTCTGGACTTGTTCCTTATGATAAGTCCATTTCGATCCTTTTTGTTTCGAAATACCCATTGGGTTCCTATAACCGATTGGTGTGTTGGTCTGGGTACAAGATACCATACATTGTTTCTTTCGAAACCGTTAAGCTCTTCTTCCATAGATGTTATCCAATGAGAATTGTTAAGAGCGTCTATGGTCGAAACAGGTTCGGACTGGGCTAAGAATACAACGATAGTGCACATATTGAGTCTTCTAAGTTCGGATTGAGATTTCCATTCAGGAAACTGTGAAACTTCCACATCAGATTCTTCTTGTGCACAAAGTATATTTCCTTGTGTACTCTGTATTCTCCTACGAGTAGAAACACTAGCATTTATGTTTCCAATGATCAGCTCTTGCGGGTGATCTCTCAACCATCTTCGGTCGGGCTCTAATTCAGGATCCCGTACTGTATCGAAAGATTCTGTGGATCTGACTTGACTTATCTTGCGTCGGCTTCATCCACATCGATTCTTACAGCTGCGGGGTTGATTTCTAAATCAACGACAGGTTCTATGGGAGTTGGAGGATCCAAGATAGATAGATGGTGAATGTTCTAAGTGATATCATCTACTCCTGTAGGGTCATGGTGTGGTTCGTCGAACACTACATGAACTGATTCCTCGATCGTCAGCTTCCTTTTATTAAATATTCTGAAAGCTTTGCTGACGGAGGAGTATCCTACGAATATTCCTTCATCTGATTTCTCATCAAAGGTTCTAAGTTGGTCCTTCCCATTATTCAATACATAACACCTGCATCCAAAAATGTGGAAATACGAAACTGACGGAGTTTTGTTGTTCCATACCTCATATGCTGTTTTGTTGTGGTGTTTGTTGACGATACAGTGGTTTTGAGTGTAGCAAGCTGTATTGGTTGCTTCACCCCAGAAACGCTGTGGCAACTTGCTTGCGGCAATCATTGTCCTTGTTGCTTCTTTCAACGTCCTATTCTTTCGCTCGGCAACGCCATTTTGTTGAGGTGTACGGGCAGCTGAGCATTCGTGCTGTATTCCATTCTCCGAATAGTATTGCTCTATAAAGCGGTTAGTAAATTCTATACCTCTGTCGGAACGAATGCACACGATACTCGATGCCTTTTCATTTTGCAACTTTCTCAGGAGCTCGGGCAGCTTTGATGTTGTTTCTTTCTTCTTGCTAAGAAAGATCGTCCAAGCATACCTGGAATAGTCATCAACAACAACCATGCAGTATTTCTTACCTCCCAAACTTACTGGGTCTACAGGACCGTAGAGATCCATGTGTAGTATTTCCAACACTCTTTGGGTTGAAAGGTAGGATTTGCTTTTCAGGGTTGACTTGATTTGCTTGCCTTTCTGACATGGTCCGCAGACGCTGTCCTTCTTGAATGACACATTTGGCAAACCTCTAACCATTCCCTGTCTTGAAAGCTTGTTGATCGTCTTGAAGTTGACGTGAGACATCCTCTTGTGCCATAACCAGCTAAGATCTGCAGTGCCTTTGGCAACAAAGCATGGAATTGAGGAGCTCATAGGCTTCCAGTCAGCAATATACATGTTACCTGATCTGCTTCCTGTAAGCACAACTTCCTTGGTTTGGATGTTCTTGACTCTACAGCGATCTATATAGAATTTCACCGAGAACTGTTTATCACAGAACTGGCTAATACTAAGTAGATTATACTGTAAGCCTTCAACATATGCAACATCGGTGACCTTGAATTTTCCGAAAAGTAGGTTTCCTTTCCCTCTTGTTCTCCCTTTAGACTTATCACCGAAACGAACTTTTGGACCGCGACCTTCTACAAAATCAGATAGCTTGCTCCTATCTCCGGTCATGTGTCGAGAGCATCCACTATCAAAGTACCAGGTATCCTTCTCTAGAATGTCCTGTAACAAAGAAATTAGGTAGATTTAGGTCCCCTTTGATTTTTGGGTCCATGTATGTTAGTTCCTTTATGTACCCAAGTTTTCCTGGCAGCAATTGGTTTACTGTAGGACATACTCGGTACAGTGTTGCGATATCTACGGGGGGCATATCCGTAGTTGTTATAACCATGATAATCATTATGCATGAAAAATTCAGGGTTATTATTATTAATCCAGTACGAGTGCCGTCTTGGAGGTGGAGCCATTTTCTTAGGCCTAACAGCTTGTCTTCTGGGTCTCCAGTTGGATTCCCAATGCTGTTGTTGATACTGAACCGGCATCTGCTGTCTTGAGGGATAACGGGGCTCCTGTATCCAATACCTCGGCGTCTTTGTCTTGATAATCTTGCCGTGCGGGCCTTTGGTGGTTGGATCTGACCTTCCTTACGAATGGTGTTGGCTGTTGATATGCTCGGGAGCATCTTTGTTGAGTGCGCCTCACAGGTTGGAATGGCTTATGATTCCGCTGTCTGGTATAGGATTGCGGGGGCGGAATTGCAGCCTTCGGTTTTCTCGATACAGCAGGTTCCTTCACGGGACTAGGGATTTCTTCCGATTCTGGAATGTGTTCCACGCTCTTGACGAATACTGTACTAGTTTTCCCTTTGTTTGAACATGAGTTGTATCCTAAGCCACTTTTATCATGAGCATGTTGCCCAGTGCTCAGAATTTCTTCCATTCTTTTGGACGATTTCTCAAACGACTTCAGAATGGTCTCAAGTTCAGTTTCTCGCTTTTCGAGAGTTGTGATTTTGGCTTGAAGTAGAACCAAATCATTTGTCTTGCTCTCATTGTGAGTTTTAGCCTCACTTAGTTCATGAGCAAGTTGATGATTGCTCTCCATGAGTTTTTCAAAATCGACTTTGCTGGTTTCACAATCAAGAGACATATTTTCATAATTTATTTTCAGCAAGTCATTTTCATCTTTCAGCTCTAAATTAGTTAATTGAAGCTGTATATTCTCAGTCTTTAGAGTCTCATGGGCCTTTTGAATGTTTTTAAATTCATTCATCATATTTTCAAAAGTATGAGATGCATTTGACGGAATAGCTGAGGTTGAGCTTACCTCACCGTCACTGTCTTCACCTTCTGGAATGTCTTTGGCCATAAAGCACATATATGCTTTATCATCGAACTCATCGTCAGATGAATCACTTTCAGTGACCACCTGAAGACATTCTGCTGATTTGGATGGTGTGGGGGAGGCTTCTGATTCTCCAATCAGGGCCTTGAGCTTGTCTTTCCAAGCACGTCTTCTTTCATCTCTCTCTTGTTGCTCGGCCTCCGGCAATCTTTGGACTTTGGGATGAGGACATTTATTTGCATAATGCCCTGGTTTCCTGCAATGATAGCACAGGTTAGCATCACCAGATGATGTTTCAGTACTTACCTTTTGGACAGGTTTGGGCCTGTAGGGAGTCTTTCCAGACTGTTTGATGAACTTTTTGAATTTATGCATGAGAAGCGCCATTTCATCTTGAGACAGGATGTCGTCATCACTGTCAGCATTCTTGTGACTAGGCTTCGACGAGCTGGGCATGCTGTGTCGACGGTTCGATACAGCGGCTAGAGCTGTGACCTTTGAAGGAGATTCTTCAGCTTTCTCTCTTCTGTCAATATCATACTCAAAAGCTTTGAGGTCAGAGAAGAGATCAAAAGTAGATATTTCATTAAGATTACAAGATACACGCATAGCTGTGGTCTTAATGTCCCATCGGACTGGGAGAGATCTGAAAATTTTTAAGTTCTTCTCCTTTTGGGTATAAATTTTGCCCAACGCTTCAAGTTCACCAACAATACCAGTGAACCTGAGGTCAAGTTCCTCAAGCGTCTCAGTTGGTTTCATTTCGAAAGATTCAAATTGCTGAGTCAGTTTTGAAATCTTGTTTTCTTTTGAGAGCTCAGTTCCCTCACAAATCAACTTGAGTTTATCCAAGATTTCTTTGGCTGTTTTTCAGCTCTTTACCTTTGAGAACGTGCCTTTGTCGAGAGTGACAAATAATGCGTTCTTAGCCACATTGTCGATATTGGCTCGCTTTCTTTCATCTGTTGTCCATTGCTCGCGTTCCTTCTCGAGCATTTCAGCATGGGCTTGGCCCTCAATCCTTGCGGCCAGATTTACCTTCATGATCTTGATAGGACCATCCTGTATAACAAAAATCATCTCTTCGTGCATTGCTCCAAGATGAGCTTCCATTCTAATTATCCAGTCGTCAAATTCGTTAATAGAGAACATGGGAACTTTGTTAATCATAGAAGTATCCATGTGATAATACAGGAATGAAAGAGACTATTTTGAAAATAAGTGATTTGAATCTGATTCGGTTAAGAATATGAATGATTCTTTTTAGAATCAACCGCTCCGATACCACTTGTTGGCCACTAAGTATACTGGATACAGTTTGGAAAAATAGTTTAAACAACAAACTGTATGGATTTTAAATCTGAGTGCGTAGCGGAAGTCTTGGATATAGTAGGTTGTTGTGGATACAACAACTAAATGTATAGAGTATACTTAATTAATCACAGTAATTAAAATAGTAAAAGCTGAAGGTAAATAACACAGTAATTAAAGTGGTTCGAGGTAAACCCCTCTACGTCCACTGGTCCTCCACACAGAAGTAAAAAGTTTATTATAATTACTACGTACACAACTACGTAATTATAACAACACACACACAATCAATATATCGTTCACACAGATTGATATAAAGATCTTAGCTTAAACCGTTAACACAGATTGGTTATGAGCTAATGCTTTGACTTGCTTCTTCACACATAGTTCTGAAGCTTCGTCTTCTTCAATACAAATCCTTCACACACAGTTCCGGAGAAGCACAGATTGTTCAGTCCACACAGGGCTGATCTTGAGTTTGTTCAACGTATAGAACAGATGGTAAACAACAACTTTGACTTTAAGAGCTTTCAGCTGATGAAGTGTTGTTCAGAATGATGAGCACTATATATATCTCTTTAGATCTTAATTGCAGTAAGCTTTGGAGATATGTTTTGCTCTGATGATAACTTTTGATAGCTTGAGTGTTAGGTGACTGGTTACTGATCTTCAATGCCTTCATAAGATATATATAGTCTCTGAAATATATATCCGTTGAGATGTATCCGTTTGAATGAGATTTCGTTCCAACGGGATTATGACACGATCCGGATTTAGCGGGATTCTGAAGATCTGTTGATTGGCAGTATTTAAATACTTTATCCTTGAGTATTTAAATACTTCTTTATTCAACGGGACTTGACTTCTGGATATTCCTTCTTTGTCCTGTTGTGAGCTGTATGGAAGATAACTGTATTTGAGTTTCGAGACAGTTTCCATACTTGGTCTTTTACAAGACATCTTGCTGTACTGAAGGGCTTCACTATATGCTGATTCGAGGTAGGTCTTCGATACAGGATAAAACCTCAAAGCTTCGATACAGTTTCCTTTACTGTATTCGGATTGGCATATATGTCAAAACCTCTTTATCAAATATCATTCGATACAGGGATCGGATATCCCGGCTGTTTCGATACAGGGTTCTTGTTTTCCCAACAATTATAGTATATATATCTGAAGATAGATTTAGCAAAGTACGATGCGAACAATACTTTCAAGCGAACAAATCAAACAAAGCAATCAAAGAAATCGATAGCATCGTGAAGAGCTAGTTTCTAAAGTCTAACACTGAGAAGCTCTTAAGTTGGAGAAGACAACACTCTTGTCTTAATGTTTGAGTAAGGGGTACTTCTTTGAATGAGGTTTTTAGAAGTTGAAGGTTGTATATGCATCCACGGGTTCTTGATTGGAAGGTGATAGACAGCTTACAAGTTGTTGAGGCATCCACAGGTTTTCGATCAAGAGGTGCTAGGTAGCCAAAGGGAGTTGCAACGACCACGGGTTTCCACTAGTTGGAAGCTGTTGTAACTGAATATTCATTTTAACAATCACTAGTTGAACATTATAGTGATTTTATCTCCATCTGGTTTGGAGAGAAGTGGATTAGAAGAGAAATACCCCACCTCTGAGACCACTATAAGTGCTTGTATGATTTATTGCTATATCATACTTAACTACTACATACATATTTACCATTCCATTTATAGTCATCTGTTCTTCCACATAATATGACAGTTGACAAAGGTTACCTGATCAAACGAGTCTTGGTCAACTCACCTGTTCAGATAAGGTTGACCACATACAAGTCATATCAGGTAACCTATCAGAGAAGTTCTGGTCAAACAATTTTATCAGCGAAGTTGGACCGGACTACAGTCAAGAAGGGAAGTCAAGTCATCTATAGTCTGACCATCAGATCAGTCAAGTTCAAATCAGGTCAGAAGACTACAGACAAGTCGGCACATCAGACAAGTCGAAACCATAGAAGGTTGACTGCACATTAGTCTAGTTGACCATACAGAGGTCAGCCAAGTAATCAGCCAAGTACTCCAGTCCACGTCAGCATGCGTTGAATAGTCAAGATTTCCAAAAAGTTACATGCGGGCTATTAGAGACAGATTGGAGAGATTCCCGGAAAGGAAATGATTTTAGTAAATCATCCAGATCCACCACTGAAGACTTTAATCTTATTATATGCAAAAGATTCGACGCTATCACATAGAAGTCTTCACAACGGTCGGAATTGGATTAAAATATGGGAATCCAGCCTTGCAACATTCAGAAAGAAAAACAAAGAAGTGTATTTCTCCAACGGACGGATTTGTTACAGATCTGCAATGGATATGAAGAAATTATCAAGGACCGACACCTATATATATGAAGATTTGAAGTTGAGCAGTACGATGCGAACAATACTTACAAGAAATCAAAGCAAACAAAGCAATCAAGCGAACAATAGCATCGTGAAAGAGCAAGAGTTCTAAAGTTCTTATTTGAAGAATCTCTTAGTTGGAGAAGACAATCACTCTTGTCTTTAAAACCTGAGTTTGGGGTACTTCACTAGTTGAAGTTGAGAGACTGTAAAGGCATCCAAGGATCGTAGATCAAGAGGTGCAAGGCAGTCAAAGGGAGTTGCAATGGAAAGGAACTCCACTGGTTGGAAGCTGTTGTAATTGGTTGAGTCACTGTAATATTTATCACTGGTTGAGAATTATAATGAATTCATCTCCATCTGGTTTGGAGAAAAGTGGATTAGTAGAGGATCCCACCTCTGAGACCACTATAATTTCCTGCGTGTTTTACTGCTTTCATTATCATACTTCCATGTTGCATACTTACTTAACTGTTCCATTGATTACTTTTGTGTTCGTCATCAGTTGACTTCTGCACTTACATTGACTGCAAGTCATTTGTACCATCAGCTGAGAAACTCATCCTTTGTGGAAAAGAATTTCAATAAGTCTATTCACCCCCCCTCTAGACTTATTCCTAAATGACTTGTGACCAACATGTGGTCTCCAAAGGAAGGAGGATTCAATTTCGTAGGCTACAATGACTCGGATCTCGGAGGCTACAAGTTGGATAAGAAGAGTGCAAGCGGGACTTGTGACTTCCTTAGATTTAGACTTGTGTCCTGGTTCAATAAGAGCAATTGGCCAACTCGCTTTCTACAGTTGAGTTAGAATATTATGCTGCTGGAAGCTGCTGTATGCATATTATATGGATACAACAATAGCTACAGGACTATGTCATCAAGGTGAGAGAAACTCCAATCATGTGTGAGAACAGGAGTGCAATTGCAATCACGCACAATCCTATATTACACTCGAGGACCAGGCACATTGACATGAAACATCATTTCATGAGGAACCATGTGGAAAATAAAGATGTCCGGATCAAAAAAGTTCATACAGATATCCACATAGCCGGCATCTTTACAAACCTCTTAACACAGTCAGGTACTTTATGCTACGCCAAGAATTAGGAATGCCACAGCTCGATTGGAACTCCCTATAAGTTTTTAAATTTTACTCATCAATTGAGGGGGAATATTGTAAGATCCATGATTACAGTGTCCACCTTATTAATCGTACACTCAAAAATTCGTATCATATCCTTAGTGGAGGAAGAAGAAGGTAAAATTATCTTCCTACAGCTGACTCGTGCATTAATTAAGGGAGAATACAGTTGGACCCAAGAATACAGTATTAATCAACAATTATTGTAAGAATTGAATCCTATATGTACCTTTTAAGGTGGAATATTGTATTTTCATGGATACACCATATATACAGTCGGATATCAATTAATATTTTAAGCGTTTATAATCCCATATACTTCACCTTTTTCAAAACAAGTTTCAATCCACATGCATCACTTGAATATAAAATGATTTAACTTTCAGAATTCAAATGACATATGGACTTTAAAGCCTCGAAAATTGTGATTTTAAAACTCAAACAGCCTAATCGCGAGATAGTGGAGGCTGTAATGTGTCAGAGTTGGGACCGTCATTAGATTCAAAATTTATAGATTACACGTACGAGTTGCGTATTGATCCATTCTGTATGATTATTCAAAGATGGTTACCATCCCTTAAATCTGATAGTTCAATATAACTTAGCCCTCTTGCACACTCTAAAAAGGGCAGTATGCTGATCCACAGACTTTATACGCTTTTTACAAATTAAACTGTTAGGATTGTTTTAGATTTTGATGTTGTCATCCCTATATTCATGATTAATTGAAATATATGTACTTGGAATTGTAAAAAAGAAACTATGAGTATCTTCTATAAGCCTTAAAAATATTAAGGTAAGTATTGACCATGTTGATCATATAGAAATTTAGCTAAGTATAGAACTGCCAAGATATTAGGTGTTTTTCAGATCAGTCGAGGTTTTGGTCAGCGAAAATATCAGAGAAGTTTGATTGCAGGCAAGATATCAGGCGATATACTATCAAGCTAGATATTATCAGATGAGTTTTGGTCAACACAACTTATCAGATAAGTTTGACTGCAGATAATATAATATCAGGCGAGATATTATCGGGCAAGTTTTGGTCAACACAAAGTATCAGAGAAGTTTGACCGTAGGCGATATAATATCAGGGGAGATACGAGTTATGGTCAACTCAACATATCATGGAAGTTTGACCACAGGCGAGTTTTCAGCCGTGCTTTCAGACAACGAAAGTATCAGGCGAGTATTACTCCAACTGAAAGCAGACAAGTTTTCGGTCAAACAATATATCAAGATGAGAGTTGACCACAAACGAGTTATTTATTAGCCAAGGTTTTTGGTCAAACCAAACATCAGAGGAGGTTGGCCAAACCATTACTGCAGCCAAGTATATAGAAGCTCAGTCCACGTCAGCAAGCATTGAAAAATCAACAATAACGGCAATACACATGCGGATGTAAAAGCAAGGGACAAAGTGAAGGATTCCCGGAAGTTAAGGAATAATTTATTCCTAAAAATTCGCACCCAGAAGACTTTCCTATTATAGTAATCAAGAAAAGCAGCACAACGGGAAGTACATCTTCAAACGGTCAGATTTGAAGAAAGAGACAAGCCGTGCAAAGAGATGAACAAGATAAACAATGAAGTCCACTATTCAATGGACAGAATTGTGACAAGATGCAATGGCTATGAAGAAGCTCAAGAATTATAGTATATATATCTGAAGATAGACTGAGCAAAGTACGATGCGAACAATACTTTCAAGTGAACAAATCAAACAAAGCAATCAAAGAAATCGATAGCATCGTGAAGAGCTAGTTTCTAAAGTCTAACACTGAGAAGCTCTTAAGTTGGAGAAGACAACAATCTTGTCTTAATGTTTGAGTAAGGGGTACTTCTTTGAACGAGGTTTTTAGAAGTTGAAGGTTGTATATGCATCCACGGGTTCTTGATTGGAAGGTGATAGACAGCTTACAAGTTGTTGAGGCATCCACAGGTTTTCGATCAAGAGGTGCTAGGCAGCCAAAGGGAGTTGCAACGGCCACGGGTTTCCACTAGTTGGAAGCTGTTGTAACTGAATATTCATTTTAACAATCACTGGTTGAACATTATAGTGAGTTTATCTCCATCTGGTTTGGAGAGAAGTGGATTAGAAGAGAAATACCCCACCTCTGAGACCACTATAAGTGCTTGTATGATTTATTGCTATATCATACTTAACTACTACATACATATTTACCATTCCATTTATAGTCATTTGTTCTTCCGCATAATATGACAGTTGACAAAGGTTACCTGATCAAACGAGTCTTGGTCAACTCACCTGTTCAGATAAGGTTGACCACATACAAGTCATATCAGGTAACCTATCAGAGAAGTTCTGGTCAAACAATTTTATCAGCGAAGTTGGACCGGACTGCAGTCAAGAAGGGAAGTCAAGTCATCTATAGTCTGACCATCAGATCAGTCAAGTTCAAATCAGGTCAGAAGACTACAGACAAGTCGGCACATCAGACAAGTAGAAACCATAGAAGGTTGACTGCACATTAGTCTAGTTGACCGTACAGAGGTCAGCCAAGTAATCAGCTAAGTACTCCAGTCCACGTCAGCATGCGTTGAATAGTCAAGATTTCCAAAAAGTCACATGCGGGCCCAAATCGAAGACCCAGGTGTTGGGATTCGGTGCCTAAATCGAAGACCCAGCGGAAGCGGTAAAACGAAAATTAATTCGATCCAAATCCCTACGAGGATCGATCGAGCTACGTATATACGAATATCAAAAAACGAATTCACAAGAGATATAGAAACTCACCCTTGTAGTCTGTTGATTAGATGGATAACCTTCTCTTGAGCTATTCCCCAAGATCTGCTTGATCTCTACGAATCTATTCCGCTTCAAGCCCTTGAACGATCCAACGCCGAAAGCACCGCGTCTCTACTTGCCACGTGCCGGAGAAACGACCGGAACGACGATCACCTTGCTATCCTACGAGGATACGGCTAGAGCTAAGTGATGAAGCTATATATGTAAAGATTACTACACTCTAAGTGTTTTAATCTTACTCTCTCTTTATGTCTTGATATTTTTCTCTAAGAAAAACAAGAACAAAGTTGAAGAAGAAGATGACTTGGAGAAAAACTTTTTCTCTCTCTTTTCTCTCACAACTCACGTTTGGGAGCATTTCCTTGTGAGTGATTGTCATCATCTTCATTTATTCAACTCCCCACCACGACCAACAATTCATATATGTGGGAATCTAACCCCACCATATAATGTGTATGATACTTGTCCCCTCACATGATATTCCAAACATTATGATATGGACAAGTCAATACATACACATGTATATTAGTGGGGTGGGGGGGCGGCCATGAGGATGAAACGAACGAGTTTTGTTCGTTTCAGACTCCCGTGAGTCCAAACAGATAAACTCCGATTCTGTTCCGATGTATTTATATTGATTAATTAATCTAATTAATTAATCATATTAAATACATAATATCATAATTAATTTCTCCAAGAAATAATTATATTCATGAATTAAATTAATCACCCGGTAATTTATTTAAATAATTAGGCCGTAAATTAATTTATCCAATAAATCAATTTAGACATCCAATGTCCCAAAATTAGATATCCAATATCTAATATTCATAATGAGAGAATTAGCTTGATTCATTCCGTCGTCAATCCTAATGCGCGACTCGGTAGGTCCGTCTCAGTCAGCAATGGGAGGAACCAAAGAGTAGTAGCACCACCTAGCCAGCCTGGCGGCCTACACTGTACCCCAACTGAGAACGAATGATTGGGATCATTCAAGAACCATTCTGTCGTGAATACCAGTATACGTATAAACCCTTCTTTCAAATGTCCCGATCAAGTTATGGGGTCACGGTCAGTCAAACCCCATCTGTACTTGATTCTATACATGCGTTAATGCAAATCGAGATCATCGAGCTCTCGTGTATCTAATACAGCTAGCTCCAATGCTTTGGCCAAAGACTTATGATCTCATCTGCTAATAACCGCATAGGACATATAACCCATTCACTAACAGAAGAAATAACTCTATCTTGGTATTCAGTAGGACCTGCTACTTGCCCATCAAGATGCACGTCGAGGTTGACCCCCGCCTTCCGGTTTATAGGGTCGAACTACTCTAATGAAAATCTTGACGTCACAAGCACATCCCTACTAAATCCTCAAGTCGAAGGTTCACGAATACCTATCAAAACCTTTCGATTCCATCATTGACTGTCCCGGAGTGAAATCCGTGTGACGAATCGAGGGTGAGTCGGTTCGAGTATACTAATCTAATTAGCATACCTATAACGTGTGCTCCCACTAACCATTAGTGTTCGACAGACACTCTCCTTGTCAAAGAACACGTCATACAAGTCTTCACATAAACTTAACGCCCAGTCAAGTTTCATCGACTTGCGAACGATTAAGTATTTGAGCTATAAACCTTTCTAGTGCCGACCCACTTATCCAATAAGGAGTGGAACATTTTGCTCTCAAATACACGGACTAGTTTCTACATGTATATTTACGAGTTAGGAATGCCAGTAACTACCAGTAAATAAAGAAACATCCATTGCCTTATATTGATGATTTACATAATAACAAGTACAATGCCCTCACTCAACATCCTCTGAGTGGCATTCGAGGGCATACTCCTAACAATCTCCCACTTGCACTCAATGCCACACACTATGGTATCTAATACCCATGTTCTCCAGATGACACTCCAAGCTAGTCTGAGAAAGTGGCTTGGTCAGTGGATCGGCGACGTTGTCGGCCGAGTCTACTCTGTGCAGCACAATGTATCCCTTGCGAACAAATTCTCTTATGAGATGATACTTCCTCTCAATATGTTTGGTGCTGTTGTGAAACCTCGGCTCCTTGGCACACTTTCTGACTCGTCGTTGTCGCATGATACAACGGAGCAAAGGACACATGGTATCACTTGAAGTTCTCCCAGAAACTTCTTAATCTAGAACCCTTCCTTGGAAGCCTCCTAGGCTGCTTGATACTCAGCCTGACAGGTGGAATCAGCAGTCGCGCTTTGCTTGGCGCTACGGCAAGATACTGCTCCTCCATTAAGAGTAAATATGTAGCCAGAAGTAGACATCGAGTCATCCTTCAGTCCTTGGAAGACCGAATCAGTGAATCCCACCACATCCAATTCTCCACCGCCATACATCAGAACCATATCTCTAGTCCTTCTCAAGTACTTGAGAACGTTCTTTACTGCAGTCCAATGTTCCCTACCTGGGTTTGCCTGAAACTTACTTACAACGCTTACAGCATGCGCGATGTCAGGTCTTATACACAACATAGCAAACATAAGGCTACCCACGGCCGAAGCATATGGTATATTACTCATTCCCTTTCTTTGTTCCTCACTTTGAGGACACATCTTCAAGGAGAGTTTTATTCCATGTTGCATCGGTAGGAACCCTCTTTTAGAATCATCCATCTTAAATCGCTTTAAGATCTTATCTATATAGTGGGCTTGGGAAAGGCCTATTGTTCTCTTCGCTCTATCCCGATAGAGTCGAATTCCAAGAATATAGGTTGCTTCTACCAAGTCTTTCATGGAGAAATTACTCGAAAGCCAAGATTTTACAGAACTGAGCATTCCCACATCATTTCCTATTAGTAGAATATCATCCACATATAGTACTAAGAATGCGATCTTGATCCGACTAACCCTCTTGTATACACAAGGTTCCTCTTCATTTTGCATGAAGTCAAACTCTTTGACCGCCTCGTCAAAACGAAGGTTTCAACTACGCAACGCTTGCTTCAGTCCATAAATGGAATGCTGAAGCTTGCACACTTTCTGAATATCGACTTCGGATACAAATCCTTTAGGCTGATCCATATAGATTTCCTCCTCGAGGAATCCATTAAGGAAAGCCGTCTTTACATCCATTTGCCATATCTCATAATCATGGTAGGCAGCTATAGCAAGCATCATGCGAATAGACTTGATCATGGCTATGGGCGAGAAGGTATCATGGTAATCGATCCCTTCCTTCTGGGTATAACCCTTTGCCACAAGACTGGACTTATAGGCGTCAACCTTTCCATCACCATCAGTCTTTCTCTTGTAGATCCACTTGTTCCCAATAGGCACTATGCCCTTGAGGCGGTCTACTAGAGTCCAGACCTGATTGACATGCATCGAGTCTATCTCAGCTTCCATAGCTTCACGCCATTTCGCGGAGTCTACATCCACCATCGCTTGGTCATAGGTCGTCGGGTCGGTCTCTTGGCTATCACTTGGAACCTCATGAAGACCCAGCTCCTCTAAGTGCACAAGCCCATACCTCTCAGGTAAATAAGACACCCTACTAGACCTACGAGGTGGTTGTACTTGTGTTTCAGAAAGTTCGGTTCTAGTTTCTTGCACAGGTGTCTCCCGAGGAGTTTCATTGTATTCTTCTAAAGAAATACTTCTACCTGCTTTGCCTTCATGAATGGACTCATCTTCCAGGAAGTGTGCTTGTAAAGCAATAACGATCTTTCGATCTTCAGGCATGTAGAATAGATATCCCATCGTCCCAGACGGGAATCCAATGAAACATCCCTTCGCAGACCTAGCTTCCAACTTTTCCACCTTAGTCTTCTTGACATAGGCGGGACATCCCCAAATCCTAATATGATTAAGAATTGGTTTCCTTCCCTCCCACATCTCACGTGGAGTTTTAGGAACGGATTTGGAAGGATATCTGTTTAAGATATAAGCGGCAGTCAGGAGTGCATACCCCCACAAGTAAATTGGTAAGTCAGTATAGCCCAGCATGGAATGGACCATGTTTAACAAGGTCCAGTTCCTTCTTTCTGACACACCATTTAACTGAGGAGTACCTGGAGGTGTTAGTTGTGAAACTATTCCATGTTCCTTAAGGATCTCGTCAAACTCCATACTCATATACTCGCCACCTCGGTCCGACCGAAGTGCTTTGATATGATTACCAGTTTGTTTCTCGACTAGGGCCTTGAATTCCTGGAATTTCTCAAAGGCCTCGGATTTATGTTTCATTAAGTATACATAACCATACCTAGTATGATCATCTGTAAACGTAATGAAATATTGATATCCGTCACGTGCTGCTTCCAAAGCACCACATACGTCGGTATGGATTAATCCCAGTTTATCAGCGGCTCTTTCAAATGTTCCTGTGAAGGGGGACTTAGTCATTTTGCCTTTAAGGCAAGATTCACAAGTAGGAAAGAGATATGATCCCAATGGACCCATAAGTCCATCTTTTTCCATCTTGTAAACCTTGGTCTGACCAACATGACCAAGTCTAAGATGCCATTTCAAAACTTGATTGGTTTCATCCCTACCACATTTTCTAGTCATAGTATTCACAACTACTTTGTTTCTGAGATTTAGATGATACAATCCATTGAACAATGTAGCAGTACCCACTAGTTTATTTCTAAAATAAATTTTGCAGGAACCATCACCAATAAAAAATGAAAAGCCTTTTCGGTCCATGATCGGAATGGATACAATGTTTTTGTGCCCCTTGGGAAAAACAAGTACATCTTCTAAAGTCAAAACAAAGCCGAATTCTAAACCCAAAAGAAGTGATCCTATGTCGGTTGCCTCAACACTATGCCCGCTTCCGACTGTGATCATAACTTCTCCAGCTCCAAGCTTCCTACTTTGTTCCAGATCCTGATTCACGGTACAAATATGAGAACTAGCACCAGAATCCAGTATCCAGGAAGTAGAAAATACAGTAGCAGAACAATTTGTTTCTAAAACTAAAAGTTCTGTACCTGAAGTGCCATGAAGAATTAGACAGTCTCTAGCCCAGTGGCCCAACTCACCGCACTTGAGACAAGCATCCTTCTTCTTCTTGTTCTTCGGAACCATTGGGGCCTTGCCCTTACCCTTACGGTCCTTAACTTGTGGTCCAGTTTGCTTCTTGGTCTTTTTCTTCTTGTTCTTAGACCTCCGAGGTCCAGAAGAAATCACAAGAGCAGACTCCTTCATCCGTGGAGTCTTCATCTGAGACTGAGCGGTCACAAGTTTGTTCATTAGCCGAGCTAAATTACATGCAATCTCATTGCAGTTGAAGTTCATAACAAACTGTGAGAAGGAATCAGGGAGAGACTGTAGGATAAGGTCGGTTTGGAGAGAAGTATCCATTTTAAAATTAAGAGCTTCCAATCTCTCGATCATGGATATCATTTTGAGGACGTGTTCCCCAACTTTATCACCTTCCTTCATCCTTGCACCGAATAGTTGCTTGGATATCTCATATCTAGCAGTACTGCTATGCTCACCATAAAGCTCGGTTAAGTGAGATAGAATCTGCCTAGCAGAAGTCATTTTCTCATGAGCTCTCTGAAGCTCATTAGACATGGAAGCCATCATATAAGCATGGACTTTCATGTCATCCTTAACCCACTTTTCGTGGTTTTCAATCTCTTCCTGATTGGCTCGGGTCTGCACAGGAGGCGCCGGAATGTCCGTCTCCAAGACGTATCCCAGTGCCTCTATACTGAGGACAATCATCAGATTGCGGAGACAATCCACAAAGTTAGGTCCCATTAAGGTGTTCTTTTCGAGCAGAATTGCGAGTGGATTCATTGTCATATTGAGATTTGAGTCTGTATTAAGTACGATAGATTAATTAGTGACTCATTCAATTATGTTCTGAGTATAGAATTAAGGTCTTTTATATTCTTGTTACCCAGCTCCCACTATTTTTATCGGAATAACACACTCCCATGTGAAATCCGAAAGTATCGTCGCTCTACTTCATAGTGGTGATCGAGTTCTTTATAAATCTTAATAGAGGGCAACCGAATAGGTTTCTCGTCTATTAATTTTCATAAAGTGGTGTCCAACACCAACCCATATAATGGATGATTCGATCTTCTTTTTTCCCTTGTTCACTCCCCTCAACCTATACGATTTCTATGGTTCGTGACAAGTTAAGTTTATACCATCGACGCAAATCAGTTTCATAATTGAATATTATCCGGCAACCTATCAGGTTTCTAGGGATAAAATTTGCTCCAACCAAAGGCATCCAATGCTCTCCCGGTAATTTATCCGTCCTCCCCGAACGACTACCCCGATAACTCGGAAGCATAGCACATCCGGTTTAGATTTCAATTTCCCGAAAACTCGATGGAGGGAAGGAAAAACTTGAAACCTTATAAACTTAATAATTTATCGTGGGAGAATTTTTGCGATTAACGTTACACTTTGCACATTAATCGTTTAAGCGCGTTTGTGGCATTCATACAATATGAAACAACCATTCACAACCTAGTTGCTACCAACATGTGGTTCATGGACCGTTCCTAGAAAACAATAACTCCGTAATCTAATTACAAGTCTTCGTCTTGAATCTTCGTCTTCTCGAAATGGATCTTCCTCCGGTCTTCGTCATTACATACAAATTTTACATTGAAAATTGCATCCTAGATACAAATTTTTTTCTAGTAAAATAAATAGGCTCAAAACGGCCTTTACAACCCAATCGAATAAAACGAACGATTCAAAAACTAATTCCACGAACCACATTTCCATTCAAAAGCATTCATCCAATAAATACTAAATAAATGGAAAACGTAGAGATACATTGATCCAATGAATAACACGAACCGATCAAATCGATTCATACAATTGGTAATATGAAAACGTTCAAAATAATTCGGTCGATCACAAGTATTCCAATAAATCAATTTTCCCTTATAAAATGAAATACCATAAATCATTTTAATCATATTAAATCCAATTTAAAATGAGGGAAATCATTTTTAGGAATACACGAAGCAAACAAGCCCGAAACGGGTCCGAAATGGGCCGAACGCTCGAAAATGCCACCAGTAAAGATGCGGGGCTGCCCCGGGCCACGGCATCTCGAGCACGGGCCGCGGCCCCAAGATGGCTCGCCTAGGCCGGGCCGCACAGCCCTGGGCCGCGGACCCCTGCTTCCGGACCACCCCCGGACCGTCCAACGGCAATACGGGGCTAGTTTTTCGACCGGATATTGAATATCTATATTCTCCAACATTTATATCTTCAATATAAATCATATTTCCAAGAAATAGAAGATTTATATTTAGACATAAACTTATGAAAAATACAACTATAATGAACGAAAAACATATACCACGATTATGACTAAAATGATTCCAAATCATTCACCATCTAATCGAGCATTCCAAATGCCAATATCATATATACGATCGCAAGACCTACGCTCCAATACCACTGTTGGGATTCGGTGCCTAAATCGAAGGCCCAGCGGAAGCGGTAAAACGAAAATTAATTTGATCCGAATCCTTATGAGGATCGATCGAGCTACGTATATACGAATATCAAAAAACCAATTCACAAGAGATATAGAAACTCACCCTTGTAGTCCGTTGATTAGATGGATAACCTTCTCTTGAGCTATTCCCCAAGCTTTGCTTGATCTCTACAAATCTATTCCGCTTCAAGCCCTTGAACGATCCAATGACGAAAGCACCGCATCTCTACTTGCCACGCGCTGGAGAAACGACCGGAACGACGATCACCTTGCTATCCTCCGAGGATACGGCTAGAGCTAAGTGATGAAGCTATATATGTAAAGATTACTACACTCTAAGTGTTTTAATCTTACTCTCTCTTTATGTCTTGATATTTTTCTCTAAGAAAAACAAGAACAAAGTTGAAGAAGAAGATGACTTGGAGAAAAACTTTTTCTCTCTCTTTTCTCTCACAACTCATGTTTGGGAGCATGTCCTTGTGAGTGATTGTCATCATCTTCATTTATTCAACTCCCCACCACTACCAACAACTCATACATGTGGGAATCTAACCCCACCATATAATGTGTATGATACTTGTCCCCTCACATGATATTCCAAACATCATGATATGGACAAGTCAATACATACACATGTATATTAGTGTGTGTGTGTGGGGGGGGGGGCATGAGGATGAAACGGACGAGTTTTGTTCGTTTCGGACTCCCGTGAGTCCAAACAGATAAACTCCAATTCCGTTCCGATGTATTTATATTGATTAATTAATCCAATTAATTAATCATATTAAAAACATAATATCATAATTAATTTCTCCAAGAAATAATTATATTCATGAATTAAATTAATCACCCGGTAATTTATTTAAATAATTAGGCCGTAAATTAATTTATCCAATAAATCAATTTAGACATCCAATGTCCCAAAATTAGATATCCAATATCTAATGTTCATAATGAGAGAATTAGCTTGATTCATTCCGTCGTCAATCCTAATGTGCGACTCGGTAGGTCCCTCTCAGTCAGCAATGGGAGGAACCAAAGAGTAGTAGCACCACCTAGCCAGCCTGGCGGCCTACACTGTACCCCAACTGAGAACGAATGATTGGGATCATTCAAGAACCATTCTGTCGTGAATACCAGTATACGTATAAACCCTTATTTCAAATGTCCCGATCAAGTTATGGGGTCACGGTCAGTCAAACCCCATCTGTACTTGACGCTATGCATGCGTTAATGCAAATCGAGATCATCGAGCTCTCGTGTATCTAATACAGCTAGCTCCAATGCTTTGGCCAAAGACTTATGATCTCATCTGCTAATAACCCCATAGGACATATAACCCGTTCAGTAACAGGAAAAAGAATTCTATCTTGGTATTCAGTAGGACCTGCTACTTGCCCATCAAGATGCACGTCGAGGTTGACCCCCGCCTTCCGGTTTATAGGGTCGAACTACTCTAATGAAAATCTTGACGTCACAAGCACATCCCTACTAAATCCTCAAGTCGAAGGTTCACGAATACCTATCACAACCTTTCGATTCCATCATTGACTGTCCCGGAGTGAAATCCGTGTGACGAATCGAGGGTGAGTCGGTTCGAGTATACTAATCTAATTAGCATACCTATAACGTATGCTCCCACTAACTATTAGTGTTCGACATGCACTCTCCTTGTCAAAGAACATGTCATACAAGTCTTCACATAAACTTAACGCCCAGTCAAGTTTCATCGACTTGCGAACGATTAAGTATTTGAGCTATAAACCTTTCCAGTGCCAACCCCCTTATCCAATAAGGAGTGGAACGTTTTGCTCTCAAATACATGAACTAGTTTCTACATGTATATTTACGAGTTAGGAATGCCAGTAACTACCAGTAAATAAAGAAACATCAATTGCCTTATATTGATGATTTACATAATAACAAGTACAATGCCCTCACTCAACATCCTCTGAGTGGCATTCGAGGGCATACTCCTAACAACAGGCACATCTATCATCCATACATGACGATATGTGGTGTATCATAGAGGATGGAACATTTACCTTCCAGAAGGACAATACAGCTGAAGAGAATGCAGCCGTAAAACCAGCACGGATTCCCAAGACCAGATCAGAGATGGTCCCTGAAGAAAGGAAGTTGGCCAACCTTGACAACTAGGCCAGAGATATCTTATATCAGACCCTTGATAGCCACTGTGGTGAAGATCAAGAATTGAAAAAATGTCAAGGAAATATGGGACACATTGACTGTAATGTGTGAAGGAACTGAGCTTATCACAGAGAACAAGTTGCCAGTTGCTACTAAAACATTTAACAACTTCAAGATGAAGATAGGAGAAACAATTGATAATGTGGATACGAGATTCACTGAGATCATCAATGAAATAAATTCTCTTGGAAAACCTATGGCAACCAAGAGATGGCTTTGAAAGTACTGAGGTCCCGTACCCCGGAATGGACCATGTAAGACGTAGCCATGATGGAATCAAAGGATCTCAACAGAATAAAGAGCCAGGAGCTCTTCTCTGACCTGAAAGCATATGAGTTCGAGCTACCCTGCTCATCATCAACTGAACCAGCTGAGAAAGGATTATCATTTGCAGCTGAGTCCCCTGCAAAGAGCCAAGCTGAAGTTAATCCTCCAAACCCTCTAGACGTTGAGGAAGAAATGGCATTCATCAAAACTTTAGGAAAAACTACTCCAAGTACAAGAAGAACTACAAAGACAATCCAAGGAGGAACCAAAAATTTGGTAATTGGAAAATTGAATGCTACAACTACCACAAAACAGGGCACATCCAATTTGACTGTCCTGACCTCAAGAAGGATGAAGATAAGAGGGAAGCAGGGAAGAGGGATGAAAAAAGAAAAGCCCTCACTGGTGAAGACCAAATTCAAGAAAGAGTAGAATCAAGTAGTGAATTCTTCTCTGATGATGATGATTACAACTGCCTTATGGCTAACCTAGCTGATAAAGTGGTAACATCTAAACCTCCAACTTCAGACAATATCAGCTCAGACATGTCTGAAGATATTGATATACATAAATATATAAATCAGCTCTTCAAAGATTTTGAAACATTAAACTGCACACTTGACTGTGGGTGTTGAGAAAACACAGCTGCAAGATGAGAATAGGAAGCTGAAAAATACTTTGGACAAAATCAGCCTTGAGTCAGCCAACATCAGATCTGACCTTGAAAAACAGACTGATAAAAATTTGAAAAACTCAGCTGAGATCAAAAGGCTGACTGCTTTAAACATTGAAAAATCAACTGCACTTGCTCATATAAAATCTGAGTTTTCTAAACTGACACAGCTGGGCAATACACAGTCTAAAGAGATAACATCCTTAAAAGCATCTATAACCTTAGATGTCTTGTGTATAAACCAGAGGCCATTTTATTTAAAATCAGGCCTTGGATATGACCCAAACACTCAATCTAGCTCAAAAACTACTTTTATCAAGGGAAAAACAATTGTCCAGATTGATGAGCCAATAAATAAACTTGTATTTAAAAATAGGCAGCAGCCCAGTAAACAGTATAGGCAGCAACTAAGGTTCACAAGGCATCCACCTAGACAAAAGACTAGGCAATGGCCAAAACAACATTAGCAATCAAAACATTACTCTGCTTATTACCAAACACTCCCACAAAATAGATTTCACAATGGGAGAGGTAAATGGAAACCGAAAGGTAATCCAAGCTTTCAAAATTACCAGGTGTGGAGACCCCAAAATTTTAATAACTGGTTTCAGCCAAGATTTAGAAATGGCCCACACCAAAACCTTCATCAGGCATATCCTATCCACAATCCTAACCAGGAATATAGACCTAAACACTATGCACCCAATAAGAATAGCAACATCATTTTCAAAACACCAGGAGAAATCAATTCTCCAGGATATCCACTAACCCTACAGGACCCACTCAGATTTGGGTACCTAAATCTCTTCTTTACTGATTGCAGAAAAAGTGGGAGGACTACTACCATATCTCCTCAAGTTCAACAGTAGGAGGTGAAGAATAGTTTGACTGTGGATGCTCAAGGCACATGACAAGGAACAAGAAGATTCTACAAGAATATGTTATAGGAAGAGGTCCAGATGTAAAATTTGGAGATAGATCAAGTGGACAAACCAAAGGTCATGGGAAGCTGCACAGAGGGAACATAATCATTGCAAAAGTGCAGTATGTCATAGGGCTCAAATACAATCTCCTAAGTACAATCCAATTATGTGATGAGAACAACATAGTACTCTTCACAAGATGGAAATGTATGGTGATTCCTCACTGGAGAAGTGAAGCTACAAGGATTTAGAAGAAGAGATGTCTATCTGATAAATTGGAAATTAGGAGCACCAAACATTTGTTTCCTATCAAAGACAATTGCTGAGAATGGATGGCTCTGGCACAAATGACTTTGTCACCTGAACTTCAAAGCTATCAACAAAATAAGTTCTCAAAAGTTGGTCAGAGGCCTTCCAATATAAGTATTAAAAAAGAAGACTTTTTGTGATGCATGCCAGAAGGGAAAGAAAACCAAAGCATCTTTCAAATCAGTTCAGCCTACCACTCTCACCACAAGAATATTGGACCTACTTCACATGGATTTATTTGGTCCTATCAAACACTGTGGAAGGAAGCATGCCTTAGTAGTTGTGGATGACTACTCAAGATACACTTGGATAGTGTTTCTCTACAAGAAGAATGAAACATTAACAAAGCTACCTGAGCTGATGAGAAAAATTCAAAATGAGAAATCCCTCTACATCATAAATATCAGATCAGACAAAGGAGCAGAATTTCTCAATAAGGCAATCACTGAATATAGTGATCGGAATGGAATTCAACATGAAGTCTCTGACGCAAGAACACCACAACAAAATGGTGTAGCTTAAAGAATGAACGGAACCCTGAAGGAAGCAGCCAGGTCAATGATTGCTGAAACTGACCTGCCAAAGAGGTTTTGGGCTGAAGCTGTCAACACAGCAAGCCATACTCAGAATAGGAGTATGATAGTAGGAGACATAACAAAACTCCCTATGAGGTTTGGAATGGCAGAACACCCACTGTTGCATATTTTCATATTTTTGGTTGTAAGTGTTTCATCCACAACAATGGTAAAACCCAACTGAGTGCCTTTAATGCTAAAACTGATGATGGTCTCTGCATGGGATACTCGCAAATAAGCGAGGCATACAAAGTATTTAACAAAAGAACATTACTTGTGGAAGAAACACCTCATGTTGTCTTTGATAAATCTACTGTTGAGTATAAAAAACAGGTGGAATTAATTGAGAAAAAGCTCAAAAACACCTCCCTAGAAGAAGTCATCATCAATGACACAGGAATGATGGACACAGCTGATGAAGACCCAACTGCAGATCAGACAGGATCTCCAACTGTAGCTGATCGAACCGTAGATGATCTAACCATAGATGATAAAGTTACAGTTGAACCTGTTAGGATTCAGTGCCTAAAACGAAGGCCCAGCGGAAGTGGTAAAATGAAAATTAATTCGATCCGAATCCCTACGAGGATCGATCGAGCTACATATATACGAATATATAAACGAAATCACAAGAGATATTAGAAACTCACCCTTGTAGTCCGTTGATTAAATAGATTCCTTATCTTGAGCTATTCCCCAAGCTTTAGTTGTTCTCCACGAATCCAATCCGCTCCAAGCTCTTGGATGATCCAACGCCGAAAGACCGCGTCTCTACTTGCCACGCGCCGGAGAAACGACCGGAAAGACTAAATCTCGTTATCCTCAAAGGATACGGCTAGAACAAGGTTATAGAAGTTATGCAACTCAAGATTACAACACTCTAAGTGTTTAATCTAGTATCTCTCTATCTCACAAATATTTTTCTCCAAGAAAAACTTATGAAGAGAAGTAAAGATGATGATGAATATGGTGAAGCCTTGGAAAAACTTTTCTTCTCTCCTCTTCTCTTGCCAAAAACGTGAGCTACCATGTAATGGCCAAGGAGATATGGTCTTCCCATATATTCACCTCATATCTCCCCATATCAATAATCTTTTGACAAAATCACCCAAGGTGATATTTTGTCCCCTTGATTGGTTACAAGGCTTGAACCCCACCAAGTGAAGACCAAGACTAAGGAGGGTAGGTGATTAGGGCGGCCATCTAAAAGGTTTCGGGCAAGTTTGGTCCGTTTCGGACTCCCATGAGTCCAAATATATAAACTCTGATTCCGTTCCGATATATTTATATCGATTAATTAATCCAATCAAATAATTAAATCAAATACATTATAACATAATTAATTTCTCTAAGAAATAATTATACCCATGAATTAAATTAATCACCCAGTAATATATTAAATTCATTAGCCCGTAAATCAATTTATCCAATAAATTTATTTAGACATCCAATGTCCCAAATTAGATATCCAATATCTAATATTCATAATGAGAGAATAAGCTTGATTTATTCCACCGTCAATCCTATTGCGCGTCTCGGTAGGTCTGTCTCAGTCAGCAATGGGAGGAACCAAAGAGTAGTAGCACCACCTAGCCAGCCTGGCGGCCTACACTATACCCCAACTGAGAACGAATGATGGGATCATTCAAGAACCATTCTGTCGTGAATACCAGTAAACGTATAAACCCTTCTTTCAAATGTCCCAATCAAGTTATAGGGTCACAGTCAGTCAAATCCTATATGTACTTGACGCTATGCATGCGTTAATGTAAATCGAGATCATCGAGCTCTCGTGTATCCAATACAACTGTCTCCAATGCTTTGGCCAAAGACTTATGATCTCATCTGCCAATAACCGCATAGGACATATAACCCGCTCACTAACGGGAGAAAGAATTCTATCTTGGTATTCAGTAGGACCTGCTACTTGCCCGTCAAGATGCACGTCGAGGATGACCCCCACCTCCCGGTTTATAGGATCGAACTACTCTAACGAAAATCTTGACGTCACAAGCACATCCCTGCTAAATCCTCAAGTCGAAGGTTCACGAATACCTATCACAACCTTTCGATTCCATCATTGACTGTCCCAGAGTGAAATCCGTGTGACGAATCGAGGGTGAGTTGGTTCGAGTATACTAATCCAATTAGCATACCTATAACGTGTGCTCCCACTAACCATTAGTGTTCGACAGGCACTCTCCATGTCAAATAACACATCATACAAGTCTTAACATAAACTTAACGCCCAGTCAAGTTTCATCGACTTGCAAACGATTAAGTATTTGAGCTATAAACATTTCCAGTGCCGAACCCTTATCTAATAAGAAGTGGAACGTTATGCTCTCAAATACACGGACTAGTTTCTATATATATATTTATAAGTTAGGAATGCCAGTAACTACCAGTAAATAAAGAAATATCCATTTCCTTATATTAATGATTTACATAACAACAAGTACAATGCCCTCACTCAACATCCTCTGCGTGGCATTCGAGGGCATACTCCCAACAATCTCCCAATTGCACTCAATGCCACACACTATGGTATCTAATAACCATGTTTTCATATGACGCTCCAAGATAATCTGAGAAAGTGGCTTGGTCAGTGGATCAGCGACATAGTCGGCTGACTCTACTCTATGCAGCACAATGAATCTCTATGCGAACAAATTCTCTTATGAGATGATACTTTCTCTCAATATGTTTTGTACCATTATGAAACCTCGGCTCCCAGGCCTGTGCTACCGCTTTTTTGTTATCATAGAAAAAACGAAAACAGGAAGTGCAGCACATGGTGTCACATGAAGTTTACCCAGTAACTTCTAAATCCTTCATTTGGAGGCCTCAGAGGCCGCTTTATACTCAACCTAACAGGTGAAATTAGTAGTCGCGCTATACTTGGCACCATGCCAAGATACTTCTACTCCATTAAGAGTAAATATGTAGCCAGAAGTAGACATCAAGTTGTCTTTCTGTCCTTGGAAGTCCAATTCAGTGAATCCCACCACATTCAGTTCTCCACCGCCATATATAAGAACCAGATCTCTAGTCCTTCTAAAGTACTTGAGAACGTTCTTTACGGCGGTATAATGTTCCCAAACTGGGTTAGCCTAAAACCTACTTACCACTCTCCCAGCATGCGCAATGTCAGGTCTCGTACACTATAAAGCATATGTAAGGCTAGCCACTGCCGAAGCATATGGTATATAACTCATTTCCTTTCATTGTTCCTCACTATGAGGATACATCTTCAAGGTGAGTTTTGTTCCATGTCGCATCAGAAGAAAGCATCTTTAAGATCTAATCTATATAGAGGGCTTGGGAAAAACCTATTGTTTCTTCGTTCTATCCCGGTAGGGTCGAATTCCAAGAATATAGGTTGCTTCTCCCAAGTCTTTCATGGAGAAATTACTCGAAAGCCAAGCTTTCACAGAACTGAGCATTACCACATCATTTCCTATTAGTAGAATGTCATCCACATATAGTACTAAGAATGCGATCTTGCTCCCACTAACCCTCTTGTATACATAAGGTTCCTCTTCATTTTGCATAAAGTCAAACTCTTTGACTATCTCGTTAAAACGAAAGTCCCAACTACATGAAGACTGGTACAGTCTATTTCATGGAGTCTACATCCACCATTGCTAGGTCATAGGTCGTTGGGTCTGTCTCTTGGCTATCACTTGGAACCTCATGGAGACCCAGCTGCTCTAAGTGCACAAGGCCATACCTCTCAGGTAAATAAGACATCCTATTAGACCTACGAGGTGGTTGTACTTGTGTTTCAGAAGGTTCGGTTCCAGTTTCTTGCATAGGTGTCTCCCGAGGAGTTTCATTGTATTCTTCTAAAGAAATGCTTCTACCTGCTCTGCCTTCCCGAATGAACTCATCTTCCAGGAAGTGTGCTTGTAAAGCGACAACGATCTTTCGATCTTCGGGCATGTAGAATAGATACCCTATCGTCCCAGACGGGAATCCAATGAAACATCCCTTCACGGACCTCGCTTCCAACTTTTCCACCTTAGTCTTCTTGACATAGTCGGGACATCCCCAAATCCTAATATGATTAAGGCATGGTTTCCTGCCCTCCCACATCTCATGTGGAGTTTTAGGAATGGATTTGGAAGGACATCTGTTCAAGATGTAAGCAACAGTCGGGAGTGCATACCCCCACAGGTAAATTGGTAAGTCAGTATAGCCCAGCATGGAACGGACCATGTTCAACAAGGTCCGGTTCCTTCTTTCTGACACACCATTTAACTGAGGAGTACCTGGAGGTGTTAGTTGTGAAACTATTGCATGTTCCTTAAGGAACTCATCAAACTTCGTACTCATATACTAGCCACCTCGGTCCGACCGAAGTTATTTGATATGATTCCCAGTTTGTTTCTCGACTACCGCCTTAAATTCCTGGAATTTCTCAAAGTCCTCAGATTTATGTTTCATTAAGTATACATAACCATACCTAGTATGATCATCTGTAAACGTAATGAAATTCTGATATCCATCAAGTGTTGCTTCCAAAGCACCACATACATTGGTATGGATTAATCCTAGTTTATCAGTGGCTCTTTCAAAAGTCCCTATGAAGGGGGACTTATTCATTTTGCCTTTAAGGCAAGATTCACAAGTAGGAAAGGGATCCGATCCCAATGGACCCATAAGTCCATCTTTTTCCTTCTTGTAAACCTTGGTCTGACCAACATGACCAAGTCTAACATGCCATTTCAAAACTTGATTGTTTCATCCCTACCACGTTTTCTAGTCATAGTATTCACAACTACTTTGTTGCTGAAATTTAGATGATACAATCCATTTAACAATGTAGCACTACCCACTAGTTTATTTCTGAAATAAATTTTGCAGGAACCATTACCAATGAAAAATGAAAAGCCTTTCTGATCCATGATCGGAATGGATACAATGTTTTTACGCCCCGTGGGAAAACAAGTACATCTTCTAAAGTCAAAACAAAACCGGATTCTAAACCAAAAAGAAGTGATCCTATGTCGGTTGCCTCGACACTATGCCCGCTTCCGACTACGATCATTACTTCTCCAGCTTCACGCTTCCTACTTTGTTCCAGATCCTGATTCACGGTAAAAATATGAGAACTAGCACCAGAATCCAGTATCCAGTGTTGTTACCTAAAATATTATCCGGAGATGATATTGCTGGAATGGTCGAGTAACAAACAAATGCGAGAACACTTCCGTGGGAAAGTAAATAACACAAGATTTGTCGGGGTTGTTAGTCCCGGGCTTGAATGCTCTCGCGAGATGTTATTAATATAAATACTTTGGAGTACAAATATTAATGTAAGAATGCGATTAGAATGAGTGTAAAATATCCTAGTTATCTAGCTCTTGAGCGAAACTCTGTGTGTTCTTGTTATCATTTCCGCCGACCGTCTTATGGGTTAAGAGGTCTCGAGAGTGAGAGAGAAATATGCCCGAAGTGTATAGCATTGACAAGAGAGAAATCCAAGCCGTAAGACAAGCCAGAGAGGTTTCCAAGTGTAGGAAGCCTTCTATTTATAGGAGCTGAGATGACCTTTACTGACGGGCAATTGCCTTCCTTGTAATATAATAAGGGGCGGTCGTCTTTTAGCACATGGGCTGTCCGCCTTGAAGTCCGGGGCTGTTGTTGGCAGCCAGCTGTGCAGTCCAATGAGGGGCCCGCATTCGTCCTGAGTTGCTGTCACAGGAGGTCCCACTTGCACCTTTCGACGGGTCTGTCGGTAGGTGAGATTGGTGACAGGCTGTGGTCAAAGATCCATGTCCTACGCCGCCTTTTCTGGATCTGCACATGGGTCTCTGTACGAGCTTCGTCCTTCGCCGACAAGACATGCTGGCTTTGCGTGGCAAGAGGCGGTCGTCATTGGCCAGGTACCAGGGTCGATCGCCAGGTGCCAAGAGACAATCACCTTAGATGTCGATCGCTCGATGCTGGGACTTGACCTAGGACCTTGGATCGGCCAACCTGCCTTGGTCTATTATACTATGGCTCGGTCGCCCGGTCTTTGTGCCGATCGCCTGTTGAGATGTATAAATCTCGACACAATAATTGCCCCCCAGCTTGCTCCAATGTTGAAGACATGGGGTGAGGTGGTTCTTACTGGCGATCGCTGAGGATAAGAACGGGCGATCCGTTGAGCGGACTTTGGTCTCGAACTTGGGCGATCTAATCAATTGGCGAGCTATCTTCGGTCTTGTACATGTAATTTTCAATTTTGCCGGTCCCTCGTGGAAAGCTGATTGTTTCGTCGTTGAGGAACCGTGCATGGTTGCGGAGTTCGATGGACCGACCTCCATGACCGTGTCTTGTGCGCGAGCGACATTCCAACTGTAGGTTTGTCTCGTGACTCATTTTATTGTGAGGGTCCTCCGTTAGGCTGCGCCTCGACTCATATTTAAACGAAGGGCGTACGGTCTTGGTCTGGAGGAGTCCTTGCGCGGGGCGTCGTCAGATTTATCGACTCCACGTCTGCGGCTTGTTAGCACTTTTCTACCTCGGATCATCATGTTAGATGGCAATTCTCGATGGTATACGTTGTGACGGGGGTAGGGACGCGTCGCATTGTCCAGGTCCACCAAGTTAGATGATGAACCTTTGAGGGCGGGCGATTGTGTCCAGTGATTTGTTTGGAGGGTCCATCGGCTATGCCCGCCTCATATTTAAACGAAGGGTGAGCGATCGCAGCCCAAAGGAGCCTTGCATGGACTAAGCAGTCGGTTCCATCGACCACCAGGACCATGGCTGCATTCTTCTACCTCCGATCATCATATTAGATGCCGATTTTCGACGGTATACGTTGTGGGGGGGAGGCGATCTCGTGCCTTAGTCCATCATGTTAGATGATGAACTCTAGATGGCGAGCGAGTACTCCAGTTTCGGAGATGTTGCTTGATTCTGGCGATCGAATTGGAAGATTGATGATCGTCGCTCGGTCGCCGATCGCGCTGCTCATAGGGGACAAAGTAACCTTTGCCTGGCAAAAAAGTCTGCGGCCTTGGCGCGGAAAATCGTGTAGGTCGGGGGGATGTCCTTCGTAAGATGCCTGAACATAGGCGAAAGACCATCGAATCCCCCTAGGACTGAGTAGAGGGCGATCTCGTCGCTTACGGGCTCACCGTTGAGGATTATCTCGTCCACCCGACGATGTAGTCTGCATCGGACTCGTCTTCCCCCTGCCTGATTTTCATCATGCGGCGGGGGCCTTCTAGTCGAGCGACCTTGGCGGCGAAGCACGACGTGAAGTCGTTCGCCAGTTGTTTAATGGAACAGATGGATCGTGGTGGCAATGAGATGTACCACCTGTGGGCCAGGTCGCCTAGTGTTAATGGGAACATTCGGCACCTGGTCACATCTGATGCCCCACACCCAGTCATATAGATCCGGAACTTGCTCAGGTGAGTCTCGGGGTCCGACCTCCCTTCGTACAAAGGTGTTTGCGGAGGAGCGATCCTACGCTGCATGCGTGCAAGCTCGATGTGGACCACGAGTGGCTCGCTCGGCCCGGTGATCTTTCTATTGGCGCCTGCCCCAGTTTCTAGGAGCGCCTTCATGTCGTCGAGCTGGCATTGCATCGCGGCCATCACTGTAGTTTGGTCGCTCGTGGTTTGGCTCTCGGAGCGGGTTCCGATGCGATCGTGTACCGATGTCCTGGCTCCGCGGTAGGCGACGAGGTCGTCACCGCCTACTTGGTTCTTCGGCGAGGAGTCATATGGTCGGCCTGCCTTCTGGGAGTTGGGTATGCCGAAATCTGGGTGACGGATTCGGGCTCTGTCGTCTCATGGCTGGGACCAGAATGCCCCGGTCGCCATGATGGGTCGCTTCCTAGGTGACTGAAGACGGAGGTGTCCTACCTTGCGAGCGCCTTTTCTTGCGAATCGGGGCCCCCTGGCGATCGCTCGGCCAGTAACCCCTTGAACTTATGTTTGCTCACACGGTGGATGGCCGATGGGGTTATAGCGGGCACGTCGAGTGTTCTCCGTCGCTCCCGTAGGATGGCCATGTCCTCTTCGATCTGTTCCGCGGTTTGGAACTGATCGAGCGAGAGGCTTGGGCCATCCCTCGGGGGCGGGATCGAGAGTCTCGGGTCATCGCGGCTACCCTCCGTCATAGCTGAGGCTCGGATTGAGACAGACGTCCGGCGGATCGGCCAGTGGCTTCCTTCGATGTGGAGGCAGAAGTCATGTTTCTGAAAGCTTTCTTTGAAGAGCAGTGTGTCTCTTCAAGTATATGCCCTGGAGAACAGTGAGTGTTCTTCGAGGCGGTAGGAATAAAAATGAAGGTTTAGATCCCCTTCCTCTAGCGCCAATTGTTGTTACCCAAAATATTATCCGGAGATGATATTGCTCGAATGGTCGAGTAACAAACAAATGCGAGAACACTTCCGTGGGAAAGTAAATAACACAAGATTTGCCGGGGTTGTTAGTCACGGGCTTGAATGTTCTCGCGAGATGTTATTAATATAAATACTTGAGTACAAATATTAATGTAAAAATGCGATTACAATGAGTGTAAAAGATCTTAGTTATCTAGCTCTTGAGCGAAACTCTGTGTGTTCTTGTTATCATTTCTGTCGACCGTCTTATGGGTTAAGAGGTCTCGAGAGTGAGAGAGAAATATGTCCGAAGTGTATAGCGTTGCCAAGAGAGAAATCCAAGCCGTAAGAAAAGCCAGAGAGGTTTCCAAGTGTAGGAAGCCTTCTATTTATAGGAGCTGAGATGCCCTTTACTGACGGGCGATCGCCTTCCATGTAATATAATAAAGGGCGATCATCTTTTATCACATGGGCTGTCCGCCTTGAAGTCCGCGGCTGTTGCTGGCAGCCAGTTGTGCGGTCCAATGAGGGGCCCACATGCGTCCTGAGTTGCTATCACGGGAGGTCCCACTTGCACCTTTCGGCGGGTCTGTCGGTAGGTGAGATTGGTGACAGGCTGTGGTCAAAGATCCATGACCTGCGGTGCCTTTTCCGGATCTGCGCATGGGTCTCTGTACGAGCTTCGTCCTTCGCCGACTAGACATGCTGGCTTTGCGTGGCAAGAGGCGGTCCTCATTGGCCGGGCACCAGGGTCGATCGCCAGGTGCCAAGAGACGATCGCCTTAGATGTCGATCGCTCGACGCTGGGACTTGACCTGGGACCTTCGACCGGCCAACCTGCCTTAGTCTATTCTACTATGGCTCGGTCGCCCGGTCTTTGTGCCGATCGCCAGTTGAGATGTATAAATCTCGACACAACAATTGCCCCCCCAGCTTGCTCCGATGTTGAAGACATGGGGTGAGATGGTTCTTACTGTCGATCGCTGAGGATAAGGACGGGCGATCCGTTGAGCGGACTTTGGTCTCGGACTTGGGCGATCTGATCAATTGGCGAGCTATCTTCGGTCTTGTACCTGCAATTTTCAATTTTGCCGGTCCCTCGTGGAAAGCTGATTGTTTCATCGTTGAGGAACCGTGCACGGTCGCGGAGTTCGATGGACCGACCTCCATGACCGTGTCTTGTACGCGAGCGACATTACAACTCTAGGTTTGTCTCGTGACTCATTTTATTGTGAGGGTCCTCCGTTAGGCTGCGCCTCGCCTCGTATTTAGATGAAGGACGTACGATCTTGGTCTGGAGGAGTCCTTGCGCGGGGCGTCGTCGGATTAATCGACTCCACGTCCGCGGCTTGTTAGCACTTTTCTACCTCGGATCGTCATGTTAGATGGCAATCCTCGACGGTATACCTTGTGACGGGGGTAGGGACGCGTCGCATTGTCCGGGTCCACCAAGTTAGATGATGAACCTTTGAGGGCGGGCGATTGTGTCCACTGATTTGTTTGGAGGGTCCCTTGGCTATGCCCGCGTCGTATTTAAACGAAGGGCGAGCGATCGCAGCCCAAAGGAACCTTGCATCGCCGAAGCAGTCGGTTCCATCGACCACCAGGACCATGACTGCACTCTTCTACCTCGGATCGTCATGTTAGATGCCGATTTTCAACGGTATACGTTGTGCGAGGGAGGCGATCTCGTGCCTTAGTCCATCATGTTAGATGATGAACTGTAGATGGCGAGCGACTCCTCCAGTTTCGGAGATGTTGCTTGATTCTGGCGATCGGATTGGAAGACTGATGATCGTCGTTCGGTCGCCGATCGCGCTGCTCATAGGTTAAAAAGTAACCTTTGCCTGGCCAAAAAGTCTGCGGCCTTGGCGCGGAAAATCACGTAGGTCGGGGGGATGTCCTTCGTAAGATGCCTGAACATAGTCGAAAGACCATTGAATCCCCCTAGGACCGAGTAGAGGGCGATCTCGTTGCTTACGGGCTCGCCGATGAGGATTATCTCATCCACCCGGTCGATGTAGTCTGCATCGGACTCGTCTTCCCCCTGCCTGATTTTCATCATGCGGCGGGGGCCTTCTGGTCGAGCGACCTTGGCGGCGAAGTACGACGTGAAGTCATTCGCCATTTGATCAAAGGAATAGATGGATCGTGGTGGCAATGAGATGTACCACCTGTGGGCCAGGTCGCCTAGTGTTAATGGGAACATTCGGCACCTGGTCGCATCTGATGCCCCACACCCGGTCATATAGATCCGGAACTTGCTCAGGTGAGTCTCGGGTTCCGACCTCCCTTCGTACAAAGGTGTTTGCGGAGGAGCGATCCTACGCTGCATGGGTGCGAGCTCGATGTGGACCGCGAGTGGCTCGCTCGGCCCGGCGATCTTGCTATTGGCGCCTGCCCCAGTTTCTAGGAGCGCCTTCATGTCGTCGAGCTGGCGTTGCATCGCGGCCATCGTAGTAGCCTGGTCGCTTCTGGTTTGGCTCTCGGAGCCGGTGCCGAGGCGATCATGTACCGATGTCCTAGCTCCGTGGTAGACGACGAGGTCATCACCGCCTATCTTGGTTCTTCGGCGAGGAGTCATATGGTCAGCCTGCCTTCTGGGAGTTGGGTATGCCAAACTCCTGGTGACGGATTTGGGCTCCGTCGTCTCATGGCTGGGACCAGAAGGCCCCGATCGCCACGATGGGTCGCTTCCTAGGCGACTGAAGATGGAGATGTCCTGCCTTGCGAGCGCCTTTTCTTGCGAATCGGGGGCCCCTGGCGATCGCTCGGCCAGTAACCCCTTGAACTTCTGTTTGCTCTCGCGGCGGATGGCTGATGGGGTTATAGCGGGCGCGTCGAGTTTTCTCCGTCGCTCCCGTAGGATGGCATGGCCTCTTCGATCTGTTCCGCGGTTTGGAACTGATCGAGCGAGAGGCTTGGGCCGTCCCTTGGGGGCGGGATCGAGAGTCTCGGGTCGCCGCGGCTACCCTCCGCCATAGGCTGAGGCTCGGATTGAGACGGAATGAGGCATCCGACGGATCGGCCAGTGGCTTTGTTCGATGTGGAGGCAGAAGTCATTAATCTGAAAGTATTTTTTGAAGAGTAGTGAGTGTCTCTTCAAGTATATGCCCTAGAGAACAGTGAGTGTTCTTCGAGACGGTAGGAATAAAAATGAAGGTTTAGATCCCCTTCCTCTAGCGCCAATTGTTGTTACCCAAAATATTATCCGGAGATGATATTGCTCGAATGGTCGAGTAACAAACAAATGCGAGAACACTTCTGTGGGAAAGTAAATAACACAAGATTTGCCGGGGTTGTTAGTCACGGGCTTGAATGTTCTCGCGAGATGTTATTAATATAAATACTTTGGAGTACAAATATTAATGTAAGAATGCGATTACAATGAGTGTAAAAGATCCTAGTTATCTAGCTCTTGAGCGAAACTCTGTGTGTTCTTGTTATCATTTCTGTCGACCGTCTTATGGGTTAAGAGGTCTCGAGAGTGAGAGAGAAATATGTCCGAAGTGTATAGCGTTGCCAAGAGAGAAAGCCAAGCCGTAAGAAAAGCCAGAGAGGTTTCCAAGTGTAGGAAGCCTTCTATTTATAGGAGATGAGATGCCCTTTACTGACGGGCGATCGCCTTCCTTGTAATATAATAAGGGGCGATCATCTTTTAGCACATTGGCTGTACGCCTTGAAGTCTGCGGTTGTTGCTGGCAGCCAGCTGTGCGGTCCAATGATGGGCCCGCATGCGTCCTGAGTTGCTGTCACGGGAGGTCCCACTTGCACCTTTCGGCGGGTCTGTCGGTAGGTGAGATTGGTGACAGGATGTGGTTAATGATCCATATCCTGCGGCGCCTTTTTCTGATCTGCACATGGGTCTCTGTACGAGCTTCGTCCTTCGCCAACTAGACATGCTGGATTTGCGTGGCAAGAGGCGGTCGTCATTGGCCGGGCACCAGGGTCGATCGCCAGGTGCCAAGAGACGATCACCTTAGATGTCGATCGCTCGACGCTGGGACTTGAACTGGGACCCTCGATCGGCCAACCTGCCTTGGTCTATTCGACTACGGCTCGGTCGCCCCGTCTTTGTGCTGATCGCCAGTTGAGATGTATAAATCTCGACACAACATCCAGGAAGTAGAAAATACAGTAGTAGAACAATTTGTTTCCAAAACTAAAAGTTCTGTACCTGAAGTGCCATGAAGAATCGGACAGTCTCTAGCCCAGTGGCCCAGCTCACCGCACTTGGGACAAGCATCCCCCTTCTTCTTGTTCTTCGGAACCGTTGGGGCCTTGCCCTTACCCTTAAGGTCCTTAACTTGTGGTCCAGTTTGCTTCTTGGTCTTTTTCTTCTTATTCTTAGACCTCCGAGGTCCAGAAGAAATCACAAGGGCAGACTCCTTCATCCGTGGAGTCTTCATCTAAGACTGAGCAGTCACCAGTTTGTTCATTAGCCCTGCTAAGTTATATGCAATCTCATTGCAGTTGAAGTGCATAACAAACTGTGAGAAGGAATCAGGGAGAGACTATAGGATAAGGTCGGTTTGTAGAGAAGTGTTAATTTTAAAATCAACAGCCTCCAATCTCTCGATCATGGATATCATTTTGAGGACGTGTTCCCCAACATTGTCACCTTCCTTCATCCTTGCACCAAACAGTTGCTTGGATATATCATATATAGCAGTTCTATTGTGCTCACCATAAAGTTCGGTTAAGTGAGATAGAATCTGCCTAGCAGAAGTCATTTTATCATGATCTCTCTGAAGCTCATTAGATATAGAAGCCATCATGTATGCACGGACTTTCACATCATCCATAACCCACTTTTCGTGGTTTTCAATCTCTTCCTGATTGGCTCGGGTCCGCACAGGAGGCGCCGGAATGTTCGTCTCCAAGACGTATCCCAGTGCCTCTATAATGAGGACTATCATCAGATTGCGGAGCCAATCCACAAAGTTAGGTCCGCTCAAGGTGTTCTTTTCGAGTAGAATTGCTAGTGGATTCATTGTCATATTGAGAGTTATGTCTGCATTAAGTACGACAGATTAATTAGTGACTCGTTCAATTATGATTTGAGTATATAATGTCATTTCTATTCTTGCTACCCATCTCCCACTATTTTTATCGGAAAAATACACTCCCGTGTGAAATCCGGAAGTATCGTCGCTCTACTTCATAGTGGTGATCGAGTTCTTTATAAATCTTAATCGAGGGCAACCGAACAGGTTTCTAGTCTATTAATTTTCATAAAGTGGTGTCCAACACCAACCCATCTAATGGATGATTCGATCTTCTTTTTCTCCTTGTTCACTCCCCTCAATCTATACGGTTTCTATGGTTCGTGAACAAGTTAAGTTTATACCATCGACGCAAATCAGTTTCACAATTGAATCTTATCCGGCAACCTATCAGGTTTCTAGGGATAAAATTTGCTCCAACCGAAGGCATCCAATGCGCTCCCAGTAATTTATCCGTCCTCCCCTGAACGACTACCCCGATAACTCGGAACCATAGCACATCCGGTTTGGATTTCAATTTCCCGAAAGCTCGATGGAGGGAAGGAAAACATTGAAACCTTATAAACTTAATAATTTGTCGTGGGTAAATTTTCGCGATTAATGTTACACTTTGCACATAAATTCATTTAAGCGCGTTTGTGGCATTCATACAATATGAAACAACCATTCACAACCTAGTTTCTACCAGCATGTGGTTCATGGACCGTTCCTAGAAAACAAAAAATCAGTAATCTAATTACAAGTATTCATCTTGAATCTTCATCTTCTCGAAACGGATCAACCTCCGGTCTTCGTCATTATATATAAATTTTACATTGAAAATTGCATCCTAGATACAAATATTTCTAGTAAAATAAGTAGACTCAAAACGGCCTTTACAACCCAATCGAATAAAAACTGAACGATTCAAAAAACTAAGTCCACGAACCACATCCCCATTCAAAAGTATTCATCCAATAAATACTATATAAATGGAAAGCGTAGAGATACATTGATCCATTCAACAATACGAACCGATCAAATCGATTCATCCAAATCGAATTAATCCAATTAATTCAAACAACCGTCAATTTTAACTTGTTCCGGACGAGAAAATATTTCATTAAATTAATTTCCCTAAGAATAAAATTACCATAATTAAATCTTAGTCAAACTAAATCCAATTTAATTTGTGGGAAATTAATTATCGAACGAAATATAAAAAACAGAATCGAAAAAACACGGCCAGAGCACTGCCCAGCAAGATGCCCAACAGGCTGCCGAGCAGGGCCGGAAGTGACCGGCAGGGACCGAGACCATGCCCGGCACAGGCTGCCGAGCACTGCCGGCACAAACTGCCGAGCCTGGCCGATCATAGGCCCAGATCACGATCCGGTGCCTGGTAGCGCGAGGCAGCACCCGGCCAGCCCCAGGCTGCAGGGTCCGATTACGTTTTCGGCTCGTTTTAGCCCCGATTCCAAAAATAATATTTTTTTAATCTTTATATTATACTTTAAATCAGTTTTTCAAAAGAAAAATAGATTGACATTGTAACATAAAATCATGAAAAAATAATTTTTGGATGAACAATAGAAAATCAACGATTAATACGATTATGATTCCAAATCATATACCATGTAATCAAAAATTCCAAATGCCAATATCGTATATACGATCGCAAGACCTACGCTCCGATACCACTGTTGGGATTCGGTGCCTAAAACGAACGCCCAGTGGAAGTGGTAAAACGAAAATTAATTCAATCCGAATCCCTACGAGGATGGATCGAGCTACGTATATACGAATATATAAACGAAATCACAAGAGATGTTAGAAACTCACCCTTGTAGTCCGTTGATTAAATGGATTCCTTCTCTTGAGCTATTCCCCAAGCTTTAGTTGTTCTCCACGAATCCAATTCGCTCCAAGCTCTTGGATGATCCAATGCCGAAAGACCGCGTCTCTACTTGCCACGCGCCGGAGAAACGACCGGAATGACTAAACCTCGTTATCCTCCAAGGATACGGCTAGAAAAAGGTTATAGAATCTATGCAACTCAAAATTACAACACTATGAGTGTTTAATCTAATATCTCTCTATCTCACAAATATTTTTCTCCAAGAAAAACTTATGAAGAGAAGTGAAGATGATGATGAATATGGTGAAGCCTTGGAAAAACTTTTCTTCTCTCCTCTTCTCTTGACAAAAACGTGAGCTACCATGTAATGGCCAATGAGATATGGTCTTCCCATATATTCACCTCATATCTCCCCATATCAATCATCTTTTGACAAAATCACCCAAGGTGATATTTTGTCCCCTTGATTGGTCACAAGTCTTGAACCCCACCAAGTGAAGACCAAGACTAAGGAGGGTAGGTGATTAGGGCGGCCATCTAGAAGATTCCGGGCGAGTTCGGTCCATTTCGGACTCCCATGATTCTAAACATATAAACTATGATTCCGTTCCGATGTATTTATATCGATTAATTAATCCAGTCAATTAATTATATCAAACACATAATAACATAATTAAGTTCTGCAAGAAATAATTATATCCATGAATTAAATTAATCACCCAGTAATATATTTAATTCATTAGTCCGTAAATCAATTTATCCAATAAATTGATTTAGACATCCAATGTCCCAAATTAGATATCCAATATCTAAAATTCATAAGAGAGAATAAGTTTGATTCATTCCATCATCAATCCTATTGTGCGACTCGGTAGGTCCGTCTCAGTCAGCAATGGGAGGAACCAAAGAGTAGTAACACCACCTAGCCAGCCTGGCGGCCTACACTGTACCCCAACTGAGAATGAATGATGGGATCATTCAAGAACCATTCTGTCGTAATTACCAGTATACGTATAAACCTTTCTTTCAAATGTCCCGATCAAGTTATAGGGTCGCGGTCAGTCAAACCCTATCTTTACTTGACGATATGCATGCGTTAATGCAAATTGAGATCATCGAGCTCTCGTGTATCCAATACAACTAGCTCCAATGCTTTGGCCCACCTCCCGATTTATAGGGTCGAACTACTCTAATGAAAATCTTGACGTCACAATCACATCCCTACTGAATCCTCAAGCGAAGGTTCACAAATACCTATCAAAACCTTTCGATTCCGTCATTGACTGTCCCGGAGTGAAATCTGTGTGACGAATCGAGGGTGAGTCGGTTCGAGTATACTAATCCAATTAGCATACCTATAACGTGTGCTCCCACTAACCATTGGTGTTCGACAGGCACTCTCCATGTCAAAGAACACGTCATACAAGTCTTCAAATAAACTTAACGCCCAGTTAAGTTTCATCGACTTGCAAACGATTAAGTATTTGAGCTATAAACTTTTCCAGTGCCAACCCCCTTATCCAATAAGGAGTGGAATGTTATGCTCTCAAATACACGAAGTAGTTTCTATAAGTATATTTACGAGTTAGGAATGCCAGTAACTACAAGTAAATAAAGAAATATCCATTGCCTTATATTAATGATTTACATAACAACAAGTATAATGCCCTCACTCAACATCCTCTGAGTGGCATTCGAGGGCATACTCCCAACAGAACCAACCACAGCTGAGGAAGATCCTCAAGACTCAACTGCAGCTGACGAAAGCATACCTGAACCTAATGCACCTGCAGACCACCAAATCCAAGCTGATGCATAGTCAGACGCAGTTCCTCCAAGCAACTCAATAGGGGGAGCAAACCTTGAAGATCAACCTCTAAAGGGTGAAAATTAAGATGAAATTCCAAAATGGCTTAAAGATCACCCCATCCAACAGATTATTGGAAGCCTAACTGATGGAGTCAAAACCAGGAAATCCACATAACCAGCAGGAAAGGAAATGTTTTCTTGCTTCATTTCTAAAATGGAGCACAAAACAACAGATCAAACTATAGATGACTACACATGGGCGATTGCAATGTAAGAGGAGCTAAACCAAATGGAGAGAAATAATGTCTGGGAACTAACAGCCAATCCAGATCACAAGAAAGTCATAGGCACCAAATGGGTGTATAAAAACAAGTATGATAGAGATGGAGTTGTTGTTAGGAATAAAGCCAAATTGGTTGCAAAAGGATATACTCAAAGTGAAGGAATAGATTTTGATGAAACATATGCACCAGTAGCAAGACTAGAAGCAATCAGACTATTCCTTGCATATGCAGAATTCAAAGATTTTGAAGTCTACCAAATGGACATGAAAAGTGCATCTCTCAATGGAGTACTAGAAGAAGAAGTATATGTTGAGAAACCCCCCGGATTTGTCAAAGGAAACAAGGTATACAAGCTTCTGAAAGCTCTATATGGACTCAAGCAGGCACCAAGAGCACGGTATGAAACTTTATCCGTATTTCTTGAGAAGAATGGATTTTGCAAAGGAAAGGTGGACAAAACTCTCTTCAGAGTTGAACATGAAGACCACATACTACTAGTTCAAGTGTATGTGGATGACATTATATTTGGCTCAACCAACCCTGATTTATGTGAAAAGTGTTGGGATTAGCAAGCAGAAACGAAGGGCGCAGCGGAAGCAAAAAACACAAGTGCAATACGAACCCCTCAAGAGGATCGATTCAAGCTACGTATATACGAATATAAAACGAACAAATATGAAGATATGATATCATACCCTTGTAGTTTATTGATTAAATGGTTGAGAAGATGATGCCCCTTACGAATCCAATTCGCAACAAGCTATTGGATGATCCAACGCCGAAAGCACCGCGTCTCTACTTGCCACGCGCCTGAAAGACGATCAGAACGACTTCCACTTTGTTGTCCTCTAAGGACATGGCTAGAACAAAGTGATAGGAGCTTGCTAATATTTTCTATTACACTCTAAGTGTATAGATATATTTTATCTCTTGATTTTCCTAAGCGCTCTAAGTGTTTTTGGAAAAATTCTTTCTATCTCAATTTTTCTCCACGAAAATGAAGAAGAAAGATGAAAAAGATTATGAAGATGAAGAATACAAGTTACAAAGTCTTTATCTCTCTTTCAATTGTGAATGAATCGTATGATTTTCCAACAAGCAGAAGAGGACTTTATAAAATGTTATCATCTCATCTCATTCAAAGTCTACTCCCATAAAGAAATCACCTCATGATCTCTTGTCCCCTCAATAATAAACATCAAAGATATTATATCAAGAACTCTTCAACCACATTAGGTGGAAGACATGGGAGGGGCGGCCAACTAGAAGGAGCTAGGAGGAGTTCGATTCGTTTTGGACTCTCCCGTGTCCAAACAGATAAACTTTGTTCCTTTACGATGTATTTATATCAATTAATTAATCCAATTAATTAATTATATCAAATACAAAATAATATAATTAATTTCTCCAATAAATAATCATATTTATGAATTAAACTAATCACTCAGTAATTTATTTAATTCATCCATAAATTAATTTATCGAATAAATTAATTTAGACACCAAATGTCCCAAAATTAATTAGACATCCAATGTCCAATTAACTAGATATCCAATATCTAATATTTATAAAGATAGAATAAGCTCAATTCATTCTGTCGTCAATCCTATTGCACGACTCGGTAGGTTCGTCTCAGTTAGCAATGGGAGGAACCAAAGAGTAGTAGCACCACCTAGCCAGCCTGGCGGCCTACACTGTACCCTAACTGAGAACGAATGATGGCGATCGTGTACCGATGTCCTAGCTCCGCGGTAGACGACGAGGTCGTCACCGCCTATCTTGGTTCTTCGGCGAGGAGTCATATGGTCAGCCTGCCTTCTGGGAGTTGGGTATGCCAAACTCCTGGTGACGGATTTGGGCTCCGTCGTCTCATGGCTGGGACCAGAATGCCCCGGTCGCCACGATGGGTCGCTTCCTAGGCGACTGAAGATGGAGATGTCCTTCCTTGCGAGCGCCTTTTCTTGCGAATCGGGGGCCCCTGGCGATCGCTCGGCCAGTAACCCCTTGAACTTCTGTTTGCTCTCGCGGCGGATGGCTGATGGGGTTATAGCGGGCGCGTCGAGTGTTCTCCGTCGCTCCCGTAGGATGGCATGGCCTCTTCGATCTGTTCCGCGGTTTGGAACTGATCGAGCGAGAGGCTTGGGCCGTCCCTCGGGGGCGGGATCGAGAGTCTCGGGTCGCCGCGGCTACCCTCCGCCATAGGCTGAGGCTCGGATTGAGACGGAATGAGGCATCCGACGGATCGGCCAGTGGCTTTGTTCGATGTGGAGGCAGAAGTCATTAATCTGAAAGCTTTTTTTGAAGAGTAGTGAGTGTCTCTTCAAGTATATGCCCTGGAGAACAGTGAGTGTTCTTCGAGACGGTAGGAATCAAAATGAAGGTTTAGATCCCCTTCCTCTAGCGCCAATTGTTGTTACCCAAAATATTATCCGGAGATGATATTGCTCGAATGGTCGAGTAACAAACAAATGCGAGAACACTTCCGTGGGAAAGTAAATAACACAAGATTTGCCGGGGTTGTAAGTCACGGGCTTGAATGTTCTCGCAAGATGTTATTAATATAAATACTTTGGAGTACAAATATTAATGTAAGAATGCGATTACAATGAGTGTAAAAGATCCTAGTTATCTAGCTCTTGAGCGAAACTCTGTGTGTTCTTGTTATCATTTCTGTCGACCGTCTTATGGGTTAAGAGGTCTTGAGAGTGAGAGAGAAATATGTCCGAAGTGTATAGCGTTGCCAAGAGAGAAAGCCAAGCCGTAAGAAAATCCAGAGAGATTTCCAAGTGTAGGAAGCCTTCTATTTATAGGAGCTGAGATGCCCTTTACTGACGGGCGATCGCCTTCCTTGTAATATAATAAGGGGCGATCATCTTTTAGCACATTGGCTGTACGCCTTGAAGTCTGCGGCTGTTGCTGGCAGCCAGCTGTGCGGTCCAATGATGGGCCCGCATGCGTCCTGAGTTGTTGTCACGGGAGGTCCCACTTGCACCTTTCGGCGGGTCTGTCGGTAGGTGAGATTGGTGACAGGATGTGGTTAATGATCCATATCCTGCGGCGCCTTTTTCGGATCTGCACATGGGTCTCTGTACGAGCTTCGTCCTTCGCCAACTAGACATGCTAGATTTGCGTGGCAAGAGGCGGTCGTCATTGGCCGGGCACCAGGTTCGATCGCCAGGTGCCAAGAGACGATCGCCTTAGATGTCGATCGCTCGACGCTGGGACTTGAACTGGGACCCTCGAACGGCCAACCTGCCTTGGTCTATTCGACTACGGCTCGGTCGCCCCGTCTTTGTGCTGATCGCCAGTTGAGATGTATAAATCTCGACACAACATCCAGGAAGTAGAAAATACAGTAGTAGAACAATTTGTTTCCAAAACTAAAAGTTCTGTACCTGAAGTGCCATGAAGAATCGGACAGTCTCTAGCCCAGTGGCCCAGCTCACCGCACTTGGGACAAGCATCCCCCTTCTTCTTGTTCTTCGGAACCGTTGGGGCCTTGCCCTTACCCTTAAGGTCCTTAACTTGTGGTCCAGTTTGCTTCTTGGTCTTTTTCTTCTTATTCTTAGACCTCCGAGGTCCAGAAGAAATCACAAGGGCAGACTTCTTCATCCGTGGAGTCTTCATCTAAGACTGAGCAGTCACCAGTTTGTTCATTAGCCCTGCTAAGTTATATGCAATCTCATTGCAGTTGAAGTGCATAACAAACTGTGAGAAGGAATCAGGGAGAGACTATAGGATAAGGTCGGTTTGTAGAGAAGTGTTAATTTTAAAATCAAGAGCCTCCAATCTCTCGATCATGGATATCATTTTGAGGACGTGTTCCCCAACCTTGTCACCTTCCTTCATCCTTGCACCAAACAGTTGCTTGGATATATCATATATAGCAGTTCTATTGTGCTCACCATAAAGTTCGGTTAAGTGAGATAGAATCTGCCTAGCAGAAGTCATTTTATCATGATCTCTCTGAAGCTCATTAGATATAGAAGCCATCATGTATGCACGGACTTTCACATCATCCATAACCCACTTTTCGTGGTTTTCAATCTCTTCCTGATTGGCTCGGGTCCGCACCGGAGGCGCCGGAATGTTCGTCTCCAAGACGTATCCCAGTGCCTCTATAATGAGCACTATCATCAGATTGCGGAGACAATCCACAAAGTTAGGTCCGCGCAAGGTGTTCTTTTCGAGTAGAATTGCTAGTGGATTCATTGTCATATTGAGAGTTATGTCTGCATTAAGTACGACAGATTAATTAGTGACTCGTTCAATTATGATTTGAGTATATAATGTCATTTCTATTCTTGCTACCCATCTCCCACTATTTTTATCGGAAAAATACACTCCCATGTGAAATCCGGAAGTATCGTCGCTCTACTTCATAGTGGTGATCGAGTTCTTTATAAATCTTAATAGAAGGCAACCGAACAGGTTTCTAGTCTATTAATTTTCATAAAGTGGTGTCCAACACCAACCCATCTAATGGATGATTCGATCTTCTTTTTCTCCTTGTTCACTCCCCTCAATCTATATGGTTTCTATGGTTCGTGAACAAGTTAAGTTTATACCATCGACGCAAATCAGTTTCACAATTGAATCTTATCCGGCAACCTATCAGGTTTCTAGGGATAAATTTTGCTCCAACCGAAGGCATCCAATGCGCTCCCAGTAATTTATCCGTCCTCCCCTGAATGACTACCCCGATAACTCGGAACCATAGCACATCCGGTATGGATTTCAATTTCCCGAAAGCTCGATGGAGGGAAGGAAAACATTGAAACCTTATAAACTTAATAATTTGTCGTGGGTAAATTTTCGCGATTAATGTTACACTTTGCACATAAATTCATTTAAGCGCGTTTGTGGCATTCATACAATATGAAACAACCATTCACAACCTAGTTTCTACCAGCATGTGGTTCATGGACCGTTCCTAGAAAACAAAAAATCAGTAATCTAATTACAAGTCTTCATCTTGAATCTTCATCTTCTCGAAACGGATCAACCTCCGGTCTTCGTCATTATATATAAATTTTACATTGAAAATTGCATCCTAGATACAAATATTTCTAGTAAAATAAGTAGACTCAAAACGGCCTTTACAACCCAATCGAATAAAAACTGAACGATTCAAAAAACTAAGTCCACGAACCACATCCCCATTCAAAAGTATTCATCCAATAAATACTATATAAATGGAAAGCGTAGAGATACATTGATCCATTCAACAATACGAACCGATAAAATCGATTCATCCAAAACGAATTAATCCAATTAATTCAAACAACCGTCAATTTTAACTTGTTCCGGACGAGAAAATATTTCATTAAATTAATTTCCCTAAGAATAAAATTAACATAATTAAATCTTAGTCAAACTAAATCCAATTTAATTTGTGGGAAATTAATTATCGAACGAAATATAAAAAACAGAATCGAAAAACACGGCGATCGCCAAAGAAGATGCCCAGCAGTCGCCGAAAGGCGGCCTAAGTGACCGGCAGGGACCGAGACCATGCCCGGCACAGTGCCGAGCACTGCCGGCACAACCGCCGAGCTGGCGATCACAGGCCCAGATCACGATCCGGTGCACAGTAGCTGAGGAAGACCGGCCACCCCGAGGTCACGGTCCGATTACGCTGCCTGCTTTAGCCCCGATTCCAAAAATAATATTTTTAATCTTTATATTATACTTTAAATCAGTTTTTCAAAAGAAAAATAGATTGACATTGTAACATAAAATCATGAAAAATAATTTTTGGATGAACAATAGAAAATCAACGATTAATACGATTATGATTCCAAATCATATACCATGTAATCAAAAATTCCAAATGCCAATATCGTATATACGATCGCAAGACCTACGCTCCGATACCACTGTTGGGATTCGGTGCCTAAAACGAATGCCCAGTGGAAGTGGTAAAACGAAAATTAATTCAATCCGAATCCCTACGAGGATGGATCGAGCTACGTATATACGAATATATAAACGAAATCACAAGAGATGTTAGAAACTCACCCTTGTAGTCCGTTGATTAAATGGATTCCTTCTCTTGAGCTATTCCCCAAGCTTTAGTTGTTCTCCACGAATCCAATTCGCTCCAAGCTCTTGGATGATCCAATGCCGAAAGACCGCGTCTCTACTTGCCACGCGCCGGAGAAACGACCGGAATGACTAAACCTCGTTATCCTCCAAGGATACGGCTAGAAAAAGGTTATAGAATCTATGCAACTCAAGATTACAACACTATGAGTGTTTAATATAATATCTCTCTATCTCACAAATATTTTTCTCCAAGAAAAACTTATGAAGAGAAGTGAAGATGATGATGAATATGGTGAAGCCTTGGAAAAACTTTTCTTCTCTCCTCTTCTCTTGCCAAAAACGTGAGCTACCATGTAATGGCCAAGGAGATATGGTCTTCCCATATATTCACCTCATATCTCCCCATATCAATCATCTTTTGACAAAATCACCCAAGGTGATATTTTGTCCCCTTGATTGGTCACAAGTCTTGAACCCCACCAAGTGAAGACCAAGACTAAGGAGGGTAGGTGATTAGGGCAGCCATCTAGAAGATTCCGGGCGAGTTCGGTCCATTTCGGACTCCCATGATTCTAAACATATAAACTCTGATTTCGTTCCGATGTATTTATATCGATTAATTAATCCAGTCAATTAATTATATCAAACACATAATAACATAATTAAGTTCTCCAAGAAATAATTATATCCATGAATTAAATTAATCACCCAGTAATATATTTAATTCATTAGGCCGTAAATCAATTTATCCAATAAATTGATTTAGACATCCAATGTCCCAAATTAGATATCCAATATCTAAAATTCATAAGAGAGAATAAGTTTGCTTCATTCCATCATCAATCCTATTGTGCGACTCGGTAGGTCCGTCTCAGTCAGCAATGGGAGGAACCAAAGAGTAGTAGCACCACCTAGCCAGCCTGGCGGCCTACACTGTACCCCAACTGAGAATGAATGATGGAATCATTCAAGAACCATTCTGTCGTAATTACCAGTATACGTATAAACCTTTCTTTCAAATGTACCGATCAAGTTATAGGGTCGCGGTCAGTCAAACCCTATCTTTACTTGACGATATGCATGCGTTAATGCAAATAGAGATCATCGAGCTCTCGTGTATCCAATACAACTATCTCCAATGCTTTGGCCCACCTCCCGATTTATAGGGTCGAACTACTCTAATGAAAATCTTGACGTCACAAGCACATCCCTACTGAATCCTCAAGCGAAGGTTCACAAATACCTATCAAAACCGTTCGATTCCGTCATTGACTGTCCCGGAGTGAAATCTGTGTGACGAATCGAGGGTGAGTCGGTTCGAGTATACTAATCCAATTACCATACCTATAACGTGTGCTCCCACTAACCATTAGTGTTAGACAGGCACTCTCCATGTCAAAGAACACGTCATACAAGTCTTCAAATAAACTTAACGCCCAGTTAAGTTTCATCGACTTGCAAACGATTAAGTATTTGAGCTATAAACTTTTCCAGTGCCAACCCCCTTATCCAATAAGGAGTGGAATGTTATGCTCTCAAATACACGAAGTAGTTTCTATAAGTATATTTACGAGTTAGGAATGCCAGTAACTACAAGTAAATAAAGAAATATCCATTGCCTTATATTAATGATTTACATAACAACAAGTATAATGCCCTCACTCAACATCCTTTGAGTGGCATTCGAGGGCATACTCCCAACAGAACCAACCACAGCTGAGGAAGATCCTCAAGACTCAACTGCAGCTGACAAAAGCATACCTGAGCCTAATGCACCTGCAGACCACCAAATCCAAGCTGATGCATAGTCAGACGCAGTTCCTCCAAGCAACTCAATAGGGGGAGCAAACCTTGAAGATCAACCTCTAAAGGGTGAAAATTAAGATGAAATTACAAAATGGCTTAAAGATCATCCCATCCAACAGATTATTAGAAGCCTAACTGATGGAGTCAAAACCAGGAAATCCACATAACCAGCAGGAAAGGAAATGTTTTCTTGCTTCATTTCTAAAATGGAGCACAAAACAACAGATCAAACTGTAGATGACTACACATGGGCGATTGCAATGTAAGAGGAGCTAAACCAAATGGAGAGAAACAATGTCTGGGAACTAACAGCCAATCCAGATCATAAGAAAGTCATAGGCACCAAATGGGTGTATAAAAACAAGTGTGATAGAGATGGAGTTGTTGTTAGGAATAAAGCCAAATTGGTTGCAAAAGGATATACTCAAAGTGAAGGAATAGATTTTGATGAAACATATGCACCAGTAGCAAGACTAGAAGCAATCAGACTATTCCTTGCATATGCAGAATTCAAAGATTTTGAAGTCTACCAAATGGACATGAAAAGTGCATCTCTCAATGGAGTACTAGAAGAAGAAGTATATGTTGAGAAACCCCCCGGATTTGTCAAAGGAAACAAGGTATACAAGCTTCTGAAAGCTCTATATGGACTCAAGCAGGCACCAAGAGCCCGGTATGAAACTTTATCCGTATTTCTTGAGAAGAATGGATTTTGCAAAGGAAAGGTGGACAAAACTCTCTTCAGAGTTGAACATGAAGACCACATACTACTAGTTCAAGTGTATGTGGATGACATTATATTTGGCTCAACCAACCCTGATTTATGTGAAAAGTGTTGGGATTAACAAGCAGAAACGAAGGGCGCAGCGGAAGCAAAAAACACAAGTGCAATACGAACCCCTCAAGAGGATCGATTCAAGCTACGTATATACGAATATAAAACGAACAAATATAAAGATATGATATCATACCCTTGTAGTTTATTGATTAAATGGTTGAGAAGATGATGCCCCTTACGAATCCAATTCGCAACAAGCTATTGGATGATCCAACGCCGAAAGCACCGCGTCTCTACTTGCCACGCGCCTGAAAGACGATCAGAACGACTTCCACTTTGTTGTCCTCTAAGGACATGGCTAGAACAAAGTGATAGGATCTTGCTAATATTTTCTATTACACTCTAAGTGTATAGATATATTTTATCTCTTGATTTTCCTAAGCGCTCTAAGTGTTTTTGGAAAAATTCTTTCTATCTCAATTTTTCTCCACGAAAATGAAGAAAAAAGATGAAAAAGATTATGAAGATGAAGAATTCAAGTTACAAAGTCTTTATCTCTCTTTCAATTGTGAATGAATCGTATGATTTTCCAACAAGCAGAAGAGGACTTTATAAAATGTTATCATCTCATCTCATTCAAAGTCTACTCCCATAAAGAAATCACCTCATGATCTCTTGTCCCCTCAATAATAAACATCAAAGATATTATATCAAGAACTCTTCAACCACATTAGGTGGAAGACATGGGAGGGGCGGCCAACTAGAAGGAGCTAGGAGGAGTTCGATTCATTTTGGACTCTCCCGTGTCCAAACAGATAAACTTTGTTCCTTTACGATGTATTTATATCAATTAATTAATCCAATTAATTAATTATATCAAATACAAAATAATATAATTAATTTCTCCAATAAATAATCATATTTATGAATTAAACTAATCACTCAGTAATTTATTTAATTCATCCATAAATTAATTTATCGAATAAATTAATTTAGACACCAAATGTCCCAAAATTAATTAGACATCCAATGTCCAATTAATTAGATATCCAATATCTAATATTTATAAAGAGAGAATAAGCTCGATTCATTCTGTCGTCAATCCTATTGCACGACTTAGTAGGTTCGTCTCAGTTAGCAATGGGAGGAACCAAAGAGTAGTAGCACCACCTAGCCAGCTTGGCGGCCTACACTGTACCCTAACTGAGAACGAATGATGGGGATCATTCCAAAACCTTTCTGTCGTGAATAGCAGTATATGTATAAAACATTCTTTCAGATGTCCCGATTAAGTTATAGGGTCACGGTCAGTCAAAACCCTATCTGTACTTGACGCTATGCATGAGTTAATGCAAATCGAGATCATTGAGCTCTCGTGTATCCAATACAAATAGCTCCATTGCTTTCTCCAAAGACTTATGATCTCATCTGCCAATAACCGCATAGGACATATACCCATTCACTAACAGGATAAAGAATCTTATCTTGGTATTTAGTAGAACCTGCTACTTGCCCGTCAAGATGCACGTCGAGGTTGACCCCCACCTTCCGGTTTTTTGGGTCAAACTACTCTAATGAAAATCTTAATGTCACAAGCACATCCCTACTAAATCCTAAAGTCGAAGGTTCACGAATACTTATCACAACCTTTCGATTCCGTCATTGTCTGTCCTGGAGTGAAATCCGTGTGACGAATCGAGGGTGAGTCGGTTCGAGTATATTAATCTCATTAGCATACCAATAACGTATGCTCCCACTAACCATTAGCACTCGACAGGCGCTCTCCATGTCAAAGAACACGTCATACAAGTGTTCACATAAACTTAACGCCCAGTCAAGTTTCGTCGACTTGCGAACGATTAAGTATTTGAGCCATAAACCTTTCCAGTGCCGATCCCCTTATCCAATAAGGAGTGGAACGTTTTTCTCTCAAATACAAGGACTAGTTTCTATCTATATATTTAGTAGTCAGGAATGCCATTAACTACCAGTAAATAAAGAAACATACAATTGCCTTCTGATAATGATTTTATATAATAACAAGTACAATGCCGTCTCTCAGACATGCTCTGAGTGGCATTTGTGGGTATATTCCTAACAATCTCCCACTTGCACTCAATACCACAAACTAGGGTATCTAATACCCATGTTCTCCAGATGAGACTCGAAGCTTATATAATAAAGTGGCTTGGTCAGTGGATCAGCGACGATGTCTACTGAGTCTACTCTACGCAGCATAATGTATCATTTGCGAACAAATTCTCCCACAAGATTATACTATCTCTCAATGTGTTTTGTAACATTGTGAAACCTCAGCTCCTGGGCCTGTGCTATCACTCCATTGTTTTCATATAAAAACGAAAACAGGCAGCATAGCACATGGTGTCACTTGAAGTTCACTGTAATGCTCGGTTGTAATTCAGTCATTATCATTCAGTATTTATCGTTCAGTAATTGTCACTCAGTAATTTTCACTCATTAATGATCAGTTTCATCATATTCAATCATTGTTTTCACTGTTCGGAGTATATTGGTATCACGTATCAGTTTTATTCATCATTCAACCCAATTGGATAGTCGGGCCGAGCGTATCATCATTGTCGTCTTTGTTGTGGGCTGTGTGTGAGGAGTAGCGCACGCTACATACTCTCTTTAGCGTGCGCTAATTGAGTATAGAGAGCACACGCTACCACTCAGCATTAGCGCACGCTAATGTTGTTCAGGATGACTGTCCAGAAGGCACTGGACTGCAGGTGAGTTATAATTAGCACACGCTACGAATGGTAAGTAGCGAGCGCTAGTGGTTTGTAGTAGCGCACGCTATACATTTTGGTATAGCGCGCGCTAAGCTCGGACAGGCAGAGTCTGTAATACCCGGTTGTAATTTAGTCATTATCATTCAGTATTTATCATTCAGTAATTGTCACTCAGTATTTTTCACTCATTAATGATCATTTGCCACTCATATTCAATCATTGTATTCATCGTTTAGAGTAATTGCATCGTGTATCAATCGTCATTCATCATCAATCTAGTTGGAGAATCGTGCGGTGTTTACCATCGTTGTAATTTCATAGTGTGATGTGTGTGAGGAGTACCACACGCTATGTACTCTCTTTAGCGTGCGCTAATTGAGTACGGGTAGCGCACGCTACCTCTCAACACTAGCGCATGCTAGTATGTTTCAAGCAGGCAGTCCAGAAGGCACTGGACTGCAGTTGCGTTATAAGTATCGCACGCTACAAATAGTAAGTAGCGCGCGCCAGTAGGCTGGAGTAGCGCACGCTATGCAGCCGGTATAGCGCGCGCTAAGGTCGGATCAGGTTGAGTCTAGTAGCTACTGGACTGCATTGGATTAATTCATAGCGCACGCTATGAGTGGTTTTTAGCGTACGCAATCGATATTGTAGCGCACGCTAAACATTGATTGTAGCGCACGATACCGCGATCAGATCAGAGGACAGAAGGTTCTGTACTCCACTACTGGGCATCAGATAATTCGTTAGCGCATGCTAACATTTTGGGGTTAGCGCACGCTAAGTGTTCAGCTGTAGCGCACGCTACAAGAAGGTACGTAGTGCGCGCTACCGTTGTCGGTCAGTGAGTACTGGACTTACCAAAATACCCATTAGCGCACGCTAAGAACTGGGGCTAGCGCGCGCTAAACTGGAATCTCTATAAATTGGACAGTGTAGCCGGATTTCAGTATTTGTCATTTCTTCTCATTCTCTCATCAGTTCTGGACGATTTGGAGCGATTTGGAGAGTATTCTTCAAGGTGTAATCATCATCTTCAAGTCTTTGAGTTGGATTAATCATCACTTCATCATCTCCAAAACATCAAATCAAAGGTATTAATCTCTTGGATCTAGAATTTTGGATTTTTGGGTTTTTCCTTCCGATTTCTTCGTGTAAGCTTGGATTGTTGTTGGAATATGTTAGATATGGATTATCTATCTTGGGTAAATATATTCCTACGGATTTAATGGCTATTTAGGGAATTTATTTCAAGAACCCTTGTGGTTGACTTCGGTTAATTTGGGGATTTCCGATTGATGTTGTTGTAATCTTGAATTGTGGATTCCTATTGGATTATTGATGCCATTAATATGGTTTTGCTGGTTTGAATCAATCATTTGAAAGTTGGTTTCGATAATTTGGGTTTTGGTTGTAACCAACGGGAAGGATATTTTCAACGTATTCGTTAGAGTGCACCTACGAGTTTGGATATTGTTGTATTGACGTTTGAGTTGGTTATAATCGTGTTTGATGCGTGTATTGATTGAATTATTGGGAATTGTGTTATTCAAGGTTGTTCGAGCGACCGACATTTCATTTAGGACGTTGTTTGTGGACAGACATTCTTCACCGGTGTTGTGTAAGTTAATTCTTACTCAGTTAAAAGGATATTCATTCCTTTCGTTGTTGTTCATTCATAATCATAATTCATTCATAAGGTACTAACCATTTTAAAACTTGTAATTGTCACTTAATTACTTCATTCGCGAGGAACGACGGTTCCAATCATTTCATTGAGCTGTCATTCATTTCACCATCATTTCATCTTGGTGAGTCATTATTCATTTTCGATGTCACTTTTGTTATATCGTGGCATTCCGGGTCATACTGGCGTGCCGGTTGGTATGTGTAGGATTTTCATGTCGGACACATTTAAGTCGTGTGTTGGTTGTTGGCCTCACATTGGACTCTGCACACGAGTTGATTGCTTCGTGAGACTGATTAGGTACAAGACCACACGTGTATTCGATCGATACTCGTTGGTGGCTTGTGCACGGACACATTTCCATCCCGGACGTAGTGTGGCGCCATTCCATTGGGCCGTACTGTTAGTTGATTCATATAGCATGTTTGATTGCCTATGTTTCGACAGGATTGTGTGTATTCAACTCTTGAGGATTGTTGTTCTGTGTAATTGACCCCGTTGGGGGATATTGTTTTTCAGGTCATGGCAAGGCAAAAGCGCGGGGAGAGCACGTTGACGGCGAGGAGTCCCAATGATACTAGTAGGGCCCCCAGTCTTTTCAGTCATTTATGTTCCTTCATTTTATTCCGCTGCAGACATTCCGTTTGAATACTTATTTTACTCAGTGTTGTATATTTTATCTCCATATAAAATATACATGTATTCTGTAATATCTTGGGTGTGTTGTATGAAACTCCTCATCGGAGTAATTAATGTTGTAATGTGGTTCGGTACTACATTTACCCTGTGTAATTCATTCATTTTCATTCGCCTGGTGGGTCCCAGTCGGGGGTCCACGACACTGTAATATCTGCCTAGTTTGGGGTGTTATAGAGTTGGTATCGGAGCGTGGTTTTGAATACTACCTTCCGAGTCATGTCTCATTTGAAATCATCGTTCATCAGACTAGTATCATTAGATTTTCGCGTCACATGTGACCTGTGCAAGAGCTGAGCCCCTCAGACCAAAGAAGAGTAAGATTTCCTCATCTATCATTTTCATTTGTGATCAAGTCGATCATGTGAATTCATTAATCACTCAGTTCATTTCATTGTTCAGTTGTTGATCTTGAGGATCATGTCATTAATCTTGTTAACTTGTTCAAGATATTCATTTTAAGAATTTCATCAGATTATCACGTCATTTCAGTTGATCATTCATGTAATCATTGTATTTGAGCACGTATGCTCATTTTCATCATTTCATAATATAATCATAATGTGATATTCATGCGAGATATATAATCATCATATGACTTTCCACTTAAGTATGGAAAGGGCTGGCAGAGGACGCGGGGAAAGAGGCCGTGGTGCAGGCCGGAACCCGAGAGCTCGTGTGAATACACGCGCGAATGCTAGGAATAATGCTAACTCATCGAGAAGTGACGCTGCCACTCATTCACCTGGCGTAATCATTCACTATCAGGGAGTCGTTCCCGGGACACAGCTCAGTCAGAGAGTGTTCGGGTTGACCCACTCGCTTTTATGCAGGGCATGATGGCCCAAATGACTCAGATGGCACAACTAATGGAGACGATGCATAACTCCACTACTCAAAATCAACAGGCTCCTCCACCGCCACCTCAGAGGCAAGAGAGGGGTGTAAGCAGTATCATTGGCGATATCTCTCGCCAGCGACCACCTACCTTCGAGGGCTCATCTGAGCCGGCGGATATTGTTCATTGGCTTGAGCATTTCGAGAAGTTATTTGCTATGGTGGATTGCCCTGAAGGGCATAAAGTTTCAGTTGCGGCCTACTATTTTGGTAAGAGCCTCATTCATGGTGGTTATCGTTGAAGCCCACCGAAGGATCATGTACTTGGGATCAGTTCAAAACTCTCATGATGGAGAGGTATTATCCAGCCCCACTCAGGGAGGCTAAATTGTTGGAATTACTCACTCCCGACCTCTCAGTGGACGATGATGTTCTTGCCATCGCCGAAAAATTTCAGGAACTTCTTCCGTTCGCCTCATCTATCATTCAGTCTAAGGCGGACAAGATCAAGTATTTCAGCAAGAGGCTGAAACCTCGTATGCGGCTACAGTTGCTTAATCATAATTGCACCACTCTGGCCGAATTCATCGAGAAAGCTCTTACTTACGAGCTTACTGCTAAGGAGATTGCTAAGCAACAACCTTCATCTGCTGGCAAGAAGTCTAAGAACCGTAATCAGCCTGACGGCAGCCAGGCTACTTTCAAGAAACCACGTGCGGGCTCTACCTTTTCTGAGCGACCTCCTATGGCGCCTAAACCTGCGGAATCTCAGTCACGAGCAGCCAGTTCGTCCATCACCTGTTTCAACTGCGAGGAACAGGGTCATTTCAGCACCAAATGTCCGAAACAGACTGTCACGTGCCACAACTGTGGGATTGCTGGGCATAGGGCCCGTTTTTGCCGAAGGTACTCTAAACCTACTCCGGCGTCATCTCAGCCCTGTGACATTGGGCGGTGCGTAATCAAAGCCACTCAGTCAGCGTCGTTCAAGACGACAGGAGCTAAAGGCGGAGCCAAGAGCTATCAGACGGGAGCATCCGGTTCGGGGGCCGGCAAGCCCCGAATTTATGAGATGAATAAGACCGACGATCCAGAGGCCCGGATGATCTCAGGTACACTCGATATTTTATCTCAACCTGTGTGTACCCTTTTTAATACCGGTGCATCGCATTCATTCATTTCCGAGTCATGCTTGAGTAGACTACGTCTGGGTAGTGCTACTACTTGTGAGCCTTATGTCATTGGCCTACGTGATGGTAGAAGAATTATCGATAATCATGAGATTAAGGATTGTCCGATTAAGCTTCATGACCGTGTTTGGTTAGCAGACCTAATTGTGGTGGATCTACCGAGAGACGACATCATCTTGGGTATAGATTGGATGGATCGTCACGATGCCATCAATAGCATCCGTAAGCGTGTGGTCACTATCATTTCAGACGATGGGTTTGAATGTGTTTTTCAGGGAGGTAATCCCGGCTTTTCAGGTAAGGTCATTAACTTGATGAAAGCAGTGAAATTTCTCAGTCAGGGGTGTGTTGGTTATTGGTGCTATATGACCAAAACCGAGAAATCACCAGTAATGTTGACGGATATTCCGATAGTGAGGGAATATGCCGATCTTTTTCTAGACGAGTTACCTGGTTTACCTTCACAGAGAGATGTGGAATTCACGATTGAGTTGGAGCCCGGTACGTCCCCGATATCGAAGGCACCGTACCGGATGGCCCCGACCGAAATGCAGGAATTAAAGAACCAACTTGAGGAGTTGTTCGAGAAAGGTTATATCCATCCGAGTGCCTCCCCGTGGGGAGCACCAGTGTTGTTTGTCAAGAAGAAGGATGGTTCGTTCCGCTTGTGAATTGATTACCGGGAATTGAACCGGGTGACGATCAAGAATAAGTATCCTTTACCCCGTATTGATGATCTTTTGGATCAACTTCAGGGAGCTTCAGTATTTTCCAAGATCAACTTAAGATCTGGATATCATCAGTTGCGGATTCGAGAGTCGGATATCGCGAGGACGGCGTTTCGAACACGCTATGGTCATTATGAGTTTGTGTTTATGCCGTTTGGATTGACTAATGCACCTGCGGTATTCATGGAGTTAATGAATCGGGTTTTCATCGACTATTTGGATCAGTTCGTTGTTGTCTTCATTGATGACATTTTGATTTATTCTCGTAACCGGGAGGAACACGAATTTCACCTTCATCAAGTGCTCGACGTGTTGAGACGAGAGCAACTTTTTGGAAAGTTTTCCAAATGTGAGTTCTGGATGTCCGAAGTGACGTTTCTCGGACATGTAATTCCATCAGACGGAGTTCGTGTCGACCCTCAAAAGACGGAGGCTATTCGAGATTGGCTACCTCCGAAGAATGTTAAGGAGATCCGAAGCTTTCTCGGATTAGCTGGTTATTATCGGCGATTTGTGGAGGGATTTTCTAAAATCACCCAACCCATGACGAACCTTTTATGGAAGGATAAGAAATACATGTGGTCCGATGCGTGTCAACAGAGTTTTGAGGAACTCAAGAGCCGGTTAATTTCAGCACCTGTCCTTTCTTTACCGCAAGGGACGGAAGGATTTGTGGTCTATAGTGATGGGTCCGGACAGGGTCTCGGATGTGTACTAATGCAGAACGGGAAGGTCATTGCTTATGCTTCACGGCAATTGAGACCTTATGAGGTTAATTATCCGACCCACGACCTGGAGTTAGTAGCTGTGGTATTTGCATTAAAGATTTGGCATCATTATCTTTATGGCGTTACCTGTCAGATATTCACCGATCATAAGAGTTTAAAGTATATATTTACTCAGAAGGAGTTAAATATGCGACAGAGACAGTGGTTGGAACTAATCAAAGATTATGATATCGAGATCCTTTACCACCCGGGCAAGGCGAACGTTGTCTCCGACACCTTGAGTCGTAAGTCCGTTTAAGAGCAGATGCTTGCTCGATTAACAGTTCAGAAGGAACTTCAGTAGGAATTTCTGAGGCCCGAGATCGAGGTCTGGCTACAGTGAGTACAAGGACAACTTTGTACGTTGGAGATTTCATCGCCACTTGAGGAGGCGATCAGGGAAAATCAGGGTTCGGACCCATTTTTGTTACGCATTCGAGAGGATGTGACTCAGGGGAAAGCCCCTGGATTTGTGGTCCACGAGGATGGAATTTTGCGTTTTAAGAATCGATTGTGCGTATCGGCGAATGACGAGTTGAAAAACTCGATTTTGAGAGAAGCTCATGCTACCCCTTATTCCGTTCACCCGGGGTCTAGCAAGATGTATAAAGACTTGAAACAAAATTACTGGTGGAGCAATATGAAGCGAGAAGTCGCGGAATTTGTTTCGAGATGCTTAACCTGTCAGCAAGTCAAGATAGAACATCAGCGACCAGCGGGTATGCTGAAACCTCTCCCTATTCCAGAGTGGAAGTGGGAGGATATTTCTATGGACTTCATCACGAGTTTTCCAACGAGTCGTCGTGGCATGAACACAATCTGGGTAATTGTAGATCGCTTAACTAAATCTGCTCATTTCCTTGAGATTAAGGATACGTGGGGTCCCGAGAGACTCGCTCAGTTATTTATCAAAGAGATAGTGAGATTACACGGTACTCCTAAAAGTATCGTTTCCGATCGTGACGGGCGATTCGTGTCTCATTTTTGGAAATCAATTCATCGTGCTATGGGAACTTAGCTTAATCTCAGTATAGCTTTTCATCCTCAGTCCGACGGACAATCAAGAGGACTATTCAGACTTTGGAGGACATGCTGAGGGCATGCGTCCTCGATTGGAAAGATGATTGGGAAGCCCAACTACCGTTGATCGAGTTCACGTACAATAATAGTTGGCATTCTTCGATTAAGATGGCACCTTACGAGGCTTTGTACGGTCGTTTTTGTCGATCTCCTTTGTGTTGGGATGACTTATTAGAATCAATCGGCACCGAGCCCGATATGCTTATAGTCGCCCGTGAGAATGTAGCTTTGATCAGGAGTCGTTTGTTGACCGCTCAGAGTTGACAAAAATCATATGAAGATAATCGTCGTCGACCATTAGAGTTCGAGACGGGTGACCATGTTTTGGTCAAGGTATCCCGTCGTGGTATCTTCCGTTTTGGGAAGAGGGGAAAGTTGAGTCCGAGATTCATTGGACCGTTTGAGATTTTGGATCGAGTAGGCGAGCTAGCTTATCGATTGGCCTTACCTCCGGCGTTGAGCCGAATTCATAATGTGTTTCACGTATCTCAGTTACGGAAGTATGTTGCCGACCCGAGTCACATACTTCAGTTTGACGAAATCGAGATCGCCGAAGATCATTCATATGAGGAGCGTCCTATACGAGTTTTAGAGCGGCGAATCAAACAGTTGAGGAACAAGATGATGCCTTTGGTTAAAATTCAGTGGTCTAGACACGGAGTCGAAGAGGCTACTTGGGAAACCGAGGATAGTATGCGGGAGAGTTATCCCGAGTTGTTTGACCCTTAGTTTCGGAAACGAAACTCTTTTAATGGGGGGTGTATGTAATACCCGGTTGTAATTCAGTCATTATCATTCAGTATTATCATTCAGTAATTGTCACTCAGTATTTTTCACTCATTAATGATCATTTGTCACTCATATTCAATCATTGTATTCATTGTTCAGAGTAATTGCATCGTGTATCAATCGTCATTCATCATCAATCTAATTGGAGAATCGTGCGGTGTTTACCATCGTTGTCATTTCATAGTGTGCTGTGTGTGAGGAGTAGCGCATGCTACGTACTCTCTTTAGCGTGCACTAATTCAGTACGGGTAGCGCACGCTACCTCTCAACACTAGCGCACACTAGTATGTTTCAAGCAGGCAGTCCAGAAGGCACTGGACTGCAGTTGGGTTATAAGTAGCGCACGCTACAAATGGTGAGTAGCGCGCGCCAGTAGGCTAGAGTAGCTCACGCTATGCATCCGGTATAGCGCGCGCTAAGGTCGTATCAGGTTGAGTCCAGTGGCTACTGGACTGCATTGGATTAATTCATAGCGCACGCTATGAGTGGTTTTTAGCGTACGCAATCGATATTGTAGCGCACGCTAAATATTGATTGTAGCGCACACTACCGCGATCAGATCAGAGGACATAAGGTTCTGGACTCTAGTACTGGTCATCAGATAATTCGTTAGCGCACGCTAAGTGTTCAGCTGTAGCGCACGCTACAAGAAGGTACGTAGCGCGCGCTACCGTTGTCGGACAGTGAGTACTGGACTTACCAAAATACCCGTTAGCGCACGCTAAGAACTGGGGCTAGCGCGCGCTAAACTGGAATCTCTATAAATTGGACAGTGTAGCCGAATTTCGGCATTTGTCATTTCTTCTCATTCTCTCATCGGTTCCTGACGATTTGGAGCGATTTGGAGAGTATTCTTCGAGGTGTAATCATCAATCATCATCTTCAAGTCTTTGAGTTGGATTAATCATCACTTCATCATCTCCAAAACATCAAATCAAATGTATTAATCTCTTGGATCTAGAATTTCGGATTTTTGGGTTTTTCCTTCCGATTTCTTCGTGTAAGCTTGGATTGTTGTTGGAATATGTTAGATATGGATTATTTACCTTGGGTAAATATATTCCTACGGATTTAATGGCTATTTTGGGAATTTATTTCAAGAACCCGTGGGGTTGACTTCGGTTAATTTGGGGATTTCCGATTAATGTTGTTGTAATCTTGAATTGTGGATTCCTATTGGATTATTGATGCCATTGATATGGTTTTGCTGGTTTGAATCAATCATTTGAAAGTTGGTTTCGATAATTTGGGTTTTGGTTGTAACCAATGGGAAGGATATTTTCAACGTATTCGTTAGAGTGCACTTACGAGTTTGGATATTGTTGTATCGAATTATTGGTAATTTTGTTATTCAAGGTTGTTCGAGCGACCGACATTTCATTTAGGACGTTATTCATGGACGGACATTCTTCATCGGTGTTGTGTAAGTTAATTCTTACTCAGTTAAAAGGATATTCATTCCTTTCGTTGTTGTTCATTCATAATCATAATTCATTCATAAGGTACTAACCGTTTTAAAACTTGTAATTGTCACTTAATTACTTCATTCATGAGGAACGACGTTTCCAATCATTTCATTGAGCTATCATTCATTTCACCATCATTTCATCTTGGTGAGTCATTATTCATTTTCGATGTCACTTTTGATATATCGTGGCATTCCGGGTCATACTGGCGTGCCCGCTGGTATGTGTAGGATTTTCATGTCGGGCACATTTAAGTCGTGTGTTGGTTGTTGGCCTCACATTGGACTGTGCACGCGAGTCGATTGCTTCGTGAGACTGATTAGGTACAAGACCACACGTGTATTCGATTGATACTCGTTGGTGGCTTGTGCACGGACACATTTCCATCCCGGACGTAGTGTGGCGCCATTTCTTTGGGCCGTACTGTTAGTTGATTCATATAGCATGTTTGATTGTGTATGTTTCGACAGGATTGTGTGTATTCAACTCTTGAGGATTGTTGTTCTGTGTAATTGACCCCATTGGGGGATATTGTTTTTCAGGTCATGGCAAGGCAAAAGCGCGGGGAGGGCACGTTGACGGCGAGGAGTCCTAATGATACTAGTAGGGGGGCCCAATTTTTTCAGTCATTTATGTTTCCTTCATTTTATTCCGCTTCAGACATTCCGTTTGAATACTCATTTTACTCAGTGTTGTATATTTTATCTCCATATAAAATATACATGTATTCTGTAATATCTTGGGTGTGTTGTATGAAACTCCTCATCGGAGTAATTAATGTTGTAATGTGGTTCTGTACTACATTTACCCTGTGTAATTCATTCATTGTAATTCGCCTGGTGGGTCCCAGTCGGGGGTCCACGACACTGTAATATCCGCCTAGTTTGGGGTGTTACAGAGTCCAGTGGGTACTGGACTGAATTGGATTAATTCATAGCGCACGCTATGAGTGGTTTTTAGCGTACGCAAACTGTGTAGTAGCGCACGCTAAGTATTGAATGTAGCGCACGCTATCGCGAGCAGGTCAGAGGACAGAAGATTCTGGACTCCAGTACTGGGCATCAGATAATTCGTTAGCACATGCTAACATATTGGGGTTAGCGCACGCTAAGTGTACAGCCGTAGCGCACGCTACAAAAGGTACGTAGCGCACGCTACCGTTTTCGAACAGTGGGTACTGGACTACCCAAAACACCCGTTAGCACACGCTAAGATCTGGAGCTAGCGCGCGCTAAACTGGGATTTCTATAAATAGGACAGTTCAGCCCTTACTTCGTCATTTTCATTTCTCACTTCGGTTTGGGGCGATTCCAGGCGATTTTGGACGATTTGGAGAGTGTTCTTCGAGATACTATCACCTATCATCATCATCAAGCTTTTGAGTTGGATTAATCATCATTTCATCATCTCTAATACATCAAATCAAAGCTAAACATTTCTTGGATAAAGTATTTCGGAATTTTGGGTTTTTCCTTCCGATTTCTTTGTGTAAGCTTGGATTGTTGTTGGAATATGTTAGATATAGATTATCTACCTTGGATAAATGTATTCCTATGGATTTAATGGCATGTATTTCGGATTTCGTGAATTATTGGGGTTTGAATCAAGAACACTTTGGGGTTGACTTTGATATTTTTGGGGGTTTTCGATTAGATGTTGTCGTTAACTCATTTTGTGGATTCCTATGGGATTATTGATATCATTGGAGGTGTTTTGTTGGTTTGAAATGCTCATCTTGGAGTTGGTTTTGATATATTCGAGATTTGGATATTATCGAAGAATGTGTGTTTGCTAAGTGTTCGCTAGAATACCTAAATGAGTTTGGATATTGTTGTATCGATGTTTGAGTCGGTTATAATCGTGTTTGATTCGTATTTTGAGCATTGTTGGTAATTGTCATTGAAGGTTGTTCGAGCGACCGGTAGTTTCCCTTAGGACGTTGTTCGAGAGAGATCGTATCATCACCGGTGTTAAAGTAAGTTAATTCTTACTCGGTTAAAAGGATATTCATTCCTTTTGTTGTTGTTCATTCATAATCATAATTCATTCATAATGTATTAATCGTATTGGGACTTGTAATTGTCAATTAATCACTTCATTAACAAGGAACGACGGTTCCAATCATTTCATTGAGCTATCATTCGTTTCACTATCATTTCATCTCGGTGAGTCATTTTTGACTTTGTCGGATTGTTATTCATTATTACTCTTCATGGTCATTCCTTGCCCATATGACCTTCTGGGTTCATATTGCGTGGCCGGGTGGGGATGTGTGGAATTTTTAGTCGGGCATGTGATGGTCATGTGTTGGGTTCACCGACACATTGGACTGTGCACACGGTAATATACCTTCGTGAGACTAATTAAGTACAACGACGGGTGTGTCCGGACACTCGTCTTGTGTACTTGCACATACCATTACGGGCGTACTATGATGCCTCTCTTCAGCGTCATTTCATAATTAAGAGATATCATAATTGTGTTTATTCAACTCTTGAGGATTGTTGTTCTGTGTAACTGACCCCGTTGGGGGATGTTGTTTTCAGGTCATGGCAAGACTAAGGCACGGTAAGAGAACGCTGACGGCGAGGAGTCCCAGTGATACTAGTAGGGGGCCCCAGTCCTTTTCATTCATTCACGTTTTCTTCATTTTATTTCCGCTGCAGACTTCCGTTTGGATATTCATTTCATTCAGTGTTGTATATTTTATCTTCATATAAGATATACATGTATTCTGTAGTATATTGGGTGTGTTGTAATGAAACTCCTCATCGGAGTGATTGATGATATAATGTGGTTCGGTACTACACTTATATTATTTAGTTCATTAATTTTCATTCACCTGGTGGGTCCCAGTCGGGGGTCCACAGCACTATAATATCCGCCTAGTTGGGGTGTTACAGAGTTGGTATCGGAGCGTGGTTTTAAATACTACTTTCCGAGTCATGTCTCATTTGAAATCATCGTTCATCAGACTAGTATCATTGGACTTTCACGTCACGTGTGACCTGTGTAAGAGACTAGCCCCTCATACCAAAGAACAGTAAGATTTCTGATGCCATGGTATAATTTCTGGCAATAAGAATCACTCATTCATCATTCAACAGTCAACAATCCTCTTTCATCATTTTCATTTTTGATCAAGTCGATCATGTTAATTCATTAATCACTCAGTTCATTTCATTGTTCAGTTGTTGATCTTGAGGATCATATCATTAATCTTGTTAACTTGTTCAAGATAATCATTTCAATAATTTCATCAGATAATCACGTCACTTCAGTTGATCATTCATGTAATCATTGTGTTTGAGCGCGTATGCTCATTCTCATCATTTCATAATATAATCATAATGCAATATTCATGCGAGATATATAATCATCATATGACTTTCCACTTCAGTATGGAAAGAGCTGGCAGAGGACGCGGGGGAAGATGCCGTGGTGCGGGCCGAAACCCGAGGGCTCGTGTGAATACACAAGCTAATGCAAGGAATTATGCTAACTCGTCGAACAGTGACGCTGCCACCCATTCACCTGGACGTAATCATTCACTATCATGGAGTCGTACCCGGGACACAGCTCAGTTAGAAGGTGTTCGGGTTGATCCACTCGCTTTTATGCAGGGCATGATGGCCCAAATGACTCAGATGGCACAACTGATGGAGACGATGCATAACTCTACTACTCAAAATCAACAGGTTCCTACTCCGCCACCTCAGAGGCAAGAGAGGGGTGTGAGCAGTATCATTGGTGACATCTCTCGCCAGAGACCACCTACCTTCGAAGGCTCATCTGAGCCGGCTGATATCATTCACTGGCTTGAACATTTTGAGAAACTGTTTGCTATGGTGGACTGTCCTGAGGGACACAAAGTTTCAGTTGCGGCTTACTATCTTGGTAAGGGCGCACATTCATGGTGGTTATCGTTGAAGCCCACCGACGGATCTTGTACATGGGATCAATTCAGGACTCTCATGATGGAGAGGTATTATCCGGCCCCACTCAGGGAGGCCAAGTTTTCAGAATTACTCACTCTCGACCTCTCAGCGGACGATGATGTTCTCGCCAACGCCGAGAAATTTCAGGAGCTACTTCCGTTCGCCTCGTCCATTATTCACTCTGAGGCGGACAAGATCAAGTATTTCACCAAGAGGTTGAAGCCTCGTATGCGGATGCAGTTGCTTAATCACAATTGCACTACTCTGGCCGAATTCATTGAGAAAGCTCTTACTTATGAGTTTACTGCTAAAGAAATTGCTAAGCAACAACCTTCATATACGTATCGGACGGCTGGTGTTGCTTCGGTGAAATAAAAATCAAGTTTCTTGATTGTGAGCTCGATTGGATGCTATGTTTTGTTGTCAGCTCCTTGTGGGTATCGGTAATGGGTGCATTCGGCAAAGTCGAATGTTGGTTAAGAATCAGCATCATTGGTTTTTGGAAATTCTTTTGAATTCGAAACCATGTTCTGGTATGATCATGTGTGCTGCTAGTGATTTGTTTCCTACGTGCCTATCGGGGCAATGCTTGGGTGTGAGTTGTTGTTTGCTGTCATGATGCACATATTATCTTTCGTGATGGCTTATAATTCCTTGTGTTCGGGCATTGTATACGTATAGTGCGTGAGTGGTGATTGCTGGGCATAAGGCCCGTTTTTGCCGAAGAGACTCTAAACCTACTCCGACGTCATCTCAGTCCCCGAGACATTAAGCGGTGCAGAATCAGGCCACTCAGTCCGCGTCGTTCAAGACGACAGGAGCAAATAAAGGAAGAGCCAAGAGCTATCAGACGGGAGCGTCCGGTTTGGGGGCCGGCAAGCCCCGAATTTATGAGATGAAGAAGACCGATGATCCAGAGGCCTGGATGATCTCAGGTACACTCGATATTCTATCTCAACCTGTGTGTACCCTTTTTAATACTGGTGCATCGCATTCATTCATTTTCGAGTCATGTTTGAGTAGACTACGTCTGGGTAGTGCTACTAGTTGTGAGCCTTATGTCATTGGTCTACCTGATGGTAGAAGAATTATTGGGAATCGTGAGATAAAGGATTGTCCAATTCAGCTTCATTGACGTAATTGGTTAGCAGACCTAATCGTGGTAGATTTACCGAGAGACGACGTCATTCTGGGTATTGATTGGATCGATCGTCACGATGCCGTCATTAGTGTCCGTAAGCGTATGGTCACTATCATTTCAGACGATGGGGTCGAATGTGTATTTCAGGGAGGTAATCCCGGTTGCTCCGGTAGGGTCATCAACTTGATGAAAGCAGTGAGATTAGTCAATCAGGGGTGTGTCGGTTATTGGTGCTATATTACTAAGACAGAGAAACCATCAGTAATGTTAGCAGATATTCCAGTAGTGAGAGAATATGCCGATGTATTTCCAGACGAGTTACCTGGTTTGCCTCCACAGAGAGATGTGGAATTCACGATAGAGTTGGAGCCCGGTACGTCCCCAATATCGAAGGCACCGTACCGGATGCCCCGACCGAAATGCAGGAATTGAAGAATCAATTAGAGGATTTGACCGAGAAGGGTTATATTCGACCGAGTGCGTCCCCGTGGGGAGCACCAGTATTATTCGTCAAGAAGAAGGATGGCTCGTTCCACTTGTGTATTAATTACCGGGAATTGAACCGGGGGACGATCAAGAATAAGTATCCTCTACCCCGTATCGATGATCTTTTGGATCAACATCACGGAGCTTCAGTATTTTCCAAGATCGACTTAAGATCTGGATATCATCAGCTGCGAATTCGAGAGTCGGATATCGCAAGGACGGCGTTCCGAACACGCTATGGTCATTATGAGTTTGTAGTTATGCCGTTTGGGTTAACTAATGCACCTACGATATTCATGGAGTTAACGAATCGGGTTTTCATCGACTATTTGGATCAGTTCGTGGTTGTCTTTATTGATGACATTTTAATTTATTCTCGTGACCGGGGGGAGCACGAGTTTCACCTTCATCAGGTGCTCGACGTGTTGAGATGAGAGCAACTTTATTAGATGTTTTCCAAATGTGAGTTCTGGATGTCCGAAGTGACGTTCCTCGAACATGTAATTTCATCAGACGGAGTTCGTGTCGACCCTCAGAAGACGGAGGCTATGCGAGATTGGCTACCTCCGAAGAATGTTAAGGAAAACCGAAGTTTCCTCGGGTTAGCTAGTTACTACCGATGCGACATGGAATAAAACTCTCCTTGAAGGTGTGTCCTCAAAGTGAGGAACAACAAAAGGAAATGAGTAACATACCATATGCTTTGGCCGTGGGTAGCCTTATGTATGCTATGTTGTGTACGAGACCTGACATTGCGCATTGGACTACCGTAAAGAACGTTCTCAAGTACTTAAGAAGGACTAGAGATATGGGTCTGATGTATGGCGGTGGAATACCTTCACACGGTAAACTCCAACGTGATCAACACAGAACCACAGAAATCTCTATACGAACGAATAAAGTTCTCAAAACGACACACCAATCACAAGCAGTGGATCTCAATAAACATACCAGACTGGTGAGCATACCCCTCGGCATACGAACAACTAATCACAACCTATCGAACACATCCAATCATACATAAACTGGGAACGATCAATCAATATCCACAACAACCAGCATGGGGTCACCATCCCCAAATCTACAGTCTCAAAGGAATCATCCAAAAAAGTACACGAGCAGCAGCTGGGGCGTGGCTGAAGTTGGTGGCCGATGCTAGGGTTTTGCTATTCAGTTTTCTCTCTTTTTTTTCGGACGTTTTTTTTTCGAGGGGAAGAAAAGAAAAATCTAGGGAGCTATTCGAGAGGATGACATGTTGTGAGCTAGAGAGAGAAGAGAGAATATGATAGAGAATATAAATTATGTGTATTAAATATGAGGACTTAAGGCCTCTATTTATAATAGGACGACCTAGGGTTTTACAGTAAGATTACTTGGTCAACACTAATAAGATATATCTAGAAGACATATTTACGACAACTATCAAATTTAGAATTTTAATATGATCGATATTTGGTTTAACATATTTTAGATATTTAGTTTTGATATTTAAAATTCTGGATGTCTTGTAATTAAAATGTTTAATTTTGGAATTTAATTTTAGTAATTAAAATATTTTGGTAATTAAGACAAGCAGTCCTTCAGAAAAAGTGTGCATCCGTTTTCTTTTGTTGGTTCCATCCTTATTTGAAGATAAGGTAAGGCACTCCATTATCCTTATTCAGTTCAAATATGTTCCTCGAATCTCTGAGTCATATTGTCTAAATAAATGATTAGTTCATAATCCATTTGAGCACGGCCATGTATTCCACAATCTCAACTCTCCGAGAGGCACTTAATAACATAATCCCAAGATATGGGAGGATAATTCTATATTGTGCATCAAAGTCCCTTCACTTGGTTCATATTAACCCGAGTGCTGTTATTATAACCCCCTTTTACGACATGATGTTTAACAGCATCAAGATTAATAATCCACAAGTACACAATGAATTGCTCAGGTCTGAGGAGTCGGCTCAACTAGTAAATGAGATACTCTTATGACATCTAGTCTCTTAAATATTTCTCATGGCGGGTCTGTCTGATCATGAGTTCCAAACTCATATTCATGCAACTAACTATTGACATCTCATGTCACTTGACCCGTGAGATAGCACCTTGAGTTAACTTACAAACTAATCTTTATTAATCATTACTGTCCGCTTTAATAAACTAAACTAGGGACATGTTTGATTTTGACTTCTAATTCACTTAATAAGGTTTCATTATCATAGACATATTCTCGATAACCTAATTGGACATTATAAATCAAATTTAGACAATACATTTAATACTAAACTAAATTAAATAAACACGACATTGATGAATGGAATATATATATTCTTCAATGTTTTACACTCATAGAGAATAAAAACATTACAGAAATCATTACCACTCTACGATGTGTCTTATTCCCATTGAAGCAACATGACCCTCATGCTTTGAGTGTTGAAAGGTTTAGTTAACGGGTCGGCAACATTGTCGTCCGTCGGCACTTTTTCATATTTGTATATCACCTCTTGATAATGTCTCATATCAGATGATATTTCCTTTCTATGTATTTGTACTGATGGTATCTTCTTAGATCCTTTGCTTGTACGATGGCTTCACTATTATAATAAATAGAGAACCACTGGGTCGGTGATATTAGGAATCACACCAAGTTCTTTAATGAAATTTTTAATCCAAATTGCGTCCTTTGCAACTTATGAAGCAACAACATACTCGGCCTCAGTTACAGAATTAGTGGTAGTGCTCTGCTTGGCACTCCTCTAGCTAATTGCGCCTCCATTTAGACTAATTATGTAACTAGACTGTGATTGCAAAATCATCTTTATCTATTTGGAAACTCGCATCAGCATAGCCTGTAACAACCAATGCCTTTTGTCCATCATATACTAGGAATTTATCCTTAGTACTTTTCAGGTACTTATAATATTTTTTACTGCAGCCCAATGTGCCTCACCTGGATCCGACTGGTATCTGCTCGTCATGCTCAAGGAATACGACACATCCAGTTGAGAACATATCATGACATGCATAATGCACCATATCGTAGGTGCATAAGGAACCAGACTCATTCTCTTTCGCTCATCAGGCCTAGAAGGACAGTGAGTCTTGCTTGGAGACATGTTATGACAAATGGGAATAAAGCCTCATTTGCAATCTTTCATATTAAACCTATCAAGAACTTTATCTATATAAGTGCTCTGACTAAGTCCAGTCATCCTGTTGGATCTATCTCTACAGATCCCGATGCCTATTATGTATTATGCCTCTCTCAAGTCCTTCATTGAGAAACACTTGCTAAGTCAATCATTCACTGACTGTAGCATAATAATGTCATTTACAATGAGAAGAATGCCATCGAGATATAGGACTAGGATCATAACTTTACTCCCGCTGACTTCCTTATATACACAATATTTCACTTTGTTTCTTATAAAGCCAAATTCCTGAATTGCTTCATCGAACCAAAGATTCCATCTCCGAGATGCTTAATTCAAACCATAAATAGTTCGTTGAAGCTTTCATAACTTCCCAACATGTTTTGGAGCTCAAAACCTTGTGGTTGTGCCATAAACATGTCCTCTTCCAAAATCCCATTTAGGAAGGCAATTTTGACATTCATTTATCAAATCTCATAATCATAATGAACTGCAAAAATACCTATGATGATCCTAATGGACATAAGCATGGCCACTGGAGAGAAGGTTTTAGTATAATCAACCCCATGCATTTGTTTGTAACTTTTTACTATCTATCTAGCTTGAAAACTTCTGGTTTTCTATCCATCTCAATTTTATCTTTAAACCCATTTATTATCTATAGGTTTTATCATCAGGCAAATCAACCAAGATCTATACTTGATTTTCATATACGAAGTCCATTTCAGATTTCATGGCTTCTCACTATTTCTCAGAATCCATGCTTGTTTCAGCTTCTTTGTAGGTGCTTGGTTCATTGCTTTCTAAAAGCATGACTTGATAGCTTTCAGTTAGATTGATATCGTAGTATCTTTCTGGCTAAATTCTATATCTTTGAGACCTACGCAGGGGTTGAGCACTTCTGTAGCAGTTTCTACAACTGGTTCTGGATTCTCCGGAACAACTTCGTACGATACAGGTGTTTCAAAAGATGTAGGAGTTTCCATTTTTATTTGTTGCTCTTCTTGAATTTTTTCAAGTTTAATTACTTCCACTTGTATTTTTGGAAAAATGTTATTCCAAAAAGACACCTTCTCGAGCAACAAACACTTTGCTCTCGGAAGGGTGGTAGAACTAGTACCCATTTATCTCTTTTGGATAACCTACAAAGGGACATTTGTCTAATTTGGGAGCAAGCTTATCCGAAACTAGGCATTTCACGTACGCTTCGCATCCCCAGACTCTAAAAAAGATAGTTTGGGAGCCTTCCCAATCCATATCTCATTTGGGGTCTTTTCTATAGCTTTTGACGGTGCCCAATTTAGTGTAAGTGCAGCAGTTGATAGAGCATGTCCCGACAAGGAGACTGGAAGATCGGATTAACTCAGTCTGAATGTAATATAAGCATTTTCCCTTTTTCTGGTATTATTCATTTTGGTGTATTTTTCTTTTTAGTGACTTGCTTGTAACCGTACTGATATTTTGAGAATATTTAATACGGGAATTTTTGTCATTCGAACTTGTTTCGGACTTCTTTTACTCAATTCCGCATTTAATGTCACTTTTCATCGTTATTTGGTTCAGTTCGTGTAATCGTTGTTTGGAACTACCGTTTAGGGGTTACCATAAATCCATCTTATGTCATTATGGATGTTGTGAGCTTTAGTTTAGTGGTTCGATCATGTATCGTGTTTTTCGGATAGTTGTGTTGTGCATGGGAAGTTTAGCACACGCTAAGTCTATAAATGTGCGCATGCTATGATGGAAATTAGCGCATGTTATATATTATGGCAGCGCGCGCTAATCCGGTACTCAAGTAAGGGCATAATGCTTTTGAGGTTCTGGACTCCGGACAGGATCAAATAGATTGCGCACTCTACACCGAACAGGTAACATACGATATTTCGGCCAGATAATTGAGGTAAAATGTTTCTGGACTCTGGAGATGAACAGGTAGCGCGCGCTATAGGCCGATAGCGTGCGCTAAAGAGGACTAATAGCACACATTAATTATCGAGTAGTGCACGCTAACGGGTCATAACTGAAGGTTCTGGACCAGGGTTGGCTGGTTAGCACACGCTAACCATAAGTCCTTAGCGCACGCTAAATTGTTGGTTATAAATACCCGAGAGTTGACCTCAGACCTGTCTATTTCTCACTTTATCCTCCTTCCCCGTGGCTTGTGCGATCTAGAGACGACTTTGAGGCAATTTCTTATTCCAATCATCTCAGTTATCATCATCCTTGAATTCTTGGTGTAGATTAACAATATCTACTTGTGTTCTTCGTCTTTGATCCGAGGTAATCTCTTAGAACCCGAATTTTGGAGAATTTGGGGGTTTCCGATTTAATGTCCGATTAGTTCCGTGTTGTTGATTAATCTATGATGTATGTGATTAATCTTAGTGGTATTCATGTTTTCCCTACGAGTTCATGGTAAATTTCATGGTATTTGTGAAATCGAGAGGGTTCAGTTGTGACCCGCCCTCGTTGTCATTTTTGTATGAATTTACATGAATCATAGGTGGGTTTTTGGGTGTTTTCCATTTTTGTACTCATGTAGAACTGGTTGTGATGGTATTCTTCAAATCGTTAGGTTCGGGGTCGTCGGTTCCTAGCAAACATAGTTGATTTCCCATTCATTTCATCGTCAATTTCTCAAGGCAAGTATTCTTGTGAAACCCTTATGCTTAACTTGGAATGGTAATGTATATGTGTGTGATTTTTTCACTCTTGGAGGGTCCGACAAGGCCTCATAGGAATTTGTGATTTCGCTCCTGATTCACGAGCTTGTCTGCATATCCAATCCGGGAGAGTCCATAGAGGCCTCGGATGGGACCAATGGTTTAGCCCTAGTCTTAGGCGAGTCATGTGTGTGATTTTTAACTATGGCCAGTCCGGGAGGGTCCATAGAGGCCTCAGATGGGACCAGTTGTTTAACCCCGGTCCTAGGTGATTTTCAACTATGATTATTGACTGTTTGTTTTTCGGGAAAAGACATGTCTTGACTTTTTTTATTGAAACCATTTGATGCATGTACTATGAGATATGTCAGCGAATGGTTTGCCTTGATTACTTGTACTAGCATAATTGCTAACCCCTTTGGGGAACCCGTTTTTGAGGAAATTCGTATTATGAATTTCAGGTTGCGTTCAACCAGTCGAGCGGGCACTGGAGCAGCACGGGGATGCTGGCCGGGGTTGTTGACGTGTGCAAATGAGTTCCTTTATTTAGTTGTCCATTTTAAATGTTTGTTTTCAAACTTGCAAACTGATAGATAGTACTCGCGAGTACTTAGGCATTTTGATTTGGAAGATGGATTGTATACTAAATTTTATTTGTGATTTTCAGTGATGTCTGGTTTACCGGTTGTACCAGGAGTCTTATTTAATTTTTGTCTTGGTGATGTGTGTTTTCTCGCTAACCGTGATGGTTAGACGAACGGTATTAATTATTTAGCCTGGTGGGTCCCACGTAGGGGTCCACGACGCTGTAATATACCCTGAATATCTTGGGGTTATTACAGAAAATGGTATCAGAGAACTAGGTTTATGGATACCTAGGCTTGTTGGTTAATTGGGTCTTATTGTGTTTTATTTTGCACATCGTCATCACGCTGCCACCATCTCGGTACTTCCAGTGTTCTTAAGTTTTCCTTACTCTATTCTTTTATTTTCTCGGATCGAACTTCTGTTTCTTGAACTGTGATTATTTTTCTCCCGTAATTATCATCGAGTTGTTTTTGCTACCTTTTATCTCCAGTATGGATGCTGTGAGAGGTTAGAGGTAGAGGTCGTGGTCGTGGTTGTGGACGCGGCCGGGTACGTGGGGCAGCCAGTGGGGCGGACACATCACACACTTCTAGAGCCGGCAGTAATTATGGCCGTCAGGACCAGACTGCTACTCAAGATCACACAGTCGGTAATGGCACCGACATTGGTGTTGCAGCTGTGATGCAACAAATGGTGAACCAAATGGATGCGATGGCACAGGCGGTTCAAAACCCGACTCTAGCTCGTACTGCTCAGGCGGATCGGATCGTTGGCTTCAGGATGTCACCAAGATGCATCCTTCTCAGTTTTCTCGGGCTTCAGACCCGATTGGTTGGGAGAGGTGGATCAAAGAGATGTCCAAGATCTTTGTTACCACTAACTGCCCTGAGGATCGCAAGGTCCCAATCGCCCAAAATTTTCTCACTAGGGACGCTGCTGATTGGTAGGAGACTGTTGAGCCTCAGGATCATGATGCTTTGTCGGACGAGTTCAGAGGCCTTATGGAAGCTGAATACTGTTCGTGGCCAGTTTGATAGACGCGGGTCCATGCTATTTATGATACTCAGCCTCGAGATATTCCGGTTTCTCAGGACATCAACTGGGAATTGGGCTTCATGAAGGCATAGGTTAAGGAGGAGAGCGACAAGATTTGCCACTTTTCTAGGTGGATGAAATCGAGGATCCGTGATTACATGTCTATGCTCGCCTGCACCATCCTAAAGGACTATCATAGTACAGCTCTTGCTTATGATATATCCTTGACATCCAGTGAGGCAGCTCGAGAAAGTAAGAAATAGAAATACGTCTGTAACTTTTTGGGTCACAAGGGCGGAGTTCAGCAGAATTCTCAGTCTGCTAACGTTCCTGTGGGCGGTTCAGCTCGTTTTTCTAGGGGCTTCCGAAGTGATGCCAGTACCCCCACTCGTGGGGCCAGATGTTTTAACTGTGGCCATCCAGGCCATAGGAACCGGGAGCGTCCTCGTCTGCCGTTGACTTGTCATACTTGTAGCCAGGTGGGCCATAAGGCTTCCTTCTGTGATCGTTTAGAGCAGACTCTCTGTGCCCAGGATTCTGTCCCGGCGCCTAGGGAGCTGAGTTTGAGCTATAGGTCGTTTGCTCCGCAGTCTCCGTAGAGTGTCATCTCCAGCCTGCTAGAGGGGGAGCTTCCAGTGTCGGCTTCGCTCATCCGCGTGTATATGAGATGAGGAGGGCCGATGATCCAGCGGCTACCATGGCTACAGTTACCGTTCATATTCATTCTCATCCTGCAAGTGTGTTTTTCGATTCTAGTGCAACGCATTCGTTCATCTCTCTGGAGTGTGTGCACCATTTGGGTCTTGACTGTTTGTCGTCTTGTGATCCTTTCATTGTTAAACTTCCTAGCGGTGATAGTATCGTTAGTGATCGGGAGATCCGAGATTGTTCTGTGGTTATTTGTGAGAGGGCTTGGCTCTCTAATCTTATTGTTGTGGATATTGAGGGTGAGGATTTGATTCTCGGAATGATTGAATCGAGCGGCTTGGTGCGATCATGAACTACCGCATGAGGATCATCACCATGTTAGCCGAGGACGGCACCGAACACTCTTTTGCGGGGCGGAAGAGGGGAAACTAGAAGTTTGTAATTAACGCCTTGAAGGCGATGAGACTCCTGCGGAAGGGGTGTACTGGATATTGGTGTTATGCCTTGAAGGCGTAGGATGGTGGAGTCGAGTTTTCATTGATCCCAGTCGTTAGTGAGTTCCCAGATGTCTTTCCTGACAGGTTGCCGAGTTTACCACCGAACCTTGAGGTTGAGTTCGCTATCGAGTTAGAGCAGGGTGCGGCTCCAATTTCGAAGGTGCCGTATTGCATGGCTCCTTCCGAGATGGTTGAGTTGAAGAAGCAGTTGAGTGAGCTTCTTGAGTCGGGGTATATTCGACCGAGCGCTTCGCCTTGGGGTGCATCGGTCCTGTTTGTGCGGAAGAAGGATGGTTCACTACGTTTACATATCGACTATCGCAAGCTAAATAAAGTGATCATCAAGAACAAGTATCACTTACCGAGGATTGATGACTTGCTTGATCAGTTGTAGGGAGCTGCGGTATTCTCGAATATCGACTTGAGATCGGGGTACTATCAGCTTCGGGTGAAGGAGTCCGATGTCCCAAAAACAGCTTTTTGGACGAGATACGGACATTATGAGTTTGTGGTTATGCCCTTCGGGCTAACTGACGCACCGGAAGTGTTCATGCAGTTGATGAACAAGGTTTTCATCGAGTATTTGGATAAGTGTGTCATTGTCTTCATTGATGACATCCTTATCTACTCGAAGAATGAGGAGGAGCATGTGCATCATCAGCGTGTGGTGTTGGACGTTTTGAGGCCCAAGTGACTCTATGCGAAGTTCTCAAAATATGAGTTCTGGCTGAAGAAAGTGATGTTTCTGGGTCACGTGATTTCAGCCGAGGCAGTCCGTGTGGATCCACAGAATATTGAGGCAGTGCTGGATTGGACACTGCCTAAGAATGTGAAGGAGGTCTGTAGTTTCTTGGGTTTGACTGGCTACTATCGTAGGTTCGTCGAGGGGTTCTTGAAACTGGCTCGGCCACTTACACAGTTGCTTCATAAATCTGAGAAGTTCGTTTGGAATGACTAAAGGCAGTCGAGTTTGGAGGAGCTGAAGAGGCGTTTGACTTCATACCCGATTCTAGCATTGCCATGTGGCAATGAGGGTTTTACTGTTTATATCGATGCTTCGGGTCAAGATCTTGGGTGCGTGTTGATACAGCATGACAAGACTATTATGTATGCGTCGAGACAATTGAGGCCGTATGAGCTCAACTACCCTACTCACTATTTGGAGTTAGCGGTAGTTGTTTTTGCGCTCAATATTTGGCATCATTATCTCTTTGGCTCTGCATGTCAGATTTTTTTACCAATCATAAAAGTCTGAAGTACATATTCACTCAGCGGGAGTTGAATATGAGGTGGAGGAGGTGGCTGGAATTGATTAAGGATTATGACCTCAAAATCCTTTATCATTCGGGCAAGGCGAACATCATGGCATACGTCTTGAGCCGGAAACCGGTTACGTTACGGACGCTTGAGATACTTATGTCTCAATCTGAGGTTCAGCGTGCTTTGATCGAGTTAGGTGTTGAGATTTTGTTACTAGGAGTTGTTGGGCAACTTTGTGCTTTGGAAATTTCGTCGTCGCTGATTGATGAAATTAAAATGAAGCAGTTGGAAGATCCGATGATTGCTCAAATCCGAGAGAATGTTCTTAAAGGGAAGTCTCCTGGATTTGTGATTCACGAGGATGGTGTGTTGAGATTCCAGAGTCGGATTTGTATACCGAACGACTTGGAATTGAGGCAGAGTATTTTGCGTGAGGCCCATGTTACGCCTTACCCAGTTCATCCTGGTTCGAGTAAGATGTACAAGGACCTAAGGAGGAACTTTTGGTGGAACGATATGAAGGAGGAGGTCACACAATTTGTTGCGAGATGTTTGACTTGTCAGCAGGTCAAAATCGAGCATCAACGACCAGCCGGGTTGTTTCAGTCGCTTTCCATTCTGGAATGGAAATGAGAAGATATTCGATGGACTTCGTCACGAGCTTTCCAAGGTCGAAGTCTGGTATGAATATGGTTTGGGTGATTCTGGATCGTCTGACCAATTCGACACACTTTCAGGGCATCAAGCATACTTGGGGTCCGGAAAGGTTGGCTCGTGTATTTATTGCGCAGATTGTGAGGCTTCATGGTAATCCGAAGTCTATTGTTTCGGATCGTGATGGCCGTTTTGTATCGCATTTTTGGCAGGCGGTACATAAGGCGTTGGGTACTCATTTGCGTCTGAGTACTTTTTTTCATCCTCAGACGGATGGGCAGTCGGAGCGCACTATCCAGACATTTGAGTATATGTTGCGTGCTTGATCTCTTGATTGGAGCAGGGATTGGGAGGAGCATTTGCCATTTATCGAGTTCACGTACAATAATAGTTGGCACGCATCGACCAGGATGGCACCGTATGAGGCGCTTTATAGGCGGCGATGTCGATCGCAGATTTATTGGAACGAAGCATCCGATTTGGTCAAGACCGAACCGGATATTGCTTTGGAAACGAGGAGGAAGGTGGAATTAATTTGGGAGAGGATGTTGACAGCTCAGAGTCGGCAGAAATCCTATGCTAATGTTCGTTTCCGACCTTTGGAATTCGAGGTGGGAGACCACATTTTGCTAAAGGTGTCGCCGACGAGGGCAGTTTTCCACTTTGAGAAGAAGCGAAAGTTGAGTCCGAGATTTATTGGGCCCTTTGAGATTCTTGAGAGGGTCGGCGAATTGGCGTATCTTTTGGCATTGCCTCCGGCATTGAGTCATGTCCATAGTGTTTTCCATGTTTCCCAGTTGAGGAAATATGTTCCGGATCCTAGTCATGTCATCGACTATGGTGAGATTGATATCGCTGAGGATATTACCTTCGAGGAACATCCATTGAAGATCTTGGAGCACCGTGAGAAGCGACTGAGGCAGAAGACCATTCCATTGGTCAAGTTGCAGTGGTCGAGACATGGTATCGAGGAGGAAACTTGGGAAACCGAGGATAGCATGCGTGCTACGTAACCCGAGTTGTTTGTTTCTTAAGTTTCGGGACAAAACTTGTTTTTAGAGGGGGAGAATGTAATATCTACATTTTTCCTTTTTTCGGTATTTTTCATTTTAGTGTATTTTCCATTTTAGTGACTTGTTTGTAATCGTACTAATATTTCGAGAACATTTAATACGGGACTTTTTGTCATTCGAATTTCTTTCGTACTTGTTTTACTCAATTCCGCATTTAATATCACTTTTCGTCACTATTTGGTTCGATTCTCATGATCGTTGAGGGGAACCGCCGTTTAGGGGTTGCCGTAAATCCATCTTATGTCATTATGGATGTTATGAGGTTTAGTTTAGTGGTTCGATCCTGTATCGTGTTTTTCGGATAGATGTGTTGTGCATGGGAAGTTTAGCGCACACTAAGTCTGTAAATTAGTGCACTGGAAATTAGCGCACGTTAGATATGCTGGCAGCGCGCGCTAATCCGGTACTCCAGTAAGGGCAGAATGCTTTTGAGGTTCTGGAATCCGGACAGGATCGAACAGATAGCGCACGCTACACGGAACAGGTAACACACGCTATTTAAGTTGGACAGTTGAGGCAGAATGTTTCTGGACTCTGGAGACAAACAGGTAGCGCACGCTATAGGCCGACAGCGCGCGCTAACGAGGACTAATAGCGCACGTTAATTATCGAGTAGCGCACTCTAACGGGTCAGAACCGAAGGTTCTGGACCAGGGTTGGCTGGTTAGTGCACGCTAACCATAAGTCCTTAGCGCACACTAAATTGTTTGGTTATGAATACCCGAGAGTTGACCTCAGACGTGTCTATTTCTCACTTTATCCTCCTTCCCCACGGCTTGTGCGATCTAGAGGCGATTTCTTCTTCCAATCATCTCAACTATCATCTTATTTTAATTCTTGGTATAGATTAACAACATCTACTTGTGTGTTCGTCTTCGGTCCGAGGTAATCTCGTAGAACCCTATTTTTGGGGAATTTGGGGGTTTCCGATTTAATGTCCGATTTGTTCCGTGTTGTTGATTAATCCATGATGTATGTGATTAATCTTAGTGGTATTCATGTTTTCCCTACGAGTTCATGGTAAATATCATGGTATTTGTGAAATCGAGAGGATTCGGTTGCGGCCCGCCCTCGTTCTACTTCAGGGGTCTTACAATCACAGGGCTACTCAATGAATGAGCATACTCAAAAGAAAACTTCTTTAACACTTTTTTCTGTATATGTTATTTGGTGCAAAAGGATACAATCATTTAGGTGCTCAATTTGCAATTAAATATTTTATCTTGTCAATGTCTTTTATCTCAAATTATTTCCTTAAGTATGTGAGATCTCTTCAGGAGTCTCGATGATCTTTAAATCATCATACACAACAACTTGTGTTTGCCTTTATGTTTCTTTGGTTAAGATTACTCTAACCAAGTCTTCGTTGGTTTCTTGCTCCTGTCACGATCAGAGGAGTCGCGATCATGACAGACATAAATTTCTGTTACTTGTTTTTTCGAAGTATAGTTTCATCGCATTTAAATCATTTACATGCAATTGTTTTTATACCTAGATTTCTTAATAAAACTTATAGACTAAGGGTCGTTTTATAGCCTTCTCTTAGCAAGTATTTACTAAGGCTATGATACCACATACGCCCGGATTGTTTCAATCCATAAAAATGGACTTTTAGCTTTATGTAATGTTCACGAGAACCATAATTAGCTGCTTCTGGCCGTTTGAATCCTTCAGGGATTTCTATATAAATTTCATTGGGAAATGATCTAAAATAGTTGCATCACCACCGGGGAATATGTTTCTTCATAATCTATTCCAGATTTTATAAGAATTCTGGTGTAGCTAAACAAGTTTTATATCTCACAATTCTATCATTTATATTTCACTAATTTTACACCTTTAAATGTATGAACTACTGGTCCAAATACTCTTCACGTCAAGATATTTCAATTATGCCTAAATTGCCTTTCTATTTTGGCCAATTATTACTTTGTGTACACTCTACAACTGATTTCGATTCATGATCCTTATCGTTACTCATAATGTCAATTGTTATATTGCGTTCAAATATTTATCGATGTCGTTTTGCTTTTGGTTCCATATCATTCCAAACATGACATAATTAATTGATATCTCTTTATTATCATTATCATTATGATCAGGTACCTGAGATTTCTCTTTGTTCATGTCTAAGGTCTCTTCAGGAGATCCTTCACAATTATTTACGTTCTCGGTCTTGCCATTTTCAGTTTTTGTTGATATAGTTCAACAAAATATTCTGGTGGGAATATGAGTTCTTGAAAGAACCACCTTGGCCTTTACCTCAACTATATTAGTACTCTCGTCCATGTCCTAGGCCATTATTGTTAGCATGGTCCTTTTCTTTTCAATTATATATGTCAGATTCACTCCAGGGAATGTAGCAAAACTAGTTAGACAGGATGTATGATTATTATTAATAGCTCATTATTTTACTCAGCCACAAGTAGACAAGATATAAGTTCAGAATATTTCTTAAATATCGTTTTACGATATTATGTCTGCAGGACAACATTATTTGCATGAAAAAGGTAGAGTATGTTCTTTTTAACATCTCCTCATAAATAATTCCATCTCCACATAACAATAGTTGTGAAGAAATTTTGGACATGGCTGAGTTATATTCACTAACAGGCTTAAAACCTGTAGTCTCAAATTTAATCATTCATGTCGAGCCTTTGGTAATATCATATTCTACTGATGGTTATATCTTTCTTTCAAATTGTACAAAAGAACTTGTCGGTCTTTAGATATTCTATTTTAATATTCGCATGGAGGTAATGGCGAAGAAATATTATGGCTATATATAATGGCTTTTGCCTTGTTCTGGCTTGTTGCTTTATTTCCTTCTTTTATAAGGTTCGAAATAGTTCACGATTATTAATCATAATTCCAGGGTCTTATGTTCACAGTGCAAATTACGCATATGCATATATTATAAATAAGTTTGTTGTGATCAATGTTATGTTCATAGCTATTTCGTAAATATATGCATATAATTCACACATATACACTGTTAAATCCGCGCATATGTATATAATTTTAATCCATGCAATATTTTAAAGGATTCTCATAAATCAACCTAAATAGGGTTTCAACCTAATTTGAATCAATCAAAACAATGTTACTGTATTAGTGAATATCATGTGGGATAACTCAATATTAAATTCAGAATAAAATAAAATAGGATCATCAATCAAACATTACTATTCCTCACCTAATTGCTAATTTCAACATAAAAATCCAAGAAATCATATGAACTACTCAATTCAAATTTCATACAAAATCTCCATTAGCTTATTCAACCTAAAATTCCAGGTCTTATCTGTGTAAGGACAACAAAAGTCAATGTGCTTTATAATTATTTAACTAACTTAAGCAGCACGTAGATTTAATTCAAACACATCTCCTCACTTTTTCACAGACTCTATCAACCATACAAAAAGCAAATCACCTTTTCTTGCCAAATAAGATTAAACCATAAAATCTAATCAACGACCCCATAACACAATTGCTCTCCAGGTGAAATTAAAACTTAATACGTATTTCATGAACCTGCATCAAGACATGTTAATCTATTTGATGTTATAACAATTTAGATCCAATCTATATGTCTCCTAAGATAAATCGTTTCCATGGTCGATCTTCCAGGCATAAATCCTTGATTTTTCGAGATCTTCATACATTTCCTGAGCCTTTATTCAATCACATGTTCTCATAATTTCATGTTATGGATTTTTCTCTATGCGATGAGTTTTCATTGCTTCTCCAGATCTTGTTGAAAAACATAGTGATCCATTCGATTCCTCTCTGACCCAAACACCTCCAAACTTCAATAGCTACACCATTTGGTCTTTTTGCTTTCTTAGATTCTGTCTTCTTTAATGTAATTAACGGTTCTCCCTTTTGAATTCTCTGTATAAACCCTCGACTAACCATACTTCATGTTTATCTGCAATATCTCGCTCCCAATGTCCATTGAATAGGGTATCAATGTATGCCCTCCATCTATTCTTTATCTCTTTATCTCGAACTAAAAATTTTTGGTCAACATCATTCACACATTTCACTCACCCAATATCCTGAGGAAAGTAAATGTACCCTCTTCTTTCTATAGTGAAGATATTATTGTGTAAGTCTGTATATACAATTAATCAAGTATGGATACTGTATTCATGGGTCTTATAGTATCCTCTCCCAATTGATGAGTATGGAATTAAAAAACTAATAGCGGTTTAATCGAGTTGTATCATTCCTAATTCTTGACAAATAAGAGAAAGCTATCGGAAAATGAAGAGAAAAACACAGCTGAACCCAGAGATGCTCCTGCAAACAAGAGAACCAGGCAGGAATCTGTGCAACCTCTGAGTTGGGAAGGAAAAGAGCTTTACTATGTGGAGGAGTTCATCCCAGAAGAAGATGGAGATAAATAGGGCATAACAAAGAAGGACTTTATTGAAAAATATTACATTTGGGAAATCCTCCAAGATCCCAACTGTACCCCACAACAAATATTTGTTGACTACATGTAGATGAATTGGACGAACTTGTGGGAAATTCTGAAGATGGTAGCTGAAGAAGACTTCAATGCATAGCCAAGAATTCCTTATTTTGGACCACAACATCCTCAAACAGATATCAATGGAAATCTGGATGACGAAGAAAATAAATAAAGTCTGGATTAAGAACAAGTATACCTCTCCTGAAGATCAAGAATTTGCATCCATTTTCATGAAAAAGAAGTATGGGCTGATCCCGATGGTGGAAAGACCCACTGGAGCTAAATCATTGAAATCACTTCCTCTAGCAAGATTCAGAGGAAGAAAAAGATGAAAGAACTAGATTTTTTTTATCATTGTTGTCAAGTACTTGTAATCTTTTTTATTTTTCAAAGGACTGTATTTTATTGAACTTCCAAAGTATAAAAGTATATATAATTAATCTGAATGACAATCCTTAGTTGTCTCAAACAGTCTGCGTTTGTTTCATTATATTTTATTTTGTTTCTATGTGTGATGACGTAATTACATTTGAGACTTAAGTTTTGCCAACATCAAAATACGGGGAATTTATTAGGAATACTTTTTTGATATTTTGATGATGTCTTCCCTGTATTCAAGTTCATTTGAAATATATATTTAAGTACTTAGTATTGTAAAGAAGAACCAAATGAGTATCTTCTATAGGCCTTTAAAAGATTAGACTAAGTATTGATCATTTTGATCAGATAAATTGTTTGGCTAAGTATAGTACAGTCAATCATCAATCGGGTTTGGTCAAAGGCTATTATCAAGTAAGTTTAACCAGATAAAAACACCAGTCGGGTTTTGGTCAAAGCAAAACATCAGCCGGGTTTGACTAAGTCAGAAGTCCTGCTGAGTTTTCCCAAGACAGGATTTTGACTAAGTATGGAACAACAAAATATCAGTCGAGTTTTACCAAGATAAAATATCAGTCGAGTTGGACCGATACAACATCCTGACTTGACCAAGGTAGAAAATTAGCCAAGATTTGATCAAGATAAAATATTAGACGAGTTTTGGACATCAGCTATGTCCACGTCAGCAAACGTTGAAATGTCAACAAAGACGGCAAATCACATGCAGATGTAAAGATAGCCAAGGAGACAAACTAATTGATTCACATAAATTAAGAAATAAAATATTCCTTGAGATTCGCACCCAGAAGACTTTCCAATTATAATTCAAAGAAAAATGGCGCAAGCAACTACACATTCAAATGGTCGGATTGAAGAAAGAGACGAATTCATGCAAGAGATGAAGAAGTAAAAACAATGAGGTCCACTCTCCAACGGACTGATATGTTCAAGAATGGAACGGCTATGAATAGCTCAAGAATCATAATATAAATATTTGAAAAACACTTAAGGAGAAGTACGATGTGATTAATACCTTCAAGCAAACAAAGAAAACAAGCAATACACTATGTGCTAAGCATCATGAAAGAACAAAGATCTTAAAGACACAAATCATCAGAAGTTCTTTGAAGTTGGAGACGACAAACTCTTGTCTTAAAGTTTGAGTACGGGGTACTTTCTTGAATGAAGTTCTTGAGAGTAAAAGGTTGTAAAGCATCCACGGGTTCTTGATTGGAAGATGATAGGAAACTTGAGAGTTGTGAGGCATCCAATAGTTTTCGATCAAGAGGTGTTAAATAGACAAGGTAAGGAGTTGCAATGGCTACGGTTTTTCACTGGCTAAAAGATGGTGTAACTAGATTCATTGTAACTATGTTTCACTGGTTGAAAGTTATAGTGAATTTATCTCCAAGTGGATTGGAGAGAAGTGGATTAGCAGAGATTTACCCCACCTCCGAAACCACTATAAGTACTGTGATTTATCGCTTTTAACATCATAATTAACTTCTGCATTCATCTTAATTGCTGCATTCATAGTCAGCTATCTTTTGCAAAACATTTACAGCTGATATCTCAACTGAACTTAACTGTATTAAAATCAGCCAAGTTAACTTAGCTAATCTAAATTACAACTTAGAATTTTCAAACAGGTTATTTCCAGTAAAGATTTTACAAGTCTATTCACCCCCCTCTAGAATTGTACTTGTGACCTACAGGTATCTCCTGGGTATCCTACGAAACAACCCTTGACATACCTAGCTTCCAAATTCCCTAATTTAGTCTTCTTGACATAAGTAGGACATCCTCAAATCCTAATGTGATTAGAACTTGGTTTCCTATCTATCCACATCTCATGTAGAGTCTAAGGAACGTATTTGGAAGGGCATCTGTGCAAGATATGTGCAGTAGTAAGGAGCGCATAACCACATAGGTAAACTAGTAGATGAGCGTAATTAAGCATGGATCCTACCATGTCTAACAAGGTTCGGTTGCTTCTTTCTGACACACCATTTAATTGTGGAGTAGCTGGAGGTGTAAATTATGACCCTATTCCTAGTTCTTTAAGAACTCATCAAACTCGATACTCATATATGTAACACCTCCAAGTTATTCAGGGTATATTACAGCGCCGTGAGCCCTGCCGTGGGACCCACAAGGTTACACACATGCGGAACCATGAACTTTGACCGATAAGATCCAAGCGTAATCTAATGGAGGACAATAAAAATTGGCACTCAAGACAATATTCAATGAGACCAAATACAATGCATCAAGAATCATTCCCAAGGCAACACAGGTCAAAACATCAAGAAGCCAGAAACAGTACTCAAGTACTCATAACCATTTCAAATACAACATCACTGAATGGATGAAATACAAAGTATAACCAATGACAAGACACATCATCACACTTGCCCATCATCTTCATCCCTACCCGGTACATGCCATTCCGCTCTCCTGGATCCTTAAATACATGAAAGGTATTTCCCCCCAAAAGGGGTTAGCCGTCGAATAGCTAGTACAAGTATATCGAGTATGAAACACAATACTTCTCGATAATAAAGTTAATGCAATCATCATTCCATCAAGATCAAAACTAGTATTCCGGAATAACTAAATCTCATAGCACTTCATTACAATACATACGTGATTAACCGTGGAACCGCACCAAAGGCAACGGAACCCTGAGAGGACCCGTCGGTCTGTTGCGATATTTCTTGAACGCAAGTGCACGTTATCGTATACAAGTAATAAAGTGATGAGTGAGTATCATTCCCACGAGGACTGAATCACTAACTACCGATTTTTGTGTATTCCAGTTTTATTTGAACAATCGAACTTTGGGTAGCAATTAATTACTAAAGAAAATTAATAAAAGACTAAACAGTAAAAACGATCGCTTGAAGAAAGAGAATCAAATGATGAATAAGTCTAGGATTCTGAATCCACCTCGGTTTATCCGAATTTACTCTCGATTATCTGAAGTTAATGATTTTCCCAATTTATTGAAGGCGAAGATTGCTAATATACTCTACCGCCTCTCCCGAGGTCAATAGATTTTTCTAAAGGCGAATAACGCACTCTATCCCTAGGTGAATTAATTCGTCAATAGGCAAAAAGCATAAAATCTCCAAAAGGCCACGTAGTTCCTATGAGTATATTCCTATCTCACAAGATAAAACGGTCCTCACCAATAGTTCCTCACCAACTCTCCTCTCCCGATTCGAATTGAATGATTAAAACAATACAACTATTGGCCAGATAATTGAAAGCATTAAACACGATTGGGAAAACTCAACAAAAAGGGAATTAAATAGATAATCTCAAGCAAATCCGTCAAAACATAGGTTTCATCAAAATCCTAGATTAGGGTTTTAGCCTGACATACTAAATAATGAAAATACAAAATTAATAAATAAAAGCATGAAAATCAAACGCAGATGAAGAGCTCGGATTCCTCCGTTCTTCTGGCTTCCGCCCTTCTGCCCTTGATGTCTTCTGCTTCTCTCGTCTGCGATAGTCTTCTGTGATCTTCCTTTTCCCAAGCCTCCAAGATCATTAATTAGGGTCTTAAACCCTTATTTATAGCTCTCAACAGCCTCCAAATCGCGTCCGTGTGAGTAGTCGAGAACTGGCTTCAAAATGGCCCAAATCCGCGTGGAGCACACCAAAACCGCCTTGTGTGCCGCGGCTCACTTAATCTGTGCCGCGGCACATGGCGTCCAGGTTAAAACCTGGGCGCTGTGATTTTCTTCTGGGCCGCGGCTCACCTGGTCTGTGCCGCGGCACAGAGTACAGTCTACTCTGGTGCCCGCTGGTCCTCTGCGTGTGCCGCGGCCCACTTGCCTTGTGCCGCGGCCCACGACCAAAATTTGCCGTTTTCGTCTCGCCTCGTTTTAGCTTCCGGACTCCAATCTCCTAACAAACATACAAGATTAAGGCATTAAAAGCCCATTTATGCAAATTTACTCGCCAAAATAATACTAAATAATGATAAATAAGCGTGTAAAAATACGCCTAACAAATACCCCCAAACTTAAGCCTTTGCTTGTCCTCAAGCAAAAAGAATTAATTTCAACAAAAGAATATCGTGAATAATCGTGCAACTCATAGTGCTCAACCTAATTAATACTATCCTGAAATTCTCTCTGAATAATACGAGTATCGTAATAGCGAGCTACACTCAGAACACTGATTCCACAAAGTAACCCAGTTCAGTCCTAATCACTCGTTCATGAAGAAAATCCGGCTCAAAGATTAACAAACGTGAATCTAATCGACCGTCAATATGAAAGGTTAAAATAAACGAGCTAATTCGCCCCGTTCCACAGTCTAATGGCAAAATTTTCACGAGTTTCATAAAAAATAACCCCCGAACAGTATTCCCTTATATATATGCTCAAGAAATTGATTCGAGTTGACCACTAGTTTCGGATCTGGGGATGTTTCATCGGGATAATCCTAGGGTGGAACTTCCATTCTCATATATTGGGAAACCGTTTGACGTAAAAGACACTCATGGGGCACATGGATTCTTCTAGTTACTAAGTTCCCCTCCACAGCGGAGAAACAACTCGCAAAGCTATTCCCGCATGTCCGAATCAAGGTCGCTGTTTTACGCGAGAGTAAACAACAGGTCACGCGAATACCCCCGGTTACTAGGCTTCCTATCATCTGCACATGTGAAATTTCTAAATCACTAGTCTAATCAGGGTCGTCGTTTTACGCGAGAGTAAACAACGGGTCACGTGAATACCCCCGGTTACTAGACTTCCCATCATAGAACAAAAATAACTCGACTTTCGGGAAAAACTGACCGACTCTAAACTCAATCTAAGCGCCAACACGACTTATGTAACTGGATGACTAGCTAACCGAAAAATGTAACCAAACGTATCGACGGTGATTTTAAAACACGTATGTATCCTCTCTTATCCGCCAAGACCTCTACAATCACGAAAAAAATTCGGACCTAAATGAAGACTTAGCAGAAACAGAAATCACTGACTACAACCCGACTAAAACTCGACCGTTTCTTCAGAGAGAAAAACAGTGTCGTAACATCAGTATTACACAAATAGAAGCACGAAAAATTCACGAATAAGAGAAAAATCATGACAAGCAAGGCTATCGACAAAAAGATAACTAAAAATAACAAAAAGTGCAACGAAATAAGTACAACAGTAAATGTAGCAACAGAAATAGACCCCCCCCCCCAAACATAGGACGTACATTGACCTCAATGGACAAAATATAATATGCAATAAAAGTGAAAGGTCAAGTACTCCCCTACAACCAGCTCACGAACTGGTGCCGGCATCATCCGGCAAGCTTGCACGCTTCTCGACTATATCATGCGGAGCGTGAATAAATGAGCTTGCATCATCCAAGAGGAAGTTAAGTACGAGCTCTCAAGTTTAACATGATGTAAGTGTTGGGGACAATGTAATTCGATAAAATGATTCGTTGCATATAATTTGAAAATGCTTGGCTTACCAATTGTTCATTGCTGCAATTTATCAAACACTTGGTATGCACAAGTTAAAATGAAGAACAAGAATTTTAATGGTTAACTCCAAATCCCAAAGATAATAACACAGATAATAGCCATGAATAACGACAACTAACATCACCAATTCGTTCATAATTACCAATTCCATCACAATCTAATACCAAATTCCCCATATTCCAACTCCATTTTAGAGAAAACATTGAAGAACAACTAGCAGTATATAAATTCAATTCACTTTTCAAATCATGTATCACTTATGATTAAGAGATCGAGATTTACCTGAAGAATTTGAGAAGAAGACTAAGAGAAGGGTATCGACCGACCTCATTGTGCGAAGGAAGGAAGGAAGGAAGGAAGGGACCTTGTGCTGGCCGATCAAATGCATGAAGTATACCTGGGCATTCTCATATTGCGACGGGGGCCGCAGCACAACATAAGTGAGCCGCGGCCCAGAGTACAGTCGGCCTGGGACTTTTTTGTAATACCGCTGGGTGCCGCGGCTCAGTTTAGGCGTGCCGCGGCTCAACGTGTTAGTGTGCCGCGACTCATTTGGTTCGTGCCGCGGCATAGAGTACAGTCTCCTGGGCATTTCTTGAACCTTTGGTGTACCGCGGCTCAGCGAATGTGTGTCACGGCTCAGTGACCTGGTGTGCCGCGGCTCAGTAAGATCGTGCCGCGGCACAGAGTACAGTTTGTTTAGCTATGTTTCATCTGTAACACCCCCAAGTTATTCAGGGATATTACAGCGTCGTAAGCCCCGCCGTGGGACCCACAAGGCTAAACATACGCGGAACCATAATTTTTGACCGATAAGGTCTACACACAATGGAATGAAAAACGATACAAAGGTATTCGAAATATAACCAATGTACTCACAAACATCACAACTCAATCCAATACTTCGGCAAACACAGGCCGGAACATCAAGGAAAGGAAAACAATACTCGAGTATTCAATAGTCAACACAGTACAATAACACTGAACGGGAAACTCCAAAGGGATAAACTGGAAGAAAGACACTGTATCACACTTGCCCATCATCTTTATGCCGACCCGATACCTGCCCGTCCGCTCTCCTGGAACCTGAAATACATGAAACGTATTTCCCCCATAAAGGGGTTAGCCGTCGAATAGCTAGTGCAAGTATAACAATATGAAACATAATACTTCTCGACAATAAAGTAAATGTAATCCGTCAATTCATCAATATCCGTCAATTCATCAATTTAAGACTAGTATTCCGGAATAACTAAATCTCATAAGACGTATGTGAATGCCGTAAAAACGGTTCGTTCACCTCATACGCCGTTACGTATGTGAATGCCGTAAAAACGGTTCGTTCACCTCATACGCCGATACATGTAGGAATGCCGTCAAAACGGTTCGTTCATTACATGCCAATAATATATCTATGAATGCCGTAAAAACGGTTCGTTCATGATATGCCATCAATATTTCTTACTTTCAAAGTCGAGAACGTACAATCATAAAAGTATACTTGCCTTTGAGACATCAAGAAATCGAACGGAGGAAAAGTATGAGTTCGGTAGGTCCGAGAACGCGCTTCCGGCACCTAAACGATTCGCAAGGGACATTACAATTAATTATCCATACTCAAATTATACGAAGAGTTTCCCGAAACTCGTCTATGATTCAAGAAAATATACGGGTGGATAACTAAAGGTTGGGGAAATCGCCCAAACTCCCCACTAGTCCGAAAACGGCACAATCCAACCCGTAAAATCGGAAGAAAACACCCATACGGTATAGATATATCAAAATCCCAAGGTTCTCAAGTTTCAATCGGGTAAAACGGACGAGCCTACGAAAACCCCCAAAACCAACACAAAAATTCAAAATGTTCTTGAATAAACTTTCAATAATCCGATGAATACCCAATCATGTCCATAATCACGCATATACCACATCACACACCATGATTTTATCATCCAAAACGTCAAAACCCACACGAAATCGAGAAGTCAAGATGTCGAAGGAATTACCTCTTGAATATCCAAGCTTTATGATCCAAGGAATACGCGATAGATCGACTATCCGGGCTTCCCAATCAATTGGAAGTGGTAAATCTTCAACCCACAAGTGATAGCTATGAAAAGGATTCTTCCCTCAACCCTCTCTCTCGCGATGGAAGAAGAAATGGGAAAAAAAAGGCTGAAATCTCGCTTAAAAAGCCGAATTACGCAGTTGACCGCATTGTGTGCCGCGGCTCAGCATATGTGTGCCGCGGCACAGGCCTAAAAATTGTTCCTGTGTTCGGCGGTGTGCCGCGGCTCAGTGTGCCGCGGCACCGGCACAAAGTGTTTTGGCTGGGGATGCAACACCAGTGTGCCGCGGCTCAGCATATGTGTGCCGCGGCATTGGCTCGGCAGTGTGCCGCGGCTCAGTTCATGTGTGCCGCGGCACCGAGTACAGCCTGCTCGGCCAAAAAATAGGAAATGTGTGTGCCGCGGCGCACACTCCTTGTGCCGCGGCTCACACCCCCTTCCGGTCCTAAAATGATGGAAAATGACCCGGAAAGAGAATAAGAGTAATAGGATTCAATGTCCGGGCAACAATAACACGAAAATAAAAGTACGGAACCCCAAAACGGTGGTTCCAAGCAACGATTACAAGGGTTCGCTCATCAAATCACGATTTGAAGAATATGAAAAGGTTTGAAATGACATGTCTATCGACCGGGTATTACATTCTCCCCCTCTAAAAAGAAGTTTCGTCCCGAAACTTAAGAAACAAATAGTTCGGGGTATTCCACCCGCATCTTCTCTTCCGTCTCCCAAGTCGCCTCTTCGACTCCATGCCTCGACCATTGTACTTTGACCAATGGAATGGTCTTATGCCGAAGTTGTTTCTCACGGCGCTCAAGGATCTTCACGGGTTTCTCCGGAAAGGTAATATCCTCGGCTACGTCAATCTCACTGTAGTCGATAATGTGGCTCGGATCCGGTACGTACTTCCTTAACTGGGACACATGAAAAACACTATGGACACGACTCAAAGCCGGAGGCAACGCCAAGCGATAAGCTAAGTCTCCAACTCTGTCCAAAATCTCGAAAGGCCCGATATATCTCGGACTGAGTTTTCCCTTTTTACCGAAGCGGAAAACTCCTCTGGTCGGCGATACTTTGAGCAAGACGTGATCCCCCACTTCAAACTCCAAGGGTCGATTTACGAGTATCGGCGTAAGATTTCGACGACTGGGCACAATCGATGTCGATCTCGGATAATAGAAATCTTTTCCTTGGTCTCCAACAACATATCGGGTTCCGTCCCAACTAGCTCCGAAGCCTCGTCCCAACATAATGGCGACCTACATCGCCTACCATAGAGTGCCTCGAAGGGTGCCATTTTGATCGACGCATGCCAACTATTATTGTAAGCAAACTCGATCAACGGCAAGTGAAGTTCCCAATCGTTACTCTACCTAAGGCACAAGCCCGCAACATATCCTCCAACGTCTGAATCGTCCTCTCTGTCGACCGTCCGACCGAGGATGAAAGGAGGTGCTCAATCTCAACTCGGCACCGAGCCTGATGAACGGCCTGCCAAAAATGCGATACGAAACGGCCGTCTCGATCAGAAACAATGGTCTTGGGGGCACCGTGTAACCTCACGACCTCAGCGATAAAGGTTCGAGCCAATCTATCCGGTCCCCAAGTATCCTTAATACCCAAAAAGTGTGCAGACTTGGTCAATCGATCGACGATTACCCAAATCACATTCATTCCAGTCCGAGTTCTCGGCATGCCAGTGATAAAATCCATGGAGATATCTTCCCACTTCCATTCGGGAATGGGAAGTGGTTTCAACAACCCCGCCGGTCGTTGATGTTCGATCTTGACTTGTTGACACGTCAAGCACCGTAGTACAAACTCCGTAACATCCTTCTTCATGTTATTCCACCAAAAATTGCGCTTCAAATCTTTGTACATCTTACTCGTTCCGGGGTGGATTGAGTAAGGCGTAGCATGAGCTTCTCGGAGAATCCTCTGTCTCAATTCTAAATCATTCGGAACGCAAAGCCTGCCCTGAAATCTCAAAATGCTATCCTCGTGTACCATAAAGCCTGGAGCTTTTCCTTTAATTACATCTTCCTTCAGTTGAGAAATCATCGGGTCACTCCACTGTTTCCCCTTGATATCATCAACCAAGGACGAAGTAATTTCGAGAGTACACAACTGTCCTTGTACTCGCTGAAGCCAAATTTCTATCCCTAGCTCAATTAGATCTTGACGAATTTTCGTCTGAGACGTAAGAACTTCGAGCATTTGAAGAGATGCTGATTTGCGGCTCAGAGCATCCGCAACGACATTGGCTTTCCCGGGGTGGTAAAGAATTTCCAGATCATAGTCCTTTATCAACTCTAACCAACGCCGCTGTCTCATATTCAGCTCCTTCTGACTGAAAATATACTTCAGGCTCTTGTGATCGGTATAAATCCGGCACGGTGAACCATACAAATAATGTCGCCAAATCTTGAGTGCGAAGACAATTGCGGCCAATTCCAAATCGTGAGTAGGATAATTCATCTCATAAGGCTTTAATTGTCGTGACGCAAAAGCTATTGTCTTATCATGCTGCATAAGAACACAATGTGCCTTGACCAAGCGTGCCATCAGAACGGCAAAGCCTTCGCTACCATGTGGTAAAGTTAGAATCGGCGCTGAAGTCAATCGTCTCTTCAGTTCGTCGAAGCTTTGCTGTCTCTCATCCGTCCAAACAAACTTTTCGGTCTTCTGGAGTAATTTCGTAAGCGGTCGAGCGAGTTTCGAGAACCCCTCGACAAACCGACGGTAATACCCAGCAAGGCCCAAAAAGCTACGAACCTCTTTAACATTTTTAGGCGGTGCCCAATCTAGCACTGCCTCGATCTTCTGCGGGTCTACACGAACCCCCTCGGCCGAAATCACATGGCCGAGAAACATAACTTCTTCCAACCAAAACTCACATTTCGAGAATTTTGCATAGAGGTGCTCGGTTCTCAAAATGTCTAAGACCAAACGCAAGTGTCGGGCATGTTCCTCCTTATCCCGAGAATAGATCAAGATGTCGTCAATAAATACGACTACACACCTGTCGAGGTACTCGATGAATATTTTATTCATTAACTACATGAATACTGCCGGCGCATTTGTCAACCCAAAAGGCATAACTACAAATTCATAATGCCCATATCTCGTCCGGAACGCCGTCTTTGGAACGTCGGACTCCCTCACTCTGAGTTGATAATACCCGGATCTTAAGTCAATCTTCGAGAAAACCGCAGCTCCTTGCAATTGATCAAATAAGTCGTCTATACGCGGTAGAGGATACTTGTTCTTGATGGTTACTTTGTTCAGCTCGCGGTAGTCGATGCACAAACGTAGTGAACCATCTTTCTTCCTCACGAAGAGAACAGGCGCGCCCCAGGGCGAAGCGCTCGGTCTGATGTACCCTCTTTCCAAAAGCTCTCCCAACTGAGTCTTCAATTCCTGCATCTCGGAAGGTGCCATCCGGTAAGGTGCTTTAGAGATCGGAGCCGCATCTGGCTCTAAGTCTACGGTAAATTCTATCTCTCGATATGGCGGTAATCCCGGAAGATCGTCCGGAAAAACATCGGGGTACTCATTAACAACCGGAATTGAAGAGAAATCGACTTCGCTTCTTTCCGTTTCCAATGCATAACACCAATAGCCCGTACAACCTTTATTCAAAAGTTTTACGGCCTTCATGGAACTGATAAGTAACTTGGATTGGCCCGACTTACGTCCCAAAAATGAGTACTCAGATCCGTCCTTAGTCATCATAGTGATAACTTTGGTGCGGTAATTCATAATCGCCTGGTGATTATTAAGCCAATCCTCGCCGAGGATTACGTCCTCGCCTTTCATATCAACCACAATTAAATTAGATAACCATTCCATACCGGATATAACCACCGGAATTTCTCTAATCTCCTGATTCCCCACAATCCTATCCCCGCTAGGTAGTCTCACGATAAAGGGATCGCAAGCAGTTAAACAAGTTATATTCAAACGGCGTACACACTCCAAAGAAATAAAAGAATGTGTAGCACCCGAATCAAAAAGTACACGGATGGATAGGATAGAATATGGATGGTACTGAAGCCACCGCCGCATCGGGTTCGTCTGCTCGACGCATCTCATAAACCCGTGGTTGCACCGAACCGACGCTAGAGTTCCCCTCCGGCCGCTCGACCACCCCACTCCCGCCAAAATTCTCGCCGAGGTTGTCCGAAAGATTGCCGCTGATTAACACCTTGATCAAGGGGTGTTGGGGCAGAAGCCCGAGTGTCCAAAGTCTGGTTCGGCTCGGAACAATAAACCGCTCTATGCCCCATCTGACCACACGTGTGACACTTTAATAGTGGGAAGTAGCATTCCGAACTAAAGTGGCCTGGACGACCACAATTATAGCAAGTCACTGTGCGGTTTGAGGTACCCGGAGTGGAACGGTAACCCCTCTTCCCTTTATTAGAACGCGACGACTGTCCGGCAAAACGGTTAGTCGTCTGTGACTTCTGAAAGTTGCCACCCTTAGAGCCAGAAAAATTCCCCCCGACTTTCTGCTTCTTCGGTTCTTCAAGGGTATCTTTGTCGGGGCTCAACATATCATGGGCTAAAGCTCTGTCCTGATACTCTTTCAGTGTGGTACAAGCAAATCCGGCCATGTACCGCCGTAAGTCCAAATTCATCCGCATATCAAAATAACGGATCTTATCACGCTCGTTACGTACTTGATCCTTCACATGGATTAATTGTTGGTTATACTCCACGATCGCCTGCGAAACGGGAATATCTTGAGGTTTAGCCTCGAAGAAGGCTCGGATTCGGCTCTCTCGTACCGGCCAAGGACAAAACTCGGCCTCCAAGAGCTCCTTAAATTCATCCCACGAGGCGATACGATCTTGTGGCTTGATGACCTTCCACCAAGTAGCGGCCTCCTTAGTGAGAAAATACTGAGCAATCGGTACTTTCCTCACCTCGGGACAATCAACTGCCTCGAAAATCTTTTCCAATTCTGCCAGCCAATCCTCCCAGCCTAACGGGTCTGTGGCCCCGCCAAACTGTGAAGGGTGCATACGGATTACATTCTGGAGCAGGGCATCCGTGTTTGGGTTTGGGTTATTCAGTTGAACAGTTTGGGCCAAAATAGTCATCTGAGTGGCCAATTGTTGAAGTGCATTTGCCACTCCAACGTCTACGTTGTTCCCCTGGCCGTCTGACTGATCGTGCTGACTCTCGGTGTCGGGATGCACCGAGTTCGACAAACTGGGGTTGGTCGACCCCGCAACTGAACTGATGGAAACGGCCGCGCCACGACCTCTTCCTCGCCCACGGCCACGACCACGGCCACGGCCCCTACCAGCTGACATACTGAAGAACACACAAGTCACGTAAGCACAATTCAATCACGCATCAACAAAGTGTCCGATTCTCAAGAATACCGATAAAAGGAAGCAAAACGAATAAGGAAACACCAGAAGAGTGAGAGGTCTTACAAGTACCGGTCGCACTGTGATGATGGCAGAGTAGTGATACTGTGGACAATTAACGACTCGATCGACCCAAAAGACCGACAGCCTAGGTATCCATAGACCTAAGCTCTGATACCATATTCTGTAACACCCCCAAGTTATTCAGGGATATTACAGCGCCGTAAGCCCCGCCGTGGGACCCACAAGGCTAAACATACGCGGAACCATAATTTTTGACCGATAAGGTCTACACACAATGGAATGAAAAACGATACAAAGGTATTCGAAATATAACCAATGTACTCACAAACATCACAACTCAATCCAATACTTCGGCAAACACAGGCCGGAACATCAAGGAAAGGAAAACAATACTCGAGTATTCAATAGCCAACACAGTACAATAACACTGAACGGGAAACTCCAAAGGAATAAACTGGAAGAAAGACACTGTATCACACTTGCCCATCATCTTTATGCCGACCCGATTGCTTACCTTACTCTCTCCTGGAACCTGAAATATATGAAACGTATTTCCCCATAAAGGGGTTAGCCGTCGAATAGCTAGTGCAAGTATAACAATATGAAACATAATACTTCTCGACAATAAAGTAAATGTAATCCACAATTCATCAATATCCGTCAATTCATCAATTTAAGACTAGTATTCCTAATAACTAAATCTCATAAGACGTATGTGAATGCCGTAAAACGGTTCGTTCACCTCATACGCCGTTACGTATGTGAATGCCGTAAAACGGTTCGCTCACCTCATACGCCGATACATGTAGGAATGCCACAAAGCGGTTCGCTCATTACATGCCAATAATATATCTATGAATGCCGTAAAACGGTTCGTTCATGATATGCCATCAATATTTCTTACTTTCAAAGTCGAGAACGCATAATCATAAAAGTATACTTGCCTTTGAGACATCAAGAAATCGAACGGAGGAAAAGTATGAGTTCGGTAGGTCCGAGAACGCGCTTCCGGCACCTAAACGATTCGCAAGGGACATTACAATTAATTATCCATACTCAAATTATACGAAGAGTTTCCCGAAACTCGTCTATGATTCAAGAAAATATACGGGTGGATAACTAAAGGTTGGGGAAATCGCCCAAACTCCCCACTAGTCCGAAAACGGCACAATCCAACCCGTAAAATCGGAAGAAAACACCCATACGGTATAGATATATCAAAATCCCAAGGTTCTCAAGTTTCAATCGGGTAAAACGGACGAGCCTACGAAAACCCCCAAAACCAACACAAAAATTCAAAATGTTCTTGAATAAACTTTCAATAATCCGATGAATACCCAATCATGTCCATAATCACGCATATACCACATCACACACCATGATTTTATCATCCAAAACGTCAAAACCCACACGAAATCGAGAAGTCAAGATGTCGAAGGAATTACCTCTTGAATATCCAAGCTTTATGATCCAAGGAATACGCGATAGATCGACTATCCGGGCTTCCCAATCAATTGGAAGTGGTAAATCTTCAACCCACAAGTGATAGCTATGAAAAGGATTCTTCCCTCAACCCTCTCTCTCGCGATGGAAGAAGAAATGGGAAAAAAAAAGGCTGAAATCTCGCTTAAAAAGCCGAATTACGCAGTTGACCGCATTGTGTGCCGCGGCTCAGCATATGTGTGCCGCGGCACAGGCCTAAAAATTGTTCCTGTGTTTCGCAGCAGCCGCGGCTCACCAGTGTGCCGCGCACCGGTACAAAGCGGTTTTGGCCGGGATGCAACACCGCAGCCGCGGCTCAGCATATGTGTGCCGCGGCATTGGCTCGGCAGTGTGCCGCGGCTCAGTTCATGTGTGCCGCGGCACCGAGTACAGCCTGCTCGGCCAAAAAATAGGAAATGTGTGTGCCGCGGCGCACACTCCTTGTGCCGCGGCTCACACCCCCTTCCGGTCCTAAAATGATGGAAAATGACCCGGAAAGAGAATAAGAGTAATAGGATTCAATGTCCGGGCAACAATAACACGAAAATAAAAGTACGGAACCCCAAAACGGTGGTTCCAAGCAACGATTACAAGGGTTCGCTCATCAAATCACGATTTGAAGAATATGAAAAGGTTTGAAATGACATGTCTATCGACCGGGTATTACATCATCAACTGGTGCGTGCCGCGGCTCACTATTATTGTGCCGCGGCCCATCATTGATTTCCTCCCCTGGGGTGATTCCTGCACAGAATTTTTAAACAAAAACGTCAAGACGAGAGGGATAGACGGATCAAAGAAAAATGACGACATATAAAGACTCAAAAAAAATGCAAGAAAAAATAAAGATTCTACAACTAATACTCGGGTTGCCTCCCGAGAAGCGCTAAGTTTATAGTCTTCGGCCGGACTTTTCTCGCATTCATCCGGCGGTGGATAAGACGACACTTGTTTTCTGCATGTCTATTGGATTTCCCAAGTATGCCTTCAACCGTTGTTCATTAACTTTGAATTTTCGGTCATCTTTTTGTACTTCTACCGCACCATGTGGGAACACTTGAACTACGGTGAACAGTCCCGACCATCGTGAATGCAATTTCCCGGGAAATAACTTTAAGCGAGAATTAAATAGCAACACCTCTTGTCCCGGGACAAACTCTCTCTGCGTGATGTGCTTATCATGCCAAGTCTTTGTCCGCTCCTTATAAAGTTTCGCATTTTCGTATGCATCGTGGCGAATTTCCTCCAACTCGTTCAGCTGTAAACAACACTTTTCACCAGCAGATTTCAGATCAAAGTTTAGTTTCTTTATCGCCCAGTAAGCACGATGTTCCATCTCTACGGGTAAATGGCAACCTTTCCCATAAACCAATCTGTAGGGCTACATTCCGATAGGTGTTTTATACGCAGTCCGGTACGCCCAAAGTGCTTCATCGAGTTTAAACGACCAATCTTTTCGAGACGAGCTGAACGTTTTTTCTAGGATCCACTTCAGCTCTCGATTTGATATCTCAACTTGACCGCTCGTCTGAGGATGGTATGCTGTAGCAACACGATGAGTGACTCCGTATTTGCTCAAGACCGCATCAAGAAATTTGTTGTCGAAGTGTGACCCACCATCACTGATAATGGCACGTGGAGTCCCAAAACGTGTGAAGATATATTGTTTTATAAATTTGATTACGACATTAGACCCATTCGTAGGTAGTGCCACTGCTTCAACCCATTTTGAGACATAGTCTACGGCTACCAAAATTTAGAGATTCTTATTTGATGGAGGAAATGGACCCATGAATTCGATCCCCCATACATCGAATAATTCAACTTCAAGTATGGTGTTCAGTGTCATTTCGTGTTGTCTTGAGATATTTCCCTTCCGTTGACACCGATCACACGCGGACACAAAGGAGTGAGCATCCTTGAATAATGACGGCCAATAGAACCCCGATTGTATGACCTTCGCCGCTGTTCTATTTCCACTAAAATGTCCACCGTAGGGTGATGCATGGCAATGGTTTAGCACACTGTGGATTTCCTCATCCGGAATACATCTACGAATGATTTGATCGGGGCATCTCTTGAAAAGAAAAGGATCGTCCCACAAATAATACTTAGCGTCTAAGATTAGCTTCTTCTTTTGATGGCGTGAGAGGTCGTTTGGAATTGTTTTACTTGCCAAGTAGTTCACTAGATCAGCATACCAAGGTGTGTGTTTTGAACCCAACTTGTAGAGCTGCTCGTCGGGGAAGGTTTCCATGATTTGTGGCTGACTTTCTCCCTTCTCAAGGGAACTCTCTAATCGTGAAAGGTGATCGGCTATAACATTTTCAGTCCCTTTCTTGTCCCGAATCTCCAAGTTGAATTCTTGAAGGAGAAGCACCCACCTAATCAACCTTGATTTAGCATCCTTCTTCTCCAAAAGGTATTTTATTGCTGAATGGTCGGTCCACGCTATCACCTTCGTTCCCAGTAGATACGCCCGGAATTTATCAAATGCAAAGATCACCGCCAACAATTCCTTCTCCGTTGTGGCATAATTTCTTTGGGCATCATCGAGTGTTCGGATCGCATAGTATACGACATGGAACACCTTCCCTCGTCTCTGCCCCAAAACAGCCCCAATGGCAAAGTCGCTTGCATCACACATTAACTCGAACGGAAGGTCCCAGTCCGGAGCGACTATCACTGGTGTCGTGCTTAGATCTTTCTTCAATAAATCGAAACTTTCTTTACACGACTTGTCAAAAGTAAATGGAACATCCTTCATGAGCAGATTGCACAATGGCTTCGTGATCTTCGAAAAATCCTTAATAAATCGGCGATAGAAACCGGCATGTCCCAAAAAACTTCTAATCCCTTTGACCGAAGTAGGCGGAGGCATCTTCTCAATTGTTTCAATTTTCGCCCGGTCGACTTCAATTCCATGTGAGGATATTCGATGGCCAAGCAATATGCCCTCCTGCACCATAAAATGACACTTCTCCCAGTTCAAGACCAAATTTGTCTCTTCGCATCTTCTCAAGACTTTCTGCAAATTTTTCAAACAAATGTCAAACGAATCTCCAAAAACAGAAAAATCATCCATAAAAATCTCAATACACTGCTCTACCATGTCAGAAAAAATAGCCATCATACACCGTTGAAAAGTAGCCGGCGCATTACATAATCCAAAAGGCATGCGCCTATAAGCGAAAATGCCGTAAGGACATGTAAACGTCGTTTTCTCTTGGTCTTCGGGGGCTATATAAATCTGATTATACCCCGAGTAACCATCGAGAAAGCAATAGAAATCGTGTCCGGCTAATCTATCTAACATCTGATCAATAAAAGGTAAGGGGAAATGATCTTTTCTAGTGGCCTTATTTAATTTCCTATAATCTATGCACATACGCCACCCCGTGACAATCCTAGTGGGAATTAATTCATTCTTATCATTTTGAACAACCGTTATCCCACCCTTCTTCGACACAACTTGGACCGGACTTACCCACTTGCTATCAGAAATCGGAAAGATCATACCTGCATCGAGGAGTTTTAAAACCTCGACTTTTACCACCTCCTTCATGTTTGGATTCAACCGGCGTTGATGCTCCACGGATGGTTTGTACTCTTCCTCCATCAAAATCTTATGCATGCAAACTGACGGGCTGATCCCCTTAATATCCGCAATAGACCATCCAAGAGCAGATTTGTACTCCCTCAAAACTCTCAATAATTTCGCCTCTTGATCCCCCGCTAAAGTGGCCAAAAGAATAACTGGAAGGGAGTCGTCGGGCCCCAAAAATGCATATTTTAAATGAGGAGGCAGCTTCTTGAGTTCCAACTTTGGAGGTTTTTTGATCGATGGGGCTGGTCGAGTTAGTGAACCTCCGAGCTCCTCGAATGGTTGACGAATGAAAATTGGCGGGGAAGCATCCATGTGGCGTACGTAGGCTGCATGCTCTGCATTTAGTTCGGAAACAGCCCCAATCAAAATGGACTCCAATGGATCGGGTGGATAATTCTCTCGAAAGGTTCTACTCACGCACGAGTCAATGACGTCAACTTGGAAACAATTTTCAGCATCACTCGGATATTTTACGGATCGAAAGATATTGAACGTTACTTGCTCCTCTTGAACACGTAGAGTTAGCTTCCCCTTTTCCACATCGATCAAAGTTCGACCGGTTGCCAAAAATGGTCTTCCCAAGATAATTGGGATATCTTGATCTTCCTCCATGTCGAGCACAATAAAATCGGCTGGAAAGATAAATTTGTCAACCTTTACTAACACGTCCTCTATTACTCCCCTCGGGTATTTGATGGACCTATCGGCCAATTGTAAGGAGACCGTCGTCGGCTTGGCTTCCCCAATATCCAGCTTTTTAAAAATAGAAAGGGGCATAAGGTTTATGCTGGCTCCGAGATCGCACAGGGCTCTTTCAAAAGACGAATTTCCAATGATGCAAGGGATGGTAAAACTTCCCGGATCTCTCAATTTAGGTGGGAGCTTCTTTTGTAAAATAGCACAACATTCCTCTGTCAATGCGACTGTCTCATATTCCTCTAGATTTCTTTTGTTTGACAAGACTTCTTTCATGAATTTTACATAACTCGGCATTTGTTCCAACGCGTCGGCAAATGGAATGTTTATGTGCAATTTCTTGAAGACGTCGAGGAACTTTGAAAATTGCTTGTGTAATTTCTGCTTTTGGAAACGCTGTGGGAATGGGATTTGAGGGGTGGGCTGAGTAGTCGATACTTCCTTTGGCTTGGGCACCTCATCCTTTTCCTTCTCACTTTGCTCGATCGGCTGCTCTTTGTTATTGATAGGCTGCCCTTTCAATTCCTTTCCACTTCGTAATTCGATTGCTTGCACGTTTTCCTTGGGTTTCATTTCGGTTGCGCTGGGCAATGCACCTTGAGACCGAGAGGACAATAGATTAGCAATCTGCCCCATTTGTGTTTCTAGGTTTCGGATGGAGGTAGAATGATTTTGGAGGGTCGTTTTGGTGCGGGTCATGAATTGGCTCGTGTTAGCCGCCAATTGAGCAAGAGCATCTTCCAATGATACCTTTGGTGATTGAGGGGGCTGCTGTGGGGGCTGCGCGAATTGAGCTTGTGGAGGTTTTAAAGCTTGCCCGTTCCTCCAAGAAAATTTTTGGTGATTTCGCCACCCTTGATTATAAGTGCTGGGGTAAGAATTATTTTGTCGATTTCCGTTTCCCACGAATTGAGCTTTCTCCATCGGATGTTGCTCGAAAGGGTTCCCGACTTGGCACTCCGCGCTAGGATGCGATCTGTTACACCAATTACACGATTCAATGGTAACGGGGGAAGGAGCATGTGAAAATGCCTGAAGTTGCTGAGTCAATGCGGCGACTTGAGCTGACAATGTAGATATCGGGTCATTACTCGAAATTTCCATAACTCGCTTCGGCATTATTCGTTCGGATGGCCATTGATAAGCATTAGCGGCCATAGCTTCCAACAACGAATGTGCTTCAGCCATCGTCTTTCCCCTCAAAGCTCCACCGGCGGCTGCATCCACGAGAGTGCGTGTAGAGGCACTCAATCCATTGTAGAACGTCTGAATTTGAAGCCAATCTGGAAGGCCGTGATGTGGGCATCTCCGTAACAAATCTTTGTATCGCTCCCACGCCTCGTGGAGCGATTCCATGTCATACTGACCAAAAGTAGTAATCTCGTTTCTCAGTCTTGCCGTCTTAGAAGGTGGGAAGAATTTAGCAAGGAAGGCTTGCGCTAACTCTGCCCATGTCGTGATCGAGCCTGGCGGTAAAGAATTCAACCAAAATTTCGCTTTATCCCTCAAAGAGAAAGGAAAAAGCCGTAATCTGATAGCATCATCGGTGACACCATTGTTCTTGAACGTGTCCCAAATCTCGAGAAAAGAAGCAATATGTGCGTTGGGGTCATCATTCGGCAATCCACAGAATTGGCTTGCCTGCACCATCTGAATAATAGCAGGCTTGATTTCGAAATTGTTCGCCTGGATAGTGGGACGCCGAATCCCCGAAAAGTTTGCGTTAATTTGCGGCATAGCATAATCTCGAAGAGCCAGTGCCGGTTGAACTTGCTGCACATGGTTATCTCCTCCTTGAATTTCGATATTTTCAGCCATAGTGACTGTTGTCGGTAGCTCTCGTTTCTCCTTCTTCTTTCTCCTAAGAGTGCGCTCGAGTTCGGTATTCAAAGGTAGTAGGCCTTTGTTACCGAGTTTTCTCATGCACTACCCGAAAAAATCTTGAAAGGAAAAACAAATAAATAAATAAAATAAAATACACGAAAATAAGTAAATAAAAACGTTCAAACTAAGACTAGAAATATTGAAATCAATATTAGCAAAAATTTCACTCTCCGGCAACGGCGCCAAAAACTTGTTGCGATATTTCTTGAACGCAAGTGCACGTTATCGTATACAAGTAATAAAGTGATGAGTGAGTATCGTTCCCACGAGGACTGAATCACTAACTACCGATTTTTGTGTATTCCAGTTTTATTTGAACAATCGAACTTTGGGTAGCAATTAACTACTAAAGAAAATTAATAAAAGACTAAACAGTATAAACGATCGCTTGAAGAAAGAGAATCAAATGATGAATAAGTCTAGGATTCTGAATCCACCTCGGTTTATCCGAATTTACTCTCGATTATCTGAAGTTAATGATTTTCCCAATTTATTGAAGGCGGAGATTGCTAATATACTCTACCGCCTCTCCCGAGGTCAATAGATTTTTCTAAAGGCGAATAACGCACTCTATCCCTAGGTGAATTAATTCGTCAATAGGCAAACAGCATAAAATCTCCAAAAGGCCACGTAGTTCCTATGAGTATATTCTTATCTCACAAGATAAAACATTCCTCACCAATAGTTCCTCACCAACTCTCCTCTCCCGATTCGAATTAAATGATTAAAACAATACAACTATTGGCCAGATAATTGAAAGCATTAAACACGATTGGAAAAACTCAACAAAAAGGGAATTAAATAGATAATCTCAAGCAAATCCGTCAAAACATAGGTTTCATCAAAATCCTAGATTATGGTTTTAGCCTGACATGCTAAATAATGAAAATACAGAATTAATAAATAAAAGCATGAAAATCAAACGCAGATGAAGAGCTCGGATTCCTCCGTTCTTCTGGCTTCCGCCCTTCTGCCCTTGATGTCTTCTGCTTCTCTCGTCTGCGATAGTCTTCTGTGATCTTCCTTTTCCCAAGCCTCCAAGATCATTAATTAGGGTCTTAAACCCTTATTTATAGCTCTCAACAGCCTCCAAATCGCGTCCGTGTGAGTAGGTCGAGAACTGGCTTCAAAATGGCCCAAATCCGCGCGGAGCACACCAAAACCGCCTTGTGTGCCGCGGCTCACTTAATCTGTGCCGCGGCACATGGCGTCCAGGTTAAAACCTGGGCGCTGTGATTTTCTTCTGGGCCGCGGCTCACCTAGTATGTGCCGCGGCACAGAGTACAGTCTACTCTGGTGCCCGCTGGTCCTCTGCGTGTGCCGCGGCCCACTTGCCTTGTGCCGCGGCCCACGGCCAGAATTCGCCGTTTTCGCCCGTTTCGCCTCGTTTTAGCTTCCGGACTCCAATCTCCTGATAAACATACAAGATTAAGGCATTAAAAGCTCATTTATGCAAATTTACTCGCCAAAATAATACTAAATAATGATAAATAAGAGTATATAAATACGCCTAACACGGTCCGTCCCAGAGTGGTTAACCCGAAATATTTGCGGAACCGCACCAGAGGCAACAGAACCCTCAGAGGACCCGTCGGTCCATCGCAGAGTGAATATATACAATCATATAATTCATATACCTTACTTTTAAAGTCGAGAACGTACAATCATAAACACATACTTGCCTTTGAGACATCGGGAATCAGAAGGAAAAGAATACAAGTTCGGCAGGTCCAAGAACACACTTTCGGTACATAAAAGATTCGTAAGTAATACGATAATTAATAATCCATACTCAAATCACATGAAGAAACTCCCGAAACCCGCCTACGGTTCACAAAACTCCAAGGATAATCACTTAGAGGTTTGGAAATCATCCAAACCCTCACAAGTCCGAACAAAGTACATAACCATCCATATAATCATAAGGGAAACATGGGTACAGGGTAGATACAACATAATATCAAAGATCTCAAGCTCCAAAACTGATCAATCGAACTAATCTAAGAAAATCCCCAAAAATTCCCCAAACTAGGGTTCTAAGGAATTTACCTTGATTTGGAAGATAGAAACGGATTAGATGTTGTAGAATCTTTGTTATTCAACCAAAGATGATGATAGCTGATGAAATATTGCTCCCAAACCGCCTCCGGATCACCCTCTCGTGCTCTCTCGTCGGAAATGAAGAAGTGGAAAGAAAAAATGATGAAGAACATGGCTGACCGCCCTTATATACTGCTTCTAATTAGTGCGTGCTAAAACGTTGGTTAGCATGCGCTAACGGGGTCACCCGGTAGTCCAGTAGCTTCTGACCTGCGTCGCTAGCGTGCGCTACATCCGGTACTAGCGCGCGCTGAGCAACGCTGATAGCGTGCGTTAGTCAAGCCTAGCGTGCACTAATCTGCTATTCCAGAGAGCAGATCCTAGTTACTTCCACTGCCCAACTCGGAACATTAGCATGCGCTACTGGCGAAACTAGCACGCGCTACTCAACAGGAATAGCGTGCGTTAGCTCACGCGTACCGTACGCTATCCGCTTCCACCAATAACATCGTTTCAAAGTCCGATCAATACGATCATGTTCTGAACGATACGAAACTCTAGAATCAACAACATCTCGATAGGTGCTTACAATAGCGACAAAAGCGAAAGAACGCAAAAGTCAAAATTCATGAAAAATACAGGTATTACATTCTCCCCCTCTAAAAAGAAGTTTTGTCCCGAAACTCAAGAAATAAAAAGTTCGGGGTATTCCTATCACATTTCTTCTCTTCCGTCTCCCAGGTCACCTCCTCGACTCCATGTCTCGACCATTTCACTTTAACCAATGGAATGGTTTTGTGCCGAAGCTGTTTCTCACGACACTCGAGGATCTTCACCGGTACCTCTGGAAAGGTAACATCCTCGGCTATATAAATCTCATGATAGTATATAATATGACATGGATCCGGCACTTACTTCCTCAACTGAGAAACATGAAAAATGCTCTGGCCATGACTCGAAGCTGGAGGCAACGCCAAGCGATAAGCTAATCTCCAACCCTGTACAAAATTTCAAATGGCCCGATATCTCGAACTAAGTTTACCCCTTTTCCCGAAGTGGAAAACTCCTTTGGTCGGTGACACCTTGAGTAGAACATGGTCTCCCACTTTGAATTTCAAAGGTCAACGACGAGTATCAGCATAAGAGTTGATATGTTGAAGGACATTCTCAAATGACGAAATGAACTCAACTACAACCATCTGTACTGTATTCAAACAATACCAAGAATCCTCAAAACATCATCATAACTCATAAGTGTGGAATGAACTATCTGTGCTAATCCTGTCCGTCGGGTTGCACCGTCACATCTCAATCTGGATAAAACCAAATATCACACAATATATCTGTAGATCGACTACCACAAGACAATGATAACAAGTCCCGAAACATCGACGTACAGTCAGAATGCTCATACAATCAATAACAATGATCAAGCAATAATTCAACCGAGAATATCATCGACGTGATAAACTCCAATACGACCAACCAAAGTCCAACCACAACCAAGAACATCATCAACATGATAAACTCCAACACGATCAACAAAGGATCAACAATGACCAAGAATACCATCAACATGATAAACTCCATCACGATCAACAAAGGATCAACAACGAAATAACCCCGACTGTCGGACATACTCCTCGGGCGTATAAACAACCAGTCGCAAACCGTCGAACATACCCAACCATAAATGGAGGATGAACGACCAATCCTTGTGGCTCAAAGATGGACGTCACAGTACCCCCGATCCGGAAATGTGTCCGTGCACATGTCCACCCCGTATACAGAATCCAGGATATACGTGGGACATGTACCTAATTAACCTCACGAAGTAACGTCTCGTGTGCCCGGTCCAATGCGGAAACATCCACGCACGACCGTAGTGTGCCCGGCTAAAAATCCTACACAATAACCAATCGGCACGCAGATATGACTCCAGATATGTCACGATGCACCATGACAACGAAACTCAAAGAATCGCATATCCAATAAGGATCATAAGACTCACTAAAATGAATAATGACAACTGACAATGAAAAGTCGACACGACCAATCTATGTCCAAACAATAATCTTGGGATCATCATCCCCAATGAATGATCAACACGATCAACGATCTCAATACAAATAGTCCTGGGATCAGCATCTCTCAATGAAACAATCAACATGAATTCCTTCATACGGAACATCAACATACAACACATACAACAATTTACCAGAATAATTTTCCTCATAACGGTACAATACTTAAATTACCTCAATGCCGGAGATAATATCCTTTTCCATGAACAACATCCCTGAACAAATACACAATTATTCGAATAATATCGAATGAGGTATCGCCCGTTAATATCAATAAACCACCATCCCGACACCAATGTCGATACAATAAACTATTCCCGATATCCGACATCCCATATCACAGGCCAAGGCTAATTCACATCCCCGTCTTCAATCAAACACAATTAAATCATATTACATTATGATTTAATCCAAACTAGAGCACAAAATACAAACCATCATCCCAACAATTTACATTTATAATATCATTGCTATATGAATTATAAATTAAATGAAATCGAAACTATTCATTAAATATTATAAACTGAACAAGTATAAAACTGCCTCGATACCGATACAAAAAATCCGTTACCAATTCTATTGCTTCATCTACGAGCTTCTTAACCCCGAGCAAAAGCAATATACGAACTCTTCAACCTCAACTGCAACACAACGGTCATAATCAACGAGCAATTATCACAACCTATTGCAACAATCGATTAACACATATTTGATAATAATCAACACCCGATAGCCAACCAATCAACTCAACGACTCAACAATACCTCGATCATAGACAAACCGAACAATAACTCAAACAGTTACGAACCCATATCCACAATACACGCCACACTCGATAACCGTAATTAACAATCAATATAACCGATCGACCACCCAATGGTTCCACAATCCGATAATCATATCAACTTTATCCCGATGACAAGGATTACATAACATACTCTATTCCGAATTCAACCTTAAATTCAACATGATATGTTTTACCCTTGTTCATCTCACAATACTATACTTTAGATTATCAATTAATCCAATCATCCGATCATTCAACTCGTATGAACGCATATACTCAAAGAAGGATAATACTCTTGTCAAATTCATAATCAAGATTCGTATATCATCAAGACCATACGAAAATCATATCACCTACTCACATAACTTGTCTCTTGACATCAACAATCATCATCAACATCCGAAAATGAGGAGAAGGATTAACCAGCATATCTCCAGAAGACGAACAACGCAATTCACACCACAAGAATCATATCAATGTCTATATATCAACAACAAGGTCAAAATAATTCGGCAACCCATCTCACAATCATACTTATCAACTTGTTTATATGATAATCATCAACTTAAGAATACTAATATTTAATCCAAAACAAAATCCAAAGTGAATCTTAATTACTTCTTCAAAGAAATGGGCTGATTCTCAAGGTTGAATCCATATCTAAGCTTAATGATGTTACAAACGATCAACTCCATGATACTCAAGTGTTTTCGAAACCTCAAAACCTCCTCCAAGAATACTCTCTATCAGGTGAAGGGGAGAAATGGCCGAAAATGAGTATCAATGCCCAACTGCATGTATTTATACTTCACATTATTAGCGTGCGCTACTCTGCTAGATAGCGTGTGCTGACTGACTTTGTTAGTGTGCGCTATTGCGGTACAGAGGTTACTGCCCCATTTCGTGCCATGTCTTACGTACGTAAGTCCTATGCCATAGCGTATGTTACATGGTCGTTGACTTACTACAGTGAAAGACTCATTAGCGTATGCTATCTCCACACGTAGCATGCACTAATCGTAGTTGACTCGACAGTATGCACCTACCCCGATGATGCCTATGTCTTACATGCCGAAAACACCTATGATTGTCGGGATTTCCTTGACATATCTACATTTAGTGTGCACTAATCTTATATTCGGCGTGCGCTAAATGCCGTTGACGCAAGAAAACCGAAAGCTGTTGTCACGCCCCCAACATCGGGAAGGACGAGGGCGCGACGCATCGGTCGATCAATCAATCAAAATGCAACAATAAATAGCGGAAGCAAAATAACGATTGGATAATATTTCAAAACAACCATCTTAGCCCGACGTACTAAGATTCGCTGTGACAAAGCTGATAATCGAAATTACATTGTTCATAAGTTTGCAGCGGAAGAATTACCAAACGAATTAAGTATGAAGCATAATTAACTATTACAAGTTGGGATAACAACAGAAATTCTAAGAACAGAAGTCCTAAATCTTGAAGGCAATCTTCCATTTGGCCTCTTTCATGAAGCCTTCTTCGTCCTCTGTTGTTTGCTCATTCTCTGGTTTAAAAGGGAAAACGGTGGGGTGAGACAAAAGGTCTGAGTGAGTGGGTGATCGTGTGCGAGTGTGGCTCTTTCCTTTGAAAATTTTTAAGTGATGCATGATTTTATCAATTATGAAAGAGAAAATGAGAACAATTACAATTACGTCGAAATTTTATAATATAATAATCATTGTGTAGTTGTAATATTATAATCCTATCCCCGTGGACGGATGTCAAGTCAAGCAGTTAGTCAATTAGTCGATCAGTTAATCCAGTTTCGAATCCTACCGATGTGGACTTTAGATTCTAGACTCTCCTTATTACTCCTAGCAATATAGGCTACCCAATAGCTGAGCCTTCGCTCTCACACTTAGCATGTACTTCCTTATCTCTTATCTGGGATCGGTATGTCCTTAGCTGTGGGTCAATACCCGGATCACACCATAATCGCGATTATACCCCAAGTCTACGACCCAGGTCCCTCGGAACACTCCGTTCCTCGGTTATGGGAATAGGAAACAACGGTAGCCTCGTTCATGAACCGCAGCCGCGCTACTCAATCCAAGACCCGGTCTAACCGTCCCGACACGATTTGGGACTCTAGAGGTGGATCCTACAACTCAAGAGGTGGCCCCCAGATTGTAGGTCGGCACTCTGTTTCATATGGGCTCAAGAGGTGGCCCCCGTCCGTCGACGTGGCACTTTGTTCCGATATAGTTAGAGGTGGATCCGTCCGTGGCACTTTGTTTGTATAGCACTAGTTCCCGGACAGTCACAGTTATCAATTTGACGTGTTTCACAAGTATCACATAAACGTTCGGTCAGTGAGGTTAATAGCGTCTTTTGATTAAGTATGGAATATGGTTAATTATATTTTGTGGCCCGGTAATACGGAATAGGAATTGTATAAAAATTCGAAAATATTCTCAATAATTTATTAACGGCCTGATGGGTTCATATCAGATATATTAAATGGGTAGGTTCGACGAAACGAAACGAGAGTTTCCGAAATAGTTCGAAAGGACGTTTTTACCCTTAGGTTCAAACCTAAATGTTTGGACTATGAAACGAAATCGGATGGTTATGAAATTTTATGAGGAAACCAAAACTAATTCCTCGACTCCAGATTTAAGGAAAATTCGGAAATTTCCAGTTTTGGGACTGAAATTTTCAGAAATTACGATATTGCCCCAAAACTTAAGGAAATCGTTCTGAAGCTTATAGAGCTATGAATTTAGCTCGGAATTTAACGAAATTTTACGAGATGACTTATGATGAACCTGAAATTCCAGATTTGTGAAAATTCCAGAAAATTTCGGACTTGGTCCAGAAGTTTGGAATTCTTGCATTTTGACCCCGAAATTATTTTAAAACTTGCGATTTGGACTATTAAGTTTCGATATCGAACTCCGAATCACTTGAAACTTTATGGACAGCCTATATATGGTATAATATGTACTTTCCAAGGTCCAGAATGTTTTATCTTCTAAATTTTCAGTTTAGTCCCCAAACTTTAAGAAATTACAATTTATGCTCAAAAGCTCCGTTTACTCGTTTCAAGTCCCGTTTTGGCCGCAAATAATTATCCATATATAATAACATAATCATATAACACAATATTTCAGATTTTGGTTGGGTTTTAATGACATATAGAAGAAAACATATAACTTTCAATTTATCACAAAATCGACACCCGACTACCAAATCGGTTGTCGTTTAAATTCAATAAATCGCATTGCATGTTGTTATAACCATAACATACATATTTAAAAATATGCATTTATACAAAAATTTCAGATTAGTACATACTTTCACATTTTTCATAATATTTGAGGATTATGTTTAAGAAAAATGAATTTCACATAGCTATACACAAAATCATAACATGTAATTTTAACATGAAGATTTTGACATAGATCATATCAATAGAATCTCGAAATACTTTAGATTTAACACATGCATCACAAGTAAAAGAAGAGATTTCTACTTTAAAGTTTGAAAGAGTTTTCACCGACCTCGATCTTGTCGGATTTAGTCGGTTATAGGTCTTGAAAGTTGGAAAACGACTTCCCCTCTACTACTATATGGTTTGGACGATCCACATGCACCTCAAGGTGAGAATTATGTTTGCATGCATTAAGATTAAAGTTATATTAGGGAGGTTTTCATAAGAAATTTTGGAAATGGTTATAAAGGATGAGATTACATATTTCTTGTTGAAAATTTTCTTCCTCCTCCTTCACTCTTCAATGGCTCGGCCCTCTCTTTCTAAGTCTCTCAAAATGCAAATTTTTGGTTGTGTGAAATGAAGAGTAGGTTAAGTGTAAGTGTGTATATTTAAAGGTGATATTGGGAAGAGAAGTGGTTTGGGAAGAGAGATAAGTTTGGAAGAGAAATGGAAGTGAATGGCTTAGCATGGGAGGTGAAGATTCTTCTCTCTTTTTATTCACCTTGGCCGTCCATTATACATATATTTATTATATTTTTTTGTTAAATTAAGAATATAATTAAAATGGTAAATGATTTAATTAGTTGGGTTGGGCTTTGAATTGTAACTTCAAGTCTTATGATTTTATTAAGTCAGGTTGAGTCCATTAGTGAGTCTACATGTAATTAGGTGTTGACAAATAGCCCAATAGGTGAATCAACACACTATTTTAATTTTTATTATTTGGTTTATTAAATAAATTACAAGGTTAAAGAGTGAAATAAAATAAAATAGATGTAGGTTATATCATGTCATAAAATAACTATTATTAAATTACATCATGATTTAGTATATTGTACATGTGATAAGTCATAGAATTTAGGGGGTTTTACATCCTCCCCTCCTTAGAAGAATTTGGTCCCCAAATTCCTACTTGAACAACTCGGGGTAAGATTTTTTCATTTCTTCCTCAGCCTCCCATGTCGCATCTTCCTGACTGTTGTGATTCGACCAGACGACTTTAACCAAAGGAATTCGCTTCTTCCTCAATTCGCGTACTTTCCGGTCGAGGATCTTGATTGGCTTCTCTTCATAAGACAAGTTATCCTTGATCGGCGGAATGTCAGAAGTAAGAATGTGCGTTGGGTCTGGATGATACTTCTTTAATCTCGAAACATGGAAAACATCGTGCATTCCAGACAGATTGGGTGGTAGTTCCAATCGGTATGCTAATCGTCCAATCCTTTCCGTGATTTTAAATGGTCCTACATATCGGGGACTCAGCTTTCCTCCTTTTCTTGACACTATCAAACCTTTCCGTGGTGTTAACCTCAGGAAGACTTGATCTCCTACTTCAAATTCTAGATCCTTCCGATGCTGATCGGCGTAACTCTCCTGTCTGCTTTGCTCTGTGCGGATCCTATCCTTAATTAGTCGTACTTTATCTACCACTTCCTTCACCAAATCCGTACTCATTGCTGAAGGTTCTAATCGTTGAGTCTTCGGCGTCCAATGGTCATCAATTTCCCAATGGAGCAGGGATCGACGCTTCCTCCCATACAAAGCTTCATAAGGCGCCATTCCGATTGTCGCTTGGTAACTGTTGTTGTATGCAAACTCGGCTAATGGTAGGTGGTGATCCCAATTTTCTTGAAAGTCCAGTACGCAAGCTCATAACATGTCTTAAAGGGTTTGAATGGTTCGCTCAGATTGCCCGTCGGTCTGGGGATGCGCACTTGTGCTGAATCTTAAGGAAGTTCCTAATTCCTTATGAAAGACTTTCCAAAAACGAGATACGAATCTAGGATCTCTGTCCAATACTATGTCCGCGGGTACTCCATGAAGTCGAACGATTTCTCTAATATAGGTCCTAGCCAGCTTTTGCAAACTGTCGTTCTTTTTAATCGGCATGAAATGTGATGATTTTCTTAATCTGTCGATGATCACCCAAATGGTGTTATAACCTCACCTTGTGGTCGGTAAATCTGTGATAAAATCCATGGTTACCATTTCCCATTTCCATTCGGGGACTTCTAGTGGCTGTAGTAGTCTTGAGGGTCGCTGATGCTCAGCTTTGACTCTCTGACATGTGAGACATCGCGCCACGAACTCTGCCACTTGGTTCTTCATGTTTACCCACCAAAAGTGTTTCTTCAAGTCTCGGTACATCTTGTTACCTCCTGGGTGTTTTGTATATCTCGAACAATGAGCTTTTTCTAGAATCCGTCTTTTGAGCTCCTCGTCATGAGGTATGCATAACCGTCCCTTAAACCTTACAATTCCATACTTGGAAATTGTCAACTCGGGTTTCTGTCCCTTAGCGATCTTGTCCTTAAACTCTTGAAGTTTTGGATCTCTCTCTTGAGATAATCGAATATCATCCAATAGATTCGATATAATTATAAGATTGGCGCAAATTAAACGAGTACCTTCATGAATATATTTTAAACAGCTCAATTCCTCAAGAGCGTGCCATTCTCGAACCATGAGTCGGGCCACTCTAGCCTTTCTACTTAGGGCATCGGCCACGACATTCGCTTTCCCTGGGTGGTGTTGAATTTCACAATGGTAATCTTCTAAAAGCTCTACCCATCTTCTCTGTCGGAGATTAAGTTCCTTTTGAGAAAATAGGTACTTGAGACTTTTATGATCCGTAAACACGGTGAATTCAACGCCATATAAATGATGTCGCGATTTCTTTAAGGCGAATACTATCGCAGCAAGTTCGAGGTCGTGCGTTGGATAATTCTTCTCGTGCATCTTGAGTTGCCTGGAAGCATATGCGATAACTTTACCATTCTGCATCAGTACGGCACCGAGGCCATCCTTTGAGGCGTCACTATATACGACAAATCCTTAGGTTCCTTCTGGAAGTGTCAATATAGGTGCGGTGGTAAGTCTCTTCTTGAGTTCCTGGAAACTTGACTCGCATTTATCCGTCCATTCAAATTTTACTTGTTTCTGGGTTAGCCGGGTGAGGGGTCCCGCTATTTTCGAGAAGTCTTTGATGAATTTACGGTAGTAACCCGCAAGTCTAAGAAAACTTCTGATCTCAGTTACATTTTCTGGCCTCTTCCAATCCATAATAGTTTCTATCTTAGATGGATCAACTGCAATCCCTTCTCCGGAAATAATATGGCCTAGAAATGCCACTTCACTCAACCAAAATTCACACTTGCTGTACTTGGCGTACAACTTGTGCTGCCTTAGTGTATCCAACACTAGTCTAAGATGTCTCTCCTGATCTTTTTCTGACTTAGAGTACACGAGTATGTCATCGACGAAAATTACTACGAATTGGTTGAGATATGGTTGAAATACTCTGTGCATTAAATCCATAAATGCCGCAGGAGCATTCGTGAGTCCAAAAGGCATCACTAAAAACTCGTAGTGGTCGTATCTAGTTTGGAACGCAGTTTTAGGAACATCTTCATTCCTAATCTTTAACTGGTAGTATCTTTGTTGAAGATCGAACTTGGAATACACCGTAGCTCCTTGGAGTTGTTCAAACAACTCATCTATCCTCGGGAGAGGATACTTATTTTTAACTTTAACGCTGTTGAGTTCACAGTAATCTATGCAAAGCCTCAATGTTCCGTCCTTCTTTTTGAAAAAAATACTGGAGATCCCCAATGTGATACACTGGGTTGCACAAAACCCACGTCGAGTAACTTCTATAGTTGGACCTTCAACTCTTGCAGCTCCAGTGGTGCCATTCAGTATGGTGCCTTTGCAATGGGTGCCTTCCTATGCATGATTTCGATATTGAATTCAACTTCTCTGTCAGGTGGTAGGGAGGTCAATTCTTCGGGAAATATGTCAGGGTATTCGGATACCACACGTATAGTTTCTATGCCTGACTTACTCATGGGTTGGTTGATGATGAAGGCTAAAAATCCGATCGCCCCTTTGGCCACTGCCTTACTAGCTTTGATAGCTGATATTATTGGTGCTAGGTTGACTCTAGCATCTCCAATTAATTCCACAATTGGCTTGTTAGGTTCACAAAACCTAACTATCTTAGAATGACAATCCAATTATGCGTAGTGCTTAGATAGCCAGTCCATTCCTAGGATGACGTCATACTCTAATATTGGAAGCACTACTAACTCAACAGAGTAACAGTTACCACTGATGATCACATCACACGCAGAATGAACTTTATCTGCTAGCTGACTAACTCCCATCAGGGTAGATACTTCTAGGTATAATGATAAAGATTCTAACGGTCTATCAAGTTTCTTAGAAAAATGCGGTGCAACAAACGAGTGGGATGATCCTGGATCTATAAGTATTCGTGCAAGTTGATTATATATCAGGAGTGTACCTTCCACCACATCATTGTTCTCTGGTTCCTCCTGACTAGTCAATGCGATCACTCGAGCTGGGGCTTTCCCTTTCCTGTTTCCTGGTTTGGCTGCAGTAGCTGCTTTGATCGCTGGGGTGTTCATATCTGGGCATTCTCGAATTTGATGATCTGGGCTGCCGCAATGAAGGCACTTTCCGAGCTTCCTCCAACACAACTCTGACTTATGCCCTTTCCTACCACAGTGGGTGCAAGGCGCTGTTGGTTTGTTGAGAACAGGTGCCTTTGATCCACTCGAGCTTCCTTGAGTTCCCGTCCTCTTAAACTTATGTGGTGGCGTTGATGTTGGTCAGGTAGCTGGCCTCTTAGCGTTGTTGGAGAAACGGCTTTGCTGTTGAGCTAACCTCGCAGTTCCGCTCTTGATCCGGGTGGCGACTTCCACTGCTTGGGTAAGTGTCGCCAGCTGAACAGTTAGAAGGCTTTGTTGAAGCGACTGCCTCAGTCCTCTAGTGAACTTATAGAGCTTGTCCTCCTCAGTTGTTACCAATCCGGGTGTGTATTTAGACAATCTGTTAAACTGTGCTTCATATTAAGTGATTGTCATGGCTCCTTGCTTCAAGTGGTAGAATTCGTCTCGTCAAGCCTCTCTGGCTGCTGCTAACACGTATTGACTTCGAAAGTCAGTCAGGAAGTTAGCCCATGTCCTGACATGGTTTTCTCTCATCCAGCGCTCGTTTACACTTCTCCACCAGTCATGAGCTACGGCCTCGAGTCGGAATGCAGCCAGTGATATCCGCTGTTCATCAGTATAGTGAAGGGCGTTGAAAATTCCCTCAATTCTCTCCATCCAGAGTTCAGCTTTGATATCGTCGGGTTCCCCGTCAAAGGTAGGCGGGTTCAAACGTAAGAATCTTTCCAGGGTACGATCATGAGTTTTATTGTGGTTCCTGTTGTTAGCAGTCTGTTGTTGTAGGATGTTCGTCAGTTGAGTGAGGGCTTGGGCCATGGAATCGTTCCCAATTCCTCCTCATAGAGGAGAGCGTGAGCGATCATCGCGATGATGCTGCTCTTCATGATTCATGCGAGGGCGTCCACTTCTTCGGTGAGCCATCTATTATAAGTTAGAGAATGTGTGAAGATTTACGGTCTTATGTGGAATTATCAGTAATTTATGTTGTCATGTAGAGTTAAGTGCACGATTGAACACTAATAGTTGATTCTGGTTAAATTTGGCTTATCCGCCTGAGCATTCATGTCGAGTTAGGAGTATTCTGATTTTCCTTGGTTAAATCTTTCTCGTTAGAGGGGTCCATAAAACTAATAAAATGAAACTAAGTCAGTATCTTGTAAAATCTAATATCCAATATAAGGCTCTATTAAGCATGAATAATCATTAAGGCAGTGAACTTAATGATTCAACAAATATGCCGTGAATACTTAATCAAGTACCTTGGCCAATGACTTAGGAATTTCGAATTTGACTATGCATATTCCAAGTGAATAGCGACAAGTCGAAAGAGATCTTTAATGAGAATTGACTCGAGAAATCTACATTAGGTCTCAATCCTATGGTTCACTTCGTCCTAGGTGGAATTCTCGTCTAAGTCCGAAGAATCTTATCTTGGTTTGCCCGTTGTAAGTGTCCTTCTCACAAAGCGGGCTCCGATACCACTCCTGTCATACCCCCAACATCGGGAAGGACGAGGGCGCGACGCATCGGTCGATCAATCAATCAAAATGAAACAATAAATAGCGGAAGAAAAATAACGATTGGATAATATTTCAAAACAACCATCTTAGCCCGATGTACTAATATTCACTGTGACAAAGCTGATAATCGAAATTACACTGTTCATAAGTTTGCAGCGGAAAAATTACCAAACGAATTAAGTATGAAGCATAATTGACTATTACAAGTTGGGATAACAATAGTAATTCTAAGAACAGAAGTCCTAAATCTTGAAGGCAATCTTCCATTCGGCCTCTTCCACGAAGCCTTCTTCGTCCTCTACTGTTTGCTCATTCTCTGGTTTAAAAGGAAAAATGGTGGGGTGAGACAAAAGGTCTCAGTGAGTGGGTGATCGTGTGCGAGTGTGGCTCTTTCCTTTGAAAATTTTTAAGTGATGCATGATTTTATCAATTATGAAAGAGAAAATGAGAACAATTACAATTATGTAGAAATTTAATAAAATAATAATCATTGTGTAGTTGTAATATTATAATCCTGCCCCCGTGGACGGATGTTAAGTCAAGCAGTTAGTCAATTAGTCGATCAGTCAATCCAGTTTCGAATCCTACCGATGTGGACTTTGGATGCTAGACTCTCCTTATTACTCCTAGCAATATAGGTCGTCGCCACGAGATTTGGACCGTCGCCCCAATAGTTGAGCCTTCGCTCTCACACTTAGCGTGTGCTTCCTTATCTCTTATCTGGCATCGGTATGTCCTTAGCTGTGGGTCAATACCCGGATCACGCCATAATCGTGATTATACCCCAAGTCTACGACCCAGGTCCCTCGGAACACTCCGTTCCTCGGTTATGGGAATAGGAAACAACGGTAGCCTCGTTCATGAACCGCAGCCGCGCTGCTCGATCCAAGACTCGGTCTAACCATCCCGACACGATTTGGGACTCTAGAGTTGGCTCCTACAGCTCAAGAGGTGGCCCCAGATTGTAGGTCGGCACTTTGTTTCATATGGGCTCAAGAGGTGGCCACCGTCCGTCGACGTGGCACTTTGTTCCAATAGAGTTAGAGGCGGACCCGTCCGTGGCACTTTGTTTGTAGAGAACTAGTTCCCGGACAGTCACAGTTATCAATTTGATGCATTTCACAAGTATCACGTAAACGTTCGGTCAGTGAGGTTAATAGCGTCTTTTGATTAAGTCTGGAATATGGTTAATTATATTTGTGGCCCGGTAATACAGAATAGGACTTGTATAAAAATTCGAAAATATTCTCAAGAATTTATTAACGGTATGATGGGTTCAGATCAGATATATTAAATGGATAGGTTCGACGAAACGAAACGAGAGTTTCCGAAATAGTTCGAAAGGACGTTTTTACCCTTAGGTTCAGACCTAAGTGTTTGGAGTATGAAACGAAATCGGATGGTTATGAAATTTTATGAGGAAGCCAAAAATAATTCCTCGACTCCAGATTTAAGGAAAATTCGGAAATTTCCAGTTTCGGGACTGAAATTTCCAGAAATTATGATATTGCCCCAAAACTTAAGGAAATCGTCCCGAGGCTTATAGAGCTATGAATTTAGCTCAGAATTAAACAAAATTTTACGAGATGACATATGATGAACCTGTAATTCCAGATTTGTGAAAATTCCAGAAAATTTCGGACTTGGTCCAGAAGTTTGGAATTCTTGCATTTTGACCCCGAAATTATTTTAAAACTTGCGATTTGGACTATTAAGTTTAGATATCGAACTCCGAATCACTTGAAACTTTATGGACAGCCTATACATGTTATAATATGTACTGTCCAAGGTCCATAATGTTTTATTTTCGAAATTTTCAGTTTAGTCCCCAAACTTTAAGAAATTACAATTTATGCTCAAAAGCTCCGTTTACTCGTTTCAAGTCCCGTTTTGGCCGAACATAATTATCCATATATCATAACATAATCATATAACACAATATTTCAGATTTTGGTAGGGTTTCAACGGCATATAGAAGAAAACATATAACTTTCAATTTATCACAAAATCGACACCCGACTACCAAATCGGTTGTCGTTTAAATTAAATAAATCGTATTGCATGTTGTTATAACCTTAACATAAATCTTTAAAAATATGCATTTATACAAGAATTTCATATTAGTACATACTTTCATATTTTTCATAATAATTGAGGATTATGTTTAAGAAAAACGAATTTCACATAGCTATACACAAAATCATAACATGTAATTTTAACATGAAGATTCTAACATAGATTATATCAATAGAATCTCGAAATACTTCAGATTTAACACATGCATCACAAGTAAAAGAAGAGATTTCTACTTTAAAGTTTAAAAGAGTTTTCACCCACCTCGATCTTGTCGGATTTAGTCGTTTATAGGTCGTGAAAGTTGGGAAACGACTTCCCATCTACTACTATATGGTTTGCCCGATCCACATGCACCCCAAGGTGAGAATTATGTTTGCATGTATTAAGATTAAAGTTAGATTAGGGAGGTTTTCATAAGAAATTATGGAAATAGTTATAAGGGATGAGATTACCTATTTCTTGTTGAAACTTTTCTTCCTCCTCCTTCACTCTTCAATGGCTCGGTCCTCTCTCTCTAAGTCTCTCAAAATGCAGATTTTTGGTTGTGTGAAATGAAGAGTAGGTTAAGTGTAAGTGTGTATATTTAAAGGTGATATTGGGAAGAGAAGTGGTTTGGGAAGAGAGATAAGTTTTGGAAGAGAAATGGAAGTGAATGGCTTAGCATGGGAGGTGAAGATTCTTCTCTCTTTTTCTTCACCTTGGCCGTCCATTATACATATATTTATTATATTTTGAAATGCCGTGAATACTTAATCAAGTACCTTGGCCAATGACTTAGGAATTTTGAATTTGACTATGCATATTCCAAGTGAATAACGACAAGTCGAAAGAGATCTTTAATGAGAATTGACTCGAGAAATCTACATTAGGTCTCAATCCTATGGTTCACTTCGTCCTAGGTGGAATTCCCGTCTAAGTCCAAAGAATCTTATCCTGGTTTGCCCGTTGTAAGTGTCCTTCTCACAAAGCGGGCTCCGATACCACTCCTTTGACGCCCCCAACATCGGGAAGTATGAGGGCGCGACGCATCGGTCGATCAATCAATCAAAATGCAACAATAAATAGCGGAAGCAAAATAACGATTGGATAATATTTCAAAACAACCATCTTAGCCCGATGTACTAAGATTCGCTGTGACAAAGCTGATAATCGAAATTACACTGTTCATGAGTTTGCAGCGGAAAAATTACCAAATGAAATAAGTATGAAGCATAATTAACTATTACAAGTTGGGATAACAACAGAAATTCTAAGAACAGAAGTCCTAAATCTTGAAGGCAATCCTCCATTCGGCCTCTTCCACGAAGCCTTCTTCGTCCTCTACTGTTTGCTCATTCTCTGGTTTAAAAGGGAAAATGGTGGGGTGAGACAAAAGGTCTCAGTGAGTGGGTGATTGTGTGCGAGTGTGGCTCTTTCCTTTGAGAATTTTTAAGTGATGCATGATTTTATCAATTATGAATTACGTCGAAATTTTATAAAATAATTATCATTGTGTAGTTGTAATATTATAATCCTTTCCCCGTGGACGAATGTCAAGTCAAGCAGGTAGTCAATTAGTCGATCAGTCAATCCATTTTCGAATCCTGCCGATGTGGACTTTGGATTCTAGACTCTCCTTATTACTCCTAGCAATATAGGCCGTTGCCCCAAGATTTGGACCGTCGCGCCAATAGCTGAGCCTTCGCTCTCACACTTAGCGTGTGCTTCCTTATCTCTTATATGGGCTCGGTATGTCCTTAGTTGTGGGTCAATACCCGGATCACACCATAATCGCAATTATACCCCAAGTCTACGACCCAGGTCACTCGGAACACTCCGCTCCTCGGTTATGGGAATAGGAAACAACGGTAGCCTCGTTCATAAACTGCAGCCGCGCTGCTCGATCCAAGACTCGGTCTAACCGTCCCGACACGATTTGGGACTCTAGAGGTGGCTCCTACAGCTCAAGAGGTGGCCCCCAGATTGTAGGTCGGCACTCTGTTTTATATGGGCTCAAGAGGTGGCCCCCGTCCGTCGACGTGGCACTTTGTTCCGATAGAGTTAGAGGCAGACCCGCCCGTGGCACTTTATTTGTATAGCAATAGTTCTTGGACAGTCACAGTTATCAATTTGACGCGTTTCATAAGTATCACGTAAACGTTCGGTCAGTGAGGTTAATAGCGTCTTTTGATCAAGTATGGAATATGGTTAATCATATTTGTGGCCCGGTAATACGGGATAAGACTTGTATAAAAATTTGAAAATATTCTCAATAATTTATTAACGGTATGATGGGTTCAGATCAGATATATTAAATGGGTAGGTTCGACGAAACAAAACGAGAGTTTCCGAAATAGTTCGAAAGGACGTTTTTACCCTTAGGTTCAAACCTAAGTGTTTGGAGTATGAAACGAAATCGGATGGTTATGAAATTTTATGAGGAAACCAAAAATAATTCATCGACTCCAGATTTAAGGAAAATTCGGAAATTTCCAATTTCGGGACTGAAATTTTCAGAAATTACGATATTGCCCCAAAACTTAAGGAAATCGTTCCGAGGCTTATAGAGCTATGAATTTAGCTCGGAATTTAACGAAATTTTACGAGATGACTTATGATGAACCTGGAATTCCAGATTTGTGAAAATTCCAGAAAATTTAGGACTTTTCCAGAAGTTTGGAATTCTTGCATTTTGACCCCGAAACTATTTTAAAACTTGCGATTTGGACTATTAAGTTTAGATATCGAACTCCGAATCACTTGAAACTTTACGGACGGACTATACATGGTATTATATGTACTGTCCAAGGTCCAGAATATTTTATTTTCGAAATTTTCAATTTAGTCCCCAAACTTTAAGAAATTACAATTTATGCCCAAAAGCTCCATTTACTCGTTTCAAGTCCCATTTTGGCCGCAAATAATTATCCATATATCATAACATAATCATATAACACAATATTTCAGATTTTGGTAGGGTTTCAACGACATATAGAAGAAAACATATAACTTTCAATTTATCACAAAATCGACACCCGACTACCAAATCGGTTGTCGTTTAAATTCAATAAATCGTATTGCATGTTGTTATAACCATAACATACATCTTTAAAAATATGCATGTATACAAGAATTTTATATTAGTACATACTTTCACATTTTTCATAATATTTGAGGATTATGTTTAAGAAAAACGAATTTCACATAGCTATACACAAAATCATAACATGTAATTTTAACATGAAGATTTTAACATATATCATATCAATAGAATCTCGAAATACTTCATATTTAACACATGCATCACAAGTAAAAGAAGAGATTTCTACTTTAAAGTTTGAAAGAGTTTTCACCCACCTCGATCTTGTCGGATTTAGTCGGTTATAGGTCTTGAAAGTTGGAAAACGACTTCCCCTCTACTACTATATGGTTTGGCCGATACACATGCACCCCAAGGTAAGAATTATGTTTGCATGTATTAAGATTAAAGTTAGATTAGGGAGGTTTTCATAAGAAATTATGGAAATGGTTATAAGGGATGAGATTACCTATTTCTTGTTGAAACTTTTCTTCCTCCTCCTTCACTCTTCGATGGCTTGGTTCTCTCTCTCTAAGTCTCTCAAAATGCATATTTTTGTTTGTGTGAAATGAAGAGTAGGTTAAGTGTAAGTGTGTATATTTAAAGGTGATATTGGGAAGAGAAGTGGTTTGGGAAGAGAGATAAGTTTTGGAAGAGAAATGGAAGTGAATGGCTTAGCATGGGAGGTGATTCTTATCTCTTTTTCTTCACCTTGGCCGTCCATTATACATATATTTATTATATATTTTTTTTTTGTTAAATTAAGAGTATAATTAAAATGGTAAATGATTTAATTAGTTGGGTTGGGCTTTGAATTGTAACTTCAAGTCTTATAATTTTATTAAGTTGGGTTGAGTCCATTAGTGAGTCTACATGTAATTAGGTTTTGACAAATAGCCCAATAGGTGAATTAACACACTATTTTAATTTTTATTATTTGGTTTATTAAATAAATTACAAAGTTAAAGGGTGAAATAAAATAAAATTGATGTAGGTTATGTCATGTCATAAAATAACTATTATTAAATTACATCATGATTTAGTACATTGTACATGTGATAAGTCATCAAATTTAGGGGGTTTTACAGTTGACAACCCTACCTACCACTCGAATTACTTCTGGCATGGCTTTGCGCGCGCTAGTCTATCCTTTAGCATGCGCTAAGCTTGCACAATAGCGTTCGCTATGCTTGAATATTAGCGTGCGCGAATCGGACTATACTTGGCCAATTCCAACTGTTTTTGTCCGTCGTCTCAACATACTGAATACGTATATATGACATACTGAATACATATACTCGTTCCAATAACATTCTCATATGATATACCCGGTATCAAAATTAAGACAACCTGATACATGATATCCTCAAATGCAATTGTCGACCAAGTACGAGAATTATATAAATACAGTTGTCTCAGTTCTCAAATTATTTTATCCATACTTTATAGACATCATGCTATCCAGTATATCTCAGATATAATAACGCGAAAAAATTATACTAAAATTACGGATATTACATACTACCCCCCTTAAAATAAGTTTCGTCCTCGAAACTTGCAATCCTGTCACCAATAACAGACCAACCCAAAATTTCCAAACTCATCACAAGAGCAATCAATCGTCGCCACAGGCGAATAACCAAAGCATTATGCTTACAGATGTGTGGATCTGATGATCTCCCGTGATACTAGCATGCGACTCCCATACAAAGTCTCAACACAATACCAACATACCAATATCGCAATTAGCAATTTTGAAAAATATCTCAAAGAAGAGTCCGCGTCCGCGACCACGACCTCGTCTCTGTCCCCTGTCAGCCGACATTCTGAAGGACATACACATACGTAAGTATAATCTAAATCGCATGTCCTAGAAGTGACCGATTCCCAAGAATACCAAACTAAAAGCAAAGCGATTAAGAAAACACAAGAAGAGTAAGAGGACTTACAAGTACCGGTCGCACTGTGATGATGGCAAAGTGGTGATACTGTAGACAACTAATGATTCAATCAACCCAAAAGACCGACAGCCCGGGTATCCATAAATCTAAGCTCTAATACCATATTCTGTAACACCTCAAGTTATTCAGGGTATATTACAGCGCCGTGAGCCCCACTGTGGGACCCACAAGGCTATACACACGCGGAACCATGAACTTTGACCGATAAGGTCCAAACATAATCTAATGGAGGACAATAAAAATTGACACTCAAGACAATTCAATGAGACCAAATACAACGCATCAACAATCAATCCCAAGGCAACACAGGCCAAAACATCAAGAAGCCAGAAACAGTACTCAAGTACTCATAACCATTTCAAATACAACATCACTGAATGGATGAAATACAAAGTATAACCAATGATAAGACACAGCATCACACTTGCCCATCATCTTCATGCCGACACGGTACATGCCTAGCCGCTCTCCTGGATCCTTGAATACATGAAAGGTATTTCCCCCAAAAAAGGGTTAGCCGTCGAATAGCTAGTACAAGTATATCGAGTATGAAACACAATACTTCTCGACAATAAAGTAAATGCAATCATCATTCCGTCAAGCTCAAGACTAGTATTTCATAATTACTAAATCTCATAGCACTTCATTACAATACATACATGATTAACCGTGGAACTGCACCAAAGGCAACAGAACCCTCAGAGGACCCGTCGGTCCGTCCCAATGTGAATATATACAATCATACAATTCATATACCTTACTGTCAAAGTCAAGAACGTACAATCATAAACATATACTTACCTTTGAGACATCGGGAATCGGAAGGAAAAGAATACAAGTTCGGTAGGTCCAAGAACGCATCACCTAAACGATTCATAAGGAATACGATAATTAATAATCCATACTCTCACATGAAGAAACTCCCAAAACCCGCCTACGGTTAACAAAACTCTAAGGATAATCACATAGAGATTTGGAAATTATCTAAACCTTGATAAGTCCGAACAAAGTACATAACCATCCATATAATTGTAGGGGAAACGTGTGTACATGGTAGATACAACATAATCTCAAAGATCTCAAGCTCTAAAATGGATAAATCGAACGAATCCAAGAAAATCCCCAAAAATTCCCCAAACTAGGGTTCTAAGGAATTTACCTTGATTTGGAAGGTAGAAATGGATTAGATGTTGTAGAATCTTTGTTATTCAACCTAAGATGATGATAGCTGATGAAAGATTGTCCCCAAATCACCTCCGGATCGCCCTCTCGTGCTCTCTCATCGGAAATGAAGAAGTGGAAAGAAACATGACGAAGAACAGGGCTGAACGCCCTTATATACTGCGTCTGATTAGCGCGCGCTAAAATGTAGGTTAGCTTGCGGTAACGGGGTCACCCGATAGTCCAGTAGCTTCTGACCTGCTTCGTTTGCGTGCGCTACATCCGGTACTAGCGCGCACTGCGCAATGCCGATAGCGTGCATTAGCCAGGCCTAGCATGCACTAACCTGCTAGTCCAGAGAGCAGATCCCAGTTATTGCCACTGCCCAACTCGGAACATTAGCGTGCACTACTAGCAAAACTAGTGCGCGCTACTCAACAGGAATAGCATGCGTTAGCTCACGCCTAGAGCACACTATCCGCTTCCACCAATAACACCGTTGCAAAGCCCGATCAATATGAACATGTTCTGAAGGATACGAAACTCTAGAATCAAAAACATCTCGATAGGTGCTTACAAGAGCGACAAAAGCGAAAGAACACCGAAGCCAAAATTCATGAAGAATACAGGTATTACAATATACTCACCACCTCAGTCCGACCGAAGTGCTTTAACATGATGACCTGTTTGGTTTTCAAGATGTCCTTAAATTCCTTGAATTTATCAAAGGCTTCGGATTTATGTTTCATTAAGTACACGAACCCATACATAGTATGGTCATCATTGAACGTAATGAAATACTGAAAAACTTCTCGTGCTAATTGAAAAGGGCCATATACATTGGCATGGATCAATTCAAGCTTTTCAGCAGTTCTTTCAAAATCCCATGTGAATGGTAACTTAGTCATTTTGCCTTTAAGACAAGATTCACAAGTTGGATAGGGAACCGATCCCAATGGACCTATAAGCCCATATTTATCCATTTTATGAACTTTGATCTGACCAACATGATCAATTCTAAGATGCCATTTATGCGTTTGGTTTGTATCATCCCTACCATGCTTCTTAGTATAGTGTTTGAAGTAGTTTTATTCTTTAGATTTAAATGATATAAATTATTCAATAATATAGCAGTACCAACCAATTTATTTCTAAAATAAATGCGACAAGACCCATCTACAATGAAGAAATGAAATCCCTTACGGTCCATGACCGGAATTGATACAATATTTTTATGCCCCTTGGGAAAAATAGGTATATCATCTGAAGTAAAAAATAAAACTAGATTCTAAATCCTACGTAAATGATCCAACGTCAGTAGCCTCAACACTATGCCCGCTCCCGATTATCACCATCACTTCTCCAACTTCAAGCTTCCAACTTCGTTCCAGACCCTAATTCATTATACATATGTGAGAACTCACACCAGGATCAAGTATCCAAGAAGTATAACAAACATTTACAAAATAATTTGTTTCCAAAACTAGCTTTTCTGTACCTGAAGCCGCGTTGTGGTCAAATTCTGGATAGTACCTCCTCCAGTAGCGCAGCTCACCGCAGTCGAGTCATGCATCTATATTTTTGGCCCCCTTACTCTTAGGAAACATTGGGCCTTGCCCTTGCCTTTACCCTTATCGATCTTGGCTTTGGAACTAAATTGCTTCTTGTCCTTTTTCTTCTTATTCTTAGACCTGCAAAGCCCAGAAGAAATGACAAGTGCAACTTCCTTTCCCTTGTACTTCATTTGAGACTTGGCAGTCCTTAGTTTGTTCATTATCCTGACTAAGTTACATGCAATGTCATTACAATTAAAGTTCATGACAAATTGGGAAGAGGACTCAGGAATTGACTGTAGGATGAGGCCAGTTTAGAGAGAGTGGTGCATCTGAAAATTGAGAGCTTCCAATATCTCAATCATTAAGATCGTTTTGAGGACATGGTCCCCAACTCTCTCTCTCTCTCTCTCTTTCATTCCTTCATCCTGGCGCCAAATAATAGCTTTGATATTTATATCTAGCAGTTCAACTATGCTCTCGATAGAGCTCAATCAGGTGCACGAAGATAGCTCTCGAAAATGTCATATTTTCATGGGAATGTTGAAGCTCATTAGTCATTGAGCCTAACATATATCGGCACACTCTATACCGTCTTTCACCGATTTCTCATGGGCATCGACTTCTTCCTGATTGGCTAGGTTTCTTGCAGGAACACCTGGTATGTATGCCTCCAAGATGTAACCCAACATTTCCATCACAAGGGCAATCCTCAAGTTCCATATCAAGTCTACAATGTTCAGACCAGTCAGTGTTCTTTTTTAGTAATATTGATAGTGGGTTCAACATTATTTTGAGAGTGTTGTTTGTTTGACTGCAAAGAATAATACTAGATTCGTTAGTGATTGTTTAATTATGATCCGAGTAGAGAATTTTAAGGATATTATATATTCATTAACTTGGCTCCCACTATTTTATCGGCATTACATGCTCACATGTAGAATCCAAAAGTCATGGTTGACTTTATAGTGGCGATCGAGTTCTTTACAAAGTTTAATAGAGGGCGACCCATTCTGCTTCTATTCTATATTCTTTATAAATTAGTGTCTAACACCAGCCCATATCATGGATGATTCAATCTTATTTTATCCCTAGTTCACTTGCCCTCAACCCATACCAATTTTATGGCTCACTGAACTATCTAAGTTTAAACCGTCAACTCCTATAAGTCTGACAGTTGAATCTTACCTGGAAACCCAGACCGCTTCTCTGGGTTAGATTTGTCATGATCGAAGGCATCTAATACACTCTATAAATTTATCGACCTTCTAGAAAACAGTACCCGACATACTCGGAAAAATAGTATTTCTGTTTAGATTTCAATTTTCCATGAGTTTGACGAAGGGTAGAAAACCTCGTAACCTTTATAACTTAGTATTTGTAAGTGTGAGTATTACGCGATTAGATGTTACAGTTTGCACATTAATCCGCTTATAAGTGCGGTTTGTTAGTTTATATGTTTGTCATATAATATGAAAACATCCACAACCTAGTATCTACCAACATGTGGCTCATGGATTGTTCCTAAGTACCGGTTATCATCGACCTAGTAAAATACAAGTAATCAAATTACATGTCTTGAATCTTCATCTTCTTGGCGGTTCTTCCTCGGCTCTTCATCATAGCTAATAAATTGATTACACTTTTTAAAATTGCATCTTATATAAATTTTCTAAATAAAAATAAATTGGCTCAAAATGCTACAAGAAAAAGTGCTTCAGTGATAGTGATTTTTGTTGCTATTTTGTTGGAGATGACTATCACCAGAAAAATTTATCATTTCAAATTCATTTTTGAAATGGCGTGGCTAAATAACTGCGACAAAAAAAATTGTTGGTAAATTTAGCGACAACCTTTTTTTGTTGGTGAAATATTAGTATTGTGTTGGTAATGATGAGAACAATCAACAGAGTACTTTCACTTTCTATAGCAAAATTACAAGTCGGTAATTTGACACAACTTTACCAACAAATATAGCAACCACTTTTATGTTGGAAAGGCAAGTACGAAAAGTTACAATTTTACCAACAAATTTAACAACCATTTTTCGTTGGAAAATCAGCTACGATAAACATTGTCGGCGTCTTGTTACAAATGTATAGTGATACGACAACAAACTTAGCAACAAGATAAAGTGATGGAATGTTAGCTTCGCACATCGACGTTGCTAAACTGTTATAGATCTAAATTGTAACACCCCCAATCCACTCAGGGATATTACACGCCGTAGACCCTCTCCTCGAGGATCTACCAGGCTGATAACTAAAATCAAACATCTAAACATCGCCTTTAAGGCTAAAATGACTCAGTAGACCGACTTGGTCTTTCAATAATAACATACAACTCAATTCCAAACACATACCCACGCAGGGGTCAAAATACAATAAACTCCCGTACAATGGGTAAAAGATACTGCAGCGGAAAAGAAAATACAACTAGACCAATACGACATCAACGGATCCTCGTGTGATTAGTATCGTTCATCTTTCATCATCCTTCGTGCCGACCCTGTGCTATGCTCCAAAACCTGAATGCAAAAAATAGACATCCACCCCCCGAATACTCGGGGGTTAGCAAAACTCCACTGTTTTGCTAGTGCAAGAACAAAGTGCAAATACGAGCCATACAATTCACATTCCACGAATAACAATAACCAGGAATCCTCAAAGATCCAAACGTAAAGAAAAGTACTTCCCGAGGCAAGAGTTTGGGTAAACATTTCCAAAACCGAAAGATCGCAAATAAAGGGAGACAATTTATAAAACAGTTTAAAATACCATCGAGAGTTTTAATAGAAAACAATTTAGGATTATAAAATCCTTCTCTTTCCAAAAATCAATAGGGTCACAACCCAAATGTTTTGTTTTCGCAAATAAGAAACCACCAACAATTTAGAGGGTCAGAGCCCAACATCACGTGTCCTCAACGGACGTAAAATCAACGAAACATAATCACGCACGCGCATCGCCTAGGACCGGGACGCTACCACCGACATCCCACCCGAGGCCTCGAAGGACCCTCCCGAGCTGGCTAGCGAAACAAATCACACACATCTCACGGTTGGATCAATCGCTTGTTGCATCCTGGCCACATGATCGCATGCCATGTGCCACCGTAGATTATCCCAGGATCTCACGGTTGGATCAATCACTTGTTGCATCCTGACCACATGATCACGTGCCATGTGTCACCGTAGAACTTCAACCATATCCACACATTCACACAAATAACATATCACATCAAGGATATTCAAACAATTCGCCCAGAGGCATCAAACACTTAGCAAAACACCACGTCAATCCATAACGCACCGAAATGAAATAATATACGTCCACACACAATACCAAGTGCAACATTAACACCAAGCATATACATAGAATTCACATAGTTATTCACAAACCACGCCATTCACAAAGCACACGCGTTTTGAAAGCAAGCCTTTAACAAGGCTAAACCGAATCTTTTGAAAGTTCAATTCAAACGACCAAACAACCACATTTAGACGATCACTAATTATCATATCCATAAAACAAGAATAGTATGGGCAAGGTACTTGCCTCGAAATCACGATCGCAAGAAGATGACGGATAGGACGCGGTCGAATAGCCCCGAACCCCCGAACAATATCAAGAACGCGATAGCACCACGAGTATTATGAGAATAACACCACACGAATCATCAATCACCAAACGGGATTCAACATCGGAATCCTCGAACACCTATAAACCTCCGGAAGGAACAATAACACATGGTTACGACGAGAATCAAGGCCAAAACAACGGAAATCCCAACAAACTATCGAAGGGAAACTCATTGGGACATTTAATCGAACACTAAATGTTCAATAATTCCCAAGAACACTCGAATCGTCAATCGAGTTAAACAAACTCGATATATGGATATACAACCCATAGAACACGATTAATAACATCATACTACACCAACCGATGTATCAAAATCGGACTAGAATCGAAATCAAGAACAAATTCCCCAAAAAGTCAACTTGAAGGAAAATCAAGAAATATACCTTGATTCGATGAAACACATGGATTAGATGTTGATATAATCAACAAGGATCTTACAAAATGCCTTGGAAATGATTAGAATCGGCCAAGAACTCGATTTCCCGTCGCACCCATCGCCAGCCGCCGAAAGAAGGAGAAAAAATGAAAAAAAACGAAGTCTGGCCGAGCCAGGCCTATATATGGCCAAGATGTTACGGCCAGAATCGCAGCTTACTACGGTAACTCGGTCCCCTACGGCCGTACTCGGCAGGCCTTACGGCCGTAATCGGCATTCGTCAAAAATCGCCAAGACTACCGAACACTTACGGCCGTAACTCGCACACATTACGGCCGTAACCGACCTTCGTCAGGAAGCTGCCAGGCGCCATACGGCCATACCCGATCACGCCTTACGGCCGTAACTGGCACACGTTACGGCCGTAACAGGCACCTTACGGCCGTAACTCGGCCAGCAGTTCTGCCCGGCCGTGACTTCGGCCACTCCGACGGCCCGGACGACCCCGAAACCCGAACCTGAGTAAAAATCGAAGATACGGTTACGAAGTACTCGCAAAGACGAATCCAAGCGCTAAGAGAACATACGATTCCGACCACCCGAAGTGTCGGAATTCGACAACGGAAGTAATTACCCCAAACTTTGGGAAATTAAAAAAATGGCCCAAAATGTCCGAAAATCACGATACGTGATCGAAACACCGCACCAAAGCTCGCAACATGAATAATAACATTAAATGAACTTACGAGAAACTTGAAACAACAGTTTCGGACGAGATTCGCAAGAATCGAGCTCAAGTGCGGAAAAGTCGCTAAAAAGCACGGAACTCAACAAAACGACACCGAAACGAACTCGGATGACAAAAAGTGCAGAATTAATCATTCTCGGAATGACGAAACAGTCATGAGAGAGTCGTCAAAACGGACTTCCGCCAAAAAAAAGAAATTACCGGAAATCGAAATTACGGGTATTACATTCTACCTTCCTTAAAAGAAGTTTCGTCCCGAAACTTAAAACAAGTAGGGGGAAACAATATACCCGCCAGGAAAACTCAACGAGATACACAAAACCCGAAAACTCGCGCCCAACGGCGAAACGCTGCAAGAAACGCAAAGAGACATCCGGCGTGAAAACACGCCCCACAACGACCAACACAACGCCACCGGTAGAGACATAATAAAACCAACAAGTGACAAGCGTCATCAAACAGATAATACAATCAAGTCAATTTTCCAAACAATCACAAAACACAAAGTACTTGTTACAAGAAAACACGCACAGTCGAGAAAACAGAGAATAAACACAAAACGATCCACAAGGGCAATCATAAATAATTCGGACTACGCCGAAATCCTCAAAACCACACTAGGCATCTCTGTGTCCTTTCGGAACAGAGACGCAACCTCGATCTCCAAACCTCTCAGCTACCGTCTCGCAATGTACGGATCGGTGACCCACCTGGCCACACTCGAAACAGCTGACTAACGGTGAACGACAATTCTTCGCAGTATGGCCCGCTCGACTACAGTTATAACATATCTTGAAGTGCTCACATTACTCACCGCAGGGGTACTACTCCTCCGATCACGCGATCTAGGAACCATTTTGGGATGACGAAACGAAGTCCCAACCTCAAGGGGCCCACTCCCGATTTCTGAAAAGTTCCCAACGGTTTTCTGTTTCTTCGAGTCGACATACTCTCGGCCGATAACTGGATAGCTCATAAAGCTAACGCCCTATTCTGATAATCTCTCAGGGAAGTACAAGCGAGACCTGCCATGTACTGACGAATCTCCGGCTTCATCCGCCTACTAAAATGACAAATCTTGTCCTCCTCTGTCCTTACTTGATTCTGCACATAGCCGAGCTGTTTGCTAAAATCAATAATAGCTTGAGACAGCGGTACATCCTGCGGTTTCGCCGAAAAGAATTCATTAATCCTCTGATTTTTGATCGGTTCCGGACAAAACTCATCTCTCATGAATTTCTGGAACTCTGCCCATGTGACAACGCGATCTCGAGGCTTAATAGCCTCCCACCAGCTAGCGGCATCTTTGTCGAGAAGATACTGAGCGACCGGTAACTTACGTTCTTCCGGACAATCAACTACCTCGAATATCTTTTCCAACTGGAAAAGCCAACCATCCCAGCCTAATGCATCTGCAGCACCAGCGAAACGAGGGGGATTCATACGAACCACTTCTCGAAGCCACTGATTTGCACCAGTGGCCGGGTCACATCTGTAACACGCCGAACCGCCTGAGTCAATCTAGTCATCTGAGTGGCTACCTGCTGCAAAATAGTAGCAACACCAATACCAATACCATCACCGGCAGCATGATCCCGATCACGCATCCGGTCGCCACGACCACGACCTCGGCCCCTCGGCATACTGAATAAGTAACCATTCAGCACAATAGAAAATCATAGCACATAACACATACAACGATTACCATCGCAAGGCAACACACACATGAATATAACAGCAACGACGGCATCGTTCGGCGACCTTAACGGCCCGAACAATAACCAGCACATAATCACAAACCTCATGAAACAATCACCCATGTGCATAAACGCACAAACCCAAGCTTTAATAGCTCACACAGGTGCGATAACACGCAAGCCACCATGAAATGACAACATTAAAGATCGTCATCACACCTCCCACAAAGGGTTAACAAAATATATGCGTGGCAACGACTCAACGCTCACGCCACCAATTCAATCACAAATCGGGATTAACACCGTAACGAAAGTTCGAAAACCATACATATATTTCTGGTCCGCAAACAGGAATGATAGGTCTTTAAAAACGAAAACCACCTTTTGAAAACAATTTGGAAACACCAGTTGATCTTGAGTATCATTTTACAAAAAGTTGAACAACATCATTTTCGAGACTTTGAAAATCATCTTGCGTTTGGACAAAAAATGAGGACACTTTCTCTTAGTGAAAAACTTTCAGAATATTCGACCCTCGGGTCTAAGTAAAAGTGTTTATAAAACATTGAAAATATCTCAAAACATTTTTGGGTCCTCGAGCTAGAGGAATTTTGAAACATATTGTGGCACCTTGGATGTACCACGAGAAAATAATTCATTTTAAAAGTACGTCTCGAAATTTATTTTCCAAGATACTCAAGGTTTTCCAAGATAATTCAATGGGCTAGAATGCCCAAAAATTTCAGGTAATTACACAAAACTTTATAGCGCCGTAGGTCCCGCTCCGGAACTCACCAGGCTAAAAACCATTTACAAAAATGCCAAAAAGGCCGATGACGGTAATATTTCAAAAATTCACAGAAGCCATTTACAAAATGCTAAATACCGTCATAAGAATTCCGCCAAAACGATCAAGGCCATAATGCCAAAAACTCGGTTAAGGGAATCGGTTTTCGAAATAAAACTCAGTCGGTAAAATACCGAAAGTCATTACAAAAGAACTCACGCAGCGGATAAAAGAAATACGGTTCAACATACACAATCGAGCAACACTACTCCTCATATGAACGAAATATGAGAGTCAAATTACCACATATCAAGAAATCAAAATCCATAAGAGGATTCCGTCACTAATCAAATAATCATAAAATAGCTCGTGACACACGAGGCACAACACAAAGAAGGGAGACTTACAGCCACAGGTCGCACGAAGATGATGATCGCCCACGATATTAATCACGACCAACAAACTCAGACGACGCGTCGCGACACGACTTAGTCAGACAAAATCCGACAAGACAAAACTCAACAGACACCATCGCCGACACCTAGGTTTCCACAACCTAAGCTCCGATACCATTTATGTAACACCCCCAATCCACTCAGGGATATTACACGCCGTAGACCCTCTCCTCGAGGATCTACCAGGCTGATAACTAAAATCAAACATCTAAACATCGCCTTTAAGGCTAAAATGACTCAGTAGACCGACTTGGTCTTTCAATAATAACATACAACTCAATTCCAAACACATACCCACGCAAGGGTCAAAATACAATAAACTCCCGTACAACGGGAAAAGATCTTGCGGAAAAGAAAATACAACTAGACCAATACGACATCAACGGATCCTCGTGTGATTAGTATCGTTCATCTTTCATCATCCTTCGTGCCGACCCTGTGCTATGCTCCAAAACCTGAATGCAAAAATAGACATCCACCCCCCGAATACTCGGGGGTTAGCAAAACTCCACTGTTTTGCTAGTGCAAGAACAAAGTGCAAATACGAGCCATACAATTCACATTCCACGAATAACAATAACCAGGAATCCTCAAAGATCCAAACGTAAAGAAAAGTACTTCCCGAGGCAAGAGTTTGGGTAAACATTTCCAAAACCGAAAGATCGCAAATAAAGGGAGACAATTTATAAAACAGTGTAAAATGCCATCGAGAGTTTTAATAGAAAACAATTTAGGATTATAAAATCCTTCTCTTTCCAAAAATCAATAGGGTCACAGCCCAAATGTTTTGTTTTCGCAAATAGGAAACCACCAACAATTTACAGGGTCAGAGCCCAACATCACGTGTCCTCAACGGACGTAAAATCAACGAAACACAATCACGCACGCGCATCGCCTAGGACCGGGACGCTACCACCGACATCCCACCCGAGGCCTCGAAGGACCCTCCCGAGCTGGCTAGCGAAACAAATCACACACATCTCACGGTTGGATCAATCGCTTGTTGCATCCTGGCCACATGATCGCATGCCATGTGCCACCGTAGATTATCTCAGGCTCTCACGGTTAGATCAATCACTTGTTGCATCCTGACCACATGATCACGTGCCATGTGTCACCGTAGACCTTCAACCATATCCACACATTCACACAAATAACATATCACATCAAGGATATTCAAACAATTCGCCCAGAGGCATCAAACACTTAGCAAAACACCACGTCAATCCACAACGCACCGAAATGAAATAATATACGTCCACACACAATACCAAGTGCAACATTAACACCAAGCATATACATAGAATTCACATAGTTATTCACAAACCACGCCATTCACAAAGCACACGCGTTTTGAAAGCAAGCCTTTAACAAGGCTAAACCGAATCTTTTGAAAGTTCAATTCAAACGACCAAACAACCACATTTAGACGATCACTAATTATCATATCCATAAAACAAGAATAGTATGGGCAAGGTACATGCCTCAAAATCACGATCGCAATAAGACGACGGATAGGACGCGGTCGAATAGCCCCGAACCCCCGAACAATATCAAGAACGCGATAGCACCACGAGTATTACGAGAATAACACCACACGAATCATCAATCACCAAACGGGATTCAACATCGGAATCCTCGAACACCTATAAACCTCCGGAAGGAACAATAACACATGGTTACGACGAGAATCAAGGCCAAAACAACGGAAATCCCAACAAACTATCGAAGGGAAACTCATTGGGACATTTAATCGAACAATAAATGTTCAATAATTCCCAAGAACACTCGAATCGTCAATCGAGTTAAACAAACTCGATATATGGATATACAACCCATAGAACACGATTAATAACATCATACTACACCAACCGATGTATCAAAATCGGACTAGAATCGAAATCAAGAACAAATTCCCCAAAAAGTCAACTTGAAGGAAAATCAAGAAATATACCTTGATTCGATGAAACACACGGATTAGATGTTGATATAATCAACAAGAATCTTCCAAAATGCCTTGGAAATGATTAGAATCGGCCAAGAACTCGATTTCGTCGCACTCCGCCGCCACCGCCGAAAGAAGGAGAAAAAATGAAAAAAAACGAAGTCTGGCCGAGCCAGGCCTATATATGGCCGGCAGTGTTACGGCCGTAACCGGCAGTGCCTTACGGCCGTAACTCGGTCCCTTACGGCCGTACTCGGCAGGCCTTACGACCGTAACCGGCATTCGTCAAAAATCGCCAAAGACTAATAGGACACTTACGGCCGTAACTCGCACATTACATTACGGCCAGAATCGCCTTCGTCAGAAGCCGCCAGGCGCCATACGGCCGTACCCGATCACGCCTTACGGCCGTAATCGCACACGTTACGGCCATAACCGCACCTTACGGCCAGAACTCGCGAGCCAGACTCGCCCGGCCGGATCGGCCGTGGCCACTCCGACGGCCCGGACGATCCCGAAACCCAAACCTGAGTAAAAATCGAAGATACGGTTACGAAGTACTCGCAAAGACGAATCCAAGCGCTAAGAGAACATAAGATTCCGACCACCCGAAGTGTCGGAATTCGACAACGGAAGTAATTACCCCAAACTTTGGGAAATTACAAAAATGGCCCAAAATGTCCGAAAATCACGCTACGTGATCGAAACACCGAACCAAAGCTCGCAACATGAATAATAACATTAAATGAACTTACGAGAAACTCGAAACAACAGTTTCGGATGAGATTCGCAAGAATCGAGCTCAAGTGCGGAAAAGTCGCTAAAAAGCACGGAACTCAACAAAATGACACCGAAACGAACTCGGATGACAAAAAGTGCAGAATTAATCATTCTCGGAATGACGAAACAGTCATGAGAGAGTCATCAAAATAGACTTCCGCTAAAAAAAATAAATTACCGGAAATCGAAATTACGGGTATTACATAAATAATTTTTCAATAAATAATGGTGTCACTATTTTGTTAAAGACTAACTAGAAGCTAACAACAAAATCTAACGTCGTAACATTTGTTGGAACTTAATCTCAATTAATTATTTATGTTTGTCGCTACTTTCTTGTTAGGAATGAAATTCAACTACAGATCTTGCGCATGTCCCTGTCCCCGTGTCTTGCGTAGCTCCATATACTCCTCATCATCTTCGAAATATAAGGTCTCATCATGTCCCGGTGGTGCAACAGGACTAGTTGGACAAGTACCATTGCCCTCACAACGAGAGACAACATCATCACTCACTTAAAGCTCATCATTTTGCTCATTTAGTTCAAGAATAGGTGAAGACGAATGCTCCACAATTGGACTCTCCCTGTTTCATCTGCGAGAACTGTTTGCACCCGTACTTATCTTCTTGACTCTTCTAGCAATAATGCAATAAGGGATAGGATATGTATATTTTTTTAGATTAAAAAAGAAAGTAGTGAAACCAACAAAGAAATATAGATTAAAAATAATTATAGACATCTGGAGTCTAATTCCGAACAAATCATAATAGCTTGCAGAGTCCAAACTCTTCTTCATGTTATATTTTAAACATTTCAAGCAAAAAATATAGTCAATACTGCAAGTGACTAGGGCTACAACTCATTTACAATTCATCACCAACCACAACTTGTCAGGAAATATATAATACTCTTTAACTTTCAAAAACAATTTCATTAACAATATTAAGATCAGCTTTTGTTGACAAAATTAAGCATCACTTCAACTAGTGAAGGGATATAAGAGATAGGATAAAACATAGACGAACATATCATTCATTTAAAACACCACTTAAGATATCACAAGGTCTACCACATTTTCATCCAATGGTTGCACATACTCAACTAAGAGTCCTTCTAGTTATGAATTAGACCTTAACATCAATACAATTTCACAAATCCTTCTAGTTTCATCTACTTCCACAGAAGGATGCAATTATCAACACATGAAATTGAAACTTAACACGGACTTTATACCATTACTAATATCTGTGTCTAGTCTACTTGAAAAAAAAAAATATGTTTGAAAACTCCAAGTGGTTTGAGAGTTATGGCCGTTTTACTACAGTCTACCAAAACTAGCAACTTTGCGCAGTCGACTCATATGATTTTATAAAAACCGAGCTCCTATTTGCACGAAAGTTTAATCGTAAGCTCGTAACACACAATACAACATGAAAAAAATTGAAAAGCCCAAAACTCATGCTTGAGGGGGGACGAACAGAACAGGCTTGTAGCAAATGTAGGGTTTCAAAACTCATAAAAATCATTTCTTAAATCATGCTTCATAAATCCCAATAAAATCATATAAGACCTTAACATTCTCTTAAACATGGATATGAACTCAAAATACACAAGAAAATTTTATAACATACTCAAACATGCCTCTACATTTTCGGTCAACCTTAGGTCTAGCATTTTTAGCGATCGATTTTACATTTCTTCGATTATTATGCATATACATGTTAGGAATACTTGTTAGATTTTGATGATGTCATACCTGTATTTGTTATTTATGCAAATGTATTTTTTTAAGCACTTGGCAATTGTAAAGAAGAACCAAATGAGTATCTTCTATAGGCCTTTAAATTTAAACTAAGTCTTGACGAAATGTTGAGCAGTACAAAATCGACTAAGTATAGAACTGCCATTTATCAGAGAAGTTTTGTTCAACGTAAGCATCAGAGAGGTTTGACAAAAGCCAAGTTGCAGATAAGTTCTGAAGAAGGCGCTACATCAGACAAGTTTTGGTCAACGCAAAATATCAGAGAGGTTTGACCAAAACCCATCTACAGTCGAGTTATCAGCCAAGAATTGGTCAACAAAATATCAACTGAAGTTTGACCATCAGATCAGAGAACATTCATCAGGTCATAGAACTTCAGAGCAGAGAACTTTGTCTCAGAGAACTTTATCTCAGAGAACTTCAGAGCAGAGAAATTTATCTCAGAGAATTTCTACCAAAATATATCAGAGAAGTTTCACATCAAAAAAGGTTGACTCCACATAAGGCAGATTTGACAAAAAGATATCAGATAGGTTCTCAGTCAAGATATCAGCCAAGTTCAAGATACTCAGTCCACATCAGCAAGAGTTGAAAGTCAACAATTACGGAAAGCCACATGCATACGTAAGGAGATAAACTGGAAAGATTCCCGGAAAGCTAGGAATAAAATATTCCTTGAGATCTGAGTTCTGAAGACTTATGATTATTCTAATCAAGAATAATGGCGCTAACAAAGAAAGTCTTTCAAATGGTCAGAATTGAAAAGGGGAATCAAGCTGTGCAATGGAATGATAAGATAAACAAAGAAGTCCACTCTCCAACGGATGGATTTGTTACAGTGATGCAACGGCTATTAAGGAAACTCAAGGATCGTACTATAAATATCTGAAGATATGAACTGAGAAAAGTACGATGCGAACAACAATCACAAGTAATCAAAGTATTCAAGGCAATCAAAGCTATCAAAACAAATAATAGCATCATAAAGAGCAAGCTTAAACCGTCATATTCGAAGAAGCTCTTTAGTTGGAGAAGACAAAAACTCTTGTCTTCAAAGTTTGAGTACGGGGTTGCTTTCTTGAACGAGTTTCTTGAAAGTAAAGTGACTGTGAACACATCCACGGGTTCTTGATTGGAAGGTGATAGACAGCCCGAGAGTTGTTGAGGCATCCATGGGTTTTCAATCAGGAGGTGCAAGGCAGTCAAGGGAGTTGCAACGGCTATGGGTTTCCACTAGTTGGAAGCTGTTGTAACTAGGAATAATTCATTGTACCTTTATCACTGGTTGACAGTTATAGTTAATTTATCTCCAACTGGTTTGGATAGAAGTGGACTAGTAGAGGATTACCCTACTTCTGAAACCACTATAAGTGCTTGTGTGATTTACTACTTTAAACATCATACTTAACTGCTGCATTCATATTTACTATTCCATTAGAAAGTTAATTGCAATCGACATTAGTTTTTTGTATCGTCATCAGCTGTATCTTCCACATTGTATGTCTGCAGACGACATAAGTCATCTGTACTTAATCACATCTGAGAAACTCACCTGAGATTCAGGAAAGAGTTTAATAAGTCTATTCACCTCCCTATAGACTTATTCCTGACAACTTGTGACCTACAAGTGGTATCAGAGCCAGGTTGGTTCAATTTGTACAGAACCAGATCCATATATCTGAGCATATATACATTAATCTCTCATTTAGAATGAAACACATGCAACACATGCACTCTAGATTACCTGTGTTCTCTATTGATGAATATGACTTATGGAAAATAAGAATGCAGGCTCATCTGTCATCCATTCATGATGACATGTGGTGTATCATTGAGTAAGGTCCTTTCATCTTTGAAAAGGATAATACACCAAAAGAAATTGCTGCTAGGAAGCTAGAGAAGATTCCCAAGAAGAGGACCGAGATGTCCCCTAAAGAGAGAAAGCTGGCTAATCTACACAATCGGGCCAGAGATATCTTGTACCAGACTCTTGACAAAGCAACCATGGTCAAGATCAAGAATTGCAAAAATGCAAAGGAAATTTGGGACACATTAGCTGTAATCTGTGAGAGAACCGAGCTGATAAAAGAAAATAAGTTGTCAATTGCCACCCAAAAGTTTGACAACTTCAAAATGAAGAATGGTGAATCAATTGACCAAGTGGGCACAAGATTCACAGAGATCATAAATGAAATAAACTCCCTTGGAAAGACATATGGCAACAGGGAGATGGCCGTAAAAGTTTTAAGGTCTCTCAACCCTGAATGGAGCCTGAAGGCTGTGTCCATGATAGAGTCAAAGGATCTCAACAAAATAAAGATCCAGGAGCTATTTTCTAATCTAAAGGCATATGAGTTTGAGCTGCTTTATTCATCATCTAATGAACCTACAGAGAAAGGGATAGCATTTGCAGTAGAATCATCTGCAAAGAGCCTAGCTGAAGCCAGTCCCCCCAGTCCTCTGAATTTTGAAAAAGAAATGACTTTCATCATGCAGAGGTTCAGTCATTTCCGTAAGAACTATTCCAAATACAAGAAGAATTATAAGGACAATCCAAGGAGGAACCAAAAAGCTGGCAACTGGAAGGTGGAGTGCGACAACTGCCACAAAATCGGACACATCCATTTTGACTATCCGGATCTTAAGAAGGATGAAGGCAAGAAATAAATGGTTAATAAAGAGGACAAAAGAAAAGCTTTCATTGGAGACGACCAAGAAAGAGTAGTATCTAGCAGTGGATTCTTCTCTTATGATTATGAAGACTATAACTGTCTAATGGCCAACCTAATTGATGAAGTGGTAACATATAAACTCTCAATTTCAAATAATAACAGCTCAGACGTGTCTCAAGATATTGACTTACATGAATCTGCCAATCAGCTCTTCAAAGACTTTGAAAAATTAAAATCTGCACACTTGACTGTGACAGCTGAGAAAACACAGCTGCAAGATAAGAATAGGCAGCTGAAAAATAACTTTGAAAACGCAGCCTAGAGTTAACAAAAATCAAATCTGAATCTGAAAAAAGGCTGAAAACAAATTGAAAAACTTAGCTGATAATACCACGACTAATATTAAGAGGTTAACTGTTTTAAACAGTGAGAAATTAGCTGCACTTGCTCATGTTAAATCTGAGTTTGCCAAACTGACACAACTAAGTAATACACAAGCTAAGAAAATAACATCCCTCAAGGCATTTATAACCATGGATGAATTGTGTATGAAGAAGAGGCCACTTTATTCCAGATCAGGCCTTGGATATGACCCCAACACTTCCTCTAGTGCAAAAACCATTATTATCAAGGGAGAAACAATTGTCCAAGCTGCTGAGCCTACATATAAACCGTATTTCAAAATAGGCAGCAACCCAGTCAATAGTTTAGGCAACAGCCAAGGTTCACATGGCAGCCACCTAGATAGGAGACTAGGCAATTGCTAAGGCAAAAGCAGCAACCAAGACATTATGCCAACTATTACCAAAGACTCCCTAAAAACAGATTTCAAAATGGGAGAGGCAAATGGAAACCTCAAGGTTATCCAAATTTCCAAAATAAACAGGTGTGGAGACCCCAACGATTTAACGAATGGTCTCAGCCAAGATTTAGAAATGGCCCACACCATAGATTTTATGAGGCATATCCAGTACACAATCCTAACCAAGGATATAGACCCAGACAGCACACACCTTATAGGGGTAGACAACATAAATTTTATAATCCAAGGAGAAACCAATTCTCCAGGAAGCCTACTAACCCCAAAGGACCCACACAAATTTGGGTACCTAAATCTATGCTTGTCTGATTGAAGAAAAGATGGAAGGACTACTACCACATCTCCTCAAGTTCAACAATAGGAGGTAAAGAATGGTTTGTAGATTCTGGGTGATCAAGGCACATGACAGGGAATAAGAAGCTGCTCTCAAACTACATCAAAGAAAGAGGTCCATATGTAACTTTTGGAGATAGCTCTAGAGGTCAGACAAAAGGATTTGGAGAGATGCACAGAGGAAACATAACCATATCTAAGGTTCATTATGTCAAAGGGCTCAAATAAAATCTGTTGAGCATAAGCCAATTCCGTGATGAGAAGAATCTAGTAGTTTTCACCATTTGGAAATGAATGCTGATTGATATCCTTTATGGAGAAGTGAAGCTACAAGGATTCAGAAAAAGAGATGTCTACATGATAGATTAGAATAATGGCACTCCAAACACCTGTTTTCTATATAAGACGATTGCTGAAAATGGATAGCTATGGCACAAGAGATTATGTCACCTGAACTTCAAAGCCATCAACAAGATAAGCTCTCAAAAGCTAGTTAGGGGACTTCCAGAAGAAGTATTCAAGAAAGAAGCTCTCTATGATGCATGTCAGAAAGGAAAGCAGACAAGAACATCATTCAAACCAGTTCAAGCTACCACTCTCACCACCAGGATTTTGGATCTACTTCATATGGATCTCTTTGTCCCCATCAAGCCAAGGACATTAAGTGGAAGGAAGCATGCCTTAGTAGTAGTAGATGAATACTCAAGATATAAATGGGTTGTTTTCTCTATAAAGAGTGAAACACTATCAAGATTACCTGAACTGCTAAGGAGGATTCAGAATGAGAAATATCTCTCCATCATCAAGATCAGATCAGATAGAGGAGGATAATTTCTCAACAAGGCAATCACTGAGTACAGTGATCAGAATGGAATCTAGCATGAAGTATCTGCTGCAAGAACACCACAGCAAAATGGTGTTGCTGAAAGAAGAAACAGAGCCTTGAAGGAAGTTGCCATGTCCATGATTGCTGAAGATGACCTGCCAAAAAGGTTTTAGGATGAAGCTCTCAACACAGCATGCCATACTCATAACAAGAGTATGATAGTAGGGAGACATAGCAAAACTCCCTATCAGGTTTGGAATGGCAGAACACCAATTGTTGCATATTTTCATACATTTGGTTGTAAGTGTTTCATCCATAACAATGGTAAAACCCAACTGAATGCCTTTGATGCTAAAACTGATGATGGTCTCTTTATGGGATACTCACAAATAAGCAAGGCATACAGAGTATTTAAAAAAAGAACATTAGTTGTGTAAGAAACACCTCGTGTTGTGTTTGATGAGTCGACTCTTGAGTACAGGAAACATGTGGAATCGATTGAGAAAAAGCTCAAATCCGCCAGCCTAGAAGAATTTATCATTCATGACACAGGAATGATGGACTCACCTACAGACCAGCTTGAAGACCCAACTGCAGGTCAGCCTGAAGATCCAACTGCAGATCAGGCTGAAGACCCAACTGCAGATCAGATAGGATCCCAAAACCTAACTGATCCAACTGCAGCATATGAAGACCCAACTGTAGCTGACAAAGATGCATCTGCAGAGTAGACAGGACCCCCATCTGCAGATGACAAGACCGTAGCTGATCCAGCTGCAGATCAAGAAGGCCAAAACCAAGCTGGTGCAGAGAGAGAAGAAGTTCACCAAAGCAACTCAACAGGGGTAACCAAACCTGAAGATGATATCCCCAATTGTCTCAGAGATCATCCCATTCAACAAAATATTAGAAACCTAACTGATGGAGTCAAAAGCAGACAATCCACAGAACCAGCAGAAATGACAATGTTCTCATGTTTCATGTCTCAAATGGAACCCAAGACAACAGATAAATCTCTGGAGGACTACTCATGGATAATTGCAATGCAAGAAGAGGTCAACCAGATGGAAAGAATCAATGTCTGGGAACTAACAGACAGACCAGATCACAAGAAAGTCATAGGCACCAAATGGGTGTATAAAAACAAATGTGATGAAGATAGAGCTGTTGTTAGAAATAAAGCCAAACTCATTGCAAAAGGATATGCTCAATGTGCAGGAATAGATTTTGATGAAACGTATGCACCTGTAGCAAGATTTGAAGCTATCAGACTGTTCCTTGCATATGCAGCATTCAAGGATTTTGAAGTCTTCCAAATGGACGTGAAAAGTGCTTTTCTAAATGGAGTACTAGAAGAAGTCTATGTGGAGAAACCCCTCGGATTTGTCAAAGGAGACAAAGTATACAAGCTTTTGAAAGCTCTATATGGACTCAAGCGAGCACCAAGAGCTTGGTATGAGACAATATCTGTGTTTCTGGAGAAGAATGGATTCAGCAAAGGAAAGGTGGACAAGACCTTATTCAGAGTGGAATATGAAGACCACATATTGCTTGTTCAAATATATGTGGATGACATCATATTTAGCTCAACCAATCTGGAGCTATGTGAAAATTTCTCAAGTCTCATGCAAGGAGAATTTGAGATGAGTATGATAGGGAAGCTAAACTTCATTCTTGGTTTGCAAGTCAAGCAAGTTGATAATGGAATCTTCATTAATCAAGCCAAGTATATTAGGGATTTAATCAAAAGAATTGGCATGGATTCAGCCAAAACAGCAAGAGTACCAGTTAGCACATCCCTTCACCTTGATGCAGATGAAGGAGGCATTTCAGTGGATCCAACCCACTACAGAGGACTTATTGGATCACTTCTATACCTCACTGCAAGCAGACCTGACATTTCATATGCAGTGGGAGTATGTGCAAGATTTCAGACCAGATGAGAAAGCTACCTGATTATCAGACCAGACGGCAAGAAAGCTACTTGATGTGGAGACCAGACAACGAAAAGCTACCTGGTGTGGAAAATCTACCTGATGCAGAAAGCTATATGACATGGAGACCAGATGAGAAAGCTACCTGATCAGACCAGACAATGAAAAGTTAGCTGACATCAACCATAAGCGACATAACTTACCTGATGTAGAGCAGACAACAAGTCAACCGGTCAACTAGCTAACTGTCTCATTCCTTGACCGACTTATAATTATTATATTATTTGTTTACACTTGGACAAACACATGATAACACTACCTCTACGACGTCCAATCAAATTCAACCGTCATTTTAACTTCTCAAAAATTGGATCGCCGCTTACTTATTTTATTATTAAATTCAAAGCGTCTTTTCAAATTGCTATATATGACGGTCGAAACCATTTCACAAAACTTTATCGTCTTCAAGCTTACGAACCCTAAGTTTCAAAAGCAAGAAAAATTCCTGAATATTCACTGCACTAAATCAGAACCTTAATTTTCTTTGCAGAAATGAACTTTATCCAGTATTTTGAAGGAGACAACCTAAGGATGGTTAAGGAGCAAATCATTTTCAGTATTGTAGTAGATTTCAAAGGTTTGCTGGAGACAAACATTGCGGACATTAACGAAATGCGCCATATCATCCGAATGATGAAGAAGAACGGCTTTTATCACTTTCTGGACATCAACCCGAAGCAGCTGTATAAGGAAGTTGTTATTTGCTTCTTCAATGAAGCTCAAGTCATCGGTCACTGTATCACCAGTTCAGTTTTCGGTGAAGAAATCACTATCACTCCCCAGACCATTGCGGATGCATTCAACATGAAGAATAGGGGCATGGATGTAAAAGCCCTAAAACAAAGCTCTGTTGAAACCTGGTACGAGGTCAAACTACCAGAGCTGTTAGGTTGTATACTGCAAAGCATACTTTATGCTTGTATGAGAATATTAACTACATTTAATCACATGTTTTGCATATTTATTCACGTTATGGTTATGCAAATGAAATGTCTAATTATTTTATATTATAGATAATGTGGTGTGTTGGTGTCACATGGAAGATCACATTATCGGTGCCTTATAAAATAATATAATAGTTCACAATCTATATAATTATTAGACAAATTATATAAAAGGTTGTAGTGTATGCTTGAGATTAGATGGTCTTGAATATTATCATACATTAGCGTATTTGCATACGTTGAAGTGGATCGAGGTGAGATAGTGTCTTCTGTACTGACTGTAAGAACAACATAAATCTCGGATAATTATTATTTCTTAATTCTAAGTATATAATATTTAATTGTGTATTTATAATACTCATTGCTTCGATTTACCATGGCTGAGAGTCAAAATGATCGACTCAATAAGCCTCATATCTTGGGCAATAATATTATTTATATGACAGTTATTATTATTACTAGAAATCGTGTCCCGACTCGTGCAGGTTTATGATGTCCCCTTGAGGGAATCGATAATGATTATTATATTAAACTCTGCAGGTGGATTTAATTCCGATATAATAACAAAGTTCGAGTGGTACTACTCTTGGATAAGATATTAATTAATTAAAGCTGTCAGTAGCTTATAATTAATTAATGGACATTCGATATCTTAAACACGGAAAATAATATATTTAATAAGGAGCCCAATTTGGTAATTTGGGATTTTGGTAGGAAGTGCAATATCAACCTTTCAGTGGACTAAGTTGATATTAATATATTCATTATATTAGGAAGAGTCCTAATATAGTAAGATGAAATCTATTGAGAGTCCTTCCATAATCCTCCTTAAGATCCCTAGTAGAAGTCTAAGAGCCTATAACTAAGACATCTATGGGGTTGGACGATTTGATGTGTCTTTTGCAAGATGGTGAGATCAAAATTTTCCTCTTGTGTTTAACTGTAGATCTAGACTTGTGTCTTTGATTCTACAAGTTAGATAACACATAAATTTGCTAAGAGTGTTCATAAAATACTAGAAAGCAAAGAAAAATTGAGTGACCACATACAAAAGGAATTTTGGCCGATCACATAGAAGTCCAAGCAATATCCGGTAACTCGTTGCCCACACAACGTCCGGGCTAAGGCAGATCATACTCTAGAAGGTCTAAAGGTAGAAATACAAGGTGATCAATACGACAGCAACCACTTCGCTTCAAAGGTAATATCCTATGATCTTTTAGATCTAGATTAGGATATTTTAATTACCAACATATTTATTTAATAAATAATAAATAATATTTAAATTGCTTATTATCTTAGTAATTAATTAAATAGTATGCCTAAATAGATTTTGTGCTCGTGGATGCATAAATCGCGTTTATACAACTTTTCCAAACCTCACTTCCGCTGTGTTTTACTTCTAACAATTGGTATCGGAGCCGGATTTTTAGGCTTTTTGCTATTTTAATTAATTTTAGTGATTAATTGGTAGCAATTTAAATATTCATGTAATTTGATGTAGGAATATTTTTCTAGATGTGTTCATGCAGGTGATATGATCAAATTATCATGGCTATGTGAATGTTTATTTATTTATTTAATTTTATTATTTATGCAATTGTTGGTTTGGACCGGTTTGAGGCATGTAATGTTTTTTCCCGTGAGAAAATCCGTGGGTAGTTCTAGGTGTTCTATAAATTTTGGAAATACACAGCCCGGCCGGGGAGGAGCGACGATATGCTTGACACATGGCATCGGGTTCAACTCAAGGAAGAAGACCATGATAGTTGGATAATTTAATTATCTGTACTTTATTTTTGATTTTTATTGTTTTGATGTATGACATGTATGAATGTATGCGTGATATGTTTTCTGCATATTGGGACGAGAAAATTAAAAACCTTAAGGCTAAAATAACTAAGTGATTAAATTGATTTATTTTTTAAAATAAAATCAAATTGGCCTCCATAATTAATTTAAATTATGAAGTAATTAGCATGTGCGTTGACATTAGGGTCTTCCTCTATATCGGATGTGCTAATTATAGGTTCACTAGTTTTAAATTTCAAAATTATAACATAAGGTAAATATTATTTTTTATGATAGGACCTCTCCATCTGTAGGACTATTATTTAAAAGATAATATTTTAAGGATGTTAAATTATGGTATTCACTTAGGTGTATTAATTAATAAGCTCCCCATCAGAATCTATGTTAATTAATACATGGCTAAGAGGAACCAACTATTAATTTTACTTGTCATAACGTAAGTTGACTAGATAGTAAAATTACAGACGTAAAACTCTACTTGAAAAATATGTGTGTAAACGTCCACATGATCGTGGCTTGCATATACGGGTTTTTCGAGGTGTTGGTTGCTAGCATATATATTGTGTTTTGGGGTCTTTCGATATATTTTGCTATGCATTATGTGATGGATGTTTTTTAATTTTTATTTCAGATGTCTTTCAATCCACTAGCTGTTATTCTCAAAGAAAACAAACTTGATGGCACTAACTTTGCCGATTAGAAAAGAAATCTTGACATAAATTTGTCTTAACTGAGGACATCCCTCTGGATCCAGAACTGTATGCCACATCTGGAGAGTTGGATGAACTCCGAAAATGGAAGAAGTCTGGTGAGATGGCTCACTGTTACATTTTGGCCTCACTGACAAATGTATTGTAGTATCAGCATCAGACTATGGGCTCAGCCGCGGAAATGATGAAAAATCTCACTGAGATGTTTGGTCAGCAGAACCAGGCAGCTAGAGAAAATGCAATGAGGGTGTTGATGACAACCCAAATGTCTGAATGGACCTCAGTGAGGGATCATGTTCTGAAAATGGTGTCTCATTTGAACGAACTGAGCATACTAGGGGCTACTATTAATGTGGAGTCGCAGGTCGATATTATCTTGGGTATTTCCGCTTTATGGGGAATGACAAGTCTTCTAAAATATTTTTCACATTTTTTTTCAAAATTTTCAAAATAAGAAATCCTGGATCCGTTTCACGAAGAAGCGATAATTGCTAACATTTTTGTTGTTTAAGGAGGAAATTCCATTTTTTAATCTGTACGTTCGACAATTATGTTTGAGAGATACGTGTGTTGACTAATATCATTTCTCATGTTGATGATATTCGAATTTGTGATCATTAAACTATTTTTCATGACTCTTGTTAAAAGGTTTGAACTTTGATAAACTTAGGAAAATTCAGTGCTTTAACTCAAAAAATTTTGACTTGAGATTTGCAAAAGTTCACCCGAATTGGGATGTTGTTTGTTATTGGTAAATCAATGAGCTTGGTCAACTTTAATGTGAGGTTTTATGACTATTTTATGAGAGTTTGGTTTTGTTTCAAAATAGGTGATAACAGTTGAGAATGGTTCGAAATTTGAATGATATTGTCGTGCATGCAGTGATAGTTGTGCTTGATGCCTTGGGCATGTGTTGAATGTTTCGAGTGGTTTACTCATGTGCTTAATTCTAGTGTGTGATGACTTGACAAATGTTGTTTTCGGAAATATTCATTTCCGAACCTATGAGAACTATCAGATTTGAGTTATTGCATGAACACTTTATGGTAACTCTTGGTAGCAAGAATATTTCCGTGCTTTGTAGTGTGCCTTGTGTGGACCCTCTTTTGTGATTAATGTTACGTGTTGTTATGTCTCGTTTTAAGGAACGATTGTTCAGTTTATTATGTCGAGGGCCAGAGGTATGGGCTGTGGTAATCAGTCGCGTGATCAGGATCATGCTGCCGGTGACAGCGTTGATATTGGTGTTGCTACTATACTTCAGCAGGTGGCAAACCAGATGACTCATTGACCCAGGCAGTTCAGCGTAACACTACCGTGACTGAGAACGTCGGATCGACTCAGTGGCTTAGAGAAGTGATTCGTATGCGTCCTCCCCGTTTTGCGAGCGTAGGTGATACTTTTGGCTGGGACGGTTGGCTTTTCCAATTAGAAAAGATTTTCAGGGCGGTTGGTTGTCCAGAGGAATGGAGGATTCCTATCGCTCAGTTCCTTCTCGATAGTGATGCTGCTAATTAGTGGGAGGCCGTTGAGCCTCAGGATCATGCCGTTACTTGGGATGAGTTTAAGAAGTTGATGGAAGCAGAGTTCTGTCCGGAGCCGATCCGAGAGCAGAGGATTCGAGATTTTTATCTAGCCGAGCCACAGGATATACCCGTGTCGCAGGCTATTATCGATTATAGTCGACAACTCGCTTACATAAAGGGGCAGGCGAGGACTGAGGAAGACAAAATCCGTCATTTCGATATGCGGATGAAACCAGGGATTCGACAGTATATGTCGGGTTTCACTTGTGCTACTTTGAGAGAGTATCAGAATCTAGCCATGGCGTACGAGATGGCATCATTATCTACTGGGCCTTTTCATGAGCCGAAGAGGCAGAGGATGTCTGGAGATTTTTCGGATAGTGTGGCAGTCGGAACTTCTTCACGTCGAGCTTTGCGTAGTCATTCGGTGAAATGTTAGTTTCTTCGTTCGGTGGAACCAAGAGTTCCAAGGCATCTTCGTTGACTCCTAGTCGGACTGGGAGGTGTTTCAATTGCAACATTGTGGGTCATGTGCAAGCTAAGTGTCCTTCGCAACCGATTACTTGTTATAACTGTGGACTCGAGGGCCACATAGTTCAGTATTGTGAAATGTTCCATGAAGTTTCCCAGAATCGTGCTCCGGCATCGGTATCGGGATCGATTCGTCGGGACCATTGAAATTTCTTCGGCCGTGCTTTGTTGTTTGTGACTCCCCTTTCCTTTTTTTTAAGTTTCGGGATGAAACTTCTTTTTAGAGGGGTAGAATATAATACCCGTGAATTCCTCTTTTCGTAATTCTCTATTTTTGGCATTTTTTTGGTTTTCAGAACTCGCTTGCTAGCATTTTGACATTTTGATAATGTTTTGTTCTTCATGTTTGGTCATCCGAGTTTGTTCCGGGGCTGTTTTACCCGAATCCGTGTCTTGAGCGACTTTTTCCGCTATTTGGTTCATTTCGTGTGATGGTGGTTCGAAACTACGGTTTCGTGTTTCCAAAAAGTCCGTTGAGCTTTGTTATGCGTGTTGTGAGCTTCGGTTTAGTTGTTTGATATCATATTGTGATTTGCGGATGTTTTGGGCCGTTTTGTAATTTCCCAAAGTTTAGGGGTAATTACTATCGTTGTCGTTATTCCGAATCTTCAGGTAGTCAGAATTGTAGTTTCTTTTAACGTTTGAGTTCGTCATTGTGCACTCTTCGTAGGCATGCCTTCGTCTTGTGTTGTTGTCGTCGTTTTGCGGTTTCGTCGCGCTCGTACTCGATGAGCTGAACTTAGCAGTTTTGGAACTGCTAAGTGACTTACGTACGCTATGCTATAAGCATAACGTACGTTATCATCATGTAGCTAACGTACGTTAAGCCTTTTCATTACGTAGGTAAGGGTATTCCCGTTCAGGCAGTGAGTTCTGGCCATCGATAGCGCACGCTATGTGTTGGCCCTAGCGTGCGTTAACTGTGCGCATTACGTACGTTAAGCCCTTGCCATAACGTACGTAATGGTCTTCGTTACTTCAGACAGGAGGTTCTAGGCATCGATTACATACGTAATATGTCGTACCTTACGTACGTAATAGAGTTGACGTACGTTATCCTTCGTGTATAACGTACGTAACGCTGGCGCGGGTTTATATACCCAGGAGTTGACCGTGTTCATCATTTCTCACCATTTCTTCATCCTTCTGCAGCTAGGGCGACTTGTGGTCGATTGGAGAGCGATTTTGGAGTCTTGTAACTCCAAGTTTTCATCTTCCTTTAGCTCTTGACGTTTATTAACATCATCAATCCGTGTTCTTCGTCTTCGATTCGAGGTAACTCTCTTGAAACCCTCTTTGATGTATTTCATGGATCTTCAAGATTGGGGTTGTTCTTCATGAATCGTTTTGTTATATATCATCAATCGGTTGTATTGATTCTCTCCCTATGATTTGATTCGTGCCTCTTGTTGTATCCGGGTTTCAAGTGATGTTCTTGATGTTATTGGGGAATATTGAACCCCAAGTGTTCAATCTCTTGATTCTATGAATTCTTGTTGGGAATTTCATATATTTTCCACCCTCTTTGCGATCGACTTCGTGGTAATTCTGTTGTCCTTGTGTTTTCAACCTAGTTGGAGAATTCGAGGGTTTCCGGTCGAGCTTTCCCATTGCTTCGCGTGCTTTGGACTTGAGCCGAGTATCTCGTCTATACTCTTTATACTTTGAGAATGTGATGTGTCTTGAATTTAACGTGGACCTCTGTTCTTTTGGACTGAATCAATCTGAACTGAACTGAACTGAACTGAATGGACCTGAACTGAACTGAACTGAAATATATATTAAGGGTAAATAATAATAATAATAATAATGGTAAATAATAATAATAATAATAATAGTAATTAACAACAACAACAACAACGATAATAGTAATACTATTAGTAATAATAACAATAATAATAATTAAGATTAATAATAATAATAATAATAAGAAGAACTGAGTTGAAGGAATCGAATGGACTCGAATCAATCGAATCAATTGAATCGAATGGACTGAATCGAATCGAAATCGAAAAATAAGTCCAAAATAACAGGGCCTTAGTGATGGTAGATTTAACCGTAACTTACTTTCAACGAAAATGTGATTTCTATGATAAGTAATTACGAACGTAAACTTAAGTTTCGCGAAGAATAACGACCATTTCATGTGATTTCGTATTCTAAATGGATACTAGAAATGAGTAGTTAACCGAAGAATTGTAGAATCGCGTAATACTTGTATTATTTGCTCGTTAGCCTTTTTCCTGAATGATGGTGTGCCATGAATGTTGTGCCTTTGTTGAAGTTATGAGGTGTTGACTTATGTGCTACATGGTTGCAGTTGTGGTGAACATTATACCTTTGTTATTGTGTACCTTAGAGAGTTGAGATGTTATCCGGGTATGGGTCCCGTCGAGGCCTCCGGAGGCGCGTGCTTGCGAGTACGGCCAGACGTTATGTTGTAACCATAAGTTATCAATTCGGGTAGGTCTGGGGAGGGCTCCGAGAATCGGCACTTGCGAGTGCGATGTCATGATAACTTATGGACGTGCTTGAATGATGTTATCCGGGTAGGGTCCGTCGAGGCCTCCGTAGGTGCGTGCTTGCGAGTATGGCCAGATGTTACGATTTGACCACAAGGTTATCTAATCGGGTAAGTCTGGAGAGGGCTCCGAGAATCGTCACTTGCAAGTGCGATGTCAAGATAACTTATGGGTGTGTTTAAGTTTATTTTCGATGAGCTAATCCGGATGGGACCCTTTATGGCCACGGAGACGATTTGACTGTTGATTTGATATCTCTGAATTGTTTATGTTTGAATCTTGAATCCAGGTTATATTGGTGAATATGGTTTTGTCTTTGAGTTTTGGGCTGAAAATAAAATCATTTATATGATTTTAAAAGAAACCCCCCTTTTGAAAAGAAGAATTATAAATCTTTTCATGATTTTACATTGAGACCCCCGAAGTCTCTAAATAATCTCTTAAAGTGATTTCTGGAGTAATTCTCATGATTTGTTTTAAAGGAAGATATTTTCAAAAGACTTTAGACTCGGGGATCGTGTAACTACCTTGTCGAAATATTATTTTCATAACGGTTGTATTCTTGATGTATAATTGTTTAGCTTGATTACTCGCTAGCGATTTGCATCGCTAACCCCTCGTTGGGGGATTATGTTATGTTTTTCAGATATTCCGATTTGAGAGAGAGCAACCACAGGATCGGCATGGAGGATGATGTAAAGCAGCGATACTAGTCACAGTTGTAGTCGGTTGTTCGTCAGTGATCTGTCGGACTAAGTATTTATTTCTAGTTCTTTGTCATCCTTAAGAGGATGGACATGTTGTGTAAATGGTGATCGAGTTGTATTTTGGTTTATCAGTTGTACTGCTATGTTGTTTTTTGAGTGACCTCATCGGTCTAAGGTTTTATGTTTTGGTCGAACCAACCATGTGTAGGTTTGTTTTTGGGTTCTTGCCTGGTGGATCCTTGCGGAAAGGATCTACGGCGTGTAATGTCCCTAAGCGGATTGGGGGTGTTACATTCGCCACCACAATCAGATCATAGTGACTTGATACTCTTCCTGTGACACTTCTCTGTTTCAGCCTTGAAGTCTCTGAACTTGTTAAAGGCTTCAGACTTACGTCGCATCAAATAGATGTATCCATATATCGAATAATCATCTATAAACGTGATGAAATATTCGAAACCACCCCTAGCCTGGATATTCATTAGACCACATACATCTGTATGAACCAATACTATCACATTCTGAGCACGATTTCCCTTGGTTTTCAAAACCCTTTTGGTCATCTTAATTTACAGACTGGATTCGCAAATTAAAAATGACTCTACTTGGAGATCATCCAATGGGCCATCATCTACCAATCTTTGAATCCTCCCACAAATATTTTTGGTTTATGCTTGAAGGTTCTTTTCTCTTTTTAGGTTTAGACAAAGAATTAAGTGATTTGTGCATGGGATTTTGTGCAGTATTAATGACATACAGTCCATCATTAAAAGTAGCTTTGCAAACATATTCACCGTTTCTTTTCCTAATAATAGCATCATCATCAAAAGAAACTGAATAACCATCGCATTTTAATTTAGAAACCGAAATTAAATTCATTCTAAAATCCGGTACTAATAATACATTATTGAGGACTAATAATTTATCATTAATCTTCAACTGCATAACTCCCACTGCAACAGCCATAAGTCTGAAATAATCGCCCCAGAGTATGGTAATCTTGCCCGCACTAAGCTGCTTGGTTACCTGAAAACCATGCAAGTCAAAGCAAACATGATAAGTGGAGCCTGAATCAACTATCTACGAAGTGGAAGAACAAGCTGCCAAACATGTTTTGACTACTAGTGCACGATACATAGCTTTCTTAAGAGTAGGGCAGTCCGCTTTAAAATGTCCTTTTTCCGACCGCACTTGTAGCACTTTCCCTTTGGCTTTTTGTTCGCCTCGGGGTGAGGAGCCTTGCTTTTCACCTTGAGAGTTGCCACTTGCCTCTGGCCAACCTGCTTTTTCTTCTTTCCCCATTTGGGTTTGGAAGAAGTAGCACTAGTTGCCGCAAGAATCTGATGATAACCTTGTTTGAAGAGACCTTCAGCAGATTGAAGCTCTGTCAGAATTTCCACCAAAGTATATGTCCTACGGTTCATATTGTAGTTAAGGCGGAACGGCTCAAAGCTTCTTGCTTATTTCCTGATGAGTTACCTGGACTACCTCCACGAAGGGATATATCCGTTGAGATAGATCCGTTGAGCAAGATCTTGAATAGTTGACTTGAAAGCACCAGGATCCGGATATTGCGGGATTTGAAGATCTCTGACAGCTTCAGTATTTAAATACTTTATCCTTTCAGTATTTAAATACTTCTTTATCAAACGGTACTTGACTTAAAGATTCCTTTTCAAACGGTCTTCAGTCCTGTTCCGATGTAAATGCTGTATCCACTAGAGCTGTAGCCATATTGGAATAGTCAGGAGCTGTATGGAAGGGTGATGTATTGAGGTTTCGAGGCAGCTTCCATACTTGGCTTTTAACTAAGACTTTGTTACTGTATCTTGGTAGCGCGAGAGCTTTGCTGTATGCTGGCGCTATGAGAAGGTCTTCGATACAGGATTGCAACTTCAACCGGCCTTTCGATACAGGGCTTGCTGTATCAAGCTTTTGGCAATTATCAAAACACAATTATTTTTCCCAACATATCCCAACTACGGAAGTATATACCAGATCCCAGTCATATCATTGATTTCGGCGAGATCAAAGTCGCGCAGGATGGGACGTTTGGAGAAAGACCGGTCAAGATACTCGAGAGTCGAGTTAAGCAGTTGAGGAACAAACCAATCATTTTGGTCAAAGTTCAATGGTCACGACACGGAAAGGAAGAAGCCACATGGGAAACGGAAGCTGATATGAAGTCCAGATATCCCGAGTTATTTTCGTCTTGAGTTTCGGGACGAAACTCCTTTTTAGTAGGAGAGTATGTAATATCCGGATTTATTACGGTGTATTTCATCTGTATTCAAACCCTGTATTATTCGGATTTGTGGTTTTGATTATTGGAGTATGATATTTCTTGCATTGATATCTTTGTACATGAGTATAACAACATGCAAAAATTTCTCATGCAAACTCGTGATAGCGCACGCTAAGAATATAGCGTAACGCGCGCTATCGGGCTACTACTAGCGCACGCTATGCATGTAGGAGTTGCGTGCGCTAAGAACTCAATTATTGAGCGGGACGGCTAGCACATGCGCCAGCCGGGACATGGGTCCGGATAAGATTCCCGCGGACGAACCTGGACAGTTTCGAAGTCAACTCTTATTAGCGCGCGCTAAGGAAAGCTTAGTAGCGTGCGCTAATTAGTTAAAATGCAGAATATTATAAATGTGACAACAACCCATTTTGGCTTACATTTCAGTCGTCCATTCTTCATTCTTGAGAGGCCAGAGAGCTATAATAATCCTTCTACACACTTAGAACATATCTTGTTGGTCTTTGTATATTGGTTATCACTTGTGAGTGATCATTGAAGTGGAATAGCACCTTGGAGTGGCATACAACCAACCGGAGTCGGATTCTACCTTACGGTTCAGTGATTTTCGTCATATTAAGGTATGTTCAACCTATCTCCAGACTTAGAGTTGGATTCTAAAGAATTAGATGATCATGTTATCAAGATATTGATTTTTCATTAGTGAATTATTCAACATGCATCATGTTTGGAATATAGAGATGGTTATGCCTCAAGTACCTTGATTATGAACATCATGATATGAATCTTATTACATTGAACAAGTAGAGGAAGCTTCTATATTTGGTAATCCAAATCTAGTGAATGACTTCATAGCAATCATGGACTTGACTTTAACATCATCATTGTTAGATGAATCTAAGGGATTGATCATGGAAGGATTTATCTAGTATAGATGGAATGTTAAACAACTACAGTATGATAATTTTGATTGATATAAAGGTGTCTATATCAACCGTTAAGCCTTTTGAATTGTCGTATGAAGATTTGTAGTCGAAATGGAATATGGTTTTATAATGGTATACATATCCTTGAATCCGAAGTTGTTGTTATCTGTAAAATCATTCATAATCGTATGAACATGATATTCATGGAGGTAACATGAATTATCACGGAAGATTTCATTGATTTGATCATGATGAGAACAGTCTACTACCCAGCAGTAAACTGCCATGCACAGATAGCGCACGCTAAGCTGTGTAGATTAACGTGCGCTATCAAGCACGAGTTAGCGTACGCTACGTTTGGTACGTAACGTACGCTAAGACATCAGACGAGTCAGTCGACTGATCAGTATAGTACTGACCATGCATAGTTAGCGTACGCTAGGCTTTGTTGTTTGCGTGCGCTATCGAGCAGACTTAACGCACCGCTATACAGAGTACTTAACGTGCGCTAAGCAGTTCAGGCATATTACATTTTATGAACTTTTGGCCGTAAATTGAATTATTAAAGATTCGTACGACGTGAGATAAATCCTATATCATTTCTTTTGTTAAGGTTTGATCTTGTTACGTGATTGATTGAGGAGGACGACCTTCGAGTGTTCGTTTTCGTGGAAGTATTGTTCTTGTCTTCAAATCAAGGCAAGTACTTTATTTGTATTATGTATTGATGTTATACATATTGTCGTGCATGTATGTCGTTGTTGTATGTCCACCTCGTGTTGGTCCGACGGGATCATCGGGGGATCTATGCTAGCGTGCGCTGGATCATCGGACGGGTTTTTCCACCACGGGTTGGTTTGACGGGATCATCGTGGGTTCTAAGCAGCGAACGCTGGATCAACGGAATTACCATGTGTATGTTATGATATCATGTTGTGATTATCAGTTGTGTATGTCATTTATGAGTTTCTCGTAGGAGAAAACTCATTGGTATTTTTGTCGTTTACGTTATTATTCTTCGTGAGATATGAATAATATGTTGTAGTACTTGTACTAGCATCGTTGTGCTAACCCCTTCGGGGGTGAACATTTTGTTTATGTTCAGGATCCAGGAGAGCGGGAAAACAACCACTGGAGCTGCATGACGACGAGGGTGCAGAGTGATGTTTCGGCCGGGTTCATTTGTCTGTTGTTTATTAGTTATTTCAATAAGTACTCGAGTACGAAATCATTTATGATGAATTTGAATTTGGTGATGTATTATTGAGTTTCTGTTGAACAATTATATTATTTTTAGTATTTGGTCGGAACTGTTGTATCGTAATTCCGTTATTTCCATTCGTTAGTACCTTTTAATGTCTGTTCAATTCTTTAGCCTTGTAAATCCTTATGTAAAGGATTTACGGCGCTGTAATATTCCTGAATATATCGGGGGTGTTACAGCAAAGGCAAGGCACGGGAAGAGCATGATGACGGCGAAGGGTATTGAAGGATGCTAGTTCGGGGGGCCCGAGTCTTTTTGGTCTGTTATGTATAACCTGTGAAATTTCATGTCTTTTTCGATTTATATAAATTCGGACGAATGTATTATTATTGTTTTGGATATATTCTATCTCCATATGGTTTATACCGGATGCGGATCCTGTGTACTGTTGTATAAGTTGATATATATATATATATAGTATAAGCTCCTACTCGGGATTATGATTAATATTGTGGTTTGGTACCACATTTATGGGATGTTTAATTATGTTTTGATATCGCCTGGTGGGTCCCGGTGTGGGGTCCACGATGTAACACCCCCAATATATTCGGGAATATTACAGCGCCGTAAATCCTTTACATAAGGATTTACAAGGCTGAAGAATTGAACAAGTATAAAAAGGTACTGACGAATGGAAATAATGGAATTACAGTACATCGATTCGACCAAATACGAAGCAGACAATTGTTCAACAGAACTCAATAATACATCACCAAATTCAAATCATCACAAATGACTTCGTACTCGAGTACTTATTGAAATAACGAATAAACAACAGATAAATAAACCCAGTCGAGACATCACTCTGCACCCTCGTCGTCATACAGTTCCAGTGGTTGTTTCCCCGCTCTCCTGGATCCTGAACACAAACAAAATGTTCACCCCCAAAGGGGTTAGCACAACGATGCTAGTACAAGTACCACAACATATTATTCATATCTCACGGTGAATAATAATAACGTAAACGACAAAAGACCAACGAGTCTTCTCCTACGAGAAACTCAAACATAACATACACAACTGATAATCACAACATGATACCAATACATACACATGGTAATTCCATCGATCCAGCGTTCACTGCCTAGAACCCACGATGATTCCGTCAGACCAACCCGTGGTGGAAAAACCCGTCCGATGATCCAGCGCACGCTAGCATAGATCCCCCGATGATCCCGTCGGACCAACACGAGGTGGACACACAATAACGACATACATGCACGACAATATGTATAACAACAATACATAAAACAATTAAGGTACTTGCCTCGATTTGAAGACAATAACAATACTTCCACGAAAATGAATACTCGAAGATCATCCTCCTCAATCAATCACGTAACGAGACCAAACCTTAACAAAATAAATGATATAGGATTTATCTCACGTCGTACAAAAGTTTAACAATTCGATTAACGGTCAAAAGTTCATAAACTGCAATCTGCCCGAATAGCTTAGCGCACGCTAAGTATTCTGTGTAGCGTGCGTTACGTCTGCCCGATAGCGCACGCAAACAACAAAGCTTAACGCACGCTAACGATGCATGGTCAGTACTTCACTGATCAGCCAACTGACTCGCCTGATGGTTTAGCGTACGTTACGTACCAAACGTAGCGCATGCTAACTAGTGCTCGATAGCGCACGTTAAACTGCATAGCATAGCGTGCGCTATCTCTGCATGGCAGTTTACTGCTGAGCAGTAAACTGTTCTCGCCATGATCGAGACAATGAAATCTTGCGTGATAATTCATGTTACTTCCATGAATACCATGTTCATACCCTTATGAATGATTTTACGAATAAAGACAACTTCGGATTCAAGGATATGCATACCAATATAAAACCATATTCCATTCCGACTTCAAATCTTCATACGACAATTCGAAAAGCTAAACGGTTGATATCAACACCTCTATATCAGTCCATGTTATCATACTGAAGTTGATAAACGTCCTATATATACTAGATAAATCCTTCCATGATCAAACCTTTAAATTTATCTAACAATAAGGATGTTAACGTCTAGTCCAAGATTACTATGAAATCATCTATCAGATTCGGTTTACCAATGATAGAAGCTTCTCTTCACATATTCAGTGTACTAAGATTCGAATCATGATGATTATAATCAGGGTATTTAAGGCTTATTCATCTCACTATCCCAAACATGATATACTTGGATAATTCATCTACGAAAATCCATATCTTGTTAACATGATCATCCAAATCGTTAGAATCCAACTCTAAGTCTGGAGATAGATTGAACATACCTTAAAATGACGAAAATCACTGAACCGTAAGGTAGAATCCCACTCCGGTTGGTTGTATGCCACTCCAAGGTGCTATTCCACTTCCATGAACATTCTCAAGTGATAACCAATGTATAATACCAACAATATGTGTTCTAAGTGTATAGGAGTATTACTACAACTCTCTGAACTCTCAAGATTGAGGAAAGTGCGAAAGAAATGCAAGCCAACACGGTTGATGTCCCATTTATAATATTCTGCATTATTGACAAGTTAGCGCACGCTACTAAGCATCCCTTAGCGTGCGCTAATAATGGTTGACTTCAGAATTTGTCCGGGTGCGTCAGTGGGAATCTTATCCGGACCCATGTCCCGGCTGGCGCATGTGTTAGCCGTCCCGTTCAATAATTGAGTCCTTAGCGCACGTTACTCCTACCTGCATAGCGTGCGCTAATAATGGCCCGATAGCGCGCGTTAAGATACATTCTTAGCGTGCGCTATCACGAGGTTGCTTGAGCAATTTTGCAAGTTTCTATACTTATGTACAATGATATCAATGCACGAAATATCATAATCCAAAAATCAAAATCACCAATCCAAATAATACAGGGTTTGAATACAGATGAAATACACTGTAATAAATCCGGATATTACACACGACACTGTAATAGCCGCCATTTTCGGGTTGTTACAAGTATCAGTTATAATTATATTATGCATATAAATTATATTATGCATATAAATTATATTATGCATATAATATATCTATTTGGATGATTATGAATATGTTTAAGAATTAGTTCGTTTTCTCGAATATTTCTTGGTGTATGTATAACACACACACACACACACACACACACACACATATATATATATATATATATATATATATATATATATATATATATATATATATGTGTGTGTGTGTGTGTGTGTGTGTGTGTGTGCGTGTATGCATATATATGGATTTGACATCTTGAATTCGAGCTATGATGATTGTAGTCGTAATTTTTGTATGTTCTTGATAAATACGATGTGTAATATTGTTGTTATTTTTTTATAGGATGAATAAACGTTGGATTGATCTGCAAAAATGGGATCCAAGTGTCATAGATGGAATGCGAGGGTTTATTCGATTTGTGAAGGAGCATGATAGTGATAGTATGATTCATTACTGTCTATGCAATAAACGTAAATATCACAGCGATATGTACCATTTTATACTTGATGTCGTATGGGAGCACTTGAAAAGGAATGGATTTTGGGATAAATACACATATTGGATTTACCACGGTGAAAGATCAAATTCAACTATTCCCCATGATCACGAACAGTACAGTGATAGCACATCCAATGACCCCAAAAGAGGGTTGATTGACGATGTGTTTGGTTATTACGAGAGGGACGTGTCGGCTGAAGGTCAAGAATCTCATATAGCTGATCAACCAGTCATCCGAACTCCTACATTGATACACGTTAACACTATTTCTGTTGATAGATACAACAAGCTAATCCAGCTCCAACAGACTCTTCTTTATCTTGGGTGTCACATGACAGTTCTTGATAGTGTCATAGAGACTATGAGAGTCAAGGTGGAGAAATGTTAATAGAAATAAGATTGAACATTTTTTCGGAAGTATCGTGTACAAGTATCAACTTTGAAAAATCACCATGGATTTTTGAGAAGTTCAAAAATTCTGAAAATTTGCAGTACTCTATAGAATTGATTCAAATTTCCAATGGTTCAAACGTCGAGCCAATCGGAATCCGGACGAAGAAGTTATGATCGAATTAGTAGAAAACTGCCAGCTGTCGAGCACCGTGCGTCACCGCCAGACGGGCATTCAGGAATCTCGAGCGCGCTCCTGCTGCGTTTATGCAATTGATTAATCGAGTATTCTCATAATACTTGGATAAATTATTGGCCGTTTTCATTGACAACATTTTGATTTATTTAAAGAATCCAAAAGAGCATGCAGAACATTTGCATATTGTTTTGAAGAGAAATAAACAGCTTTATGCAAACCTTCTAAATGTGAGTTTTGGCTTAAGGAAGTGACATTCCTTGGGCACGTGATATCAGCCAACGGAGTCCAAGTAGACCCGAAGAAAGTTTAGGCAATATTGGAGTGGGAATCTCCTAAGAACATGAAGGAAGTCCGAAATTTCTTAGGACTTGCTGGGTATTATCGTCGTTTTGTGGAAGGATTTTCCAAAATCGCTCGTCCGCTTACTCAGTTGCTACAGAAAACTCATAAATTCATGTGGAATGAGAAATGTCAGATTAGTTTTGATGAACTCAAGAGGAGAGTGACAATGGTGCCAATATTAGAACTACCAGACGGAACTGAAGGGTTCGTAGTTTACAGTGATGCTTCAAATCAGGGTCTGGGTTGCGTGTTGATGCAGGAGGATAGGGTGATTGCCTATGCTTTTTGACAGTTGAAACCATATGAGGTTAACTACCCGACACATGATTTAGAGTTAGCATCCGTTGTCTTTGCTGTAAAAATCTGGCGACATTATTTGTACGGGACTCACTGTCAGATCTTCACATATCATAAGAGTCTCAAATATATTTTCAGTCAGAAAGAATTAAACATGAGACATAGGAGATGGCTAGAATTGATTAAATATTATGGCCTGGAAATTCTTTATCACCCAGGCAAGGCTAACGTGGTAGCTGATGCACTAAGTCGCAAACCTGTTTCTATTCGAATGTTGTAAACGCTTACGTCCCAGTCCAGCATTCAACGAGAGTTAATTCATGGAGGAATTGAAGTATGGTTACAAGGCGTTCAAGGGCAATTATGTGTTACCCAAGATTTCTATTTCCGCTACTTTGAATTATTGGACGGTTGTACCGGTTATTTTTGTTGCGTTGATGATTATTTGGAATTTTTCCCTATGTTGTGAATGGTATGATGTACCATGTTGTGGTGTTCGTCGGGTACGAGTTGTTGTGTATGTCGTGCAGATCGTGTGTATGCATGTGTGACGTGGCATGTTGTATTTGTTGGAACATTTTATTCCATACATAAATTAAAAGTGTTTTGATGATTAATGTTGACAAACAAAACAAAACAACGAAGAGACGAAGCTAGCATCGAAGGAAAACGAAGTGCAAAATTCTGGAGAAAAACAAAGCTAACGTACGTAACAAGACAATGTTAACGTACGTAATATGATGAAGCTTACGTACGTAATGAATAATAAATAACGTACGTAACTCAGTTCAAACAAGTGAACGTTGGAGGAGTCAAAGTTAGAAAAGCATGCAACGGATATATGACGTCAGCAGTGACGTAATGATAACGTACGTAACGAAGGAAATGATAACGTACATATCAAAATGACGAAACTCCCTGGACTGATTTGTGAAGAGGCTAACGTACGTAACCATTCAAGGTTAACGTACGTAATGAAGATTACGTACGTAATATGGACCTGATAGCGTATGTAATGAGCAGTCTGGCAGCTAACGGCTAGTTTGAGGATGAAGCCTATAAATACCATGTCTATGGTATTGATCAAACACAACAACTTCAAGCATTATATACATTGATCAGAGATTGATATTCATTATATTGTTGTTGTAATATTGAGCTTAAATTGAGTGATTGAGTGTTATACACAAAATCATACACGAGCGGTAAAAGAAAAGATACGATTGGATTCAGTGTTATTAGGATCAAGGATCCGGCATTGTTAGAATCACAATCGCTATCTTCGTGAGGTTTATCTAGTACCCATAGAAAGCTATAGCGGTTGATTCCTTGTCCGATAGAAAAGGAAAACGGTTTAACTTGGACCGACGCAAAGACAAGTACGAGTGGTTTATCACGGACCAATAGAAGACGTGATTGTAACGGTTATACCTCGACCGATAGAAGAGAGGCATAGAGGTTGCTATCTTTAACCTAGTGAAAAAGATAAAAAGAGGACGTAGGCTCGTTTATAGCCGAACCTCTAGAAATCCTGGTGTTGTTTATTTCCGTATTTTATTTTATGCTTCCGCAACATGGCGCAATATCCGATCCCGTACCCAACAATTGGCATCGGAGCGGTACTCCAATACGCGGCTTAACATCCGAGGAGAAAAAGATCCAATGGCATTTCAATTTGCTCCTGTCGAAGGCCTTGCTCTCAACCGACCACCATTCTTTGATGGCTCAAATTATTTGACATGGAAGAAAAAGATGTCGATCTTTATTCGTGCCTACGATATAGAGATTTGGAAGATCATTTGCCTTGGCCCGAAAGTTCCTATCAAATCCGACGGTACGCTCAAATCTTTCAAAGAATACGACGATGCCAATTGGAAAAATGACCATCTAAATTGTAAGGCTACTCAACTCTTATTTTGTGCCTTAAACCCGGAAGAGGTCAATCGAATCTCATCGTGTGAGAGTGCGAAAGAAATATGGAAAATTCTAGAAATCACACAGGAAGGGACGACTCAAGTCAAGGAGACGAAAATCAATATGCTTCTCCATGACTACGAGTTATTCATGATGAAAGGTGACGAGTCCATCACCAATATGCTCGACCGATTCTCAGTCATCACAAATGGACTTGCGTCATTTGGAAAACCATTATCTAGTAGTGAAAAAGTTAAGAAAATTTTACGATCACTACCTAGCGAATGGGACGGCACCGTGACCGCGATTATGGAATCTAAAGATCTCAACACGCTCGATTTTAGTGCCCTTGTTGGTTCACTAATCAATTATGAGATTGTATTAAAATCACGAAGTGTCAAGCCGAAGCCGAAGGAACGATCGTTAGCCATGAAGGCTAAGATATCGAGGAAGAAAGAAGAAACCCGGTGGAGGAAAGCGACGAAGAAGCGGCATATTATGCCAAAAATATTAATAAATTCCAAACTTTATTAAACCGGAGGAAGAAGGATATCTCGAGCGAAACGAAGAAATTCGACAACTCTTGTCGACTATATGGAAAACCAGGCCACTTCGCTAAGCATTGCCGTGCCAAACCCAAGAAGGAGGTTCTCGTGGCTACTTGGAGCGATGAAGACGAAGACGACGAATTTATCAATCAAAATAATCTCGCTCTCATGGCCCGAAGTTCATTCGACGACAGTGACGTCGAAAGCCAAGTAAGTACATCCTCCCGTAATGAAATTTTTGATGCATTTGAGTTATTACATACGGATTTCCAAAATGCTTTATCGGAAATTAAATCCCTTAAGTCTAAAATTAAATCTTTGGAAATTGAAAATTCCAAAATTATCGAGAACGGGAAATTTGTCGAAATCGATCATTCAAAGTGTATTGAAAATGAAAATATTTTGAAGAATGATCTCGCTAAAATCCAAACCGAGCTTAAATCTTTGACAAAGAAATTCTCGTGCGGAAACGAGAAATTTGAACAAATGCTTGGTGTTCAAAAATTTACTTTGAATAAAGAGGAGTTAGGATTCAAATCTCGTTTGAAAAACGAATCCGTTAATTTCAAGATACCCCATTGCGAAAAGTGTTTAAAAATCGGGCATCATATTTCAAGTTGCAAAAGCCCGAGACGGACGATAAAAATTAAGAAAATTTGGGTTCCTAAAGGAACAATCATTTCAAATATCGTCTATATTTCTAAATAAAAACCAATTATAGGTTGGATCCCCAAACATTGATTTTTGGTATTTTACTTAGGGGGAGTAATTTTTTTTAAACGGATAATATTTTCAGGGGGATTTAATACCCTTGTATTTATTTTTGCATATTTCATTATTTATTGAATTTTTTATTGGTATTTTATTGCACTTTTTGATGAATACAAAAAGGGGGAGAGATAGGAGAATGGAGAAATGAGTCGAAAATGTGATTAACCGTGAAAGGGGGAGAAAAATCGAAGAAAATCGATAGCATACAAAAAGAATTGGAAAAACGAAGGAGTTGAACAAAACGAAGGAAAAGTAAAAAATGAAGTTGAAGAAAAATGAGGAGACGTCGAAAAGACGATGAAAAATTCGAAAAATTCGAAAAGTTAAAGGAAAGGAGAAAGAAGGAGTCGAAAAAGAAATGGGAGAAGAAACTAACGAAACAGACAAAGTCGAACTTTGGTCTGTACACATATACATATATTTGTATTTTTGCACGTAAATCCCATTGACGAAGTGTTGTTTTGTAATCATCAAAAAGGGGGAGATTGTTGGAACATTTTGTTCCATACATAAATTAAAAGTGTTTTGATGATTAATGTTGACAAACAAAACAAAACAACGAAGAGACGAAGCTAGCATCGAAGGAAAACGAAGTGCAAAATTCTGGAGAAAAACAAAGCTAACGTACGTAACAAGACAATGTTAACGTACGTAATATGATGAAGCTTACGTACGTAATGAATAATAAATAATGTACGTAACTCAGTTCAAACAAGTGAACGTTGGAGGAGTCAAAGTCAGAAAAGCATGCAACGGATATATGACGTCAGCAGTGACGTAATGATAACGTACGTAATGAAGGAAATGATAACGTACGTATCAAAATGACGAAACTCCCTGGACTGATTTGTGAAGAGGCTAACGTACGTAACCATTCAAGGTTAACGTACGTAACGAAGATTACGTACGTAATATGGAGCTGATAGCGTACGTAATGAGCAGTCTGGCAGCTAACGGCTAGTTTGAGGATGAAGCCTATAAATACCATGTCTATGGTATTGATCAAACACAACAACTTCAAGCATTATATACATTGATCAGAGATTGATATTCATTATATTGTTGTTGTAATATTGAGCTTACATTGAGTGATTGAGTGTTATACACAAAATCATACACGAGCGGTAAAAGAAAAGATACGATTGGATTCAGTGTTATTAGGATCAAGGATCCGGCATTGTTAGAATCACAATCGCTATCTTCGTGAGATTTATCTAGTACCCATAGAAAGCTAGAGCAGTTGATTCCTTATCCGATAGAAAAGGAAAACGGTTTAACTTGGACTGACGCAAAGAAAAGTACGAGTGGTTTATCACGGACCAATAGTAGACGTGATTGTAACGGTTATACCTCGACCAATAGAAGAGAGGCATAGAGGTTGCTATCTTTAACCTATTGAAAAAGATAAAGAGAGGACGTAGGCTCGTTTATAGCTGAATCTCTATAAATCCTGGTGTCGTTTATTTCTGTATTTTATTTTACGCTTCCGCAACATGGCGCGATATCCGATCCCGTACCCAACAGTATTCTGGTTTCATTTTGTCTCTTTGAGGGCGTTATGAGCTCTTGTTTTCGTTCCCTTTCGAGTTGGCTATGTCCTGGGTGTTTTTTAGGCCGAGTCAGGCTCGATGTTAGCCTTCGATTGTAGCACACGAGCAGGCCACACGAGCACGTGCTCATGCGTGGTGCTCGTGTGTGTTGTTAGTGCTCGGCAGTGAGCTCCAGGGACGCACGAGCAGGACACACGAGTAACTGCTCGTGTGCTGTGCTCGTGCGTGGTGGAAGTAGCTACACAGTGGCCTAGTGCACAACCAAACGCACGAGCTCTCTCAACACTCAAATACACTACTTTGCACATTCAAGATATTAAGTTCGTAAGAGTTACTTACCTTTGAGACATGACGGATTGTTTCGAAAAGGAAAACGACCACCGACGAAGAAATTCAGAGACTTCGGACATAAATGATTTGTAAAACGACTATCAAAAATAGTACAACTGGAATTCTAATAGAAGTACGCCCGAAAACCCCGCCTATAATACATGTAATCCAACAATATACTCGACGAGGGCGGATCACATCCAAAACCCTCTCGAATCTCAACAAGTCCAAGTATAACCCATAATCTCGTAGGAAAAACATATATTGGGGTAGATAATTCATACCTAACTCATTTACTCCCAAATTACGACTAAAATCGAAGGATTACGAAGAAACCCCCAAAGTCCCCAAAATCTAAGGTTCTAGAGAATTACCTCGATTCCAAGATGAAAATGATGGATTGATGTTGATATTTTATACCACAATCTCAAGGAGGATGATAGCTAGGTGATTGGAGAGTCAAAAATTGCCTAAAAACGACTGTGAATCATCCAAGTTGTGGAGGAGAGAAAAAAGGAGAAAAGTGGGCGGTTTCGGTCAGACGTGGGTATTTAAACCCAGAAACATTACGTACGTAATGCATGATGCATTAACGTACGTTAGCCTTAACGTACGTAATACCCTCACGGTTACGTACGAAAAGGTCTGGCAGAACCTTCTGCCCAATTTCCTGAAGACCCTAACGTATGTTATGAGAAAGGGATTAACGTACGTTAGGAAGACTATGTTACATACGTAATGGAGATCAATTAACGTACGTAAGTCTCTCAGGACAGATATCGGCTGTGCAGAAAATGGCACGAACACCAAACGTAACATTTAACGAATTGTGCAGACATCAGTATAAAGAGTTCGATACGACAAACTTAAGCGCGAAAAGAAAAATACGATCCCGATTATCCGAAGGTCCGGAATGCAATAACGAAAGTAATTACACAAAACTTTTAGGAAATTACAAAACAGCCCAAAACCAACGAAAAACACAATACGGAATCGAGCAACTGTGCCGAAGCTCACAACATGTCCAACAACAATAAACAAACTCGCACCAAACTCGAAATGACAATTTTGCACAACAATCACATCGAATGAGCCGACAAGCAGAAAAGTTACTAGAATATATAAAACCAAGTAAAACAATCTCGAAACGTGCTCGGATGCCAAAACATACAGAATTAAACATTCTCGAAATATTAAGATGGTTACAGGCGTGTAGCTAGAAATGGAAAAAGTACCAAAATGGAAACTACCAAAAATAGAAAAAATACGGATATTACATCAACCACACCTCCACCAGGGACAGTTGCATGGTTCATTGGTGATGTGCCCCTCACAGGGGACTTCTAACCTTACAGGCACATTTGCAGCTGTAATGTGAGATCTTGTCACTTGAACGATATTAGTAAATGCATCAGGCATCGAATCTGCTACATCCTGAAGATCGAGTTTTCTTTGTGTTTCATGGTAATATTGTGAAGTTCGGGGATCATAATGAGACAAAGTGCGGACACACCACGACAATTCCTGTTGTTCCCCGAGAAATTACGTTTTCTATCCTTCCCTAACGACGGGAAGGTTGTCTCATTAAAGTGACAATCCACAAACCGTGCGGTAAAGAGATCACCTGTCAAGGTTCCAAAGTGCGATAAACATTTGGAAATTTTTTTCCAACGTTGATACCTAATCGTCTAAAGACCGATGCAATGTGGGGCGCAGAATGCACATATAATGCATAACCAAATATGCACAGTTGGCACTCAAGTCCGTCTGTGTCCAAAATACAAAAATCAGGCTATCTAGTTACCAGCTGGTACACATAAACTAATTGGTTAGCAGAGGATCTAAGAATGAACGATTTAAGTAAAATTGCATGAAATATTGCATAATTCCAGGCAAAGATATGAAAATTGGTGCGCATAACCAATGACATAATCACCATATATATTCTTTTCACGGTTTTTTATGTGAGACTGTTTGCATATGCACATGGGACGAGATGCTATTCATTGATCTATATCATACAATAAACATCAAGTAATTTTTTATGTAAACTCTCCAACATCATCAAGTCCTTTAGATGTGATAAGGGAGGTGGACCCTTATAAGTTATCTTGGAAGTTCTGCATCAATTTGAGTGGACATGAGAGCGGCAAGTGATCAACATGTCGTAGAATCCATCTAAACCATAAAGTACATAAATGATCCGAATATTAGATGGATGGGTCCACATATCTCCTTCTATACGTTGTAAGAATAGAATGTTCGCTTTCGTGTCTTTAGCATATGAAGGTCTCGCTCCTACTTTAGCTAAAGAGCAGGCTTTACAAAAATGAGTGGTGAGCATTTGATATGCATCCGGTTCTTTGGATGACATAACACGATTAACATCAACATTGTTCTTTATGTCGAGTTGTTGCCACCTTTTCGCTCAAAAAGAAATGATGTTCATACAAGTTCTTTAGTATATGGATCATTATACTTCGACCAGGATGCCCTAGTCTATCATGCCAAAGTATATATGAGTCTGTGTCCCAAAGTACATTGTTGGTGACAACATGGGATTTTAAAAACCTCATAGTAGTGAGGTACAGTCCACTAGACTGACTCATGAGCTACTCTAAAATGCGTTTACATCCACATTGATTAGAATTAATAAAAGAAACTCTATTCCATTCTCACAGTTGGTCTCAACATGGAAACATTGAAGTTAAGTAAGGTTCGAAGGGCTCTAGGTAATAAAATAGTTTTTTATGAAAAGTAAAAAAATTAGGAAAACAAAAACTAGAAGGTTTTCTGAAAAAAATAATAATTCAGTTTTTATATATTTATGGAAAATAAAATTCCATTTTTTTTAAAAGAGTTTATAAATCAGATCCAGATTTTATTTTTTATTTTCGAACTTTAAATAAAAATGTTTGACTGTGGATAAAATAGTTTTTTATTTTTGTTTCATATAAAAAATAAATTTATCAGATGAGTGAATACAATAAATATCACAAACGTATATTTATATTCCTAAATATTAATTGCTCAGCTCATAAAAAAAATGAGCAAATACACAGTTAATAAATCCTCTAATCTTTGTATTCTAATTGGTATCTAAAATTATTAGCTACAATCAATTGTGGACATGTTTTTGTATTGATGTGAATTTGTCGAAGGCTAGTAAGTTTATGTATGTTATTTTATATAGGCTCTGTAGAATGGTTTTATTTTATATAGGCTCTGTAGAATGGTTCACAAGTATTGAGAGAGAAAGAACTTTTGTAAGAAGGAGGTCTGTTTTTAGACAAATAAATATATTTAGATAAATCGAGGTGCTTTTGTAGAAAATGTTAATAGCCCCACGGCCCAGTTAGAAATAATTTAAATCAAGAGATAAACTACATGGCTATTTGGAGAAGAAGAAATCAAAAACTAACCGGATGAGTTTGAGGTGAAGGAAGTAGCCAGCCTAGGACAAAATGTATCAGAGAATTTATTATATAGTCAACTAACATGGCATCAAAATATACAGGAATTAAAATTGAAGATATTTGTACAAGTAAGCATAACGAACTCATGCCCTGTTTAATATATCAGACAGAAAATGAAAAGGAAGAATTTAAACAAATATTTCTCACTTATTGAGGCTGGATGCCGAGAAATAGCAACCACCATTTCCAACATATAAGAAATATATATTGTTATATTGCTGCAAATAGTCAATTAATAAAGTGATGCATCGAGACAGGGCCTTGGCTGCATATTAATGCATAATGGGAAAGTGATTGCCTATGAATCTAGACAGTTGCGACCTTACGAGGTCAACTACCCTACCCATGATTTGGAGTTAGCAGCCGTGGTGTTTGCTTTGAAAATCTGGCCTCACTATCTGTACGGAGTTACCTGTCAGATTTTTATGGACCACAAGAGCCTGAAGTACATTTATACTCAGAAGGAGTTGAATATGAGACAGATAAGGTGGCTAGAGCTAATCAAAGACTATGATATCGATATCCTTTATCATCCGGGCAAGCAAATGTGGTTGCCGACGCCTTGAGTCGTAAAATTGTACAGGAGCAGATACTTGCCCGCTTGACTGTTCAAAGAGAATTGCAATTAGAGTTCATGAGGCCGGAGATTGAGGTCTGGTTACAGCGCATTCAGGGACAACTTTGCACGCTTGAGATTTCATCACCCATTGACGAGATAATCAGGACGAAACAGATGACGGACCTGTTCTTATCTAGAATTCGGGAAGAAGTAGATCAGGGGAAAGTCCTTGGATTTGTGGTTCACGAGGATGGACTAATATGCTTCAAAAATCGTGTTTGTGTGCCGGCGGATGAAGAGTTGAGGAACACTATTTTGAAGGAGGCTCATGCTACCCCATATTCCATTCACGTGGGATCGAACAAAATGTATAAGGATTTGAAGCCGTATTATTGGTGGGGTAATATGAAATGAGAAGTTGCAGAATTCGTTTCGAGGTGTTTGACCTGTCAGCAGGTCAAATATTGAGCATCAGCGACTAGCGGGCGTGCTGAAACCACTCCCGATTCCCGAGTGGAAGTGGGAAGACATATCGATAGATTTTATTACTAGCTTGCCGACGAGCCGTCGAGGTATGAATACGATTTGGGTGATTGTGGATCGACTGACCAAATTAGCCCACTTCTTGGAGATTAAGGATATGTGGGGTCCTGAGAGGTTGGACCAGTTGTTCATTAAAGAGATTGTGAGGCTACATGGTACCCCCAAGAGTATTGTATCAGATCGTGATGGACGGTTCGTGTCACATTTCTAGAAGGCGGTTCATCGTGCGATGGGTACACAGTTAAGCTTCAGTATGGCATTTCATCCTCAGACCGACGGTCAATCTGAGAGGAGTGTTCAAACTCTAGAGGATATGTTGAGGGCGTGTGCTCTCGATTGGAAGTACAACTAGGAAGCCCAACTATCGTTGGTGGAATTCACCTATAATAACAGTTGGCACGCCTCGATCAAGATGGCACCTTATGAGGCATTGTATGGCCGTCGTTGTAGGTCCCGTCTGTGTTGGGACGACTTGCCTGAATCCATTGGTATGGAGCCAGATATGTTGTTAGCAGCCCGCGAGAAGATTGCGCTGATTAAGAGTCGTCTATTAATGACTCAGAGCCGCCAGAAATCATATGCAGATAATCGTCATCGACCACTCGAGTTTGAGGTTGGTGATCATGTACTATTAAAAGTATCCTCGATTCGAGGTGTTTTCCATTTTGGGAAGAGAGGCAAGATGGGCCCGAGGTATATTGGTCCGTTTGAGATTTTGGAACGTGTAGGCGGCCTAGAATATTGTTTGGCATTACCACCAGCTTTGAGTCGGATCCACAATGTATTTCATGTATCTCAGTTGAGGAAGTATGTTGCTGACCCGAGCCACATTATTCGATTTGAAGAGATCGAGATAGCCGATGACCATTCGTATGAATAACATCCTATGCGGATACTTGAGAGGAGGGTCAAACAGTTGAGGAACAAGATGATTCCCTTACTAAAGATTCAGTGGTCTAGAAATAGAATCGAGGAGGCTACGTGGGAAACTGAGGATAGTATGCGAGAGAGATACCCTGAGTTGTTTACCCCTTAGTTTCGAGGACGAAACTCCTTTTAAGGGGGGAGTATGTAATACCCTCTCCTTTACTATTGTATTCCTCAATTAAATCGAGCATTGTCGTACCATATCCGTGTTTATTGTAATGAGTATATTGATGAGTTATGTTAAATTGAATTGTTGATCTTAGTTGTTCACACTATAGTTGATTGTTAGATGTTAAGTGGAGAATTTCATTTTTACTTATTGTTCCCCTTAGCGTGCGCTAACATATTACCTTTACGTACGCTATGTACGTAGCATTACATACGTAACATTCCTACGTTAACTTACGTAATGTGGGGTATCAATCAGCAGCTCATCTTTCGGCGGGTGGGACCAGACCTGGATAGTGGTCGGTGATTCGATCGTGACAGCCTAGTCAACGGCCATTACGTATGTAGTGGATATTCATTAGTGTACGTAATGTCCGAGAGACTTACATACGTTAATTTTGACAACGTACATAATAGCATATGTGTTTTGTGTCAGTAACATCTGGGAATTCATTACGTACGTAATGCTTGTAAGATTATGTATGTAATATGTTTAACGTACGTTAAGCTTTAGCTATAGTGTACGTAATGCTTAATACGGGTTATAAAAGTATGGGTTGCCTTTCATTTCTGCACGACTCTATTTCATTCTCCCTCTCTCAGAACCGATCCCCTGCCCCCTTAGATCATATTCTTGTCCTACAATCTCGTGTTATAGCTACAACACTTGGATTATAGCTTGGTAACTAGAAGCTAGGAGTGTGTTCTTGGAAGTTGTGGTGCTATTCTTCATCCCTTTCTTGAGGTTGGTTATCTTACTCTTATTGTTTCATATGATTGTTGATGTTACTAAGGAGTAGTTCTTGTAGTGTTGGAATAACCTGGTAGATCTTGATGAACATTGAAGTTATGTACAAATTTAGTTTGGAACATGATAATATTTTTAGAACCATTCCTTGAATGATAGATGAAGTTTTGGAATAACATGTTCAATATAAAACCCTTAGGTAATCATGTTAAAACCAGGAGATTAGAGTTATGAATATGTTCTTAATTGCTAGTAGGATCCTATGATGTTATAGCCATATATTGGAGAAGGTTTAATAACTCATTGGGAAAAATTTGATGATGTCTTTAGAGTTTCAAAAACCCTCAATGATATAATTATGTTTTGAGCAAATTTTAAGGGATGATAATGGATTATAAAGAACACAAATATAACCTTTATATATTCAAGTTAATTGGGTGTGTTGATAATCAAGAAGGTGTTGATCACTACATTAATATGTTGACAGTGTTCTTAGGACGATTATAATGATTATGGGTGATAATGATGCGGTAGAATTAGTGGCCAAATTCCATTACATTGATCCTTGTGTATTAGGAGACGTAAATTAGGATGATATTCTTATTATGCTTAAAACTTAAAGTTATGATTTCACTTCTAGTTTGGTTTAACGTAATCGATGGAAGATGGTGAAGAATGTTAATAAACACAAACTTTTAACATGTTCAACATTAATCGGTAGTGTTGATAGATTGAGAGTATGATTAATCATCATAGTATTACATTGATAAAGTTCTTGACTTCAAATGATAGGCATTAATGTTAGAATGTTCGTTAGGATAGTTGAACTATTCGAGTAAAGTTATGGATATTGCTTCTATGAGTTAATACCATTATCATACGGATGGGTTTTTGAATGGATTACATTTCATTCAAGGTTGCTTGTTCAAGTGAGTATTGTTAGATGAAGATACCGTTCGTTTGTTCGTTCAAAGAAGGATTATTCATCTACATAATTGAGGCAAGTTATCTTGCTTGGTTATAATGATGGTTGAATTCTTGTGAATATTATGCGTTTCGTGTATATGTAATGCTCTGTTAATCTATGATTCATGATGTGGTGATGTCTCTGATCGTGTTACCATTTGTGGTGGTATTGTATTCCCAAGTTTATCGCCCTTGTTACCGTTGGTCTCCTTGAGCTTTGTTGTCCCTTCGGTGAGTTGTTTGATTCTTTGATAAATGTGTAATTCGTTGAGTTTCATTGTCATGTTGCATCGTGACATCTCTGGAGTCATATCTGCGTGCCGATTGGTTATGTGTAGGATTTTTTGCCGGGCACTTGATGGTCATGCGTGGATGTTTCCGCATTAGACCGTGCACACGAGACGTAGTTCGTGAGGCTAATTAGGTACATCGTCCCATGCATATTCTGGATTCCGTATACGGGGTAGACATGTGCACGGACACATTTCCGGATCGGGCGTACTGTGACGTCCGTCTTGAGCCATGTTGTTGGTCGTTCGTATGATTGGATATGTTCGACAGTTTGGACTGACTGTTTATACGCCTGAGGGGTATATTCAGTAGTCGATTGTTTCCTTTCAGATCCATATGTATATGAATTGTATAATGCCGTGAGAATTATTATCATGTATTGCTGACCCTGTGGTTTGGGCGAAATACTTGTATTTCAGGGCGAGGAAAGGGCAAGGCGCAGGAAGAGCACGATGGCGGCGAAGGATATTGAAGGGTGCTAGTTCGGGGGCAGCGAGTCTTTTGATGTTCGGTTATGTCTTACTGTGGATTTTATTTTATTTTATTTTGGATGAATGTATTATAATTTGTAAGGTATTTTCCATCTTCATATGGTCTATACCGAATTTGGATCATGTGTACGGTTGTGTGAGTTGACATATATGATTTATACTCTATATCGGGGTTTTGATTAATAAACGTGGTTCGATACCACGTTTGTGGATGTTAAAGTTCATGTTGTGATCTCGTCTGGTGGGTCCCAGTGGGGATCTACGGAACTGTAATAGCCGCAGTTTTCGGGGTGTTACATCACCAATGTATGTATCGAAACTGATGGAACTTGTAAAAATCAATATCCTAAAAATTTTGCCGAACATACATCTTTAGGGAATGACTCGTATGCTTTGTATAAACATTCAGCATCTGCGGACACTGTTAAAATTAGAGGTCATTATTTGGATAATAGATGGGCCGTGCCATATCATCCGTATTTGCTCGCAAAGTATGACTGCCATTTAAATGTTGAGATCTGCTCACCTGTGAAGGCCGTAAAATACATGAATAAGTATCTATACAAAAAATGTGATAGAGTTCGTTTTAGTGGCACTGATATGAATAGTAACTTTTCTGATATTGATGAAATAGTTGCATATCAAAATGCACGTTGTTTCTGCTCCTGAGGCAGAATGGAGAAATTTTGAATTTCCTCTCGCTCGGAATCCGCCCTCTGTTATATCTTTACAGTTACACCTACCTGACTGCCAACCTATCAGTTTTAAAGATACTGATGATCTTTCTATAATTGTTACAGATTCTTTTAGGCGTCGTTCCATGCTGACTGAATATTTTTAAAATGAATCAGGTTAATGAGAAGGCCCGTACTTTACTTTATAGGGATTTTTCGGTCCATTTTGTCTGGAATATACGTACTCGATGTTAGATTACTCGACAGCGAAGGGATGTTATTGGCAAAATTATTTTAGTCAATCCAAATGAGGGTGAACGGTATTATGAATGCTTACTATTAAATCATGTTAAAGGCACGACATCTTTTCCAAATCTTAGGACTGTTAATTCTTTATGTTTTGCAACATTTAGAATTGCAACATCAGAATATAGTTTGTTATGAGGATGCAAATTCTGACCTCTGTTTATCAGAAGTAGCTGCGTATCGCTTCCTTTCGTCATTGCGCCACCTGTTTGCTACAGTGTTATTATTCTGCGCCCCTACTAATCCTAAATAATCGTGGCTAAATTTTAAGGCATTTATGGTTGAGGATTTTATTTCGAAACATATATCTTTAGCTGTAGCTGAAAACAAAGCTTTACTACAAAAAAATTCTATTCTATAGCTCTCATGCAAACAGATTAATGAGTACAATTTAATAGATGTTAGTACTCATTATTCGGAGACTGATAAGCTTTCTGCATTATTATATGAGGAAAATCAGAGTTCCAGTGCTGAGGCTGATGTGAGGAAAGATGTTTCCAATCTAAATTTAGAATAGAGAATAGCGTATGAGGCTATATGTAAATCTATTATTGAAAATACTGGTGGTTTATATTTCATTGACGGCCCAGCGGTACCGTTAAAACTTTCTTATATAAAGTTTTGTTGTCAGCAGTTAGAGCTCAAAATATGATTGCTTTAGCAACTGCATCTTTGGGAGTCGCTGCATCTTTGCTGCCAGGTGGCAGAACAACTCATTCGAGATTTAGGCTTCCCTTAGATGTAACAGCAATATCAGATACCTCTATAAGTAAACAATCTGTCGTTGGTATGTTATTATCATCACCCAAACTTATTATCTGGGATGAGGCACCTATGATGCATAAATTCAATATAGAGGCTTTAGATAGAGTTCTTCGGGATATTGAAAATAATAACTTATTGTTTGGTGGGAAAGAAGTAGTGGTAGATGAGGATTTTAGGCAGATCTTATCGATTGTTCCTAATGGAACATTCTCTGATATTTTAACTTCCAGTTTGGTGTTCTACCATCTATGTCCATCTTTTAGGCGTTTCTCATTAGTAAAAAATATGCGTGCACAATTAGATCGAAATTTTGCTAGCTTCGTGCTTTCAGTCGGTGATGGAACTCTTGAGGATCATTAATTTTGGTCTCATTAAACTTGCAGAGGCAGTTGTTATTCCGTACGAGCAGGAGGCTGCTTCTCTTAACACTTTATTGGCTCTTGTCTTCCTTGAAAATGCATTAAATGCTACAGATCTGCACAGTATAGTTGATAGAGTTGTATTAACTCCTAAAAATGTAGATGTGGATATTATCAGTAATCTTGTGCTTGAAAGATTAGAGGGAGATGTGGTTACATATTACAGCTATGATGAGGTCTTGGATAAAAGTGAGGAGTCTATTCATGAGGATTTTCTTAATACGCTAACACCAAAAGGATTTCCTCCACATGAATTAAGACTAGAAAAGAACTGCCCTGTTATGCTTCTTTAACACACCCAAGATATTCAGGGCTTGTCACAGCACCGTGAATCCCATCTGGAACTCACAAGGCTAAATTCATACGATAACCAGAACAGAACACATCGAAACCATCCGTCATTTGTCGGATTAACTCATGAAATTCCCAAGACAACATTTAAATCAAAATGAAAAAATAATTTAATGTAATTGACAACAGAAAAACAACTCTCCTATAGTACTCGAGTATCAACTAACAATTTGTGACAAATAAAAACAAAATCCCAATAACCAATCTCAAAGCAAATAAACACGACGACCACATCACAATATCATGCCTGGCCTTCATCCTCATACTGCCCTGGCACTTTTCCGATCGCGTTCTTCGCACCTGAAGTACATGAAATGTATTTCCCCCAAAATGGGGTTAGCCGTGGAATAGCTAATACAAGTAACGCAAGCGAATTCTTACATCTTACAATATCAAAGCACATGAACTAATGATTTTCCAAAACAAATAAGATAATGATTTCCGGAAATGCAAAATCCGCAATCTATCACCAAAACACAGTTCCTCCCGATTAACCGTAGACCCGACCATGCGCGAATCCCTCTGTGGCCCCGATAGACCCTCCCCGAGTGGTTAACCCAAAAGTTCTTGGACTCAACCATGCGTGGATCCCCTCGAGGCTCCGTCGGACCCTCCCGAAGTGAATATAAACACTCTGACGCTCAAATACATTACTTTGCACATTTAAGATTGTAAGTTCGTAAGAATTACTTGCCTTTGAGACATGACGGACTGAAAAGAGGGTGTAAACGACCACTATTGGAAGAATTTGGAAACTTCGAACCTAGACGATTCGTAAAATGACTATCAACAATAGTACGATTGGAGATTAAATGTAAATATGCCCGAAAACCCCGCATACAACAAATAATCCAACATCATATTCAACAAGGGCGGATCACAACCAAAACCCTCTCAATTCTCAACAATTCCAAGAACACAATAATAATCTCGTAGGAAAAACATGAATAGGAAGTAGATAATCCATACTCAACACAATTCCACCATAACTACGACTAAATCGGAGAATTTACGAAGAAACCCCCAAATCCCAAATAGTCTAGGGTTCTAGAATATTACCTCGATTCAAAGGCGAATGAGACGGATTGGTGTTGTTAATCTATACCAAATCTCCAAGGAAGATGATAGCCAGATAGTTGAAGGCTCGAAATCGCACCAAAATCGCCCAAGAATCGCCCACGTCACGGAGAAGAGAAAGAAGGTAGAAAAATGGACGAATTTCGGTCAGACCTGGGTATTTAAACCCGCGTCTGATAATGTACGTAATCCAAGAAAAGCTAGTGTACGTTAGATCATTAACGTATGTAATACGTCTTTTATTACGTACGTAAGGGAATGGTATAACTATCTGCCCAGTTCCCTGAAGACCTTAACGTACGTTATGCAATGGGACTAATGTACATTAGAAAGATCACATAGCGTACGTTAGGAGGACCAATTAACGTACGTAAGAGTTCCCCAACTTAGAAGCACAATTCTCCATCAGCTGTGCAGAGGTGATACAAAGACCAAACGCAACGATCGACGAAAAGTGCAGACACCAATACAAAGAGTTCGAAGTGACAAACTTAAGTTCTAAAAGAAAACACGATCCCGATTACCCGAAGGTTCGGAATACGACCACGAAAGTAAATTCCCTAAACTTTTAAGAAATTACAAAACGACCCGAAATGACCGAAAACCACGATACAGAAACGAACAACCGTGCCGAAGCTCACAACATGTCTAACAACATTAAACGAACTCACACAAAATCCGAAACGACAGTTTTTACCACAATCGCAGAAAACGAGTCAACAAGCGGAAAATATTATAACTAAACACAAAATTGAGCACAAGAATCTCGAAACATCCTCGGATGTCAAAATACGCAGAATTAAATGTTCTCAACATGTTAATATGGTTACAAGCGAGTCGCTAAAAATGTAAAATACACCAAAATGGAAACTACCAAAAATAGAAAAATTACGGATATTACATTCTCCCCCTAGAAATAAGCTTCGTCCCGAAACTTAAGAAGTAAATAGTTCCGGATATTTAGCGCTCATGCTATCTTCAGTTTTCCAAGTCACCTCCTCAACTCCATGCCTCGACCACTGAACCTTAACCAACGGATGGTTTTATTTCGGAGTTGCTTTTCATGATGCTCAAGGATCTTCAACGGCCTTTCTTTAAACGCGACATCTTCTGCTACTTCAATATCCCCATAATCGATAATATGACTCGGGTCCGGAATGTACTTTCTCAACTAAGAAACGTGAAACACATTGTGAATGTGACTAAGGGCTGGAGGTAGCGCCAACCGATAAGCTAGCTCATCGACTCTGTCTAGAATCTCAAACGGCCAATATGTCTTGGGCTAAGCTTCCCCTTCTTTCTGAAATGGTAAATCCCTATCGTCGGTGATACCTTGAGTAAAGCATGATCTTTTACTTCAAACTCCAAGGGTCGATGACGAATATCATCATAGGATTTTGTCGACTCTGAGTAGTCAACATTCTTTCTCGAATGATAGAAATCTTCCCTTTGGTTTCCATCAACATGTCTGGCTCCATTCCCAGTAGCTCTGAGGCCTCATACCAACAGAGTGGAGACCTACACCGTCTACCATATAATGCTTCGTAAGGTGCCATTTTCATCGAAGCGTGGCAACTATTATTGTAAGAAACTCGATCAACGACAGATGTAACTCCCAATCACTACTCCAGTATAGGGCACACGCCCGCAACATATCCTCCAACGTCTAAATTTCCCGATCTGTCTGACCATCTAACTGCGGATGAAAAGAAGTACTCAGCCTCAATATGGTACCCAAAGCCTGATGGACCGACTGCCAAAAATTCAACACGAAACGACTATCCCGATCAGATACGATAGTCTTAGGTGTACCGTGTAGCCATACTATCTCCACTATGGATATCTGATCCAACCTCTCTGGTCCCAAAGTATCCTTAATACCAAGAAAATGCGTTGATATTTTTAGTCGATCGACAATCACTCAAATCATATTCATTCCTGTTTTAATTCTCGGCATCCCGGTGATAAAATCCATGGAAATATCTTCCCACTTCCACTCGGGAATAGGAAGCGGCTTTAATAGTCCGACTGGTCTCTGATGCTCAATCTTGACTTTTTGGCACATCAAACACCATGCTACGAACTCCGTGATGTCCTTATTCATATTATTCTACCAGAAATTCTTTTTTAGGTCTTTATACATCTTACTCATTCCGGGGTGGATAGAGTAAGGAGTAACATGAGATTCTCGAAGTATTTTCTGTCTCTAGTCTAAATCATTCAGAACATAGAGTCTCCCTTGAGATCTCAAATTGCTATCCTCGTGAATCATAAAGCTGGGGGCTTTCCCTTTTTCTGCATCCGCCTTTAACTGACTGATCATCGGGTCATTCATTGGCTCCCCTTTGATGTCATCAACCAAAGATGAAGTAATCTGTAGGATACACAACTGACCCTGCACATGTTGAATCCATACTTCGATTCCCTGTTCAATAAGCTCCTATCGAATCCTCACTTGTGGTGTGAGAACCTCAAGCATCTGGAGTGATACCGATTTCCGACTCAACGCATCTGCCACAACATTGGCTCTTCCCGGATGATAAAGGATCTCCAAGTCATAGTCCTTTATTAGTTCTAACCAACAATGCTGTCTCGTATTCAGTTCCTTCTGGCTGAAAATGTATTTCAAGCTCTTATGATCGGTATAAACCCAGCACGGAGAACCATATCGATAATGGTGCCAAATCTTCGGTGCGAACACCACTGCCTCCAACTCCAGGTAATGAGTAGGATAATTCACTTCGTACGGTTTCAACTGCCATAACGCAAAAGCTATAGTCATATCGTGCTTCATGATGACGCACTCGAGTCCCTAGCCTGAAGTATCACTATAAATCGAAAACCCACCATTCCCTTGAGGCAAGGCTAACACTGGCGATGTAGTCAAATGCCTTTTCAGTTCCTCGAAACTCTGTTGCCTCTCGTAATTCCATTCAAATTTCTCGGACTTCTGGAGTAACTGAGTAAGCGGTCGAGCAAGTTTAGAGAACCCCTCGACGAACCATCTATAATACCCAGCAAGTCCCAAAAAGCTACGAACCTCCTTCACATTCTTAGGCGGTGCCCAATCTAACACTGGGGATCTACACGGATCCCTTCAGCTGAAACCACATGCCCGAGAAACATAACCTCCTTCAGCTAAAACTCACACTTTGAGAACTTCGCATAGAGACACTGAGCTCTCAAAATCTCTAACACTAGTCGCAAATGCTGAGCGTGTTCCTCATCATCACGAGAATAGACTAGGATATCGTCTATAAAAACAACTACACACTTATCGAGATGCTCGATAAATATATTATTCATCAGCTATATAAATACTGCCGGCGCATTGGTTAGTTCAAACGGCATAACCAAAAACTCATAATGCCCGTACCTCATACAAAAAGTGGCTTTAGGGATGCTGGACTCCCTCACTCGGAGCTGGTAATAACCAGATCTCAAATCGATCTTCGAAAACACCGTAGCTCCCTGTAACTGATCAAACAAATCATCGATACGACGCAAAGGATATTTATTTTTAATGGTCACCTTATTCAGTTCCCAATAATCGATACATAAACGCAGTAAACCATCTTTATTTCTCACAAACAAGACCGGCGCAACCCAAGGCGAGGCGCTAGGTCTGATATATCCCCTATCTAACAATTCCCCTAGCTGATTCTTCAGTTCCTGCATTTCCGAAAGTGCCATATGGTACGGCGCCTTAGAAATCGGGGCTGCACTTGGTTCTAAATCAATTGTGAACTCGATCTCCTGCTACGGTGATAGTCCTGGAAAGTCATCTGGAAAAACATCTGGAAACTCGTTTACCACTGGAATCGAAGAAAGTCAACCTTCTCGTTCTCTACTCTCGTAGCATAACACCAGTAGCCTCTAGGTCGTCCGCTCTCCTCATCTCATAAACACGTGGCTGAACTGAACCAGCACTAGAGGCTCCCCCTCTAACGGTCTGACCCCGTCCTCGTCCCCGACCGAATCCCTGAGATAGCTGACTAGTTGATGACTTCTGATTAACACTTGGTTCTCTAGGCATAGGAACAGATGTTTGAACCCCAAGCGTCTTCTCTCCCTCGGTACAATATGCAGCTCTGTGGCCCATTTGGCCGCAATTATAGCACTTCGGGTGAGGCAGGTCACATTCACGACTGATATGGCCCTACTGGCCACAGCTAAAACATGTCACACCCCGGCTGGATACACTAGGACCAGTTCTGAAGTTTCGGTTGCCTCCAGATGCACGGTGAGACTTTGCGGATGGGTAGTTCGCTGACTGAAATTTCTGCTGGTTGTTGTTCTTACTACCTAAAAAATTTCCTGAGGTCTTATGCTTCTTACCCTCGTTAGCCGATTCCATAGCTGCGAAGGACATATGATAGGCCATTGCTTTTCCCTGATACTCCTTCAGGGGTGTACAAACAAACGCAGCCATGTAATGTCGAATTCTAGGCTTCATCCGCATATCAAAGTGTTGGATCTTAACTCTCTCTTCTCTCACTTGCCCCTTGACATGGTTAAGTTGTTGGTTATATTCGATGATCACTTGAGATACTGGGATGTCCTGGGGTTTAGCTTCATAAAAGGCTCGGATATCGGCCTCCTGAACAGGCCACGGGCAATACTCGGCATCCATTAGTTCTTTAAACTCGTCCTATGAAACCTCACGGTTCTGAGGCACAACCGCCTGCCACTAGCTAGCAGTGTCCCTCATCAGAAAGTACTGCGCAATCGCCACCTTCCGTGCCTCCGGAGAATTTACCACCACAAAAACTTTGTTCATCTCGTTGATCCAGTCTTCCCAGCCGATCGGAGCCGTAGCACCAATGAACTGGGGAGGGCGCATACATATCACATCTTATAGCCATTTCTCTGACCCAAGATTCACCACAGGAGGTAGATTATTAAGCTGAACCGCTTGGGTCAGGAGTGCCATTTGGTTAGCCACTTGCTGTAATATAGTGGCCAAACACCCGAATTATTCCCGACGGAATCTCCCAAACTGGCCGACTGGTCCCGCTGACCATCGGTACTAGGATGGACTGAATTCGACAAAGTAGGAGTAGTCGATCCAGCACCCGAACCGAGAGAAATGGCTGCCCCATCGGCTGCTCCACGTCCTCGACCGCATCCGGTCCTCTACCGGCTGACATTTTAAATGATAGAAAAAGAGGAAAACATAAGTACAATTTAGAAAAATAACCGCCATGGTGACCGGCTCCCCACATTACGAAATTGGAAGACAATACAGTAAGGACAATAAAAGGGTAAGAGACCTTATGAGTACCGATCGTACAAGATGATGGCAGCGCGATGATACTGTGTTTACAACAACGTGGCTAGACCCAAAAGACCAATAACCTAGGTAGCCATAAACCTAGGCTCTGATACCATATTCTGTATCACCCCCAAGATATTCAGGGCATGTCACAATGCCGTGAATCCTATATGGAACTCACAAGGCTAAATTCATACGACAACCAGAACATAACACATCGAAACCATTCGTCATTTATCGATTTAACTGATGAAATTCCCACGACAACAATTAAATCACAATGAAACAATAATTTAATGTAATTGACAACAGAAAAACAACTCTCTTATAGTACTAGAGTACCATCTAACAATTTGTGACAAATAAAAACAAAATACCAATAACCAATCTCAAAGCAAATAAACACGACGACCACATCACAATATCATGCCTGGCCTTCATCCTCATACTGCCCCGGCACTTTTCCGATCACGTTCTTCACACCTGAAGTACATGAAATGTATTTCCCCAAAAATGGGGTTAGCCGTGGAATAGCTAATACAAGTAACGCAAGCGAATTCTTACATCTTACAATATCAAAGCACATGAACTAATGATTTTCCAAAACAAATAAGATAATGATTTCCAGAAATGCAAAATCCACAATGTATCACCAAAACACAGTTCCTCCCGATTAACCGTAGACCCGACCATGCGCGAATCCCTCCGTGGCCCCGATAGACCCTCCCGGAGTGGTTAACCCAAAAGTTCATGGACTCAACCATGCGTGGATCCCCCCGAGGCTCCTTCGGACCCTCCTGAAGTGAATATAAACACTTTAATGCTCAAATACATCACTTTGCACATTTAAGATTGCAAGTTCGTAAGAATTACTTACCTTTGAGACATGACGGACTGAAAAGAGATGGTAAACGACCACTGTTGGAAGAATTTGGAAACTTTAAACCTAAACGATTCGTAAAAAACGACTATCAACAATAGTACGATTGGAGATTAAATGGAAATACGCCCGAAAACCCCGCCTATGACACAAATAATCCAACATCATATTCAACGAGGGCGGATCGCGACCAAAACCCTCTCGCTTCTCAACAATTCCAAGAATACAATAATAATCTCGTGGGAAAAACATGAATTGGAAATAGATAATCCATATTCAACACAATTCCACCATAACTACGACTAAATCGGAGAATTTACGAAGAAACCCCCAAATCTCGAAAAGTCTATTACTTCGATTCAAAGGCGAAGGAGACGAATTGGTGTTGTTAATCTATACCAAATATCCAAGGAAGATGATAGACAAATAGTTGAAGGCTCGAAATCGCACCAAAATTGCCCAAGAATTGCCCACGTCGCAGAGAAGAGAAAGAAGGGATAAAAATGTACGAAATTTCGGTCAGCCCTAGGTATTTAAACCCACGTCCGATAACATACGTAATCCAAGAAAAGCTAGTGTACGTTAGATCATTAACGTACATAATGCGTCCTTTATTACGTACGTAAGGGAATAGCAGAGCTGTCTGCTCGGTTCCCTGAAGACCTTAACGTACGTTATGCAAGGGGACTAAAGTACGTAGGAAGATCACATGGCTACGTTATGAGGACTAGTTAACGTACGTAAGAGTTCCCTAGGTCAGAAACACAGTTCTCCATCAGCTGTACAGAAGTGATACGAAGACCAAATGTAACAGCCCGAAAACAGCGGCTATTATAGTGTCGTGGACCCCTACCGGGACCCACCAGGCGATATCAGGATATACACCTACAACCTGACAACGTGGCACCGTACCACAATATTTATCAAAACCCCAATGTGGAGTATAAATTATACTTGTCTTTAATACGAGCAATCGTACACAGGATCCAAATTCGGTACAGACCATATGACGATGGGCAATACCTTACAAATTATAATACATTCATCCGACACAAAATAAAATGAAAATCACAATAAGACATAACCGAACATCAAAAGACTCGGGCCCCCCGAATTAGCATCCTTCAAAACCCTCCGACACAATCGTGCTCTTCCCGTGCCTTGCCCTTCCCTCGCCCTGAAATACAAGTATTTCGCCCAAACCACAGGGTCAGCTATACATGATAATATTCTCATGACATTATACAATTCATATATATACGGATCTCAAAGAAAACAACCGACTACTGAATATACCCCACCGGCGTATAAACAGTCAGTCCCAACTGTCGAACATATCCAAATATACGAACGACCAAATAATATGGCTCAAGACGGACGTCACAGTACACCCGATCCGGAAATGTGTCCGTGCACATGTCCACCCCGTATATGAAATCCAGAATATACGTGGGACGATGTACCTAATTAGCCTCACGAACTACGTCTCGTGTGCACGATATAAATGCGGAAACATCCACGCATGATCATCAAGTGCCCAGCTAAAAATCCTACACATAACCAATCGGCACGCAGATATGACTCCAGAGATGTCACGATGCAACATGACAACGAAACTCAATGAATTACACCTTTATCAAGGAATCAGACGACTGACCGAAGTGTCAATATAGCTCAACAGAACTAACGGTAACAAGAACGGTAAACTCGGGCATACCATCCCACCACAAATGATAACACGATCAAGGACATCACCATATCATGAATCATAGATTCTCAGAACATTTCATATACACGAAACGCATAATAATCACAAGAATTCAACCATCATTATAACCAAGCAAGATAACTTGCCTCAATTCCGTAGATGAATAATCCTTCTTTGAATGATCAAACGAACGGTATCCTCATCTAACAATACTCACGTGAACAAGCAACCTTAAATGAAACGTAATTCATTCAACAACACATTCGTATGGTAATGGTATTATTACATAGGAACAATATTCGTAAGTTTACTTGAATGGTTCAATCATTTTATTGAACATTTTAATGTTCCAATTACGAATCATCATTGTTGTTGCCCAAAATATTTATCCGAAGATTAAATACTGCTGGAATGAACGGACAACAAACAACAATTTACGGGAGCACTTCCGAGAGAATATGAATAAACATAAGATTTGCCGGGTTTGTTAGGCCCGGGCTTGAATGCTCTCGCGAGATGTTATTAATACAAATATTCGTGGATACAAGTATTAATGTGAGAAATCTAAATACAATGAGTGTAAAAAGACTCTGTTAATCCAGCTCTTGAGCGAAGCTCGGTGTTCTTCGTCCCTGCCGATCGTATGCTGAATGAGAGAGGCCGAGAGAAGAAAGAACCGAATGATAGCTGTTGCCAAGAGTAGGAGATAGCCAAGTGCTGTGTGAAATCTCGTGGGAATTGAAGTTCAGAAGCCTTTTAGGGAGTAAGACTCAATGGGAATCCGACTGTTGTCCAAGTGCAGGCTGCCTGCTATATATAGAGGCTGAGGAGCCTTGTCTTCTGGCGGGCGATCGCCTTCCGGCCATTATAATAATGGGGCGATCGTCTGCCGGCCAATATTATAATGGGGCGATCACACGGGCTGTCGGCCTAAAGTCCAAGGTAGATGCTGGCAGCCAGCTGTGCGGTCCAATGAGGAGCCAGCACGCGTCCGGAGTCACTGTCACATGCGGTCCTACTAACAACTTTCGGCGGGCCTGTCGGCTGGTGGAAAGATGCTGACAGGCTGTGGTCAATGATCCGTGAATTGCGGATCTTGTCTCGGCTCTGCACGTGGTGTCTGTCCTGAGGCTCGGCCTTTTCCGAATGGATGGCCATCGGCTCTGATCGGCATGAAGCGGTCGTCTCTAGCTGGTCACTGAGGGTCGGCATCGGCCAGTCGCTGAGGGTCGGCATCGATCGGTCACCAATGGTCGGTCGGCAAGTGCCGGGAGATGATCGTCCGCTAGTCGGTCGCCAGGAGTCGGTCGCCAAGTACCGAGAGACGATCGTATTTGATGTCGATCGCTCAGCACCGGGACTTGTCCTGGGACCTTCGGTTGGCCGATTTATCTTGACTGCTAGGATAAGGCTAGGCCGCCTGGTCATTGTCGGCGATTACGCCTCATTGCTCGGCAATGGCTAGGTCGCCCGATCTCCGAGGCGATCTCCGGTCGGAGAGTATAATTCTCGACACAACAATTGCCCCCCAGCTTGCTCCGATGTTGAAGACATGGGGCGAGGTGGTTCTTGCTGGCGATCGTGTATGATGAGGACGGGCGATCTTGTTGAGCTGACTTAGGATTCGGACTTGGGCTATCATGGTCGATTAGCTAGCTATCTTTCGGTCTTGTACCTGCAAAAAACAACATTAGCCGATCCCTCGTAGAAACTTGATTGTTTTGTCCCTGAGGAACCGTGCACAGTCGCGGAGTTCGATGGACCGACCCCATGACCGTGTCTTGGTGCACGAAGACATTGAGTGTCTCGTGACTCACTTTATTATGAGGGCCCTCTGTTAGGCTGCGCCTCGCCTCGTATTTAAACGAAGGGCGTGCGGTCTTGGTTTAGAGGAGTCCTTGCGTGGGGCAGCGTCGGATGATTCAACTCCATGCCGCGGCTTGTTAGCTCTGCTTCCACCTCGGCCCACCATGAAGATGGCGAACCTCGACGGTGTACGTTGAGACGGGGGTTGTGGCACGTGTCGCATTGTCCGGGTAGATCATCTTAGATGGTGAACCTTGAGGGCGGGCGATCTTGTCCACTGATTAATTTTGGAGAGCCCTCAGACTACGCCGGCCTCGTATTTAAACGAAGGGCGGGCGATCTTGGCCCAAAGGGACCTTGCATGGCCGAAGCAGCCGGTTCCATCGACTACCAGGACCATGGCTTTATGATGTGTGGTGGAGGCGATCTCGTGCCTTAGTCCATCATGTTGGATGGTGAACTGTCGATGGCGATCGTGTCCTCCGGGTTTTGGTGATGTAGCGTGATGATCGGCGATCGGGCTGGAAGACTGGCGATCGTCGCTCAGCTGCCGATCGCTTTATTCGTAGGTTGATATCGGCGATCGGGCGGGAGATCGTCGTTCGGGCGCCGATCGCGCTGCTCACAGGATAAGAAGAAACCTTTGCCTGGCCAGAAAATCTGCGGCTCTAGCCCGGAAGGTCGCGTAGGTCGTGGGTTGGCTCTTCGTAATATGCCTGAACATAGGCGAAAAGCCATTGAATCCTGCTAGGACCGAGTGGAGGGCGATCTCATCGCTTACGGGCTCGCCGTTGAGGATGATCTCGTCTACTCGGTCGATGTAGTCCGAGTCGGACTCTTCTTCTCCCTGCTTGATTTGCATCGTGCGAAGGGGACCTTCTGGCCGAGCGACCTTGGTGGCGAAGTACTCCGTGAAGACGTGCGCCAGCTGGTTAAAGGAGCCAATGGACCGAGGTGGCAATAAGGTGTACCACCTGTAGACGAGGTCGTCCAGCGTCATTGGGAACATTCGGCACCTGGTCGAGTCTGATGCCCCACACCCGGTCATATAGATGCTGAACTTGCTCAGGTGTGTTTGGGGGTCCGATCGCCCCTCGTACAAAGGTGTTTGCGGAGGAGCGATCTTGTGCTGCACGGGGGCGAGCTCGATGTCGATCGCGAGCAGCTCGCTTGGCTCGGCGATCGTCTTCATGGCGCCTGCCCTGGATTCCAGGAGCGCCTTCATGTCGTCGAGCTGACGTTGCATCGCAGCCATCGCCGTGGCTCGGTCGCTTGCTGATCGGATTTAGGAGCGGGAGCCAAGGCGATCGTGTACCGATCTCCGGACTCTGCTGCTGCCGACCTCGGCTATTTGGCGACGGGGAGCCAGACGGCTGGGCTATCTTCTGGGAGTCGGGTAGGCCGAGCTCCTGGTGACGGACTCAAACTCCGTCGTCTCGTAGCTGGGGCCGAACTGCCCCGGTCGCCAAGACGGGTCACTGCCCAGGCGATCGAAAGACAGAGGTGCCCCGGCTGGCGAGCGCCTCTTCTTGCGGACGAGAGCCTCCTGGCGATAGCTCGGCCAGTAATGCCTTGAGCTTCCGCTTGGACTTCCGGCGGACGGCCGAGGGGGTGATAGCGGGAGGCGCGTCGAGAGCACTCCGTCGCTCCTGTAGGACAGCCATGGCCTCGTCGATCTGTTCCTTGGTTCGGAGCTGATCGATCGAGAGGCTTGGGCTGGACCTCAGGGGCGGGATCGAGCGTCTCTGACCGCGGCGGCTACCTTCCGCCATCGGCTGTGGCTCGGATTGAGATGGAACGAGGCATCTGTCGGGTTGGCCGGCGGCTTTCTTCGACGCGGAGGCGGAAGACATGATTTCTGACAGATTTCTTTGAAGCGCAGTGAGTGTCACTTCAAGTATATGCCCCGAGAACAATGAGTGTTCTTCGGAACGGTAGGAATAAAAATTTGAGGGTTAGATCCCCTTCTTCTAGCGCCAATTGTTGTTGCCCAAAATATTTATCCGAAGATTAAATACTGCTGGAATGAACGGACAACAAACAACAATTTGCGGGAGCACTTCCGAGAGAATATGAATAAACACAAGATTTGTCGGGTTTGTTAGGCCCGGGCTTGAATGCTCTCGCGAGATGTTATTAATACAAATATTCGTGGATACAAGTATTAATGTGAGAAATCTAAATACAATGAGTGTAAAAACACTCTGTTAATCCAGCTCTTGAGCAAAGCTCGGTGTTCTTCGTCCCTGCCGATCGTATGCTGAATGAGAGAGGCCGAGAGAAGAAAGAACCGAATGAAAGTTGTTGCCAAGAGTAGGAGATAGCCAAGTGCTGTGTGAAATCTCGTGGGAATTGAAGTTCAGAAGCCTTTTCGGGAGTAAGACTCGATGGGAATCCAACCGTTGTCCAAGTGCAGGCTGCCTGCTATATATAGAGGTTGAGGAGCCTTGTCTTCTGGCGGGCGATCGCCTTCCGGCCATTATAATAATGGGGCGATCGTCTGCCGGCCAATATTATAATGGGGCGATCACACGGGCTGTCGGCCTAAAGTCCAAGGTAGATGCTGGCAGCCAGCTGTGCGGTCCAATGAGGAGCCAGCACGCGTCCGGAGTCACTGTCACATGCGGTCCTACTGACAACTTTCGGCGGGCCTGTCGGCTGGTGGAGAGATGCTGACAGGCTGTGGTCAATGATCCGTGAATTGCGGATCTTGTCTCAGCTCTGCACGTGGTGTCTGTCCTGAGGCTCGGCCTTTGCCGACTGGATGGCCATCGGCTCTGATCGGCATGAAGTGGTCGTCTCTAGCTGGTCACTGAGGGTCGGCATCGGCCAGTCGCTGAGGGTCGGCATCGATCGGTCACCAATGGTCGGTCAGCAAGTGCCGGGAGATGATCATTTGCTAGTCGATCGCCAGGAGTCGGTCGCCAAGTACCGAGAGACGATCGTATTTGATGTCGATCGCTCGGCACCGAGACTTGTCCTGGGACCTTCGGTTGGCCGATTTATCTTGACTGCTGGGCTAAGGCTAGACCGCCTGGTCACTGGTCGGCAGTTCTGCCTCGACTGCTCGGCAATGGCTAGGTCGCCCGATCTCCGAGGCGATCGCCGGTCGGAGAGTATAATTCTCGACACAACAATCATATAACATGTTTATTAGGTTCATTCACATATTCTAGCATTAATGTCAAACACTTGAAGTCCAGAATATTACTAATGTAACATTGTGAAAACAACTTTTCAAATCATCGGCACTTCCGATTATGATATAAGTTTGTGTTTAATTACGTTCTTCATTATCTTACCAACGATTACATTAAAACTGATTCCTATATGAAACCATAAGTTTAAGTTTTTAGTAAACTAAGAACATCATCTTAATTAACGTATCTTAATACACACGGATTAATGAAATGGAATTCGGTTACTCACTCTACCGCATTTGTATCACCATACTCACAACAACCCTCCTAAGAACATTATCAACATATTAATGTAGTAATTAACACCTCTTTAACTTATCAACGAAATCGATTAACTTGGACATATGAAGATTATGAGTGTATTCTATATAAATCCATTGTTTTACTTTTGAAGAAGTTACTAAAAACCTAGTTATATCATTGGATATTTGAAATTCTAAATATAACTTCATCCCATCTTGTGAAAATTATCTTTAGAGGGTTAACATAATTCTTCAAACAATTCATCACAAAGGTATCGGTTCTAGAGGGCAAAAAATATGGTTCCATGTTATCTTTCAAGAATCAATTGAATGTTCAAGACAATATTAGTATTTCACACCTCTAGTCATCAAGGATTTTCCATTACTTACATGTTTTTGGTGTCAAAATTAAAATCAACTTCCTATTATCATGTTATTAATCAGGTTTTATCTATCTTTATCAACACAACCATATTATGAAGTTATCATACATCAAGAAGTGATACTAACAACCCTAATGTTATTCTTCACTTAGTTTGAGCATGATTCAAATAATTTATCATGTTTATACTAGATTAAACTAACATTATGTGAAGTGTTTATATACTAACATCATCATAAGCATAGATTTAATATGAGTTAAAGAAAAACCAACCTCAAAATGAAGAACAACACCAACACTTCCAAGAACACAATTCAATCTCCTAATCTCCAAGTCACAAACCAAGTGCTGAAGCTCCAACACAAGATAGAAGGGATAGAAATCGATTTGGCAGGGTGGGGAATCGTTTTTTTCAGAGGAAGAGCTGAATGGGTCGAGTAGAAAAATGAAAGGCAAGTCATATTTTTATAACCTGAACTCAGCATTACGTACGTTAAAGAGAGGGGTTTACGTTAAAGCCCTTACGTACGTAATCTCATGAACATTACGTACGTAGTCGATTTATCAGATGTTTCTGACTTAAAATACACAAGTCGTTACGTACGTAAATATATAACCGTTACGTACGTAATAGCCGTTGACTTGGCTGTCGCGATAGACTCCCGACTGTAACACCCCCAGATCCGATCGGGAATATTACAGCATCGTGGGCCCCGAGATGGAACCCACAAGGCTGAAGGTAATTTTCGCAAACATTTACAAACGTCCAAGAGGCTAACGACGGTACTGTCTTTTAAAAACATTCGAAGACTTTATAAAACTCGTTAATCAAACCATCGTAAAATCTCATTTGAAACCACAAGGCCCGAAATACCAAGACTCAACAGTTTAAAAACATACGTTAAGCTATCGCTTACACGTACCGACAGAACAAGTTTAGAAAAACGATTGCCAAAGTAACCTAAGTTACCAGATACCAATAGGTCATTTTAAAAATACTCACGCAGTGGAAAAAGATAAACGATTAAAATACTCTAGCAGCGGAATACAATAACTGATCAGGAAACCCAATACACAAATACATGTCCTAGACAGTATCCTCCGGGAAGCTCATCTCTTCACGACCGCTACAAGCTTGATAATCCAAGAACCTAAAAAGAAAGCCCACGACGGGGTCAGCCATAATATCCAACAATGATAACCATCACATCTCGTCAATAATTACATATCAATGGAAATACTAAGTAAGAATACGACCAATGTAATCTTACCGTCGTAACTTTACGAGAATCCACGATTCGTATCCTTAACAACACATTAAGATAATACCGAAATATTTGTACGGTATCTCAACAGTACTCAAGGTTCTCAAAACATTATCATAACTCGCGATACGAAAATTATACCAACTCTCGCCAATTCAATCCATCGGATAACATCGATAATTCCAATATGATAATCGATTGTCCATCAAAGACAAGTACCAAGGAAATACGGAACATACCTCAAGATACGAAATACCATGACAATCACGTCAGTCTAATCCGAGATCATATCAACATAACATACGGACATGGTCCTAACACAAGACCTACAAATGCATACTCATATGACAACGTCATTATGATCACAACAATAACGATAATGTATACTTATGGCAAACCCATAATATACATATGCACAACAACAATACATGGCAATCCGATGTTCCTGCGTTCACTGCCTAGATCCCCCGATGATCCCGTCAGACCAACCCGAGGTGGAAAACCCGTCCGTTGATCCAGCGCACGCTAGCATAGATCCCCCGATGATCCCGTCGGACCAACCCGAAGTGGACATACAACAACAATGCACAAATGCATATAACAATGATACACAATGCATGACAACAACGATACACGCATGTATCACAACATGATCGACACGAAATGACAAAAATGATTAGAGTACTTGCCCCGAGTCCTTCGAGAGCAATCTCGATGTCCAGACCATCACGAACCATTATTCTGAATATTCGACGATCCGAAATGTCACGGATGGTAAATAATTCACGCCTTTGTCTATACCATGATGTATCCTCGATACCAAGTATGCCAACAAGAATGTAAATCATATACATTATGATTTAATTCCCAAAACTCAAATACAACCTATAATCTCAAATCTCCTGTGATTACGATTTATAAACATTGCTATACGAATTATAAACGAATGAAACTGAAACCATTCATTAAATATTATAAACTGAGCAAGTAATAACTTGCCTCGATAACGATGAAGTTGTTACCAATTCCATTGCCGTCATCTACAAGTCCCTCGGTCCCAACCAAAGCAATTCACGAACATTCTCAAACACGACCGCAACGTACGGTTTTAAACACCGATCAATAATCTCAACCTATTACAATAATCGATAAACAACAAGTTCGACAACAATCAAAAATCGATAAAACCATTCCACAAACCCAACGGCTTGACAATATCTCGATTAAACACTAGTCGGATCAATCCTACTCAAACCTGCACGAATTTATAACTACAACACGAAAATACTGCACTTTCTGCCTTCTTAGCGCACGTTAATCACCTAATGTGGCGTGCGCTAAGTTGCTCCCGTTAGCGCGCGTTAGGCAGTAAGCTTAGCGTGCGCTAATGCTGTACAGTTGCATGTATTTCGGATACCGATAAACATATGATGATTATCAAGAACACTAAGTGATCCAAAACCATGTTCATAGCTATCAAACAACGAAATCCAATATCCTTTAACATATAGGTAATCATCCGACTCTTAATTCAAGTCATATATTCATATTTCATCTTCCTTAATATCAACAACCTAAACACCAAGAACTCATAATCATGCCATGTTCACCATCATATGAAGAAACCAACAACAACAACATCAAAGATCCGAATTGAAGGAAGACATTAGCCAACATATCTCTTTGAAGATAAACAACACATTCGAAACCATCCAATTCATATCAATATCTTCATATCAACCATAACATCATCATAATCCGGTAATCCAACTCATAATCATACTTATCAACTTGTTTATATGATAATCATCATCTCAAGAACATCATATACAATCCAAAATGAAATCTCAAAGTGAAGAGTAATTACCTTTTTGAAGGAATGGATTGATTTCCAAGGTTGAATCCATTTCCAAGAATCACCAATGATTTCAAGCTTCAAATGTTGTTATAGATGATTAACTCCACCTTAATCTAGTGTTTGGAACCTCAAATACTTCTCAAGGCTCTCTCTATCGGCTCACATGAAGAAATGGATGAAATTGACGAAAAATAGCCAACTGCACTTATATATATACTGTACATTATTAACGTACGCTAACATCTTCAGTTAACGTACGTTACACACTTAGCGTGCGCTAACTGTCTTTGTTAGCGTGTGCTATCGAAGTCCAGAGGCAACTGTCTTACTGTATGAAATGATTTACATACGCAATGCCCATGCAATAGCATACGTAAATTCCTCTATTTAGCGTACGCAAGTGTCCAACCTTAGCGTGCGCTACTCATAGTTGACTCGTTTGTCTGTATGTTTCCAAAGACTGGTCCACACGCCGAAAGTGCTGACGAGGATAAGATTCCTTCTTGTCCGATATACAGTTAGCGTGCGCTAACCTTTAGGGTTTATCGTGCGCTAGTACTACATTACAAACATCCGTTGACTTATCAGAACGTGCGCCGAAAGTGGCCTGGTCCACACGAAGATTCCTTCCGATCTGACTGCATTAGCATGCGTTATCTTATATCCGTAGCGTGCGCTAAACCTGCACGATAGCGTGCACTACTCATGATTATTAGCGTGCGCTAATAATGTTACACTTAGCCATTTTCAGCTATTCTTGTCCAACGTCTCAACATACAGAATACGAACATACGGCATACTGAATACATATACTTCTTACATCCAATTGTCGACCAAGTACGACAATTATACCAATACAGATGTCTCGGTCCTTTAATTATTTTACCCATACTGTACAGATTCCACGCTGTACAACATAACTCGGATAAAATAACATTAAACAACAGTAATAGAATTTCTGGATATTACACCGACCACCTACCCACGTTCGGTCCCACCCGCCGAAAGGTGGGCTGCTGATGGATACCCCGAATTACGTACGTTAACATATGAATGTTACGTACGTAAAGCTACGTACATAGCGTACGTAAAGAATATAGGCTTACGTATGCTAAGTTCTATAACACGCAAAAATGGAATTCTCCCAATAACACCCAACAATCAATATAGTATGAATGACCAGGATTCCATCTTAACATAATTCATCAATATACTCGCTACAACAAATACAAATATGGTGCGACAATACTTAATTTAAACGAAGAATACAGTAGTAAAGGTGCGGATATTACATACTCCCCCCTTAAAAGGAGTTTCGCCCTCGAAACTAAGGGGTAAACAACTCAGGGTATCTTTCTCGCATGCTATCCTCAGTCTCCCACGTAGCTTCCTCGACTCCATGTCTCGACCACTGAATTTTTAATAAGGGGATCGCCTTGTTCCTCAACTGTTTGACTCTCCTCTCAAGTATTCGCATAGGACGCTCCTCATACGAATGGTCATCGGCTATCTCGACCTCATCGAATTGAATGATGTGGCTCAGGTCAGCAACATACTTCCTTAACTGAGATACATGGAATACGTTGTGAATCCGGCTCAAGGCTGATGGTAATGCTAAACGATAGGCTAGGTCGCCTACTCGCTCCAGGATTTCAAACGGACCAATATACCTTGGGCTCAACTTGCCTCTCTTCCCGAATCGGAAAATACCTCGAGTAGGATATACTTTGACTAGTACATGATCACCAACCTCAAACTCGACTGGTCGTCGACGATTATCTGCATATGATTTCTGGCGACTTTGGGCCGTTAAAAGACGACTCTTGATCAGGATAATCTTATCGCGGGCTGCTAATAACATATCAGGCTCCATACCAATAGATTCTGATAAATCATCCCAACATAAAGGGGACCTACAACGACGACCATACAATGCCTCATAAGGTGCCATCATGATCGAGGCGTGCCAGCTGTTATTATATGTGAATTCCACTAACGGTAGTTGGGCTTCCCAGTCGTACTTCCAATAGAGAGCACATGCCCTCAACATATCCTCCAGAGTTTGAATAGTCCTCTCAGACTTACCATCGGTCTGAGGATGAAAATCCGTACTGAAGTTCAACTGTATACCCATCGCACGATGAACCGCCTTCCAGAAGTGCGACACGAACCGTCCGTCACGATCTGATACAATACTCTTAGGGGTACCATGCAGTCTCACAATCTCTTTGATGAACAACTGGGCCAATCTCTCAGGGCCCCACGTATCCTTGATCTCCAAGAAGTGGGCTGATTTAGTCAGTCGATCCACAATCACCCAAATCGTATTCATGCCTCGACGGCTCGTCGGCAAGCTAGTAATAAAATCCATCGATATGTCTTCCCACTTCCACTCGGGAATCGGGAGCGGTTTCATCATGCCAGCTGGTCGCTGATGCTCAATCTTGACCTGCTGATAGGTCAAACACTTCGAAACGAATTCGGCGACCTCCCATTTCATGTTACCCCACCAATAATACGGCTTCAAATCCTTATACATTTTGTTCGATCCTGGGTGTATGGAATACGGGGTAGCATGAGCCTCCTTCAAAAAAGTATTCCTCAACTCCTCGTCTGCTGGTACACATACTCGGTTTTTAAAGCGTATCAATCCATCCTCATGAACCACAAATCCAAGGGCCTTCCCCTGATCGATTTCTCCTCGAATTCTGGATAAGAACGGGTCCGTAATCTGTTTCGTCCTGACCATCTCATCCAGGGATGACGAAATATCGAGCGTGCAAAGTTGTCCCTGAATACGCTATAACCAGACCTCAATCTCTGGTCTCATGAACTCTAACTGCAATTCCCTCTGGGCGGTCAAACGAGCCAATATCTGCTCCTGCATGGTCTTACGGCTCAAGGCATCGGCAACCACATTTGCCTTGCCTGGATGATAAAGGATCTCGATATCATAGTCTTGATTAGCTCTAACCACCTCCTCTATCTCATATTCAACTCCTTCTGAGTAAAAATATACTTCAGACTCTTGTGATCCGTAAAAATCTGGCAGGTAACTCCATACAGATAGTGGTGCCAGATTTTTAAAGCAAACACTACAGCTGCTAACTCCAAATCATGAGTTGGGTAGTTGACCTCGTAAGGACGCAACTATCTAGATGCATAGGTGATCACTTTCCCGTTCTGCATTAATACGCAGCCAAGGCCCTGTCTCGATGCATCGCTATATACCACGAATTCTTCTGTTCCTTTAGGTAGAACCAAAACAGGTGCTGAAATTAATCGACTCTTGAGTTCATCAAAACTTTGCTGACATGATTCTGACCACAAGTACTTCTTATCTTTCCTCAACAGATTAGTCATCGGTTGAGCAATTTTGGAAAAACCTTCCACGAATCGTCTGTAATAACCTGCTAGACCCAGAAAACTATGAACTTCCTTCACGTTCTTCGGAGGTAGCCAGTCTCGGATAGCTTCTGTCTTCTGTGGGTCTACTCTCACTCCATCTGCTGATATTACATGCCCCAGAAAAATAACTTCATGCATCCAGAATTCACATTTAGAAAATTTTCCATAGAGTTGTTCTCGCCTTAACGCATCGAGAACCTGTCGAAGGTGACACTCATGCACCTCATGATCACGAGAGTAGATCAGAATGTCATCAATAAAAATGACTACAAAACGATCTAGATAATTAATAAAAACCCGATTCATTAATTCCATGAATACGGCCGGTGCATTAGTCAGTCCGAATGGCATGGCAACGAACTCATAATGCCCATAGCGAGTGCAAAAAGCTGTCTTCGGAATGTCAGACTCTCGAATCCGCAATTGGTGGTACCCGGATCTCAAGTCGATCTTGGAAAATACAGCGGCTCCCTGGAGCTGATCCAATAAATCATCGATGCAAGGTAAAGGATATTTGTTCTTAATTGTTACTTTGTTCAGCTCATGGTAATCAATACACAAACGCAACGATCCGTCTTTTTTTCGTACGAATAACACCGGCGCTCCCCAAGGGGATGCACTGGGTCGAACATATCCTTTCTCAGTTAACTCCTCAAGTTGTCTCTTCAACTCCTGCATCTCAGTCGTGGCCATACGATATGGTGCTTTCGAAAGCGGGGACGTCCCTTGTAACACCCCAAACTAGGCGGATATTACAGTGCCGTAGATCCCCAACTGGGACCCACCAGGCGAATGAAAATGAATGAATTACACAAGATAAATGTAGTACCGAACCACATTACAACAGTAATTACTCCGATGAGGAGTTTAATTACAACACACCAGGACAATACCGAATACTAGTGTATTTTATATGAAGATAAAATACACAACACTGAATGAAACGGAGTATCCAAATGAAAATATGCAGCGGAAAATAAAGGACAATAATATGAATGACTGGAAGATCGGGGCCCCCTACTAGTATCACTCGGACTCCTCGACATCAACATGCTATTCCCGTGCGTTTGCCTTGCCATGACCTGAAAAACAAAATCCCCAAACGGGGTCAATTACAAAGAACAACAATCCTCAAGGGTTGAAATTACACAATCATGAATTAACTGAAGTTATGAAATATTCTTAATTATGAATTACGCTGAAGAGGAGTATCATAGTACGCCCGTAATGTTCTGTGCAAGTATACAAGACGAATGACCGGACACACCCGTCCTTGTACCTAATTAGTCTCACGGAGGTAAGCGTTACCGTGTGCACGGTCCGATGTATCGGTGAACCCAATACATGACCATCGTGTGCCCGACTAAAAATTCCACACAGCCACACCCGGACACGCAATATGAACCCGGAAGGTCACATGAACGAGAATGACCATGATGAATATCTATGAATAACAATTAGACTAGGCCAAGATGACTCACCGATATGAAAGTAATAGTGACGTGATTGATAAACCAATGAAAAGATTTGGAACCGTCGTTCCTCGTGAATGAAATGATTATTCGACACTTACAAGTCTCAAAATGATTAATATTATGATGAATGAATTATGATTATGAGCAATCAACAACAAAAGGAATGAGTATCCTTTTAACCGAGTAAGATTTAACTTACAAAATACCGATGACAATTATCCTTCCACGAACAACGTCCTAAATGAAGTGTCGGTCGCACGAACAACCTTAATTCAATACAATTACCAACAATCCGATCAATACACGAATATAACGAATTCCAAACGTCGATACGACTAAACCAAGTCCATAGAGGCATTAAATCAAACACGTTGTATTCAACTCCGATTGTTTACAAACAAACTTCGATATACCAATATCAAAATTCCCCAAGAAGTGTTTCAAACCAACAAAACATCTCCAATACGATCAATAATCCGTTATGAATATCCAAAAATGTGATTATAACAACAATTAGTCGAAAATCCCCAATTCCAACTCGATTTTCAACGTGTTCTTGAATAATTCCTCAATAATCCAATGAATCCTTATACAAACTCATAATCATATACATATCCCTTCATATAACATGATTATAACGTCCAAACATCATATCTCAACACAAAATCGAAGTCCAAAGTGTTGAAGAATTTACCTCTTGAAGATCCAACCAATTCGATCCGATGAAAACGCGTAAAAACGACTATCCAAGCTTCCCAAATGATTGAAGGTGATGAAAATACACACTCAAATGATAATTGATGAAGAAATCTCTCCCTCAAGTTATTCTCTCTCGGTTGCAGTGAAGAAGATGGAAAAATATGGAAGAAATGAGCTCAAAATTATCTAAATCATGAATTTATAGGGGTTGACTCGGCCAGGCTCGGCCGTGCCCGCTGACACGGTCGTGGCGCGCAGCCGGCCGGCGAGACTCGACCGTGTCTGCTTGACACGGTCGAGGCGCGAAGGGCCTACCGACAGTGACCCGTCGCGGCGCTCGACAATGACTCGGCCGTGTCCCGAACACGGTCGGGCCTGCAAGCGTCGCTACAGCTAATCCTAAGAGCTCGACTCGGCCGTGCCGAGCGACGGTCGGGTCTGAGGCAGACGCCCGGCACTATCCGGACGAGTGCGGCCGGGCCGTGTCGGACGACACGGCCGAGTTGTTTGGCGTTGATCGCCAAAATTGAGAAAATGAGCGGGTGAGCTAAAACGACCATAACTCTCTCGTCCGGACTCGATTGACTCACCGCTTGAACCATTGGAAAGCTAACTCGATGCTCTATAATATTGCAAGATTTAGAATTTTTGGAGTTACCAAAAATTAATGGTGATCTAACAAAGTCGAACTCATATGAATAAAGTTGAAACGATGAACAATAACGATACTCAACTCGAAGTTTATACGAACGGTGAACACGGTGAATGAACATGATTGATGAATGATTATAATTGAGTGAAAATCCACTGAGTGACAATTACCGAATGAAATTACTGAATGATAATGACTGAATTACAATTACTGAATTACAACCGGGTATTACATACACCCCCCCTTAAAAGAGTTTCGTCCTCGAAACTAAGGGTAAATAACTCGGGACATGAACTATCCATCACGATCTGCAAACAATAATGTCCAAATAGTTCTCGGGACCAAATCAATCGCACGCCCAAGTCCCCAAGTCTTGACGTCTCGGATCACAATGAACGATTTCCCAAAAATATCACGAAGTCTCGGTATGACACCAAAAGGAATGCATCAAACGATCTCAAAATCTCAAGATTCTCAAATACGATCATTATAAGATAGATCAACAATAAATGATCCACAACCATGACACATTAATACGGATTGAGTTATATAGTCATCTGAAAGACAAGGCTATATATCAAATGTACCCAACATCGATATCCTCCATACCATCGATCTCCTCGATCCCAACGACTCGACGAAGACCCAAACCTGAACTCACCGCTTAATATGACCCCGAAAGGTTACCAAAACGAGAGTGACTAAGATGAATGATAAATGATTAGATATCCGACAAGGATCAAGAATAACTCGCCGAGGTGAACTAATAACGAAATGAGTGATAACTCAAATGAAATTATTGGAACCATTGTTCCCCGTGAGGTGAATGATTGGTTGATAAATATAAGTCTTAACGTGATTGATATATGATGAATGACCTATGCGAACAATTGAACGACGATGAAATGAATGATTATCCTATTACTGCAAGAATTAACTTGCTCAACACCGGTGATGAATGTCCCGTTGTATCACTGTTTAAGCAAACAACAGTCGAACTCGTTGTCTGAGATGAAGATGCTCTCCCAGCATGAATACGACTAGAAACGATCTCTTGGACGTCGGAGTCCGATGTCCCTCGGAACTCCTTCCATACCGAGGCAGGAAAGTCACGTGATAATTACAGATCTCGTATGAAGATTGCACTATGTTTACGAGATGAAATGATAACAATGAGCATACATGCTCTAACAAAATGGATGCATTAATAATGCAATAAAACGATCGTCGACATGACGCCGTAATATGAGAAGATCGCCTGAAAAATCAAGTGAGGTGACAAGCCTATCTGATGAAATTCCTGAAATGATTACCTTGAACAAGTTCACAAGATTGAAAAATTTGATTCACAAGATCAACAACTGAACCGTGAGATGGACTGGATGGTTAATAAATTAATCGAACAATGAGATTGACTCCGTGATGAATGAATTAATTGAACAATGAGATTAACTGAGTGATGAATGAATTGATGAACAATGAGATTGATCGAGTGATGAATGAATTGACTGAACAATGAGATTGACTGAGTGATGAATGAATTAATTGAACAATGAGATTGAGTGAGTGATGAATGAATTGACTGAACAATGAGATTGACTGAGTGATGAATGAATTGACTGAACAATGAGATTGACTGAGTGATGAATGAATTAATTGAACAATGAGATTGAGTGAGTGATGAATGAATTGACTGAACAATGAGATTGACTGAATGATGAATGAATTAATTGAACAATGAGATTGAGTGAGTGATGAATGAATTGACTGAACAATTTTTTTTTAGAAAATCCTTCCACAAACCGCCGATAATAGCCGGCTAATCCGAGAAAGCTTCGGATTTGCTTAACATTCTTCGGAGGTGACCAATCTTGGATAGCCTTCATCTTCTGAGGATCAACACGCACTCCATCTGATGAAATTACAGGTCCGAGAAAAGTCACTTCGGACATCCAGCACTCACCTTTGGAAAACTTCCCATAAAGTTGCTCTCGTCTTAACACGTCGGAAACCTGATGAAAATGAACCTCGTGTTCCTCCCGGTCACGAGAATAATCAAAATGTCATCGATGAAGACAACAACAAAGCCCGATCCAAAAGTCGATGAAAACCTGATTCATTAACTCCATGAATACCGCAGGTGCAATGATCAACCCAACCGGCATAACCGCAAACTCATAGCGACCATAGCGTGTTTGAAAAGCCGTCCTCGTGATATCCGACTCTCGAATCCGCAACTGATGATATCCAGATCTTAAGTCGATCTTGGAAAATACTGAAGTTCCCTGAAGTTGATCCAAAAGATCGTCGATACGGGATAGAGGATACTAATCTTGATCCTCACCTGTTCAACTCCGATAATAATACACACACGAACGAACCATACCTCTCCTTGACAGATAACACTGGTGCTCCCCACGGGAACACACTCGGTCGGAGATAACCTTTCTCGAACTAATCCTCAAGTTGAATCTTCAACTCCTGCATTTGGTCGGGGCCATCCGATACGGTGTCTTCGATAATGGGGACGTACCGGCTCCAACTCACTCCTGAATTCCACTACTCTATGAGAAAGCAACCAGATAACTCGTGCGGAATACATCGTCAAACGATGACAATGATACCACGAATGATTGAACATTTCGATTGCCCGAGAATGGTCAATCGAAAAAAAATGATACAATGAATGATTGAATAGCTCGATTGCCTTAGAAAGGTCAATCGATGAAAATGATACAATGAATGATGAAATAGCTCGATTGCCTTAGAAAGGCCAATCGATGAAAATGATACAATGAATGATTAAATAGCTCGATTGCCTTAGAAAGGCCAATCGATGAAAATGATACAATGAATGATTGAATAGCTCGATTGCCTTAGAAAGGTCAATCGATGAAAATGATACAATGAATGATTAAATAGCTCGATTGCCTTAGAAAGGCCAATCGATGAAAATGATACAATGAATGATGAAATAGCTCGATTGCCTTAGAAAGGCCAATCGATGAAAATGATACAATGAATGATTGAATAACTCGATTGCCTTAGAAAGGCCAATCGATGAAAATGATACAATGAATGACTGAACAACTTGCTTGCGGAATTTCTCTGCTTCCATCATAATAGTAATCCTTCTGGGACAACGGGGATTACCTCCCTGAAGTACACATTCGACGACCAACGACGAAAATGATAGTGACCATGCGCTAACAATTACTGAGGATAGTATTAAGACGGTTAAACCAACTAATACCGAAATTACATCGTCCTAAGATAAATTCACCACGATTAGGTCCACCAACCAATCGCGGTTACTAAGCTTACTTAGGTATGATTCCGAAAATTCTTCCATCGTCAGGTAGACCGATGGTATGAGGTCCACAAGCAATAGGACTATCCCGAAATAAGTCTATTCAAGCATGATTCGAAGATGAAAGAATGCGGTGTACTAGAATCAAAAGGAACACACAAGTTGAAATAAAATTACGAGTATACCCGAAATCATTCGGACCACGGATCGTCGATCCTCCTCATCATATGAATGCAGGACTTGCGGTCCCCGAACCGGACGCTCCCGTCTGATAAATACGAGCTCCAACTCTATTTGCTTCCATTATCTTAAACGACGATGACAAAGCAGTCTGATTCTAAAACGCTGGTTGCTTCGGGGCCTGAGATGCCGCCGGAGCCGACTTGGAGTCCTTTCGGCAAAAACGGGCCTTATGCCCAAAATTCCCACAATTATAGCACGTGATAGACGGTTTCAAACACTCAGTGCTGAAATGACCCGGCGTTCCACAATTGAAATAGGTGATGGCCGAACTGGCCGCTCGGGAATGAGATCCCGCACGATTATGCGCCGTAGGAGGTCGCTCAGAAACGATAGGACTCACACGAGGCTTCTTGAAGGTTGACTGACCGCCTTCGGATTGATTACGCTTCGTTGATTTCTTGCTGACAGATGAAGGTTGTTGTTCAGCACTTTCCTTAGCAGCTGGCTCATATGGGAGAGTTCTCTCGATTAATCCGGTCAGAGTGGCGCAATGATGATTGAGCAACTGCACATGGGTCATCATGGCTTGCATAAAAGTGAGTGGATCAACCCGAACATCTTCTGATCGAGCCGAGTCCTGGGCACAATTTCCCGGCAGTGAGTGATTATTTCTCGGGTTTCGGTTCGCACCGCGGCCTCTTCTCGTGCATCCCCTGACAGCTCTCTCCATACGGAAGTAGGAAGGTCGCATAATGATTATATTTCCCGCATGATTAACACATTATGATTATGTCATGAGATGATGAAAATGAGTATACATGTTCTAACTTAGTGATTATATGAATGATTTACTGAAGTTACATGATTATCTGATGAAATTCTTAAAATGACTATCTTGAATAACTTAACAAGATTGATAATATGATCTTCAGATTGACAACCGAGTAATGAAATGAATTGAGTAATTAATGAGTTAACGTGATCGTCCCGATTATTAATCGCGTAATGAAATGAATTAAGTGATTAATTAGTTAAAATGATCTAGCCGATCATAGAGATTGATGATAATTGAGTATTGTCAAATGATGAATGATGAATGAATGACTATTGCGTAAATTATACCATGGCGTTAGAAGTCTTACGGTTCTTTCGGTCGATTGGCTCGGCATTCGCACAGTCACACGTGGCGAAAGTCCAATGATACTAGTCCGATGATGATGATTTCAAATGTGACTTTAATTTGAGGGTAGTATTCAAAACCACGCTCCGATACCAACTCTGTAACACCCCAAACTAGTCGGATATTACAGTGCCGTAGATCCCCAACTGGGACCCACCAGGCGAATGAAAATGAATGAATTACACAAGATAAATGTAGTACCGAACCACATTACAACAGTAATTACTCCGATGAGGAGTTTAATTACAACACACCAGACAATATCGAATACTAGTGTATTTTATATGAAGATAAAATACACAACTCTTAATGAAACTGAGTATACTAATGAAAATATGCATCGGATAATAAAGGACTATAATATGAATGACTGTAAGATCGGGTACCCCTACTAGTATAACTAGGACTCATAGTCATCAACCTGCTATTCCCGTGCGTTTGCCTTGCCATGACACGAAAAACAAAATCCCCAAACGGGTCAATTACAAAGAACAACAATCCTCAAGGGTTGAAATTACACAATCATGATTAACTGAAGTTATGAAATATTCTTAATTATGAATTTCGCTGAAGAGGAGTATCATAGTACGCCCGTAATGTTCTGTGCAAGTATACAAGACGAATGACCGGACACACCCGTCCTTGTACCTAATTAGTCTCACGGAGGTAAGCGTTACCGTGTGCACGGTCCGATGTATCGGTGAACCCAATACATGACCATCGTGTGCCCGACTAAAAATTCCACACAGCCACACCCGGCCACGCAATATGAACCCGGAAGGTCACATGAACGAGAATGACCATGATGAATATCTATGAATAACAATTAGACTAGGCCAAGATGACTCACCGATATGAAAGTAATAGTGACGTGATTGATAAACCAATGAAAAGATTTGGAACCGTCGTTCCTCGTGAATGAAATGATTATTCGACACTTACAAGTCTCAAAATGATTAATATTATGATGAATGAATTATGATTATGAGCAATCAACAACAAAAGGAATGAGTATCCTTTTAACCGAGTAAGATTTAACTTACAAAATACCGATGACAATTATCCTTCCACGAACAACGTCCTAAATGAAGTGTCGGTCGCACGAACAACCTTAATTCAATACAATTACCAACAATCCGATCAATACACGAATATAACGAATTCCAAACGTCGATACGACTAAACCAAGTCCATAGAGGCATTAAATCAAACACGTTGTATTCAACTCCGATTGTTTACAAACAAACTTCGATATACCAATATCAAATTTCTCATAGAAGTGTTTCAAACCAACAAAACATCTCCAATACGATCAATAATCCGTTATGAATATCCAAAAATGTGATTATAACAACAATTAGTCGAAAATCCCCAATTCCAACTCGATTTTCAACGTGTTCTTGAATAATTCCTCAATAATCCAATGAATCCTTATACAAACTCATAATCATATACATATCCCTTCATATAACATGATTATAACGTCCAAAACATCATATCTCAACACAAAATCGAAGTCCAAAGTGTTGAAGAATTTACCTCTTGAAGATCCAACCAATTCGATCCGATGAAAACGCGTAAAACGACTATCCAAGCTTCCCAAATGATTGAAGGTGATGAAAATACACACTCAAATGATAATTGATGAAGAAATCTCTCCCTCAAGTTATTCTCTCTCGGTTGCGGTGAAGAAGATGGAAAAATATGGAAGAAATGAGCTCAAAATGCTCAAAAATGAATTTATAGGTTGACTCGGCCAACAGCTCGACCGTGCCCGCCGACACGGTCGTGGCGCGCACTGCCGGGCAGGACTCGACCGTGTCCCGCTGACACGGTCCGAGGCGCGAAGGGGCCTACCGACAATGACCCGCCCGCGGCGCGACAATGACTCGACCGTGTCCCGAACACGGCCGGCCTCAAGCGCCGCTACATGAGCTAATCCGAAGAGCTCGACTGCCGTGCTGCACGACACGGCCGGTCCTCGAGGCGACGCTCCGGCACTATCCGGACGAGTATGGCACGGCCGTGTCGGACGACACGGCCGAGTTGTTTGGCGATCGCCAAAATTGAGAAAATGAGCGGGTGAGCTAAAACGACCATAACTCTCTCGTCCGGACTCCGATTGACTCACCGTTTGAACCATTGGAAAGCTAACTCGATGCTCTATAATATTGCAAAGATTTAGAATTTTTGGAGTTACAAAAAATTAATGGTGATCTAACAAAGTCGAACTCATATGAATAAAGTTGAAACGATGAACAATAACGATACTCAACTCGAAGTTTATACGAACGGTGAACACGGTGAATGAACATGATTGATGAATGATTATAATTGAGTGAAAATCCACTGAGTGACAATTACCGAATGAAATTACTGAATGATAATGACTGAATTACAATTACTGAATTACAACCGGGTATTACATCCCTGGCTCCAACTCAATGGTGAATTCTACCTCTCGCTGTGGGGGTAGTCCTGGAAGCTCTTCTGGAAATACATCTGGATAGTCTCGAAATACCGGAATATCAACCAATTCGACTGGTCGATCAGTTGTCTTGGTCATGTAACACCAATAACCAATGCATCCCTGGTTCAATAATCTCACAGCTTTCATAGCACTGATGACCCTCCCAGAATGATTGGGATTATCACCCCGAAAAATACACTCGACGCCATCATCAGATGTGACAGTCACTATTCGCTTACGGACGCTAAGCACGACACCGTGACGATCCATCCAGTCGATACCCAAGATTACGTCATCTTTAGGTAAGTCAACCACAATCAAGTTGAACAACCACTCACGGTCGTTCATGCGAATCGGACAGTTCTGTACTTCACGATTCCCAATAATTCTTCTACCATCGGGTAGACCAATTACATAAGGTTCCCAATCGGTAACATGATTCAATTGCAAACGACTCATATAAGAAGTAGACAAAAAGGAGTGTGAAGCACCAGTATCAAAAAGAACACAAACGGGCTGAAAATGGATCTCGAGAGTACCTGCAATCATGCTGGCTTCGGGATCTTCGGCTTTCTTCATCTCGTAGACTCTAGGTTTTACAACTCCGATACCAGGTGTACTGTAACACCCCCGATATATTCAGGAATATTACATCGCCGTAAATCCTTTACATAAGGATTTACAAGGCTGAAGAATTGAAAAGACATTAACAGGTACCAACAGATGAAAATAACGGAATTAAGATACAACAGTTCTGACCAAATACTGAAAATACGAATGTTCAACAGGAAATTATTAATACATCACCAAATTCAAATTCATCATAAACGACTACGTACTCGAGTACTTATTGAAATAACCAACAAACAACAGACAAATAAACCCGGCCGGAACATCACTCTGCACTCTCGTCGTCATGCAGCTCCAGTGATTGTTTCCCTGCTCTCCTGGATCGTGAACATAAACAAAATGTTCACCCCCGAAGGGGTTAGCACAACGATGCTAGTACAAGTACCACAACATATTATTCAACATCTCAGGAAGAATAATAATAACATAAATAACAAAATACCAACGAGTCTTCTCCTGCGAGAAACTCATAAATAACATACACAACTGATAATCACAACATGACATCATAACATACACATGGTAATTCCGAAGATCCAGCGTTCACTGCCTAGAACCCACGATGATCCCATCAGACCAACCCGTGGTGGGAAAACCCGTCCGATGATCCAGCGCACGCTAGCATAGATCCCCCGATGATCCCATCGGACCAACACGAGGTGGACATACAACAACGACATATATGCATGACAATATGTACAACATCAATACGTAAAACAATTAAGGTACTTGCCTCGATTCAAAGACAAGAACAATACTTCCACAAAAACGAAACACTCGAAGGTCGCCCCTTCAATCAATCACGTAGCAAGCTCGAACTTTAACAAAAGAAATAATATATAATTTATCTAACGTCATACGAATGTCTAACAATTCGATTTATGGCCGAAAGCTCATAAAATGTAATCTGTCTGAACTACTTAGCATACGCTAAGTATTATACGTAGCGTGCGTTAAGTCTGTTCGTTAGCGCACGCAAATAATGAAGCATAGCGTACGCTAACTACGTATGGTCAGTACCTCACTGATCAGCCGACTGACTCGCCTGATGGCCTAATGTACATTACATACCAAATGTAGCGTACGTTAACTCATGCTCGATAGCGCACGTTAATCAACATAGCTTAGCGTGCGCTAACCGTGCATGGCAGTTCACTACTGGGCAGCAGATTGATCTAACGGTGATGAAACTCATGAAATCTTCAGTGTTAATACATGTCATCTCCATGCATAACATGTTCATACGGTTTATGAATGATCTTACGGATTACAACAACTTCAAAAATCAAGAATACATATTATCATCACAACACCATAATCCATCTTGATTACAATTCTCATGCGAAGTTTGATATTCTTAAGGTCTATGCATTATCATCAATACATCCCGATTTAACCATGGAGATAAACTATCAATTCTAGCTTATAAGAAAGGATGCAATCTAAGATGGTTCTTTCTTAAGTCCTTATAATCAAAGGTGATATCATTCTCCAAGTTTATGATCAATATATCAACATAATTCATACGGATAATCATCTTTAGAATGTTCCTCTCATCATTTGACATACTAAGATTCCAACTACGAGGTTCCAACGACAATATCATAAGCCTAAACATTCCAATCCTCTAAACATGATGTTTGTTGAATAATTCACCAATGAAACTCAATATCTTGCTAGCATGATCATCTTATTCTTTAGAACCCGAATCTAAGGCTGGAGATAGAAGTAACATACCTTAATATGACGAAATCACTGAACCAAAAAGATGGAATCCGACTCCGGTTGGTTATATGCCACTCCAAGGTGCTACTTCTCTTCAATGCTCAATCACAAGGAATATCCAATGTCCAATGATCAAGTGGATGTGTTATAAGTGTGTCTAAGGAAGATGATAAGCTTTCTGGTCTCTGAAGAACGAAGGATGTCCGAAAGAAATGAGAAGAAAATGGAGTGCTGGTCCATATATAAACTTTCTGTACATTAGCAGATTAGCGCACGCTATCATACATCCTTAGCGCGCGCTAATAAGAGTTGACTCCAAAATTGTCCAGGTTCATCCGCGGGAATCTTATCTGGTCCTACATCCGGCTGGCGCATGTGTTAGCCGCCTAGTTCAATAATTGATTACCTAGCGCACGCAAGTCTTTCATTCGTAGCGTGCGCTAGTAGTAGCCGATAGTGTGCGTTATGCTACATTCTTAGCGTGCGCTATCACGAGTTTGCATGAGAAAATTTGCATGATGATATACTTATGTACAAAGATACCAATGTGATAAATAATATACTCCAATTATCGAGATCATGAATCCGAATAATACAAGGTTCGAATACAGATGAAATACACAATAATAAATATGGATATTACATACTCTCCTACTAAAAAGGAGTTTCGTCCCGAAACTCAAGACGAAAATAACTTTGGATATCTGGACTTCATGCTATCTTCCGTTTCCTATGTGGCTTCTTCCACTCCATGACGTTACCACTGAACTTTGACCAAAACGATTGGTTTGTTCCTCAACTGCTTAACTCGACTCTCGAGTATCTTGACCGGTCTTTCTTCAAACGTCCCATCCTGAGCGACTTCGATCTCCCCGAAATCAATGACATGACTAGGATCCGGTATATATCTCCATAACTGGGATACGTGGAACACGTTATGGACATGGCTCAACAACGGCGGCAATGCCAATCTGTATGCCAACTCTCCAACTCTCTCGAGGATCTCGAATGGTCCGATATATCTCGGACTCAGCTTTCCCCTTCTTCTAAAACGGAAGATTCCCCGAGTAGGAGAAACCTTTAAAAGTACGTGGTCTCCAGTACTGAACTCCAAAGGGCGACGGCGTACGTCTGCGTAAGATTTCTGGTGACTCTGGGCGGTCAACAGCCTTTCACGAATCAAGGCTATCTTTTCTCGAGTTTGTACGATCAACTCTAGTTCTGTCCCGATTAAGTCTGATGAATCGTCCCAACATAGGGGCAATCTACATCTCCTCCCGTATAATGCCTCAAACGGTGCCATCTTAATGGAGGCATGCCAACTATTGTTGTAGGTAAATTCAATCAATGGTAAAAGAACATATATCACAAAAGCTCTGACAGATCAATCTGACATTCTAGCGTTTATAACTAGTATATTTCGTGAGCATACAGCACGTATTCAAGCGAAGAAATATACAAGTCCTCAACACAAACAACACAACATAATCAAGTGTTCATCAAAGATATAGCTGTTGTTTGAGATTTGTTCTACCCTTACCGTTGAGATAATCATCAGCCCTGTGTGGACGGAAGATCCTTGCGTATTCCGACCTGTGTGGGAAGAATAGTATTGTTGACGAAGCTTCAAACTATGTGTGAAGAAGTGAGTCAAGAAAGAGCTCAAGCCAATATGTGTGAACGGCAAAAAGCTTCGGTCCTTGTATCAATCTGTATGAACGATACAGAGACAGGTTTAGTTATAGTCACGTAGTTGTGTACGTCATGATTATAATAAATATTTCACTTCAGTTGACCAATCTAAGGCACAAGCCCTCAGCATATCTTCCACCGTTTGAATAGTCCTCTCGGATTGTCCGTCAGTCTGCGGGTGATAAGCCGTGCTGAAGTTCAATTCGGTCCCCAAGGCCTTATGAACTGATTTCCAAAAGTGAGACACAAAACGGTCGTCTCGATCAGAAATAATGGTCTTCGGCGTACCATGCAATCGAACTATTTCTGAAATGAATACTCGTGCCAACCTCTCTGGTCCCCACGTATCCTTAATGCCTAGAAAATGAGCTGATTTGGTTAAACGATCAACTATTACCCAAATCATGTTCATTCTGGTCTTGGTTCTCGGCATACTAGTGATGAAGTCCATCGATATGTCCTCCCACTTCCATTCAGGAATCGGGAGCGGATTCAACATTCCGGCAGGTCATTGATGCTCGATCTTAACCTGCTGACAAGTCAAGCATTTCGAGACATAGTCCGCTACATCTTTCTTCTTGTTGCCCCACTAGAAATTATGCTTCAAGTCTTTATACATCTTACTGGTTCCCGGGTGGATAGAATAGGGTGAACTGTGATCTTCCTTCATAATCGTCTGTTTCAGAACATCGACATCGGGAACGCAGAGTCGGTTCTGAAATCTCAAAACTCCATCATCATGAATTATGAATCCAGGGGCCTTTACCTTGATCACTTCATCACATAACCGAATCATCGGAGGATCATCTGCCTGTCTAGATTTGATTTCTTCGGTTAATGATGAGGTTATTTCCATCACGCACAGTTGTACTTGTACTCTTTGTAACCATACTTCAATTCCTTCTTGAATCATCTCTCTTTGAAGGCTAAGTTGAGAGGTCAGAGTCTCCAGCATCTGGATAGAAACAGGCTTGCGTCTGAGTATATCGGCCACTACATTCTCTTTGCCTGGATGATACAAAATCTCCAAGTCGTAGTCCTTAATCAGCTCTAACCATCTTCTTTGCCGCATGTTCAACTCTTTCTGACTGAAGATGTATTTGAGACTCTTGTGATCTGTAAAGATCTGACAGTGAGTCCCGTACAGATAATGTCTCCAGATTTTCAAAGCAAAAACTAATGCTGCTAGCTCCAAATCATGCGTTGGGTAATTCACTTCATAAGGTTTCAGCTGTCGTGATGCATAAGCGATCACCTTATCATTCTGCATCAATACGCATCTGAGTCCTTGGTTCGAAGCATCACTGTAAACTATGAATCCTCCAGTTCCCTGTGGAAGTGATAGAATCGGTGTCGTCGTCAATCTCTTCTTCAATTCATCAAAGCTAACCTGACACAACTCATTCCACTCAAACTTTTGAGTTTTCTGCAGGAGTCGAGTAAGTGGGCGGGAAATTTTGGAAAACCCTTCCACGGACCGATGATAATACCCAGCAAGTCCTAAGAAACTTCGCACTTCTGTCACATTCTTTGGAGGCTTCCAATCCAAAACCGCTTCAATATTCTGGGGATCTACTCGGACTCCTTCAGCTAATACCACATGACCGAGGAACATTACTTCCTTTAGCCATAATTCACACTTAGAGAGTTTGGCGTACAGTTGCTCGCGTCTCAAAAGTTCTAATACAATCCGTAAATGATGTGCATGCTCTTCCGGGCTCTTAGAATACACCAAAATGTCATCAATGAATACGACCACAAATTTATCCAAATATTCGATGAACACTCGGTTCATCAATTGCATGAATACAGCAGGTGCATTAGTGAGACCAAACGGCATCACTACAAACTCATAGTGTCCGTAACGAGTTCTGAACGCTGATTTCGGAACATCAGATTCCTTAATCCTCATCTGATGATACCCTGATCTCAGATCGATTTTAGAAAATACTGTTGCTCCTTGCAATTGGTCAAATATATCATCAATCCGTGGCAATGGATACTTGTTCTTAATCGTCATCTTGTTCAGCTCTCGATAGTCAATACACAGTCGAAGCGATCCATCCTTCTTTCGGACAAAAAGAACTGGCGCTCCCCAGGGCGAAACTCTTGGCTGAATATAGCCTTTGTCCAGTAACTCCTCCAGCTAATTTTTCAATTCATACATCTCAGTAGGTGCCATACGATAAGGCGCCCTAAAAATTGGTGTAGCTCCGAGTTCCACCTCAATGGTGAATTCCACATCCCTTCGTGGAGGTAGTCCAGGTAACTCGTCGGGAAATACATCTGAAAATTCGTTCACAATAGGAATGGATGAAAGTTCCACAATTTCGTCTTCTCTCTTCATTGCATAGCACCAGTATCCGGTACAGCCCTGTTTCAACAATATGACAGCTTTCATCGCCTTGATCAACTTTCCTGATCTTCCTGGTTTCCACCCTTCAAACAATATTTCGGAACCATCATCAGCAATCAGTGAGATATTCCTCCTTCGGTAGTTTACAATAGCTCCATATCGATTAAGCCAATCGTCTCCAAGTATCAGGTCGTCTCCTTGCATTTCTATTACAATCAGATTTGAGAGCCACTCTCTGCCTCCAAACGATACAGGGAAATCTCTAGTTTCTAAGTTTCCAACAATTCTCTCTCCACTCGGTAAACCAACAACATAAGGTTCACAATTATGAAAACCAGAAACATTCAAACGATTTACACAAGATAAGGATATAAATGAATGCGTAGCTCCTGTATCGAATAAAATGCTAACTGGTTGGGAAAGGATCTGAACGATATCTGATGCGACAGCAGCATCCTGATCGTCTATCCTACTCATCTCGTACAAACGTGGGGGAACAGATCCGGCACTCGATGTCCCCTTTCGGTCCCACGGTCCTCTGCCTTGTCCGCGGCCAAAATTCTGAGGCATCTGAACACTTTGCTGTGTCTGTTGGATACTGGATTCCTTCTGGACTGGCTGTGGTGTACGGGCTCTAAAAGACTTTACAGCCTCTTCACAGAACACCGCACGGTGTCCCTCTCGACCACAATCAAAACAAGTTATGGCAGGTAGGGGGCAATTCCGTCGATAGTGCCCCATCTGGGCGCAGTTAAAGCATTTCTTGGTGACATATGTCATGGTTGATGTTGCTCTGAAGTTCTTTCCGCTCCTAAATGGGTGCGGAGGTTTCTTGAAAGAATGAAAATATGACTGGGCTTTGCGGGGCCCGCTGCTCTTGTGCTCTGTAAAAGTACCAGAGACTTTCTGCTTTCTGGATTCCGTAAATTTCTCTATAGCTGCTTCCTTGATCTCATACGCCAACGCCTTATCCTGGTATTGACGGAGTGTGGTACATTCAAAACCGGACATGTACCTCTGGATTTCTGGTTTCATCCTCATATCAAAATGGATCATCATTTCTGCATTTGTTCTGACCAGATGTCGAACAAATGCCAGCTGCTGGTTAAACGTCTTAATTGCCTGAGATACTGGCACATCTGAAGGCTGAGCGGAGAAAAACTCCCGAACCTTGGCTTCCCTCACAGGACGAGGGCAGTACTGAGCTTCCATCATTAATTTAAACTCTGTCCAATCAGCATCATGGTCTACAGGCCGGATGGCTTCCCACCATTCAGACGCTTCCCCTTATCAGAAAGTATTGAGCGATAGAGGCTCTTCGGTCGTCTGGGAAGTTAATTCTGGCAAATTTTTTCTCCAGTTCCTTCAACCAATGGTCCTAGGTGGGAGTCTCAGAAATACCGTCGAATTTGGGTGGTTGCATCTTTGCCACTTCTTGCAGCCATCGGTCACCTCGATTTCCCATATCTGGGATCCCTTGCTGCTTATCTCCCTGCTGTAATCCCACTGCCACCTGCATTCGGTCCACGACCTGAGCGAATTGAGTCATCTGGTTCACCACCTGACAAAGGATTTCTGGTACAGCAGGTTCCGGTTCGTTATTGATAGATCTTTGTTGCTCGCCTGAGCTATGACTGGCCTGATTAGAAGGCGATGCTTCCATTTCAGCATCTCTTCGTCCGCGTCCGCGACCACGTCCACGTCCGCCTCTCAACATACTGTAAGCATAAATACTCAATATACAGGAAACAATATCGTTCAAATGTTCAAGTACAAGGAAATATAACATGCAAAGGTCGAGATAGAGTTTTGGAACTTACAACCACCGCCCGCACGAAGACGGAGGCAGTACGTGATGTTATTCGCGGCCGGTTACCTCAAAAGATATATATGACCCCTATTATAACCCAATGTCCAAGATATCCATAATCTTAGCTCCGATACCATATTCTGTAACACCCCCGATATATTCAGAAATATTACAGCGCCATAAATCCTTTACATAAGGATTTACAAGGCTGAAGAATTGAAAAGACATTAACAGGTACCAACAGATGAAAATAACGGAATTACGATACAACAATTCTGACCAAATACTGAAAATACGAATGTTCAACAGGAAATTATTAATACATCACCAAATTCAAATTCATCATAAACGACTACGTACTCGAGTATTTATTGAAATAACCAACAAACAACAGACAAATAAACCCGGCCGGAACATCACTCTGCACCCTCATCGTCATGCAGCTCCAGTGGTTGTTTCCCTGCTCTCCTGGATCCTAAACATAAACAAAATGTTCACCCCCGAAGGAGTTAGCACAACGATTCTAGTACAAGTACCACAACATATTATTCAACATCTCACGAAGAATAATAATAACATAAATAACAAAATACCAACGAGTCTTCTCCTGCGAGAAACTCATAAATAACATACACAACTGATAATCACAACATGACATCATAACATACACATGGTAATTCCGACGATCCAGCGTTCACTGCCTAGAACCCACGATGATCCTGTCAGACCAACCCGTGGTGGAAAAACCCATCTGATGATCCAGCACACGCTAGCATAGATCCCCCGTTGATCCCGTCGGACCAACACGAGGTGGACATACAACAACGACATATATGCACGACAATATATACAACATCAATACATAAAACAATTAAGGTACTTGCCTCGATTCGAAGACAAGAACAATACTTCCACGAAAACGAAACACTCGAAGGTCGCCCCTTCAATCAATCACGTAACAAGCTCGAACCTTAACAAAAGAAATAATAGATAATTTATCTCACGTCGTACGAATGTCTAACAATTCGATTTACGGGCGAAAGCTCATAAAATATAATCTGTCTGAACTACTTAGCGTACGCTAAGTATTATACGTAGCGTGCGTTAAGTCTGTTCGTTAGCACACGCAAATAACGAAGCATAGCGCACACTAACTATGTATGGTCAGTACCTCACTGATCAGTCGACTGACTCGCCTGATGGCCTAACGTACGTTACGACCAAACGTAGTGTACGTTAACTCGTGCTCGATAGCGCACGTTAATCAACATAGCTTAGCGTGCGCTAACCGTGCATGGCAGTTCACTCCTGGGCAGCAGATTGATCTAACGGTGATGAAACTCATGAAATCTTCAGTGTTAATACATGTCATCTCCATGCATAACATGTTCATAGGGTTGATGAATGATCTTACGTATTACAACAACTTCAAAAATCAAGAATACATATTATCATCACAACACCATAATCCATCTTGATTACAATTCTCATGCGAAGTTTGGTGTCCTTAAGGTCGATGCATTATCATCAATATATCCCGATTTAACCATGGAGATAAACTATCAATTCTAGCTTATAAGAAAGGATGCAATCTAAGATGGTTCTTTCTTAAGTCCTTATAATCAAAGGTGATATCATTCTCCAAGTTTATGATCAATATATCAACATAATTCATATGGATAATCATCTTCAGAATGTTCCTCTCATCATTTGACGTACTAAGATTCCAACTACGAGGTTCCAACGACAATATCCTAAGCCTAAACATTCCAATCCTCTAAACATGATGTTTGTTGAATAATTCACCAATGAAACTCAATATCTTGCTAGCATGATCATCTTATTCTTTAGAACCCGAATCTAAGGCTGGAGATAGAAGTAACATACCTTAATATGATGAAATCACTGAACCAAAAAGATGGAATCCGACTCCAGTTGGTTATATGCCACTCCAAGGTGCTACTTCTCTTCAATGCTCAATCACAAGGAATATCCAATGTCCAATGATCAAATGGATGTGTTATAAGTGTGTCTAAGGAAGATGATAAGCTCTCTGGTCTATCAAGAACGTAGGATGCCCGAAAGAAATGAGAAGAAAATGGAGTGTTGGTCCATATATAAACTTTCTGTACATTAGCAGATTAGCGCACGCTATCATACATCCTTAGCGCGCGCTAATAAGAGTTGACTCCAAAACTGTCCAGGTTCATCCACGGGAATCTTATCTGGTCCTACGTCCGGCTGGCGCATGTGTTAGCCGCCTAGCTCAATAATTGATTACCTAGCGCACGCAAGTCCTTCATTCGTAGTGTGTGCTAGTAGTAGCCGATAGCGTGCGTTAAGCTACATTCTTAGCGTGTGCTATCACGAGTTTGCATGAGAAAATTTGTATGATGATATACTTATGTATAAAGATACCAATGTGAGAAATAATATACTCCAATTATCGAGATCATAAATCCGAATAATACAGGGTTCGAATATAGATGAAATACACAATAATAAATCCAGATATTACATGTTCCAGCTTGATTTCCACGGCCCATCCCTCTGTTTGCCCCGGTAGTCTGATAGGAAGCGGACGGAGGAGCACGATCCTGGACAGAAGACTGTACTGGAGCAAGAGATGCTACTGGAGCACGCCCTGGTCCACCCCTGCAATAGCGAGCATGATGTCCGTTCTTCCCGCAAGTGTGACAGGCAACGACCGGCTTCGGGCACTTGGAGCTGATATGTCCCTGGTCCCCACAGTTATAACACACGACAGGTGAGCTGATTGCCCGAGAGTGCGTTCCTGTTGGCTTCGGCGCCATAGGTGGACGTTCAGAAGGATTTGGTACAGGCTGAGGCTTCTTGAACATCCCCCGGTTACTGTCTTCCTGGGTCTGGTTCCTGGACCTCTTGTTGGAAAACTGAGGCTGCTTCTTGGAAATCTCCTTCGCAGTAAGTTCATACTCCAAAGCCTTCTCAATAAACTCTGGTAGGGTCGTACAGTGGTGATTGAGCAATTGCATCCTCATTCGGGGTTTAAGCCTCTTGAGGAAGTATTTGATCTTATCAGTTTCCGAATGGACAACTGACGTAGCAAAAGGGAGAAGTGCTTGGAATTTCTCAGCAATAGTTAACACATCCTCATCTTCAGACGGATCGGGGTTCAGTAATTCAGACAGTTTGGCCTCACGGAGGGTTGCAGTATAGTAACGATCTAGCATAAGATTCTTGAATTCCTCCCAAGTACTCGTGCCATCAGCAGGCCTCACATAAAGCCACCAAGTATGGGCACTCTTACTAAGGTAGTAGGCTGCCACAGCAACTCGATTCTCCTCTGGGCACTCCACCATCTCGAATAGTTTCTCAAAATGCTCTAGCCAGTGTACAATGTCAGTAGGCTCAGATGAGCCTTCAAAAGTTGGAGGTCATTGTCGTGATATGTCACTAATAATCCGGCTCACGATTCCGCCATGCACCAGAGGCGGAGGTTGTTGCCCCTGCTGTTGACCAGTAGTATTCCTGTGCATAGCTTCCATCAGCTGACCCATTTGGGTCATCTGGGCCATCATGCCCTGTATCACAGTGTAAGGATCGACACGTGCATTATCTCCAGTGTGGTGTGATTGGTCCCTAGAAGGCAAATCACTGCCTGTGGAACTCTGTTCCACATTCGCGCGTCTGTTGGCTCGTGGTATCGGGATTCGGCCCCTTCCGCGGCCTCTTCCCCCTCTACCACGACCTCTCATATTTCTTTCCATACTGAAAGAATCAAATCATAAGTACAATTCAAGTTATCAATCATAATTCATGCTAAGTTAATAGCAACAAGGAATTACACATCCAATAAAACAGTTCGTAATGAATCACTGGCACCGTGGGTGCTACACACTCAATATCATATCAACATTAAATCAAACCAGTTCCAATCACATTTTAAATTTAGGTTTTCCCCAGAAAATCAAATAGATGAATCTTACCACACATTATCAAGATGCCAAGATCAATAAAGAAATTAATATGTCATCAAGATTATGCCAGTAATTAAACCATGGCTCATGAGAAACATACCGTATTCGACGGGTCAGGCGCTTGCACAGGTTACACGTGGCACGAAGGTTTCTTGATGCTAATTCGATTCTACAATAACTCAAGAGAAAACACACTCTCTGATACCATCTTGTGTAACAGCACAAAAACGGTGGCTATTACAGTGCCGTGGACCCCTACCGGGACCCACCAGGAGATATCACGATATACACCTACAACCTGACAACGTGGCACCGTACCACAATATTTATCAAAACCCCGATATGGAGTATAAATTATACATGTCTTTAATACGAGCAATCGTACACAGGATCCAAATTCGGTACAGACCATATGACGATGGACAATACCTTACAAATTATAGTACATTCATCCGACACAAAATAAAATGAAAATCACAATAAGACATAACCGAACATCAAAAGACTCGGGGGCCCTGAATTAGCATCCATCAAAACCCTCCGACACCATCGTGCTCTTCCTGTGCCTTGCCCTTCCCTCGCCCTGAAATACAAGTATTTCGCCCAAACCACAGGGTCAACTATACATGATAATAATTTTCATGACATTATACAATTCATATATATATACGGATCTCAAAGAAAACAACTGACTACTGAATATACCCCGCAGGCATATAAACAGTCAGTCCCAACTGTCGAACATATCCAAATATACGAACGACCAAATAATATGGCTCAAGACGGACGTCACAGTACGCCTGATCCGGAAATATGTCCGTGCACATGTCCACCCCGTATACGGAATTCAGAATATACGTGGGACGATGTACCTAATTAGCCTCACGAACTACGTCTCGTATGCACGATATAAATGCGGAAACATCCACGCATGATCATCAAGTGCCCGGCTAAAAATCCTACACATAACCAATCGGCACGCAGATATGACTCGAGAGATATCACGATGCAACATGACAACGAAACTCAACGAATTACACCTTTATCAAGGAATCGAACGACTCACCGAAGTGTCAATAAAGCTCAACAGAACCAACGGTAACAAGAACGGTAAACTCGGGCATACCATCCCACCACAAATGATAACACGATCAAGGACATCACCATATCATGAATCATAGATTCTCAGAACATTTCATATACACGAAACGCATAATAATCACAAGAATTCAACCATCATTATAACCAAGCAAGATAACTTGCCTCAATTCCGTAGATGAATAATCCTTCTTTGAATGATCAAATGAACGGTATCCTCGTCTAACAATACTCACGTGAACAAGCAACCTTAAATGAAACGTAATTCATTCAAAAACACATTCGTATGGTAATGGTATTATTACATAGGAACAATATTCGTAAGTTTACTTGAATGGTTCAATCATTCTATTGAACATTTTAATGTTTCAATTACGAATCATCATATAACATGTTTATTAGGTTCATTCACATATTCTAGCATTAATGTCAAACACTTGAAGTCCAGAATATTACCAATGTAACATTGTGAAAACATCTTTTCAAATCATCGGCACTTCCGATTATGATATAAGTTTGTGTTTAATTACGTTCTTCATTATCTTACCAACGATTACATTAAAACCGATTCCTATATGAAATCATAAGTTTAAGTTTTTAGTAAACTAAGAACATCATCTTAATTAACGTCTCTTAATACACACGGATTAATGAAATGGAATTCGGTTACTCACTCTACCGCATTTGTATCACCATACTCACTACAACCCTCCTAAGAACATTATCAACATATTAATGTTGTGATTAATACCTCTTTAACTTATCAACGAAATCGATTAACTTGGACATATGAAGATTACGAGTGTATTCTATCAAAATCCATTGTTTTACTTTTGAAGAAGTTATAAAAAAAACCTAGTTATATCATTGGAAATTCTAAATATAACTTCATCCCATCTTGTGAAAATTATCTTCAGAGGGTTAACATAATTCTTCAAACAATTTATCACAAAGGTATCGGTTCTAGAGGGCCAAAAATATGGTTCCATTTTATCTTTCAAGAATCAATTGAATGTTCAAGACAATATTAGTATTTCACACCTCTAGTCATCAAGGATTTTCCATTACTTACATGTTTTGGGTGTCAAGATTAAAATCAACTTCCTATTATCATGTTATTAATCAGGTTTTATCTATCTTTATCAACACAACCATATTATGAAGTTATCATACATCAAGAAGTGATACTAACACCCCTAATGTTATTCTTCACTTAGTTTGAGCATGATTCAAATAATTTATCATGTTTATACTAGATTAAACTAACATTATGTGAAGTGTTTATATACTAACTGTAACACCCCCAAACCACTCGGGAATATTACAGCGCCGCAGACCCTCTCCGCGAGGATCTACCAGGCTAAATACAAAACAATGCATCACTTCACAACGCCGACATGGCTACATAAAGGACCATTAGACCGATTTGGTCTTTTACCATAACACAATACACAACATTACATACAAGATTCTTTCCCAAAACTCATTCCCACGCAGGGGCTGAAATACAAACACAAATCCCATAAATCGGGGTAACAACATATCGGAGGGATAACCAACACGACTCTACAATTGGTCTTCACGTGATTAGTATCTTCGTCTCCCATCATCCTTCGTATCGATCCTGTGATTCGCTCCCAGCCTACCGCAAGTACCGGACGCAACAGACATCCACCCCCCGAATACTCGGGGGTTAGCAAAACTCCACTGTTTTGCTAGTGCAAGTATAAAACCAAAAGTACAAGCCATACACAACGTGCTTCAAGAATATATAATCTTGAATATATTTCCCGAGATAAATCACTTAATCAAAACAGTTGGATTTATAAAAGGTAGGAAAAGAACCATGTGTCTCATACAAAATATTTTACGGTCTCGGGAGTTTGAAAACATTTGATATAAGGAATTCTCAAGTCTTTCGAAAATACTTGGGGACACGGTCCAAAATCATCTTTCCAAAATACGATTCCGATAATAAAACGCGGTTTCACAACCCAATTCACAACACACGGGGTCCAAGACCCAAATCATAAGCCACAGGGTCCACGACCCGAATCACATAACACATGTTCCTAAGGATTATTCGCGTCCCGTGCTAACAAGCCACGAACCTCAGATGCTCCCGTAGAACATACCCGAGTGAATAACCCAATAGGAAACCATACCAAATCACATGTCCTCGCGACAACAAATCACGGAACCATTCCATACCACAACCATAAGTTATCCCAGATCGGCCAACAAGCCACGAACCTGAGTCCCCGCAAGACATACCCGATGATAACCCCACAAGTTATCTCGCATCGGGCTAGCAAGCCCCGAACCTCGGAGTCCCCGCAAGACATACCCGGATTGATAACCCTACGGTCACGCCCGACCCATACTAGCAAGTATGGATCCTGAGATTCAACAATCCTACCCGAGGCATATTACTTTCAAAGAATCACATCACAATGAGCGTAACATCAAGCCAAGCAACACTTAAACATCACAACCTCCTTTCAAAGGAGTAACAACTAATATCCCACGTAATACATTCTTAACCAAGTACACATAACGTTACGTAATCCCAAGAAAGGATTACGGTCTAATAAACTCATTCAAAGTGATCACATCATCTTTTCAACATACAAATCCAACACACATATTCCGAGAACACATATATTCACGAAGTACATAAATTATCGTTGAAAGACAACATTTATCGAGAATATACCGATCCCTTTTTACGTTCATTAAACATTGGGTTTCGCACGAATTCCTTTACCATTAATTACGCCTACGAAACATGAAACGTATGGACAAGATACTTGCCTCGATATCACGAGCGACGAAACGACGAACGGGCACGATCGGGAAACCTTCGAACCTCCAAAAACGATCAAGACTTCGACAGCCCACGAATACTACGAAAATAGCATCACCACAAATCAATAACACTAATCGAAATCCGAAACAATCCTAAAAACGACAAGGATCTAAGTATTCTCAAAGAAATCAAGAATCGTTGATCCGGGCGATAAAAATCGATGAACGGTTAACAAAATCTGAAGATTACGGTCAAGACAAACAAGAACAAATAACCGATCGGACGAGATCGGTCAAGAATCACAAATCCAAACAAAAACCCCAAATTTAAGAAAATAGGGTTCTAACAAGAGATTACCTTGATTTGGACCAAGAAGACGATTAGATGTTGTTAAACATCTACAAATCCGCTCAAGGATGAAGCTAGAAGAAAAGGATCGGTCCTACTCGCCTGGATCTCACTCCGTCGGAAGGGATGAAGAAAAGTGGGAAATGACGACTTAATGCCGCTGTCCAAGATTTATATCGATGCTTATTAGCGTGCGCTAATCACCCTTCATTAGCGTGCGCTAACGGGTCAACGCTCCAGAGAAACCGCGTATAACATAGTTAGCGTGCGCTAGCCATGCCCGTAGCGCGCTAACGGGTCACAAAACCACCCAAGAGCCTCGATGTAATCGCACCTACCGAGTAGCGTGCGCTAGAAAGAAGAGGGAGCGCGCTAAGCGATGATAGCGTGCGCTAGCTATCGCCTTAGCGTGCGCTAACAAAGTTTCAGCCCCATCCGGTAGCTACCGGATCGCTCAATCGCCAGCTTTAGCGTGCGCTACACATTGATGGCGTGCGCTAAACACCATGCAGTAGCGTGCGCTATGCTTCAAGCATTAGCGTGCGCTACACCACAAAATCTCAAAAACTCACAAAGTGATCCGAAATGCCTCCAAAAACATGTCCCAACAAGCCACAACCAAACATGGCACGAAAGTCCTACGATGAGGACCAAGACAATCCGATAAAACCCAGAAAACCCAACGAATCCGGAATAAAGATCTCGGGTATTACATTCTACCCCTCTTAAAAGAAGTTTCGTCCTCGAAACTTGAAACATGGAACGAACGACGCAAAACAAACTCAGATAACACACGATATCCGTTGCCGAAATAACAAAACACAACGAATGAAAATCGATACGGTCGAACAATTCACCCGTACATCTACCAAAACACGAGCTATACGCTGGACCAATACGAAATTCCACAGCCTAAAGGTTGGAAGATCGAACACAAAATAGATTTCCTGAACTTAAGGAAATTACGAAGGAGTCCTAACGTTCAACAATTACGAAACGAGATCAACAAACACTGAACCATCAAATGGTTGAGTTACAACGATCGAGACAACAACAGTCGATCAATCATGTTCGAATCACGACGAACAATAATACTCAAACAACAACCCCAAAGTTCACATCTCGACTAGAGATAATATACGATCCGGTGAAGACAACAAGATGTGCATTCACATAAGATCCACAGGAAAGGGATTAGCAATCTGGAGAGTCATAACGACAAACGGGTCATTCTGAAACAATACCACAACTCGTTCGATCAATAAAAGCACAGGACAGGACAAGATCAGAAAATATCAACGAATATAAACGATTCGACAGAGTCGAGAGTACAGAGTTCAAAATCCGATCCACTTCAAATAAAAGAAGTCAATCTCGAATTTCAAACAACAAAGCAAGGGAAATAATTCAACATGCAATCGATAGACCACGCCCCTCCGGGACTACTCTGAGTCGATCCCGATATCAAAGTTCAAGTCCCCGCTCCGAATGCTTGGTAACCATCTCGCAAAATCAACCGGTGTCCTCGAGTCCGCACTGTAACACGCATCGGTGGGGAAGGACAATGTGCACGAACATGTCCCGCCACATTACGCTTAAAACATCTCCCGGCTTTACCAGAGTCGAACAGAGGACTTGGAACTCTCGGGCCCACGCATCGAGCGATGGAGCTTCACGTGGAAAGGCTACGACATTGAAAACTAGAAACACCAACTCTGTACCATCCACACGGTCATCGGACTTCTTCGCTTCTTCGACTCGGACACACGCTCCGATGATAACGAAGCTAGTTCACGCTAATGCTCGATCTTGATAGTCCCTCAACGAAGTGCAATTGAATCCCGACATATATACGCCAATATCCGGCTTCATCCGTCACAAAGTGAAGGATCCTCTCTTCCTCGGTTCTCACCCGATCTCGCACATAATCGAGTTGTTTGCTATAATCGATGATAACTGCGACACCGATATATCTTGCGGTTACGCCAAGTAGAATTCGCGAATCCTCCGCTCTCTAATCGGTTTCGACGTAACTCAGCTTCCATAAGTGCTTGGAACTCCGCCCATGTGACATCACGATCACGATGTTTAACAGCTTCCCACCAATTAGCGGCATCTTTGTCGAGAAGGTACTGAGCGATAGGTACCTTCCGTTCTTCAGGACATCCGACAGCCTCGAAAATCTTTCCCAACTGGAAAATCCAACCATCCCAGCCCAACGCATCCGCAGCACCGGCGAATCGAGGGGGATTCATACGAACTACCTCGCGAAGCCATTGATTCACACCGACGTTCTGACTCGCGTCAATGCTACGTTGAACCACCTGGGTCAACTGAGTCATCTGAGTCGCTACTTGTTGCAATATAGTAGCAACACCCAAACTAAAATCATTCTCAACGACATTCTCTCGATTCCGCATCGGATCCCCGTGGCCATCAGTGCCACGATTACGACCACGACCTCTGCCCCTCGGCATACTAACAAACAACAACCTAAGGTAAAGAAAGATCATAACACATAGCAAGATATTCAAGTCTCTGTCTTTAATCCAACATCATTAAATCATATACATATTACCATTTAATTCTAGCTAGAGCACAATATACAAACTATTATACCAACAATCTTCATTTATAATGCCGTTGTTATGCGATTTATAAATGCAATGAAATTGAAATCATCCATTATATCAAAATCACTTTCTGTACTGTTTCCGCGCGGAACTCACCAAGTTCAAAACCATTTTCGAAAACGTTCCAAAATGCCAGAAAGGACGATGACGGTAATACTTTCCAAATACTCCCCAAAAGTCATTTTCCAAATACCAAATACCGTCACCAAATACCGTTTGAAAATACAAGGCGTAGACGCGAAAACTCAATAGTTTCAAAATATATGTTAAATCGCCCGACAAAAGAGTTGGGAAAAAGGGTCAACGAAATAATTCAAATTTACAAATACGAAAGGTCATTTTGAAACACACACTATTTGGTAAAAGTACCCAAAAAGTCACTTTGAACTTTACACACGCAGCGGACAAGAACACAGTTCAAATTACACATAACCACACCCAACAATTGTTATTCATGAACAACACACATGGAGTACCGTCTCAAACGGTCAGCCTAACAATCGCAAAAGTTAGACTTACGGCCAGAATGTAGTTTCCGAGCTTCTGCTCAGACCGGTTAGGGTATGATTCAACAGAGACTTAGCGTGCGCTAGCCAACAGCCGTAGCGCGCTAGTTATACTAATTCAGCAACACATTCATGAGCATATATCAAATAATGCCAAACGCCGAAGGTTACATATAAACAACAACATACGAATCCAAACGCCAACAATTTACATTCTCACTACATATCGTTTAATCGAAAAAGTTGAAGGCGAAAGTCACGTCTCAAGTAAACTATTGGTAGACCTCGTTTAAGCATTTAAAATCAAATTTTGAAAATTTTCAATGCAAGATGAAAATATATGTGTAGTTTGAATTCTCAAAATCTTTGGTCTCGAGGTCATCATACGAAAATCAAATTATTTTTCCTTTTCGAAGGATATTTTTAAATAGAATTTACGTGACTTCCCCAAAACATTTGAAATTGAAATATCACATTGATAAACTTTTATTGGGTAACCAATCCAAAACATCACTCCTGTAAAAACGATTTCACACAAGGATGTATACATATATACATGCATACCGGTACTACTCTTTATTCCAACACAATACGAGAATCAAACAAGTATGGAATAAGTATTCACGAGGCACAATTTAACTCCACATAATAACACAGAATTACATAAAGTCGTATAGCACGAGACACAACAAGGTAGGGAGACTTACATCCACAGATCGCACGAAGATGATGGTTGCACCTCGATACTAATCACGACCGACAACTCAGACGACGCGTCGCGACACCACTCAGTCAGACCAAATCTGACAAGACAAGACCCGACAACACTCAACTCAACCCGGCTGACCTAGGTTTCCTCAACCTAAGCTCCGATACCATATTCGTAACACCCCAAACCACTCGGGAATATTACGCCGCACCCTCTCCGCGAGGATCTACCAGGCTAAATACAAAACAATGCATCACTTCACATCGCCGACATGGCTACATAAAGGACCATTAGACCGATTTGGTCTTTTACCATAACACAATACACAACATTACATACAAGATTCTTTCCCAAAACTCATTCCCACGCAGGGGCTGAAATACAAACACAAATCCCATAAATCGGGGTAACAACATATCGGAGGGATAACCAACACGACTCTACAATTTGTCTTCACGTGATTAGTATCTTCGTCTCCCATCATCCTTCGTATCGATCCTGTGATTCGCTCCCCAGCTACCTGCAAGTACCTGGACGCAATACAGACATCCACCCCCCGAATACTCGGGGGTTAGCAAAACTCCACTGTTTTGCTAGTGCAAGTATAAAACCAAAAGTACAAGCCATACACAACGTGCTTCAAGAATATAAAATCTTGAATATATTTCCCGAGATAAATCACTTAATCAAAACAGTTTGATTTATAAAAGGTAGGAAAAGAACCATGTGTCTCATACAAAATATTTTACGGTCTCGGGAGTTTGAAAACATTTGGAAATAAGGAATTCTCAAGTCTTTCGAAAATACTTGGGGACACGGTCCAAAATCATCTTTCCAAAATACGATTCCGATAATAAAACGCGGTTTCACAACCCAATTCACAACAAACGGGGTCCAAGACCCAAATCATAAGCCACAGGGTCCACGACCCGAATCACATAACACATGTTCCTAAGGATTATTCGCGTCCCGTGCTAACAAGCCACGAACCTCGATGCTCCCGTAGAACATACCCGAGTGAATAACCCAATAGGAAACCATACCAAATCACATGTCCTCGCGACAACATCACGGAACCATTCCATACCACAACCATAAGTTATCCCAAGATCGGGCTAACAAGCCACGAACCTGAGTCCCCGCAAGACATACCCGATGATAACCCCACAAGTTATCTCGGCATCGGGCTAGCAAGCCCCGAACCTCGAGTCCCCGCAAGACATACCCGGATTGATAACCCTACGGTCACGCCCGACCCATACTAGCAAGTATGGATCCCGGAGATTCAACAATCCTACCCGGAGGCATATTACTTTCGGCAATCACATCACAATGAGCGGAACATCAAGCCAAGCAACACTTAAACATCACAACCTCCTTTCAAAGGAGTAACAACTAATATCCCACGTAATACATTCTTAACGACCAAGTACACATAACGCTACGTAATCCCGGCAAAGGATTACGGTCTAATAAACTCATTCAAAGTGATCACATCATCTTTTCAACATACAAATCCAACACACATATTCCGAGAACACATATATTCACGAAGTACATAAATTATCGTTGAAAGACAACATTTATCGAGAATATACCGATCCCTTTTTACGTTCATTAAACATTGGGTTTCGCATTTAATTCCTTTACCATTAATTACGCCTACGAAACATGAAACGTATGGACAAGATACTTGCCTCGATATCACGAGCAACGAAACGATTTAACGGGCACGATCGGAAACCTTCGAACCTCCAAAACGATCAAGACTTCGACACCACGAATACTACGAAAATAGCATCACCACAAATCAATAACACTAATCAAATCCAAACAATCCTAAAACGACAAGGATCTAAGTATTCTCAAAGAAATCAAGAATCGTTGATCCGGCGATAAAAATCGATGAACGGTTAACAAAATCAAGATTACGGTCAAGACAAACAACAACAAACGACCGATCGGACGAGATCGGTCAAGAAACACACATCCAAGAAAAAACCCCAAATTTAAGAAAATAGGGTTCTAACAAGAGATTACCTTGATTTGGACCAAGAAGACGATTAGATGTTGTTAAACATCTACAAATCCGCCAAGGATGAAGCTAGAAGAAAAGGATCGGTCCTACTCGCCTCAGGATCCCACCCCCGCCGGAAGGGATGAAGAACACTGGGAAATGACGACTTAATCGTCCGCCCAAGATTTATATCGATGCTTATTAGCGTTCGCTAATCACCATTCATTTGCGTGCGCTAACGTGCTCTACGCTCCAGAGAAACCGCGTATAACATAGTTAGCGTGCGCTAGCCACAGCCGTAGCGCGCGCTAACGGGTCACAAAAACCACCCAAAGAGCCTCGGACGTAATCGCACTCTACCGAGTAGCGTGGCGCTAGAAAGAAGAGGAGCGCGGCGCTAAGCGCCGATAGCGGCGCTAGCTATCGCCTTAGCGTGCGCTAACAAAGCTTCAGTCCCACCCGGTAGCTACCGGATCGCTCTCAATCGCCAGCTTAGCGTGCGCTACACATTCTGAGCGTGCGCTAAACACCATGCAAGAGCGTGCGCTATGCTTCAAGCATTAGCGTGCGCTACACCACAAAATCTCAAAACTCACAAAGTGATCCGAAATGCCTCCAAAAACATGTCCCAACAAGCCACAACCAAACATGGCACGAAAGTCCTACGATGAGGACCAAGACAATCCGATAAAACCCAGAAAACCCAACGAATCCGGAATAAAGATCTCGGGTATTACACTAACATCATCATAAGCATAGATTTAATAGGAGTTAAAGAAAACCAACCTCAAAATGAAGAACAACACCAACACTTCCAAGAATACACTTCAATCTCCTAATCTCCAAGTCACAAACCAAGTGTTGAAGCTCCAACACAAGATAAAAGGGATAGAAATCGATTTGGCAGGATGGGGAATCGTTTTTTTCAGAGGAAGAGCTGAATGGGTCGAGTAGAAAAATGAAAGGCAAGTCATATTTTTATAACTCGAACTCAAAGATTACGTACGTTAAAGAGAGGGGTTAACGTACGTTAAAGCCCTTACGTACGTAATCTCATGAACATTACGTACGTAGTCGATTTATCAGATGTTTCTGACTTAAAATACACAAGTCGTTACGTACGTAGATATATAACCGTTACGTACGTAATAGCCGTTGACTTGGTTGTCGCGATCGACTCCCAACCACCTACCCACGTTCGGTCCCACCCGCCGAAAGGTGGGCTGCTGATGGATACCCCGCATTACGTACGTTAACATATGAATGTTACGTACGTAAAGCTACGTACATAGCGTACGTAAAGAAGATAGCTTGCGACGCTAAGTTCTATAACAAGCAAAAATAGAATTCTCCCAATATAACACCCAACAATCAATATAGTATGAATGACTGTGATTCCAACTTAACATAATTCATCAATATACTCGCTACAACAAAAATGATATGGTGCGACAATACTTAATTTAAACGAAGAATACAAAGAGTAAAGGTGCGGATATTACACCAAACGCAATGATCGGCGAAAAGTGCGTACACCAATACAAAGAGATCGAAGTGACGAACTTAAGCGCTAAAAGAAAACACGATCACGATTACCCGAAGGTTCGGAATACGACCACGAAAGTAAATTCTCTAAACTTTAGGAAATTACAAAACGACCCGAAATGACCGGAAACCATGATACGGAAACGAAAAACCGTGCCGAAGCTCACAACATGTCTAACAACATTAGCAAACTCACACAAAACCCAAAACGACAGTTTCGCACCACAATCACACAAAATGAGTCAACAAGCGGAAAATATCATAACTAAACACAAAATCGAGTACAACAATCTCGAAACATGCTCGGATGCCAAAATACGCCGAATTAAATATTCTCAAAATGTTAATACGGTTACAAGCGAGTCGCTAAAAACGGAAAATACACCAAAATGGAAACTACCAAAAATAGAAAAAGTATGGGGATTACATCTTCTTCGCAATATTAATCCATCTGAGGGCCTCTGTAACGGCACCAGATTGATATGTCGAAATTTTCAAAAGCATGTTATATATGCAGAAATAGCAAATGGTGCATATAGTGGCAGACGCATTTTCCTACCCAGGATTCCGTTTATTCCTATTGAGACGATTAAGAAGTATCTTCCTTTTAATAGAACTCAATTTCCTGTACGTCCTTCGTTTGTAATGACGATCAGTAAAGCACAGGGCCAAACATTAGAGTTTGTGGGTAGTTATATGTAACGTTGTCTCGAGCTCGTTCTAGCTCGGCTATATGTGTGCTAATTAAACTGAAAGAACAAAAGACTCGTTCAGCTCATTTTAGTTGCACGAAAAATGTGGTTTACAAAGAAATTCTTGGAGTTACTGAACCATGCTGTGCAAACCAGCACATTTAAAAGATCTTCTTACTTTAAATTTTCAGAAAAAAACTTAGTATCTGGTTACTCTTATTTAGATCTGTTATTATTGGTACCTGATTCTTAGAAAGTCAGCTTGAGCTACTTTTACAGCATACCTTTTCCTCACAACACCAAATACTAAAATAAAAAAGTGAATATTATATTTGGAGTTTATATTTCTCTGATCTTGTTTTTTTTCCAAAGGTCATTATATGTAGTGTTATCTCGCTTTTGTGCAGTATTAGTTATATATATTACGCAAACTAAATGAATACAAGATTCGCTCAGCCCATATCAGTCACATCATAAATGTTATGTTAAAGTTTTGCGAGAATGTATACGCACAGAAATCGGGCCACTGTATTTGAACTCCACAGTTTCAAATACTTATTATTGCTTATATTCTCTACTAATTTATTTTATCTTTTTAATTCACTTTTAATATTATGACTCCCTGAATGGACTGTTCATAGATATTACACCGCTACATATCTTTAGACGTTTATAAAAATTAGATTTTGATTGTGATTGGTTGTTAGTAATTATAGCTTCTTGCTTTTATTCAGTTGTTGTAATTTGCTGTTATGTTCTACAAGATAGGAGTGTAATACTTCATGTATTTGTGTGGTTATATATCCGTATGTTTATGTGTTTAGATGTGGTTGTTCATGTATGCGGTTATAGTATGATTTGGTGGTTTGTTTTATTGCACTGTATCATTATTTATTAGGTATTTTGGTATTTGTTAATTTCTTATTTATTATTTCTGTTCAACAAGTTACTGAACTCTTTAGTTTCTCTGTGCAAAAACTATATTTCTTTTAGGCTCATGTGTTCTACTGAGATGATTATTTCATTGAGTTGTTGTTTTATGTATTTGACAACTCTAGAAAAATCCTCTTGAATTTGACCTTGTCTATTAAAAGGTTGTTTTTTACTTTGTACTAGGTCTTCCGATATTTGTTGATTTCCTAACCGCTCACTTTGTTTGGCGAATACAGATTACTGAGTTTACAAATTCTCTTTGCTGCATTTAGAAGTTCCTGGGTTTTATTGAAGGTGGTTATTCAAAGTTTTTGTTAGAATACATTGTTATTGTATATATTTTTTATATTCACGTAGGGGTTTCTCTGGTTTCTTTTGTTCGTTTGTTGTAAGTGTTTGTTGCCTTTAGCATTCTAGCACTCTTTTTTCGTGGTTGTACTTGGTAGGTACTGTTTTTGGTCTCTCTACGTGTTTGTGTAATTTTTTGTTTGTTGGCTACATTTGGTTTATTTTTGAGTGTAATTGATTTTATATGAATAGAGGTTCTTGGTTTAGTCGGTCTCTTGTAATCTGCATATATCTTCAAGAGGAGTTGTGATATATGAAGTGTGTACCTATTTTTTTTATCATTTATTTTTTCTACTGGAAATATTTACTATTTTTAGACTACATTATGACTTTGTTGGTAGTTGTTTATGTTGTCCATCTTGAAAATATTAACTTAAAAATATCTACTTGCTTTATATTGTCATATGAAGGTAATTATGTTTATTGAATTCTATTTATTATTTTACTGTCACTATCATTATTATTATTAGCGTCAAATAGGTTATGCATTTACTTGATCTTCTTTTCTCTTTTATCTATGGCTTCATCCTCGAGTGTTTGGTAATATATAAAGAAATCCCTTCAAAGGAGGTTGGTTATTGTGGAAAATCACAATAGCAAACCGCATAAGGGAATGTGAAATTTCTTATATTAGAACGCCTGCATTGCTCGATTTTCGTTCTAGAAGAAACTCGATATTCTATTTGCATTATAGTTGTCATCCTATTCTATTAATTAAGTTTTACCTATTTCACATATCATGTTAAATACAAAACATTGAAAATTTAAATTCTGTATATTTTGAAACATAATATTAACACATCTGAGACGCAACTATGCTTTCTGTTAGATAAGAAACTAGAAACTCTATTCACATTACAATCATCATCCTATTTTACCCGTGATGTGTTATTCGTTATGGTTATTACAGTGCTCTGTCAATTCTTCGCCAGCTAATATTTTTTCTTCTATCTTGGGATTACTATTATGCAGTATTATTAATCTACTATTTGCAGCAATATAACAATATATATTTCTTATATGTTGGAAATGGTGGTTGGTATTTCTCGGCATCCAGCCACAATAAGTGAAAAAGATTTGTTTAAATTCTTCCTTCTCATTCTGTCTGATATATTAAACAGGGCATGAGTTTGTTATGCTTACTTGTACAAATATTCTCAATTTTAATTCCTGTATATCTTGACGCCATGTTAGTTGACTATATAATAAATTCTCTGATACATTTTGTCTCGGGTTGGCTACTTCCTTCACCTCAACCTCATCCGGTTAGTTTTTGATTTCTTCTTCTCTAGATATCCATGTAGTTTATCTATTGATTTAAATTATTTCTAATTGGGCCGTGGGAGTATTAACATTTTCTACAAAAGCACCTCGATTTATCTAAATACATTTATTTGTCTAAAAACAGACCTCCTTACAAAAGTTCTTTCTCTCTCAATACTTGTGAACCATTCTACAGAGCCTATATAAAATAACATACATAAACTTACTAGCCTTCGACAAATTCACATCAATATAAAAATATGTCCACAGTTGATTGTAGCTAATAATTTTAGATACCAATTGGAATACAAAAAATAGAGGATTTATTAACTGTGTATTTGCTCATTTTTTTATGAGCTGAGCAATTAATCTTTAGGAATATAAATATATGTTTGTGATATTTATTGTATTCACTCATCTGATAAATTTATTTTTTTATATGAAACAAAAATAAAAAACTATTTTATCCACAGTCAGATGTTTTTATTTAAAGTTCGAAAATAAAAAATAAAATTTGGATCTGATTTATAAACTATTTTTAAAAAAATGGAATTTTATTTTCCACAAATATATAAAAACTGAATTATTATTTTTTTCAGAAAACCTTCTAGTTTTTGTTTTCCTAATTTTTTTACTTTTCATAAAAAAAAATTATTTTATTACCTAGAGCCCTTCGAACCTTACTTAGCTTCAATTATATACGTAGCAATGGTTTCCATGTTGAGACCAACTGTGAGAATGGAATAGAGTTTCTTTTATTAATTCTAATCAATGTGGATGTAAACGCATTTTAGAGTAGCTCATGAGTCAGTTTAGTGGACTGTACCTCACTACTATGAGGTTTTTAAAATCCCATGTTGTCACCAACAATGTACTTTGGGACACAGACTTATATAAGCTTTGGCATGATAGACTAGGGCATCCTGGTCGAAGTATAATGATCCATATACTAAGGAACTTGTATGAACATCATTTCTTTTTGAGCGAAAAGGTGGCAACAACTCGACATAAAGAACAATATTGATGTTAATCGTGTTATGTCATCTAAAGAACCGGATGCATATCAAATGCGCACCATTCATTTTTGTAAAGCCTGCTCTTAAGCTAAAGTAGGAGCGAGACCTTCATACGCTAAAGACACTAAAGCGAACATTCTATTCTTACAACGTATATAAGGAGATATGTGGACCCATCCATCTAATATGCGGACCATTTATGTACTTTATGGTTTAGATGGATTCTCCGACATATTGATCAGATGCCGCTCTCATGTCCACTCAAATTGATGCAGAACTTCCAAGATAACTTATAAGGGTCCACCTCCATTATCACATCTAAAGGACTTGATGATGTTGGAGAGTTTACATAAAAAATTACTTGATGTTTATTGTATGATATAGATCAATGAATAACATCTCGTCCCATGTGCACATGCAAAGAGTCTCACATAAACGACCGTCAAAAGAATATGTATGGTGATTATGTCATTGGTTATGCGCACCAATTTGCATATCTTTGCTCGGAATTATGCAATATTTCATGCAACTTTACTTAAATCGTTCATTCTTAGACCCTCCGTAACTAATTAGTTTATGCGTACTAACCGGTAACTAGATAGCCCGATTTTTGTATTTTGGACACAGACGGGCTTGAGTGCCAATTGCATATATTTGGTTATGCATTATATGTGCATTCTGCGCCCCACAGTGTATCGGTCTTTAGACGATTTGGTATCCACGTTGGAAAAAAATTCCAAATGTTTATCGCAATTTGGAACCTTGACAGTGATCTCTTTACCGCATGCTTGTGGATTGTCACTTTAATGAGACAACCTTCCCGTCGTTAGGGGGGAGAGAAAATGTAATTTCTTGGGGAACAACAGAATTGTCGTGGTGTGTCCGCACTTTGTCTCATTATGATCCCCGAACTTCACAATATTACCGTGAAACACAAAGAAAACTCGATCTTCAGGATGTAGCAGATTCGATGCCTGATGCATTTACTAATATCGTTCAAGTGACAAGATCTCACATTACAGCTGCAAATGTGTCTGTAAGGTTAGAAGTCCCCTGTGAGGGGCACATCACCAATGAACCGGGTGATGCAACTGTACCTGGTGGAGGTGTAGTCAATGTAATATCCGTATTTTTACTATTTTTGGTAGTTTCCATTTTGGTACTTTTTCCATTTTTAGCAACACGCTTGTAACCATCTTAATATTTCAAGAATGTTTAATTCTGTATGTTTTGGCATCCGAGCACATTTCGAGATTGTTTTACTCGGTTTTGTGTATTCTAGTAACTTTTCCGCTTGTCGGCTCATTCGATGTAATTGTTATGCAAAACTGTCATTTCGAGTTTGGTGCGAGTTTGTTTATTGTTGTTGGACATGTTGTGAGCTTCGGCACGGTTGCTCGATTCCGTATTGTGTTTTTCGTTGGTTTTGGGCCGTTTTATAATTTCCTAAAAGTTTTGTGTAATTACTTTCGTTATCGTATTCCGGACCTTCGGATAATCGGGATCGTATTTTTCTTTTAGCGCTTAAGTTTGTCATATCGAACTCTTTATACTGATGTCTGCACAATTCGTTAAATGTTACGTTTGGTGTTCGTGCCATTTTCTGCACAGCTGATCTCTGGCCTAAGAGACTTACGTACGTTAATTGATCTCCATTACGTACGTAACATAGTCTTCCTAACGTACGTTAATCTCTTTCTCATAGCATACGTTAGGGTCTTCAGGAAAATGGGGCGAAGGTCTCGCTGCACCTTTACGACGTAATCGCGTGAGGTATTACGACGTTAAGGCTAACGACGTTAATGCATCATGCATGATTAGTGCATAATTGATCTAAAAATTCATATACAAAATATTCCTTTTATGGGCATAATCGTATCGATTTGTGATTAAAAATAGATATTTTATAGATATGTCAAAAACATAAGCTAAAAATAATTATTTTACAGATTACTGACATGAAGCATAAAAAAGGACGGAAAACAAGATCAAATCCAATGACGGGAAATTTTCAAGGAGACAGTCTACAAAAACGATCAAAGTCAGAACACCCCAAATCCCATCAAGTCATTACAAGGCCGTGGACCCCACACTGTGATCCACCGTGCGAACACGACTAAAGTACAACAAACTGACCAAAATGGGAAATCACAGACCCTACTATGATGTCCGACATACTATTCCGATATGGAATTTCAATGACAAGGATGGGCCTACATGGCCAAAATAAAATACAACAACATACACAAGCCTTGCTCGGATAATACAAAACGACAACGACTGAACAAAATGGAGTACTCCAACTGTCTAACCAACATGAACATCAAAATATCTCGGACTAGTATCGCTCGAATACCTCGTCGCCATCGTCATGCCCCTGTGTCTCAACTATCTCCTCGCAAGTACCTAAAACATGAAAACATGTTCCGCCTACGGGTCACCATACAAGATAATGAATATCAAGTACATGCACAACATGATATGCATCCAAAGGCGTAATAAACAAGATAACAATGGTAGTACGAGATGCTCACAAACCAAAGTAAGAATCGAGCATTCGTGGAATACTATGCCCATGGCATACGATCAATACCTGCTCAATAGATTAGAACATAAGTGCCCAACGGCGAAACATCAATATAGAACACAACAATACATTAACCGAAGGTAAATCAATCCAACGCTGAAATAAATAAGGATCACAATGCCCGAAGGCTCAAACGGAAATACCTTTACATCACAATGGCCTGAAAGCCCTCAGCCGAAGCTGCCAAAATATCACGATGGCCTGAAAGCCGAACAGCCGAAGCTGCCAAAATATCACGATGGCCTGAATGCCGAACAGCCCGAAGCTGTAAATCATCACAATACAGATCTCAAAGAAACAAACCTGACTGTCGAACATACCCCTCGGGCGTATGAACGCTCAATCACAACACGTCGAACATATCCAATCAAACATGGTCTATGAACGATCAAAAATTGTACGGCTCAAAGATGGACATCACAGTACGCCCGATCCGGAAATGTGTCCGTGCACATGTCCACCCCGTATACGGAATCCAGAAATATACGTGGGACAATGTACCTAATTAGCCTCACGAACTACGTCTCGTGTGCACGGTCCAATGCGGAAACATCCACGCATAACCATCGTGTGCCTGGCTAAAAATCCTACACAATAACCAATCGGCACGCAGATATGATTCCGGATATGTCACGATACAACATGACAACGAAACTCAAAGGATAACACATCCAAAACAAATCATACGACTCACCAAGTGAACGATGACACGAATAATGAAAGATCGACACGACCGACAATATTCGAAACAACCATCCTGGGATCAAAATCCCTAAGGACCAATTAACACGAGCAACGATCACAACACAACAGTTCGGGAAATCCTCAACCTTCAACGATCACAAAATTACCGAGTTCACAAGAATAATAGTGTGCTGCCTTGAATCGGTCAACACGACAATAATAATTCAACGGATGGGAATTATCGTTGATAATCCCAATTCAATACTTCGATTACCGTAGAATGGCCAATCGATAACAATTATACAATGGATGGGAATTATCTTTTTGACAACGGGTGGAAATTATATTTGATAATCCCAATTCAATATATCGATTACCGTTAGAGCGGACAATCGATAATAATTATACAACGGATGGGAATTATCTTTGATAATCCCAATTCAATATATCGATTACCTTCAGAACGATTAACCGATAACAATTATACAACGGATGTCTCGGCACCTTTAATCGGTTACCGATAACGAAGATGATAATCGAATACATCAATGCCTTCAATCGGCCAAAACGACATCAATAGAAAAACACTGATATCAATAACGACGATTCACAAAAATATCTTGATGGAACATCAATCAATAATAACAATCGATACGTCGATGCCGCGAACCGGCTATCGACAACAATATCTCAAAGGAACATCAATCAACAATAACAATCGATATGTCGATACCGCGAACCGGCTATCGACAACAATATTACCAACAAGTACCGCAATGCCTTAAATCGGCCATTTACGAACAACAATAATATTTGGCATAATTTGTCAAGGGTATCGTATCAAACAATCCCCTGATATCAATAAAATCACAAAGAGACCAAGTCTCGAAATGATACACACATTCATACACATACATGATAACATTAATCTCATTGACCAGTACAAGTATAAAACTTGCCTCAAACCGAAGGCGAGAAAGTCCTTCCACGATCAACGTCCTACCACGAATCAATCAACGCGTCCTCCGTCAATCACAAGCACTCGAACAACCTTGAATGAAATACAATTCATTCGATAACACGATATCGACCGAAAACGACACAATAGATAATTCCGATTCCAACACGAACACATACTATACTCGTATTAATCCGTATACATACGTATATATAATATATATATATTACATATATATAATAATATATATACAATACAACTCACAATATCTATATATATATAAATATATATATATATATACTCGCATGAGACACACACACTGTGCACATCACAACACACACACACATCACTCGTTACATATATATATATATAATATACATAACACATCTTAACACATATATATATATAACAGATTTATATATACATTATATATATATATATAAACAAAACACACACCAAACACATACAAAAGAAAAACTTACCAGGAGCCGATCGGCCAGTCCCGGGAAGAAGAAAGAGAAAAAAAAACTCCCATGCCGGAAATCGACCGCCGGAAAAATTGACCCGCCGGACTTCGTCCAACTCCGGTCCGTTTCCGTCTATGGCCGGTTTTCACCCGACTCCGCCTGCAACTCCTCGCCGGAAGTATGTCAAAACTCCGTTCCGCCGTCTGCTTTGACAAAACCACCTCCGGTCGCCGAAATCAACGGAACCGCATCCATGGCCGGAAACCATGAAGACGCCGGACGCCCGAGCTCCGCCTCGCCGGAAAGAAAAAAATGCCGAAACAGTTCAGATCGACTGGATTTATAATGTCTCCCGATCCAGAAATTCCGATCGGCCGCCGAGCTCCAGTCGCCGCCAGAGACGAAGAAGTCGCTGCCCGCCGTCCTCAAGCTCCATCTCGCCGGAAACATGGATAAGCCGGTCCCCCGTCCTCATGCTCCACCTTGCCGGAAAAAAATGACGGAGAGAGAAGAAGAGAGGGAGGACGAGATGGCAGCAAGAAGAAAGAAGAAGAAAAAAAAAAAAAGAGAGAGAGGGAAGGTGGCGACTGGCGAGAGAGATGAGAGATGTAGGTGAGGGATGATGATGATGATGATTGATTTATATATATATATATAATGTAGCATGAGGGAGAGGGGTGGTATAATAATATATATATATATACATCTATGATATCTAACGTGGGGGAGGGAATCAAAAGTGAAAAGGTGAGGTAATTCACAAGTTGATATATATATATATATATATATATATATATATATATATAGGGATAGGTTCAGGTAGGAAAGCTTTTTTTTGTAGGAAATAGGAATGATTGTAGACCATTGATCCTTGGAGATTAATGGTCCAGATTTTGTTCTGGTATGCTAACACGAAAAACTAAGAGTGCTAACGGATTTAATTATTGGGGGTACCAATGTAATTTGACTAATTTCACTCATGGAAAGTTCCTACAATCATGGGAAGTTCCTATGTTCATGGGATTTCATATTTTAGGTTAATATATATTTTTATGGGATTTTATATTTTTTAGTCGTTCAGATATTTTATATTTTTGGTGTATTTATTTTTATTTTTTTAAAAACTATTTAATTTGTATATTTTTGAAAATCGGAACTGTTGTGCTAATCATTTGTTTTGTGTGTGCTGCAAATTGACAACAGAGTGCGGTTCTGGTTATGTTCCAATTATGTGAATTTTTTTGTTATGCTTTATTGTGTACAATGCAGTCAATTTTGATACAATGTGTTGTGCTTTTTTTTGGAAGATAAATAATTTGAATTGATATGTTTTGAATTTAGGTAAATTAATGTTGTACAAGTTTCTGCTTATGTTGTGACACATTATAGGTATTATACCTTGTGTGCAACGTTGATATGAATAGTGTGCTAGGTAATATATCTTGTTGTGCATTGTACACAATAAAACATAAGAAAAAAATCACATAATTGGAACATAATCAGAACCGCACTCTGGTTTCCAATTTGCAGCACACACAAAACAAATGGTTAGCACAACAGTTCCGATTTTTAAAAATACAAATTAAATAGAAAAAAAATAATGTTAGTTTAAAAAAAAAATACACCAAAAATATAAAATATTTGAACGACTAAAAGATATGAAATCCCATAAAAAATAGATATTAACCTAAAATATGAAATCTCATGAATACATGAACTTCCCATGATTGTAGGAACTTCCCATATTAGAAATTAGTCAAATTACATTGGTACCCCAATAATTAAATTCGTTAGCACTCCTAGTTTCCCGTGTTAGCACACCAGAATGAAATCTGAGCCCTTAATCTCCAAGAATCAATAGCTTACAATCATTCCTATTTCTTACACTTATACCATTTCACTCCATAACCCACCCCTATATATATATATATATATATATATATATATGATACCCCAAAGATATCCTCGCCCCGAAAGTTAACCACGAGGAAGGTTCCCACCACCTACCACGCATTACGTACGTAACCTCAGGGCGTAACATACGTAATCGCAACAAATTAGCGTACGTAATGCTACACACGTAGCGTACGCTATGGCTATAAACTTAGCCAAAATTCCAAACTCGCCAAACAACAACCAAACGACGAAACCCAACCGACGACCAGAATAAATATTTCGATCCCGAAATATTTTAATACAATATACATTGTATCGGTCCAAACAACAATACTTGTACAATTCCAAATGAATACGTACAACTCAACAGTAACACGAAAAAAAAAATTACCCCCGAATATTACAAAAGCAACACGGCGCAAATCATGGCCGCTTCTTCGGCCGTTTCTCACACGGCGCACATTGTCCGCCGGGTCCTTGCACGTGTTCCGGACAAGACCGAGTCACCCTAATACGGCTATATAATACGGCGCAAAATGAGCCGTTTTCCAGCGCCGTTTTCCAGCAGATACCATGCAAAAATAGTCCACTTTTGACCATCTTGTGAACTCAACCACAAGATATTTTTATGGTCAAAAATCTGAAAAATCAAAGACATGGGTGAAGTATGAACAAAGAATTAATTAAGATACTACAATAGATATTTTGAATTAAATAATCAATTGTATTCTTGAAAATCACCTATAAAAGGACACCTTCACCCAGGAAGAAAAAAATCATCTCCTCTTCTTGCCAAGAAACACCCATTTCTTTTAGCAAGATATTTTCCTTACAATTCTTTACTTTAGTTTGTATTTTATTTTTGGTTTGAAGATTTTTTTAGTTTGTAATTGAAAAGTGCTTGATCAATAAGCACTTAGTATTTTACATAGTGTTTTACTTTCAATTTTTGTAAGCTTGTAACCTTTGAACAAGTTTAAAGTTATATATTGAAGTATGTTTCTTGCACTTTGATACATCATATTCAAGTAAGTTTTATCTATTGTCATTAAGTTCTAGTAATTAATAGTTTCTATATATATTATGTATATCAATTATTTCTATTATAATTTTAGTTTGTATATACCAATGCGTAGCTAATCTTTCTTCCTAGGGAAAGGGGATTTCTATTAGGTTATATATTGAGTATTTGATAGATTTACACTATTTTGATTAGAAAGGACTAATTGGTTTAAATAGAGATTCATCATATCCTATTTCTACTAATAAAACCTCCTTGATTGATTGTTGAGTGAATTGAAAACATATCTTTTCAATCTATCAAGTGTTAATCTTGTTATCAACATCTTAAGATTGCGAAAGTGGTTAAGACACCTTTGAATACGAAAGTTATGAGGTGAAAAGTTGATTACTCGATGAACAATCGTTTATCCTAAAAATAGTCAAGTTAAAGAAATGAAAGGACTAATTGGTTTAAATAGAGATTGATCATATCCTATTTCTACTAGTGAAACCTCCTTGATTGATTGTTAAGTGTATTTGAAACACATATTTTCAATCTATCAAGTGTTAATCTTGTTATCAACATCTTAAGATTGCGAAAGTGGTTAAGACATCTTTGAATACGAAAGTTATGAGGTGAAAAGTTGATTACTCGATAAACATTCGTTTTTCTTTTATATCCGTGTAAATCAATTCCTATACTTAATTAAAAAACCTAATTTAATGAACCCGTAATCCCCTACATTTTATAAATTCCCAACTCATTTTAATTCTATTCATTTTCACTAGTCAAAAATAGTCTACTTTAAAAAATAGTCTAGTTATAAATAGTCTTAATAAAAATAGTCTAGTATATAAATAGTCTAGTATAAATAGTCTTAATATAAAAAATCTAGTATAAATAGTCTTAATATAAATAGTCTAGTATAAATAGTCTTAATAAAAATAGTTTAAATTAAAAATAGTGTATTTTAATTTAGTTAATATTTAAAAACCCAATAATCTATTTTAAAATATTTTAGTATTTATTTCTCGCAATCTGTAACAAAATATTATAGGAAGCCCTGTTGAACAATCCTCGAGAGAAAAGACCTTGGTAGAACTTACCACAACTATTTCTACCTCGTTTATATTTGCGAGCGACTTAAAAACTCCTATTTTTGGAGAAGTTTTTGTCGATCAAATTTTGGCGCCGTTTCCGGGGATTGTTTTGGGCCAAATATAATTTTTGTATATTTTTGTTTATATCTTGTGATTTTATCTTTCTTTATTTTTGCATCTTTTATTCTTCTTGTTCTTAATTTTTTTTTCCACATAAGGTGCGGTTAGCTGTTTTCTAGTCTATGCAGGGTCGTAGGTCCCTTGTAAGAACTTTGGTACCATACAATGAAAACGTTTATCCCGATTATCAAGTTGGAGATAGCCTGGAAGATATTAGCAATGAAGGAAAATTTTTGACAGAAGAAAACACTGAATCTTCCGATCAAGAAGAAAAGTCAAACGAAGAATATATGGCAGACCAACAAACTTTGAAAGATTTTGCTAGAACGGTGATCGGTACAACAACGTCATGCATACAACTTGGCCAAACAACACGAAATTATGAATTGAAATCCATTCATTTCAACCAACTCCCATCTTTTTATGGGATGCCAAACGAGGATCCTTTAAGCTTTATTTGTGATTTTGACTCGATTGTCAATACCTTTCCATTACAACAATTGAACGAGGATCAATTAAAAATGAGGTGTTTTCCTTACACCTTAAAGGATCAAGCAAAAACATGGATTATGACGTTGCCACCAAATTCATTGGTTGCTTGGGATGATGTGTGCAATAAATTCATGTCTAAATTTTATCCACATCATAAAACGGCGGATCTAAAGACCAAAATTTCGGCTTTTACACAATCGGAGGGTGAACAATTTTTTGAAGCATGGGATCGTTTCAAAACTCTTTTACTAGCATGCCCCCATCATCATTATCCTTTACATTGTTTGAGTCAAACTTTTTATGATGGGCTAACTCATAGTTGTCAGTTCTCTGTTGATAATGCAGCTGGGGGAGATATAGGTGTTGGGAATCGGTGATAAAAACGAATAACGCAGCGGAAAATAAACCGATCAAACCGGATAAAAACCAAATCCCAAAACGGATCGATCAAGCATCGTATAAACGAATATAAATAGACGAAGATAATAAAGAAATCATACCCTCGTAGACCTTTGATAATATCTTCTTGATTTCGAGCATGAACACGAGTCCAACCGATCGAGCTTCTGGAAATTCCCAAGCACAAAATATCGTGCCTCTACGTATCACGCGTCGGAAAGATGACCGAAAAATATTTTTATTAATTTATACTCTAAGTATACGGCTAGAAATTGATAGAATTAGCTTATATATATTTTTATAAATACTCTAAGTATTTTATAAAAATTGTTTTCTCTCAAAATACACTTAGAACTCAAAATGTATAAACTTAGAAAATAACCTCCCTTTTTCCTCAAAATTCACGGCTAAGCCACCTTTGTTGGAATGAAGATGGTGTTGTTTTTATAACATAAAACACATCGCACCACACATCGTGCCAATAAACAAAAAGTATTAATTATACACCATGTATAATTAAAGTCCCCACAACAAATAAATAAACCATCAAGCCAAATAAGATGATAATACGCCATGTGAGGTGAGTGGGGGGGGCCAAGGGAGGAGAAAAAGTAGTTGGTTCGTTTCAGTCCGTGAAACGAACCATCGTGTATCTAATCCGATAGACAAACCTTGGTACGTTTCAATATTAATAAAATTAATTAATCCAATTAATTAATTATATTAAAAATAATTTCTTTAAGAAACAATATGAAGAAATTAATTACCCAGTAATTTATTTAATTCACGAGACCGATTTAATTTATCCAATAAATTAAATTAGACATCTAATGTCCAATATTAACCAAGAGAGAATAAGCTAAATATAATCCGTCGTCAATTCCTGTGCCGCGACTCTGTAGGTTCGTCTTAGTTAGCATTGGGAGGATCCAATGAGTGTTAGCACCATTTAGCCAGTCTCGTGGCCCACACCGTAACCTAACTGAGAACGAATGATAGGATCATTCCAAAACCATTATGTCGTGAATACCGTATACGTATAAATCCTTCAATCATATGTCCCGGTCAAGTGTTAGGGTCACGGTAAAGTCAAACCCTACTATAACTTGACTCTATGCTTTCTGTTAATGCAAACCGAGATCATCGAGTTCTCATGTATCAAATACAACTAGCTCTGAATGCTTTGGCCAAAGACTTATGATCTTATTTGCCATTAACCGCATAGGACATTTACCTGCTCACTAATAGGAGAAAGAATCCTATCTTGGTATTGATGAGGCGCTACTTGCCCACTAAGTTGCATTTCGAGGTTGACCACACCAACCGGTGATTGGATCGAACTACTCTAATGACTAACTTAATGTCACAAGCACATCTCTTACTGAAACCTCAAGTCAAAGGTCCACGTATACCTATCACAATCTTTCGATTCAATCATTGACAATCCCTGAGTGATTTCCATGTGACCGAATCGAGTTGAGTCGTGTTCGAGTATACTAATCCCATTAGCATACCTATAACGTGTGCTCCCACTAATTGTTAGTGAAGACAGGCACTTTACATGTCAAAGTACACGTTATACAAGTCTTGTCTAAACTTACTGCCCAGTTAAGTTTTATCGACTTGCGAACTAGTTAAGCATTTGAGCTCTAAACACTTCTAGTGCCTATCTCCTTATCTCCATAAGGAGTAGAATGTTCGCTCTCAAATGCAAGGACTATTATTCTATATACCAAATCACAATGCCAGTGATATACAATAATATAGAAATAATAATTGCCTTATTAAATATAATATTCATAATTACAATACCATTGCTCTCACTCTCTCATCCTCTGAGTGGCATTTGAGGGCATATTCCTAACAATCTCCCACTTGCACTCAATGCCACAAACTATGGTATCTAATACACATACTCTCCAGATGTCTCACTAAGACCTTCTGAGATAGTGGCTTGGTAAGCGGACCAGCAACGTTATTTGCTGTGTATACTCTCTGCAGTATAACATTCCCATCTCGAACCATTTCTCTAACAAAATGATATTTTCTCGCAATATGTTTGGTGTTGTGGTGATCCCTAGGCTCCTTAGCCTGTGCAACAGCTCCGTCGTTGTCACAAAACAGCGTCACGGGCTTCTCCGCATTAGGAACCACTTAAGTTCCTCAGTGAACTTCTTAATCCAAAAAGCTTCTTTAGCAGCCTCTGTGGCTGCCTGATATTCGGCTTGACATGTAGAGATAGCAGTCGAACTTTGCTTGGCACTTCTCCAAGAAACGGCCCCACCATTCAGAGTGAAGATATACCCTGATGTGGACATCTGAGCATCCATGTTCCCCAAAAAATCCGAGTCTGTATAGCCCATCACTCTAATTTCTACACCGCCGTATGTAAGAACCAAGTCTTTAGTCCTCCTTAGGTACTTAAGAATGTTCTTTACAGCAGTCCAATGTTCCGGCCCTGGATTTGACCGAAACCGACTTACTATGCTCATAGCATAGGCAATGTCCGGTCTAGTGAAAATCATTGCATACATAAGGCTACCTACTGCCGAAGCATAAGGTACCTTGCTCATTTCCTTTCTAACTTCCTCACTTTGAGGACACATCTCTAAGGAAAGTTTTGCACCATGTTGCATAGGTAGAAACCCTCTTTTAGAATCTTCCATCCTAAATCGCTTCAGGATCTTTTCTATGTAGAGGGCTTGGTAAAGACCTAATATTCTTTTTGCTCTATCCCGGTAGAGACGAATACCCAAAATATAGGTAGCTTCTCCCAAGTCTTTCATTGAGAACTCTTTAGAAAGCCAAGCTTTCACAGAACTGAGCATTCCTACGTCGTTTCCTATAAGTAGAATGTCATCTACATATAGTATTAAGAACGTAATTTTGCTCCCACTAACCTTCTTGTAAATACAGGGCTCCTCTTCGTTTTGGACAAAATCAAACTCTTTGACTGTCTCGTTAAAACGAAGATTCCAACTCCGTGAAGCTTGCTTCAGTCCATAAATGGCACGGTGAAGTTTGCATACTTTATAAATATTGGTTTGAGATATGAATCCCTTAGGCTGTTCCATGTAAATCTCCTCCTCGAGGAATCCATTTAGAATGCCGTTTTCACATCCATTTGCCATATTTCATAATCTAAGTGGGTCATTATGGCAAGCATCATGCGAATAGACTTAATCATAGCTACAGGCGAGAAGGTCTCAAGTAATCGATTCCTTCTCTTTGGGAATAACCCTTTGCCACAAGCCCGGCCTTATAGGTATCAACCTTGACATCTCCATCAGTCTTTCTTTTATAGATCCATTTGTTTCCAATAGGTACTATGCCTTTAGGACGATCTACTAAAGTCCAGACCTGATTAGCATGCATTGAGTCTATCTCAGCTTCCATAGCTTCTTGCCACTTGGTGGAGTCAACATCTACCATCGCTTGGTCGTATGTAGAAGGATCATTCTCTTGACTACTTTCTGTCATCTCATGGACACCCAGTTCCTCTTGATGCAGATAGCCATACCTCTCAGGTAATTGAGAAATTCTACTAGACTTGCGAGGTTGTGTTTGTATTTCAGAAGGTTGGGTTCTAATATCTTGCATATGTGTCTCATTTGGTGTTTTTTTTATTTCTTCCAAAGAAATATTTCTACCTGCCCCTCCTTCATGAATAAACTGATCTTCCAGGAAGTATGCTTGTATAACAACGATGATCCTATGATCCTCGTGCATGTAGAATAGATATCCCATGGAATTCCCTGGATATCCTATGAAACGACCTTTCACAGACCTAGTTTCCAATTTCTCTACTTTAGTCTTCTTGACATAAGCAGGGCATCCCCAAATCCTAATGTGATTAAGACTTGGTTTTCTACCTCTCCACATCTCATGTGAAGTCTTAGGAATGGATTTGGAAGGACATCTGTTCAAGATATGCACAGCAGTAAGGAGCGCGTAACCCCACAGATAAATTGGTAGATCAGTATAGTTAAGCATGGAGCGAACCATGTCGTATAGCACGAGGCACAATTTAACTCCACATAATAACACAGAATTACATAAAGTCGTATAGCACGAGACACAACAAGGTAGGGAGACTTACATCCACAGATCGCACGAAGATGATGGTTGCACCTCGATACTAATCACGACCGACAACTCAGACGACGCGTCGCGACACCACTCAGTCAGACCAAATCTGACAAGACAAGACCCGACAACACTCAACTCAACCCGACAGCCTAGGTTTCCTCAACCTAAGCTCCGATACCATATTCTGTAACACCCCCAAACCACTCGGGAATATTACGGCGCACCCTCTCCGCGAGGATCTACCAGGCTAAATACAAAACAATGCATCACTTCACATCGCCGACATGGCTACATAAAGGACCATTAGACCGATTTGGTCTTTTACCATAACACAATACACAACATTACATACAAGATTCTTTCCCAAAACTCATTCCCACGCAGGGGCTGAAATACAAACACAAATCCCATAAATCGGGGTAACAACATATCGGAGGGATAACCAACACGACTCTACAATTTGTCTTCACGTGATTAGTATCTTCGTCTCCCATCATCCTTCGTATCGATCCCGTGATTCGCTCCCGACTACCGCAAGTACCGGGCCTTGTCTGAGACATCCACCCCGAATACTCGGGGTTAGCAAACTCCACTGTTTTGCTAGTGCAAGTATAAAACCAAAAGTACAAGCCATACACAACGTGCTTCAAGAATATAAAATCTTGAATATATTTCCCGAGATAAATCACTTAATCAAAACAGTTTGATTTATAAAAGGTAGGAAAAGAACCATGTGTCTCATACAAAATATTTTACGGTCTCGGGAGTTTGAAAACATTTGGAAATAAGGAATTCTCAAGTCTTTCGAAAATACTTGGGGACACGGTCCAAAATCATCTTTCCAAAATACGATTCCGATAATAAAACGCGGTTTCACAACCCAATTCACAACACACGGGGTCCAAGACCCAAATCATAAGCCACAGGGTCCACGACCCGAATCACATAACACATGTTCCTAAGGATTATTCGCGTCCCGTGCTAACAAGCCACGAACCTCAGATGCTCCCGTAGAACATACCCGAGTGAATAACCCAATAGGAAACCATACCAAATCACATGTCCTCGCGACAACAGTCACGGAACCATTCCATACCACAACCATAAGTTATCCCGGCATCGGGCTAACAAGCCACGAACCTCGGAGTCCCCGCAAGACATACCCGATGATAACCCCACAAGTTATCTCGGCATCGGGCTAGCAAGCCCCGAACCTCGGAGTCCCCGCAAGACATACCCGGATTGGATAACCCTACGGTCACGCCCGACCCATACTAGCAAGTATGGATCCCGGAGATTCAACAATCCTACCCGGAGGCATATTACTTTCAGCAATCACATCACAATGAGCAGAACATCAAGCCAAGCAACACTTAAACATCACAACCTCCTTTCAAAGGAGTAACAACTAATATCCCACGTAATACATTCTTAACGACCAAGTACACATAACGTTACGTAATCCCCGGCAAAGGATTACGGTCTAATAAACTCATTCAAAGTGATCACATCATCTTTTCAACATACAAATCCAACACACATATTCCGAGAACACATATATTCACGAAGTACATAAATTATCGTTGAAAGACAACATTTATCGAGAATATACCGATCCCTTTTTACGTTCATTAAACATTGGGTTTCGCACGAATTCCTTTACCATTAATTACGCCTACGAAACATGAAACGTATGGACAAGATACTTGCCTCGATATCACGAGCAACGAAACGACGAACGGGCACGATCGGGAAACCTTCGAACCTCCAAAAACGATCAAGACTTCGACAGCCCACGAATACTACGAAAATAGCATCACCACAAATCAATAACACTAATCGAAATCCGAAACAATCCTAAAAACGACAAGGATCTAAGTATTCTCAAAGAAATCAAGAATCGTTGATCCGGGCGATAAAAATCGATGAACGGTTAACAAAATCAAGATTACGGTCAAGACAAACAAGAACAAATAACCGATCGGACGAGATCGGTCAAGAATCACAAATCCAAACAAAAACCCCAAATTTAAGAAAATAGGGTTCTAACAAGAGATTACCTTGATTTGGACCAAGAAGACGATTAGATGTTGTTAAACATCTACAAATCCGCTCAAGGATGAAGCTAGAAGAAAAGGATCGGTCCTACTCGCCTCTGGATCTCACTCCCGTCGGAAGGGATGAAGAAAAGTGGGAAATGACCACTTAATCCGTTGTCCAAGATTTATATCGATGCTTATTAGCGTGCGCTAATCACCCTTCATTAGCGTGCGCTAACGGGGTCAACGCTCCAGAGAAACCGCGTATAACATAGTTAGCGTGCGCTAGCCACAGCCGTAGCGCGCGCTAACGGGTCACAAAAACCAGTCCAGTAGCCCCTGGACAGAACTGCACCTACCGAGTAGCGTGCGCTAGAAAGAAGAGGGAGCGTGCGCTAAGAAGTCGATAGCGTGCGCTAGCTATCGGCCTTAGCGTGCGCTAACAAAGCTCCAGTCCCAGTCCAGTAGCTACTGGACTGCCTCTGAACTGCCAGTTTAGCGTGCGCTACACATTCAGTAGCGTGCGCTAAACACCATGCAGTAGCGTGCGCTATGCTTCAAGCATTAGCGTGCGCTACACCACAAAATCTCAAAAACTCACAAAGTGATCCGAAATGCCTCCAAAAACATGTCCCAACAAGCCACAACCAAACATGGCACGAAAGTCCTACGATGAGGACCAAGACAATCCGATAAAACCCAGAAAACCCAACGAATCCGGAATAAAGATCTCGGGTATTACACTAACATCATCATAAGCATAGATTTAATAGGAGTTAAAGAAAAACCAACCTCAAAATGAAGAACAACACCAACACTTCCAAGAATACACTTCAATCTCCTAATCTCCAAGTCACAAACCAAGTGTTGAAGCTCCAACACAAGATAAAAGGGATAGAAATCGATTTGGCAGGATGGGGAATCGTTTTTTTCAGAGGAAGAGCTGAATGGGTCGAGTAGAAAAATGAAAGGCAAGTCATATTTTTATAACCTGAACTCAGCATTACGTACGTTAAAGAGAGGGGTTAACGTACGTTAAAGCCCTTACGTACGTAATCTCATGAACATTACGTACGTAGTCGATTTATCAGATGTTTCTGACTTAAAATACACAAGTCGTTACGTACGTAGATATATAACCGTTACGTACGTAATAGCCGTTGACTTGGCTGTCGCGATCGACTCCCAACCACCTACCCACATTCGGTCCCACCCGCCGAAAGGTGGGCTGCTGATGGATACCCCGCATTACGTACGTTAACATATGAATGTTACGTACGTAAAGCTACGTACATAGCGTACGTAAAGAAGATAGGCTTGCGTACGCTAAGTTCTATAACAAGCAAAAATAGAATTCTCCCAATATAACACCCAACAATCAATATAGTATGAATGACCAGGATTCCAACTTAACATAATTCATCAATATACTCGCTACAACAAAAACAGATATGGTGCGACAATACTTAATTTAAACGAAGAATACAGTAGTAAAGGTGCGGATATTACACCAAACGCAATGATCGACGAAAAGTGCAGACACCAATACAAAGAGATCGAAGTGACGAACTTAAGCGCTAAAAGAAAACACGATCACGATTACCCGAAGGTTCGGAATACGACCACGAAAGTAAATTCTCTAAACTTTAGGAAATTACAAAACGACCCGAAATGACCGGAAACCATGATACGGAAACGAAAAACCGTGCCGAAGCTCACAACATGTCTAACAACATTAGCAAACTCACACAAAACCCAAAACGACAGTTTCGCACCACAATCACACAAAATGAGTCAACAAGCGGAAAATATCATAACTAAACACAAAATCGAGTACAACAATCTCGAAACATGCTCGGATGCCAAAATACGCCGAATTAAATATTCTCAAAATGTTAATACGGTTACAAGCGAGTCGCTAAAAACGGAAAATACACCAAAATGGAAACTACCAAAAATAGAAAAAGTATGGGGATTACATCTTCTTCGCAATATTAATCCATCTGAGGGCCTCTGTAACGGCACCAGATTGATATGTCGAAATTTTCAAAAGCATGTTATATATGCAGAAATAGCAAATGGTGCATATAGTGGCAGACGCATTTTCCTACCCAGGATTCCGTTTATTCCTATTGAGACGATTAAGAAGTATCTTCCTTTTAATAGAACTCAATTTCCTGTACGTCCTTCGTTTGTAATGACGATCAGTAAAGCACAGGGCCAAACATTAGAGTTTGTGGGTAGTTATATGTAACGTTGTCTCGAGCTCGTTCTAGCTCGGCTATATGTGTGCTAATTAAACTGAAAGAACAAAAGACTCGTTCAGCTCATTTTAGTTGCACGAAAAATGTGGTTTACAAAGAAATTCTTGGAGTTACTGAACCATGCTGTGCAAACCAGCACATTTAAAAGATCTTCTTACTTTAAATTTTCAGAAAAAAACTTAGTATCTGGTTACTCTTATTTAGATCTGTTATTATTGGTACCTGATTCTTAGAAAGTCAGCTTGAGCTACTTTTACAGCATACCTTTTCCTCACAACACCAAATACTAAAATAAAAAAGTGAATATTATATTTGGAGTTTATATTTCTCTGATCTTGTTTTTTTTCCAAAGGTCATTATATGTAGTGTTATCTCGCTTTTGTGCAGTATTAGTTATATATATTACGCAAACTAAATGAATACAAGATTCGCTCAGCCCATATCAGTCACATCATAAATGTTATGTTAAAGTTTTGCGAGAATGTATACGCACAGAAATCGGGCCACTGTATTTGAACTCCACAGTTTCAAATACTTATTATTGCTTATATTCTCTACTAATTTATTTTATCTTTTTAATTCACTTTTAATATTATGACTCCCTGAATGGACTGTTCTGTTAGATATTACACCGCTACATATCTTTAGACGTTTATAAAAATTAGATTTTGATTGTGATTGGTTGTTAGTAATTATAGCTTCTTGCTTTTATTCAGGTTGTTGTAATTTGCTGTTATGTTCTACAAGATAGGGAGTGTAATACTTCATGTATTTGTGTGGTTATATATCTGTATGTTTATGTGTTTAGATGTGGTTGTTCATGTATGCGGTTATAGTATGATTTGGTGGTTTGTTTTATTGCACCTGTATCATTATTTATTAGGTATTTTGGTAGCTGTTAATTTCTTATTTATTATTTCTGTTCAACAAGTTACTGCACTCTTTAGGTTCTCTGTGCAAAAACTATATTTCTTTTAGGCTCATGTGTTCTACTGAGATGATTATTTCATTGAGTTGTTGTTTTATGTATTTGACAACTCTAGAAAAATCCTCTTGAATTTGACCTTGTCTATTAAAAGGTTGTTTTTTACTGCTGTACTAGGTCTTCTGATATTTGTTGATTTCCTAACTGCTCACTTTGTTTGGCAGAATACAGATTACTGAGTTTACAAATTCTCTTTGCTGCATTTAGAAGTTCCTGGGTTTTATTGAAGGTGGTTATTCAAAGTTTTTGTTAGAATACATTGTTATTGTATATATTTTTTATATTCACGTAGGGGTTTCTCTGGTTTCTTTTGTTCGTTTGTTGTAAGTGTTTGTTGCCTTTAGCATTCTAGCAGCTCTTTTTTTCAGGTGGTTGTACTTGGTAGGTACTGTTTTTTGGTCTCTCTACGTGTTTGTGTAATTTTTTTGTTTGTTGGCTACATTTGGTTTATTTTTGAGTGTAATTGATTTTATATGAATAGAGGTTCTTGGTTTAGTCAGTCTCTTGTAATCTGCATATATCTTCAAGAGGAGTTGTGATATATGAAGTGTGTACCTATTTTTTTTATCATTTATTTTTTCTACTGGAAATATTTACTATTTTTAGACTACATTATGACTTTGTTGGTAGTTGTTTATGTTGTCCATCTTGAAAATATTAACTTAAAAATATCTACTTGCTTTATATTGTCATATGAAGGTAATTATGTTTATTGAATTCTATTTATTATTTTACCTGTCACTATCATTATTATTATTAGCGTCAAATAGGTTATGCATTTACTTGATCTTCTTTTCTCTTTTATCTATGGCTTCATCCTCGAGTGTTTGGTAATATATAAAGAAATCCCTTCAAAGGAGGTTGGTTATTGTGGAAAATCACAATAGCAAACCGCATAAGGGAATGTGAAATTTCTTATATTAGAACGCTGCATTGCTCTGATTTTCGTTCGGTAAGAAACTCGATATTCTATTTGCATTATAGTTGTCATCCTATTCTATTAATTAAGTTTTACCTATTTCACATATCATGTTAAATACAAAACATTGAAAATTTAAATTCTGTATATTTTGAAACATAATATTAACACATCTGAGACGCAACTATGCTTTCTGTTAGATAAGAAACTAGAAACTCTATTCACATTACAATCATCATCCTATTTTACCCGTGATGTGTTATTCGTTATGGTTATTACAGTGCTCTGTCAATTCTTCGCCAGCTAATATTTTTTCTTCTATCTTGGGATTACTATTATGCAGTATTATTAATCTACTATTTGCAGCAATATAACAATATATATTTCTTATATGTTGGAAATGGTGGTTGGTATTTCTCGGCATCCAGCCACAATAAGTGAAAAAGATTTGTTTAAATTCTTCCTTCTCATTCTGTCTGATATATTAAACAGGGCATGAGTTTGTTATGCTTACTTGTACAAATATTCTCAATTTTAATTCCTGTATATCTTGACGCCATGTTAGTTGACTATATAATAAATTCTTTGATACATTTTGTCTCGGGTTGGCTACTTCCTTCACCTCAACCTCATCCGGTTAGTTTTTGATTTCTTCTTCTCTAGATATCCATGTAGTTTATCTATTGATTTAAATTATTTCTAATTGGGCCGTGGGAGTATTAACATTTTCTACAAAAGCACCTCGATTTATCTAAATACATTTATTTGTCTAAAAACAGACCTCCTTACAAAAGTTCTTTCTCTCTCAATACTTGTGAACCATTCTACAGAGCCTATATAAAATAACATACATAAACTTACTAGCCTTCGACAAATTCACATCAATATAAAAATATGTCCACAGTTGATTGTAGCTAATAATTTTAGATACCAATTGGAATACAAAAAATAGAGGATTTATTAACTGTGTATTTGCTCATTTTTTTATGAGCTGAGCAATTAATCTTTAGGAATATAAATATATGTTTGTGATATTTATTGTATTCACTCATCTGATAAATTTATTTTTTTATATGAAACAAAAATAAAAAACTATTTTATCCACAGTCAGATGTTTTTATTTAAAGTTCGAAAATAAAAAATAAAATTTGGATCTGATTTATAAACTATTTTTAAAAAAATGGAATTTTATTTTCCACAAATATATAAAAACTGAATTATTATTTTTTTCAGAAAACCTTCTAGTTTTTGTTTTCCTAATTTTTTTATTTTTCATAAAAAAAAATTATTTTATTACCTAGAGCCCTTCGAACCTTACTTAGCTTCAATTATATACGTAGCAATGGTTTCCATGTTGAGACCAACTGTGAGAATGGAATAGAGTTTCTTTTATTAATTCTAATCAATGTGGATGTAAACGCATTTTAGAGTAGCTCATGAGTCAGTTTAGTGGACTGTACCTCACTACTATGAGGTTTTTAAAATCCCATGTTGTCACCAACAATGTACTTTGGGACACAGACTTATATAAGCTTTGGCATGATAGACTAGGGCATCCTGGTCGAAGTATAATGATCCATATACTAAGGAACTTGTATGAACATCATTTCTTTTTGAGCGAAAAGGTGGCAACAACTCGACATAAAGAACAATATTGATGTTAATCGTATTATGTCATCTAAAGAACCGGATGCATATCAAATGCGCACCATTCATTTTTGTAAAGCCTGCTCTTAAGCTAAAGTAGGAGCGAGACCTTCATACGCTAAAGACACTAAAGCGAACATTCTATTCTTACAACGTATATAAGGAGATATGTGGACCCATCCATCTAATATGCGGACCATTTATGTACTTTATGGTTTAGATGGATTCTCCGACATATTGATCAGATGCCGCTCTCATGTCCACTCAAATTGATGCAGAACTTCCAAGATAACTTATAAGGGTCCACCTCCATTATCACATCTAAAGGACTTGATGATGTTGGAGAGTTTACATAAAAAATTACTTGATGTTTATTGTATGATATAGATCAATGAATAACATCTCGTCCCATGTGCACATGCAAAGAGTCTCACATAAACGACCGTCAAAAGAATATGTATGGTGATTATGTCATTGGTTATGCGCACCAATTTGCATATCTTTGCCTGGAATTATGCAATATTTCATGCAACTTTACTTAAATCGTTCATTCTTAGACCCTCTGGTAACCAATTAGTTTATGCGTACCAACTGGTAACTAGATAGCCTGATTTTTGTATTTTGGACACAGACGGGCTTGAGTGCCAATTGCATATATTTGGTTATGCATTATATGTGCATTCTGCGCCCCACAGTGTATCGGTCTTTAGACGATTTGGTATCCACGTTGGAAAAAAAATTCCAAATGTTTATCGCAATTTGGAACCTTGACAGGTGATCTCTTTACCGCACAGCTTGTGGATTGTCACTTTAATGAGACAACCTTCCCGTCGTTAGGGGGGAGAGAAAATGTAATTTCTTGGGGAACAACAGGAATTGTCGTGGTGTGTCCGCACTTTGTCTCATTATGATCCCCGAACTTCACAATATTACCGTGAAACACAAAGAAAACTCGATCTTCAGGATGTAGCAGATTCGATGCCTGATGCATTTACTAATATCGTTCAAGTGACAAGATCTCACATTACAGCTGCAAATGTGTCTGTAAGGTTAGAAGTCCCCTGTGAGGGGCACATCACCAATGAACCGGGTGATGCAACTGTACCTGGTGGAGGTGTAGTCAATGTAATATCCGTATTTTTACTATTTTTGGTAGTTTCCATTTTGGTACTTTTTCCATTTTTAGCAACACGCTTGTAACCATCTTAATATTTCAAGAATGTTTAATTCTGTATGTTTTGGCATCCGAGCACATTTCGAGATTGTTTTACTCGGTTTTGTGTATTCTAGTAACTTTTCCGCTTGTCGGCTCATTCGATGTAATTGTTATGCAAAACTGTCATTTCGAGTTTGGTGCGAGTTTGTTTATTGTTGTTGGACATGTTGTGAGCTTCGGCACGGTTGCTCGATTCCGTATTGTGTTTTTCGTTGGTTTTGGGCCGTTTTATAATTTCCTAAAAGTTTTGTGTAATTACTTTCGTTATCGTATTCCGGACCTTCGGATAATCGGGATCGTATTTTTCTTTTAGCGCTTAAGTTTGTCATATCGAACTCTTTATACTGATGTATGCACAATTCGTTAAATGTTACGTTTGGTGTTCGTGCCATTTTCTGCACAGCTGATCTCTGGCCTAAGAGACTTACGTACGTTAATTGATCTCCATTACGTACGTAACATAGTCTTCCTAACGTACGTTAATCTCTTTCTCATAGCATACGTTAGGGTCTTCAGGAAAATGGGGCAGAAGGTTCTGCCAGACCTTTACGTACGTAACCGTGAGGTATTACGTACGTTAAGGCTAACGTACGTTAATGCATCATGCATGATTAGTGCATAATTGATCTAAAAATTCATATACAAAATATTCCTTTTATGGGCATAATCGTACTGATTTGTGATTAAAAATAGATATTTTATAGATATGTCAAAAACATAAGCTAAAAATAATTATTTTACAGATTACTGACATGAAGCATAAAAAAGGACGGAAAACAAGATCAAATCCAATGACGGGAAATTTTCAAGGAGACAGTCTACAAAAACGATCAAAGCTGTAACACCCCCAAATCCCATTGGGTCATTACAGTGCCGTGGACCCCACACCAGGTGATCCACCAGGCGAACACGACTAAAGTACAACAAACTGACCAAAATGGGAAATCACAGACCCTACTATGATGTCCGACATACTATTCCGATATGGAATTTCAATGACAAGGATGGGCCTACATGGCCAAAATAAAATACAACAACATACACAAGCCTTGCTCGGATAATACAAAACGACAACGACTGAACAAAATGGAGTACTCCAACTGTCTAACCAACATGAACATCAAAATATCTCGGACTAGTATCGCTCGAATACCTCGTCGCCATCGTCATGCCCCTGTGTCTCAACTATCTCCTCGCAAGTACCTAAAACATGAAAACATGTTCCGCCCCCACGGGGTCAGCCATCCAGTATAATGAATATCAAGTACATGCACAACATGATATGCATCCAAAGGCAGAATAAACAGTACAACAATGGTAGTACGAGATGCTCACAAACCAAAGTAAGAATCGAGCATTCGTGGAATACTATGCCCATGGCATACGATCAATACCTGCTCAATAGATTAGAACATAAGTGCCCAACGGCGAAACATCAATATAGAACACAACAATACATTAACCGAAGGTAAATCAATCCAACGCTGAAATAAATAAGGATCACAATGCCCGAAGGCTCAAACGGAAATACCTTTACATCACAATGGCCTGAAAGCCCTCGGTAAATTTGCCAAAATATCACGATGGCACGAAGCCGAGCAGTGAAAATGCCAAAATATCACGATGGCACGAATGCCGAAACGGCCATTGTAAATCATCACAATCTGAGATCTCAAAGAAACAAACTCGATTGTCGAACATACCCCTCGGGCGTATGAACGCTCAATCACAACACGTCGAACATATCCAATCAAACATGGTCTATGAGCGATCAAAAATTATGCGGCTCAAAGATGGACATCACGATGCGCCCGATCCGGAAATGTGTCCGTGCACATGTCCACCCCGTATACGGAATCGAGAAATATACGTGGGACAATGTACCTAATTAGCCTCACGAACTACGTCTCGTGTGCACGGTCCAATGCGGAAACATCCACGCATAACCATCGTGTGCACGGCTAAAAATCCTACACAATAACCAATCGGCGCGAGATATGATTCGGATATGTCACGATACAACATGACAACGAAACTCAAAGGATAACACATCCAAAACAAATCATACGACTCACCAAGTGAGCGATGACACGAATAATGAAAGATCGACACGACCGACAATATTCGAAACAACCATCTGGGATCAAAATCCCTAAGGACCAATTAACACGAGCAACGATCACAACACAACGATTCGGGAAATCCTCAACCTTCAACGATCACAAAATTACCGAGTTCACAAGAATAATAGTGTCTTGCCTTGAATCGGTCAACACGACAATAATAATTCACGGATGGGAATTATCGTTGATAATCCCAATTCAATACTTCGATTACCGTAGAATGGCGAATCGATAACAATTATACTGATGGATGGGAATTATCTTTTTGACAACGGGTGGAAATTATATTTGATAATCCCAATTGAATATATCGATTACGTTAGGCGGACAATCGATAATAATTATACAACGGATGGGAATTATCTTTGATAATCCCAATTCAATATATCGATTACCTTCAGAACGATTAACCGATAACAATTATACAACGGATGTCTCGGCACCTTTAATCGGTTACCGATAACGAAGATGATAATCGAATACATCAATGCCTTCAATCGGCCAAAACGACATCAATAGAAAAACACTGATATCAATAACGACGATTCACAAAAATATCTTGATGGAACATCAATCAATAATAACAATCGATACGTCGATGCCGCGAACCGGCTATCGACAACAATATCTCAAAGGAACATCAATCAACAATAACAATCGATATGTCGATACCGCGAACCGGCTATCGACAACAATATTACCAACAAGTACCGCAATGCCTTAAATCGGCCATTTACGAACAACAATAATATTTGGCATAATTTGCCGAAGGGTATCGTATCAAACAATCCCCTGATATCAATAAAATCACAAAGAGACCAAGTCTCGAAATGATACACACATTCATACACATACATGATAACATTAATCTCATTGACCAGTACAAGTATAAAACTTGCCTCAAACCGAAGGCGAGAAAGTCCTTCCACGATCAACGTCCTACCACGAATCAATCAACGCGTCCTCCGTCAATCACAAGCACTCGAACAACCTTGAATGAAATACAATTCATTCGATAACACGATATCGACCGAAAACGACACAATAGATAATTCCGATTCCAACACGAACACATACTATACTCGTATTAATCCGTATACATACGTATATATAATATATATATATTACATATATATATAATAATATATATACAATACAACTCACAATATCTATATATATATAAATATATATATATATATACTCGCATGAGACACACACACTGTGCACATCACAACACACACACACATCACTCGTTACATATATATATATATAATATACATAACACATCTTAACACATATATATATATATAACAGATTTATATATACATTATATATATATATATAAACAAAACACACACCAAACACATACAAAAGAAAAACTTACCAGGAGCCGATCGGCCAGTCCCGGGAAGAAGAAAGAGAAAAAAAACTCCCATGCCGGAAATCGACCGCCGGAAAAATTGACCCGCCGGACTTCGTCCAACTCCGGTCCGTTTCCGTCTATGGCCGGTTTTCACCCGACTCCGCCTGCAACTCCTCGCCGGAAGTATGTCAAAACTCCGTTCCGCCGTCCGTTTCGGACAAAAACCACCTCCGGTCGCCGAAATCAACGGAACCGCATCCATGGCCGGAAACCATGAAGACGCCGGACGCCCGAGCTCCGCCTCGCCGGAAAGAAAAAAAAATGCCGAAACAGTTCAGATCGACCGGATTTATAATGTCTCCCGATCCAGAAATTCCGATCGGCCGCCGCCGAGCTCCAGTCGCCGCCAGAGACGAAGAAGTCGCTGCCCGCCCGTCCTCAAGCTCCATCTCGCCGGAAAAATGGAGAAGCCGGTCGCCCGTCCTCAAGCTCCACCTTGCCGGAAAAAAATGACGGAGAGAGAAGAAGAGAGGGAGGACGAGATGGCAGCAAGAAGAAAGAAGAAGAAAAAAAAAAAAAGAGAGAGAGGGAAGGTGGCGACTGGCGAGAGAGATGAGAGATGTAGGTGAGGGATGATGATGATGATGATTGATTTATATATATATATATATATAATGTAGCATGAGGGAGAGGGGTGGTATAATAATATATATATATATACATCTATGATATCTAACGTGGGGGAGGGAATCAAAAGTGAAAAGGTGAGGTAATTCACAAGTTGATATATATATATATATATATATATATATAGAGAGAGAGAGAGAGAGAGAGAGAGAGAGAGAGAATTCGGGAAGGAAGGTGACACCTTCTTTTTTGTGAGGTGCATGCCACGTCGTATTACGATTGGAGGTGAGTGTTTTAATTATAACACTCACCCACCAAGTGTTAATGGAGCCAGTGTGACGTGGCGGGCGACTCACAAAAAAAAGAAGGTGTCACTATATCCCGAACTCTATATATATATATATATATATATATATATATATATATATATATAGGGATAGGTTCGGGTAGGAAAACTTTTTTTGTAGGAAATAGGAATGATTGTAGGCCATTGATCCTTGGAGATTAATGGTCAGATTTTGTTACAGTATGCTAACACGAAAAACTAAGAGTCTTAACAGATTTAATTATTAGAGTCTGCAATGTAATTTGACTAATTTCACTCATGGAAAGTTCCTGATCATGGGAAGTTCCTATGTTCGTAGGATTTCATATTTTAGGTTAATATATATTTTTATGGGATTTTATATTTTTAGTCGTTCGGATATTTTATATTTTTGGTGTATTTATTTTTATTTTTTAAAAACTATTTAATTTGTATATTTTTGAAAATCGGAGCTGTTGTGCTAATCATTTGTTTTGTGTGTCTGCAAATTGACAACAGAGTGCGGTTACGGTTATGTTCCAATTATGTGAATTTTTGTTATGCTTTATTGTGTACACTGCAGTCAATTTTGATACGATGTGTTGTGCTTTTTTGGAAGATAAATAATTTGAATTGATATGTTTTGAATTTAGGTAAATTAATGTTGTACAAGTTTCGCATGTTGTGACACATTATAGGTATTATACCTTGTGTGCAACGTTGATATGAATAGTGTGCTAGGTAATATATCTTGTTGTGCATTGTACACAATAAAACATAAGAAAAAAATCACATAATTGGAACATAATCGAACCGCACTCTGGTTTCCAATTTGCGGACACACAAAACAAATGGTTAGCACAACAGTTCTGATTTTTAAAAATACAAATTAAATAGAAAAAAAATAATGTTAGTTTAAAAAAAAAATACACCAAAAATATAAAATATTTGAACGACTAAAAGATATGAAATCCCATAAAAAATAGATATTAACCTAAAATATGAAATCCCATGAATACATGAACTTCCCATGATTGTAGGAACTTCCCATATTAGAAATTAGTCAAATTACATTGGTACCCCAATAATTAAATTCGTTAGCACTCCTAGTTTCCCGTGTTAGCACACCAGAATGAAATCTGAGCCCTTAATCTCCAAGAATCAATAGCTTACAATCATTCCTATTTCTTACACTTATACCATTTCACTCCATAACCCACCCCTATATATATATATATATATATATGATACCCCAAAGATATCCTCGCCCCGAAAGTTAACCACGAGGAAGGTTCCCACCACCTACCACGCATTACGTACGTAACCTCAGGGCGTAACATACGTAATCGCAACAAATTAGCGTACGTAATGCTACACACGTAGCGTACGCTATGGCTATAAACTTAGCCAAAATTCCAAACTCGCCAAACAACAACCAAACGACGAAACCCAACCGACGACCAGAATAAATATTTCGATCCCGAAATATTTTAATACAATATACATTGTATCGGTCCAAACAACAACACTTGTACAATTCCAAATGAATACGTACAACTCAACAGTAACACGAAAAAAAAAATTACCCCCGAATATTACAAAAGCAACACGGCGCAAATCATGGCCGCTTCTTCGGCCGTTTCTCACACGGCGCACATTGTCCGCCGGGTCCTTGCACGTGTTCCGGACAAGACCGAGTCACCCTAATACGGCTATATAATACGGCGCAAAATGAGCCGTTTTCCAGCGCCGTTTTCCAGCAGATACCATGCAAAAATAGTCCACTTTTGACCATCTTGTGAACTCAACCACAAGATATTTTTATGGTCAAAAATCTGAAAAATCAAAGACATGGGTGAAGTATGAACAAAGAATTAATTAAGATACTACAATAGATATTTTGAATTAAATAATCAATTGTATTCTTGAAAATCACCTATAAAAGGACACCTTCACCCAGGAAGAAAAAAATCATCTCCTCTTCTTGCCAAGAAACACCCATTTCTTTTAGCAAGATATTTTCCTTACAATTCTTTACTTTAGTTTGTATTTTATTTTTGGTTTGAAGATTTTTTTAGTTTGTAATTGAAAAGTGCTTGATCAATAAGCACTTAGTATTTTACATAGTGTTTTACTTTCAATTTTTGTAAGCTTGTAACCTTTGAACAAGTTTAAAGTTATATATTGAAGTATGTTTCTTGCACTTTGATACATCATATTCAAGTAAGTTTTATCTATTGTCATTAAGTTCTAGTAATTAATAGTTTCTATATATATTATGTATATCAATTATTTCTATTATAATTTTAGTTTGTATAAACCAATGCGTAGCTAATCTTTCTTCCTAGGGGAAAGGGGATTTCTATTAGGTTATATATTGAGTATTTGATAGATTTACACTATTTTGATTAGAAAGGACTAATTGGTTTAAATAGAGATTCATCATATCCTATTTCTACTAATAAAACCTCCTTGATTGATTGTTGAGTGAATTGAAAACATATCTTTTCAATCTATCAAGTGTTAATCTTGTTATCAACATCTTAAGATTGCGAAAGTGGTTAAGACACCTTTGAATACGAAAGTTATGAGGTGAAAAGTTGATTACTCGATGAACAATCGTTTATCCTAAAAATAGTCAAGTTAAAGAAATGAAAGGACTAATTGGTTTAAATAGAGATTGATCATATCCTATTTCTACTAGTGAAACCTCCTTGATTGATTGTTAAGTGTATTGGAAACACATATTTTCAATCTATCAAGTGTTAATCTTGTTATCAACATCTTAAGATTGCGAAAGTGGTTAAGACATCTTTGAATACGAAAGTTATGAGGTGAAAAGTTGATTACTCGATAAACATTCGTTTTTCTTTTATATCCGTGTAAATCAATTCCTATACTTAATTAAAAAACCTAATTTAATGAACCCGTAATCCCCTACATTTTATAAATTCCCAACTCATTTTAATTCTATTCATTTTCACTAGTCAAAAATAGTCTACTTTAAAAAATAGTCTAGTTATAAATAGTCTTAATAAAAATAGTCTAGTATATAAATAGTCTAGTATAAATAGTCTTAATATAAAAAATCTAGTATAAATAGTCTTAATATAAATAGTCTAGTATAAATAGTCTTAATAAAAATAGTTTAAATTAAAAATAGTGTATTTTAATTTAGTTAATATTTAAAAACCCAATAATCTATTTTAAAATATTTTAGTATTTATTTCTCGCAATCTGTAACAAAATATTATAGGAAGCCCTGTTGAACAATCCTCGAGAGAAAAGACCTTGGTAGAACTTACCACAACTATTTCTACCTCGTTTATATTTGCGAGCGACTTAAAAACTCCTATTTTTGGAGAAGTTTTTGTCGATCAAATTTTGGCGCCGTTTCCGGGGATTGTTTTGGGCCAAATATAATTTTTGTATATTTTTGTTTATATCTTGTGATTTTATCTTTCTTTATTTTTGCATCTTTTATTCTTCTTGTTCTTAATTTTTTTTTCCACATAAGGTGCGGTTAGCTGTTTTCTAGTCTATGCAGGGCCGTAGGTCCCTTGTAAGAACTTTGGTACCATACAATGAAAACGTTTATCCCGATTATCAAGTTGGAGATAGCCTGGAAGATATTAGCAATGAAGGAAAATTTTTGACAGAAGAAAACACTGAATCTTCCGATCAAGAAGAAAAGTCAAACGAAGAATATATGGCAGACCAACAAACTTTGAAAGATTTTGCTAGAACGGTGATCGGTACAACAACGTCATGCATACAACTTGGCCAAACAACACGAAATTATGAATTGAAATCCATTCATTTCAACCAACTCCCATCTTTTTATGGGATGCCAAACGAGGATCCTTTAAGCTTTATTTGTGATTTTGACTCGATTGTCAATACCTTTCCATTACAACAATTGAACGAGGATCAATTAAAAATGAGGTGTTTTCCTTACACCTTAAAGGATCAAGCAAAAACATGGATTATGACGTTGCCACCAAATTCATTGGTTGCTTGGGATGATGTGTGCAATAAATTCATGTCTAAATTTTATCCACATCATAAAGCGGCGGATCTAAAGACCAAAATTTCGGCTTTTACACAATCGGAGGGTGAACAATTTTTGAAGCATGGGATCGTTTCAAAACTCTTTTACTAGCATGCCCCCATCATCATTATCCTTTACATTGTTTGAGTCAAACTTTTTATGATGGGCTAACTCATAGTTGTCAGTTCTCTGTTGATAATGCAGCTGGGGGAGATATAGGTGTTGGGAATCGGTGATAAAAACGAATAACGCAGCGGAAAATAAACCGATCAAACCGGATAAAAACCAAATCCCAAAACGGATCGATCAAGCATCGTATAAACGAATATAAATAGACGAAGATAATAAAGAAATCATACCCTCGTAGACCTTTGATAATATCTTCTTGATTTCGAGCATGAACACGAGTCCAACCAATCGAGCTTCTGGAAATTCCCAAGCACAAAATACCGTGCCTCTACGTATCACGCGTCGGAAAGATGACCGAAAAATATTTTTATTAATTTATACTCTAAGTATACGGCTAGAAATTGATAGAATTAGCTTATATATATTTTTATAAATACTCTAAGTATTTTATAAAAATTGTTTTCTCTCAAAATACACTTAGAACTCAAAATGTATAAACTTAGAAAATAACCTCCCTTTTTCCTCAAAATTCACGGCTAAGCCACCTTTGTTGGAATGAAGATGGTGTTGTTTTTATAACATAAAAACACATCGCACCACACATCAGGCCAATAAACAAAAAGTATTAATTATACACCATGTATAATTAAAGTCCCCACAACAAATAAATAAACCATCAAGCCAAATAAGATGATAATACGCCATGTGAGGTGAGTGGGGGGGGCCAAGGGAGGAGAAAAAGTAGTTGGTTCGTTTCGGTCCGTGAAACGAACCATCGTGTATCTAATCCGATAGACAAACCTTGGTACGTTTCAATATTAATAAAATTAATTAATCCAATTAATTAATTATATTAAAAATAATTTCTTTAAGAAACAATATGAAGAAATTAATTACCCAGTAATTTATTTAATTCACGAGACCGATTTAATTTATCCAATAAATTAAATTAGACATCTAATGTCCAATATTAACCAAGAGAGAATAAGCTAAATATAATCCGTCGTCAATTCCTGTGCCGCGACTCTGTAGGTTCGTCTTAGTTAGCATTGGGAGGATCCAATGAGTGTTAGCACCATTTAGCCAGTCTCGTGGCCCACACCGTAACCTAACTGAGAACGAATGATAGGATCATTCCAAAACCATTATGTCGTGAATACCGTATACGTATAAATCCTTCAATCATATGTCCCGGTCAAGTGTTAGGGTCACGGTAAAGTCAAACCCTACTATAACTTGACTCTATGCTTTCTGTTAATGTAAACCGAGATCATCGAGTTCTCATGTATCAAATACAACTAGCTCTGAATGCTTTGGCCAAAGACTTATGATCTTATTTGCCATTAACCGCATAGGACATTTACCTGCTCACTAATAGGAGAAAGAATCCTATCTTGGTATTCAGTAGAGACTGCTACTTGCCCACTAAGTTGCATTTCGAGGTTGACCACACCAACCGGTGATTGGATCGAACTACTCTAATGACTAACTTAATGTCACAAGCACATCTCTTACTGAAACCTCAAGTCAAAGGTCCACGTATACCTATCACAATCTTTCGATTCAATCATTGACAATCCCTGAGTGATTTCCATGTGACCGAATCGAGTTGAGTCGTGTTCGAGTATACTAATCCCATTAGCATACCTATAACGTGTGCTCCCACTAACTGTTAGTGAAGACAGGCACTTTACATGTCAAAGTACACGTTATACAAGTCTTGTCTAAACTTACTGCCCAGTTAAGTTTTATCGACTTGCGAACTAGTTAAGCATTTGAGCTCTAAACACTTCTAGTGCCTATCTCCTTATCTCCATAAGGAGTAGAATGTTCGCTCTCAAATGCAAGGACTATTATTCTATATACCAAATCACAATGCCAGTGATATACAATAATATAGAAATAATAATTGCCTTATTAAATATAATATTCATAATTACAATACCATTGCTCTCACTCTCTCATCCTCTGAGTGGCATTTGAGGGCATATTCCTAACAATCTCCCACTTGCACTCAATGCCACAAACTATGGTATCTAATACACATACTCTCCAGATGTCTCACTAAGACCTTCTGAGATAGTGGCTTGGTAAGCGGACCAGCAACGTTATTTGCTGTGTATACTCTCTGCAGTATAACATTCCCATCTCGAACCATTTCTCTAACAAAATGATATTTTCTCGCAATATGTTTGGTGTTGTGGTGATCCCTAGGCTCCTTAGCCTGTGCAGCGGCTCGTCGTTGTCACAAACAGCGTCACGGGCTTCTCGCATTAGGAACCACTTAAGTTCCTCGGTGAACTTCTTAATCCAAAAGCTTCTTTAGCGACCTCTGTGTTTGCTGATGTCGGCTTGACATGTAGAGATAGCGATCGAACTTTGCTTGGCACTTCTCCAAGAAACGGCCCCACCATTCAGAGTGAAGATATACCCTGATGTGGACATCTGAGCATCCATGTTCCCCAAAAAATCCGAGTCTGTATAGCCCATCACTCTAATTTCTACACCGCCGTATGTAAGAACCAAGTCTTTAGTCCTCCTTAGGTACTTAAGAATGTTCTTTACAGCAGTCCAATGTTCCGGCCCTGGATTTGACCGAAACCGACTTACTATGCTCATAGCATAGGCAATGTCCGGTCTAGTGAAAATCATTGCATACATAAGGCTACCTACTGCCGAAGCATAAGGTACCTTGCTCATTTCCTTTCTAACTTCCTCACTTTGAGGACACATCTCTAAGGAAAGTTTTGCACCATGTTGCATAGGTAGAAACCCTCTTTTAGAATCTTCCATATTAAATCGCTTCAGGATCTTTTCTATGTAGAGGGCTTGGTAAAGACCTAATATTCTTTTTGCTCTATCCCGGTAGAGACGAATACCCAAAATATAGGTAGCTTCTCCCAAGTCTTTCATTGAGAACTCTTTAGAAAGCCAAGCTTTCACAGAACTGAGCATTCCTACGTCGTTTCCTATAAGTAGAATGTCATCTACATATAGTATTAAGAACGTAATTTTGCTCCCACTAACCTTCTTGTAAATACAGGGCTCCTCTTCGTTTTGGACAAAATCAAACTCTTTGACTGTCTCGTTAAAACGAAGATTCCAACTCCGTGAAGCTTGCTTCAGTCCATAAATGGCACGGTGAAGTTTGCATACTTTATAAATATTGGTTTGAGATATGAATCCCTTAGGCTGTTCCATGTAAATCTCCTCCTCGAGGAATCCATTTAGGAATGCCGTTTTCACATCCATTTGCCATATTTCATAATCTAAGTGGGCTGTTATGGCAAGTATCATGCGAATAGACTTAATCATAGCTACAGGCGAGAAGGTCTCGAAGTAATCGATTCCTTCTCTTTGGGAATAACCCTTTGCCACAAGCCTGGCCTTATAGGTATCAACCTTGACATCTCCATCAGTCTTTCTTTTATAGATCCATTTGTTTCCAATAGGTACTATGCCTTTAGGACGATCTACTAAAGTCCAGACCTGATTAGCATGCATTGAGTCTATCTCAGCTTCCATAGCTTCTTGCCACCTGGTGGAGTCAACATCTACCATCGCTTGGTCGTATGTAGAAGGATCATTCTCTTGACTACTTTCTGTCATCTCATGGACACCCAGTTCCTCTTGATGCAGATAGCCATACCTCTCAGGTAATTGAGAAATTCTACTAGACTTGCGAGGTTGTGTTTGTATTTCAGAAGGTTGGGTTCTAATATCTTGCATATGTGTCTCATTTGGTGTTTTTTTTATTTCTTCCAAAGAAATATTTCTACCTGCCCCTCCTTCATGAATAAACTGATCTTCCAGGAAGTATGCTTGTATAACAACGATGATCCTATGATCTTCGTGCATGTAGAATAGATATCCCATGGAATTCCCTGGATATCCTATGAAACGACCTTTCACAGACCTAGTTTCCAATTTCTCTACTTTAGTCTTCTTGACATAAGCAGGGCATCCCCAAATCCTAATGTGATTAAGACTTGGTTTTCTACCTCTCCACATCTCATGTGAAGTCTTAGGAATGGATTTGGAAGGACATCTGTTCAAGATATGCACAGCAGTAAGGAGCGCGTAACCCCACAGATAAATTGGTAGATCAGTATAGTTAAGCATGGAGCGAACCATGTCTAACAATGTTCGGTTCCTTCTTTATGATACACCATTTAGTTGTGGAGTAGCTGGAGGAGTGAATTATGACACTATTTTTAGTTCTTTTAAGAACTCATCAAATTCGGTACTCATGTACTCACCACCTCGATCTGACCGAAGAGTCTTAACACGGTTACCTGTTTGATTTTCAACTAGGGCTTTAAACTCCTTGAATTTATCAAAAGCTTCAGACTTATGTTTCATTAAGTACACGAATCCATATCTGGTATGGTCATCAGTGAATGTAATGAAATACTGAAAGCCATCCCGTGCCACTTCAAAAGGGCCACAGACATCTGTATGGATCAATCCAAGTTTTTCAGGAGCTCTTTCAAAAGTCCCTGCGAAGGGTAACTTAGTCATTTTGTCTTGAAGGCAAGATTCACAAGTTGGATAGGGATCTGATCCCAGTGGACCCGTAAGCCCATCTTTCTCCATTTTATGAACCTTGGTCTGACCAATATGACCAAGTCTAAGATGCCACTTAAGTGCTTGGTTCATTTCATCCCTACCACGCTTCCTAGTTATAGTGTTCACAGTTGTTTTAATCTTTAGATTTTAATGGTATAAACCATTTAATAATGTAGCAGTACCAACCAAAGTGAAATCCCTTTCGGTCTATGACCGGAATTGATACAATATTCTTGTATCCCTTGGGCAAAACAAGTACATCATCTAAAGTAAGAATAAAACCAGATTCTAAATCCAACATAAGGGATCCGATATCAGAAGCCTCGACACTATGCCCACTTCCGACGGTGACCATCACCTCCCCTGAATCCAGCTTCCTACTTTGTTCCAGATCCTGATTCGTTGTACAAATGTGAGAACTCGCACCGGAATCAAGTATCCAAGAAGTAGAATATACAGTTACAAAACAATTTATTTCTAAAACCAGTAGTTCCATACCTGAAGGCGCATTACGGTCAAGCTTTGGACAGTACCTCTTCCAGTGGCCTAGCTCACCGCAGTTGAGGCATACATCCGTTTTCTTTGCCCCCTTGCTCTTTTGAACCATTGGGGCCTTGCCCTTTCCCTTATCGATCTTGGCTATTGGACCTAACTGCTTCTTGTTCTTTTTCTTCTTATTCTTGGACTTCCAAGTCCCAGAAGAAATCACAAGTGCAGCTTCCTTTCCCTTTGTATTCATCTGAGATTGGGCAGTCGTCAGTTTGTTCATTAGCCCAGCTAAGTTACATGCAATCTCATTGCAGTTGAAGTTCATGACAAATTGTGAAAAGGAGTCAGGAAATGACTGCAGGATAAGGTCAGTTTGGAGAGATGCATGCATCTAAAAATCAAGAGCTTCCAATCTCTCAATCATCGAGATCATTTTTAGGACATGGTCCCCAACCCTCTCTCCTTTCTTCATCCTGGCGCCGAATAATTGCTTCGATATCTCATATCTAGCAGTTCGACTATGCTCTCCATAGAGCTCAGCCAGGTGCGATAAGATGGCTCTCGAAGACGTCATCTTTTCATGGGCACGTTGAATCTCATTGGTCATTGAGCCTAACATGTACCCTCGCACTCTTATGTCGTCTTTTACCCATTTCTCATGGGCATCGACATCTTCCTGATTGGCTCGGGTTCTTGCAGGAGCCGCTGGGATGTCCGCCTCCAAGACGTATCCCAGCATTTCCATAGTTAGGACAATCTTCAAGTTCCGAAGCCAGTCCACGTAGTTCGGACCAGTCAGGACGTTCTTTTCAAGTAGTATAGCGAGTGGGTTCATTGTCATATTGAGAGTTTTGTTAACTGCAGAGAATAATTTAAGATTCGTTAGTGATTATGATCCGAGTAAAGAATTTAAGGACTTTCTTTATTCATAACTCGGCTCCCACTATTTTATCGGCATTTACACACTCCCATGTTAAATCCGGAAGTCTTGGGTGACTTCATAGTGGTGATCGATTTCCTTACAAAGTTTAATAGAGGGCAACCCATACGGTTTATATTCTATTATTCTTCATAAAGTGGTGTCTAACACCAACCCATCTAATGGATGAATCGATTTTCTTTTACCCCTAGTTCACTTGCCCTCAACCCATTCGGTTTCTATGGCTCGCTGAACTATCTAAGTTTAAACCGTCAACTCCTATTAGTCTGACAATTGAATCATACCCGGCAACCCATACGGTTTATAAGGGTTTGATTTGTCACAACCGAAGGCATCTAATGCACTCTAGGATTTTCTCAACTTTCCCCAAAAATATTACCCCGACATACTCGGAAGAATAATATTCCGGTTTAGATTTCAATTTTCCATGAGTTTGACGGAGGGTAGGAAACCTCGTAACCTTTATAACTTAGTGTTTGTAAGTGGGAGTATTAACGCGATTATATGTTACACTTTGCACATTAATCCGTTTATAAGCGCGGTTTGTCGGATTGTTTGTTTGTCATACAATATGAAAACATACACAACCTAAAACTAACAACATGCAGTTCATGGACCGTTCCTAGAACAAAAACATCATAATCTAATTACATGTCTTCGGTCTTGAATCTTCGTCTTCTCGAGCGGATCTTCCTCCGGTCTTCGTCATTACAAATAAATTTTACATTTGAAAAATTGCATCCTATACAAATTTTCTAGTGAAATAAATAGACTCAAAACGACCTTTACAACCCAATCGAACAAAACAAATGATTCAAAACTAGGTCCATGAACTACATCCCCATTCAAAATTAATGCAACAATTATATTAAAATAAATGGCAATAATGATTAATCTAAAATTGATCTAATCAACAAAAAAATAATCCAACAATTAGAATTAATCCAATTAATTCACTTAACCGTTAATTTTAATTTGCTCCGGACAAAATAAATATTTCATTAAATTAATCCCCTTAAAATAAAATTACCATAATTATATTTTAGTCAAATTAAATCCAATTTTATTTGCGGAAAATTAATTTACCGAACGAAATATAAAAACGGAGTCAGAAAACACAAGGCCCGGGCCAAGCTCATGCCGACCGTGTCATTGACCAAAGCTTGACCATTATTGATGGCCAGCGTCCCGACTATAACGGTCACCAATTTTCCGGCTCATTTTTTCGTCCCGAATCCAAAAATAATATTTTTCTAATTTTATATTACACAATTAAATCATTTTTTCAAAAGAAAAATAGATTTATATTGTAACATAAAATCATGAAAAATAATTTTTAGATGAATAATTAAACATCAACAATTAAAACGATTATGATTCTAAATCATAAAAAATAATCAAGAATTCCAAATGCAAATATCAAATATACGATTGCATAGACCTCGCTCCGATACCACTGTTGGGAATCGGTGATAAAAACGAATAACGCAGCGGAAAATAAACCGGTCAAACCGGATAAAAACCAAATCCTAAAACGGATCGATCAAGCATCGTATAAACGAATATAAATAGACGAAGATAATAAAGAAATCATACCCTCGTAGACCTTTGATAATATCTTCTTGATTTCGAGCACGAACACGAGTCCAACCGATCGAGCTTCTGGAAATTCCCGAGCACCGAAAATACCGTGCCTCTACGTATCACGCGTCGGAAAGATGACCGAAAAATATTTCTATCAATTTATACTCTAAGTATACGACTAGAAATTTATAGAATTAACTTATATATATATTTTTATAAATACTCTAAGTATTTTATAAAAATTGTTTTCTCTCAAAATACACTTAGAACTCAAAATGTATAAACTTAGAAAATAACCTCCCTTTTTCTTCAAAATTCACGGCTAAGCCACCTTTGTTGGAATGAAGATGGTGTTGTTTTTATAACCTAAAAACACATCACACCACACATCATGCCAATAAACAAAAAGTATTAATTATACACCATGTATAATTAAACTCCCCACAACAAATAAATAAACCATCAAGCCAAATAAGATGATAATACACCATGTGAGGTGAGTGGGGGGCGGCCAAGGGAGGAGAAAAAGTAGTTGGTTCGTTTCGGTCCGTGAAACGAACCATCGTGTATCTAATCCGATAGACAAATCTTGGTACGTTTTAATAAAATTAATTAATCCAATTAATTAATTATATTAAAAAATAATTTCTTTAAGAAACAATATGAATAAATTAATTACCCAGTAATTTATTTAATTCACGAGACCGATTTAATTTATCCAATAAATTAAATTAGACATCTAATGTCCAATATTAACCAAGAGAGAATAAGCTAAATATAATCCGTCATCAATTCCTGTGCCGCGACTCTGTAGGTTCGTCTTAGTTAGTATTGGGAGGATCCAATGAGTGTTAGCACCACTTAGCCAGTCTCGTGGCCCACACCGTAAGGAATCAAATGAAAATTCTAAAGAAGAAGTCCCCACCCAACTGTAACACCCCGAGATATTCAAGGTATATTACAGTGCCCAAAGGCCTTTTGGTCGCAAGGTTACCAGCTTATATACCTCTAAACATAAGGAATCACACACTCGCAACCTCATACAACATAATAACTCCAGAAGATAGACATTCAGCTACATTCAAACACATCATGAACAAAAGTTTTTTTATTCTTTAAAATCCTTGTGTTGCTTTTTCGTCTCCGTAGTACTGATATGATTAGGTGTGTGCATTCGAATCGATCCGAGCCGATCCGATCCGGATTCAGACTGATCTGAATCTAATCTGAACGATCGATTCGAATATTGAATTGAGCAGAAGGCGGTAAAAAACCACATAAACACGTAGACAGAACAAAAAACAATTCCTCCCATGTGCAAGCAGCTGGAGAGAAAGAGCTCCGAAGACGTTAGGAACACCAAGCACTTACAGCAAATCATAAAAAGAAACAAAGAAAGTCCCTAACTGAATAAAAAAGAAATATATAATAACAATATCCCAGAAGCTCGTAATTACAGAACGATAATTAGAACCTCGCTATTCTGTATCCTGTTAAACAAAGAGAGCAGTCAAGAAGTCAGCAAATACCAAAATGCCTAGCACAGCAGAACAGAAATCATCCTTTTAACAAAGAAGCCCAAAGTTGGAAAAACTCATGTGGAGAATTATTAAATATATAAAACAACAACTAAAATAAACATTCACCTTCAGCAAAACCCAAAAGGCTGACAAAAATATATTTCAGGTTCACCCTTACCACATAATCTAAAGAAGACAATAACCTGCCAAACAAAAATAACAAGCAAAAAAATGGCAAGTCTCAAAATACCTGATAAATAATATGTATATAAAAAATCGTAATCATATACAAATACAAGCAATTACACCAGAATATGAAAGAGCATGATAAGAATGAGTCAGAGAGCAAAAAATAATGGCAAAGCATTTTCTGAAACGAAAAAAAAAGTAATGGAACTAAATTTCAGTTCTAATTAATCTTTTTGGGAAATCGAATTTGCATAACATTATTAAATAGGTTTGCGTAATAGTAGATTGAACAAATATCAAATTGTTAAATACGTAAAACAACTTAAATAAATACTCACCCCCAGCAAAACCCAAGGGAACAGCAAGCACAAGCAACACCCCCACACAAAAAGGGAAACCTGAATAACAATAAAACAAAAAGGAATCAATAACAGGAAAACCTAAGAAAGACTAATTTTTTGAACTTTAGCAGAGGAAAAGATTGCGCAGGACAAAAATCGGAAATCAAACCGCGAGGAAAAAAGCATGAAGAAAATACTACCTAAGAAAAATCTCGCAAGTGCAACAGCTCGCAAAACAAAACCCAAAGAGAATAATGAATCTGGAAAGAAATTGATACCCTGATTTATTACAGCAGAATACCCTTTAGAAACACAACGAGAAAGAAGCGTCCTCAAATCAGCAAAACCGCGATAGAGCAGATAAATAGAAGAAGCACACAATTACCCGAGCAAGCGAATGAGTATTCCAAACAGCAAAGAAACCGTACAGAAATACTGCGAAAAGGAAGCGCCATGAAAGTGGTAAAACCGCGATAAAGCAGAGAAATGAAATAAGCACACAAATACCCGAATAAGTGAGCGAATATGCCAGAAAAAACCAAACCAAACCAAACATACCCAGTATATCCCGCTCAGAGCAGGGAGGAGTAAGATGTCTGTGACGCAGCACTACGCCCTACTTATTACGGTAGAGGAGTAAGCTTCCAAGACTGAAATTAGGCACATCGGAATCTTGTGTGATAAATACAGGAAAATATATGATTCAAAAGTTCGAGACCATACCTGTTCTGCATTGATCCACATGGGACTTACCTAAGCGGAATTTGGCTACTTCACTCCCGATGAACGCCGCTCTAACAAAAGAGAGGTTGGCTTACGCACACTCCTCACAAAAATACACCACACGCATGCATAATAGGATAAAATATACAATAAAAGTAAAATGCAATGCTGCAGGTCAAAGCTAACAGAGACAACCCAACCCCGAGGCTCTCAACTACAAAGACTCCCTACAAAAGAATCCACAACTCGATCCGCGCCCAAGCGCACCTATCAATCGTGGTCTCGTAAAGGTTTAAGGCGCCTTCAAATCTAATCTCGATTCTCCTCCCACGTCCTCCTGGCCTCCGCCTCTCCTCCTTTCCCGACAACTATTAAACTCTCGACCCTCCTCACCGAGCAGATGCCCGCTCCCCGCGGACGTGGCCAAACCATCTCAATCTCCTTCCCTAACTTTCATTGAAATGGGCGCCACTTCCAGTGCATTCACGAAAACCCCGTTCGCAATTTATCTAACATTGTGCGACCACACGACCAACGTAACATTCTCATTTCACCACTTCCAACTTGCTCTCAAGCGACTTCTTCATCGCCCAACATTCGGAGCCATACAACATCATTGGGTCGGATTGCTCTCTATAGAATTTACCCTTCAACTTTAGAGAGACTTTCTTGTCGCACAGACCCTGTCCGCTCTCCACCTTAGCCACCCCGCCTTGATGCGATGCGTGACATCATCTTCACACTCACCTTCCTTCTGAATGATCGAACCCAAATACTTGAACTTATCCGTATGGGGTGCGATCTGATCCGCAATCATTACCTCAACATCTTCCTCGTTGGCCTCACCACTAAAGTTACACCAGAGATACTCGGTCTTGACCAGGCCACACGCAAGCCACAGGATTCTAACTTAGCCCTCCAAAGCTCCAACTTCGAGTTCACCTCCTCCTCGACTCCGCCACTAACACAATGTCACAAGAAAGCATGCACCACGGGATGCCATCTTGAATCCCTCGCGAAATGACGTCAAGGATTAGAGCGAAGAGAAGAGGACTTAGCGCCGACCCCTGGTGTAGCCCTATCTCAACTGGAAAATACTGGGTGTCACCAACTGGGGTCCTAACGCACGTCCTAGCTTGGAAGTACATGTCTTGGATCTCCCTAACGAATGGCAACGACACCCTCCTCTCTACTAGGCTCCTCCAAATAACATCGCGCGGAATGCTATCATAAGCCTTCTCTAGATCTATGAACACCATATGGAGGTACTTACGCCGCTCTCTAAACTTCTCCATAAGGCGTCTGACGAGATGAATGGCCTCAGTCGTGGACCTCCCCGGCATGAAGCCAAATTGGTTCTCTGAGATCTCCACTTCTCTTCTAACCCTACATTCCACCACTCTTTCCCAAAGTTTCATAGTATGACTGAGGAGTTTAATACCCCTATAGTTACTACAACTCTGAGTATCGCCTTTGTTCTTGAAAAAAGGCACGACAATACTATGCCTCCACTCTGTCGGCATCTTAGAGCCTTTGAGGAGGATGTTGAACAGCTCTGCTAGCCACTGAACTCCGACTTCCCCCAGACAAAGCCACACAATAGGGATCTGATCTGGGCCTACAGCCTTAGCTCTACCCATTTTCATTAGGGAACCCTTTACTTCCTCCTTGCTGATGCTCTCACAGGAACTAAACGAACGAGCAGAAGATAGACTAACTCCTTCCAGAAGCAGATAATAAATGAGAAAAAAAGGATGAACCCAGGAGAAGAGGAAGCAGAGAAGTCGATTGAGTGGAAAAAATAGAAAGACAGGGGTAATGAAAGGAAATGAAAGAGTCGCGACTCTCACAAACACGATTCAACCAACCTAGACCTACACTCTTTTAGAGTAGTAGGATATGTGAGTTATAGTTTAATAAAAATTAATCAATTAAATTATTAATAGTTATGTAGGGCGAGTTACATAAAATATTTTTATTGTTTAGTTCAATTATATATTAGTACCAACAGTTTAAACAATTACACATACACATAACTTTTATCTTCGGCGTTGATTTTTGGACGAATTTTTAATTGTTCAAATTATTTGCTAATGTGGATGCTTGTTTGGACAATCACATCCACACCCCATCTCACTTCCGTCGTTGACTTTTGAATGAATTTGTAATTGTTTAAAGCGTGGGTACTAATCTGATTTGGAGCGATTTGCCATGGTTAAATACATAATTATTTCTAGTTATATTTACATACGTAGTATTGTAAGTTTAATATTACTTGTGTGACGAGATCTCTGAAGATTGTTGGCGTTTAGGGTGGATCACTAATAATTAGATTAATCATAAAAGAATGGTCTGACGAGGCTTTTAAAAAATTCGTGGCTATTAGTGCAAATAAGTACCATCTGACGATTAACTGATAACTGGACGAGGCCTCTAAGAGGGGACGGAGTAGTAGTCGGGTAGGGGGGCGGGTAGCCGAACCCGAGCGGCAACACCATTCCGTCTAGCTCGGGTTGGTTGAACGGGTTGGATTTGCGAGCTCCGAAGCCGAGTGAAAGTTGCAAAAAAAATGGCCGTTGGGTAATTTGAGCCGTTATCCAACGGCTATGACCCAAATAAAAAAAAAAAAAAAATTCCCACTCCTATTTAAACTAATCTTTCACCTCTATTTTCAAAATAAAAACCCACAACACACAATAATCTTTCAAAAACACACACTAATCTCTCCAAAAAAAAAATAATTACCCTCACCTTTCAAAAAAAAAACACATTAATCTCTCCAAAAAAAAAAAATAATTACCCTCACCTTTCAAAAAAAAAAAAACACACTAATCTCTCCAAAAAAAAATGTCTTCTGATTCTTCCGATTACGTTATTCCTTCTTCGTCCGACGAGCTATCCACGGGTAGCTCGTTGCAAAATATGCTTCAACTAGCGGCTCAGTATTATGAAGACACGGCAAGCTCTAGCCGAACTTCGTCATCGGGAAATAGGTCTTGCAACTTTAGAGAATGATTGGTTCGTTGAAACACCAAAGTACAACGACAATTACTTTAAAAAAAATTCGAATGGAGAAAAGCATGTTTTTGCAAATAGTGGGTGACATTGAAGCGAGATACCCATATTTTCAAGAAGGCTATGACGCGAGATTGAAAAAAAGTTTCACGGCGAAACAAAAAATCACATCGGCCGTTAGGCAACTCGCAACCGGCAATCCGCCCGATGAGTATGATGAATATTTATGCATGTCTCAAAGAACGTCACGTGAAAGTCTTGATTATTTTTGTGAGGCCATCATTGAGTTGTACGGTCGAGAGTACCTACGTAGGCCGACAAAGACACGACTTTGCTCGAATTTTCCAGGCCATTTAAGCGAAGCATCACCTCCTGGGATTCTTTGTAGCCTCTACTGTACACACGTCAGATGGAAAAATTGTCCTAGACATTTGAGAGGGCAATATACGAGAGGTGACTATGGTGTTCCCACTATTATGCTTGAAGTCACCGCGTCACAAGATATGTGGATTTGGCATGCTTTTTTTGGTCCACCGGGGTCAAACAACGATATCAACGTATTGAATCGGTCGACTTGTATCTTACAATTTCGAAATGGAACGGCGATGAGTAGTTCATTCCACGTGAATGGACGTTTTACAAACGCGGCTACTATTTGGCAGATGGAATCTATCCTAAGTGGTCCACACTTGTTAAAGCATACCCGTATCCAAACGACCCAAAGGAAAAGAGATTTACGAAGTTACAAGAGGGAGCGAGAAAGGATGTCGAGAGAGCTTTTGGTGCTCTCAAAGGAAAATGGAAAATTCTTGATCGATCACTCGGAGCTATGACCAAAGCGAAGATTGCCAATCAGGTTCATGCGTGTGTTATTTTGCACAATATGGTTATAAACGCGAGGAGGGCAATCTCACCGGTTCATATAATGGATCCGCGGTCCCACCATTGTTCGACGGTGGTAGCGGAGTTACTAGATGAATTTCTCCATGACCGTCTTCGATATGATCTCACGGACCACGTAGCACGTGAAGACTTGCCGCATCTCGATGATTAATGGATTTTTTTAGTTTAATCTAGGTATTTTTAAGTATTATGTTATGTTTTTTTTTAAGTATTATGTAATGTTTTTTATTTTTAATGAAATGGTATGTTTTTATTATAAATATTGAATGTGATTTTATGTATTTAAAAAAATGAATTGGCTAGGGTACCACTCCCACTTGTTAGGGTAGTGTTAGGGTAGTATTGGGGTAGTTTTGTGTTGGAAGGTTTTTATTGGATAGAGGTGACGTGGCACCCTTAGGGTATTAGGGTAAGAAATATCCACTCCCTCCCCCCTAGGGGTGTATTTCGAGCCAAACATTCGTGAAAATTTCGTGAAAATGTTCGGTCAACGTTCAGTTCGTGTTCGGTTCGGTCAAATTTGAACAACATGAACATGTTACATACACGAACCGAACACGAACAAAATAATATATGTTCATTAGTTCGCGAACAGTTCGCGAACAAAGGTTTTTTATATATTTATTAATAATTTTACAATAATTAATAAATATAATTAAAAATTTAACAATATTTAATAAATATATACAAAATAAAACATACCATTCCAAAATCCTTAAATTCTAAATCTATCTTCTCTTTTTTTATTTTTTCAATATTATTGCTTATACTTTAGTTTTTTTATTTTAGAACACAAACGAACAAACGAACGATCAAAACGAACCGAACAATCGAACGCTAACGAACGAACACGAAATATGTGAAATTTTAATGAACCGAACACGAACAAGTGGTTTGCAATTTTATCGAACACGAACACGAACCGAACGAACCGTATCCTTAACGAACGAACGTTCGTTAAAGTCACCGTTCAGTTCGTTCGGTTCGAAATACACCCCTACTCCCCCCTAAGAGATTCGTGACTTTTGGTGAAAATACCTCGTGATGATCAATTGAATAACTGGAATTATCGGCATGATTAATCGGACCATTAATTGGATGTATTTTAATAGGGAGAAAACTTGTTTTGCCCTTTGCCATATAGTAATATTTTTTTCTGCCCCAAGTTTAGTAACAACTCTTTTGATACCCAAATTGTCTAAATTGACCTTTACTCGAATAAAATTCGAGTCATATATTATAATTTCGAGTAACATAATTTCGAGTAAACTTAAAAAAAACAATATCAAGTCCAATTCGTGTCACCCGAATACAATTCGGGACATGTAAATAAAAAAAAAGTCGGGTTACACGAGTCCAATTCGTGTCACCCGAATATAATTCGGGACATGTAAATAAAAAAAAAGTCTCTCGAATTCATTCGGGAGATGTAAAATAAATCTGATAAATTCGAGTAATAAATACGCGTTACCCGAATATATTACTCGAATATTCGAGTTATACGAAAAAAATTCGGGAGATGTAAAATAAATCGATAAATTCGAGTAATAAATTGGGTTACGAATTTATTACTCGAATATTCAAGTTATACGAAAAAAAAAAATTGGGTAACCCAATATTGAGTTATACGAAAAAAATTCGGGAGATGTAAAATAAATCGATAAATTCGAGTAATAAATTGGGTTACGAATTTATTACTCGAATATTCGGTTATAAGAAAAAAAAAAATTCGGGTAACCCGAATATTAGATTATACGAAAAAAAAAAATCGGAGTTGACCTTTAAAACAATACTCGATAGGCTTCTTCTTCATCTCCTTCCTCACGAATCGGATTACTCAACACGATTCAGGTGACCGAAAAATTTCATAAAAATTTTGGTCACACGAAATAATTCGTGTAATTATTAGTCACGAAATACATCATTGACCGAATCGCATGAGGGAGCTCGGGGGTTCGGATTACTCAACACGAATTCGTGTGACCAATTCGTGTGACTCGAAACTATCATAAAATTTTGACTTATAAAAATACCATGCTCAGACGCCACAACATCCATTGAATTGAACTATTTCTCGGCAATATTTCCACCTTTCTTTTCGATATTATCTCACCGATAATTTTTTTCCTTTTTCTCCGATTAATTATCTCGAGCTCTCTCACATCGAAGAAGAAGGATTATTTCATTGCAAAAAATAAAAGGTATATTTATCGCTCAATTTCCAATAATGTTTATACTTGAAATATCAAAAATATTCAAATACTATTTAATTGTGTAAATTTTTAGTTAATAATCTAAATTTTTATATTATTTGAGATGAGTTTTTGGAAAAAGTTATCATTCGTTTTAATGGCAAGTGGCAAGATTTGGACTATCACGGTGGAGAAGAACAAATATTGCCATGTGTGTGAACTATGCAACATTAGTAGATAATGTCCACTCTATTGTTGAAGTGATAGAACAAAACATGTTTATGTTCTATTTTCAATTGATTTTGATGGGAAAAAAGAAGAAAGATGAAGATAAAGAATAATTCGATATAAATTACTTGTTCCAATCTAATGTTGAGCTTGTGATTTTGTTAGCCTTGAGAATGCAACTAGCATTCCTCCAAAAGCTCCTCATTTGGTCCACAATTTGACTTACGGATCCAGCTCTTTTCAGACTGCACAATTCTAATCGTATGGATTATTTGGTGATTGGGGTTCAAGCATGCAAATTCCTCGGGAATTTGATGGTTCTCGATTTGATGGTTGCGGTCCTTCAAATAATGTATGTGATGTTGGTGGTAATTGTGGTGGTGGTAGTGCGATGATGGTAGTGATGATGATAATAACGACATAAATATCGATGATATCGATCTCGAAGATGTCGAGGTTCAAAACATTGGTTTGAAAAATTTTGCAAATATTGTGAGAAAAGGGGCATGTTCAACAAAAGATTGGTAAAAGAAGCGTAAGCAACTGCAACTTAATGGAGGCGCTTTGATTTCGATCAATTAGTAGATGAAGAGGGTGCTCAGCTCCTCCCCAGTCCAGTGGTGGAAAATTCCAGTAGACCTCCATATGTGTCTCCTTAAAGTTGATGATGATATGGACGAGAAATTTCATCCTGCAAATATACTATCTTTACAAAGAGGGTCCGTATTTCTCTCCAAAGATAGGTTGAAAAGCGTTTGGGCGATATCATTTGGAAAGGAAGTCGATTATCGTATTTTAAAATCGATAAGCGGCGCTATTCTGCCGTTTGTACAGATAAAACCTGTAATTTTTGTTGAGCGCCTCCGGGAGGGTGGATTTTGGAGAGTGCACTTACCGAACGAGCATACGTGTCATTTTGACCCAAATCGCAAGGCACCTAAGCGGTTGCCTTCTAAGATGCTCGGTGAATACATGTCCGACAAACTATTAGTGGAAGGATGATTATGACTCAAGCTAGTGCGAGCTCAACTTAAGAATGACTATTGTTTGACAAAGTTATGGCTTGGCATTGAGTATTCGCAACCATGCTATCTCGGTGATATATGGAGACCATCAGGATTCTTTCAGAATGATCCCATCGTACTTGCATATGTTGGAGGTGACGAATCCAGGTACCATAACTTATTATGTGGTTGATGCAAATACTGGAAAATTTAAATACATGTTTTATGCTTTGGGGGCTTCGGTATCTGGATTTCGTTATGCTAGACCAATTATTGTTGTTGATGGGACACACCTTCGGGGTAAGTATCGAGGAGTATTATTTGTTGCTGTTACAAAAGATGGTAACAATCAGATATTTCCACTTGCTTTTGGAGTTGGCGACGTCGAATGCGATGAGTCGTGGAAGTATTTCATGTACAAATTGAAAGAGGCATTTGGTTGTCCAAGGGACCTCTTGATTGTTTCAGACGGGCACAAATCCATAGCAAATGCTATTAGAGAGGTATTCCCACTTGCGCATCACGGGTTATGTTGTTACCACGTTCAGAAGCATTTGGTTAAGTATGGTCAACATGTGGTTGCAATTTTCAATGCGGCAGCTTACAGCTATCGTATTGAGGACTATAATAGGCATATGGAAAGTTTAGAAATAGCATGTCCAGCTGCAGCTACCTACTTGAAAGAAACTGTCGGTGAAAATAAATGGGCTCGTGTGAAGTGCCCAGTCCGGCGATTCGAGGTTATGAATTCAAATGCCGTTGAAAGCATGAACAACCGTCTTCTATGGGCTAGAAGGTTGTCCGTTTCCGCACTTCTCGAGGTATGTCGAACCGTGGTAGAAGAATGGATATCTGATCGACATAAAAATGCAAATGAGTGTCCTGGACCTTTAATGTATCATGCATACGAGATATTGATGAAGGCGGTCGGAGCTGGATCGAACATGAACGTTCAATTTCTTAGTGATGGGGTGTTCAAGGTGACCTCTAACAGGAAAAATTATGTTGTGGACTTGAGAGTGCAAAAATGCAGTTGTATGATGTTCCAAAGATGATATGATCTCGTGCAATCATGCCGCTGCGGCTATAAGGTACCTAAATCACGACCAAACTGTGTATATACATGATTACTATAAAGTGTCAACACTTCGCCAAATGTGGGTACGGTCTGTGATTCCAGTACCTCACCCAAGTGATTGGTTCATTCCTGCTAACATCAAGGTAAAAGTTTGTGAACCACCAGACAATCCGAGGCAGGCAGGGCGACCAAAAGAAAGGAGACACACATCAGGGATTGAGTCCTCGACTCATACCCGTAAAGTTCAAACATGCCTTAGATGCGGAGGCACGGGGCACAATAGAAAGACTTGCACTGCAGTTATTCCCCAACTATTTGAGGATTTCACAATGGAACCAACTCCGTCTAAAAAGGGACGTGCAAAAAAAAAGTGTAGTATATGTCATTTTGTTGACCACACTGCTCCAAAATGTCCAACTAAGCATCATTTCGACCTAAATGAGCCCCCAATGTAAAATTAGTTACATTTATTTGAATCAAACATCGTTTTATTTGAATCAACTTACGTTTAATTTCAAATTGATTAAGTTTAATTTCAAATTGATTAAGTTTAATTTCAAATTGGTTAGGTTCAATTTCAAATCGGTTAGGTTCAATTTGAACAGATTATGTTCAATTTCAATCGACTAAGTTCAAATTTCAAATTGATTAAGTTTAATTTCAAATTGGTTAGGTTCAATTTCAAATCGGTTAGTAATATTTCAAATTTCAAATTGATTAAGTAACATATAGTAACCATCAATAACGTTTTATTTGCACCGATTAAGTTTAATTTCTAATTGATTAAGTTTAATTTCAAATTGATTAAGTTTAATTTCAAATTGGTTAGGTTCAATTTCAAATCGGTTAGGTTCAATTTGAACAGATTATGTTCAATTTCAATCGACTAAGTTCGAATTTCAAATTGATTAAGTTAAAATTGAATCAATAACGTTTTATTTGCATCGATTAAGTTTAATTTCAAATTGATTAAGTTTAATTTCAAATTGATTAAGTTTAATTTCAAATTGGTTAGGTTCAATTTCAAATCGGTTAGGTTCAATTTGAACAGATTATGTTCAATTTCAATCGACTAAGTTCGAATTTCAAATTGATTAAGTTAAAATTGAATCAATAACGTTTTATTTGCACCGATTAAGTTTAATTTCAAATTGATTAAGTTTAATTTCAAATTGATTAAGTTTAATTTCAAATTGGTTAGGTTCAATTTCAAATCGGTTAGGTTCAATTTGAGCAGTTATGTTCAATTTCAATCGACTAAGTTCGAATTTCAAATTGATTAAGTTAAAATTGAATCAATAACGTTTTATTTGCACCGATTAAGTTTAATTTCAAATTGATTAAGTTTAATTTCAAATTGATTAAGTTTAATTTCAAATTGGTTAGGTTCAATTTCAAATCGGTTAGGTTCAATTTGAACAGATTATGTTCAATTTCAATCGACTAAGTTCGAATTTCAAATTGATTAAGTTAAAATTGAATCAATAACGTTTTATTTGCACCGATTAAGTTTAATTTTAAATTGATTAAGTTTAATTTCAAATTGATTAAGTTTAATTTCAAATTGGTTAGGTTCAATTTCAAATCGGTTAGGTTCAATTTGAACAGATTATGTTCAATTTCAATCGACTAAGTTCGAATTTCAAATTGATTAAGTTAAAATTGAATCAATAACGTTTTATTTGCACTGATTAAGTTTAATTTCAAATTGATTAAGTTTAATTTCAAATTGATTAAGTTTAATTTCAAATTGGTTAGGTTCAATTTCAAATCGGTTAGGTTCAATTTCAAATTAAGTAACATATAGTAACCATCAATAAGTTAAAATTGATACACAATAATCATTATAAAAACGAAATCAGTATTTACATCATCGCTAATACTATCACTAATCTCTATCATCCCACCGTATAAATAAACTAGTGGGATCACACACTACAGTATCTATATCATCGCTAAACCTCCATATAGATCGGGCCATACGTCCTCTAAATGCATAAATATCCGCCTCGGTCTTTCCATGAGAGAAAGACTGCTGAACGAGAGACTCTATAGTCCGTATAGAATACGCACCACAAGAGGTCGAGTCATCCTGAGCATAGCATAAATCCTTCCTCGCTGTAGCAACTCGAAACGAAGTCACCGGGGTGATATCAGGGCGGCGCTCGTAAAATCCAGAACGCTGTAGAATGGTAGGAAGTAAGCGACATATACCCGATGACTGCCGCGATCTCAACTTCCAATATGCATCGTGTTCCTGCGCCAGAGAATCGTGCATGATGATGATACCCTCCTCGAGTATAATGCGGAGAACAACCCAATGTCCGCTCGAGGACTCCGGAGACGTATTCCAGATGGTCAACACCTGGATTGTTCAAAAAGTACATTGTCAGCACAATATCACACGAATAACTAATACAAATAAATAACAAATTATGCAATAAATTATCACCTCGCGTAACTCCCACCATGGGCGATGATCGCCCCAAAATGGTCTCAGACCGTGAACGTGGCTGATCAAGAAATCGAGATCATCATCGACAATACTCAATGAAGCTCCTATCCTATTGGAGTTATTCCATACATTGATACACGTGGCCTAATATAAAATAATTTTGTCAGTAACGAAGCACTCAATTAATTTGGAATAAATTTATTAATATTTTTTCATTACCAAGAAGCTCGTATGAACCAAAACCCTATGAGCGGCCCAATCATCGAGCCATCGCACGCCAACAAATCCGGGATCAAACTGTAGGATCCCCATATATGCATCCAGATGCTGGATATCATTTAAATTAAGAATAATTTAAACATTTTCAATAACTACACGTTTCAATAAGAGATTACCTACATATAAATTGAAAGACTTACTTCTGCATCTATCAATCTGGATCCGTCCTGTAGCATCATAAACCAGGAGGCACTAGCTCCGAATGCAGCACCAACATTGACACTACAATTTACTTTTTGTTTAAGTACGGACAATTTTAGCAAATAATATTGAATTTACAATTTAACTCACCTCTCGCCGCTGTCCAACCACCTGTTATACGCGTCCTCATCCAAGTCCTTCCTCTTCCGAACTACAGTGGTCGAGAAGGGAATGCGGTCTGTATGACCTATCTGCAGTCTAGGCACGGCACTCGCATCTGCTCGAATAGAAATAAGAGAGTACTCAAGCGGGATAGGGCTCAGATCCGCGGTGAAGAGGATGGTCGAGACCTAGGGGCAATCTCTCGTGCCGTCATCAACGCCTCTCACGGGAAGAACCGGGGTAACTATCGGGACCGAGGCTCCATCGGCATGATGATCGAGACTCGCATGCGCTCTACCGACCGAGGCTCCATCGGCATGATGATCGAGACTCACGGCGATCCACGGACCGAGGCTCCATCGGCATGATGATCGAGACTCGCAGTGCGCTCACGGGACCGATGCTCCGTCGGGGCTAGGGACACCCACACCGCTCGGCGGGAGACGACACTCCATCCACACGAGTCTCTGCCGGCAACGATGATCCGCCGGCGTCGGGACTCTCTCACCGCTGGGGAATAGGCGCCCACAAATCGAGGCTCGTCGGAATCGAGGCATGAGAAGGAAAATCGCGCATAAGATCATTAATACCTCCAAAGTCCCATGCCGGCGTATCAAGAGGAGCAGATGGCCCACTACCTCATCAATATGTCGACATAACTTGCCTCTTGCATCATCAACATATTGACGCATCTGCTCGACCGATGAATCCATATATGCACGGATATGGGTGAAAAGAGTATCAAAATCGATGGCGCGATCTTCCCGAGTACCCCGTGCCAAGAAGATGCGATGCAGTGCGGAACCCGTATCGGAGAACTATGGGGCGGCAAATCAGTTTGCACAGGCTCACGAGGCTCTGCTGATGACTCACGTCCATGAGTAAGATATATAGGGTCAGAAATAACCGGACCAGATGTCCGCTGCCGGACAATACGCTCTCCGGCTAGATCACCGACAGAAGCATCACCATCACGAGCCCTCCCCTTCCCCTTCCCCTTCCCCTTCCCCTTCCCCTTCCCCTTCCCCACACCCTTCTTGCATAGGGCCATCCTGTGCGTATACTGCACCCGCTCGCTGGCAGCATCACTAATGGACTGCATATACAGCTCCTGCTCCTCCTCAGGTGTCGGAGATAACACCTCAAAACAATCAATCTAAATACAATTCAATGATTCATTTTGATAATTATTACCTTAAATATCTACAAAAGTTTTTACGTATTGAAAACCTATAATTGATTACCTCATCATCGAAGAATGTGGTAAAATCAACATGACCCAGCTTCTTCAACTTCCAAGCGTGTACAACGAGGTCATTGGATGAAAGAAGCTCCGAGCATGGTCCCACATTTAGAGCCTAACGAAGGTATAACCTCGCAAGCCCATATCTGAAAACAATAATTGAATCCCAACATAAGAAACAATAACAATATTTATTCTGAGTTTGAGTATATAATTAAGTTAATGAATGCGAGGACGTACCATAATAGCGTATATGTTACCATAAAAATGGTAACTCGGATCCGCAATGCGGGGACCTCGGTGGGAACATCGCTCAAATACGTAACCAAAATCGATATGAATATAAGCCCCATGGAAAGCTCTCCCACCGAGTCCGGTCCTCAACCAATGTCCACAACCACCGGTCCAAGAATACGCTTGCCACCATCCACACCGAATATCAAATAGCAGACACAAAGACCTTAGCGACCTTCAGCGCATCAAGGGATGCTCTCTAAAATATCCAAGAAGAAATCGATCACGAATACGGTCTAACATCGCCCCCCCACCACCGAGCAACGGATACCGATCGTACACGCTCCTCCCGGTGGAACATCGTCCCGTGTACATCAAAGTCGGAGTCTCCGAATCGCAAGCCGGTGACTAACGCATACTCATATCTAGAAAATCGAATAAATCGATGACCGAGCCTAAACCAAAACTCATCGGCCTGTGCATCCGGTCTAATTACCTCGTTCGAGAACAAGGCATGCAATGCGGCATTAGATACAAACCCCCCCCCACTCCTCCCGGACAAAGTGTCCAAGACACGACTCTCTAAACTCCCTAATAGTGTCATCACCTACACTCGCGGCTCAAAGAACAATCGTCTTAACAATCCCTAACCTAACATACCCATTTATGGAGCATTTCGAACCTCGCATATTCGGCCTCTTCCAAACAACCTGCCGATTCAAATTTATCTTAATTTTAGTTTCATGCAGGTGTATTGAAGTAATATGTAATCGGGAAAAAGTAAGTGGATAAGTCGAGTAACAGTGGGATTTATTCGATTTATTTCCATCGAGTTATTCTAATTCAACTTGAGACATCCTAATTCAATTTCAATCATATAATGCAATTCGAGACATTCTAATACAATCCGAGTCATCCTAATTCTAGTAGTTTTATGTCAATTCGAATAATCATAAATAAATTTGCGTCGTTCTAATTGTGGAAGGCCATTAGTCCAATTTGAGTAACTTATAAACTATATTCGAGTAAGACAAATAAAAAAACGAACTAAACTAACTAAACGAAATAAACTAACTAAACGAAACAAACTAACTAAATTCGAAAACATATCCATATTTATAACATTCCCAAATTCGAATTGAAACTCGAATACGAATTACCAAGGTTACATAAATAATCAATTCAACACGACATCAATTCAATCGATATCAATTCATACATAAACAATAGTTACGATATCAACACACGATAAGTATTTGGGGTTGGCCGCACTACTTAATTCCCAAATTCAAATTTCTCTATTTTAATTTATTTTTCATCGTGTAAATCGAATGCAAATCTTATAATTCGAATGCAAATCGTGTAAATCAAATATAAAATGTGTAAACCAAAATCGAGCAACGAGCATACTCGAGTGACACGAAAATAAAATCTTACCTGGTTTTCGGTGGCAAGCCAGCGGCGTGAGCAATGCAGCGCTATTCGGGGAAGTCGAATTCGCCATCGAGGATGAGGAAATAATTCGGATTCTTGAAACTAAGATTCGTGAAACTCGAATTCCATGATTCGTGAAACTCGTGAAGAAGGAAGAAAGAAGACGACTGGGAAGAATGTTTTCGTGAAACTCGATTCGGATTCGTGAAGAAGAAGCCCGTTCGAGTATTGTTTTCGTGAAACTCGATTCGTGAAACTCGATTCGTGAAGAATGAAGTCTTTGTTTCGTGAAACTCGTGAAGAAGATTCGTGAGGAAGGAGATTCGTGAGGAAGGAGATGAAGAAGAAACCAATCGAGTTATAAGAAAGGAGATTCGTGAATGAGTTGGACTCGTGAAAGGAAATTCGTGACTCCCGAATGGAGATATAAAAAATCAATCCGATTTTTTTCGTATAACCGAATATTCGGTTACGAATTTTTTTTTCGTATAACCCGGTATTCGAGTAATAAATTCTTACCCGAATTTTTTATTTTTTTCGTATAACCCGAATATTCGAGTAATAAATTCGGGTAACCCGAATTTATTACTCGAATTTATCAGATTTATTTTACATCTCCCGATTTTTTTTTTCGTATAACCCGAATATTGAATTTATCAGATTTATTTTACATCTCCCGAATTTTTTTTTTTCGTATAACCCGAATATTCGAGTAATAAATTCGGGTAACCCAATTTATTACTCGAATTTATCGATTTATTTTACATCTCCCGAATTTTTTTTTTTCGTATAACCCAATATTCTTATTACTCGAATTTATCGATTTATTTTACATCTCCCGAATTTTTTTTTCGTATAACGAATATTCGAGTAATAAATTCGGTAACCCAATTTATTACTCGAATTTATCGATTTATTTTACATCTCCCGAATGAATTCGGGAGACTTTTTTTATTTACATGTTCGAATTATATTCGGGTGACACGAATGGACTCGTAACCCGACTTTTTTATTTACATGTCCCAATTGTATTCGGGTGACACGAATTGGACTCGATATTGTTTTTTTGAAGTTGACTCGAAATTATATTACTCGAAATTATAATATATGACTCGAATTTTATTCGAGTAAAGGTCAATTTAGACAATTTGGGTATCAAAAGAGTTGTTACTAAACTTGAGGCAGAAAAAAATATTACTATATGCCAAAGGGCAAAACAAGCTATATCTACATTTTAATACTACCGTTGTCCCATTTTTCGACACACAACTTTTAGGCATGGGTAGTTAGGAAAATTAAAGTAGGAATAAATAATTATTAGACCACATGTTTAGTGTATTTATAAAAGGTTTAAATCACCGTTTAAGTGTTGGCCGAAAATCTCTAATCTTTTTAAAGTATTTCTTAATTTTATCTGCTGAAATAATGCGATAAATAGTGGCAAAAAAATCATAAAGTGGCGGCAACTATGAAATTTAAGGGGCGACATGGCTTTATCCAGAGAGACAGCCCGATCCAAAGAAGGGGGCGGCGAATGTGGATTTTCAACCATGGAATGAGGCAAATGAAGAGAAAATATGATGGTAGAGATGAATGAATTAATGGAGATGGATAGAGAAGGACAGAGAATAATGGGATGAGTAAAGATGAGAAAATTGATTGAGATTGATAGAGAAGGATAGAGGAGTAGATTATTTTAATACTAAATCTTACGTATCTCACTAATTAAGTTCTAATTTTGACCCAAAATAGAAATAAGTCATGTTACGTGGGACAGCTTAAAAATGAATATAGGTGAAGAATAATAGGACAGATGAAGTATTATTTTAATACTTTAGTATAACAATTCAAATATATATAATAATTGTTATATGGTTACATTAATTTATATTTTATTTATTAATTAGTAAATATTATTATCATAAAGATATGATATTAATTTATATATACTATGAGTAGTTTAACTTTGAACTATAGATATATTAACATATTGCAGTACTTTTACTGCATAATTGAATTTAGACCGGATTTTAGTGAATTGGCTTCATAATTAATTTAGACCGAATTATAATAAATTGGCTGAATCAGATCGATAGAATACCTTCTAAAGATTAATTGGAGTATTAATCGGGTGTAGACAGGAATTTTTAAAACATTAAAAAATACCCGCATTTTTTTGGATCTTGGACATGGTAGATATGTATCTTTAATATTTTTTTAGAATAAAGTGTATTCTGTGTACCTGAACTTTACTCAGGACACCACTTGAAATACCGAATTTTAATATCTATCACTTGCAATACTGAACATTCACTTTACTTGAAGTTCGTGTACTGTCGTCTATCTGTTACTAACACCGTTAAAAGTTCGGGGGTGAAGATGTCTTTTAAACAACGGAGGAAGCGGCGGCGAGTTCTCAATCTGGGTTCCAACAAAAGACCTGAAAAACACATTTCAATGAACAACACCGTCGTCGTACTTATCTTCTCTCGAAGGGAGCGACGGCGCATGAACCCTCGGAGGGCCTCTTCCCTTATTCTTGTCCTTCGGCCTGGCCTGTACACGCAACATATCCACGAAATTAGTGAAAGATAATCATTAATCAAATAAATAAATAATAAAAACAGAGGAAAGTATTAACAACCCACATTTCCGAATGAGTGCTTCATGATCAAGACCGCATTTGATCATATTGAAAGGGAGCGACGGCACAAGGCTTCACTTTATTATGGAGCAATATATATAGAGGGTGATAGGGTAACACCCTCAGGCCTCAACCACACAGCCATACACATTTCGTGTTTTATAAGTGTTGTACCGCATGCTTTACAGATAAAATATTTATAATAATATTATAATAAAATTAATAGTAAAACACGCGGTACAACACCCATAAAGCACGTGTGTGTTTGGAGGTGTGGTTAATAGGGGTGTTCAAAAATATCCGATATCCGATATCCGATCCGAAATATCCGAAAATCCGAAGTTCCGGATATCCGAAAATTCGGATATCCGAAGTTCGGATATCCGGAACTTCGGATTCGGATATCGAATAGTACTTTTCAGAAAAATCGGATATTCGGATATCCGAAATATCCGAAAAATCCTAAATTTTTTATTTTTTTATATTTTAAATAATAGAAAATATTCGGATATTCGGATATCCGATATCTATATCCGAAGTTTTTTTTGGATATTCGGATATCCGATATCCAAATCCGAATATTTTTTTTCGAATATATGGATATCCGAATAAAATTCATATTTTTTCCGGATATTCGGATATCCGATATCCGTATCCGAAATTTCGGATATCCGAAATTCGGATATCCGAAATTTCGGATACGGATATCGGATATCAAAATCTAATATCCGAACTTTCGGATATCCGAAGTTTCGGATATCCGAAAGTCCGGATATCCGATTTTGAACACCCCTAGTGGTTAAGGGGTTGCCCTATCATTTCTCACACATATATATATATATATATATATATATATGTATGTATGTATGTATATATATTGGTTACTGTGAGAAGGCAGTTTTTCGTGACTATGCGAAATGTTACGAAAGTTGCACAAAATGTATAATTGTTTGCCACAAACTCAATAATATTGTTGCACAACATTGTGCAACAACTTTATACATTTTGTGCAACATTATCATAGTGTATGATACATTTTATGCAATAACTAGATACATTTTGTGCAACAACTGGATACATTTTGTGCAATAATATTCATGTATAAATAAATCATTGCACAAATAGTTAAAGCATTTTGCACAATCAAAAATAGATATGGACCATTGATCTACAATTATCAGGGGCCAAAATTCATTCTCATTTCTCGCGAAATATGGACGTCTCACCTATATATATATATATATATATATATATATATATATATATATACACGAATCAAATAAGAATGACTTATTGAGTAAAAAATAAAAATTATTATGAACCATTGATGTACATATAATTTATGATCCAAATTACCTTATGCATAAAATATAAGCATTTCAGACATCAAAATATAAATACATTTAAAATATACATTATATGCATCAACATACCATGAAATATGCATTAAAACAATACATCAAAATGTCGATCTATCAAATTATGCATTACAGTTAGACCTCGATAAATGAAGATTCGATAAACGAATAACCTCGCCAAATGAATAATTTTCTCTGGTCCCAACTCTTTATAACATGTTCAAATTTTCTGTCGATAAATGAATGATTTCGCTAAATGAATATTTTTTCCGATCCCGACCATATTCATTTATCGAGGTTTTACGGTATATGCATCAAAGTTATAATGCATATTTTTTTTACTAAAAATATAACACGAATATCACTTTTAATATTGTATTTCTTTTTATATTTAGTTGGGTGGTTTCATATTCTAAAAATATTTCTATAAATAATATGTACTCCTATTATTTTATTTTATAGTATTACGAAAGGGGTATAATTTCATTGTATGTTACATTGCATGACCTTTATGTCTACTAATGGCGTGCTTGTGATAATGGATATAAAATATGTAATGCCATTGAGTGCTTTTGAACTGGGATCTGTTAAGTTTTCTGAGCGATTGTGTTTCTCCGGTTGAAATCGATTTTTAGGCTCAGATTGTTTTCGGCCACTACTAATCTAATCCCCCCTTATTTTTACTTTCCCCCCTTATTGACAAAAAGAGAAAAATATCACTTTTGTCTTTTTACTTTTTAACTTATATATATATATATATATATTTTTTTTTTCTCGGATCTAAAGTTCTCGGATCTTTTTACTTTTCGGCCACTACTATTTTTTTACTTTTCTCGGATCTAAAGTTCTCCTTCACGAAAATCTCTCAGGGTGGTGGCAATCGTCACCCATCTACCCTCATCTACCCCCACTCCCCACCAATAACATTCTTCCAACTCATCCAACCCCCAATCTACCCCCACTCTACCCCCACTCACCATTTTTTAGTGGCAATGGTGCCTCATCTACCTTCACCACTTTTAATTTATTTTTTTTTACCTTTTTATATTTAAAATTATATCAAACAATTTAATAAAAACACATAATATTTTATTTTTACTTAATAGGAAATTACAAAACACTTAAAAAAAAATTACATAATACTAAAAAAAAAATTAGATCCTAAAAAAAGAAATAATACTTAAAAACAACATACTAAAAAACATTTTTAAAAAATAAGGAGCCGATTTCTGTGCTTGCATGGTAACTGTAAAAGACGGATGTATCAGGAGATCTTTGAAAGAAATCAAGTACATTGCATTATAATTTATAGTTAGTCAACAAATAAGTGAGGCTTCAGTCAAATATTTGCTACTGTGCTTTCATCCATATTCACATGCTATAACTATCAAAATCGAATTGGCAACTATATGATTGCCACAAGCAATTTTCCTAAAAAGACAAGCAACAGTTTTATTCAATGGTCGCAGCTAAATTACTTTCACCAATAAATAACTGTGAGATGACAATAAAAGAAAAGTGTACATACCATCTATCCTCCATCCATTTTCCAGAGAAGCAAAAAGTATAAAACTAGGAACATGGACAGAACAAGAAAACACACTGACATACCTGTGAAATCACATGTTGATTTCGGTTTAATTATACCTACATTAGGCCTCACACAGTACTTCTTTGGTGATGTAGTCTTAACCTGCACAACAACCATAAATCCATTTCAATAACCTCTCTCAAAAAGAAGATTCCTAACCAAATTTTTAATTTCGTAGGAAAAACAATGTGGAATCGAATTTCTTAAATAACAAAGGTGCATGAGATAACACTCAAGTATGGTATCAAAAATGACTAACCTTGAAAGCTACATATTGGTCAGTGACATTGGTAAGTTTAGCGGCACATGAACTCTGTTTCTTCAACTCAACTAAAAAAACCAACGTGACAGTCAGACAAAAGGATGAAGCAACGAATAGATTTTCTACAAAGATCTGGTTATATATATTAAGATAACGCTAATGGCTAATAGCAGAAGGGGAAGATTAGGCATCATAATTATCAAGGCAGCAATAATGCACTAATTAATACACTTACATATGAACTTGAGTTCACGAGGCTGAATCTCCACTAGTTGAGTATACATAATTCTTCAGACCTGAAATTGTATGCAGATGAAGTCAACTGATCTCCAGAATGCTTGCATTCTATCTAGATATCTATACAAAACACCACCACTACCACCACCAGTCTGTGTTCTTTTACATAATCATGGACGGGATTCAAGTTTGAAATTTACTTTGTCAAGCTAAATAATGTTCAAATACAAATCAAACAACGATGACATGATTTGTAGCCATTTCAACAACAACTATAAGACATTTGGTGAATTAACACACATTTGAAGAATTGTATTAAACACTAATGTTGACATAAAAAGAAATCATATATTCCCGAAAAGAGATTCCACTTAATAAAGAAGAAACAACTTTTAGGACTTCGTCCTATGCAGGCATGATTTATCCACTCAAAACTACAGTCCATCCCGCCACTGCTCGTACCTTGCTGTGAAGACGCCAAAAACGAGACTATGGAAACAAAATCTCCTCAGATTCTAACATACCGCCCAATTAAATTACAGCACAACAGACCGCGATCGCAATACCAATTAACAAACCGTTGATCACAACAAACACACACAGACAGACACACGCACAGTGGCGACACGCAAAAATACAGAATGAAGAAACTCACCGAAAACACGAGGCAAGAGGAATCCAAATTCAGAGTGCACAATAATAACTCTGGAAAACTTAGATTGAGAGTATTAGGTGGGCGGAGAAACGTCTGTCTGCGGAGAAACGTCTGTCTGTGGGTCAAAGGCTTTTACCAAGCTCGTCCTCCTCAATGAATAACTTGTGCATAACTATAATTACTGTGTGATTCACGACAACGAAAAGAAAAATCCGAAAGTTCTTCCATAACTAAGGACCAAAAGAAAAGTCAAAAAAAAAAAAGCACAGTGGAGATGGGTGGATAATATACACAAAAAGAATTAAAATTTCATCCAATCACACATAAAATTTCAAAGAACTCATAAACCAATCAACAGAAATTTGAACAACAACAAAAAAAAAACATGTGAAAAAAAGCACCTGGTAAAAAAAAAAAACAGTAATAATCTTGGGAACGAAGGAAATCAAAATCTCCAGGCCTTGTTGAGATTAGGCAAAATCAGTCGGAGCTGCAGATCAGAAACAAGTATAGTAAAAGGGTATCTTTGAGGTTAAAATTTCTTAAAAAAAAAAAAAAAGAGAGAGAGAGATAGAGAGAGAAGAAGGGAAAACTAAAAAGGTCCAGCCAGAGATGTATCCTCACACCTCTTCACGCGGGGAAGTTACCCGGCCACCTCCTACCCTCACCGTACCCGGGTGGGTGGCGGCGGTGTTCACCGCCCGGGTACCTCCTAGCCGCACCCTACCCAAGCTCCGTTGCCACCACCCTCAAAGATTGCATCGTATCAAGCAATCCTACCCATGGTTCTAAAAAACGCTAGGCGCTAGGCGTTCGGATTGCTAACGCCTAGCGCCCAGAGGATTATTCGGAGATTAATCGGAGATTAATCGGACTAGGCGGATTTATTTTTTATTATTTTTATAATCATTATTATATATAAAAAATGATATATATGTAAAATAATTAAAAATAATTAAAATTTAATCATTTACACAGATATATAATCAATTATATTAAATTGGAAATACTTATATAGATATCAAGGAGTCCATAATATACATAATATCTCAATTTAGGAATTTATAAGACTATTAACAAAATAAAAAAACAAAAAGATAACGCCTTATGATCCGCAGTCGCACACATAGTTAGGAAATTTGAAACATTGATATAGGTATAAAGTAGTCTATAGTATCCATAGTATCTTAACTTGCTTCATAGCCTCGCCACAAATAGACGACCGATTAATCACCCAAACGCCAGCATAAAGCGCCTAGGCTATAATCGGAACGGTAGAGGACCTTCTAGGGATTAATCGGAGGATTAATCGGTCTAGGCGGGGATTTTTAGAACACTGATCCTACCATAGCGGCTTGCGAGATCTGTTCTTGTTCATGTTTTTAATTTTTTTTAGGGTTTTAATTATTCATCGTAATTTGTGGGTTTGCTGTTGTTGTGGGTTTCGTTCCAGATCTGCTAAACCAAGTAGAAATATTGGGGAAAAATTTGTTCGTTGTCTTCATTTTTTTTTTTTTTTTTTTTTTTGAAGATTATGTTCGTTGTCTTCATAATCAGCGGAGTTAATTTGCTAACTTCGTTTTATTTTTGAATAATTCGAATTAATTGATTAGGGTCGACAGAAAGCACCCTCCCTGTGAACCTGTGAACCGCGAACCCTAACTCTTGTAGCGCCGCTGTTGGCCATTTCTGGCCGGCGTATCGCCGGAAAAATAATAATACAACGTTGTATTCATTCCCTCCCCTTCAATCTAACAGTAGTATAACATATAGCGGTCTATTTTGCAGGTTCCCTTGACGGTTTTTCAAGCTGCTCGGAATCCTCTCGAAGGCTTTCTCTTTTCCAAGTCGTCCCGAAGGCTGGTGTCATTGGAGCTGTGCGCGGAGTCAACCCCTTTCGGTTAGAGCAGAGTTCATCGAGGGAGTCGATCGGTTTCCAGCTTCCGCGGATTCTCCTCCCTCGTCTCCAAGGCGTGTCGAAGTCTGGTATCATTGTACTTTTCTGTTAAATTTCATTTTTGTCTGTCATATATCTACCATTTACTGCGATTTTTATGCGGTTTGCTTGCTTTTATATTGTCTTTGTTATTCTCATCTTATTTTCATTTTTGGCTTCACTACCCCATTTTATTCCTCGTAGTGCGTTTGGGTTTTGTATTGGTCGATGTCGCACTGTTTGCGGGTTGGTAGTTGGAATTTGGGTACCTTGTCGGGTAAGCTTTTGGAGCTTGTGGATGTTTTGGGTAAGAGAAGGGTTGATGTGGCTTGTATTCAGGAGACCAGGTGGAAGGGGCGCAGTCCAGGGAGGTGAACGGCTATAAATTGTGGTATTCAGGCCTTGCTAACTCGAGCAATGGCGTGGGCATTCTTTTGTCTAAGGAGCTTTAGGACAACGTCGTGGAAGTAAAGAGGTGCAATGATAGGATTATGTCCGTTAGAGTGGTGGTTGGGGAGAAGGTGGTTAATGTGGTTTGTGCGTATGCTCCACATGTTGGTTTGGGTGTGCTTGATAAGGAAGCCTTTTGGGTCTGTTTAGATGAGTTGGTCGGGTGTATTCCGGACGATCAATTTATTATTTTGGGGGGTGATTTCAATGGGCACATTGGTGAGGGGGTGGATGGATATCATAGTGCGCATGGGGGTTTCGGCTTCGGAGTTAGGAATGCAGGAGGTTCCGCACTGTTGGAGTTTGCCACTGCGCATGAGTTGATAATTGCTAACTCTGTTTTTCAGAAGAGAGCTGAGCACCTCATCACCTTCAGTAGTGGAGGGCACAACACGCAAATTGACTACCTTCTTTTGCGCAGTCGGGATGCTAGGGCGTGCGTGGACTGCAAGGTGTTCCGGAGCGAGGACTGTGCTTCTCAACACCGGCTGCTGGCTATGGATTTATCCATGAGAGGTCGTGTTGTTAGCAGGGTTAGAGAAGCTAGACCTAGGATACTCTGGAAGGATCTGAAGGGTGAGAAGGCGACAGTATTCAAGGAGTCGCTGACCCGCGAAGGAGGTTTTTTGTGTGCGGGCGATGCTAACCTTATGTGGACCAGCATGGCCAATGCTATTAAGAGAGTGGGCGAGAAGGTGGTAGGGGTCTCTTCGGGCAGGTCTAGTGGACCTAGGGAGGCTTGGTGGTGGAATGAGGAGGTCCAAAACAAGGTTAAGGCAAAACAAGCGCTATTTAAGGAGCTTTTGTCGGTTAGTGATGGGGAGGAGAGAATCTTGAAGATTGTAGCGTACAAGGTGGCGAAAAGAGAGGCTAAGAAGGCAGTGGCTAAGGCTAAATATGAGGCTTACGAGGAGATGTACAAGCGCCTAGACACCAAAGAAGGAGCGAATGCTATTTTTAAACTAGCAAAAGCTAGGGAAATAGGGCGGCGCGACCTTGGTCCCGTTAAGTTTATTAAGGATGATTTGGGTCAAGTGTTAGTGAACGATGTGGCTATTAAGGAGCGGTGGAATAGGTATTTTTTCGAACTTTTCAATGAGTCTAGAGGTAGTGACTCGGTGGTACAAGGAGTTAGTCTATCTTCTGCTCGTTCGTTTAGTTCCTGTGAGAGCATCAGCAAGGAGGAAGTAAAGGGTGCCCTAATGAAAATGGGTAGAGCTAAGGCTGTAGGCCCGGATCAGATCCCTATTGAGGTGTGGCTTTGTCTGGGGGAAGTCGGAGTTCAGTGGCTAGCAGAGCTGTTCAACATCCTCCTCAAAGGCTCTAAGATGCCGACAGAGTGGAGGCATAGTATTGTCGTGCCTTTTTTCAAGAACAAAGGCGATGCTCAGAGTTGTAGTAACTATAGGGGTATTAAACTCCTCAGTCATACTATGAAACTTTGGGAAAGAGTGGTGGAATGCAGGGTTAGAAGAGAAGTGGAGATCTCAGAGAACCAATTTGGCTTCATGCCGGGGAGGTCCACGACTGAGGCCATTCATCTCGTCAGACGCCTTATGGAGAAGTTTAGAGAGCGGCGTAAGGACCTCCATATGGTGTTCATAGATCTAGAGAAGGCTTATGATAGCATTCCGCGCGATGTTATTTGGAGGAGCCTAGTAGAGAGGAGGGTGTCGTTGCCGTTCGTTAGGGCGATCCAAGACATGTACTCCCAAGCTAGGACGTGCGTTAGGACCCCAGTTGGTGACACCCAGTATTTTCCGGTTGAGATTGGACTACACCAGGGGTCGGCGCTAAGTCCTCTTCTCTTCGCTCTAATCCTTGATGTCATTTCGCGAGGGATTCAAGATGGCATCCCGTGGTGCATGCTTTTTGCTGACGACATTGTGTTAGTGGCGGAGTCGAGAAGGGAGGTGAACTCGAAGTTGGAGCTTTGGAGGGCTAAGCTAGAATCCTAGGGCTTGCGTGTGAGCCAGTCTAAGACCAAGTATCTCTGGTGTAACTTTAGTGGTGACGCCAACGAGGAAGATGTTGAGGTAATGATTGCGGATCAGATCGTACCCCGTACGGATAAGTTCAAGTATTTGGGTTCGATCATTCAGAAGGAAGGTGAGTGTGAAGATGATGTCACGCATCGCATCAAGGCGGGGTGGCTAAGGTGGAGAGCAGCGACTGGGGTCCTGTGCGACAAGAAAGTCCCTCTAAAGTTGAAGGGTAAATTTTATAGAGCGGCAATCCGACCTGCAATGTTGTATGGCTCCGAATGTTGGGCGATGAAGAAGTCGCTTGAGAGCAAGTTGGAAGTGGCTGAAATGAGAATGTTACGTTGGTCGTGTGGTCGTACAATGTTAGATAGAATTGCGAACGGGGTTTTCAGGAATGCGCTGGAAGTGGCGCCTATTTCAGCGAAAGTTAGGGAAGGGAGATTAAGATGGTTTGGACACGTCCGCAGGAGCGTGCATCTGCTCGGTGAGGAGGGTCGAGAGTTTAATGGTTGTTGGGGAGAGGAGGAGGCGGCCAGGGAGGTCGTGGGAGGAGCAACCGAGATTAGATTTGAAGGCCTTAAACCTTTCCGAGACCATGGCTGTTGATAGGTACGCTTGGAGGCGCGGATCGAGTTGTGGATTCTTTTGTAAGGAGCGGTGCTGTAGTTGAGAGCCTCAGGGTTGGGTTGTCTCGGTTAGCTTTGACCTAGAGCATTGCATTTTTACTTTTATTGTATATTTTTATCCTATTGTCTTTGCGTGTGGTATATTTTTGACAGGGAGCTGTGCGCAGAGCCAACCTCTCTTTTGTTAGAGCAGCATTCATCGAGAGTGAAGTAGCCTAATTCCGCTTAGGTAAGTCCCATGTGGATCAATCCATGGGCTCAGGTATGATCTCGAGCTTTTTTGAATCATATGTTTTCCTTTGTATTTATCACACAAGATTCTGCTGTGCACTAAGCTGGGGGTCTTCACGGAAACAGCCTCCCTACCGTAATAAGTAGGGGCATGGTCTGCGTACATCCTACCCTCCCCAGACCCTGCTCTGAGCGGGATATACTGGGTATGTTTGGTTTGGTTTGGTTTAGTTTATATATATAAAAAAATTCAATTTTTTTCCGATAATTTTGTTTACTATTTTATATTTATTTTTATTAATTTGTGAACGTATTATTATGACTATAATTTTTATATACAATATATTTATATTTACAAAAAATATTTACATAGTCATCTATACAAATAATATACATATTATTATCTTGATATATTATTATTATTATTATTATTATTATTAGCTACCAATTGAGTTGTCATTTCAAAATCTTTCAAAAAAATAGTTCTCTACCTTATATCTACATATTGAATTGCCATGACAATAAATTTTTATTTAGTAGTCTAAACTAGTATAAATAGGGAGTGAAGTCAAGAAGAAGACTAAGGGTCTGTTTGTCAGTTGTTGAATGATTTAGTGCAGAATGGTTGAGAGGCCATAATGGCTGAGAGGCTCTGTATGGTTGAGTGCAAAATGAAATTTGGTTGCTTGGTAACTGTTCTGAACGGTAACTCTGAATGGCAATAAATTACCATTTTACACTTCTGTATAAAAGTAGCGATTAAAAATCCCATTTTTTCCTCCCCTTGCGTACCAAAACCTCTCCTTTTTATAAATAAAAATCCTAATTTTTATAAATAATTGTGTATAAGATTTTTAAATTTAATTCATTTAAAATAATAATAATAATTATTATTATGTATAATATATTTAAATTTAAAATAATAATAATAATTATTATTATGTATATTATTTTTAATTTAATTCATTTAAAATAATAATAATAATAATTATTATTATTATTATTATAATATTTTTAAATTTAATTCATTCAAAATAATAATAATAATTATGTATATTTTTTAATTTAATTCATTTAAAATAATAATAATTATTATGTATAATATTTTTTAATTTAATTCATTTAGAAAATTATAATAATAATTATGTATAATATTTTTTATTTAAATTCATTTAAAAAAAATAATTATTATTATGAATAATAATTCTTAATTTAAAAGGAGGGGTAAATCTGGAAATTGTTTGCCTTTGAATAGTTGAGAGAGGGTATGGATGCTTAATGGTTCAGATCTCTTTGTAACCATTATTCTGTTTATAATAAATGAAAGAATATAATTCAGCAAATAAGGAGAACATGTCGTGTGAATTTATCAATGATCAGGTATGACTTCGTGTAAATATTCTTTTTTTTTTCATGTTTCGTCATTTTTTTGGTATATATAATTGTATTAATTAATGATAATCATTTTGTTCAAGTTTTTTTTGAACTCGATTATCTAGTACCACCTATCCCAAAGTTAATGTGGAATAATGTGAGTGAAGATTGCAAAGGATGGGCTGATCCAATGGAGAAAAGATACAAGCTTGGTTAGATTTAATGACCACATAATGTAATTGAATAGTTTATTTTTCAATGTTGATCGTATTTTTCGTATTTATTATTTATTATATTATGTCATAGTTATTTTTAATCATATATAATATAAATAAAAATAAATAAATAAATAATAGAAATTATTAATTTTGATAATAATAAAGTAAAATAAGAATTCAAAGAAAAAAACAAATAAATTTAATTTCATAAGAAATAAATAAAGAATGCAAAAAAAAAATAACAGAACAAAATATAAAGGATAAAATCCATATTTAATATCAAAAGAGAGTCTCAAAAAAATTTAAAGAAACACGTGTCATCTGTAACACCCCCAAACCTTTACCCAAAGCTATTGGTCACCAAGGGACCAACCAATTACAGGACTTCCTTGGGAAAGCTAGTACCCGAACGGGCCGAGCAGCAGTTGTGGAAGTTTCCCGATGGGTTCTCTGGGTAACACGCATAACAAAGCGCAACGGACTTATAGGAAATACGAAACCGTAGTTTCGAACCACCATCACACGAAATGAACCAAAAAGCGAAAAAAGTCGCTCAAAACACGAATTCGGGTAAAATAGCCCCGGAACAAACTCGGATGACCAAGCACGCAGAACAAAACCTTATCAAAATATCAAAACGCTCGCAAGCGAGTCCTGGAAACCAGAAAAATTCCAAAAACGAAAAATTACCGAAAGAGAAAATCACGGGTATTACATTCTACCCCTCTAAAAAGAAGTTTCGTCCCGAAACTTAAAAAAAAAAGAGTGAAGTCACAAACAACAAAGCACGGACGACAAAATCTCAGTGGTCCCGACGAATCGATCCCGATACCGATGCCGAAGCACGATTCTGGGAAACTTCATGGAATATTTCACAAAACTGAACTCTGTGGCACTCGAGTCCACAGTTATAACAAGTAATCGGTTGCGAAGGACAATTAGTTTGCACATGGCCCACAACGTTGCAATTGAAACACCTCCCAGTCTGACTAGGAGTCAAAGAAGACGACTTGAAACTCTTGGTTCCACCGAACGAAGAAAATGAAGGTTTCACCGAAGGACTACGCGAAACTCGACGAGAAGAAGTTCCGACTCCCACACTATCCGAAAAATCTCCAGACATCCTCTGCCTCTTCGGCTCATGCAAAGGCCCAGTAGATAACGATGCCATCTCGTATGCCATGGCTCGATTCTGATACTCTCTCAAAGTAGCACAAGTGAAACCCGACATGTACTGCCGAATCTCTGGTCTCATCCGCATATCGAAATGACGGATTTTGTCTTCCTCGGTCTTCATCTGCCCCTTCACGTAAGCGAGCTGTCGACTATAATCGATAATAGCCTGCGACACGGGTATATCTTGCGGCTCGGCTAGATAAAAATCTTGGATTCTCTGCTATCGGGTCGGCTCCAGACAGAACTCCGCTTCCATCAACTTCTTGAACTCATCCCAAGTAACAACATGATCCTGAGGCTCAACGGCCTCCCACCAATTAACAACGTCACTATCGATAAGGAATTGAGCGACAGGAATCCTCCGTTCCTCTGGACAACCAACCGCCTTGAAAATCTTTTCCAATTGTAAAAGCCAACCGTCCCAGCCCAAAGTATCACCTACGCCCGCAAAACGAGGAGGACGCGTACGAACCACTTCTCTAAGCCACTGAGTCGACCCGATGTTCTCAGTCACGGTAGTGTTACGCTGAACCGCCTGGGTCAAATGAGTCATTTGGTCTGCCACCTGCTGAAGTATAGTAGAAACACCAATACCAATGCCATCACCGGCATCATAATCCTGATCGCGCGACTGATTGCCACGGCCCCGACCTTTGGCCCTCGACATACTAATATAAACAATCTTTCGTTAAAATGAGACATAACAATACATAACATCAATCACAAAAGAAGGTCCATACAAGACACACTGCGAAGCACAGAAATACTCTTGCTAACAAGAGTTACCATAGAGTGTTCACACGATAAACTCATATCTGATAGTTCTCATAGATTCGAAAATGAATATTTCCAACAACAATATTTATCAAGTCATCACACACTAGAATCAAGCACATGAGTAAACCATTCGAAACATTCAACACATGCCCAAGGCATCAAGCGCAGCTATCACCGCATACACGACAATGTCATTCAAATTTCGAACCATTCTCAACTGTTACCATCGTTTTTGAAACAAAACCAAACTCTCATAAAATAGTCATAAACTCTCACACTAAAGTTGACAATTTACCAATAACCAAGAACATCCCAATTCAGTTGAACTTTTGAAAATCTCAAGTAAAAATTTTTGAGTTAAAGCACTGAATTTTTCAAAATTTATTAAAGTTCAAACTTTCTAACAAGAGTCACGGAAAAACAGTTTAATGACCACAACTCGAGCATCATCAACACGGGTAATGATATTAGTCAGCACACGTTTCTTTCAAACATAATTACCGAATGCACAAATTAAAAAAAATGGAATTTACTTCTCAAACACAAAAATGCGTGTAATTATCGCTCCTTCGTGAAACGGATCAAGGATTTTTTATTTTGAAAATTTTGAAAAGGTGTGAAAAATATTTAAGAAGACTTGTTGTTCCTCATAAAGTGGAAATGAGCCAGTATAGATTTTTTTTTTGAAATCATCAATATCCTATTCCGTTTCGAAGCGAAACTTTAGAATCATAGCAAATTTTTTTCCAAAATTCTTTCGATCATAACCAAAATGACGGTAATATTTTACAATGTCCAAAATACTTCAAAACGCCTACTTCAGATACCGTCTGAAGGTGTCATTTGAAAATACAAGCCTAACTCATCACATTTTAACCGTTTTCAAAATCCATGCAAGACTGTTGATTAATCGCACCATCGAAATATTTTCAAAAATCGGTTCTTGACGAACATACTCAAGTTCGTAATTTCAATTAAGAAAACTGTTTCCAAACCTACACGCAGCGGGCATAATTACAACTATCCAAAAATAATCTTGAAATCACATGCCCACTCGGCAACGAGATCACAAATTCAATCAAACATAATTCGCGAACACCAAGTTCAAACATACGTCAAAACTACCCATCTGAGTTCCTCACGAACTCTACCGTCGATACATTCTATGAAACACGTCAAGATTCACAGTTCTCACATTTTATTGCACCAATCGATGTCCAACCATCATACATTCAGCTCAATATACACACGATATACCACATGTATCAAACACGGATTTCACCTTACAACACTACACAAACGAAATTACGAACCACAATCATCGCACATACACAAAATCATGAAATACCAATACCTCACATAAAAGAGGAGACTTGCATCCACAGGCCGCACGGAGATGATGGCTGCACCATGATACTAATCACAACGAATCACAATTGATCACAACAGATCAGAATGATCACACTTGTACACAATTGCTCACCCGGATGACACGACAAGACACGACTCGACAAGACCCAACTAGACCCAACTGCCTAGGTTTTCGCAAACCTAAGCTCCGATACCATTTATGTAACACCCCCAATCCGCTTAGGGACATTACACGACGTAGATCCTTTCTGCAAGGATCTACCAGGCAGGAAACCACAAAACAAACCGACACGTTGTAACACCCTCAATCCATTTAGGGATATTACACGCCGTAGAACCCTTCCTCAAGGATCTACCAGGCTGGTAACAACATTCAACATCTCAACAATGCCTTTAAGGCTAAAAGGACTCAGTAGAGTGATTTGGTATTTCAATGAATACATACAACTCAAACACAATACATGCCCACACAGGGGTCGAATACAACACACTCCCGTAAAACAGGAAAAGAATACCGCAGTGGAAAAAAAATACAACTAAACCAATACGACAATACACGGGTCCTCATGTGATTAGTATCGATCATCTTTCATCACCCTTCATGCCGACCCTGTGTTATGCTCCCCAAAACCTGAATGCAAAAGACAGACATCCACCCCTCGAATACTCGGGGGTTAGCAAAACTCCACTGTTTTGCTAGTGCAAGTATAAAATATGAAAACAAGCCATACATTTCATACTCCAAGGACTTAGAAATCATAAACATACTTCCCGAGGTAAATCATTTGATCAAAACGGTTAAATCGAAAGATAGGGGTAAACCCGATATACATCTTGTTAAAACATTTTACGATCTCGGGAGTTTTGAAAACGTTTAGGGACACAGCCCAAAAGTCATTTTCCCAAAGCACAATTAGGATAACAACACACGGGGTCCACGACCCAATCATACCATTCCGGTAATAAAGCACGGGGCCCATGACCCGATCATATCATAACAACATGTTTCCACAGATTATTCGCGTCCCGTGCTAGCAAGCCACGGACCTCAGATGCTCCCGTAGAACATACCCGAGTGAATAACCCACAGGGAAACCATACCGAATCACATGTCACCGTAACAACAGTCACGTGACCACAAGCACAAATACGTTCATAATCAAATCACAACCATAAGTTATCCCGGCATCGCACTGTAATACCCGGTTGTAATTCAGTTATTATCATTCAGTTATTATCATTCAGTTATTATCATTCAGTATTTATCATTCAGTATTTATCATTCAGTATTTATCATTCAGTAATTTCACTCATTAATGATCATTTGTCACTCATATTCAATCATGGTATTCATCATTCAGAGTAATTGTATCGTGTATCAATCATCATTCATCAGTAATCTAATTGGAGTTCCGTGCCGTGTTTATCATCGTCGTCATTTTCATTGTGGACTGTGTGTGAGGAAGTAGCGCACGCTACGTACTCTTTTTAGCGCACGCTAATTGAGTATAGGTAGCGCACGCTACCACTCAGCATTAGCGCACGCTAATGTTACTGCTGCGATCCGTAAGGTACCGGATCGCAGTGAGAGAGTAGCGCACGCTACGAGTGGTAAGTAGCGCGCGCTAAGGACGGATCAGGTTGAGTCCAGTGGCTACTGGACTGCACTGGGTTAATTCATAGCGCACGCTATAAGTTGTTTTTAGCGTACGCAATCGATATTATAGCGCACGCTAAATATTGGTTGTAGCGCACGCTACCGAGGTCAGATCAGAGGACAGACGGTTTCTGGATTCCATTACTGGGCATCAAATAATTCGTTAGCGCACGCTAACTATGGGTATTAACGCACGCTAATAGTATGGTTGTAGCGCACGCTACAAAAAAGTACGTAGCGCGCGCTACCGATTTCGGACAGTGGGTACTGGACTACCCAAATTACCCGTTAGCGCACGCTACGCACAAGGGCTAGCGCACGCTAACCTGGAATGACTATATATTGGACAGTTAGCCTGAGTTCGTCATTTATCATTCTTTCTCATTGCCTCTTCGGTCTCGGGCGATTTCGGGCATTTTGGAGAGTTCTCTTCGAGCTGCTACCATCTATCATCATCTTCAAGGCTTTGAGTTGGATTATCATCACTTCATCATCTCCTTAACATCAAATCAAAGGTATTAATCTCTTGGATCTAGAATTTCGGATTTTTGGGTTTTTCCTTCCGATTCCTTCGTGTAAGCTTGGATTATTGTTGGAATACATTAGATATGGATTACCTACCTTGGATAAATGTACTACTACGGATTTAATGGCTATTTTCGGAATTATTTCAAGAAACCTTAGGGTTGACTTCGGTTAATTTGGGGATTTTCCGATTGTTGTTGTTGTAAACTTGAATTGTGGATTTCTATGAGATTATTGATGTCATTGATAATATTTTGTTGGTTTGAATCAATCATTTGGAGTTGATTCGATAATTTGGGTTTGGTTTTATCCAACGGGAAGGATATTCTCAACGTTTTCGTTAGAGTACATCTACGAGTTCGGATATTGTTGTATCGACGTTTGAGTCGGTTATGATCGTATTTGATTCGTGTATTGATCGGTTGTTGGTAATTATTGTTATCAAGGTTGTTCGAGCGACCGACATTTCATTTAGGACGTTGTTCGTGGAAGGACATTGTCATCGGTATTGTGTAAGTTAATTCTTACTCGGTTAAAAGGATACTCATTCCTTTTGTTGTTGATTACTCATAATCATAATTCATTCATCATGATATTAATCATATCGAGACTTGTATTTGTCGAATAATCATTTCATTCACGGGGAACGACGGTTCCAAATCATTTCATTGGGTTTTCAATCAAGTCACTATTATTTTCATATCGGTGAGTCATCTTGGCCTTGTCGAATTATTATTCATTGGTATTCATTGTGGTCATTCTTGTTCATATGACCTTCTGGGTTCATATTGCGTGGCCGGGTGTGGCTGTGTGGAATTTTTAGTCGGGCATACGATGGTCATGTTTTGGGTTCACCGATACATTGGACCGTGCACACGGTAACGCTTACCTCCGTGAGACTAATTAGGTACAAGGACGGGTGTGTCCGGTCATTTGTCTTGTACACTTTCACAGAACATTACGGGCGTACTATGATACTCCTCTTCAGCATAATTCATAACTAAGAATATTTCATAACTTCAGTTAATTCATGATTGTGTATTTTCAACCCTTGAGGATTGTTGTTACGTAGAATCGACCCGTTGGGGGATTTTGTTTTCAGGTCACGGCAAGGCAAAGGCACTGGAAGAGCATGTTGACGGCGAGGAGTCCCAGTGATACTAGTAGGGGGCCCCAGTCATTCCGTTCATCCCAGTCATTCCGTTCATTCCAGTAATTCCGTTCATTCCAGTTGTCTTTTCCGTCATTTGTATTTTCCGCTCCAAATTCCGTTTGAGATGTTTATTTGTTCAGGGTGGTGTATTTTATCTCCATATAAAATATACTAGTATTCTATTTTGTCCTGGTGTAATGTACTTAAACTCCTCATCAGAGTATTTGGTAATATAATGTGGTTCGGTACTACAATTATATTATTTAATTCATCATTTTCATTTGCCTGGTGGGTCCCAGTCGGGGATTCACGGCACTGTAATATCCGCCTAGTTTGGGGTGTTACAGAGTTGGTATCGGAGCGTGGTTTTGAATACTACCCTCCAAGTCATGTCTCATTTGAAATCACCGTCATCGGACTAGTATCATTGGACTTTCGCGTCACGTGTGACCTGTGCAAATGCCGAGCCAATCAGACCAAGAACTGTAAGATTTCTAATGCCATGGTATAATTTCTGGCAATAATCATTCATTCATAATTCATCAGTTAACAATCCTCAATCATCATTGTCATTTTGACCAGGACGGTCAGGTTAACTCATTAATCACTCAACTCATTTCATTGTTCAGTTGTTGATCAGGAAGATCGAATCATTAATCATGTTAACTTGTTCAAGATAATCATTTCAGTAATTTCATCAGATAATCATGTCACGTCAGTTAATCATTCATGTAATCACTGGGTTAGAGCGCGTATGCTCATTTTCATCATCTCATGTCATAATCATAACGTGATATTCATGCGGGAAATATAATCATCATGTGACTTTCCTACTTCAGTATGGAGAGGGCAAGAAGAGGACGTGGAGGACGAGGCCGTGGAGCGGGCCGAATCCCGAGGGCTCGTGTGAACACACGTGCAAACGCGAGAAATAATGCTAATTCATCGAGCAGCGACGCTGCCACTCTTTCACCTGGACACGATCATTCACTATCGGGGAGTCGTACCCGGGACACGGCTCAGTCAGAGGGTGTCCGGGTTGACCCACTCGCTTTTATGCAGGGCATGATGGCCCAAATGACTCAGATGGCACAACTGATGGAGACGATGCATAACACCGTCAATCAAAATCAACAGGCTCCTCCGCCGCCACCTCAGAGGCAAGAGAGGAATGTGAGCAATATCATCGGCGACATCTCTCGCCAGAGGCCACCTACTTTTGAGGGCTCGTCTGAGCCGGCGAATATCATTCATTGGCTCGAGCATTTCGAGAAGTTGTTTGCTATGGTAGAGTGTCCCGAAGGAAACAAAGTTTCTGTTGCGGCTTACTACCTGGGTAAGAGCGCACATTCTTGGTGGTTGTCGTTGAAGCCCACCGAAGGAACATGTACTTGGGATCAGTTCAAGGCCCTCATGATGGAGAGGTATTATCCGGCCCCACTCAGAGAGGCCAAGCTGTCAGAATTACTTACCCCCGACCCCTCAGCAGACGAGGATGTTCTCGCCATTGCCGAGAAGTTTCAGGAACTTCTCCCTTTCGCCTCCCCCATCATTCATTCCGAGGCAGATAAGATTAAGTATTTTAGCAAGAGGCTGAAACCCCGTATGAGACTTCAGTTACTTAATCATAATTGCACCACGTTGGCCGAATTCATCGAGAAAGCTCTCACTTATGAGCTTACTGCTAAGGAAATTGCTAAGCAGCAACCTTCGTCTGCTAGCAAGAAATCGAAGAATCGTAATCAGTCTGAAGGCGGTCAGACAACCTTCAAAAAACCCCGTGCGGGCTCTGCTTTTTCTGAGCGACCTCCTGTGTCGTCTAAACCCGCGGAATCTCAGTCTCGAGCGGCCAGTTCAGCCATCACCTGTTTTAACTGTGGGGATCTTGGTTATCTCAGTACCAAGTGTCCGAGACAGTCTATCACATGTCATAATTGTGGGATTGCTGGGCATAAGGCCCGTTTTTGCCGTAGGGACTCCAAACCTACTCAGACATCATCTCAGGCCCCTAAGCAGTCAGCCGTTCATAATCAGGCCACTCAATCAGCGTCATTTAAAACGATAGGGGCGACTAAAGGTGGAGCCTATAGCCAGCAGATGGGAGCGTCCGGTGCCAGGACTAGCAAGCCCCGGATTTATGAGATGAAGAAGACCGATGATCCTGAGGCCCGAATGATTTCAAGTACACTCGATATTCTATCTCAACCTGTGTGTACCCTTTTTGATACTGGTGCATCGCATTCATTCATTTCCGAGTCATGTTTGAGTAGACTACGTCTGGGTAGTGCTACTAGTTGTGAGCCTTATGTCATTGGCCTACCTGATGGTAGACGAATTATCGGTAATCGTGAGATTCAGAATTGTCCGATCTGGGCCATGGTCGTGTATGGCCAGCGGACCTAATCATAGTAGATTTGCCGAGGGACGACGTCATCTTGGGTATTGATTGGATGGATCGTCATGATGCCATCATTAGTGTCCGTAAGCGCATGATTACTATCATTTCAGACGATGGGGTTGAATATGTGTTTCAGGGAGGTAATCCCGGTTGTTCTGGTAAGGTCATTAATTTGATGAAAGCAGTGAGATTACTCAATCAGGGGTGTGTTAGTTATTGGTGCTATATGACCAAAACCGAGAAATCATCAGTAATGTTGACGGATATTCCGGTAGTGAGGGAATATGCCGATGTTTTTCCAGACGAGTTACCTGGTTTGCCTCCACAGAGGGATGTGGAATTCACGATTGAGTTGGAGCCTGGTACGTCCCCGATATCGAAGGCACCGTACCGGATGGCCCCGACCGAAATGCAGGAATTAAAGAACCAACTCGAGGAGTTGTTCGAGAAGGGATATATTCGACCGAGTATGTCCCCGTGGGGAGCACCAGTGTTATTTGTCAAGAAGAAGGATGGTTCTTTTCGCTTGTGTATCGATTATCGGGAGTTGAACAGGGTGACAATCAAGAATAAGTATCCCTTACCCCGTATTGATGATCTCTTAGATCAACTTCAGGGAGCTTCAGTATTTTCCAAGATCGACTTAAGATCTGGATATCATCAGTTGCGGATTCGAGAGTCGGATATAGCGAGGACGGCGTTTCGAACACGCTATGGTCATTATGAGTTTGTGGTTATGCCATTTGGATTGACTAATGCACCTGTGGTATTCATGGAGTTAATGAATCGGGTTTTCATCGACTTTTTGGATCAGTTTGTTGTTGTCTTCATCGATGACATTTTAATTTATTCTCGTGATCGAGAGGAACACGAGTTTCACCTTCATCAAGTGCTCGACGTGTTGAGACGAGAACAACTTTATGGGAAGTTTTCCAAATGTGAGTTCTGGATGTCCGAAGTGACGTTTCTCGGACACGTAATTTCTTCAGACGGAGTTCGTGTCGATCCTCAGAAGACGGAGGCTATCCGAGATTGGTTACCTCCGAAGAATGTTAAGGAAATCCGAAGTTTTCTCGGATTAGTGGGTTATTATCGGCGCTTCGTAGAGGGATTTTCTAGAATCGCTCAACCCTTGACGAGCCTTTTACGGAAAGATAAGAAATACACGTGGTCCGATGCGTGTCAGTGGAGTTTTGAGGAACTTAAGAGCCGGTTAATGTCAGCACCTGTACTTTCCTTGCCGCAGGGGACGGAAGGATTTGTGGTTTATAGTAATGCGTCCGGACAGGGTCTCGGATGTGTGCTCATGCAGAATGGAAAGGTTATTGCCTATGCTTCATGGCAATTGAGACCTTACGAGGTTAATTATCCGACACACGACCTGGAGCTAGCAGCCGTGGTGTTCGCTTTGAAGATTTGGCGTCATTATCTTTATGGCATTACCTGTCAGATATTCACCGATCATAAGAGTTTAAAGTATATATTTACTCAGAAGGAGTTAAATATGCGACAGAGACGGTGGTTGGAATTAATCAAAGATTATGATATCGAGATCCTTTACCACTCGGGCAAGGCGAACGTTGTCGCCGATGCCTTGAGTCGTAAGTCCGTTCAAGAGCAGATGCTTGCCCGTTTAATAGTTCAGAAGGAGCTTCAGCAGGAATTCCTTAGACCCGAGATCGAGGTCTGGCTTCAGCGAGTTCAGGGACAACTTTGTATGTTAGAGATTTCATCGTCACTCGAGGAGAAAATCCGAGAGAATCAGAGTTCAGACCCTTCATTGTTGCGCATCCGTGAGGATGTGGCTCAGGGGAAAGCCCCTGGGTTCGCGGTCCACGAGGATGGACTTTTGAGATTTAAGAATCGATTGTGCGTACCGGCAAATGACGAGTTGAAAAACTCGATTTTGATAGAAGCTCATGCTACCCCTTATTCTGTTCATCCGGGGTCCAGCAAGATGTACAAGGACTTGAAACAGAATTACTGGTGGAGTAATATGAAGTGAGAAGTCGCAGAATTTGTTTCGAGATGCTTAACCTGTCAACAAGTCAAGATTGAACATCAGCGGCCGGCGGGTATGCTGAAACCTCTTCCTATTCCCGAATGGAAGTGGGAGGACATTTCTATGGATTTCATCACGAGTTTACTGACGAGTCGTCGTGGCATGAATACGATCTGGGTGATCGTGGACCGCTTAACTAAATCACCTCATTTCCTTGAGATCAAGGAGACGTGGGGTCCCGAGAGACTTGCTCAACTGTTCATCAAAGAGATAGTCAGACTGCACGGTACTCCTAAAAGTATCGTTTCCGATCGTGACAGGCGGTTTGTGTCGCATTTTTGGAAATCAGTTCATCGTGCTATGGGAACCCAGCTTAATCTCAGTACCGCTTTTCATCCTCAGTCCGACGGACAATCAGAGAGAACCATTCAGACATTAGAGGACATGTTGAGGGCATGCGTCCTCGATTGGAAAGACGATTGGGAAGCCCAACTACCATTGATCGAGTTCACGTATAATAATAGTTGGCATGCTTCGATTAAGATGGCACCTTACGAGGCCTTGTATGGTCGTCGTTATCGATCTCCGTTGTGTTGGGACGACTTATCAGAATCATTGGGCACCGAGCCCGATATGCTTATAGCCGCCCGTGAGAAGGTAACTTTGATCAGGAATCATTTGTTGACCGCTCAGAGTCGACAGAAATCATATGCAGATAACCGTCGTCGACCATTAGAGTTCGAGGCAGGTGACCACGTGTTGGTCAAGGTATCCCCGAGTCGTGGTATCTTCCGTTTTGGGAAGAGGGGGAAGTTGAGTCCGAGATTCATTGGACCGTTTGAGATTTTGGATCGAGTAGGCGAGTTAGCTTATCGACTGGCTTTACCTCCGGCGTTGAGCCGAATTCATAATGTGTTTCATGTCTCTCAGTTGCGGAAGTATGTTGCCGACCCGAGTCACATACTTCAGTTCGATGAAATCGAGATCGCCGACGATCATTCATATGAGGAGCGTCCTATGCGAGTTTTAGAGCGGCGAATCAAACAGTTGAGGAATAAGACGATTCCTTTGGTTAAAATTCAGTGGTCTAGACACGGAGTCGAAGAGGCTACTTGGGAAACCGAGGATAGTATGCGGGAGAGTTATCCCAAGTTGTTTGACCCTTAGTTTCGGGGACGAAACTCTTTTAAAGGGGGGTGTATGTAATACCCGGTTGTAATTCAGTTATTATCATTCAGTTATTATCATTCAGTTATTATCATTCAGTATTTATCATTCAGTATTTATCATTCAGTAATTTCACTCATTAATGATCATTTGTCACTCATATTCAATCATGGTATTCATCATTCAGAGTGATTGTATCGTGTATCAATCATCATTCATCACTAATCTAATTGGAGTTTCGTGCCGTGTTTAGCATCGTCGTCATTTTCATTGTGGACTGTGTGTGAGGAATTAGCGCACGCTACGTACTCTTTTTAGCGCACGCTAATTGAGTATAGGTAGCGCACGCTACCACTCAGCATTAGCGCACGCTAATGTTATCCTGGCTGCAGTCCAGAAGGTACTGGACTGCAGGTGAGTTGAGAGTAGCGCACGCTACGAGTGGTAAGTAGCGCGCGCTAGTGGGTTGTAGTAGCGCACGCTAATAATTGCTGTAGCGCGCGCTAAGGACGGATCAGGTTGAGTCCAGTGGCTACTGGACTGCACTGGGTTAATTCATAGCGCACGCTATGAGTTGTTTTTAGCGTACGCAATCGATATTATAGCGCACGCTAAATATTGGTTGTACCGCACGCTACCGAGGTCAGATCAGAAGACAGACGGTTTCTGGATTCCAGTACTGGGCATCAAATAATTCGTTAGCGCACGCTAACTATGGGTATTAACGCACGCTAATAGTATGATTGTAGCGCAAGCTACAAAAAGGTACGTAGCGCGCGCTACCGATTTCGGACAGTGGGTACTGGACTACCCAAATTACCCGTTAGCGCACGCTACGCACAAGGGCTAGCGCACGCTAACCTGGAATGACTATATATTGGACAGTTAGCCTGAGTTCGTCATTTATCATTCTTTCTCATTCTCTCTTCGGTCTCAGGCGATTTCGGGCATTTTGGAGAGTTCTCTTCGAGCTGCTACCATCTATCATCATCTTCAAGGCTTTGAGTTGGATTATCATCACTTCATCATCTCCTTAACATCAAATCAAAGGTATTAATCTCTTGGATCTAGAATTTCGGATTTTTGGGTTTTTCCTTCCGATTCCTTCGTGTAAGCTTGGATTATTGTTGGAATACATTAGATATGGATTATCTACCTTGGATAAATGTACTCCTACGGATTTAATGGCTATTTTCGAAATTATTTCAAGAAACCTTAGGGTTGACTTCGGTTAATTTGGGGATTTTCCGATTGTTGTTGTTGTAAACTTGAATTGTGGATTTCTATGAGATTATTGATGTCATTGATAATATTTTGCTGGTTTGAATCAATCATTTGGAGTTGATTCGATAATTTGGGTTTGGTTTTATCCAACGGGAAGGATATTCTCAACGTTTTCGTTAGAGTACATCTACGAGTTCGGATATTGTTGTATCGACGTTTGAGTCGGTTATGATCGTATTTGATTTGTGTATTGATCGGTTGTTGGTAATTATTGTTATTCAAAGTTGTTCGAGCGACCGATATTTCATTTAGGACGTTGTTCGTGGAAGGACATTGTCATCGGTATTGTGTAAGTTAATTCTTACTCGGTTAAAAGGATACTCATTCTTTTTGTTGTTGATTACTCATAATCATAATTCATTCATCATGATATTAATCATATCGAGACTTGTATTTGTCGAATAATCATTTCATTCACGGGGAACGACGGTTCCAAATCATTTCATTGGGTTATCAATCAAGTCACTATTATTTTCATCTCGGTGAGTCATCTTGGCCTTGTCGAATTATTATTCATTGGTATTCATTGTGGTCATTCTCGTTCATATGATCTTCTGGGTTCATATTGCGTGGCCGGGTGTGGCTGCGTGGAATTTTTAGTCGGGCATACGATGGTCATGTTTTGGGTTCACCGATACATTGGACCGTGCACACGGTAACGCTTACCTCCGTGAGACTAATTAGTTACAAGGACGGGTGTGTCCGGTCATTCGTCTTGTACACTTGCACAGAACATTACGGGCGTACTATGATACTCCTCTTCAGCGTAATTCATAACTAAGAATATTTCATAACTTCAGTTAATTCATGATTGTGTATTTTCAACCCTTGAGGATTGTTGTTCTGTGTAACTGACCCCGTTGGGGGATTTTGTTTTCAGGTCACGGCAAGGCAAAGGCACGGGAAGAGCATGTTGACGGCGAGGAGTCCCAGTGATACTAGTAGGGGCCCCCAGTCATTCCGTTCATCCCAGTCATTCCGTTCATTCCAGTCATTTCAGTCTTTTCCGTCATTTGTATTTTCCGCTGCAAATTCCGTTTGAGATGTTTATTTGTTCAGGGTGGTGTATTTTATCTCCATATAAAATATACTAGTATTCTATTTTGTCCTGGTGTACTTAAACTCCTCATCGGAGTATTTGGTAATATAATGTGGTTCGGTACTACAATTATATTATTTAATTCATCATTTTCATTTGCCTGGTGGGTCCCAGTCGGGGATTCACGGCACTGTAATATCCGCCTAGTTTGGGGTGTTACACGCGCTAACAAGCCACGAACCTCGGAGTCCCCTCAAGACATACCCGATGGATAACCTCACAAGTTATCCCCGACATCGGGCTAACAAGCCCTGAATCTCGGAGTCCCCGCAAGACATACCCAGATTGGATAACCCTACGGTCACGCCCGACCCATACTAGCAAGTATGGATCCCGTAGATTCATCAATCTTACCCGGAGGCACGTCACTTTCAAGGATCACATAACAATAAGCAAAACAACAAGCCAAGCAACACCAAACATCACAATATCCTTTTAAAGGAGTAACAACCAATATAACCCGTCACATATTCACCGAACAAGCACACATAACAACACGTAATCCTCGGTAAATGATCACGGTTTATTACATTCACTAAATGTGATCATAAGTCTTTCAACAAACGAAGTTAACACACATAGTCCAAAACACACTTATTCACGAAGCATCTGAGTTATCGTTGAAAGACAACATTTATCGAGGACATACCGATACTTTTTAACATTTATTAAACATCCGGATTTTACATAAAATCATTACCAACAATTATGCCTACGAAACATGAAACGTATGGGCAAGATACTTACCTCGATACCGCGAGCAATGAAACGCGAAACGAACACGGCCGGGTAGCCTCCGACCTTCCAAGATCGAACAAAAACCCGACAACTCCACGGAAACTACGAAAACAATATCACTACGAATTAATAACGCTAAACGGCATCCGAATCAACACGAAAAACAACAAGGATTTGAGGGTTCTTCAAGGAAATCGGAAATCAATGTTACGGGTTGGTAAAATCGATTAACGGGTTACAAATCCGAAGATCATGGCCAAGATAACAAGAATACCATAACCAATTCATAAACCACAGATTAAATCGAAGAACCACGAAGAAACCCCCAAAAATATACACCACAAGGGTTCTAGGTAAGGAAAAACCTTGACTCGACGAAGAACACAGATTAAATGTTGATATAATCAACAAGAATCCTCCAAACCACCTTGAAATTGAGTGGAAATGACCAAGGGCTCACCTCATTATCTCTCCCGATCGCCATCCGCCACAAAGGATGGAAAAAGTGAAGTGGGTTCATGCCTGGCCGAGCCAGGCCTATAAATAGCCGACAGGGTTATGGCCGTAACCGGCAGTGCCTTACGGCCGTAACTCGATCAATGCGCGTTAGCGTACGTAATGGCCGAACACTTAGCGTGTGCAATGATCACTCTTACGTCTGTAATCAGCACAACCTTACGGCCGTAACCGAGCACCCCAGACCACTGGACGAAATCTGCCGAACCCTTACGGCCGTAATCGGCCAGTGACTAGCGGCCGTAACAAGCGTTACGGCCGTAACCGGATAGGCCTTACGGCCATAACCAAGTATCCCAAGACCAGGTGTCCGGAAGCCTTACGACCGTAATCGGCCAGGCCTTACGGCCGTAACTCGCTTCAGCCCACACCCAACCATCCGGCTCGACACTCGACGACGTCTCGATAACGCGAACGCACCGGCTATGATCCAAAACGATAACGAACAGGCTACAAAACTCAACGTATCAAAATACAAGCAATCGATTCCAAAGACGCAGACGACAACAGTCCATTCGACCGAAGAAAATTCAACGAAAGCGGAATGAAAATCTCGAGTATTACATTCTACCCCTCTTAAAAGAAGTTTCGTCCTTGAAACTTGAAACATAGAACGAACAATGCAAAACAAACTCAGACAACACCCGATATCCGTTGCCGACAAACCGCGACGACTCACGTGCAGCACGCAACTGCTACCATCCAAATCGTTACACCCGAACAATAACAAAACACAACGAACGAAAATCAATACGATTGACCAACCCAACAGTACATCAATCAAAACGTGAGATAATCGCTGAACAAATATGGAATTCCACAGCCCAAGGGTTGGAAGATCGAAAACGAGACCTATTTCCCAAACTTAAGGGAATTACGAAGGAGTCTGAATGCCCAACAATCACGAAATGAGATCAACAAAAACCGAACAATCAAACGATCGATCCACAACGATCGAGACAACAACAATCGAACACTCATGTTTGAATCATGAAGAATAATAAAATTCAAACAACAACTCCAAAGTTCACATCTCGACTCGAGACAATATATGATCCGGTGATAACAATAAGATGTGTATTCATATAACATCCACCGGAAATGGAATAGCAATTGAAAAGTCACAACGATAAACGAGTTATTCCGAAAAAATACCACATTCGTTCGATCACAAAAGCAAGGGACAGGACAAGCTCAGAAAATGCCAACGAACATAAACGAGTCGACAGAGTCGAAAATACAGAAGTTCAAAATCCGATCCACTTCGAATTAAAGAAGTTAATCTCCGAAATTCGAAACAACAAGTAAGGAAATAACATAACATACAACTGATAGGCCACGCTCCTCAGGGCCTCCTCGGATTCGGTCCTGATATCATTGCTCAAGTCCGTGCCTCGGAAGGCTCGGTGACCAACTCGCAAAACTAAACCTGGTGTCCCTCGAGCCCACACTTGTAACACGTTACTGGCGGAGAAGGACAATGTGCGTGAACATGTCCCGACACATTGCAGTTAAAACACCTCCTGGCCTTACCAGGAGTCAAAGCAGACAACTTGGAACTCTCAACCCCGTGCATCGAGCGATGGAGCTTCACAGCGGAAAGACTACGACGTTGCAAACTAGAAACCCCAACTCCTGCACTATCCACAAGGTCATCGGACTTTCTCTGCTTCTTCGACTTGGGCACACGCTCCGACGATAATGAGGCTAGTTCACGGTCTAAGGCTCGATCTTGATAGTCCCTCAACGAAGTGCAAGTGAGTCCCGACATATACACGCGAAGCTCTGGCTTCATCCGTCTGTTAAATTGAAAGATCTTCTCTTCCTCGGTTCTCACCCGATCTCGCACATAACTGAGTTGTTTGCTATAGTCGATGATAGCCTGTGACACTGAAATATCTTGCGGTTCTGCTAAATAAAATTCATGAATCCTCTGCTCCTAATTGGTTTCGGACAGAACCCAGCTTCCATAAATGCTTGAACCTCCACCCACGTGACATCGCGATCACGAGGTTTAACAGCTTCCCACCAATTAGCGGCATCTTTGTCAAGAAGGTACTGAGCAATATGTACCTTCCACTCTTCAGGACAATCGACAGCCTCAAATATCTTTCCCAATTGGAAAATCCAACCATCCCAGCCCAACACATCCGCAACACCGGCGAATCGAGGGGGATTCATACGAATTACTTCGCTAAGCCATTGATTTACACCGACGTTCTGAGTCGCGTCAGTGTTGCGTTGAACCGCCTGGGTCAAATGAGTCATCTGTGTTGCTACTTGTTGCAGTATAGTAGCAACACCAATACCAATATCATTCCCGGCAACATTCCCTCGATTCCGCATCTGATCCCCGTGGTCATCGGCACCACGGTTACGACCACGACCTCTGCCCCTCGGCATACTAACAAGCAATAACCTATCGCAACGAAAATCATAACACATACCAAAGATATTCACATCTCCGTCTTCAATCAAACACAATTAAATCCTATACATTACGATTTAATTCAAACTAGAGCACCATACACAAACCATTATCCCGACAATTTAAATTTAAAATATCTTTGCTATATGAACTATAAATGTAATGAAATTAAAGTCATTCATTATATCAAAACCACCTTCTGTACGGGTCCCGCGCCGGAACCCACCAAGTTGAAAAACCATTTTCAAAACGTTCAAAATGCCAAAAAGGCCGATGACGGTAATACTTTCCAAATACTCACCAAAAGTCATTTTCCAAATACCAAATACCGTCATAAAATACCATTTGAAATTACAAGGTGAAGACGCCAAAACTCGATAGTTTTCAAAATGTACGTTAAGTCACCCCTTAAACATACCGACAAAAGAGTTAGGAAAAAGGGGTTAACGGAATAACCCAAATTTACAAGATACCCAAAAGGTCATTTTAGAATATACACAGTTTGGCAAAAATACCGAAAAGTCATTTTGAATCATACTCGCGCAGTGGATAAGAATACAGTTCAAAATACACATAATCACACACAGCAATCGTTATCACTGGACAACACTCATAGAATACGGTCACAAACGGTCAGTCTAACAATCGCAAAAGTTAGACCTAACGACAAAAATGCAGTCTGAAACTTCCGTCCAGACTGATCAGCACGTGTTACCACAGGAACTTAACGTGCGCTAGCCATGCCACGTTAGCGCGGGTTAGCTTCACACCTGGTGTGCGCTATCTGTTCCAATTCAACCACATGTTCATGAACACATACCAAATGATACTAAAAGTTGAAGGTTACAATTAAACAACAACATATGAATCCAAATGCCAGCAGTTCACATCATTATGACATTGCACAAATAACCATCAGAGGTTAAATAATGTTCCGAACCGAGTCTCCACTTCTCGGTCGAGAGAACTATCTCGACGGGAGCACACCGAACGACTCAGCATTCACACCATTACCTTAATCACCACTCTGAGCATTATAACCAAAATAATAACATCCTCACTACATACCTTTCAACTGAAATTCATGAAACCGAAAAGTTGAAAGTGAAAGTCACGTCTCAAGTAAACTTTTGATAGACCTCGTTGGAGTATTTAAAAATCAAATTTTGAAAATTTTCAATTCAAGATGAAAATAAAATATATGTAGTTTGAATTCTCAAAATCTTCGGTCTCGAGGTCATCATACGAAATCCTCCTTGAAGGATGTTTTTAAAATAAAATTTTCGTGACTTCCCCAAAACATTTGAAGTTTAAAATACCACGTTGGTAAACTTTCATTGAGTAACTAATCCAAAACATTACTCCTAAAAAAAAACGATTTCACGCAAAGATGTATATATATATATATATACATATATACACATACATGCAAACCGGTACTACTCTTCATTCCAGCACAACATGAAAATCAAACAAGCATGAAGTACGTATTCTCGCGGCATGTTTAAACTCCACATAATAACACAGAATCACACAAGCTCGTATAACATGAGTCACAACAAAGTAGGAATACTTACATCCACAGATCGCACGTAGGTGATGATTGCCCCACGATACTAATCACGACCAACCAACTCAGATGACGCGTCGCGACACGACTCAGTCAGACAAAATCTGACGAGACAAAACTCAACAGACACCACTAAACCCGACAACCTAGGTTTCCACAACCTAAGCTCTGATACCATTTATGTAACACCCCCAATCCATTCAGGGATATTACACGCCGTAGAACCCTTCCTCAAGGATCTACCAGGCTGGTAACAATATTGAACATCTCAACAATGCCTTTAAGGCTAAAAGGACTCAGTAGACGGATTTGGTCTTTCAATAAATACATACAACTCAAACACAATACATGCCCATGCAGGGGTCGAATACAACACACTCCAGTACAACGGGAAAGAATACCGCAGCGGAAATAAAATAAAACTAAACCAATACGACAATGCACGGGTCCTCATGTGATTAGTATCGATCATCTTTCATCACCCTTCATGCCGACCATGTGTTATGCTCCCCAAAACCTGAATGCAAAGACAGACATCCAACCCCCGAATACTCGGGGGTTAGCAAAACTCCACTGTTTTGCTAGTGCAAGTATAAAATACGAAAACAAGCCATACGTATCATACTCCAAGGACTTAGAAATCATAAACATACTTCCCGAGGTAAATCACTTGATCAAAACGGTTAAATCGAAAGATAGGGGAAAACCCGATATACATCTTGTAAAAACATTTTACGATCTCGGGAGTTTTGAAAACGTTTAGGGACACAGCCCAAAAGTCATTATCCCAAAGCACAATTACGATAACAACACACGGGGTCCACGACCCAATCATACCATTCCGGTAACAAAGCACGGGGCCCAAGACCCAATCATATCATAACAACATGTTTCCACAGATTATTCGCCTCCCATGCTAGCAAGCCACGGACCTCAGATGCTCCCGTAGAACATACCCGAGTGAATAACCCACAGGGAAACCATACCGAATCACATATCACCGTAACAACAGGCACGTGACCACAAGCACAAATACGTTCATAATCAAATCACAACCATAAGTTATCCCAGCATCGCGCTAACAAGCCATGAACCTCGGAGTTCCCGCAAGACATACCCAATGGATAACCTCACAAGTTATCACCGGCATCGGGCTAGCAAGCCCCGAACCTAGGAGTCCCCGCAAGACATACCCGGATTGGATAACCCGACGGTCACGCCCGACCCATACTAGCAAGTATGGATCCCGGAGATTCATCAATCTTACCCGGAGGCACGTCACATAACAATAAGCAAAACATCTAGACAAGCAACACCAAACATCACAATCTCCTTTTAAAGGAGTAACAACCAATATCACCCATCACATATTCACCGAACAAGCACACATAACAACACGTAATCCTCGGTAAATGATCACGGTTTATTACATTCACTAAATGTGATCATAAGTCTTTCAACAAACGAAGTTAACACACATAGTCCAAAACACACTTATTCACGAAGCATCCGAGTTATCGTTGAAAGACAACATTTATCGAGAACATACCGATACTTTTTAAAATTCATTAAACATTCGGATTTTACATAAAATCATTACCAACAATTATGCCTACGAAACATGAAACGTATGGGCAAGATACTTGCCTCGATACCGCGAGCAATGAAATGCGAAACGGACACGGCCGGGTAGCCTCCGACCTTCCAAGATCGAACAAAAACCCGACAACTCCACGGAAACTATGAAAACAATATCACTACGAATCAATAATGCTAAACGGCATCCGAATCAACCCGAAAAATAACAAGGATTCGAGGGTTCTTCAAGGAAATCGGAAATCAATGTTCCGGGTTGGTAAAAATCGATAAACGGTTTACAAAATCCGAAGATCATGGCCAAGATAATAAGAATACCATAACCAATTCATAAACCACGGATTAAATCGAAGAACCACGAAGAAACCCCAAAAACTATACACCACAAGGGTTCTAGGTAAGGAAATACCTCGATTCGACGAAGAACACGGATTAAATGTTGATATAATCAACAAGAATCCTCCAAACCACCTTGAAATTGAGTGGAAATGACCAAGGGCTCACCTCCTTATCTCTCCCGATCGCCAGCCGCCACAAAGGATGGAAAAAGTGAAGTGGGTTCACGCCTGGCCGAGCCTGGCCTATAAATAGCCGACAGGGTTATGGCCGTAACCGGCAGTGCCTTACGACCGTAACTCGGTCAACGCGCGTTAGCATACGTAATGGCCGAACACTTAGTGTGCGCAACGATCACTCTTACGGCTGTAATCGGAACAGCCTTACGGCCGTAACCGAGCACTCCAGACCACTGGACGAAATCTGCCGAACCCTTACGGCCGTAATCGGCCAGTGACTAGCGGTCGTAACAAGCCTTACGGCCGTAATTGGATAGGCCTTATGGACGTAACCAAGTATCATAGGCCCAGGTGTTCGGAAGCCTTACGGCCGTAATCGGCCAGGCCTTACGGCCATAACTCGCTTCAGCCCACACCCGATCATCCGGCTCGATACTCGACGATGTCTCGATCACGCAAACGCACCGTCTATGATCCAAAACAATAACGAACAGGATACGAAACTCAACGTATCACAATACAAGCAATTGATTCCAAATACGCGGACGACAACAGACCGTTCGACCGAAGAAAATTCAACGAAACCGGAATGAAAATCTCGGGTATTACACATGTGGTCAATTCGACCAATACATAAAACCGTAGACCGATTTGGTCTCTCAAAATAAAACATAGCAGTACAACTGATAAACCAAATTACAACTCGATCACAATTTACACAATATGTCCATCCTCTTAAGGATGACAAAGAACTAAAATAAATACTCGGACCGACAGATCACTGACGGACAACCGACTACAACTGTGGCTAGTATCATTGCTTTACATCATCCTCCATGCCAATGATGTGGTTTCTCTCTCTCATCGGAATACCTGAAAAACATAACATAATCCCCCAACGAGGGGTTAGCGATGGAAATCGCTAGCAAGTAACCAAGCTATACAATATACATCAAGAATACAACCGTTATGAAAATAACCTTTCCACAAGGTAGTAACACGATCCCATAGTCTAGTCTTTTCAAAATCATTTGCTTTAAAATGGATCATGTGAATTACTCCAAAAATCACTTTAAAAGATTATTTAGAGACTTCGGGGGTCTCAGTGTAAAATCATGAAATATGAATATTTTCCTTTTCAAAAAGGTTTTCTTTCAAAATCATATAAATGATTAATTTCTCAACCAAGCCACAAAAACAAAACCACATTCACCAATACAACCGGAATCCAAGATTCAAGCATTCACAATTCAGAGATATCAAATCAAACACCCAATTCACCTCTGTGGCTTCGACGGGACCCACCCGGATTAGCTCATCGAAAACGAACTCATACACATCCATAAGTTAGCTCGACATCATACTCACAACTACCGATTCTCCGAGTCCTCTCCAGACCTACCCGATTAGATAACTTTATGGTCAAAATCATAACGTCTGGCCGTACTCGCAAGTAACGCGCCACCGGAGGCCTCGACGGAACCCTACCCAGATAACATCATTCAAATACGCCCATAAGTTATCATGACATCGCACACGCAAGTGACGATTCTCAGAGTCCTCTCCAGACCTACCCGAATTGATAAGCTTATGGTCACAACGTAACGTCTGGCCGTACTCGCAACTAACGCGCCGCCGGAGGCCTCGACGGGTCCCTACCCGGATAACATCTCAATTTGCTAAGACACACAACAACAACAAAGGCACAATATTCACTACAACCGCAACCACGTAACATATAAGTTAACGCAACATAACTTCCACAACGGCACAACATTCACAGCACACCATCATTCAGGGAAAAGGCTAACGAGCGAATAATACAAGTATTATGCGATTCCACAATTCCTCGGTTAACTACTCATTTCTAGTATCCACTTTAAGCACAAAATAATATGAAATGGTTGTTATCATTCTTCATGAAACTCAAGTTTACGTAAGTCACTTAGCAGTTCCAAAACTGCTAAGTTCAGCTCGTCGAGTACGAGCGCGACGAACCGTGAAACGACGACAACAACACAAGACGAAGGCATGCATACGAAGAGTGCACAACGACGAACTCAAACGTTAAAAGAAAATACAATTCCGACTACCCGAAGGTTCGGAATAAAGACAATGAAAGTAATTACCCCAAACTTCGAGAAATTACAAAACGGCCCAAAACGTCCGAAAATCACAATATGACATCAAACAACCAAATCGAAGCTCATAACATGCATAACAAAGCTCAACGGTCTTATAGGAAACACGAAACCATAGTTTCGAACCACCATCACACGAAATGAACCAAATAGCGGAAAAAGTCGCTCAAAACACAGATTCGGGTAAAACAGCCCCAGAATAAACTCGGATGACCAAACACGCAGAACAAAACCTTATCAAAATGTCAAAAAGCTTGAAAGCGAGTTCCGGAAACCATAAAAATGCCAAAAACAAAAAATTACCGAAAGAGAAAATCACGGGTATTACATTCTACCCCTCTAAAAATCACGGGTATTACATTCTACCCCTCTGTTTCCATCAACTTCTTGAACTCTTCCCAAGTAACAGCATGATCCTGAGGCTCAACGACCTCCCACCAATTAGCAGCGTCACTATCGAGAAGGAACTGAGCGATAGGAATCCTCCGTTCCTCTGGACCACCAACCGCCTTGAAAATCTTTTCCAATTGGGAAAGCCAACCGACCCAGCCCAAAGTATCATCTACGCCCGCAAAACGGGGAGGACTCATACGAACCACTTCTCTAAGACACTGAGTCGACCCGACGTTCTCAATCACGGTAGTGTTACGCTGAACCGCCTGGGTCAAATGAGTCATCTGGTCTGCCACCTGCTGAAGTATAATAGCAACACCAATACCAACGCCATCACCAGCAGCATAATCCTGATCGCGCGACTGATTGCCACAACCCTGACCTCTGGCCCTCGACATACTAAACTAAACAATCGTTCATTAAAATGAGACATAACAACACATAAAATCAATCATAAAAGAAGGTCCACACAAGACACACTGCGAAGCACAAAAATACTGTTGCTAACAAGAGTTACCATAGAATTTTCACACGATAAACTCATATCTGATAGTTCTCATAGATTCGGAAATGAATATTTCCGACAAAAACATTTATCAAGTCATCACACACTAGAATCAACCACATGAGTAAACCACTCGAAACATTCAACACATGCCCAAGGCATCAAGCGCAGCTATCACCGCATACACGACAATATCATTCAAATTTCGAACTATTCTCAATTGTTACCATCATTTTTGAAACAAAACCAAACTCTCATAAAATAGTCATAAACTCTCACACTAAAGTTGACGATTTACCAATAACCAAGAACATCCCAATTTAGTTGAACTTTTAAAAATCTCAAGTAAAAAATTTTGAGTTACGACACTGAATTTTCCGAAATTTATTAAAGTTCAAACTTTCTAGCAAGAGTCACGGAAAAACAGTTTAATGACCACAACTCAAGCATCATCAACACGGGTAATGATATTAGTCAGCACACGTTTCTTTCAAACATAATTACCGGATGCACAAATTAAAAAAAATGGAATTTCATTCTCAAACAACAAAAATGCTTGTAATTATCGCTCCTTCGTGAAACGGATCAAGGATTTTTTATTTTGAAAAGGTATGGAAAATATTTGAGAAGACTTGTCGTTCCTCATAAAGCGGAAAGGAGTCAGTATAGAAAAAGAAAGAAATTTGAAATCATCAATATCCCGTTCCGTTTCGAAGCGAAACTTTCGAATCTTAGCAAAAAAAATTCCAAAATCCTTTCGATCATAACCAAAATGAAGGTAATATTTTACAATGTCCAAAATACTTTAAAACGCCTACTTCAGATACTGTCTGAAGGTGTCATTTGAAAATACAACACTAACTCATCACAGTTTAACCATTTTCAAAATCCATACAAAACTGTTGATTAATTGCACCATCGAAATATTTTCAAAAATCAGTTCTTGACGAACATACTCAAGTTCGTAATTTCAATTAAGAAAACCGTCTCCAAACCTACACGCAGCGGACATAATTATAACTATCGAAAAATAATCTTGAAACCACATGTCCACTCGGTAACAAGATCACAAATTCAATCAAACATAATTCACGAATACCAAGTTCAAACATGCATCAAAACTACCCATCTGAGTTCCTCACGAACTCTACCATCGATACATTCTCTGGAACACATCAAGATTCACAGTTCTCACATTTTATTGCACCAATCGATTGTAACACCCCCAAGATATTCGAGGTATATTACAGCGCCGTGAATCCCTATATGGGACCCACCAGGCTGAACAAACATCATACTCATCGACTCGCGGAAACAACAAAATAACACCCCGTCATAAAGACGGAAAACAAAATAATCCACCCGGTTCAACCGGTCCAACATAACACCATCATCCGACACAAACACAATAGATAACAATACAATCCGGACAAACAAGAACTCTTAAGTACTCGAGTACTTTTATTAGTTTACAAACCACAAAAGGTAAAAAAAGATAGAAGACAATAAGACACCACTCGTGCACAATCATCACGCACGGCCATCATCCGCATACTGGTCCAGCGCCCGCTCATCTCGATGAACCTGACCTGAAATTCATAAAACGAATTTCCCCAAAACGGGTCCCCAGAGGGGTTAGCAATTACGCTAGTACAAGTAACCAAATGAACAACTTACATCTTACACATATAGTCAATGCATGCAATCGTGAAAACATAGTTCCAAAACACTTATTTCCGGAAATGCCATAATCAAATCACATTTGTAAAATGCACCACAATTAACCGTCGATCCACGTCTCTGTGGACCCCTACTGAGACCCCGTCGTATCTAACCCGTAGTAGTTAAAAGTAAGCTCGTCGATCCACGTCTCTGTGGACCCCTACCGAGACCCCGTCGGATCTAACCCGTAGTGAGCATACACACACACACCATTTCTCAAACAATACTACTATGTCAAGATTGTAAGTTCATAAGGGTACTTGCCTCGATTAATAGACGGTGACACGAACGGAACGGAAGAATAAAACACGACCGCGAGGAATCGTCGAAACCGAACCTAATGATTCGAAGAATACAATCACATACATTTCTAAACGATTACGTAAATGGAATACTCCCGAAAACCCACCTACGATTCATGTATATTCGTACGAAAACAACAACGAGGGCGGACCGCAACCAAACCCTCTCGATAACGAAAGCTACTACGAAATACACTATGAATCCGTAGGAAAATGAAGAATACCAACAAGATTAATCATATTAATCATGAATTAACCAACAAAACGGAACGAATCGGACGAAAATCCCAAAACCCCCAATTTACCCAAAACAAGGTTTTAGGAGTTTACCTTGAATTAATAACGAGGAACACGATTAGATGTTGATAATATACTCCAAAAACTCGAAGAAGATGATGGCTCGGAGTTACAAAGCTTCAAATCGCCGGAAATGCCAAGGAAATCGCCTCGGAGTCGGATGGGGAGGAGGAGAAATGATAATGGCCGAAATCGGTCAACTCCTGGGTTTATAAACCCAGGTCGCGTTACGTACGTTAGCCACCACCTGCTAACGTACGTAAGCTGTGTTACGTACGTAAGCCATCGGGTCCTTACGTACGTAACCAAAAAGGCAGAAATGCCTGTACAATTTTGCACAGGCCGTTACGTACGTAACCAAAGGTGTGTTACGTACGTAACATCCCTTCATGGGGAGTACATGCCAGAACTAGACAAGGGGGGGTACTGAAAAGAGTCAAAATACAACGTTAAACAATTCATGATGGTACGAACGTAAAGGATTCGAGGCGATGAATGAAAGTGTTAAAAAAAAACATATTCCCGACTACCTAAAGGTTCGGAAAACAACAACCATCGTAATTATCCCAAAACTTTGGGAAATTACGTAACGGCCCAAAACATCTGAAATGAACGATACATGGTCAAAACACCAAACAAAAGCTCACAACACGCATAATAACATGAGATGGATCCTCGGCAATCCCGAAACGGCGGTTCCGAACGACGATTTACGAGAATACCCGAAATAGCGACGAAAACAACATAAAACACCGAATCGAGTAAAACGAGTCCGAAACAAGCTCGAACGACAAAAAGTCCAATATTAAATATCCTCGAAATGTCAATACGGTTACGAGCGAGTTGCCAAAATAAAAATACACCAAAACGAGAATATCAAGAGAAAGGAAAAATGCGGATATTACATCGATGTCCAACCATCAATACGTTCATCTCAATATACACGCGATATACCACATGTATCAAAAACGGATTTCACCTTACAACACTACACAAACGAAATTACGAACCACAATCATCGCACATACACAAAATCACGAAATACCAATACCTCGCATAAAAGAGGAGACTTATGTCCACAGGCCGCACGGAGATGCTGCACCACGATACTAATCACAATTGATCACAACGGATCACAATGATCACACTTGTTCACAATTTCTCACCTGGGTGACACGACAAGACACGACTCCGACAAGACACGACTCGACAAGACCCAACTAGACCCAACTACCTAGGTTTTCGCAAACCTAAGCTCCGATACCATTTATGTAACACCCCCAATCCGCTTAGGGACATTACACGCCGTAGATCCTTTCTGCAAGGATCTACCAGGCAGGAAACCACAAAACAAACCCACACGTGGTCAGTTCGACCAAAACATAAAACCGTAGACCGATTAGGTCTCTCAAAATACAACATAGCAGTACAACTGATAAACCAAATTACAACTCGATCATAATTTACACAACATGTCCATCCTCTTAAGGATGACAAAGAACTAGAATAAATACTCGGACCGACAGATCACTAACGTACAACCGACTACAACTGTGACTAGTATCGTTGCTTTACATCATCCTCCATGCCGATCCTGTGGTTGCTCTCTCATCGGAATAGCTGAAAAACATAACATAATCCCCCAACGAGGGGTTAGCGATGGAAATCGCTAGAAAGTAACCAAGCTATACAATTATACATCAAGAATACAACCGTTATGAAAATAACCTTTCGACAAGGAAGTAACACGATCCCCTAGTCTAGTCTTTTCAAAATCATTTGCTTTAAAATGGATCATGCGAATTACTCCAGAAATCACTTTAAGAGATTATTTAGAGACTTCCGGGGTCTCAGTGTAAAATCATGAAATATGAATATTTTCCTTTTCAAAAAGGTTTTCTTTCAAAATCATATAAATGATTAATTTCTAAACCAAGACTCAAAAAGAAAACCACATTCACCAATACAATTGTAATCCAAGATTTAAGCATTCACAATTCAGAGATATCAAATCAAACACCCAGTTCATCTCCGTGGCTTCGACGGGACCCACCAGGATTAGCTCCTCGAAAACAAACTCATACACATCCATAAGTTATCTCGACATCGTACTCGTAAGTAACGATTCTCGGAGCCCTCTTTAGATCTACCCGATTAGATAACTTTATGGTCAAAATCGTAACGTCTGGCCGTACTCGCAAGTAACGCGCCACCGGAGGCCTCGATAGAACCCTACCCAGATAACATCATTCAAACACGTCCATAAGTTATCATGACATCGCACTCGCAAGTTATGATTCTCAAAGCCCTCTCCAGACCTACCCGAATTGATAACCTTATGGTCACAACGTAACATCTGGCCGTACTTGCGAGTAACGCACCGCCGGAGGCCTCGACGGGTCCCTGCCCGGATAACATCTCAATTCGCTAAGACACACAACAACAACAAAGGCACAATATTCACTACAACCGCAACCACGTAACACATAAGTTAATGCAACATAACTTCCACAAAGGCACAACATTCACAGCACACCATCATTCAGGAAAAAGGCTAACGAGCGAATAATACAAGTATTACGCGATTCCACAATTCCTCGGTTAACTACTCGTTTCTAATATCCACTTTAAGCACAAAATAATATGAAATGGTTGTTATCATTCTTCATGAAACTCAAGTTTACGTTCGTAATTACTTTCATAAAATCACATCTTCGTTAAAAGTAAGTTATGGTTAAATATACCGTCACTAACAAGTCCACGTTAAATTCAAGACACATCACATTCTCAAAGTATAATAAATATAGACGAGGTACTCGCCTCAAGTCCAAAGCACGCGGAGCAACGGGAAAGCTCGACCGGAAACCCTCGAATCCTCCAACTAGGTTGAAAACACAAGAACAACATAATTACTACGAAGTCGATCGCAAGGAGGATGGAAAATATACGAAATTCCCAACAAGAATTTGTAGAAACAAAAGATCGAACACTTAGGGTTCAATACTTCCCCAAGAACATCAAGAACATCACCCGAATCCGAACACGATAACAATATGAATCAAAACACCGGAATATAATCAATACTTACGAATAGGGATACATAACACCACGATTCACGAAGAACGACTCGAATCCTAAAGATTCTCAAAATACATATAAAAGGATTTCAAGAAATTTACCTCAAATCAATGATGAAGAACACGGATTGATGATGGTAATCAACACCAATAACTCAAGGAAGATGAAGGCTTGGAGTTACAAGACTCCAAAATCGCCCCTAGAAGAACCCTTTGTGGAACAAAAACGAAAAGAGGGTGAAGAAATGACGAACTCGGTCAACCCCTGGGTATATAAACCGGTGCCTGCATTACGTACGTTATACAGAAAGGATAACGTACGTTAACGATATTACGTACGTAAGACACGAAATATTACGTACGTAATCGATGCCCAGAACCTCCTGTCCGAAATAACGAAGACCATTACGTACGTTACGGCAAGGGCTTAACGTACGTAATGCGCACAGTTAACGCACATTATGATCCTCACATAGCGTACGCTATCGACGGCCATAACTCACTGTCTGAACTGGAATACCCTTACGTACGTAATGAGAAGGCTTAACGTACGTAAGGCACATGATGATAACGTACGTTATGCTTATAGCATAGCGTACGTAAGTCACTTAGCAGTTCCAAAACTGCTAAGTTCAGCTCGTCGAGTACGAGCGCGTTGAAACCGCGAAACGACGACAACAACACAAGACGAAGGCATGCATACGAAGAGTGCACAACGACGAACTCAAACGTTAAAAGAAAATACAATTCCGACTACCCGAAGGTTCGGAATAACGACAACGAAAGTAATTACCCCAAACTTTGGGAAATTACAAAACGGCCCAAAACGTTCGAAAATCACAATATGACATCAAAGAATCAAACCGAAGCTCACAACACGCATAACAAAGCTCAACGGACTTATAGGAAACACGAAACCGTAGTTTCGAACCACCATCACACGAAATGAACCAAATAGCGGAAAAAGTCGCTCAAAACACGGATTCGAGTAAAACAGCACCGGAACAAACTCGGATGATCAAACATACAGAACAAAACCTTATCAAAATGTCAAAACACTCGCAAGCGAGTTCTGGAACCAGAAAATGCCAAAACGAAAAATTACCGAAAGAGAAAATCACGGGTATTACATCATCTCCGCATTATTTCTCTTTTTAAAAATCTTAAAAATATGGATATTTAGTTTGGGAGGGAAGTTAGAGGGTTATTCCATATGTTATATCTACCAATTAAAAATTTTCTCTCATTTTATTCTTTTTTTTTTAACTCAATAGTTTAAACATTTATAACTTTCTCGTATCAATTTTATTTTTGATAAAAAATATATCAAATTAACTCTTACTTCGTGCTCTTTAATTTGACATCCATATAGTAAATATATAAAAAGTAATTTAAATATAATAATAATATATTAGATGATTAAAATATTTTTATATAAAAATATTAGAATATTGAAGAAAATCTATATTTTTAGTTTATTTTCATAGTTTTGTACTTTAACAGTTATTTAATTTTTCAGAATTATTTTGTTCTGATTGTAAAATAATAAAATAATTACATTAATGCCAAATCATACAAAAAAATTATATTAGTAAGAATATGGGTTGGATACTTTTAATGAAAGTTGATAATAATAAATATAATTTAATTTATTATTTATAAAATTAGATATAAGACTCATATTGTTCTACATGAAAAAAATAAATGCTTATACTTAATTAAATTATGGTTTTCCTATCATATGCCCTTAGATCACATGATAAAAATTTATAAATGAAAATAAATCAAAAAATAGTTTATGTATATGTGTGTGAATTGACTCATGTATATTTTATAATAATTTTACAATATTATTGAAATTCAATCATATATTACTAATATAATAAAATATGTAACATTTTAAACTGTGCATCGCACCGAAGAACATCTAGTTGAAAAAAAAGTGAGAGGGATACTCGTGTTAGGAATGGGGAAGCAGTTCTCTTCGTTTTCTCATATCTCCTTCTTTTTCTTCTAGAAAAGTATTCGTTTTTCTCAGTACTTTTTGTACAATGTGGCGGGCGACCACGCGTGGACTATTTGAATGCACATCACTTTTCAGTTTCACCTACCGAAAGTTTGACTTTCTTATTGACTTTCAAAGAAGTAAAAAAAAGTTATTAGTCGATGTTACAAAAATTAAAATATGGTGATTTAATTATAAAATTATAAAAGACACCAGGTACTTATTTGCAAACACCTATAGTATAATATTACTTTATAGGACGATGTTTCTAATCTGTATTTTTGTTTATAAAACATTAAATTGCCTCGCTAATTAAAGTTCCTCTTCGAAAGGTTGCCTCACCATTTTTTTTCCCTATACTATCATTAGGGAAATTCTAAGGTATTTAAATAGATATCATGCATGAATGATATATTCATTATTGAATTTTTGGAGAATAATTTTGATTATAAATTCAATAATGAGCGTACCTACAGAAATAATATTCATACGAGTACCTTAAACTTCCACATAGAATAAAATACCACTTTTTTACTTCATTATTAATTACAATACTTCATTATTTTGTATTATTTGTATAGTAATCTTCAATTGTATTTTATTTTATTAATATAAAAATAAATTTTAAGATGTAAAATATTGGATTAGTCTCGATATATCTTTTTATTATTTTAGTTAATATTTAGTTAAAAATATTTGTAAGCAATCTTGTAAAGAATACAGTGTTGTACAATGAAAATTGAACCAACCATGGAACCTTTGAGTAGTGTTTGATTGTCAAGAAAAGTTCCCGCCATTTATTTATTTATAATAAATCAAAAGCTCTTGAATTATCAATTTTTGTTTGGAAGGGTCCGTGAACTATATTTGTTTTTAAAGATTCTTAAACCGTACAAATCATATTTCACGAGGCCCCTTTTTAACAACCCCTAGTGAATATATTTCACACGTATAAAAGTATGATTGAGCATGTAATTTGATGTTAAAAAAAAAGAATTAAAAGAATAAAGTTGATTTAAAAAAAGTTAAAAATTGAATTAGACTATACTCTTCTTTCTCTTTTTTTCTTATGTTAAAAAATAAACTGATTTATAGATTTCTTAAAATAATCTTGTAATGTTTCTAAGATATTTTTAAATTTATTTTATATTTTATTGTTTAAATTGATAATCTATACTATATAACATGAAAGTTTTTTCATTATTTTTAATTTATTTATTAAAAGTTTTCCCACCCAAATGTTGGCCAGTTATTTTTATATTAATTTTTTATTTTTGGTAATAAAATTTTATTTTGGTAGCTCCTCAAATCTCTCCAACAGTTTTTTTTTCTATCGATCTATTTCCTCTATCTCTTCTTCAAACCCTATCCTTTCTTTTTCATTTTCTATTTACTTGCGGTTCCTTGCTATTTTTTTCTATCTTCTCTCTCAGTCGCTCTCTTTTTCTCTCTTATTCTTGATGCACATCGCCAATTGTTCTCCTGGTATGCTTGCTTTTTGTAATATCCGGATTTATTACAGTGTATTTCATCTGTATTCAACCATGTATTATTTCGGATTGGTGATTTTGATTATTGGAGTATGATATTTCGTGCATTGATATCATTGTACATAAGTATAGAAACATGCAAAATTGCTCAAACAACCTAGTGATAGCGCACGCTAAGAATGTATCTTAACGCCGCTTATCGGGCCACTATTAGCGACGCTACGGGTAGTAGTAACGTGCGCTAAGGACTCAATTATTGAGCGGGCACTGCTCGTGCGCCCGGGACATGGGTCCGGATAAGATTCCCGCCGACGCACCCGGACAAAATCAAGTCAACCATTATTAGCGCACGCTAAGGATACTTAGTAGCGTGCGCTAACTTATCAATAATGCGAAATTATAAATGGGACAAAGAACCGCTTGAGCTTTCATTTCCTTCGTCTATACTTCATCTTTGAGAGTCCAGAGAGCAATAATCTACCTTCTAAACACTTAGAACATGTATGAGTGATCATAGAACGATTGAGTATCACTTGTGAAGTGATCCTTAAAGAGAAGTGACACTGAGGGGCACGTAACCAACCTGAGTCGGATTACACCTTGTGGTTCAGTTGATTTCGCATATTAAGGTATGTTCAACCTATCACCGCCTTAGATTCGGATTTACAATGGATATGATGATCATGTTAAGGATATTGAATTTCATTAGTGAATTATTTCAACAACATCATGTTTAGAAGATTGGGATGTCTACAATTAAGATATTATTGTTGGAACCTTGAAGTTGGAATCCTAGTACTTCAAATGATGAGAGATATATTCGGAAGTTAACAATCCGTATGAATTATGTTATCTTTGTGATCATGATTGGGAAAATATGTTATAAGAACTTAAAGGGAGAATCATCTTAGGAAATATTCTTTCGTATAAGTCGGAATTGTTAGTTCACCTCAAGATGAAGTCTGAATATGTATAATGATAGTAGAATCTAATACATCAACCGGAGATCACCAACTTTGCATGAGAATTGTAATCAAGATGGATTATGGTGTCATGATGATTATTCGTATATTTGCATCTTGAAGTTGATATAATACTGGAGATTATTCATAAGAGTAAGAACTTGGTATTCATGGAAGTAACATGAATTATCACGAAGGATTTCATTGTTTCGTTCATGGCAAGAAGCAGTTCTTGCTTTGATAGCGCCATGCGAATAGCGCACGCTATGTTATGCGATTTAACGTGCGCTTCTCGAGCACTAGTTAGCGTGCGCTACGTTTGGTACGTAACGACGCTAGACCATCGACGAAGTCGATTGGTCGTCGGTGAAATCTCGACCATGCGTCGTTAGCGTGCGCTAGGCTTTGTTGTTTGCGTGCGCTATCGGGCGACGTAACGCACGCTACGAAGTACTTAGCGTGCGCTAAGCTCCTCGGGCATTGCGGTTTATGAACTTTTGACCGTTAAGCGGGTGTTAAACATTCATGCGACGTGAGATAAACTCTATATCATTTCTTTTGTTAAGGTTTGGTCTCGTTACGTGATTGATTGAGGAGGACGATCTTCGAGTGTTCATTTTCGTGGAAGTATTGTTATTGTCTTCAAATCGAGGCAAGTACCTTAATTGTTTTATGTATTGTTGTTATACATATTGTCGTGCATGTATGTCGTTATTGTGTGTCCACCTCGTGTTGGTCCGACGGGATCATCGGGGGATCTATGCTAGCGTCATTGGATCATCGGACGGGTTTTCCACCACGGGTTGGTCAGACGGGATCATCGTGGGTTCTAGGCAGTGTTCGCTGGATCGATGGAATTACCATGTGTATGTATTGATATAATGTTGTGATTTTCTGTTTTGTATGTTATGTTTGAGTTTCTCGTAGGAGAAGACTCGTTGGTATTTTGTCGTTTATGTTATTATTATTCACCGTGAGATATGAATAATATGTTGTGGTACTTGTACTAGCATCGTTGTGCTAACCCCTTCGGGGGTGAACATTTTGTTTGTGTTCAGGATCCAGGAGAGCAGGGAAACAACCACTGGAATTGTATGATGACGGGGTGCAGAGTGATGTCCCGAGGGTTTATTTATCTTTCGTTTATTCGTTATTTCAATAAGTACTCGAGTACGAAGTCGTTTGTGATGTTTTGAATTGGTGATGTAATATTGAGTTCTGTTGAACAAATTGTACTATTTCTGTAATTGGGTCAGAATTGATGTACTGAAATTCCGTTATTTCCATTCGTCAGTAACTTTTTATACTTGTTAAATTCTTCAGACTTGTAAATCCTTATGTAAAGGAATTACGGTATTTATAATATTCCCGAATATATTGGGGGTGTTACGAATATGGTATCGGAGCTAAGATTATGGATATCTTGGCCGTTGGGTTAAAATAGGGGTCATTTATGTCTTTTGGGATAAGGCCGTGAATGACATCACTTTGCCGCCACGTCTTCATGCGAACGGTGGTTGTAAGTTCTAAACTCTATCTCGTTCTTTGCATATTGTATCTCTTTATACTCGAATATTAGAACGATGTTGTTTCTGTATATTGAGTATTTATGCTTACGGTATGTTGAGAGGCGGACGTGGGCGTGGTCGCGGTCGTGGGCGGACGGAGAAATGCCGAAAGGAAACGTCGCCTTCTAACCGAGGCGATCATAGCTCGGGCGAGCGCGGCAGTCTATTAATAATGAACCGAGATCTGCTGTGCGAGAGATCCTTCGTCAAGTGGTGAACCAGATGACTCGGTTCGCCTGAGTCGTGGACCGAATGCAAGTGGCGGTTGGGCTACGGCGAGGAGAGGGACGGCAAGGGATCCCAGGATATGGGAAATCGAGGTGACCGGTGGGCGCAAGAAGTGGCGAAGATGCAACCACCCAAATTCGACGGTATTTGAGACTCCCACACAGGATCATTGGTTAAAGGAGCTGGAGAAGATTTTTGCGGAATTAATCGCCTGACGACGGCGGAGAGCCTCTATCGCTCAATATTTTACGATAGGGAAGCGTCAGAATGGTGGGAAGCCATCCGGCTGTAGACCATGATGCCGATTGGATGAGTTTAGATTGATGATGGAAGCCCGATTGCCCTCGTCCCGTGAGGGAAGCCAAAGTTCGAGAGTTTTCTCTGCTCGGCCTTCCGATGTGCCGTATCCCGTGCGATCAAGGCGTTTAACCAAAGTGGCATTTGTTCGACATCCGGTCGAGCAGGATGCGAAATGATGATTCATTTCGATATGAGAATGAAACCGGAAGTTCGAGGTACATGTCGGATTCGAATGTACCACACTCCGCCAATACCAAGATAAGGCGTTGGCATATGAGATCAAGGAAGCAGCCATGGAGAAATTTGCGGAAAACAAGAAACAGAAAGTCTCTGGTACTTTCACAGAGCACAAAAACAGCGGGCCCCGTAAGGCCCAGTCATCTTTTCACTCTTTTAAGAAACCTACTCACCCAGCTGGGAGCGGAAAGAATTTCGGGGCGACATCAACTATTACTGATGTTACCAGGAAATGCTTTAACTGCGCCCAGACGGGGCACTATCGACGGAATTGCCCCCTTCCTGCCGTGACTTGTTTTGACTGTGGACGAGAGGGACATCGGGCGGTGTTTTGTGAAGAGGCTGCAAAGTCTTTTAGAGCCCGTGCACCACGGCCGGTCGAGAGGAGGCCGGTATTCCACGAGACGCAGCAAAGTGTTCGAGATGCCTCGGAATTTTGGCGCGGGCGAGGCAGAGGACAATGGGACCGAAAGGGGACATCGAGTGCGGATCTGCTCCCCACGTGCATGCGAGATGAGGAGGACAGACGATCGTGATCTTCTTTGTCGCAGTCTTGTCGAGATCCTTTCCCGGCGATTAGCGTTTTATTCGATACAGGAGCTACACATTCTTTCATATCTTTGTCTTGTGTAAATCGTTTGAATATTTCCGGTTTTCATGCTTGTGAACCTTATGTTGTTGGTTTACCGAGTGGAGAGAGGATTGTCGGAAATTTAGAAACTAGAAATTTCCCTGTATCATTTGGAGGCAGAGAGTGGCTCTCAAATCTGATCATGATAGAAATGCAAGGAGATGACCTAATACTCGGAGACGATTGGCTTAATCGATATGGAGCAATTATGAACTACCGAAGGAGGAATATCTCGCTGATCGCTGACGATGGTTCCGAGATTCTGTTTGAGGGATGGAAACCGGGAAGCTCAGGAAAGTTGATCAAGGCGATGAAAGCTGTCAAATTGTTGAAACAAGGCTGTACCGGGTACTGGTGCTACGCAATGAAGAAAGAAGAAGAAATTGTGGAACTTTCATCCATTCCTGTTGTGAACGAATTTCCAGATGTGTTTCCTGACGAGTTACGGACTACCTCCACGAAGGGATGTGGAATTTACTATTGAAGGAACACAGGCGACACCAATTTCTAAGGCGCCGTATCGTATGGCACCTCTTGAGATGTACGAATCAAGAAGCGGTGGAGGAGTTCTTGGACAAGGGCTATATTCACCAGCGTTTCACCACAGGAGCGCCGATTCTTTTTGTCCGAAAGAAGGATGGATCGCTCATTGTGTATTGACTATCGAGTGAACAAGATGACGATTAAAAACAAGTATCCGTTGCCACGGATTGATGATCTATTTGACCAGTTGCAAGGGGCAACAGTATTTTCTAAAATTGATCTGAGATCAGGATATCATCAGGTGAGGATTAAGGAATCTGATGTTCCGAAATCCGCATTCAGAACTCGTTACGGGCATTATGAGTTTGTGGTGATGCCGTTTGGTCTCACTAACGCACTGCAGATTTATGCAATTGATGAACCGTGTGTTCATTGAATTTTTGGATAAATTTGTGGTCGTGTTTATCGATGACATTATGCTGTATTCTAAGAGTCCTAAGAACATGCACGGCATTTGCGGATTGTATTGGGACTTTTGAGGAACGAACAATTGTACGCCAAACTTTCTAAGTGTGAATTCTGGCTAAAGGAAGTAATGTTCCTCGGCCATGTGGTGTCAGCTAAAGGAGTCCGAGTGGATCCTCAGAAGATCGAGGCAATATTGGATTGGAAGCCTCCAAAGAACGTGAAAGAGGTCAGAAGCTTCTTAGGACTTGCTTTGATACTATCGTCGATTCGTGGAAGGGTTTTCTAAAATTTCCCGCCCACTTACTCGACTCCTTCAGAAAACTCAAAAGTTTGAGTGGAATGAATTATGTCAGATTAGCTTTGATGAATTGAAGAAGAGATTGACGACGGCACCGATTCTATCACTTCCACAGGAACCGAGGATTCATAGTTTACTGTGATGCTTGAACCAAGGACTTGGGTGCGTGTTGATGCGAATAACAAGGTGATCGCTTATGCATCGCGACAAGCGAAACCTTATGAAGTGAATTACCCGACACATGATTTGGAACTAGCGGCGGTGGTTTTGCCTTGAAGATTTGGAGGCATTATGCATGCGGGACTCACTGTCAAATCTTTACGGATCATAAGAGCCTCAAGTACATATTCGATCGAAAGAGTTGAATATGCGGCAAAGAAGATGGTTGGGCGATTAAGGACTATGACTTGGAGATTTTATATCATCCAGGCAAAGCGAATGTAGTGGCCGATGCACTTAGCCGCAAGCTGTCTCTATTCGAATCTTGGAGACACCGACCTCCCAACTTAGCCTTCGGCGAGAGATGATTCGTGAAGGGATTGAAGTGTGGTTACAGAGAGTCCAGGACAATCAGGCGTGATGGAGATAACCGTCATTAACCGAAGAAATCAAATCTAGACAGGCAGATGACCCTCTGATGATTCGGTTGCATGACGAAGTGATCAAAGGAAAGGCCCCCGGATTCATAATTCATGACGATGGAGTTTTGAGATTTCAGGACCGACTCTGCGTTCCCGATGTTGATGTTCTGAAACAGACGATTATGAAGGAAGCTCATAGTTCGCCCTATTCTGTCCACCCGGGCACCAGTAAAATGTATAAGGACTTGAAGCAGAATTTCTGGTGGGGCAACATGAAGAAAGACGTAGCGGACTATGTTTCGAAATGCTTGACTTGTCAGCAGGTTAAGATCGAACATCAACGGCCTGCTGGAATGTTGAAGCCGCTCCCGATCCCTGAATGGAAGTGGGAGGACATATCAATGGACTTCATCACTAATATGCCGAAAACCAGGATGGGAATGAACATGATTTGGGTGATAGTTGATCGTTTAACCAAATCGGCTCATTTTCTAGGTATTAAGGATACGTGGGGACCAGAGAGGTTGGCACGAGTCTTTATTTCAGAGATAGTTCGATTACATGGTACGCCGAAGACCATTGTTTCTGATCGAGACGGCCGTTTTGTGTCTCACTTTTGGAAGGCAGTTCATAAGGCCTTGGGGACCGAATTGAACTTGATCTGACTTATCACCCGCGATCGATGGACAATGCAGAGAACTATACAAACGGTGGAAGATATGCTAAGGGCCTGTGCCTTAGATTGGTCAAACGATTGGGGAGTTCATCTACCATTGATTGAATTTACTTACAACAATAGTTGGCATGCTTCCATTAAGATGGCACCGTTTGAGGCATTATACGGAAGGAGATGCAGATCGCCCTTATGTTGGGACGATTCATCGGACTTGATCGGAACAGAGCCAGAGTTGATCGAGCAGACTCGAGAGAAGATAGCCTTGATTCGTGAAAGGTCATTGATCGCCCAGAGTCGCCAGAAATCCTATGCGGACGTACGCCGCCGCCCATTGGAGTTCAGTACCGGAGATCACGTACTTTTGAAGGTTTCTCCTACCCGGGGAATCTTTCGTTTCGGTAGGAAAGGTAAGCTGAGTCCGAGATATATCGGACCATTTGAGATCCTCGAGAGAGTTGGGGAGTTGGCCTTCGGATTAGCATTACCGCCGCCATCATTGTACCATGTTCATAACGTGTTCCACGTATCCCGATTCTGAGATATATACCAGATCCTACCATATCATCGATTTCGCGAGATCGAAGTCGAACAGATGGGACGTTTGAAGAAAGACTAATCAAGATACTCGAGAGTCGAGTTAAGCAACCGAGGAACAAGTCAATCGTTTTGGTCAAAGTTCATGGTCACGTCATGGAACGGAAGAAGCCACTTGGGAAACGGAAGTGATATGAAGTTTAGATATCCCGAGTTATTTTCATCTTGAGTTTCGGACGAAACTCCTTTTTAGTAGGAGAGTATGTAATATCCGGATTTATTACAGTGTATTTCATCCGTATTCAACCATGTATTATTTCGGATTGGTGATTTTGATTATTGGAGTATGATATTTCGTGCATTGATATCATTGTACATAAGTATAGAAACATGCAAAATTGCTCAAACAACCTAGTGATAGCGCACGCTAAGAATGTATCTTAACGCCGCTTATCGGGCCACTATTAGCGACGCTACACGTAGTAGTAACGGCGCTAAGGACTCAATTATTGAGCGGCGGTGGCTCGTGCGCCCGGGACATGGGTCGGATAAGATTCCTACCGACGCACCCGGACAAAATCTGAAGTCAACCATTATTAGCGCACGCTAAGGGATACTTAGTAGCGTGCGCTAACTTATCAATAATGCGTAAATTATAAATGGGACAAAGAACCGCTTGAGCTTTCATTTCCTTCGTCTATACTTCATCTTTGAGAGTCCAGAGAGCAATAATCTACCTTCTAAACACTTAGAACATGTATGAGTGATCATAGAACGATTGAGTATCACTTGTGAAGTGATCCTTAAAGAGAAGTGACACTGAGGGGCACGTAACCAACCGGAGTCGGATTACACCTTGTGGTTCAGTTGATTTCGCATATTAAGGTATGTTCAACCTATCACCGCCTTAGATTCGGATTTACAATGGATATGATGATCATGTTAACAGGATATTGAATTTCATTAGTGAATTATTTCAACAACATCATGTTTAGAAGATTGGGATGTCTACAATTAAGATATTATTGTTGGAACCTTGAAGTTGGAATCCTAGTACTTCAAATGATGAGAGATATATTCGGAAGTTAACAATCCGTATGAATTATGTTATCTTTGTGATCATGATTTGGAAAATATGTTATAAGAACTTAAAGGGAGAATCATCTTAGGAAATATTCTTTCGTATAAGTCGGAATTGTTAGTTCACCTCAAGATGAAGTCCGAATATGTATAATGATAGTAGAATCTAATACATCAACCGAGATCACCAACTTTGCATGAGAATTGTAATCAAGATGGATTATGGTGTCATGATGATTATTCGTATATTTGCATCTTGAAGTTGATATAATCTCGAGATTATTCATAAGAGTAAGAACTTGGTATTCATGGAAGTAACATGAATTATCACGAAGGATTTCATTGTTTCGTTCATGGCAAGAATAGCCATCGTCGCCAAAGAAGAAATCGCCATGCGTAGATAGCGACGCTATGTTATGCAGTTTAACGTGCGCTATCGAGAACTAGAAAGAGTGCTCTACGTATGGTACGTAACGTACGCTATACCATCGACGAAGTCGATTGATCGGTGAAATCGACCATGCGCCGTTAGCGTGCGCTAGGCTTTGTTGTTTGCGTGCGCTATCGGGCATTTAACGCACGCTACGTAAGTACTTAGCGTGCGCTAAGCTCCTCGGGCATTGCGCTTTATGAACTTTTGACCGTTGTTAATTGTTAAACTTTCATGCGTCGTGAGATAAACTCTATATCATTTATTTTGTTAAGGTTTGGTCTCGTTACGTGATTGATTGAGGAGGACAATCTTCGAGTGTTAATTTTCGTGGAAGTATTGTTATTGTCTTCAAATCGAGGCAAGTACCTTAATTGTTTTATGTATTGTTGTTATACATATTGTCGTGCATGTATGTCGTTATTGTGTGTCCACCTCGTGTTGGTCCGACGATCATCGGGGATCTATGCTAGCGTCATACTGGATCATCGGACGGGTTTTTCCACCACGGGTTGGTCTCGACGGGATCATCGTGGGTTCTAGGCTGAACGATGGATCGATGGAATTACCATGAGTATGTATTGATATCTTGTTGTGAGTATCATTGTGTATGTTATGTTTGAGTTTCGTAGGAGAAGACTCGTTGGTATTTTGTCGTTTATGTTATTATTATTCACCGTGAGATATGAATAATATGTTGTGGTACTTGTACTAGCATCGTTGTGCTAACCCCTTCGGGGGTGAACATTTTGTTTGTGTTCAGGATCCAGGAGAGCAGGGAAACAACCACTGGAATTGTATGATGACGGGGGTGCAGAGTGATGTCCCGACCGGGTTTATTTATCTTTCGTTTATTCGTTATTTCAATAAGTACTCGAGTACGAAGTCGTTTGTGATGTTTTGAATTGGTGATGTAATATTGAGTTCTGTTGAACAAATTGTACTATTTCTGTAATTGGGTCAGAATTGATGTACTGAAATTCCGTTATTTCCATTCGTCAGTAACTTTTTATACTTGTTAAATTCTTCAGCCTTGTAAATCCTTATGTAAAGGATTTACGGCGCTGTAATATTCCCGAATATATTGGGGGTGTTACACTTTTGCTTTCGATTCATGTATTTTTTTGCGATTTTTTTATCAAATTTTTAACTGCTTTTGCTTTGTTGGTCGGAACAGGATGCATAAAGACCTTCATCAAGATCAGAAATAGAAAATTATTTTTTGATAAATGGCTCATAATTAGGGTACAACTGCTGAATCTATAATTAGGGTTGTGTGCAAACTTTTTTCCGAATCTATAATTAGGGTTGTTTTAAATTCTTTTTTATTTTCTGTTTTCCAATTTTCATTTTACTTATTTTTTATATTTCTGTTTTAATTTTCTGTTTCAATTTATGTTTTAAATTTATGTTTCAAATTTCTGTTTTAATTTGCTGTTTTAATATATTGTTTTAATTTCTATTTTATATTTCTTTTTCTGTTTTAATTTTTGTTCTGATTTTAGTTTTTATTTTTTGTTATAATTTTATATTTTATTTTACTATTTCTAACTTCTATACTAGGCCAACATATGTCGGCGTTGGAGTACCGGGCTATCCTTAAGTACCGGCTAATGATCCCTCTGTTTCCTATTGATGAGTCTTGCCTAGTCTGCCGCAAGGTTTGTTTGGATACTTTTGGCGACCATGCAGTCCATTGCAAGGAGTTGCCCGGTTTCAAATATAGGCATGATTTGGTTAGGGATGTTCTGCACGATGTTCTTAAACGAGCAGGAATTTCTTCTAAAAAAGAGGCCCCCGTGAACTTTCTAACGGATCCGCTTGAAGGGAGGTCTACTTTACGGCCAGCTGATATACTTGTGTTTGGGTGGGCTGGGGGAAAACATGCTTGTGTAGATCTTACTGGAGTGTCCCCTCTTGTCGGGCTCAGGGATAATGGGTTTGTTGCAGGACAAGCTGCATTGAAAGCGGAATCGAGCAAAGTTGCTAAACACGAGAAAGCTTGTTTAGAGATTCAACACATGTTTATTCCTTTTGCTTTTGATACATTTAGTTTTCTAGCTCCGAAAGCGGAGGAGTTTTTGAATAGGGTTCAACGGCTTGTGCAAAGTAATTCTTCGACCCCCAAGGCACATAACTTCATTTTTAGTAGGATTGGTTTTGCCATCCAAAAGGGGGTTGCGGCGCAGCTTGTTGCTTATTTGCCTGCCATCTTATTGTAATTCATTTCATACTCAAGGTAATAAATTCGGAACCACATTCCATCATATTAAAAAAAAATTCTTTTGATTTCTTCTTTTAATTTCTATTTTAATTTTTTGTTGTGACAAAAGGGGCTTCGCAACACTTTAAGGGGGTTTCTGTGATTCTGACTACCATATTTTTTCTCCACTTTTAACGGATGAAATTCTTACTTATATAGATATTCACGTATCTACAATCCTACCCGTTTCAATTTCTACATAGGGTTTTGAATTTAGGGCATATATTGTATACAAATTTATTGGAAATTTTATATAACTTTTTTCATATTTAATTTTGTTTTTGTAATTGGTTTTATATGATTCCATTGCTTTCAGGTTATTTTTATTTTATCTTATTCAATATGCAAGTATATAATAATTTTTTTGTTTGATTTACTCGTGACATATTATGAAAATTAATCACTACTGATCAATTTATAGGCTATAATTATCCATAGTAAAATGATTTTTTTTATTTCTTTGCACCATCTCCAATTTGTATTGTTCATATTATGCTCATACGAATTCTATATTTAAAAATTTCACTTTATTTCTAAAGTGGAACTAATCATTTAGTCGTTGTGAGTATGAATCTTTATATTGAAAATGTGGTCCAAGTTTTTAGATTATTTTGTTACTGTGTAGGTCGTTTGATTGATTTATTAGGGTTGTCGTGGGACATTTTAACTTCTTTCTTAATTTCTCTTTTTACTTTTTGTTTTTAATTCCTGTTTTAATTTCTTTGATGGTGAGACTAGGCACTGAAAGAGGTAGGACAGAGGCGTCAGTCGTGCTTTGCAAATAGGAGCATAATTGTGGAGGAACCTGCAAGATTCTCATGATAAACATGAAAGTTCTAAAATATTCTCACTTCAGTTTCCTTAAAGTTCATATTAGATTCTGAATAATCAAAAAAGTGGAGTTTATTCTACTAATGCATTCTCAACCAGTGCTATTTATATTACTCGAGTAAAACTGCCACTACTCGAATACCCTCTTTATGCTAGGGGATACGTGTGAAATATATCATATTTTAGTGCTAATTACAAGAAACAACTCCTGAATTTTAATTTAGTTACAAAGTAATTAGCTGAATTAATATTGGAATTGCCCCTTAAAAATATGTATATGATCAAACATGTGTTTCTCAATAGCAAAATTGCATTACATTTACATTTGAACATAGAATAGACTATGTGTTCTATTAGGGTAGCTCGTGTAAATAAATAATATAGTTTTTTGTTTTCAAAATTTTACTTATCTATAAAAGGAAAACAAGGGTCGAGCCCCACCACCATTGCGGTGTAACACCCCAAACTAGGCGGATATTACAGTGCCGTGGACTCCCGACTGGGACCCACCATGCGAGTGAAATTGAATGAAATACACAGGGTAAATATAGTACCGAACCACATTACATCATTAATTACTCCGATGAGGAGTTTTATTACAACACACCAAGGAAATGACCGAATACAAGTATTTTTTATATGGAGATTAAATATACAACACTGAATGAACTCAAAATCCAAACGGAAATCTGCAGCGGAAATGAAATAAGGAAACACGGTGAATGAAAGGACTGGGGCCCCCTACTAGTATCACTGGGACTCATCGCCGTCAACATGCTATTCCCGTGCTTTTGCCTTGCCATGACCTGAAAACAAAATCCCCAAACGGGGTCAGTTACACAGAACAACAATTCTTAAGGGTTGAAAATACACAATCATGATATATCTGAATTTATGAAATATCCTTAGTTATGAATTACGCTGAAGAGGAGTATCATAGTACGCCCGTAGTGTTCTGTGCAAGTGTACAAGACGGATGACCAGACACACTCGTCCTTGTACCTAATTAGTCTCACGGAGGTAATCGTTACCGTGTGACAGTCCAATGTATCACTCCCAATACATGGCCATCGCGTGCCCGACTAAAAATTCCACACATCCGCACCCGGCCACGCAATATAAACCCAGAAGGTCATATGAACGAGAATGACCACAATGAATATCAATGGATAATAATTCGACAAGGTCAAGAATGACTCACCGGGATGAAAATAATAGTTAAGTGATTGATAACCCAATGAAATGATTGGAACCGTCGTTCCTCATGAATGAAATGATTATTCGACAATTACAAGTCTCAATACGTTTAATACAATGATGAATGAGTTATGATTATGAATGAACAACAACAAAAGGAATGAATATCCTTTTAACCGAGTAAGAATTAACTTACTCAACACCGGTGACAATTATCCTTCCACGAACAACGTCCTAATTGAGATATCGGTCGCTTGAACAACCTTGAATAACACAATTACCAACAATCCGTTCAACATACGAATCAAACACGAATATAACAAACTCAAAACGTCGATACGACTAAACCAAGTTCATTGGGGCATTATATCGAACACTTTGTGGCCAAACTTCGATTGTTTACAATCAAACTTCAATAATACCAACATCAAATCCCCAAGAAGTGTTTCAAACCAACAAAACATCTTCAATACGATCAATAATCCAATATGAATATTCAAATTCGTGATTACAACAACGATTAATCGAAAACCCCCAAATCCAACTTAATATTCAAAGTGTTCTTGAATAACCCTTCAATAATCCAATGAATAATCAAACATATCCATAATCATGCGTATATCACTTCATACAACATGATCTTAACATCCAAAACATCATATCTCAATATAAAATCGAAATCCAAGATGTTGAAGAAATTACCTCTTGAAGATCCAAGCACTTTGATCCAAAGAACACGCGTTAGATCGATTATCCGGGCTTCACGATCAAAAGGAGATGAAGAAAATCAAACACTCAAGTGATAGATGATGGGAAGTCTCCCCCCTCAAGCCCTCTCTCTCGTATGGTTGAAGAAATGGGAAAAAATGAGTTGTTCCACACAAAAACCGCAATTATAGTGCTGACTGCACTGTGTGCCGTGGCCCGGCCGAAGTGTGCTGCGACACGGGGCCAAAACTGCCCCCAGTGATCGGCAGCGTGCCGCGGCCCGGACGAATGTGCCGCGGCAGTGACTCGACAGTGTGCCGCGGCCCTGTCGACATGAGCCGCGGCCCCCGGTACAGACGGGTCGGCCAAAAATTGCAACACGAGTGTGCCGCGGCCCGGACGGGTGTGCCGCGGCAGTGACTAGGCAGTGTGCCGCGGCCCTGCCGGCATGAGCCGCGGCCTCCGGTACAGGCTGCTCGGCCAAAACAGGAAAATGATTGTGACTTAGCTTTTTCGACCATAACTCCCTCGTCCGGACTCCGATTGACTCACCGTTTGAACCATTGGAAAGCTAACTTGATGCTCTATAATATTGAAAAGATTCAGAATTTTTGGAGTTTCCAAAAAGTAATGGTGATTTTACAAAGTCGAACTCATACGTGGAAAAGTCGCTTAAGAACACGGAACTCAACAGAACGACACCGAGACGAACTCGGATGACAAAAAGTGTAGAATTAATCATTCTAGAAATGATGAAACGGTAACAATAGAGTCGCTAAGATGGACTTCCACTAAAAAAGAATAAAATTGGAAATCCAAATTGCGGATATTACATACTACCCTCCTTAAAAGAAGTTTCGTCCCGAAACTTAAAACAAGTAGGGAGAAGCAATATCCCGCTAGAAAAACTCAACGAGATACACAAGAACCGCAAATGTACCCAACAATAGCATGGTTCGAACAAGAAGGAAATTTGAAATGGCATGAACTCCAATATCAACATCGATTAATGAAGTAATTATAACGATCAAGATAATATTCTCATCTCGATTCTCAAACAAGGTTGAAACAATGAACGATATCAATACACGACTCAACATTAGTCTGAACGGTGAACACGAATGAATTAACATGAATGATGAATGATTATTAATGAGTGAAAATCTACTGAGTGACAATTACTGAATGAAAAATGAATGAATTTATAAGCGGGTATTACATACACCCCCCCTTAAAAGAGTTTCGTCCCCGAAACTAAGGATCAAACAACTCGGGATAACTCTTCTGCATACTATCCTCAACTTCCCAATCGAGGATGCATGCCCTCAACATGTCCTCCAATGTCTGAATAGTCCTCTCTGATTGTCCGTCGGACTGAGGATGAAAAGCTGTGCTGAAATTAAGCTGAGTTCCCATAGCACGATGAACTGATTTCCAAAAATGAGACACAAATCGTCCGTCCCGATCGGAAACAATACTTTTAGGAGTACCGTGCAATCTCACTATCTCTTTGATAAATAACTGGGCAAGTCTCTCGGGACCCCACGTATCCTTAATCTCAAGGAATTGAGCTGATTTAGTTAAGCGGTCCACAATCACCCAGATCGTATTCATGCCACGACGACTCGTCGGCAAACTCGTGATGAAATCCATGGAAATGTCTTCCCACTTCCATTCTGGAATAGGGAGAGGTTTCAGCATACCCGCTGGTCGCTGATGTTCAATCTTGACTTGTTGATAGGTTAAGCATCTCGAAACAAATTCTGCGACTTCTCGCTTCATATTACTCCACCAGTAATTTTGTTTCAAGTCTTTGTACATCTTGATAGACCCCGGGTGAACAGAATAAGGGGTAGCATGAGCTTCTCTCAAAATCGAGTTTTTCAACTCATCATTCGCCGGTACACACAATCGATTCTTAAATTTCAAAAGTCCATCCTCGTGGACTACGAATCCAGGGGCTTTCCCCTGAGCCACATCCTCACGGATGCGCAACAAGGATGGGTCTGAACCCTGATTCTCTCTGATTGCCTCCCCAAGTGGCGATGGAATCTCTACATGCAAAGTTGTCCTTGTACTCGCTGAAGCCAGACCTCGATCTCGGGTCTAAGGGATTCCTACTGAAGCTCTTTCTGAACTGTTAAACGAGCAAGTATCTGCTCCTGAACAGACTTACGACTCAAGGCGTCGGCGACAACGTTCGCCTTGCCTGGGTAGTAAAGGATCTCGATATCACAATCTTTGATTAGTTCCAACCACCGCCTCTGTTGCATATTTAACTCCTTCTGAGTAAATATATACTTTAAGCTCTTGTGATCGGTGAAAATCTGACAGGTGACGCCATAAAGGTAATGACGCTAAATCTTCAACGCAAAAACTACAGCTGCTAGCTCCAGGTCGTGGGTCGGATAATTAACCTCGTAAGGTCTCAATTGCCGCGAAGCATAGGCAATAACCTTCCAGTTCTGCATGAGTACACATCTGAGACCCTGCCCGGACGCATCACTATAAACCACAAATTCTTCCGTCCCTTGCGGCAAGGAAAGTACAGGTGCTGAAATTAACCGGCTCTTGAGTTCCTCAAAACTCCTCTGACACGCGTCGGACCATATGTATTTCTTATCCTTTCGCAAAAGGTTCGTCATTGGTTGAGCGATTTTAGAAAATCCTTCCACAAACTGCCGATAATAACCGGCTAATCCGAGAAAGCTTCGGATTTCTTTAACATTCTTCGGAGGTAACCAATCTTGGATAGCCTCCGTCTTCTGAGGATCAACACGCACTCCATCTGATGAAATTACATGCCCGATAAAAGTCACTTCGGACATCCAGAACTCACATTTGGAAAACTTTCCATAAAGTTGCTCTCGTCTTAACACGTCGAGAACCTGATGAAGATGAACCTCGTGTTCCCCTCGGTCACGAGAATAAATCAAAATGCCATCGATGAAGACAACAACAAACTGATCCAAAAAGTCGATAAAAATCCGATTCATTAACTCCATGAATACCGCATGTGCATTAGTTAGCCCGAACGGCATAACTACGAACTCATAATGACCATAGCGTGTATGAAACGCTGTCGTTGCGATGTCCGACTCTCGAATTCGCAACTGATGATATCCAGACCTTAGGTCGATCTTGGAAAATATTGAAGTTCCCTGAAGTTGATCTAAGAGATCATCAATACGGGGTAAGGGATACTTATTCTTGATTGTCACCCTATTCAACTCCCGTTAATTAATACACACACAAAACGAAACATCCTTCTTCTAGACAAACAACACTGGTGCTCCCCACGGGGACGCACTCGGTCGGATATAACCCTTCTCGGTCAAATCCTTTACTTGATCCTTCAATTCCCGCATTTCGATCGGGGCCATCCGGTACGGTGCCTTCGATAATGGGGACATACCAGGCTCCAACTCTATCGTGAATTCCATATCCCTCGGTGGAGGTAAAAATAGGTAGCTCGTCTGGGAGTACATCATCAAGCGATAACGATGATACCACGAATGGTTGAACACCTCGATTGCCTGAGAATGGCCAATCGACAACAACGATACGATGAATGGTTGAACACCTCGATTGCCTTAGAACGGCCAATCGATGACAATGATATAAGGAATGATTGAATACATCGATTGCCTAAGAACGGCTAATCGGTGACAATGATATAATGAATGATTGAATACCTCGATTGCTTATGAACGACCAATCGATGACAATGATATAATGAATGATTGAATACCTCGATTGCCTATGAACGGCCAATCGATGACAATGATACGATGAATGGTTGAACACCTCGATTGCCTTAGAATGGCCAATCGATGACAATGATATAATGAATGATTGGACAACTCCGATTGAGTAAATTTACTGCTACCATCATATTAATGATTCTTCCGGAACAACGGGGTTCACCTCCCTGAAGCACACATTCGACCCCAACGACGAAAATGATAGTGACCAAACGTTTACGAGCATTGAGGGGATATCATGATGATCCATCCCACTAATACCCGATATACATCGTCCTTAAGTAAATCCACCACGATTTGGTCCATCAACCAATCGCGGTCATTTAAACTTAATTCGGTATGATTTCCGAAAATTCTTCCATCACCAGGTAGACTGATGGTATGAGGTCCACAAGCAATAGGACTATCCAAATTAAGTCTATTCAAACACGATTCGAAAATGAATGAATGCGGTGCACCAGTATCAAAAGGTACACACAGGTTGAAATAAAATTACGAGTATACCTGAGATCATTCGGGCCACCGGATCGTCGATCCTCTTCATCACATGCATCCGGGACTTGCCGGCCCCCGAACCGGACGCTCCCGTCTGATAAATATGAGCTCCGACTTTATTTGCTTCCATCGTATTAAACAACGCTGACAGAGTAGTCTGATTCTCAATCGCTGATTGCTTCGGGGCCTGAGATGCCGCCGGAGCCAACTTGGAGTCCTTTCGGCAAAAACGGGCCTTATGTCCAAAAATCCCACAATTGTGGCACGTGATAGACGGTTTCAGACACTTAGTGCTGTAATGACCCGGCGCTCCACAGTTGAAATAGGTGATGGCCGAACTGGCCGCTCGGGACTGAGATCCCATACGATTATGCGCCGTAGAAGGTTGCTCAGAAACGATAGGGCCCGCACGAGGCTTCTTGAAGGTTGACTGACCGGCTTCGGATTGATTACGCTTCGTTGATTTCTTGCTGACATATGAAGGTTGTTGCTCCGCAATTTCCTTAGCAGCAGGCTCATACGGGAGAGTTCTCTCGATTAATTCGGCCAGAGTGGCGCCATGATGATTGAGCAATTGCATATGGGTCATCATAACCTGCATAAAAGTGAGTGGATCAACCCGAACATCTTCCGATCGAGCGGAGTCTCATATACGGTTTCCCGACAATGAGTGATTATTCCCCGGGTTCCGGCCCGCACCGCGGCCTCTCCCCGTGCATCCCCTAACAGCTCTCTCCATACTGAAGTAGGAAGGTCGCATGATAATCATAGATCTCGTATGAGTACCGCATTATGATTTACGTCATGAAATGATGAAAATGAGCATATGCGCTCTAACACAGTGATTACATGAATGATTAACTGAGGTGACATGATTATCTGATGAAATTCTTGAAATGAGTATCTTGAACAAGTTAACAATATTAATGATATGATCTTCCAGATCAACAACTGAGTAATGAAATGAATTGAGTGATTAATGAGTTAACATGATCGTCCCGATCATCAACTGAGTAATGAAATGAATTGAGTGATTAATGAGTTAATATGATCAACATGATTAAAATGAAAATGATGTTTGAGGATTGTTAACTAGTGAATTATGAATGAATGATTATTGCCAGAAATTATACCATGGCGTTAGAAGTCTTACAGTTCTTTCGGTCTGATTGGCTCGGCATTTGCACAGGTCACACGTGACACGAAAGTCCAATGATACTAGTCTAATGACGATGATTTCAAATGAGACATGACTCGAAAGGTAGTATTCAAAACCACGCTCCGATACCAACTCTGTAACACCCCAAACTAGGCGGATATTAAAGTGCCGTGGACCCCCGACTCGGACCCACCAGGCGAGTGAAATTGAATGAAATACACAGGGTAAATGTAGTACCGAACCACATTACATCATTAATTACTCCGATGAGGAGTTTTATTACAACACACCCAAGGAAATGACCGAATACAAGTATATTTTATATGGAGATAAAATATACAACACTGAATGAACTCAAAATCCAAACGGAAATCTGCAGCGGAAATGAAATAAGGAAACACGGTGAATGAAAGGACTGGGGCCCCCTACTAGTATCACTGGGACTCCTCGCCGTCAACATGCAATTTCCGTTCTTTTGCCTTGCCATGACCTGAAAACAAAATCCCCAAACGGGGTCAGTTACACAGAACAACAATCCTCAAGGGTTGAAATTACACAATCATGATATATCTGAAGTTATGAAATATCCTTAGTTATGAATTACGCTGAAGAGGAGTATCATAGTACGCCCGTAGTGTTCTGTGCAAGTGTACAAGACGGATGACCGGACACACTCGTCATTGTACCTAATTAGTCTCACGGAGGTAATCGTTACCGTGTGCACAGTCCAATGTATCACTCCCAATACATGGCCATCGCGTGCCCGACTAAAAATTCCACACATCCGCACCCGACCACGCAATATAAACCCAGAAGGTCATATGAACGAGAATGACCACAATGAATATCAATGGATAATAATTCGACAAGGTCAAGAATGACTCACCGGGATGAAAATAATAGTGAAGTGATTGATAACCCAATGAAATGATTGGAACCGTTGTTCCTCGTGAATGAAATGATTATTCAACAATTACAAGTCTCAATACGGTTAATACAATGATGAATGAGTTATGATTATGAATGAACAACAACAAAAGAAATGAATATCCTTTTAACCGAGTAAGAATTAACTTACTCAACACCGGTGACAATTATCCTTCCACGAACAACGTCCTAATTGAGATATCGGTCGCTCGAACAACCTTGAATAACACAATTACCAACAATCCGTTCAACATACGATTAAAACACGAATATAACGAACTCAAAACGTCGATACGACTAAACCAAGTTCATTGGGGCATTATATTGAACACTTTGTGGCCAAACTTCGATTGTTTACAATCAAACTTCAATAATACCAACATCAAATCCCCAAGAAGTGTTTCAAACCCACAAAACATCTTCAATACGATCAATAATCTAATATGAATATTCAAATTCGTGATTACAACAACGATTAATCGAAAATCCCCAAATCCAACTCAATATTCAAAGTGTTCTTGAATAATCCTTCAATAATCCAATGAATAATCAAACATATCCATAATCATGCGTATATCACTTCATACAACATGATCTTAACATCCAAAACATCATATCTCAATACAAAATCGAAATCCAAGATGTTGAAGAAATTACCTCTTGAAGATCCAAGCACTTTGATCTGAAGAACACGTGTTAGATCGATTATCCGGGCTTCACGATCGAAAGGAGATGAAGAAAATCAAACACTCAAGTGATAGATGATGGGAAGTCTCCCCCCTCAAGCCCTCTCTCTCGTATGGTTGAAGAAATGGGAAAAAAAATGAGTTGTTCCACACAAAAACCGCAATTATAGTCTTGTTGCCTTTGTGTGCAGCGCGGCCAAAGCGCCCCGGTGATCGGCGGCGTGCGCGGCCGGATTTAATGTGCCACGACAGTGACTCGACAGTGTGCCGCGGCCCTATCGGCATGAGCCGCGGCCCCCGGTACAGACGGGTCGGCCAAAAATTGCAACACGAGTGTGCCGCGGCAGTGTGCCGCGGCCCTGCCGGCATGAGCCGCGGCCCCCGGTACAGGCTGCTCGGCCAAAATAGGAAAATGAGTGTGACTTAGCTATTTCGACCATAACTCCCTCGTCCGGACTCCGATTGACTCACTGTTTGAACCATTGGAAAGCTAACTTGATGCTCTATAATATTGAAATATTCAGAGTTTTTGGAGTTTTCAAAAATTAGTGGTGATTTTACAAAGTCGAACTCATACGTGGAAAAGTCGCTTAAGAACACGAAACTCAACAGAACGACACCGAGACAAACTCGGATGACAAAAAGTGTAGAATTAATCATTCTCGAAATGACGAAATGGTAACAATAAAGTTGCTAAGATGGACTTCCGCCAAAAAAGAATAAAATTACCGGAAATCCAAATTGCGGATATTACATGCGGTATGTCACTTGAGCTGAATTTCATGCCGTCATGTGAAATATATTTTAGGTACATAGTTTTTACGCTGTATGTGGATTAAATGAATGATGTAAATGGTGTAAGGCTCTCTAAAAAATCTCAACAATAGTTTATATTCTTTTCAGATTACAATGATCCAAGACTCTAAGATTAGCAAACTTTAGGTGCATGAAACGGAGATCGATTTTGGTTGGTGTTGTAAGGAAATCCCTCACACTATGCCGCAAGTGCACGGTGTCAACAAGTAATAAAGTGATAAGTAAGATATCGTTCCCTCGAGGACTGATTTCACTAAGTACCAAAATATAGTCAACTCGTAATTTTATTTGAAGAACAATTATATGGAATTTATATCTAAACTAATTGCAGAAAAATAAATAATAATAGTAATAATAAAAATAATAATAATAAGGGTGTAGGATTATGATTTTGACATCAAACAATCAGGAATGATTCTTATTCAATTCAATTCACTTTTATTCAATTGATTGTAAGCCAGGAATTCCTAAATTATTCTAAAGCTTTTCCCAAGGTCGATAGAAAATACTACGAATTATTAACTCGATATATCCCTATTCGAATTAGATAATTAATAGCTAAAATAGTTCAAGAATTCCCACAATAAACAGGCTTCACAATTCCCATGAGTATATCCTAATCTCACGAAAATCATGATTTTTCTCACAAGAACTATGCCTAAATTTCATCTCCCGAATCCATAATGACATTCAAAATAATTCAACTGTTGGCCAGACAATTAAAAAGCATTACGAACAATGAGAAAAATCCAACTCAATACGAATAACGAGTAAATTGAAATAAAAATAAATAAATCAAACCGTCATGTAATCGGTTACAATCACAATCCTACTCGAACGAATCTATAAACTAAATTAAGAAAAACCGTAGGAAGTCGTGGTCTTGTCATCGCCCACAAATCTCCTCCTTGTGTTCTTCGATCCCGTGATGTCTTCCTCCGATTTGATGATCGATCCCCACTCTAAATTCTGACCTTAAACCCTTATTTATAACTCTTATCAGCCTCCAAAATGCGTCCGTGTGATTAGGTCGAGAACAGGCTCCAAAACGGCCCAGAAACGCGGAAGTCTCAGCAAAACCGCCCTGTGGGCCGCGGCTCACTTAATCTGTGCCGCGACCCCTACTGCTCAGCGCCGGATGCCTGGGCGCTCACTTAAGCTGTGCCGCGGCTCACAGTACAGTTGGTTCGGCATTTGCTGGTTGCCTTCGTGTGCCGCGGCTCACTTGTCTTATGCCGCGGCCCCAGGCCAAAAACTACTGTTTTCGCCCATTTTTCGTCGTTCGAGCTTCTGGACTCCAATTTCCTGCAAAACATATAAGAATAGTGCATTTAAAAGCTCATTTATGCATTTTTAGGCTCAAAATGGATATAAACTAATGATAAATAAGCGCATAAAAATACGCCTAACAAATACCCCCAAACTTGAGCCTTTGCTTATCCTCAAGCAAAAATCAATTTTAAGCAAAATGTATCGTGAATAATCATGCAAGTCCATAGTGCTCAACTTAATCAATACTACCCTGAAAATCTCAAAGAATAGTACAAGTATCGTAATAGTGAGTCACATCCAGGACACTGATTCAACTAAGTAACCAATTTCAGTCATAATCAATCGTTCATGAAGAAAATCAAGCTCAAAGATTAACAAGCGTGAATTTAACCGACCGCCAATATGAAGGGTTAAAATAAACGAGCCAACTCGCCCAGTCCCACAGTCTAGTGGCAAAAATTCAAGAGTTTCATTATCAAAATTACTCCTCGGACAACATTCCCTTATGTATGATCATAATAAAGATTCGAGTTAACCACTAGGTTCGGATCTCGAGATGTTTTATCGGGATAATCCTAGGGTGGATTTCCATTCTCATATATTGGGGAACCGTTTGACGTAAAAGACACTCATGGGGCACATGGATGCTTTTAGTTACTAAGTCCCCCTCTACAACGGAGAAAAAACTCGAATAGCAAGTCCCGCATGTCAAGGTTGCCGTTTTACGCGAGAGTAAACTACGGGTCACGTGAATACCCCGGTTACTAGGCTTCCCATCATCGGTAATGAGATATTTCAAAATCATTACTCTATTCAGGGTTGTCGTTTTACGCGAGAGTAAACAACGGGTCACGCAAATACCCCCACTTACTAGACTTCCCATCATAGAACAAATAATATCTCGACTTTTTCTTGGGAAAAACTGTCTGACTCTAAACTCAAATTAAGTGCCAACACGACTGATGTTGCTGGACGACTAGCTAACCGAAAAGTATAACCAAATGTATAGACGGCGATTTGAAAACACGTATGTCTCCTTTCTTATCTGCTAATATTTCTACAAAAATGATAAAATTTCGGACCTAACTCAACAGAAACAGATATCGCTGACTACAACTCAACTAAAACTCAACCGTTTCTTCCCCGAGAAATCAGTATCGTAACATCAGTTTTACACAAAAAGAAGCACGAAAAATTCACGAAAAATTCACGTTTTTAGCAAAAACCATCAACAGCATGCAAGGACAATAAAGCACTGATGAAATCACAATTTATAACCAGGAAAAATTAAGAGAATATTGCATGCTTCAATCTATTCCACTACACATAAAATCATCGACAATAAAACTCATGTGAAAATAAAAGAGATAAGGAAAAGTGAAACTTATTCCAAATGTCTTCTTGAACGCCAGCACATGTCTGAGTGGAATCGGCTATCAATCCATACTTCAAATAATGCCCAACATCACCAGGGACCCCCAAACTTAGTCTCTAGTCATGAAATAGCTGTAGACATTACGTCAAGAAAGACTAGAATATGAAGGATAATAACTTATCGGGGTAAAAAAATATTAGAGAACTAAGGGCCAACAAGATACACGAATCCAAACGAAAAAACAAAACAATGAAAAAAATTATTAACGAAAAATCAAATAAAAACAACTAACTAGAAAGCAAGTAAAAATGATGGGTTGCCTCCCATCAAGCGCTCTATTTTACGTATTGAGCACGACGTGACAAACAAATTTAACGTGGCTTCTTTCTAGGGAGATTGCCAAATACCCCCTTCTTGCAATCTATAAGCCTCTTATTCCACAAGGGAGGCTTTGGTTCATGCCTGGTTGCCAAAATTAGTGAGTAAGAATAATTATGAGGACAACCAAAAAATAGTGGAAGAATATAATAATGATAAGGCATGAAAAAATAAGCAGAGTTCGAATGGGTAGATAATAAAGACATATCATGAACAACCTCATTAGAACTCAAAGAATCAGCCTCAACAAAATCAAGAGTAATGGGGTCAATCTCTCCCATTATGGATTTAGGAAAAATTATGCGTGGCACCGTTAATAAAATTTTAGGCACAAAAGTGTTCACCTTGTTAGTCGAAGTTTGATGACAATTTAATGAAATTTCTTTGGAAACATCATCAATGATAACTTCTTCTACAAGCTCATCACACTTTATGTAATTATCGGGTGCTGGGGGATGGACCCTATAACTCAACATGTCTTTCTTCTCAACCTCCCCCTCAACTTCACTACTAAATATATGAGCTAGGAAATAACCATAGTGAATCTCAAGACCACGACATGCACATTCTCGCTCAAGAGGGGTACTATCAGGATTTTTGAGAGCGTCTACACATTGTTCAAGCATGGTCTTTTGTTTTGGGAGAGGGGGCTGACTGACCCTATTAGGCAAATTATTAAGAACGTCGAAATTTATGAAATGCCAAGGGTCATGATAATCAAAGGAATACATAATGAAAAAATAAAAATATAAAGACTAAAAAAACTTCAAATTAAAATTAGAGTCGCTTGGTATTGATATTAGCGAAAAATCAGTCCCCGACAACGGCGCCAAAAACTTGTTGTAAGGAAATCCCTCACACTATGCCGCAAGTGCACGATGTCAACAAGTAATAAAGTGATAAATAAGATATCGTTCCCTCGAGGACTGATTTCACTAAGTACCAAAATATAGTCAACTCGTAATTTTATTTGAAGAACAATTATATGAAATTTATATCTAAACTAATTGAAGAAAAATAAATAATAATAGTAATAATAAAAATAATAATAATAAGGGTGTAGGATTATGATTTTCACCTCAAACAATCAAGAATGATTCTTATTCAATTCAATTCACTTTTATTCAATTGATTGTAAGCCAGGAATTCCTAAATTATTCTAAAGCCTTTCCCAAGGTCGATAGAAAATACTACAAATTATTAACTCGATATATCCCTATTCGAATTAGATAATCAATAGCTAAAAAAGTTCAAGAATTCCCACAATAAACAGGCTTCACAATTCCCATGAGCATATCCCTATCTCACGAAAATCATGATTTTTCTCACAAGAACTATGCCTAAATTTCATCTCCCGAATCCATAAAGACATTCAAAACAATTCAACTGTTGGCCAGACAATTAAAAAGCATTACGAACAATGAGAAAAATCCAACTCAATACGAATAACGAGTAAATTGAAATAAAAATAAATAAATCAAACCGTCATGTAATCGGTTACAATCACAATCCTACTCGAACGAATCTAGAAACTAAGATGCGGAAAAATTAAGAAAAACCGTAGGAAGTCGTGGTCTTGTCGTCGCCCACAAATCTCCTCCTTGTGTTCTTCGATCCCGCGATGTCTTCCTCCAATTTGATGATCGATCCCCCCTCTAAATTCTGACTTTAAACCCTTATTTATAACTCTTATCAGCCTCCAAAACGCGTCCGTGTGATTAGGTCGAGAACAGGCTCCAAAATGGCCCAGAAACGCGGAAGTCTCAGCAAAACCGCCCTGTGGACCGCGGCTCACTTAATCTGTGCCGCGGTACCTACTGCTCAGCGCCGGATGCCTGGGCGCATATTTTCCTCCCGAGCCGCGGCTTACTTAAGCTGTGCCGCGGCTCACAGTACAGTTGGTTCGGCATTTGCTGGTTGGCTTTGTGTGCCGCGGCTCACTTGTCTTGTGCCGCGGCCCCAGGCCAAAAACTGCTGTTTTCGCCCGTTTTTCATCGTTCGAGCTTCCGGACTCCAATTTCCTGCAAAACATATAAGAATAGTGCATTTAAAAGCTCATTTATGCATTTTTAGGCTCAAAATGGATATAAACTAATGATAAATAAGCGCATAAAAATACGCCTAACAGTTGGTTCATGATTGGTCTTGATTGTGTTTCAGTTCTAGTCCTGTTGACGAGAAGGCGGCTGTTTGGCCGCATCATCCACTACGAGATCATAGTTTATTCAATGTATTTGTGAAATATGTTCAATGAGAAGGTATCACATATGAGATTTCTTGTGCTATTTCTCGCCTTATTTCTATATTTTATGGATATGCCTCAATCTTAATGTTCTTGTCCTAATTGAGGTTATGGCAGTTGACAATAGTCTTTAATCACTTTTGTGGGAAATTTATGAAAATATTATTGCATGGTGCAATAATTCAAGTACATATTACATCGTTTGTAGTTGTATATCTAAGTTTTATTGTGAGTCTTGCAAACTCATGGAAAATGATAGAACTCTTAAACTATTTTCTATATGTTTTTATTTGATACCTTTATGCCCAAGATAGTACGTTTCTCTTCAAATGATGGTGAATTTCTTACGAGCTCTTTCCTCATTTATGACTTCTGTGCCGTTTTTGTTTCATATTTATATTCATTTTATATCATTTTTTGATGATTCATATGCAGTATAATTAACATCATGTCTTTTTTTCTTAATATGCTTATGAATTGATTATTAAAGGGAGAATGTTCTGTTGGGGGCACCTGAGGCGGAAGTAAGTACTCAAACAAGTGAATTAGAAAATGCAAGGTAACATACATGTTCTCTCTCTCTCTCTCTCTCTCTCTATATATATATATATATATATATATATATATATATATATATATATATGTGTGTGTGTGTGGATGAATAAATATGATTTTTCATATGCATGTTATGCATTTATCCTTCTGATTATTCAGCTGGACAATATTCATTTGATTGATCATTAATGCCTGAACGAAAAATACGAGAATGCAGAAATTATTGTTTTTTTTCTGTTTCTGTTTCCATGCTGGTTTATGATTGATTATATTTCCAACTTTGTGAAATTGGTATTTATTTGACCGTGACACGACTTAATACGCATATGTTTGTAGTTTGAGTATCAAGATAACTTAACAACAAATTGGTTTTAAAAAAGGGAAAATTATATGGTTTTTTCAACTTATGATGTCATTACTCAACGTACTTAAAACCTTTTCAATAAGGATTTAGTATTGTAACACCCCCAATCCGCTCAGGGATATTACACACCGTAGAACCTTTCCTCAAGGTTCTACCAGGCTGGTAACAAAACCGAACAACTCAACAACGCCTTTAAGGCTAAAATGACTCAGTAGACCGATTTGGTCTTTCAATAAATACATACAACTCAATTACAATACATGCCCACGCAGGGGTTGAATACAACACACTCCCGTACAATGGGAAAAGAATACTGCAGCGGAAATAAAATACAACTAAACCAATATGACATCAAACGGGTCCTCGTGTGATTAGTATCGTTCATCTTTCATCATCCTTCATGCCGACCCTGTGCTATGCTCCAAAACCTGAATGCAATACAGACATCCACCCCCCGATTACTCGGGGGTTGGCAAAACTCCACTATTTTGCTAATGCAAGAACAAAGTGCAATTACGAGCCATACAATTCATATTCCACGAATAACAATAACCAAGAATCCTCAAAAAGCCAAACGTAACGAAAAGTACTTCCCGAGGCAAGAGTTTGGGTAAAACCTTCTAAAACCGAAAGATCACAAATAAAGGGAAGCAATTTGTAAAACAGTTTAAAATGCCATCTAGAGTTTTAATAGAAAACAATTTAGGATTACCGAATCCTTATCTTTCCAAAATCAACAAGGGTCACAGCCCAAAGGTTTTGTTTTCGCAAATAGAAAACCGACAACAATTCACAGGTCCAGAGCCCAACATCACGTGTCCTCGACGGTCATAAAATCAACAAAACATAATCGCGCACGCGCATCGCCTAGGACCGGGACGAAGCCACAAATCCCACCCGAGGCCTCGAAGGACCCTCCCGAGCTGGCTAGCGAAACAAATCACACACATGCATCGCCTAGGACCGGGACGACGCCACAAATCCCACCCGAGGCCTCGAAGGACCCTCCTGAGCTGGCTAGCTAAACAATTCACACACCATATCTCACGGTTGGATCAATCACTTGTTGCATCCTGACCACATGATCACAAGCCATGTGTCACCGTAGATTATCTCAGGCTCTTACGGTTGGATCAATCACTTGTTGCATCCTGACCACATGATCACGTGCCATGTGTCACCATAGACCTTCAACCATATCCACACATTCACACAAATAACATATCACATCAATAATATCCAAGTAATGTACTCAATGGCAACAAACACAATGCACGACGCAATGGTCAAATCACAACGAACCGATATGAGATAATATATACATATATATTATCAAAGCACAACGACAACACCAAGTGTATTCATAGTAATTCACGTAACCATCCACGAACACAATGTCCACAAAACACACGCGTTTTGAAAGAGGGCCTTTAACAAGGCTAACTGAATCTTTGAAAGTGAAATTCAAATGATCAAATAAACACAAGGAGACGATCACTAATTATCATATCCATAAAACGAGAATTATATGGACAAGGTACTTGCCTCAAAATCGGCACGCAAGTATCCCGACGAACACGGCTCAACCGGAAAGCTTCGAAACGCCCGATGCTTTCAAAAAGAAAGACGACAACGAACGGAAGGGTTCAACTTGGTTTCTTCGCAAGAAACTCGACCCTAACAACATATAATTAATAAATCAATGATCATACGAGGAGGAATAATCGTAGAACGTCCGAAAACCCCTCTACGACATTCTACCGGACACCTTCAAGGCGTCAATTAAGAACTCAACCAAAACGACGAATCTATACGATCCAACCATGGAATAAAAGGAAACAGGTAGAATACACCTTAATAATCAATAATCCATCAATAATCTAAGTTATTACGGATCAAACGAACGAAATCCAACAAAAACCCCAATTTCCCCAAAACTAGATTTTCAAGAAATCTAACCTTGATTCGGTAGATCGTAGGAGGTTATGGGATGATTGATTGATGTTAGAAACTCAAGAACTTCGTGGATTGGAAGAACAACATCATGTCTTCGACCTCTCCAAGCTTCCAGCCGCGGAAGGAAAAGAAACGAATTGAAAAACGGGTGAAGAAATGACCTGCCCGACCATTATTAATACTGACCAGGACGCACGAGCAGGCCGGACGTGCGCCTGGTCGTGCGCGCCTACTGTCAGCCAACTGCCGGGACGCACGAGCACCGGGCACGAGCACCCGCTCATGCGTGTGCAGTCAGGGCCGCATGAGCACCGGGTCGTGCGCGCAACTCGTGCGCCGCGCTCGTGCGCACCTGGCCGGTCCCCGCCGCACGTGGCCGGCCAGTGCCTAGCCGCCAAGACTCGACGACTCGAATTCCCGAAAACGCACAAAACGAACACGACGAAATGCTCTCGGACAACAACATCGATCCGAAAAGAAATACCATGCAACAATATATCGCACTCGACCATGAAAAAGGTCAAAACAACAAATATGAATGCGGATACCCACAACTTTGGGTAAATTACAAAATGGACCAAAACGCCCGAAAATCACGATACGTGATCGAATAACCAAACCGAAGTTCATAACATGTATACCAAAGTTAAACGGACTTATGGGAAACTCGAAACAGCAGTTTCGAACGAGATTCGCAAGAATCGAACTCAAGTGCGGAAAAGTCGCCAAAAAGCACGGAACTCAACAAAACAACACCAAAACGAACTCGGATGACAAAAAATGCAGAATTAACCATTCTCGGAATGACGAAACGGTCATGAGCGAGTCGTCAAAACAGACTTTCGCCAAAAAAAGAAATTACCGGAAATCGAAATTACGGGTATTACACACTACCCTCCTTAAAAGAAGTTTCATCCCGAAACTTAAAACAAGTAGGGAGAAGAAATATACCACCAGGAATATTTCAATGAGATACACAAGAATGCGTAACTAACGCCCAACGGCGAAACGTTACAGATAATGCAAAGGAATATACGGCGTGAAAACACGCTCCACGACGACCAACACAACGCCACCGGTAGAGACATAATAAAACCAACAAGTGACAAGCATCATCAAACAGATAATACAATCAAGTCAATTATCCGAACAATCACAAAACACAAAGTACCTATTACAAGGAAACACGCACAGTCAAGAAAGCAGAAATAAACACACAAACGATCCACAAAGACAATCACAAACGATTCGGACTACGCCGAAATCCTCAAAACCACACTAGGCTTCTCCGTGTCCTTTCGGAGTAGAGACGCAACCTCGATCCCCAAATCTCTCGGTTACCGTCTCACAATGTACGGCACGGTGACCCACCTGGACACACTCGAAACAGTTGACTAACGGTGAACGACAATTCTTCGCAGTATGGCCCGCTCGACTACAGTTATAACATATCTTCGAGCTGATCACATAACCACCTGCATGGGTACTACTCCCCTGATCACGCGATCGAGGAACCACCTTAGGACGACGAAACGAAGTCCCCAACTCAGGGGGCCCACTCCCCTGATTTCCTGAAATGTCCCCAACGGTTTTCTGTTTCTTCGACGCAGACATATTCTCGGTCGGCAATCTGGATAGCTCATAGGCCAACGCCCTATTATGATAATCTCTCAAGGAAGTACAAGCGAGACCTGCCATGTACTGACGAATCTCCGGCTTCATCTGCCTACTAAAATGACAAATCTTGTCCTCCTCTGTCCTTACTTGATTCTGCACATAGCCGAGTTGTTTGCTAAAATCAATAATAGCTTGAGACAGCGGTACATCCTGCGGTTTCGCCGAAAAGAATTCATTAATCTTCTGATTTCTGATCGGCTCTGGACAAACTCATCTCTCATAAATCTCTGGAACTCTGCCCATGTAACAACACGATCTTGAGGCTTAACAGCCTCCCACCAGCTAGCGGCATCCTTGTCGAAAAGATACTGAGCTACCGGGACCTTACGTTCTTCTGGACAATCAACTACCTCGAATATCTTTTCCAACTCGAAAAGCCAACCATCCCAGCCTAATGCATCTGCAGCACCAGCGAAACGAGGGGGATTCATACGAACCACTTCTCGAAGCCACTGATTTGCACCAGTATTCTGGGTCACATGTGTAACACGCTGAACTGCCTGAGTCAACTGAGTCATATGTGTGGCTACCTGCTGTAAAATATTAGCAACACCGATAACGGCATCATCACCACCAGCATGATCTCAACCACGTGTCTGATTGCCACGACCACGACCTCGTCCCCTCGGCATACTGAATAAGTAATCACTCAGCACAACAGAAAAATCATAACACATACCACATACAACGATTTCCATCGTAAAGCAACACGCATACTAAAATCATAGCAACGACGGTATCGTTCAGCGATCTCAACGAACCGAACGATAACCAGCACATATTCACAAAACATCATGGAAACAATCAAACATATACAGGAACGCACCAACCCAAGCTTCAACAGCTCACACTCGTGCGACAACACGCAAATCACTACGATGCGACAAACAGTAAATACCAGTTCACACCTCTCACAGAGGGCTAGTACTACAAATACGTGGCAACGCCTCAACGTTCATGCCACCAATTCGATCATATTCGGAAGTTAACATCATAACGACAAAGCAAACATCATACATACATTCCCAAACCGCAAACGGGAATTGATAGATTTAGAAAAAAAAGAAAACCACCTTTTGAAAATAATTTTGGAAACACCGATTGATCTTGAGTATCACCTTTCAAAAAGTACAAATGTGAAACATCATTATCGAGACTTTTGAAAACCATCTTTGCGTTTGAACAAAAATGAGGACACTTTCTTTTAGTGAAAAACTTTTAAAATGTTCGACCCTCGGGTCTTAGTACAAGTGTTTCTAAAACATTGAAAATATCTCAAAACATTTTGGTCCTCGAGGTAGAAGAATTTTGAAACATATTGTGGCACCTTGGATGTACCACGAGAAAATAATTCATTTTAAAAGTACGTCTCGAAATTTATTTTCTAAGATGCTCAAGGTTTTCAAAGATAATTCAATGGGCTAGAATGCCCAAAAATTTCAGGTAATTACACGGAACATTATAACGTCGTGGGTCCCGCGCCGGAACACCAGGCTAAAAACCATTTACAACAACACCAAAAAGACCAATTACGGTAATATTTCAAAAACTCACAAAAGCCATTTACAAAATACTAAATACCGTCATAAGAATTTCGCCAAAACCATCAAGGCCATAATGCCAAAAACTCGGTTAAGGGAATCGGTTTTCGAAATAAAACTCAGTCGGTAAAATACCGAAAGTCATTACAAAAGAACTCACGCAGCGGATAAAAGAAATATAGTTCAACATGCACAATCCAGCAACACTACTCCTCATATGAACGAAATATGAGAGTCAAATAACCACATATCACGGAATCAAAATCCATAAGGGGATTCCGTCAATTAACACATAATCATACCAGTAGCTCGCATCAGACGAGGCACAAACACAAAAAAGGGAGACTTACATCCACAGGTCGCACGAAGATGATGATTGCCCCACGATACTAATCACGACTAACCAACTCAGACGACGCATCGCGACACGGCTTAGTCAGACAAAATCCGACGAGACAAAAACTCAACAGACACCACTAAACCCGATAGCCTAGGTTTCCACAACCTAAGCTCCGATACCATTTATGTAACACCCCCAATCCGCTCAGGGATATTACACGCCGTAGAACCTTTCCTCAAGGTTCTACCAGGCTGGTAACAAAACCGAACAACTCAACAACGCCTTTAAGGCTAAAATGACTCAGTAGACAGATTTGGTCTTTCAATAAATACATACAACTCAATTACAATACATGCCCATGCAGGGGTCGAATACAACACACTCCGTCTGGCGGGAAAGAATACTGCAGCGGAAATAAAATACAACTAAACCAATATGACATCAAACGGGTCATCGTGTGATTAGTATCGTTCATCTTTCATCATCCTTCATGCCGACCCTGTGCTATGCTCCAAAACCTGAATGCAATACATTCATCCACCCTCCGATTACTCGGGGGTTAGCAAAACTCCACTGTTTTGCTAGTGCAAGAACAAACTGCAATTACGAGCCATACAATTCATATTCCACGAATAACAATAACCAGGAATCCTCAAAAAGCCAAACGTAACGAAAAGTACTTCCCGAGGCAAGAGTTTGGGTAAAACCTTCCAAAACCGAAAGACCACAAATAAAGGGAAGCAATTTGTAAAACAGTTTAAAATGCCATCGAGAGTTTTAATAGAAAACAATTTAGGATTACCGAATCCTTATCTTCCCAAAATCAACAAGGGTCACAGCCCAAAGGTTTTGTTTTCGCAAATAGAAAACCGACAACAATTCACAGGTCCAGAGCCCAACATCACGTGTCCTCGACGGTCATAAAATCAACAAAACATAATCGCGCACGCGCATCGCCTAGGACCGGGACAAAGCCACAAATCCCACCCGAGTCCTCGAAGGACCCTCCCGAGATGGCTAGCGAAACAAATCACACACATGCATCGCCTAGGACCGGGACGAAGCCACAAATCCCACCCGAGGCCTCGAAGGACCCTCCTGAGCTGGCTAGCTAAACAATTCACACACCATATCTCACGGTTGGATCAATCCCTTGTTGCATCCTGACCACATGATCAAAAGCCATGTATCACCATAGATTATCTCAGGCTCTCACGGTTGGATCAATCACTTGTTGCATCCTGACCACATGATCACGTGCCATGTGTCACCGTAGACCTTCGACCATATCCACACATTCACACAAATAACATATCACATCAATAATATCCAAGTAATGTACTCAATGGCAACAAACACAATGCACGACGCAATGGTCAAATCACAACGAACCGATATGAGATAATATATACATATATATTATCAAAGCACAACGACAACACCAAGTGTATTCATAGTAATTCACGTAACCATCCACGAACACAATGTCCACAAAACACATGCATTTTGAAAGAGGGACTTTAACAAGGCTAACCGAATCTTTGAAAGTGAAATTCAAACGATCAAATAAACACAAGGAGATGATCACTAATTATCATATCCATAAAACGAGAATTATATGGACAAGGTACTTGCCTCAAAATCGGCACGCAAGTATCCCGACGAACACGGCTCAACTGGAAAGCTTCGAAACGCCCGATGATTTCGAAAAGGAAGACGAAAACGAACGGCATGCCAGACGAGGAGTCTTAACTAACCGTCGGACTCCCACAATCGCATCGCGATATGTGCCCCCGCGGTGTTTCAAAGCCCGCTATTATTCCCCACTCTTTTCAGTGACGGAGTGGATCATACAAATTCGAAACCAGTTCGCTCGAAGACGGTCGTCTAACTCATAAAAAGTCGCTCGTCTAAGTTCAAGCGATCGCCAGTGGATCCACCTCACCCCACGTCTTCGACATGGGAGCAAGCTGGGGGGCAATTGTTGTGCGGCGATTTATACACCTTCGACGGCGATCGGCGTAAGGGCCGAGTGACCAAAGACAGCATCAAATAAATCCAAGGCAGACTTGCCAAGCGAAGAGTCCAGACAGAAATCAGGTACCAAGCGATCGATGTCTGGGGCAATCGCCTTTTGGCACCTAGCGATCGACTCTGGTGCCCGGATAAGAACGACCGTCCTATGCCACGTATAAGGCCATCATCCATCAAGTCTACGAAGATTGGATCACGGAGCGAGGACCCATGTGCAGATCCGTGAATAGCGCCATAGAATACGGATAGTTGACTCCAGCCCATCAGCAGCTGTCAGTGACAAGGACGGCCTCACCTACCCACAGACCCCCCGAAAGGTCCCAGATGAGGCCTCCCCAGACACAGACATAGATGCGTGTTGGCTTCTCATTGGTTCGCACATCCGGCTGCCAGCACCTGCTGCAGACTTTAAGGAGACCAACCCATGTGCTAAAGACGATCGCCCGCTTATTATAATACAGCAGAGGCGATCGCCCATCGACTCCTAGTCCTATAAATAGAGACCCTTCAGCACTTGGAAACCTCTCGACTTTTCTTTTGACTCTATCTAGGATTTCTCTCCCAGAACCACTTAACCAGAAGACGGTCGGCAGAAACGAGAACTCCCTATGGTTCAGAAGTTTAGACTTTAAGAGGTTCACAAGTTCAGAAACCACTTCCATACGAGAGTTCAGCTAATTCACACAGTGAGAGACCGTCGATCTCTCACAGTCTGCACAGCACTCCAACGTTGTTACAAGAACTCACAGAGCATCAACTCTGGTTCTTCCGGAAATCTTCAGCACTCAAGAGCTAAGATAACTAGGTTCTTTATACTCATTGTAATTGTACTCTAACATTAATATTTGTACTCCCAAGTATTCGTATTAATAATATCTCGCGAGAGCATTCAAGCCCGGGACTAACAACCCCGACAAATCTTGTGTTATTTACTTCCCCGTGGATGTGTTCTCGCATTTTGTTTGTTACTCGTCCATTCCAGCATATCATCTCCGGATAATATTTTGGGTAACAACAGTTCAGTTGTTGATCTTGAGGATCATATCATTAATCTTGTTAACTTGTTCAAGATAATCATTTCAAGAATTTCATCATATAATCACGTCACTTCAGTTGATCATTCATGTAATCATTGTGTTTGAGCGCGTATGCTCATTTTCATCATTTCATAACGTAATCATAATGTGATATTCATGCGAGATATATAATTATCATATGACTTTCCACTTCAGTATGGAAAGGGCTGGCAGAGGACGCGGGGGAAGAGGCCGTAGTGCGGGCCGAAACCCGAGAGCTTGTGTGAATACACGCGCGAACGCGAGAAATAATGCAAATTCATCGAGCAGTGACGCTGTCACACATTCACCAAGAAATGATCATTCACTGTCAGGGAGTCGTACCCGGGACACAGCTCAATCAGAAGGTGTTCGGGTTGATCCACTCGCTTTTATGCAGGGCATGATGGCCCAGATGACTCAAATGGCACGCCTCATGGAGACGATGCAGAACTCAGCTACTCAGAATCAATAGGCTCCTTCGTCGCCACCTCAGGGGCAAGAGAGGGGTGTAAGCAGTATCATTGGCGACATCTTTCGCCAGAGGCCACCTACTTTTGAGGGCTCATCTGAGCCGGCGGATATTTTTCACTGGCTTGAGCATTTCTAGAAGTTGTTTGCTATGGTGGAGTGTCCCGAAGGGCACAAAGTTTCAGTTGTGGCTTACTATCTGGGTAAGGGCGCTCATTCATGGTGGTTATCGTTGAAGCCCACCAACGGATCTTGTACTTGGGATAAATTCAAGACTCTCATGATGGAGAGGTATTATCCGGCCCCAATCATAGAGGCCAAGTTATCAGAATTACTCACTCCCGACCTTTCAGCGGACGATGATGTTCTTGCCATCGCTGAGAAATTTCAGGAGCCACTTCCTTTCGCCTCGTCTATTATTCACTCTGAGGCGGACAAGATCAAGTATTTCAGCAAGAGGTTGAAGCCTCGTATGCGGATGCAGTTGCTTAATCACAATTTCACCACTCTGGCCGAATTCATCGAGAAAGCTCTTACTTATGAGCTTACTGCTAAGGAGATTGCTAAGCAACAACCTTCATCTGCTAGCAAGAAGTCAAAGAATCGTAATCAGTCCGAAGGTAGTTAGGCCACTTTCAAGAAGCCTCGTGCGGGCTCTACTTTTTTTGAGCGATCTCCTATGGCGCTTAGACCCGCGGAATCTCAGTCACGAGCGGCCAGTTCGGCTATCACCTGTTTCAACTGTGAAGAACAGGGTCATTTCAGCACCAAGTGTCCGAGGCAGACTGTCACGTGCCATAACTGTGGGATTGCTGGGCATAAGGCTCGTTTTTGCTGAAGAGACTCTAAACCTACTCCGGCATCATCTCAGGCCCCGAGACAGTAAGCGGTTCAGAATCAGGCCACGAACAGAGAGTGAGACTACACGGTACTCCTAAAATTATCGTTTTCGATTGTGACGGACGGTTCGTGTCTCAGTTTTGGAAATCAGTTCATCGTGCTATGGGAACTCAGCTTAATCTCAGTACAGCTTTTCATCCTCAGTCCTACGGACAATCAGAGAGGACTATTCAGACATTGGAGGACATGTTGAGGGCATGTGTTCTCGATTGGAAAGATGATTGGGAAGCCCAACTACCGTTAATCGAGTTCACATACAATAATAGTTGGCATGCTTCGATTAAGATGGCACCTTACGAGCCTTGTACGGTCGTCGTTGTCGATCTCCTTTGTGTTGGGATGATTTCTCAGAATCAATCGGCACCGAGCCCGATATGCTTATAGCCGCCCGTGAGAAGGTAGCTTTGATCAGAAGTCGTTTGTTGACCGCTCAGAGTCGACAGAAATCATATACAGATAATCGTCGTCGACCATTAGAGTTCGAGACGGGTGACCATGTTTTGGTCAAGGTATCCCCAAGTCGAGGTATCTTCCGTTTTGGGAAGAGGGGAGTCCGAGATTCATTGGACCGTTTGAGATTTTGGATCGAGTAGGCGAGTTAGCTTATCGATTGGCCTTACCTCCGGCGTTGATCCGAAATCATAATGTGTTTCACGTCTCTCAGTTACAGAAGTATGTTTCCAACCCGATTCACATACTTCAGTTCGATGAAACCGAGATCGATGATGAACATTCATATGAGGAGCGTCCTATACGAGTCCTAGAGCGGCGAATCAAATAGTTGAGGAATAAGACGATTCCTTTGGTGAAAATTCAGTGGTCTAGACACGGAGTCGAAGAGGCTACTTGGGAAATCGAGGATAGTATGCGGGAGAGTTATCCCGAGTTGTTTGACCCTTAGTTTTGGGGACGAAACTCTTTTAAGGGGGGTGTATGTAATACCCGGTTGTAATTCAGTCATTATCATTCAGTCATTATCATTCAGTATTTATCATTCTGTAATTGTCACTCAGTAATTATTCACTCATCAATGATCATTCATCGTTCATATTCATTCATTGTTTTCACCGTTCAGAGTAATTTGTATCGTGTATCAGTTGCTATTCGTCATTCTACCTGGTTTGAGAATCGGACCGAGCATCTTATCATTGTCACCTTTGTAGCTGGCTGTGTGTGATGAGTAGCGCACGCTACGTACTCTTCATTAGCGCGCGCTAATTGAGTATGGGTAGTGCACGTCATCTCTCAGTATTAGTGCACGCTAGTGTGGTTCAGGCTGACAGTCCAGAAGGCACTGGACTGCAGTCGAGTTGATGTAGCGCACGCTACCAATGGTAAGTAGCGCACGCTAATAACTTTGGATAGCGCACGCTATGCAATCCATGTAGCGGCCGCTAATGCCGATCAGGCAGAGTCCAGTAGGTACTGGACTGATTTTGGAATAATTCCTAACGCACGTTAGGGGTGGATTTTAGCGTACGCTAATGGGGCAGTAGTGCACGCTGAATATTGGACGTAGCGCATGCTATCGCGAGAAGGTCAGAGGACAGGAGGTTCTGGACTTCAGTCACTGGACATCATGTATTTAGCTAGCGCACGCTAACAATTGTAGTTAACGCACGCTATCGGAAGGGCATTAGGGCACGCTATCAAGTTCGTAGCGTACGCTAACGAGGCAGTCAGAGTTCACTGGAATGTCCGGTTAACCCGTTAGCGCACGCTAAATAACAGGTCATTGCGTGCGCTAATCTGGGAATAGTATAAATTGGACAGTCAGCCCAGGTTTCGTCATTTCTCACTTCTCATTCATTTTTGGGCATTTCCGGGCAATTTCGGGCGATTTGCAGAGATCTTTTCGAGCTGCACTCACCTGTCATCATCAAGCTTATCATTCGGATTAATCATCATTTCATCATCTCCATCACATCAAATCAAGGTAATAATCTCTTGGATCTAGAATTTCGGATTTTGGGTATTTTCCTTCCGATTTTTTCGTGTAAGCTTGGATTGTTGTTGGAATATGTTAGATATGGATTATCTACCTTGGATAAATGTATTCCTATGGATTTAATGGCATATATTTCGTATATCATGAATTGTTGGGGTTTGATTCAAGAACACATTAGAGTTGACGTTGATATTTGGGGGTTTTCGATTAGATGTTGTCGTTAACTCGATTTGTGGATTCCTATGGGATTATTGATATCATTGAAGGTGTTTTGTTGGTTTGAAATACTCATTTTGGAGTTGGTTTCGATATATTCGGGATTGGATATTATCAAAGGATGTATGTTTGCTAAGTATTCGTTAGAATGCCTCAATGAGTTTGGATATTGTTGTATCGACATTTGAGTTGGTTATAATCGTGTTTGATATGTATACTGAGCGTTTGTTGGTAACCATGTCATTCAAGGTTGTTCGAGCGACCGAAATCTTTTTTAGGACGTTTGTTCGAGGAAGAACTTTCTTCACCGGTGTTGTGTAAGTTAATTCTTACTCGGTTAAAAGGATTTTCATTCCTTTCGTTGTTGTTCATTCATAATCATAATTCATTCATAATGTATTAACAGTATTGAGATTTGTAATTGTCAAATAATCACTTCATTCACGAGGAACGACGGTTCCAATCATTTCATTGATCTATCATTCATTTTACTATCATTTCATCTCGGTGAGTCATTCTCGACTTTGTCGGATTGTTATTCATTATTATTCTTCATGGTCATTCTTGTCCATATAACCTTCTGGGTTCATATTGCGTGGCCGGGTGGAGATGTGTGGAATTTTTAGTCGGGCACGTGATAGTCATATGATTGGGTTCACCGACGCATTGGACTGTGCACACGGTAATGTACCTCCGTGAGACTAATTAGGTACAAGGGCGGGTGTGTCCGGACACTCGTCTTGTGCACTTGCACATACCATTTCGGGCGTACTATGATGCCCCTTTTCAGCTTAATTTTATAATTGAGATATATCATGATTGTGTTTATTCAACTCTTGAGGATTGTTGTTCTGTGTAACTGACCCCGTTGGGGGATGTTGTTTTCAGGTCATGGCAAGGCTAAGGCACGGGAAGAGAACGTTGATGGCGAGGAGTCCCAGTGATACTAGTAGGGGGCCCCAGTCCTTTTCATTCATTCGTGTTTTCTTCATTTTATTTTCACTGCAGACATCCATTTGAATAATCCATTTCATTCAGTGTTGTATATTTTATCTTTTCATATAAAATATATATATTCTGTATTATCTTGGGTGTGTTGTAATGAAACTCCTCATCGGAGTGATTGATGATATAATGTGGTTCGGTACTACAATTATATTATTTAATTCATTAAGTTTCATTTGCCTGGTGGGTCCCAGTTGGGGGTCCACGGCACTGTAATATCCCCCTAGTTTGGGGTGTTACAATATTATATCAGCTGATAGTGTTCGAGTAGACCCTCAAAAGGTTGAAGCAGTCTTAGTTTGGGAGCCCCCGCGGAATGTTAAGGAAGTTCGGAGTTTTCTGGGACTAGATGGTTATTATCGTCGATTTCTCAAGGGATTCTCGAAGATTGATTGACCGCTCACTCAATTGTTACAGAAAACTTAGAAATTTGAATGGAGTGACGAGTGTCAGAAGAGTTTTGACGAGTTGAAGAAGAGGCTGACTACGTCACCGGTCCTAGCTTTACCTCAAGGGACTGAAGGTTCCATTATTTATAGTGATGCTTCTAAACAAGGATTGGGATGTGTATTAATGCAGGATTATAAGGTAACTGCGTATGCGTCTAGACAGTTAAAGCCATATGAGATTGTCCTACCCATGATCTTGTGTTAGTTGTTGTGGTGTTTGCGTTAAAAATTTGGAGGCATTATTTATATGGTTCATCTTGCCGAATGTATACGGATCATAAGAGCTTAAAGTATATATTTATGCAGAAGGATATTAATATGCGGCAGCGTCGATGGTTGGAATTACTTAAAGATTATGATTTGGACATTCTTTACCACCCATGTAAGGCGAATGTCGTTGCCGATGCTTTGAGCCACAAGTCGGTCATGTTGCAGAGACTGGAGTTACTTACCATCCAACCGAAGCTAAGACGAGAGTTGAATGATTTGGAAATTGAAGTTTGGCCTCAAGCAATTCAAGGACAATTACATTTCCTTGAGGTCACGACCTCGGTGATGGACGATATTAAGTCCAAGCAGTTAGACGATCCCTTATTTGTGGAGCTTTGGGAAGATGTTGTTAAAGGAAAGGCTCCTGGATTCTTAGTCGATGAATACGGAGTTCTTCGATTTCAAGGCAGGATTTGTTTGCCGAATTTAGATGATCTTAAGGAAGTGATTTTGCGTGAAGCACATTCTACTCCATATTCGATTCATCCGGGTATGAGTAAAATGTATAAAGACTTGAAGAAAATTTTTTGGTGGCCGAACATGAAGAAAGATGTAACGGAGTTCGTGTTGAAACGCTTGACTTGTCAGCAGGTTAAAGCTGAGCATCAAAAACCTGCCGGGAAGTTGCAACCGTTACCAATTCCGGAATGGAAGTGGGAAGACATCACAATGGATTTTATTATAGGAATGCCAAGGACGCGAACTGGAATGAATATGATTTGGGTAATAATTGATTGGTTAACCAAATCCGCTCATTTTCTCGGCATTAGAGATACGTGGGGAATAGAGAGGTTAACTCGTTTATTCATTGCAGAAATAGTGAGACTTCATGGTACCCCAAAGAGTATTATCTCGGATCGCGATGGTCGTTTTGTATCGCATTTCTGGCGGGCAGTACATCGAGCGCTTGATACCGAACTGAATTTTAGCACTGCTTATCACCCTCAGATGGATGGACAGTCGGAGAGAACGATCCAAACTTTGGAAGACATGTTGAGGGCTTGTGCGTTGGATTGGAAAGAAGATTGGGAAATCTATTTGTCATTGATCAAATTTGCGTATAATAATAGTTGGCACAGTTCGATTGGAATGGCTCCGTTTGAAGCATTATACGGGAGATGGTGTAGATCGCCAATTTGTTGGGGCGAACCGTACGAGTTACTTGGAGTAGAACCGGATTTGATGATTCAAACACGGGAGAAAGTCGCAGTTATTCGACAAAGGTTGTTGACCGCCCAGAGTCGACAAAAGTCTTATGCCGACGTTCGACAGCGACCATTAGAATTCCAAGCAGGAGGACACGTGTTGTTGAAAGTATCGCCGACTCGTGGAGTCTTTCGATTAAGAAAGGGAAGCTTAGTTCTCGTTATATTGGTCCCTTCGAGATCCTGGACAAGGTAGGTGATGTAGCTTATCGACTAGCATTACATCCGACGCTTAGTCATGTTCATAACGTGTTCCATGTTTTGCAATTGCGTAAGTATGTTCCCGACCCCAGTCATGTTACAGGAGATTGAAGTTAAGGATGATGTTTCGTATGAAGAGCACCCGGTAGCCATATTGGAGCAGCGAGTGAAATAATTGCGATGGAAAGTGATTCCGTTAGTGAAGGTCCAATGGTCTAAACACGGAATTGAGGAAGCCATGTCGGAAATCGAAGAGAGTATGCGTACCCGATACCCCGGCCTTTTTGAATCTTAAGTTTCGGGATGAAACTTCTTTTTAGGGGGTAAGGGTGTAATATCCGTGCGATTTACGTATGTGATTTTGGTTGTATCTTGTTGTAATGTGGAGATGAGTGTGTTGATGAATTGATATTTGGATTGTTCTTGATTGATAATCATTGAGTTTTATGATTTTCGGAGGTGTTCGTTCTGGCCGGACTGCAGGATCCTTGACATGCGGCTTACGGCCGTAAGGCATACCGAGTTACGGCCGTAATGGCTGTTACGACCGTAATATAGCTACCGGTTACGGCCGCAACGTACCGCATAAAATCGGGCAATAGCCTCGGCAGGACTCGTTACGGCCGTAAGGGATGGCCGGTTATGGCCGTAAGGTACAGTTTGAGTACGACCCTAATGTATCTACCGAGTACGGCAGTAAGATGTCGAGTGTTACGGCCGTAATGCCTGGTCCGGTAACGGCCGTAATGCACCTGGGTGTTTTGGACAGTGGTGTAATACTCATACTTTTTATTGGCTATTTGACCTTGCCGTTCTTCCTATTTTGTCACTCTGTAAACTCTTTGTGATGTTGTCGATATTGTTATAGAGTTTCGTACCTTGTTTGGATCATGATCGTGGTTGTTTAGACCTTTCGGAAGTGTTCTGGATCAGAGAAATAGCACACGCTAGGCCTAGGCTAACGCACGCTAATTCTTCTTGAGTAGCGCACGCTAGCTTTGAGCCGTATCACGCGCTAAGGGACCAGATAGGGCAGAGGCAGTAGCTAATACTGCTCTCTGGACTAGCAGTTAGCGCACGCTAGGAGTTAACTAGCGCACGCTATTCGTGGTCAGTAGCGCGCGCTAATGTGTCCGTAGCGCACGCTAACGAGCTGGGTCGGCAGAGGCAGGGAGGTTTCCAGACTATCTGGACTATAGGTAACGTACGCTAGGCTTCAGCTAGCACACGCTATAAGAGTTGCGTAGCATACGCTAAGCTATCACAGCAGCGCACGCTAAGGCTTGAGCAGGGCGGAGGACAGTAGGTTCTGGACTCCAACTTCTGGACACCAATTCCCAGGCAGTGCACTCTAACTTTCGGCTAGCGCACACTAAAGGAAGGCGATTAGCGCACGCAACGGTATACTTAACGCACGCTAACGGGACCGGCAAAAACCACTGGACTACCTGGTGACCCCGTTAGCGCACACTAATATTAGGGGCGTAGCGTGCGCTAGACTGGGCAAGTATATATTGGACAGTTTACTTCCATTTTATCATTTATTCATATTTTCACTCATTTTCGACGGGAGAAGCTCGGGAGAGGTGATTTTGGACGATTGGAGGTGATCCTTATTCAGATATCAACATCTTTGGTTGAAGAGCAAAGATTTCACAATATCTAATCCATTCCATCTTCCAAATCAAGGTAAAAATCCTTAGAATCCTAATTTTTGGGAATTTTGGGGGTTTTCTTATATTCGTCCGGTTTATCTATTTTGAAGCTCGAGAATCTTGAGATTATGATGTATCTACCCCGTATACATGTTTCCCCTACGATTTTATGGTTTGATTTGCACCGTGTTCGGACTTGTGAGGGTTTGGGTGATTTTCCAACCCCTAGTTGTTTACTCTCGTAGTTTCGTGAATCTTAGGCGGGTTTCGAGAGTTTCTTCGTGAGTTATGAGTATGGATTATTGATTATCATATCCTTTGCGAATCGTTTAGGTACCAAAAGTGCGTTCTTGGACCTACCGAACTCATACTCTTTTCCGTTCGATTTCTCGATGTCTCAAAGGCAAGTATATATTAATGATTGTACGTTCTTGACTTTGAAAGTAAGATATATGAATGGCATGATTATTTATATCCACTTTGGGATGGGCCGACGGGTCCTCTGAATGGCATTTCATTGTATTTGGACCTTCTCGGTCAAGATTTATAGTTCCGCGTATGATTAGCCTTGTGGCTACCATGACGGGGCTCACGGCACTGTAATATACCCTGAATAACTTGGGGGCGTTACAGAATATGCTATCGGAGCTTAGGTCTATGGATACCTAGGCTGTCGGTCTTTTGGGTCGATCGAGTCATCATTTGTCTACAGTATCACTACCTTGCCATCATCACAGTGCAACCGGTACTTGTAAGACCTCTTACTCTTCTGATGTTTCCTTACTCGCTTTGCTTCTATGTTGGTATTTTTGAGAATAAGTCACTTCGATGATGTGCGATTGAATTGTACTTACGTGCCTTGTGTGTTCTTTAGTATATCAGCTGGTAGGGGACGAGGCCGTGGTCATGGCCGTGGATGTGGACGAGGATGCGGCGCGGCCGTTTCCCTCAGTTATATTGTGGGATCGACCAACTCCAGCATATCTAACTCGGTGCATCCTGACACCGAAAGTCAGCACGACCAGTCGACTGGCCAAGGGAACATCGCAGATATTGGAGTTGCGAACGTACTTCAACAATTGGCTAACCAGATGACCATTTTGGCCCAAGCCGTTCAATTGAACAATCTGAACCCAACAACGGATGCCTTGCTTCAAAATGTAATCCGTATGCACCCTCCACAGTTTGGCAGTGCCACAGACCCGTTAGGATGGGAGGATTGGCTAGCGGAGTTGGAGAAAATTTTCAGAGCGTTTGATTGTCCCGAAGCGAGGAAAGTACCGATTGCCCAGTATTTCCTCACTAAGGAGGCCGCTACATGGTGGAAATTTATCAAGCCACAGGATAGTTTTGCTATGTGGGAAGAATTTAAAGAGCTTTTAGAGGCCGAGTTTTGTCCTTGGCTAGTGCGAGAAGGCCGAATTCGAGCCTTTTTCAAGGCTAAACCACAGAACATTCTTGTTTCGTGTAACACCCCCGATATATTCAGGAATATTACAGCACCGTAAATCCTTTACATAAGGATTTACAAGGCTGGAGAATTGAACAGACATTAAAAGGTACTAACGAATGGAAATAACGGAATTAAGATACAACAGTTCTGACCAAATACCGAAAATACAATTGTTCAACAGAAACTTAATAATACATCACCAAATTCAAATTCATCATAAATGACTTCGTACTCGAGTACTTATTGAAATAACCAATAAACAACAGACAAATGAACCCGGCCGAAACATCACTCTGCACCCTCGTCGTCATGCAGCTCCAGTGGTTGTTTTCCCGTTCTCCTGGATCCTGAACATAAACAAAATGTTCACCCCCGAAGGGGTTAGCACAACGATGCTAGTACAAGTACCACAACATATTATCCAACGCCACACGCAGAATAACAATAACATAAATGATAAAATGTCAAACGAGTCTTCTCCTGCGAGAAACTCATACATAACATACACAACTGATAATCATAACATGATATCATAACATACACATGGTAATTCCGACGATCCAGCGTTCACTGCCTAGAACCCACGATGATCCCGTCAGACCAACCCGTGGTGGAAAAACCCGTCCGATGATCCGGCGCACGCTAGCATAGATCCCCCGATGATCCCATCGGACCAACACGAGGTGGACATACAACAACGACATACATGTATGACAATATGTATAACATCAATACGTAAAACAAATAAGGTACTTGCCTCGATTTGAAGACAAGAACAATACTTCCACAAAACGAACACTTGAAGGTCGCCCCCCTTAATCAATCACGTAACAAGCTCGAACCTTAACAAAAGAAATAATATAGAATTTATCTCACATCATACGAATGTCTAACAATTCGATTTATGGCCAAAAGCTCATAAAATGTAATCTGTCTGAACTTCTTAGCGCACGCTAAGTACTCTGTGTAGCGTGCGTTAAGTCTGCTCGATAGCGCACGCAAACAACAAAGCATAGCGTACGCTAACTATGCATGGTCAGTACTTCACTGATCAGCTGACTGACTCGTCTGATGGCCTAGCGTACGTTACGTACCAAACGTAGCGTATGTTAACTGATGCTCGATAGCGCACGTTAATTTACATAGCTTAGCGTGTGCTAACTGTGCATGGCAGTTCACTACTGGGCAGAAGACTGTTCTCATCATGATCAAAACAATGAAATCTTCCGTGATAATTCATGTTACCTCCATGATTATCATGTTCATACGATTATGAATGATCTTACGGATAACAACAACTTCGGATTCAAGAATATGTTTACTATTATAAAACCATATTCCATTTCGACCACAAATCTTCATACGACAATTCAAAAGGCTTAACGGTTGATATCGACACCTTTATATCAATCAAAATTATCATACTGTAGTTGTTTAACATTCTATCTATACTAGATAAATCCTTCCATGATCAATCCCTTAGATTCATCTAACAATAATGATGTTAAAGTCAAGTCCATGATTGTTATGAAGTCATCTACTAGATTTGGATTACCAATGATAGAAGCTTCCTCTACTTGTTCATTGTAATAAGATTCGAATCATGATGTTCATAATCAAGGTACTTGAGGCATAACCATCTCTATATTCCAAACATGATGCATGTTGAATAATTCACTAATGAAAATCAATATCTCGTTAACATGATCATCTAATTCTTTAGAATCCAACTCTAAGTCTGGAGATAGGTTGAACATACCTTAATATGACGAAAATCACTGAACCGTAAGGTAGAATCCGACTCCGGTTGGTTGTATGCCACTCCAAGGTGCTACTCCACTTCAATGATCACTAACAAGTAATATCCAATATTCAAGGATCGAGAAGATGTTTTCTAAGTGTGTTAGAAGGGAAATTCTTGCTCTTTGGTCTCTCAAGAATGAAGTATAGACGAAGGAAATGGGAATAAAAATGGAGTGCTGGCCCATATATAAACTTTCTGCACAAAGCAGATTAGCGCACGCTACTAATCATTCCTTAGCGCGCGCTAATAAGAGTTGACTTCAAAACTGTCCAGGTTCGTCCGCGGGAATCTTATGCGGACCCATGTCCCGGCTGGAACATGTGCTAGCCGCCCAGCTCAATAATTGAGTACTTAGCGCACGCAACTCCTACATACGTAGCGTGCACTAGTAGTAGCTCGATAGCGCGCGTTAAGCTACATTCTTAGCGTGCGCTATCACGAGTTTGCATGAGAAATTTTGCATGTTGTTATGCTAATGTACAAAGATATCAATGTAAGAAATATCATACTCCAATCATCAAGATCACAATTCCGAATAATATAGGGTTCGAATACAGGTAAAATACACAGTAATAAATCCGGATATTACATACTCTCCTACTAAAAAGGAGTTTCGTCCCGAAACTCAAGACGAAAATAACTCGGGATATCTGGACTTCATGCCATCTTCCGTTTCCCATGTGGCTTCTTCCACTCCATGGCGTGACCATTGAACTTTGACCAAAACGATGGGTTTGTTTCTCAACTGCTTAACTCGACTCTCGAGTATCTTGACCGATCTTTCTTCAAACGTCCCATCTTGAGCGAATTCGATCTCGCCGAAATCAATGACATGACTAGGATCTGGTATATACCTCCGTAACTGGGATACGTGGAACACGTTATGAACATGGCACAATGACGGCGGCAATGCCAATCTGTATGCCAACTCTCCAACTCGCTCAAGGATCTCAAATGGTCTGATATATCTCGGACTCAGCTTTTCTTTCCTTCCGAAACGAAAGATTCCCCGAGTAGGAGAAACCTTTAAAAGTACGTGGTCTCCCGTACTGAATTCCAAAGGGCGACGGCGTACGTCTGCGTAAGATTTCTGGCGACTCTGGGCGGTCAACAACCTTTCACGAATCAAGGCTATCTTCTCTCGAGTCTGTACGATCAACTCTGGTTCTGTCCCGATTAAGTCTGATGAATCATACCAACATAGGGGCGACCTACATCTCCTCCCGTATAATGCCTCAAATGGTGCCATCTTAATGAAAGCATGCCAACTATTGTTGTAGGTAAATTCAATCAACGGTAGATGAATTTCCCAATCGTTTGACCAATCTAAGGCACAGGTCCTTAGCATGTCTTCCACCGTTTGAATAGTCCTCTCGGATTGTCCGTCAGTCTACGGGTGATAAGCTGTGCTGAAGTTCAATTCGGTCCCCAAGGCCTTATGAACTGCTTTCCAAAAGTGAGACACAAAACGGCCGTCTCGATCAGAAACAATGGTTTTCGGCGTACCATGCAATCGAACTATCTCCGAAATAAATACTCGTGCCAACCTCTCTGGTCCCCACGTATCCTTAATGCCTATAAAATGAGCTGATTTGGTTAAACGATCAACTATCACCCAAATCATGTTCATTCCTGTCCTGGTTCTCGGCATACTAGTGATAAAGTCCATAGATATGTCCTCCCACTTCCATTCAGGAATCAGGAGTGGCTTCAACATTCCGGCAGGCCGTTGATGCTCGATCTTAACCTGCTGACAAGTCAAGCATTTCGAAACATAGTCCGCTACATCTTTCTTCATGTTGCCCCACCAGAAATTCTGCTTCAAGTCCTTATACATCTTACTGGTGCCTGGGTGGATAGAATAGGGCGAACTGTGAGCTTCTTTCATAATCGTCTGCTTCAGAACATCGACATCGGGAACGCAGAGTCGGTTCTGGAATCTCAAAACTCCATCATCATGAATTATGAATCCAGGGGCCTTTCCTTTGATCACTTCATCACGTAACCGAATCATCAGAGGACATCTCCCTGTCTAGATTTGATTTCTTCGGTTAATGATGAAGTTATTTCCATCACGCACAGTTTTCCTTGGACTCTTTGTAACCACACTTCAATTCCTTCTAGAATCATCTCTAGTTGAAGGCTAAGTTGGGAGGTCAGAGTCTCCAGCATCTGAATAGAAATAGGCTTGTGGCTGAGTGCATCGGCCACTACATTCGCTTTGCCTGGATGATACAAAATCTCCAAGTCATAGTCCTTAATCAGTTCTAACCATCTTCTTTGCCGCATGTTCAATTCTTTCTGACTGAAGATGTATTTGAGACTCTTGTGATCCGTAAAGATCTGACAGTGAGTCCCGTACAGATAATGACTCCAGATCTTCAAAGCAAAAACTACTGCTTCTAGCTCCAAAACATGTGTTGGGTAATTCACTTCATAAGGTTTCAGCTGTCGCGACGCATAAGCGATCACCTTGTCATTCTGCATCAATACGCACCCGAGTCCTTGGTTCGAAGCATCACTGTAAACTATAAATCCTCCAGTTCCCTGTGTAAGTGATAGAATCGGTGCCATCGTCAATCTCTTCTTTAATTCATCAAAACTAGTCTGGCACGACTCGTTCCACTCAAACTTTTGAGTTTTCTGCAGGAGTCGAGTAAGTGGGCGGGAAATTTTAGAAAACCCTTCCACGAATCGACGATAATACCCAGCAAGTCCTAAGAAGCTTCGGACTTCTTTCACGTTCTTTGTAGGTTTCCAATCCATAATTGCTTCGATTTTCTGAGGGTCAACTCGGACTCCTTTAGCTGATACCACATGGCCGAGGAACATTACTTCCTTCAGCCAAAATTCACACTTAGAGAGTTTGGCATACAATTGCTCGTTTCTCAAAAGTTCCAATACAATCCGCAAATGCTGAGCATGCTCTTCCGGGCTCTTAGAATACACTAGAATGTCATCAATGAACACGACCACAAATTTATCCAAATATTCGATGAACACTCGGTTCATCAATTGCATGAATACAGTAGGTGCGTTAGTGAGACCAAACGGCATCACTACAAACTCATAATGTCCGTAGCAAGTTCTGAACGCTGATTTCGGAACATCAGATTACTTAATCCTCAACTGCTGCCCCTTGCAACTGGTCAAACAGATCATCAATCCGTGGCAACGGATACTTGTTCTTAATCGTCATCTTGTTCAGCTCTCGATAGTCAATACACAGTCGAAGCGATCCATCCTTCTTTCGGACAAAAAGTACTGGCGCTCCCCAGGGCGAAACGCTTGGCTGAATATAGCCTTTGTCCAGTAACTCCTCCAGCTGCTTTTTCAGTTCGTACATATCAGTAGGTGCCATACGATACGGCGCCTTAGAAATTGGTGTAGCTCCTGGTTCCAGCTCAATGGTAAATTCTACATCCCTTCGGGGAGGTAGTCCAGGTAACTAGTCAGGAAATACATCTGGAAATTCGTTCACAACAGGAATGGATGAAAGTTCCGTAATTTCGTCTTCTTTCTTCATTACATAACACCAGTATCCGGTACAGCCTTATTTCAACAATTTGACAGCTTTTATCGCCTTGATCAACTTTCCTGAGCTTCCCGGTTTCCACCCCTCAAACAGTATTTCGGAACCATCATCAGCGATCAGCGAGATATTCCTCATTCGGTAGTTTACAATTGCTCCATATTGATTAAGCCAATCGTCTCCGAGTATCAGGTCGTCCCCTTGCATTTCTATTACAATTAGATTTGAGAGCCACTCTCTGCCTCCAAATGTTACAGGGAAATATCTAGTTTCTAAATTCCCGACAATCCTCTCTCCACTCGGTAAACCAACAACATAAGGTTCACAAGCATGAAAACCAGAAATATTCAAATGATTTACACAAGACAAGGATATAAAAGAATGCGTAGCTCCTGTATCGAACAAAACGCTAACTGGCTGGGAAAGGATGCGGGCAAGCACGATGCGACAAGACATCCTGATCGTCTGTCCTCCTCATCTCGTACAAACGCGGGGGAACAGATCCGGCACTCAATGTCCCCTTTCGGTCCCATTGTCCTCTGCCTCGTCCGCGGCCAAAATTCTGAGGCATCTGAACACTTTGCTGCGTCTGTTGGATACTGGCTTCCTTCTGGACTGGCTGTGGTGTACGGGCTCTAAAAGACTTTGCAGCTTCTTCACAGAAGACCGCACGATGTCCCTCTCGACCACAGTCAAAACAAGTTACGGCAGGTAGGGGGCAATTCCGTCGATAGTGCCCCGTCTGGGCGCAGTTAAAGCATTTCCTGGTAACATCAGTCATGGTTGATGTTGCTCCAAAGTTCTTTCTGCTCCTAACTAGGTGCGGAGGTTTCATGAAAGAATGGAAAGGTGACTGGGCCTTGCGGGGCCTGCTGCTCTTGTGCTCTGTAAAAGTGCCAGAGACTTTCTGCTTCTTGGATTCCGAAAATTTTTCCATAGCTGCTTCCTTAATCTCATACGCCAACGCCTTATCCTGGTATTGACGGGGTGTGGTACATTCAAAACCGGACATGTACCTCTGGATTTATGGTTTCATCCTCATATCAAAATGGATCTTCATTTCTGCATCTGTTCTGACCATATGTCGAACAAATGCCAGCTGCTGGTTAAACGTCTTAATTTCCTGGGATACTGGCACATCCGAAGGCTGGGCGGAGAAAAACTCCCGAACCTTAGCTTCCCTCACAGGACGAGGCGATCGAGCTTCCATCATCAATTTAAACTCTGTCAATCATCATCATGGTCTACAGTAGGATGGCTTCCCACCATTCGGACGCTTCCTATCGAGAAAGTATTGAGCGATAGAGGCTCTCCTCGTCACAGGCGATTAATTCCGGCAAAGATTTTCTCCAGTTCCTTCAACCAATGATCCCAGGTGGGAGTATCAGAAATACCATCGAATTTGGGTGGTTGCATCTTCGCCACCTCTTGCAGCCACCGGTCACCTCGATTCCCCATGTCTGGGATCCCTTGCTGTCTCTCTCCCTGCTGTAGTCCCACTGCCACTTGTATCCGGTCCACGACTTGGGCGAACTGAGTCATCTGGTTCACCACTTGACGAAGGATCTCTAGTACAGCAGGTTCTGGTTCGTTATTAATAGATTGTTGCTGGTCGCCTGAGCTATGACTGGTCTGATTAGAAGGCGACGCTTCCCTTTCAGCATTTCTTCGTCTGCGTCCACGATCGCGACCACGTCCACGTACGCCTCTCAACATACTGTAAGCATAAATACTCAATATACAGGAAACAACACCGTTCTAATATTCGAGTATAAAGAGACACAACATGTAAAGAACGAGATAGAGTTTAGGAACTTACAACCGCCATTCGCATGAAGACGTAGGCAGTGCAGTGATGTCATTCACGGCCGGTTACCTCAAAAGACGTAAATGACCCCTATTTTAACCCAATGGCCAAGATATCCATAATCTTAGCTCCGATACCATATTCTGTAACACCCCCGATATATTCAGGAATATTACAGCGCCGTAAATCCTTTACATAAGGATTTACAAGGCTGAAGAATTGAACAGACATTAAAAGGTACTAACGAATGGAAATAACGGAATTAAGATACAACAGTTCTGACCAAATACTGAAAATACAATTATTCAACAGAAACTTAATAATACATCACCAAATTCAAATTCATCATAAATGACTTCGTACTCGAGTACTTATTGAAATAACCAATAAACAACAGACAAATGAACCCGGCCGAAACATCACTCTGCACCCTCGTCGTCATGCAGCTCCAGTGGTTGTTTTCCCATTCTCCTGGATCCTGAACATAAACAAAATGTTCACCCCCGAAGGGGTTAGCACAACGATTCTAGTACAAGTACCATAACATATTATCCAACGCCACACGCAGAATAACAATAACGTAAATGATAAAATGTCAAACGAGTCTTCTCCTGTGAGAAACTCATACATAACATACACAACTGATAATCATAACATGATATCATAACATACACATGGTAATTCCGACAATCCGGCATTCACTGCCTAGAACCCACGATGATCCCGTCAGACCAACCCGTGGTGGAAAAACCCGTCCGATGATCCAGCGCACGCTAGCATAGATCCCCCGATGATCCCGTCGGACCAACACGAGGTGGACATACAACAACGACATATATGCATGACAATATGTATAACATCAATACGTAAAACAAATAAGGTACTTGCCTCGATTCGAAGACAAGAACAATACTTCCACAAAACGAACACTTGAAGGTCGCCCCCCTTAATCAATCACGTAACAAGCTCGAACCTTAACAAAAGAAATAATATAGAATTTATCTCACGTCGTACGAATGTCTAACAATTCAATTTATGGCCAAAAGCTCATAAAATGTAATATGTCTGAACTTCTTAGCGCACGCTAAGTACTCTGTGTAGTGTGCGTTAAGTCTGCTCGATAGCGCACGCAAACAACAAAGCGTAGCGTACGCTAACTATGCATGGTCAGTACTTCACTGATCAGCTGACTGACTCGTCTGATGGCCTAGCGTACGTTACGTACCAAACGTAGCGTACGTTAACTGATGCTCGATAGTGCACATTAATTTACATAGCTTAGCGTACGCTAACTGTGCATGGCAGTTCACTACTGGGCAGAAGACTGTTCTCATCATGATCAAAACAATGAAATCTTCCGTGATAATTCATGTTACCTCCATGAATATCATGTTCATACGATTATGAATGATGTTACGGATAACAACTTCGGATTCAAGAATATGTTTACTATTATAAAACCATATTCCATTTCGACTACAAATCTTCATATGACAATTCGAAAGGTTTAACGGTTGATATCGACACCTTTATATCAATCAAAATTATCATACTGTAGTTGTTTAACATTCCATCTATACTAGATAAACGCTTCCATGATCAATCCCTTAGATTCATCTAACTATAATGATGTTAAAGTCAAGTCCATGATTGTTATGAAGTCATCTACTAGATTTGGATTACCAGTTATAGAAGCTTCCTCTACTTGTTCATTGTGATAATATTCGAATCATGATGTTCATAATCAAGGTACTTGAGGCATAACCATCTCTATATTCCAAACATGATGCATGTTGAATAATTCACTAATGAAAATCAATATCTCGTTAACATGATCATCTAATTCTTTAGAATCCAACTCTAAGTCTGGAGATAGGTTGAACATACCTTAATATGACGAAAATCACTGAACCGTAAGGTAGAATCCGACTCCGGTTGGTTGTATGCCACTCCAAGGTGCTACTCCACTTCAATGATCACTCACAAGTAATATCCAATATTCAAGGATCGAGAAGATGTTTTCTAAGTGTGTTAGAAGAGAAATTCTTGCTCTCTGGTCTCTCAAGAATGAAGTATAGACGAAAGAAATGGGAATAAAAATGGAGTGCTGGCCCATATATAAACTTTCTGCACAAAGCAGATTAGCGCACGCTACTAAGCATTCCTTAGCGCGCGCTAATAAGAGTTGACTTCAAAACTGTCCAGGTTCATCCGCGGGAATCTTATCCGGACCCATGTCCCGGCTGGTGCATGTGCTAGCCGCCCAGCTCAATAATTGAGTACTTAGCGCACGCAACTCCTACATACGTAGCGTGCGCTAGTAGTAGCTCGATATCGCGCGTTTTGCTACATTCTTAGCGTGCGCTATCACGAGTTTGCATGAGAAATTTTGCATGTTGTTATACTTATGTACAAAGATATCAATGTAAGAAATATCATACTCCAATAATCAAGATCACAATTCCGAATAATACAGGGTTCGAATACAGGTAAAATACACAGTAATAAATCCGGATATTACATTTCGCAGGCAATTGTGGAGTACAACCAACAACTGATCCACGTGAAGGATCAAGTGCGAAACGAGCATGATAAGATCCGTTACTTTGATATGCGGATGAATATGGACTTACGGCGGTACGTGGCTGGATTTGCTTGCACCACGTTGAAGTAATATCAGGACAGAGCTTTGGCCCATGACTTATTAAGCCCCGACAATGATACCAATGAAGAACCGAAGAAACAGAAGATCGCAGGAAATTTTTCTGGCTCTAAGAGTGGCAACTTCCAGAGGTCACAGACGACTAACCGTTCCGCCGGATAGTCGTCACATTCTGCTAAAGGAAAGAGGAGTTTCTGTTCTTCTCCGGGCACCTCAACTCGCACGGTGACTTGCTATAATTGTGGTCATCTAGGCCACGTTAATTTGGAATGCAATTTCCCACCTTTGAAGTGTCACACTTGTGGACAGATGGGACATAGAGCGGCTTATTGTTCCAAACCAAATCAGACTCTAGCCACTCGGGCTTCTGCCCCAGCGCCACTTGATCAAGGCATGAATCAGCGGCAATCTTTTGGTCAGTCTCAGCAGAATTACCGCAGGGGCCGGGGATGGGGTCAGAACGCTGGAGGGGGAAACTCTAGCGTCGGTTCGGTACAACCACGAATCTATGAGATGCGTCGAACAGACGAACCCGACGCGGCGGTGGCCTCATGTAGCATTCATATTTTATCTCATCCAGTCCGTGTACTTTTTGATACGGGTGCTACACATTCTTTCATTTCCTTGGAGTATGTACGCCGTTTGAATATAACTTGTATGACTGCTTGCGATCCTTTTATTGTGAAACTACCTAGCGGGGATAGAATTGTGGGAAATCGGGAGATTAGAGATTTTCTGATGATTATAGCCAGTATAGATTGGTTGTTGAATTTGATTGTAGTTGATATGGAAGGCGAGGATGTAATCCTCGGCGAAGATTGACTTGATAGTCACCAAGCGATTATGAATTACCGTACTAAGGTTATCACCATGATGACTAAAGACGGATCCGAGTACTCTTTTATCAGTGCCATGAAGACCGTAAAACTTTTGAATAAAGGTTGCACGGGCTATTGGTGTTATTCTTTGAAGACAGAAGGGAACGAAGTAAATTTCTCTTCAATTCCGGTTGTTAATGAGTATTCCGACGTTTTTCCGGACGACCTCCCGGGATTACCGTCAGATCGAGAGATATAATTTACTGTGGATTTAGAGCCTGATGCGGCTCCGATTTCTATGGAACCTTATCGTATGGCACCTTCCGATATGCAAGAATTAAAGAATCAACTGGGAGAATTATTGGAAAAAGGGTACATTAGACCAAGCGCTTCGCCTTGGGGTGCGCCTATTCTTTTTGTGAGAAAGAAGGATGGTTCACTACGTTTATGCATCGACTACCATGAGCTGAACAAAGTGACCATCAAGAACAAGTATCCTTTGCCTCGTATAGACGATTTATTTGATCAGTTGCAGGTGGCTGCAGTTTTCTCGAAAATTGATTTGAGATCAGGTGATGTGAATCAAGAAGCAGTCAGTCAGTCAAAAGAAGAACTATACATTCCTGTGGGACCAATAACAAAATCACGAGCAAATGCGATAAAAAATTCATTAACAATGCTCGTGCAAAATAATTTCAATCAGACCGATGACCATAAATATAATAACATCTTTATTTGTGTTATTGAAGCCGTCACATGTTAGATCAAAAGTGTTGATGTCATCATTCCAAACAATAAGCCTAATTGAAGCAACTTTCATAATTCAGATGTATCTCCTACATACAGTGTCCAATTAAGCTCATTTATACCATCGGAAAACTACGAGAAACTACTAAACTTTTATGTTCATCATGACATCGAAATCAGATATCTTCAGTGGTGAAAATGCGATACAATTGAAAGCAGGCATTGGAAATTTCAGATACGATATACCTTCGTATTTTTGTCACAACTTTCGTGTCCGATGTCCGATTGAGACGATTTTGGTGGATTTGGAAAGCTAAGAGGCAGTACTACAATTATCTAGAATTCATTAAGACCAAAATCCGATGTTTAGGATCTGTTATGCCACTAAAGCGACAACAACATATTTTTCTTTAACTTTGATTCCTTGTTTTCAAAACATAAGTCTTGGTCCTTGATTTTTGTCCCCTAAAAATGTATTGACTCCTTAACTTATGGGTTGATTAGTCATTGATCAAATTTTAGGAGTTTTGAATGTTGAATTTATAATTTCTTAGTCTTTATTTTATATTTTTATATTGTAATAATTGTAGGAATTTTGGCTATAAATAGCCATCATTTTCATTTGTAAGGAGACCTTGAAATTTATCAAAATTGTAAGTGTTTGTGTTAACAAACTTTCTTCTTATTTTGTTGAGTGTGTCTCCAAAGTATAAATCGTGATTTTAATTCACTTATCGAGGCATTAGAAACCTCATGGCTTGTTTGAATCGCACCTTCAGGTTTGCTACGGCGCGTCACGTAGAGGGCTTGAAGTAAAATATGTTGGGTACAGGGTCGGATATTGCGCCGAGTTACGGAAGCGTAAAATAAAATGCGTAAATAAACGACACAAGGATTTATAGAGGTTCGGCTATAAACGAGCCTACGTCCTCTCTTTATCTTTTTCAATAGGTTAAAGATAGCAACCTCTACGCCTCTCTTCTATCGGTCGAGGTATAACCGTTATAATCACGTCTTCTATTGGTCCGTGATAAACTAATCATACTTGTCTTTGCGTCGGTCCAAGTTAAACCGTTTTTCTTTTCTATCGGACAAGGAATCAACCGCTCTAGATTTCTATGGGTACTAGATAAACCTCACGAAGATAGCGATTGCGATTCTAACAATGCCGGATCCTTGATCCTAATAACACCGAATCCAATCGTATCTTTTCTTTTACCGCTCGTGTATGATTTTGCGTATAACACTCAATCAGTCAATGTAAGCTCAATATTATAACAACAATATAATGAATATCAATTTCTGATGAATGAGTAGTATGCTTGAAGTTGTTGTTCTTGATCAATACCATAGACATGGTATTTATAGGCTTCATCCTCAAACTAGCCGTTAGTTGCCAGACTGCTCATTACGTACGCTATCATCCCCTTATTACGTACGCAAGCCTCGTTACGTACGTTAACCACCACGGGTTACGTATGTAAGCCTCTTCCAGTTTCAGTCCAGGGAGTTTCGTCATATTGGTTACGTACGTTAGCATATACTCCATTACGTACGTTAAGCCATACGTCAGTGCTGACGTCATGTGTCTGTTGCATGCTTTTCTGACTTTGACTCCTCCAACGTTCACTTGGTTTGAACTACATTACGTACGTTATATTACTCTCATTACGTACGTAAGGCTGCTTCATTTATGTACGTTAATCATGCTGAGTTACGTACGTTAGGCTTGTGCAGAACACTATTTTCCAGCTTCGTTTTCTTCGATTCTTGGCTTCGCCTCTTCGTTGTTTTGTTTTGTTTATCGCCTTTAATCATCAAAACACTTTTAATTTATGTATGGAACAAAATGTTCCAACAATCTCCCCCTTTTTGATGATTACCAAACAAAACTTCGTCGATGGGATTTACCTGCAAAAATACAAATATATGTATATGTGTACAGAACAAAGTTTTCGACTTTGTCTGTTTCGTTAGTTCTTCTCCCATTTCTTTTTCGACTCCTTCTTTTCTTTTCTCCTTTTCTTTTCTCATTTTTAATTTTTCATCGTCTTTTCGACGTCTCCTCATTTTTGTTCAACTCCTTCGTTTCTCCCCCTTTCACGGTAAATCACATTTTCGATTTATTTCTCCATTCTCCTCTCTATCCCCCTTTTTGTATTCATCAAAAAATGTAATAAAATACCAATAAAAAAATTCAAAAAATATTGAAATATGCAAAAATAAATACAAGGGTATTAACTTCCCCTGAAAATATTATCCGTTTAAAAAATTACTCCCCCTAAGTAAGATACCAAAATTCAATGTTTGGGGATCCAACCTATAGTTGGTTTTTGTTTAGAAACGTAGACGATATTTGAAACGATTGTTCCTTTAGGAACCCAAATTTTCTTAATTTTTATCGTCCGTCTCGGGATTTTGCAACTTGAAATATGATGCCCGATTTTTAAACACTTTTCGCAATGGGGTATCTTAAAATTAACGGATTCATTTTTCGAGCGAGTTTTGAATCCTAACCCCTCTTTATTCAAAGTAAACTTTTGAACACCAAGTATTTGTTCAAATTTCTCGTTTCCGGACGAGAATTTCTTTGTTAAAGATTGAAGCTCAGTTTGGATTTTAGCGAGATCATTCTTCAAAATATTTTCATTTTCAATACACTTTGAATGATCGATTTCAACAAATTTTCCCTTTTCTATAATTTTGGAATTTTCAATTTCCAAAGATTTAATTTTAGACTTAAGGGATTTTATTTCGGATAAAGCGTTTTGAAAATCCGTATGCAATAATTCAAATGCATAAAAAAGTTCATCACGGGAGGATGTACTTACTTGGCTTTCGACGTCGCTGTCGTCGAACGAACTTCGGGCCATGAGAGCGAGATTATTTTGATTAATGAATTCATCATCTTCGTCTTCATCGCTCCAAGTAGCCACGAGGACCTCCTTCTTGGGTTTGGCACGGCAATGCTTGGCGAAGTGGCCTGGTTTTCCACATAGTCGACAAGAGTTATCGAATTTCTTCGTTTCGCTCGAGATATCCTTCTTCCTCCGGTTTAATAAAGTTTGGAATTTATTAATATTCTTGGCATAATATGCCGCTTCTTTGTCGCTTTCCTCCACCGGGGTTTCTTCTTTCTTTCTCGATATCTTAGCCTTCATGGCTAATGATCGTTCCTTCGGCTTTGGCTTGACACTTCGTGATTTTAATACAATCTCATAATTGATTAGTGAACCAACAAGGGCACTAAAATCGAGCGTGTTGAGATCTTTGGATTCCATAATCGCGGTCACGGTGCCGTCCCATTCGCTAGGTAGTGATCGTAAAATTTTCTTAACTTTTTCACTACTAGATAATGGTTTTCTGAACGAAGCAAGTCCATTTGTGATGACCGAAAATCGATCGAGCATATTGGTGATGGACTCGTCACCCTTCATCATGAATAACTCGTAGTCATGGAGAAGCATATTGATCTTTGTCTCCTTGACTTGAGTTGTCCCTTCGTGTGTGATTTCAAGAATTTTCCATATTTCTTTCACACTTTCACACGATGAGATTCGATTGACCTCTTCCGGATTTAAGGCACAAAATAAGAGTTGAGTAGCCTTACAATTTAGATGGTCATTTTTCCAATCGTCATCGTCGTATTCTTCGAAAGATTTGAGCGTACCGTCGGATTTGATAGGAACTTTTGGGCCGAGACAAATAATCTTCCAAATCTCTATATCGTAGGCGCGAATAAAGATTGACATCTTTTTCTTCCATGTCAAATAATTTGAGCCATCGAAGAATGGTGGTCGGTTGAGAGCAAGGCCTTCGACTGGAGAGAATTGAAACGTCATTGTTGGATCTTTTCTCCTCGGATTTTAAGCCGCGTATTGGAGTACCACTCCGATACCAATTGTTGGGTACAGGGTCGGATTTTGCGCCTAGTTGCGGAAGCGTAAAATAAAATGCGGAAATAAACGACACAAGGATTTATAGAGGTTCGGCTATAAACGAGCCTATGTCCTCTCTTTATCTTTTTCAATAGGTTAAATATAGCAACCTCTACGCCTCTCTTCCATCGGTCGAGGTATAACCGTTACAATCACATCTTCTATTGGTCCGTGATAAACCACTCGTACTTGTCTTTGCATCGGTCCAAGTTAAACCGTTTTCCTTTTCTATCGAACAAGGAATCAACCGCTCTAGCTTTCTATGGGCACTAGATAAACCTCACGAAGATAGCGATTGCGATTCTAACAATGCTAGATCCTTGATCCTAATAACACCGAATCCAATCGTATCTTTTCTTTTACCGCTCGTGTATGATTTTGTGTATAACACTCAATCACTCAATGTAAGCTCAATATTACAACAACAATATAATGAATATCAATTTCTGATGAATGAGTAGTATGCTTGAAGTTGTTGTTCTTGATCAATACCATAGACATGGTATTTATAGGCTTCATCCTCAAACTAGCCGTTAGCTGCCAGACTGCTCATTACGTATGCTATCATCCCCTTATTACGTACGCAAGCCTCGTTACGTACGTTAACCACCACGGGTTACGTACATAAGCCTCTTCCAGTTTCAGTCCAGGGAGTTTCGTCATATTGGTTACATACGTTAGCATATACTCCATTACGTACGTTAAGCCATACATAAGTGCTGACGTCATGTGTCCGTTGCATGCTTTTCTGACTTTGACTCCTCCAATGTTCACTTGGTTTGAACTACATTACGTACGTTATATTACTCTCATTACATACGTAAGGCTGCTTCATTTACGTACGTTTATCATGCTGAGTTACGTACGTTAGGCTTGTGCAGAACACCATTTTCCAGCTTCGTTTTCTTCGATTCTTGGCTTCGCCTCTTCGTTGTTTTGTTTTGTTTATCGCCTTTAATCATCAAAACACTTTTAATTTATGTATGGAACAAAATGTTCCAACAAAATAATCATTTGCTTAATATTGGAACGATCTTGGGAACTAAAATCATACTAGCGATAGTGGTTACCATGGCACGTCATGTGGGGGTCGCATCAGTTGGCTTCAGAGCTCGGTTTTTTCCATTACTAAGTGGTATCTATTTTCCTTCATTTTCATAATCTTCTTATCTTACCATCATATCATTTCTTTCTATCTTCTAAACCTTCCGTCTTCTTAATATATATAAAAAAAGTATAAAAAAAAAAGGTATACAAAAAAAAAAGTTATAAAAAAGTACACAAAAAAAAGGTATACAAAAAAAAAAGTATTTAAAAAAAAGTATACAAAAAAAAGTATATAAAAAAAATAAGAGTATACAAAAAAAAATACTTATATATAAATATACCTATTTATCACAAAGGTCGGTTCTACCACCATAGTGAATATATATACATATACATATCTATCACGAAGGTCGGTTCTACCACCACAGTGAATATATATACATATACATATCTATCACGAAGGTCGGTTCTACCACCACAGTGAATATATATAAATATATATATATGTAAATATATATATATAAATATATACATATACATATCTATCACGAAGGTCGGTTCTACCACCACAGTGAAATATAAAATAAATATAAAGCTGGAGTGCGGATTACCGCCCCTGTAAAATTAAATACTTGTCACAATACTAGTCTATATAATCACCTTGTGAGTTGTGGGACATTTATATAAAGCCGAGTGATAAAAGACAAGAACCGTGCAAAAAAAAACTAAAAGAGTGATACACGAGCGTTGAGTGATCGAGCGATATACGTGAGGATCTTATGAGGATTAATTTGTGTGTGTGTGTAAAAAAAAAGAGAAGAAAAAGAAAAAAAAAGGCAAAAAAAAGGCAAAAAAAAAAAAACAGAAAGTTTTTGTCAAAATCCGATATTGAGAAAAATGAAGGAAACGAAGCCCTTCAGAACATACAAGAAATGCTCACTCAATTAATTAGAAGACAAGATCGACAAGAAGAAGTGATCAAAAATTTACAAAAAAATAAAGAGGACGAGCATCACCGTCGAAGAAGGAATCCGAGTCCCATCTCATATAGAGAGTACGAGGATGAAACATTCTCCGAGGATGAAACTTACCAAAATCGAGGAGGAAGTGGTCGAGGAGGTCGGAGAGAACAAGATAGACGATATGACAGGGAAGGACGAAACGAGGAAGACCGAAGTATGGGAAATATAAAAATGAAAATCCCAGCCTTCGAAGGGCGGAACGATCCCGACACATACCTTGACTAGGATAGGAAGTTGGAAACGATATTTGACTGCCACAACTATGCTAGTACTAAGAAAATGAGGTTAGCAATAACCGAATTTTCCGAATATGCCAGCATTTGGTGGGACCAACTTGTGACGGATAGAAGGAGGAATGGAGAGAGGCCAATTAATAGTTGGGAGGAATTAAAGATTGTAATGCGTAGAAGATTTGTTCCTAATTATTATCATAAGGAACTATTTTCTCGCCTTCAATCCTTAAAACAAGGTCCAAGGAGCATCGAAGATTTTCGAAAGGAAATGGAGATGTTAATGATCCGTGCCGATGTGAGGGAGTCTAGGGAGGCCACAATGGCGAGATGTCTACATGGCATGAGGGTGGAGATCTCTAAAGAAGTTGATAAACAACATTATGTTGAGTTCGAGGACATAGTATATGCAGCGATCAAAATTGAGAGGAACTTGCGAAGGGGAGGTAACAATACTTACTCCACGGGGTACACAACTCCTTGGAAGCCTTAAACAGGAAATCGAGACGTATCCAATGGTAGTTTTGATAAAAGAACCATGAAGGGGAAGTTTGAGGTGGGGAGTGCTAGTCGAACAAAACCCGAAATCAAATCTACATCCGTAGAAAATACAAACACGAGAAATAGGGACATCAAGTGTTTGATGCCACGGGCGAGGACACATTGCATCCCAATGCACTAATAAACGAGCAATGATACTTAGGGAGGACAGAGAATATGAAAAAGATGATGAAGATGAGGAAGAAGAGAAAGAAGAAAGTGATGAAGGGGAGCTAGAATTCGCACCCGCACTTGTCATTAGGAGGGTGTTGAATGTGAAGGCAAAGGAGGAAGAGAGCAACGATAACGAACAACGAGAAAATCTTTTTCACACTAGATGTTTTGTGGAAAATAAAAATTGTAGTGTGATCATTGATAACGGAAGTTGCACCAATGTGGCTAGTGCGATGCTAGTCGAGGGGTTGGAATTACCAACAAGACGACATCCTAAGCCTTATAGACTTCATTGGCTAAACGATTGCGGAGAGGTTCGGGTGAATAAGCAGGTACTCATAACCATCACAATTGGAAAATACCATGATGATATCCTATGTGACGTTGTACCAATGCACGCTTGCCATATTTTATTGGGGAGACCATGGCATTACGATCGAGATGCCCAACTTACCGGGAAGAAGAATCGTTACTTATTTGAGAAAGATGGGAGGAAAATCACATTTGTTCCCATGACGAAAATACAAGTTCATGAAGATCAAATTCGACTCCAAAAAGAAGTTGAAGAAAAAGAAAAAGAAAAGGAAAAAGAAAAAGAAAACCAAAAAGAAAAAGAAAAAGGAAAAGAAAAAGAGAAAGAAAAAGAAAAACAAAGAGAAAAAGAAAAAGAAAAGAAAGAAAGAGAAAAAAAATGAAAAATCAAAAAAATGTTTATTTATAAGTGCAAAGGAAGTCGTTAAAGAAGTTGAGGAGCGCATACTTACTTCTTACCAAATGCACCCTTGACGATGATAAAAACCGGAATGTTCCGAGTACTATAAAAATTCTATTGCAGGACTTCAATGATGTTTTTTCGGATGAGCTACCACCCGGTTTGCCACCAAAAAGAAGGATCGAGCACCAAATCGACTTTGTTCCAGGAGCCGTCATTCCAAACCGACCGGCATACCGAAATAATCCTGAAGAAACTAAGGAGATTCATTGGCAAGTCTAGGATTTATTAAGTATTGGATATATCCGAGAAAGTTTGAGTCCTTGTGCCGTTCCGATAATTGTCGTACCAAAGAAAGACGGGACTTGGAGAATGTGCACTGACTGTCGAGCGGTGAACAATATCACGGTAAAGTATCGACATCCAATTCCAAGGTTAAATGATATGTTAGATGAATTACATGGTTCGCGTGTGTTTAGCAAAATTGATTTAGTGAAAAGTTATCACCAAATTCGTATGAAAGAAGGGGATGAACGGAAAACGGCCTTTAAAACTAAATATGGATTATATGAATGGTTGGTAATGCCTTTTGGTCTTACAAATGCACCGAGCATTTTTATGCGGCTAATGAATCATGTTTTGCGTGCTTATATTGGAAAATTTGTTGTCGTATACTTTGATGATATTCTCATTTATAGCAATAGTAAAGACGAACACGTTGAACATTTAAGATTGGTTTTAATTACCTTGAGAAAGGAACAATTATATGCTAGTCTTAAGAAATGTATTTTTTGCATGAGTGAGGTTATATTCCTTGGGTATGTTGTTAGTATTGATGGTATAAAAGTTGATGAAGAGAAGATAAGGGCCATACGAGAATGGCCTAGACCGACTAATGCAACTGAGGTTAGAAGCTTTCACGGTTTAGCAGGTTTTTATCGACGCTTTGTTAAAGATTTTAGCATGATTGCAGCCCCGTTAAATGAAGTTGTAAAGAAACATGCTAAATTTCATTGGGATGATGATCAAGAAAATGCCTTTAACACATTAAAGGATAAATTATGCACCGGACCTGTTTTAGCATTACCAGATTTTTCTAACACTTTTGAAGTTGAGTGTGATGCTTCAGGAGTAGGAATTGGAGCGGTATTAATGCAGGGAAAGAGGCCGATTTCTTACCTTAGCGAGAAACTTAGAGGAGCGATGTTGAACTATCCTACATATGATAAAGAATTGTATGCTTTGGTTAGAGCTTTACGTACGTGGCAACACTACTTATGGCCTAAGGAGTTCGTGATTCACACGGATCATGAATCATTGAAGCATCTCAAGGGACAAAATAAGTTGAGTAAAAGACATGCCGAATGGTTAGAGGAGATCGAATCATTTCCTTACATCATCAAGTATAAACAAGGTAAGGAGAACGTCGTTGCCGATGCATTGTCGAGAAGGTATGTATTACTTAATACACATTCTTGTAAATTGTTTGGATTTGAGCTCTTGAAAGGATCTTACGTGGGAGATAAAGATTTTGGCGAAACATATATTGCTTGCGAAACAAAAAGTGTGGATAAATTTTATCGGGCTGATGGATTTTTATTCCGTGAAAATAAACTTTGCATTCCTTTTTGTTCGACATGGGAGTTGTTAGTAAGAGAAGCACATAGTGGGGGATTAATGGGACATTTCGGAATTGCCAAAACTTTTGAAATATTGCATGAACACTTCTTTTGGCCTAAAAAGAAACATGATGTTTATAAAATTGTCAATTCATGCATTATTTGTCGAAGGGCAAAATCACGAGTTTTACCACATGGTTTGTACATGCCACTTCCAGTTCCTAACGAGCCTTGGGTTGATCTTTTTATGGACTTTGTGTTGGGGTTACCAAAGGTAAAATCTGGGTGTGATTCGATATTTGTCCTTGTTGATAGATTTAGCAAAATGGCACATTTCATTGCATGTCACAAAACTGACGATATCACTCATATTGTAAATTTATTTTTCAAAGAAATTGTCCGTTTACATGGAATGCCAAAAAGTATAGTGTCCGATCGGGATACTAAATTTCTTAGCCATTTTTGGAAAGTTTTATGGGTGAAACTGGAAACGAAATTGCTTTATTCGACAACTTGTCATCCCCAAACCGATGGCCAAACCGAGGTCATTAACCGAACATTTGGTTAATTGTTACGAAATGTTGTTAACAAGAACTTGAAAAATTGGGAAACATCTTTACCATTCATTGAATTTGCTTACAACAGAACCGTTCATTCTACCACTACATTTTCTCCCTTTGAAATTGTATATGCTTTTAATCCGATAACTCCTTTAGACTTGTTACCTATTCCTATAGATGACATGGGCAGCATCGATAGCAAGAAAAAGGCTGAAATGATCAAACAACTGCATGCAAAGGTTCAAGAACAAATTAAAAAACGCAACGAACATAATGTTCGAATAAAGAATACGGGACGAAAGCAAGTATTATTTGAACCAGGTGACTGGGTTTGGATTCACTTGAGGAAAGAGAGGTTTCCCGCATAAAGGAAGTCGAAGTTGATGCCGAGGGGAGACGGACCATTTCAAATTTTAGAACGCGTCAATGATAATGCCTACAAAGTGGATCTACCTGGTAAATATAATGTTTCTGCTACCTTCAATGTTGCTGACTTAAGCCCTTTTGAATTTTCAGATTCGAGGACGAATCCTTTTGAGGACGGGGGGAATGATGTGAATCAAGAAGCAGTCAGTCAGTCAGAAGAAGAACTATACATTCCTGTGGGACCAATAACAAGATCACGAGCAAATGCGATAAAGAATTCATTAACAATGCTCGTGCAAAATCATTTCAATCAGACCGATAACCATAAATATAATAACATCTTTATTTGTGTTATTTAAGCCGTCCTAGATCAAAAGTGTTGATGTCATCATTCCAAGCAATAAGCCTAACTGAAGCAACTTTCATAATTCAGATGTATCTCCTACATGCAGTGTCCAATTAAGCTCATATTTATACCATCGGAAAGCTAAGAGAGAGTCCTAAATTTTTATATTCATCATGACATCAAAATCAGATATCTTCAGTGGTGAAAATGCGATACAATTAAAAGCAGGCGTTGGAAATTTCACATACGATACACCTTCGTATTTTTGTCACAACTTTCGCGTCCGATGTCCGATTGAGACAATTCTGGTGGATTTGGAAATCAAAGAGGTATTAATACAATCATATAGAAGACATCAAGACCAAAATCCGATTTTTAGGATCTGTTATGCCACTAAAACAACAACAACATATTTTTCTTTAACTTTGATTCCTTATTTTCAAAACATAAGTCTTGGTCCTTGATTTTTGTCCCCTAAAAATGTATTGACTCCTTAACTTATGGGTTGATTAGTCATTGATCAGATTTTAGGAGTTTTGAATGTTGAATTTATAATTTCTTAGTCTTTATTTTATATTTTTATATTGTAATAATTGTAGGAATTTTGGCTATAAATAGCCATCATTTTCATTTGTAAGGAGACCTTGAAATTTATCAAAATTGTAAGTGTTTGTGTTAACAAACTTTCTTCTTGTTTTGTTGAGTGTGTCTCCAAAGTATAAATCGTGATTTTAATTCACTTATCAAGGCGTTAGAAACCTCGTGGCATGTTTGAATCGCACCTTCCGGTTTGCTACGGCGCGTCACGTAGAGGGCTTGAAGTAAAATAATCATTTGCTTAATATTGGAACGATCTTGGGAACTAAAATCATACTAGCGATAGCGGTTACCATGGCACGTCGTGTGGGGGTCGCATCATCAGGGTACTATCAACTCAGGGTGAAAGAGTCCGACGTTCCTAAGACTGCATTTCGGACGAGATACAGGCATTATAAATTTGTAGTTATGCTTTTTGGATTGACTAATGCACCGGCAGTATTCATGCAGCTAATGAACAAGATATTCATCGAGTACCTCGACATATGTGTAGTCATCTTTATTGATGACATTTTGATCTATTCTCGATATAAGGAGGAACATGCCCGACACTTGCGTTTGGTACTAGATATTTTGAGAACCGAGCACCTCTATGCAAAATTCTCGAAATGTGAATTCTGGTTGGAAGAAGTTATATTTCTCGGCCATGTGATTTCGGCCGAAGGGGTTCGTGTAGACACACAGAAGATTGAGGCAGTGCTAGATTGGGCACCGCCTAAAAATGTTAAGGAAGTTCGTAGCTTTTTGGGACTTGCTGTGTATTACCGTCGGTTTGTCGAGGGGTTCTTGAAACTCGCTCTGCCGCTTACGAAATTACTCCAGAAGACAGAAAATTTTGTTTAGACGGATGAGAGACAACAGAGCTTCGATGAGCTGAAGAGACGTTTGACTTCAGCGTCGATTCTAGCTTTACCACATGGTAGTGAGGGATTTGCGGTTTATAGTGACGCTTCGGGCCAAGGTCTTGGCTGTGTGCTTATACAGCATGATAAGACGATAGCTTTTGCGTCACGACAACTGAAGCCATACGAGATGAACTATCCTACTCACGATTTGAAGTTGGCCGCAATTGTCTTCACACTCAAGATTTGGCGACACTATTTGTATGGTTCTCCATGTCGGATTTATATTGATCACAAGAGCCTGAAGTATATTTTCAGTCAGAAAGAGCTGAATATGAGACAGAGACGTTGGTTAGAATTTATAAAGGATTACGATTTGGAAATTCTTTACCACCCAGGAAAAGCCAATGTCTTCGCAGATGCTTTGAGCTGCAAATCGGCATCGCTTCAAATGCTCGAGGTTCTTACATCTCAGACGAAGATTCGTCAGGATTTAATCGAGCAAGGAATAGAAGTTTGGCTTCAACGAGTACAAGGACAGATGTGCACTCTCGAAATTACTTCGTCCTTGGTTGACGACATCAAAGGGAAACAATGGAGTGACCAGATGATCTCTCAACTGAAGGAAGATGTAATTAAAGGAAAAGCCTCTGGCTTTATGGTTCACGAGGATAGTATTCTGAGATTTCAGAGCAGGCTTTGTGTTCCGAATGATCTAGAGTTGAGGCAAAGAATTCTCCGAGAAGCTCATGCTTTGCCTTACTCAATCCACCCCGGAACGAGTAAGATGTACAAATACTTGAAGCGAATTTTTTGGTGGAATAACATGAAGAAAGATGTCATGGAATTTGTACTATGGTGCTTGACGTGTCAGCAAGTCAAGATCGAACATCAACGACCGGCGGGGTTGTTGAAGCCGCTTCCCATTCCCGAGTGGAAGTGGGAAGACATCTCTATGGATTTTATCACTAGCATGCCGAGAACTGGAGCCGGGATGAATATGATTTGGGTAATCGTCGATCGGTTGACCAAGTCTGCACACTTCTTGGGTATTAAGGATACTTGGGGACTGGAGAGGTTGGCTCGAATTTTTATAGCTGAGATCGTGAGATTGCACGGTACCCCCAAGACCATTGATTCTGATCGAGATGGTCATTTCGTATTGCATTTTTGGCATGCTGTTCATCAGGCTTTGGGTACTGAATTGAGATTGAGCATGTCCTTTCATCCGCAGTCAGACGGTCAGACGGATAGGACGATTCAGACGCTGGAAGATATGTTGCAGGCTTGTGCCCTAGACTGGAGTAATGAATGGGAGCTTCATTTACCATTGATCGAGTTTTCCTACAATAATAGTTGGCATGCGTCGATCAAAATGGCACCATTCGAGGCACTCTATGGTAGGCGATGTAGATCGCCATTATGTTGGGACGAGGCTTCGGAGCTAATCGGAATGGAGCTGGATATGTTGATGGAGACTAAGGAAAAGATTTCTATTATCCGGGACCGGTTGCTGACTGCCCAGAACCGTCAGAAATCTTATGCTGATACTCATCGTCGACCTTCGTAGTTCGAAGTGGGGGATCATGTTCTACTCAAGGTGTCGCCGACCAGAGGGATTTTCCGTTTCGAGAAAAAGGGGAAACTTAGTCTGAGGTATATTGGACCTTTCGAGATTTTGGACAGGGTTGGAGATTTAGCTTATCGCTTGGTATTGCCTCCAGCTTTGAGTCACGTCCATAGTGTTTTTCATGTGTCTCAGTTGAGAAAGTACGTGCCGGATCCGAGTCATGTTATCAACTATAGTGAGATTGACGTAGCCGAGGATATTACCTTTCCGGAGAGACCCGTGAAGATCCTTGAACGTCGTGATAAACAACTTCGGCATAAGACCATTCTGTTGGTTAAAGTGCAATGGTCGAGACATGGAGTCGAGGAGGCGACTTGGGAGATGGAAGAGAATATGCGGTTGGAGTACCCTGAACTTTTTATTTCTTAAGTTTCGGGACGAAACTTGTTTTTAGAGGGGGAGAATGTAATACCCGTACTTCTTATTGACTGTTTGACCTTGCTGTTCTTCCTATTTTGTCGCTCTGTAAACTCTTTGTGATGTTGTCGATATTGTTATAGAGTTTCGTACCTTGTTTGGATCATGATCGTGGTTGTTTAGACCTTGTGGAAGTGTTCTGGGTCATAGAAATAGCGCACGCTAGGCCTAGGCTAATGCACGCTAATTCTTCTTGAGTAGCGCACACTAGCTTTGAGCCGTAGCGCGCGCTAAGGGACCAGACAAGGCAGAGACAGTAGCTAATACTGCTCTTTGGACTAGCAGTTAGCACACGCTAGGAGTTAATTAGCGCACGCTATTCGTGGTCAGTAGCATGCGCTAACGTGTCTGAAGCGCACGCTAACGAGCTGGGTCGGCATAGGCAGGGAGGTTTCCAGACTGTCTGTACTATCAGGTAACGTACGCTAGGCTTCGGCTAGCGCACGCTATAAGAGTTGTGTAGCGTACGCTAAGATATCACAGCAGCGCACGCTAAGGCTTGAGCAGGGCAGAGGACAGTAGGTTCTGGACTCCAACTTATGGACACCAATTCCCAGGCAGCGCACGCTAACTTTCGGCTAGCGCACGCTAACTTTCGGCTATTAGCGCATGTAACGGTATACTTAACGCACGCTAACGGGGCCGGCAGAAACCACTGGACTACCCGGTGACCCTCCTAGCGCATGCTAATATTAGGGGCGTAGCGTGCGCTAGACTGGGCAAGTATATATTGGACAGTTGACTTCCATTTCATCATTTATTCATCTTTTCACTCATTTTCGATGGGAGAAGCTCGGGAGAGGCGACTTTGGACAGTTGGAGGTTATCCTTCTTCAGATATCAACATCTTTGGTTGAAGAACAAAGATTTCACAAAATCTAATCCATTCCATCTTCCAAATCAGGGTAAAAATCCTTAGAACCCTAATATTTGGGAATTTTGGGTTTTTTCTTAGATTCGTCCGATTTATCCATTTTGAAGCTCGAGAACCTTGAGATTATGATGTATTTACCCCGTATACATGTTTCCCCTATGATTTTACAGTTTGGTTTGCACCGTGTTCGGACTTGTGAGGGTTTGGGTGATTTTCCAACCCCTAGTTGTTTACTCTCGTAGTTTCGTGAATCATAGGTGGGTTTCGAGAGTTTTTTCGTGAGTTATGAGTATGGATTATTGATTATCATATCCTTTGCGAATTATTTAGGTACCGGAAGTGCATTCTTGAACCTACCGAACTCATACTCTTTTCCGTTCGATTTCTCGATGTCTCAAAGGCAAGTATATATTTATGATTGTACGTTCTCGACTTTGAAAGTAAGATATATGAATGGCATGATTATTTATATCCACTCTGGGATGGGCCGACGGGTCCTCTGAGGGTTTCGTAGCCTCTAGTACGATTCCACGGATAATATGAGTTAACCACTCTGGGATGGACTGACGGGTCCTCTGAGGGTTCCGTAGCCTCTGGTGCGGTTCCATGGTTGATCATGTATGTATTGATGTGATGCTATGAGATTTAGTTATTCCGGGATACTATTCTTGAAATGATGAATTGACGGTTTCCTTTACTTTATTGTCGAGGAGTATTGTATTTCATATTTGATATACTTGCACTAGCTATTCGACGGCTAACCCCTTTATGGGGGAAATACTTTTTATGTATTTTAGGTTCCAGGAGAGTGGACAGGCAGGTATTGGTTCGGCATGAAGATGATGATCAAGTGCGATACCGTGTCTTATCTCCGGTTACATTTTGTGTTCCTCCATTCAGTGTTGTTGTACTGGAATGGTTATTGAATACTCGAGTATTATTTTTCAGTTCCTTGATGTCCCGGTTGTGTTGCCAAGGTATTGATTTTGTGTTGTGATGTATTTGGATACATTGGATGTGGTTTGAATACCCTTTGTATTGTCTTTCATTTCATTGTATTTGGACCTTCTCGGTCAAGATTTATAGTTCCGCGTATGATTAGCCTTGTGGGTCCCATGGCGGGGCTCACGGCGCTGTAATATACCCTGAATAACTTGGGGGTGTTACAAGTGGCTCGTCAGGGCCCGTTACGGCCGTAAGGCACTGCCGGTTACGGCCGTAACGCACTCGGCTATATAAGGCCGAGTGACGGGTCATGTAGACACTTCTTCATTTTTTCTTCCTCCTTTGCAAGTCTTCGAGGGTTTTTGAGAAATCTGATCAAGAGCATCATTTTGAAACTTTTTGGGAAGATTAATTCGTGTCCAACATCATCTTCCACTTGAGTTCCGTCCGAATCAAGGTAAAATCTCCTTCAAATCCCTAGTTCTTCATATGTTGGGGGTTTTGCTTGAATCTTCATTTTAATTCATTCCAGCTCCAATTGATGCTAGATTATGATGCTATAATCACAATCCTTCACTTTTCCCCGAAGTTCATGGATTAAATTCCAAGTTTTCTTCCGTAGTTTGAATCCGAACCCTCTTGTCTTCTTAGTGTTTGATTAAATGCCCCTAAGAGTAAAACTTACGGTGAATTCTTCCATTTCCTTGGTGTTGTGTTTGACTCGGTATTTCGATGTGTTGGGATCGAATCGTTGAAGGAAAGACCTTACGCTCATCTGTTTGTTGTTTTCTGTGTCGTTTGAATCAAGGCAAGTACTTTGATTGTGTTTAATGTACTTCTTGTGAATACATGATTTTTGAGAAAATGCGATTTGTGCCATGTGGTTTTTGAGCGGTGTGCGATCCGAGTAAAACCAGTGAGGGTCCCCTAGGATACGATAGGCCGCGTTCCCTACAGATCACTCGGTTGGGCTATACACCAGGGAGGGCCTGACGAGGTGTCTCTGGGGTGTGTATCTTGCTTGAGAGGTACAGGGTCAATATAGCTTGGAAGGTTGTTTTATGATAATGATTATGGTATTGTATTCCGGAATATATGTGATGGAACTGTGATTTCTTTGATTTATGTTGATTATTCACTTGTTGTACATATTCTAGAATCATTGTAGGTGCACCGGCGTTTGCGGACCCCTTCGGGGATGGATATACTTTTGTGTATTCAGGTACAGGTCCAGCGAGAGAGCCAGCACAAGGCAGACACGAGCTTGATGGGCATTAGTGATATCGTGTTATTTTGAGTTGGTGGTCGTATGGTCATGGTCAAAGTCATGTTTTGGTTTTGTACTCGCGCCGGTACTGTCTGTGTTGTATGTCGTGTCATTGTTGATGGTTAATGATGTTATTGTACTCCAGTCAGTAGTGGTTGTATTATTTATGATCCTACGGGACGATATGTTGTTGGTATTGTGGTGTACGACTTATTGAAGTTGAAATTGGATTTTAATTAGTGAATGTCCTAGTTTTGTTATTGCTTAATGCGTTTTATATTGGTTTTAGCCTGGTAGGTTCTCCAAAAAGAATCTATGGCGCTGTAATATCTCCATAAATCACGGGGGTGTTACACTATCCACCATTTGGAGTGGACAATTTTAAAATTCGCCCCGATGTCATCAATCTCTTCTCTAAGAACAACTCATTCTATGGAAGAACCGACGAGAATCCATATCTCCATATTAACTGTTTTGTGGAGATTTGTGGAAATTTCAAATATCCAAATGTAAATGACGAGGCGACAAAAATGAGACTTTTCGTGTACACTTTGAAGGATAGAGCAAGAGAGTGGCTAGATACTTTGCCACCACGAAGCATAACAAAGCCCGAATTTATTCAAAAATTCACCATTAAATACTTTCCACCAATAAAAGTGGCGAAACTCAAATACAAAATCTCTATATTTCGTCAACAAGATTCAGAGTCATTTCACGAAGCATGGGAGAGATACAAAGATATGCTACGAAAATATCCTAACCATGGTTTTAATTTTGGAGTACAAGTCAATTACTTCTATTCTGGACTCTTACCTACATGCCGAGCCAATGTCGATTCATCATCAAATGGTTCACTTGGAAACAAAACTATGAGAGAGGCTTATAATCTTTTTGAGGTTATAAGTGAACAAAGTGCAAGATAGCCAGACAGAAATATCCAAAAGAAACCAAATGCTGTTTTTGAAGTGGATTCTTATTCACTTATGTTGGCAAAAATTGAAGCTTTATCAAAGAAAGTCGAGGACATGTCTTTTTCAACTCCTCAATCTGTGAAGACGGTGCATACTCCACAAGTTTCAGCTCTTTCATGTGAAATTTGTGGAGCAACTCACAACAGCACTATGTGTCCCTTACTGCAATAGGAGCAGTCATTCCCACCACCAAAACAAGTGGCCTATGCTCAGAATTTGCAAAGGCAAGCATACAATCCTTATGGGCCAACATACAATCCAGGGTACAAAAATCATCCAAATTTTTCTTATGCAAACAACAATGTGTTGAATCCAACACATCAAGAAAAGAATTCGGGTGGGAAGAAGCAATCACGAAGCTAGCCGAACAATAACTGAAGTATCAACAACGCAATAATGCTTCAATTAAAAATCTGGAGACACAAGTTGGCCACATGGCCAAAATACTTTTCGAAAGATCCCACGGCATGTTACCTAGCAATACCGAGGTAAATCCAAGGGAGAGTGTCCAGGCTATCACAATAAGAAGTGGAGTGCAGTTGCCCGAGATTTCTGTGGAAAATCATCTGAAAAAATAAAAAAAATAAACAAAGTCGAGAAACAGAAAAATAATCTGAATCAGGACCTTCATCTCAAAAAGGTCCAGTTGCTGCCAAATCTTATGTTCCACCTATCCCTTTTCCTCAACGGTTGAAGAATCACAAGCTCGAAGCGCAATTCGGCAAATTTGTGGAACTTTTCAAAAAGCTACACGTCAACATACCTTTTGCCGATGCTCTAGCACAAATGCCAAGCTATGCCAAATTTATGAAGGATATTCTTTCTAACAAACGAAGGCTTGAAGAATATGAAACTGTCGTGCTAACAGAGGAATGTAGCGCAATACTACAAAAGAAGTTGCCACCCAAGCTAAAAGATCCGGGAATTTTTACAATCCCGTGTACAATTGGTGAAGTGAATATTGACAAAGCTCTTTGTGATTTAGGGGCAAGTATCAATTTGATGCCCCTGTCAATTTTCAACAAACTAAACTTGGGAGAAGCAAAAGCAACAACAGTTTCACTGCAATTAGCCGATCGGTTAATCAAATATCCACATGGGATAATAGAAGATGTGCTAATCAAGGTTGATAAATTTATATTTCCAGCATATTTTATCATCCTTGACATGGAGGAAGATCAGGATATTCCTATTATCTTGGGACAGCCATTTCTTGCAACCGGACATGCTCTTATTGACGTCTATGAAGGAAAGCTAATTCTTAGAGTGCAAGACGAACATGCCACCTTCAACGTCCTAAAAACTTTGAATCATCCCTCCACAGATGATTATTGTCTAAAAATTGATGCAATTGATGCCAGAATATGAACAACGCCTTGAGAATCTGATGTTAAAAGACCCAGTTTGCCAATTTGTAAGAAAATTGGATGGGAAGCTTCTCCCTGACTCTTAGAAGGCGTTTAAGCCGTTTCTGAACGTAAAATCAGAGGAAGATGTGAGCCACAATCACAACTACTGTACATACACGTAAGTATCTTTTATTTTTGTCGTATGGTGAGATTTTCTGAATAAAAAATATGATATGTGATAAATACATTCATTATTCTATTGAGTAGTTGAAGCGCAATTAACGCAATCACAGATTTGTTAAATATTTTTACCTTATTTTTCTTCTATAAATAAACATTGTGCTTGTTTCTTTTATTCATCCCTCAAACTTGTACTTTTCTCTTTTTCTCTAAAATAAGTTTCTTTTCAAAAATGGAATCATCATCTTCCACAAAAAGATTTAACTCAGTCTGCATTTTTGGTGGAGCTAGCTATGGAACAGAGGCATGCTTTACTGAAGCAGCCCACAACTTGGGTCGTACCTTAGGAGAAAAATGCATTCATGTAGTTTACGGAGGAGGAAGTCTAGGATTAATGGGACGCGCTGCTGCTTCTGCCTATATGGAAGGAGTAAAAGTGTTGGGAATAATTCCAAAACCTCTGGCTGAAAGTAAAATCATCGGGGCAACTATTGGAGATGAGTTTAGAGCTATAAATATGCAAGATCGCATAACTCACATGATGAATAATACTGACGTCTTTATCACACTTCCCGGTGGTTTTGGCACTCTTGAGGAACTTTTTCATGTGGTTACAGAGCCCAGCTAAATGTTCATAAAAAACTAATAGGTTTGCTTAATGTCAATGGTTTCTTTGATGGTTTACTGTCTTTCATCGACTACTCTGCTGAAAAGGGTTTTATTTCCGAGCGTGCTAAACGAATCATAGTCGTTGCAACAACACCAGAAGAACTAATCAAAAAACTCATTGAATTTGTTCCTCAACTAGATCCAGCTCTAGTTAATATTATTTGGATGGAAGATTTTACCGTGAGAAAACGAAAAGTGCATTCATTTCTCTCCCTTTGATAACCGATATCGGGCCTCTTGTTATTTTTACTTTCTGTTGTGTGTAAAAATCGTTCTAAATGATGGCAGCTTAAGGAGTTTCTTTTTGATCTCTTGACGCGCATCTATTCGCGATTTATGTATTGTTATTTTTATTGCTGTAATATTTATTATTTGTTTTTAATAAAAGCATTGATGGCAGCATAAGGCGACTCTTCGGACTTTCTTGAAGCGCATCTTAAAAATTGTGTTATACTTCCGGGTATATTTTTTTTTTTCTGTTGGTTGCCTCGTATTTTTTTTTCTTGCAAATCCAATAAGGCGTCAGCTCAAGCATCAACTTTCATAACAAGGAGTATTCTGTTCCATTGCTTTTTATTTTATTTTTTTTAAAACTGAGGACAGTTTCTTTTTCAAGTTTGAGGGTGGTGTGTTTTGATTATTTTGGTGTGTTTAGCTTTGATTATTGTGGTGTGTTTTGATTATTTTTGTTTGGCTTTAATTTTTTTTAGTGTATATTTATATATATTTATTTTGTTTATTTTGATTTGTGAGATTTCTAGATCTGGCCATAACACCAATAAGTTAGCTATAAAATCGTTTTAACCGGTAAAAAATTTGTATATTCCAAAATTTTTGCACCTTAATCTCTCTTTCCAAGCCTTGTAATTATCATTTAAAATCGAGTCAATCTTTACCTTGAGAAAAGAAGAATCAGTCGGTTGATGAAAAATAGAACCGAAATTTACTTAATTTGTGGAGTTTTTGATAATGATTTTTCTGCAAAAATTCTATTCCCTGAAAAAAATGTATTGGTGAAAAGAGCTATACGTTAGCAAATAATGGTGTGAAAGCTATCACCTAAAAAAAAGATGGAAAATGTGTTGGTGAAAAGAGCTACATGTTAGCAAATAACAGTGTGAAAGCTATCACCTAAAAAAAAGAGATGGAAACGGTGTTGGTGAAAAGAGATATACGTTAGCAAATAACGGTGTGAAAGCTATCACCTAAAAAAATGGAAAATGTGTTGGTGAAAAGAGCTACATGTTAGCAAATAATGGTGTGAAAGCTATCACTAAAAGGGATGTATATTATGAGCAGATTTGAATTAATTAGTGACTGAATTTCAATACACTCAATTTCGTGAACAGTCACAAATATTTGATGACGCCGATGAAATTCTTTTTCATATTGAGTCGAAATATAAACGAGTGATAGAGAGCAACCATTAAAGGGAGTCGTGTGTGTCACGAGTGGGAAGAAATAATCAACCTTTTTGGGGGGAAACCTTGCATTTTGGAATTACAAAAATAAAACCGTGTGTTAACTTCAAAATCATTAGTAGATTTAGTTTGAATCTTGATTCATTTCTATCTACTGTATAAAGTTGGTTGTTGTGTATAAATGGCAGTTTGATCTCTTTTTCTCTTTATATATAATTATTTTTCTTAATTGTGTGTGTATTATTTTTCTTATTTTGTGTCTTATTTTTTTTATTTTGAGCGTAAATAATAAAGAGTCTTTCTCGAGACTAGCAAGAATTCAAGTTTGGAGGTGTGATATGTGTCAGTTTTTTACACTTATCCGTGATTTGTATTGATATATCTCACTCATAATTATGCTAGTCTACTCGTTTTTGCTTTAAATTAATTAGTTTTTTAATAATTTTATTTTTATAGGATGAAAATGTAAATTTAGCCTTAATCAGATTGAATTACTGATTTACTCAAGAAATAACATGTTTATAAATATTCTCTATATTTAGTTTTTATGTATTCATGTTGTAGAGCTTTTCGAGACGAGTTCGGCAGTCTTTCCGGATTCAAAATCAGAGTTATATATCAAAAGTTATCATCCGAAGAAGATTTGGGGCGAACACACAAGAGTCTAAGAAATTCTGGGCTGAAAATGAAGTCTGAAAATCCATACGGGCGTAACATCATAAAGTTACGGGCGTAACTCACACAACAACTAATGTGCAAACGCCATAGCCATGTTACGGCCGTAACTCCTCAATGTTACGGCCGTAAGTCCTCATAGTTACGGCTGTAACTCCTCAATGTTACGGTCGTAACTCTTGACAGATTTTTGATCATTTTTTAATCTTTTATACTTTTGGTCTATTATTGAGGGGATGACTGGCCTTGATCCAATCTAATGTAATAATGCTGGAGTTTTGGAGCTATTAGATGACTTTAGGTTTATAAATAGACCCCTTAGATCCATCATTAAAGATCATTCATCTTATTATTTTATCACTTTATAATACTTTTTCTTTGTGTGAAGAACACACTTGTGTTCTTGAATGAGTGTATGTAATAGTGGTTTAGCTTATGTTGTTGAGGGAGTTTATTGCTTCTTTCTCCTTTATCTACTAAGGGAGTTAGGATCAATTCTTTCCATTTATCAACTAATAATGACCACTCAAGCTTGTAATATGTTGAATAAACCCTTCATGTGCTAAGTTATCCTTAGTTGGGATTATAAACAAGGTTTGTCATGCTATTTAAGTTTGTATAAAGATCTATTATGGATTACTTATTATTGTGTGTGATTTTCATTGTTTTACCAATATTTATTTATTTGGCCAATAAATGATGATATTTATGGTCTTCATATGTTTTGAAAGAAAATATATTTGATTAGATCAAATGATCTTCACTCTAAGTTGTTCTAGGGGATAGAAATATACCTCTAGACCTTAGATGATTCTTTGAGTTATTTTCATAAAACTCAATGCTATGTATTAAAGCCAATCAACATAGAAATATAGTGGATTGATTCAATATATAAGGGGCGGTTTTGACATTCGAAAGAGGAACCGTCTTTTTAAGGAAAATCGAATCTACACAACATAATAAGTAAATACATCTTATGATCTCCTTTACATCTTCTATAACTAATGATGAACTAAGATTGTAATCCCAACTATTTCATTTTACCCTTTTATTAATCTATTATTAGTGCAATCTTTCATTTCCTTAAATTTTAGAACTATTATTGTATTTTCCTTGCAATTGTCAAACCAAACTCTTAAATTGTGTGTTTAATTCATCTAAATCTCTATAACAAATATATAAATAGTGTAAAATTTAATATATAACCTAACTTCCTCGTGGGATCGATAAACCAGACTCAAAAAGTCCACTTACTACTTGATACGATATCGTGCACGTGCGATAGTTACACAAAAGACGTGTCAGTACGTACTGTATTTTTTTTGGTCATCTACTCAGCACATCATTATGTTCCTCTTGTGGTTCGGAAGAGCTCTCGTGGAAAGGGTTAATATCTGTCATTAGTTTGGTTTAAGGCAGCTCTATCAAATTTAGAATTGTTCTCAAATCAATATCGATGTTGGATAACCATTTTCAGCCACATAGTGAACCTCAAACTATGTTAGTCTGTATGGAAAAATAAAAAGTGTGATAACTGCTTGACTTGCAACAACCTTTCTTAGAACCATTAAACTTTTTGGCTCTTCAACTTTTGATGTTTTTAACCACCAGAATTGCATCAAAGTGATTCAGTTGAGGATGATGATAATGTGAAGTGGCTTGGAGAATGTTCCACATCTTCTACACAGCTCTACAACTAGGTGGATAGATGTGTGTGTGTGAACTGGTAGCTTATACTCTATGCACATCTATAAAATCGAGTTTGAATTTGTACGATTATATTCTCAATAACGTTAGGAATTAGAAATCTTGTCAAAAATGTGTTATTATTTTTTCATATAATATTTTTTCTTTATAATTGTCATATTCATACTTCAGAAAAACAAAACTCACCCTCCCTCACTGTCATATATATATATATATTGCTATTATTTTTTATTCTTTATCCTGTGCAGAAGATCAAACTCTTGAAAGCACAACAATAGAAGAAATAACTGAGCAAATCTATTTGAAAAAACAGAGTATTGGTTTAGTTTATTTTCTTAGCAAATAACAATTGGGTAATATCGTTATGCTGAGAGAGATGCATATATTGAAAGGGCACGTCGTGGTGTAGCTGAAAGGATTAGATATTGCTACAAGGAAACATCATGTAATAATACGAAATGTTTGCGTATGATGTAATAATATGAAACGTTTCCACTGGTAGCTAAAAGTGCTTTTGGCATGTAAAACAGAAAGTTTAGATTTATGTTGCTCGGGCTTGAAGTAATAAGATGCTTGAATATAAGTTCATGTATTTTTAGAAGTACAACTATTTTATACATTCGTGGTTAATGTACGTCGATATGTTTGAATTCATGCCAACTTGGACTTGCCCCTAGTGAATTTGTAAGTTGTGAAATCTATTTTTGGGTTATAAAAATATTTAGACATGCACGAGCGTTTTCTATGTTTGTTTGTTTATTATTGCTATTTCATATTTGCAGCTGCATAAAATGAAACTAAATATTAGCAATTTGATAGATTTTCAACAGGTGTAAATTTACATGCATATGTGTGTTTCTTCAATATTTGAAAGTGTTTTATTTGTATCAATCTATGTTATGTAATGTTTGTGTTGAGACAATATGGATAACAATTATTGCTAAAGAATGTTTAATGTAAAAATGCTTCTATTGGGACTTTCTGAAACTATTATAGTTATTAAGTGTTAACAATTGACATGTCTTTCCGTGCAACGCACCGGTGAAAAGACTAGTTAGTATATATATATATATATATATATATATATATATATATATATATATGTGTGTGTGTGTGTGTGTGTGTGTGTGTGATATTGATATTAGTCGTAATATATCTTTGATTATAAAGATCTTTAGTTATTTATTACTAAAAAAGTTGATATTTCGAAAATATGTAGAAGCGAATCTAACAAGATTCAGTATTATTATATAATATCAAAAATATATCCAGGTGAATCTAACAAGATTTAAAATGACTATTTTTTCCTTATAAATCATAAAGAATGATCAAAAGAGAGTGCGTAAATAGAAAAGTTCAAACATTACAATAATAAAGAAAGAAACGTAGTAGTACTTAGGGCCTTTGGTATGCATAAAAAAACAAAAAGGAATGATGAAAGAGAAATAGGGAGAAACGAGAGGACGATGAGTTGATTCTCCAAGGGTTCTTTACGTATCAATATAATATTTATAAACTAATTACATAAATATAGCACGGAGAAAATAATTACAAAAAGGACACATTAAATATTTGTAATTAATAGTTTAATTATCTGAAATAATACATTTGGATACCTGAAAAAATTCACATGTTCCTACTGCTTTATACTTGTCGTCATCATACAAGATCATAACTTGTGGTTTAATTAATATACTTACTCCGAAAAACTTTTTGTGAACAAATTGTTCGAAATATCGAGCTTACAAGACAGCATCATTGACATTATCAGCATGAATAAGTTTCGTGATGCTTTAAATTTGAAAAATAGGGTATATCTTATTTACTTCAAGCTATCAGTATATTGTAACCAACATAAGCTCTTATGCGACTATTGATCAATGTATTCACAATTGTCTTGGTCGTATTTTTGGTTGTCTTTTTGATTTGTCGGTCAGTATTTTGATTTCTCAATCGAAACGAAACTTTTTAGGTCAGTATTTTGATTTCTCAATCGAAACATTTTAGGGCAATTCACGGGATTGAGATTGTATAGTTTAATGGATACCAATTCCTTTGATTCGATCTGATTTGGTATATCAGATTTCTGGGTATTCGGACAAGAATGAAGATGACAAGAAGATCATAAGTTAGAAAATTAAGTGTTTGAAAATTAACATTCACGGTTTAAGGAACTTGTTCATATTTGAAATAAATATTGATAATATTAATTATGATGGATAAGGTAAATTTGTAGATTAAGAAATCAAATTTCAGGAACTTTTACCTCTGGAGAGAAGAAGTTTGTAAATTGCTATAAATGAAAAAGAACATTGAAATTGAATGAAACCATTATAGTAGATATTTTCATGATCTAAAAGGTATCGTTCTATCCACTAAACAGATGCTTCTATTGTCTCGTGTGTATCTTTAGAAATATCATCTCGCCGTTGAGACAGATTAATCTACATGGTCAATACTTTTGACGTCCCACAACACCATCGGTAAGAACTGTTGTCCCCATCATAGTCCACATCTCCGTCTCGTTCTAGACTTCTAGTCCAAATCTCCACACGCTTACTTCCTGCGTATTTTCCCTCCCATGTCCCAAATTACCAAACAACAAACATCCATCCGTAATCATCTATATGCCAACTTTTGGAGGTAGATTGTGCCGTAGTGCCACTACATAGTTCGTCAACGGAGAACAATAGGTATGAAGGCTGGATTAAAATCTTCCTCAACCTTCGCAAATCACATTCACCAGTGGAGTTAGTTCACACTGAAGCTTCATGTGACTCGGTTTTTGCTGGAGTCGGTGCCGTGTCCAGGTTCAGTGCCGTGTCCAGGCTGAAATGAAGAGTCCGAGCAAGCACAGGTTGGTGATGGTGGGCAAATTCGCTCAAACTGCTTCCATTTTCCCAAGTTCACTAGAAAACCGCTCATTCGTCTTCAACAACCCAGCTGCTACAGATCCCGCTTTCCTAGAACACCTTGAGCATTTTGCTTATTTAGAATGCTATGTTGCCAGATATCCCGAGATTTATCAGTAGACTGATCAAAACCATCCAATGAGTTTTCCGCCCCCGGCCTCATGGTCTGATAACTTCCATTCATAGTAATAACAGTTGCATTTGTCTTCTCCTCGTCTTCGGATGGCGTGCCAGACTTGGATTCTACGTGTGAATCATGTGATCTGTGTCTTGGTCCAAATCTCAAGCCCCTTGCACTAGAGATCTTCGAAGGAAATGTGGCATAGGTGGTAGTGGTGGTCGTAGTACACTCAGGAATAAAGTCTTTAGGCAGAGATTCCATGTCCAAGTAACAGTTCCGTGCTTTGGAATCAGCAATTAATGCAGCCCAATCATCAGACTTCCCCAGTGCATTTGCATTCCCCATTACCTATTAATAGACAAAGACGTGAACAAATATTTTTCTTAATATACACTTGATAAAGGAAAAAGTAGGGAAAGCAACGTTAAGGTCAAACAACATGAAAATGAATCTCACCCAGAGAGCTCTTCTGGCACGTGTAAGGGCAACATTCATCCGACGAATGTCAGCAACAAAGCCAACCCCATGATGCGATGCACGGACGCATGACATTATGATTACATCTCGTTCTTGGCCTTGGAAAGCATCCACTGTATTAATATAGATGCCTTTTCCTTCATCAGAAGTCAAAACATCCTTGAACTCCCGTTGGAGGCATTTCAATTGCAACTTATATGGAGTGATTATCCCAACAGACACTTTCCCGACGACCCCCATTAATTTTAGTGTTCTCTGGAGGTGCTCATACAAACGAACACAAAACTGTGCTTCTTGTGTATTCTGATAAGAGACAGAACCCCCTCGATGAGATTCTCGACCATAGGTGATATCAAAAAAGATATAAGGCCTGAGTAGAGGGTCTTTGTAATATATCTCGTCTGGAAGATTAACAACACTCTCGCTATCTGTAAGGCGTCCTTGGTAAAAGTACCTTGAAGGAAAATCCCTAATATGGGGATGCATCCTATACTGCACGGATAAAAGCATTGTTGGGCAGCCGGCTTGCTGGAACCTCTCAAAAAGACTTCTGCTGTACAACAAGGTTCCAGCTGCCTTACTAATGACAGTAGCAGGAAGCTGTTGAGGGTCCCCCACAAGAACACAGCGGGCCGCACCAAGAGAAAGTGGAGGCAGTACACCTACTTCACTAGCCTGAGCTGCCTCATCTATCACAACCATGTCAAAGCCATGAGTCAGGCGAGAGAACAACTTACGTCCACTGCTTGAGACAGTAGTGAAAACGATTTCAGCCTCATTGGCGAAACTCGCCTCCAGATTAGCACGAGCCTCCTCCAAATTAAAGTTGCTACCAGCACGGAACCTGCCTTCCAGAATCAGCAGTCGGGACATCTCTACTAATATTTTGTCTCTGTTCTCAACCACTGCCGCAAGATTTTGAAGTAAAGCGTCCCGATTTTGGTCTCTGGCCATAAGAACATCTGGGTCAACACCAACAGATCCTTGTGCACGACCACTAACAGCAGCAAAATTGAGTTCTCTTTGAAGGCAAGCGATTTGCTGAGATAACTGATTTTCACGAATCCTCAAACTATGCATCCATCCATGAACTTCATCACGAGTCTTCACCAGAAGTTGTTCAGTTCTTCTCTCCACAGAAACCGCCTGTGCAGCCCGCGTCTGAGAATCCACACCAACTCGAGCGACATCGGGTCGATAAACCTTCATCTCACCATCAATAAATCCACGGTCAAGTACACGTGCAAGCAGTTCGTCAGTTGCAGCATTTGAGGGAGCACAGACAAGCATCCTAGGCTTTGGACAAAGCTTTGGAAGAGTTCGGAAGAGATTCTGATCCATGCTCTGGAGAACTTCATCAATGGATCCAACGGCCACATTGTCGGAGTTGTTCTCATTAACCTGCTTATAGCTTTCAGGTGCCAGTTTCTTTAGCAATGCAGTATAGTAGTGCTGATACTGGACAAGATGGATGACATTAAGCATTCCCCATACTGTATGAGTTTTACCAGTCCCAGGAGGCCCCTGAACTAATGTAAAAGGCCATGGATCTTGCTTCTTTACCAAGCCATTCGATGTACCAGCTGCTGTATGCATTGCAGCCCATTGAATTGCTGCGAGCTGAGGTCCATTAAAAGTCCTGTGCAGGTATTCGACAAAGTTTGGTGTAAAACAATCAGGCATCGCAGGTGGCTGTTCTTCATACTTGGGGAACTGATCAGGACTAGGCTGCAGAATCGCACTTTGCATCTGCAAGAAAGTTTGTAACTATCAAGCATAGAGGCATCCAACAATGATAAATTTATTAGCTATACAAAATTACAAATTTGAACCTGCAAATTAAGACGACGAAATGCATGCAGAGCAACATATTCTCGCTGTGTGGTTGCCAGAGAGCCAAGCAGAGTTAGGTACCATACACCCCCTGGATGAAGCTTCCGCAGTATATGATCGTCATCAATCTTGCTAAATTTTAAACAGAAAATTAAACAATAAGTATATGAGACTGAAATTGCACAGTCTAGACAAAACTGGTACCAACATTGCAAGAATAAACCTACTGGAAACAGAGTAACATGAACTGAATAGACTGTAAGGGAAAAAATACAGAATGACTCACCTGCTTGAATCATATAAATCCCCAACGTAAAAGTGAAGGATTGCCCCAGTATACTCTCGAGTATCAATAGGTATATGTCTCCTCACTGTCCCAGCAACACGCCCATTAACTCCCAGCCTCTCCTCATCATCTCCAGCTGAAGAACTGTTCCTCCTATTATTGACTGCATTGCATCATTTGAAGAGTGAAAACAGATGTCTCATTTGAAAATACCACCAAATTATGTATACAAACAAAAAAGGGTATAAGGAACATTGAATAGTACAAGTGACCTGCTCCAGGTTTAGGGGATGAAAGAACTGCAACATCTCCTTCCTTAAAAGTCCACTTGTATTCATGCGGTGGAATTAGTGTCACATCAAACCATCCTAAGGAAGTAAAGCACAAAGAGAAACAGAATTAAGTGCTCGAAGGGAAAAATCTCATGCGCCTATCATTTGTCCAACTGCCAGAAGGGTGTTGACAGAAAACTAAACAGGGAATAAACGCCAGGAGAATGAACAACAATATTATTTATGTTATGAAAATACAACTTTAGAAAAATGAAAGACAATATAGCTAGAAGCGATTCCTCACACAATGACATGTGTGGTCCTAAAACAAAACATGGACAACAAAGCTGATGTTTACAAAAACTTGAAGTCAGCCTTCTATAAATCTGTGGATAGTAAGGCTTAAATAGCTTGTTTTTTAGAAGGGGAAGAGACTAGTTCGTGGCTTGGTCTGCACTGACATCCTAAACAGACATTCAGTTATGTTGGTGTGCAATGAGCCCCACAAACAACGTCCTTACACCAAGGGCTCTGGAAAGTAGTTGTTGGGGAGCACATCACATTCCATTAGACTTACCTTTCAGCTACCTCAATGGTTGTTCACCTCACTTGTTAGTTAGTGATCAAGACAGTTGCCACATTCACGGCAGATGAAGTAAAAGAATATTTGGAATACGCACAGAGGGTCTTGCAAAATTAAATATTCTAGAGGGAGCATCTAACCGCATACAATCAATATATCACCAGCCACAATGATTAAAACAGCTACAAGCTGCGGTAAGCCCTCTTGCATGTCCCTGGATCACAAGAACGATACCCATCCCCACAAGTACACTAACACAATATAATGCTCCGGCTGCCAAAGAACTTGTACTGACACCCAACAATGTGTAACAAGAACATGTTTTTTTCGTAACAAATTCATTGCATACACATGTATGTGTTTGTGTGTGTGTGTGTGTGTGTGTATATGTAAATATATGTATTGTATGTATGTCGTAAGAAACAAAAAACATATGAAAAAAACAAAATCCGAGCATCACAGATTTAGGATGCCTAGGGACTATAATTCAAGAATCAGGACCATATCGCATTGTGTTTGGAGTTTGTAATTATGCAAGGGCGAGCATACCCCTTGTACTCTATCTTTTACATTAGTATAATTTCTCTTTACCCGATCAAAAAAAAAAAAAGAATCAGAAAAGAAGATCTCTGTTCTACTCACAGAAGTGGGATATAAAGTAGATATAAAGTATAATATATATATAGGAGCTTTGGGTGTGCACTTCTCCATTCCATTTAATACTAAATACACAACACTGTATCAGATCAAGAACAAAAGGAAACTGAAGTAACAGAATAATACCCCTTTCACGTCGTTCAATGCTTTTTATGCCGACCCTAACATGACTTGATACTGTTTCAGAGGACTCCTCCCAGGTACTGTAGAGCTGTGCACGGCATTCTTCAAACAGCAAGGGCTCAAATACCCTGATATACTCTTCTACTGAATCAAAATGACCAGGAACACGTTGGAGCTCCTCTTCCTCTGTTTTGCAGAAATATATGTGTAAATAATTGACAGTCTTGAGAGCCATGATTGTTCTTATCAAAAAGAAACAATCAATCAAAACAAAGCTGCTTAAATATGATAACTATACATTAAGAATAAAGTAACAAATCTTGGGGAAAAAAAAGTATAAAAAAATTCAAGGTGAAATGTCAGAAACTCTGCAAAGAAGTAACTACATACACATCCCAGTTACGGATCATTCCAAGTGATTGTTAGGAACCTTAATGTATGTTAATTATTACAAAATCGTAGACTGATACGTGAGAATTAAAGATAAATAGACCAAACATTTATTCTACAAGTTAGTACCAATCAGCGATTAGATCTCAATTTCATAGCCTTTTCAGATTGTCGATAAGCACTAAATGGAGATGAAGTCCCCTTCTGATAATGAATGGGTCATAAAAAAGTGATAACTGTTCACAGCACTCGGATGTCAAGTGAACAAAAAATAACAATTTCCATTTTATAAGTCAATCTGATCCATTCGATAACTAGCTTGGTACCACTCCAAGGATTTCTCCCACCAATTGCATTAGAAAATACAATCAACTTAAACTAGCAACAGACTAGGAATATACAGTAGCAGACATGATAGCAACACTATAGAAGCAGCAGATAGCAGCATTGAAGTCTCTTAGTAATACAGCCCACGTAAAATGTAAAATAAAAATGATCATTCCGTCCAAGCCCAAGAGTTACATTTGGGATAAAATTGGTGTATTTTAGGAGAATGATTGTGATGGATGTGTAAGTTTTATAAGTATTGATAGTGATTGTGTGGTGTAGATTAAAAAGAAAAAGTATTGATGGTGAGTGTGTGGTGGAGATTAAAGGAGAGAGTGTTATCGTTTGATGCGATTGGAGTACTTAACGAAATGTAACACATCGGGACGATTTTTTGGGTGAAATGTAACACTTTGGGTGAGATTGATGGAGTAAATAAATCATGAGCCAATAAAAAGAATAAAACAAATCAACAACCACACAATTGAGAGGTAGGTTAGTAAAAAATAAAAAATCCACTTGAATAGTCACTACAAGCAAAATAGCAACAAAAAACATATGCATAAGGAAAACAACATGCAATTTATAAACAAGAAATACACAGCGTCAGATCTGAGAGCTAATAGGATCGTTCAAGCAAAAGGACGACCAACGGTGTGCAGTAAATTATCAGTACCAGCAGTCCAGCACTTGGAACCTTTTGCACTTCCAGTGCCATAAAACCCACAACTAAAAGAAAAACAAAAAACTTATCAAAAAGGAAGGAAGAGAAGAAAGCTGAAACAAAACCATATTAAAATATCAAATCAACCCAAAGCCTCATTTTTCTGACTCGACAACAGAAAGCAAAATCACAAATTTATTCTACTCCCTACAAAAAGCATCAATAAATGGAGAAAGCAATTTCTTTAAACATCTAAATCACAGACATAGCTTCAAATGCAGCACAAGCTTACAGTGAATGAAAAGGAAAATGGGAAGTAAAAAAACACAAGTCAATTTGATATTAAGTGTAGGAAACATAATATATCTATCAGAATGACATAGCACAATCTGAGGAGGCTGTTCATAATGTAACAAGCATAGGCAACGTCAAATTATTCCATAGATCTCTACAAAGGTAACCTACCGACAATTTTTTCCCCTCAATCAAAACTCGACTGTTACATATATGTAAAATGTAAAATAACATGCATTGCAGTTCTGGTAGTACAACACACTTAATTCTACAATTGGATAAAAATGATAAATACATAGATAAAAAAAAGGATAACCACTCAAACAAATAAGATAAAGCAATTCGAGATTTAATACTTTGGTACCTGGATGATGCCAAAATTTCTCATTTGTAACCTCACGCAGAAGACGTTCCACTGATGTATCTTGATACTGATTGTTTGTACAGTTTTGCTTCTTGGCAGGTAGTTTTTTCACAGCTAATTTAGGATCACCAAGACCCTGACTTCCGACAGCTGGTCTCCTATCAGAGAACTGTGAATTCTTAAGCTCTCTTGTATCAGGGGGCAGCTTCCATGAACTCTGTTTGGGACCAGGGGGTGCTTGTCCTTCTGAAGAAACATCCATTGAGCTATTCAACCTCCTAAAAGGACCAAAACTATTCTCACCAATGCTCTCTGATTTACGCTCATTTGAATCCAGAAAATTATTTCCTTCATTGCTTGATTGATCACCCTGCTTTATATCCCTGCCCACAGGCTGAGCCTGCTTGTCTCCGAGTTCCATAGATGGCAGAGCAGACCGTGCTTCTTTCACAGTCCGGGTTATAGTCGGTGCAGGAATCTGCCTTTTAGGAGTTGAAGACTTCAAAGCACCAACTTGCTTAACATCTTCTAAATTAAGAAACATCGTCTGCCTACTTCGCTTTTTCCCCAGCATTGCTTCCTTATGTTGATCAAACTTAGGACGCTTTCCAAGATTATTTGCACATTTTAATGCATGATTAGCTTCAATTCCTCTAGTTTCTCTTTGTTTTGCCAATGAAGCAGAATCTTCCTGGCAATCAGTAGTTATATCACCTTTCTGGTCACTTGTTTCTGCGATCAGCCCTAATTGAGGGTTACCATTTTCATTCTTATCATCACCTTGATCAGGAGGTCTAATCTCGGGACTTCCAACTGGAATATTACTTTCCATCATCTCAACTGTGCCTTTCTCCAGCAATTGTTTATCACTTGCACCACTTAAGTCTTCATGAATAACAACACTTCTTCCATTAGCATCATCTGAGACCTCAGCATCGGACCATTCACCTTCTTCCTTCTCAAATGCTTCAGCATCTACAGCATCTGATTGCAGGTTTAACGCATCCTCCATATCCTGGGCATTACCTGCTTTGCATGATGAGGAAAAATTGGAAATCATATCCCCAGAGCTCCTTTTCACAGCAGAAATAGCAGGTCCCTCAACAACTTTAGACCTTACAAAAGGCCGGAAACCGGATATAGAAGGAGAGTGGGAAAAAGCATAATTATTTACTATCCCTTGGGGACCAGCAGCCGCCACAAAAAAGTCAGTTGTTGGAGTACTTGTTGAAGGAATAACCCTCTGAGGCTGGAAGCAAACAACACCATCATTATCATCTTCATTCTCAATAGGGGGTTCATTAAGATCAAATAGCAGCCTTCCTTTGGAGCCCATTTCGCAAGCAGTTGCATACAAGCAAACAGATATGGCCAAAAAAGTCTAGCAGTAATTTTATTCGGATAATTTCTAGTAGAACAAGAACATAACATGCCAACCAAAGTGGTCAAGACAAATATTCAGACCTTTGGAAATGCCCAAATAAATAATAAAAGCACCTTCTGCACCAAAGTTAGCAAAAGAAAATATGTAAGAACCACACACACACACACACACACACACACACATATATATATATATATATATATATATATATATATACTTCTACTGTATCACAAATGGGAGGCTAGAGAACAATGAGATGTGCAAAAAGGTGCCAACTGTTCAAATTAGAAACAATGTTTTAAACCCTAGATCTAAACGGCCAAACAGAGAGAGGAAGGAAAAACGGCGAGGAGATAGGACGGGAATAGGTGAGGTGAGGACTTCAAACAAACAGAGAAATCTAGTGTACTTTCAATAGAATAGTTTCCAATCACTACTAGTTCATGCCAAAATCCAGACAAGTCAAGGTTCAAATCAGAAATGGCTCCAGTATATGATTAATCAATCTCTACAATCAAACACATTACTCATTAGGGTATTTTTTTTACGATCTATTTTACAATCAATTTAAAAATACGTTTTCCAATCAAAACCTACAATTATTTTCCGTTCAACCTAAATCATCAGCTAAGCGATGGGAGAGAGAAACGAGAATCAAGAGTCGAGAGAAAAAAATATTACCTCAAAAGGACATCCAGCCTAGAGAGAGAAACGATTATTAAAAGGAAAAATAAAATACCACGAATTTAATAATACTAGTATTGATTTTTGGCAACAGATCCGTGTTTCTGTATGTAAAATCGTATCCAGACACGGTGCGAGCCGCATAAAAAAGAGAGTGAAGTAGGGAGAGAGAATGCAAATTAGAGGTGGTTGTGAGGGTATTTATAGGAAAATAAAGAGGGCAGAATCACCGGCAACTGGCAAAGCAGGTCATCACCACAATCGATTTTAGCGAGAATTAGTGGAGTATGAAATATTGTTATTGTCTTTTCTTATTATCCCTTGTGTTATATAAGGCGACCTTGTTGGGGGATGAAACCATTAACCCTGCCCGGGCCCAGTAAGCGCGGGCCTGTAACTCAAGCGGGGGACAATGAGGCGATCAGGTCATGCTGACAAACTTACCTCTAGATCGGGGGTGAGCTCAAGCCTCTTTGGGGGGTACTCAGGACAGGGGACAATCCCCCTCGTGTGCGTGTGTGGAAAAAGAAAAAAAAAATATAAGGCGACCTTGCCGATCAAAGTCACGTGGAATGTATTTATAGCCCTATGGATCACACAGTAGGAGTTTACGATGACGTAATATGCCTGGATATGTTTATAACACCCCAAATTTATCCAGAAATATTACAGCGTCGTGGGCTCCGAAACGGAACCTACAAGGCTGGAGGAAATTTTCGCAAATATTTACAAACGCCCAAGGGGCTAACGACGGTATTATCTATTTAAAACATTCGAAGAATTTATAAAACTCGTTTATCAAAACCGTCGTAAAATCTCATTTGAAACCACAAGGCCCGAAATGCCAAAGCTCAACAGTTTAAAAACATACGTTAAGCTATCGCTTACACGTACCAACAAAATAGATTTAGAAAATGATTGCGAAAGTAACCTAAGTTACCAGATACCAAAAGGCCATATAAAAATACTCACGCAGCGGAAAAAGACAAACAATTAAAATACTCTAGCAGCGGAATACAAGAACTAATCAGGAATTTCAATACATAAATACATGCCCTAGCCAGTATCGTCCGGGAAGCTCATCTCTCCACGACCGCTACAAGCTCAAAACCAAAGAACCTAAAAAGAAAGCCCACGACGGGGTCAGCCATAATATCCAACAATGATAACCATCGCATCACGTCAATAATTACATACCAATGAAAATACTAAGTAAGAATACGACCAATATAATCTTATCGCCATAACTTTACCAACTCGTGATAATAATTACCAAAGTTCACATCTCGTATCCTTTCAACAACACAATAAGCTCATACCGAAATATCTGTATTGTATCTCAACAATACCCAAGGTTCTCAAAACATTATCATAACTCACTGATACGAAATCTACTAACTCTGTCCAACCCAATCCGTCGGGTAACATCATCACGTCTCAACACGATAATCGATTGTCCATCAAAGACAACTAGCAAAGGAAATACGGAACATACCTCAAGATATGAAATGCCACGACGAAATCACGTCAGTCTAATCCAAGATCAGATCAACACAACATACGGACATGGTCCTAACACAAGACCTACAAATGCATACTCATATGACAACGTCAATATGCACACATTAATAACAACAATATATACTTATGGCAAACCCATAATATACATATGCACAATAACAACAATACATGGTAATCCAACGATCCAGCGCACACAGCTATAAATCCACATGATGATCCCATCGGACCAACGCATGGTGGCATTACCTGTCCAACGATCCAGCGCACACAGCTATAGATATCCCATGTTGATCCCATCGGACCAACGCATGGTGGACATATGACAACAATGCACAACTGCACAAAAAAACAGTACACAATGTACGACAACAACAATGCACAAATGCTTGACAACAACGATACACGAATGTATCACAACATAATCGACACCAATAACAAAAATGATTAGAGTACTTGCCCCGAGTCCTTCAAGAGCAATCTCGATGTCTAAACCATCACGAACCATTATTCTGAATATTCAAGGATCCAAAATGTTACGGATGGTAAATAATTCACGTCTTCGTCTATACCACAATGTATCCTCGATACCAAGTATACCAACAACAATTGTAAATCATATACATTATGATTTAATTCCCAAAACTCGAATACAACTTATAATCCCAAATCTCCTGTGATTACGATTACAAACATTGCTATACGAATTATAAACGAATGAAACGGAAACCATTCATTAAATATTATAAACTGAGCAAGTAATAACTTGCCTCGATACCGATGAAGTCGTTACCAATTCCTTGTTGTCGTCTACAAGTTCCTCGGCCCTGACCAATGCAATTCACGAACATACTCGAACACGACCGCAACATACAGTTATAATCACCGATCAATAATCTCAACCTATTGAAGTAACCAAATAGCAACGATTCGATAACAATCAATAACCGACATAGCCAACCAATCAATCACAACAGTTCAACGACACTACGATCACATACAAAACCAAATAGTATAACTCAATCCATTACGAACTCATATCTACCATATGAACCGATATCCGTAATTACCAATCAATATAACCGATCGACAAACTCAACGATTTCATAATTTCTCGATTAGACACAAGTCCGAACAATCCAACTCAACAATTATGAATTCATAACCAAAATATGATTATGGATTCGAATGTAAAGGAAATCATATTCGGTGATCAATCACAATCTTTCCGGATTCCAAATTGATATCATGGTTCGTATTTCATCAAGAACATACGAATTCTACCACTACAATCAACAAACATTCGATCTTCATATCTAAAGATACCGATAATTCAACATACGATCGTCTTGCTATGTTAAATTCATCAAGGAGTTCCTCAAGAACACTAAATGATTCGAAACCTTGTTCATAGCCATCAAAACAACATAATTCAATATCCTTTAACATGTAAATAATCATCCAATTCATAATCCACGTCATGTATTATCCTATTCTTCAATATACACTTCTCATAACCTCAAGAATCGTAACAACAACACCCTAATCATCATCATACGAATCAAATACGGATAACAATACCAAAAATTCGAAATCAAGGTGTAGAGTTCAACAACATACCTCAAGGACATGAATAACCCAATCGAACTCTTCAAGAATCATCAACATCTTCATATCCAAGCCTCAAATCCATGTTTCCAAGTTGATAATCAAGTTGGAAGAGGGTAAAACTCACTAACATGCTCGGAGGGATGAAGGTTGGAGGAGGAAAGGTTTTTCTCTCGTGAAGAAATGAGAAGCCGATCTTCATTTTATAAACTGCATTGTTCATTACGTACGTTATCACTCAACATTAACATACGTAATGCTCTCTAGCGTACACTACACATCCAACACAGCATACGTAACATCATTCCAGAACTCACTGACCTGATTCGTTCACTTGCTTACGTACGTAATATTTCCTTCATAGCGTACGTAATATGTACGTTGACTTGCTACAGTAAATCCTCATTTAACGTACGTAATGCACTACCCATAGGTACGTTAACCAAGAGTTGACTCGACCAAGCACGTTCTTCGCCGAAAGATGCCTACCACGGGTCCCACCTATCGGCCATAGCCTGAGCTGTCCGATTCCTCTCGTTACGTACGTAATGCCTTATACATAGCGTACGTAACACTTAGCATCTTAACGCACGTTAACTATACTCATTAACGTACGTAATCCTTGTGCCTTAGCGCACTCTAAGTATACATAGTAGCGTGCGCTGATGTGGCTGTACTTAGCCATTTTCAGCTTATTCTTGTCCAACGTCTCGACATACAAAATACGAACATACGGCATACTGAGTACGTATACATCTTCCAACAATATTCTCATACGATAATCCCGACACACAATGTCTTCAAATACAACTGTCAACTAAATGCAGTAATTATACCAATGCAGATGTCTCAGTCTTTTAATTGTTTTATCCATACTGTACAGATTCCACGCTGTACAATATAACTCGGATAAAATAATATTAAACAATAGTAGTAGAGATTCCGGATATTACAATGTTGGGGGTTACATAATATGGTAGTGGAGCTTAGGTTTATAGATATCGAAGCTGCGGTCTTTTGGGTCTAGTCTAGTCGTCGTTTGTATACAGTGTAGGTCACAAGTTTTCAGGAATAAGTCTAGAGGGGGGTGAATAGACTTATTAAACTCTTTCCTGAAAGTCAGGTGAGTTTCTCAACTGTGAAAAGTACAAATGACTTAAGTCGTCTGCAGATAGATAGTGCGGAAGACGTAGCTGATGATAATACAGATAACAAATGTTTTCTGCAGTTAACTTCTAATGGAACAGGAAATATGAATGCAGCAGTTAAGTATGATGTGTAAAGCAGTAAATCACACAGGCACTTATAGTGGTTTCAGAGGTGGGGTAATCCTCTACTAGTTTACTTCTCTCCAAACCAGTTGGAGATAAATTCACTATGACTGTCAACCAGTGATAAAGGTTACAATGAATTTTCCCTAGTTACAACAGCTTCCAACCAGTGGAAACCCATGGCCGTTGCAACTCCTTTGACTGCCTAGCACCTCCTGATTGAAAACCCGTGGATGCCTCAACAACTTCTCGAGCTGTCTATCACCTTCCAATCAAGAACCCGTGGATGCTTTATCAGTCGCGCAACTTCTGAAAACCTCGTTCACAGAAGTACCCCGAACTCAGACTTCAAAGACGAGAGTTTTTGTTTCCTCTAACTAAAGAGCTTCTCAGAATATGACTGTTTAAAGCTTTGCTCTTCACGATGCTATTGTTTGCTTTGATAGCTTTGATTGCCTTGAATACTTTGATTGCTTGTGAGTGTTGTTCGCATCGTACTTTGCTCAATTCACTTCAAATATTTATAGTATGATCCTTGAGCTCCCTTCATAGACGTTGCATCACTGTAACAAATCCGTCCGTTGGAGAGTGTTGTGTCGAGATTTATACACCTCGACAGGCGATCGGCACAAATGCTGGGCGACCGAGTTCACGACCGTATGAGCTAAGGCGACCTTATCAGAACGAAGGTAGCAAATCCACCTTCGAGCATCTAGCGATCGACCCTCAAGGCGATCACCTTTTGGCACCTAGCGATCGACTCTGGTGCCCGACCTAGGACGACCGTCCTGCACCACGAACAAGACCTTCGTCCATCAAAGTCTACGAAAACTGGATCTCAAAGCAGCGCCCATGTGCAGATCCGCAAAAGGCGCCGCATAACGTGGATCGTTGACCACAGCCTGTCACCACCTTCTCACCTACCGACAGACCCGCCGAAAGGTACAAGGTGGGACCGCCCATGACAGCGACTCAGACGCGTACAAACTTCTCATTGGACCGTACAGCTGGCTCCCAGCAACTCATGCGGACTTTAAGGAGACTAGCCCATGTGCTAAAGACGATCGCCCACTTATTATAATACAGCCGAGGCGATCGACCAGCAACTCCAGTGCTATAAATAGAGAACCTTCAGCAACTGGAAAAAGGTTTTCTCCTCTGAGTTTAGACCTTATGTTCCTCTCATTTCGCAATTCAGTTGGAAACCACATTCAGAAAACATATACACTCTCAGACTCTTGGCTTCCTCTCTTGAATCTATCTCAGGATTTCTCTCTCAGCACCTCTCAACCAGAAGACGTTCGACAGAGGCAAGAACTCCCCACAGTACAGATTCGAAAAGACTCGCAAGTCCAGGAGCTAAGACATTCAGCTAATACACACTGTGAGAGACCGTCGATTTTTCACAGTCGTCACAGCACACCATCGTTGTTACAAGAACTCTCAGAGCATCATATCTGGTTCTTCCGGCAATCTTCACGCTCAATAGCTAAGATAACTAGGGTCTTTACATTCATTGTAATTGTACTCTAACATTAATATTTGTACTCCAAAGTATTTGTATTAATAATATCTCGCGAGAGCATTCAAGCCCAGGACTAACAACCCCGGCAAATCTTGTGTTATTTACTTTTCCCATGGAAGTGTTCTCGCATTTGTTTGTTACTCTACCATTCCAGCAATATTCATCTCCGGATAATATTTTGGGTAACAACAATTGGCACTAGAGGAAAGGGATCTTAACCTTCATTTTTATTCCTACCGTCCCAAAGAACACTCACTGTTCTCGGGGCATATACTTGAAGTGACACTCACTGCGCTTCAAAGAAAAACCTTCAGAATCATGACGTCTGCCACCACATTGAATAGATCCACTCTCCGAATCGCCGGACATCATATCCCGGCTAGATCCGAGCCCCAGCCGACGGCAGAGGGTAGCCGCGGCGACGCGAGCCTCTCGATCCCGCACCTGGGGGACGGCCCCAGCCTTTCGCTCGACCAGTTCCAAACTGCGGAATAGATCGAGGAGGCTATGGCCATCCTAAAGGAGCGACGGAGAGCATGCGCGACACCCGCTATAACTCCCTTGGCCATCCGCCGCGTGGGCAAACAGGAGTTCAAGGGGTTATTGTGCGAGCGATCGTCAGAAAGCCCCGATTCGCGAAAAAAGGCTCTCGCAAGGCCGGATGGTTCCATATTCAGTCGCTTGGGAAGCGATCCATCATGGCGACCGGGGCATTCTGACCCCGACCATGAGATGATGGAATCCGAGTCCGTCACCAAGATTTCGGCCTACCTAACTCCCAGCCGAATACAAGTCAGTCGTCTGGCTCCCACTCCGAATGCCAGGGGGTCAGTACTTGATCGCCTCGGCTCCCGCTCCGAGTGCCTAACCACGAGCAGCCAGGCCGCGACGATGGTCGCTATGCAACGCCATCTCGACGAGATGAAAGCGCTCTTAGATACTGGGGCAAGCACCAGTAGAAAGATCATCGGACCGACCGAGCCACTCGTGGTCCACATCGAGCTTGCCCCCGTGCAATCAAGAATCGCTCCTCCTAAAACACCTCTGTACGAAGGGAGATCGGACCCCGAGACCTATCTAAGCAAGTTCCGGATTTACATGACCGGGTGTGGGGCATCAGATGCGACCAAGTGTCGAATCTTCCCGTTAACCTTGGGCGAGCTGGCCCATAGGTGGTACACCTCACTACCACCGCGATCGATTATCTCCTTTGAGAAACTGGCGAGTGACTTCACGTCATACTTCACCGCCAAGGTCACCAGACCAGAAGGCCCCCACCGCATGATGAAAATCAGGCAGGGGGAAGTCAAATCCGATGTAGATTACATCGACTGGGTGGATGAAATTGTTCTCACAGGCGAGCCCATCAGCAACGAGCTCGCCCTCTACTTGGTCCTGGGGGGATTCTACGGTCATTCACCCATGTTTAGACATCTCACCAAGGACATCCCCCCGACCTACGCGATCTTCCGCGCTAAAGCTGCCGACTTTCTGGCCAGACAGAGGTTGCTCACCCTCCGCCTAGGCAAGAGAATGCCACCTCCTGTCCGAAAGACGGCGATCGCCAAAACCAAAAAGGTGGTCGCCAAGCCACCCGGCGATCTCAAGACTTTCGAGGATATGGAAGCCCATCTCCTCCACAAGTTCAACCGAACTGCGACCCACATTTTTTACGCCATCAAGGGGCGCGAACCGCTAAATAAGCCAAAGGCGATAAGGGACCACGGTCATCTGGACCACAATCAATATTGTGCCTACCATAAGAGTCCCGGCCACAGCACCAACCAATGCCGCGACCTCCTTAGACAACTCTGGAGATTGTTCGATGAGGGCAAGTTGGAAAGTTTATTGGCTTAGCCGGAGCCCCTTCGATCTCCCAACACGGTCGCCCGAGTCGAACGCGAACAGGCCGGAAAGCTCATATGAGCCGACCCCTCGATCAACCTCGGTGACTGGATCTACATGCTTCAATCAAGAGAAGGGAACTTCGGAAGTCTCTCCCCGATTCTCGCCTGGTCAAATCAAAGGCTACTGCCTGAGCAAACACCTCGAAAAAGAGGATGACTAGCTCGCCTTCTAAAGTTTGTCATCAGCATGATGGACCTAGGCAGCGATTGCCTCCCCTAGCACAACGTATACCGTCGAGGATCATAATCTGACATGATGGTCCGAGGTAGAAAAGTGCCGCCATGGTCGCGGAAATCGATGAAACCGACGATCCGTCCATGCAAGGTTCCTTTGGGCTTCGATTGCTCGCCCTTCGTTTAAATACGAGGCTGGCATAGCCGAAGGACTCTCCAAAATAAATCAGAGGATTACTCGCTCGCCCTCTAAAGTTCGTCATCTACATGAAGAACCTAGGTAGGAGATCTCCTCCCCTTAAACAATGTATACCGTCGAGGATCGTCATTTGACTTGATGCTCCAAGGTAGAAGAGTGTCGACATGGTCGTGGAGGACGATGGAACCGTTCTCTATGCCCGTGCAAGGTCCCTTTGGGCCACGATCGCCCTCCCTTCGTTTAAATACGAGGCCGGCGTAGTCTGAGGGCCCTCCAAAACAGATCTGTGGACACGTTCGCTCGCCCTCAAAGGTCCATCACTTAACGTGGTGGGTCCTTCCCGGACAATGCAACGCGTCCCTCCCCCCGTCTCAACGTATACCGTCGAGGGTCGCCATCTTAATAGCGGCCCGAGGTAGAAAAGAGCTAACAAGCCGCGGACGTGGAGTCGATTAATCCGACGACGCATCGCACAAGGAATCCTCCAGACCAAGACCGCACGCCCTTCGTTTAAATACGAGGCGAGGCGCAGCCTACGGAGGATCCTCCCAATTAAGTGAGTCGCGAGAACTTAGCCATCAGATGGAATGTCGCTCGCGCACAAGACACGGTCGTGGAGGTCGGTCCATCGAACTCCGCGATCGTGCACGGTTCCTCAAGACCGAGATGGATGGTCTTCCTTGAGGAATCAGCAAAATTGAAGACCGCTCACTCAACGATTTATTTTCGTCCCCTTACTTTCACTAAGTGAACAAAAACAAGGGGGAAGTGCGGAGATATTTATACGACGATCGTCCCCATTCAATTACGTACGGAGATCGGCATTTTTCAGATGTATGTGTAGCGATCGAATTTGTTGTAAAAGTTATCTATATGAGTTTATCAATTAACTTGGAGCTATACGCGCAACAATCTCTCCTCACACATTTGTACAAAGTCATACAAAGACTCAGAAAAGCAATCATTCGAGTAATAAACGAAGAAACAAACATTTATTTCATTACTTAGAGTATCAAAGTACATACACGGTCGCCCGAAGGCCTGAAGTACTACAAGGAAATCTACAAAATTACAAGGCAAAAGCTAAAACAAAATAAGGACGTAGAGCCTCAGGCCCCTGCCTGGCCTTCGCTTTCAACCACTGGATCGGCCCGCGACCCTTCACCAGCCTCTAGAGACGCCTCCCCATCCTCCGGAGCATTTGGATGAACAAGGTTTGCCGGGGTCGGGTACCAGCTCAGGTCTACGCCGATTTCCGCGAGATCCAAGATCGGCACGGAGAAAGCAAGATGGAGAGGATGCTCCAACGCATATGCCTTGAAGCTCTCGTCTAGAGGGCCGACCTCCAGCCCTCCTTTCTTAGCAGCACAGAGCGAGTCAGCAAACGCCAGGTAATAGGCAAACTCGCTGACGAACTCCAAGTTGAGAAAGGGATCGGCCTCGGTCACCTCCATCTTCCTTTTCAGCTCCGCGACCACCTGTTGCGCACCTTGAAGCTCGACCTATTTAGCGGCCGTCTCTCCCCTTGACGACGCCAGCTCACTTGTCAGCCGAGCGACAGTCACCTTCAGCTGATCAGCCTCCTTCTGAGCAGCCTCATGCGACCGATGGGCATTTGTCATCTGGTCCCGAAATCGGTCTTTCGCCGCCTGGGCTCGCTCATAATTCTCTCTCATTAGCTCAAGATCATGACTCGCCCGTTTAGCTGCGTCCAAGGAGTCCTTCTCCATAGCCACAATCTTATCGGCAAACTCAGCATTCTCTTTCCGAGCGGCCTCGAGGTCCGCCTGCAGACGAGTAGTAGAAGGACGCCCCTCGAATTCTTTCACAGCCTCGGCTGCCATTGTCGCCGCCTGGAGAGAGAGAGCGAAAGCAGCCTGCATTGTATTCCCGAATCGCTGGCGAGCGATCGCATCTAAGTCGGTCGTCCAGGCCTTCGGCAAAGCAGAAATGGCCCGATTGACATACAGCGGGACATCGCAGGCTTGGCGAGGAGATCGGCTCGCCAGGAAATCTAATACCATCGGCGGGCAAGCTGGGTTAGTGCTACGGATCCTACATCAATCAACATAAAGTTAGCACATCTCCCGCGCTAGTAACGAAATTCAACAAAGAAACAAAGTTTACCTCTCGGCTTTCTCGGGATCGCGACCAAAGTATGGTTTCCCACGGGGGGTCTCAGCCTCGACGATCGCCATCTCTCGCAAGAAAGCCGCAGAGGGCGTAGGCTCATTCACCGGTGGGACCGCGGTGATCAGAGGCGCGGCGATCGGCACCTCACCGACAGGGGCAGAAACTGGAGATTCCTCCAACCTTTGCCGCTTGCGGTTCGATCGGAGCCCCTCCTCCCGAGTTTTCTCCTCCGCTATGATCGGCTCCACGTTAGGCCCCACCTCCGGAATGAGAGGTAGCGCCACCGGAGGAGCTCGAGATGACTTCTTCTGGCGAAGACGGCTCAGAACTCCGGGGTTCGACATGGCTATCTCCGCTGGAGGCTCTAAGAAACGAGGAAAGCGGACCTCTACAAATAAGAACAATCAAACGACAGCTAGACATATTCCTCTAACAAGACGATAGCCCAACAAAAGGAGATCGTATGAAAGTCATACCTGGGACCGAGAGATGTCGTGGGAAGCGAAACAGTCGAGCAGACAGCCAGCGACTCTCTTTGTTAATCCGGCGAGCGTCCAAGTCGTCATCCGGCAAACTTCGTATCCGCTCCCAGACGACCAGAAAATTGAAAGGAAGCTCGTCGACAGCCGGAATATGGAAACCTGCAAAAGCAAAACCAAATTAGATCAGTTCAGAACACATCCGAACAAAGAGAGAGTCAAAACCCTTACTCGGATTCCTCTCTCGGAAGCCTGTGGGAATGTCCATCTTGCCAATAGGATTGTCACTCGCTGAGGCCTTCCAGGCACCGACGACCCAGAACCACTTCGCCGGGTTGCCCCGCACCTTGTTCGGGACTTCGAGGATCACCCGACTAGATCGGCCTTGAATGTGATAGCCTCCGACCGACCTTTTCTGAGCCGTCAGCTTGAACATGTGGTTCATCTCCAACGGCGAAGGAAGGCGGTACAGTCGATGACCGCCGAACAAAGTGAGAGCACAAATGATCTGGAGCCAGGCATTCGGCGTCAACTGGAGCGGCGCCACGTTCCAAGCCGCCAGCAAATGGGAGACGGAAAAAGACAGAGGGAACCGCAGCCCAGCCAACCATGATTGCTTCGTTCACGGCGACCATGCCCTCCGGAGGTTGATCGGCTTGTTCATTCTCGGCCGGCGCAAAAAGATCCACGTCTGAAGGGACATGATACCTCGTCCTCGAGACGGCCAGGTCCTTCCTGGTCGCCGAGCTCCTTATCTAGCCGAGAGACCATGTAGATCGCTGCGCAGCCCGAAAAAGCGACCGCTTAGCAGATTGATAAGGATGAGCGATCGAGTACTCCCGGTAATCGAATTTAGGAGACGGACCGGCCAACCTCTCCATGATTTCAGCAAAGGCCAAATAGGCCTGGCCAAAGGCACTATGCTGCTCCCAGTAGGCCCTCACCGCCGAATCTCTCTCCATATGCGAGCGTCTTTGCTCAACTGCCACCTCCCTGGCAAGTCGGCTTCATTGAATAGTGCCTCGACTTCTGCGGGGTCAATATCGGCCCGGATAGCCCTGGCGGCCGTCTCCAAATGGAATTCTGCGGAGGATCCTCCCCGGGAAGTCGAAGCCCCGGCGACGGAGGTGCCCATTCCGTGCGATGAAGATGTTCCAGACATTTTCGAAAAGAAGAGGAGAAAAGAAGTGTTTTCTTACCAAGGGATGAATCGATCGACGATCGGCAGTCAAAGCTTCAGTACATTCTTCGACAATATCCTCCTTCTCCGATAAAAGCACATAAGAGTATTAACACTGCAACCCGGTGCCTTTTTATAGGAGATGGCAGGGACTTTCGTGCAAATAAGGAGAATCTCAGGGGCCGAAAGTGCAACCGTCGCAATTAATGCTCCCTTGAAACCCGCGTACGCGTCGTTTCAAGGACACGCCAGACGAGGAGTCATAAATAACCGTCGGTCTCCCCCAACAGGAACCCGACACGTGCCCCGTAGACTCTTCCACGACCACTGTCACATCCTGCTCATTTCAACGACCGACAAGGTCGTCCAAATTCAAAACCAATCCGCTCAAAGACGATTGCCAGTTCCGTAAAATGCTGAGTCACTCGTCAAAGTTAAGCGATCGCCACTAGAACCACCTCACCCCACGTTTGCAACATCGGAGCGAGCTGGGGGGAAATTATTATGTCGAGATTTATACACCTCGACATGCGATCGGCACAAATGTCGGGCGACCGAGTTTACGACCGTATGAGATAAGGCGACCTTGTCAGAACGAAGGTAGCAAATCCACCATCGAGCATCTAGCGATCGACCCTCAACGCGATCGCCTTTTGGCACCTAGCGATCGACTCTGGTGCCCAACCTAGGACGACTGTCCTGCGCCACGAACAAGATCTTCGTCCGTCAAAGTCTATGAAAACTGGATCTCAAAGCAGTGCCCATGTGCAGATCCGCAAAAGGTACCGCATAACGTGGATCGTTGACCACAGCCTGTCACCACCTTCTCACCTACCGACAGACCAGCCGAAAGGTACAAGGTGGGACCGCCCGTGACAACGACTCAGACGCATACAGACTTCTCATTGGAGTGCACAGCTGGCTGCCAGCAACTCATGCGGACTTTAAGGAGACCAGCCCATGTGCTAAAGACGATCGCCCGCTTATTATAATACAGCCGAGGCGATCGCCCAGCAACTCCCAGTGCTGTAAATAGAGAACCTTCATCAACTGGAAAAAGGTTCTCTCCTCTGAGTTCAGACCTTACGTTCCTCTCCTTTCGCAATTCAGTTGGCAACCACATTCAGAAAACATATACACTCTCAGACTCTTGGCTTCCTCTCTTGAATCTATCTCAGGATTTCTCTCTCAGCACCTCTCAACCAGAAGACGGCCGGTAGAGGCAAGAACTCCCCACAGTACAGATTCGAAGAGACTCGCAAGTCCAGGAGCTAAGACATTCAGCTAATACACACTGTGAGAGACCGTCGATTTCTCATAGTCGTCACAGCACACCATCGTTGTTACAAGAACTCTCAGAGCATCATATCTGGTTCTTCCGGCAATCTTCACGCTCAATAGCTAAGATAACTAGGGTCTTTACACTCATTGTAATTGTACTCTAACATTAATATTTGTACTCCAAAGTATTTGTATTAATAATATCTCGTGAGAGCATTCAAGCCCCGGACTAACAACCCCGGCAAATCTTGTGTTATTTACTTTTTTCACGGAAGTGTTCTCGCATTTGTTTGTTACTCTACCATTCCAGCAATATTCATCTCCGGATAATATTTTGGGTAACAATGGAGAGTGGACATGTTTGTTTATCTTATCATTCCGTTGCACGACTTGATTCCCCTTTTCAATTCCGATAGTTTGAAAGATTTCTTTTGTTTAGCATCGTTATTCTTGATTAGAATAATCATAAGTCTTCAGATCACAGATCTAAAGGAATATTTTATTCCTAGCTTTCCGAGAATCTTTACAGTTTGTCTCCTTACATCTACATGCAGCTTTCTGTGATTGTTGACTTTTAACTCTTGCTGACGTGGACTGAGTTACTTGGACTTAGGCTGATATCTGACTGAGAACCTATCTGATAACTCTTGGTCAAACTTCCCTGATGTGCAGTCAACCTTCTCTGATGAGAACTTCTCTGATGTATCTTGGTAGAAATTCTCTGAGACAAAGTCCTCTGATGTATCTCTGCTCTGGACTTCTCTGCGATAATGTTCTCTGCTCTGAAGTTCTGTGATATGAAGTCCTATAATCTGAACTTCTCTGACCTGACGAAAGTTCTCTAATATGATGGTCAACTTGAGCTAATATTTTGTTGGCCAGTTCTCGTCTGATAACTCAACTATAGATGGGTTTTGGTCAAACCTCTCTGATATTCTGCATTGACCAAAACTTGTCTGATGCAGCGCCTTCTTCAGAACATATTTGCAGCTTGGTTTTGGTCAAACCTCTCTGATGTTTTGCGTTGACCAAAACTTCTCTGATAATGACCTTGCGTGATAACTTTTCTGATAACTGGCAATTCTATACTTAGTCGATTTTCTACTGATCACCATTAGATCAAGGCTTAGCCTAAATTTAAAGGCCTATATAAGATACTCATTTGGTTTTTCTTTATAATTGCCAAGTACTTAGATACATACATTTGAATAATTATCAATACAGGGATGACATCATCAAAATCTAACAAGTATTCCTAATAAATTCCCCCTATTTTGATGATGGCAAAACTAAAGCATTTCAAATGTAAGACAAGTCTGCACATAATAAAGTGCAAGACATAATAAAACTCAGTCTGTTTTGAGACAACTAGTGGTTGTCATTCAAATGACTGTTATAAATTTTTATTTGATGTTTACATTATAGTGCTGTGAATGAAACAAAATACAAGAAAATTACAAGAATTACAAAAATTACAAGTAAATTACAAAATAAAATTACAAGATAAGATTATCTTCCTCTCCCTCTTTCTATGATCTGCTGCCTTGCCGGAGGGAGTGATCTCAATGGTTTGGCTCTAATTAGCTTTTTAGATACTGGGGCTAGCCTATACTTTCTCTTGACTACCAATGAAGCAAACTCTTGTTGGTTAGGAGTGGTGAAGTTGTTTTCCATGCAAAGTTCTCTGATCTCTTCTTGAAGAGCCAGCTCATCAAGTTTATTATTTATAAGAGTAGGAGCTTCTTCAGGTCTGAAGTCAGGGATCATTGGATAGGCGTTGAATCCCTTTGCATGTTTCTTCAGAATTGCCCAAAGTTTTGGGAAGTTCATATCCATGAAATTAATGAAGGTCTGCTGTGGGGAGCATCTTTTGTCCCGGAGCATCTCCCAGAGATAGTATTTCTCTATGAACTGCTGCCTTGCACTCCTCCACATGTGCTCTGCCTCAGCAGGCATGAACTCTTCAACGTATTGCAGCTCCTTCCCTTCCCATTGATATCTGACCTGTAATACCCGTGATTTTCTCTTTGGGTACTTTTTTGTTTTTGGCATCTTTATGGTTTCCAGAAGCTCACTTACGAGCGTTTTGACATTTTGATAATGTTTTGTTCTGCATGTTTGGTCATCCGAGTTGTTCCGGGGCTGTTTTATCCAAATCCGTGTTTTGAGCGACTTTTCCCGCTATTTGGTTCATTTCGTGTGATGATGGTTCGAAGATATGGTTTCGTGTTTCCTATAAGTCCGTTGAGCTTTATTATGCGTGTTGTGAGCTTCGATTTTGTTGCTTGATGTCATATCGTGATTTACGGACGTTTTGGGCCGTTTCGTAATTTCCCAAAGTTTGGGGGTGATTACTTCTGTTATTATATTCCGAACCTTCGGGTTGTTGGAATCGTACTTTCTTTTAACGCTTGAATCCGTCGTTCTACACTCTTCGTATGCATGTCCTCGTCTTGTGTTGTAATTGTCGTTTCGCAGTTTTGTTCGCACAGACGCGATTTAGCGAACTTAGCAGCTGAATCGCTAAGTGACTTACGTACGCTATGCTATAAGCATAACGTACGTTATCATCATGCGACTTACGTACGTTAAGACCTTCCCTTTACGTACGTAAGGGTCTTACCAGTTCAGACATTGAGTTCTGGCCGTCGATAGCGCACGCTATGTGTTGATCATAGCGCACGTTAACTGTGCTCCTTACGTACGTTAAGCCCTCGCCATAACGTACGTAAGGGTCTTCGCTATTTTGGACAGGAGGGTCTGGTTATCGATTACGTACGTAATCTTTGATGCATTACGTACGTAATACAGGTAACGTACGTTATTCTTCTTGGTTAACGTACGTAACTCATGCGCAGGTATTTATATACCGAGGGTTGACCGTGTTCGTCATTTTTCACCCTTTCTTCACTCCTCCGCGGCTGAGGCGATTTGTGGGCAATCTAGGGGCGATTTTGGAGTCCTGTAACTCCAAGTTTACATCTTCCTTTAGTTCTTGGTGTTGATTAACATCATCAATCCGTGTTCTTCGTCTTCGATTCGAGGCAATCATCTTGTAAACCCTTCCTTTATATTTCGTGAATCTTCAAGATTCGGGTTGTTCTTCATGAATGGTGCCGTTGTATATCATCAATCGGTTGTATTGATTCTCTCCCTATGATTTGATTCGTATTTCTTACTGTATTCGGGTTCGGATAATGTTCTTGATATTCTTTGGGAAATATTGAGCCCCAAGTGTTCGATCCTTCGTCTCTACGAATTCTTGTTGAGAATTTCGTGTGTTTTGCATCTTCCTTGCGATCGATCTTATAGTGATTATGTTATTCTTGTATTTTCGACCTAGTTGGAAGATTCGAGGGTTTCCGGTCGAGCTTTCCCGTTGCTTCGCATGCTTTGGATTTGAGGCAAGTATCTTTATATACGAATTATAACTATGTGAAATCATTGTTGCTGAAGTGTGTGAATTATATATATTTATATGTTAAATATATGTATGTATAAAGGTGTACGTATATATATATATATATATATATATATATATGTAAGTATGTATGTATATAGATATACACATACATATGTCATGTGATTAATATCGATGCTAGTTGACGTACTCAACTAGGATTAAAGTACGGATCATATTTATAGAGATAATATAGTAAGATTTGTGTATTCAGTTGAGGTACGATGTAAGGATATATGTGTAATGTCGGTTGGATTTGCCGAAGACTTATTGTGTTGAGTCTTGATTGATAACATGCGTATTGTTGTTTATTTGTGTGGTTGGGGACTGACGGATAAATTATGTTAATTGGTGTATTCATTTGATAATTGTTGCAATGATTGATTGTGTACTTGATGTTTGTAACAATGTGAATACTTGTTGTGAGAGACGTCGTATCCGGGAACCTCTGAGGGCGGGGTGTGTACTCCGGCCTGGTGTACACTGCAATGTGCGGCTCCATATGTTTGTTACCTAATGCGCGTGCAAGGGGTGGCTCTTGTGGGAGTGATCGCCGGCGCGGTGACATGTTCAAGGGGCGGCCAACATGGTGGAGTGAACGCCGGTGCACAGGTGTGCAAGGGAGGCGCTTGGCAGGCTTATTGGTTACGGATATTTGAGTGATAGCTAAGACCCTATTACCGAACGATTTTCATAATTCAAAGTTCTTCAAACTCGCTTTAAAATGTTGGTCTTGATATGGACCGCGGTTCGTGTTTTTGAAAGTTTGTTTCAACTTGTTTTCAATGTTGGTATCAGGGTTAATTAACCAAGGATATTTGACGAGATCTCCGAGGGTTAATTAATCGGGGGTCTTGAGCAGGATTTGTCGAATGAGAGGTTGTGCCTTTGATTGTACTGTGATGATTATTCTGTGTATTGGGTCGAGGACCCCGTGGGATGTCGAGATTTGGTCTCGTGATGATATTATTTGGATTGGGCCGAGAACAACGTGAGATGTTGTAATGTTTCGCTTATGATAGTGTTTTATAAATTGGGTCGAGGACCCCAAATAACGTTGTAATGGTTTTCTTGCAAATTGTTTTCTACATGCTGGGTCGATGACCCGAGAGCTTTTGAAGTTATTTTCTAAAAGTATTCCCATTCGATTTTCAAAACCCCAGGGCGGCCCGAGTCAATAATAACGTTTTCAAATTATCTTATCAAAATGCTTTTCCTTTATAAGAGGGGATTTTCAAACTAGATCTTTTGACTCCTTGGGCTCGTTAAAAGTTTCATTGGTGTTATGTTCCATAAAGAGAATATGACTATGTGATTATCTTTCACCTTGTGTATGCGAATGCTATTCTGTGTTGACTATGGGAATGTGTGGTTTGTATTAAGGCTTCGCGGCTGTTGAGTTTTGTGTTGTTATTGTTTATATATCTTGTATATTATGTACTTGCACTATCAAAATTCCAGTTTTCTAACCCCCGAGTTTTTGGGGGGTGAGTGCCTGTTATGCGCTCAGGTTTTGGCAACTCGGGAGCAGTCACGGGATTGGCTTGGAAGGAGATGAAAGACGACGATGCTAATCACACAAGAGTCAGAGTCTTTTTCTTTTGTTTTCATTTTGGTCGAGTATTCACCCTTGCATGGGTGTAGTTTTCATTTATTAATTTGAGTTGTCATTTCTTTCTGTAATTCAAGTTTATTATTGTCATTGAGATGTGAATGTCATTAGTTCTGAATTGTTTAATGACATTATCGGTCTGCTTTGTAATTAGATTGACCCCGGTCGGTCAATATTTGAGTAGTCTATTAGAGTTTAGCCTGGTAGATCCTTGTGAGAAGGGTCTACGGCATGTGACATTCCCGATCGTATTTTGGGGTCGTTACATGACCTCTGGATTATGTCTTGTTCTTATCCTCTTGGCTGCAGGTGGATCAGATGGTGCAACTACTTTTTTTCTCTTGAGGTGAGAGGGACATGCCTGTAGAAGAGGGAGGTCTTGTCTGGCTATCTCTTCTCTGCCTTCCCCCTGCCTGATGTCTCATTCTTTGCCTTTTTCCTCACCCTTATCTTCCCTTTTTTGCCAGCATCAAGAATTGTGGCAAGTTGCTCCTCTACCCTTGTCATGAAATCAGATATGCCAAGAGGCATTCTGTTGTCAGTGGGTGTTGGGGAAGGGTTTTTCTTGTTGATCAGGGTATCCAACTTGGCATTTAGGGACTGCAGTTTAGGCTTGACTTCAGTTGAGAGAAGCTTAGCAACGGTCTCTTCAACAATGCCTCTGATCAGCTCAGTCAGATTAGGAGGTAGATAATACACCGATGGCTCTGCACGAATAACATTTTCTCCTGAATCCTCTTGTGCAGTTGGTCTATGAGCAATGGATTTCTCAGATGAGACCTGCCTAACAGCGGGCGCCTGATCAGATGGGGTCTTCTCATGTGTTCTTGATTTGCCATATGATACGTCCTTATCTGCAGGGGACTTTCTCTCTGCAGATGGCTGTTTCTTCGTTGCAGAGGACTTCTGCTTTGCAGATGGCTTTTTGCTTCTGGGGGGGTTTTGCTCAGGCTGTTCCCCCTGATTATCTGCTTCAGCTTCCGGGGCATGATCAGATTCCTGTTGATCATGATCCCTCTCATCATCATCTTTTCTTTCTTCCCTTCATCATTATCCTCTTCTTCTTTCTATTTTTCTTCTTTTTCTCTCTCCTTTTCTTCTTCTTTCTCCTTTTCTTCTCCTATCTCCTTTCCTTCTTCAATCTTTTCTTTTTCTTTTACTTCCTCCTTTTCCTTCATCCTCCTTTTCAACTTCATATTTCTATTCAATTTCTGCCTTTTCTTTTTCAACTTCTTCAGTTTCAGCAATGATAATTTTATTCTCTTCTCTTTCTCCTTTTCTTCCTTCATCCTCTTCAGCAAATATTTTTCCCTGAGATACATCTTTCATGACCTGGAGGATGAACTGGTCCATGTTTTGTTTAAAATGAGATATGAACAAGTTTTCATCCAGTAACTTTCCTACCTCATTCTCTTGACAGAAATATAAAATGAGCTGTTCTACAGCAATGGGGTGCTCCCAAGTACTTCTCTCCACAAAACCTTTTAGTTGAGAGAAGTTGAGCAATTTAAGTTCTTTCCATTCTTCATATATATTAATAAAAGAGTAATGTAGAACTTCCTTCCTTACCATCTGTAGTTGAGCTGTGGTCAGGTTCAGATAGTTGTTTGCTCTGAGATTGAAAGAATAGCCTGCTTGAGGTACTTCAACTGTCTCCTCTGTAACACCCCAAACTAGGCGGATATTACAGTGCCGTGGACCCCCGACTGGGACCCACCAGGCGAATGAAAATGAATGAATTACACAGGTAAATGTAGTACCGAACCACATTACAACATCAATCACTCTGATGAGGAGTTTTATACAACACACCCAGGACGATACTGAATACAAGTATATTTTATATGGAGATAAAATATACAACAATGAGTGAAATGAATATTCAAACGGAATGTCTGCAGCGGAATAAATAAAGGAAACATAAATGATCGAAAAGATCGGGCCCCTACTAGTATCACTGGGACTCTCGCCGTCACCGTGCTCTCCCGTGCCTTAGCCTTGCCATGACACAGCAAGATTCCCCAACGGGTCGCCATACGTAACAACAATCCTCAAGGGTTGAAAATACACAATCATGATATATCTGAAATTATGAATTATCCTGTCGAAACATACGCAATCAAACATGCTATATGAATCGACTAATCAGTACGGCTCAAAGGAATGGCGCCACACTACGTCCGGGATGGAAATGTGTCCGTGCACAAGCCACCAACGAGTATCGATCAAATACACGTGTGGTCTTGTACCTAATCAGTCTCACGAAGCAATCAACTCGTGTGCACAGTCCAATGTGAGGCCAACAACCATCACACGACATAATTTTGCCCGACATGAAAATCCTACACATTCCAACCGGCACGCCAGTATGACCCGGAATGTCACAATATGACAAAAGTGACAACGAAAATGAATAATGACTCACCAAGATTAAATGATAGTGAAATGAATGATAGCTCAATGAAATGATCGGAACCGTCGTTCCTTATGACTGAAGTGATTAATTGACAATGACAAGTTTTGATACGGTTAATACAATGATGAATGAGTTACGATTATGAATGAACAACGACAAAAGGAATGAATATCCTTTTAACCGAGTAAGAATTAACTTACACAATACCGATGAAGAATGTCCTTCCACGAACAACGTCCTAAATGAAAAGTCGGTCGCTCGAACAACCTTGAACAACAATAGTTACCAACAACCGATCAATACACGAATCAAATGCGATCATAACCGACCCAAACGTCGATACAACAATATCCGAACTCGTAGATGTACTCTAACGAAAACGTTGAGATACCCGTTGGTTAAAACCAAACCCAAATAATCGAACCAACTCCAACATGATTGATTCAAAACAGCAAAACATTATCAATGACATCAATAATCTCATAGAAATCCACAATCCAAGTTTATAATAACGACAATCGGAAATCCCCAAAATAACCGAAGTCAACCCCAAGGGTTCTTGAAATAATTCCGAAAATAATCATTAAATCCGTAGGAATATATTTATCCAAGTTAGATAATCCATAACTAACATATTCCAATGATAGTCCAAGCTTACACGAAGAAATCGGAAGGAAAACCCAAAAATCCGAAATTCTAGATCCAAGAGATTAATACCTTTGATTCGATGTGATGAAGATGATGAAATGATGATCAATCCGAAAGATGAGCTTGAAGATGATGATTGATGATTACACCTCGAAGAATCCCCTCCGAATCGCTCGAAATCGCCCAAGATTACCGAAGGAATGAAATGAGATGAGTAAATGACGAACTCTGACTAAACTGTCCAATTTATAGTCAGTCCAGGTTAGCGTGCGCTACCCCTTGTGCGTAGCGTGCGCTAACGAGTAATTTGGGTAGTCCAGTACCCACTGTCCGAACACGGTAGCGCGCGCTACGTACCTTTTTGTAGCGTGCGCTACGGCCATACTACTAGCGTGCGCTAAAATCCATTATTAGCGTGCGCTAACGAAATATTTGACGCCCAGTACTGGAGTCCAGAAAACCGTCTGCCCTCTGATCTGACCTCGATAGCGTGCGCTACAACAACCGATTAGCGTGCGCTATAATATTGATTGCGTACGCTAAATATAACTCATAGCGTGCGCTATGAATTAATCCGGTGCAGTCCAGTAGCCACTGGACTCAACCTGATCCGTCCCTAGCGCGCGCTACTCCACACATATTAGCGTGCGCTACTACAACCCGTTAGCGCGCGCTACTTACCACTCGTAGCGTGCGCTACAAATAATCTCAACTGCAGTCCAGTACCTTCGGGATCGCGGCATGGCAACCTTAGCGTGCGCTAAAGCTGAGTGGTAGCGTACGCTACCTATACCCAATTAGCGTACGCTAAAAGGAGTATGTAGCGTGCGCTACTCCTCACGCACAGATCGCAACGAAAATGACAATGATGATAAACGCGGCACGAAACTCCAATCAGATTAGTGATGAATGACGATTGATACACGATACAATTACTCTGAATGATGAATACCATGACTGAATATGAGTGACAAATGATCAATAATGAATGAAATTATTGAGTATCAATTACTGAATGATAATTACTGAGTGATAATTACTGAATTACAACCGGGTATTACATACACCCCCCCTTAAAAGAGTTTCGTCCCCGAAACTAAGGGTCAAACAACTCGGGATAACTCTCCCGCATACTATCCTCGGTTTCCCAAGTAGCCTCTTTGACTCCGTGTCTAGACCACTGAATTTTAACCAAAGGAATCGTCTTATTCCTCAACTGTTTGATTCGCCGCTCTAAAACTCGTATAGGGCGTTCCTCATATGAATGATCGTCGGCGATCTCGATTCGTCAGCCGAATCAAGTATGTGACTCGGGTCGGCAACATACTTCCGCAACTGAGAGACGTGAAACACATTATGAATTCGGCTCAACGCCGGAGGTAAAGCCAATCGATAAGCTAATTCGCCTACTCGATCCAAAATCTCAAACGGTCCAATGAATCTCGGACTCAACTTCCCCCTCTTCCCAAAACGGAAGATACCACGACTCGGGGATACCTTGACCAATACGTGGTCACCTGCCTCGAACTCTAATGGTCGACGACGGTTATCCGCATATGATTTCTGTCGACTCTGAGCTGTCAACAAACGACTCCTGATCAAAGCTACCTTCTCACGGGCGGCTATAAGCATATCGGGCTCGGTGCCGATTGATTCTGATAAGTCGTCCCAACACAACGGAGATCGACAACGACGACCATACAAGGCCTCGTAAGGTGCCATCTTGATCGAAGCATGCCAACTATTATTATACGTGAACTCGATCAAAGGTAGTTGGGCTTCCCAATCGTCTTTCCAATCGAGGACGCATGCCCTCAACATGTCCTCTAATGTCTGAATGGTCCTCTCTGATTGTCCGTCGGACTGAGGATGAAAAGCGGTACTGAGATTAAGCTGAGTCCCCATAGCTCGATGAACTGATTTCCAAAAATGTGACACAAACCGTCTGTCACGATCGGAAACGATACTTTTAGGAGTACCGTGCAGTCTGACTATCTCTTTGATGAACAGTTGAGCAAGTCTCTCGGGACCCCACGTTTCCTTGATCTCAAGGAAATGAGCTGATTTAGTTAAGCGGTCCACGATCACCCAGATCGTATTCATGCCACGACGACTCGTCGGCAAACTCGTGATGAAATCCATAGAAATGTCTTCCCACTTCCATTCGGGAATAGGAAGAGGTTTCAAAGATACCCGGCCGATCGGCCGATGTTCAATCTTAACTTGTTGACAGTTAAGCATCTCGAAACAAATTCGGCGACTTCTCGCTTCATATTACTCCACCGTAATTTTGTTTCAAGTCCTTGTACATCTTGCTAGACCCGGATGCACAGAATAAGGGGTAGCATGAGCTTCCTTCAAAATCGAGTTTTTCAACTCGTCATTCGCGATACGCACAACCGATTCTTAAACCTCAAAAGTCCATCCTCGTGGACCACAAATCCAGGGCTTTCCTGAGCCACATCCTCTCGGATGCGCAACAATGATGGGTCCGAACCCTGATTCTCTCGGATTTCCTCCTCGAGTGACGATGAAATCTCTAACATACAAAGCCGCCCTTGAACTCGCTGAAGCCGGACCTCGATCTCGGGTCTAAGGAATTCCTCTAAGCTCCTTCGAATCTGTTAAACGGCAAGCATGCTCCGAACGGACTTACGACTCAAGGCGTCGGCGACAACGTTCGACTTGCCGGTGGTAGAGGATCTCGATATCATAATCTTTGATTAATTCCAACCACCGTCTCGCGCATATTTAACTCCTTCGAGTAAATATATACTTTAAACTCTTATGATCGGTGAATATCGGCTGTAACGCCATAAAGATAATGACGCCAAATTTTCAAAGCGAACACCACTTTGCTAGCTCCGTGTCGTGGGTCGGATAATTAACCTCGTAAGGTCTCAATTGCCGTGAAGCATAGGCAATAACTTTCCTGCTTCGCATGAGTACACATCCGAGACCGTCCGACGCATCACTATAGACCACAAATCCTTCCGTCCCCTGCGGCAAGGAAAGTACAGGTGCTGACATTAACCGGCTCTTGAGTTCCTCAAAACTCCGTTGACACGCATCGGACCACGTGTATTTCTTATCCTTCCGCAAAAGGTTCGTTAAGGGTTGAGCGATTCTAGAAAATCCTTCCACAAACCGCCGATAATAACCCGCTAATCCGAGAAAACTTCGGATTTCCTTAACGTTCTTCGGAGGTAGCCAATCCCGAATAGCCTCCGTCTTCTGAGGATCGACACGAACTCCGTCTGATGAAATTACATGTCCGAGAAAAGTCACTTCGGACATCCAGAACTCACATTTGGAAAACTTCCCATAAAGTTGTTCTCGTCTCAACACGTCGAGCACTTGATGAAGGTGAAACTCGTGTTCCTCCCGGTCACGAGAATAAATCAAAATGTCATCGATGAAGACAACAACAAACCGATCCAAAAAGTTGATGAAAACCCGATTCATTAACTCCATGAATACCGCAGGTGCATTAGTCAATCCGAACGGCATAACCACAAACTCATAATGACCATAGCGTGTTCGAAACGCTGTCCTCGCGATATCCGACTCTCGAATCCGCAACTGATGATATCCAGATCTTAAGTCGATCTTAGAAAATACTGAAGCTCCCTGAAGTTGATCTAAGAGATCATCAATACGGGGTAAGGGATACTTATTCTTGATCGTCACTCTGTTCAACTCCCGATAATCAATACATAAGCGGAATGAACCATCCTTCTTCTTGACAAACAACACTGGTGCTCCCCACGGGGGCACTTTCGGTCGGATATAACCTTTCTCGAACAACTCCTCAAGTTGGTTCTTTAATTCTGCATTTCACGGGGCCATCCTAAGACGGTGCCTTCGATATCGGGGACGTACCGTGCTCCAACTCAATCGTGAATTCCACATCCTCTCGTGGAGGCAAACCAGTAACTCGTGCGGAAAACATCGGCATATTCCCTCACCACCGAATATCCGTTAACATTATCGATGATTTCTCGGTTTTGGCCATATAGCACCAATAACCGACACATCCTCGATTGAGTAATCTTACCGCTTTCATCAAATTAATGACTTTACTGCAATGTACGGGATTACCTCCCTGAAACACACATTCGACTCCATCGTCTGAAATGATAGTGACCAAACGCTTTCGGACATTAATGATGGCATCATGACGATCCATCCAATCAATACCCAAAATGACGTCGTCCCTCGGCAAATCTACTACGATTAGGTCCGCTGGCCAGACACGACCATGAAACTGAATCGGACAATTCTGAATCTCACGGTTACCGATAATTCGCCTACCATCAGGTAGGCCAATAACATAAGGCTCACAACTAGTAGCACTACCCAGACGTAGTCTACTCAAACATGACTCGGAAATGAATGAATGAGATGCACCAGTATCAAAAAGGGTACACACAGGTTGAGATAGAATATCGAGTGTACCTGAGATCATTCGGGCCTCGGGATCATCAGTCTTCTTCATCTCATAAATTCGGGGCTTGCCGGCCCCCGAACCGGACGCTCCCGTCTGATAGCTCTTGGCTCCGCCTTTAGCTCCTGTCGTCTTGAGCACGCCGACCGAGTGGCTTTGATTACGCACCGAATGACACAGGAGCTTGAGATGACGCCGGAGTGGGTTTAGAGTCCCTACGGCAAAACGGGCCCTATGCCCGGCAATCCACGATTGTGGCACGTGATACCGCCGGACATTTTGTGCTGAAATGACCCTGTTCTTCACAGTTGAAACAGGTGACGGCTGAACTGGCAGCTCGAGACTAAGATTCCGCGGGTTTAGACGCCAGGGGAGGTCGCTCAGAAAAAGTAGAGCCCGCACGTGGTTTCTTGAGTGGCCTGACTCCCGTCAGACTGATTACGGTTCTTGGACTTCTTGCTAGCAGACGAAGGTTGCTGCTTAGCAATTTCCTTAGCCGTAAGCTCGTAAGTAAGAGCTTTCTCAATGAACTCGGCCAGAGTGGTACAATTATGATTAAGTAACTGAAGTCTCATACGGGGTTTCAGCCTCTTGCTGAAATACTTGATCTTGTCCGCTTCTGAGTGAATGATAGATGAGGCGAACGGAAGAAGTTCCTGAAATTTTTCGGCGATGGCGAGAACATCATCATCTGCCGAAAGGTCGGGAGTGAGTAATTCCGACAACTTGGCCTCCCTGAGTGGGGCCGGATAATACCTCTCCATCATGAGAGTTTTGAACTGATCCCATGTACATGATCCTTCGGTGGGCTTCAACGACAACCACCAAGAGTGCGCGCTCTTGCCCAAGTAGTAAGCCGCAACAGAAACTTTGTGTCCTTCGGGACACTCTACCATAGCAAACAACTTCTCGAAGTGTTCGAGCCAATGAATAATATCTGCCGGCTCAGACGAGCCCTCAAAAGTAGGTGGTCGCTGGCGAGAGATATCGCTAATGATATTGCTTACACCCCTCTCTTGCCTCTGAGGTGGCGGCGGAGGAGCCTGCTGATTTTGATTGACGGAGTTATGCATCGTCTCCATCAATTGAGCCATCTGGGTCATTTGGGCCATCATGCCCTGCATAAAAGCGAGTGGGTCAACCCGGACACCCTCTGACTGAGCCGTGTCCCGGGTACGACTCCCCGATAGTGAATGATCGCGTCCAGGTGAGTGAGTGGCAGCGTCACTGCTCGATGAGTTAGCATTATTCCTGGCATTTGCACGTGTATTCGCACGAGTTCTCGGGATTCGGCCCGCTCCACGGCCTCGTCCTCCACGTCCTCTGCCAGCCCTTTCCATACTGAAGTGGAAAGTCATATGATGATTATATATCTCGCATGAGTATCACATTATGATTATATTATGAAATGATGAAAATGAGCATACGCGCTCAAATACGGCGATTACATGAATGATTAGTTGACGTGACATGATTATCTGATGAAGTTACTGAAATGATTCTCTTGAATGAGTTAACAAGATTAATGATTCGATCTTCGTGATCAACAACTGAATAACGAAATGAATTGAGTGATTAATGAGTTAACCTGACCGTCTTGGTCAAAATGACAATGATGATTGAGGATTGTTAACTGATGAATTATGAATGAATGATTAATGCCAGAAATTATACCATGGCATTAGAAATCTTACAGTTCTTGGTCTGATTGGCTCGGCACTTGCACAGGTCACACGTGACGCGAAAGTCCAATGATACTAGTCCGATGACGATGATTTCAAATGAGACATGACTTGGAGGGTAGTATTCAAAACCACGCTCCGATACCAACTCTGTAACACCCCAAACTAGGCGGATATTACAGTGCCGTGGACCCCCGACTGGGACCCACCAGGCGAATGAAAATGAATGAATTACACAGGTAAATGTAGTACCGAACCACATTAAAACATCAATCACTCCGATGAGGAGTTTTATACAACACACCCAGGACGATACTGAATACAAGTATATTTTATATGGAGATAAAATATACAACAATGAGTGAAATGAATATTCAAACGGAATGTCTGCAGCGGAATAAATAAAGGAAACATAAATGACTGAAAAGACTGGGGCCCCTACTAGTATCACTGACTCTCGCCGTCACCGTGCTCTCCCGTGCCTTAGCCTTGCCATGACACGAAAACAAGATCCCCAACGGGTCGGTTACCATAGAACAACAATCCTCAAGGGTTGAAAATACACAATCATGATATATCTGAAATTATGAATTATCCTGTCGAAACATACGCAATCAAACATGCTATATGAATCGACTAATCAGTACGGCTCAAAGGAATGGCGCCACACTACGTCCGGGATGGAAATGTGTCCGTGCACAAGCCACCAACGAGTATCGATCAAATACACGTGTGGTCTTGTACCTAATCAGTCTCACGAAGCAATCAACTCGTGTGCACAGTCCAATGTGAGGCCAACAACCATCACATGACATAATTGTGCCCGACATGAAAATCCTACACATTCCAACCGGCACGCCAGTATGACCCGGAATGTCACAATATGACAAAAGTGACAACGAAAATGAATAATGACTCACCAAGATTAAATGATAGTGAAATGAATGATAGCTCAATGAAATGATCGGAACCGCTGCTCCTTATGATCAAGTGATTAATTGACAATGACAAGTTTTGATACGGTTAATACAATGATGAATGAGTTACGATTATGAATGAACAACGACAAAAGGAATGAATATCCTTTTAACCGAGTAAGAATTAACTTACACAATACCGATGAAGAATGTCCTTCCACGAACAACGTCCTAAATGAAAAGTCGGTCGCTCGAACAACCTTGAACAACAATAGTTACCAACAACCGATCAATACACGAATCAAATGCGATCATAACCGACCCAAACGTCGATACAACAATATCCGAACTCGTAGATGTACTCTAACGAAAACGTTGAGATACCCGTTGGTTAAAACCAAACCCAAATAATCGAACCAACTCCAACATGATTGATTCAAAACAGCAAAACATTATCAATGACATCAATAATCTCATAGAAATCCACAATCCAAGTTTATAATAACGACAATCGGAAATCCCCAAAATAACCGAAGTCAACCCCAAGGGTTCTTGAAATAATTCCGAAAATAATCATTAAATCCGTAGGAATATATTTATCCAAGTTAGATAATCCATAACTAACATATTCCAATGATAGTCCAAGCTTACACGAAGAAATCGGAAGGAAAACCCAAAAATCCGAAATTCTAGATCCAAGAGATTAATACCTTTGATTCGATGTGATGAAGATGATGAAATGATGATCAATCCGAAAGATGAGCTTGAAGATGATGATTGATGATTACACCTCGAAGAATCCCCTCCGAATCGCTCGAAATCGCCCAAGATTACCGAAGGAATGAAATGAGATGAGTAAATGACGAACTCTGACTAAACTGTCCAATTTATAGTCAGTCCAGGTTAGCGTGCGCTACCCCTTGTGCGTAGCGTGCGCTAACGAGTAATTTAGGTAGTCCAGTACCCACTGTCCGAACACGGTAGCGCGCGCTACGTACCTTTTTGTAGCGTGCGCTACGGCCATACTACTAGCGTGCACTAAAATCCATTATTAGCGTGCGCTAACGAAATATTTGACGCCCAGTACTGGAGTCCAGAAAACCGTTTGCCCTCTGATCTGACCTCGATAGCGTGCGCTACAACAACCGATTAGCGTGCGCTATAATATTGATTGCGTACGCTAAATATAACTCATAGCGTGCGCTATGAATTAATCCGGTGCAGTCCAGTAGCCACTGGACTCAACCTGATCCGTCCCTAGCGCGCGCTACTCCACACATATTAGCGTGCGCTACTACAACCCGTTAGCGCGCGCTACTTACCACTCGTAGCGTGCGCTACAAATAATCTCACCTGCAGTCCAGTACCTTCTGGACTGCAGCCAGGGCAACCTTAGCGTGCGCTAAAGCTGAGTGGTAGCGTACGCTACCTATACCCAATTAGCGTACGCTAAAAGGAGTATGTAGCGTGCGTTACTCCTCACGCACAGCTCGCAATGAAAATGACAATGATGATAAACGCGGCACGAAACTCCAATCAGATTAGTGATGAATGACGATTGATACACGATACAATTACTCTGAATGATGAATACCATGACTGAATATGAGTGACAAATGATCAATAATGAATGAAATTACTGAGTATCAATTACTGAGTGATAATTACTGAATTACAACCGGGTATTACATCCTCTGCTTCTTCTTCCCCTGTTGGGGTTGGAAGAGTTAGGAGGTGAACCACATTGGGGACCAGCTCATGAATTTTGAGGATGATCTTCAGCTTCTATAGGTGCAGGTGATGAGGTAGGCTGCACCTCTTGTTCTTCGTCTGAAGGATAGTCCACTATTCCTTTTTGTCTCTTTGGGGACTGATCTGGTGAAGAAGTGATGTGGAAAACCCAGGTAATTTCCTTTTCAATAAGGCCAGAGGAGTGTTGTCTGATTCAGTGCCACCTGCAGGTAGCTTTTCATATGTAGGTGACTTTTGAGAAGTCTCAACTGCAACTGCATTTGACTTCTCTGATTCAGTGTCTGAAGGTCCTCTGTACTCAGATATCCCAGATGTTATTCCCTTGATTGTCTCAGCTGCCTTTTCCCTCTTCTCTCCGATATGATTTAGGGTTTCATGGTCCAAGTAACCAAGTCTCTTGCTGAGGTGAAAGGGGTCTGCCCTTCCCTTAGCCTTTCCCAGGAACTCTAAGATCCAGCTTATTTGAGTTCCATATGCCAGCTTCTGCCTGAATTTCTTCTCTTCCTCATCCCATCTCACTTTGTTAACCTCTTGGACTAACTGCCTGTATATATAGTCAGGCCAGTTAATTCTTTTCTGCTGTATAAGGGCTCCCATCACGACATACTTGGTAGAGGATAGTTGATCATAGCTTTTTGCCATGCCCATGACAATTTTGTTGTTTATGTCCAGGACATATTTGTATTACTTTTTAAGGTCATTTTTCTTCGTCGTGAGTTTGACCTTAGATGTCTCCTTTGGCAGCTTGATCTCAGACCAAGTCTCCATTGGGTTTTGCTTTAGGGCTTCGACGGCGATGCCCCTGTTCTCCATCTGGAATGCATCAGCGATGGTTTGAGGGATGATGTTCACTTCTTCTCCAAGAATAGAGCTTGAGATACAGTGCTCGGTGACTTGAGCCTCCCTGTAGAAGCATATTATAGCCTCCTTGAAAAGCTGTTTTGGAGAAATGTCCAGAAATCGGTAGATGAAGTTTTCTTCATCATTCGGATCACATACGCCATTTCCTTCGAGTTGTTTGTTGCTAGTAAACCTTCAAAGTCGACATCAATGCTTAAAATGATCTGTTCTTTCACCAGCTTCAGATTGACACCTTCGAAGTAAGATTCCATTTCTGCAAATAAAATTAGGGTTCTGATTTAGTGCAGTGAATATTCAGGAATTTTTCTTACTTTTGAAAATTAGGGTTCGTAGGCTTGAAGACGATAAAGTTTTTGTGAAATGGTTTCGACCATCTTATATAGCCATTTGAAACGACGCTTTGAATTTAATAATAAAATAAGTAAGTGGCGGTCCAATTTGAGAAGTTAAAATGACGGTTGAATTTGATTGGACGTCGTGGAGGTAGTGTGATCATGTGTTTGTCCATGTGTAATATAATAATTAAGTCGGTCTAAGAATTAGAAACTTAGCTGGTTGACCGGTTGACTTCTTGAATGTTCTGCATCAGGTAAGTTGTTTTGCCTGTGGTTGACGTCAGCTAACTTTTCCTTGTCTGGTCTGATCAGGTAGCTTTCTCGTCTGGTCTCCACATCGGGTAGCTTTCTGTATCAGGTAGCTTTTCGTCGTCTGGTCTGATCATCAGGTAGCTTCCTTGCCGTCTGGTCTGATCATCAGGTGTAACACCCCCAGAGCCGACCGAGAATATTACAGCCCCGTGGGCCCCGAGATGGAACCCACAAGGCTGAAGGATATTTTCGCACACATTTACAAACGCCCAAGAGGCCAACAACGGTACTATCTTTTAAAAACATTCGAAGACTTTATAAAACTCGTTTATCAAGACCGTCGTAGAATCTCATTTGAAACCACACGACCCAAAATGCCAAAACTCAACAGTTTAAAAACATATGTTAAGTTATCGCTTACACGTACCGACAGAACAAATTTAGAAAATGATTTCCAAAGTAACCTAAGTTACCAGATACCAATGGGTCATTTTAAAAATACTCATGCAGCGGAAAAAGACAAACAATCGAAATATTCTAGCAGCGGAATACAAAAACTGATCAGGAAACTCAACACACAAATACATGCCCTAGCCAGTATCCTCCGGGAAGCTCATCTCTCCACGACCGCTACAAGCTCGATATCTCAAGAACCTAAAAAGAAAGCCCACGACGGGGTCAGCCATAATATCCAACAATGATAACCATCACATCACGTTAATAATTACATACCAATGGAAATACTAAGTAAGAATACGACCAATGTAATCTTACCGTCGTAACTTTACGAAAATCCACGATTCGTATCCTTAACAACACAATAAGATAATACCAAAATATCTGTACGGTATCTCAACAATACCCAAGGTTCTCAAAACATTATCATAACTCACGATACGGAAATTATACCAACTCTGGCCAATTCAATCCATCGTATAACGTCGACAATTCGTATATGATAATCGATTGCCCATCAAAGACAAATATCAAAGAAATACGGAACATACCTCAAGATACGAAATACCATGACGAAATCACGTCAGTCTAATCCAAGATCAGATCAACACAACATACGAACATGGTCCTAATGCAAGACCTACAAATGCATACTCATATGACAACGTCAATATGCTCACAACCATAACAACAATGTATACTTATAGCAAACCCATAATATACATATGCACAACAACAGTACATATGGTAATCCAACGATCCAACGCATACAGCTATAGATTCCCATGATGATCCCGTCGGACCAACTCATGGTGGCATTACCTGTCCAGTGATCCAGCGCACACAACTATAGATTCCCATGATGATCCCATCGGACCAACGCATGGTGGACATACGACAATAATGCACGACTGCACAAGACAATAGTACACAATGCATGACAACAACCGTGCACAAATGCATGACAACAACGATACACGAATGTATCACAACATGATCGACACAAAATGACAAAAATGATTAGAGTACTTGTCCCGAGTCCTTCGAGAGCAATCTCGATGTCCAAACCATCACGGACAATTATCCTCAATACTCGACGGTACAAAATACCACGGACGGTAAATAATTCACGTCTTCATCTATACCACAATGTATCCTCGATACCAAGTATACCAACAATAAATTAAATCATATACCTTATGATTTAATCCCCAAAACTCGAATACAACCTATAATCCCAAATCCCCTGTGATTACGATTATAAACATTGTTATACGAATTATAAACGAATGAAACTGAAACCATTCATTAAATATTATAAACTGAGCAAGTAATAACTTGCCTCAATACCAATACGACGATGATGAAGCCGCTACCAATCTCATTGCCTTCGTCTACGAGCTCCTCGGCCCTGACCTATGTAATTCACGAACATACTCGAACATGACCGCAACATACGATTATAATCACCGATCAATAATCTCAACCTATTACAATAATCGATAAACAACAAGTTCGACAACAATCAACAATCGATAAAACCAATTCACAAACCCAACGGCTCAACAATATCTCGGTTAACCACAAGTCTGGTCAAACCAACTTAAGCGATCACGAATTCATAACCGAAACAGAATATACTACCCTGCCTGTTGACTTAGCGCACGTTAATTACTTAACGTAGCGTGCGCTAAGTTGCTCCCGTTAGCGTGCGCTAGCCGGTAGGCTTAGCATGCGCTAATGACATGCAGTTGCATGTATTTCGGATATTGATCAACATATGGCGATTATCAAGAACACTAAGTGATTCTGAACCATGTTCAAAGTTATCAAAACAACGAAATCCGATATCCTTTAACATACAAACAATCATTCAACTTATAATCCAAGTCCTATATCCATATATCATCTTCCTCAATATCAACATCATGAAACATTAAGAACGTAACAACACTTCCATAATCTATCATTACGGAGAGCAATTATCAACAACAACATCAACATTCTAAACTGAGGAGAAGAAGGAATAACAACTTATCTCAAGAAAATGAACTACACAATTCAAATCACCCAAATCATATTAATATCATCATACTCCGGTAATCCATCTCATAATCATGCTTATAAACTTGTTTATGTAATAATTATCAACTCAAGAACATCAACATTCAATCCAAAACGAAATCCAAAGGTGAAGAGTGATTACCTTTTTGAAGGAATGGATTGATTTCCAAGGTTGAATCCATTTCCAAGAATCGCCAATGATTTAAAGAACAAAGCTTTAATACATGATTTCCATCTTTAATCTTGTTAAAGAGGATCATCCCTCAGTGTTTAGGAACTCCAAATGTCCTCCCAAGGTTCTATCTATCGGTTGCACGAAGAGAATGGACGAAATGAGGAATGACAGCCAACTACTCATATATATACACTGTACATTATTAACGTACGCTAACATCTAAAATTAACGTACGTTACACGTTTAGCGTGCGCTAACTGTCTTTGTTAGCGTGCGCTATCGAAGTCCAGAGGCTACTGACTTACTGCATACAATGAGTTACGTACGCAATGCCCATGCAATAGCATACGTAATCTCCTCTATTTAGCGTACGCAAGCCTTCAACCGTAGCGTGCGGTACTCATAGTTGACTCGTTTGTCTGTATGCTCCGAAGACGGGTCCACACGCCGACAACTCTGACTAGGATAAGATTCCCTTTGGACAGATCTGATGTTAGCGTGCACTAATCAACATGCATTAGCGTGCGCTAACACTTCCCAACAAACATCCGTTGACCTCGTCGACACATGCGCCGAAATTGACCGGGTCCACACATAGATTCCCTATGAGATGTTCTGCACTAGCGTACGCTAACATATGCCATGTAGTGTGCGCTATACCTGCACGATAGCGGGCGCTATACATGAGTATTATCATGCGCTAACAAGGCTATATTTAGCCATTTTCAGCTACTCTTGTCCAACGTCTCGACATGCAGAATACGAACATACGGCATACGGAATACATATACTCAACACATTATATCCTCAAATGCAATTGTCGACCAAATACGACAATTATACCAATACTGACATCTGAGTCCTTAATTTATTTTATCCATACTGTACAGATTCCACGCTGTAAAATATAATTCGGATAAAATAAGATTAAACAACAGTAGTAGAAATTCCGGATATTACATACTACACCACTTAAAATAAGTTTCGCCCTGGAAACTTGCAATCCGTCATAGAAAAATCAACAAACCGTTCAACCAAAATATTCCGAAACCATCACGACAACGATCAATCATCATTATTAACGAATAACCAACACAGTATACTTATAAATGTGCGAAGTCGATGATCTCCTGAGATACTAGCAAGTGACTTCACTGTAAAGCTTCAACACGCTTACGATCACAATTCTATGAGTCTAAACAAAATATATCATCTTCGGATGAAATAATCTATCTGTTTCAAATCCTATCTGCCTGATTACACAATCAAGTCCAAATCCTGATACAAATCAATAATACACGATACATCTATGAAACAACTGCCCAACACAATGGCAACGAATCCCGAAATATCGACACAAAATCTGAACGCTCAGATGATCACTAGCAATGATCAACCAATAAATTAACCGAGAATATCATCGACATGATAAACTCTAATACGACTATCCAAAGGTCAAAACACAACTGAGAATATCATCAACATGATAACCTCCAATATGACCAACCAGAGGTCAAAAAACAACCGAGAATATCATCATCAAGATAAACTCCAATATGACAAATGAACGATCAATGATAATCGAGAATACCTTCACACGGTAAGCTCCAACATGGTCAACACAGAACCACAGAAACCGATATACGAACGAACAAAATTCTCAAAACGACACACCAATCACATACAGTGGATTTCAATAAACATACCCGACTGGTGAACATACTCCTCGGCATACGAACAACCAATCACAAACCGACGAACATATCCAATCATACATAGAGTGGGAACGACCACTCAATATCCAAAACAACCAGCATGGGGTTAACATCCCCAAATCTACACCTACAAAGAAATCATTCAAAATCACTATGGTAGAGTCGCGATACTACCATACCAATGGAATCACATATCACATATGTCCCGGTTTTACAAAATCCAAAGTTCCAAAATTACACCATGTGCCTGAATCTACAACATGCAGCATATTCTCTTATCCGATAAATCAACCGATCATCCCTGGATAACCAAACTACCATACTGAAGTTCGAATCTCTATTCATCGTTCCATACTGATGTCTTATCCAGTTTGTGAGTCTCACTCAGAACTTCACCATGATATGCATTATGCACTAAATGCGTATGTATATCGATCATATTTTCAAAACCAGTTTGAAATCATATAGTCTTGTCAAGAAGACAATTTTCGAAAGTTCTTTCAAAAATTTCAGAACTCAAAACATAAATTTTGGTAAGATCATGAAATCAATTTTTGAAAAGTTAAATCGGCTCGCTGGTGCCAAATATTCGATAACAATTTCATTCGATTCCACACAATTTTGAAGTTTAAAATGAAAACTATGCAAATGCTGGACTACATCCATACTATTGTATACCAATTCGGTTCGTCACCAATATCCACTGATATTCCATCGGAAAACCACACGATAGAGTTCCAAAATTTCAATATAAATTTCGACTAAAAACTCCTTTTCCACATATGACTCGCAACATCAACCATTTTCCATCCTGGATCACCTCAATTATGCTATGACAATGCATTGAAACAAATCAACACAGCAAAAGACTTCCCTAGAGGTTTCATTTGAACCAATAAATCAAAATCCCGAAAGGTAGTGATAAAGTAGATAAACGATTGATAAAGTGTTTTACAAATATCGGGAGTTTTAAGAAAAACAAAAAAGCCTTTCGAAACATTAGGGTCTCAGCCCGTATCTCGTTATGCATTGCAAGAAGTTTAAAAAGTAGAAAACCCATTTTTGGACCTCAAGTCTTGAGTTATAAAACCATTTCAAAATCGATTGAGTCTCGGCCCAAAAATCATTTACGGTAAAACCTTCGTGAAATATTCATTTTGAAAAGTATCATTCCTAAATGCTCAAAAACAATTCATATATCACAAAATGAACTAACATGACTACATGTTCTCCTCAACAATCCACAACATTCTCCCAAATGCACAATTCCGTTCCAAAAATTAACTGACATATTGATTTCCAAAATCATACTTCTCAAGATCATCAATCCTGTCCCAACTCTGTCACCTTATACTATAATGCATAATATTCTGCTGAATCTCAAAGCATATCAACTTAGAACGGCAATAAATCTCGATGAAATTCAAAAATCCAAATACTTACAGATCGTGAAGTCGATGATTCCTCATGATACTGGCACATGTCCCGACTCTAGAAAATACTCGACACAGATATTTTCAAAACACACATTTTGCAAACTCAGTTCAACTCGAGAACAAAACACGGCTCTATTTGAAGAAACACGTTAACACTGTTCAGAAAAGTTTACAACAATCCCAGTACTACACTGGTAGATCGCATAACGCACAAGCCCGAGTAAACAACAAAAACTCACGGCTCTAATATTTATCAATCGACAACTCGAATGACGCGACAAAAACACGACCCAACTCGACCCGACTGCCTAGGTTTTCTCAACCTAAGCTCCGATACCATATTCTGTAACACCCCTAGAGCCGACCGGGAATATTACAGTGCCGTGGGCCCCGAGATGGAACCCACAAGGCTAAAGGATATTTTCGCAAACATTTACAAACGCCCAAGAGGCCAACAACAGTACTATCTTTTAAAAACATTCGAAGACTTTATAAAACTCGTTTATCAAGACCGTCGTAGAATCTCATTTGAAACCACAAGGCCCAAAATGCCAAAACTCAACAGTTTAAAAACATACGTTAAGCTATCGCTTACACGTACCGACAGAACAAATTTAGAAAACGATTCCCAAAGCAACCTAAGTTACCAGATACCAATGGGTCATTTTAAAAATACTCACGCAGCGGAAAAAGACAAACAATCGAAATATTCTAGCAGCGGAATATAAAAACTGATCAGGAAACTCAATACACAAATACATGCCCTAGCCAGTATCCTCCGGGAAGCTCATCTCTCCACGACCGCCACAAGCTCGATATCTCAAGAACCTAAAAAGAAAGCCCACGACGGGGTCAGCTATAATATCCAACAATGATAACCATCACATCACGTCAATAATTACATATCAATGGAAATACTAAGTAAGAATACGACCAATGTAATCTTATCGTCGTAACTTTATGAAAATCCACGATTCGTATCCTTAACAACACAATAAGATAATACCGAAATATTTGTACGGTATCTCAATACCCAATGTTCTCAAAACATTATCATAACTCGCGATACGGAAATTATACCAACTCTGGCCAATTCAATCCATCGGATAACGTCGACAATTCCAATACGATAATCAATTGTTCATCAAAGACAAGTATCAAGGAAATACGGAACATACCTCAAGATACGAAATACCATGACGAAATCACGTCAGTCTAATCCAAGATCAAATCAACACAACATACGGACATGGCCCTAACGCAAGACCTACAAATGCATACTCATATGGCAACGTCAATATGCTCACAACAATAACAACAATGTATACTTATGGCAAACCCATAATATACATATGCACAACAACAATACATATGGTAATCCAACGATCCAGCGCACACAACTATAGATTCCCATGATGATCCCGTCGGACAAACACATGGTGGCATTACCTGTCCAGCGATCCAGCACACACAGCTATATATTCCCATGATGATCCCGTCGGACCAACGCATGGTGGACATACGACAACAATGCACAACTGAACAATACAATAGTACATAATGCACGACAACAACCGTGCACAAATGCATGACAACAACGATACACAAATGTATCACAACATGATCGACACAAAATGACAAAAATGATTAGAGTACTTGTCCCGAGTCCTTCGAGAGCAATCTCTATGTCCAAACCATCACGGACAATTATCTTCAATACTCGACGGTAAAAAATACCACGGACGGTAAATAATTTACGTCTTCGTCTATACCACAATGTATCCTCGATACTAAGTATACCAACAATAAATGTAAATCATATACCTTATGATTTAATCCCTAAAACTCGAATACAACCTATAATCCCAAATCCCCTGTGATTACGATTATAAACATTGCTATACGAATTATAAACGAATGAAACTGAAACCATTCATTAAATATTATAAACTGAGCAAGTAATAACTTGCCTCAATATCGATACGACGATGATGAAGCCGCTACCAATCTCATTGCCTTCGTCTACGAGCTCCTCGGCCCCGACCCATGTAATTCATGAACATACTCGAACATGACCGCAACATACGGTTATAATCACCGATCAATAATCTCAACCTATTACAATAATCGATAAACAACAAGTTCGACAACAATCAACAATCGATAAAACTAATTCACAAACCCAACGGCTCAACAATATCTCGGTTAACCACAATTCTGATCAAACCAATTTAAACGATCATGAATTCATAACCGAAACAGAATATACTACCCTGCCTGTTGACTTAGCACACGTTAATTACTTAACGTAGCGTGCGCTAGCCAGTAGGCTTAGCATGTGCTAATGACATGCAGTTGCATGTATTTCGGATACTGATCAACATATGGCGATTATCAAGAACACTAAGTGATTCTAAACCATGTTCAAAGCTATCAAAACAACGAAATCCGATATCCTTTAACATACAAACAATCATTCAACTTATAATCCAAGTTCTATATCCATATATCATCTTCCTCAATATCAACATCATGAAACATTAAGAACGTAACAACACTTCCATAATCTATCATTACAGAGAGTAATTATCAACAACAACATTAACATTCGAAACTGAGGAGAAGAAGGATTAACCAACTTATCTCAAGAAAACGAACTACACAATTCAAATCACCCAAATCATATTAATATCATTATCCTCCGGTAATCCATCTCATAATCATGCTTATCAACTTGTTTATGTAATAATCATCAACTCAAGAACATCAACATTCAATCTAAAACGATATCCAAAGGTGAAGAGTGATTTCCTTTTTGAAGGAATGGATTGATTTCCAAGGTTGAATCCATTTCCAAGAATCGCCAATGATTTAAAGAACAAAGCTTTAATCCATGATTTTCATCTTTAATCTTGTTAAAGAGGATCATCCCTCAGTGTTTAGGAACTCCAAATTTCCTCCCAAGGTTCTCTCTATCGGTTGCAAGAAGAGAATGGACGAAATGAGGAATGACATCCAACTACTCATATATATACTGTACATTATTAATGTATGCTAACATCTAAAATTAACGTATGTTACACGTTTAGCGTGCGCTAACTGTCTTTGTTAGCGTGCGCTATCGAAGTCCAGAGGCTATTGACTTACTGCATACAATGAGTTACGTACGCAATGCCCATGCAATAGCATATGTAATCTCCTCTATTTAGCGTACGCAAGCCTTCAACCGTAGCGTTCGCTACTCATAGTTGACACGTTTGTCTGTATGCTCCGAAGACGGGTCCACACGCCGACAGCTTTGACTAGGATAAGATTCCCTTTGGACAGATCTGATGTTAGCGTGCGCTAATCAACATGCATTAGCGTGCGCTAACACTTCCCAACAAACATCTGTTGACCTCATCGGCACATGCGCCGAAAGTGACTGGGTCCACACATAGATTCCCTCTGAGATGTTCTGCACTAGCGTACGCTAACATATGCCTGTAGCGTGCGCTATACCTGCATGATAGCATGCGCTATACATGAGTATTAGCGTGCGCTAACAAGGCTATATTTAGCCATTTTCAGCTACTCTTGTCCAACATCTCGACATGCAGAATATGAACATACGGCATACGAAATACATATACTCAACACATTATATCCTTAAATTCAATTTTCGACCAAATACGACAATTATACCAATACTGACATCTCAGTCCTTAATTTATTTTATCCATATTGTACAGATTCCACGCTATAAAATATAACTTGGATAAAATAAGATTAAACAACAGTAGTAGAAATTCCGGATATTACATCAGCTAGCTTCTCTGCCGTCTGGTCTGATTATTAGGTAGCTTTCTCATCTGTACTACATTCCCAATCTAGTAGACCAAGTTCCCTGCTTAGCTCCAGAAACCTTTCTTATGGTAAAGGTTTTGTGAATATGTCAGCAATTTGGAACTCCGTGCTGACTCTTTCCACTCTAACTCCCTTATTTAGCACATGGTCTCTGATGAAGTGATGTTTGACATCAATGTGCTTTGTCCTTGAGTGCAATACTGGATTGTTTGTTATTGCAATTGCACTATTGTTGTCACACCATATTGGGACTTCATTTGCAGTGATGTTGTAGTCCCTTAACTGTTGTCTGATCCATAGGATTTCTGTACAACAGCTTCCTGCAGCTATGTATTCAGACTCAATTGTAGATATTGAGTTTGATACTTGCTTCTTGCTGAACCATGATATCAGTCTGGTTCCTAGGAATTGGCACGTTTCACTGGTGCTTTTTCTATCAATCTTGCATCCTGCAAAGTCTGCATATGAGTATCCTAAGAGTTCAAAGTTGTCATCCTTGGGATACCATAGACCAATATTGATTGTGGACTTAAGGTATCTGCTTATCCTCTTAGCTGCTTCCTGGTGAGACTGCTTTGGCTTTGACTGAAATCTTGCACATACTCCTATTGCATATGAAATGTCAGGTCTGCTTGAAGTGAGATATAGAAGTGATCCAATAAGTCCCCTGTAGTGAGTTGGATCCACTGAAATGCCTCTTTCATCTGCATCAAGGTGTAGGGATGTGCTCATTGGTATACTTGCTGGTTTGGCTGAATCCATACCCAAATCTTTTGATTAAATCCATAATATATTTAGCTTGATTGATGAAGATTCCTTTGTCCATTTTCTTGACTTGTAAACCAAGAAAGAAACTAAGCTTTCACATCATACTCATCTTAAACTCTCCTTGCATGAGATTTGAGAACTTCTTGCATAGCTCTGGGTTGGTTAATCTAAAGATTATATCATCCACATATATTTGAACTAGCAATATGTGGTCTTCATGCTCCACTCTAAATACGGTCTTGTCCATCTTTCCTTTGCTGAATCCATTCTTCTCAGAAACACAGATAGTGTCTCATACCAAGCTCTCGGTGCTTGCTTGAGTCCATATAGAGCTTTCAACAACTTGAATACTTTGTCTCCTTTGAAAAATCGAGGGGGTTGCTCCACATAGACTTCTTCTTCTAGGATTCCATTGAGAAAAGCACTTTTGACATCCATCTAGTAGACTTCAAAATCCTTGAATGCTGCATATGCAGGGAATAGTCTGATAGCTTCAAGTCTTGCTACAGGTGCATAAGTTTCATCAAAATCTATTCCTTCACATTGAGCATATCCTTTTTCAACGAGTCTGGATATATTCCTAACAACAGCTCCGTCTTCATCACATTTGTTTTTATACACCCATTTGGTGCTTATGACTTTCTTGTGATCTGGTCTGTCTGTTAGTTACCAGATATTGTTCCTCTCTATTTGGTTGAGCTCTTCGTGCATTGCAATTATCCATGAGTAGTCCTCCAGTGCTTGATCTGTTGTCTTGGGTTCCATTTGAGACATGAAACATGAGAACTTTGTTAGGAATACTTGTTAGATTTTGATGATGTCAACCCTGTATTAATTAATTATTCAAATATATGTTTTTAAGTACTTGGCAATTGTAAAGAAAAACCAAATGAGTATCTTCTATAGGCTTTTAAATTTAGGCTAAGTCTTGATCAATTATTGATCAGTAGAAAATCGATTAAGTATGAAAATTTCATGTGACTTCTTGTGTAATCTTTTGTGTTAAGCGCTCCAAAAATTATGGACTTATTGATGATGTTGCCGACCCACGAGAATGACCTCCAAAGTACTCTAGAATGCCCCCACCGAATCCAACACCATGAACACGACCCGGATGCTCTGGTCGTCCAACTGCAGCTGATAATATATCCTTGCGACCCTCGTTAACAAAGGAACCCTGTGAGCACTGCTCCTCATTTGAATAACTTGTAAACATTCATATATTTTTAGTGTGTAAAATACTTAGTTTTCCAGGGTTTTCTTGTACCATTTTTAGGCTTTTTTTTCTAAAATAATTTATTGGCACTTTTAATTTTTTTTCCTTAGTATTTGTCGAGTTGTTTAGGGTTTTCTTTTTTCAATTTTTCTTATTTTATTTTTTACAGTTTTCTTAGGATTTTTAATATTAGTTTTACATATAGAAAATGTTATTACTAATGCGTTTTTAGCAATATCATAAATTTTAAAAAAAGCAATATTAATTTTCATTTTTCATAAAGAAAAGGAGATTTGGGATATAATGCCAATGGCTTACGAGAAATGGTGACAAAGTAATAATCATACATATAAATATAATGATGTTACTTCAGGTCATGTTCCTTTGTAATGAAAAAAGCCATTACAATTAAGCATATGAAGCTGTAAGTGACTTACTGACCATCCACACACTAAGTTTTGTCTCATTATTTGAGGCAAATACAGAATAAAAATTAATAACTTACAATCCTCTTAGCAATCTCGCGTGCTGCATCAGATGTCATCTCACCCGATTTCTTAATTCGGCCCAACTTATATTTTTGGTGGCGTGTCGGAGGAGATGGAGGATCAAAAATTATATCAGTACCATATTATTTGGCTTCCTCTTGTCGTTCCTTTAGTTTACTTTTCTTTTCAAGCCAGTCATAACCTCCACGAGATAAAGTATGGGGAGCGGTGTTCAGTTTTTAGATGTCTTGTGATTTTTTTTTCTTTTTACCTGTGATTATGAAGAGAAACACTAACACAAGAATAGCACAATACACAAGCATTGCAGTAAATAATAAAACTCAAATTTACCTCCCAAGAAGGATCTAGTCTAATCTTTTTGAATTCGTCCCAATCAGTCTCCAAGTTGTATTTTTCACAAGGAGACATGTCCTTGTATGCACCATATACCCAGTCACGCATCAATTCAGATTTAAACTGTCTCCACTTTAAGCCCACTGATTGCAATATCTTCTCTTTCAATCGTTCGATATTGCTACTATCAAAGTTGGACTAACAATAACAATGAAAATTGAAGAATTAGGCAAAATAATATGGCCGAATACCTTAAAATGTCAAAACATGCGATTTAAGTAGATAAGGTTTTAGTGAAAATTCCAAAACATCCTGCCAAATCATATTCTTATCCGATTCTGGTACTTCTAACCATCTAGGGTGCAAAATAGAAACATTATCTCGAGCAAGTTTTCCCAAATACATGCTTAACTTCACTTTATGAGCCCTTTTAGTTTTTCCCGTGACTTATCAAATCAAGTTGTAACTTTTTTCCATCCACACGTATTTTTGTCATATCTCTACATTGTGTCAATTGTCTAGTTTTCCTCGATATAGTCTCTGCTGGAGAAGTGGAACAAGGTGTTGGTGGAGTAGACGTGTGCCAGTTTAGTAATAAGTTAATAAACAGAAGACCATAAGTAATGAAACAGGCACATTAGGGTTTTGTTATTTCCCTATTTAAGCTCAACAGTTGTAGCCTTCTACCGGAAGTCTTTTTTTTCACAAGGAGACAGCTCAACAGTGTTCAGAAGGCAGGGAGATGAAACATAACGGGGTACAACATTGAGAAGGAAATAAGAAGCACCAAGAGTTATTAGAGACTAAATGACCACACATCTAAAAGATTAAGTTGTTAGTGATGAGTGTTGTATATCATAATACTAGATAGATCTATTATGCCCCATCAACGCCACATGGTCTTCTTTCCTCTAAAGGTCAAGATTTTTATTTTTCGGTGAGTTTCTCTACTACACAATATGTAGTACTTTATTAGTTTTATTTTTTGTGAATCATAGTGTTTATATTATAATTATTTTGGGTAAAAGTAGGGATCCTTGATGTATATATTGTGTATCAGGGTTCTTCTTGCATTTGAGATATTATACGATCTTTTTTTTTTGGGATTACTCCTAAAAATAACAAAAGAAGGAGAGCTCAATCAAAGCCCTATACTAGTTTAGATAAACACAGTAGACAGCAAAATATATTTGTAAACAAATAAATGTTACCAGCAACCATGTGATGTAGGTCTATTGTTCTTATAGCTGATGTAACAATTTTGCCTAAAATGAATTTTATTTGAAGCTATATATAAGTGCCGTTTAGCGGAGATTTTAATGAAGATTTATCGAATGTGTATATTTAATTGGTTTCTCCATCAACAAATACTTTAGTTTCATCAAATGGGAGGAAGTGCAATTTTTAATGATTGGGAGTTTGCTTCTCCTTTAAATGAGGTTCGTACTGTGGTTTTAGTTGGACGAACAGGCAACGAAAAAAGCTCGACTGGTAACAGTATATTGGGTAAAAGGGCATTTAAGTCATTGTCTAGCTCAACCGGTGTTACCAGCACTTGTGAGACATACGACACTACTAGATAATGGCCAGATACTTAATGTGATCGACACTCCTGGTACCGTTTAATTATATGCAGATAACTTCATATTATTTCTGTTATCGTACTCTTTCTTTTACGTGAATAGAGTTACGTAGACGACAGTATTTCGAAGTAAATTAACAGAGTATAGAACACGAATTCAACATGTCTTATCTTTAGGGAGTGTTTGCAAAAACTTCCGAATCACTTTTTAAATGTTTGCCATCACTAAATATAAGTGATTGTTAGCTTTTAGTTGGGGAAAAAAAAATAACATTTTAGTATTTGCAGATGACAACTTTTGCTTTTAATTTGATCACTTTTACCCAAAAATAAAGCATAGTTCAAATTCGGGACCTTTTCTTTTGGAATAACCATTTCAACAACAAGACACTTTTATGACACAACTATATGGGTATGGAAAGTATATACTATTTGTATTATCTTCTACAGAACCGAAAAACTTAAATGAAATTAATTTACATCCTTCTGCTGATGGCGGAGGATAGTCCCTTAGAACCTGTTCCAAATGTTTCGAGCTATCACGACTTACTATCCGAGCCACCAGATCTTCCAAGATTTCACCCTGCACCTTTATATGATCTTTTGATCCTGAATGTAATGAATAATATATAGGTCAGGTTTTGCATGAGCCCAAATTATTATAGGACATGAACAGGGACGAGTGCAGGCAAGAAATATGAGATACAAGATACAACTATGACACAAGCTGTAATAATTAAAAAGGAGATTAGTGTGTTTTCATGGGAGATCTTTTTATGACTACGTACAGAGGTGGGCTATATATTTTAAGTAACTAAAACTGATTTCTCCAAAATATATGGATTAAAACTACATGTCTGATAGCTGTCCTTCATAACGAAGTTGACTAGCCCCAAAACTGTACAAGACCCAATCCCCACCCACCACATCCCATGCATTTCGAAAAAATGGATGAGTGATCCCCCGTATTTTCTAATATAGTAGCTTGACTTCTCTGTCAACAAGGATCATAAAAAGCGCTCCCATAAGCATTCACACATCCACAAATCTTACTCAAATGTCCCCAGCTAATAAAAAGTAAAAGCAAACAATATTCACCAAAGAAACTTAAAAAACAAAATTGACGAGACATCCAAATATCGCCCCATAAAGATTTTGCCTAAATCTTGAAGACACTGTAATTGGTAAACGAGAATGCTTCATAACTGTCTTTGCAACAAATCCTGTAGTTAAGACGGCTTTAGTCGGCCAAAATTAATCTGCTTCATATAAATGGAAGTGTTTGTTCTGAAATAACACCTAAACAATATTCGTACAGATTCAACAATTAAAACAACCATGTAAACAATACATGCGACCGTATGCACATTCTTCACATGTTTAGTTTAGATACCAACCCACAGCAAAAAAAATTAACATTATAAGCATATCATAAAATGCCAAATGAAATATGAAAAAAGAAAAAGAAATAGAATAGCTTGAGCACCTTAGATATTCTCTTGCTATCTGCAACCACAGAAATGCTCGAGTCGAAGCTTCATTTCTTCTCAGAGTCCCAATTGGATATCTTGTCAAGAGATGTCGCCTTCATACATAAATGGCATTATCAGACAAAAATTACATATAATTGTCAAACCAAAACACAAGAGATTCACATATAATAATCGTGAAAGGATGTTTAATTAGATTTTGTTAGATTCCCAAGCTTCATATCCAATGTTGTTGCTTATCTAGGAAACCACAACCAGTCGAACACGATAAACGGACACACTTATTTTAACGTAAAATAGGACATGACACAGTAGGTCAAAAATTTGATAATTTTATCATAGTTTTCCTCTTGCTACCATGCCCAAAGTTTCATCATAGTTTTAGTCTTGCTGTTGCAGTGAACATTTAACACATAAGTTTATACATTTTGCTAGCAGAATAGAAAGATATTAAAATTGTACCCCTATGAAGCCAGTATCATCTAGAATTTCAAAGCCACCGGCATTGTAATGCTTATATATTAACCATCATGCATAGCATATCTAAGCTAGGAAGCTACAAAAATGTACACCCTTTCAAGTAATGACGAAGTAATCACTATATTAAGAGAGTTGCATATCCTCATATAAGTTTATTATGCCACGAAAAATAACCAATGTAGTAATTTTAAGCTATCCAGCAAAGTCAGGAAGCATTGTTGCACACATCCAATTTCTGTAAACACAATTTTTGTGTATCTGAATTCACAGGCAATGCACATTGAACTTGCTGGAGAGTGAAATTATTAGCATTTAAATATGAAAAATGCATATTATGAGCACATAAGAAAACAGAAATTGGGTATTTGGTAAGCAAATCTTCATCTTCCATACTGCTTCATTTTAATGTATAATTCTTTTATAAGGTCAATTCAGGGTCGGGCCTGATTCTGATCAGTACTTATGTTTTTTTTGGTTTTCTTGTAGCATTTTGTCTACGGCTGATAAAAGGGTATATACATATCATGAAATGGCAGCCAGAAAAGGAATAAAATGTCCAACCTGGTATAATAATTTAGTGATAATAATAAAAACTGCCCCTGGAATTTAGTCTAATTACAAAAACTAAATTCCACATGTCTTTGGGTACCCTCTTCAGATTTGTATTTCCTTTGCAGTTAGTTACTTGAGGCATAAACAAAGCATCATGAGCTTTTTTTGTAATTAATTCACAAAAAAAAAAAAAACATTCATCATTCATTCATTCACAAATTCAGTCACACACTCTATTCGTGTATAAATTATAGAGGTGCTAATTAATTTTTACATGTTTCCAATTAAGGAACTCCTTTCCCTAAAATCCTCAAAAATATCAAAACTATTGCAAGATACTGTTTATATTATTTTTATAAGTTTCATATGCTGGTTATATAATCCATATTTTATATATATATTGTTGGCCACTTAAGTATACTGGATACAGTTTGGAAAAGTAGTTTAAACAACAAACTGTATGGAATCTAAATCTGAGTGCGTAGCGGAAGTCTTGGATACAGTTAGTTGCCGTGGATACAGCAACAGAGTATTTGGTGTATACTTAATATATCACAGTAATTTCAAACAGTAAAAGCTGAAGGTAAATGACACAGTAATTTAAGTGGTTCGAGGTAAACCCCTCTACGTCCACTGGTCCTCCACACAGGAGTAAAATGTTTATTATATAATTACTGCGTACACAACTACGTAATTATAAACAAACCTATCCTTGTATCGTTCACACAGATTGATACAAAGAATATCACTTTCAACCGTTCACACAGATTGGTTAAAGCTTCCTTCTTGACTAGCTTCTTCACACACAGTTCCAAAGCTTCGTCCTTATTCGTCCCACACAGGTCAGAATAACTTGTTGAGTTCACACAGAGCTCGGTTTTTACACAGAGGTAAAAGGTTAGGTAACCAGGTAAGAACAACAGCTTTGAATATCAAGATCTGATGATAGCTGTTCTTGATGTTTGAGCACTGTATATCTCTTTCGTTTTAACTTGCGATATGCTTTGGAGATATGTTTGCTCAGATGATAACTTGATAGCTTTGAGAGTTACTTTGATTCGTAATTGGTCACTGATCTTCAATGTCTTCAAGGATATATATAGCCTCTGAAGAAAGTATCCGTTGAGATGTCCGTTTGAATAAGATTTCCTTCAACGGGAATATGACATGATCCGGATTTCGCGGGATTCTGAAGATCTGTAGGCGCGGTATTTAAATACTTTATCCTTGAGTATTTAAATACTTCTTTGTTCAACGGAACTTGACTTGTGTTCTTTCTTGTCCTTTTGTGAACTGTATGGAAGGTGACTGTATTTAGGGAATCGAGATAGTTTTCCATACTTGATCTATTACAAGTCTTCTTCTTTGTCTTGTGAGCTTCACTTATCTTGATTCGAGGTGGTCTTCGATACATGATAAATCCTTAAGCCTCGATCTGATTTCCTTTCTTGTATTTGGCATATATGTCAAAACCTTCTCAATAACAAATAACAATCGATACAGGGATCGGGTATCATTGATTCGATCTGAGGGTGATTGTTTTTCCTAACAATTTCCCCCTTTTTGACAATTTGCCAAGACTTAACTTACTTCAACTCTTCGAGTCTTCTTGATGATGCCAAAACCTTCTTCATGAAGCATTCTTCTTCGATGACTTCTGGCAGATTTCTTGGTCTTTTGTCAATAGGTCTGACTTAGTGACTTAGTATACAATAATGAATTGCTCGCAGGCATGTTCGATACAGTTTGAGATTTATTACAACTTTAAGCTTATGATTGGCGCGCAGGCACAATCTTACAATGTATTCTAAGTTTACAACTGAAACTATGAACTGTTCGTAGACTAGTTAAATGCGACTTAATTTTTCAATCAAGTTTATCTAACTTGAGATTCCTATCAAACAATTTTAAATAATCATACATTAACACAGTAGATTACGAGTTGTAATCTTTCAAGACAAACAAACTATTTTATTGATATTCAAAAAGATTGAGTACAAAGTTTGTGTCGAATAGAAATTACAAAAACAAAAATAATATACATAAATTTCAGCTCTTTATCTTTGATCCGCATGCCTCCATGGTCTCTTTCCTTGCTCATACTCGGTGCCGCGCCACCAGTTTTGAAGTGAATCATTGCCTCGTTCCTGGTAAATCGCTCTTCCTTCATATGAACGATCAAAGGCAAGTATCCAATCCTCGGATGGGTGACCCGATCTCCTCTTCTATGTTTTGATTTCATTTCAACTTGGAGAGGGAGTTTACCTTCTTCGAGCATCTTTGAAAACCTATCCGCCGCTTGCCAACGTTTTATAATTTTTGAAGATGGCGGATTCACGATGAGTCGACAAAATATCTCATCAGTTCATTCTTCCTCCAAGTGCTTCACTTCTTCGGCGGTTGGGTTGCGGTTGGTTGTGACGTATTTCCGAAGGTCTTTGAACAAGATTTTGCCAAGGGACATTTGGGTCATGGAATTACAGTGCGGAGCCTGAAATTCTAAAGCTTTGGGGTTGAGGTGCTAGCTTGTTCAATTCGGCAGCGATACTGCTCTGAGCAGCCTCAAATTCCCTTTCCTGTTGCAGTCTTATTCTCCTTGCAGCTTCTCGAGCTTCTTCCCCCTTTTTGGCTTCATCAAGACTTTGCAGGATTTCAAGAGCGGCGTCCTGTTTGGTCTCGATGCTGTTTATTCTTTCAACGAGGGAGGAAAGAGTCTGCGACATCTCTTGAATGGATTTGTCATGCGCACTCTATCATTGCACAGGCTGTCTTGGCTTCAGCAATTCTTGTCTTTGAAGCTTCTTCCTTCAGCAGTTGCGCTTGTTTATCTTCCATAATCTTCAAGGCTTGCTTGAACACTTCTGGCAGAAGAATGAATGCATCAACAACTCGAGATACTTCGTGTTGAAGAGTTGTCATTTCTTCAACTGCAGAGGTGTGCATCCAGTTCAGTGCGCATCCAGTTCAGTGCCTTTTCTACGGAAGAGAGAGCGTTAACTGCATCTTGGATAAATACAGTATGAAGGCCAAGAGCTCGCAGGCGCTCTTTGCGTGCAGCAGAGATAGGAGAGTCAGGCTGGGCGAAGTCTTCAGCACCGTTTAACCTCCTTACATTCACGGATGGACGTGAAGTAGGTTGGATATCCTCAGGTTCGTTACCGTCCTCGGATTCCAAGGTTGCAGGGGCGGGAGTAGCTTCTTGTGGAATGGCGACAGTTGGTTCAGAAGCGTCCTGTGGCGAAGGTTCTTCGGCAGACATGGATGCAGGAGGGACTGAATCCTCCTGTTGCCTTGCAGGAATGGCTTCTTCGGTCGCAACAGGCTCGGGTGCCTGTTCTAAAATTTCTTGATTTTCCTCGACTGGAGGGACTGATTCCTCCTGGTCTGGAATGTGCTCGGGCTGTGGCGAAGGTGGATTAGCTTGGGTAGATGGCCCTTCGTCTTTTCTGGGTGGAGAGAAGGCTTGGGATTCAGCCTCTTCACGGCTCATTCTCAGACCTGCTTGAAGAGCATTGTCGTCGTCGTCTGAGTCGTGGTCGTCGTCGTCTTTTGGATCGATGGGAGAGTCCTCTGACTTCTTCTTTCCTTTTCTTCTGGTGTCGGATTTGTGCAGCAGGTGGCTTTCAATGAGATCTTTGCAAGAAGCGTTGTCCCATCGAAGCAGGGCCTCAATTTCAGTTGAGTCTGTTACTTCGGAGACAAATCGCTCTTCGTGGCTCCATTCGCTCCAGTTGTACAGTGTGTCGTACGGAGCTATCCTAAAGCTTTTCCATTGCAGAAATCTTTCGTACGCCTGTTCAATTTGTACTGAAAGAAGTGTTTGATTTATAATTGAGTCTGGGGAGGGACTTCGAATCACGTCTTGAATGTTGGCAGATGTCTCTACATCCGTCGTAGCCGCCAAAGGCTCGGGATCTACTGTCGAAGCAGTAGGAGACACCTCTTCCGCAGGGGTTGGGCCCTGGGGTGCTATATCAGTGGGTTGCGCCACGGGCGAGACATCCTCGGAGTGTTTGGCTTTGATTTTTGAGAGCCTCCGGAGTCTCTTCTTCGAATTATCATCTGGTGTGTGCTTCTTGCTGTGAGAACGCTTGCGCTTCTTCTTTGAAGATTCCAATTCAGGGACCTTCACGGTTTCGTCTCTGGGGTTGTCAGAAATAGGCATGTGCCTGGTTCTCGGGTGATTGGCATGCATTGTGCTCTGGTTATAGGCAGAGGGTTTGACGCCTCCTAAATATATCCGTGAGCTGTTTTTCTTGGCATCGGCGGATTGCTGGACTCCGCACCTCGTCAGAATGTAGTTTAGCATTAAACCAAATGATTTCTTTTGGGTGTCCGGTTTGCACACCTCTTCTTGAAGACATTTCAAAATGATTTGGCACCAATTGACCTTTTCACAGGTCAAGATAGCGACCATCATTCTGAACCTTAGATTCGTGCACATCTCGAACGCACCGGTTCGATTTTCAATGATCCTGGAACAAAAATCGTGGAGATAAACGAAATGAAGAAGAAAATTTTTCTTGTGGCACGTGGTTGTCACCATATCAACCACTTTGGACCCGGTAAATAGTCCATAAAACTTGGTAATCAGCTCTTGAGACCCAAACGTCTCAAGCTGGTCCATGGTCAGGCCGTCGTGGGCGGCTGTAGATTTTCTCAAGTAAGTCACGATTGATGCAGACTTGCACTCCTTGGGTATTGCGGTGATGTCGGCAACATGTCCTCCACTGGCTAGTGAGAGAAAGCGAACGGCGGCGTTGAGTAGAATTCCTCAACTAGATGAGCGTCGTATTTGTCGGCGATTTTGCTTCCGGCGATAAAGTCCTTGTTGTTCAAGACGAGTAATGATATACTCCATCGGTTCGGTGTCGTTGATTTCGAGATTATACGCTCGATGATGGTGGTTTCGAGAAGATCCGGCCATCAATGATCTTGGAAGTTTTCTTGAGCAGGGGATGAAGATTGAGTAGCCATGGATGTTTTCTTAAAACGAAGGTGGAAGAAAAGCAGTAGAAATTCTCGGTGAATATGCGAGATAATATGTAGAATTTGTTTGCTTGAGATCTCTTGTAATTTGCGAGAAAGCGTAAAGAGTCTCTAATGGCGTATCTGATCCTTTTATACTGGCGCGAAATAGGGTTTTGCAGTACGAATGGTCGATTTTAAGGGATGGGAACCGGTTTTGAAATCGGCGGTCGGGATGGATTTAGTGTAAGCTGTACGCTAATCCATTAAAAGGTTTTAAAATACAATGGGTCCCACTTGACATAGGTTGATTACCCTAAATGCCTAAAACGGCGGTTTAAAAATAATAAACAATTTAAAAACATCGCGGCTTTTGAGATTCGATTGTCCGGATGTCGTGTAAGGCATTTAATGAACATGGCGTTTGACATAAAACAGGCACGTGGACAAAAATTATTTTAAAAGGAAATAATATTATATTATATCTTGAATCGAAATCCCATAGTATGTCTTTGTTCTCGCGTCGATACTGACGTTCCCCCTTAAAAAGGTACTAATAGGTTTTAAATTCCATACGGCAATATTTGGATTAATCCGTATTCATGGGTCCTGAGATTCCCTTAATTATTGCACACATCACCGTAGGATTCATATGCCTTCGTTCGCTCTGATCTTGTATTGATGATTCCGAGTGTACGGATAATTAATGTTGAATCTTGTATTCACGGGTCTTCAAAGATTCCCCTCAATTGTTGAGTAAAAGCGGTAAATTTACTTACAGGAGTCATTTGCAGTATTCCCAATTACATTCTTAGCATGTTGAATCTTCTTTGTGTCGAGAGGCTTGGTGAAATTGTCACTGACTAGATGTCTCGTATGGACTTTTTCGGCGAACATCCTTGTTCTCGACATGATTCTGATGAAATGATGCTTCATGTTGATATGTTTTGTGCGCGAGTGCAAAAGCGAGTTGTGCGTGATTGCAATTGCACTCGTGCTATCACACATGATTGGAGTCTCTCTAGCATCGATTCCATAGTCGGCGGTTGTTCTTTGCATCCAAAGGATGCGCATACGGAGCCTACCGATAGCATAGTACTGATTCGGTAGTGGAAAGAGAGTTAGCCAATTGCTTCTTCTTGAACCAAGATACGAGTCTAGGTCCGAGAAAGTGACAAGTTCCACTTGTACTCTTCTATCTAGCTTGCGACCTCCTAGATCCGAGTCTGTATCGACTAAATCGAATCCGCCTTCCTTAGGATACCACGATCCTGCATCATTGTTCCTTTAACGTATTTCAGGATTCGTTTAGGCGTATTGAAGTGTGATTCCTTAGGTGCAACTTGGTATCTCGCACACACTCCAACAAAGAAGCTGGATATCGGGCACTGCTAGCCGTTAGGTACGGGAGCGAACCAATGAGCTTCTGTAGAGTGATTGGTCAAACGGCTTTCCGGCTTCATCGGCACTAATTTGCACGGAAGTGCTCATGGGGGTTGGCGAGGATTTGGAAGTGTTCATTCCAAATTTGTTGAGAAGCTCCTTCTGTATTTCTCTGGTTGATGAATATACTGTAGGCATCTGCTTTATCTGCAAACCTAGGAAATAACCGAGTTCCCCATCATACTCATTTCAAATTTGCTTTGCATGAGATGTGAGAACCTTCTGTATTTTGAACAAGGTTTTGTCGATGCACCTTTCTCAAATCCGTTGTTGGTTAGATCTTTGGGACAGGGTTTCGTACCGTGCTCTAGGGGCTTGTTTAAGTCCGTACGGCGCTTTCCTTAGCCTGTAAACTAGATCGATACCATCCGTGTTGGCAAACCCCGGTGGTTGTTCAACATAAACTTCTTACGTAAGCTCTCCATTCGGAAAGCACTCTTGACGTCCATTTGGTATACGATAAAACTCTTATGGGCGGCAAAGGCTAAAAATATCCTAATGGCTTCTAGTCTCGCTACGGGCGAAGGTTTCATCATAGTCGATTCCTTCTTCACGACAATAGCCTTGTGCTACTAGTCTGGATTTGTTCCTTATGATAAGTCCATTTCCATCCTTTTTGTTTGAAATACCCATTTGGTTCCTATAACCGATTGGTGTGTCGTTCGGGTACAAGATACCATACATTGTTTCTTTGAAACCGTTAAGCTCTTCTTCCATAGATGTTATCCAATGAGAGTTGTTAAGAGCGTCTATGGTCGAAACAGTTCGGATGGGCTAAGAATACGGCGATAGTGCACATATTGAGTCTCTAAGTTCGGATTGAGATTTCCATTCGAAGCGTGAGACTTGACATTAGATTCTTCTTGTGCACAAAGTACATTTCCTTGTGTACTCTGTATTCTCCTACGAGTAGAAACACTGCATTAATGTTTCCAATGATCAGCTCTTGCGGGTGATCTCTCAACCATCTTGGTCGGGTTCTAGTTCGGGGTCCCGTCTTTGTATCGAAAATTTACGTGGGTACGGCTTGACATGCGTCAGCTTCATCCACATCGATTCTTACAGCTGCGGGGTTGATTTCTAAATCAACTACAGGTTCTATTGGTGTAGGTGGATCCAAGATAGATAGATGGTGAATGTCCTGAGTGATATCATCTACTCCTGTAGGGTCATGGTGTGGTTCGTCGAACACTACATGAACTGATTCCTCGATCGTCAGCCTCCTTTTATTAAAGATTCTGAAAGCTTTGCTGACGGAGGAGTATCCTACGAATATTCCTTCATCTGATTTTTCATCCCGTTGTTCAATACGTAACACCTGCATCCAAAAATGTGAAAATACGAAACTAATAGAGTTTTGTTGTTCCATACCTCGTAAGCTGTTTTGTTGTGGTGCTTGTTGATGATACAGCGGTTTTGAGTGTAGCACGCTGTATTGGTTGCTTCACCCCAGAAACGCTGCGGCAATTTGCTTTCGGCAATCATTGTCCTTGTTGCATCTTTCAACGTCCTATTCTTTCGCTCGGCAACACCATTTTGTTGAGGTGTACGGGCAGCTGAGTACTCGTGCTGTATTCCATTCTCCGAACAGTATTGCTCTATAAAGCGGTTACTAAATTCAGTACCTCTGTCGGAACGAATGCACTAGATACTCGATGCTTTTTCATTCTGCAACTTTCTCAGGAGCTCGGGCAGCCTTGATGTTGTTTCCTTCTTCTTGCTAAGAAAGATCGTCCAAGCATACCTGGAATAATCATCAACAACAACCATGCAATATTTCTTACCTCCCAAACTTACTGGGTCTACAGGACCGTAGAGATCCATGTGTAGCATTTCCAACACTCTTTGGGTTGAAAGGTAGGATTTGCTCTTCAGGGTTGACTTGATTTGCTTGCCTTTCTGGCATGGTCCGCAGACATTTGTCCTTCTTGAATGACACATCTGGCAAACCTCTAACCATACACTGTCTTGAAAGCTTGTTGATCGTCTTGAAGTTGACGTGAGACATCCTCTTGTGCCATAGCCAGCTAAGATCTGCAGTGCCTTTGGCAACAAAACATGGAATTGAGGAGCTCATAGGCTTCCAGTCAGCAATGTACATATTACGATCTGCTTCTGTAAGCACAACTTCCTTGGTTTGGGTGTTCTTGACTCTACAACGATCTATATAGAACTTCACCGAGAAGCTGTTTATCACGAAGCTAATACTAAGTAGATTATCTTGTAAGCCTTCAACATATGCAACATCGGTGACCTTGAATTTTCCGACAAGTAGGTTTCCTTTCCCTCTTGTTCTTCCTTTAGATTTATCACCGAAGCGAACTTTCGGACCGCGACCTTCTACAAAATCAGATAGCTTGCTCCTGTCTCCGGTCATGTGTGACGAGCATCCACTATCGAAGTACTGGGTATCCTCCTCTAGAATGTCTCGTAACAAAGAAATTAGGTAGATTTAGGCCCCCTTTGATTTTGGGTCCATATATGTTAGTTCCTTTAGGTACCCAGTTTTCTGACAGCAATTGGTTTCTCGTAGGATGTACTCGGTGCAGATATTGCGGTATCTACGGGGCATATCCGTAGTTGTTATAATCATGATAATTATTATGCATGTAAAATTCAGGATTATTATTATTCGATGAGTGCCGTCTAGGAGGTGGAGCCATTTTTCTAGGCCTAACAGACTTGTCTTACGGGTCTCCGGTTGGATTCCCAATCTTTGTTGTTGATCTTGAGCGGCATCTGTTGTCTTGAGGGATAACGGGGCTCTGTATCTAATACCTAGGTGCACTTATCGAGTGTCTTCTTTGTGCGGGCCTTTGGTGGTTGGATACCGTCTTCTTTACGAATGACTTTCGGCTTTGATGATATGCTTGTGGAGCATGCTTTAGATTACGCCTTCGAGTGGTTGTTGGTTCCACTGTCTCGAATAGTAGAGTTGAGGGGCGGAATTGCGGCTTTCGGTTTTCTCGATGCAAAGAGTTCCTTTATGGGACTAGGAACATCTTCCGATTCGGAATGTGTTCCACACTCTTGACGAACACGGTACTAGTTTTACCTTTATTCGAACATGAGCCGTATCCTAAGCCACTTTTATCATGAGCATGTTGCCCGGTGCTCAATTTCTTCCATTCTTTTGGACGATTTTTCAAAGACTTTAGAATGGTCTCAAGTTCGTTCTCGCTTCTCGAGAGTTGTAATTTTGGTTTGTAGTAGAACCAAATCATTTGTCTTGCTCTCATTATAGGTTTTAAGCGCATTTAGTTCATGAGCAAGTTGATGATTGCTCTCCATGAGTTTTTCAAAATCGACCTTCTTTGGTTTCACAATTAAGAGACATATTTTCATTGTTTATTTTCACCAAGTCATTTTCATCTTTCAGCAATATATGTGTTAATTGAAGCTGTAAATACTCAGTTTTTAGAGAATCATGGGCATTTTGAATGTTATTGAATTCATTCATCATATTTTCGAAAGTATGAGATGCATTAGGTGGAATAACCGAGGTTGAACTTACCTCATCGTCATTGTCTTCACCTTCGGAACATCTTTGGCCATAAAGCACATGTATGCTTTATCATCGAACTCATTGTCGGATGAATCACTATCGGTGACCACTGAAGACATTCTGCTGATTTGGATGGTGTGGGGAGGCTTCGATTCTCCAATCGGGGCCTTGAGCTTGTCTTTCCAAGCACGTCTTCTTTCATCTCGCTCTTGTTGCTCGGCCTCGCAATCTTTGGACTTTGGGATGAGGACATTTGTTTGCATAATGGCACGGTTTCCTGTGATTATAGCACGAGTTAGCATCACCGGATGAGGTTTCGGTACTTACCTTGTTGATGAGTTTGGGCTGTAGGAGTCTTTCAGTGTTTGATGAACAATTTGAACTTCTGCATTAGAAGCGCCATTTCATCTTGTGACGGGATGTCGTCGTCCATCGGCGCTCTTGTAAGGGCTTCGGCAGGCTAGGCATCTTTGTGTCGACGGTTCGATCTGACGGCGAGAGCTGTGACCTTTGAAGGAGATACTTCAGCTTTCTCTCTTCTGTCAATGTCATACTCAAAAGCTTTAAGGTCAGAGAAGAGATCAAAAGTGGATATTTCATTAAGATTACATGATACACGCATAGCTGTGGTCTTAATGTCCCATCGGGCTGGGAGAGATCTGAAAATTTTTAAGTTCTTCTCCTTTTGGGTGTAAATCTTGCCCAACGCTTCAAGTTCACCAACAATACCAGTAAATCTGAGGTCAAGTTCCTCAAGTGTTTCCGTTGGTTTCATTTCAAAAGATTCAAATTGCTGAGTAAGTTTTGAAATCTTGTTTTCTTTTGAGAGCTCAGTTTGTTGTGCGACGATTAATTCGCCACGATAGGCGATCGGCGACCTCCCTGAAAAGTCAACCATAGAAGCCAAACTCCGGACGAACGCCTAGAGTTCGGCATAATGCAGCGATCGTCTTTTGGTAACCAGCGATCGCTTTTTTGATACCTCGCGATCATCTTTATCTAACGGATCAGAGGCGATCGTCTCATGCCACGTGGGGATCCAGCTTCCATCAAAGTAGTCGAAGACCGAATCTTGGACGATGGCCCACCCGCGGATCTTCATAGGATACCGACAAAAAGGATCATTGACCCCAGCCTGTCACCTACCACACCTACCGACAAGGCCGCCGAAAGGTACGAAGTGGACCCTCCTCGGACAGCGACTCGCGACGCGTGCTGGCTTCCCATTGGTTCACCCAGCTGGCCTCCAACTGCAACCTCGGACCTCAAGGGAACAGGCCCACATGACGGGACGATCGGCCGTTTATTTTAATATAGAAAACGGCGATCGCCCGCGATCGCCTGAGGGATCCCAACTACCTTGTCCCCTATAAGTAGAGGACTCACTGTTGCGTCCAAAAGGACGGATTCCACTACGAATTAAGTGCAAAATACACACCAAAGAGAGAATAAAAGGCTCTTTTGGCAAGCACTAACACATTCATAGTGATATTCATACACATTCATCATAAATCCCAAGCAAGAACTCACAGATTCATCCATCTGGTTCTTCCGGCAATCTACGCGCTCTAAAGCCTAGATAACTAGAAGCTTTTACACTCCTTGTATTAGATTCTAACATTAATATTTGTACTCGACAGTATATTTATTAATAACATCTCGCGAGAGCATTCAAGCCCGGGACTAACAACCCCGGCAAATCTTGTGTTATCTATTTTCCCACGGAAGTGTTCTCGCATTTGTTTGTTACTCGATCATTCCAGCAATACTATCTTCGGATAATATTTTGGGTAACAACAATTGGCGCTAGAAGGAGGGGGCTATCTAAACCTTCATTTTTATTCCTACCGTCTCGAAGAACACTCACTGTTCTCCGGACATATACTTGAAGAAACGCTCACTGTTCTTCAATAGAAAAACCTTCAGAAAATGACATCAGCAACAACCTCCAAGAGGGCCACCCTGAGATCTGCCGGAAATCTTATTCCGGCGAGGACCGAATCCCAGCCCACGGCGGAGGACGAGCGTGGTGACGCTAGGCTCTCGCTCCCGCCCCCGAGGGACGGTTCTAGCCTCTCACTCGACCAGTTCCAGACATCGGAACAGATTGAGGAGGCTATAGCCATCCTCAGGGAACGGCAGAGGGCCCGCGATACGCCTACCATCACCCCGTCGGCTAACCGCCGGCAAGCAAAAGGAAGCTCAAGGGGATCTATGTTGAGAAATCAACGAAAGTCCCGAGCCGCAGGGGAAGGCTCGTAAGGCGGGACAATTCCGTCTTCGGCCGCCAGGAGCGATCCTCATGGCGACTGGCACTCGAGGCCCGGCCAGAGACATCGATATCCGAATCCTTTACCGGGAGTTCGGCGTATCCGACTCCCAAGAGACAGACGGCCAACGAGCCCTGCCGCCCAAGAAGGGAACCCTCCGGGGGAGATCGTCATTCACCACGGAGCTAGGGGATCAGTACACGATCGCCTTGGTTCGCAGTCTGAGAGCCAATCGGCGAGCAGTCAGGCAACAGCGATCGCCGCTATGCAACGCCAGCTCGACGAGATGAAGACGCTCCTAGAAATTGGGGCAAACGCCAGGAGACCGATCGCTGGGCTAAATGAGCCACTCGCGGTCCAGATCGAGATCGCTCCAGTCCAATCAACGATCAATCCCCCACAAACACCTCTATACGAGGGGAGAACGGATCCGGGAACCCACTTAAGCAAATTCCGGATCTACATGACTGGATGCGGAGCTTCGGATGCGACGAAATGTCGTATGTTTCCGTTAACTCTGGGCGATATCGCCCACAGGTGGTACACCTTACTACCATCTCGCTCAATCACTTGCTTTGAGAAGCTGGCGAACGACTTCACGTCGTACTTCGCCGCCAAAGTCGCTCGCCCGGAAGGTCCCCACCGCATGATGAAAATCAGGCAGGGAAAGGACGAATCGGATGAGGATTACATCGACCGGGTGGACGAGATAGTCCTCACCGGTGAGCTCGTCAGCGACGAGATCGCTCACCACGCAGTCCTGAACGGATTCCACGGACGCTCGCCCATGTTCAGGCACCTCACAAAGGATTTTCCTCCGACCTATACAGCGTTCCGCGTCAGAGCCGCCGATTATCTGGCCAGGCAGAAGATGCTCTCTCTCCGCTTGGACGAGGGACAGTCCGAAGAAGGAAAAGCACCTTCTCATGTCCAGAAGAAGACGGTCGCCAAGCCCAGAAAGGCGGTCGCCAAGCCGCCTGGCGAGTTCAAAGCCTTCGAGGATGTAGAGGTCCACCTTCTTCACAACCTCAACTTATCTCCGGCCCACATCTTCAACGCGATCAAGGGTCGCGAGTGGCTTTCCAAGCCAAAACCAATAAGGGACCACGGTCACCTAGACCGTAGCAAATTCTGTGCCTATCATAAGAGTCCCGGCCACAACACTAGCCAATGCCGCGACCTCCTCGCAGGCTCGCGACTGTTTGAGGAAGGCAAACTGGACAATTTGATCACCAAGCCAGAACCCAGGACGGAAAGAGCCGGAGGGCGCGAACGCCGACCGAGCGAGAGAATTCCTCCCAATCCGATCGCCAGGATCGAGCATGAGCCGGAGTAATCTGATGAGTCGATCCCTCCGATCAACCCTGGCGGTCGGATCAACATGCTCCAAGCAGGAGGTGGGAGCCTCGGGGGTCTTTCCTGCTTCCACCTCACAAACAAAGCGAAAAGCCGAGCTGAGGGCTTTCGCCGAAGTCCATGTTGTAGTACCTCCGGAGCCGACCATCGCCAGAGACGCGCTCATCACCTTTTCCAACAAGGACAGGGAGGGAGTGCAATGTCCCAAAGAGGATGCACTAGTAATCTCCGCGTGCATCCTTGGGAAGACGGTCGATCGCGTGTTGGTCGACAATGGGAGTTTTTGCAACATCATATTCAAATCCGCCCTGGACCAACTCGGCAACCTAATCAAATTCATCAAGCCTTTCGACACCGTGCTCCAAGGGTTCGGCGACAACACAGTCCAAGCCTACGGGAGGATCAAGCTCTCCGTCGAGCTAATATGCTTTTATGATCCCAAGGTTAGGATTACTAGGAACCTAAGCTTTGTAATCATAGATAGGCCCAGCATCTATAATGGGTTCCTAGGTCGCCCCTTTTTAGAAACCTTTGAGGCGGTCGCCTCATCTTTCTTTCTTGTATCAAATTCCCCACTGCCGATGGGACGGTCGGTACTGTAAAAGGAGATCAGCTAATGGCAAAGAGATGTTTGAGTTACTCCTATGTTGTTAATTCTTTCAATACTTCCCATACTATATGTAACATTGAAGCGAACGACGATCAACCCATGGAGATCGACGAGCCTAACACTTCGTACCAACCCGACTCAGGGGACGCCATCTCTCATCAATTGACGGACGACATCGAGCCAAGGATCGGTTTCGAGCCAAGCCTCGACATCGATCCTAGGACCGAGTCCGGAGATCGTACCAAACGAGAGGCGGCCGTTCTGTCGAAGAGTTGGAAAGTATTACGATGGATCCGGATCATCGAGCGGGAAGTGCAGTCGGCGCGAGCATCACCACGAATTAAAGGGGATCGATCAACTTGCTACGTAGGAACATCGGAGTCTTTGCTGGTCACATCAAGATATGGTTGGCATAAGTCCCGAACACGCTTGCCATTATCGAAGATCGGCCAAGGCGATGAAGCCTGTTCACCGAGCGTAGGAAGTCCGGTCTGAGAAATACGCGGCGCTCGACATAGAAGTCCGAAGTTACTCAACAATAATTTGATCGGAGTAGCCACGGGCGAACCACAGTGGGTCGCCAACGCGGTGCTCGTCAAAAAGCCAACTGGTTCCTGGAGATTATGCATTGACTTCACCGACCTCAACGCGGCATGTCCAAAAGATCACTTCCCGATGCCTCATATCGATCACCTGGTCGATAGCACGGCAGGTTGCGAAATGATGTCGTTTATGGACGCCTTCGCCGGATATCATCAAATCCCAATGGCGGAGGAAGACATAAAACACACATCCTTCCACACAGAAAAAGACATATACTTTTGGGTCAGAATGCCGTTCGGCTTGAAAAACGCAGGGGCGACCTACCAGCGATTAGTCAACAGGATGTTCGCCGATCAGATCGGCAAGACCATGGAGGTCTACATTGACGATATCGTAGTCAAAAGCCTCAAGAAGGAAGATCACCTCAACGATCTTGCCGAGACGTTCGCCATCCTTGAGAAGTTTAACATGAAGCTGAACCCCAAGAAATGCAACTTCGGAGTGGGCTCCGGGAAGTTCCTGGGACACATAGTGAGCCAAAGGGGGATCGAGGCGAACCCCACCAAGATACAGGCGATCCTTGACATGCAGGAACCGCGAAACATCAAGCAGGTGCAACGCCTCACGGGTTGTCTAGCCGCCCTCAACCGTTTCATATCACGGCTCGGCGATAAAAGCAAGCCTTTCTTCGCGACCATCAAGAACAAGAAGTTCGCATGGACGAAAGAAAGCCAGATAGCATTCGCCAAAATAAAGGAATATCTATCTAACCCCCAGATCCTGGCAAAGCCGATCCCCGGTAAAAAATTATTCCTTTACTTAGCGGCCTCGGAGGTCGCACTGAGTGCCGTACAGGTCAGAGCAGAGGGGCAAGCCCACTTGCCGATCTACTATGTCAGCCAGGCGCTCCACGACGCCGAGACACGTTACACACCATTGGAGAAGATCGCCTATGCCCTTGTCATGAGTGTACGAAAGCTGAGAGCTTACTTCTTCGATCACCAAGTGGAGGTCCTAACCACTCTACCTCTAAGACAAGTCCTGCACCGACCGGACACCAACGGGCGACTCCTCAAGTGGTCGCTGGAGATCGCCCAATACGGTATCACTTACGCTCCTCGCACGGCGATCAAAGGCCAAGCTCTGGCGGACTTCGTGGTGGAATTAACGTTCCCTCACAGTCCGACTCGGGTCGGCCGACCTGCCTGGAAATTATACGTGGATGGCTCAGCGACCAATGCGAGAGCGGGGGCAGGGATTGTCCTCATTAGCCCCGACGGACAAAGTTTCACAAATGCTGTGCATTTCGGTTTTCGTGCGACCAACAATGAAGCTGAATACGAAGCTTTGGTAGGCGGGCTTGATCTAGCCCTCGCCCTGGACGTTCGTCGCCTCCATATCTTCATGGACTCCCTTTTGGTCGTAAACCAAGTCAAGGGAGAGTATGAGGCATGCGGCGAACAGATGGTCAAATACCAAGAGCTGGTCGCCGAAATGTGCACAAAATTTGAAGAAGTTCTAATCGAACAAATCCCGAGAGAGCACAACTCCCAGGCCGATGCTCTTTCCAAGTTGGCATCATCAGATGGGGCAGCCGACTTCTCCAATATCCAAATCACAAAGTCAGCAAGGCCGGCGATCGACAGGAATTTGGTTACCACGGTCGCCATCGCCGAAGAGAATTGGATGACTCCGTTCATCAAATACTTAAAGGACGGAACGGTCCCTGACGACCGTGTTAAAGCTCGCCAACTCGGCCGTGCGACTGTATACCCTATTGGACGATCGGCTTTACAAGCGAGCCTTGACCTTCCCATCCTCAAGTGTATTACGCGGAGGAAGGTCTAGGGTTTTAGCCGAGATCCATGACGGATTTGCGGAAACCACGCGGCGAGCACTCATCCATAAGACAACCAGACAAGGATTTTTCTGGCCATCACTTCGGAAAGATGCGATCGCTTATGCCAGATCGTGTCATAGATGTCAGATAATGGGCCCCAACATTAAATTATCACCCGAACATCTCACTTCCATGTACAGCCCTTGGCCATTTGCGCAATGGGGCATCGACCTTATAGGTCCCTTGCCGACGGCTCCAGGGGGCTGTAAGTTCGCCATCGTTGGGGTCGACTATTTCACCAAATGGGCGGAGGCCGAACCGCTCAACAAGATCGGCCAAGAGCAAGTGATCAAGTTTATATGGAAAAACGTAATATGCCGATTCGGTTTGCCCCAGGCCATCATCTCCGACAACGGGAAACAGTTCGACGGCTTAGAAGTCATGCAATTCTGTGAAAAGTGGGGAATCAAAAGGTTATTCTCAGCGCCATATCACCCTCAGACGAACGGGCTGGTAGAGGCAGTGAATAAGATCCTCAAACACACGATCAAAGCACGACTCGAATCCAGGCAAGGACGATGGGTGAGCGAGCTCCCAGACGTTCTATGGTCCTACCGAACGACGACCCGCAATTCAACCGGCGAAACCCCGTTCGCCCTTACCTTCGGAACAGAAGCGGTGATTCCTTCGGAGATCGCCGTCCTCAGCCATCGAACCGAACAGGAGATGACGACCGACAATGATGTAGCCCGACGGATCGACCTAGACATGCTTGAAGAAAGACGGCTGACCTCAGAAATGAAGAACACAATCCACAAAAGGAGAGCCGGGAAGTTCTTCAATTCAAAGGTCAGAGAAAGAAGATTTCAAGTGGGCGATCTCGTCCTTAAGAAGATCCAAACCCACACAGGCGTCTTTGGTCCGAACTGGGAGGGACCTTTCAGAGTATCCAGATGGCTAACTAAAGGAGCCTACGAACTGGAACATCCTGACGGTACTCCGGACCAATACCCCTGGAACGCCGTGCATCTGAAAAAATACTATCAGTGATAAATTTGTATTCGATTTCAATGATGTACAAGGAATATAATGAGATTTTTGTTATCCCATCTATTATGGCGATCGCCCCACTGTGCATCGCATATCACCGACGATCGCTGATCACGACGATCCTAGGTAAAATTAATGCAGCCATGGTCCTGGAGGTCGATGGAACCGACAGCTTCGCCCATGCAAGGTTCCTTTGGGCTGAGATCGTCCGCCCTTCGTTTGAATACGAGGCCGACGTAGCCGAAGGACCCTCCAAAATAATCAGTAGGCGCGATCGCACGTTCTCAAGGTACATCATCTAACATGGTGAACCCGAACAATGCGACGTGCCGTTACCCCCGTCTCAACGTACACCGTCGAGGATCGCCATCTTCATAGCGGGCCGAGGTGGAAGCAGAGCTGACAAGCCGCGGACGTGGTGTCGAATAAGCCGACAACACTCCGCGCAAGGACTCCTCCAGACCGAGATCGCCCGCCTTTCGTTTTAACACGAGGCAGGCGTAGCCTGACGGAGGACCCTCACAGAAGTGAGTCGCAGGATACACAATATCCCTCGCGCACGAAGACACGATTGGGGAGATCGATCCATCGAACACCCCAACCACACATGACTCTTCAGAATCGGCGAAATGAAGATAGCTCGCCAGACAGACTAGTCTTTGTTTCCTTACTTACTATAAGTGAACAAAGACAAGGGGGCAGGGATAGGTCGAGCTAATCTCAAATACGATCGAACAAAGAGGAACCATACTCGATCGGCTTCGTTAAAAAAACATGCAGGGCGACCGAGGTCGTCCGACGAAAATTACAAGTAAGAATTCCAATTCAAAACATGCCAACACTTTCAACACTCAGACGATCGGCCAAACGAACAAAAAGTCGAAAGCAAATATACACGTACTCGTAAAAGTTGCACGCAAACAGTCAAAGGCGATCGCATGTAATACATTACGCAGAATGAAAAAAAGGAGTATTTTATTCATAAACACAAGCTGCATACATTTCAAGGCCCGAAGGCATTACAAGTTACGGAGGAAAAAGCAAAAATGCCTCTCAAGGCCCCGCCTGCTGGTCTTCGCCCTCGGGTTGCGGATCGGCTGCGGGATGAATGAGTTTGCCGGTATACCAACTCAAGTCAATCCCGAGGTCGACCAAGTCAAGGATCGGCAGAGAGAATTCTGGATGCAGAGGATGCTTGGAGACATAGGATCTGAAGCTTTCCATCAGGGGACCGGTCTCGACCCCTGCCTTTTTAGCGGCTCGAACAGCGTCAGCATAGGCCAAGTAGTAAGCGAACTCGCCGACGTGCCCGACGTTAAGGTAGGGATCGACCTCGATCGCCTTCAGCTGTCCTTTCAGATCCGCCGCCGTCTTCTCAACCTCCGCCAGTTCGGCCGCCTTGGCAACATTCTCGCCCCTGGCTTTCTCCATCTCTCTTTTCGCCGCCTCCAGCTCACCACTGAGCCGATCCACCGCAGCCTTCAGCCCGGTCGCCTCCTCCTGCGAAGCCTCGAGCTTATGGCGAGTTTCCTTCTCCTTATTACATGACCGATCGGCAGCCTCCTTGGAGCGGCTCGGCTCTGCCGGTCGATCCACGTCCTGCTTAGCCCGTTTGGCGGTCTCCTCATACTCTTTCTCCATAGACCGGATCCGGTTGGCATCCTCGATATTTCTATTCCGGGCGGTCTCGAGTTCGCGATGGAGATGAGCAGTGGAGGGTCGCCTCTCAAAATCCCGAGCATCTTGGACGGCCATCGTCGCCGTCTGAAGAGCCAGGGCAACGGTCGCCTGCATGGCGTCTCCAGATCGCCGACGAGCGATCGCATCAAGGTCGGTCGTCCAAGCCTTGGGCAGAGAAGTGATTGCCTGGCGAACGTAAGCAGGGACTTCAAGAGAACCTTGCGGAGCCTTGCTCAACAGGAAGTCCAGCACCATGGGGGCGATGTCCGGGTCGGCGAGACGAACCCTGCAGCGCAAACCAAGGAAATCAAGGAGTTAGCCCATACCATGCTCAGAATGCCTAACTCAGAAAAGTTTTTGACCCACTCTTACCTATTGACCAGCTCGGGGTCGCGTCCGAAAAAAGGCTTGCCCCGGGATGTCTCCGCATCGGCGATCGCCATCTTCTTCGCCGAGCTGCCAGATGACCGGGGTCCGGAGACCGTGGGCTTGGGGCCAGATCGCTCCATCATCGGGATGGCGGAGATAGGAGCCGCAGCGACCGGAGGCTCAAGGATCGATACGTCCGCCTCAGAGATCGACGGGGACTCCGACCTCCGCCTCTTGCGGCGTTTGAGCTGTTCCTCTCCCTCGACCGCCGGCTTGGCGACTGGCGCCTCAGCAGGTCTCGTCACCGGGGCAGGGTGAGACGTCGTCGCAGGAACGCGACCAGTCTGCTTACCCAACTTAAGGCGACCAAGAACTCCCATGTCCGACATAGCTATCTCTGGCGGAGGTTCGGCGATTCGGGGAAAATAAGCCTCTGTCAGAGAAAAGATACAAACAAGTTAGACAAAACAAAACGACCTCTTGGAGACGATCGTCAAAGAAAGGAAGCACCACTTAGACTCATACCTTGAACTTTCAGGTGACGGGGATAGCAAAACAAACGAGCCCCCAACCGATGAGCTTCGGTACCAAGCGATCGAACGTCGATAAAGGAGTTCGGCAATGCACGGATCCGCTCCCAAACGATCAAGAAATCAAATGGGAGGTCGCCGATCGCTGGAACGAGAGGTCCTGCAAAAAGAAAATAAAATTAGATCAGTCCAAGACAAGCTCAATCAAGGGGAGAGTTTAAATCCTTACTCGGATTCCTCTCCCGGAAAATGGTGGGAATCTCCAACTCCTCATTCGGCATGTCACTCGACGCCGATCGCCATGCCCCGCCAACCCAACACCATTTAGCCAGGTCGCCCCTGGTCTTATTCGGCACGCCAAGGACCACTCTCCCGAGTCGACCCTGGATATGATGGCCGCCGATTGTCCCTTTCTGCGCAGCCAATTTAAACAAGTAATTCATCTCCAGCGCAGTAAGGTGGCGGAATAACCGGTGACCGCCAAACAAGGTCAGCGTGCAGATGATCTGCAGCCAAGCATTCGGCGTCAGTTGAAGGGGCGCCAAATTCCACGCGATCAGCAAGTAGGAGACGGCGAATGGCAACGGGAATCGCAGACCCGCCTCCATAATCATCTCGTTGACGGCGACCATACCCTTGGGCGGTTGGTCGGCATGCTCATTTTCCAAAGGCAGGTGAAGGGAAACGTCAGAGGGGATGTGATATTTGGCCCTCCATCGGCTCAGGTCTTTCTTGGTCGCCGTACTCCGGATCTGTCCGAGAGTCCACTGAGACGGGACGGCGGCCTGGAAAACCGTTCGATTCACATGTTCGTAGGGGTGAGCGGCGGTGTAGGCCTCGAAATCGAATTCCGGACAGGGTCCAGCGATCGTTTCCATCATCTGAGCAAAAGCCACGTAGGCGGGGCCGAATCTGCTCTCTCTTTCCCAGGCCTCCCGCACCAAATCATCTTCGTCCACCGGCGAGCCCCCCTGCTCCGCCGTCGCCGCTGTCCTCGCCACCTCGGCCTCGTTGAAAAGTCTTTCGAGTTCTTCAGGTGCAATCCCCGCTCGAATAGCTTCAGCGGCCGTCTCCATATCCACTCTAACGGGAACCTCCTCCCGTTCAAGCAACGCGGCGGCAGCGGAAGAACTTCCGGTCTCGAAGGTTTTTGGTCCTCCCGACATATCAGAAAGTAAAGATAAGGAGAAGGTTGATCTTTTCTTACCTAGAAAAAAGAAGGAGATCGGCACACAAAAGCTCCAGAAATTTCTGCAGAAATTCGGCTATGGATGCTAAGGGCGCGTAAAAAGTGAAGGAGAAGAAGCCCTCCCCTTTTTATAGATGGGGACGAGGGCCTAAGTGCAAATAGGAGAAACCTCGGGGACTGAATCGGAACCGTCACGTGGGGACGCATTAAATGCGGCCCTCAAATCCCGCATACGCGTCTTTTCGAGAGCATGCCAGCCGACAGGTCTGACAAACCGTCGGATTCCCCCAACAGCGGCACGACGCGTGTCCCAGCCACTTTTGGAAAGCCCGCCTCCTTTTCCCGCTGCTCCCAACGCGAAATAAGGTCATCCATATTTGAATTCAGATCGGCTGGTCGTCTAAACATCGGCGATCGCCAACAGTGCCACCTCACCCCGTGTTTTCAACATCGAGGCGAGCTGGGGGGCAATTGTTGTGCGACGATTAATTCGCCACGATAGGCGATCGGCGACCTCCCTGAAAAGTCAACCATAGAAGCCAAACTCCGGACGAACGCCTAGAGTTCGGCATAATGCAGCGATCGTCTTTTGGTAACCAGCGATCGCTTTTTTGATACCTGGCGATCATCTTTATCTAACGGATCAGAGGCGATCGTCTCATGCCACGTGGGGATCCGGCTTAGTCAAAGTAGTCGAAGACCGAATCTTGGACGATGGCCCACCCGCGGATCTTCATAGGATACCGACAAAAAGGATCATTGACCCCAGCCTGTCACCTACCACACCTACCGACAAGGCCGCCGAAAGGTACGAACCCTCCTCGGACAGCGACTCGCGACGCGTGCTGGCTTCCCATTGGTTCACCCGGTGGCCTCCAAGCGCAACCTCGGACCTCAAGGGAACAGCCCACATGACGGACGATCGGCCGTTTATTTTAATATAGAAAACGGCGATCGCCCGCGATCGCCTGAGGGATCCCAACTACCTTGTCCCCTATAAGTAGAGGACTCACTGTTGCGGCCAAAAGGACGGATTCCACTACGAATTAAGTGCAAAATACACACCAAAGAGAGAATAAAAGGCTCTTTTGGCAAGCACTAACACATTCATAGTGATATTCATACACATTCATCATAAATCCCAAGCAAGAACTCACAGATTCATCCATCTGGTTCTTTCGGCAATCTACGCGCTCTAAAGCCTAGATAACTAGAAGCTTTTACACTCCTTGTATTAGATTCTAATATTAAGATTTGTACTCGACAGTATATTTATTAATAACATCTCGCGAGAGCATTCAAGCCCGGGACTAACAACCCCGGCAAATCTTGTGTTATCTATTTTCCCACGGAAGTGTTCTCGCATTTGTTTGTTACTCGATCATTCCAGCAATACTATCTTCGGATAATATTTTGGGTAACAACACAGTTCTCTCACAAATTAACTTGAGTTTATCCCAGATTTCTTTGGCTGTTTTGCAGCTCTTTACCTTTGAGAACGTGCCTTTGTCAAGAGTGACAAATAACGCGTTCTTAGCCACGTTGTCGAGATTGGCTCGCTTCCTTTCATCGGTTGTCCATTGCTCGCGTTCCTTCTCGAGCATTTCATCATGGGCTTGGCCCTCAATCCTTGCGGCTGGATTGACCTTCATGATCTTGATTGGACCATCCTGTATAACAAAGATCATCTCTTCGTGCATTGCTGCAAGATGAGCTTCCATTCTAATTCTCCAGTCGTCAAATTCATTAATAGAGAACATAGGGACTTTGTTAATCATAGAAGTATCCATACTGATAATATAGGAATGAAAGAGACTGTTTTGAAAATAAGTGATTTGAATCTGATTCGGTGAAAAGAAATACGACTGATTCTTTTTAGAATCAACCGCTCTGATACCACTTGTTGGCCACTTAAGTATACTGGATACAGTTTGGAAAAGTAGTTTAAACAACAAACTGTATGGAATCTAAATCTGAGTGCGTAGCGGAAGTCTTGGATACAGTTAGTTGCCGTGGATACAGCAACAGAGTATTTGGTGTATACTTAATATAAAACAGTAATTTCAAACAGTAAAAGCTGAAGGTAAATGACACAGTAATTTAAGTGGTTCGAGGTAAACCCCTCTACGTCCACTGGTCCTCCACACAGGAGTAAAAAGTTTATTATATAATTACTGCGTACACAACTACGTAATTATAAACAAACCTATCCTTGTATCGTTCACACAGATTGATACAAAGAATATCACTTTCAACCGTTCACACAGATTGGTTAAAGCTTCCTTCTTGACTAGCTTCTTCACACACAGTTCCAAAGCTTCGTCCTTATTCGTCCCACACAGGTCAGAATAACTTGTTGAGTTCACACAGAGCTCGGTTTTTACACAGAGGTAAAAGGTTAGGTAACCAGGTAAGAACAACAGCTTTGAATATCAAGATCTGATGATAGCTGTTCTTGATGTTTGAGCACTGTATATCTCTTTCGTTTTAACTTGCGATATGCTTTGGAGATATGTTTGCTCAGATGATAACTTGATAGCTTTGAGAGTTACTTTGATTCGTAATTGGTCACTGATCTTCAATGTCTTCAAGGATATATATAGCCTCTGAAGAAAGTATCCGTTGAGATGTCCGTTTGAATAAGATTTCCTTCAACGGGAATATGACATGATCCGGATTTCGCGGGATTCGAAGATCGAAGGCCGACAGTATTTAAATACTTTATCCTTGAGTATTTAAATACTTCTTTGTTCAACGGAACTTGACTTGTGTTCTTTCTTGTCCTTTTGTGAACTGTATGGAAGGTGACTGTATTTAGGGCATCGAGACAGTTTTCCATACTTGATCTATTACAAGTCTTCTTGCTGTACTGACGAGCTTCACTTATGCTGATTCGAGGCTGGTCTTCGATACATGATAAATCCTTAAGCCTCGATACAGTTTCCTTTACTGTATTTGGCATATATGTCAAAACCTTCTCAATAACAAATAACAATCGATACAGGGATCGGGTATCCCGGCTGATTCGATACAGGGTGATTGTTTTTCCTAACATATATATATACTAGGTAAAACTTATTTAAATAAATAAATAAATAAATTGCCCAAGACCGTAAACTAAAATCACGTTTAACGTTACACATGTTAAATATTAGAGAATAAAAAAAATAAAAGTCCAAAAGTAAAATCCTAGTTTATATAAGAACGTTCTCCCATATGCCTTCATCATGATCATGACGAGTAGCATGTACATCATCCATTTTATTTTCCTCGATAAGAGAAGGCATGCGTGTAACAATCTCATATTTTTCACGTGTCGAGCCTTCATCTTCATGAGTAACATCCATGCTTCTACCTTGAAAAACCACTGAGCATCTTTCATCACATGGATCGTTGATATAAAACACCTTTGGATTGACATGCCATTATGAAAGGCTCGTCCATACAAGCTACCTTGCGAAGGTCTACCAATGTAAATTTTAACTCATCAATTCGCTAACCTATGTTATTATCGACCCACTTACACTTAAAAACAGGCACTCGAAATATGACATAATCAACCTCCCAAATATCTTCAATAACTTCAAAGTAACTTACATATGCCATAAAAGGATTTTTATCTTTGGAACTATAAAAGTGCACGGACTCGGCTGGAAGAGTGACCCCAATGTTTTGAACAGTACTCTTGTCATCCTGCGACTTTGTGTAGAAGGAGCAATTATGATATCATATCCGCTCCAAGTAATGACATCAAACTTAGGCACATGTGCCAATCATTTCAATGTATCAGAAGCACCATTATCAAGACTAATTTTTTCTTTAAACCACTTTAAGAAAGTCTTGTTATGCTCGTTAAACAACCATTTTTCCGTTCATGTGGGGCTAATTCATCTTTAGAAGATTTTTGTGAGCAGTCAAGTAAGGGAAGACCTCGTTAGTGTTATTTAATATATACAAATTTGCTTGAAACACTTCATCTCGACTCTTAGTTTGGACTTTCACGCCGCTAGTTCCCTTATATTCATGTCTCCCATCATGACGAGGCTTCAGTAGCCCTACAACTTCTATCGTTGACAAATACTCTGTATAAAATTCAACAGCTTCTTTGGCAATGTATCTCTCGGCAATAGATGCTTCCGAATGATGTGATTTTTGGTATACCCTTTTAAGATCTTCATATATCGCTCAATAGGGTACATCCACCTTAAATAAACGGGACCACATACTCTAATTTCCCTTACTAAATGAACAATTAAGTGAACCATGATGTCAAAAAATGAAGGAGGAAAATACATCTCTAATTGACACAAGATAACGGAAGCCTCTTTTTCCCACTCATTCAACTTCATAGGGTCAACCACTTTGCGGCATACGGCATTAAAGAAACAGCACAAGCGAGTTATGACATGTCTTATCTTTTTAGGTAAGATGCCACGTATGGCGATTGCCAGGAGTTTTTGCATTAATACATGACAATCAGGAGATTTCAGTCCAACTAACTTAAGATCTTGCAATGATACAAGACTATTGATATTTGAAGAATATCCCTGCGGCGCTTTCATGCCCCGTAGACACTGGAAAAAACTTGCTGGAGGCAAATAGGTATGTTTACCTACTAATTGTGGATGTAGCTCTGGGAGTATACCCATCTCAAACAAATCTTGTCGAGCCTTCACATTATCTTTCGTCTTGCCTTTAATGTTCAAAAGTGTACCAATTACACTATCACACACCTTCTTCTCCACATGTATAACATCAATACAATGCCTAACATCTAGATGGGACCAGTATGGTAGATCAAAGAATATCGACCTCTTCTTCCATATATTTTTCTCAATAGCCTTCTTCTTGGTCTTCCCAAATATAGTATTGATGTTTTTAACCCGATCATAAACCTGTTTACCCGTCAAGGGTGTAGGTGCAGTTCCATCCTCCTGACATCTGTTAAAAGTTTTTTTAGTCTACGATAAGAGTGATAACATTCAAGAAACCTTTGATGTTGAGTGTAAGCAGTCTTTTGCCCATGCTTTAGTTGTACGTAATGTAATATCTGTCACGCCCCCACACCGGGGTTGGACAAGAACGCGACAGCTAACGTAATTAAATAACATTTGTGATAATAGAATTACAGTAGAGCATTCAAATGCCAGATCTTAGCCCGGTGAACTAAGTCTGGTTATTTGATGGAATAAACATTCATAAGTACAGCGGAATAGTTACATAAAGTTCAAAGAGTACAGCGGAGATCAGAATACTTTATTGATACAAGAATAAAAAGGAGCATTTATTTCAACATTCTAATACTTATGTCTCGACAGTTCTTCAACGACGATCTTCACTGGTCATCAGCATTCGCCTCGTCATCTTCTTGGGTCTCCTCATCTAGTGGGGTTTTAAAAAAAAACAATACAAATTAGGGTGAGAATAATGGATTCTCAGTGAGATGGGTTGAGTATATTTTCTGAAATTATACGTATATAATTATTTTGAAATATATGCTATTTTTACTCCCACTCTTGAAAATTTATCATTTATGGATGGTATAAATTTCAAAATATAATGCAATGAATTAAGTTATGAGTGAACAGTCAATCTCCGTAGATTGCTGTTAAGTATGACAATATGTGGCGTCGAGCGCCTAGTGAGTATTTAGCTTCGGGAGGTCGTCTATATGACTAAGTCCCTCGGCCTCCTTATAACATCTTAGACCGTTATCAGTATTTGGTCTTTGACTATCGCCACGACCTTTGGTTTAATGACCGTAGCCTTGGGCGTTTGTCGGACCGTCACTATAACTTTGGCCTTTGAGCTTATCGCTCTCACACTTGGTGACGTGCTTCCTTATCTATTATCTGGGCTCGGCATGTCCTTAATTGTGGGTCAGTGCCCGGATCATACCATAATCATGATTATACCCTAAGTCTACGATCCAGTCACCTCCGGGACACTCCGTCCATTGGCTTCAAGGGAATAGGAAACGACGGTAGCCTTGTTCATGAACCGCAGCCGTGCTGCTCGTTCCAAGACATGGTCTAACCATCTATGACACAAATTTGGGACTCTAGAGGTGGCCCCTACAACTCAAGAGGTGGCCCCCAGATTTCAGGTCGGCTCTCAGTTTCGTATGGGCTCAAGAGGTGGCCCCTGTCTGCCGACGTGACACTTTGCCCCGATAGGATTAGAGGCGGATCTGTCTGTGGCACTTTGTTTGTATGGCACTTAGTTCCCGGTTAGATGTGATTATACGTTAGTCACATTGCGGTGAATGCACATGATATGGTCAGTCATATATCCAATACTTAGCGTAAATTGATTATACGATTGCGATTTGGAGTTTATTCGTGGCACGAGTTTTTATGAATTATGGTTCCGTTATTGACATATCTTTGGAATATAATTGTGATTATTGATTCCAGACTTGATAAATTCCAATCTTTGATTTTTAGTTTAAATTTTCCCAATTTACGGTTACGCCCATAATTCTTGCGAAACGGATTATTATACCCATGAGGTTTGGTTTTCGTCACGGATGGTGACGAAACTTATGGGAGAGTTCATGTTGAACTTGGAACTTCGGTGTTTGAGTGAAATTTCCAGAATTTTCAGTTTCTGACTGATTTTCTAAAATTTTCAGTTTTGCCCCAAAATTTATTTAAAATGTCATTTTGACCCCAAAACCCAAAATTTACTCCTATTGTTATAGGGTTTTTCGGATATAATATTTATCCTTTGATAATTAACATTCTGGTCTATAGACCTGAAAATTTATCTTATAATTCCATTTTTATTGAAATTTACTAATTGACCCCAATTTTACCAATTATTGCATTTTAGCCCCAAATCTTGAATCGACTTCCGCTCTCTACGAAATTTTAAGGTCAGAATATTTATTTATATATAAGTTATGTCTTCAGTCCAGAAGGTGAACTTTTTACTTTGGTTCCAAATTTTTGAGGAATTTATCATTTGACCCCCTTATTTTGTCTTAATTTACACATTTGGTCCGTAGACACCGGAAATGGATTCCGATTACTACGGAATTTTTAGGACAGAGGCTAAACGTGTTATTATGTCCACTTTGATATTCCAAACTGAAATATACGGATTTTATTTAGTAGTTTCACTATTTTAATGGATTTACACAATCTTCGTGTTTTGCCGATTTTAACCCGTTGACTTAGAAAATGATTTACGTTTCTTATAAAATTTTAAGGGTAGGTGATTAAAAAGTGAATATATTGTATTTTCTGACCTTAAGTCAGATTACATCTTTTTTTTTGTAATAATTTTCATAATTTTCTTTATCTTCACTTAATTCTTGTTTTGTGCTCGTTTTGATCATCCCATTTTTGCTAGGCCACAAATTAAACATCCAACTTCACATGCATGATCATATAACATAAATATACTTCTCCAAACATAATTTACAGAATATAAAGGAATACAAAATCATACTTAATTGATAAGAAGTTTTGGGACATTTTACTTAAATCATCAAAATTGGCTAATTTCGCATGCAACAAGCTATAACCCATTAAGCATGCTATTAGTATGAGAAAAGAGGACTATATGAACTTCATGTAAGGGACATGAATCTTTGTTTAAGATAAATTGCATATTAAAGTGAGAAGAATAGTTTTACCCATCTTAGTTCTTGAAGTGGTGAAGAGATCTAAGTCTTTGAACTAGTTGCACCAACCTTTTCTTTGCCTCTCCTCTTTTTATTTTGACCAATGTATACCATACCATGGATGATGAAGATGTGGGTTAAGTTAGTGTATGTAAGATATATATATATATATATATATATATATTGAAGTTACATATAGATAGTGAAATTACCTTCTTAAGTTGAACCTTTCTTCTTCTCTTCTTTTCTTCTTCTTGATTTCGGCCTCCTCTCTCCCTTACTCTCTCTAATTTTCAGATTTTGTTTGTCTAAGGGTGAAAGGAATGAGGGTGTTTGATTTTTAAAAGGGTTTAATGGGGTTGGGAGGTGGAATACTTCGGAAGAGAAAATATAAGACATTGAGTCTTGCATGGGGGACAAGGATTCCCCCCCCACAAGTGTCTTGGCCGTGGCTTATGTGTGTCTGTAACACCCCCAAAACCATCCGAGATATTACAGCGCCGTGGGTTCCGCGCTAGAACCCACCAGGCTAAAAACCATTTCAAAAACGTTTAAAAATACCAACAGGCCAATGACGGTAATATTTTAAATACTCAAATATTTTCAAAAACATAGTTCTCATATACCGTCATAAAATACCATTTGAAAATACAAGGCGAAATGCCAAATCTCAACGGTTTAAAATGTACGTTAAGCCACCCCTTAAACGTACCGATAAAATAGTTAGGAAAAAGGGTTTAACGAAATAACCCAAGTTCGCAAAGTGCCAAAAGGCCATTTGCAATACACACGAATTGGTAAAAATACCGAAAAGCTATTTTGAAATATACACACGCAGTGGATAAAAACACAGTTCAAAATACACATTTACAGCGGAGAATAAAACAACCAGAAATAAATACTCAAAACATGCCACAGCCAGTATCACTCGGGAAGCTCACCCCTTCACGACCGCTACTAGCTCGATCTCCTAGTACCTAAAAATAAAGCCCACGACGGGGTCAGCCACAATACTCAACAATGATATCGATCACATCATCATAAATAATTACATACCAATGTAGTAATACTGTAAGAATACTACCAACATAATCTTACCGTCATAACCTTACCAATCCATGGCAATTCATAACAAATAAATCCTTACCACAATCTATATTTCACATTCTCAAATGACAATGAACTCAACAACAATTATCTGTACTGTACTCAAACAATACCAAGTATCCTCAAAACATTATCATAACTCACAAGTACGGAGTAATCCAATCTGTGCCAAATCCTGTCCGCCGGATTATACAATCAAATCTCAACCTAGATAAACCAATAATACACAACATATCTGTAGATCAACTACCACATGATAATGATAACAAATCCCGAACATCGACGTCGGTCAGATGCTCATACAATCAATAACAATGATCAACCAATACATCACTGAGAATATCATCGATATGATGAGTTCCAATATGACCAACCCAAGGTCAAAGTACAACCGAAATTATCATCAACATGATGAATTCCTATACGATCGACAAGGATCAACAATAACCGAGAATACCCTCAGCATGGTAAACTCCAAATGATCAACAAAGGACCAACAATAACCGAGAATACCCTCAACAAGGTAGACTCCAAATGATCAACAAAGCACCAACAATAACCGAGAATACCCTCAACAAGGTAGACTCCAAATGATCAACAATAATGGATCTCAAATAAATAACTCTGACTGTCGAACATACCCCTCGGGCGTATGAACAACCAGTCGCAAACCGTCGAACATATCCAATCATACATGGAAGTATGAATGACCAAACGGTATGGCTCAAAGATGGACATCACAGTACGCCCGATCCAAAAATGTGTCCGTGCACAAGCCACCCCGGGTATCGATCAAATACACGTGTGGTCTTGTACCTAATTAGCCTCACGAGCTACGTCTCGTGTGCACAGTTCAATGCGGAAATATCCACGCATACCATCATGTGCCCGGCTAAAAATCCTACACAATAACCAATCGGCACGTAGATATGACTCCAGATATGTCACGATGCAACATGACAACGAAACTCAAGAATTACATATCCAATAAGGATCAAAAGACTCACCGAAGTGAACAACGACAATCTGACAAAGAAAAGTCGACACGACTAATCAATATTCAAAAGAACAATCCTGGGATCACAAACCCCAAAGGATAACCCATACGATCAACAATCTCAAACAACAGTTTTGGGATTAATATCCCTCAACGAACAACCAATATGAATCTCAATACATGAAGCCTCAATCTACAACATATACAACAACTCAACATAATAATTATCTCATAACTGAACATAAATTACCTCAAAGCTGAAGATAATATCCTTTCCACGAACAACATCCCTGAACGAATACACAGTTATACGAATAATCTCAAATAAGGTACCATCCATTCAATACCAATAAACCTTTATCCGGATACTTATGTCATCACGATAATTATCCTCGATATCCGATATTCCATGTCCTGGACCAAAGACAACTCACGTCTTCCTTGAACACAATTAAATCATATACCTTATGATTTAATACAAACCAAAGCACGCTATACAACTCATTATCCGACAACTTACATTTCTAACAACATTGCTATACGAATTATAAATGAAATGAAACGAAACCATTCATCAAGTATTATAAACTGAACAAGTATAAACTTGCCTCGATACCGATACCACGAAGCTGTTACCAGAATCCATTGCCTTCATCTCCGAGCTCCTCAGCCCCGACCAAAAGCAACCTACGAACTCTCCAACCTTGACCGCAACACAACAGCCATAATCAACGCTCAATTATCGCGACCTAATGCAATAATCAAATGACAACACATCCGATAATAATCAATAACCGGTATAACCAACCAATCAAACTCAACGGTTCAACAATACCTCGATCATTCACAAAACCGAATAATACAACTCAAACAATTACGAACTCATATCAACAATACAAGCCGAAATCCGATAAATCATAATTTATCAATCAATAACCGATCAATAACCCAACAGTTCCACAATATCTCGATTAAACACAGTCTTAAACAATCCAGTTCAAACCATCACGAGTTCATAATCTCAACACGAAAATACTACACTGTCTGCCTACTTAGCGCACGTTAAACGCATAACATTGCGTGCGCTAAGTTGTTCCCGTTAGCGTGCGCTAGCCAGTAAGCTTAGCGTGCGCTAATGCTGTACAGTGGCATGCATTCCAAGCATCGACTAACACCTTGCGACTATGAATCCGAATGAAAAGGAAATCATACTCCAAGATTAACAATAACTTTCCAGATCCAAACTCATCATCATACTCGAAATCATATTCGTATTCATATACGAATATTATATCAAAACACATAACTTGACTCTAGATACGAATATCCCATATTCATATCTAAAACACCAACACCTTCTATACAAAATCATCATATCCTATAATTTCAGAGCTCTTCAAGAACATGAAATATCCGACATCACGTTCAAAACAACATAATCTGAGGTATATATCATAATGTTTATCATTTTCTTCATCATGCAAATCACATAATCAAACCAACCCGATGACAAGGATCATCTCATACATAATCTGGAATACAACCTCATATCATGATTTAACTCATCTGAATCAACCACTGAAATTATCATGATTCAGAAATCCATGATTCAACCTCATCAAGTTAAACGAATCACCATTAACATGAAGAATCTTAAATAACATCCGAAAACTCTTATCATAATCCCATAAAATCTCATATTATATCTTCACATGATTATCCAACATGTTCCTCACATGTAGTCATCCTTAAAAACGAACAACTAACAAGGGATACGAATATTACCTGGATTTAGATGAACCAAGAAGAAGAACACTTGAACTCCATTTCAAGAATCATGAGTAACTTGAAGAACAAGGCTTGAATCCATGCTCTCTATCTTAATCTTGTTAAAAATCACCACCTCACCGTGTATGGGAACCTCAAGATCCTCCCAAATCTCTCTCTATCGACTGAAGGAGAAAGAATGGACTAAATGCATCTCAAAACCCACATGTACCCTTATATAATATACATTACTAGCGCGCGCTACTGTCATAAAATAGCGTGCATTATTGCCCTAGCGTGCGCTAACTGACTTTGTTAGCGTGCGCTATCACAGCCCAGAGGCTACTGTCTTGCCTCGTACATGAGCTTACGTACGTAATGCCCATGCATTAGCGTACGTAACTTACACTATTTAGCGTACGCAAGTCATTGCATTTAGCGTGCGCTAATATCAATTGACTTGCTACAGTCTACGTACCGCATGTGCCTCCACATGCCAATCTGAAGAGGATAAGATTCCTTTTGACCGATCTACAATTAGCGTGCGCTAAGCCTCATGCTTTAGCGTACGCTAATACTCCAGGACAACAACCGTTGACTTACCAGAACGTGCGCCAAAAGCAACCGGGTCCACACGCAGATTCCTTCCGATCTGACTGCAGTTAGCGTGCGCTACATTCTGCCTCTAGCATGCGCTAACCATGAACGATAGCGTGCGCTATATTTGAACATTAGCGCGCGCTAATCAGGCTATACTTAACCATTTTTCAATCCTCCTCGTCCGTCTCGACATACCAAAATACGAACATACTGCATACTGAATACATGTAGTGAATCCAATAACATCATCATATGATATACCCAATATCAAAAGTACGATAACCTGATACACGGTATCCTCAAAATAATTGTCGAACCACTACGACAGTTATACGAGCACAAATACAGCTGTCTCAGTTCTCAATTTATTTTATCCATACTGTATAGACACCAAGCCATCCAGTATATCTTAGATAAAATAACGCGAAAAATTCATACTGAAAATTCGGGTATTACATACTACCCCCCTTAAAATAAGTTTCGTCCTCGAAACTTGCAACCTGCCATAAATAACAGATCAACCCAAAATTTCCAACTCATCACGAAAACAATCAGTCGTCGCCACAAGCAAATAACCAAAACGATATACTTACAGGTGCGTGAATCTGATGATCTCCCGTGATACTATCACATGACTCCCATATGAAGTCTCAAAACAATACCAACACACGCCAATATCACAAATAACAATTGGAAAATATCTCAAAAATTTTGGAAACTCCAAAAATCGATTTGACTCAAAAGTCAGAAAATCATTTTCAAAAGTCATGCTACTACCGTCCTGGTAGAGCCACATAACACACACGCCCGGGTTTCACAAAACCCAAGCTCCGATACCATCTTCTGTAACACCCCCAAAACCATCCGGGATATTACAGCGCCGTGGGTCCCGCGCTAGAACCCACCAAGCTAAAAACCATTTCAAAAACGTTTAAAAATACCAACAGGCCAATGACGGTAATATTTTAAATACTCAAATATTTTCAAAAACATAGTTCTCAAATACCGTCATAAAATACCATTTGAAAATACAAGGCGAAATGCCAAATCTCAACGGTTTAAAATGTACGTTAAGCCACCCCTTAAACGTACCGATAAAATAGTTAGGAAAAAGGGTTTAACGAAATAACCCAAGTTCGCAAAGTGCCAAAAGGCCATTTGAAATACACACGAATTGGTAAAAATACCGAAAAGCTATTTTGAAATATACACACGCAGTGGATAAAAACACAGTTCAAAATACACATTTGCAGCGGAGAATAAAACAACCAGAAATAAATACTCAAAACATGCCACAACCAGTATCACTCGGGAAGCTCACCCCTTCACGACCGCTGCTAGCTCGATCTCCTAGTACCTAAAAATAAAGCCCACGACGGGGTCAGCCACAATACTCAACAATGATATCGATCACATCATCATAAATAATTACATACCAATGTAGTAATATTGTAAGAATACTACCAACGTAATCTTACCGTCATAACCTTACCAATCCATGGCAATTCATAACAAATCAATCCTTACCATAATCTTTATTTCACATTCTCAAATGACGAAACGAACTCAACAACAATTATCTGTACTGTACTCAAACAATACCAAGTATCCTCAAAACATTATCATAACTCACAAGTACGGAGTAATCCAATCTGTGCCAAATCCTGTCCGCCGGATTACACAATCAAATCTCAACCTAGATAAACCAATAATACACAACATATCTGTAGATCAACTACCACATGATAATGATAACAAATCCCGAACATCGACGTACAGTCCGAATGCTCATACAATCAATAACAATGATCAACCAATACATCACTGAGAATATCATCGATATGATGAGTTCCAATATGACCAACCCAAGGTCAAAGTACAATCGAAATTATCATCAACATGATGAATTCCAATACGATCGACAAGGATCAACAATAACCGAGAATACCCTCAACATGGTAAACTCCAAATGATCAACAAAGGACCAACAATAACCGAGAATACCCTCAACAAGGTAGACTCCAAATGATCAACAAAGGACCAACAATAACCGAGAATACCCTCAACAAGGTAGACTCCAAATGATCAACAATAATGGATCTCAAAGAAATAACTCTGACTGTCGAACATACCCCTCGGGCGTATGAACAACCAGTCGCAAACCGTCGAACATATCCAATCATACATGGAAGTATGAACGACCAAACGGTATGGCTCAAAGATGGACATCACAGTACGCCCGATCCGGAAATGTGTCCGTGCACAAGCCACCCCGGGTATCGATCAAATACACGTGTGGTCTTATACCTAATTAGCCTTACAAACTACGTCTCGTGTGCACGGTTCAGTGCGGAAATATCCACGCATACCATCATGTGCCCGACTAAAAATCCTACACAATAACCAATCGGCACGCAGATATGACTCCAGATATGTCACGATGTAACATGACAACGAAACTCAAGAATTACATATCCAATAAGGATCAAAAGACTCACCGAAGTGAACAACGACAATCTGATAAAGAAAAGTCAACACGACTAATCAATATTCAAAAGAACAATCCTGGGATCACAAACCCCAAAGGATAATCCATACGATCAAAAATCTCAGACAACAGTTCTGGGATCAACATCCCTCATCGAACAACCAATATGAATCTCAATACACGAAGCCTCAACGTACAACATATACAACAACTCAACATAATAATTATCTCATAAGTGAACATAAATTACCTCAAAGCTGAAGACAATATCCTTTCCACGAACAACATCCCTGAACGAATACACAGTTATACGAATAATCTCAAATAAGGTACCATCCATTCAATACCAATAAATCTTTATCCGGATACTTATGTCATCACGATAATTATCCTCGATATCCGATATTCTATGTCCTGGACCAAAGACAACTCACGTCTTCCTTGAACACAATTAAATCATATACCTTATGATTTAATACAAACCAGAGCACGCTATACAACTCATTATCCGACAACTTACATTTCTAACAACATTGCTATACGAATTATAAATGAAATGAAATGAAACTATTCATAAAGTATTATAAACTGAACAAGCATAAACTTGCCTCGATACCGATACCACGAAGCTGTTACCAGAATCCATTGCCTTCGTCTCCGATCTCCTCAGCCCCGACCAAAAGCAACCTACGAACTCTCCAACCTTGACCGCAACACAACGGCCATAATCAACGCTCAATTATCGCGACCTAATGCAATAATCAAATGACAACACATCCGATAATAATCAATAACCGGTATAACCAACCAATCAAACTCAACAGTTCAAAAATACCTTGATCATTCACAAAACCGAATAATACAACTCAAACAATTACGAACTCATATCAACAATACAAGCCGAAATCCGATAAATCATAATTTATCAATCAATAATCGATCAATAACCCAACAGTTCCACAATATCTCGATTAAACACAGTCTTAAACAATCCAGTTCAAACCATCACGAGTTCATAATCTCAACACGAAAATACTACACTGTCTGCCTACTTAGCGCACATTAAACGCATAACGTAGCGTGCGCTAAGTTGTTCCCGTTAGCGTGCGCTAGCCAATAAGCTTAGCGTGCGCTAATGCTGTACAGTGGCATGCATTCCAAGCATCGACTAACACCTTGCGACTACGAATCCGAATGAAAAGGAAATCATACTCCAAGATTAACAATAACTTTCCAGATCCAAACTCATCATCATACTCGAAATCATATTCGTATTCTTATACGAATATTATATCAAAACACATAACTTGGCTCTAGATACGAATATCCCATATTCATATCCAAAACACCAACACCTTCTATACATAATCATCATATCCTATAATTTCAGAGCTCTTCAAGAACATGAAATATCCGACATCACGTTCAAAACAACATAATCTGAGGTATATATCATAATGTTTATCATTTTCTTCATCATGCAAATCACATAATCAAACCAATCCGATGATAAGGATCATCTCATACATAATCTGGAATACAACCTCATATCATGATTTAACTCATCTAAATCAACCACTGAAATCATCATGATTCAGAAATCCATGATTCAACCTCATCAAGTTAAACGAATAACCATTAACATGAAGAATCTTAAATAACATCCGAAAACTCTTATCATAATCCCATAAAATCTCATATAATATCGTCACATGATTACCCAACATGTTCCTCACATGTTGTCATCCTTAAAAACGAACAACTAACAAGGGATACGAATATTACCTGGATTTAGATGAACCAAGAAGAAGAACACTTGAACTCCATTTCAAGAATCATGAGTAACTTGAAGAACAAGGCTTGAATCCATGCTCTCTATCTTAATCTTGTTAAAAATCACCACCTCACCGTGTATGGGAACCTCAAGATCCTCCCAAATCTCTCTCTATCGACTGAAGGAGAAAGAATGGACTAAATGCATCTCAAAACCCATATGTCCCCTTATATAATATACATTACTAATGCGCGCTACTGTCATAAAATAGCGTGCGTTATTGCCCTAGCGTGCGCTAACTGACTTTGTTAGCGTGCGCTATCGCAGCCCAGAGGCCACTGTCTTGCCTCGTACATGAGCTTACGTACGTAATGCCCATGCATTAGCGTATGTAACTTACACTGTTTAGCGTACGCAAGTCATTGCATTTAGCGTGCGCTAATATCAGTTGACTTGCTACAGTCTACGTACCGCATGTGCCTCCACATGCCAATCTGACGAGGATAAGATTCCTTTTGACCGATCTACAATTAGCATGCGCTAAGCCTCATGCTTTAGCGTACGCTAATACTTCAGGACAACAACCGTTGACTTACCAGAACGTGCGCCGAAAGCAACCGGGTCCACACGCAGATTCCTTCCGATCTGACTGCATTTAGCGTGTGCTACATTCTGCCTCTAGCGTGCGCTAACCATGAACGATAGCGTGCGCTATATTTGAACATTAGCGCGCGCTAATCAGGCTATACTTAACCATTTTCCAATCCTCCTCGTCCGTCTCGACATACCAAAATTCGAACATACTGCATACTGAATACATGTATTGAATCCAATAACATCATCATATGATATACCCAATATCAAAAGTATGATAACCTGATACACGGTATCCTCAAAATAATTGTCGAACCACTACGACAGTTATACGAGTACAAATACAGCTGTCTCAGTTCTCAATTTATTTTATCCATACTGTATAGACACCAAGCCATCCAGTATATCTTAGATAAAATAACGCGAAAAATTCATACTGAAAATTCGGGTATTACAGTGTCTGTGTGTGTTATTATATTTTTTTTGTATTTTAGGTGTATATAGATATAGGTATTAAGTATATGTTAAATGAAGTGGCTAGTGATTAAATTGGGCTTTAAATTATGATTCCAAGACTTAGGAGTTTTATTTAGCTTGGGCTTGAGTCCTATGGTGTGTTTATATGTTTATGTGTTGATACACATGGCCCATTAGGAATTTTATGTTCCCACTTCAAATTTTAATTAATTTGATTATTTGGTTCATAAAATAATTTACGAATAAATGAGTAAAATAAATGAAACTAGATGTAGATTAAAACAATTGTTATTGGAGTACATCATGATTTAACAATTATACATGCAGTAAACTATCGAGTTTTAGGGGGTTTTACAATATCCGACAGAAATTCTTACCTACTGTTGTATTATTTGGATAATTTAACACTATTGTAGTCTTGTTGCATTTGTTTAATATTTATTGATGTTGGAATATATCATAATAGACTTGAATATAACTATCATTCGCACTATGATAGATTTCTCAACGTTGTATGACTAGTAATTCTGTATTTAATGTACGCTAACCCTTTAGCATATCATATGCTATCTTGTTGTTTTTACGTACGTAAGGAAGTGCTGTTTACGTACGTAAGGATTGTAGTCTTATTCGATCTCAACTACCGGCGTGTGGGTTCGGGCGTGATTCGAATATCTGATCTTTTGGAGCAGCCTAGTTGACCTACATTACGTACGTAATGCTCCAAGCCATAACGCACGTAATGTTGTTCGTGTTTTCAGTCAGTAACCTCTGGAACTAGCTTACGTATGTAACACTTTTGGTGTCCGTACATAAATATGATAACGTACGTTATCCTCTTGTGTATAACGTACGTAACGAACTGTGCTGTTATAAAAAGACAACTTGTGTCTTTCATTTTGCACGTCCAAACTCCGATTTTTCACTCCTATAATCATCCCTCTGCCTCCCTAGACCAATCATACATTCTTCCAACTTGTGTTTGAGCTTTGCATCTTGATTTGGATCTTGTTGATTGGAAGTTTGGAGTCATTCTTGAAGCTTAGAGTGTGTTCTTATGGTTTTGGTGTATTGTTCTTCATTTCTGAAGGTATGTTATACGATTTCATCCTATAATCTCATAGTTATACTGTTAGTGATAAAGTATACTTCACCTAATGTAGGATTAATCAAGCTAAACATGTTTGTAGTTAAGCTTTTAACAACTTAATGATGAATATGGTGATTAAGGGTTTGATATGATGTATTCTTGATGTCTTAAATGGTAGTAATCATGTTTAGTAGAAACACACTCTTCTTGCTGGACTATTAACATCTCTAGAACAATAATGATCTTTAGTTTCATTGTAGATAGGTTGATTTGTAGTATTGTTATCATTATATTGAATCAAACCATCATGTTTAGGAAGATTCCAAACTAAATGAACATAGGATTTTCATCTGATTTGGTTGAACCTTGAAATATATCAACATAAGGTTATAGTTCAGAGGTGTTTAATTCACCTTAATGATGATATCGTGATGATTTTGTGATGAATAACTCGACTATATCGTTAATCTAACTAGGTGAACTCATAACCAATGAACATAGTAATAATTTTACAAATTCATGATTCGTTCGAACAATGATAATCGCTGAGTAACCTTCACTTTGATCAATGTTTTATGAAACGTAGTTGTTTGGGTTATATCTTTCAAAATATTGATGTTGTTTTTAAGAAATTCTATCGGCATATCAATTTCAGCAAAGTTATCCTTGATGATTGTTCTTGATAAATTCTCATCTGTTTGAACCATACGAATAATCGAGAACACCTTGAATGATAACCGATAATGAGTATAAATTGAAGTTAGTATGAATCCTTGAAATGGAATTATGATACAAAGATAGTTGAACTAAGCGAATTGAATTTAGGATATCGATTCACTGAACTAGATATCGATAGTTATGAAAATGTGTTACTGAATGGATTGTATCCCTTACAAGGTTGATTGTTCGAGTAACCGATATTAAGTCAAAGACCATTCGTTCGTTCGACAAGGAAGGACTATTCTCGTCTCCGTATTGAGGCAAGTTATCTTGCTTGCTTATAATGATGTTTGGATTCTTGTGAGATTATGCGTTTCGTGTATGTGAAACACTTATAAATTTGTGACCCAAGTTTGTCACTTTTGAACCCTTGAAATCATTGATCCTTATTGTCATTTCGGTGAGTTCTTGATTCCTTAATCGGATATGTGATTTATTGAATTCGTTGTCATGTTGTATCGTGACATATCTGGAATCATATCTGCGTTCCGATTGGTTATTGTGTAGTATTTTTAGCCAGGCACATATATAGTCATGCATGAATGTTTCCATATTGGACTGTACACATGAGACGCAGTTCGTGAGACTAATTAGGTACATTGTCCCACGTATATCCTGGATTCCGTATACGGGGTGGACATGTACACTAACACATTTCCGGATCGGGCGTACTGTGATGTCCATCTTGAGCCGTACTATTTTTGGTCGTTCATAGTCCATTTATATATTTAGATGTGTTCGACATTTTATGACTAATCGTTCATACGCCCGAGGGGTATGTTCGTTACTCGGGTTGTTTTCCTTGAGATCTAATGTATGTGAATTGTATAATATCTTGAGAATTCATTTATCATGTATATCTGACCCTATGTTGGGCGAAATACTTGTAATATCCGCAATTTTCGATTTCCGGTAATTTCTTTTTTTTCGGTCGGAGTCCGTTTTGACGACTCGCTCATGACCGTTTCGTCATTCTGAGAATGATTAATTCTACACTTTTTGACATCCGAGTTCGTTTCGGTGTCGTTTCGTTGAGTTCTGTGCTTTTTAGCGACTTTTCCGCACTTGAGTTCGATTCTTGCGAATCTCATCCGAAACTGTTGCTTCGAGTTTCCCGCAAGTCCGTTTATCTTTGTTGGACGTGTTGTGAACTTCGGTTTGGTTATTCGATCACGTATCGTGATTTTCGGGCCTTTGGGCCATTTTCGTAATTTCCCAAAGTTTGGGGTAATTACCTTCCGTTGTCGAATTTCGAGCCTTCGGGTGGTCGGAATCGTGTGTCCTACTAGCTCTTAGATTCGTCTTTGTGAGTACTTCGTAACCGTATCTTCGGTTCGTATTCAGGTTCGGGTTTCGGTGTCGTTTTGTTGAATTCAGAATTTCTAAACGACTTTTCTAAGTATGAGTTCGTCTTTGTTAGATCACCATTAATTTTTGGTGACTCCAAAAATTATAAATCTTTGCAATATTATAGAACATCGAGTTAGCTTTCCAATGGTTCAAACGGTGAGTCAATCGGAGTCGGACGAGAGAGTTATGGTCGTTTGAGTTTTGGCGAGCACTTCCAGAGCCTTTCGGCCGATAGGGGGTCGATAGACTCCTGCCGCATTCGTAGGGGTATCGGTTGGGCCTATCGGCCGATAGGCTGGCCGATAGGTTCTGCTGTGTTACACTATAAATGTGTTGTTTTGAGCGTGCAGCTCATTCCTTCCCCATTTTTTCCACCGCTGCGCGAGAGAGAGAGATATAGAGGGGGAGAGTTCTTCATCCGGGGGTCGATTTTCATCATTTCTTTTCGGTTGTGAGGCTCGGATAATCAATCTAACGCGTGTTCTACGGATCTTAGTACTCGAATCTTCCAAGGTAATGCTCTAAAACCCTATTTCGATTAATTTGGGGGTTTTGGGTTTTTATTCCGATTCGTTCCGTTTCGTTGGTGGATTCATGATGTATACGATTGATATTGTTAGTATCTTTAGTTTTCCTACGGATTCATGGATATTTTGTGGATTTTTATGGAATCGAGAGGGTTTGGTTGTGGTCCGCCCTCGTTGTTATTTTTGTATGAATATACATGAATCGTAGGCGGGTTTCCGGGTGTATTCCTTTTCCGTAATCGTTTAGAAGTGGTTGTGATTGTGCTATTCGAATCGTTAGGTTCATTTTCGTCGATTCCTCGCGGTCGTGCTTGATTCTTCCGTTCCGTTCGTTGTCGTATTCCTTTTCGTTAGCATCGGGCGTTCCGAAGCTTCCCGGTTGAGCCGTATCCGTTCGTGGTTCCGTGCTCGTGGTATCGAGGCAAGTACCTTGCCCATACTTTTCTCGTTTTATGTATATGATGATCGGTGGTCGTCTTGATGTGTTTGTTTGGTTATTTGAAATGAAGTTTCAAAAGGATTTCGGTTTAGCCTCGTTAAAGGCTTCCTTTCAAAACGCGTGTGTTTTGCGAACGGTGTTTTGAGAATTGATTATGATTTGATTATTTTGAACGTCGGAGGATTTTATGATGATACTCATATTGTTTAAGTTATGGAATCGTGTATTTCCTTATTTAATCTTGTTATCGTAATTTTGAAGAGTTTGATAATGGTGTCGAGTTAATGGCCATCTCTAGTAAGTATTCGTAATGAACTTACATTCTTAGCATATTAGTGTTGCATGAGTAACGCGTGTGTGTGTATGCTCACTACGGGTTAGATCCGACGGGGTCTCGGTAGGGCTCCACGAAGCTGTGGAACCGCGAGCTTGCTTTTAACCACTGTGGGTTAGATCCGACGGGGTCTCGGCAGGGATCCACGAAGCTGTGGGTCCGCGGTTAATTGTGGTGCATTTTTACAAATGTGATTTGATATTGGCATTTCCGGAAATGAGTGCTTTCGAACGGTTTTCATGATTGCATGCATTGACTAAGTGTGTAAGAGGTAGGTGTTCGTTTGGCTTACTTGGCTAGGATGGCCTCGGAGTATTTTGTAGTTGGTTTTAAATCCTTTATTAGTGGAGTTTGATGTTGGGATACGAACATCAGGGTCGTGCTTGTGTCCGGTGAGTTGATGAGATTTGGGGCTAAAATCCCAATGGTTTTGTAAAAGTCGTTTTACGGATTTGGGGCTAAAATCCCAACGGTTGGTTAATGTCATTTTTCAGAAAGTAAACCTTTGGGGCGGTGACCCCTTTTGTCTTTTGGTTTTCGAAAAGTAGGATTTGATAATCCTAAATTGTTTTCTATTAAAACTCTCGATGGCATTCTAAATCGCTTTTATAAATTACTTCCATTGATTTATGATATTTCGTTTTTGAAATGTTTTCTCAAACCCTTGCCTCGGGAAGTACTTTTCGTTTCGTTTGGATCTTTGAGGATCCTCGGTTATTGTTATTCGTGGAATGTGAATTGTATGGCTCGTATTTGCACTTTGTATTTGCACTAGCAAAACAGTGGAGTTTTGCTAACCCCCGAGTATTCGGGGGGGTGGATGTCTGTTTTTGCATTCAGGTTTTGGAGCATAACACCGGGTCGGCACGAAGGATGATGAAAGATGATCGATACTAATCACATGAGGAACCGTACATCGTGTGTTGGTTCAGTTGTACTTTATTTTCCGTTCTTTGTATTGTTCCCGTTGTACGGTGTAGTTGTATTTTGTCCTCGCGTGGGCATGAGTTGTATTTGAGTTGTATGTATCGTGGAAAGACCAAATCGGTCCATCGAGTCATTGTAGCCTTGAAGGCATTGTCGAGATGTTAAATGTCGTTACCGGCTGGTAGATCCTTGAGGAAAGGTTCTACGGCGTGTAATATCCTGAGCGGATTGGGGTGTTACATAAATGGTATCGAGCTTAGGTTGAGGGAACCTAGGCCGCCGGGTCAAGTCGTGTTGTTTGAGTCTTGTTTCGTTGGATTTTTATCCGATCGAGTCGTGTCGCGACGCGTCGTTTGAGTTTGTTGGTCGTGATTAGTATCGTGGGCGATCATCATCTTCGTGCGACTGTGGAAGTAAGTCTCCCTTCTTTGTGTTGTGCCTCGTGTGACACGAGCTATTTTTATGATTATTTGTTAAGTGGTGGAATCCTTATGTGAATTTTGATTTCACGATATATATTTAGTCGACTCGTATTTGATTTATACGAGGAATGTAAATCGTTGTGATGTCTTTTTATTGTTGTTTTTGTCCGTTGTTGATGATTTCCGAATTGATTTGCACGTTTTACAAACCTCTTGTGGAAGCTTTGTGCTTATACGCGTTCGACTTGTTCACTAGCCAGTGCGGGAGGGTATTTTATCAGTGGTTTTGTTCTGAATATGGTATTTTATCGTTTATTTTCATTTAAAGACATGTATTGTCTTGATTTTAAACGTTTTGATGCGTGTGCTAGGAGTTGTTTTAGTGAACGTCGGTATGTGTGAGTTTTGGGCATTCTGGCCTATTGGATTTTTGAAAACCTTGAGTATCTTAAAAAAAAAATAAATTTCGAGACATACTTTTCAAATGAGTTATTTTCTTGTGGTACATCCTAGATGCCACAATGTATTTCAAAAATTTTCTACCTCGAGGACCAAAAGGTTTTGAAATATTTTCAACACTTTTATTTAGACCCGATGGTCGAATAATTTGAAAGTTTTCACTAAGAGAAAGTATCTTCATTTTTATCAAATGCGAAATGGTTCTCCAATGTCTCGACAACGATGTTTCACGTTTATACTTTTTGAAAGGTGATACTCAAGATCAACCAGAATTCTTCTAAATTATTTTCAAAATGAGGTTTTCGTTTTTTTTAAAACCTATCCATTCCCGTTTGAGGGCTGGGTATGTATGTGTGATGTTCGCGTTGTCATTTGGATACTTTCTCCCGAGTATGATCGAATTGGCGGTGTGAGCGTTGAGACGCTTTCCACACATTGGTTGTGCTAGCCCCTGTGAGAGGCGGAGTGTTGGTATTGAATGTTGTCGCCTCATGGCAATTTCTGCGTTGTCGCGCATGTGCGAGCTGTTAGAGCTTAATTTGGTATGACCGTGTGCATCGGTGATGGTTCCGTTATGCGTCGATTGTTTAATGTCTTGTTACCTTGCTCCCGTTTTTGTGAATTTCGTGGACGAGGTCGGAGGTAATGCCCGTACTATTTTGACTTCTGTGTTTTCTCTTCCCGATCTATCGATTCGCTCATGTTCGTTGGTACTTTATGAACTTGTTCGGTATTTCAGTTTCATCGTCCGAACGAGCTGTGATCTTGTTGTGGGCCGATCTGGTTATCGGTGTGACTTTTTTTCGAGTTCGGTTCGATTCTTGTGAACTTTGTTCGGGAGTAACATCATTTGGTTCTACTAGTCCTTTTATTCGAAGGGATCGGATTTTGAACTTGTATTTTCTACTTTGTCGACTCATTTATGTTCGTTGACATTTCGAGCTTGTCCCGCCCTTGTTTTTGTTTATCGAACGAGTGTGATATCATTTCGGAATAACTTAATTGTCGTTGTGACTTTTCAATCGCTATTCCCTTTCTGTGGATCTTATGGGAATGCATGTCTTGTAGTTCTCACCGATCATCCCGGGAGTTATTGTTGAACTTTATTGTTCTTCGTGATTGAACATGATTCTTCGATTTTTGTTGTCTCGATCGTTTGTTTGTTCGGTTTTTGTTCTCGTTCGTGATTGTTGAACGTTCAGGCTCCTTCGTAATTCCCTTTAGTTCGGGAAATTAGTTTCGTTTTCAATCTTCCATCCCTTAGGCGATGGGATTCCGTGTTTGTTCAGCGGTTGACTCGCGTTTTGATTGATGTACCGTTGGGTTGGTCAATCATATTGATTTTCGTTCGTTGTGTTTTGTGATTATCGGATAATTGACTTGACTATAGTATCCGTTTGATGACGCTTGTCACTTGTCGGTTTTATTATATCCCTAACGACGACGTTGTGTTGGTCACCGTGGAGCGTGTTTACACGCCGTATATTCCTTTGCGTTGTTTGTAACATTTCGCCGTTGGGCATTAGTTACGCATTCTTGTGTGTCTCGTTGAGTTTTTCCTGGCGGAATATTTCTTCTCCCTACTTGTTTTAAGTTTGGGACGAAACTTCTTTTAAGGAGGAGAATGTAATATCCGCAATTTCGATTTCCGGTAATTTCTTTTTTCGGTCGAGTCCGTTTGACGACTCGCTCATGACCGTTTCGTCATTCCGAGAATGATTAATTCTACACTTTTGACATCCGAGTTCGTTTCGTGTCGTTTCGTTGAGTTCTGTGCTTTTAGCGACTTTTCCGCACTTGAGTTCGATTCTTGCGAATCTCATCCGAAGCTGTTTCGAGTTTCCCGCAAGTCCGTTTATCTTTGTTGGACGTGTTGTGAACTTCGGTTTGGTTATTCGATCACGTATCGTGATTTTCGGCCTTTGGGCCATTTTCGTAATTTCCCAAAGTTTGGGGTAATTACCTTCCGTTGTCGAATTTCGAGCCTTCGGGTGGTCGGAATCGTGTGTCCTACTAGCTCTTAGATTCGTCTTTGTGAGTACTTCGTAACCGTATCTTCGGTTCGTATTCGTGTTCGGGTTTCGGTGTCGCTTTTGTTGAATCTGGAATTTCTAAACGACTTTTCTAAGTATGAGTTCGTCTTTGTTAGATCACCATTAATTTTTGGTGACTCCAAAAATTATAAATCTTTGCAATATTATAGAACATCGAGTTAGCTTTCCAATGGTTCAAACGGTGAGTCAATCGGAGTCCGGACGAGAGAGTTATGGTCGTTTCAGTTTTTGGCCGCGCACTTCCAGGAGCCGGTCGGCCGATAGGGGGGGTCGATCGACTCTACTGCCGGCATTCTGGAGGGGGATCGGTTGGGCCTATCGGCCGATAGGCTGGCCGATAGGTTCTGCTGTGTTACACTATAAATGTGTTGTTTAGAGCGTGCAGCTCAATCCTTCCCCATTTTTTCCATCACTGCGCGAGAGAGAGAGATATAGAGGGGAGAGTTCTTCATCCGGGGGTCGATTTTCATCATTTCTTTTCGGTTGTGAGGCTCGGATAATCAATCTAACGCGTGTTCTACGGATCTTAGTACTCGAATCTTCCAAGGTAATGCTCTAAAACCCTATTTCGATTAATTTGGGGGTTTTGGGTTTTTATTCCGATTCGTTCCGTTTCGTTGGTGGATTCATGATGTATACGATTGATATTGTTAGTATCTTTAGTTTTCCTACGGATTCATGGATATTTTGTGGATTTTTATGGAATCGAGAGGGTTTGGTTGTGGTCCGCCCTCGTTGTTATTTTTGTATGAATATACATGAATCGTAGGCGGGTTTCCGGGTGTATTCCTTTTCCGTAATCGTTTAGAAGTGGTTGTGATTGTGCTATTCGAATCGTTAGGTTCATTTTCACGATTCCTCGCGGCCGTGCTTGATTCTTCCGTTCCGCTCGTCGTATTCCTTTTCGTTAGCATCGGGCCCAAGCTTCCCGCTGAGCCGTATCCGTTCGTGGTTCCGTGCTCGTGGTATCGAGGCAAGTACCTTGCCCATACTTTTCTCGCTTTATGTATATGATGATCGGTGGTCGCCTTGATGTGTTTGTTTGGTTATTTGAAATGAAGTTTCAAAAGGATTTGATTTAGCCTCGTTAAAGGCTTCCTTTCAAAACGCGTGTGTTTTGCGAACGGTGTTTTGAGAATTGATTATGATTTGATTATTTTGAACGTCGGAGGATTTTATGATGATACTCATATTGTTTAAGTTATGGAATCGTGTATTTCCTTATTTAATCTTGTTATCGTAATTTTGAAGAGTTTGATAATGGTGTCGAGTTAATGGCCATCTCTAGTAAGTATTCGTAATGAACTTACATTCTTAGCATATTAGTGTTGCATGAGTAACGCGTGTGTGTGTATGCTCACTACGGGTTAGATCCGACGGGGTCTCGGTAGGGCTCCACGAAGCTGTGGAACCGCGAGCTTGCTTTTAACCACTGTGGGTTAGATCCGACGGGGTCTCGGCAGGGATCCACGAAGCTGTGGGTCCGCGGTTAATTGTGGTGCATTTTTACAAATGTGATTTGATATTGGCATTTCCTGAAATGAGTGCTTTCGAACGGTTTTCATGATTGCATGCATTGACTAAGTGTGTAAGAGGTAGGTGTTCGTTTGGCTTACTTGGCTAGGATGGCACTGGAGTATTTTGTTGTTTGTTTTAAATCCTTTATTTGTGGATTTTGATGTTGGGATACGAACCTCCTGGTCGTTCTTGTGTACTGTGAGTTGATGAGATTTGGGGCTAAAATCCCAATGGTTTTGTAAAAGTCGTTTTACGGATTTGGGGCTAAAATCCCAACGGTTGGTTAATGTCATTTTTCGTAAAGTAAACCTTTGGGGCGGTGACCCCTTTTGTCTTTTGGTTTTGAAAAGTAGGATTTGATAATCCTAAATTGTTTTCTATTAAAACTCTCGATGGCATTCTAAACTGCTTTTATAAATTACTTCCATTGATTTATGATATTTCGTTTTGAAATGTTTTCTCAAACCCTTGCCTCGGGAAGTACTTTTCGTTTCGTTTGGATCTTTGAGGATCCTCGGTTATTGTTATTCGTGGAATGTGAATTGTATGGCTCGTATTTGCACTTTGTATTTGCACTAGCAAAACGGTGGAGTTTGCTAACCCCGAGTATTCGGGGGGTGGATGTCTGTTTTTGCATTCAGGTTTTGGAGCATAACACCGGGTCGGCACGAAGGATGATGAAAGATGATCGATACTAATCACATGAGGAACCGTACATCGTGTGTTGGTTCAGTTGTACTTTATTTTCCGTCTTTGTATTGTTCCGTTATGCGGGTGTAGTTGTATTTTGTCCCCTGCGTGGGCATGAGTTGTATTTGAGTTGTATGTATCTGTGGAAAGACCAAATCGGTCTACTGAGTCATTGTAGCCTTGAAGGCATTGTCGAGATGTTAAATGTCGTTACCAGCCTCGTAGATCCTTGAGGAAAGGTTCTACGGCGTGTAATATCCCTGAGCGGATTGGGGGTGTTACAATACTTATGTTGTATTTTAGGTCGAGGAAAAGGCAAGGCACGGGAAGATCATGGTGACGGCGAAGGGTTCGAAGGATACTAGTTCGGGCCCCCCAAGTCTTTTGTTGTCCGGTTTTGTTCGAACTGTGTAATGTTATCTTTCCGCTTTATTTTAAATTGTGGACTAATGTATTGTTATTTAAGGTATATTCCATCTCCATATAGATTATACTCGTATTTCGGATCCTGTGTATAATAAGGCCATTGGCCATACTACTGTACACTCCTAATCGGAGTAAATACTATGTATTCTGGTTCGGTATCACAAGTAGTGCGTATTTAATCTGTATTTTGGGTATCGCCTGGTGGGTCCCAGTGTGGGGTCCACGACACTGTAATGACCGCCTTTTTGGGGTGTTACAGAAGATGGTATCAGAGAGTCTATTTTTTTTAAGAGTCATTGTGGAATGAACTAGTGTCAAGAGACCTTCGTGTCATGTGTGACCTGTGCAAGCGCCTGATCCTATGAGCCAAATGCGGTATGTACTCTACGAGCCATGATTTAATTATTGGCATGAAATTGATATTGGAATTGATCACCTTGTTGATCTTGTTATTTTCGAGGATTTGTGGCAGGATTTATCTGATTGATAATTCGAGATAAATTATGGATTGATTATATGATTGAAATTATTGGACTCAACGTCGATATGATATTATGTGTGACACTCGTATTATCGATAATTCATTATGAACTGTTTTCTTGAATATGTAATTTCTTGTTGCTATTAACTTAGCATGAATTTTGATTGGTATCATGAACTGTACTTATGGTTATCATTATGAATTGATTCTTTCAGTATGGAAAGAAATCTGAGAGGCCGTGGCAGAGGGGTACGAGGCCGCGGAAGGGGCCGAATCCCGATACCACGAGCCAACAGGCGTGCGAATGCAGAGCATAGTTCCGCAGGCAGTGATTTGCCTTCGAGGGACCAATCGCACCACACTGGACGCGAGGATGCGCGTGTCGATCATTACGCTGTGATGCAGGGCATGATGACTCAGATGACCCAGATGGGTCAGTTAATGGAGGCTATGCAGAGAGCTACTACCGACCAGCAACAAGGGCCACCTCCTGTACATGGCGGACCGGTGAATCAGATCATCAGCAACATCTCTCGCCAACAACCCCGACTTTTGAAAGCTCCTCTGAGCCTGCTGATACCGTGCATTAGATTGAACACTTAGAGAAATTATTTGATATGGTATACTGTCTAGCAGAGAATCGCGTCTCCGTAGCAGCTTACTATCTTGGCACGGGCGCCCACACCTGGTGGCTTTCGGTGAGGCTAGCTAATGGCGTATGTACTTGGGAGGAATTTAAAAATCTCATGCTAGACCGTTACTATCCGGGTCCTCTCCACGATGCCAAAATGTTAGAATTGCTGAATCCAGACCCGTCCAAAGACGATGATGTACTATCTGGTGTCGAGAAATTTCAGGCATTTCTTCCTTTTGCCGTGACGATTGTCCGAATGGAGTTCGATAAGATCAAATATTTTCTCAAGAGGCTTAAACGCCGAATGAGAATGCAACTGCTGAATCAACACTGTATGACCCTACTAGAGTTCATCGAGAAAGATTTGGAGTACGAATTGACCGCGAAAGAAATTTCCAAGAAGCAACCGCAGTCCAACAACAAGAAATTCCGGAACCAGAACCAGACTGACAGCAACCGGGGAACATTCAAGAGGCCCCAACTAGTGCCAAATCCTTCTGAATGGCAACCCATGGCGTCGAAGCCAACCGGATCGCAACCTCGAGCGGTCAGCCTATCTGTCGTGTGCTATAACTGTGGAGACCAGGAGCACATCAATTCTAAATGCCCGAGGCCGGCCGTTGCATGCCATACTTGTGGGAAGAATGGACATCGTTCTCGTTATTGTAGGAGTGGACCAGGACGTACTCCAGCAGCACCTCATGCTCCAGTTCAGTCTTCCATCCAGGACCGTGTACCTCCATCTGCTTCTTATCAGACTATGGGGGCAAACAGAGGGATGGGCCGTGGAAATTAAGCTGGTGCATCTAGTACCGGGGCTGCAAAACCCAGAGTCTATGAGATGAAGAAGGCCGACGATCCCGAAGCCAGCATGATTGCAGGTACTCTCGATATCCGATCTCAGCACGTCTATGTTCTTTTTGATACTGGTGCTTCACACTCCTTTTTATCTACTTCTTGTTTGAGTCGTTTGCAATTAGAACACGTTACCAATTGTGAACCTTATATAATTAGTCTACCCGATGGTAGAAGAATTGTTGGGAATCATGAAGTACAGGACTGTCCGATTCGCATGAACGACCATGCGTGGTTGTCGAATTTAATTGTGGTCGATTTACCTAAAGATGATGTGATCTTGGTTATTGATTGGATGGATCGTCATGATGCCATACTTAGTGTCCGCAAGCGATCAGTGACCGTCACATCTGACGATGGTGTTGAGTGTACTTTTTAGGGTGACAATCCTAGCCGTTCCGGGAGAGTCATCAACGCTATGGAAGCAGTAAAACTACTTAATCAGGGGTGTATTGGCTATTGGTGTTTCATGACCAAAACAGCGGATCGACCAGTCGAATTGGCCAATATTACGGTAGTCCAAGACTACCTAGACATGCCAGATGAGTTGCCAGGCTTACCTCCACATCGTGATGTAGAGTTCAATATTGAATTAGAGCCAGGTACGTCCCCGCTTTCGAAAGCACCGTATCGTATGGCTCCGACTGAGATGCAGGAGTTGAAGAACCAGCTTGAGGATTTGACGGAGAAGGGCTATATTTGACCTAGTGCGTCTCCTTGGGGATCACCAGTGCTATTTGTACGAAAGAAAGATGGATCTCTGTGTCTGTGTAGTGATTATCGTGAGCTGAACAGGGTAACCATTAAGCACAACCGCGTATTGATGATTTATTGGATCAGCTTCAAGGGCTGCTGTGTTTTCTAAGATCGACTTGAGGTTCGGTTACCATTATCTAAGGATTCGTGAGTCTGACATCTCGAAGACCGCTTTTCGTACTTGCTATGGGCATTATGAGTTCGTAGTAATGCCTTTTGGACGGACTAATGCACTGGCAGTATTCATGGAGTTGATGAATTGGGTCTTTATTAATTATCTGGATTGCTTTTTAGTCATTTTTATTGACGACATTCTGATCTACTCTCGTGACCATGAAGAGCATGAACGTCATCTCCATCAAGTTCTCGAGGCGTTAAGACAGGAGCAGCTTTATGGAAAATTTTCTAAATGTGAGTTCTGGATGCGTGAAGTTATTTTTCTCAGCCATGTGATATCAGCTGATGGAGTCAGAGTAGGCCCTCAAAAGATAGAATCTATCTGAGACTGGCTACCTCCGAAGAACGTTAAGGAAGTACGCAGTTTCTTGGGACTAGCAGGTTATTACCGATGGTTCGTGGAAGGTTTCTCCAAGATTGCCCAACCGATGACTAACCTGTTGAGGAAGGATAAGAAGTATTTATGGTTAGAGGCATGTCAGCGGAGTTTTGATGAACTCAAGAGTCGGTTAATTTCGGCACCTATTTTGGTTCTACCGAAAGGAACAGAAGGATTCGTGGTGTATAGTGACGCGTCTAAACAGGGCCTTAGATGTGTACTAATACAGAACGGGAATGTGATCTCCTATGCATCAAGACAGCTATGACCTTAAGAGGTCAACTACCCCATCCATGATTTGGAACTTGCAGCCGTGGTGTTTGCTTTAAAAATCTGGCGTCACTATCTGTATGGAGTTACCTGTCAGATTTCTACCGATCACAAGAGCCTGAAGTACATTTTTACTTAGAAGGAGTTAAACATGAGGCAGAGAAAGTGGCTAGAACTCATCAAAGATTATGATATCGAGATCCTTTATCATTCGAGTAAAGCAAATGTAGTTGCCGTAGCTTTGAGTCGTAAAACAGTACAGGAGCAGATGCTTGCCCGCTTGACAGTTCAGAGAGAATTGCAGTTAGAGTTGGTGAGGCCAAAAATTGAAGTCTGCTTACAGTGTATTCAAGGACAACTCTGCACACTGGAGATTTCATCGTCCCTTGAGGATATAATTAGATCGAATCAGGTTACAGACTAATTCTTATCTCGAGTTTGGTATGAAGTAACTCAAGGGAAAGCCCCTGGATTTGTGATCCACGAGGATGGATTGATACACTTCAAGAATCGAATTTGTGTACTCGCAGACGATGAATTGAGGAACTCTATCCTAAGAGAAGCTCATGTTACCCCATACTCCATTCACTTGGGGTCTAGCCAAATGTATAAAGATTTGAAGCAATATTATTGGTGGGGAAGTATGAAACGTGAAGTTGCAGAGTTCGTTTCGAGGTGTTTCTGTCAACAGGTTAAGATTGAGCATTAGCGACCCGCAGGGTGCTGAAACCGCTCTCGATTCCTGAGTGTAAATGGGAGGACATATCGATGGATTTTATCACTAGCTTACCGATTAGTCGTCGAGGGATGAATACGATTTGGGTGATTGTGGACCGCCTGACCAAATCAACCCACTTTTTAGAGATAAAAGACATATGGGGACCCGAGAAATTGGCTCAGCTATTTATCAAAGAGATTGTAAGGTTACATGGTACCCCTAAGAGTATTGTATCAGATCGTGATGGGTGATTCGTGTCACATTTTTGAAAAGCAGTTCATCGTGCGATGGGTACGCAATTGAACTTCACCACAACCTTTCATCCGCAGACTGATGGTCAGACTGAGAGGACTATCCAGACTCTAGAGTATATGTTGAGGGCGTGCGTTCTTAATTGGAAGGATGATTGGGAGGCCCAACTACCTTTGGTGGAATTCAATTATAATAATAGCTGGCACGCTTCGATTCAGATGGCACCTTATAAAGCATTGTATGGACGTCGTTGCAGATCCCCTCTTTGTTGGGACGACCTGTCTGAATCTTTGGGTACGGAACCCGATATGTTGTTAGCGGCCGGTGAGAAGATCGCTCTGATTAGGAGTTGTTTGTTGACGGCTCAAAGCCGACAGAAGTCTTACGCAGACAACCGTCGATGACCACTTGAGTTCGAGGTCGGCGACCATGTAATAATGAAGGTGTCCCCTACTCGAGGTGTTTTTCGTTTTGGGAATAGAGGCAAGCTGAGTCCTAGATATGTTGGGCCGTTTGAGGTTTTGGAACGAGTAGGCGATCTAGCCTATCGCCTGGCGTTGCCACCAGCTCTGAGCCGAATTCATAACATGTTCCATGTCTCCCAGTTAAGGAAATATGTTGCTGATCCGAGTCATATGCTTCAGTTCGATGAGATCGATATAGCAGAGGATCATTCGTACGAAGAGCACCCCATACGGATACTTGAAAGGAGGATCAAACAGTTGCGAAACAAGACGATTCCCCTACTGAAGGTTCAGTGGTCACGACATGGAGTCGAGGAGGCCAAGTGGGAGACGGAGAGAAGCATTTAAGAGAGATATCCCGAATTGTTTACCCCTTAGTTTCAGGGACGAAACTCCTTTTAAGGGGCGAGTATGTAATATTCGATGGAGAGTCTTACCTACTGTTGTGTTATTCGGATAATTCAACACTATTGTAGTCTGGTTGCATTTGTTTAATATTTATTGATGTTGGAATATATCATAATAGACTTGAATATAACTATCATTCGCACTATGATTGATTTCTCAACGTTGTATAGATAAGTGCATTTTTGGGCTAGTAATTTTGTATTTAATGTACGCTAACCCTTTATCATATCATATGCTATCTTGTTGTTTTTACGTACCTAAGGAAGTGCTGTTTACGTACGTAAGGCTTGTAGTCTTATTCGATCTCAACTTTCGGCGTGTGGGGTCGGGCGTGATTCGAATATCTGATCTTTTGGAGCAGCCTAGTTGACCTACATTACGTACGTAATGCTCCAAGCCATAATGTAGGTAGTGTTGTTCGTGTTTTCAATCAGTAACCTCTGGAACTAGCTTACGTACGTTACACTTTTGGTGTAGCGTACGTAAAGATGATAACGTACATTATCATCTTGTGTATAACGTACGTAATGAACTGTGCTGTTATAAAAAGACAACTTGTGTCTTTCATTTTGCACGTCCAAACTCCGATTTTTCACTCCTATAATCATCCCCCTGCCTCCCTAGACCAATTATACCTTCTTCCAACTTGTGTTTGAGCTTTGCATCTTGATTTGGATCTTGTTGATTGGAAGTTTGGAGTCATTCTTGAAGGTTAGAGTGTGTTCTTGTGGTTTTGGTGTATTGTTCTTCATTTCTGAAGGTATGTTATACGATTTCACCCTATAATCTCATAGTTATACTGTTAGTGATAAAGTATACTTCACCTAATGTTGAATTAATCAAGCTAAACATGTTTGTAGTTAAACTTTTAACAACTTAATGATGAATATGGTGATTAAGGGTTTGATATGATGTATTCTTGATGTCTTAAATGGTAGTAATCGTGTTTAGTAGAAACACACTCTTCTTGCTGGACTATTAACATCACTAGAACAATAATGATCCTTAGTTTCATTGTAGATAGGTTGATTTGTAGGATTGTTACCATTATATTAAATCAAACCATCATGTTTAGGAAGATTCTAAACTAAATGAACTTAGGATTTCCATCTGATTTGGTTGAACCTTGAAATATATCAACATAAGGTTATAGCTCAGAGGTGTTTAATTCACCTTAATGATGATATCGTGATGATTTTATGATGAATAACTCGACTATATCGTTAATCTAACTAGGTGAACTCATAACCGATGAACATAGTAATAATTTTACAAATTCATGATTCGTTCAAATAATGATAATCACTGAGTAACCTTCACTTTGATCAATGTTTTACGAAACATAGTTGTTTGGGTTATATCTTTCAAAATATTGATGTTGTTTTTGAGAAATTCTATCGGCATTTCAATTTTAGCAAATTTATCCTTGATGATTGTTCTTGATAAATTCTCATCCATTTGAACCATACGAATAATCGAGAACACCTTGAATGATAACCGATAATGAGTATAAATTGAAGTTAGTATGAATCCTTGAAATGGAATTATGATACAAAGATAGTTGAACTAAGCGAATTGAATTTAGGATATCGATTCACTAAACTAGATATCGATAGTTATGAGAAGGTGTTATTGAATGGATTGTATCCCTTACAAGGTTGAATGTTCGAGTAACCGATATTAAGTCGAGGACCGTTCATTCGACAAGGAAGGACTATTCTCGTCTCCGTATTGAGGCAAGTTATCTTGCTTGGTTATAATGATGTTTAGATTCTTGTGATGATTATGCATTTCGTGTATGTGAAACACTTATAAATTTGTGACCCGTGATTTGATATTATTCTTGATGATATTCCGTTTTCATCATGGCATTGCATTCCCAAGTTCGTCACTTTTGAACCGTTGATATCATTGATCCTTATTGTCATTTCGGTGAGTTCTTGATTCCTTAATCGGATATGTGATTTATTGAATTCGTTGTCATGTTGTATTGTGACATATACATATCTGCGTTCCGATTGGTTATTGTGTAGGATTTTTAGCCAGGCACATATATAGTCATGCGTGGATGTTTTCGTATTGGACTGTGCACACGAGACGCAGTTCATGAGGCTAATTAGGTACATTGTCCCACGTATATCCTGGATTCCGTATACGGGGTAGACATGTGCACTAACACATTTCCGGATCGGGCGTACTGTGATGTCCATCTTGAGCCGCACTATTTTTGGTCGTTCATAGTCCATTTATATATTTGAATGTGTTCGACATTTTGTGACTAATCGTTCATACGCCCAAGGGGTATGTTCGTTACTCGAGTTGTTTTCCTTGAGATCTAATGTATGTGAATTGTATAATATCTTGAGAATTCATTTATCATGTATATATGATACTGTGTTGGGCGAAATACTTGTGTTGTATTTTAGGTCGAGGAAAAGGCAAGGCACGGGAAGATCATGGTGACGGCGAAGGGTTCGAAGGATACTAGTTTAGGGGCCCCAAGTCTTTTGTTGTACGGTTTTGTTCGAACCGTGTAATGTTATCTTTCCGCTTTATTTTAAATTGTGGACTAATGTATTGTTATTTAAGGTATATTCCATCTCCATATAGATTATACTCGTATTTTGAATCCTGTGTATAATAAGGCCGTTGGCCATACTACTGTAAACTCCTAATCGGAGTAAATACTATGTAATGTTGTTTGGTATCACAAGTAGTGCGTATTTAATCTATATTTTGGGTATCGCCTGGTGGGTCCCAGTGTAGGGTCCACAACACTGTAATGACCGCCTTTTTGGGGTGTTTCATGTAACTTGTGTTTTCTTCACATATAGGACATGCGTGATGCCCCTTAACACCATACCTACTCACACTTCCATATGTTGGAAAGTCATTAATGGTGCAAAATAACAATGCACGCAACTTGAAACTTTGCTGACGAGACCCATCAGACACGTTTATCCCTTCCTCCCATAATATTTTCAAGTCTTCAATCAAAGGACTTAGATAAACATCTATGTCATTTCCTGGTTGTCGTGGACCGAAATCATCATAGATAACATAACATATTTCCATTTCATGCGAAACCAATCAGGTAGATTGTAAATCACAAGCATAGCTGGACACGAACTATGCTTACAGCTCATGTTACCGAATGGATTCTTCCCATCTGTTGCAATTCCAAGTCAAAGATTTCTTGCTTCATTCCCAAAATATGGAAACAAGTTATCAATTTTCTTCCACTGCAAAGAATCAGCAGGATGGCGAAGCTGTCCATCGCATTTTCTCCCATCCGAATGCCATATGAGGTTCTTCGCATCATCTGCATTAGAAAACAATCTCTTAAACCTTGGATTATTGGAAGATATCATAACACCTTCGCAGGGGAGCCTCATTTTGTTCTATCATCACTACAATCATCAGACTTGGATTTGTACCTCGATGCCCCGCATGTGGGACACTTATGCAATGTTTCAAACTCTTTCCTGTATATTATGCAATCATTAGGTCATGCGTGTGTTTTCTTATACTCCATTCCCATCTGACACAATATATTCTTTGCCTCGTAATTACGATTCGATAATGTGTTATCTTCTGGAAGCATCTCCTTCAAGAGTTCCAGCAATTCAGTAAAGCTTTTATCACTCCATCCATTTCTTGGCTTCAGATTAACCAGTTTTAACACTACTGACAACCGTGTAAAGAGTTTACACCCCAGCCATAAGGGTGTCTCTGAATCACTTTTCAACGTATCATACACATGTGATTGTTGAAAAGATTCTTGTCCAACATCACGAATCATGTCTTCAACTCGATCATATGTATCTACATCAGTGTCATGAGTGTATCCCGCATGTTCACTTGAAAAGTTCACCAATTCACATGTCATGTCCATATTTTATAATTCTTGTTAAGTCCATCACAAAGAAGATGTTCTCGAAATTTGCCAACTTCATGCCTTCTTCCATTCACGCAATTGATACAAGGACAACAAAATTTTATCAGGTTCTGGTCGATTTTGTTGTGCAAATTCTAGAAATTGCTCAACTACATTCTCATATTCGTCACTTATTCGATTAGCGTTCATCCATATTTGATCCATTTTAAAATTGTAAGATCAATCTGAAAAAAAATAGTTTCAAAACCAACTGATGAGAAGATATTCAAGACGAAAGTTAACATCTATCCCAAAGGGGGAAGATCCTTAAGATGCAACCATGGACTTCATATTATGATATTCAGAGAATATTATATACTTGGAAAATGTATAACGAAAGAGTTTGAATAATGGAAAATTGGAATTGATTATATTAATAGAAGCTGATCGAATTAATTATATTGCATATCCAGAGCAATTATTCTCCTATCACAAAGATAACAATAAATGTGTCCTCCAGATAACAGACACTACTCTCCCTAATATATTACTCACTACTAGCTAACAACTTTCCTACACTTCAGTGATATCATCAATAACAGAATTGTTCGTATGATTCAGGGATATCCTTAGCCACGTTAATAACAGAACTTTTCCCCATTCTCTTTCCTCTACGAACATACACGCTCCAAAAAGATGGATTAGAGGAACAATTCTGAGGCACTTGATTGTAAATACCAGAAGCAAATGGGTAAAATGGTGTCTATATTCACTCGCAATGTAGCATGTATAAAAGATTTAAGTATTAAAACTTCACTTCATATACATTGCTAACTCCTCTTTCTTCGTACAAGTGACTGAACATTCTAACAATACAACCTTAAGAAGGTTGAAGTGCGAGGAGTAGTTCAACGCGGACCAGTGAGTACTATGTTACTCGATATCCATGGCTTTTATTATACTTGTACACGAAAAATTATTACTGTATGACATGAATTCAATACAATATCATAGTTAACAAAGTGGGTTGGAGGAAAGCTAACGAATTCTTTCTACAATATATGAAATCACCACTTCTATATAATATATATAATTCTGAAATTCATTCCAATTTTTTTTAAGCTAAAAGTCATTTTTTTTTGTTTTGCTGCCATGGATCTCACTGGCAACAAGTACTTAGAACCTTCAACCTTATTTTCCTCAAAATGGGTAATTTTCAAATTTCCTGTCATGTTTTTTTAATATATTTTGTTTTTAAGAATGTTTCTGATAAAAATGGGTAAATTTCAAATTGTGGGATATCTTTTTTTTTCTTCACAGGATGTAATATTAGAGAGCAGGAATGGCTAACAATTTAGGGAATAGCTAACAAGTTGGGAGCACAGGAGGTGGCTAGGCTGTCAACCAATGGCATAAGATGCGACTTTTGTGAGCAAGCTCATGAAACCTCAGAGCATGCCTTCCAGCAAGTTTTGGGTTATCCGAGGAACAAGTGAAGTACGTACATGGGAGCTGTTGCTAGACAACAAAGGCATTTTTTTTTTAATAATTTTATTTCTGGTTGGCCAAATCGTATGTCAAAATTTCTTTTGAGGTGGGAACAATAATTTTCAACCACTTCAAGCCACCAATTCACATCAGCCCAAGAAAAGTCTCGAGGAAACTCTTGCCCAATACATGAAGACTACTCAAAGTCAAATTGAAGCCCTCCCGATGAGTCAAGAAGAATCTCAAAGAAACATTGAGGCTTCGATTAAAAATCTGGAAACGCAGACTGCGCAGATTGGACAAAACAAGCATGAAGAGCCCATTATTGGATTCATTTCCTGACCCTTTCTATAAACTGAACCTAAAAGAAACCTCAGATTTTGGAAAATCATTCCCAGTGGGAAACAGTGGCATAGAAATCAGGGGTTTTTCTGAAAGTTCATCACAGAATGGAGGCACAAAGAGAAATTTCATGGAAGCCCTTCCAACACCAGGGAGGCCCGTTTTCAGCTTCAGCAACACAAATAGTTCAAGAAAATGTTTTCTTTCATAAATTACACGGCTTTTCTAGAACTACAAACATCTATGACTAGAATAATAAAACAAAAGAAAAAAGTTGGATTCAATTTATCGAACAAAGGGGGAAGACCAAATAAATCTTATTATATCACCATTTTACAGAATTCCACAAAGAGAAAACCATGTGAAACTGGTACTATTCACATCGGTTACTAAATAACCGATGTTAAAATAGTAACTTCTACATCGCTTATTATTTTCACCGATGTGATCATCAAAGAAAATTACAATTTCACCACTGCCTTCTTTTTTACATCATTTTTTTTTAAAAACGATGTAAATTGGATGATGTTGAATTCTCTTTTGGTAGTAGTGACGGCAGTAGAGGAATGTTGTACCTCGACAATAGCGGAATAATTAGTTGAGGTATCATCACCTCAATACTGGGTACATGAACCCAGATGCCTCTACCGCAAACAGGCTGTCGCTCAATTCTATCAACAACGGCTCTGGGAATCCAACTGGAGGCCCAAGATGTAATCAAGAAGGCAAAGAGAAATGGTTACCGTAGATGAATAAATCTCAATTTTTACATGCATAATTATAATCCATACAGCGAATACGTGCCTGCCTCATGTACACCTCGCGAGAAAGGACCCAAGAATTCCTACAGTAAACCAATTATTGTGAGGCTAGTTTGGGTACCAAAAGGCACCACTAATAAAGGACCCACCAAATAATTGGTACTTAAATTTACATAACTTATCTACTGGATATCAGGGAGGACGACATCTGGTATTTCGATAATGGATGTTCTCGCCATATAAAAAGAGATAATACAAATTAACAGATTATGCAGAAGAACATGGTCCAAAAGTTCGAAACGATGACAAATCTAAGGGATGAACAAGAGGAAAAGAAACCTTTATTGTTGGTAAATTCCAAGTCACTGACGTAGTTAATATGGAATGGTAACAGTATAACCTCTTAAGTGTTATCCAGTTCTGTGACAGACAGTTCTCGATCAAATTTTTTCAAAGAAACTGAGGGTGAAGTACATAAAGACGAAGCAAGTTGTCCTCATAGGATCCCGATCAGGTAACATGTATGTCGCTGATTGGATTCCTACAGGTACTATAACCCCCTATTTTATTACCAAAGGCATTGCGTTGGCTGTGGCATAAAAGGATGTCATATCAACTTTAAGACCATCCACAAGATGGTACGACAGGGAATGGTCAGAGGTTCTGTCAGATGTTTCATTTCATAAGAACAGTGTCCGCGGATGCTGTTAGAAAGGCAAATAAGTAAAATCATCCATGAAGAGCAAATTGTTTCTCTCAACCCATAGGGTCTTGAATTTATTACATATGGACCTATATGGCCCTCGGCCCCTATCAGCCTGAGTGGTAAGAAATATTATCTTGTTATTGTTGATGATTTTTTAAGTATACCTGGATGATTTTCTTGAAAAATAAGGCGGCGACAACCACAAAGTTGCCGGAGCACCTAAAGAAGCTACATAATAGAAAAGGGATAACTATTGTATCTATTCGGTCCGACGGAGGCACAAAATTCACATAGATAGAGCAATACTATGCGGACAATGACATACATCATGAATATTTAGCATCCCGAACCCCACAACAAAATGGTGTTGCTGAGCGAAAGAATAGGACTCTAAAGGAAGCCACCAAAATAATGATGGCTGAAAGCAAGTTACCACGCATTCATGAGGCGAACCAACAAATGCAGCATGTTATACATAAAACCGCTATATCATTAAAAAATGGCAGAACAAAACTGCCTACAAGGTATGGAATAATAGAACTCATACAATAGCATAGTTTCGTACTTTTGGTTGTAGATGTTATGTGCTCAATAGTGGGAATGATCGGCTCAAGACCTTTAATGAGAAGTCTGATGAAGAAATATGCGTTCGGTATTCCAATGTCAGCAAAGTCTTCAGGATCTTCAATAAGAGGAAACTGACCATTGAGGAGTCAGTCCATGTAGTATTTGATGAACCTCATTGTGATCTTAGGGGAATAGATGGTTTTACTCAGACAGTTCAAACCTTAATCATTAAAGAAATACCATAGACATAGGGAGAACCTTCCACCTCTCTAGGAACCAATCCCGCAACTATAAGACCAGAAGAACATGCTGTAAAAACCGAGGCTGAGCCTACAGTCCAAGAGGACACGTCAAGAGATGCGGAATTAGAACTTGACCAGAGATGGTAAACAGATCACGCACATCAACTAGTGATTGGCGACATTGATGCCAGAGTTACTACCTGAAGGAGAATACATAGTATACAAGGAAATGTACTGTGTACACAGAAGAAAACAGAGTCAGAACCTGACATGACCTAGTTACCTGTATGGAAGTCTACAACTAAACTATGTAGACTTACATTAGCTGCATTCCTAGCTCAATTGGAACCTATCTATACCAATGAAGCCCTTAACAATACTCATTGGATTACTTTGATTGATGAAGAGTTAAATGGTTTCGAAAGGAACAACGTCTGGTACTTAGTTCCTAGTTTCTAAAATCGATTGAGACAAAATGGTTGAAACAAGAAGGATGAAACTTGACTAGTTATAAGAAACAAGCGCAGACTAGTTGCTCAAGGCCACAAATGGTAAAAAGGAATTGACTATGATGAACGTTTTGTTGGAAACAAAACGCAGCGGAAGCAAAGTTGGGAAAAGTTTAATTAAAGCGTTTTATGCATCCACGAGCACAAAACCTATTTAGGCATGCTAATTAATTAACTACTAAGATTAATAAGCAACTTAAATATTATTTATTAAATAAATATGTTGGTAAATTAAATATTCTAATCTAGATCAAGGATCATATGATATTATCTTTTGAAGCGTAGTGGTTGCTTGCTCCTCGATCTTCTTGTATTTATACCTTTAGATCTTCTAGAGTATGATCCACCTTAATCCGGACGTTGTATGGGCAACGAGCTACCGAATATTGCTTAGACAAAAGTGGATCGGCCGAAATCTTCCTCTCACAACTAACGATTTTTTTTTCTTCAAGTAATTCCGATTTATAATAAGAATTAAAGTGTTATCTCAATTATGGAATCAAAGACACAAGTCAAGATACACAATTAAACACTAATAAGAAAAAATCAAAATCCTTGTGTTGGATTATTACTTACGGCCAAACCCTCCCCTTATGTCCTATTTATAGGCTTTGGACTACTCTAGGGATCTTAAGGAGGATTAGGGTTAAAACTCCTAGTGCAACCCAACTTTCCATATTAATCCCTTTCCTAATATGGTTGAGTTCACTAAATATCAATTCCGTCCACTATAGAATTAATATTGCACTTCCAACCCAAATTTTAATTTATGAAATCAGGCTCCTTATTTAAATATATTACTTTCCGTGTTTAAGATATCGAATGTCCATTAATTAATTTTAAGCTACTGGCAACTTTAATAATTAATATCTTATCCAAGAGTAGTACCACTCGAACTTTATTATCATATAGGAATTCAATCCACATGCATGGTTTAATATAATAATCATTATCGAGCTTCTCAAGAGGACATCATCAACCCATAGGAGTCGGGACACGATTTTTAGTTATAATAATAATTGTCATATAAATAATATTATTGCCCAAGATCCGTGGTAATTCAAAGTAATAAATATTATAAATACACAACTAAATATTATATACTTAGAATTAAGAAATAATAATTATCCGAGATTTACATTCTTCTTACATTCAGTACAAAAGACACTATCTCACTTCATCCAGAACGTATACAAATACACTAATGCATGATAATAGTCAAGACCAACTAATCTCAAGCATACACTTCAACCTTTCATATAGTTTGTCTATTATATAGGTTGTGAACTATTATATTATTTTATAAGGCACTGATATGTGATCTTCCGTGTGACACCAACACACCATATTATCTACAATATAAAATAATTAGACATTTTATTTGCATAACCATAATGTGAATAAATATGCAAAACATGTGATTTAAATATAATAAATATTCCCATAGGTAGTTACAGGGAAATAAGTTAATGCAAGCATAAACTATGCTTTGCATTATACAACCCTAACAATCTCCCACTTATACTCAAAGCATGCTTTTAAGTATACTACTCTATTACATAGTCTTTCCTTTCTCTCACTTATACACAAAGCAATACTGCCATACACCATAATCCCATTCCTTCCACATGCCTTTCGAAAACTTTTGAGGGTAGGCCTTTCGTGAAAGGATCAGCAAGATTATCTTCCAATGCAACCCTAGCTACAACTACATCTCCTCCCTTTACGAAGTGTTGTATAATGTGGTACTTGCGGTTGATATGTTTATGCCTTGTGGGCTCGTGGTTCCCTCGAATTTGTGATTGCACCGGTATTATCACAATAAAGTGTAATACCCTTTGGCAAGGAATCACATCTAAGTCCTGCAGGAAGTACTTGAGCCATACCGCCTCCTTGGCTGCCTCAGAGGTTGCCACATACTCGGATTGCATGGTAGCATCCGAGATGCATTTCTGATCCACACTCCTCCAACTAATGGCTCCACCTCCCAGGATAAACATATATCCTGAAGTAGACTTGGACTTTTCTTTGTCTGATAAAATTTGAGTCAGTATACCCACTGGACACAGGTCATCTGATTGATATACTATCATATACTCCCTAGTCATTCTCAGGTACTTGAGTATGTGATTGGCAGCAATCCAATGTCCTGATCCTGAGTTCGACTGATATTTAGCAGCCATGCCTACATGACAAATATTTGGTCTTGTGCAAAGTATAACATACATGAGGATTCCCACAGTTGATGCATAAGGTATTAGCTTCATGTCATCTATCTCCTTTTGTGTCTTGGGACACATATCCTTAGATAGTTGAATTCCATGTAAGGTAGAAAACCTTTCTTGGAATTCTCCATGCTAAACCGCTTTAGAACTGTATCGATATAGGATGCCTGAGATAAGCACAGCATCATTTTCTTCTGATCATGAAAGATCCTAATTCTAAGGATGTGTCCTTCTTCTCCCAAATCCTTCATATCAAACTGCTCAGATAGCCATACCCGTATGCCCGATAATTCCTTCACGTTGTTTCCAATCAAAAGGATATCATCTACATACAGTACAAGAAACCCCAACATGTTTCCATCGTATTTCTTATACACATAACTCTCACTCGAACATTTGGCGAATCCATATAACTATACAACCTCGTCAAATTTCCAAGATCTAGATGCTTGATTAAGTCCATAAATAGATCTCTTAATCTTGCACACTAAGTGCTCTTCTCCTTCAGCAATGAGTCCATCTGGTTGGCGTATGTAGATTTCCTTGTCTAGATTCCCATTCAAGAATGCAGTCTTTACATCCATTTGCCAAATCTCCATATCTAAATGCGCAGCTATAGCTAAAAGAACTAGGATTAACTTAAGCATGGATACCGGTGAAAAGGTTTCATCATAATCGATACCCTATTTATGAGTGAAACCTCGCTTTGAAGGTTTCCACCTTCCTGTCACTTCATTTCTTTCACTTGTAGACCCACATACTCCCAATGGCTTGTACCCCATTAGGTAGTTCTACTAGCTCCCACACTTGATTGGAATCCATAGATCCCATTTCTGATTCCATTGCTACTTTCCAGGAGTCAACATCTTTATCTTGGATTGCCTCCTTGTAATTCCAGGGATCTGATATCTTCACCTATGATTATGTTTGAAGAATGTCCTATACCTATGAATCATTCTGGTTGACGAACAACCCTCCTACTATGATGAGGCAAATCGTCAGTTGGTGTAAAAGTCTCAAAATGGATATGTGGTGCAATGTTAGTTGGTGCTTATATGATTGGTGTAGACGGAGTCTCGCCCCTCAACTCTTCCAGAATTATTTCGCTCATGGGCTTGTGACTAATCATATAATCCTTTTCCAGGAATCGGGCATTGGTGCTAACAATGACCTTCTGATCCTGGGGACTATAGAATAATCCACCCTTTGAATCCTCCTAAGGTTTACATGACCTAAATGTAAATATAATACCCGAGATTTCTGATGTGTATTTGAACCTTGTGATATTGTATTTGCTGCATTTTGATCTGAGTATTTTCCTCCGTATTTCATGATCCTGTGTTGTTGAGCGTATGATTTCATGCCTGTTGTTCATAGTTGCATTTTTGTGCACTTGTAGCACACGCTAATTGAGTTAGCTAGCGCACGCTACGTATGAGTTGTAGCGCGCGCTACACGTAGTCAGCGTGATTGAGACAGGTTGGTAGTTGAGATCAGGCCACGGATTTCGTTGGGATTATGTCGGGATGAATCTGGACGGCTTTCTGGGAAAGTCGAGTTAACGATGTTTAGCACACGCAAATGGTTTGAGGTTAGCGCACGCTAAGTCTAGTACAGTGAGGTCAGTGAACTTTCGTTCAGTCATTAGCGCACGCTAAAAATAGTTGTTAGCATACGCTAATCGTTGATTTTAGCGCACGTAAGGCTGTTTAACGTATGCTATGCCGAGAATCGTCAGAGATATTAGACTCCTAGCCCGTTAGCGCACGTTAATTTAGGAGAGTAGCGCGTGCTAATAACCTTTTTCTATAAATAAGTCAGCACCTAACTTCATTTTTCAGTTTCAACTTCTTCCCACACCCGATTTTTAGGACTTTGAGAGTCACTCCCTCCATCCAAATCATGCATACCAGCCTCCTAACATCACCATTGAAGACAAAAGAGCTTTGAGGATTGGTGTTCTAGCTCTTGGACGTGGAGTTTATCAAGATATTTCAACCTTTCTTTCCGAATTAGGTATGTTATGATTTACCAAGCCGAAATTTGCGTTTTCAGCTATATTTTGAGCCTGCTTCGGAAATCCTTAGGCTAGTAAATGATCTTATGAATCCAGCAACATATTTTTTTGAAGATTGAAACCCAGTTATACCTTGTTTTTCTTTCATTACTAAGAGTGTTGATCTAGCCTCGGTGGATAAAAACCTTAGGATGTAGTATCCTTAATTCGTTGGAATCATGAGCATGATTTTAGTTAGATTCTATGAATTCCTATGATGTTCCACTGATGAAATTCATGTTTGCTAGGGGTATTTGTTTTGACAATATTCTTCATGTTCATGAGGATGATGAATCGGCCAAGTCATTGAACTCAATCTGGATCACCGTAGTATCGTTTTCCTTGCCTAATACTTGGGCATGCTTGCTATCTTGAGTCACATTTATGGTAAAATCGTAATAGCCGAACATATGAGAATTTGGAATTGAAGCCCATATTTAAACCCGAAATCTTTAATAAACTTGTGTATCCTTGAATCCATAAACATCGGCACTTCGCCTCCGAAATGATCATTCAACTCACATGAAGTGTATCATTATTTCTGGTTCAACTTTCATCTAAGTATACTAACCGCGAACCAGCCTTACGTCACTTTTTCACGATTCTAATATAAGATATTCGGTGATCATACGTTAGTTTTGAGTAGAATGTTGAGTTCCTTGTTATCTCTTTTGATCAAGGTCCGAACCTTGCATAGTGATCGATCAAGCGACGGCGGCCTACGGACGTGTGACATTCGTGGGAGTATTTAGTCCTTGCCATCTTTGAGGCCCATCTCTTCTTCTGAATCCTTGTAGCTTTATTTCTCCAGATAAGATGTCTATCACCATACACTTCAAGATGGTGAAGACTACTAGATTCTTCTCGTCACAGAACTGGCTGATGCTCAGGAGGTTGTACTTGAGCCCTTTGACATAATGGACTTTGGATATGACAATGTTTCCTCGGTGCAGCTCTCCAAAGCCTTTTGTCTGTCCTCTAGAGCTATCTCCAAAGGTTACATCGGGACCTCTTTCTTTGATATATTTGGTCAGCATCTTCTTGTTCCCGGTCATATGTCTTGAGCATCCAGAGTCTACAAACCATTCTTCTCCTCCAAAATTTGAGCTTGAGGAGATGTGGTTGTAGTCCTTCCATCTTTTCTGCAATTAAACAAGCAGAGATTTAGGTACCCAAATTTGTGTGGGTCATTTGGGGTTAGTTGGTTTCCTGGAGAATTGATTTCTCCTTGGATTATAGGAATTGTTATTATTATTATAACCCTTATACGGTGCCTGTGGTCGAGGTCTAAATCTCCTGGTTGGATTGTATACCGGATATTCCTCAAAATAGTGTGGGCCATTTCTAAATCTAGGCTGAGACCATTTATTAAATCTTTGTGGTCTCCACACTTGTTCATTTTGGTAATTAGGAAAACCTTGAGGTTTCCATCTGCCCCTCCCAGTATGAAATCTATTTTTGGGGAGTTGTTGGTAATAGTGGGCATGTTATGCAAATTCTTTGCTTTTGCACAGGCCTTTGCCTAGTCGCTGTCTAGGTGGTATGCAGTGTAACTTTATTTGCAGCTAGACGTTTGACTCGTCATTGCTGTTTTTGAAAATCGGTTTATACACAGGCTCAGCAGTCGAGACCATTATTTCTCCCTTGATAAACTTGGTTTCAGAACTAGAGGGAGTGTGAGAATCATATCCAAGGCCTGATTTGGCATATAATGACCTTTTATAAGTACACAATTCGCCCAGAGTTGAAGATGCCTTCAGGGAGGTTATTTCCTGCGCCTGAGTTTTATTTATTTGTGCCAGCTTAGTAAACTCAGCTTTGGCATGAGCAAGTGCAGCTGACTTTTCTTTAAGTAAAATATTTAGCCGGTCTATCTCAACTGTAGTGACACTCGCTTGGTTTTTGAAGTCAGCTGTAGATGTCTCAACCTTATTTAAATCTAGGCTGAGTTTTTCGAAATCATTTTTCAGCTGCCTATTCTCATCTTGCAGCTGAGTCTTCTCTCGTCTGATACTTGGTGTGCAGATTTAAGTGTTTCAAAATCTTTGAATAACTGATTTACCGATTCATGTAAATCCATATCTTGCGACATGGCTGAGCTATTATTTGAACCGGTAGGTTTAGAGGTTACCTCTTCATCAGCTAAGTTTGCCATCAGGCAATCATACTCCTCGTCTTCATCAGAAAAGAAACCGCCACTTGATTCGACATGCTCCTGGTCTTCTCCGATGAGAGCTTTTCTTCTGTCTTCCTTTCTGCCCACCTCCTTCTTGGTTTCTTCCTTCTTGAGCTCGGGACAATCCATCTGGATGTGTCCTATTTTGTGACAGTTGTAACATTCAACTTTCCAGTTTCCAGCCTTTTGGTTCCTTCTAGGATTCTCCTTGCAGTTTTTCTTATACTTGGAGTAGTTCTTTCTGAAGTTACTGAACCTTTGCATTATGAAAGCCATTTCCTCCTCAAAATCTAGTGGATTTGGAGGTTTCACATCAGATAAGCTCTTAGCAGGGGACTCGGCTGCAAATGCGATTCCCTTCTCTGCAGGCTCAGTCGAGGATGAGCTTAGAAGCTCGAACTCATAAGCTTTTAGATCAGAGAACAGCTCCTGAATCTTTATCTTATTCAGGTCTTTGGACTCTCTCATAGCTACAGCTTTCATGCTCCATTCGGGATTGAGCGATCTGAGGACCTTAAGTGCCATTTCCCTGTTGCCATAAGTTTTGCCCAGGGAGTTGATCTCGTTGATAATTTCAGTGAACCTTGTGTCCACTTGGTCTATAGATTCACCATTCTTCATTTTAAAGTTGTCAAACTTTTGGATAGCTATTGACAACTTGTTTTCCTTGATCAGCTCCGTTCCTTCACACATTAGAGCTAATGTGTCCCAAATTTCTTTGGCATTCTTACAATTTTTGATCTTGACCATTGTGGATTTGTCAAGAGTTTGGTATAGCACATCTCTGGCCCTGTTGTCAAGATTGGCCAGCTTTCTCTCTTCGGGGGTAAGCTCCATTCTCTTCTTGGGAATCTTTTCTGGCCTCGCAGCAGCGATTTCCTCGGGTGTGTTGTCCTTCTCAAAAATGAATGGACCGTCTTCAATGATGCACCACATGTCGTCATGTATTGAAGATAAGTGTGTCTGCATTCTTATCTTCCAGAGATCATACTCGTCAACTGAAAAGACAGGGAGTCTAGAGTGCATGTGTTCCATTATAAAGTGAGAGATAAGATATATATCTAGTATAGATCTGGTTCGTGAGAAAAAAATGAACCAACCTCTCCGATACCACTTGTAGGTCACAAGTCGTCCAGGAACAAGTCTAGAGGGGGGGGGTGAATAGACTTGTTGAAACTCTTTAACTCTTTTTCCGAAGAGTGAGTTTCTTCAGCTGATAGTCAAACAAATGACTTGGAGTCGTTTGTTCTTGGATAAGTGCGGAAGTCAGCTGATGACGAATATAAATTAATCTTAATGAAACACTTAACAATGTATGCGTAGCTTAGAGTATGATGCAAGAAACAAGAAATAACACAGTGCTTATAGTGGTCTCAGAGGTGGGGTAATCCTCTACTAATCCACTTTTCTCCAAACCGATTGGAGATGAATTCACTATAATTTTCAACCATGATAAATATTACGGTGATTCACTACACACTACAATGACTTCCAACCAGTGGAAGTCCGTGCCGTTGTACACACACTTGACTGCCTTGCACCTCTTGATCCTCGATCCTCGGATGCCCTTACAGTCTCTTACTTCAAGCAGTGAAGTACCCCGTACTCAAGATTTATAGATGAGAGTGTTTGTCTTCTCCAACTTAAGAGCTTCCTTGAATATGAACTTTTTGGATCTGCTCTTTTTCACGATGCTATTTGATTGCTTGAGATTGCTTTGTTTGCTTTGATCGCTAGAGTATATGTTCGCACCGGTAGTTGCTCAGTTTCAAATCTTCAGATATATATAGGTCACGATCTCTGAGCTTCTTCTTTGAAGCCGTTGCAAATCTGAACAAATCCGTCCGTTGGAGGGAGACTTCATTGTTTAATCTTTCTTGAACGTTGCAAGGCTGGATTCCCATTATTTAATTTTATCTTCCGACCGTTGTGAGGACTTCTGCATGTGAGCGCCGAATCTTTTGAATATAAAAGGATTAAAGTCTTCACGGTGGGTCAGGATGATTTAAATAAATCATATCTATTGCGGGAATCACTCCAATTTGTCTCTTCACGTTGCATGTGAGCTTTCCGTAATATTTGACTTTTCAAAGCATGTTGACGTGGACTTGGAGTACTAGGCTGTAGTTGAGTAGGCTGATGTGCAGCTTACATCTCTGCAGGTAGGTCTTCTCGGCTGTTCACTGTTTGTGACTTGTCTGATCAGGTGGCTTCCCTGAGGTACCTTGGCTGCAGTCTGGTCAAACTTCTCTGATAAAATTTGTTGACCAGTGCTACTCTGACTGGAGTCGGCTGTACTTCTATGATGGACTAGACTGTACTTTAGTACTTAGCCGATTTTCAGCCTAACTAACTTTGGCCTACAGAAGACACTCATTAGGTTCTTCTTTACAATTTGCCAATTTTTATTCTCAACATATTTTGGCCTATGGAAGATACTCATTTGGTTCTTCCTTACATTTTGCCAAGTAATAAACATTTGATTTAAATTAATGACATCATCAAAATCTAACAAGTATTCCTAACACCCGAACCATGCGACGTGCCACTACCCCCGTCTCAACGTACACCGTCGAGGGTCGCCATATTCATGGCGGGCCGAGGTGGAAGCAGAGCTGACAGGCCGCGGACGTGGTGTCGAATAAGCCGACAACACTCCGCGCAAGGACTCCTCCAGACCGAGATCGCCCGCCTTTCGTTTTAACACAAGGCAGGCGTAGCCTAACGGAGGACCCTCACAAAAAGTGAGTCGCGGGATACACAATATCCCTCGCACACGAAGACACGATTGGGGAGATCGGTCCATCGAACACCCCAACCACACATGACTCTTCAGAATCGGCAAAATGAAGATAGCTCGCCAGACAAACTAGTTTTTGTTTCCTTACTTACAATAAGTGAACAAAAACAAGGGGGCAGGGATAGGTCGAGCTAATCTCAAATACGATCGAACAAAGAGGAACCACACTCGATCGGCTTCGCTCAAAAATATGCAGGGCGATCGGGGTCGTCCGACAAAAAATTACAAGTAAGAATTCCGATTCAAAACATGTCAATGCTTTCAACACTCAGACGATCGGTCGGATGAGCAAAACGACGAGAGCAATCATACACGTACTCGTAAAAAATTGCACGCAAAACATTCAAAGGGCGATCGTATATAAAGAGACAGTATGAAAAGAGGAACATTTTATTCATAACACAAGTTTCATACATTACGAGGCCCGAAGGCATTACAAAAAAGCGCAAGTTACAGAGGAGAACAAAAATGCCACTCAAGGCCCCGTCTGCTGGTCTTCGCCCTCTGGTTGCGGATCGGCTTGGGCTCCCCCATCGGCCTCGGGATGAATGAGTTTGTCGGTATACCAACTCAAGTCGATCCCGAAGTCGACAAAGTCAAGGATCGGCAAGGAGAATTCTGGATGCAAAGGATGCTCGAGGACATAGGATTTGAAGCTCTCCATCCGGGGACCGATCTTGACCCCTGCCTTTTTAGCAGCTCGAACAGCGTCAGCATAGGCCAAGTAATAAGCGAACTCGCCGACGTGCTCGACATTAAGGTAGGGATCGACCTCGATCGCCTTCAGCTGCCCCTTCAAATCCGCTGCTGTCTTCTCGATCTCCGCCAGCTCGACCGCCTTGGCGGCATTCTCGCCCCTGGCCTTCTCCAGCTCTTTCTTCGCCGCCTCCAGCTCACCGCTGAGCCGATCCACCATCGCCTTCAGCCCGGCCGCCTCCTCCTGCGAAGCCACGAGGTTCTGGCGGGTTTCCTTCTCCTTATCACGGGACCGATCGGCAGCCTCCTTGGAGCGGCTCAGCTCCTGCTTCAATCGATCCACGTCCTGCTTATCCCTTTTGGCCGTCTCCTCATACTCCTTCTCCATAAACCGGATCCGGTTGGCATCCTCGATATTTTTGTTCCGGGCGGCCTCGAGGTCGCGATGGAGATGAGCAGTGGAGGGTCGCCCCTCAAAATCCCTAGCGGCTTGGACGGCCATCGTCGCCGTCTCAGAGCTGTGGCAACGCCGCCCGCATGGCGTCTCCAGATCGCCGACGAGCGATCGCATCAAGATCGGTCGTCTGTGCCTTTGGCAGAGAGAGGTGATAGCTCGCGCATATAAGGTGGACTTCGAGGGATCATTGCGGGCCTTGCTCGACAAAAAGTCCAAGACCATGGGAGCAACATCCGGATCGGCAAGACGAACTGCGGCGCAAAACCAAGGAAATCAAGGAGTTAGCCCATACCATGCTCGTAATGCCTAACTCAGAAAATTTTGACCCTTTCTTACCTATTGACCAGCTCGGGATCGCGTCCGAAATAAGGCTTGCCCCGGATGTTTCCGCCTCGCGATCGCCACCTTCTTCGCCGAGCCGCGATGACCGGGGCCGAGATCGTGGGCTTGGGGCTGATCGCTCCATCATCGGGATGGCGAAATAGGAGCCGCAGTGACCGGAGGCTCAAGAATTGATACATCCGCCTCGAAATCGACGGACTCCTCCGACCTCCGCCTCTTGCGGCGCTGAGCTGTTTCCTCTCCTCGACCACCGGCTCGGCGATCGGCGCCTCGGGCCGGCCTCACACTGAGCAGGCGAGACGTCGTCGTAGGAACGCGACCACCGCTTGCCCAAGTGAAGGCGACCAAGAACTCCGGGTTCGACATGGCTATCTCTCGCGGTGGTTCGCAATTCGGGAAAATAAGCCTCACAAAGAAAAGATACAAACAAGTTAGACAAAACAAAACGACCTCTTGGATACGATCGTCAAAGAAAGGAAGCACCACTTAAACTCATACCTGGAACTTTCAAGTGACGGGGGTAGCAGAACAATCGAGCCCCCAACCGATGAGCTTCGGTACCAAGCGATCGAACGTCAATAAAGGAGTTCGGCAAGGCACGGATCCGCTCCCAAACGATCAAGAAATCGAATGGAAGGTCGCCGATCACGGAACGAGAGGTCCTGCAAAAAGAAAACAAAATTAGATCAGTCCAAGACAAGCTCAATCAAGGGGAGAGTTTAAATCCTTACTCGGATTCCTCTCCCGGAAAGTGGTGGGGATCTCCAACTCCTCATTCGGCATGTCACTCGACGCCGATCGCCATGCCCCGCCGACCCAACACCATTTAGCCAGGTTACCCCTGGTCTTATTCGGCACGCCAAGGACCAATCTCCCGATTCGGCCTTGGATATGGTAGCCGCCGATCGACCCTTTCTGCGCGGCCAGTTTAAACAAGTAATTCATCTCCAGCGCAGTAAGGAGGCGGAACAATCGGTGACCGCCAAACAGGGTCAACGTGCAGATGATCTGTAGCCATACGTTCGGCGTCAGTTGAAGAGGCGCCAAGTTCCAGGCGATCAGCAAGTAGGAGACGGCGAATGGCAACGGGAATCGCAGACCCACCTCCATAATCATCTCGTTGACGGCAACCATATCCTTGGGCGGTTGGTCGGCACGCTCATTCTCCGAGGGCAGGTGTAAAGAAACGTCAGAGGGGATATGATATTTAGCCCTCCAACGGCTCAGGTCTTTCTTGGTCGCCGTACTCCTGATCTTTCCGAGAGTCCACGGAGATGGGACGGCGGCCTGAAAGACCGTCCGATTCACATGTTCGTAAGGGTGAGCGGCGGTGTAGGCTTCGAAATCGAATTCCGGACACGGTCCGGCGATCGCTTCCATCATCTAAGCAAAAGCCACGTAGGCGGGGCCGAATCTACTCTCTCGTTCCCAGGCCTCCCGCACCAAGTCATCCTCATCCACTGGCGAGCCCCCCTGCTCCACCGTCGCCGCCGTCCTCGCCACCTCGGCCTCGTTGAAAATTTCTTCGAGTTCTGCGGGTGCAATCCCCGCTCGAATAGCTTCAACGGCCGTCTCCTTATCCACTCCAACGGGAATCTCCTCCCGTTCAGGCGACGCTGCGGCAGCGGAAGAACTTCCGGTCTCTAAGGCTTTTGATCCTCCCGACATATTAGAAAGTAAAGAGAGGGAGAAGGTTAATTTTTCTTACCTAGATAAAAGAGGGAGATCGGCACAAGTAGCTCCAGAAATTTTTGCAGAAATTCGGCTAGGGAAGCAAGGACGCGTAAAAAGTGAAGGAGAAGAAGTTCTGCCCTTTTTATAGATGGAGACGAGGGCATAAATGCAAATAGGAGAAACCTCGGGGGCTGGATCGCAACCGTCACGTGGGGACGCATTAAATGCGGCCCTCGAATCCCGCATACGCGTCTTTTCGAGGGCATGCCACCGGCTGTGTCGACAAACCGTCGGATTCCCCCAACAGCGGCGCGACGCGTGTCCCTGCCACTTTTGGAAAGCCCGCCTTCTTTTCCCGCTGCTCCCGATGCGAAAGAAGGTCGTCCATATTTGAATTCAGATCGGCTGATCGTTTAAACATTGGCGATCGCCAACAGTGCCACCTCACCCCGTGTTTTCAACATCGAGGCGAGCTGGGGGGCAATTGTTGTGCGGCGATTAATTCGCCACGATAGGCGATCGGCATCACAATCAGAGAAGCCAACCATGAAAGACATACTCTGGAAAAACGCCTAGAGTTCGGCACAATGCCGCGATCGTCTTTTGGTACCCAGCGATCGTCTTTTGTTATCTGACGATCGTCTTTAATGAGCGGACCAGAGGCGATCATCTCATGCCACGTAGGGATCCAGCATCCGTCAAAGTCGTCGAAGACCGAATCTTGGACGATGGCCCACCTGCGGATCTTCAAATGATACCGACAGATAGGATCATTGACCCCAGCCTGTCACCTACCACACCTACCGACAAGGCCGCCGAAAGGTACGAAGTGGGTCCTCCCCGGACAGCGACTCGCAACACGTGTTGGCTTCCCATTGGTTCGCCCAGCTGGCCTCCAGCTGCAACCTCGGACCTCAAGAGAACAGGCCCACGTGACGGGACGATCGGCCGTTTTATTTTAATATAGAAAATGGCGATCGCCCGCGATCGCTTGAGGGATCTCAACTACCTTGTCCCCTGTAAATAGAGGACTAACTGCTGTGGCCAAAAGGGAGGCGAATTCTACTACGAATTAAGTGCAAAATACACACCAAAGAGAGAATCAAAGGCTCTTTTGGCAACCACTAATATATTCATAGTGATATTCATACACATTCATCATATATCCCAAGCAAGAACTCACAGACATATCTATCTGGGTCTTCCGGCAATCTACGCGCTCTAAAGCCTAGATAACTAGAAGTCTTTACACTCCTTGTAATAGATTCTAACATTAATATTTGTACTCGACAGTATATTTATTAATAACATCTCGCGAGAGCATTCAAGCCCGGGATTAACAACCCCGGCAAATCTTGTGTTATCTTTTTTCTCACGGAAGTGTTCTCGCATTTGTTTGTTACTCGATCATTCCAGCAATACTATCTCCGGATAATATTTTGGGTTACAACATCCTCAAGTGGTCGCTGGAGATCGCCCAATACGGTATCACATACGCTCCTCGCACGGCGATCAAGGGCCAAGCTCTGGCGGACTTCGTGGTGGAATTAACTTTCCCTCACAGTCCGACCCAGGTCGGCCGACCTGCCTGGAAATTATATGTGGATGGCTCGGCGACCAATTCGCGAGCAGGGGCAGGGATTGTCCTCATCAGCCCCGACGGTCAAAGTTTCACTAATGCTGTACGTTTTGGTTTTCGTGCGACCAATAATGAAGCTGAATACGAAGCTTTGGTAGGCGGGCTCGATCTAGCCCTCGCCCTAGATGTTCGTCGCCTCCATATCTTCATGGACTCCCTTTTGATCGTGAACCAAGTCAAGGGAGAATATGAGGCGCGCGGAAAACAGATGGTCAAATACCAAGAGCTGGTAGCCGAAATGTGCACAAAATTTGAAGAAGTGCTAATCGAACAAGTCCCGAGAGAGCACAACTCCCAGGCCGATGCTCTTTCTAAACTAGCATCATCAGATGGGGCAGCCGACTTCTCCAATATCCAAATCACAAAGTCAGCAAGGCCGGCGATCAACAGAAGCCTGGTAACCACGATTGCCATCGCCGAGGAGAACTGGATGACTCCGTTCATCAAATACTTAAAGGACGGAACGATTCCTGACGACCGTGTTAAAGCTCGCTAACTCCAGCTCCGTGCGACCAGATATACCCTATTGGACGACCAGCTTTACAAGCGAGCCTTCATCCTTCCCCTCCTCAAGTGTATTACACCGGAGGAAGGTCGGCTCGTTTTAGCCGAGATCCATGATGGGATTTGCGGAAACCATGCGGGCGGGCGAGCTCTCATCCATAAGACAACCAGGCACGGTTTTTTCTGGCCGTCACTTCAGAAGGATGCGATCGCCTATGCCAGATCGTGTCACAGGTGCCAGATAATGGGCCCAAACATCAAACTCTCCCTCGAACAGCTCACCTCCATGTACAGCACTTGGCCATTTGCGCAATGGGGCATCGACCTTATTGGTCCCCTGCCGACGGCTCCAGGGGGCTGTAAATCTGCTATCGTAGGGGTCGACTATTTCACCAAGTGGGCAGAGGTCGAGCCACTAAACAAGATCGTCCAAGAGCAAGTGATCAAGTTTATATGGAGAAATGTCGTATGCCGATTCGGTCTGCCCCGGGCCATCATCTCCGACAATGGAGAACAGTTCGACGGCTTAGAAGTCATGCAATTCTGTGAGAAATGGGGAATCAAAAGATTGTTTTCAGCACCCTATCACCCTCAGACGAACGGACAGGTAGAGGCTGTGAACAAGATCCTCAAACACACAATTAAAGCGTGACTCGAATCCAGGCAAGGACGATGGGCGAGCGAGCTCCCAGATGTTTTGTGGTCCTACCGAACGACGACCCATAATTCAACCGGCGAAACCCCATTCGCCCTCGCCTTCAGAACAGAAGAGATGATTCCTTCGGAGATCGCCGTCCTCAGCCATCGAACCGAATAGGAGATGACGACCGACAACGATGTGGCCCGACGAATCGACCTAGACATGCTCGAAGAATGACGGCTGACCTCAGAAATGAAGAACACAATCCACAAAAGGAGAGCCGAGAAGCTCTTCAATTCAAAGGTCAAAGAAAGAAGATTTCAAGTGGGCGATCTTGTCCTCAAGAAGATTCAAACCCACACAGGCATTTTTGGTCCGAACTGGGAAGGACCTTTTAGGATATCTAAATGGCTAACTAAAGGAGCCTACAAACTGGAACATCCTGACGGTACTCCGGATCAATACCCCTGGAACGCCGTGCATCTGAAAAAATACTACCAATGAAAATTTTGTATTCAATTTCAATGATGCACAAGAACTATAATGAGATTTTTTCCTATCCCATCTATTCTGGCGATCGCCCCACCAGGCATATCGTATACCGCCGACGATCGTTGATCATGACGATCCGAGGTAAAATCAATGCAGCCATGGTCCTGGAGGTCGATGGAACCGACAACTTCGCCCATGCAAGGTTCCTTTGGGCTGAGATCGCCCGCCCTTCGTTTAAATACAAGGCCGGCGTAGCCGAAGGACCCTCTAAAATAATCAGTAGACACGATCGCACGCCCTCAAGGTACATCATCTAAGATGGTGAACCCGGACAATGCGACGTGCCACTACCCCCGTCTCAACGTACATCGTCAAGGGTCGCCATCTTCATGGTGGGCCGAGGTGGAAGCAGAGCTGACAAGCTGCGGACGTGGAGTCGAATAAGCCGACGACGCCCCGCGCAAGGACTCCTCCAGACCAAGATCGCCCGCCTTTCGTTTTAAACACAAGACAGGCGTATCCTAACGGAGGACCCTCACAAAAAGTGAGTCGCGGGATACACAATATCCCTCGCACACAAAGACACGATTGGGGAGGTCGGTCCATCGAACACCCCAACCGTACATGATTCTTCAGAATCGGCAAAACTGAAGATAGCTCGCCAGACAAACTAGTTTTTGTTTCCTTACTTACAATAAGAAAACAAAAACAAGGGGGCAGAGATGGGTCGAGCTAATCCCAAATACGATCGAACAGAAAAGGAACCACGCACGATCGGCTTCGCTCAAACACAAGCAGGACGATAGGAGTCGTTCGACAAAAATTACAAGTAAGAATTCCGATTCAAAACATATCAATGCTTTCAACACTCAGACAATCGGTCGGATGAACAAAACGTCGAAAGCAATCATACACATACTTGAAAAAAATTGCATGCAAACATTCAAAGGCGATCGTATGTAAAGAGACAGTATGAAAAAAGGAACATTTTATTCATAACGCAAGTTTCGTACATTACGGGGCCCGAAGGCATTACAAAAGGAAAACAAAAAGTACAAGTTACAGAGGAAAACAAAAATGTCTCTCAAGGACCCGCCGGCTGGTCATCGCCCTCAGGATGCGTATCGGCTTGGGCCCCCCCATCGACCTCGGGATGAATAAGTTTACCAGTATACCAACTCAAGTCGATCCCGAAGTCGACAAAGTCAAGGATCGGCAAGGAGAACTCCGGGTGCAGAGGATGCTCGAGGGCATAGGATTTGAAGCTCTCCATCAAGGGACCGATCTCGATCCCTGCCTTTTTAGCGGCTCGAACAGCGTCAGCATAGGCCAAGTAATAAGCGAATTCACCGACGAGCGCAACGTTGAGGTAGGGATCGACCTCGATCGCCTTCAGCTGCCCCTTCAACTCCGCGGCCATATTCTCAGCCTCCGCCAGCTCGACCACCTTGGCGGAATTCTCACCCTTGGCTTTCTCCAGCTCCTTCTTCGCCGCCTCCAGCTCACCGCTAAGCCGATCCACCATCGCCTTCAGCCCGGCCGCCTCCTCCTGCAAAGCCGCGTACTTCTGGCGGGTTTCCTTCTCCTTATCACGGGACCGGTCGGCAGCCTCCTTAGAGCGGCTCAGCTTCTGCTTCAATCGGTCAACGTCCTGTTTAGCCCTTTTGGCCGTCTCCTCATACTCCTTCTCCATAGACTGGATCAGGTTGGCAAACTCAATATTTTTGTTCCGGGCGGCCTCGAGGTCGCTATGGAGACAAGCAGTGGAGGGTCGCCCCTCAAAATCCCTAGCGGATTGGACGACCATCGTCGCCGTTTGGAGAGCCAGGGCAAGGGTCGCCTGCATGGCATCTCCAGATCGACGACGAGCGATCGCATCAAGATCGGTCGTCCAGGCCTTGGGCAGAGAGGTGATAGCCTGCTGGATATAAGTGGGGACGTCGAGAGATGTTTGCGGAGCCTTGCTCGACAAAAAGTCCAGCACCATAGGAGCAACGTCTGGGTCGGCAAGACGAACCCTGCAGCACAAACCAAAGAATCCAAGGAGTTAGCCTATACCTTGCTCAGAATGACTAACTCAGAAAATTTTGATCCTTTCTTACCTGTTGACCAGCTCGGGATCGCGACCAAAATAAGGCTTGCCCCGAGAGGTTTCCGCCTCGGCGATCGCCACCTTCTTCATCGAGCCGCCAGATGACCGGGAGCCGGGGACCGAAGGCCTAGGGCCTGATCGCTCCGTCATCGGGATGGCAGAGATAGGAGCCGCAGCAACCGGAGGCTCAAGAATGGATACATCCGCCTCAGAAATCGACGGGGACTCCTCCGACCTCCGCCTCTTGCGGCGGCAAGGCTGTTCCTCTCCACTGAACTACCGGCTGGCCGGCGGCACCTCAAAGAGCCTCGTCACCGGAGCAGGGTGAGACGTCGTCACAGGAACGCGACCAGTCTGCTTACCCAAGTGAAGGCGACCGATGAGTCCCGGGTTTGACATGGCAATCTCTGGCGGTGGCTCGGCAAATCGGGGAAAATGAACCTCTGTCAAAGAAGAGGTACAAACAAGTTAGATAACAACTTAAACGATACGACCTCCTAGAGACGATCGTTAATCAAGGAAGCACCACCTAAGCTCATACCTGGAACTTTCAAGTGACGGGGGAAGCAGAACAATCGAGCCCCCAACCAATGAGCTTCGTTACCAAGCAAGCGAACGTCAATAAAGGAGTCCGGCAAGGCACGGATCCGCTCCCAAACGATCAAGAAATCGAATGGAAGGTCGCCGATCGCTGGAACGAGAGGTCCTGCAAAAATAAAACAAAATTAGATCAGTCCAAGACAAGCTCAATCAAGGGGAGAGTTAAAATCCTTACTCGGATTCCTCTCCCGGAAAGTGGTGGGGATCTCCAACTCCTCATTCGGCCTGTCACTCGATGCCGATTGCCACGACCCGCCGACCAGCACCATTTAGCCAGGTCACCCCTGGTCTTATTCGTCACACCGAGGACCACTCTCCCCATTCGGCCTTGGATATGATTGCTGCCGATCGACCCTTTCTGCGCGGCCAGTTTAAACAGATAATTCATCTCCAGCGCAGTAAGGAGGCGGAACAACCGGTGACCGCCAAACATTGTCAACGTGCAGATGACTTGTAGCCAAGCGTTCGGCGTCAGTTGAAGAGGCGCCAAATTCCAGGCGATCAGCAAGTAGGAGACGGCGAATGGCAGAGGAAATCGCAGACCGGCCTCCATAATCATCTCGCTGACGGCAACCATATCCTTGGGCGGTTGGTCGGCACGTTCATTCTCCGAGGGCACGTGCAAGGAAACGTCAGAGGGGATATGATATTTGGCCCTCCAACGGCTCAGGTCTTTCTTGGTCGCCGTACTCCGGATCTTTCCGAGAGTCCACAGAGACGGGACGGCGGCCCGAAAATCCGTCCGCTTCACGTGTTCGTAAGGGTGAGCGGCAGAGTAGGCTTCGAAGTCGAATTCCGGACAGGGTCCGGCGATCGCTTCCATCATCTGAGCGAAAGCCACATAGGCAGGACCGAATCTACTCTCTCGTTCCCAGGCCGCCCGCACCAAATCATCCTCATCCACCGGCGAGCCCCCCTGCTCCGCCGTCGCCGCCACTTCGGCCTCGTTGAAAAGTTCTTCGAGTTCTGCGGGTGCAATCCCCGCACGAATAGCTTCAACGGCCATCTCCATATCCACTCCAACGGGAATCTCCTCCCGTTCAGGCGACGCTGCGGCGGCGGAAGAACTTCCGGTCTCGAAGGTTTTGGATCCTCCCGACATATTGGAAAGTAAAGGGAGAGAGAAGATTAATTTTTCTTACCTAGAGAAAAGAAGGAGATCGGCACAAGAAGCTCCAGAAATTTTTGCAGAATTTCGGCTATGGATGCAAGGACGCGTAAAAAGTGAAGGAGAAGAAGCCCTGGCCCTTTTATAGATGGAGACGGGGGTCTAAATGCAAATAGGAGAAATCTCGAGGGCTGGATCGCAACCGTCACGTGGGGACGCATTAAATGCTGCCCTCGAATCCCGCGTACGCATCTTTTCGAGGGCATGCCAGCCGACAAGTCCGAAAAACCGTCGGACTCCCCCAACAGCAGCGCGACGCGTGTCCCTGCCACTTTTGGAAAGCCCGCCTTCATTTCCCGCTGCTCCCGGCATGAAAGGAGATCGTCCAGATTTGAAATCAGATCGGCTGATCGGCTAAACATTGGCGATCGCCAATAGTGCCACCTCACCCCGTGTTTTCAACATCGAGGCGAGCTGGGGGGCAATTGTTGTGCGGCGATTAATACGCCTCGATAGGCGATCGGCATCACGATCAGAGAAGCCAACCTTGGAAGACATACTCTGGACAAACGCCTAGAGTTCGGCATATTACGGCGACCGTCTTTTGGTACCCAGCGATCGTCTTTTTATATCTGACGATCGTCTTTAATGAGCGAACCAGAGGCGATCGTCTCGTGCCACGTATGGATCCAGCATCCGTCAAAGTCGTCGAAGACCGAATCTTGGACGGTGACCCACGTGCGGATCTTCAAAGGGTACCGACAGATAGGACCTTTGACCCCAGCCTGTCACCTACCACACCTACCGACAAGGCCGCCGAAAGGTATAAAGTGGTTCCTCCCCGGACAGCGACTCGAGACGCGTGCTGGCTTCCCATTGGTTCGCCCAGCTGGCCTCCAGCAGCGACCTGGAACCTCAAGGGAACAGGCCCACGTCACGGGACGATCGACCATCTTATTTTAATATAGAAAACGGCGGTCGCCCGCGATCGCTTGAGGAGTCCCAACTACCTTGTCCCCTATAAATAGAGAATTCACTGCAATGGCAAAAGAGAGGCGAATTTACTACAAATTCAGTGCAAAATACACACAAAAGAGAGAATCAAAGACTCTTTTGGCAACCACTTATACATTCATAGTGATATTCATACAGATTCATCATATATCCCAAGCAAGAACTCACAGATTTATCTATCTGGTTCTTCCGGCAATCTACGCGCTCTAAAGCCTAGATAACTAGAAGTCTTTACACTCCTTGTAATAGATTCTAACATTTATATTTGTACTCGACAGTATATTTATTAATAACATCTCGCGAGAGCATTCAAGCCCGGGATTAACAACCCCGGCAAATCTTATGTTATCTATTTTCTCACGGAAGTGTTCTCGCATTTGTTGGTTACTCGATCATTCCAGCAATACTATCTCCGGATAATATTTTGGGTAACAACATGTTACAGTGTAGTGTTGAATGATTTGACATATTGATAATTATGTGTGTTGCTCGTGGCGATGTATTAAGTCGATCAATATGAGTTGGGTCGTGTTATTGCGTGTGATCCAGGTAAGGTCTGACGAGGCCTCTAGAGTTTGGTACATGATGTGTACGAACAGTGATTGTGTGGTCCAGGTAGGGTCTGACGAGGCCTCTGGAGTTCAGTACATGATGTGTACGAACAACGTGTATATTCCAGGTAGGGTCCGAAGTTCGGTACATGATGTGTACGAACAGTGATCGTATAACAGTGATTGTTTGAATAATGTTATAAAGTTGAGTCACAGACTAATAACGATATCTTAACTAGTGTGTTTTGAATGAGAATCGGGCTGAGGCCCTAACATCTTCAAAAAGGTTTTGTAATTTGGGACTCGAGGTCCTAAAGTATTTCTACTTTAAAAATCCCCGAGATGATGAGTTCCTTTTCAAATACCTCTTGCTTGAGTTCGAAATTCTAAAACTTCTCGGGAATATTTTGATAGTTAATTTCCATAGCAAATCGTAGTTGCAGTTTACTTGTTGCATTTTGTATCGTATTATACTTGCACTAGCAAAATAGTGGAATTTTGCTAACCCCTGAGTAATTGGGGGGTGGATGTCTGTTTTGTGTCCAGGTGCTTGCAGGTTCGGGGAGCAGTCATAGGATCGGCACAGGAAGTGACGGGATATGATACTAATTGAGAGTTGGGAGATGAGTCGAGTTAAGTTATCGTCAGAGTCGTATTCCGTTTTCCGCTATATTTGTATTTTTACTCCTGTGTGAGCATTCTTTATATAGAGATGTATTTTCTTTTGTTTATGTCAGTTGTACGACCTTACCGGTCCGTGTAGTTATTTTTAATTGACCTTAACGGTCCGTATCATTGTATTGTTTGCCCCGGTCGGATAAACACGTGGTTGTTTTGTGATGTTTAGCCTGGTAGATCCATATGGGAAGGATCTGCGGCGTGTAATATTCTCATTCGGTTTTGGGGTGTTACATTTATGGTGTCAGAGCTTAGGTTGCGGAAACCTAGGCTGTCGGGTCAAGTCGAGTCGTGATTTGTCGAGTAATGTGTTGTCTTGTCATTCGAGTCGTCGAGTGACAAGTTGAGTTGTGCGTAGTCACAACGTGTCGGTTATGTTGTCGGATGAGGTTATTAACGTGGACGACTGTCATCTCCGTGCATCCTGTGGACGTAAGTCTCTTCTTTTATGCATAATATATGTGTTTCATGATTTCATTTATGTACGATATTTGTGGTGCATAATGTTATTTACACGATGTTGTGCAATGGAGTTTGTATTCAATACTTGTGACACACTATATGTGTATAGAACTGGACGTATTGATGTTTTGCCTTTGAACCACCGTGTGGGGTGGTATGATGTGAAAGTTGTGAACCTTGATCGTTTCGAAAAAGGTATCGACGGTAGAGTCTATGAGAAACCCAGATTGATGATTTTGTTGTATGTTTAAACTTGGTGTCCACGGGATGCATTTGATTGAATTAGTGATCCGGTTTGCCGTTTGGGCAAGTGGTTTTAAGTTCGATTATTTTGGATTGTTGTAATTATGCCCGCTGCGAATAGGTTTGAAAATATTTTCTGAACGACTCTACTGGTTTGAGCATTCTTGTGGATGTTAGGAGTATGCCCTCGAATGCCACTCAGAGGTTGTTGAGTGAGGGCATTGTACTTGTAATTATGTAAACCATTTATATAAGGCAAATGAATGTTTCTTTATTTACTAGTAGTTACTGGCATTCCTAACTCATAAATAAACATATAGAAACTAGTCCGGGTATTTGAGAGCAAAACGTTCCACTCCTTATTGGATAAGGGGTCGGCCTTTGGAAAGGTTATAGCTCAAATACTTAATCGTTCGCAAGTCGATGAAACTTGACTGGGCGTTAAGTTTATTTGAAGACTTGTATGACGTGTTCTTTGACATGGAGAGTGCCTGTCGAACACTAATGGTTAGTGGGAGCACACGTTATAGGTATGCTAATTGGATTAGTATACTCGAACCGACTCACCCTCGATTCGTCACACGGATTTCACTCCGGGACAGTCAATGACGGAATCGAAAGGTTGTGATAGGTATTCGTGAACCTTCGACTTGAGGATTTAGTAAGGATGTGCTTGTGATGTCAAGATTTTCATTAGAGTAGTTCGACCCTGTAAACCGGAAGGCGGGGGTCAACCTCGACATGCATCTTGACGGGCAAGTAGCAGGTCCTACTGAATACCAAGATAGATATCTTTCTCCCATTAGTGAGCGGGTTATATGTCCTATGCGGTTATTGGCAGATGATATCATAAGTCTTTGGCCAAAGCATTGGAGCTAGTTGTATTAGATACACGACAGCTCGATGATCTCGATTTGCATTTAACGCATGCATAGCGTCAAGTACAGATAGGGTTTGACTGACCGTGACCCTATAACTTGATCGGGACATTTGAAAGAAGGGTTTATACGTATACTGGTATTCACGACAGAATGGTTCTTGAATGATCCCAATCATTCGTTCTCAGTTGGGGTACAGTGTAGGCCGCCAAGCTGGCTAGGTGGTGCTACTACTCTTTGGTTCCTCCCATTGCTGACTGAGACGGACCTACCGAGTCGCGCATTAGGATTGACGACGGAATGAATCAAGCTAATTCTCTCATTATGTCTATTAGATATTGGATATCTAAATTTGGGACATTAGATGTCTAAATCGATTTATTGGATAAATTGATTTACGGCCTAATGAATTAAATATATCACTGGGTGATTAATTTAATTCATGGATATAATTATTTCTTGGAGAAATTAATTATGTTGTAATGTATTCGATATGATAAAATTAATTGGATTAATTAAACTATACAAATACATCAGGACGGAATTGGAGTTTATCTGTTTGGACTCTCGGGAGTCCGAAACGAACCGAACTCATCCGTTTCTCCATGGGCCGCCGCCCCCCCCCCCCCCATTTCTAGCCACCTTCCTTTTGGACTTATGTATTCATTCTTTAATGAATGATAATAGTGGAGGTGGGGTTAGATTCCCACATGCTTGAGTTGTAACATGTGGGAGAAGTTGAATAAGAGGGATGAAGACATCTTTCATTCAAGACACATTGATTCCTACGTGAATAAGAGAGAGGAAAGAGAGAGAGAAGTCTACTTCATCATCTTCTTCTCTATTCATCATGTTCTTGATTTTTTCTTGGAGAAAAATTGAGAAATAAAAGAGAGATTGTGAGTTATACACTTAGAGTGTAATAATTTCATATTGAAAGCTTCATCACTTAGCTCTAGCTGTATCCTCGGAGGATAGCAAGGTGATTGTCGTTCCGATCGTTTCTCCGGCGCGTGACTGTAATACCCGGTTGTAATTCAGTCATTATCATTCAATAATTTCATTCGGTGATTGTCACTCAGTGGATTTTCACTCATTTATAATCATTCATCAATCATGTTCATTCACCCGTGTTCACCGTTCGGAAAAACTTCGAGTTGTGTATCGTTATTGTTCATTGTTTCAACTTTCCTCATATGAGTTCGACTTTGTTAGATCACCATTAATTTTTGGTAACTCCAAAAATTCTGAATCTTAGCAATGTTATAGAGCATCGAGTTATCTTTCCATTGGTTCAAACGGTGAGTCAATCGGAGTCCGGACGAGAGAGTTATGGTCGTTTTAGCTCACCCGCTCGTTTTGATTATTGGCGATCCGCCGACCGAACTTCGGCCGTGTCGTCCGACACGGCCCGTGCCGTACTCGTCCGGAAATGCGAAGTCTCGCCCACGAGGACTCGGCCGTGTCAAATGCAGCGCGGCGAGTCGAACTCTTCCGGATAAGCGAGAATCGGCGCCGGGCGCGGCCGTGTTCGGTGACACGGTCGAGTCATGCCGATCGGCTGTCGGACGAGTCACTATCGGAAGGCCCTCGCGCGCGCGACCGTGTCAAGCGAGGACACGATCGAGTCCCTGCCGGCCCGATTCTGCGGCGGCCGTGCCGATTGGCACGGGCCGTGTCCGGCTGGGCGATCAACCCCTTTAAATTCGTTTTTGAGCATTTCACTCATTTCTTTCCCTTTTCTTCACCTACAACCGAGAGAGAGCTTGAGGAGGGTTTTCCTTCACAAATCATTTGAGTGTTTGATTTTCTTCATCTCCTTTCGATCGTGAAGCCCGGATAATCGATCTAACGCGTGTTCTTCGGATTAAAGTACTTGGATCTTCAAAGGTAATATTCTTCAACACCTTGGATTTCGATTTTTGTGTTGAGATATGATGTTTTGGACGTTATAATCATGTTATATGAATGGATATGTATATGATTATGAGTTTGTATAAGGATTCATTGGATTATTGAGGAATTATTCAAGAACACCTTGAATATCGAGTTGGAATTGGGGATTTTCGATTAATTGTCGTTATAATCACGCTTTCAGATATTCGTCTTGGATTATTAATCATATTGAAGATGTTTTGTTGGTTTGAAACACTTCTTGGGGGATTTGATATTGGTATATTGAGGTTTGATTGTAAACAATCGGAGTTTGGCATAGCGTGTTTGATTTAATGCCTCAATGAACTTGGTTTATTCGTATCGACGTTTCGAGTTCGTTATATTCGTGTTTGATTCGTGTATTGAACGGATTGTTGGTAATTGTATTTATTCAAGGTTGTTCGAGTGACCGATATCTCAATTAGGACGTTGTTCGTGGACGGACATTCTTCATCGTTGTTGTGTAAGTTAATTCTTACTCGGTTAAAAGGATATTCATTCCTTTTTGTTGTTGATTACTCATAATCATAATTCATTCATCATGATATTAATCATTTTGAGACTGTAATTGTCGAATAATCATTTCATTCACGAGGAGACGGTTCCAAATCATTTCATTGGGTTATCAATCACGTCACTATTTACTTTCATATCGGTGAGTCATCTTGGCCTTGTCTAATTATTATTCATTGATATTCATTATGGTCATTCTCGTTCATATGACCTTACAGGTTCATATTGCGTGGCGGGTGTGGTGTGTGGAATATTTAGTCGGGCACACGATGGTTATGTATTGGGTTCACCGATACATTGGACCGTGCACACGGGAAAGCATTACACCGTGAGACTAATTAGGTACAAGGGCGGGTGTGTCGGTCATTCGTCTTGTACACTCGCACGAACACTACGGGCGTAATATGGTAATCCTCATCAGCGAAATTCATAATAAAGAATTTTATCATAACTTGAGATATAATCATGATTGTGTATTTTCAACCCTTGAGGATTGTTGTTCTTTATGCCGGACCCGTTTGGGGATTTTGTTTTCAGGTCTTGGCAAGGCAAAAGTACGGGAGAACACGCCGACGTCGAGTCCCGGTGATACTAGTAGGGCCCCGATCTTTGATTATTCATGTTATTGTCCTTTATTTTCCATTGTAGACTTTCATTTGGATACTCCGTTTCATTCAATGTTGTGTATTTTATCTTCAAATAAAATACACTAGTATTAGTTATTGTACAGGTGTGTTGTAACTAAACTCCTCATCGGAGTAATTATTCTTGTAATGTGGTTCGGTACTAAATTTATAATGTTTAATTCATTCATTTTCATTTGCACGGTGGGTCCTAGGTTGGGGATCTACGGCACTGTAATATCCGCCTAGTTTGGGGTGTTACAGAGTTGGTATCGGAGCGTGGTTTTGAATACTACCTTCCGAGTCATGTCTCATTTGAAGTCATCGTCATCAGACTAGTATCATTGGACTTTCGTGTCACGTGTGACTGTGCAAATGCCGAGCCAATCGAATCGAAAGAACTGTAAGATTTCTAACGCCATGGTATAATTTCTGGAAATAATCATTCATTCATCATTCATAAATTAACAATCCTCAAACATCATCATTCATTGTGATCAGGACGATCATATTAACTCATTAATCACTTAATTCATTTCAATACTCAGTTAATGATCAGGACGATCATATTAACTCATTAATCACTTAATTCATTTCATTACTCAGTTGTCGATCTGGATGGTCATATTATCAATCTTATTAAGTTATTCAAGATAATCACTTCAAGAATTTTATCAGATAATCATGTCACTTCAGTAAATCATTCATATAATCACTAAGTTAGAACATGTATACTCATTTTCATCATCTCATGACATACTCATAACGTGATAATCATGCGGGAAATGTAATCATTATGCGACTTTCCTCCTTCAGTATGGAAAGGGCAAGAAGAGGACGTGGAGGGCGAGGCCGTGGAGCGGGCCGAATCCCGAGAGCTCGTGTGAATACACGTGCGAATGCGAGGAATAATGCTAATTCATCTAGCAGCACTTGCTACTCATTCACACGAACGTGATCATTCTCTATCGGGGAGTCGTACTGGGACACCGCTCATTCGAAGGTGTTGGGATCGATCCACTCGCCTTTATGCGGGGCATGATGGCCCGATGACTCAGATGACACAACTAATGGAGACGATGCAAAATTCAGCTAATCAAAATCAACAGGCTCCTCCTCCGCCACCTCAGAGGCAAGAGAGGAATGTGAGCAGTATCATCGGCGACATCTCTCGCCAAAGGCCACCTACTTTTGAAGGCTCATCTGAGCCGGCGGATATTGTTCATTGGCTCGAACACTTTGAGAAGCTATTTGCGATGGTAGAGTGTCCCGAAGGACACAAAGTTTCAGTTGCGGCTTACTATCTGGGTAAGAGCGCTCATTCTTGGTGGTTATCGTTGAAGCCCACCGAAGGATCGTGTACTTGGGATCAGTTCAAGACTCTCATGATGGAGAGGTATTATCCGGCCCCACTCAGAGAGGCCAAGCTGTCAGAGTTACTCACTCCCGACCCCTCATCAGACGCGGATGTTCTCGCCATTGCCGAGAAATTTCAGGAACTTCTTCCGTTCGCCTCATCCATCATTCATTAGGCGGATAAGATTAAGTATTTCGGCAAGAGGTGAAACCACGTATGAGATTACGATTTGCTTAATCATAATTGCACCACGTTGGCGAATTCATCGAAAGCTCTCACTTATGAACTTACTGCTAAGGAAATTGCTAGCGGCAACCTTCGTCTGCTAGCAAGAAATCGAAGAACCGTGTCGATCGAAGGCGGTCGACAACCTTCAAGAAACCCCGTGCGGGATCTGCTTTTCGAGCGACCTCTGTGTCGTCTAAACCCGCGGAATCTCGGTCTCGAGCGGCCGGTTCGGCCATCACTGTTTTAAGCGTGGGGAGCTTGGTCACCTCGGTACCAAGTGTCCTCGGCAGACTATCACGTGTCATAATTGTGGGATTGCCGGGCATAAGGCCCGTTTTTGCCGTAGGGACTCCAAACCTACTCGGACGTCATCCCGTGCCCCTAAGCGATCGGCCGTTCGAGAATCAGGCCACTCAATCGGCGTCGTTTAAAGCAGCAGGAGCGACTAAAGGTGGAGCCTATAGTCGTGACGGGAGCGTCCGGTCTGGGACTAGCAAACCCGTATTTATGAGATGAAGAAGACCGATGATCCCGAGGCCGAATGATCTCGGTACATTCGATATTCTATCTCAACTTTGTGTGTACCCTTTTTGATCTTGGTGCATCGCATTCATTCATTTAGAATCATGTTTGAGTAGACTACGTCAGGTAGTGCTACTAGTTGTGAGCCTTATGTCATTGGTCTACGATGGTAGACGAATCATCGTGTCGTGAGATTCAGGATTGTCCGATTCAGTTTCATGGTCGTGTATGGCCAGCGGACCTTATCGTGGTAGATTTGCCGAGAGACGACGTCATCTTGGGTATTGATTGGATGGATCGTCATGATGCCATCATTAGTGTCCGTAAGCGTATGATTACTATCATTTCAGACGATGGGGTTGAATGTGTGTTTCAGGGAGGTAATCCCGGCTGTTCTGGTAAGGTCATTAATTTGATGAAAGCAGTGCGATTACTCAGTCAGGGATGTCCTGGTGTGTTGTAACTAGTATTCGGTATTGTCCTGGTGTGTTGTAACTAAACTCCTCATCGGAGTAATTATTCTTGTAATGTGGTTCGGTACTACATTTATACTGTGTAATTCATTCATTTTCATTTGCCTGGTGGGTCCCAGTTGGGGATCTACGGCACTGTAATATCCGCCTAGTTTGGGGTGTTACAGAGTTGGTATCGGAGCGTGGTTTTGAATACTACCTTCCGAGTCATGTCTCATTTGAAGTCATCGTCATCAGACTAGTATCATTGGACTTTCGTGTCACGTGTGACCTGTGCAAATGCCGAGCCAATCGCCAAGAAAGAAGCGTAAGATTTCTAACGCCATGGTATAATTTCGAAATAATCATTCATTAATCATTCATAAATTAACATTCCTCAAACATCAAAATTCATTGTGATCGGGACGATCATATTAACTCATTAATCACTTAATTCATTTCAATACTCAGTTAATGATCAGGACGATCATATTAACTCATTAATCACTTAATTCATTTCATTACTCAGTTGTCGATCTGGATGGTCATATTATCAATCTTATTAAGTTATTCAAGATAATCACTTCAAGAATTTTATCGATAATCATGTCACTTGATAAATCATTCATATAATCACTAAGTTAGAACATGTATACTCATTTTCATCATCTCATGACATACTCATAACGTGATAATCATGCGGGAAATGTAATCATTATGCGACTTTCCTCCTTCAGTATGGAAAGGGCAAGAAGAGGACGTGGAGGGCGAGGCCGTGGAGCGGGCCGAATCCCGAGAGCTCGTGTGAATACACGTGCGAATGCGAGGAATAATGCTAATTCATCTAGCAGCGACACTGCTACTCATTCACCTGAACGTGATCATTCTCTATCAGGGAGTCGTACTCGGGACACCGCTCATTCAGAAGGTGTTCAGATCGATCCACTCGCCTTTATGCAGGGCATGATGGCGGATGACTCGAGATGACACAACTAATGGAGACGATGCAAAATTGACTAATCAAAATCAACAGGCTCCTCCGCCGCCACCTCAGAGGCAAGAGAGGAATGTGAGCAGTATCATCGGCGACATCTCTCGCCAAAGGCCACCTACTTTTGAAGGCTCATCTGAGCCGGCGGATATTGTTTATTGGCTCGAACACTTTGAGAAGCTATTTGCGATGGTAGAGTGTCCCGAAGGACACAAAGTTTCAGTTGCGGCTTACTATCTGGGTAAGAGCGCTCATTCTTGGTGGTTATCGTTGAAGCCCACCGAAGGATCGTGTACTTGGGATCAATTCAAGACTCTCATGATGGAGAGGTATTATCCGGCCCCACTCAGAGAGGCCAAGCTGTCAGAGTTACTCACTCCCGACCCCTCATCAGACGCGGATGTTCTCGCCATTGCCGAGAAATTTCAGGAACTTCTTCCGTTCGCCTCATCCATCATTCATTCCGAGGCGGATAAGATTAAGTATTTCAGCAAGAGGCTGAAACCACGTATGAGATTACAGTTGCTTAATCATAATTGCACCACGTTGGCCGAATTCATCGAGAAAGCTCTCACTTATGAACTTACTGCTAAGGAAATTGCTAAGCAGCAACCTTCGTCTGCTAGCAAGAAATCGAAGAACCGTAATCAGTCTGAAGGCGGTCAGACAACCTTCAAGAAACCCCGTGCGGGATCTGCTTTTTCTGAGCGACCTCCTGTGTCGTCTAAACCCGCGGAATCTCAGTCTCGAGCGGCCAGTTCGGCCATCACCTGTTTTAACTGTGGGGAGCTTGGTCACCTCAGTACCAAGTGTCCTCGACAGACTATCACGTGTCATAATTGTGGGATTGCTGGGCATAAGGCCCGTTTTTGCCGTAGGGACTCCAAACCTACTCAGACGTCATCCCAGGCCCCTAAGCAGTCAGCCGTTCAGAATCAGGCCACTCAATCAGCGTCGTTTAAAACGACAGGAGCGACTAAAGGTGGAGCCTATAGTCGCCAGACGAGGCGTCGGTCTGGGACTAGCAAACCCCGTATTTATGAGATGAAGAAGACCGATGATCCCGAGGCCCGAATGATCTCAGGTACATTCGATATTCTATCTCAACCTGTGTGTACCCTTTTTGATACTGGTGCATCGCATTCATTCATTTCCGAATCATGTTTGAGTAGACTACGTCTGGGTAGTGCTACTAGTTGTGAGCCTTATGTCATTGGTCTACCTGATGGTAGACGAATCATCGGTAATCGTGAGATTCAGGATTGTCCGATTCAGTTTCATGGTCGTGTATGGCCAGCGGACCTTATCGTGGTAGATTTGCCGAGAGACGACGTCATCTTGGGTATTGATTGGATGGATCGTCATGATGCCATCATTAGTGTCCGTAAGCGTATGATTACTATCATTTCAGACGATGGGGTTGAATGTGTGTTTCAGGGAGGTAATCCCGGCTGTTCTGGTAAGGTCATTAATTTGATGAAAGCAGTGCGATTACTCAGTCAGGGATGTGTTGGTTATTGGTGCTATATGTCAAACGTTTCTTCAGTTTGTGGGCGAATCCCTCGTTGCCACATGGCAACGCCAAAACCGGGGCTGAAGTCAAACGTTTCTTCAGTTCCTCAAAACTCGACTGTCTCTCGTCATTCCGCATTTAACTTCTCGGATTTACGGAGCAAGCGTGCAAGTGGCCGAGCTAGTTTTGAGAAACCTCGGCGAACCTACGGTAGTAGCCACCAAACCCAAGAAACTACGGACCTCCTTCACATTTGTGGCGATGCCCAATCCAACACCGCCTCAATTTTCTGCGGATCCACACGAACTCCCTCGGTGAAATCACGTGACCCAAAAACATCACTTCCTCGGCGAACTCACATTTAGAGAACTTAGCATAGAGTCGCTCGGTCCTCAAAATGTCTAACACTATCCGCAAATTACACTAGTATTCGGTATTGTCCTGGTGTGTTGTAACTAAACTCCTCATCGGAGTAATTATTCTTGTAATGTGGTTCGGTACTACATTTATACTGTGTAATTCATTCATTTTCATTTGCCTGGTGGGTCCCAGTTGGGGATCTACAGCACTGTAATATCCGCCTAGTTTGGGGTGTTACAGAGGTGGTATCGGAGCGTGGTTTTGAATACTACCTTCCGAGTCATGTCTCATTTGAAGTCATCGTCATCAGACTAGTATCATTGGACTTTCGTGTCACGTGTGACCTGTGCAAATGCCGAGCCAATCAGACCGAAAGAACTGTAAGATTTCTAACGCCATGGTATAATTTCTGGAAATAATCATTCATTCATCATTCATAAATTAACAATCCTCAAACATCATCATTCATTGTGATCAGGACGATCATATTAACTCATTAATCACTTAATTCATTTCAATACTCAGTTAATGATCAGGACGATCATATTAACTCATTAATCACTTAATTTATTTCATTACTCAGTTGTCGATCTGGATGGTCATATTATCAATCTTATTAAGATATTCAAGATAATCACTTCAAGAATTTTATCAGATAATCATGTCACTTCAGTAAATCATTCATATAATCACTAAGTTAGAACATGTATACTCATTTTCATCATCTCATGACATACTCATAACGTGATAATCATGCGGGAAATGTAATCATTATGCGACTTTCCTCCTTCAGTATGGAAAGGGCAAGAAGAGGACGTGGAGGGCGAGGCCGTGGAGCGGGCCGAATCCCGAGAGCTCGTGTGAATACACGTGCGAATGCGAGGAATAATGCTAATTCATCTAGCAGCGACACTGCTACTCATTCACCTGAACGTGATCATTCTCTATCAGGGAGTCGTACTCGGGACACCGCTCATTCAGAAGGTGTTCAGATCGATCCACTCGCCTTTATGCAGGGCATGATGGCCCAGATGACTCAGATGACACAACTAATGGAGACGATGCAAAATTCAGCTAATCAAAATCAATAGGCTCCTCCGCCGCCACCTCAGAGGCAAGAGAGGAATGTGAGCAGTATCATCGGCGACATCTCTCGCCAAAGGCCACCTACTTTTGAAGGCTCATCTGAGCCGGCGGATATTGTTCATTGGCTCGAACACTTTGAGAAGCTATTTGCGATGGTAGAGTGTCCCGAAGGACACAAAGTTTCAGTTGCGGCTTACTATCTGGGTAAGAGCGCTCATTCTTGGTGGTTATCGTTGAAGCCCACCGAAGGATCGTGTACTTGGGATCGATTCAAGACTCTCATGATGGAGAGGTATTATCCGGCCCCACTCAGAGAGGCCAAGCTGTCAGAGTTACTCACTCCCGACCCCTCATCAGACGCGGATGTTCTCGCCATTGCCGAGAAATTTCAGGAACTTCTTCCGTTCGCCTCATCCATCATTCATTCCGAGGCGGATAAGATTAAGTATTTCACAAGAGGTGAAACCACGTATGAGATTACGATTGCTTAATCATAATTGCACCACGTTGGCGAATTCATCGAAAGCTCTCACTTATGAACTTACCGCTAAGGAAATTGCTAAGCGGCAACCTTCGTCTGCTAGCAAGAAATCGAAGAACCGTAATCGACCAAGGCGGTCGACAACCTTCAAGAAACCCCGTGCGGGATCTGCTTTACGAGCGACCTCTGTGTCGTCTAAACCCGCGGAATCTCGGTCTCGAGCGGCCGTTCGGCCATCACTGTTTTAGCGTGGGGAGCTTGGTCACCTCGGTACCAAGTGTCCTCGACAGGACTATCACGTGTCATAATTGTGGGATTGCGGGCATAAGGCCCGTTTTGCCGTAGGGACTCCAAACCTACTCGAGCGTCATCCCAGGCCCCTAAGCGATCGGCCGTTCAGAATCGAGCCACTCAATCGGCGTCGTTTAAAGCAGCGAGGGAGCGACTAAAGGTGGAGCCTATAGTCGCAGACGAGGAGCGTCCGGTCTGGGACTAGCAAACCCGTATTTATGAGATGAAGAAGACCGATGATCCCGAGGCCCGAATGATCTCGGGTACATTCGATATTCTATCTCAACTGTGTACCCTTTTTGATCTTGGTGCATCGCATTCATTCATTTCCGAATCATGTTTGAGTAGACTACGCCGGGTAGTGCTACTAGTTGTGAGCCTTATGTCATTGGTCTACGATGGTAGACGAATCATCGTAATCGTGAGATTCGTGATTGTCGATTGATTTCATGGTCGTGTATGGCGGACCTTATCGTGGTAGATTTGCCGAGAGACGCGTCATCTTGGGTATTGATTGGATGGATCGTCATGATGCCATCATTAGTGTCCGTAAGCGTATGATTACTATCATTTGAGACGATGGGGTTGAATGTGTGTTTCGGGGAGGTAATCCTACATTGCAGTAAGGTCATTAATTTGATGAAAGCAGTGCGATTACTCAGTCAGGGATGTGTTGGTTATTGGTGCTATATGTCAAACGTTTCTTCAGTTTGTGGGCGAATCCCTCGTTGCCACATGGCAACGCCAAAACCGGGGCTGAAGTCAAACGTTTCTTCAGTTCCTCAAAACTCGACTGTCTCTCGTCATTCCAGACGAACTTCTCGGATTTCTGGAGCAACTGTGCAAGTGGCCGAGCTAGTTTTGAGAAACCCTCGACGAACCTACGGTAGTAGCCAGCCAAACCCAAGAAACTACGGACCTCCTTCACATTTGTGGGCGATGCCCAATCCAACACTGCCTCAATTTTCTGCGGATCCACACGAACTCCCTCGGCTGAAATCACGTGACCCAAAAACATCACTTCCCTCAGCCAGAACTCACATTTAGAGAACTTAGCATAGAGTCGCTCGGTCCTCAAAATGTCTAACACTATCCGCAAATTACACTAGTATTCGGTATTGTCCTGGTGTGTTGTAACTAAACTCCTCATCGGAGTAATTATTCTTGTAATGTGGTTCGGTACTACATTTATACTGTGTAATTCATTCATTTTCATTTGCCTGGTGGGTCCCAGTTGGGGATCTACGGCACTGTAATATCCGCCTAGTTTGGGGTGTTACAGAGTTGGTATCGGAGCGTGGTTTTGAATACTACCTTCCGAGTCATGTCTCATTTGAAGTCATCGTCATCAGACTAGTATCATTGGACTTTCGTGTCACGTGTGACCTGTGCAAATGCCGAGCCAATCGCCAAGAAAGAACTGTAAGATTTCTAACGCCATGGTATAATTTCTGGAAATAATCATTCATTCATCATTCATAAATTAACAATCCTCAAACATCATCATTCATTGTGATCAGGACGATCATATTAACTCATTAATCACTTAATTCATTTCAATACTCAGTTAATGATCAGGACGATCATATTAACTCATTAATCACTTAATTCATTTCATTACTCAGTTTTCGATCTGGATGGTCATATTATCAATCTTATTAAGTTATTCAAGATAATCACTTCAAGAATTTTATCAGATAATCATGTCACTTCAGTAAATCATTCATATAATCACTAAGTTAGAACATGTATACTCATTTTCATCATCTCATGACATACTCATAACGTGATAATCATGCGGGAAATGTAATCATTATGCGACTTTCCTCCTTCAGTATGGAAAGGGCAAGAAGAGGACGTGGAGGGCGAGGCCGTGGAGCGGGCCGAATCCCGAGAGCTCGTGTGAATACACGTGCGAATGCGAGGAATAATGCTAATTCATCTAGCAGCGACACTGCTACTCATTCACCTGAACGTGATCATTCTCTATCAGGGAGTCGTACTCGGGACACCGCTCATTCAGAAGGTGTTCAGATCGATCCACTCGCCTTTATGCAGGGCATGATGGCCCAGATGACTCAGATGACACAACTAATGGAGACGATGCAAAATTCAGCTAATCAAAATCAACAGGCTCCTCCGCCGCCACCTCAGAGGCAAGAGAGGAATGTGAGCAGTATCATCGGCGACATCTCTCGCCAAAGGCCACCTACTTTTGAAGGCTCATCTGAGCCGGCGGATATTGTTCATTGGCTCGAACACTTTGAGAAGCTATTTGCGATGGTAGAGTGTCCCGAAGGACACAAAGTTTCAGTTGCGGCTTACTATCTGGGTAAGAGCGCTCATTCTTGGTGGTTATCGTTGAAGCCCACCGAAGGATCGTGTACTTGGGATCAGTTCAAGACTCTCATGATGGAGAGGTATTATCCGGCCCCACTCGAGAGGCCAAGCTGCCGATTTACTCACTCCCGACCCCTCATCGACGCGGATGTTCTCGCCATTGCCGAGAAATTTCAGGAACTTCTTCCGTTCGCCTCATCCATCATTCATTCCGAGGCGGATAAGATTAAGTATTTCAGCAAGAGGCTGAAACCACGTATGAGATTACAGTTGCTTAATCATAATTGCACCACGTTGGCCGAATTCATCGAGAAAGCTCTCACTTATGAACTTACTGCTAAGGAAATTGCTAAGCAGCAACCTTCGTCTGCTAGCAAGAAATCGAAGAACCGTAATCAGTCTGAAGGCGGTCAGACAACCTTCAAGAAACCCCGTGCGGGATCTGCTTTTACGAGCGACCTCTGTGTCGTCTAAACCCGCGGAATCTCGGTCTCGAGCGGCCGTTCGGCCATCACTGTTTTAATCGTGGGGAGCTTGGTCACCTCGGTACCAAGTGTCCTCGGCAGACTATCACGTGTCATAATTGTGGGATTGCCGGGCATAAGGCCCGTTTTGGCCGTAGGGACTCCAAACCTACTCGACGTCATCCTGTGCCCCTAAGCGATCACCGTTCAAAATCAGGCCACTCAATCAGCGTCGTTTAAAACGACAGGAGCGACTAAAGGTGGAGCCTATAGTCAGCAGACGGGAGCGTCCGGTGCCGGGACTAGCAAACCCCGTATTTATGAGATGAAGAAGACCGATGATCCCGAGGCCCGAATGATCTCAGGTACATTCGATATTCTATCTCAACCTGTGTGTACCCTTTTTGATACTGGTGCATCGCATTCATTCATTTCCGAATCATGTTTGAGTAGACTACGTCTGGGTAGTGCTACTAGTTGTGAGCCTTATGTCATTGGTCTACCTGATGGTAGACGAATCATCGTGTCGTGAGATTCGTGATTGTCCGATTCGGTTTCATGGTCGTGTATGGCGGCGGACCTTATCGTGGTAGATTTGCCGAGAGACAGCGTCATCTTGGGTATTGATTGGATGGATCGTCATGATGCCATCATTAGTGTCCGTAAGCGTATGATTACTATCATTTGACGATGGGGTTGAATGTGTGTTTCGTGGAGGTAATCCTACATTGCAGTAAGGTCATTAATTTGATGAAAGCAGTGCGATTACTCAGTCAGGGATGTGTTGGTTATTGGTGCTATATGACCAAAACCGAGGAATCATCAGTAATGTTGTCGGATATTCCGGTAGTAAGGCAATATGCCGATGTATTTCCAGACGAGTTACCTGGTTTGCCTCCACAGAGGGATGTGGAATTCACGATTGAGTTGGAGCCTGGTACGTCCCCGATATCGAAGGCACCGTACCGAATGTCCCCGACCGAAATGCGAGAGTTGAAGAATCAACTTGAGGAATTGTTCGAGAAAGGTTATATCCGACCGAGTGCGTCCCCGTGGGGAGCACCAGTGCTGTTTGTCAAAAAGAAGGATGGTTCTTTTCGCTTGTGTATCGATTATCGGGAGTTGAATAGGGTGACAATCAAGAATAAGTATCCTTTACCCCGTATCGATGACCTTTTGGATCAACTTCGAGGAGCTTGATATTTTCCAAGATCGACTTAAGATCTGGATATCATCAGCTGCGGATTCGAGAGTCGGACATCGCGAGGACGGCATTTCGAACACGCTATGGTCATTATGAGTTCGTAGTTATGCCGTTCGGGCTAACTAATGCACCTGCGGTATTCATGGAGCTAATGAATCGGGTCTTCATCGACTTTTTGGATCGGTTTGTTGTTGTCTTCATTGATGACATTTTGATTTATTCTCATAACCGAGAGGAACACGAGGTTCACCTTCATCAGGTTCTCGACGTGTTGAGACGAGAGCAACTTTATGGAAAGTTTTCCAAATGTGAGTTCTGGATGTCCGAAGTGACGTTTCTCGGACATGTAATTTCATCAGATGGAGTGCGTGTTGATCCTCAGAAGACGGAGGTTATCCAGGATTGGTTACCTCCGAAGAATGTTAAGGAAATCCAAAGCTTTCTCGGATTAGCCGGTTATTATCGGAGGTTTGTGGAAGGATTTTCCAAAATTGCTCAACCATTGACGAACCTTTTGCGGAAGGATAAGAAATACACATGGTCCGACGCGTGTCAACGGAGTTTTGAGGAACTCAAGAGCCGGTTAATGTCAGCACCTGTACTTTCCTTGCCACAGGGGACGGAAGGATTTGTGGTTTATAGTGATGCGTCCGGACAGGGTCTCGGATGTGTACTCATGCAGAACGGGAAGGTTATTGCCTATGCTTCACGGTAGTTGAGACCTTACGAGGTTAATTATCCGACACACGACCTTGAACTAGCAGCCGTGGTGTTCGCTTTGAAAATTTGGCGTCATTACCTTTATGGCGTCACTTGTCAGATATTCACCGATCATAAAAGTTTAAAGTATATATTTACTCAGAAGGAGTTAAATATGCGACAGAGGCGGTGGTTAGAACTAATCAAAGATTATGATATTGAGATCCTTTACCACCCGGGCAAGGCAAACGTTGTCGCCGATGCCTTTAGTCGTAAGTCCGTTCAGGAGCAGATGCTTGCTCGTTTAACAGTTCAGAAGGAGCTTCAGCAGGAATTCCTTAGACCCGAGATCGAGGTCTGGCTTCAGCGAGTTCAGGGACAGCTTTGTATATTAGAGATTTCATCACCTCTTGAGGATGCAATCAGAGAGAATCAGAGTTCGGACCCTTCATTGTTGCGCATCCGTGAAGATATGGCTCAGGGGAAAGCCCCTGGATTCGTGGTCCACGAGGATGGACTTTTGAGGTTTAAGAACCGGTTGTGCGTACCGGCGAATGATGAGTTGAAAAACTCGATTTTGAGAGAAGCTCATGCTACCCCTTATTTTGTTCACCCAGGGTCTAGCAAGATGTATAAAGACTTGAAACAAAATTACTGGTGGAGTAATATGAAGCGAGAAGTCGCGGAATTTGTTTCGAGATGCTTAACTTTCCAACAAGTCAAGATTGAACATCAGCGACCGGCGGGTATGCTGAAACCTCTCCCTATTCCAGAGTGGAAGTGGGAAGACATTTCTATGGATTTCATCACGAGTTTGCCGACGAGTCGTCGTGGCATGAATACGATCTGGGTGATTGTGGACCGCTTAACTAAATCAGCTCATTTTCTTGAGATTAAGGATACTTGGGGTCCCGAGAGACTTGCCCAGTTATTCATCAAAGAGATAGTGAGACTGCACGGTACTCCTAAAAGTATTGTTTCCGATCGTGACGGACGGTTTGTGTCACATTTTTGGAAATCAGTTCATCGTGCTATGGGAACTCAGCTTAATCTCAGTACTGCCTTTCATCCTCAGTCCGACGGACAATCAGAGAGAACTATTCAGACATTAGAGGACATGTTGAGGGCATGCGTCCTCGATTGGAAGGACGATTGGAAAGCCCAACTACCACTGATCGAGTTCACGTATAATAATAGTTGGCATGCCTCCATTAAGATGGCACCTTACGAGGCCTTGTACGGTCGTCGTTGTCGATCTCCTTTGTGTTGGGATGACTTATCAGAATCAATCGGCACCGAGCCCAATATGCTTATAGCCGCCCGGGAGAAGGTAGCTTTGATCAAGAGTCGTATGCTGACAGCTCAGAGTCGACAGAAATCATATGCAGATAATCGTCATCGACCACTAGAGTTCGAGACGGGTGATCACGTTTTGGTCAAGGTATCCCCGAGTCGAGGTATTTTCCGTTTCGGAAAACGGGGAAAGTTGAGTCCGAGATTCATTGGACCGTTTGAAATTTTGGATCGAGTAGGCGAGTTAGCTTATCGATTGGCTTTGCCTCCGGCATTGAGCCGAATTCATAATGTGTTTCATGTCTCTCAGTTGCGGAAGTATGTTGCCGACCTGAGTCACATACTTCAGTTCGACGAAATTGAGATCGCCGACGACCATTCACATGAGGAGCGTCCTATACGAGTCTTAGTGCGGCGAATCAAACAGTTGAGAAATAAGTCGATTCCTTTGGTCAAGATTCAGTGGTCTAGACACAGAGTCGAAGAGTCTACTTGGGAAACCGAGGATAGTATGCGGGAGAGTTATCCCGAGTTGTTTGACCCTTAGTTTCGGGGACGAAACTCTTTTAAGGGGGGGTGTATGTAATACCCGGTTGTAATTTAGTCATTATCATTCAGTAATTTCATTCGATGATTGTCACTCAGTGGATTTTCACTCATTTATAATCATTCATCAATCATGTTCATTCACCCGTGTTCACCGTTCGGAAAAACTTCGAGTTGTGTATCGTTATTGTTCATTGTTTCAACTTTCCTCATATGAGTTCGACTTTGTTAGATCACCATTAATTTTTGGTAACTCCAAAAATTCTGAATCTTTGCAATGTTATAGAGCATCGAGTTAGCTTTCCATTGGTTCAAACGGTGAGTCAATCGGAGTCCGGACGAGAGAGTTATGGTCGTTTTAGCTCACCCGCTTGTTTTTCAGTTATTGGCCGATCACTGCCGACCGAACTCGGCCGTGTCGTCCGACACGGCCCGTGCCGTACTCGTCCGGAAATGCCGAAGTCTCTGCCCACAGGACTCGACCGTGTCGTCTGGCACGGCCGAGTCGAACTCTTCCGGATAAGCCAGAATCGACTGCCCAGACGCCCGACCGTGTTCCAGGACACGGTCGAGTCATGCCGAGTCGCTGTCGGACGGGTCACTATCGGAAGGCCCTCCGCGCCGCGACCGTGTCAAGCAGGACACGGTCGAGTCCCTGCCGGCCAGTTGCGCGACGCGGCCGTGCCGATCGGCACGGGCCGTGTCCGGCAGGGCAGTCAACCCCTTTAAATTCGTTTTTTGAGCATTTCAGCTCATTTCTTTCCCTTTTCTTCACCTACAACCGAGAGAGAGAGCTTGAGGGAGGGTTTTTCCTTCACAAATCATTTGAGTGTTTGATTTTCTTCATCTCCTTTCGATCGTGAAGCCCGGATAATCGATCTAACGCGTGTTCTTCGGATTAAAGTACTTGGATCTTCAAAGGTAATATTCTTCAACACCTTGGATTTCGATTTTTGTGTTGAGATATGATGTTTTGGACGTTATAATCATGTTATATGAAGGGATATGTATATGATTATGAGTTTGTATAAGGATTCATTGGATTATTGAGGAATTATTCAAGAACACCTTGAATATCGAGTTGGAATTGGGGATTTTCGATTAATTGTCGTTATAATCACGTTTTCGGATATTCGTCTTGGATTATTAATCATATTGAAGATGTTTTGTTGGTTTGAAACACTTCTTGGGGGATTTGATATTGGTATATTGAGGTTTGATTGTAAACAATCGGAGTTTGGCCGCAACGTGTTTGATTTAATGCCTCAATGAACTTGGTTTATTCGTATCGACATTTCGAGTTCGTTATATTCGTGTTTGATTCGTGTATTGAACGGATTGTTGGTAATTGTATTTATTCAAGGTTGTTCGAGCAACCGATATCTCAATTAGGACGTTGTTCGTGGACGGACATTCTTCGTCGTTGTTGTGTAAGTTAATTCTTACTCGGTTAAAAGGATATTCATTCCTTTTTGTTGTTGATTACTCATAATCATAATTCATTCATCATGATATTAATCATTTTGAGACCTGTAATTGTCGAATAATCATTTCATTCACGAGGAACGACGGTTCCAAATCATTTCATTGGGTTATCAATCACGTCACTATTTACTTTCATATCGGTGAGTCATCTTGGCCTTGTCTAATTATTATTCATTGATATTCATTATGGTCATTCTCGTTCATATGACCTTCTGGGTTCATATTGCGTGGTCGGGTGTGGCTGTGTGGAATTTTTAGTCGGGCACACGATGGTTATGTATTGGGTTCACCGATACATTGGACCGTGCACACGGGAAAGCATTACACCGTGAGACTAATTAGGTACAAGGACGGGTGTGTCCGGTCATTCGTCTTGTACACTCGCACAGAACACTACGGGTGTACTATGGTACTCCTCTTCAGCGTAATTCATAATTAAGAATTTTTTTCATAACTTCAGATATAATCATGATTGTGTATTTTCAACCCTTGAGGATTGTTGTTCTTTGTAACTGACCCCGTTTGGGGATTTTGTTTTTCAGGTCTTGGCAAGGCAAAAGTACGGGGAGAACACGCTGACGTCGAGGAGTCCCAGTGATACTAGTAGGGGCCCCAGATCTTTCAGTTATTCATGTTATTGTCCTTTATTTTCCGCTGCAGACTTTCATTTGGATACTCCGTTTCATTCAGTGTTGTGTATTTTATCTTCATATAAAATACACTAGTATTCGGTATTGTCCTGGTGTGTTGTAACTAAACTCCTCATCGGAGTAATTATTGTTGTAATGTGGTTCGGTACTACATTTATACTGTGTAATTCATTCATTTTCATTTGCCTGGTGGGTCCCAGTTGGGGATCTACGGCACTGTAATATCCGCCTAGTTTGGGGTGTTACAGTGACAAGTAGAGACACGGTGCTTTCGGCGTTGGATCGTTCAAGGGCTTGGAGCGGAATAGATTCGTAGAGATCAAGCAAAGCTTGGGGAATAGCTCAAGAGAAGGTTATCCATTTAATCAACGGACTACGAGGGTATGTTTCTCGTATCTCTTGTATTTCGTTTTTGATATTCGTATATACGTAGCTCGATCGATCCTAGTAGGGATTCGGATCGAATTAATTTTCGTTTTACCGCTTCCACTGGGCCTTCGTTTTAGGCACCGAATCCCAACAGTGGTATCGGAGAGTAGGTCTTGCGATCGTATATACGATATTAGCATTTGGAATGCCTGATTAGATGGTGAATGATTTGGAATCATTTTAGTCATAATCGTGGTATATGTTTTTCGTTCGTAATAATTGTATTTTTCGTAAGTTTATGTCTAAATATAAATCTTAAATTTCTGGGAAATATGATTTATATTGAAGATATGAAAGTCTAAAAATATAGATATTGGATATCCGGTCGAAAATCTAGCTCCGAATCGTCGTCGGACGACTTTTCGGACAAAGGGCAGGAAGCTGCCAGGGTGACTCGGCCGTGTCTGGTGACACGGGCCGTGTCAGGCAGTCCCAGAGCCTTGCCAGCGGACCGGCCGTGTCAGGAGACACGGGCCGTGCCTGGCCGGCAGCTGCCGAGCGTGACTCGGCCATGCCAGGCCAGTCTGCCGGAAAGCTGCCGAGGGTGACTCGGCCAGGCAGCCCTTTTTTGCCCCGGCTCGATTTTTTCGTGTATTCTTGAAAATTAATCTCCCGCATGTTAAATTGGATTTAATATGATTAAAATGATTTATGGTATTTCATTTTATAAGGAAAATTTGATTAATTGGAATATTTATGGTCGACCGAATTATTTTGAATGTTATCATATTACCGATTGTGTGAATCGATTTGATCGGTTCGTATTGTTGATTGGATCAATGTATCTCTACGCTTTTCATTTATATAGTATTTATTGGATGAATGCTTTTGAATGGGGATGTGGTTCGTGGACTCAGTTTTGAATCGTTCGTTTTATTCGATTGGGTTGTAAAGGCCGTTTTGAGCCTATTTATTTTACTAGAAATGTTTGTATCTAGGATGCAATTTTCGATGTAAAATTTATATGTAATGACGAAGACCGGAGGAAGATCCATTTCGAGAAGACGAAGATTCAAGACGAAGACTTGTAATTAGATTACGGAGTTTTTGTTTTCTAGGAACGGTCCATGAACCACATTTTGGTAGCAACTAGGTTGTGAATGGTTGTTTCATATTGTATGAATGCCACAAACGCGCTTAAATGATTAATGTGAAAAGTGTAACGTTAATCGCGATAATTCTCCCACAACAAATAATTAGGTTTATAAGGTTTCAAGGTTTTCCTTCCCTCCATCGAGTTTTCGGGAAATTGAAATCCAAACCGGATGTGCTATGCTTCCGAGTTATCGGGGTAGTCGTTTGGGGAGGACGGATAAATTACCGGGAGCGCATTGGATGCCTTCGGTTGGAGCAAATTTTATCCCTAGAAACCTGATAGGTTGCCGGATAAGATTCAATTGTGAAACTGATTTGCGTCGATGGTATAAACTTAACTTGTTCACGAACCATAGAAACCGTATAGGTTGAGGGGAGTGAACAAGGGGAAAAAGAAGATCGAATCATCCATTAGATGGGTTGGTGTTGGACACCACTTTATGAAAATTAATAGACTAGAAACCTGTTCGGTTGCCCTCTATTAAGATTTATAAAGAACTCGATCACCACTATGAAGTAGAGCGATGATACTTCCGGATATCACATGGGAGTGTGTTATTCCGATAAAAATAGTGGGAGCTGGGTAACAAGAATAGAAAAGACCTTAATTCTATACTCAGATCATAATATAACAAGTCACTAATTAATCTGTTATACTTAATGCAGACAAATCTCAATATGACAATGAATCCACTCGCAATTCTACTCGAAAAGAACACCTTAATGGGACCTAACTTTGTGGATTGGCTCCGCAATCTGATGATTGTCCTCAATATAGAGGCACTGGGATACGTCTTGGAGACGGACATTCCGGCACCTCCTGTGCGGACCCGAGCCAATCAGGAAGAGATTAAAAACCACGAAAAGTGGGTTAAGGATGACGTGAAAGTCTGTGCTTATATGATGGCTTCCATGTCTAATGAGCTTCAGAGAGCTCATGAGAAAATGACTTCTGCTAGGCAGATTCTATCTCACTTAACCGAGCTTTATGGTGAGCACAGCAGAACTGCTAGATATGAGATATCCAAGCAACTGTTCGGTGCAAGGATGAAGGAAGGTGAGAAGGTTTAGGAACACGTCCTCAAAATGATATCCATGATCGAGAGATTGGAGGCTCTTGATTTTAAAATAGATACTTCTCTCCAAACCGACCTTATCCTACAATCTCTCCCTGATTCCTTCTCACAGTTTGTTATGAACTTCAACTGCAATGAGATTGCATGTAATTTAGCTGGGCTAATGAACAAACTTGTGACCGCTCAGTCTCAGATGAAGACTCCGCGAATGAAGGAGTCTGCTCTTGTGATTTCTTTTGGACTTCGGAAGTCTAAGAATAAGAAGAAAAAGACCTAGAAGCGAACTGGACCACAAGCTAAGGACCTTAAGGGAAAGGGCAAGGCCTCAATGGTTACAAAGAACAAGAAGAAGAAGGATGTTTGTCTCAAGTGCGGTGAGCTGGGCCACTGGGCTAGAGACTGTCCGATTCTTCATGGCACTTCAGGTACAGAACTTTTAGTTTTCGAAACAAATTGTTCTGCTACTGTATTTTCTACTTCCTGGATACTTGATTCTGGTGCTAGTTCTCATATTTGTACCGTGAATCAGGATCTGGAACAAAGTAGGAAGCTTGGAGCTGGAGAAGTTATGATCACAGTCGGAAGCGGGCATAGTGTCGAGGCGACCGACATAGGATCACTTCTTTTGGGTTTAGAATCCGGCTTTGTTTTGACTTTAGAAGATGTACTTGTTTTGCCTAAGGGGCACAAAAACATTGTATCCATTCCGGTCATGGACCGAAAAGGCTTTTCATTTTTCATTGGTGATGGTTCGTGCAAAATTTATTTTAGAAATAAACTAGTGGGTACTGCTACATTGTTGAATGGATTGTATCATCTAAATCTCAGCAACAAAGTAGTTGTGAATACAATGACTAGAAAACGTGGTAGGGATGAAACTAATCAAGTTTTGAAATGGCATCTTAGACTTGGTCATGTTGGTCACACCAAGGTTTACAAGATGGAAAAAGATGGACTTATGGGTCCATTAGGATCAGATCGCTTTCCTACTTGTGAATCTTGCCTTAAAGGCAAAATGACTAAGTCCCCCTTCACGGGGACTTTTGAAAGAGCCGCTGATAAACTGGGATTAATCCATTCTGACGTTTGTGGTGCTTTGGAAGCAGCACGTGACGGATATCAATATTTCTTTACGTTTACAGATGATCATACTAGGTATGGTTATGTATACTTAATGGAAACATAAATCCGAGGCCTTTGAGAAATTCCAGGAATTCAAGGCCCTAGTCGAGAAGCAAACTGGTAATCATATCAAAGCACTTCGGTCGGACCGAGGTGGCGAGTATATGAGTACGGAGTTTGACGAGTTCCTTAAAGAACATGGAATAGTTTCAAAACTAACACCTCCAGGTACTCCTCAGTTAAATGGTGTGTCAGAAAGAAGGAACCGGACCTTGTTGAACATGGTCCGTTCCATGCTGGGCTATACTGACTTGCCGATTTACCTGTGGGGGTATGCACTCCTGACTGCCGCTTACATCTTGAACACATGTCCTTCTAAATCTGTTCCTAAAACTCCACATGATATGTGGGAGGGAAGGAAACCAAGTCTTAATCATATTAGGATTTGGGGATGTCCCGCCTATGTCAAGAAGACTAAGGTGGAAAAGTTGGAAGCTAGGTCTGCGAAGGGACGTTTCATTGGATTCCCGTCTGGGACGATGGGATATCTATTCTACATGCCCGAAGATCGAAGGATCGTTGTTGCTTTACAAGCACACTTCCTGGAAGATGAGTTCATTCAGGAAGGCGGAGCAGGTAGAAGTATTTCTTTAGAAGAATACAATGAAACTCCTCGGGAGACACCTGTGCAAGAAACTGGAACTGAACTTTCTGAAACACAAGTACAACCACCTCGTAAGTCTAGTAGGGTGTCTCATTTACCTGAGAGGTATGGGCTTGTGCACTTGGAGGAGCTGGGTCTCCATGAGGTTCCAAGTGATAGCCAAGAGACCGATCCAACGACCTATGACCAAGCGATGGTGGATGTAGACTCCGCGAAATGGCGTGAAGCTATGGAAGCTGAGATAGACTCGATGCATGTCAATCAGGTCTGGACTCTAGTAGACCGCCCCAAGGGCATAGTGCCTATTGGGAACAAGTGGATCTACAAGAGAAAGACTGATGGTGATGGCAAGGTTGACGCCTATAAGGCCAGGCTTGTGGCAAAGGGTTATACCCAGAAGGAAGGGATCGATTACCACAATACCTTCTCGCCCGTAGCCATGATCAAGTCTATTCGCATGATGCTTGCTATAGCTGCCTACCACGATTATGAGATATGGCAAATGGACGTAAAGACGACTTTCCTTAATGGATTCCTCGAGGAGGAAATCTATATGGAGCAGCCTAAAGGCTTTGTGTCCGAAGTCGATATTCAGAAAGTGTGCAAGCTTCAGCATTCCATTTATGGACTGAAGCAAGCGTCGCGTAGTTGGAACCTTCGTTTTGACGAGGCGATCAAAGAGTTTGACTTCGTGCAAAATGAAGAGGAACCTTGTGTATACAAGAGGGTTAGTGGGAGCAAGATCGCATTCTTAGTACTATATGTAGATGACATTCTACTAATAGGAAATGATGTGGGAATGCTCGATTACGTGAAAGCTTGGCTTTCGAGTAATTTCTCCATGAAAGACTTGGGAGAAGCTACCTATATTCTTGGTATTCGACTCTACCGGGATAGAGCGAAGAGAACAATAGGTCTTTCCCAAGCCCTCTATATAGATAAAATCTTAAAGCGATTTAAGATGGATGATTCTAAAAGAGGGTTCCTACCGATGCGACATGGAATAAAACTCACCTTGAAGATGTGTCCTCAAAATGAGGAACAACGAAAGGAAATGAGTAATATACCATATGTTTCAGCCGTGGGTAGCCTTATGTATGCTATGTTGTGTACAAGACCTGACATCGCGCATGCTATAAGCGTGGTGAGTAGGTTTCAGGCAAACCCAGGTAGGGAACATTGGACTGCTGTTAAGAACGTTCTCAAGTACTTAAGAAGGACTAGAGATATGGTTCTTATGTATGGCGGTGGAGAATTGGATGTGGTGGGATTCACTGATTCGGACTTCCAAGGACTGAAGGACGACTCAATGTCTACTTATGGCTACATATTTACTCTTAATGGAGGAGCAGTATCTTGGCGTAGTGCCAAGCAAAGCGCGACTGCTGATTCCACCTGTCAGGCTGAGTATCAAGCATCCTCGGAGGCTTCCAAGGAAGGGTTCTGGATTAAGAAGTTTCTGGGAGAACTTCAAGTGATACCATGTCTTTGAAATTGCTGTTCATTATCTTGTGACAACGACGGAGTAAGCGCAGCCAAGGAGCCGAGGTTTCACAACAGCACCAAACATATTGAGAGGAAGTATCATCTCGTAAGAGAATTTGTTCGCAAGGGATACATTGTGCTGCACAGAGTAGACTCGGCCGACAACGTCGCCGATACACTGACCAAGCCACTTTCTCAGACTAGCTTGGAGCGTCATTTGGAGAACATGGGTATTAGATACCATAGTGTGTGGCATTGAGTGCAAGTGGGAGATTGTTAGGAGTATGCCCTCGAATGCCACTCAGAGGTTGTTGAGTGAGGGCATTGTACTTGTAATTATGTAAACCATTTATATAAGGCAAATGAATGTTTCTTTATTTACTGGTAGTTACTAGCATTCCTAACTCATAAATAAACATACAGAAACTAGTCCGGGTATTTGAGAGCAAAACGTTCCACTCCTTATTGGATAAGGGGGTCGGCACTGGAAAGGTTATAGCTCAAATACTTAATCGTTCGCAAGTCGATGAAACTTGACTGGGCGTTAAGTTTATGTGAAGACTTGTATGACGTGTTCTTTGACATGGAGAGTGCCTGTCGAACACTAATGGTTAGTGGGAGCACACGTTACAGGTATGCTGATTGGATTAGTATACTCGAACCGACTCACCCTTGATTCGTCACACAGATTTCACTCCGGGACAGTCAATGACGGAATCGAAAGGTTGTGATAGGTATTCGTGAACCTTCGACTTGAGGATTTAGTAAGGATGTGCATGTGACGTCAAGATTTTCATTAGAGTAGTTCGACCCTGTAAACCGGAAGGCGGGGGTCAACCTCGACGTGCATCTTGACGGGCAAGTAGCAGGTCCTACTGAATACCAAGATAGAATTCTTTCTCCCGTTAGTGAGCGGGTTATATGTCCTGTGCGGTTATTGGCAGATGATATCATAAGTCTTTGGCCAAAGAATTGGAGCTAGTTTTATTACATACACGACAGCTCGATGATCTCGATTTGCATTTAACGCATGCATAGCGTCAAGTACAGATAGGGTTTGACTGACCGTGACCCTATAACTTGATCGGGACATTTGAAAGAAGGGTTTATACGTATACTGGTATTCACGACAGAATGGTTCTTGAATGATCCCAATCATTCGTTCTCGATTAAGTGCAGTGTAGGCCGCCAGTGGCTAGGTGGTGCTACTACTCTTTGGTTCCTCCCATTGCCGATCGAGACGGACCTACCGAGTCGCGCATTAGGATTGGCATGAGAATGAATCAAGCTAATTCTCTCATTATGTGTATTAGATATTGGATATCTAAATTTGGGACATTAGATGTCTAAATCGATTTATTGGATAAATTGATTTACGGCCTAATGAATTAAATATATCACTGGGTGATTAATTTAATTCATGGATATAATTATTTCTTGGAGAAATTAATTATGTTATAATGTATTTGTTATGATAAAATTAATTGGATTAATTAAACTATACAAATACATCGGGACGGAATTGGAGTTTATCTGTTTGGACTCTCGGGAGTCCGAAACGAACCGAACTCATCCGTTTCTCCATGCCCCCCCCCCCATTTCTAGCCACCTTCCTTTTGGACTTATGTATTCATTCTTTAATGAATGATAATAGTGGAGGTGGGGTTAGATTCCCACATGCTTGAGTTGTAACATGTGGGAGAAGTTGAATAAGAGGGATGAAGACATCTTTCATTCAAGACACATTGATTCCTACGTGAATAAGAGAGAGGAAAGAGAGAGAGAAGTCTACTTCATCATCTTCTTCTCTATTCATCAAGTTCTTGATTTTTCTTGGAGAAAAATTGAGAAATAAAAGAGAGATTGTGAGTTATACACTTAGAGTGTAATAATTTCATATTGAAAGCTTCATCACTTAGCTCTAGCCGTATCCTCGGAGGATAGCAAGGTGATTGTCGTTCCGGTCGTTTCTCCGGCGCGTGACAAGTAGAGACGCGGTGCTTTCGGCGTTGGATCGTTCAAGGGCTTGGAGCGGAATAGATTCGTAGATATCAAGCAAAGCTTGGGGAATATCTCAAGAGAAGGTTATCCATTTAATCAACGGACTACGAGGGTATGTTTCTCGTATCTCTTGTATTTCATTTTTGATATTCGTATATACGTAGCTCGATCGACCCTCGTAGGGATTCGGATCGAATTAATTTTCGTTTTACCGCTTCCGCTGGGCCTTCGTTTTAGGCACCGAATCCCAACAGTGGAAATCAGTTTTTTAAAATATTTTGATGGTGCGGTTAAACAACGGTTTGTGTGGATTTTGAAGTTCGTCGAATTTTGACAAATGGTCATGTGTTTTCAGATAGCACCATCAGACGGTAATTGGAAAACGTATTTTAAAATACTTCGGGCATTGGAAAACATTACCGTTAATTTTTGTTGCGATCGAAAGGATTTTGGGAAAATTTCTGTTTTGCAAAACGACTTTGGTTTTCGGACATTGCGACAAGTTTGTTACGTTGTTATACTTGTTAAAGAATGTTGAAGTGTTCTCTATATGTCGGAGTGCATTGTTAGGAGTCCATCCTTAACCTTTGGAGCCGTGTCGGGGATGCTGGGACGATTCTGCTGTCCTGCAGCTAGTGATTACGGTCGTAAGATGTTTCCCATTATGGCCGTAAGCTCATAGATGTTACGGCCGTAAAGAACATGTTGTTACTGCCGTAAGCTTTTGACTGTCACGGTGGTAACCTTGTTGTTATAGTTGTATCTGCGCCCTCTACCAATCATTTGATTTCAGTAGACAGAGTCGCATGGTCCGCCAGTGACGACTATTTTATCGGTAATGTAACACTCGGTTAGTCATCCTGTATGGGTATCATTGACGTGTTGTTGACTGTTACCATCCTTGCTTGAACATTTTGGTTGTATACATAAGTGTTGTGACTGCATAGTATGATTTGATCGTATTATTCTACGACATTATCCTGATGTGGTAGTTAATCTGTGGAAATGTTGAGTGCGAGTACAAGAGGTTTTCCACCCGGTATTAGTTTGGCGAAACCTTTGAGGGTCGATGTCGAAAGGCATGGCCGCGGATTATCATGTGCTTTATTCTTCATGGTGATTGGCATGGTAACATGTGATTACCCTGTCTGTCGTCAACGATGATAATGATATGTATATTGATAAGGTCATTTTGATGATATCGTTTATGGAGAAGATTGAAGTTTCAACATGTTGTTTGTAAATAATTTCAAGCAAAACAGTTTTGATAATGGGTTCATGGTTTTGGTTAAGTGACGACGTATTAAAAATGTTTTCAAAAATTTCATTTCAGCAAAATCTTTCAAACTCACGAATTTCAAAATATTATCATTTGAGCAAATACCTCGGGAAAAATTTTATTTTTAAAGAATGTTACAAGTGTCTGATCTCAATGACATGTATGTAGTCTTGACCGTGTTTGTTTTGGTAAAAGTCGTGCACCGCTGTTGATGTGACCGTGAGAATTACTTTTGAATTTAAGTTCAATTATTGCGATGTTAGTTCGTGTATTCATGTAATGACTTGGAGTTAATATTTTATCGTGCTGCAGTTTGTTGTCCTATGTTGATGTTGTGACGTTTGTTTTGTTGTGTTATTCTGATTGGTTACCCGTTCAGTATGCCGAGAGGTCGAGGCTGAGAATGTGGTCATAGTAGTTGTCGCGATCAGGAGCGTGAGAGGGTGACTCGCTCGTTGTTGAGCGCCAATCAGCTCAGTACAGATGGTCATGATGACCAATTGCGTGATCAGCGGCAATCAACCAGAGATAACGTTGACATTGGCGCCGCCACCATCCTTCATCAGGTGGCTGACCAGTTGGCACATATGAATCAGACCGTACACCGGGACGGGATTTTGGATGAGGATAACGGAGCTAGTAAATGGTTACGAGACGTGATGAGAATGCACCCACCCCGTTTTGTAGGTTCTTCGGACTCGTTAGGCTGGGAGAAATGGCTCTTCCAGTTGGACAGAACATTCGATGTTGTAGCTTGTCCCGATGAAAGGAGAGTTCCTATTTCTCAATACCTGCTCGACAGGGAAGTTGCACACTGGTGGGAGGCCGTAGCTCCTAGTGATCATGCAGCCACTTGGGCTGAATTCAAGATTTTCATGGAGGTCGAGTATTGTCCTCCACCTGTTAAAGAGCACAGGAGTGTCTATTTTTTCTCGTCTACACCCCAAGACATTTTGGTATCTCAGACAATAGTCGATTACAATCGACAACTGTGTTATGTTCGGGATCAAGTGCGAAGTGAGGCAGATAAATTTCGATATGTTGACATACGTATGAAACCTCAGGTTCGGCAGTGTATGGCTCCTTTTATGTGTACAACGTTGAAGGACTATCAGGATCGAGCCTTAGCATTTGTAATGATTGTAATGTCTACCGAATCTGTATCGATAGCGAAGAAGCAGAAGATTTCTGATGACGCATCGGGAAGTGAGGGAATTTAGATTCTTAAACGAAAACCCTCGTATCAGTCGAGTATGGGACCTTTTCGATCACCTGTGGAATCTAAAAGACCCAAGCCGGTGTCTTTGAGTTATGGTAATGCTCCAAGGTGTTTCAACTATAATGTTCTGGGCCATGAACGTGCACATTTTAAGAAACCGCCGGTGACTTATTATAATTGTGGACGTGAGGGGCATCAGGTTCAGTACTGAGATATTGTTGCCAAGATGGTAGGGAACCAGAGTTCCATTCCCACTTCTGGAGGACCCAGTGTTGTCCAGCGATAGTGTTTTGTGCTTGTACTACAGATCGTTTCTCGTGCGGAGTTATGTTATGTGATGTTTTTATGTTTGGAGCTAGATGACTGATATTTTTGTTTTGAATAAGTTCCATGTGGTTGTTGAACCTACGGAGACGTGTCAGTAGACCTCGGGGTCATGAATTTGGTATTTTTATATGTGTCATCGTGTTTTGTTTTGTGTCAGTCTGATGACCTTGTTTTAAATTTCGGGATGAAACTTATTTTTAGAGGGGTAGAATGTAATACGCGAGACTTTTATTCCGGTTGACTTGAACTATTTGTCGGTTGGTGTCGGTTATTTTGTGCTGTTATGATTATGTGGAATTCATTTTTCTGTCGTGAATGGTATGATATTGTAACGCCCTGGCTTTCGTAATTAAAAAGAACATTACACAGCTCATTTTTTCTTAAAAATTTTATATAAATTCGGAGTATTTGCGGAAGCGTTTTAGTAAGTAAATCTTCAATAAAAGTCGTTTATTCAAACATCAGTACAATTTTACAAAAACATGGGAAATCAAATATTCGGACATAGTCCGTTGAAATTATATTCGTCGAAAAACATCAAGTGTTTCGTAAAAATAATAACAATTACGGCGAAAACATCTTTTATTCTTTAGAACTTCATCGTGTTGGGAGTATGCATTCATCTTTTGCTTGTCCCGTTCGTCGATTCCTTAGCCTGAAAAACATAAACGACGAGGTGTGAGTACGCGAGCATACTCAGTGAGATTAAACCCTTACAAATCGTCAAAATCATGTTGTGTAATGCACATAAAACATTCTTATCTGTGTGAGACTCGTCTCGGATTTCTTTCATTCTTTCGACCCCTCGCGGGTCGTCATGTTACACGACACAACGATGACCGTAACATATTAAAACAGTATAACCTCACCTCGTTTGCTGAAATCTTGAACTCGGTTGTCCTTCTTGGATCTCGGATACGCTTCTCCTAGTACTTGAAAATACTTTGTCATATTTCTGGCCATAAATTCTTGATGTAAAATCTGAAATCTCTATGAGGACTTTTATCAAACACCTTTGAAAAACTGTCAGATTTGAGCTATCTATTTAATCGGGCTTTTTGAGGGCATTTAACTTCTTGGAAGGTAAATATTTTATGGGCGTTTTAAAGTAGAGGTTCACAGCTTCAAAATGATATATGATACGTACAAAAACACGTCCGGGAACATGTATAAATAAGGGCTCAAAGTCGGTTGAAAATCAACCTTACCCGGATAGCTGGAAGCCTTATCCGGACAACTGCCGAGAAGCTTCTGTCAGTCGTGACCGACCTTATCCGTACAGCTGGATAGCCTTATCCGGATAGTGGTCGAGAAGCTTCTGTCGGTTGTGACCGACCTTATCCGGACAGCTGGACAGCCTTATCCGGATAGTGTCCTAGAAGCTTCTGTCGGCCATGACCGGTAGTTGTCAGTCGGCGTGTCCGGCGGTGACCGGCAAATGTCCGTCAAAATTGCTCAGCCGGTTCGACCCCTTACCGATGTCCAAATTCGATTTTCCGACTGTTCGGACTAAATGCGAGTTAAATCTACGATATGCTCGGAACCGATTTTCGATAATATTAAAATAATAATTTAATATTATTTTTGCAGTATAAGTGTTCTGTAATGAAAATTTTATCGTATCAATTTGTCGAAAATTTTCGAAATTACTTTCATAAATTCTAAAAATAATCCTTATAATTTATTTTGAAATCTTTTCCTTTTAACTCCTTCATTTTATGCTAGAAACGTATCGGTCCAAGTATCGGACAACCTGTAAATATTTAAATCAAAATCCATGATCGTTAGCAAAATAAATAGCATTTAAATAAGTATTGGGGCGTTACAATTGTAACACCTCCAAAACCGTATGGGAATATTACACGCCGTAAACCATTTCTGCAAGGATCTACCAGGCTAAACGTCCATAAACAACCAAATGCTTGCCCGGCCAGGGTCAAACAATATAATAATACAGACCGTTAGGGTCACTTACACATAAACACACAGACTGATGAAGGCACACAACTCTATCAACAGGACTGACTAACAACATTACCCACACAGGGTTCGAAATACAATACAACGGAATACTGAATCAACTCTAACAATACAAATAAACTCTACCAACTCTCAACTCTTGATTAGTATCGCAGCTCGTCATCCCCTTGTGCCAATCCTGTTGCTCCCGAACTCCGCATGTACACGGGCCTTGAGCAGACATCCACCCCCCGAATACTCGGGGGTTAGTAAAACTCCACTGTTTTACTAGTGCAAGTATCAAACCATACGAAATGTAACAAGCAAATAGCAACTACGAATTTAATACGTAAATCACTTATCGAAATGTTCCCGAGAAGTTTTAGAATTTCGAACTCAAGTAAGATATATTTGAAAAGGAACACATCATCTAGGGGATTTTTACAGTAGAAATTATTTTGGACCTCGAGTCCCAATTTACAAAACCTTTTCGTAAACTTTAGGGCCTTAGCCCGATTCTCGTTTCAAAGAATACTAAATAATATATCATTATGAGTCCGAGATCCATATTTAAAATGTTACCCGAACAATCATGCTACACGATCATTGTTCGTACACATCATGTACCGAACTCCGAGGCCTCGACGGACCTTACCCGACCACACACCTGTTCGTACACATCATGTACCGAACTCCGAGGCCTCAACGGGCCCTACCCGGCCACACACCTGCTCGTACACATCATGTACCGAACTCCGAGGCCTCAACGGACCCTACCCGGCCACACACATCGTTCGTACACATCATGTACCGAACTCCGGAGGTCTCGTCGGACCACACGGATCACACACCTTGTTCGTACACATCATGTACCGAACTCCAGAGGCCTCGTCAGACCCTACCTGGATCACACACCTTGTTCGTACACATCATGTACTGAACTCCAGAGGCCTCGTCAGACCCTACCTGGAACACACGCACACACATCGACACGACACAACTCATAATCATTAAATGTCAAGCCATTCCACATTACTCCGAAATGTACAATCAAGTATGTAAACCAAAACAACACGAATATCATGATCATCACAACGACTCTTAACCAACATAACACACATTCGGTACACAATACATTGCACAGCCACGTGTACAACCATCTCATATGTACATCGCAATCCTGCACAAATGGCATAACGCCGAACACGTATACCAATATATCACTATTATCACAAAGCTTTCAAATTTCGGAAAACACAACCAACTCAAACGGAACATATTTACGGAGGCAAGCAAAATCGTCATACATATCATACGTAATTACTAGTCGCAAGATACAAGTCGTATAATAAGATACATGCCTCGATATCGGCACGCAAGTATTCCAACGAACGCGGTTCAACCGGAAAGCTCGGACCCCGAAGAAGACAACGAACGGAAGGGTTCCGACTCGAGTTCTTCACAAGAATTCGACCCTAACAACATATAATCAATAAATCATCGATCATACGAGGAAGAATAATCATAGAACGCCCGAAAACCCCTCTATGACATTTTACCAGACACCTTCAAGGCGTCGATCAAGAACTCGACCAAAACAACGAATCGATACGATCCAACCATGGAATAACAAGGTAAATGATATAATACATCTAAATATTCATCAATCCATCATAATCCTAAGTTAAATCGGATTAAACGGACGAAATCGAACCAAATACCCAAAATCTTCAAAACTAGATTTCTAGAAAAATCTGACCTGATTCGATCGATCAAAGGATGTTATAGGACGGACGATTGATGATATGAACTCCAAGACTTCATGGATTGATTTTCCAACATCTCTCCATGATTCCTACACCTCCAGCCGCGGTAGAGAAGGAAGAGAGTGAGAAAATGGGTGAAAAACCCGTCTGCAGGGCCTTAAATAGGCTGCCTGCCAGCCGAGTTACGTACGTAACCGGCCAAGGCTTACGTACGTAACCGAGTCACTGCCCCAAATCTTCCGGCCCGTTACGTACGTAACCGGCCAGGGCCTTACGTACGTAACCGGCCTTACGTACGTAACTGCCGAGCACTACCGACCGTAACTCGGCCAGTGCCGGCCTGGGCCCGAACGACGGCCCGAACGACCCCGAAACCCGAACCTGAACACGAATCGAAGATACGGTTACGAAGTAATCACAAAGACGAACTCGAGCACTAAGAGAACACACGATTCCGACCACCCGAAGGCTCGAAATTCGACAACGGAAAGTAATTACCCCAAACTTTGGGAAATTACGAAAATGGCCCAAAACGTCCGAATTACACGATACATGATCGAAATACCAAACCGAAGTACACAACACGTTTAACAAAGCTAAACGGACTTACGGGACACTCGAAACAGCAGTTTTGGACGAGATTCGCAAGAATCGAACTCAAGTGCGGAAAAGTCGCCAAAAAGCACGGAACTCAACAAAACAACACCGAAACGAGCTCGGATGACAAAAAGTGCAGAATTAATCATTCTCGGAATGACGAAACGGTCATGAGCGAGTCGTCAAAACAGACTTTCGCCGAAAAAAAAAAGAAATTACCGGAAATCGAAATTACGGGTATTACATTCTACCCTCCTTAAAAAAAGTTTCGTCCCGAAACTTAAAACAAGTAGGGAGAGGAAATATACCACCAGGAATATTTCAATGAGATGCACAAGAATGCTTAACTAACGCCCAACGGTGAAACGTTACAAACAACGCAACGGAATATACGGCGTGAAAACACGCTCCACGACGACCAACACGACGCCACTAGTAGAGACATAATAAAATCAACAAGTGACAAGCATCATCAAACAGATAATACAATCGAGTCGATTATATGAACAATCACAAAACACAACGAACAAAAATCAATACGATTGACCAACCCAACGGTTCATCAATCAAAACGCGAGACAAACGCGGAACAAATACGGAATTCCACCGCCCAAGAGTTGGAAGATCGAAACGAGACTAATTTCTCGAACTTAAGGGAATTACGAAGGAGTCTGAACGTTCAACAATCACGAAACGAGATCAACAAAAACCGATCAATCAAACGATCGAACCACAACGATCGAGACAACAAAAATCGAACAATCACGTTCGAATCACGAAGAACAATAAAATTCAAACAACAACTCCAAGGTTCACATCTCGACTCGAGACAATAAATGATCCGGTGAAAACAACATGTGCCTTCACATAAGATCCACAGGAAAGGGAATAGAAATTGAAAAGTCACAACAACAAACGAGTTATTCCGAAACAATACCACGCTCGTTCGATCAACAAAAGCAAGGGGCAGAACAAGCTCAGAAAATGTCAACGAACATAAACGAGTCGACAGAGTCGAAAATACAGAAGTTCAAAATCCGATCCACTTCGAATAAAAGAACTAATAGAACCAAAAGATGTTACTTCCGAACAAGGTTCACAAGAATCGAACTGGACTCGGAAAAGTCACACGATAACCAGATCGACCCAAAACAAGATCACAACTCGTTCGAACGACGAAACCGAAATACAGAACAAGTCCAGAAAGTATCAACGAACACGAGCGAGTCGATAAACCTGAGAAAGAGGAAATGCAGAAGTCCAAAAACAATACGGGTATTACATTCGACTTCTTATAAAAGAAATGTCGTCCTCGCAACTCACAACAACGGAAACAAGGTAACAACACAAAAATCAACCGACAGAAAAATCGCCCATGGGCCTCTTAGAGCCGATTCTGATATCTGTACTGAAGTTCGCACCCCGAAAGACTCGGAACCCAACTCGCAAAACTAGATCCTGTGACGAGAAAAATAATTGGTACGTGCATGCCCCCGGCACACCACGGTTGAAACACCTCGGCTCGACATACCGAAAATACAACTGCTAGGTACAATAGAATATAACGTCGCAAAACAACAAACCGGAGATGCCAACTTGGCACAACAAAGAATCATAACACATATCATATACAACGATTACCATCGTAAAGTAATACACACACAAACACTACAACAACGACGGTATCGTTCGGCGACCTAAACGGCCCGAACGATAACCCACACATAATTACAAACATTATGAAACAATCACACATGTACACAAACGTACAAACCCAAGCTTCAACATCTCACACTCGTGCGACAACACGTAAATATCCACGAGGCGATAAACAGTAAACACCAGTTCACACCTCTCACAGAGGGCTAGTACAATAATTGCATGGCAACGCCTCGACGTTCATGCCACCAATTCGATCATACTCGGGAACAACATCATAACGATAACACGATCATCATATATACATACCTAGCCCTCAAACGGGAATGGATAGGTTTTAAAAACGAAAACCTCCTTTTGAAAATAATTTTGGAAACACCGATTGATCTTGTGTATCACCCTTCAAAAAAAAAAGTACAATCGTGAAACATCGTTATCGAGACTTTAGAAAACTATTTCGCATTCGATAAAAATGAGGACACTTTCTTTTCGTGAAAAACTTTCGGAAATATTCCACCCTCGGGTCTAAGTAGAAGTGTTTCTAAAACATTGGAAATATCTCAAAACATTTTGGTCCTCGAGATAGAAGAATTTTGAAACATATTGTGGCACCTTGGATGTACCACGAGAAAATAATTCATTTTAAACCTACGTCTCGAAATTTATTTCTAGGATACTCAAGGTTGTCAAAGATAATTCAATGGGCTAGAATGCCCAAAAATCTCAGGTAATTACACGGAACATTATAACGTTGTGGGTCCCGCGCCGGAACCCACCAGGATAAAAACCATTTACAAAAATGCCAAAAGGGCCGATGATGGTAATATTTCAAAAACTCACAAAAGCCATTTACAAAATACTAAATACCGTCATAAGAATTTCGCCAAAACGATCAAGGCCATAACGCCAAAAACTAGGTTAAGGGAATCGATTTTCAAAATAAAACTCAGTCGCTAAAATACCGAAATCCATTACAAAATAACTCACGCAGCGGATAAAAAAAATGCAGTCCAACATGCACAATCCAATTGAATGCGTCTCACATCATCTAGTTTAAACATATAACAAAACCGTTCCTCAGAGTTTCTCACGAACTCAATCGTCGATACCTTATTCGAAACCAAACAAGGTTCTCAATTTTCACACCATACCACCCCTCACAGTGGTTCAAAGGTAAAACAACAATAGGCCCAGTTTTATACATATATTATATGTCACACGTATTAAATACAACTATATTCACAACACCGTGCAAATAAAATTATGCACCGCAATTAACTCATTTAGATACAATCATGATACACAAGTACTTCGCATAAAAGAGGAGACTTACGTCCACAGGCCGCACGGAGATGACGGTCGCCCACGATACTAATCTCATCGGACAACATATCCGACACGTTGTGACTACGCACAACTCAACTTGTCACCTGACGACTCGAACGACAAGACAACACATTACTCGACAAACCAAGACTCGACTCGACCCGACAGCCTAGGTTTCCGCAACCTAAGCTCTGATACCATAAATGTAATACCCCCAAAACCGTATGGGAATATTACACACCGTAAACCATTTCTGCAAGGATCTACCAGGCTAAACGTCCATAAACAACCAAATGCTTGCCCGGCCAGGGTCAAACAATATAATAATACAGACCGTTAAGGTCACTTACACATAAACACACAGACTGATGAGGTCACACAACTCTATCAACAGGACTGACTAACAACATTACCCACACAAGGTTCCAAATACAATACAACGGAAGACTGAATCAACTCTAACAATACAAATAAACTCTACCAACTCTCAACTCTTGATTAGTATCGCAGCTCGTCATCCCCTTGTGCCAATCCTGTGTTGCTCCCCGAACTGCATGTACACGGAGCAGGACATCCACCCCCCGAATACTCGGGGGTTAGTATAACTCCACTGTTTTACTAGTGCAAGTATCAAACCATACGAAATGTAACAAGCAAATAGCAACTACCAATTTAATACGTAAATCACTTATCGAAATGTTCCCGAGAAGTTTTAGAATTTCGAACTCAAGTAAGAGATATTTGAAAAGGAACACATCATCTCGGGGATTTTTAAAACAGAAATTCTTTTGGACCTCGAGTCCCAATTTACAAAACCTTTTCGTAAACATTAGGGCCTTAGCCCGATTCTCGTTTCAAAGCATACTAAATAATATATCATTATGAGTCCGAGATCCATATTTAAAATGTTACCCGAACAATCACTGTTACACGATCATTGTTTGTACACATCATGTACCGAACTCCAGAGGCCTCGACGGACCTTACCCGGACCACACACACTGTTCGTACACATCATGTACCGAACTCCGGAGGCCTCAACGGACCCTACCCGGCCACACACATTGTTCGTACACATCATGTACCGAACTACGGAGGCCTCAACGGACCCTACCCGACCACACACATCGTTCGTACACATCATGTACCGAACTCCAGAGGTCTCGTCAGACCCTTCCTGGATCACACACCTTGTTCGTACACATCATGTACCGAACTCCAGAGGCCTCGTCAGACCCTACCTGAATCACACACCTTGTTCGTACACATCATGTACCGAACTCCAGAGGCCTCGTCAGACCCTACCTGGAACACACGCACACACATCGACACGACACAACTCATAATCATTAAATGTCAAGCCATTCCACATTACTCCGAAATGTACAATCAAGTATGTAAACCAAAACAACACGAATATCATGATCATCACAACGACTCTTAACCAACATAACACACATTCGGTACACAATACATTGCACAACCACGTGTACAACCATCTCATATATACATCGCAATCCTGCACAAATGGCATAACGCCGAACACGTATACCAATATATCACTATTATCACAAAGCTTTCAAATTTCGGAAAACACAACCAACTCAAACGGAACATATTTACGGAGGCAAGCAAAATCGTCATACATATCATACGTAATTACTAGTCGCAAGATACAAGTCGTATAATAAGATACTTGCCTCGATATCGGCACGCAAGTATTCCAACGAATGCGGTTCAACCGGAAAGCTCGGACCCCGAAGAAGACAACGAACGGAAGGGTTCCGACTCGAGTTCTTCACAAGAATTCGACCCTAACAACATATAATCAATAAATCATCAATCATACGAGGAAGAATAATCGTAGAACGCCCGAAAACACCTCTATGACATTTTACCGGACACCTTCAAGGCGTCGATCAAGAACTCGACCAAAACAACGAATCGATACGATCCAACCATGGAATAACAAGGTAAATGATATAATACATCTAAATATTCATCAATCCATCATAATCCTAAGTTAAATCGGATTAAACGGACGAAATCAAACCAAATACCCAAAATCCCCAAAACTAGATTTCTAGAAAAATCTGACCTGATTCGGTCGATCAAAGGATGTTATAGGACGGACGATTGATGATATGAACTCCAAGACTTCATGGATTAATTTTCCAACAACATCTCTCCATGATTCCTATACCTCCAGCCGCAGTAGAGAAGGAAGAGAGTGAGAAAATGGGTGAAAAACCCGTCTGCAGGGCCTTAAATAGGCTGCCTGCCGGCCGGGTTACGTACGTAACCGGCCAAGGCTTACGTACGTAACCGAGTCACTGCCCCAAATCTTCCGGCCCATTACGTATGTAACCGGCCAGGGCCTTACGTACGTAACCGGCCTTACGTACGTAACTGCCGAGCACTACCGACCGTAACTCGGCCAGTCTGCGGCCACAGGCCGGCAATGGCCCGAACGACCCCGAAACCCGAACCTGTACACGAATCGAAGATACGGTTACGCAGTACTCGCAAAGAAGAACTCGAGCACTAAGAGAACACACGATTCTGACCACCCGAAGGCTCAAAATTCGACAATGGAAAGTAATTATCCCAAACTTTGGTAAATTACGAAAATGGCCCAAAATGTCTGAATTACACAATACATGATCGAAATACCAAACCGAAGTACACAACACGTTTAACAAAGCTAAACGGACTTACGGGAAACTCGAAACAGCAGTTTCGGACGAGATTCGCAAGAATCGAACTCATGTGCGGAAAAGTCGCCAAAAAGCACGGAACTCAACAAAACGACACCGAAATGAGCTCGGATGACAAAAAGAGCAGAATTAATCATTCTCGGAATGACGAAACGGTCATGAGCGAGTCGTCAAAACGGACTTTATCTGAAAAAAAGAAATTACCAGAAATCGAAATTACGGGTATTACATTCTACCCTCCTTAAAAAAAGTTTCGTCCCGAAACTTAAAACAAGTAGAGAGAGGAAATATACCACCAGGAAAATTTCAATGAGATGCACAAGAATGCTTAACTAACGCCCAACTGTGAAACGTTACAAACAACGCAACGGAATATACGGCGTGAAAACACGCTCCACGACGACCAACACGACGCCACCGGTAGAGACATAATAAAATCAACAAGTGACAAGCGTCATCAAATAGATAATACAATCAAGTCGATTATCTGAACAATCACAAAACACAACGAACAAAAATCAATACGATTGACCAACCCAACGGTTCATCAATCAAAACGCGAGACAAACGCGGAACAAATACGGAATTCCACCGCCCAAGGGTTGGAAGATCGAAACGAGACTAATTTCTCGAACTTAAGGGAATTACGAAGGAGTCTGAACGTTCAACAATCACGAAACGAGATCAACAAAAACTGATCAATCAAACGATCGAACCACAACGATCGAGACAACAAAAATCGAACAATCACGTTCGAATCACGAAGAACAATAAAATTTAAACAACTCCAAGGTTCACATCTCGACTCGAGACAATAAATGATCCGTGAAAACAACATGTGCCTTCACATAAGATCCACAGGAAAGAGAATAGAAATTGAAAAGTCACAACAACAAACGAGTTATTCCGAAACAATACCACGCTCGTTCGATCAACAAAAGCAAGGGGCAGAACAAGCTCAGAAAATGTCAACGAACATAAACGAGTCGACAGAGTCGAAAATACAGAAGTTCAAAATCCGATCCACTTCGAATAAAAGAACTAATAGAACCAAAAGATGTTACTTCCGAACAAGGTTCACAAGAATCGAACCGGACTCGAAAAAGTCACAACGATAACCAGATCGACCCAAAACAAGATCACAGCTCGTTTGAATGACGAAACCGAAATACAGAACAAGTCCAGAAAGTATCAACGAACACGAGCGAGTCGATAGACCTGAGAAAGAGGAAATGCAGAAGTCCAAAAACAATACGGGTATTACATTCGACTTCTTATAAAAGAATTGTCGTCCCCGCAACTCACAACAACGGAAACAAGGTAACAACACAAAAATCAACCGACAGAAAAATCGCCCATGGGCCTCTTAGAGCCGATTCTGATATCTGTACTGAAGTTCGCGCCCCGAAAGACTTGGAACCCAACTCGCAAAACTAGATCCTGTGACGAGAAAAATAATTGGTACGTGCATGCCCCCGGCACACCACGGTTGAAACACCTCGGCTCGACATACCGAAAATACAACTGCTAGGTACAATGGAATATAACGTCGCAAAACAACAAACCGGAGATGCCAACTTGGCACAACAAAGAATCATAACACATCATATACAACGATTACCATCGTAAAGTAATACACACACAAACATTACAACAACGACGGTATCGTTCGGCGACCTCAACGGCCCGAACGATAACCCGCACATAATTACAAACATTATGAAACAATCACACATGTACACAAACGTACAAACCCAAGCTTCAACATCTCACACTCGTGTGACAACACGTAAATTGCCACGAGGCGATAAACAGTAAACACCAGTTCACACCTCTCACAGAGGGCTAGTACAATAATTGCGTGGCAACGCCTCGACGTTCATGCCACCAATTCGATCATACTCGGGAGCAACATCATAACGATAACGCGATCATCATATATACATACCCAGCCCTCAAACGGGAATGGATAGGTTTTAAAAACGAAAACCTCCTTTTGAAAATAATTTTGGAAACACCGATTGATCTTGTGTATCACCCTTCAAAAAAAAAAGTACAATCGTGAAACATCGTTATCGAGACTTTGGAAAACTATTTCGCATTCGATAAAAATGAGGACACTTTCTTTTCGTGAAAAACTTTTGGAAATATTCGACCCTCGGGTCTAAGTAAAAGTGTTTCTAAAACATTGGAAATATCTCAAAACATTTTGGTCCTCGTGATAGAAGAATTTTGAAACATATTGTGGCACCTTGGATGTACCACGAGAAAATAATTCATTTTAAACCTACGTCTCGAAATTTATTTCTAGGATACTCAAGGTTGTCAAAGATAATTCAATGGGCTAGAATGCCCAAAAATCTCAGGTAATTACACGGAACATTATAACGCTGTGGGTCCCGCGCCGGAACCCACCAGGATAAAAACCATTTACAAAAATGCCAAAAGGGCCGATGACGGTAATATTTCAAAAACTCACAAAAGCCATTTACAAAATACTAAATACCGTCATAAGAATTTCGCCAAAACGATCAAGGCCATAACGCCAAAAACTCGGTTAAGGGAATCGATTTTCAAAATAAAACTCAGTCGGTAAAATACCGAAAGCCATTACAAAATAACTCACGCAGCGGATAAAAAAAATACAGTCCAACATGCACAATCCAATTGAATACGTCTCATAGCATCTAGTTTAAACATATAACAAAGCCGTTCCTCGGAGTTTCTCACGAACTCAATCGTCGATACCTTATTCGAAACCCAACAAGGTTCTCAATTTTCACACCATACCACCCCTCACAGTGGTTCAAAGGTAAAACAATAATAGGCCCAGTTTTATACATATATTATATGTCACACGTATTAAATACAACTATATTCACAACACCGTGCAAATAAAATTATGCACCGCAATTAACTCATTTAGATACAATCATGATACACAGGTACTTCGCATAAGAGAGGAGACTTACGTCCACAGGCCGCACGGAGATGACGGTCGCCCACGATACTAATCTCATCCGACAACATATCCGACACGTTGTGACTACGCACAACTCAACTTGTCACCTGACGACTCGAACGACAAGACAACACATTACTCGACAAACCACGACTCGACTCGACCCGATAGCCTAGGTTTCCGCAACCTAAGCTCCGATACCATAAATGTAACACCCCCAAAACCGTATGGGAATATTACACGCCGTAAACCCTTTCCGCAAGGATCTACCAGGCTAAACGTCCATAAACAACCAAATGCTTGCCGGCCAGGGTCAAACAATATAATAATATAGACCGTTAAGGTCACTTATACATAAACACACAGACTGATGAGGTCACACAACTCTATCAACAGGACTGACTAACAACATTACCCACACAGGGTTCCAAATACAATACAACGGAAGACTGAATCAACTCTAACAATACAAATAAACTCTACCAACTCTCAACTCTTGATTAGTATCGCAGCTCGTCATCCCCTTGTGCCAATCCTGTGACTGCTCCCCTGAACCTGCATGTACAGACCTTGAGCAGGACATCTACCCCGAATACTCGGGGTTAGTAAACTCCACTATTTTTCTAGTGCAAGTATCAAACAATACGAAATGTAACAAGCAAATAGCAACTACGAATTTAATACGTAAATCACTTATCGAAATGTTCCCGAGAAGTTTTAGAATTTCGAACTCTAGTTAGAGATATTTGAAAAGGAACACATCATCTGGGATTTTAAAGCGAAATTCTTTTGGACCTCGAGTCCCAATTTACAAAACCTTTTCGTAAACATTATGGCCTTAGCCCGATTCTCGTTTCAAAGCATACTAAATAATATATCATTATGAGTCCGAGATCCATATTTAAAATGTTACCCGAACAATCACTGCTACACGATCATTGTTCGTACACATCATGTACCGAACTCCGGAGGCCTCGACGGACCTTACCCGGACCACACACTGTTCGTACACATCATGTACCGAACTCCGGAGGCCTCAACGGACCCTACCCGACCACACACACTGTTCGTACACATCATGTACCTAACTCCGGAGGCCTCAACGGACCCTACCCGGCCACACACATCGTTCGTACACATCATGTACCGAACTCCAGAGGTCTCGTCAGACCCTACCTGGATCACACACCTTGTTCGTACACATCATTTACCGAACTCCAGAGGCCTCGTCAGACCCTACCTGGATCACACACCTTGTTCGTACACATCATGTACCGAACTCCAGAGGCCTCGTCAGACCCTACCTAAAACACACGCAAACACATCGACACGACACAACTCATAATCATTAAATGTCAAGCCATTCCACATTACTCCAAAATGTACAATCAAGTATGTAAAGCAAAACAACACAAATATCATGATCATCACAACGACTCTTAACCAACATAACATGTAACACCCCCAATCCACTCAGGGATATTACACGCCGTAGACCCTCTCCTCGAGGATCTACCAGGCTGATAACTAAAATCAAACATCTACACATCACCTTTAAGTCTAAAATGACTCAGTAGACCGATTTGGTCTTTCAATAAATATGTACAACTCAAATACAACTCATGCCCACGCAGGGGTTAAAATACAACCACACCCGTACAACGGGAAAAATATACTGCAGCGGAAAAGAAAATACAACTAGACCAATACGACAGCGACGGATCCTCGTGTGATTAGTATCGTTCATCTTTCATCATCCTTCGTGTCGACCCTGTGCTATGCTCCCAAAACCTGAATGCAAAAATAGACATCCACCCCCCGAATACTCGGGGGTTAGCAAAACTCCACTGTTTCGCTAGTGCAAGTACAAGTGCAAAAATACGAGCCATACAATTCACATTCCACGAATAACAATAACCAGGAATCATCAAAGATCCAAACATAATGAAAAGTACTTCCCGAGGCAAGAGTTTGGGTAAAACATTCCGAAACCGAAAGACCACAATTAAGGGGAACAATTTGTAAAACAGTTTAAAATGCCATCGAGAGTTTTAATAGAAAACAATTTAGGATTATCAAATCCTAATCTTTCCAAAATCAACAGGGTCACAGCCCAAAGGTTTTGTTTTCGCAATTAGAAAACCAACCGCAATACACAGGGTTAAAACCCATGTCACGTATCTTCGGCGGACATAAAATCAATACAATATAATCGCCCAAGATACGTAAACCTTGGTCACCAAAAATACAACACCAACTCGTGAATCCAGGGCTATACCATTGGATTCCCTTCGTGGCCCCGTCGGACCCTCCCAAGGTGAGCAGAATGCGTTTTCGAAATCATATACACCAACTCGTGAAGTTTTACTCGTGAATCCAGGGCTATACCATTGGAATTCCCTCCGTGGCCCCGTCGAACCCTCCCGAGGTGAGTAAATACATTCACCAAACAAACAACCGCACTCGTGAATCCAGGGCTATACCATTGGAATTCCCTCCGTGGCCCCGTCGGACCCTCCCGAGGTGAGCGAAAATACATGCACACAAATTAGCATATCACACCAAACATATCCAAGAAATCCACCCAAAGGCAACAGCGCAAGGCACGACACAATTGTCAAATCACAACGCACCGAAAATAGAATATATGTATATATATTATCAAAGCACAACAACAACAACAACAAGCGAATTTACAGGGTTCACGTAACCATCCACAGAACACAACATTCACAAAACTCATGCGTTTTGAGAGAGGGCCTTTAACAAGACTAACAGAATTTCTTGAAAGTTAAATTCAAACAATCAAATAAACACATAGAGACGATCACTAATTATCATATCCATAAAATAAGAAAAGTATAGGCAAGGTACTTGCCTCGAATAACCACAACGTGGAGAATCGGCCGAAGTAGGTTGGCACGAACCGACTACGAACTCGCCAACTCCACCGAATGCCAATTCGCGATAATAAACTACGGAGGACAATAACAACAATGAAAATGAATTCCATAGCATGACTCAAGGCCATTGAATTCAAAGAACGAACGACGAATGTTCAAGTGTTTTTCCCAAAACGGCCAAGAACACGATTCGTCCCGACAAAACACGAAAACGGAATTCCAAGTTGAAATATGGATATACAATCCATAGAATATGTTTAACAACATCATTTAACCATAATCGATCCATCGAAAACGGATGAAAAACGAGATCGGGGACATATCAGCCGATAAGTCAATTCGTTGGAAATCAAGAAATATACTTCGATTCGACGAAGAACAATGGATTAAATGATGTTAAACACGAGAATACTACCAAGATTAATCATACCCATCATGAATTAATCAACAACACGGAACGAATCGGACAAAAATGCAAAAAACCCCAAATTCACGAAATTAGGGTTCTAAGGAAGATTACCTTGATTCGCTGGATCAAAGGATGATAACGGATGATTGATTGATGTTATGAACTCGAGAACTTCATGGATTTGTTGTTAAACAACATGGCTTCGTCACCCATGAATCGCCAGCCGCGGACGGAGAAGGAAGGAAATGAAAAACGAAGGGAAAAGTGGCTGGTCTGCCATATATATACTGGGCCGGAACTAGCGTGCGCTAGCCTTCCCGGACTAGCGTGCGCTATCGGCCAGTACCGGCCGAGCACTCTTGTCCATGGCCCGCATGACCCGGCACCACCGACCAATTCTGCCGACCATGACTGTCCGCCCGACTCCCGCTAGCGTGCGCTACGGCCGAAAGCCTGCGCGCGCTTGTCCGATAGCCTGCGGACTAACAAACTCACCCAGGTAACGTACGCTAGTCGGCCGACAGCGTGCGCCACCCCTGCCGGTTAGCGTGCGCTACAACCGAAAGTAGCGTGCGCTACAACCGACAGTAGCGTGCGCTACCTGCCGATCCTAACCGAGTCCAGAACCTCAGAACCCCACTGCCCAGACCCGATAGCGTGCGTTAGGCCACCCGATAGCGTGCGCTACACCTGCCGGTTAGCGCGCGCAGCCTTCCGGCGATGGCGTGCGCTCGCCGGTTCTGCCGCTTTGTCCGTCGGTGCCATAATCGTCCGGCGATCCATAACCGTCCGGCGATGCGACCACGAGGCTCGGCGACCGATTTAAAGCGTCACGGAGCGAACACGACGAAAAGTTCGCGGACAACATCAACGGCCCGAAATGAAAACATAATACCATAATTAATCATACGCGACCAAGAAACGGGTCGAGACAACAATTCCAGATACGGATACCCGTAACTTTCAAGAAATTACAAAATGGCCCAAAACGCCCGGAAATCACGATACGTGATCGAATAACAAAACCGAAGTTCACAACACATCTAACAAAGTTAAACGGACTTGTGGGAAACTCGAAACAGCAGTTTCGGACGAGATTCGCAAGAATCGACTCAAGTGCGGAAAAGTCGCTAAAAAGCACGAAACTCAACAAAACGACACCGAAACGAACTCGGATGTCAAAAAGTGTAGAATTAATCATTCTCAGAATAATGAAACGGTCATGATCGAGTCATCAAAACGGACTTTCGCTGAAAAAATGAAAAAAAAAGAAATTACCGGAAATCGAAAATTGCGGATATTACATTCTACCCTCCTTAAATGAAGTTTCGTCCCGAAACATAAAACAAGTAGGGAGAAGCAATATCCCACCAAGAAAACTCAACGAGATATGTAAGAAACGCGTAACTAACGCCCAACGGCGAAACGTTACAAACAACACAACGGAATATATGGTGTGAAAACACACTCCACGACGACCAACACAACGTCGCCGTTAGGGATATAATAAAACCAACAAGTGACAAGCGTCATCAAACGGATAATATAGTCAAGTCAATTATCCGAACAATCACAAAACACAACGAACGAAAATCAATAAGATTGACCGACCCAACGGTACATCAATCAAAACGCGAGTCAATCGCTGAACAAATACGGAATTCCACCGCCTAAGGGTTGGAAGATCGAAAACGAGACTAATTTCCCGAACTGAAGGGAATTACGATGGATCCTGAACGTTCACCAATCACGGAACGAGATCGATAAAAACCGAACAATCAAACGACCGAACCACAATGATCGAGACAACAAAAATCGAACAATCATGTCCGAAACACGAAGGATAATAAAATTCAAACAATAACTCCCAGGATGATCTGGTGAGAACAACAAGACATGCATTCCCATAAGATCCACAGGAAAGGGAATAGCGATTGAAAAGTCACAACGACAAACGAGTTATTTCGAAACAATACCACCCTCGTTCGATCAACAAAAGTAAGGGATAGGGAAAGTTCAGAAAATGTTAAGGAGCATAAACGAGTCGACAGAGTCGAAAATACAGAAATTCAAAATCCGATCCACGTCGAATGGAAGAGTTAATAGAACCAAATGATGTCACTTCCGAACAATTTTCACAACAGTCGAACCGAACTCGAAAAAGTCACAGCTCGTTCGGACGATGAAACCGAAATACAGAACAAGTTCATAAAGTATCAACGAAAACGAGCGAGTCGATAGACCTGAGAAACAGGGAATGTAGAAGTCCAAAAACAATACGGGTATTACATTCGACCTCTTATAAAAGAAGGTCGTCCCCGCAACTCACAATAACGGAAACAAGGTAACAACACAAAAAGCAACCGATAGAAAAATCTCCCATGGGCCTCTCGGAGCCGATCACGATGTCATCTTTGAGCGCAAACTCCGAAAGTCTCGGTAGCCAATTCGCAAAACTGAATTCGGTGTCCCTCGAGTCCACACTCGAAATGTGTTACTGACGAGAAGGACAATTTGCACGTACATTCCCCCGACACATCACGGTTGAAATGCCTCGGCTCGGCATACCGAAAATACAAACTCTAGATACAATGGAACATAACATCACAAAAACAAACCGGAGATGCCAACTCAGCACAACAAGGAATCATAACACATATCATATACAACAATTACCATCGTAAAGTAATACACACACAAACACTACAACAACGACGGTATCGTTCGGCGACCTCAACGGCCCGAACGAGAACCAGTACAGAATTACGAACATCATGAAACAATCATACATGTATACAAACGTACAAACCCAACAGAACAGATATCGCTGACTGCAACTCAACTAAAACTCAACCGTTTCTTCAGAGAGAAATCAGTATCGTAACATCAGTTTTACACAAAAAGAAGCACGAAAAATTCACGAATGCAATTAAAAACACGACAAGCAAGGCTAGCAACAAAAATATAACTAAAAATAACAAAAGTGCAAACGAATAAGTACAGGAATAATAATAGCAACAGAAAGTAAACCCCCCAAAACTTAGGACGTACATTGACCTCGATGTACACAAAATGTAATATGCAATAAAAGAAAAAGGGTCAAGTACTCCCCTACAGTTAGCTCACGAACTGGTGCCGGCGTCGTCCAGCGAGGAGGGTGGTGTGGCTGGCCGAACAGGGGGAATGAATGGCCCGTCCGGGTGCATAATGTGGGTCATCCATGCAGCAAGGTGCTCCTGGTGGTAGGCATCCCTCGCTGCCAAGTGCCTCGTCTCACGCCGGTTGGCCCGGCGGGCCTGCTCTCGCATCTCATCTCGGACGGCAGCAATGATGCTCTCCCTCTCCGTCCACCTCTCCTCTCTCAGTGTAGCCAAAAGGCTCTCTCTCTCTCCTCATCTCCTCTCTCAACCCGTCGAACATCGCCTGCAAGTGCTCTCTCTCGGGCGGCGGGCTGGACTCCATCTGCCCCTGCGTCAGAAGAAGAGGCTCGGGGGACTGCTCGTGTGCCTCATGAAGTAGAAATCCTCGCCCCCGAGCGTGTGCCGGCGCTCCTCCCCACTGATCGAAGTGAGAAATGATACGATGGTCGATCGGACCCTGGGGGGCTAACATCGGCTCGTCATCCGACTACGTCATCCCCGACTGCCGGCAAAGAGCACAAATAAGAGAGGGGTGCTTCAGCCCCGTCTTGGCCCCTCCCTGAATACACTGGAAGATAGATCGGACCAGCAGAGGGGCCACATCGAATCGCAGCCCGGAGGTGATAGCATATAATGTACGGGCTCGAGAGAGAAAAACAGATCGGATCTGCGAGGTGGGATCTATACGTGCGCAGATGAAGTACAACCAGGCTCGCCCGAACCGACTGAGGCGCGAGCTCTTAAAGTAGAAGGTGGAAGAAACCGGGGTGCGCCTCTCCCAGTCGCAGTCGGGCTGTGTAAGAGTCTCGAGCAGAGCCTCCTTCGTGAGGCTACCCATAACTCGCGTATAAGCAGTCTCATCAACCACGGGCAGCTCAAATAACCTCCGAATAGCAGCAACTGAAAAATCCACTGTAATGCCTCGGAATAAGACCTGAGTCCGAGTATCTAACTGCTGTATCATCTGCCCCGCCCGAATGTGCTTCAACAAAGCGCTCGCATAAAACTCTTGTACGATGGAGATCACCGCCGGCTCAGGAGGTGCAGCGAAACGGGCCCACCCCATCTCGTCGATCATGGTCAGAAGCTCCCCGTCCTGGGGGGCTGGGGTGAATCCCCTCTCCGGGATCAGAGGTCGAGGGCGAATCTTTTCATTAAAGATTTTATAAATCTCCGGGTCGGAGAATTGGTGCGCCTCCAGCTCGGCTTGGCTCTGAGACGTTTCCCCTCGAGTGGGGGACGATTGCGTCCTGGCCCTTTTGCTAATCTTTTTGGTTCTAGCCATAGCGAGTCCTGAAAAGATAAACACCGGAGTTTACTTACTTAAGCAATAATGAGAATAACATTACTCGGCTAAGGATATCCAACATGAATCAAGAATTGAACGAGCTTGCACCGTTGCGAAGGAAAATTAAAATTGAGCATTTCACGTTTAAAATTGACGTAAGGGTTGGGGTCGCTGTATATCCAGACGAATTCGTTGCACATAGTTCAAAACATTGACTTAACAAAGAAAAAAAATTCATTCAGGCATTTCCTCAAATACCTTGAGTGCATCCTATTAACTGAAGGACAAATATGACTATAGCTTCATTCAATCCCCAAAAAAAACATCCTGAATCGAGTATCATGACAAACATAATCCATTCGTTCATAATCGAAAGATAATCATCAATAATCAATCAAAATCATCATATTCTCAACTCAACTTGATAGAACTTTTGAGAAAAAAAAGGAAAGAAAATAATCAATCATCAAATGAATAACAAAACTTCACCTTTCAATTCATAGAGCAATTAAGATTAGGAATTTAGACTTACCTTGCTTAGATCTTGAAGAATGCAAGAAGAAAAAGAAGATGAGAAAAAAAAATTCTTGGTCGATCGCTTGTGCAGAGGAAGAGAATGAAGTGTACCTGGGGTCGGCCGAATTCATGTTATAAGGCTACAGGCCATTCAAATTCGAGCAGGGCCGCGGCACAGCTTAAGTGAGCCGCGGCCCAGAGTACAGTTAGCCTGGGTGTGGACGTTATGTTGCCATGTGCCGCGGCTCACTTGGTCTGTGCTGCGGCACAGAGTACAGCGTCCTGGGCATATCTGGTGCATCTGGTGTGCCGCGGCTCAGAAGAAACGTGCCGCGGCTCAGTAAGGTTGTGCCGCGGCACATAGTACAGGAAGTTTAGCCTTCTGGTTCGATTTGTGTGTGCCGCGGCTCACAATCCTTGTGCCGCGGCTCAGGCATAAATTTTTCCCCTGGGACTTTTTCTGCACAGAATTTTCAAAGGAACACGTCAAGAACGAGAGGGATAAGCAAATCAAAGCAAAAATGATGAAAAATAAATATTCAAAAATGCAAGAAAATACTAAAACACAAAAATCTACTACTAAAACTTGGGTTGCCTCCCGAGAAGCGCAAAGTTTATAGTCTTCAGCCGGACCTATTGAAAAGTCAGTTCGCTTTTTGCAAACTCAATTTGAACTCCGCCCCATCCATTGAACCGTTAATGTGTGTTTTAAAATTTTGACCATTGGTCCTTAACGATTCAATTTTTGGTTTGGACACCCAATGTTGTTTGCGAAAAGGTTTTGACGAAAACAACTTTCCGAAACACCCATTTTCCAAATGACTAGGCGCCCGTTTGACTTCCGGCTTATTTTCCTCTTTCACGAACGAACTTATGACAGCATCAGGATTTTTTATTGGTGGATGCATGGTTGATGATGACGGCATGTCCACATGCTTTAGATATGCGACTCGTTCTACATTTTTCTTAGAAGTCGGACCATCTGAAATGGATTCTGAGTTTTTCGACCGACGATTCTTCCGGTGTGTGTCTTTCGCAACGGTATCCACACTTTCAATTTGCGAGCTCTTCTCAACACCACCTAGACATGGAAAAGATTTAAACACTTGGAACGTGACATGCTCGTCTTGAACCCTTAGAGTTAATTTGCCTTTTTCCACGTCTATGAGAGTTCGGCCGATCGCTAAGAATGGTTTTCCCAAAATAATTGGGATGTCTTGATCCTCCTCCATGTCGAGCACAATGAATTCGGCCGGAAATATGAATTTATCAACCTTTACTAAAACGTCCTCTATCACTCCCCTCGGATACTTGATAGATCGATCTGCTAATTACAAGGAGATTATCGTCAGTTTTGCCTCCCTAATTCCAAGCTTTTTGAAAATAGAAAGAGGCATCAGATTAATGCTCGCCCCGAGATCACATAACGCTCTATCAAAAGTCAGATTTCCTATAGTGCAAGGTATATTAAAACTTCCTGGATCCTTCAATTTTGGCGGAAGCTTTTTCTGAAGAATCGCGCTGCACTCCTCTGTCAATGCGACTGTTTCATACTCCTCAAGTTTTCTTTTGTTTGATAAGATCTCCTTCATGAACTTGACATAGATTGGCATTTGTTCCAATGCATCAGCAAATGGAATATTTATATGAAGCTTCTTAAACACGTCGAGAAACTTGGAGAATTGCTTGTCCACCTTTTTCTGTTGTAATCGCTGTGGAAACGGGACGGGTGGCATATATGCCTTGGGATTATTCGGAAACAGTATCGAGGGTCTCAAATCTTGTGATTCCTCATTCGCTGAATTTTTCTTCCCCTCATTCTCAATTCTATTTTTGTTCTGCCCGGGCAGCTCACCCAATTCTTTACCACTTCTCAAACCAATGGCATTGACACTCTCTCTGGGATTCGTTTCAGTCGTACTTGGCAAGGTACCTTCTGGGTGGGCTGTTAATACATTAGCAATCTGGCCCAGTTGAACTTCCAAGTTGCATATAGAAGCGGAATGGTTTTGCAAGGTCGCTTCCGTACGAGTCATGAACTGATTCGTGTTCGCTGCCAATTTCGCCATTGCTTCTTCTAGAGAGATTTTTGGAGCGGGAGGAGGTTGCTGTTGATGTTGAGCGAACTGAGGTTGGTTCGAGCTTTGTCCGTTTCTACATGAGAAATTAGGATGATTACGCCATCCCGGATTATACGTGTTGGAGTACGGATTGTTTTGTCGATTCCCGTTTCATACGAACTGAGCTTGTTCAATTGGGGGCTGCTCAAAAGGGTTTCTAACTTGGCACTCTGTGCTAGGGTGAGATCCGTTACACCAATTACAAGATTCAATTGTAACGGGGGAAGGAGCATGCGAAAATGCCTAAAGTTGCTGAGTTAGTGCTGCGACTTGGGCCGACAATATAGAGATCGGATCATTATTCGAGATTTCCATAACTCGCTTCGGATTTACTCGTTCGGACGGCCATTGATAAGCATTTGCGGCCATAGCTTCCAACAAAGAGTGTGCTTCAGCCATCGTTTTTCCCATTAAGGCTCCTCCAGCGGCTGCATCCACGAGGGTGCGTGTAGAGGCACTCAATCCATTATAGAACGTCTGAATTTGCAGCCAGTCCGGTAGGCCGTGATGTGGGCATCTCCTTAGGAAATCTTTGTATCGCTCCCACGCCTCATGAAGCGACTCCATATCAAATTGACCAAAAGTGGTAATTTCGTTCCTCAGTCTCGCCGTCTTCGAAGGTGGGAAGAATTTAGCAAGGAAGGCTTGCGCTAATTCCGCCCATGTATTGATCGAGCCCGGCGGTAAAGAATTCAACCAAAATTTTGCTTTGTCCCTCAAAGAGAAAGGGAAAAGCCTTAGACGAATAGCATCATAGGTGACACCATTGTTCTTGAAGGTGTCACAAATCTCGAGAAACGACGCAATGTGTGCGTTGGGGTCATCGTTCAACAATCCACAAAACTGGCTAGCCTGCACCATTTGGATAATTGCAGGCTTGATTTCGAAGTTGTTGGCTTGGATTGTTGGACGCCGGATCCCTGAAAAGTTCGCGTTGATTTGCGGCATAACATAATCTCGGAGTGCTAATGCCGGTTGAGCTTGCTGAATGGGGTTTTCCGCTTCGTGATTCCCCGTGTTATCGGCCATAATGACTGATGTTGGCAACTCTCGTTTCTCCTTTTTGTTTCTCCGAAGAGTGCGCTCGAGTTCGGTATCCAAAGGTAGTAGGCCTTCATTACCAAATTTTCTCATGCACTACCCGAAAAATCCTGAAAGGAAAAAACAAATAAAAAAAATTACACGAAAATAAGAAAAATGTTCAAACTAAGACTAGAAATACTGAAATCGATATTAGTAGAAAAATCAGTCCCCGGCAACGGCGCCAAAAACTTGTTGCGATATTTCGTTAAACGCAAGTGCACGTTATCGTAGACAAGTAATAAAGTGATGAGTGAGTATCGTTCCCACGAGGACTGAATCACTAAGTACCGATTTATATGTATTCTAATTTTATTTGAACAGTCAAAATTTGGGTTGCAATTAATAACTAAATAAAACCAATAAAAGAACTAACAGTAAAAACGATCGCTTGAAGAAAGAAAATCAAATGATGAATAAGTCTAGGATTCTGAATTCACCTTGGTTTATCCGAATTTACTCTCGATTATCTGAAGTTAATGATTTCCCCAATTTATTGAAGGCAAAGATTGCTAAAATACTCTACCGCCTCTCCCGAGGTCAATAGATTTTTCTAAAGGCGAATAATGCACTCTATCCCTAGGTGAATGAATTCGTCAATAGGCAAAAAGCACAAAACCCTCAAAAGGCCACGTAGTTCCTATGAGTATATTCCTATCTCACAAGATAAAACGGTTCTCACCAATAGTTCCTCACCAACTCTCCTCTCTCGATTCGAGTTGCGTAATTAACACAATCCAATTATTGGCCAGACAATTGAAAGCATTAAAATCAATTGGGAAAACTCAACAGAAAAGGGAATTATATAGATAATCAAAAGCAAATCCGTCAAAACTTTGGTTTCATCAAAATCCTAGAACAGGGTTTTAGCCTGACATGCTAAAAGATAAAAATACAGAATTAATGAATGAAAGCATGAAAATCAAACACAGATGAAGAGCTCCGATTCCTCCGTTCTTCTGTCTTCCGCCCTCTGCTCTTGGTGTCTTCTGCTTCTTGTCTTGATTCCTCTTTTCCGCGATCGTCTCCTGATTCCAAGCTGATCTCCTTATGACCTTATACCCTTATTTATACTCTCTTTTGCCTCAAAAATGCGTCCGTGTAATTAGGTCGAGAACAGCCTCCAAAACGGCCCAGAAACGCGGCACTTTCTGTCAAAACCGCCCCATGGGCCGCGGCTCACTTAGTCTGTGCCGCGGCTCACGGGGCACAGATTAAAACCTGGGCGCTATTTTTATCTTCTGGGCCGCGGCTCACTATATCTGTGCCGCGGCTCAGAGTACAGTTTACTCGGTGTCTGCTGGCTACCTTCGTGTGCCGTGGCTCACTTGGTACGTGCCGCGGCCCCAGGCCAAAATTCGCCGTTTTCGCCCGTTTTGCATCGTTTTAGCTTCCGGACTCCAATTTCCTGCCAGACATACAAGAATAGGGCATTAAAGGCTCATTTATGTAGATTTACTCATGAAAAGAATACAGAATAATGATAAATAAGCGTATAAAAATACGCCTAACAAACACCCAAACTAAAATCATTCTCAACGACATTCTCTCGATTCCGCATCTGATCCCCGTGGCCATCAGCACCACGGTTACGACCACGACCTCTGCCCCTCGGCATACTAACAAACAACAACCTATGGCAACGAAGGATCATAACACATAGCAAGATATTCACATCTTTGTCTTTAATCCAACATCATTAAATCATATAGATATTACCATTTAATTCCAGCTAGAGCACAATATACAAACTATTATACCAAAAATCTTCATTTATAATGCCGTTGTTATGCGATTTATAAATGCAATGAAATTGAAATCATCCATTATATCAAAATCATTTTCTGTACGGTTTCCGCGCCGGAACTCACCAAGTTGAAAACCATTTTCAAAAACGTTCCAAAATGCCAAAAAGGCCGATGACGGTAATACTTTCCAAATACTCCCCAAAAGTCATTTTCCAAATACCAAATACCATCATCAAATACCATTTGAAATTACAAGGCGTAGACGCGGAAACTCAATAGTTTCAAAATATATGTTAAGTCACCCGACAAAAGAGTTAGGAAAAAGGGTCAACGAAATAATTCAAATTTACAAACCCGAAAGGTCATTTTGAAACACACACTATTTGGTAAAAGTACCCAAAAAGTCATTTTGGACTTTACACACGCAACGGACAAGAACACAGTTCAAATTACACATAACCACACACAACAATTGTTATTCATGAACAACACACATAGAGTACGGTCTCAACCGGCCAGCCTAACAATCGCAAAAGTTAGACTTACGGCCAGAATGTAGTTTCTGAGCTTCTGCTCAGACCGATTAGTGTATAATTTAACAGAGACTTAGCGTGCGCTAGCCATGCCACGTTAGCGCGCGCTAGCTATTCTCATCCAGCAAAACAGTCATGAACATATACCAAATAATGCCAAAAGTCGAAGGTTACAAATAAACAACAACATACGAATCCAAACGCCAACATTTTACATTCTCACTACATATCGTTTAACCGAAAAAGTTGAAGGCGAAAGTCACGTCTCAAGTAAACTATTGGTAGACCTCGTTTAAGCATTTAAAAATCAAATTTTGAAAATTTTCAATGCAAGATGAAAATATAATATGTGTAGTTTGAATTCTCAAAATCTTTGGTCTCGAGGTCATCATACGAAAATCAAATCATTTTTCCTCCTCGAAGGATGTTTTTAAATAGAATTTACGTGACTTCCCCAAAACATTTGAAGTTTAAAATACCACATTGATAAACTTTTATTGAGTAACCAGTCCAAAACATCATCCCTGTAAAAACGATTTCACACAAAGATGTATACATATATACATGCATACTGGTACTACTCTTTATTCCAACACAATACGAGAATCAAACAAGTATGGAGTAAGTATTCACGAGGCACAATTAAATTCCACATAATAACACAGAATCACATAAACTCGCATAACACGAGACACAACAAAATAGGGAGACTTACATCCACATACCGCATGAAGATGATGGTTGCACCTCGATACTAATCACGACTGACAACTCAGACGACGCGTCGCGACACCACTCAGTCAGACCAAATCTGACAAGACAAGACCCGACAACACACAACTCAACCCGACAGCCTAGGTTTCCTCAAACTAAGCTCCGATACCATATTCTGTAACACCCCCAAACCACTCGGGAATATTACAGCGCCGCAGACCCTCTCCGCGAGGATCGACCAGGCTAAATACAAAACAATGCATCACTTCACATGCCGACATGGCTACATAAAGGACCATTAGACCGATTTGGCCTTTTGTCACAACACACACAACATTACGTACAAGATTCTTTCCCAAAACTCATTCCCACGTAGGGGCTGAAATACAATAACACTCCCATAAATCGGGGTAACAACACATCGGAGGGATAACCAACACGACTCTACCAAATACTCTACAATTGGTCTTCACGTGATTAGTATCTTCGTCTCCCATCATCCTTCGTATCGATCCTGTGATTCGCTCCCACTACTGCAAGTACGGGCCATGTCTGAGACATCCACCCCCCGAATACTCGGGGGTTAGCAAAACTCCACTGTTTTGCTAGTGCAAGTATAAAACAGAAGTACAAGCCATACACAACGTGCTTCAAGAATATACAAAAAATCTTGAATATATTTCCCGAGATAATTCACTTAATCAAAATAGTTTGATTTATAAAAGGTAGGAATAGAACCATGTATCTCATACAAAATATTTTACAGTCTCGGGAGTTTGAAAACATTTGGAAATGAGGAATTCTCAAGTCTTTCGAAAACACTTGGGGACACGGCCCAAAATCATCTTTCCAAAATACGATTCCAATAATAAAACGTGGTTTCACAACCCAATTCACAACACACTGGGTCCAAGACCCGAATCATAAGCCACAGGGTCCACGACCCGAATCACATAACACATGTTCCTAAGGATTATTCGCGTCCCGTGCTAACAAGCCACAAACCTCAGATGCTCCCGTAGAACATACCCGAGTGAATAACCCAATAGAAAACCATACCAAATCACATGTCCTCATGACAACAGCCACAGAACCATTCCAAACCACAACCATAAGTTATCCCGGCATCGGACTAACAAGCCACGAACCTCGGAGTCCCCGCAATACATACCTGATGATAACCCTCACAAGTTATCCCGGCATCGGGCTAGCAAGCCCCGAACCTCGGAGTCCCCGCAAGACATACCCGGATTGGATAATCCTACGGTCACGCCCGACCCATACTAGCAAGTACGGATCCCGGAGATTCAACAATCCTACCCGGAGGCACATCACTTTCAACGATCACATAACAATGAGCAGAAAATCAAGCCAAGCAACACTTAAACATCACAACCTCCTTTCAAAGGAGTAACAACTAATATCACACACAGTACGTTCTTACCAAACAAGTACACATAGCATTACGTAATCCGCGGCAAAGGATTACGGTCTATTAAACTCACTCAAAGTGATCATAGCATCTTTTCAACATACAAAACCAACACACATATTCCGAGAACACATATATTCACGAAGTACACGAATTATCGTTGAAAGACAACATTTATCGAGAACATACCGATCCCTTTTTATGTTCCTTAAACATTGGGTTTCGCATATAATCATTTATCAATAATTACGCCTACGAAACATGAAATGTATGGACAAGATACTTGTCTCGATATCACGAGCGACGAAACGACGAATGGGCACGATCGGGCAAACTTCGATCTTCCAAAAACGATCAAGACTTCGACAGCCCACGAATACTACGAAAATAGCATCACCGCGAATCAATAACACTAATCGAAATCCGAAACGATCCTAAAAACGACAAGGATCTAAGTGTTCTCAAAGAAATCAAGAATCGTTGATCCGGGCTATAAAAATCGATGAACGGTTAACAACATCTGAAGATTACAGTCAAGACAAACAAGAACAAATAACCGATCGGATGAGATCGGTTAAGAATCACAAATCCAAGCAAAAACCCCAAATTTAAGAAAATAGGGTTCTAAAAAGAGATTACCTTGATTTGGACCAAGAAGACGATTAGATGTTGTTAAACATCTACAAATCCGCTCAAAGATGAAGCTAGAAGAAAAAGATCGGTCCTAATCGCCTCTGGATCTCACTCCCGTCGGAAGGGATGAAGAAAAGTGGGAAAATGACGACTTAATGCTGTTGTCCAGTATTTATACTGGACAGTTATTAGCGCGCGCTAAACACCCTGCATTAGCGTGCGCTAACGGGGTCAACGCTCCAGAGAAACTGCCTATAACAAAGTTAGCGTGTGCTAGCTAAAAGCCATAGCGTGCGCTAACGGGTCACAAAACCAGTCCAGTAGCCCCTGGACAGATCTGCACCTACCAAGTAGCGTGCGCTAGAAAGAAGTAAGAGCGTGCGCTAAGCAGTCGATAGCGTGCGCCAACTCTCGACCTTAGCATGCGCTAACAAAGCTCCAGTCCCAGTCCAGTAGCTACTGGACTGCCAGTTAGCGTGCGCTACAAATTCGGTAGCGTGCGCTAACTACAACGCCGTAGCGTGCGCTATGCCACAAGCATTAGCGTGCGCTACACCACTAAAACTCAACAACCCACAAAGTGATCCGAAATGCCTCCAAACACATGTCCCAACAAGACACAAACAAACATGGCACGAAATTCCTACGATGAGGACAATGACAATCCGATAAAACCCCAAAAACCCAACGAATCTGGAATAAAGATCTCGGCTATTACAACGTGCACGGCTTATATAGCCCTGGCTGACGGGTTTGTGCCATTCTTCCCCATTTTTCCCTTCTTGTGGTGGCTGACGAACGGGAGGATCGGGAGGAGGAATTCTTGGTCGATTCCACTCAATTCCAAGACTTTTTGGAAGGCTGTTGTCGATTATATCATCATCTAATCCTTGTTCTTCATCGGATCGAGGTAAATTCTTGAAATCTCCTAGGGTTGACTTTCGGGATTCCCTTCTTGATTTTCGTCGTTCATCTGATTTTGAAGAATCGCTTGATATTATTGAGCATTATTAAACGTGTTATATGGGTTGTATATCCATATTTTGGGGTTTGTTCAAATCGATTAGTGATTTGAGTGTTCTTGGGAGTTATCGAATGTTGAATGTTCGATTAAATGTCCCAATGAGTTTCCCGTTGATAGTTTGGTGGGATTTCCGTTGTTTTGGGTCTTAATTCACATTGTAATCATATCTTTGTTGTTTTGCTGGAGGATTGTAGGTGTTCGAGGTTTCCCGGTTGAGCCGTGTTCGTTGAAGTGTTTGGTATCGGTTATCGAGGCAAGTATCCTGCTATACGAATTGTGTCTTGTGAATAGAGACTTCATGTTAGGTTCATGATGATTTATATTGTCTTTGTGATTATACTTCCTGTGATTTTATAATTGTTAACAATTTATGGTAGTGATGATATCCTCAATTAGATAATGTCTTGGGATTGTGTTGGTTGTGATAATCATATGGTTCGTGTCATGCGTGATTAGTCATGGATGAGTGACCATGATGATTATGATATTTGTGTGTTGGTTTCATTACTTGCTTGAATATGCATTACAGTGTACTGTTGAATGATTTGACATATTGATAATAATGTGTGTTGCTCGTGGCTATGTATTAAGTCAACTAATATGAGTTGTGTCGTGTTATTGCGTGTGATCCAGGTAGGGTCTGACGAGGCCTCTGGAGTTCGGTACATGATGTGTACGAACAGTGATTGTGTGGTCCAGGTAGGGTCTGACGAGGCCTCTGGAGTTCGGTACATGATGTGTACGAATAACGTGTATATTCTGGGTAGGGTCCAATGAGGCCTCTGGAGTTCGGTACATGATGTGTTCGAACAATGCGTGTAGTCCGGGTAGGGTCCGACGAGGCCTCCGGAGTTCGGTACATGATGTGTACGAACAGTGATCGTATAATAGTGATTGTTTGAATAACGTCATAAAGTTGGGTCACAGACTCATAACGATATCTTAACTAGTGTGTTTTGAAACAAGAATCGGGCTGAGGCCCTAACGTCTTCAAAAAGGTTTTATAATTTGGGACTTGAGGTCCTAAAGTACTTCTACTTTAAAAATCCCCGAGATGATGAGTTCCTTTTCAAATACTTCTTGCTTGAGTTCGAAATTCAAAAACTTCCCGGGAACATTTTGATAGTTTATTTCCGTAGCAAATCATAGTTGTTGTTTACTTGTTGCATTTCGTATCGTATTATACTTGCACTAGCAAAATAGTGGAATGTTTGTTTTGTGTCCAGGTGCTTGCAGGTTCGGGGAGCAGTCACAGGATCGGCACAGGAAGTGATGGGCTACGATACTAATTGAGAGTTGGGTGTTGAGTCGAGTTAAGTTATCGTCAGAGTCGTATTCCACTTTCCGCTATTTTTGTATCTTTACCCGTGTGTGGGCATTCTTTGTATAAAGATGTATTTTCTTTTGTTTATGTCAGTCGTACGACCTTACCGGTCCGTGCAGTTGTTTTTAATTGACCTTAACGGTCCGTATCATTGTATTGTTTGCCCCGGTCGGACAAACACGTGGTCGTTTTATGATATTTAGCCTGGTAGATCCTTGTGGAAAGGATCTGCGGCGTGTAATATTCTCATTCGGTTTTTGGGGTGTCACAATCCAGGAGCAGGGAAAGGCGCGTACTGGGTCAGCATGAAGATGATGGGCAAGAGTGATGTTGTGTCTTGTCGTTGTTGTATTTTGTACTTTATCCATTCGGTATTGTTGTACTCGGAATGGTTTGGAACACTCGAGTAGTATTTTCAGATACTTTTGAAGTTTTGGCCTGTGTTGTCTTGGGTTTTAATTCTCGATGTATTGTACTCCTATCGAATTGATTATTACGTTGGTGTCAGTTCTATTGCCTTCTATTGGAGTTATATTTAGACCTCATCGGTCGTAGTTCATGGTTCCGCGTATGTATAGCCTTGTGGGTCCCAAGGAGGGTCTCTTAGCACTGTAATATACTCTGAATAACTTAAGGGTGTTATAGATGAAGGGGAGGAAGATGAATGGATCAAGTTCAAGCTCCCTCACGGGGTGAACTCGAGGAAGGAGATAAAAAATAGCTACTGATGTAAGTATTTTATGGTTGTTTTATGGAATCACACTGATAGTTTTATAAAATGGCACAGTCAGTTTTATTGAATGACACTATTAGAATTATAGAATGATACTCTTAGTTTTATGGAATGGCATTGTTAGTGTAATACCCGGATTTTCAGTATAAATTTTTCGCGTTATTTTAACTGAGATATACTGCATTAACTTGGTATCTATATAGTATGGATAAAATAATTTAAAGACTGAGAATTGTATTTGTATAATTGTCGTACTTGGTCGACAATTACATTGAGGATATCGTGTATCAGGTTGCTTTCATTTTGATATCGGGTATATCATATGAGAATGTTATTGGATCTAGTATATGTATTCAGTATGTGTGTATACGTATCCAGTATGTCGAGACGGACCGGAACAGTTGGATTTGGCTAAGTATAGAGCCCTTAACGTACTCTAAGCTTAAGGACTAATGTACGCTAAGTTGCTAGTGTTATGTACGTTATGGCTAAGGCATTACGTACGTAATAAGAGGAATCGGACATATGGCCGACAGGTGGGACCCGTGGTCGACATATTTCGGCAAAGAACGTGCATGGGCAAGTCAACTGCGTATTACGTACGCTATGCAGGGTGTATTACGTACGTAATATGAGCTTTTACTGTAGAAAGTCAACATACGTATTACGTACGGTATGGAGAAAGGGTTACGTACGTAAGGCATTGAACGAAATGAGTCAGGAGCCTCTGGACCATCATTACGTATGCTACCAAAGTCAGATAGCGTGCGTAAAGGTGTGTTATGTACGTTAACTTTGGCATGTTACGTACGTAACGAGCTGGAAGTTTATAAAAGTGAATGCCCGTCATTTCATTTTGTTCATAACTCCACTTCGTTTTTTTCGCCTTCAACACTAAGAGAGGTAGTTTCAGCTCTTCTAAGTCGATTATGAGCTTGAAAACATGGGATTGGAGCTTGAGATATGGAGCTATTGTTGATTCTTGAAGTGTTTGCTTGTGTATTTAATCTTCCAAGAGGTATGTTGGATAATCCTCTCCTTCAATTCGGATTTTGATGTTATTGTTGATGAATGATTCATATGAAGATGATTATGATCTTGTTGTTACGATTCTTGAGGCTATATGAACTGTATGTTGAAGGATACGATAGTTTATGTCTTGACTATGATGGTGATGGTATTATTCTTCAAGAGGTATGTTGGATAATCCCTCTCTTCTATTTTGGATTTTGATGTTGTTGTTGATGTCTTCCTCGTATGATGATGGTTATGGTATTATGGTTATATTTCTTGATGATATATGAGGTGTATATTGAAGAAGATGTTGATTATGATGAGTAAATGTTTCAACTGTTTATAATTTAGATATGAACATGGAATGTTGATATTTATGATAAGTTATGATGATTATGGATGTTGAGGGACAAGTTATGTGAATGGTGATTTGATCTTTCGTATAGTCTTGATGATATACGAATTGTGATTATGAATTTGACAAGAATATTATCTTTCCTTGAGGATATGTGTTCATATGAGTCGAAGGATCCAAAGTGTAGTTTGGCATGAGATTGATATATATGAACAAGGGATAATCATATCATGTTGAATTTAAGTTTGAAATTCGGAATTGAATATGTTGATTAAACGTACTTCGTGCTCGAATCAATTGTTATTGAGATCACCGGAATATGTGATTGAATTGAAGGTATGATTCAGATTTGTTTGACCTAAAAACATTTGATCCATACATAATTGGAATACTATCGAGTCGTATGAGGTGGTCGGATAATTATAAAGTTTACGGTTAATTTTGGAATACGATTATTCATGATAATAACCGGTATTTGTTTCTATGAATTTAAAAATATGAACAAGGAGTCTTGATGATTCATATTTAGAATTGAAGTTGGAATCGAGTATGTTATGAAATCCTTAATATCGATATGAATTGATCATTGATATGATGAATATGTTTAAGAAGTGTTGGTGTTTTGGATATGAATATGGAATATTCATATCTAGAACTAAGTTATGTGTTTGATATGATATTCGTATAGGAATACGAATATGATTTTGAGTTTGATAAGATTATTATTCACCTTTAAGTTTGGAAATTCATACGTATTGAACAAGTGTTCAAACTGAATGATTGAGTTATTTGAAACCCTTGGAATATGATTATCTATAATGTTGAACTAAGTGGATAGACCGGATTGATGAAGATATTTTTTATTATGAATTTACAAGGAAGAAACTTGTATTCATATTTAAGATTGAATTTGGAATTGGTAACATTTTGACCCTTGTTATTGATTTGATTTGATTATCGATATGATTATCGGATTATGAATCGTGTTGTGGTTTTGCGTTCATGATTGATAGTTTGGGTTTTTCGAAATTGTGTTTAATCGGGATTTTGAGGAATCGTTGGGTTTGTTATCGGCTATATTGATTGCTAATTTTGATTATCGGATTTAGGCTTGTATTGTGGATATGAGTTCGTATTTTTTGAGTTGTATTATTCGGTTTTGTGTATGATCGAGGTATCATTGAACCATTGAGTTTGATTTGGTTGGTTATGTCGGTTGTTGATTTTTACCAAATGTGTCTTAATCGATTATTGCAATAGGTTGTGATAATTGATCGTTGATTATGACCGTTGTGGTGCGGTTGAGGTAGAAGAGTTCATAGATTGCTTTTGGTCGGGGCTGAGGAGCTCGTAGACGAAGGCAATGGATTTTGGTAATGGCTTTATCGTATCGATATTCAAGGCAAGTTTATACTTGTTCAGTTTATAATTTTTGATGAATGGTTTCGCTATCATTTCATTTATAATTCATATAGCAATGCTATTATAGATGTAAATTGTCGAGATGATGATTTGTTTATCATGTTGTGGTTTGGGACAAATCATAATGTATATGATTTAATTATGTTTGATTGAAGACAAAGATGGGAGTTATCTTTGATCTATGATATGGAATGTCGGATATCGAGGGTAGTTATCGTGATGATATGAGTATCGGGATAAAGGTTTATTGGTATTGAATGGACGGTAACTTATTTGAGATTATTCGTATAACTGTATATTCGTTCAGGGATGTTTGTTCATGGAAAGGACATTGTCTCCGGCTTTGAGGTAATGTAAGTATAGTTCAGTTATGAGTGTAACACCCCCGATATATTCAGGAATATTACAGCGCCGTAAATCCTTTACATAAGGATTTACAAGGCTGAAGAATTGAACAGACATTAAAAGGTACTAACGAATGGAAATAACGGAATTAAGATACATGATTCGACCAAATCGAAATCAGATTTGTTCAACAGGAACTTAATAATACATCACCAAATTCAAATTCAGCATAAATGACTTCGTACTCGAGTACTTATTGAAATAACCAATAAACAACAGACAAATAAACCCGGCCGAAACATCACTTTGCACCCTCATCGTCATGCAGCTCCAGTGGTTGTTTTCCTGCTCTCCTGGATCCTGAACATAAACAAAATGTTCACCCCCTAAGGGGTTAGCACAACGATGCTAGTACAAGTACCACAACATATTATTCATATCTCACGAAGAATAATAACGTAAACGACAAAAATACCAACGAGTCTTCTCCTACGAGAAACTCAAAAATGACATACACAACTGATAATCACAACATGATATCATAACATACACATGGTAATTCCGTCGATCCAGCGTTCACTGCCTAGAACCCACGATGATCCCGTCAGACCAACCCATTGTTCGCTATATTTTTAAACAATCCGCAAGTGAACGGAGTAAATGTAGAAAGCGGCGAGCAAGGTCGTATTCCACAGAGACTAAATATTCCTATTGCGTTGAGTACTAGATTATAATGATTCCGCTTTTATCTAGACAATAGAAAGTTGAATGGATGGTTAACGAAATAAAATAAAATGATGACAATAAAAGAAAATATCCGAATTAAGGAGAATTGCAAGAGTTTAGAAAGAAAGATTCCAAGGCTCGGTTTCCGTTGATCACTAAGTTTAGTCGGGATTGGTTCCAAAAGTTCTAAGTGTGTTTCCAAAATGATAATCACAATAATATTCTAAAGTCCCTCTCGAGATGCATTAAAACGTAGATTAAACAATCTATAACAACGTCTCCGTTTACTATAAATTATCTAACTCCAAAATGTTCATAAGATTTAAACATCATCATAGCTTATCACCGATTTCTCAATCTCGTAATTTACTACGTCAAATACTAAACCTATTAATGCCCTCTTCTCTCGAATTATGAGCAATTAAGTTAAACATATAAAAACATTGATCAAGTGTCTAAACATGAATTAAAACCAAGTATTTGATAAAGAAATCACACTAGATATATATAATCATCAATCCCTCAAAACCATAGCAAATCAACGTACTCCCATGCCCGGAATCTAACGAGTTTAGCCGGACATGGTAATGAAAGAAAGATTAATAATCATCATGTTCATCATGTTCATGCTAAATAAAACAACAAAATGAATAAAAGATAGGAAGAAGATAAAACTCGGATGGTTTCTTGATTTATCCCATTGAAGCCTTCAAATGTTCTTGAAGTGTTCTTCAAGAATTTCCTTCAAATCTCCTTCTTTTTGGATGAAAAACTCTCAAATCTTGTGTTTCTCCCTCTCCAATCTCTCCAATCTTCAGCATATACCAAGTCTTGCCCCATATCCTCTTTTTATAAAGCTTAAAAAACCACTTTTTCATGTTCAAATCTTCAAAAATGTCAAAAAGTGATTTTTCCACCGAAAAGTGACACGGCCCGTGTCAAATGACACGGCCCGTGTCATAAGGTCCTAGAAAATGCAAAAACTGTCTGGACGGCAGACCGGTCGTGTCATTTGACACGGCCCGTGTCATACTGTCCCAGAAAATGCAAAAACTTTCTGAAATGTGAAGTCGTGGTCTAGAAGCCATATCTCCCTCAATACACCTCGGAATTTAGCGTATGATATACCGTTGCGAAGCTGATTTCATGAGGAATCCATATATATATAGAACACATCCTTATTCGAAGTAATGAATCTGGAGATTAGAAAATACGACAGATAGTGCTTCAATCTTCATCGTTTTAGGCCTCGTTCTCTCGTTTCTGCATTGCTTGATATGTATTTGGGGATTGAGACTTCGGTCTTGCTTGATAATGTCCTTAAAACACCTATAAATTCAAATAAAATATACCCAAGCGTGATCGAGTCCAACAAACACAATATGAGTACAAACAACACAATTCTGCACATTTTAGGATCTTAAAATCCGGAAAAACCTTATAAAAATATGTGTAAAAATGAGTGTTATCACCCATGGTGGAAAAACCCGTCCGATGATCCAGCGCACGCTAGCATAGATCCCCCGATGATCCCGTCGGACCAACACGAGGTAGACATACAACAACGACATACATGCACGACAATATGTATAACATCAATACATAAAACAAATAAAGTACTTGCCTCGATTTGAAGACAAGAACAACACTTCCACGAAAATGAACACTCGAAGGTCGTCCTCCTCAATCAATCACGTAACGAGATCAAACCTTAACAAAATAAATGATATAGGATTTATCTCACGTCGTACGAATGTTTAACAATTCGATTTACGGCCAAAAGTTCATAAAATGTAATCTGCCTGAATTGCTTAGCGCACGCTAAGTACTCTGTGTAGCGTGCGTTAAGTCTGCTCGATAGCGCACGCAAACAGAAAAGCCTAGCGTACGCTAACTATGCATGGTCAGTACTTCACTGATCAGTCGACTGACTCGTCTGATGGTCTAGCGTACGTTACGTACCAAACATAGCGTACGCTAACTCGTGTTCGATAGCGCACGTTAATCTATATAGCTTAGCGTACGCTATCTGTGCATGGCAGTTTACTGCTGGGCAGTAAACTGTTCTCATCATGATCAAAACAATGAAATCTTCCGTGATAATTCATGTTACCTCCATGAATATCATGTACATACGATTATGAATGATCTTACGGATAACAACAACTTCGGATTCAAGGATATGCATACCATTAAAACCATATTCCATTTCGACTACAATTCTTCATATGACGATTCGAAAGGCTTAACGGTTGATATCAACACCTTATATCCATCGAAATTATCATGCTGTAGTTGTTTAACATTCCATCTATACTAGATAAATCCTTCCATGATCAATCCCTTAGATTTGTCTAACAATAATGATGTTAAATTCGAGTCCATGATTGTTATGAAGTCATCTACTAGATTCGAATTGCCAATGATAGAAGCTTCCTTTACTTGTCTAATGAAATAAGATTCGAATCATGATGATCATAATCAAGGTACTTAAGGCTTATTCATCTCAATATTCCAAACATGATGTACTTTGGATAATTCGTTTATGAAAATCAATATCTCGTTAATATGATCATCCAATTCTTTAGAATCCAACTCTAAGTCTGGAGATAGGTTGAACATACCTTAATATGATGAAAATCACTGAACCGTAAGGTAGAATCCGAATCCGGTTGGTTGTATGCCACTCCAAGGTGCTATTCCACTTCAATGATTACTCCCAAGTGATAACCAATATACATAGACCAACAAGATGTGTTCTAAGTGTGTAGAGGGATTATTACAGTTCTCTGGCCTCTCAAGGATGAAGAATGGATGAATGAAATGTAAGACAAAATGGGTTGTTGTCCCAATTATAATATTCTGCATTTTAACAAGTTAGCGCACGCTACTAAGCTTCCATAGCGCGCGTTAATAAGAGTTGACTTCAGAACTGTCCAGGTTCATCCGCGGGAATCTTATCCGGACCCATGTCCCGGCTGACGCATGTGCTAGCCGTCCCGCTCAATAATTGAGTTCTTAGCGCACGCAACTCCTACATGCATAGCGTGCGCTAGTAGTAGCCCGATAGCGCGCGCTAAGCTACATTCTTAGCGTGCGCTATCACGAGTTTGCATGAGAAATTTTGCATGTTGTTATACTTATGTACAAAGATATCAATGCAAGAAATATCATACTCCAATTAATCAAAACCACAAATCCGAATAATACAGGGTTTGAATACAGATGAAATACACCGTAATAAATCTGGATATTACATACTCTCCTACTAAAAAGGAGTTTCGTCCCGAAACTCAAGACGAAAATAACTCGGGATATCTAGACTTCATATCAGCTTCCGTTTCCCAGGTGGCTTCTTCCATTCCGTGACGTGACCATTGAACTTTGACCAAAACGATTGGTTTGTTCCTCAGCTGCTTAACTTGACTCTCGAGTATCTTGACCGGTCTTTCTTCAAACGTCCCATCCTGCGCGACTTCGATCTCACCGAAATCAATGATATGACTGGGATCTGGTATATACCTCCGTAACTGGGATACGTGGAACACGTTATGAACATGGCACAATGACGGCGGCAATGCTAATCTGTATGCCAACTCCCTAACTCTCTCGAGGATCTCAAATGGTCCGATATATCTCGGACTCAGCTTTCCTTTCCTTCCGAAATGAAAGATTCCCCGAGTAGGAGAAACCTTCAAAAGTACATGGTCTCCAGTATTGAACTCCAATGGGCGACGGCGTACGTCCGCGTAGGATTTCTGGCGACTCTTGGCTGTCAACAACCTTTCACGAATCAAGGCTATTTTTTTCTCGAGTCTGCACGATCAACTCTGGTTCTGTTCCGATCAAGTCTGACGAATCATCCCAACATAGGGGCGATCTACATATCCTCCCGTATAATGCCTCAAACGGTGCCATCCTAATGGAAGCATGCCAACTATTGTTGTAGGTAAATTCAATCAATGGTAGATGAACTTCCCAATCGTTTGACCAATCTAAGGCACAGGCCCTTAGCATGTCTTCCACCGTCTGTATAGTCCTCTCGGATTGTCCGTCAGTCTGCGGGTGGTAAGCTGTGCTGAAGTTCAATTCGGTCCCCAAGGCCTTATGAACTGCTTTCCAGAAGTGAGACACAAAATGCCGTCTCGATCAGAAACAATGGTCTTCGGCGTACCATGCAATCGAACTATTTTTGAAATAAATACTCGTGCCAACCTTTCTGGTCCCCACGTATCCTTAATGCCTAGGAAATGATCTGATTTGGTTAAATGATCAACTATCACCCAAATCATGTTCATTCCTGTCCTGGTTCTCGGCATATTAGTGATAAAGTCCATCGATATGTCCTCCCACTTCCATTCAGGAATTGGGAGCGGCGTCAACATTCCGGCAGGCCGTTGATGCTCGATCTTAACCTGCTGACAAGTCAAGCATTTCGAAACATAGTCCGCTACATCTTTCTTCATGTTGCCCCACGTAAATTGCTTCAAGTCCTTATACATTTCTTGGTGCCCGGTGGATAGAATAGGCGAACCGTGAGCTTCCTTCATAATCGTCTGCTTTGAACATCAACATCGGGAATGCGAGTCGGTTCAAATCTCAAAACTCCATCATCATGAATTATGAATCCGGGGCCTTTCCTTTGATCACTTCATCACGTAATCTGAATCATCGAGAGAATCATCTGCTGTTTAGATTTGATTCCTTCGGTTAATGATGAAGTTATCTCCATCACGCACAGTTGTCCTTGGACTCTTTGTATCCACACTTCAATTCCTTCTCGAATCATCTCTCGTTGAAGGCTAAGTTGGGAGGTCAGCGTCTCCAGCATCTGAATAGAAACAGGCTTGCGGCTGAGTGAATCGGCCACTACATTCGCTTTGCCTGGATGATATAAAATCTCCAAGTCATAGTCCTTAATCAGTTCTAACCATCTTCTTTGCCGCATGTTCAATTCCTTCTGACTGAATATGTACTTGAGACTCTTGTGATCCATAAAGATCTGGCAGTGAGTCCCGTACAGATAATGCCTCCAGATATTCAAAGCAAAAACCACTGTTGCTAGCTCCAAATCATGTGTTGGGTAATTTACTTCATAAGGTTTCAGCTGTCGTGACGCATAAGCGATCACCTTATCATTCTGCATCAATACGCACCCGAGTCCCTGGTTCGAAGCATCACTGTAAACTATAAATCTTCCAGTTCCCTGTGGAAGTGATAGAATCGGTGTCGTCGTCAATCTCTTCTTTAATTCATCAAAGCTAACCTGACACAACTCATTCCACTCAAACTTTTGAGTTTTCTGTAGGAGTCGAGTAAGTGGGCGGGAAATTTTAGAAAATCCTTCCACGAATCGTCGATAATATCCAGCAAGTCCTAAGAAGCTTCGGACTTCTTTCACGTTCTTTAGAGGCTTCCAATCCATAATTGCTTCGATCTTTTAAGGATCTACTCGGACTCCTTTAGCTGACACCACATGGCCGAGGAACATTACTTCCTTTAGCCATAATTCACACTTAGAAAGTTTGGCGTACAATTGCCTGTTTCTCAAAAGTTCCAATACAATCCGCAAATGCTGCGCATGTTCTTCCGGGCTCTTAGAATACACCAGAATGTCATCAATGAACACGACCACAAATTTATCCAAAAATTCAATGAACACACGGTTCATCAATTGCATAAATACAGCAGGTGCGTTAGTGAGACCAAACGGCATCACTACAAACTCATAATGTCCGTAGCGAGTTCTGAACGCTGATTTCGGAACATCAGATTCCTTAATCCTCAGTTGTTGATATCCTGATCTCAGATCGATTTTAGAAAATACTGTTGCCCCTTGCAGCTGGTCAAACAGATCATCAATCCCTGGCAACGGATACTTGTTCTTAATTGTCATTTTGTTCAGCTCTCGGTAGTTAATACACAGTCGAAGCGATCCATCCTTCTTTCGGACAAAAAGAACTGGCGCTCCCCAGGGTGAAACGCTTGGCTGAATATAGCCCTTGTCCAGTAACTCCTCCAGCTGCTTCTTCAGTTCGTACATCTCAGTAGGTGCCATACGATACGGCGCCTTAGAAATTGGCGTAGCTCCGGGTTCCAGCTCAATGGTAAATTCTACATCCCTTCGTGGAGGTAGCCCAAGTAACTCGTCAAGAAATACATCTGGAAATTCGTTCACAACAGGAATGTATGAAAGTTCCACAATCTCGTCTTCTTTATTCATTGCATAGCACCGATTACCGATCTGACCGTGTTTCAACAATCGTGACTTTCATCGCTTTGATCAATTTTCTGAGTGCCGGTTTCCATCCCTCAAAGCGAATTTGGAACCGTCGTCAGCGATCAGCGAGATATTCCTCCTTCGGTAGTTTACAATTGCTCCATATCGATTAAGCCAATCGTCTCCGAGTATCAGGTCATCTCCTTGCATTTCTATCACGATCAGATTTGAGAGCCACTCTCTGCCTCCAAATGATACAGGGAAATTTCTAGTTTCTAAGTTTCCGACAATCCTCTCTCCACTCGGTAAACCAATAACATAAGGTTCACAAGTATGAAAACTGGAAATATTCAAACGATTTATACAAGACAGAGATATAAAAGAATGCGTAGCTCCTGTATCGAATAAAACGCTAACTGGCTGGGAAAGGATCTGGACAGTACCTGATGCGACAGCAGCATCCTGATCGTCTATCCTACTCATCTCGTACAGACGTGGGGGATCATATCCGGCACTCGATATCCCCTTTCGATCCCATTGTCCTCTGCCTCGTCCGCGGCCAAAATTCTGAGGCATCTGAACACTTTGCTGCGTCTGTTGGATACTGGCTTCCTTCTGGACTGGCTGTGGTGTACGGGCTCTAAAAGACTTTGCAGCCTCTTCACAAAACACTGCCCAATGTTCCTCTCGTCCACAATCAAAACAAGTCACGGCAGGAAGCGGGCAATTCCGTCGATAGTGCCCCGTCTGGGCGCAGTTAAAGCATTTCCTGGTAACATCAGTAATAGTCGATGTCGCTCCGAAGTTCTTTCCGCTCCTAACTGGGTGCGGAGGTTTCTTGAAAGAGTGAAAGGATGACTGGGCCTTATGGGGCCCGCTGTTCTTGTGCTCTGTAAATGTACCAGAGGCTTTCTGTTTCTTGGATTCCGAAAATTTCTCCATGGCTGCTTCCTTGATCTCATATGCCAACGCCTTATCCTGGTATTGACGGAGTGTGGTACATTCAAATCCGGACATGTACCTCTGGATTTCTGGTTTCATTCTCATATCGAAATGGATCATCATTTCTGCATCTGTTCTGACCAGATGTCGAACAAATGCCAGCTGTTGGTTAAACGTCTTAATTGCCTGGGATACTGGCACATCAGAAGGCTGAGCGGAGAAAAACTCCCGAACTTTGGCTTCCCTCACAGGACGAGGGCAATACTGAGCTTCCATCATCAATCTAAACTCTGTCCAATCAGCATCATGGTCTACAGGCCGGATGGCTTCCCACCATTCGGACGCTTCCCCTATCAGAAAATATTGAGCGATAGAGGCTCTCCGGTCGTCTGGGCAGTTAATTTGGCAAAGATTTTCTCCAGTTCCTTCAACCAATGGTCCCAGGTGGGAGTCTAAGAAATACCGTCGAATTTGGGTGGTTGCATCTTTTCCACCTCTTGCAGCCACCGGTCACCTCGATTTCCCATGTCTGGAATCCCTTGCTGTCTCTCTCCCTGCTGTAGTCCCACCGCCACTTGCATTCGGTCCACGACTTGGGCGAACTGAGTCATCTGGTTCACCACTTGACGAAGGATCTCTGGTACAGCAGGATCTGGTTCGTTATTAATAGATTGCTGCGTCTCGCCTGAGCTATTTATTGAATGGTTAGAAGGCGACGCCTCCATTTCGGCATTTCTTCGTCCGCGTCCACGACCGCGACCACGTCCTCGTCCGCCTCTCAACATACTGTAAGCATAAATACTCAATATACAGGAAACAACATCGTTCTAATATTCGAGTATAAAGAGACACAACATGTAAAGAACGAGATAGAGTTTAGGAACTTACAACCACCGTTCGCATGAAGACGTAGGCAGTGCAGTGATGTCATTCACGGCCGGTTACCTCAAAAGACATAAATGACCCCTATTTTAACCCAAACGGCCAAGATATCCATAATCTTAGCTCTGATACCATATTCTGTAACACCCCCGATATATTCAGGAATATTACAGCGCCGTAAATCCTTTACATAAGGATTTACAAGGCTGAAGAATTGAACAGACATTAAAAGGTACTAACGAATGGAAATAACGGAATTAAGATACAACAGTTCTGACCAAATACTGAAAGTACAGTTGTTCAACAGGAACTTAATAATACATCACCAAATTCAAATTCAGCAAAAATGACTTTGTACTCGAGTACTTATTGAAATAACCAATAAACAACAGACAAATAAACCCGGCCGAAACATCACTCTGCACCCTCTTCGTCATGCAGCTCCAGTGGTTGTTTTCCTGCTCTCCTGGATCCTGAACATAAACAAAATGTTCACCCCCGAAGGGGTTAGCACAACGATGCTAGTACAAGTACCACAACATATTATTCATATCTCACGAAGAATAATAACGTAAACGACAAAAATACCAACGAGTCTTGTCCTACGAGAAACTCAAAAATGACATACACAACTGATAATCACAACATGATATCATAACATACACATGGTAATTCCGTCGATCCAGCGTTCACTGCCTAGAACCCACGATGATCCCGTCAGACCAACCCGTGGTGGAAAAACCCATCCGATGATCCAGCGCACGCTAGCATAGATCCCCCGATGATCCCGTCGGACCAACACGAGGTGGACATACAACAACGACATACATGCACGACAATATGTATAACATCAATACATAAAACAAATAAAGTACTTGCCTCGATTTGAAGACAAGAACAACACTTCCACGAAAATGAACACTCGAAGGTCATCCTCCTCAATCAATCACGTAACGAGATCAAACCTTAACAAAAGAAATGATATAGGATTTATCTCAGGTCGTACGAATATTTAACAATTCGGTTTATGGCCAAAAGTTCATAAAATATAATCTGCCTGAATTGCTTAGCGCACGCTAAGTACTCTGTGTAGCGTGCGTTAAGTCTGCTCGATAGCGCACGCAAACAGAAAAGCCTAGCGTACGCTAACTATGCATGGTCAGTACTTCACTGATCAGTCGACTGACTCGTCTGATGGTCTAGCGTACGTTACGTACCAAACATAGCGTACGCTAACTCGTGCTCGATAGCGCATGTTAATCTATATAGCTTAGCGTACGCTATCTGTGCATGGCAGTTTACTGTTGGGCAGTAAACTGTTCTCATCATGATCAAAACAATGAAATCTTTCGTGATAATTCATGTTACCTCCATGAATATCATGTACATACGATTATGAATGATCTTACGGATAACAACAACTTCGGATTCAAGGATATGCATACCATTAAAACCATATTCCATTTCGACTACAATTCTTCATATGACGATTCGAAAGGCTTAACGGTTGATATCAACACCTTATATCCATCGAAATTATCATGCTGTAGTTGTTTAACATTCCATCTATACTAGATAAATCCTTCCATGATCATTCCCTTAGATTCGTCTAACAATAATGATGTTAAAGTCGAGTCCATGATTGTTATGAAGTCATCTACTAGATTCGGATTACCAATGATAGAAGCTTCCTTTACTTGTCTAATGAAATAAGATTCGAATCATGATGATCATAATCAAGGTACTTAAGGCTTATTCATCTCAATATTCCAAACATGATGTACTTTGGATAATTCGTTTATGAAAATCAATATCTCGTTAATATGATCATCCAATTCTTTAGAATCCAACTCTAAGTCTGGAGATAGGTTGAACATACCTTAATATGATGAAAATCACTGAACCGTAAGGTAGAATCCGACTCCGGTTGGTTGTATGCCACTCCAAGGTGCTATTCCACTTCAATGATTACTCCCAAGTGATAACCAATATACAAAGACCAACAAGATGTGTTCTAAGTGTGTAGAGGGATTATTACAGCTCTCTGGCCTCTCAAGGATGAAGAATGGATGAATGAAATGTAAGCCAAAATGGGTTGTTGTCCCATTTATAATATTCTGCATTTTAACAAGTTAGCGCACGCTACTAAGCTTCCTTAGCGCGCGCTAATAAGAGTTGACTTCAGAACTGTCCAGGTTCACCCGTGGGAATCTTATCCGGACCCATGTCTCGGCTGGCGCATGTGCTAGCCGTCCCGCTCAATAATTGAGTTATTAGCGCACGCAACTCCTACATGCATAGCGTGCGCTAGTAGTAGCCCGATAGCGCGCGTTAAGCTACATTCTTAGCGTGCGCTATCACGAGTTTGCATGAGAAATTTTGCATGTTGTTATACTTATGTACAAAAATATCAATGCAAGAAATATCATACTCCAATTAATCAAAACCACAAATCCGAATAATACAGGGTTTGAATACAGATGAAATACACCGTAATAAATCTGGATATTACAATGAGGATAATTATTCTGATGAATTGTTGTATGTTGATGTTTCGTATAATGAGATTCGTATTTGATTGTTTCATTGGGGGATGTTCATCCCAGGACATGTTGTATTGAGATCGTTGATCATGTTGATCATTCATTGGGGATGATGATCCCAGGATTGTTGTTTTGGATATTGATTAGTCATGTCGACTTTTCATTGTCAGTTTGTTGTTGTTCACTTCGGTGAGTCTTTTTTATCCTTATTGGATATGTGATTCTTTGAGTTTTGTTGTCATGTTGTATCACGACATATCTGGAATCATATATGCGTTCTGAATAGTTATTGTGTAGGATTTTTAGCTGGGCACACTATGGTTATGTGTTGATATTTCCACATTGAACCGTGCACACGAGACATAGTTCGTGAGGCTAATTAGGTATATTGTTCCACATATATTCTGGATTCCGTATACGTGATGGACATGTGCACTGACACATTTCCAGATTGAGCGTACTGTGATGTCCATCTTTGATCCATATTGTTTGGTTGTTCATAGTCCATGTATGATTGGATATGTTCGACGGTTTGCGACTGGTTGTGCATACGCCCGAGGGGTATGTTCGACATTCGGTGTTATTTCTTTGAGATCCATTATTGTTGATCATTTGGAGTTTACCTTGTTGATGGTATTCTCGGTTATTGTTGATCCTTTGTTGATCGTCTCGGAGTTTATCATGTTGATGGTATTCTCGGTTATTGTTGATCCTTCGTTGGTAGCATCGGAGTAATCATGTTAGTGATATTCTCGGTCGATTTATTGGTTGATCATTGTTATTGATCGTATGAGCATTCGAACTGTACATCGATGTTTCAGGACTTGTTATCATGGTTTTGTGGTAGTTGATCTACAGATATATCGTGTATATTTGGTTTATCCAGATTGAGATTTGACGATGAAATACGACGGACAGGATTTCGCATAGATGGTTCATTCCACGCTTATGAGTTATAATGATGTTTTGAAGATTATTGGTATTTTTGGAATACAGTACAGATGATTGTTGTTGAGTTCATCTCGTCATTTGAAAATGCAAAATGTGGATCTTGGTAAGGATTGATTTGTAATGGATTGCTATGGATTGGTAAGGTTATGACAGTAAGATTACGTTGGTAGTATTCTTACTTTGTTATTATATTGGTATGTAATTATTTATGATGATGTGATCGATATCATTTTTGAGTATTGTGGCTGACTCTGTCGCGGGCTTTATTTTTAGGTACTCGGAAATCGAACGAGTAGCGGTCGTGAAGGGATGAGCTTCCCGGGTGATATTTGTAACACCCCCAAGATATTCGAGGTATATTACAGCGCCGTGAATCCCTATATGGGACCCACCAGGCTGAACACCATCATACTCATCGACTCACAGAAACAACAACATAACACCACGTCATAAAGACGCAAAACAGAACAAATCCACCCGGTTCACCCGGTCAACATAACATCATCATTTGACACAAACACGATAAACAACAATACAATCCAGACGAGTAAAAGTTCTTAAGTACTCGAGTACTTCTATTAGTTCAAACAAAACCACAAAATATGAAAAGGTAGAAGACACTAAGACATCACTCGTGCACAATCATCACGCTCGGCCATCATCCGCATCTTGGTCCAAAGACCCGTTCGTCTCGATGAACCCGACTGAAATTCATAAAACGAATTTCCCCAAAACGGGTCCCCAGAGGGGTTAGCAATTACGCTAGTACAAGTAACCAAATGAACAATTTACATCTTACACATATAGTAATGCATGCAATCAAGAAATCATAGTTTCAAAACACTCATTTCCGGAAATGCCAATAGTCAAACCACATTTGTAAAAATGCACCACAATTAACCGCGGACCCACAGCTTCGTGGATCCCTGCCGAGACCCCGTCGGATCTAACCCACAGTGGTTAAAAGCAAGCTCGCGGTTCCACAGCTTCGTGGAGCCCTACCGAGACCCCGTCGAGTCTAACCCGTAGTGAGCATACACACACACACAATTTCTCATACAAAACTACTATGTCAAGATTGTAAGTTCATAAGGATACTTGCCTCGATTAAATAGACGACGACACGAACGGAACGGAAGAATCAAGCACGACCGCGAGTAACCGACGAAAATGAACCTAACGATTCGAATAGCACAATCACAACCACTTCTAAACGGTTATGGAAATGGAATACACCCGGAAACCCTCCTACGATTCATGTATATTCGAATAAAAATAACAACGAGGGCGGACCACAACCAAACCCTCTCGATTTCACAAAGCTATGGAAATATACCATGAATCCGTAGGAAAACTAATGATATCAACAAGATTAATCATAATCATCATGAATCCACCAACAAAACGGAACGAATCGGAAGAAAATCCCAAAACCCCCAAATTATCCAAAAGTAGGGTTCTAAGAGATTTATCGTGGATTAGAACAAAAGATTCGTGTTGATGTTGATATAATACTCCAAGAACTCAAGAAGGATGTTGGATGAGATGATTGGAGGAAGAAATCGCCAAGAAAATCGCTTCTGGATCGCCTTCGCCGCGGAGAGAGGAAGAAATGAGAATTTATGATTATCTCGGTCAACTCCCTGGTTTATATAGCCAGGGAGTGTTAGCGCACGCTAAAACCTCAAGGTTAGCGTGCGCTAACGGGATAAGATTACAAACCCTACCGTTAGCGTCCCAGTCCAGTAGCCAGGTTTTTGGCCGTTAGCGTGCGCTACCATACAAGCGTAGCGTGCGCTAATAACCTCTTGGTAGCGCGCGCTATCGACCAATAGCGTGCGCTACCTGAACATCAGCCGAGTCGAGTAGCCAAATGCCCAAAACTCACCTGACCCGTTAGCGTGCGCTACCATACAAGCGTAGCGTGCGCTAACTAGCATCTGATTGAGTTCAGTAGTAAGCGCCCGATCGGGAGTCACACACTAGCGCGCTCTTGAACAACTTAACGTGCGCTAGTCTCCCGACATTAGCGTGCGCTAGACAAGATAGCGTGCGCTAATCCGATAGTCCGAGGCACAGGAGTTGAGCGCCACCCCGGGGGTTCACTCGCTAGCGCGCTCTGAAGTAAACGTAGCGTGCGCTACAAAGGAACTTCTAGCGCGCTATGCGAGAAAAATTAGCGTGCGCTAGGTCTGAGAACATAAACGGTCCACTACACCGAATACGAACGAAACATCAAACGGAACACCTCAAAACGCATCATAGCATAGAATGAATCCACGGCAACCCCGAAACGGCGAGTTCCGCACAACAATTACGAGAATCGGATCAAAGATGACGGAAAAGTTACCTTTGAAGGATACACGAGGGTCACTACAATCGAGAATTACAGGAAATACAATTACAAGGGAAAGAAAATGCGGATATTACATTCTACCCCTCTAAAAATAAGTTTCGTCCGAAACTTAAGAAACAAACAACTCGGGGTACCTAGCACGCATGCTATCCTCGGTTTCCCAAGTTGCCTCCTCGACACCGTGTCTCGACCACTTGCACCTTGACCAAAGGTATGGTCTTATGCCTCAATCGTTTCTCACGATACTCCAAAATCTTCAAAGGGCGCTCTTCGAAAGTAACATCTTTGGCGACATCAATCTCACCATAATCGATGATGTGACTAGGATCCGGGACATATTTCCTCAACTGGGAAACATGGAAAACGCTATGAACATGACTCAAGGCCGGAGGTAACGCCAAACGGTATGCCAACCCACCTACTCGCTCGAGGATCTCAAAGGGGCCGATAAATCTCGGACTCAACTTCCCTTTCTTCCCGAAACGAAAAACTCCCTTCGTCGGCGACACCTTTAGCAAAACGTGATCTCCCACCTCGAATTCCAAAGGTCGACGACGGACGTCGGCATACGACTTCTGTCGACTCTGGGCAGTCAACATCCGTTCCCGAATTACTTCTATCTTCCGCCTCGTCTCTAAAACGACATCCGGCTTGGTCCCGATAACTCAAATAAAGAAGAATGAAAGCATGCGGATCCTCTATTCAATGATGATGATGAGCCCCCTGGCTCTGTGTTTTCACATCAAAATTTATTTGCAGATGCAGATACCGATATGTTATTCAAAGCAGTTATTACTTCCGAAGACGCATTAGAAAAAGCAAGAGAGCGTCGTTTCTTGGTGGTGAGACCTGATGATGAATTATCTTCCGGACGCCTCATTCCAACAAATAGGTGATCGACATCGCCGCCCATAAAGTGCTTCATACGGTGCCATCCGAATCGACGCGTGCCAACTGTTGTTGTACGTGAATTCGATCAGCGGCAAATGTTCCTCCCAGTCACTACTCCAATCGAGAGCATAGGCACGCAACAAGTCCTCGAACGTCTGGATAGTGCGTTCCGATTGTCCATCTGACTGGGGATGAAAAGAGGTACTCAAATGTAAATGGGTACCCAACGCCTTATGCACCGCCTGCCAGAAGTGCGATACAAAACGGCCGTCACGATCCGAAACAATAGACTTCGGAGTACCGTGAAGTCTCACAATCTGCGCGATAAACACACGAGCTAACTTCTCCGGGCCCCAAGTGTCCTTGATGCCCAGAAAATGTGCCGACTTGGTCAGACGATCAACAATCACCCATACCATATTCATGCCCGACCTCGATCTCGGCAAACTCGTAACGAAATCCATCGATATATCTTCCCATTTCCATTCGGAGCGAAGTGACTGCAATAACCCAGCCGGTCGCTGATGCTCGATTTTGACCTGCTGACAAGTCAAACATCTCGCTACAAACTGTGCGACCTCATCCTTCATATCATTCCACCAGAAATTTCTTCTCAGGTCCTTGTACATCTTACTCGAACCAGGATGAACGGAATAAGGTGTAGCATGGGCCTCCCATAAAATACTCTGCCTCAACTCTGAGTCGTTCGGCACACAAAGCCGACTCTGGAATCTCAAAATACCATCCTCGTGAATCACAAACCCAGGAGACTTTCCCTTAAGAACGTTCTCTCGGATTTGAGTAATCATCGGATCCTCTGATTGCTTCAGCTTAATTTCATCGATCAAAGATGATGAAATCTCTAAAGCACAAAGTTGCCCGACAGCTCCCGGCAACGAGACCTCAACATCTAACTCGATCAAAGCCCGCCGAAGCTCAGACTGAGACGTAAGGATCTCAAGCGTTCGCAACGCAACCGGTTTCTGACTCAAGGCGTCTGCCACGACGTTCGCCTTGCCCGGATGATAAAGGATTTCGAGGTCATAATCCTTAATCAACTCTAACCACCTTATCTGCCTCATATTCAACTCTCGCTGAGTAAATATGTATTTCAGACTTTTATGATCGGTAAAAATCTGACATGCAGAGCCGAAAAGATAGTGACGCCAAATCTTTAGCGCAAAAACGACTGCCGCTAACTCCAAATCATGAATAGGGTAGTTCAGCTCATACGGCCTCAACTGTCTCGACGCATAGGCAATGGTCTTGCCGTGCTGCATTAATACACACCCAAGACCACGACCGAAGCATCGCTATAAACGGCAAAACCCTCGTTGCCACATGGCAACGCCAAAGCTGGGCTGAAGTCAAACGCTTCTTGACTCCTCAAAACTCGGCGCCTCTCGTCATTCCGCGAACTTCTCGGATTTGCGGAGTAAGCTGCGTAAGTGGCGAGCCGATTTCGAAACCCTCGGCGAACCTACGGTAGTAGCGCCAAACCCAAGAAACTACGGAGCTCCTTCACATTCTTGGCGGTGCCCAATCCAACACGGCCTCAATCTTCTGCGGATCCACACGAACCCCCTCGGCTGAAATCACGTGACCTAAAAACATCACTTCCTTCAGCCAGAACTCACATTTCGAGAACTTTGCATAGAGTTGCTCGGTCCTCAAAATGTCTAATACTACCCGCAAATGATGGGCATGCTCTTCCTCATTCCTTGAATAAATAAGAATATCGTCAATAAAGACGACGACGCACTTATCCAAATACTCGATAAAAACTTTGTTCATCAACTGCATGAACACCGCCGGCGCATTAGTTAACCCGAAAGGCATGACTACGAACTCATAATGTCCGTACCTCGTCCGAAAGGCTGTTTTCGGCACATCGGACTCTCTCACCCGGAGCTGATAGTACCCCGATTTCAAATCAATCTTCGAGAATACCGTAGCTCCCTGCAACTGGTCGAACAAGTCATCAATTCTCGGCAAAGGATACTTGTTCTTGATGGTCACCTTGTTTAGTTCGCGATAGTCGATACACAAATGTAGTGAGCCATCCTTCTTCCGCACAAATAGGACCGGTGCGCCCCAAGGCGAGGCGCTCGGTCGAACATACCCCGACTCAAGAAGCTCACTCAACTGCTTCTTCAACTCGGACATCTCTGAAGGTGCCATGCGATAGGGCGCCTTCGAAATAGGAGCCGCGCCCGGCTCTAACTCTATAGCAAACTCAACCTCACGATCCGGTGGCAATCCCGGTAACTCGTCAGGAAATACATCAGGAAACTCATTAACGACTGGAATCGACGAAAGCTCGACTCCACCATCCTCCGCCTTCAAGGCATAGCACGATAACAGTACACCCCTTTCGCAGGAGACTCATCGCCTTCAAGGCATTAATGACGAATTTCTGATTTCCCCTCCTTCGCCCCGCGAAGGAGTGCTCGGTGCCATCCTCGGCTAACATGGTGATGATCCTCGTGCGGTAGTTCATGATTGCGCCATGCCGCTCGAGCCAATCATCCCCGAGAATCAAATCCTCACCCTCAATATCCACGATAATAAGATTAGAGGGCCAAGTCCTCTCACAAATAAGTACAGAACAGTCTCGAACCTCCTGATCACCAACGATCCTATCACCGCTAGGAAGCTTAACGATGAAGGGTTCACAAGGTATCAAACAGTCGAGACTCAAACGGCGTACACAATCCAAATATATGAACGAATGCGTAGCACCGGAATCAAAAAGCACACTGACAGGATGAGAAAGAATATAAACGGTACCTGTCGCCACGGTAGCCGCTGGGTCATCGGCTCTCCGCATCTTATAGACACGCGGGTGGGCTGAGCCGACACTAGAAGCTCCCCCCTTAGAGGGCTGACCCCGACCTCTCCCCCGACTAGCACTCGGCGGAGATTGAGGAGCAAACGATCCCTGATTCACACTTGGTTCCCTAGGCGCTGGAATGGAAGCCCGGGCACCAAGGATTTTCTCCCTCTCGGCCTGAAAGCCGCCTTGTGACCCGGTGGCCACACTGATTACACGTCGGCAAAGGATTCGGAAAAATACGACTGATGTGGCCCTGCTGGCCATAGTTAAAGCACTTCACATCTCGAGAAGGGGCACTGGCCGCCCTACGGGCAACCCGGTAGATCGCGGCTGAGGCCACCACCGTGAAAAGTTAGCAGATGAAATTCTGCGGCCCCCACCTTTGTGGCCCGAAAAATTCCGTGGACTTACGCTTCTTACTCTCGCGGGCCGCCTCACTCGCCGTCACGAGACATATCGTAAGCAAGGGCCCTGCAGTAATCTTTCAAGGTAGTGCATACGAGCCCCGACATATAGTCCCGAATCGGCAACTTCATCCGTCTGGAGAAATGGAAAATCTTGTCACTCTCCTCGACAACTTGGGTCTTCACATAACCCAACTCCTTATTAAAATCAGCAATAGCTTGAGCTACGGGGATATCCCGCGGTTGAGCATCATAAAAAGCATGTACTCGAGCCTGTCTGACTGGCCACGGGCAATACTCAGTCTCCATTAACTCTTGAAACTCAGCCCACGAAGCAGCATGGTCTTTGGGGCCAACGGCCTCCCACCAGTCCGTAGCGTCCCCTATGAGAAAGTATTGAGCAATAGGGACTTTACGGTCCTCGGGACAGTTAGTGGCAACGAAGACCTTAGATATCTCCTTGATCCACCCTTCCCAGCCAATCGGGTCTGAAGCTCCCGAAAACTGAGGAGGATGCATCTTGATAACATCTTGGAGCCAACGATCCGCTCCACCCCGATTAGCGAGGGCCTGATCCGGGTTCTGAACCGCCTGGGCTATCGCCGCCATTTGATTCACCATTTGCTGCATAACGGCCGCAATACCAAGATCGGCACGCTCGTGGGAAGAAGCATGGCTATGACGGTCGCCGGTACTGCCGGCTCCCGAAGACTGTGACGTGGCCGCCCCACCGGCTGCCCCACGTCCCCGGCCGCATCCACGACCACGACTGCGACCACGACCTCTTCCAGCATCCATACTGGAGTTAAATGAGTAGCAAAAGCCATACGAGGGTCAGTACAAGAAAAGAACAATCACAAGTCGAGAATCAAGGGTACGATACAAGGAATTAACGAACAGAGGAAGGAAAACTTACGGACACTGGTAGTACCGGAATCATGGCAGCGTGACGATGATGTGCAAAACAAAACACCACAAGACCCAATAAACCGACAAGCCTAGGTATCCATGAACCTAGTGCTCCGATACCATTTTCTGTAACACCCCCAAGATATTCGAGGTATATTACAGCGCCGTGAATCCCTATATGGGACCCACCAGGCTGAACAACATCATACTCATCGACTCACAGAAACAACAACATAACACCACGTCATAAAGACGCAAAACAGAATAATCCACCCGGTTCACCCGGTCAACATAACATCATCATTTGACACAAACACGATAAACAACAATACAATCCAGACGAGTAAAAGTTCTTAAGTACTCGAGTACTTCTATTAGTTCAAACAAAACCACAAAATATGAAAAGGTAGAAGACACTAAGACATCACTCGTGCACAATCATCACGCTCGGCCATCATCCGCATACTGGTCCAGCACCCGTTCGTCTCGATGAACCTGACCTGAAATTCATAAAACGAATTTCCCCAAAACGGGTCCCCAGAGGGGTTAGCAATTACGCTAGTACAAGTAACCAAATGAACAATTTACATCTTACACATATAGTAATGCATGCAATCAAGAAATCATAGTTTCAAAACACTTATTTCCGGAAATGCCAATAGTCAAACCACATTTGTAAAAATGCACCACAATTAACCGCGGACCCACAGCTTCGTGGATCCCTGCCGAGACCCCGTCGGATCTAACCCACAGTGGTTAAAAGCAAGCTCGCGGTTCCACGGCCGTGGAGCCCTACCGAGACCCCGTCGAGTCTAACCCGTAGTGAGCATACACACACACACAATTTCTCATACAAAACTACTATGTCAAGATTGTAAGTTCATAAGGATACTTGCCTCGATTAAATAGACGACGACACGAACGGAACGGAAGAATCAAGCACGACCGCGAGGAACCGACGAAAATGAACCTAACGATTCGAATAGCACAATCACAACCACTTCTAAACGGTTATGGAAATGGAATACACCCGGAAACCCTCCTACGATTCATGTATATTCGAATAAAAATAACAACGAGGGCGGACCACAACCAAACCCTCTCGATTTCACAAAGCTATGGAAATATACCATGAATCCGTAGGAAAACTAATGATATCAACAAGATTAATCATAATCATCATGAATCCACCAACAAAACGGAACGAATCGGAAGAAAATCCCAAAACCCCCAAATTATCCAAAAGTAGGGTTCTAAGAGATTTACCGTGGATTAGGACGAAAGATTCGTGTTGATGTTGATATAATACTCCAAGAACTCAAGAAGGATGTTGGATGAGATGATTGGAGGAAGAAATCGCCAAGAAAATCGCTTCTGGATCACCTTCGCCGCGGAGAGAGGAAGAAATGAGAATTTATGATTATCTCGGTCAACTCCCTGGTTTATATAGCCAGGGAGTGTTAGAGCACGCTAAAACCTCAAGGTTAGCGTGCGCTAACGGGATAAGATTACAAACCCTACCGTTAGCGTCCCAGTCCAGTAGCCAGGTTTTTGGCCGTTAGCGTGCGCTACCATACAAGCGTAGCGTGCGCTAATAACCTCTCGGTAGCGCGCGCTATCGACCAACAGCGTGCGCTACCTGAACATCAGCCGAGTCCAGTAGCCAAATGCCCAAAACTCACCTGACCCGTTAGCGTGCGCTACCATACAAGCGTAGCGTGCGCTAACTAGCATCTGATTGAGTTCGGTAGTAAGCGCCCAAGATCTTGGACAGTCACACTAGCGCGCGCTACTGAACAACGTAACGTGCGCTAGGCTCCCGACATTAGCGTGCGCTAGACCAGATAGCGTGCGCTAATCCGATAGTCCCGAGGCCTGGGAGTTGAACTGCCACCGCTGGGTTCACTCGCTAGCGCGCGCTACGAAGTAAACGTAGCGTGCGCTACAAAGGAACTTCTAGCGCGCGCTATGCAGAAAAATTAGCGTGCGCTAGGTACAGAACATAAACGGTCCACTACACCAGAATACGAACGAAACATCAAACGGAACACCTCAAAACGCATCATAGCATAGAATGAATCCACGGCAACCCCGAAACGGCAGTTCCGCACAACAATTACGAGAATCAGATCAAAAGATGACGGAAAAGTTACACTGAAGGATACACGAGGGTCACTACAATCGAGAATTACACCGGAAATACAATTACAAGGGAAAGAAAAATGCGGATATTACAATATTGGTTGTGGCATGTTTTGGAGAACCGATTATTTTTAACTGGTTGTTTTATTCCACTGCAATTGTGTATTTTTGAACTGTATTTTATCCGCTGCGTGAGTTCTTTCAAAATGGCTTTCGAATAATTTTACCAACTCATGTGTAACTTTTAAAATGGCCTTTTTGGGTATTTCGTAAATTTGGGTTACTTCGTTAAACCCTTTTTCCTAAACTATTTTGTCGGTACGTTTAAGTGCTGGCTTGGCGTACATTTTGAAACTGTCGAGATTTGGCTTTCCGCCTTGTATTTTCAAATAGTATTTGATGACGGTATTTGAGAATTATGCTTTGGTAATATTTTGGGTATTTAAAATATTACTATCATCGGCCTTTTGGTATTTTTAAATCTTTTCGAAATGGTTGTTAGCCTGGTGGATTCTGGCGCGGGACCCACAGTGCTGTAATATCCCGGATGGTTTTTAAGGTGTTACAGTTAGTGTAATAAAATAGCTAATGATGTAAGTATTTTTCCTTATGTTTTATGTTTTATTATTTTAATTTTACACTGCTTGTATTTTTGCAGCCTCTTCATGAGTCATTTCTCCTCTTCCAGAGGGACTCGACTGTTGTAAGCCATTTTCACATAGAAAGGTTGAGGAAGATGAAAAAGGCCACTGATAACATGAAAAGGCAGGAGATACCATATGCATCAAAACCTTCCTCATCATCTCATCCTTGTGATATTGTAGATGATGATTTCATGAAGGTGTTTGATAATCCTTCTTTGTAGGAGGAAATGCGGGAAAATTATTTTTTTAGGCACATAACTTTGGATTAGTTGGGTTATAAGGACATTATCTTTTCCGGCCTGGAGAAGAAGGACATTAATTTTAAAAAGTGGGAAAACAAGGACAATTAAGCCCGAAGGAGGTCCGATTGGGCTAAATTGACTCGTGCCTCGCACGTGACGGTCCTGAAATATTTTCTCTTTTTTTGGGATTGTGAGAAAACTATGTTTTTGGTTGGTATTAAACTTCAAATATCTATTAATTAAATATATGTTAAATATATAAATAAATAAAAATTAAATAATCCATATAAAAAAAGATAAAACAATTTATAATTAAAAATTGCATATAGTTATTTAAAAGGAATAACAACTTATTTAGTTTTGAAAGTTGTGTAGGTGATATTTTAAAATTTTGAAGGTTAAATTTGAATTTTATTATTTTATTTGTGTTTTGATATTTTATAAAGATATTTTTTATGTAAATATTGAATTATAATATTATTTTAATTTTTACACTCCATATCCCACTACACCATTTTGGAGTGTAAATGACACTACCATTTATTTCTAAAGTTTCTAAATTACTTTTATTTCTAAAGTTTATAAATTACTTTTTTATTTATTTTACCATTTATATTTTCAATTATTATAATTTTATTAATATTTTTATTTCAATTATTTTGAAATATATTTTTAAAAATAAAAATATTTAATTTTTTAATAATTACACATCGTTAAAATCATAATAACCGAAATGTACTCAAATTTTAAGTTTTAAACTTTGAAAATCATCACAAAATTAAAACTATCAAATAATTTAAAATAAAAAAACTATCTATAAAATTTAAAAATTAGTAAGCATCAACTAATTAACAGCAAAACAAAATATGTAAAAACATGAATATTTTGATATAGTTAAAAATAATATTTGATGTAGTTTTTTTATTTATTTTAATCAATTGAAAAATTGTTTAGATGGGGTAAAATAAATTAAATTATTCCAATTGGTTAACTCGATTAAATTTGATTTTATAATAAAAATTTATTGATTTGATTAAAAAAATTATAAATAATTGAAATATTTTTTGATAAATTAATCAATAATATTTTTAAAATTATTTTTTAAGTTCATATATTACGATATAAATATAAAAATTAAGAGAAACTCAAGAAAGGGTCTACAATACTCTTAACAAAAATACGTAATTGATGTTTTAACAAAAATATTTTTTTTCCAACTCTTCTAAACAATATAAATCTATTTCAAGTATTTTTATACTTTCTAAAAAATGAAAAGGTATTTTAAAAAAAATACTAACTCGGTGAGAAATTTTTCTTTTGAATAGAAGTGAGCATAAATAAATTTAGTTCGGTTTGGTGTGTTCATTTTTATAAATAAAACTAAATTATTTAAATCCGGTGTGATTTTATTCGATTTTTATTTTTTTGGTTTGGTTTCAGTTTAAACCATGATTTCTAAGAACTAATTAAATTCAAATTTTATTTTAAGTAATAATTATTTTTAAAAAAATTAACTAGAAATAATTTTTTTAAAATTTAATTAAATACTACATACACTAGAAAAAAATATTTCAAAGCGATTGTGAGGCTGCTTCCATTTCTGAAATAGTTTTTTTATTTTCCGTAGTCGGCCCGTCACGTGCGAGGCACGAGCCAATTTAGTCCAATCGGACCTCCTTCGGCCTTAATTGTCCTTGTTTTCCCACATTTTAAAATTAATGTCCTTTTTCTCCAGGCCCGAAAAGATAATATCCTTATAACCCAATTAAGCCAAAGTTACGGGCCTAAAAAAATATTTTTCCCGAGGAAATGCTGTCAATGAAACATTGTGCAAAGGAGGAAACAAGTATCACATTTTATTTTTATATTATAGATGTAATGGTATTACGTTTTTGGAGATTGCAATAGATGTAATGGTATTACGTTTTTGGAGATTACAATAGATGTAACGGTATTATGTTTTTGGAGATTGCAATAGATGTAAAGATATCATTAGAGTGTTGTTTTGTGTTATTTTATATTTTGGGTACGAGCAGGTTTATGATGATTTTTTTTTAAAAAAAATAATGATAAGAGACCTGTTAAACTTGAAATCGGCTCTCTGAGGTTTTACAATTGAAAATATTAAAAAATTCAAAGAGACCCATTAGATATGAAAACGGCTCTCTCAGTTTTGAAATAAAAAATATTAAAAAAAATCAAAGAGACCCGATAAGTGTTAAATCGGCTCTCTTAGGTTATACAAAAGAAATATTAAAAAAAACTCAAAGAGACCCGTTAGGTATAAAATCGGCTCTCTCAGTTTGCAATAAAAAATATTAAAAAAATGAAAGAGACCCAATAAGTGTGAAATTGGCTCTCTTAGGTTATACAATAAAAATATTAAAAAATACAAAGAGACCTCATATCTCCAATAACAGGTCTCTTACCCTTTTAAATTATTTCCCACATCATTTACATAAGAGACCCAATTTCTTGAATATCTCGTCTCTTATGTCTCAAAACAGACCTCCTCTCATGAGACGGTCTCTTTATCAAAGAGACCCCTGAGATAAAGACCCGTCCAGAGAAGGTCTCGTAGGTTTATTTGGATAGGTCTTTTTGCCTATTTTTGTAGTAGTGCGAGCAAATTTGCTATAGTGCCGGACCGCGCTAAAATTGTGATTTCTGCTATGTTAACCGTGGGATCAGCATGAAATTTTCACAGTACCTCCCTGACAAACAGATCTACAAACTTAACAGTGTAGATCGGATTCTAAAATGTATTGTATACATAAAAAAAGGTCCGGACAGAAATAGTCTTTCTATTACATTGGTGAATAGTATTAATTCTCTTTACTCCTTCAAAAACATTCTTGCATATGATGATTTCAAGAAAAAATATATATTATTTAGTTATTAAATTTTATGTTCCTGTGCGCATCATATATAAATAATATATATATATATGTGATGACCTAGAAGTCTATTCTCAAATCATATTTCTCTTTGTTTTTAGAAAAAAATACGATTCAACAATGCTTAATAATCCAGAAGATTATTAAGATAAAAGATTTGTTGTAGTTCTTGAAGAAGCACAATATTATGTCATCATACTGTAGTTGAATATGATGTCTTTATGAAGAACTCTATGAGATTCAAGAATTCGTGTAAATTCCTAATGAAAAATACAAAATAATATTCATGAGGATTGTAAGTACTCTTGACGAAATAATTATTTTAATTTAATTATTTCGAGCCTTGCTTGATTTTCGTACTATTTTCCCCCTTTGTATATTCAATCATATCTCTTGAAATTATTGCTCCATAAGTAGCACAATTAATTACAATATTCTTGAAGAATATTATTTCTAAATGATAATTCTTATTTATACATAACTTATGTGACAATACAATATTTCCGAAGAATATTGGCTTGTTACTATAACTATATATAATAGCATAATTAAACCATTATGTTCTTGATGTAACACGATATTATCCTTGAAGGAAAAGAAAACTTATATATCAAATAAAAAATATTAATATGATTTGAGAATATTCTCTATCGAGATTGTATAAGATATGATATACTCCACAATCATAATTCGATTGTGCTCCACTGATAGCAAGATTAGTGAGTGGTTGAATATTCCTATCATATTTACTGACAATCATTCCCGAAAGTGAACAATATTAAATTATAAACTTCAATATTAAATGGTTCAAATTATAATAATACACATAAATTATCTCCGGGAGTAGATAATATCAATAGAAATTATCTCCTAAAGTAGATAAAATTTACAGTTTAGCCTTGTAGGGGATAATTACATATAAATCTTATCCATTGGAGTGGATATTATCAACTGTTAATGATAAGGACACGAAAATGATAATCTTAAGATTATATGTCAAATATCTAATTTTATCTATTGAGTAGTTTAATATTTTGTTATCTCTTATGATATATTATGAATGTTTATCAGTATGAGATATGATGGCATACCTGAAGTATGATTTTAATTGATCGTTGCTATATAATTATTTATAAAAATATCAAATATTCTGAAGATATTTGTATCATTCAAATTCTTGGCTTATCTTATTTCTTCTTTTTACGAATCGAATTTCAAGTTCTTGGATTAAATTGTGGTTATTATTTATTGTCTCATCAAAGTGCAAATATGCATGATATCTTTAGAAATAAATGATACTCTCCGTGTGAAAGAAAAGATAGTGCCAAACTTATTGACAGTTCGTGAAGAACCACTAAATTCCTCCATAAAGGGTTGAAGATTATGCACTATTATCTTTTAAGTATCGATAAATTTATGAATTTCTAAAGTATCACTTTAAATGTGTATGATAACGAGATAACAAGTGAGACGGGTGCCACATACAATTTTTGAAAAAAAGTAAATTGGTATTCGAGAAATTATCAATGTAAATGACATATAAAATTTACCACTTATTAGACCAGAAGTCTATTAATCCCAATATTTCAATATACATGTTCAAAATTACATGTTTAATGTTAAAGTCTATTTATATCATGTTTAAATTTTATTTAACTACATGTTTATTTATGATATATATCTTGAAGATATATTAATACAAATTCACATTGTATGATAAATATCACAAATCAGTGAATATCATGAAGTACATTTATACACTTAAGATTGTATTATTTTGAGTTGACCAATTTTCATCTGCATAAAAATTATTGCACTTTCTTCTGGAAGAAGAGTAATAATGATAGTTATTACATATAATATTGATGATGATACTTGTATCATTGGTAAGCATAAATATACAGTTGAGAAAAATAAATGCTCTTGAAAGATATAATATTTCGCCCTGAAGGAGGAATACTACTATCTTTGAATTATTAAAGATAAAATGATATCTCTTGAAGTAGATTATCGTATTAAAAATTAAATAAAATAAAGGTTGATTATGTCACAAACTCATTCAAGAAAGAATTTGAGGTTAACATAGTTGTATTTATTTTTATTTGGAATTAGAATCATCATCACAGTAAACTTAAAGTTTACATATTTGAATAATTTATGATTTGATATCAATAAAAGTGCATTATTTTGAATTCCAACAAGTAATTCAGTGTACATATGCCCCTTTATGGCTCCAATTGAATATTAAAATATATCGGGTATGGTCCTCTTTATGACATACATGAAGTATTGATGGGTGGTATGAATAAGATTGATTGTAAGACAATATCATTCCTGACATTAGGGGGAGAAAAGTATCGACCGATCAAGAAAATTATTTGACAGTTATGAATTTGATGTTCAAACGATGATTGATTTTTCAAAAATTACAATCAATTATATGTACACACTCCAGAAGAGTTTTAAATAAATTCAGTTGGAAATTGATGTCTTGGAAGACACATGCAAGTGCTACAATTGAGTTTAAAGCTATCCCATCTAAATGGTGAGAAATATATTATATATCTCCGAAGATCAAAAAGAAACATTAATGACAAAATGCAATGTCCTGAAAACGTCACTCTTGAAGAGCATACTCTTGAAGAGAATTAAATTATAGAACGTTACAATAAAATGTGGAGCCTATATCAATAGAGTTAACAATAGCACTTGGTACAAATAAAAATCATAATGATCTAAGTTGATTAATGTCGGAAATAAAATATTTGATCAAGATGAACAAAACAATCTAATATGCTCTAGATTAATATCTATACTTTATTATTTAGCCTGCAGTTCAAAATAGCACATTGAATAAAGTTCGTTGAATAATGATTAATATTCATACATTATATGATTATGATGATTGGAACTCTTGAAGAGCTACCAACAATTTTAAGCATTACTCATGCAAATATGAGATATGAAACACGATTTTTGTAGTCAAAATTGCTTACAATGATTATATTTTTTATAAGACCACTCAAGAATTGAGTTATATATAGATATTGAGACAGATTAGAAGTACATGAAAATTTATCTTATGGATGTAATATCCGCAATTTCGGATTTCGGTAATTTTCTTTTTTTCGGCGGGAGTCCGTGTTGACGACTCGCTCGTGACCGTTTTGTCATTATGAGGATAATTATTTCTGCACTTTTCGACATCCGAGTTCGTTTCGGTGTCGTTTTGTTGAGTTCTGTACTTCTTAGTGATTTCTCGGCACTTGAGTTCGATTCTTGCGAATCTCGTCCTAAACTGTTGTTTCGAGTTTCTCGTAAGTTCATTTAATGTTATTATTCATGTTGCGAGCTTTGGCTTGGTGTTTCGATCGTGTATCGTGTGTTTCAGACGTTTTGGGCCATTTTCGTAATTTCCCAAAGTTTGGGGTAATTACTTTCCGTTGTCGAATGTCGAGCCTTCGCGTGGTCGGAATCGAGTGTTCACTTAGTGCTCGAATTCGTCTTTGCGAGTACTTCATAACTGTATCTTCGATTCGTATTCAGGTTCGGGTTTCGGGGTCGTCCGGGCCGTCGGAGTTGGCCACGGCCGAGTCACGGCCGCACGTGTTGGGGCCAGGCCACACCTGGCCGAGTTACGGCCGTAAGGGCCCGGCAGTTACGTACATAAGGCCGATTACGTACGTAAGCCTTGACCCGTTACGTATGTAATACTCGAGATTCTAATGTGTATTTTGAACATTGTGACATTGTATATGTTGTATTTGATCTGAGTATTATCCATCGTATTTCATGATCCGGTGTTGTTGAGCGTATGATTTCATGAATGTGTTCAAAATTTGTAATTTTTGCACTAGTAGTGCATGCTAACCACTGGGCGTAGCGTACGCTAATTGGGTTTCGTAGCGCACGCTATGTATGAACCTTAGCGCGCGCTATACGTAGTCAACTTGATTGTGACAGGGTGGTAGGTGAGATCAGCCGCGGATCTTGGTCGGGACATGTCTGGATGTATCTGGACGGCTTTTGGAAAAGTCAAGTCAATGGTGCTTAGCGCACGCTAATGTTATGAGGCTAGCGCACGCTAAGTCTAGTACAGTGAGGTCCATGAACTTTGGTTCAGTCGTTAGCGCACGCTAAAAATAGTTGTTAGCGTACGCTAATCGTTGATTTTAGCGCACGTAAGGCTGTTTAGCGTACGCTATGCTGAGACCCGTCAGACACAGTAGACTGATAGCCCATTAGCGCACGCTAATTTGGGAGAGTAGCGCGCGCTAATAATCCTTTTCTATAAATAGAACAACACCCATCTTCATTTTTCAATTTACACCACTTTGCATACTCGATTTTTGGGACTTTGAGAGTCACTCCCTCCATCCAAATCCTGCATACCAGCCTCCTAGCATCACCATTGAAGACAAAGGAGCTTTGAGGATTGGTGTTCTAGCTCTTGGACGTGGAGTTCATCAAGATATTTCAACCTTTCTTTCTCAATAAGGTATGTTATGGTTTACCAAGCCGAAATTTACATTCTCAGCTATATCTTGAGCCTGCTTCGGAAATCCTTTGGCTAGATAATGATCTTATGAATCCAACAACATATTTTTGAAGAGTGAAACCCAATTATACCTTGTTTTTCTTTCATTACTTAGAGTGTTGATCTAGCCTCGGTGGATAAAAACCTTAGGGTGTAGTATCCTTAATTCGTTGGAATCATGAGCAAGATTTTAGTTAGGTTCTATGAATTCCTTCGATATTCCACCGATGAAATTCATGTTTGCTAGGGATATTTGTTTTGACAATATTCTTCATGTTCTTGAGGAGGATAAATCGGCCATGTCATTGAACTCAACCCGTATCACCGTAGTATCATTTTCCTTGCGTAATACTTGGGCATGCTTGCCATCTTGAGTAACATTTATGGTAAAATCATAATAGCCGAACATATGAGAATTTGGAATTGAATCCCATATTTAAACCCAAAATCTTAATATCTTGTATATCCTATAACCCATAAACATCGGCACTTCACCTCCGAAATGATCATTCAACTCACATGAAGTATATCATCATTTTCGGTTCAGCTTTCATCTATTATACTAACCACGAACCGGCCTTATGTCACTATTTCACAATTCTAATATAAGTTATTCGGTGATCGTACGTTAGTTTTGAGTAGAATGTTGAGTTCCTTGTTATCTCTTTTGATCAAGGTTCGAACCTTGCTTAGTGATCGATCAAGCGACGGCGGCCTACAGACGTGTGACATTCGTGGGAGTATTTTAGTCCTTGCCATCTTTGAGGCAAGTATCATATATTGAGTTTGGTTTATATTGGAACTTTGATCATGCATACGGTTTTGTTTATGTTGTCGAGTATGAGATTATTTTCTTTGATGTATCGTGGTATTCGTTATCAATTGTTCGTGTTGATGAACATATTGAATTGCATATGTGTATGCATGATTACATGGTTTATACTGTAAATGATCCGAGGGGCTCATGAGAATCTATGCTGAGGGCGCTGGATCGAATGTCCACCATGCGTTGGTCCGACGGGATCATCATGGGGATCTATGATGAGGGCACTGGATCGTTGGACGGGTTTTCCACCATGGTCCAACGGGATCATTATGGGGATCTATACTGAGGGTGCTGGATCGTTAGATTACCCTGTATTATGTTGATGGAATCGTGAGGATTCGCATCGTTGGATTCCGGTGACGGAAGTCCATTTTGTATGTTTTATGATGCTTGTACTAGCATCGTTTTGCTAACTCCTTCGGGGGTGGACATTTGTTTTGATGTTCAGGTAGCTGAGGAGCGGGGAAGCAGCCACAGTACTGACATGACGATGAAGTGGCTTAGTGATGTGGATTATGTTATTTTGTTTTATGGTTATTTTCCAGTACTCGATTACGCATATGTTGTTGATGATTTTGGGGATGTTTTGTAATAATGGACTCATTTGAATTGTCGAACGGGTTGAACTTCTTTTACTTTGATGACACTTTAGTATTTATTTCGTATTTCTCAATTTAGCCTTGTAAATTCTTATACAAAGGATTTACGGCGCTGTAATTATTCCGAATATATCGGGGTGTTACAGAATATGGTATCAGAGCTAAGATTCATGGATATCTTGGCAGTCGGGTTAGTTGGGTCTATTTACGTTATTTGATTTAAGGGTCGTTTGTAACATAACTGCTGAGCCAGCATCGTCGTGTGGACCGTGGTTGTAAGTCTCCTAATCTCAAATACTACCGTTTTATTTAATTCCTATTTTGTGAATATTGACGGACTTCCTTTTAGAAAATTTGCCCTGGATATTGAGTATTTGTGTTTACAGTATGTTGAGGGGAGGTCGTGGACGCGGACATGGTTGTGGACGGGGACGTGGTAATGCAAGACAGGAGGATTCAACGTCTACCCCAAAATTATCGGCTTGTCGAACCGATTCCCATTCTGGAGGACAGCAGGGATCAGCAAATAATAACGCAAATCCTAATATGCCGGGAGTGCTTCAACAAGTGGTTGCTCAGATAAACCAGTTTGCTCAGGTAGTTGACCGCATGCAGATGGCGATGGGACAGCAGCACAACGAGGATAATCGGAGAGACAAATGGCTTACTGAGGTGTGTAAAATTACACCCTCCAAAATTTGACGGTTCTGCTGAGGCACTTACTTGGGATGACTGGCTGAAGGACTTAGAGAATATCTTTGCAGGGATTAACTGTCTCGATGACAGAAAGGTTCCGATCGCCCAGTATCTCCTGACTGGGGATGCTTTCAACTGGTGGGAGGCCATTCGACCTGAGGATCATAATGCTGACTAGACGGAATTCAAATTAATGATGGAAGCACAATATTGTCCTCCCCCAGTTAGAGAGGCCCGAGTCCGGGAGTTTTTCTCACCACAAAATTTAGAGGCAACTGTGACAGACGTGATTAAAACTTTTAATCACCAGCTGACCTATGTGCGCCACTTGGTCAGGACCGAGGCGGAGAGGATTTTTCATTTTGACATGCGGATGAAGCTGGAGATTGAGCAATATATGTCCGGATTTGAATGTACCATCTTGCGACAGTATCAGGACAAAGCACTGGCCTACGATATGAAAGTGGCGGCAGTAGAGAGATCAATGGAAGCAAAGAAGCAGAAAGTGTCTGGAAACTTCACGGAGAACAAGAGTAGTGGGCCCCGCAAGGGCCATTCCTCATTTCATTCATCCAGGAGACCTCCGCATCCTTCTCGAGGTGGAAAGAAGTTCCGGGCAGCACCAACCGCTTCAGACGCAGCGAGGAAATGTTATAACTGTGGCAAAACAGGGCATGTTCAACGTGATTGTTACGCACCTGCTGTGACCTGTTTCGAGTGTGGACAGGAAGGACATCGCGCAACGTTTTGTGGAAATGCGACTCGATCTTTTGGTAATCACACTCCTGCACTGGTTCCGAAGGATACAAGTGTGAACCAGACACAGCATAGTGGTTTCCAGTAGCAGAATGTTGGGAAAAGAGAGGCATCCGGCGCTGGGTCCATTCCTCCGCGCATTTCCGAGATGAGGAAGTCAGACGATCAGAACACGACTGTTGCATCAGGTACGATTCAGATCCTTTTGCAACCAGTTAGTGTCTTATTCGATTCAGGATCTACGCATTTTTTCATATCTTTGAACTGTGTTAATCATTTGAAAATCTCATGCTTGTATGATTGTAAACCTTATGTTGTGGGATTACCGAGCGGAGAGAAAATTGTGGGAACCCTAGAAACTAGAGATTTTCCAGTGACTATAGGAGGAAGAGATTGGCTATCAAATCTTATTGTAGTCGAGATCCATGGTGACGATTTAATTCTCGGAGATGATTGGCTCAACTGTTATGTAGCTATTTTGAATTACCGAAAGAGAGTCATTTCTATCATTACTGATGACGGATCTGAACATTTATTTAAGGGATGGAGGTCGGGAAGCTCAGGAAAATTGATCAAATCCATGAAAGAAGTTAAATTGCTAAAGTGTAACACCCCAAACTAGGCGGATATTACAGTGTCGTAGATCCCCAACTGGGACCCACCAGGCAAATGAAAATGAATGAATTACACAAGATAAATGTAGTACCGAACTACATTACAGCCATAATTACTCCGACGAGGAGTTTAGTTACAACACACCAGGACAATACCGAATACTAGTGTATTTTATATGAAGATAAAATACACAACACTGAATGAAACGGAGTATTCAAATGAAAGTCTGCAGCGGAAAATAAAGGACAATAACATGAATAACTGATAGATCGGGGCCCCCTACTAGTATCACTAGGACTCCTCGACATCAACATGCTATTCCCGTGCGTTTGCCTTGCCAAGACCTGAAAAACAAGATCCCCAAACGGGGTCAGTTACAAAGAACAACAATCCTCAAGGGTTGAAAATACACAATTATGATTAACTGAAGTTATGAAATATTCTTAGTTATGAATTACGCTGAAGAGGAGTATCATAGTACGCCCGTAATGTTCTGTGTAAGTTTACAACACCCGTCCGTGTACCTAATTAGTCTCACGGTGTAACGCTTTCCCGTGTGCACAGTCTAATGTATCGGTGAACCCAATACAATAACCATCGTGTGCCCGACTAAAAATTCCACACAGCCACACCCGGCCACGCAATATGAACCCAGAAGGTCATATGAACGAGAATGACCGTAATGAATATCAATGAATAAATAATAATCTGACAAAGTCAAGAATGACTCACCGAGATAAGGGTAATAATGAAATGAATGATAGCTCAACGAAAAGATTGGAACCGTCGTTCCTTATGACTGAAGTGATTAATTGACAATAACAAGTTTTAATATGATTAATACAATGATGAATGAGTTATGAATATGAATGATCAACAACAAAAGGTATGAATATCCTTTTAACCGAGTAAGAATTTACTTACTAAATACCGATGAAGAAAGTCCTTCCACGAACAAATGTCCTAAATGAAGTGTCGGTCGCACGAACAACCTTAATTCAATACAATTACCGACAACCCGATCAATATACGAATCAAACACGAATATAACGAACTCAAAACGTCGATACGATAAAACTAAGTCCATTGAGGCATTAAAACAAACACGTTGCGTCCAAACTCCGATCGTTTACAATCAAACTTCAATATACCAATATCAAAATCTCCAAGAAGTGTTTTAAACCAACAAAACATCTCCAATACGATCAATAATCCGTTATGAATATCCAAAAATGTGATTATAACAACAATTAGTCGAAAATCCCCAATTCCAACTCGATATTCAAGGTGTTCTTGAATAATCCCTCAATAATCCAATGAATCCTTATACAAACTCATAATCATATACATATCCCTTCATATAACATGATTATAACATCCAAAACATCATATCTCAACACAAAATCGAAGTCCAAAGTGTTGAAGGAATTACCTCTTGATGATCCAAGTGCTTTAATCCGAAGAACACGCGTTTAATCGAGTATCCGGGCTTCACGATCGAAAGGAGATGAAGAAAATAAAACACCCAAATGATTTGTGAAGGAAAAACCCTCCCTCAAGCTTTCTCTCTCGGTTGAAGGTGAAGAAAAGGAAGAAAAATGGGCTGAAATGCTGAAAAAATGAATTTATAGGGGTTGACTACCCTGCCGGACACGGCCCGTGCCGATCGGCACGGTCGTGTCGCACAGCTGGCCGACAGCTGGCCGACAGGGACTCGACCGTGTCCTGCTTGACACGGTCGCGGCGCGGAGGGCCTTCCGACAGTGACCCGTCCGACAGCGATTCGGCATGACTCGACCGTGCCAGACGACACGGTCGGGCGTGCTGGGCAGACGATTCTGGTTTATCCAGAAGGGTTCGACTCGGCCGTGTCAGACGACACGGTCAGGTCCTGAGGCAGACACTTCGGCATTTTCCGGACGAGTACGGCATGGGCCGTGTCGGACGACACGGCCGAGTTCGTTCGGCAGTGATCGGCCAATACTGAAAAATGAGCGGTTCAGCTAAAACGACCATAACTCTCTCGTCCGGACTCCGATTGACTCACCGTTTGAACCATTGGAAAGCTAACTCGATGCTCTATAATATTGAAAAGATTTAGAATTTTTGGAATTACCGAAAATTAATGGTGGTCTAACAAAGTCGAACTCATATGAGGAAAGTTGAAACAATGAACAATAACGATACACAACTCGAAGTTTTTCCGAACGGTGAACACGGTGAAAGAACATGATTGATGAATGATTATAATTGAGTGAAAATACACTGAGTGACAATTACAGACTGATAATTACTGAATGATAATGACTGAATTACAACCGGGTATTACATACACCCCCCCTTAAAAGAGTTTCGTCCCCGAAACTAAGGGTCAAACAACTCGGGATAACTCTCCCGCATATTCTTCTCGGTTTCCCAAGTGGCCTCTTCGACTCCGTGTCTAGACCACTGAATCTTGACCAAAGGGATCGTCTTATCCCTCAACTGTTTGATTCGCCGCTCCAACACTCGTACAGGACGCTCCTCGTACGAATGCTCATCCGCGATCTCGATTTCTTCGAACTGAAGTATGTGACTCGGGTCGGAAACAAACTTCCGCAACTGATAGACATGAAACACATTATGAATTTGGCTCAAATCCGGAGGTAAAGCCAATCGATAAGCTAACCCGCCTACTCGATCCAAAATTTCAAACGGTCCAATGAATCTTGGGCTCAACTTCCCCCGTTTTCCGAAACGGAAAAATACTTCGACTTGGGGATACCTTGACCAAACCATGGTCACCCGTCTCGAACTCTAGTGGTCGACGACGATTATCTGCATATGATTTCTGTCGACTCTGAGCTGTCAACATATGACTCTTGATCAAAGCTACCTTCTCTCGGGCGGCTATAAGCATATCGGACTCGGTGCCGATTGATTCTGACAAGTCATCTAAATACAAAGGAGAGCGACAACGATGACCGTACAAGGCCTTGTAAGGTGCCATCTTAATGGAAGCATGCCAACTATTATTATACGTGAACTCGATCAACGGTAGTTGGGCTTCCCAATCGTCCTTCCAATCGAGGACGCATGCCCTCAACATGTCCTCTAATGTCTGAATAGTTCTCTCTGATTGTCCGTCGGACTGAGGATGAAAAGCGATCTTGAGATTAAGCCGAGTTCCCATAGCACGATGGTGACGATTTCCAAAAATGTGACACAATCCGTCCGTCACGATCGGAAACGATACTTTTAGGAGTACCGTGCAGTCTCACTATCTCTTTGATGAATAGCTGGGCAAGTCTCTCGGGACCCCAAGTATCCTTAATCTCAAGAAAATGAGTTGATTTAGTTAAGCGGTCCACAATCACCCAGATTGTATTCATGCCACGACGACTCGTCGGCAAACTCGTGATGAAATCCATAGAAATGTCTTCCCACTTCCACTGGAATAGGGAGAGGTTTCGGCATACCGCCGATCGGCGATGTTCAATCTTGACTTGTTGGCAAGTTAAGCATCTCGAAACAAATTCGCGACTTCTCGCTTCATATTACTCCACCGGTAATTTTGTTTCAAGTCCTTGTACATCTTCTTTGGACCTCGGATGAACGAGAATAAGGGTAGCATGAGCTTCTCTCAAAATAGAGTTTTTCAACTCGTCATTCGCGATACACAACCGGTTCTTAAACCTCAAAAGTCCATCCTCGTGGACCACGAATCCGAGGGCTTTCCCACAGGCCACATCTTCACGGATGCGCAACAATGAAGGGTCTGAACTCTGATTCTCTCTGATTACCTCCTCAAGTGACGATGAAATCTCTAACATACAAAGATGTCCCTGAACTCGCTGAAGCCAGACCTCGATCTCGGGTCTAAGGAATTCCTACTGAAGCTCCTTCTGAACTGTTAAACGAGCAAGCATCTGCTCCTGAACGGACTTACGACTCAAGGCGTCGGCGACAACGTTCGCCTTGCCCAGGTGGTAAAGGATCTCGATATCAAAATATTTGATTAGTTCCAACCACCGCCTCTGTCGCATATTTAACTCCTTGTGAGTAAATATATCCTTCAACTATTGTGATTGGTGAATAACTGAAAGGTGACGCCATAAAGGTAATGACGCCAAATCCCCAACGCGAAAACCACGGCTGCTAGCTCCAGGTCGTGGGTTGGATAATTGACCAACTATTCCGAGGAAACATCGGATTTACTTAATATCTTTCGGAGGTTGCCAATCTCGGATAGTCTCCGTCTTCTGAGGGTCGACACGAACTCTGTCAGATGAAATTACATGTCCGAGAAAGTCACCTCGGACCTCCAGAACTCACATTTGGAAAACTTTCCATAAAGTTGTTCTCGTCTCAACACGTCGAGAACACATGAAGACGTACCTCGTGTTCCTCTTGGCTACGAGAATAAATCAAAATGTCATCGATGAAGACAACAACAAAGCGATCTAAAAGTCGATGAAAACCCGATTCATTAACTCCATGAATACCGCAGTGCAATAGTTAGCTCGAACGGCATAACTACGAACTCATAATGACCATAGCGTGTACGAAACGCTGTCTCGATATCCGACTCTCGAATCCATGGAATCGGTGATATCCAGATCTTAAGTCGATCTTGGAAAATCGAAGCTTCACGAAGTTGATCTAAAAGATCATCAATACGAGGTAAAGGATACTACTCTTGATCATCACCTGTTCAACTCACGGTAATCGATACACAAGCGAAAAGAACTATCATTCTTCTTGACAAGCGACCTTTGGTGCTCCCACGAGGGCGTACTCGGTTGGATATAACCTTCCTCGAACTATTCCTCAAGTTGAATCTTCAACTCCTGCATTACAGTAGGGGCCATCCGATACGGTGCCTTCGATAAAGGGGCGACGGCTCCAACTCACTCACGAATTCCCTTACTCTATGTGAAGGCAACGGATAACTCGTCTGGAAATACATCGTCAATCGATGACAATGATACCACGAATGATTGAACATTTCAATTGCCCTAGAATGGTCAATCGATAAAAAGAGATACCAATAATGATTGAACAACTCGATTGCCTTAGAAAGGCCAATCGATGAAGATGATACAAGGAATGTTTGAATAACTCGATTGCCTTAGAAAGGTCAATCGATGAAAATGATACAATGAATGATTGAATGACTCGATTGTCTTAGAAAAGCCAATCGATGGAAATGATACAAGAAATGATTGAATAACTCGATTGCCTTAGAAAGGTCAATCGATGAAAATGATACAATGAATGATTGGATAGTTCGATTGCGGAATTTCTCTGCTTTCGCCATAATAAAATTTCTCTTTGGAACAACGGGGATTATTTCCCTGAAGCACACATTCGACAACCAACGACGGAAAGATAGCGACCAAACGCTAACAAGCACTGAGGATAGTATCAAGGCGGTTAAGCCAACTAATACCGAAAATTAAGTCGTCCTAAGATAAATTCACCACGATTAGATCCATCAATCAATCGCGGTCGTTAAGCTTAATTCGGTATGATTCCGAAAATTCTTCCATCGTCAGGTAGACCGATGGTATGAGGTCCCCAAGCAGTAGGACTATCCCGAAATAAGTCTATTCAAGCATGATTCGAAAATGAATGAATGCGGTGTACCAGCATCAAAAGGTACACACAAGTTGAAATAAAATTACGAGTATACGAAATCATTCGGGCCACCGGATCGTCGATCCTCCTCATCATATGAATGCAGGACTTGCCGGCCCCGAACCGACGCTCCGTCGATAAATACGAGCTCCACTCTATTTGCTTCCATTGTCTTAAGCAGCGATGATAAAGCGGTCTGATTCAAACGCTTGGTTGCTTCGGGGCTGAGATGACACCGGAGCCGACTTGGAGTCCTTTCGGCAAAAACGGGCCTTATGCCCAAAATTCCCACAATTATAGCACGTGATAGACGGTTTGAGACACTCGGTCTTGAAATGACTTGGCGTTCCACAATTAAAGCGGTGATGGCGAGGCGGCGCTCGGGAATGAGATCCGCACGATTATGCGCCGTAGGAGGTCGCTCGAAGCGATAGGACTCACACGAGGCTTCTTGCGGAGTTGGTGACCGCCTTCGGATAGATTACGCCGTTGATTTCCTGTTGACATATGCGGGTTCTGCTCGGCAATTTCCTTAGCGGTGGCTCAGACGGGAGAGTTCTCTCGATTAATCCGGTCAGAGTGGCGCAATGATGATTGAGCAACGCACATGGGTCATCATGGCTGCATAAAAGTGAGTGGATCAACCCGAACATCTTGATCGAGCGAGTCACAGGCACGATTTCGGCGGCCAGTGATTATTTCTCGGGTTTCGGTCCGCCGCGCCTCTTCTCGCGCATCCTGACTCTCTCCATACGGAAGTAGGAAGGTCGCATAATGATTATATTTCCGCATGATTAGCACGTTATGATTATGTCATGAGATGATGAAAATGAGTATACATGCTCTAACTTAGTGATTATATGAATGATTTCTTGAAGTTACATGATTATCGATGAAATTCTTGAAATGATTATCTTGAATAACTTAACAAGATTGATAATATGATCATCAGTTGACAATTTGGATAATGAAATGAATTGAGTAATTAATGAGTTAACATGATCGTCACGATTATTAAGCGAGTAATGAAATGAATTAAGTGATTAATGAGTTAACATGATCGTCCTAATCACAATGAATGATGATGTTTGAGGATTGTTAATTGATGAATGATGAATGAATGACTATTGCGAGAAATTATACCATGGCGTTAGAAATCTTACAGTTCTTAGAGTCGATTGGCTCGGCATTTGCACAGGTCACACGTGACGCGAAAGTCCAATGATACTAGTCTGATGACGATGATTTCAAATGAGACATGACTCGGAAGGTAGTATTCAAAACCACTCTCCGATACCAACTCTGTAACACCCCAAACTAGGCGGATATTACAGTGCCGTAGATCCCCAACCCAGGACCCACCAGGCAAATGAAAATGAATGAATTACACAAGATAAATGTAGTACCGAACTACATTACAGCCATAATTACTCCGACGAGGAGTTTAGTTACAACACACCAGGACAATACCGAATACTAGTGTATTTTATATGAAGATAAAATACACAACACTGAATGAAACGGAGTATTCAAATGAAAGTCTGCAGCGGAAAATAAAGGACAATAACATGAATAACTGATAGATCGGGGCCCCCTACTAGTATCACTAGGACTCCTCGACATCAACATGCTATTCCCGTGCGTTTGCCTTGCCATGACCTGAAAAACAAGATCCCCAAACGGGGTCAGTTACAAAGAACAACAATCCTCAAGGGTTGAAAATACACAATTATGATTAACTGAAGTTATGAAATATTCTTAGTTATGAATTACGCTGAAGAGGAGTATCATAGTACGCCCGTAATGTTCTGTGTAAGTTTACAACACCCGTCCGTGTACCTAATTAGTCTCACGGTGTAACGCTTTCCGTGTGCGGTCTAATGTATCGGTGAACCCAATACAATAACCATCGTGTGCCCGACTAAAAATTCCACACAGCCACACCCGGCCACGCAATATGAACCCAGAAGGTCATATGAACGAGAATGACCGTAATGAATATCAATGAATAAATAATAATCTGACAAAGTCAAGAATGACTCACCGAGATAAGGGTAATAATGAAATGAATGATAGCTCAACGAAAAGATTGGAACCGTCGTTCCTTATGACTGAAGTGATTAATTAACAATAACAAGTTTTAATATGATTAATACAATGATGAATGAGTTATGATTATGAATGATCAACAACAAAGGTATGAATATCCTTTTACCGAGTAAGAATTTACTTACTAAATACCGATGAAGAAAGTCCTTCCACGAACAAATGTCCTAAATGAAGTGTCGGTCACGAACAACCTTAATTCAATACAATTACCGACAACCCGATCAATATACGAATCAAACACGAATATAACGAACTCAAAGCGTCGATACGATAAAACTAAGTCCATTGAGGCATTAAAACAAACACGTTGCGTCAAACTCCGATCGTTTACAATCAAACTTCAATATACCAATATCAAAATCTCCAAGAAGTGTTTTAAACCAACAAAACATCTCCATACGATCAATAATCCATTATGAATATCCAAAATGTGATTATAACAACAATTAGTCGAAAATCCCCAATTCCAACTCTATATTCAAGGTGTTCTTGAATAATCCCTCAATAATCCAATGAATACTTATACAAAATCATAATCATATACATATCCCTTCATATAACATGATTATAACGTCCAAACATCATATCTCAACACAAAATCGAAGTCCAAGTGTTGAAGGAATTACCTCTTGATGATCCAAGTGCTTTAATCCGAAGAACACGCGTTTAATCGAGTATCCGGGCTTCACGATCGAAAGGAGATGAAGAAAATCAAACACCCAAATGATTTGTGAAGGAAAAACCCTCCCTCAAGCTTTCTCTCTCGGTTGAAGGTGAAGAAAAGGAAGAAAAATGGGCTGAAATCTTTGAAAAAATGAATTTATAGGGGTTGACTACCTGCCGACACGGCCGTGCCGATCGGCACGGTCGTGTCACCTGGTACCCGGCGGCTGGCAGCGAGGACTCGGCCGTGTCTGCTTGACACGGTCGCGGCGCGGAGGGCCTTAAACGATGACCGTCCGGCGGTCGGCATGACTCGACCGTGCCAGACGACACGGTCGGGCGTGCTGGGTAGACGATTCTGGTTTATCCGGAAGGGTTCGACTCGGCCGTGTCAGACGACACGGTCGGGTCCTGAGGTAGACACTTCGGCATTTTCCGGACGAGTACGGCACGGGCCGTGTCGGACGACACGGCCGAGTTCGTTCGGCAGTGATCGGCCAATACTGAAAAATGAGCGGTTGAGCTAAAACGACCATAACTCTCTCGTCCGGACTCCGATTGACTCACCGTTTGAACCATTGGAAAGCTAACTCGATGCTCTATAATATTGCAAAGATTTAGAATTTTTGGAATTGCCGAAAATTAGTGGTGGTCTAATAAAGTCGAACTCATATGAGGAAAGTTGAAACAATGAACAATAACGATACACAACTCGAAGTTTTTCCGAACGGTGAACACGGTGAAAGAACATGATTGATGAATGATTATAATTGAGTGAAAATACACTGAGTGACAATTACAGACTGATAATTACTGAATGATAATGACTGAATTACAACCGGGTATTACATAAAGCAGGGTTGTTACGGATTTTGGTGTTATGCCATGAAGAAAGAAGAAGGATTCGAGCTCGCATCTATTCCATTGGTAAACGAATTTTCAGACGTATTCCCTGATGAACTACCCGGGTTATCCCCGCGGAGAGAAGTAGAGCTTAATATCGAATTGGAGCCTGGAGCTGCACCTATTTCTAGAGCACCATACCATATGGCGCCAACCGAGATGTATGAACTAAAGAAGCAACTTGAGGAATTATTGCAGAAGGGTTACATTCAACCTAGCGTCTCTCCTTGGGGAGCACCCGTTCTCTTTGTCCGAAAGAAAGATGGATCCCTCCGATTATGTATTGATTACAGGGAGCTAAACAAGGTAGCGATCAAGAACAAGTATCCTATACCTCGGATCGACGACTTGTTCGATCAACTGCAAGGGGAAAGGGTATTCTCGAAGATTGACTTGCGATCAGGATACCATCAGTTGAGAATTAAGGAATCGGACATACCGAAATCTGCTTTCAGATCCCGATACGGGCACTATGAATTCATGGTGATGCCATTTGGACTCACCAATGCTCCTGCGATATTTATGCAATTGATGAATTGGGTATTCTTAGAATACTTGGATAAATTTGTGGTAGTCTTCATCGATGACATCTTGATCTATTCGAAAGACACATAGGAACATGCAGAGCATTTGCGTATTGTTTTGAGCACTTTGAGAAAGGAACAGCTTTATGCGAAACTTTCTAAATGCGAATTCTGGCTTAAAGAGGTGACCTTCCTTGGGCATGTAATATCAGCTGACGGAGTTCAGGTGGACCCGAAGAAAGTCGAGGCAATCTTGGAATGGGAATCTCCTAATAATGTGAAAGAAGTATGGAGTTTCTTAGGACTTGCTGGATATTATCGCTGTTTTATAGAATGATTTTCCAAAATCACTCGTCCACTTACTCAGCTGTTACAGAAGACTTAAAAATTCGTGTGGAATGAGAAATGCCAGACGGGTTTTGATGAACTTAAGAGAGGACTGACGACAGCGCCTATACTAGTGTTACAAGATGGAACTGATGGATTCATGGTATACAGCGACGCTTCAAATCAGGGTCTGGGATGTGTATTGATGCAAAAGGATAGGGTTATTGCCTATGCCTCTCGACAGTTGAAACCATATGAAGTTAATTACCCGACTCATGATCTGGAGTTAGCAGCTGTAGTCTTTGCTCTAAAAATTTGGCGACATTATTTATACGGCACTCATTGTCAGATCTTTACAGATCATAAGAGCCTCAAGTATATTTTCAGTCAGAAGGAATTAAACATGAGGCAGAGAAGGTGGCTGGAATTGATCAAGGATTACGATTTGGAAATCCTCTATCATCCAGGTAAAGCAAACGTGGTAGCTGATGCACTGAGCCGTAAACATGTTTCTCTTCGAGTGTTGGAAGTGCTTACGTCCCAAACCAGTATTCAACGAGAACTAATGTGTGAAGGAATCGAAGTGTTTTCGCAAGGAGTCCAAGGGCAGCTGTGTGTGATGGAATTAACTTTCGTTGGTTGAAGAAATCAAATCTAAGCAGTTGTATGATTCTCTGATTCTTCGATTATGTGACGAAGTGAACAAATGGAAGGCCCCAGGATTCGTGATACAGGATGATGGAGTTCTGAGATTTTAGAGTCGACTTTGCGTTCCCGATGATGATGTTTTGAGACAGACAATTCTGAAGGAAGCTCACAACGCGCCCTATTCTATTCACCCGGGCACCAGTAAGATGTATAAGGATCTAAAATAAAATTTCTGGTGGGGAAATATGAAGAAGGATGTAACAGAATACATTTCGAAGTGTTTAACCTGTCAGTAGGTTAAGATTGAACATCACCGACCTGCCGGAATGTTGAAGCCACTTCCAATCCCTGAGTGGAAGTGGGAAGATATATCGATGGACTTCATCACCAATATGCCACGGACCAAGACAGGGATGAACATGATTTGGGTCATAGTTGATCGACTAACCAAGTCGGCTCATTTCCTGGGTAGTAAAGACACTTGGGGACCCGAGAAATTGGCACGAGTATTTATTGTGGAGATAGTCCGATTGCATGGAACGCCGAAGATCATTATTTCGGATCAAGATGGTCGCTTCGTGCCGCACTTTTTAAAGGCAGTTCACAAGGCTTTGGGAACGGAACTGAACTTTAGCACTGCCTATCATCCTCAGACGGACGATCAGTCCGAAAGGACTATACAGACAGTAGAAGACATGCTTAGAACTTGTGCCTTATATTGGTCAACCGATTGGAAGGTTCACTTGCCGTTGATTTAATTCACCTATAACAATAGTTGGCATGCTTCCATTAAGATGGCACCATTTGAAGCGTTGTACGGAAGAAGATGCAGATCACCCCTGTGTTGTGATGACTCTTCTGACTTGATCGGGACAGAACCCGATTTGATAGTTCAAACCCAAGAGAAGGTAGCCCTGATTCGCGAAAGATTGTTAACTGCCCAGAGTCGACAGAAGTCGTATGCTGATGTGCGCCGTCGCCCGTTGGAGTTTGAGATTGGGGATCACGTGCTGTTGAGGTTTCCCCTACCCGGGGAATTTTCCGATTTGGGAAGAAAGGAAAACTGAGTCCGAGATATATCGGGCCATTCGAGATCCTTGAAAGGGTTGGAGATTTAGCATACAGGTTGGCCTTACCGCCATCGCTGAGCCACATTCACAATGTGTTTCACGTATCCCAATTACGGAAGTATGTACCAGATCCCAGTCATATCATTGATTTCGGCGAGACCGAGATAGCTAATGATGGCTCGTCCGAAGAAAAACCAATCAAGATACTTGAGAGTCGGGTCAAGCAATTGAGGAATAAACCAATACCCTTGGTTAAAATATAATGATCACGACACGGAGTTGAAGAGGCCACTTGGGAAACGGAGGACAGTATGAAGACTAGATATCCAGAGCTATTTTCATCTTAAGTTTCGGGATGAAACTTCTTTTTAGGGAGAGAGGATGTAATACCCGAGATTCTAATGTGTATTTTGAACATTGTGACATTGTATATGTTGTATTTGATCTGAGTATTATCCGGCGTATTTCATGATCCAGTGTTGTTGAGCATATGATTTCATGAATGTGTTCAAAATTTGTAATTTTTGCACTAGTAGCGCACGCTAACCACTAGGCATAGCGTAAGCTAATTGGGTTTCGTAGCGCACACTAAGTATGAATCTTAGCGCGTGCTATACGTAGTCAACTTGATTGTGACAGGGTGGTAGGTGAGATCAGCCGCGGATCTTAGTCGGGACATGTCAGAATGTATCTGGATGGCTTTTGGAAAAGTCGAGTAAATGGTGCTTAGCGCACTCTAATGTTATGAGGCTACCACACACTAAGTCTAGTACAGTGAGGTCAGTGAACTTTCGTTCAGTCGTTAGCGCACGCTAAAAATAGTTGTTAGCGTACGCTAATCATTGATTTTAGCGCACGTAAGGCTGTTTAGCATACGCTATGCCGAGACCCGTCAGACACAGTAGACTGATAGCCCGTTAGCGCATGCTAATTTGGGAGAGTAGTGCGCGCTAATAATCCTTTTCTATAAATAGAACAGCACCCATCTTCATTTTTCAGTTTATACCACTTTGCATACTCGATTTTTGGGACTTCGAGAGTCACTCCCTCCATCCAAATCCTGCATACCAGTCTCCTAGCATCACCATTGAAGACAAATGAGCTTTTAGGATTGGTGTTCTATCTCTTGGACGTGGAGTTCATGAAGATATTTCAACCTTTCTTTCCGTATAAGGTATGTTATGGTTTACCAAGCCGAAATTTACATTCTCAGCTATATCTTGAGCCTGCTTCGGAAATCCTTAGGCTAGCTAATGATCTTATGAATCCAGCAACATATTTTTGAAGAGTGAACCCAATTATACCTTGTTTTTCTTTCATTACTTAGAGTGTTGATCTAGCCTCGGTGGATAAAAACCTTAGGGTGTAGTATCCTTAATTTGTTGGAATCATGAGCAAGATTTTAGTTAGATTCTATGAATTCCTTCGATATTCCACCGATGAAATTCATGTTTGCTAGGGATATTTGTTTGACAATATTCTTCATGTTCTTGAGGATGATGAATCGGCCATGTCATTGAACTCAACCCGGATCAACGTAGTATCATTTTCCTTGCGTAATACTTGGGCATGCTTGCCATCTTGAGTAACATTTGTGGTAAAATCATAATAGCCGAACATATGAGAATTTGGAATTGAATCCCATATTTAAACTCGAAATATTTAATATCTTGTATATCCTTAAACCCATAAATATCGGCACTTCACCTCCGAAATGATCATTCAACTCACATGAAGTGTATCATCATTTCAGGTTCAGCTTTCATCTAGTATACTAACCACAAACCGGCCTTACGTCACTATTTCACGATTCTAATATAAATTATTCGGTGATCATATGTTAGTTTTGAGTAGAATGTTGAGTTCCTTGTTATCTCTTTTGATCAAGGTTCGTACCTTGCTTAGTGATCGATCAAGTGACGGCGGCCTGCGGACGTGTGACATTCATGGGAGTATTTTAGTCCTTGCCATCTTTGAGGCAAGTATCATATATTGAGTTTGGTTTATATTGGAACTTTGATCATGCATACGGTTTTGTTTATGTTGTGAGTATGAGATTATTTTCTTTGATGTATCGTGGTATTCGTTATTAATTATTCGTGTTGATGAACATATTGAATTGCATATGTGTATGCATGATTGCATGGTTTATATTGTAAATGATCCGAGGGGGTCATGAGGATCTATGCTGAGGGCGCTGGATCGAATGTCCACCATGCGTTGGTCCGACGGGATCATCATGGGGATCTATGCTGAGGGCGCTGGATCGTTGGACGGGTTTTCTACCATGCGTTGGTCCGATGGGATCATCATGGGGATCTATAATGAGGGCGCTGGATCGTTGGATTACCCTGTATTGTGTTGATGGAATCGTGAGGATTCGCATCGTTGGATTCCGGTGACGGAAGTCCGTTTTGTATGTTTTATGATGCATTGATGATTTATGTATTATGATACTTGTACTAGCATAGTTTCGCTAACCCCTTCAGGGGTGGATATTTGTTTTAAGGTTCAGGTAGCCGAGGAGCGGGGAAGCAGCCACAGTACCGACATGACGATGAAGTGGCTCAGTGATGTGGATTATGTTATTTTATTTTAAGGTTATTTTCTAGTACTCGAGTACGCATATGTTGTTGATGATTTTGGGGATATTTTGTAATAATGGACTTATTTGAATTGTCGAATGGGTTTGAACTTCTTTTACTTTGATGACACTTTAGTATTTATTTCCTATTTCTCAATTTAGCCTTGTAAATTCTTATACAAAGGATTTACGGCGCTGTAATTATTCCGAATATGTCGGGGTGTTACAACGTACGTAACGATGCCGGCATTTCTGGGCAGTTAGTTCGGACATGGTCGGTTACTTACGTAAGCCATTGCCGATTACGTACGTAAGGCGGGCGGTAGACAGCCTATTTAAGGCCCTGCAGACAGGTTTTTCATCATTTTCCTCACACGTTTTCTTCCCTTCCGCGGCTGGAGGTGTGTTGATCATGGAGCCATGTTGTTGGACAATTAATCCATGAAATCCTGGAGTTCATATCATCAATCGTCCATCCTATAACATCCTTTGATCGAGCGAATCAGGTCAGATTTTCTAGAAATCTAGTTTGGGAAATTTGGGTATTTTGGTTGTTATCGTCCTTTTAATCCGATTTAACTTAGGATTATGATGGACTGATGATTATTTAGAAGTATTATATCATTTTCATTCCATGGTCGAATCGTATAGGTTCGCCGTTTTGATCGAGTTCTTGATCGATGCCTTGAAGGTATCCGGTAGAATGTCATAGAGGGGTTTTCGGACGTTCTACATTTATTCTTCCTCGTATGATTGTTGATTTATTAATTATATGATGTTAGGGTCGAGTTCCTTGCGAAGAAACCGTGTTGAACCCTTCCGTTCGTCGTCATCTTCCTTTTCGATGGTATCGGGCATTTCAAAGCTTCCCGGTTGAACCGCATCCATTGGAGTACATGCGTGCCGATTTCGAGGTAAGCACCTTGTTCATACGATTCTCGTTTTGTGGATTTGATGATCGGTGGCCGTCTTGGTGTGTTTGTTTGGTTATTTGAAATGAATTTCCAAGAGATTCGTTTTGGCCATGTTAAGGGCTCTTTTTAAAAATGTGTGTGTGTTTTGTGAACGGTGTGTTTTGGGGAATTGATTATGATTTAATTGTTTTGAACGTTGAGGGCTTTGGTGATACCCCTGTTGTTTAAAGTTATGGAATCATGTATTCCGCGTTAATCGTGTTGTGTTGTGATGAGTTTGATAACAGTGTCGAGTAAGTGGCCATCTCTAGTAAGTATTCTTGATGAGCTTACATTCTTAGCATATTAGTATTGCATGAGTAACGTGTGTGTGTGTATGCTCACTACGGGTTAGATCCGATAGGGTCTCGGTAGGGGTCCACGGAGGGGTGGATCCGCGAGCTTGCTTTTAACCACTATGGGTTAGATCCGACGAGGTCTCGGTAGGGGTCCACGGAGGGGTGGATCCACGGTTAATTGTGGTGTGTTTCACAAATGTGTTTTGAGATTGGCGTTTCCGGAAACGAGCGTTTTTGAACGGCTTTCATGATTTCATTCATTGACTAAGTGTGTATGAGGTAAGTTGTTCGTTTGGCCTACTTGGCTAGGATGGCACTAGAGTATTTTTTCGTATGTGTTTTAGTCTTTTAATTGTGGGGTTTTGATGTTGAAAAACGAACCTTTCTATCGTTCTCATGTACTATGATTTGATGTAATTTGGGGCTAAAATTCCAACAGTTTTGTAAAGGTCATATTACGGAAAATAAACCTTCGGTGCGGTGACCCCATTCATATTTCGAGTTTTGGAAAGAGAAGGATTCGATAATCCTAAATTGTTTTCTATTAAAACTCCCGAAGGCATATCAAACCATTTTGTAAACTATTTTCCCTTGATTGGTGATTCTCTCGGTTTTTAGAAAGTTTTACTCAAACTCTTCTTGTTATGTTGGAATCTTTGAGGATTCTTGATTGTTATTATTCTTGGAACTTGAATTGTATGACTCGTATTTTTTCACTTTGTACTTGCACCACAAAAATAGTGGAATTTTGCTAACCCCCGAGAAATCGGGGGGTGGATGTCTGTATTGCATTCAGGTTTTGGAGCATCGCACAGGGTCGGGATGAAGGATGATAAAAGATGAATGATACTAGCCTAGTAGATCCTTGATGAAAGGTTCTAGGACGTGTAATATCCCTGAGCGGATTGGGGGTGTTACATAAATAGTATCAGAGCTTAGGTTGTGGAAACCTAGGCTGTCGGGTCAATTTGTGTCTGTTGAGTTTTGTCTTGTCGGATTTTATCTGACTGAGTCGTGTCTCTACGCGTTGTCTGAGTTCGTTGGTCATGATTAGTATCGTGGGACGATCATCATCTTCGTGCGATCTGTGGATGTAAGTCTCCCTTATTTGTGATTGTGCCTCGTCTGATGCGAGTTACTGGTGTGATTATGTGTTAAGTGGAGGAATCCTCCTATGGATGTTGATTTCATGATATATGGTTATTTGACTCTCATATTTTGTTCATGTGAGGAGTGGTGTCGTTGGTTGTGTATTTTGGACTGTACTTCTATCCGCTGCGTGAGTTCTTTCTAAATGGCTTTCGGTATTTTGCTAAGTGAGTTTTATTTCGAAAAAACGTTTCCCTAAACTAAGATTTTGGCATTTTGGCCTTGATCGTTTTGGCGAGATTCTTATGAGGGTATTTAGTATTTTGTAAATGGATTTTGCGAGTTTTTGAAATACTACCGACATCGGCCTTTTTGACGTTTCGTAAATGATTTTTAGCCCGGTGGGTTCCGGCGCGGGGCCTACGGCATGTAATTACATGAGAATTTTTTTTTGGGCATTCTAGCCCATTGAATTATCTTTGAAAACCTTGAGTATCTTAGAAAATAAATTTCAAGACGTACTTTTAAAATGAATTATTTTCTCGCGGTACTTCCAAGGTGTCACAATATGTTTCAAAATCCTTCTACCTCGAGGACCAAAATGTTTTGAGATATTTTCAATGATTTAGAAATGCTTTTGCTTAGACCCGAGGGCCGAATATTCTGAAAGTTTTTCACTAAAAGAAAGTGTCCTCATTTTTACCGAATGCGCAATGGTTTTCCAAAGTCTCGATAACGATGTTTCATGTTTGTACCTTTTTTTGAAAGGTGATACTCAAGATCAATCGGTGTTTCCTAAATTATTTTCAAAAGGTGGTTTTCATTTTTGAAAACCTATCAATTCCCATTTTCGGTCTGGGAATGTATGTATGATGTTTGCTTTGTCGTTATGATGTTAACTCCCGAATATGATCGAGTTGGTGGCATGAACGTTGAGGCGTTGCCACGTATTTGTTGTACTAGCCCTCTGTGAGAGGTGTGAACTGGTATTTAATGGTTGTTGCCTCGTGGTGGATTGCGCGTTGTCACACGAGTGTGAGCTATTGAAGCTTGAGTTTGTATATTTATGTACATGAGTGATTGTTTCATGATGTTTGTGATTGTGTGCTGGCTATCGTTTGGACTGTTGTAATCGTCGAACGTTTCTGTTGTTGTTGTGATTTTTGTATGTGTTGATATGTTATGCTGAGTTGGCATCTCTGGTATGTTGTTTTGCGATGTTACGTTCCATGGTATCTAGCATTTGTATATTCGGTATGTCGAGCCGAGGCGTTTCAACCGTGATGTGCCGGGGGCATGCACGTGCAAATTGTCCTTCCTCGCCAGTGATGCGTTTCAAGTGAGGACTCGAGGGACACCGTGTTCAGTTTTGTGAGTTGGCCACCGAGCCTTTCGAGGCACGGACTTGAGCACTGATATCTGGACCGACTCCGAGGAGTCCCTGAGGGGCGTGGTCTATCAGTTGTATGTTATGTTATTTCCTTACCTTGTTATTTCGAACTTCGGAACTAAGTTCTTTTATTCGAAGTGGATCGGATTTTGAACTTCTGTATTTTCGACTCTGTCGACTCGTTTATGTTCGTTAACATCTTCTGAGCTTGTCCTGTCCCTTGATTTTGTTGATCGAACAAGTGTGGTATTGTTTTGGAATAACTCGTTTGTCGTTGTGACTTTTCAATTGCTATTCCCTTTCCTGTGGATCTTATGTGAATGCACATCTTGTTGTTTTCACTGGATCATATATTGTCTAGAGTCGAGATGTGAACCTCGGAGTTGTTTGAACCTTATTGTTCTTCGTGATTCGAATATGATTGTTCGATTTTTGTTGTTTCGATCATTGTGGTTCAATCGTTGATTGTTCAATTTTTGTTGATCCCGTTTCGTGATTGTTAAGCATTCAGAATCCTTCCTAATTTCCTTAGGTTCGGGAAATTAGTCTCGCTTTCGATTTTACAACCCTTGGGCGGTGGAATTCCGTATTTGTTCAGCGATTGACTCGCATTTTGATTGATGTACCATTGGGTTGGTCAATCGTGTTGATTTTCATTCGTTCTGTTTTGTGATTGTTCGGATAATCGACTTGATTGTATTATCTGTTTGATGACGCTTGTCACTTGTTGGTTTTATTATGTCTCTACCGATGGCGTTGTGTTGGTCGTCGTGGAGCGTGTTTTCAAGCCGTATATTCCTTTGCGTTGCTTGTAACGTTTCGCCGTTGGGCGCGATTTTTCGGTTCTTGTGTATCTCGTTGAGTTTTCCTGGCGGGATATTGCTTCTCCCTACTTGATTTAAGTTTCGGGATGTAACTTCTTTTAAGGAGGGTAGAATGTAATATCCACAATTTCGGATTTCGGTAATTTTCTTTCTTCGGTGGGAGTCCGTGTTGACGACTCGCACGTGACCGTTTCGTCATTCTGAGGATAATTATTTCTGCACTTTTCGACATCCGAGTTCGTTTCAGTGTAGTTTTGTTGAGTTCTGTACTTCTTAGTGATTTTTCTGCACTTGAGTTCGATTCTTGCGAATCTCGTCCGAAACTGTTGTTTCGAGTTTCTCGTAAGTTCATTTAATGTTATTATTCATGTTGCGAGCTTTCTCTTGGTGTTTCGATCGTGTATCATGTGTTTCGGACGTTTTGGACCATTTTCGTAATTTCCCAAAGTTTGGGGTAATTACTTTCCGTTGTCGAATTTCGAGTCTTCGTGCGGTTGGAATCGTGTCTTCTTTTAGTGCTCGAATTCGTCTTTGCGAGTACTTCGTAATCGTATCTTCGATTCTATTCAGGTTCGGGTTTCGGGGTCGTCCGGGCCGTCGGAGTTGGCTACGGCTGAGTCATGGCCGCACGTGTTGGGGCCAGGCCACACCTGGCCGAGTTACGGTCGTAAGGGCCCGGCAGTTACGTACGTAAGGCCGGTTACGTATGTAAGCCTTGTCCAGTTACGTACGTAACGATGCCGGCATTTCTGGGCAGTTAGTTCGGCCATGGCCGATTACGTACGTAAGGCGGCCGGCAGACAGCCTATTTAAGGCCCTGCAGACGGTTTTTTCATCATTTTCCTCACTTGTTTTCTTCCCTTCCCCAGCTGGAGGTGTATTGATCATGGAGCCATGTTGTTGGACAATTAATCCATGAAATCCTGGAGTTCATATCATCAATCGTCCATCATATAACATCCTTTGATCGAGCGAATCAAGTCAGATTTTCTAGAAATCTAGTTTTGGGGAATTTGGGTATTTTGGTTGTTTTCGTCCGTTTAATCCGATTTAACTTAGGATTGTGATGGATTGATGATTATTTAGATGTATTATATCATTTTTATTCCATGTTCGGATCGTATAGGTTCGTCGTTTTGATTGAGTTCTTGATCGATGCCTCGAAGGTGTCCGGTAGAATGTCATAGAGGGGTTTTCGGACGTTCTACGATTATTCTTCCTCGTATGATCGTTGATTTATTAATTATATGATGTTAGGGTCGAGTTCCTTGCGAAGAAACCGTGTTGAACCCTTCCGTTCGTCGTCGTCTTCCTTTTTGATGGCATCGGGCGTTTCGAAGCTTCCCGGTTGAACCGCGTCCGTTGGAGTACATGCGTGCCGATTTCGAGGCAAGTACCTTGTTCATATATACGCTTCTCGTTTTGTGGATATGATGATCGGTGATCGTCTTGGTGTGTTTGCTTAGTTATTTGAAATGAATTTCCAAGAGATTCGTTTTGGCCTCGTTAAGGGCTCTTTTTAAAATGTGTGTGTGTTTTGTGAACGGTGTGTTTTGGGGAATTGATTATGATTTGATTGTTTTGAACGTTGAGGGATTTGGTGATACCCCTGTTGTTTAAAGTTATGGAATCATGTATTTCGCGTTAATCGTGTTGTGTTGTGATGAGTTTGATAACGATGTCGAGCAAGTGGCCATCTCTAGTAAGTATTATTGATGAGCTTACATTCTTAGCATATTAGTATTGCATGAGTAACGCGTGTGTGTGTGTATGCTCACTACGGGTTAGATCCGACGGGGTCTCGGTAGGGGTCTACGGAGGGGTGGATCCGCGAGCTTGCTTTTAACCACTATGGGTTAGATCCGACGGGGTCTTGGTAGGGGTCCACGGAGGGGTGGATCCATGGTTAATTTTGGTGTATTTCACAAATGTGTTTTGAGTTTGGCATTTCCGGAAACGAGCGTTTTTGAACGGCTTTCATGATTTCATGCATTGACTGTGTAAGAGGTAAGTTGTTCGTTTGGCCTACTTGGCTAGGATGGCACTAGAGTATTTTGTCGTATGTGTTTTAGTCTTTTAATTGTGGGGTTTTGATGTTGGAAAACGAACCTTGCTATCGTTCTCGTGTACTGTGATTTGATGTAATTTGGGCTAAAATCCCAACGGTTTTGTAAAGGTCATTTTATGGAAAATAAACCTTCGGGGCGGTGACCCCATTTGTATTTCGAGTTTTGGAAAGAGATAGATTCGATAATCCTAAATTGTTTTCTATTAATACTCCCGAAGGCATATCAAACCATTTTGTAAACTATTTTCCCTTGATTGGTGATTCTCTCGGTTTTTAGAAAGTTTTACTCGAACTCTTGCCTCGGGAAGTACTTTCTTGTTATGTTGGAATCTTTGAGGATTCTTGATTGTTATTATTCTTGGAACTTGAATTGTATGACTCGTATTTTTGCACTTTTAACTTGCACTAGCAAAATAGTGGAATTTTGCTAACCCCCGAGAAATCGGGGGGTAGATGTCTGTATTGCATTCAGGTTTTGGAGCATAGCACAGGGTCGGCATGAAGGATGATGAAAGATGAACAATACTAATTACACGAGGACACGTTGATGTCGTATTGGTTTAGTTGTATTTTATTTTCCACTGCAGTATTTTTTCCCCGTTATATGGGAGTTGTTGTATATTGACCCCTGTGTGGGCAAGTATTGTAATCGAGTCGTATGTTTTTATTGAAAGACCAAATCGGTTTACTGAGTCATTGTAGCCTTAAAGGTATTGTTGAGTTGTTCAATGTCGTTACCAGCCTGGTAGATCCTTGAGGAAAGGTTCTACGGCGTGTAATATCCCGGAGCGGATTCGGGGTGTTACAATGGATACATGAAATCATAAGCATTACTCATGCAAACATGAGATATGAAGCACGACTTTTGTAGTCAAAATTGCTTACAATGATTATATTTTTTATAAGCACACTCGTGAATTGAGTTATATATAGATATTGAGACAAATTGGAAGTACATAAAAATTTATCTTGTGGATACATGAAATCCTAGAAGGATGCGAGAAGCATATAAATCAAAATCTAAATATATGTATTCCTTCAAATTGCAAGAGTCGTTATATAGATTCAAATAGTACAGTCAAATTTAAAATGACCGTCTTAGTCAATATTATTCGACTAAAGAAAAGATATTAATGACTCAATATCATATATAAATATGAATGATCTTAGATTGATTGGAACTCCAGAAGATATCCAATTAACACTTGAATATTTGAGAAGATAATTTGAGATCGTATTGAAATATCTAGAATATACCCTGGGTTACAAACACTTAGAAAGTGTATTATTTGTATATCAACCAACTTGTACCTAAAGGGTATTAATGAAATTTACACGGATGAAACATGCTTATCAAAACAATTGATCAGTCACATGATCCTATTAAGGACACCTTTATACCAAATAATGATGAAGAGATTCATGGTCCCTAAGCATCACATCAGTACAATTGTTGCACTCGTATATCTTACTAGTTCTACATGAACTAATATATAATCAAAGCTTAATTCATCATCTAAGTGGTCAACATTGAAAGAAAGTATTGAAAACTCTAACGCTTCTGCAAAGAGAAGATATATTATTTAAATGATTCTCTATATTATTTAAATGATTATCATTTATAATGCAGTGAGAGTGCATTGGAATAAGAGCAATCACCCACTAGATCTGAAAGAATTTTGGGATATAATACAAGAATGAAGTTCTCCCAACTATTTGCATAAGGTCAATGCGGTGTCTGGTGAGAAGAAGATATGATGAAGCATATTTCTTTTCCATTCGTGATCTACAAGTCATGTCTGGAAGAATGGGAGAAACGATAGAAATGATGTTGTCCGATCCGAAATTTTCATAAAGAAAATCAATAATAAAACCGCCACTGAAAATCTTTGAAATAAGTCTTGCTAGCAATATCTCTCAATCATTATGAAATTGTTTCAACACATGAATTAAGTTGAGAATGTGTATGATTGATGAATTTAACCACAACTAATATGAAATCTCTAGAAGAGATGACATGTCTCACCAACATGTGAGTTTGAGATTGCAACATGCACTGAATATGATACATATGCTAATTCGTAGATGATTTTTAAAATTCTTGAAGCATATTTATATAAAAATACACGCTACACTCTTTTCTTGGCTGAGGTTTAATCCCATACGGTTTTCCTAACAAGGTTTTTACCGAGACAACTAGGATGGCGTATTAACATGAATAGTGTACTATTTTCCTTTCATTATGACTTTTCCCACTGAGGTTTTCCTAATAAGATTTTGACGAGGTGAATTCATAGCATAGTGAGGACATTACAGAGATCGGTATTAGACCTCAAGATTTGAAGTAAAAAGGAGGAGTTGTACTCTTATTCTTTCGATCAAGTTTTTCCCACAGGATTTTATGGACAAAGTTTTATTTGAAGTAAAAATGAGGAGTTGTACTCTTTTTCTTTCGATCACGTTTTTCCCACAGGATTATATGGACAAGGTTTTGATCATGGGTGCCCCGATATGAATATTATGAATACGGAGAAACTTATACTCCTATGGTCATTCATGAGGTTGTATTGAGGCAGCATATGAATATTAATACAATAATGATCGCTATGAGGAGAGCAAATCAAATTATTATATATTGATAAGGACTTCTCCTAACATAATGCAGCAAGTTATGGGTGCTATAAGTTCACTCCAAACAGTATGAAAGTTTTTCTCCCGTTGAATTTTTCTACAAACTAATTCAGGAGACATTTATGTAAATAATCATTCAAGGAGGAACATTGTAAATAAGTCATGTATTTAGTGAATGGCTAATATGTCCCTAAACCCTATATGTGTACCTTCATAATGATATACACAAACACAATTTCAACGATATCTCTTCTCTCATATTTCCTCTTTCTCATATTTATAACATATTTTTTAATTTAGCTGTATTATGCTCATTGAAATTCTTGATGTAAATCTAGTTGTATTATGATCGTTGAATTATTATTTTTTTATTTTATCGTAATTCAATTTTTACCTCGGCCATCTTGGTCTAAGTGCAACATCTAGAAAAAATTTGTTATATTTGGATGTGATAGATGTGTAATTTTTAAGTATTGATGGTGAAAGTGCGATGTAGATTAAAAAGTAAGAAGTACTGATAGTGAATGTGGTGAAAATTATAAAATAAAAGAAAATTGTTTGATTTGATTTGAGTTATTTAATTAAATGATGCATTTCTAAACAAAAACTTTTTATAAAATGAAATGATGTATTTAATGAAAATTATAAAATAAAAGATGATTGTTTGATTTGATTTAAAGTATTTAATGAAATGATGCATTTTTAAATAAAATTTTTTTAGATTAAATATTACATTTCGACCGGAACAGAAAGAATAATAAATATGGAACCAATGAAGCATTACTCGACTAGAAAACTTAAATTACCAAATGGAAAATAAAACAGATATTTACGAAGTCAGTCCCTTCTTGATATCTTCAGCCCGGTCTGTGGCATTAACTTGTATCTGGGCTGTTTGCAAATCTGCATCAGTGGCGTCCTTTTCGGTTTTGGCGGTGAGTTTTGTTGACGTCTGGTTTGGTCAACGTCACGTGTGCTGATCGGGACAAATGGATCGAAGACACGTAGAAAATAACAAATAAAGTGGAAGATATTTGATCACTAAATTTTATTAATGACCTTTTTATAGCATAGAGCCGAGCAGAATAATGTGTGCCGGTCTATCCAGTTTGCTTCTTAATTACAAGTCTTTTTTGTTCTTTTTCAGTATCTCTCAAGTCTCTCTTTTTTCTCTCTTATTAATGCTCAAAATCCAAAAAGATCCTTTTTTACTGTTCATTTCTTCCATATATAGACAATCTGGGCCAGTGGAGAGATGACAGCTGGCGCATGTTTGGGGAATATGCCCATAACACTTGTCAGTCTGCATTTAAGTCTTGGACACGTGGCGGCCTCTAAGGAGCGTGTTGGGAAGGGGCGTGACTGCATGCGTTAATTGGCATGCGGGTCTGTTTTGCCGACTTCCGGTGATGTCTATCCGATAGGGTCGGTCCTCGGGCCCCCCGCTGCTCTGGTCGGCTTCGGGTCTCCCGCCGTTCAGGCCGGCCCTGCCGTAGTCTTGAATCGGGACATCTTCGTCCTTTCTCTGCTCGGCCTTCCTGGATCAGATACCGGGTCGGCCTTGGAGTCACCGACCGTTCCGGTTTTTAGCGAGCCCGGTTGGAAATCGGGGTTTTTTTGTCCGGTCCGACTTCGGGTTCTGCTCGGCCGGTTTAGCTGCCTGGAGTGCCTACGTGGATTCTGAGTAGGATGGGCTACCAACAAGGGCCCCCGAGTCCAGGGCCGTGCCGAGCTGGCCGGGGCTGGAGTCGTTTGATGTTGAGACCGATCCGGTTTGTGAGAGGATAAGACCTTTCGAACAGACGTCTCTTCGGGAGTCGCGTCGCACCGCTTCCCTAGTTTTTAGGTGTCATCATGTGGGGGGACGTGTGGCGCAAGAATACTGGGCGGCGTGCTCACGCGCTCTCGAATCCCGCGACGGTTCAGTAGAATTTCTCGCTTCACGTGCCTGGCATTTAATGCCTACATTTCCCTATAAATAGAGGTTGTCTTCTCTTTCAGTGTTTCCTCCGCCATTTTTACGTATTGTTGCAGAGGGAGAAATTTTTTCGGCGATTTTTTCTTCTTTTCCGATTTCACCGACCTTCCCGGTAAGCTCGCCTTTCTTTCTTTTTTCCTTTATCTATTTAAAATGTCGGAGACAAGGGACGAGACGGAGGTGGTTTTGGCCGTGTCGCCGGACCGCACGGGTGTGGCGGATCTATCGATTGACGAAGCTCCCGTCGACTGGAGTGTTGAGGAAGAAGGAGACGAATTTGTGGAGTCGCCGGGATCTGGAGAAGTGGAAATGGTGGCGCCGCTGACAGTTGTTGGAGAAACTCCAGCGGAGAGAGTCGAGCCGGTGGTGGCCCGGGCTCGCCCTCGTCCGGCTCCTTTGGTGGCGGCGAGTTGGGACTCAGCTTCGATTCCGAGTAGCGTTACGGAGGAACAATTGGCGGCCTGGCGGCTGCGATTTAAAATTCCGGCGAGGGTGCGGATGTTTGTTCCGAATCCCGAGGAGAGGCCCCACAGTCCGTCCGTTGGTTGCACGGCGGTGTATTACCGCTCTTTACTGGCCGGGCTTCGGTTTCCGCTTTCGTTGACTCTTTCCCGGTGGCTAAGGCAGTGGGGCCTTCCTGTCCCCCAGATACATCCGAATTCCTGGGCTCGGGTGGTGGGCCTTTTTATTCTTTTTAATCAGCACGGCTGGCCCGAGCCCAGCTTTGAGGATTTCAACAGCCTCTATCTATGGAGGTCGGTTGGTAGGTCCGGCTCGGGCTGGTTTTATCTGACGGCTCGGCATGCTATGCACAAGGATCTAGTGGGGGTACCCGAGACCATTCATAGCTGGAAAGAACAGTGGTTCTTTATCGGGGGGCCGTGGAGGAGTTCTTTGGATGAGTGGGAGCCGGGGGTGATAGATGCCGAGCTGCGGATTCCTGTGCTTTTTACGGCCAAAATGAGTGTGTGTGGTATTTTTTGTTTTTGTTCCTTTTTTGTCTAACGCTCATCATTTGTTGCCTGTGCAGAACACATCCCGGCGTCAGAGACTTCTGCCGATTTCGACGACCGGGTCGAGCAGCTTTTGGGCCTTCCTCTGGAGCAAAGGAAGTCTCATCTTTTAGTGTCCGAGGAGAATCTTTGGGCGGCCGGACTTAGAGAGACCGATCCGAGCACAATGTCTTCTTCAGGTACCTTTTTTTTTTATTTATTTGACATGTCTTCCTTTTCCAGCTCCTAAGGCAAAGACTTCATCCGGTCGGAAGGAGACGCCCGCGCAGCGTGTGGCAAGGCTGGCAGCTGAGGCTGCCGAGCGGAGGGAGCGGGCCGGCAAGCGCAAGAGGGTGGAGACTGTGCCTGAGGACAGCGCGAACAAGGCCGAGGGTTCGTCTGCCCCTGAAGTCGTAGTGTCCGCCCCGACTCCTGTCCGGGCAGATCGGGAGGAGCCCGTTATTGACTTGGAGGGCCATTATCTTCCGGTCAACCAGGAGCGGGTGGAGCCATGTGACCAGATGAAGGGGCGACGGCCGCGCTGGTTCCTGGACTATGTCCGGGCCGCTACCCCGACTCCTGAGATGCTCAGTCGGGTCCCTCCTGGGGTGGCTGTTTCTAGTCATATTCCGATCCGGGGTTGGACTCCCAAGCTGGAAATGATGACTAACGATATGGATCCGGCCGAGCAGATCCAGTTCGGAAATGCCCTGGTCGGCCGGGCCATGTGCACCTATGTGAAGGCCTCCAATGAGTTTCTGGCTTCGTCCGAGAGGCACAAGAAGACGGAGGCCGACCTCAAGGCTTTGCAGGAGGAGCATCACCTGTGCCCTTCTTTGATCAAGTCTCTCGAGGGGGAGATAACCTCCCTGAGGGGCGAGATGGAGCTTTTGGACGGTCGGGCCCTCCAGGCCGACATATGGAGGCTGAAGGCCGAGGAGCTGACCGATGCGGCCGATCAGGCGCAGAAGCAGTGCTTGGAAATCCGGGCCGAGCACGAGGCTTATTTGAAGGAGACCAAGGCCCAGGTCGAAAGCCTGACCGAGCGCCTCAACACCTGCGAGGCTTCGAGCTATGCTAGGGGCCGTGCCGAAGGGGTGGAGGCCTTCAAGGAGACGCCTGCCTTTGAGGAGCTGATCAATCTGAACTACGTCTCCACTTGTTTCGAGATTTTAGATCTTATGAAAGGTGGTAAGACCGTTCAGGAGATTGAGGCTTACATCACCTCTCAAGCGGCCGACCTTCATGTTGACATTGCTGGGGCCGATGAGCCGAAGGCGGCCGAGGGTGAGGATGCCGGTCGGGCTCCGCAAGGCAAAGGCGAGGGGCAATCTTTTCAGGCGGCCGGCCAGGATGACGGGGCCAAGTAGTTTCCTTTAGATTTTGATTCTAGCATGGCCTGCGTGCCAACCTGGTTCAGGTCTTTTGTAATCGTCTGTATCTTGTGGCAATGACTTGATGAAATAAGATCTTTTTTTTTTTTTTTGCCGATTTCGTTGTGCTTTTTTATCGTTCTTGGTTGATCGCGCCGAGACGAGCTCGGTCTTCTAGTGCCGGAGGAGCCGGTCTTATGAGGTGCCGAGACGAGCTCGGTCTTATAGTGCCGGAGGAGCCGGTCTTTCGAGGTGCCGAGACGAGCTCGGTCTTATAGTGCCGGAGGAGCCGGTCTTTCGAGGTGCCGAGACGAGCTCGGTCTTATAGTGCCGGAGGAGCCGGTCTTTCGAGGTGCCGAGACGAGCTCGGTCTTATAGTGCCGGAGGAGCCGGTCTTTCGAGGTGCAGAGGCAGGCTCGGTCTTATAGTGCCGGAGGAGCCGGTCTTTCGAGGTGCCGAGGCAGGCTCGGTCTTATAGTGCGGAGGAGCCGGTCTTTCGAGGTGAGGCAGGCTCGGTCTTATAGTGCCGGAGGAGCCGGTCTTTCGAGGTGCCGAGACGAGCTCGGTCTTATAGTGCCGGAGGAGCCGGTCTTTCGAGGTGTACCAGTATTGAGACAGGGAATAACATCAAATTCTTATTGATAATACCTTTTTAGATACATAGCGTTCCACGGGTAAGTTAATCTTTGGCCGTTCAGATATTCCAGCCGGTAGGCTCCATTCTGAAGGACTTCGCTAACTTTATACGGCCCTTCCCACTTGGGCTTGAGCGGCCCGTGATCCGGGCCCAAAACCCTCTTGAGGACTAGGTCGCCGACCTGGAATCTTCTCGGGTGAACCTTGGAGTTGTAATATTTTTCACTCCTTCTTTTGTATACGGCGTTTCGCATTTCTGCCTGAGCTCGTTTTTCGGCAAGGAGGTCCAGGTTCACTTGGAGGGCCGAGTCGTTATCCTGTTCTTCAAAATGTGCTACTCGGTAGGTAGGTACCCCGATTTCGACCGGGATAACGGCTTCAGAGCCGAAAGCCAAGGAGAAAGGCGTTTCTCTGGTGGCGGATCTATGCGTTGTTCGGTAGGCCCATAGGGTCCCGGGGAGTTCTTCTGGCCAGGAACCCTTGAGTTCCTCTAGGCGAGTCTTGAGATGTTGCTTTAAGATCTTGTTGACTGCCTCCACCTTCCCGTTAGATTGAGGATAATAGGGCGTGGAAAAGTTATTTCGTATTTGGAGACCGTCGCAGAAAGATCGGAATTTCTTGTTGTCAAACTGTTTCGCATTATCCGAGACAATGGATTGAGGGATTCCGAACCGGCATATGATTGACTTCCATATGAAGTCGACTATCTTCTGTTCGGTTGTCCGTGCCATAGGTTCGGCCTCAGCCCATTTCGTAAAATAATCGACTACGACGATTGCGTATTGCACTCCTCCCCGTCCCCTAGGCAGAGGGCCGATCAAGTCGATTCCCCACTTGGCGAATGGCCATGGACAATATACGGACGTGAGGGCTTCCGGGGGGGATCGGATCTGCGGGGCAAAGATTTGGCACCGGACACACTTTCGTACGAGCGCAATGGCATCTTTTTTTAGATCGGGCCAATAGTAGCCTTGTCGGATTAACTTGTAGGCCAACGCCTGGCCGCCGGAGTGGTTTCCGCATATACCCTCATGCACCTCTCTGAGGGCATATTCGGCTTCTGATTCGGATAGGCACTTCAGCAGCGGAACCGAATATCCTCTTTTATATAATGCTCCGTCCACGATAGTGAACCGGGCAGACTGAGTTCGTAAGGATCTTGCTTGCGCTCGGTCTTCGGGTAAAATGCCGCTTTGCAGGTATTGCATTATAGGCTGCATCCACCCTCGCGGTTCTGACTGTTCCGCTGCTTGGATTTCGGCCATCTCCAGGGCCGATGAGGCGTGATACCCTATGCTGACCTCATCCATATGCTCGGCCCCGGCGCTGGATGCAAGTTTGGCCAAAGAGTCGGCCTGAATGTTTTCCGTTCGGGGAATATGTTGTATAGTTTCCTGAAAACCTTGCAGCCGGGCTCGGGCCAGGTTGAGGTACTTAACCAGTTTAGGCTCTTTGGCTTCGTATTCGCCGTTGATCTGGTTGACCATCAACTGAGAATCACTCAGGATGGTGAGGCGGGTAAGGCCGAGAGAGGTCGCCATTTCTAGACCAGCCAAGAGAGCTTCGTATTCTGCCTCATTGTTGGTGGTTGGGAAACTTAGGCGAATAGCCGAGCAGAACAAGCGCTGGTCGGGACTAACGAGGACTATTCCCGCACCCGATCGGTCAGTGGTAGAGGACCCATCCACGTAGAGCGACCACTCTTCTGATCGGTCATCCTCCTGGGCAATTGCGGGCGTGAACTCTGCAATGAAGTCCGCAAGGGCTTGTCCCTTTATAGCAGTGCGCGATTCGTAAGTGATGTCAAACTGTCCCAGTTCGACGGCCCATTTTACCATCCGGCCGGAAACATCAGGTCGGTGCATAACCTGTTTTAATAGATAGTTGGTTAAGACGATTACCTGATGTTCCAAAAAGTAGGGCCTCAACTTCCGGGATGCCATTATGAGTGCATAGGCCAGTTTTTCCATCGGGGCATATCTGAGCTCGGCATCATGAAGGGCCTGACTCACATAATAGACCGGATGTTGCACCGCATTCTCCGTTCGAATCAGAGCGGCGCTGATCGCGGAGTCGGAGACTGCGAGATATAAGTTAAGAAGTTCCCCTCGGGACGGTCTCTGCAGGGTCGGGGCTTCCGCTAGGACTTTCTTGATAGCTTCGAAGGCTTTTTGGCAAGGTTCTATCCATTGAAAATCCTTGTTCTTTTTTATCGCCTCAAAGAAAGGTTTGCACTTATCCGTTGAGCGGGAGATGAAACGGCTCAGTGCGGCTAGTCGGCCAGTTAGGCTTTGCACCTTTTTGACCGAGTTTGGGGGAACAAGCTTGGCTACTGCCTTAATTTTATCGGGGTTGGCTTCAATCCCTCTTCGGCTTACCATGTAGCCGAGGAATTTTCCAGAACCTACCCCGAAGGAGCATTTCTTCGGATTTAGCTTCATCTTATACTCTCACAAAATAGCAAACATTTTATTGAGGTCATGTACATGGTCGGCCGAGCGCAGGGATTTAACCAACATGTCATCTACATATACTTCCATAGTATGACCTATCAAACTATTGAACATTTTATTTACCAGGCGTTGATATGTCGCGCCGGCATTCTTGAGCCCGAAAGGCATCATCCGGTAGCAGTATAAGCCACGGGCCGAGTAGAAGGAGGTATTTTCCTCATCGGCGGGGTGCATTGGAATCTGGTTGTATCCAGAATAGGCATCCATGAAGCTCATTAGCTCGTGCCCGGCCGTGGCATCTACCATGTAATCGATATGGGGGAGCGGGTAGCTATCTTTTGGCGTGCTTTATTCAGGTTGGAGAAGTCAATGCAGAGCCTCCATAGCTTGGTCGGCTTTTACCGTAACCGGGTTGGCTACCCAGGTCGGGTATTGGGCTTCCCGAATAAACCCGTTATCAATTAGCTTTTCTACCTCCTCTTCCAGCCCCTTCTGTCGTTCGGGCCCCATCTTTCTCCTCTTCTGGACGACCGGTTTTGGCCGGGTCGATGTTGATTGGTGGCATGCGATTAGGATCGATCCCCGGCATATCAGAATGGGTCCAAGCAAAGACATCCAAATTTTGTCTTAGATGGAAGACAAGCTCGGAGCGGATCGGTTCTTGGAGGTTGTGGCCGATCTTTAGCCGTCGGGCGGGATTAGATGAATCTACGTCGACCAGGTCCAATTCTTCTATTGGCTCAGCGTGGCGGATTTTTCCTTTTGGATTTTGATACCGCGGGTCAACGGGATCTTCTTCTAAGATCGGCTCTTTCTCGGGCCTGCGGCCGTGGTCCGCCGCCTGCCCGATTCTCATTCCGGGGGTTAGCGCGGCCCCGGGACCGTCGGGCCCCCGGTCAAGCAGGGTGTTTCCCGTCTGTTGCTCGGAGTTGGTAGTCTCCATTTCTCCCGGCAGATTTTCCGGGATGGCTTCTGCGGCATTGATCTCACGAGCCCGGATGCTGAGATTGCATTCCCGGGCAGCCCTTTGATCCCCTCTGTGTACCCCGACGTCGTCCGGGGTAGGGAATTTCATGCACAGGTGGTAGGTGGACTGAGTGGCTCTCAGCCTTGACATCACAGGTCGGCCTACGATGGCATTGTAGTCGCTGTGCACGTCGATGATCTTAAAGGTTGTGATCATCGTTCTTCTGATCGGCCCCTGACCAAATTCCAGGGCGAGGTCAATTTCCCCCAGCGGGGAGGTGCGGCAGTTGGCAAATCCCCGGATGTCCTCGTTGCAGGGCCGGACATACGATTGGTCTACCTTCATCCTACGAAGGGTATGAAGGTAAATGATGCTTGCATAAGCCCCGGAGTCCACCAATACCCTGTGGACCGGGATCCCCATTATGGGCAGAGTGATGACAAGTGCGTCTGAATGGGGATGGTCCAAGCCGCCTGCGTCGGATTCCTCAAAAGTAACCGCCAGCTGGGGGTTTTGGGGGGCTTCTTCGGCCACCGATAGAAACCCTTCTGCTCGGCGCTCGGTCCGCTGATAGGAAGTGGTGGCTTCTCGGATGGATGCCTTTTTCTGGCGCTTGGACCGAGGATCATCGACCTCGGCGGTGCCCATAATCGTTAGAATTTCCCGGGGGGATTTGGGGGCCGGAGGCACCCGATCATTCTTGGCTCCCGTCGGGTCGGCCCTATCCTGGCGATCCCGAGGTGGGTTCCGGGTAAACCGCCTCAAGCCTGTTTCGTCGCATGCTGCGATCAGGGCGGCAACGAGGTCTCGGCACTGCTCGGTGTTGTGACCCGCTGACTCATGATATTTACAAAAGCGTGTCTGGTCCATGTCCTTCTGATCTTTATAGATAAGTAGGGACCGGAGCAAGTTTTTGCCTTTTATTTGATCGAATATCGCCGCGGCTCCAATGGAATATATTTCAGCGAAATTGGCCATGAGCTCGGGCCGGCGATAGCTTTGAGCGGCCGGGGCTGCCGAGGAAGAGGCAGGGGTTTTATTTTCCCGTCGAGGTTCTTGACGGGTCTCTTTGTAGTCACGCCTTTCTTCTTTCTTCTTATACGATCCTTTCTGATCGGAGGGCATGACTAACATTGGTGCCGGCATGGCTTCCTCGGCAGCTATGTGGGAGCTAGCGCGCTCCAAAAATTCCTGGTAGGTGTGTGGGACATTCTGGCACACCGTCCAGCGAAAGAAAGAATTTTTGAGAAGGCCGGCCTGGGCAATAATGGCCAGCGCATCGTCGGACATGGGCTCCGTCTCTAATATCCGTTTATTAAAACGGGATATATAATCTTTAAGGGACTCGTTCGGCCCCTGGATCACGGAAGCAATGGATGAGCGTGGGGCGACCCGCACAAGGGACCCCATGAAATGGGATCGGAACGTCGCCGAAAGCTGAGCCCATGTTTGAACCGAATGGTGGGGCAGCGTCCGATACCACCTCTGGGCCCTCTCCCCTAGAGTTAGGGAAAACATTCGGCATTGGAACGCGTCCTGAGACCCATGTAGATCCATCCAGGAATTATAATGCCCAAGATGGGCGTTAGGGTCTGTTTCTCCGTTGTATGGCGGAATTTGAGGAATTTTGAACTTCTCCGGGAGAGGTTCCGCCAGAACGTTAGGGGCCAGGGGACTCTCCTGGCTGTTGAGCCATTCCGAACTTTGGGATGGCTGGAGTTGTTTATTTTCGAGCTTCGTAAGGCGCTTTTTTAGAAACTCGATCTCGCTCGAATTATCGCCCGGAGTGGGAGGCAATATTTGCGTTGGATTTAGGGACAGGTGGTGAGCCTTCTCTTCCTTACGGCTCGACTCTGCATGTAGGAGCAGTCGCCTTCTCGATTTTCCTTCCCGCCCCAAGGCGATCAAAAACGGACGGGGGGCGCGAAAGTTTACTTTTCCGTGAGGGATGTGAGCTTTCGCCGTGGCTCTCTGCCCTTTCGCCGGCGGACCCAGAGGCCGTCCTTTTTCTGCTTCGTCCCGAGGCAGCGGGGCGGGCCGTCTGAGATTCTGCCTCGAGCTGATCCTCGGGTTTTTGAAGGGTCCCGCCCCCTGTAACTCTTGCCATAAGGGCCGCCATGCCTTGGATGAAGGCAGGGTGCTTAAAGCATTCAACCACTTTGAGGAGGTTTTCTTCCTCCGTCGCGGGCTGAGGGTTTTTCGAACTGTTGTGAGACATCGGAGGTTCAGCCCCCCTTCTTCTAGCGCCAATCTGTTGACGTCTGGTTTGGTCAACGTCACGTGTGCTGATTGGGACAAATGGATCGAAGACACGTAGAAAATAACAAATAAAGTGGAAGATATTTGATCACTAAATTTTATTAATGACCTTTTTATAGTATAGAGCCGAGCAGAATAATGTGTGCCGGTCTATCCAGTTTGCTTGTTAATTACAAGTCTTTTTTGTTCTTTTTCAGTATCTCTCAAGTCTCTCTTTTTTCTCTCTTATTAATGCTCAAAATCCAAAAAGATCCTTTTTTACTGTTCATTTCTTCCATATATAGACAATTTGGGCCAGTGGAGAGATGACAGCTGGCGCATGTTTGGGGAATATGCCCATAACACTTGTCAGTCTGCATTTAAGTCTTGGACACGTGGCGGCCTCTAAGGAGTGTCTTGGGAAGGGACGTGACTGCATGCGTTAATTGGCATGCGGGTCTGTTTTGCCGACTTCCGGTGATGTCTATCCGATAGGGTCGGTCCTCGGGCCCCCCGCCGCTCTAGTCGGCTTCGGGTCTCCCGCCGTTCAGGCCGGCCCTGCCGTAGTCTTGAATCGGGACATCTTCGTCCTTTCTCTGCTCGGCCTTCCTGGATCAGATACCGGGTCGGCCTTGGAGTCACCGACCGTTCCGGTTTTTAGCGAGCCCGGTTGGAAATCGGGGTTTTTTTGTCCGGTCCGACTTCGGGTTCTGCTCGGCCGGTTTAGCTGCCTGGAGTGCCTACGTGGATTCTGAGTAGGATGGGCTACCAACAAGTTTCTTGGTCACACCTACGACTGTTGCTCTGAGATAGCTGATGCATTCTTGGAAGGACGCGGCCACTGCCACAAATCCTCTCTTTGTGGTTTCTTTCTTGGTCGTCGTGTCGGCGGCTGCTGGTCGCCGCGATTCTTCCATTAATTCAACTCTGCTGGGGCGAAAAAAAGTGAATAGTTTCAAGAGAAAAAAAGTGATTAGTTTAAAAGAAAGCACATGGATGAGGTGTAGCGGTGAGTGGATCAGGTATGCAGACACACCACCACGTTTACGATTTCAGATACACGACATTCAGATACGTGTCAGTTTTTCTTCTGCTATACACGACATCCAGCGGGGGATGCATAATGCTCGATCCTCTGATTTTGGAATATGTCTAGCTAAAATTTGATAGTGTATATTTGATGTAGGTTGGAGAATAATGAAAGTCAGTAATAATAATAAATATATAGTATATATTGAATAAATAAAAAATATTAATAATGAATGTCTATGAAAATTAAAAGTAAAAAATAATTTAATTTTTTCTGTAAAAGTATATTTGGTCTTTGAATTCCTACCACTAGCTATTTCATTAAAAGGTGAAAACTCTATGGTTCTTCTATCCACCTCTTTTAATCTTTTCACTTTGAAGATCTACCTCATCTCTTTTTTATTTCAGTCTTTCGCTAGTTCTGATATGCTCTATCTCTGTGATTGAATTGTTTCTCTTCTTCTCAACCGGCTCCATGCTGGTTCGTATAAATAGCCTCATCTTGTTTTTTATGGAAAAATTTCTCTCCTCTCTTTGTTTTATGCGTTCTTTGTACTCGTTACTCCTTTTTTGTCAAACTTCCGGAAACAGTTGTGTGAGATTTGAGGGTTTAGCTTTATTTGGTAGGCTCAGATATTTTTTGTTGCTTTGGGTGGTACCTGTTAGGAACAAGTACTATCAAGATTTTGATAATACCAAGTTGACTATATAAATCAGCTCGCCCTTTTATTTTGTCACGACTTCCACTTCGGTTTTTCAGTCCCAGATTGTATTTCTAGACCTGTTGGAGCTCTAAGGACTTTGAGATATTCAGTTTGGATCATGATGGTATTGGTCGGACAGTATTACCAACTATGCATTTTATGACGGTTATGAACCATGTTCTACATTGATTGTTACTACTGTTTGTAAAACTAATATTTATTATAATATACCATGAAACGACATTTCAATTATCCCTTTGTTTTTATATAGTATGAAGGACCTGAGGTAATTATGTAATTATGATTGTGCCATCTGAAGTTTTCCTATAAATAGGACTTCAGTTATTAATGAAAATCATACCTGAGAATTCTTCTCTCTATTCTCTCTCTAAAATCTCTCTATACTATTCTCGATTTTATAACACGTTATCAGCACGAGTAATATGACGAAAATATGCTCTACAGTTGCATCTTATGGATGATCATCTGTATCAGAAACCAAAATATTACAAATAAACAATTATTATAAATAAATAAACATCAAGCTCTCAAATTGAAAATTCTCATATCTCAACTTCTCTTGAACACAGAACACCTTCATTCATCATTCCATTCCTCCAAACAGAAACATGTACCATAACATATTCATTTTATCATCATGGGAATGATATCAAACAAAACAAATTTGTCGAGTCCCATTTCATCAAATCATTGATGATAATATAAAAAAAGGGGATTGACTGAAAAAAAATCTCCACTTCCAACTGCCTTTACACGTCGGCTTACGGAACACCTCCGACAGACCCAAATCTCAATGAATTTGCTATTAAGCAAACCTGGTCCTTCCGCTAATTGGATACAAGTATCAAGCCACCTGGAGCCACTATTCGGAATACAGAAAACTCGTATAAACCCGAGTCCAACGAGACAAAAAAACCATCGACCCGACGAAAGACAGTGGAGATTTGATTCGGATCGGGAAGAAGATTTTTCATTGGGTCACACACGTACCGTGAATCTGGTCTGAAATGGATCTACCTCGAATCTTAGACCGTGCTAGAGGCACGCATCCGAGAGGTCTGCTGGTGGCAGATCCGGCAGATGCGGCGGCTTTGATCGGATGAGAAGGGAGCTGTTGAATATGTCCCTGAGGGATGAAGAAAACGTAATAAAATGAAGAAGAAAGAAGAGCTGAGCAGATAAGAAAGAAAAAGAAAATGTGGACCGTCGGCGGTGTTGACTGCATAGAGAATTATGACAAGTACTTTATACGTTTGTGTTCATACTTGAAAGTTTGTGTTCATACACAAGATAAAATTGAGTATTAAAGAAGAACAGTAAGGTTGGAAGAAAAACAAAATTGGAGTCGCGAAGTCAGCAAACAAAAAAAATGAAGAAGAAGAGAAGAGGAAACAATCGGCTAACAACGAAAAAATAAACAAAATTTAAAAGAATAAATTATTCTTTTTATTCATTAAATCTCAAATTTGGTTTTTCTTAAATATAAGATACATATAATATCCGAATTGACTTTTCTTGATACCACTGTGACCCATTGCATGAGAGCTTCAATTTGACACCAATATTGACATGTGATTTTAATTCGTATATTGTGAAAAATTTACAAAGTGCTATGCGTGATGTCACGGGACAGCCAGACGGCACTGATGCCGGCAATTGACATCGATTGATAACCTTCTAATGATCCAACCTAATACCACATGATTATACTTTGAGAAAATGATTGGACGATCCTGCTTTGGTAGAAGCAGCTAATTATTTTGCAGTTTCATTTCTCTTCATTATTTCACTTCGTTCTTCGCCCCCAAACATTGAGAGAGGGAGTTTTAGCTCTCTTAAGTCGATTGTGAGATTGGAAACATGGGATTGAAGCTTGGATACGAGGATATTGATGATTCTTCAAGTATTTGCTTGTGTATTTCATCTTCTAAGAGGTTGAGATTATTGATCGGTGATTATAACCGTATGTTGCGGTCGTGTTCGAGTATGTTCGTGAATTGCATGGGTCAGGGCAGAGGAGCTCGTAGACGAAGGCAATGAGATTGGTAGCGGCTTCATCATCGTCGTATTGGTATCGAGGCAAGTTATTACTTGCTCAGTTATAATGTTTAATGAATGATTTCAGTTTCATTTCGTTTATAATGCATATAGCAATGATTATTACTGCAAATTCTGGATATTTGGATTATATGTTGTCTTTCTGATTCTGGGAGTTAAATCATAATGTATATGCTTTATCAAGGTTACATTGCGAGAAAGATGAGGATATGAATATCTATAGTTCATGGTACGTTTGGGTCGCCGAGCCTTGAGGATAATCGCTGGTGATGATTTGACATTGAGATTTCTCCTGAAGGACTCGGGATAAGTATCTTAGTTCGATTCGGTTTAGTGTTGATGTTGTTGATCATGCAGGTTGTCATTCATGTTGCTGAACATGAAGTCGTCCTAGTTGTTTCATCATAGTGTCGTTCATGTTTTTGATTCATATGTTGTTCATATTGATGAACATATTGAGTTGCATATGTGTATGCATAATTGTAATGTTTATGTTGTGTTGATCCGATGGGATCGTGGGATCTATGCTGAGGGCGCTGGATCGGATGTCCACCATGCGTTGGTCCGACGGGATCATCATGGGGATCTATGCTGAGGGCGCTGGATCGTTGAATTACCCAGTGTTGTGTTGATGGAATCATGTGAATTCGCATCATTGATTTTTATCTTGTGTTGTTATTGTGCATATGTATATTATGGGTTTGCCATAAGCATACAGTGTTATTATTGAGGTGAGCATATTGACGTTGTCATATGAGTATACATTTGTAGGTCTTGTGTTAGGACCGTGTCCGTATGTTGTTGATCTGATCTTGGATTAGACTGACGTGATTTTGTCGTGATAGTTCATATCTTGAGGTATGTGCCGTATTTCCTTTGATATGTCTTTGATGGACAATGGTTTTCGTGTTGAGATTTGATAATGATACCCGATGAATTGGGTTTGACAGAGTTAGTGAATTTTATAACAGTGAGTTATAATAATATTTTGAGAACCTTGGATATTGTTGAAATGTAGTACGGATATTCTCGTATTAGTTTATCGTATTGTTGAGGATACAAATCGTGGACTTTCGTAAAGTTATGACGGTAAGATTACATTGGTAGTATTCTTACTTAGTATCTTATTGGTATGTAATTATTGACGTGATGTGATGGTTATCATTGTTGGATATTATGGCTGACCCCGTCGTGGGCTTTCTTTTTAGGTTCTTTGGATATCGAGCTTGTAGCGGTCGTGAAGAGATGAGCTTCCCGGAGGATACTGGCTAGAGCATGTATTTGTGTGTTGAGTTTCCTGATCAGTCGTTGTATTCCGCTGCTAGAGTATTTTTGACTGTTGTCTTTTTCGCTGTGTGAGTATTTTTAATTGGCCTTTTGGTATCTGGTAACTTAGGTTACTTTGGCAATCGTTTTCTAATTTGTTTTGTCGGTACATGTAGGTGATAGCTTAGCGTATGTTTTTTTTAAACTGTTGGGTTTTGGCATTTCGGGCCTTGTGGTTTCAAATGAGATTTTTCGACGGTTTTGACAAACGTATTTGATAAAGTCTTCGAATGTTTTTAAAAGATATTACCGTCGTTAGCCTCTTGGGCGTTTGTAAATGTTTGCGAAAATTTTCTTCAACCTTGTGGGTTCTATCTCGGGGCCCACGACGCTGTAATATTCATGGATGACTCTGGGGGTGTTACAGAATATGGTATCAGAGCTTAGGTTGAGAAAACCTAGGCAGTTAGGTCGTGATTTTGTCGCGTCATTCGAGTTGTCGATTGGCAAATATTAGAGCTGTGAGTTTTGTTGTTCACTCGGGCATGTGCGTTATGTGATTTGCCCGTGTAGTACTAGGCTTTAAACTTTTCCAAATAGTATTAACGTGTTTCTTCGGATAGAGCTGTGTTGTGTTCTCGAGTTGAACTGATTTTGCAAACGTGTGTTTTGAAAATGTCTATATCGAGTATTTTTTTGAGTCGAGACATGTGCCAGTATCACGGGGAATAGTCGGCTTCACGATCTGTAAGTATTTGGATTGCACTGAAATTTATTACCGTTTTAAGTTGATATGTTTTGGGATTCAAAAGATGTTATGTGTTACCGTATGAGATGACAGAGTTGGGACAGGATTGATGATCTTGAAAAATTATGATTTTGGAAATTAGTATGTCGGTTAGATTTTGGAACCGAATTGTGCATGTGGGAGAAATGTTGTAGATTGTTGAACAGGTAGCCATGTTAGTCCATTTTGTGATATATGGAACTATTTTTGAGCTTTTGAAAATGATACCTTTCAAAATGAATGTTTTACGGATGTTTTACCGGAAATGATTTTTGGGTCGAGACCCAATCAATTTTGAAATAGTTTTGTAACTCAGGACTTGGGGTCCGAAAAAGGTTTTCTACTTTTTAAACTTCTTGTAATGCGGAACGAGATATGGGCTTAGACCCTAATGTTTCAAAAGAAAGCTTTTCTGTTTTCTAAAACTCCCGAGATTTGTGAAACACTTTACTAATCGTTTATGCATTATATTACGACCTTTCGAGGTTTTGGTTTACTTGTTCAAATGAAACTTCTCGGGAGGTTTTTCGCTATGTTTGGTTTGTTGATTATCCATGTTTTGTCATAGCATATTTGAGGCGATCCAGGATGGGTTAATGATTGACGTTGCGAGTCATATGTGGAAAGGGAGTTTTTGGTCGGAGTTTATATATTGAGATTTTGGAACTCTATTGTGTGGTTTTTCGATGGAATATCAGTGGATATTGGTGACGAACCGAATTGGTATACAGGAGTATGGATGTGGTCAAGCATTGTATGGTTTTCATTTTAAAACTTTGAAATCGCGTGGATTCGAAGGAAACTGTTATCGAATACTTGGCACCAGCAAGCCAATTTAATTTTCGAAAATTTATTTTGTGATCTTACTAAAATTTATGTTTTGAGTTTTCAAACTCTTGAAAGAACTTTCGAAAATTTGTCTTCTTGACGAGACTATAGGATTTCAAACTGGTTTTAAAAATGTGTTTGATATACATACGCATTTAGTGCATGGTGCATATCATGGTGAAGTTATGAATGTGGCACGCGAACTGGATAAGACATCAGTATAGTACGATGAAAAGAGATTCGAATTTTAGAATGATAGTTTGGTTATCCAGGGATGATCGGTTGATTGATCGGATAAGAGGAATATACGGCGTGTTGTAGATTCATGCACTGGATATAATTTTGGAACTTTTGATTTTGTGAAATCGGGACATATATGCTATGTGATTCCATTGGTATGGTAGTAGTGTGATTTTACCATAGTGATTTTAAATGATTTCTTTGTAAGCGTAGGTTTGGGTATGCTGGTTGTTTTGGATATTGAGTGGTCGTTCCCACTCCATATATGATTTGGTATGTTCGCTGATTTGCAATTGGTTGTTCGTATGCCGAGGGGTATGTTTATTAAGATCCACTGTATGTGATTGGTGTGTCGTTTTGAGAACTTTATTCGTTCGTATATCGGTTTCTGTGGTTCTGTGTTGATCGTGTTGGAGCTTACTGTGTGAAGGTATTCTCGATTTTTGTTGATCGTTTGTTGGTAATATTGGAGTTTATCATGATGATGATATTCTCGATTGTGTTTTGACCTCTAGTTGGTCATATTGGAGTTTATCATGTTGATGATATTCTCGATTGTGTTTTGACCCTTGGTTGGTCATATTGGAGTTTATCATGTTGATGATATTCTCGATTGTGTTTTGACCTTTGGTTGGTCATATTGGAGTTTATCACATTGATGATATTCTCGACTGCGTTTTGACCTTTGGATTGGTCGTATTGAAGTTGATCATGTCGATGATATACTCGGTTAATTTGTTGGTTGATCATTGTTAATGATCGTATGAGCGTTTGAATTTTGTGCCGATGTTTCGGGATTTGTGTCGTTGATTTGGGCAGTCGTTTCACAGATGTATCGTGCATTATTGATTTTTAGCAGGATTTGGACTTGATTGTGTAATCAGGCAGACATGATTTGACACGGATAGATTATGTCATCCGAAGATGATATATTTTTTTGTTGAGGTTCATGGAATGTGATTGTAAGCGTATTGAGGCTTTACAGTGAAGTCACTTGCTAGTATCTCAGGAGATCGTCGACTTTGAGCATTTTTAAGTATACTATTTTGATTATTCGTTAATGATGATGATCGATTGTTGTCATGATGGTTTCATAATATTTTGGTTGAACAGTTTGTTTGTTTCTTTATAATGGATTGCAAGTTTCGAGGCCGAAACTTATTTTAAGTGGTGTAGTATGTAATATCCAGAATTTCTACTACTGTGGTTTAATATTATTTTATCCGAGTTATGTTGTACATCGTGGAATCTGTACAGTATGGATAAAATAAATGAAGGACTAAGACATCTGTATTGGTATTATTACCGCACTTGGTTGATAGTTGTATTGGAAGACATTGTGTGTTGGGCTTGTCGTATGAGAATATCATTGGAAGATGTATATGTATTCAGTATGCCGTATGTTCGTGTTCTGCAAGTCGAGACGTTGGACAAGAGTAGCTAAAAATGGCTAAGTACAGCCACATTAGCGCACGCTACGATGTATACTTAGCGTACGCTAAGGCACAAGGATTACGTACGTTAATGAGTAGAGTTAATGTACGTTAAGATGCTAAGTGTTACGTACGCTATGCATAAGGCACTACGTACGTAACAAGAGGAATCTGACAGGACCGAGTCATGGTCGGTAGGTTGGACCCAGTGTCGGCAGCGGATGTGGACATGCGAGTCAACCCCGACCATTACGTACGCTAAGGACAGAACATTACGTATGTTAACGAGCATGTTACTGTAGCAAGTCAACGTACATATTACGTACGTTATGGAGCAAGGGTTATATACGTAAAGCATTGGACGAAATGCACCAGTTAACTCTGGACTGTCATTGCATACGCTACCAAAGTCAGATAGCGTACGTAAATGGTTGTTACGTACGTTAATATATGCACGTTACATACATAATGAACTGGAATGTTTTATAAGTAAATGCCCGTCTTTCATTTCTCTTCATTATTTCACTTCGTTCTTCGCCTCTAAACACTGAGAGAGGGAGTTTTATCTCTCTTAAGTCGATTGTGAGCTTGGAAACATGGGATTGAAGCTTGGATACGAGGATATTGATGATTCTTCAAGTATTTGCTTGTGTATTTCATCTTCTAATAGGTTGAGATTATTGATCGGTGATTATAACTGTATGTTGTCGTCATGTTCGAGTATGTTCGCGAATTGTATGGGTCAGGGCCGAGGAGCTCGTAGATGAAGGCAATGAGATTGGTAGCGGCTTCATCATTGTCGTATCAGTATCGAGGCAAGTTATTACTTGCTCAGTTATAATTTTTAATGAATGGTTTCAGTTTCATTTCGTTTATAATGTATATTGCAATGATTATTACTGCAAATTCTGGAGATTTGGATTATATGTTGTCTTTCTGATTCTGGGAGTTAAATCATAATGTATATGCTTTATCTCGATTATTGGCATATTCGGGTATCAAGTTTACATTGCGAGAAAGATTAGGATATGAATATCTATAGTTCATGGTACGTTTGGGTCGCCGGGCCTTGAGGATAATCGTCGGTGATGATTTGACATTGAGATTTCTCCTGAAGGACTCGGGATAAGTCTCTTAGTTCGATTCAGTTTAGTGTTGATGTTGTTGATCATGCAGGTTGTCATTCATATTGCTGAACATGAAGTCGTCCTAGTTGTTTCATCATAGTGTCGTTCATGTTTTATTCATATGTTGTTCATGTTGATGAACATATTGAGTTGCATATCTGTATGCATAATTATATTGATTATGTTGTGTTGATCCGATGGGATCGTGGGATCTATGCTGAGGGCGCTGGATCGGATGTCCACTATGCGTTGGTCCGACGGGATCATCATGGGGATCTATGCTGAGGGCGCTGGATCGTTGGACAGGGTTTTCACCATGCGTTGGTCCGACGGGATCATCATGGGGATCTATGTTGAAGGCGCTGGATCATTAGATTACCAGTGTTATGTTGATGGAATCATGTGGATTCGCATCATTGATTTTTATCATGTGTTGTTATTGTGCATATGTATATTATGGGTTTGCCATAAGTATACAATGTTGTTATTGATGTGAGCATATTGACATTGTCATATGAATATGCATTTGTAGGTCTTGTGTTAGGACCGTATCCGTATGTTGTTGATCTGATCTTGGATTAGACTGTCGTGATTTCATCATGACAGTTCATATCTTGAGGTATGTGCCGTATTTCCTTTGATATGTCTTTGATGGACAACGGTTTTCGTGTTGAGATTTAATAATGATACCCGATGGATTGGGTTTGACAGAGTTAGTGAATTTCGTAACAGTGAGTTATGATAATGTTTTGAGAACCTTGGACATTGTTGAAATGTAGTATGGATATTCTGGTATTAGTTTATCGTATTGTTGAGGATACGAATCGTGGACTTTCAAAAAATTATAGCGGTAAGATTACATTGGTAGTATTCTTACTTAGTATCTCATTGGTATGTAATTATTGACGTGATGTGATGGTTATCATTGTTGGATATTATGGCTGACCCTGTCGTGGGCTTTCTATTTAGGTTCTTTGGATATCGAGCTTTTAGCGGTCGTGAAGAGATGAGCTTCCCGGAGGATACTGGCTAGAGCATGTATTTGTGTGTTGAGTTTCCTGATCAGTCGTTGTATTCCGCTGCTAGAGTATTTTTTACTGTTGTCTTTTCCGATGCATGAGTATTTTTAATTGGCCTTTTGGTACCTGGTAACTTAGGCTACTTTGGCAATCGTTTTATAATCTGTTCGGTTAGTACGTGTAGGCGATATCTTAACGTATGTTTTTTTTTTAAACTGTTGAGTTTTGGCATTTCGGGCCTTGTAGTTTCAAATGAGATTTTTCGACGGTTTTGATAAACGAATTTGATAAAGTCTTCGAATGTTTTTAAAAGACAGTACTGTCGTTAGCCTCTTGGGCGTTTGTAAATATTTGCAAAAATTTCGTTCAGCCTTGTGGGTTCCATCTCGGGGCCCACGACGCTGTAATATTCCTGGATGGCTCTGGGGGTGTTACATGACCTGATCAAATACCAATTGTTAGTCCCCATAATGATAAAGACAACCTTTTTGTATCAATACGAGTATTTTCTAGCACATTTTATCCTCACTCATGCGCACATTGAGAAACTTACCAGGAGGTCACTCATCATACAACTACTCCATGCTAAGCACACTTAACTTTAGAGTTTCTATGAGATTGCTACCAGAAAATAAGACTCAATTTGTTGGTATGAGTAGTCCAAATGAATTTGTTTAACTACTTCCTAGTACATATCTCACGGGCCGAATCACAAGCCGTGCCTCACGTATTTTTAAGCCCATACAGGCAGGATGCTGGACCAAAGCCCAACATTATACCCTATACACTCGCATAGGAAAAACATGTTTCACTCAAAATATCAAGTGTGTTGCATATACAGGTAAGTGTATCGCGACATAAGACCAAATTTCAGTTTACACACTCCCAAGGTGTGCCAAGACCCACTCATATGTGTCGCGAAAAAGAACACAATCTATGCGACTTGTCTTGATTCAAGAGTGTCTTATGGCCCAACTTCCTTGTGCCGCATCACATATTGAATTTCCAAATTTGTAAACAAATGTTGAAAAAAATGCAGCCTGTTTTGATAATTGCCACCCTACAGCATAAAATATTTAGATCACTGCCCAATGGGATATAAAAATCATATCTATACGTATGTCCTGTAACTTAAATGATATTTCCACTTTTGATCTCTTTCCTGACCTAAAGGCATTCGAGTATGATATAGACAGGAGAGAGAAATATGACCCATTCTTTCATATCACCCTCTTGTGTAAATCGTTTGAAAATTTCTTATTTTCATGAATGTGAGCCTTATATTATTGGTCTACCGAGTGGAGAAATGATTGTGGGAATTTTATAAATCAGGAATTATCCTGCATCAATAGGAAGTAGGATTTGGCCTTCAAATCTTATCGTGGTAGATATCCAAGGTGACCTTCTGATTCTCGGAGATGATTGACTTAACCGTTACGGAGCTATCATGAACTACCACAAGAGAATTATTTCAATAATATGTGAGGATGGGTCGGAATATTTATTTGAGGGATGGAGACCAGGAAGCTCAGGAAAAGTGATTAAAGCAATGAAGGCTATCAAACTGCTGAAACGTGATTGTATCGGATAATGGTGTTATGCATTGAAGAGAGAAGAAGGACGAGTAGAACTTCCATCTAGTCATGTTGTAAATGAATTTTTGGATGTATTCCCTGATGAATTACCTGGATTACCTCAACAATGAGATGTAGAGTTTACTGTCAAGTTAGAATCGGGAGCCACACTTGTTTCCAAGGTGCCATATCGAATGGCACCCACCGAGATGTATGAGTTAAAGAAGCAACTTGAAGAACTGTGGGATAAAGGTTACATCTAGCAGAGTGTATCCCCCTGGGGTGCACCAGTTCTATTTGTCCGAAAGGAAGATTGATCACTTCAGTTGTGTATTGACTTTCGGGAGCTAAACAAAGCGATGATCAAGAATAAGTACCCGTTGTCTAAGATAGATGATTTGTTCGACCAGTTTCAAGGAGCGACTGTGTTCTCAAAGATCTATTTGAGATTGGGGTACCATCAACTGAGGATTAAAGAATCCGATGTTCCAAAGTCAGCATTAAGAACTCGCTACAGGCACTATGAATTTGTGGTAATGCCATTCAGTCTCACCGATGCCCCTGTTGTGTTTATGCAATTAATGAATAGAGTATTCATAGATCGAGTACTTGGATAAATTTATAGTTTTTTTCATGGACGACATCTTGATCTACTCTAAAAGTTCAGACGAGCATGCAGAACATTTGCAAAATGTTTTGAACATATTAAGGAACGATCAATTGTATGCAAAGATTTCTAAATGTGAATTCTGGCTAAAAGAAGTAATGTTCATTGGTCATGTAGTGACAGCAGAAAGAGTCCGAGTTGATCCGCACAAAGTCAAGGCAATCATAAAGTGGTAGTCTCTTAAGAATGTGAAAGAGGTTAGAAGTTTCTTAGGACTTGTCGGGTACCACCGTCGGTTCGTAGAGGGGTTTTCCAAAATCACCAGCTACTCACTCAATTATTACAGAAAACCCAAAGGTTCGCATGGAATGAGAAGTGTCAAGTTAGGTTTGACGAACTCAAGAAGAGACCAACAGAGGCTCCAATCTTAGCACTATCACAGGGAATCGAAGGATTTGTAGTTTACAGTTACGCTTCAAATAAGGGTTAATCGTATCTCTACTTATAATTTCAATTCCTCATTATGGTACTTCCTTCTCCGAGTGTTCTAACGGTCTAACATCTTTATTACCAACATGCCATTACATCCTAATAATCGACATACAAGGCTAAATCAATCAAAACTAATTCTAAAAGGAATGATCGTATTCTTGGTAAGAAACCCTAAAATTCATCCTTATGATTTATGTACCAATAGAAACATCATTATCAAGTCGTCAAATCAATACTCCAACCTTTTATTATCAATCCAAAGCACACGTTTCATATACTATATGGTTCCCTTTCAAGCACATGATCATAATGAATGAAGCCTAAGTATCTCATAAAAGGGGAGTTTAAAATCGGGTTGTCTAAGTTGGTTCATGTTCAATCTATATATCTCATAGCATCAGAAGGCTTGGAACTATAATCAGCTCGAATACCTCATCTAATAGTGTAGCTTAATATCTTAACATGCTTGTTCTATGAATCAACATGATATTGTGAATATACTCCAACAAAAACGACGACTATTCCAAACCAATACATGATTATTTCGAAGGACAACTACGTTCAACAATTACTCCTCTCAAGAACCATATAAAACATCTCAGTTCAAAGGTAATAGTGAAGGTACAACTATCTTACCTTAATATACGAACACAAGTGAAGAACATTTCTTTAAAACCTTCAAGAATCGATAGAAGCTTGCTTAATCTACGAACCCACACCAATTCCATGAGTTATGGACGTCCAGAAAGAAGTTTCAGCGGTTCAGGGATGAGTTGAAAGTTAAAAATGAGATTATAGTTCTCTAGGGAAATAAAAGAGGGTTGATGTCCTATATATAGAAAATTACAGATTACATGTGCTATCACTCCAGTTAGCGTACGATAGGGCCTTATGCAGGAGAGTCACCTCCCAAGACTACATAACTGGATACTGTATCTGACAGAAGACATAGTTCAGAACCCATCACATCCAAATCAGCATACAAGGCAGCACACAGCGACGATGACATCCTGTCACAATATGAGATGGCTCTGCTCATGCACAAATTCAAGAAGTTCATCAAACAGTATGGAAAGGCCCCTTACAGGCCCAATCCATTTAATAGGGTAAGATCTGAATCCTCTTCATCTGGACATTCTAACCTGTGTTATAATTGCAGGAAGTCACGACATTATACAAATAAATGTCCTCATCCAAAAGTGCAAAAGTTGCCCGAAGCTGAGCAACATGAAAAGGATGAGAAGAGGTGTGCCTGGAGAAACAAGGTCAAGGCTTTGATTGGTGAATCAGAAGCCTCGCCTGTATCGAACAAGACCGAGGAATACCACAGGCGATCACTGACAGTGACTCCTCCGACGATGAAATTGAGGATAAAGCATATGTGTACTTTATGGCTAAAGAAAACAGCTAAATTAGTCAAAAAAAGAAAACTCATGAAAAGCAATCATCAACTTGCAAAAGATTTAAGTGAGGCTAAGTCTCATAATGTGTGCAAAACAAATGATTATTATTTATTCGATGCTAAGGTACAAACTCTCGAGAAATGAGAAGGAGAACTCGAGACCATCCTGAAATCATTTGAAAAATCTTTAAGAATGATGGAAGAGATTCTAAGCACTGGGCATCATGCCCACGATAAACGTGGATTAGATATGACTCATTCTCCTATAAGGGAAAATCTAGTACAGTATTCTTCAGGGGAGTGGAACCCATTCCTGAACCCGAAGAGGCACCGAGTCCCGCAAAGGTTACAACTGCCCCAACTCATATAACAAAGGATGCGATTGCCCCCAATTTCCTATCACAAGCAGCGGAAACCTCAGCCTCCTGTTGGGTTTGATACCGCCACTTGAAGGGAGGTTAATAATGCAGAGTAGAATTTTTAAACTCTTTTGCGATTGCGGAAGCGATATTGAAATGCGGAATATAAACGACACAAGATTTATAGAGGTTCGGCCAAATATGCCTACGTCCTCTCTTCGTATCTTTTCTATAGGCTTAAGATAAACCTTTTCGCCTTGTCTTCTATCGGTCTGGGGTAAACGGTTACAATCTTGTCTTCTATCTGTCCAAGATAAACCATTATGCTCTTGTCTTTTTGTCGGTCTATGCCACTACCAAAAAAAGGACTTTAGCCGACGACCCGAAAAAAAACGGCCGACGACTTTAAAGTGTCGTCGGCTAAACTTTGCACTTTAGCCGACGATTCGGGTTGCCGTCGGCTAAACAGTTTTAGCCGACGACTTGATCTAGGTCATCGGCTAAAGTACATCATAGTCGTCGGCTATAGTAAAGAGGTTTAACCGACGACCTAGATATTGTCTAGCCGACGGGAAAAAAAAGTTTTAGCCGACGACTTGATCTGGGTCGTCGGCTAAACCCTTTCCCAAAAAAAAATCAAATTTTAGCCGACGGCAAGATCTAGGCCGTCGGCTAAAGCCTTTCGAAAAAAAAAAGGGTTTAGCCGACGACCTAGATCAAGTCGTCGGCTAAACCTCCAAGTAAAAATTATATATAGTTCACAGGAACACCAACCCAATGTTGCCCCTCTCCCCGCTAAAGATCACATTTCTATTCCCGATCCTGTCAGTTATTCCCGAAAAAAGCTTGTGAGTTGCTACTTTGAGTATTGCGACCTTGCGAAAAAGATCAACCCGGTTCTTGGAAATCCCTTTGTGTATTTTTTGAGTTTGTGTTGCTACTTTGAGTTGTGCTAATGGAGTGTGAAGGTTTCTAGGTTGTTATAATCACCATTTCGATTAAGGTACGTATTTTATTGTATTTTTTATTGTGATTTCGAAACTTTATATTATTCATATTGTACATTTGAAAGCTTTTATGTATAACGATTAAGTTTTATGATGATAATCATTATGATTAATTGTTTGTTGTGATTTCATTTATAATTTGAACAATATTAGTTAGTTGGATTAATATTGGAAAATTTATACATTTTCAGGATGGACAAGAGTTGGATTGGGTTACAAAGATGGGATCCAAGTGTAATGGATGGGATGAAGCAGTTTATGAGATTTGTAAAAGAGCACGACAGTGGTAATACATTGCACTACTGTCCGTGTAATAAATATAGATGTCGCAGTGATATGTTTCGTTTTCCATTTGATGAGGTCTGGGAACACCTAAAGAAGAATGGTTTTTGGAATAAATATACATGTTGGATATAGCACGGTGAAGCACCGAATTCTGTTATTCCGTATGTTCACGGACAATTTACCTAAAATACAACATAAGTATTTTGACCAAAACACAAGGTCAGACATACATGATAAATGATTCTGCAGACATTATACAATTCATATATATTAGATCTCAAAGAAAACATCCCGACTATTGAACATACCCCTCGGGTGTATGAACAATCAGTCACAGACCGTCGAACATATCTAATCATACATGGACTATGAACGACCAAACAATATGGCTCAAGATGGACATCACAGTACGCCCGATCCGGAAATGTGTCCGTGTACATGTCCACCCTGTATACGGAATCCAGAATATATGTATGACAATATACCTAATTAGCCTCACGAACTACGTCTCGTGTGCGCAGTCCAATACAGAAAACATCCACGTATGACTATATATGTGTAACACCCCCAAACCACTCGAGAATATTACAGCGCTATAGACCCTCTCCATGAGGATCTACCAGGCTAAATACAAAAACACCACAATACAATACATACTGACATGGTTAATTAACGGACCATTAGACCGATTTGGTCTTTTACCACAACATACACATCAACCATATGTTACTCTTTCTCGTAACTTATACCCACGCAGGGGTTAACATAATTCAACATTCCCGTAAAATGGGAAAATAAACACAATGGAAGGACAAAACAACAAGACATCACCAAATACTCAACACCGGTCTTCATGTGATTAGTATCGCCGTCTTCCATCATCCTTCGTAACGATCATGTGAATTTCTCCCCAGCAACCTGCAAGTACCTGGACGCAAGACAGATATCCACCCCCTGAATACTCGGGGGTTAGCAAAACTCTACTGTTTTGCTAGTGCAAGTATAGATATAAAGACAAGCCATACATATCATACTCCAAGAACATAGAAATCGTGAATATACTTCCCGAGATAATTCACTTGATCAAAAAATTTTGAATTATGAAAGATAGGAATAAAATCATTTTACATCTTACAAAATATTTTACGATCTCGGGAGTTTTGAAAAAGTTTGGGGTTCAAGAATTCTCAAGTCTTTCGAATCACTTAGGGACACAGCCCAAAAATCATTTATTTCAAAATATGATTCCGATAACAAAATACGGGGTCCACGACCCCATCATAACATTCCAACCACAAGCACGGGGGTCCGTGACCCAACTTATCCACATCACATACTCACAAGAATAACCGAACAGAAACTACACCGTGTCAAATATTACCACGACCAGTCTCACAGAATGACATCAGAGAGCACACCTTGCAACTTAACCATACGGTCGAACTCGACACACTATAGAGATATAATACATAGAGCAACCACAGGACTCACGTACCCATACCAAATTATCACAGCTAAAGTACAAATCACACACAACACATTTACTGGTGCCATTCCAGCCAAGTACGATACCATTTGGACTACCATTCTAATAAGACGAAATATGCGCCAAAAATCACAGTTCTCCAACAAAACATTTCAAAGTTAACAGTTGCTACGAGACTCACGGCCGCCGTACCCCGCAGATCCCCGTAGGACATCCCTGGGTGGTTAACCCTAGTTCGCGATACACACACACGGCAATACGTATCCCTAGAGGCCCCGTGAGACCGTCCCTAGGTGAACATACACATATCATCCACAACGCCACGGGAAGCCATAATTCGAATACTAGAATATGCATACAAATGCTAGGTACTTTGCTAGAATGGCCACTTTAGTCGACGTATACCCACAACTAATGTCACACAACCACAAGCAATTACCAGTACCAAACAACACCAAGCGCCACAACCTCCTTATGAAGGAATAACAACTAATATCACACAACGTCACATATTCACCGAACATTTACACGTATCAATACATAATCCTGGGCAAATAATTTTGGTTTACTAACATCACTAAATATTATTGTAACATCACCAAACATACGCAACCAACACATATATACCGAAAAAACATTTGTTTACGAAGTATACGAGTTATCTTTTGAAAGACAACATTTATCGAGAACATACCGATCCTTTTTAAAGTTCATTTAAACATTCAGATTACACATAAAATAATTTATCAATGATTCCATCTACGAAACATGAAAAGTATGGGCAAGATACTTGCCTCGGATAATTACAAGCAATGAAACGACGAACGGACACGGTCGGGTAGCCCTCAAATTTCCAAGAACGAACAAGAACTCGACAACTCCATGAAAACTACGAAAATAGCATCACCACGAATCAATAACGCTAAACAGAATTCGAATCAACTCGAAAAACAACAAGGATCCGAGGGTTTCTTCGAGAAAATCGGAGGTCAATTCCCGGGTGATAAAAATCGTAAAGCAAGTTATAAAATCCGAAGATTGTGACCAATACAACCGGATTACTATGAACAATTCGTCAATAACGGACAAAATCAACGAATCATGAACAAAACCCCCTAAATTGCACAACTAGGGTTCTACAGAAGAAGTTACCTTGATTCGATGAAGAATAAGTATTCGGCGATGATATAATCGAAAATGGTCTTCCAAAATGCCTTGGAATTGGTCGGAACCGGCCAAGAACTCCTCCCCTCGAACACTCCCATCCGCAGCCGCCACCAGGTGAAGAAATCGCGAGCAAATGAGGTCTGGCCGAAGCCCAGGCCTATATATGGCCGACGTCGTTACGGCCGTAACTGGCAGGGCCTTACGGCCGTAACTCGGTCAATGCCTATAGCGTACGTAATGGCTGACACCTAGCGTACGTAACGAACATCGCTTACGTCCGTACTCGGCATGGCCTTACGGCCGTAACCGAACTCCCAGGGCCACTGCCCGAAATCTGCCGACCCATTACGGTCGTAACCGGCCAAAGCCTAGCGGCCGTAACAAAGCCTTACGGCCGTAACCTGATGGACCTTACGACCGTAACCGAGTCCTCCCAGGCCAGGGTGTGCGGACGCCTTACGGACGTAATCGGCCAGGACTTACGGCCGTAATCAGCCCAGTCAGCCCTCCGACTGCCCGGCTAGTGACTCGATGACGTCTCGATCACGCAAACGCACCGACTATCATCCAAAACAATAACGAACAAGCTACGATATTCAACGAATCACAGTGCAAGCACATGATTCCAAGAACGTGAATGATAACAAGAAAATTCAACAAAACCGAAACGAAGATCTCGGGTATTACATTCTACCCCTCTTAAAAGAAGTTTCGTCCCCGAAACTTAAAACATAAAACGATCGACGTAAGACACTCTCAGATAACACACGCTGTCCATTGCCAACGACTTGCAACGAATCACATGCAGCACGTGGTTGCTAACATCCACATCGCCATTTCAGAATGATAGCAAAATGCACAGACAAAAATCAGTATGGTTAAACAACCCAAACAGTACATCAATCAAAACGCGAGTTAATCGCTGAACAAATACGAAATTCTACAACACGAGGATTGGAAGATCGAAAACGAAGTTAATTTCCCGACCTTAAGGAAATTACGTAGGAAATCTGAACGCTCAAAAATCTCGATACAAGACCAACAAGACTGGACAACAAGCGATTGAACCACAACGATCGAGACGCATCGGTCGAACAATCATATTCGAATCATGATGGACGACAAAATCAAATAACCATTCCGAAGTCCACACCTCGACTCAAGACAATAGATGGTCTGGTAAAAAACGACAAGATATGCATTTACATAAGATTCACAGGAGCGGAACCGAATTTAGAAAAAGTCACAACGACAAGCGGATTAACCCGAAACAATACCGCAACTCGTTCAACAACAAAAAGTGAAAAGTAGAACAAGTCCACAAAATATCGACGAACACAACGAGTCGATAGAGTCGAACAAAACGAAAGCTAAAAATATGGGTATTACACCATATCACCTTTAAAAGAGGTTTCATCCCTGAAACCTAAACAACGAGAACGAAGTGCTAGAATAGCAACCTTCCCAGAAATCTTCTCTTGGTCCTGCATCTGATCTCCATGACTATCTGTATCGCAGTCACGACCGGGCCCTTTTCCCCTCGGCATACTAAGCATATACACTCTCAATTGTTGACTCAAAAAGTATTTTGATGATAATTTCATTCAAAACATTTAAATAGATCTCAGCACGTTGTTATATTGAAGGAGCAAAATGGACTTAGCGCACGCTACACGTACCATAGTAGCGCATGCTATCGAGGGATATATACAGCCTAGTCAACTCAGCTAGAGCCTAGTCAGAAGTTACCTGACGGATAGCGCACGCAAAGGTCATATTATCAGCGCATGCTAAACTATTAGTTTTAGCGCACGCTATCATATCTATGTAACGCACGCTATCGCATACCAGTCAGAGGACAATAAGGTCTGGAAAGAAAAAGGAAAAGGACTTGCGCACGCTACGGACTATCATTTAAGTACGCTATCATGAGGACATAGCGCACATTACTCTTCATGTCTTGCGCTTGCTACCGGATAACATGGTTAGTAGTCCAGTAGCCACTGAACTCAAAATGAAAAGGCATTTACGTACGCTACACAGGGTAACGTACGTTACTGAGGAATGCATATAGTGCACGCTACAATATATACATTAGCGCACGCTAAATCAGTCAAAAGTTTACCGTTGGATTTTCTACCGTTGGAAACTCCGGAGTCAAAGAAGATCCGTGAAATCTGGAAAAGCTGGAATTAAATATTACTAGCGCATGCTATGCATAATTGCTAGCGCACGCTAAGTACAAATTTAGCCATTGGATAAAGAGACGTTGGGGAGACAAACCAACACTTTCAAAGTCAAGATTGAAGACCTGTTGACCAACCGATAGCGCACGCTAAGAAGGTGTGACTAGCGCACGCTAGCCATATTATTTTACCATTGGAACAGTTTTGTGACCGTTCAGAAAGGTCAAGTCAGAGACCGATTGCGCACGCTAAGGAGGTATTATTAGCACACGCTAAATAATACAAATATCAATATTTAAAGAATGGATGACACCTATAAATACCCATAGGACTTGGGTATCACACACACAACTTCAAGCATACAAGCATACAAACAATCAAAGCATACTTGAGCTCAGTTTTATATCTTTTATTGCATTCTAAGTTGTGAGAAGAAAGATACAAAGAGTGAAACACCTTGTAATATTTATTATACTTTGTATTCTTTCATTTGGTTGTGAGTGTTGCATCACTCATACTTGAGCTTTAGAGAAACGAATCAAGAGTCACTAATCTGGTGTTATTAGGATCTTTGATCCGGCATTGTTCGGATTATACTCCTATATTCGTAAGTGAGGATTATCTAGTTCCTATAGAACACTAGATAAACAAAGTTTAATTTTTGAGGGTGGTTGAGCTTGGACCAATAGAAGACAAGCAGTTGTAACGGTTGTGTACTCAGACCGATCGAAGACGAGTCAAGTTTGTGGTTGTTCTTGAGCCAATAGAAAAAGAAGTCGGAGAGAGGACGTAGGCAAGTTGCCGAACCTCTATAAATCTTTGAGACTTTTATTTTCCGCACTATTTTCATTTATTTGCAAGAAAGTTCGGTATTCCGCATTACCATTATTCAACCCCCTTCTAGTGGTAAATTTATCTCTTCAGTTGGTATCAGAGCGGGTCTTTTTTTAAAGGTTTAACCACCTAAGGGAAAAAGATCCGCAAATGGCACTTCTTGGCCAAATCGAAGGAAATGCTCTCAACCGTCCTCCCTTCTTCGACGGTTCAAATTTCATGACATGGAAAAAGAAGATGGCTATCTTCGTTCAAGCCTACGATATTGAGATTTGGAAAGTTATTGCCCTTGGTCCGAAGCTTGCAAAGAAAGAGGATGGATCGTTGAAAAATTTTGATGAATTCAATGACGACGATTGGAGGAACACTCACATCAACTCTCGTGTTACTCAACTTCTCTATTGCGCCCTTAATCCTGAAGAACTCAATAGGATATCTTCCTACGAAAGCGCAAAGGAAATTTGGGAAATCCTCGAAGTAACTCATGAGGGAACCACCCAAGTCAAGGAGACCAAAATCAACATGTTACTTCATGACTACGAACTCTTCTCCATGAAAGACAAGGAAACGATCACAAATATGTTGGATCGATTTTCGGCTATAACCAATGGACTTGCATCATTCGGAAAGCCTATATCTAGTAGCGACAAAGCTAAGAAAATCCTTCGCTCGTTGCCACGTGAATGGGATGCCACGGTCACCGCGATCATGGAGTCCAAAGATCTCAATAAGCTCGAGTTTAGTGCCCTCATCGGGTCACTCATCAATTATGAGATCGTTCTCAAGTCTAGAGGCACCAAACCAAAGCCTCGTGAAAAGGTAGTCGCATTTAATGTTGATAGCGATATTGAGGAAGATGTTCCTGAAGATGAAGACGACGAGGAACTTGCTCTCTACGCCAAGAACTTTAGAAGGTATAAAAGCCTAATTCAAAAGAGGCGAAGTTTTATTGGTCGGGATGGCAAGCCGGAGCAAAAGAAGAGTGGCTATGATCCTATAAAGAAGTTCGACAATAATTGTCGGAAATGCGGTCAAGCCGGTCACTATGCCAAAGAATGCCGAGGATCCTCTTCAAAGCCTCAAATGGAAAGATTCAAAAAGAAGGAGGTCCTAATCGCTTCTTGGAGTGATGACGAGGAGGAGATTGACAGATCTCTAGACGCGAATCTCGCATTCATGGCACTCGACTCCGAAAGCAATATCGAGGTAAGTTCTAAACTCAATGATGACGAATATGTTTCTTTTGATTTTTGTGATTCACAAGAAGTTCATCATGACGATGAGTTATTAAGTGCGTTTGAATCCTTGAACACCGAGTATGACGAGATGGTTAAATTAAATATATCTTTAAAGAGAAAAATAAAATCTCTAGAACTCGAAAATTGAGGTCTTCAAAACAAAGGCAAAACTATTGAGCTCGACCATACCTTATGCCTTGAAAAGGAAAATGTTTTGAAAATCGAGTTGACGAAAACTCAAAAGGAGCTAAAATATATTTTGAACAAATTTACTCTCAAAAATGAGAAATTCAAAAAGCTTCTATCTATTCAAAAATCCCCTTTGCTAAAACACGGTCTTGGTTTCAATCCGTTTAAACGAGAACAATCTCTTATCAACCTTGACAAAATCAAGAAAACCGAAATTGAGAACTCAAAAGATCCTTTCAAACAACGAGTTCATGATGTTAATGTTCGTTCAAAGTTAAGAACCATCAAGGTTAAACAAATATGGGTTCCTAAAGGGACATTTGTTCCAAATGCTATAAGCATAGTTAACTTTGGAGGACCCAAACGGGCTTGGGTACCGAAACAACCGAGAAATTCTATTTTTGTACGTACCGGCACCAAGGAAAAGCAAGTGGTACATTGATAACGGATGCTCAAGGCACATGTGCGGCTCCGAGGACTTATTTGAAGACCTCGAATATCAAGAACAAGGACATGTGACCTTTGGGGACAATCAAAAGGGAAAAATCAAAGACATTGGTAAAGTCGGTAAGGAACCTTCTCCCTCTATCAACAAAGTATTGTTTGTTGAAGGTTTGCATCATAATATACTTAGCGTTTCACAACTTTGCGATGAAGGTTTTAAAATTCTCTTCGAACAAACTCATTGCACGACATTTAGAAATAATAAAATTGCATTCATCGGTTTGAGATGTGGAAACATCTATATTGTTGATCTTAATGATAAAAGTTCATTCAATGAAAAATGTCTGATTACTTTGGATGATAATGCATATTTATGGCATCGAAAATTGGGGCATACATCTTTACCTATCATTTCTATTTTATCAAGACCCGACCTTGTTCGTGGATTGCCCAAACTCAAGTTTGATAGAAAACACTTGTGTGAATCTTACATAAAAGGGAAACATACTCGAGAATCTTTTAAACTAAAATTCGAGGTTTCCACTAGTCGCGTTCTTGAACTTGTGCATATGGATTTGATTGGACCATCTATACACGTTAGTTTAAATGGCAAACTTTACACTTTGGTTATTATTGATGATTTCTCTCGATTTACTTGGGTTAGATTTTTAGCGCATAAGGATGATGCATTTTTCGAGTTTTCTAAATGGTGTCGTTTGGTATCAAATGAGAAAAATCTCTCCATAATCTCTATTCGCACCGATCACGGAGGTGAATTTGATTGCACTCCGTTTGAACTCTTATGTGACAAATACGGGATTAATCATAATTTTTTGGCTCCTAGAACGCCTCCACAAAATGGGGTTGTTGAAAGGAAAAATTGTCTTTGGAAGAAATGTCAAGGACTATGATTAATGAATACTCTCTTCCACGATACTTTTGGGCCGAAGCAATCTTTACGGCATGTTATGTGATTAACCGGGTTCATGTTCGTAGAACTCATCTTAAAACCCCGTATGAATTATGGAAGGGCAAAAAGCCAAATATGGCTTACTTTCATCCTTTTGGTTGCAATGTATTTATCTTAAACAATGGTAAGGATAACTTGGGCAAGTTTGATGCTAAATCCGACTCCGGAATATTTCTTGGTTATTGTACAAATAGCAAAGCATACCGCGTTTATAACATTAGAATGAATAAAGTTGAAGAATCCATTCATGTTAAACTCAATGATATGATCTCACCCCCGAGAAAGGTAGAATATTTTGATGATGCAGGTACTATTCAGGATCCCTCAACCAAAGTGAAGAAAATTTCGGAAATCCAAACGAACACAATCGTTGATTTACCGAAAGATTGGAAGAACATCAAAGACCATACAAAGGATCTCGTGATTGGAAATATTGAAGACGGTGTTCAAACCCGAAGGAGAACCACCGAATATATGGCTCATTGTGCTTTCGTATCCGAAATAGTTCCCAAGAATATATCCGAGGCTCTTGATGATGGAAGTTGGGTAATGGCAATGCAAGAGGAGCTTGTACAATTTATGCACAATAATGTATGGAATTTAGTTCCCGCTCCTAAAGATAAAACAATTATCAGAACTAAATGGGTGCACAAAATTAAGAGTGACGAAGATGGTTACCCAATTCGAAATAAATCTCGTTTGGTCGCTCAAGGGTATAATCAAGAGGAAGGTCTTGATTACAAAGAAAGTTTTGCTCCCGTGGCTCGACTCGAAGCCATTCGCTTGTTATGTGCATTTGCCGCCCACAAAAAGATCAAACTATTTCAAATGGATGTGAAAAGTGCATTCTTGAATGGCTACATTCAAGAAGAAGTCTACGTAAAGCAACCTCCCGGTTTTGAAGATCATCAATTTTCGGATCACGTCTACAAGCTCAACAAGGCACTCTACGGGTTGAAGCAAGCACCCCGAGCATGGTATGATCGTTAAAGTCAATTTTTAATTGCGAATGACTATAAAAGAGGCAAAGTCGATAATACCTTGTTTGTGAAAATATTAAATGATGATATACTTATTTGCAAAATCTACGTTGATGACATTGTATTTGGAGCTACTAACGAATCATTGTGCCAAGATTTCTCTAATCTTATGAAAGAAGAGTTCGAGATGAGTATGATGGGAGAATTAACGTTCTTCCTCGGGCTTCAAATCATGCAATGCGAAGATGGAATCTTTATCCATCAAACGAAGTACTCAAACTATCTCCTAAAGAAATTCAAAATGGAAAGTAGCAAGGTGATTTCAACGGCAATATCTTCATCACTAAAGCTTGAAAAAGATGAAAATGGCAAATCCGTAGTTCAAAAACTATATCAAGGTATGATCGAATCTTTGTTATATTTGACTGCTTCTAGGCAAGACATAATATTTGCTACATATTTATGTGCTCGATTCCAAGCTAATCCCAAGGAATCACATTTAATTACTTGTAAACGCATTTTTCGTTACTTAAAAGGAACTATCGGACTAGGTCTATGGTATCCTTCTTGCTTGGATTTCAACTTGATTGCATATAATGACGCCGATTTCGGCGGATGTAAAATTGACAAAAAGAGTACTAGTGGTACGTGTCATTTTATTGGATCATGTTTAATATCTTGGGGAAGTAAAAAGCAAACCGGTGTAGTATTGTCTACAGCTGAGGCCAAATATGTTGCTGCAGGGAGCGCCTGTGCTCAGGTATTATGGATTAAAAATCAACTCCGCGACTACGGCATTTATTTTGAAAATACCCCTATTCTATGTGATAATACTAGTGCGATTAATCTCGCTAAAAATCCTGTATTGCATAGTAGAACTATGTATAAAGACATTAGACATCACTTTCTATGCGATCATGTGCAGAAAAAAGATATCTGTTTAATTTTTGTCGGGACGAAGGACCAACTTGCTGATATTTTTACAAAACCTCTTCCCGAAGAATCATTTAATTCTATTCGTTTACAACTTGGTATGGGACATCTAGACAATTTTTTAAATAAGTTTTCTACTCGAGAAATCAATATCCTTGAATCATTCTATTCGCTAGCGCGCGCTAGCTTCATTTCTCTTAACACGCGCTAACTTTCGCTTTCGATAGCGTACGCTAATCATATATATTTTGCGTGCGCTAACTCAAACTCTTTTTATTCCAAATCAGCTACTGGACAGTCCAGTGAGCTTCCTATTTTCACCTAACGTACGCTAAACTTTCATTCCTAGCGTACGCTAATTAAAACAACTCAGTCCACTATTTAAACTCTGTATGGCTCAGAAACCCTTTTCATTCCATCTTAATGTACGCAACGCACCAATCCCCTTTTTAGCAAAAAACCCTAGCCGATAAATTCGATCCGTTCACCCCCGATTTCTCCCTCAAATCTTCAAATTTCTTCCAGATTCATGTCAAGCAAGGGACGCAAAGCCATGGAAAAATCTTACAAAAACCTAAAATGCCCTCGCAATGCCGAATACGATGCGACATGATTCATCTCATACACCGCATCGAAGATGTTCTTTGAAATTCTTCCTCAAGAGCATCTTACCGACTGCTACTTTTTCAATTTCAGTAGTCTCGAACGCGCAAAGGTAAACATCCATGATTTTTTTGAAGATTTAGGGATAGCTCGTTTTTTTGAGTGCAAGGAAATCATTTATCCTTCTTGTGTCCGGGAATTCTATGCTAATCTGCATTTAGGTGACGGTGATGGTGGATTTGTTCTCGGTAGTTTGGTGAAAGGAACCGTGGTGAAAATTTCGTCGGAAATTCTTCACGAATTATTTGGATTGACGAAGGATGGTTTTGATTGTTGTGGGAAGTCAATTGACGAAGAATCACTTGTGTCTGAGAAAGATGTTGCCGATTTTCTGTGCTCTAAAACTGTCATCGAGGTTACGGATGACGTTTTTGAAAATAATGACTTTGGAAACAATATTCGCTTGTTGTTGGCTGCATTCACTAAGTGCTTGATGCCGAAGGTGAACACTCAACACAAGTTAGTGGGAGTCGACAAAAACGTGTTGTACCGAGTGCTAAAAGACAAGGTGGATTTCACCGGAATTGTGTTGAATTGGATGAAGGCAAAAGGAGATTCCTTTCGCTCAAAACACTATATGTCGAGGACGCAAAAGTCAGGGCTTCCATTTGGTTCTATACTCACCGTAATCTTCCGTCATTTTCGTGTCGACTTGTCTAGCGAGGCATCGGTTCTGGTGTCTCTAGGACACGAGATTAGCGATCTCACCTCAAAGCAATGCACTATGTTGAAACATTCAATAGAGGTTGGGTGCTATTTCCGTATCTTCGAGAAGATGACTAAGTGCCGAAAGGGATGCGAACACCAACTCCGGCCGAATGTGTGCTACATCGAGGACCTCATACACTTCGGGAATTGCAAACCAGAAAGTTCGTTCATCACCCGAAGACAAAAGGCAAGCGACCGATGAGAGACTCCATCACGGAAGAAGAAGAGAATGACCTCATTGCTCGGATGCGGAGCATCGAGACCTCTCAAATGGAAATACGAGAGGATGTTCGGTCTCTTTGCTCGGAAGTCCGGGAAGTTCGCTCGGAAGTCCAAGAAGTTCGCGGGCTGATCTCCGATTTCATCCGAAACACTCACCCGTCATTCCCATTCCCATCCTCCTCTTCCGATCCAGCCCCTTAGAGTCTAGGAGTTTGATACTTGTAGAAACTTATCTTTCAAATGATTTTTATGTCTCATGCTTTGAATGCTTGTAATGCTTGAACTTCTTTTTAATGAAATTTGCATTTTATCTTCGTTCGGTTTCTTGAAGTATGACATTTGTTGATTATGTGATTTCATTTTGGTTCATGGTATTTGTTGGTATTACTTGTTAAAAATGCAACGATTCAGGGGGAGTTCCTTTTTGTTTATGTCAAAAAGGGGGAGAATACTCCAAAAACCAAAACGTACTAATATATCGAACAAGCTACCTTGATTCGAATCTTTTAAAAATATTTTTGCAGGTATAAATTAAATGTTTTGACATCATCAAAAATGGGGAGATTGTTGACTCAAAAAGTATTTTGATGATAATTTCATTCAAAACATTTAAATAGATCTTAGCATGTTGTTATATTGAAGGAGCACAATGGACTTTGTAAAACCGCCTAAATTCGATAACTTGTCACATGTACAATGTATCAAATCATGATGTAATTTAATAATAGTTATTTTATGACATGATATAACCTACATCTATTTTATTTTATTTCACTCTTTGACTTTGTAATTTACTTAATAAACCAAATAATAAAAATTAAAATAGTATGTTGATTCACCTATTGGGCAAATTGTCAACACTTAACTACATGTGGACTCACTAATGGACTCAATCCAACTTATTAAAAATCATAAGACTTGAAGTTACACTTCAAAGCCCAACCAAACTAATTAAATCCTTTACCATTTTAATTATACTCTTAATTTTACAATATATATATATATATATATCTATATATGGGCGGCCATGAGGGAGGAAGAGTGAAGCTCTAGATGCTTCACTCATCACATGCAAGACTTGCATGAAACATCTTGACACATGTAACAAGTCTTCTACACATTTCACTTCCCAACCCTCCTTATCCCAACTTTAAATACTTACACCTTAACCTAACCATCCTTTACACTTACCACAATCAAAAAATCTGCATTTGAGAGTCTAAGAGAGAGAGAGAGGGCCGAACCAAGAGGAAGAAGGAGGAGGAAGAAAAATTTCAGCAAGAAATAGGTAATCTCATCCCTTATAACTATTTCCATAATTTCTTATGAAAACCTCCATAACCTAACCTTAATCTTAATACATGAAAACATAATTCTCACCTTGGGGTGCATGTGGATCGGCCAAACCATGTAGTTGTAGAGGAAAATTCGTTTTCCAACTTTCAAGACTTAGAACCGACGAAATCCGACAAGATCAAGGTGGGTGAAAACTCTTTCAAACTTTAAAGTAGAAATCTATTCTTTTCTTGTGATGCATGTGTTAAATATGAAGTATTTCAAGATTCTTTTGATATGATCTATGTTAAAATCTTCATGTTGTAATTTCATATTATGATTTTATGTATAGCTATTTGAATATTCGTTTTTCTTAAACATAATCATCAAATATTATGAAAATATGAAAGTATGTACTAATCTGAAATTCTTGTATAAATACATGTTTTTAAATATGAATGTTATGGTTATAAAAACATGCAATGTGATTTATTGAATTTAAACGACAACCGATTTGGTAGTCTCGGGTGCCGATTTTGTGATAACTTGAAAATTATATGTTTTCTTCTATGTGTTGTTGAAACCCTACTAAAATCTGAAATCTTGTGTTATATGATTATGTTATGATATATGGATAATTTATTTGCGGCCAAAATAGGACTTGAAACGAGTAAACGGAGCTTTTGGGCATAAATTGTAATTTCCTAAAGTTTGAGAACTAAACTGAAAATTTCGAAAATAAAACATTCTGGACCTTGGACAGTACATATTATACCACGTATAGGCTGTCTATAAAGTTTCAAATGATTCGTAGCTCGATATCTAAACTTAATAATCCAAATCGCAAATTTTAAATAATTTCGGGGTCAAAATGCAAGAATTTCAAACTTCTGGACCAGGTCCGAAATTTTCTGGAATTTTCACAAATCTGTAATTCCAGGTTCATCATAAGTCATCTCGTAAAATTTCATTAAATTCCGAGCTAAATTCATAGCTCTATATGCCTCAGAACGATTTCCTTAAGTTTTGGGGCAATATCGCAATTTCTGGAAATTTCAGTTCCGAAACTGAAAATTTCTGAATGTTCATTAAATCTGGAGTCGAGGAATTATTTTTGGCTTCCTCATAAAATTTCATAACCATCCGATTTCGTTTCATACTCCAACGCTTAGGTTTGAACCTAAGGGCAAAAATGTCCTTTCAAACTATTTACGAAACTCTCATTTCGTTTCGTCGAACCTACCCATTTAATATATCTGATCTGAACCCATCAGACGGTTAATAAATTATTGAGAATATTTTCGAGTTTATATACAAGTCCTATTCCGCATTACCGGGCCACAAATAAAATTAACTATATTCCATACTTAATCAAAAGACGTTATTAACCTCACTGACCGAACGTTTACGTGATACTTGTGAAACGCGTCTAATTGATAACTGTGACTGTCCGGGAATTAAGTGCTATACAAACAAAGTGCCACGTACGGGTCCGCCTCTAATTCTGTCGGAACAAAGTGCCACGTCGACGGACGGGGGCCACCTCTTGAGTCCATATGAAACAGAGTGCCGACCTACAATACGGGGGCCACCTCTTGAGCTGTAGGAGCCACCTCTAGAGTCCCAAATCGTGTCAAGGACGGTTAGACCGAGTCTTGGATCGAGCAGCGCGACTGCGGTTCATGAACAAGGCTACCGTTGTTTCCAATTCCCATAACCGAGGAACGGAGTGTTCGGAGGGACCTGGGTCGTAGACTTGGGGTATAATCGCGATTATGGTGTGATCCGGGTATTGACCCACATCTAAGGACATACCGAGCCCAGATAAGAGATAAGGCAGCACGTCCCCAAGCGTGAGAGCGATAAAGCTCAAAGGCCAATGTTATAGTGATGGTCCGACAAACGCCCAAGGCTACGGTTATCAAACCAAAGGTCGTGGCGATAGTCGAAGATCAAACACTGATAACGGTCTAAGATGTTATAAGGAGGCTAAGGGATTAGTCATGTAGACGACCTCCCAAAGCTAAATACTCATTGGGCGCTCGACGCCGTGCATTCTTCATACTCAACCGCAATCTACGGAGATTGACTATACATTCATGTCATAATTCATAATATTCGTCTTTAAAACTTGCACCAGTTTTTAAACAACACTATTTTTCAAAAGTGGGAGAAACATAATGTTTATTAAATAATAAATCTATTAAATACCCAAACTCAACTCACTGAGAATCCATTATTCTCACCCCACTTTGAATTATTTTCTAAAACTCCACTAGATGAAGAGAATCAAGAAGAAGAAGAGACATATGCTGATGACCTCTGAAGACCGTCCTCAAAGTATTACTAAGACGTAGGAATTAGGATGCTGCTTTAACGCTTCTTTTTATTCCTGTGTCATAATGTATTTTGGTTTCCGATGTACTCTTTTGCACTTGATGTAATAATTCTGCTGTACTCTTGAATATTTATTTTCTATGAAATAACCAGTCTTAGTTCACCGGGTAGAGATCTGGCATATGTATGCTTTACTAGATTGTATTATCACAAATGTTATTTATTACGTTAACTGTCGCGTTCTCGTCCAACCCCGGTGTGGGGGCATGAGAGGAGTGGTATCGGAGCCCGCTTTTTTACAAGGACATTTACAACCGGCTAACCAGGATAAGATTCTTCGGACTAACATGGGAATTCCACCTAGGACGAAATGAACCATAGGATATTTCTCGAGTCAATTCTCATTAAAGATCTCTTTCGACTTGTCGCTATTCACTTGGAATATGCATAGTCAAATTCAAAATTCCTAAGTCATTAGCCAAGGTACTTGATTAAGTATCCACGACATTCCCCCGATTGAATTAATTCTTCTATTGAACTCTTGAAATGGATATAACTTACTTCACTTATCCATTTCTCAAAGTCATGTCACTATTCATTCAAAATTGATGAAATTCCATTAAACTCTACTAAACTCCATTACTTCTTAAAATGGAGTATTATTGTTCCTTTATCGTTAGTATTATATAAGCCAGGAGTAACCTGAATCGACTATGTCTTATCCTTATATTATAATTCCATTATCCGCGATTAATTAGCACTCAATCATACGCACCGGGATTGGTTACGACTGAGGAGGACAAGCTCTATAAGTTCACTAGAGGACTGAGGCAGTCGCTTCAACAGAGTCTTCTAACTGTTCAGCTGACGACACTTACCCAAGCAGTAGAAGCCGCTACCCCGATCGAGAGCGGAACTGCGAGGTTAGCTCAACAACAAAGCCGTTTCTCCAACAACGCCAAGAGGCCTGCTACCCGACCAACATCAACGCCACCACAGAAGTTTAAGAGGACGGGAACTCAAGGAAACTCGAGTGGAACGAAGTCACCGGTTCTCAATAAACCAACAGCGCCTTGCACCCATTGTGGTGGAAAAGGGCATAAGTCAGAATTGTGTTGGAGAAAGCTTGGAAAGTGCCTACGTTGCGGCAGCCCAGATCATCAAATTCGAGAATGCCCAGACATGAACACCCCGGCGATCAAACCAGCTACTACAGCCAAACCAGGAAACAACAAAGGGAAAGCCCTAGCTCGAGTATTCGCATTGACTGGTTAGGAGGCACCAGAGAACAATGATGTGGTGGAAGGTACACTCCTGATATCTAATCAACTTGCACGAATACTTATAGATCCAGGATCATCCCACTCGTTTGTTGCACCGCATTTTTCTAAGAAACTTGATAGGCCGTTAGAATCTTTATCATTATGCCAAGAAGTATCTACCCCGATGGGAGTTAGTCAGCTAGCATATAAAGTCCATTCTGCATGTGATGTGATCATCAGTGGTAACTGTTACTCTGCCGATTTAGTAGTGCTTCCAATATTAGAATATGACGTCATCCTAGGAATGGATTGGCTATTTAAGCAATACGCACAATTGGATTGTCATTCTAAAATAATTAGGTTTTGCGAACCTAACCAGCCAATCGTAGAATTAATTGGAGACGCTAGAGTCAACCTAGCACCTATAATATCAGCTATCAAAGCTAGTAAGGCAGTTGCCAAAGGGGCGACCGGATTTTTAGCCTTCATCATCAACAAACCCATGAGTAAGTCGGGCATAGAAGCTATATGTGTGGTATCCGAATACCCTGACGTATTTCCCGAAGAATTGACCTCCCTACCACCTGACAAAGAAGTTGAATTCAATATCGAAATCATGCCTGGGAAGGCACCCATTGCAAAGGCACCATACCGAATGGCACCACTGGAGCTGCAAGAGTTGAAGGTCCAACTGCAGAATTTACTCGATGTGGGTTTCATACAACCCAGTGTATCACCTTGGGGAGCTCCGGTATTATTTGTCAAAAAGAAGGACGGAACATTGAGGCTTTGCATAGATTACCTTGAACTCAACAACGTTATAGTTAAAAATAAGTATCCTCTCCCGAGGATAGATGAGTTGTTTGAACAACTCCAAGGAGCTACGGTGTATTCCAAGTTCGATCTTCAACAAGGATACTACCAGTTAAAGATTAGGAATGAAGATTTTCCTAAAACTGCATTCCAAACTAGATACGGCCACTACAAGTTCGTACTGATGCCTTTTGGACTCACGAATGCTCCTGCGGCATTTATGGATTTAATGCACAGAGTATTTCAACCATATCTCGACCAATTCGTAGTAATTTTCATCGATGACATACTAGTATACTCTGTGTCGGAAAAAGATCACGAGAGACATCTTAGACTAGTGTTGGATACACTAAGGCAGCACAAGTTGTACGCCAAGTACAGCAAGTGTGAATTTTGGTTGAGGGAAGTGGCATTTCTAGGCCATATTATTTCTGGAGAAGGGATTGCAGTTGATCCATCTAATATAGAAACTATTATGGATTGGAAGAGGCCAGAAAATGTAACTAAAATAAGATTTCTTGGACTTGCGGTCTACTACCGTAAATTCATCAAAGACTTCTCGAAGATATCGGGACCCCTCACCCGGCTAACCCAGAAACAAGTAAAATTTGAATGGACGGATAAATGCGAGTCAAGTTTCCAGGAACTCAAGAAGAGACTTACCACCGCACCTATACTGACACTTCCAGAAGGAACCCAAGGATTTTTCGTATATAGTGACGCCTCAAAGGATGGCCTTGGTGCCGTTCTGATGCAGAATGGTAAAGTTATCGCGTACGCTTCCAGGCAACTCAAGACGCACGAGAAGAATTATCTAACGCATGACCTCGAACTTGCTGCAATAGTATTCGCCTTAAAGAAATGGCGACATCATTTATATGACGTTGAATTCACCGTGTTTACGGATCATAAAAGTCTCAAGTACCTATTTTCTCAAAAGGAACTTAGTCTCCGACAGAGAAGATGGGTAGAGCTTTTAGAAGATTACCATTGTGAAATTCAACACCACCCAGGGAAAGCGAACGTCGTGGCCGATGCCCTAACTAGAAAGGCTAGAGTGGCCCGACTCATGGTTCGGGAATGGCAAACTTTTGAGGAACTGAGCTACCTGAAAACCATTCAAGAAGGTACTCGTTTAAGTTGCGCCAACCTCATGGTTAAACCGAACCTATTGGACGATATTCAATTAGCCCAAGAGAGAGATCCAAAACTTCAAGAGTTTAAGGACAAGATCGCTAAGGGCGAGAAACCCGAGTTTACAATTTCCGAGGATGTTATCGCCTTTGAGATTTACTTTTAGTTTGAATTTTTGATTTGAGGATTCATCTGGATTAATTCTTATGGTTTAGGTTTGGATTTTGTATGATTATGGTTTCGCTTGAATTTGTTTTGTAATTGAAATCGGATTCCTTAGAAAGCGCAATTTAGGTTTAGATTGTAATTCGTTAGGTCTGTTTCTAGGTCTATTGTGTATGGATACTGATTGATTGCTGGTTAATTTGTGTTCCTCTCCTCTCGTCCAATCACGGCATCAATGATGGATACCGATTATACTGGATCACTCCTACTTACTCTTCTACACATGGAAGGGGATCACGATCCCCATGCCAATTATCGAACTAATCCTTCTTCTTATTTGGCAATGATGGCAACACTGGTCAATATAGTATCTAAAAAGGGGGAAGAAGCTAGAAAATCTGGAAGGCAATGGAGACTGGCACATGAAAAGGAGTTTGACGCTGCATTGGAAGACAGTGTTACTGCTGCAATCGCTCGATTATCAGCTCCTTCTCATTCTGTTAGGATACAGGGTGCTCGCCCTGAATTCCACGATCCTAACGTTCATTGGAAGAACCTTGTGCAAAAGCCGCCAGTAATGAATCTCCCGGCTAACCGACAGCCTACAACCGATGTGATAAAGGATTGGAGGAAAAATGAAATGTTAAGATACTTTATAGTTCTTATGAGGGAATCCACCATCTTCAACAATTGTAGAACGCTGAAAGAAGCTGCTGAGAAATTTACAAGGAGGTTGGACGAAGGAAAGCTACCCTTACAGCTCCAGATGAAATCTAAGCACATGAAAGGCGATCCGGTTACCCACCCTGAATATTGGATCCTTGCTTTCGACAAATCATATGAAGGTCAAGCAATCTACTTAAATCAAAACAATGATGCCCTATAAAATTGGTAGAAGGGAACCGAGAATGATCCAAGAAGGCCCTAGAGGCATGATTATCATGGGAAATAGCCTGTATAATTTTTTTTTGTTGTTGGTTTGTGCAAAGTTTTTATATGTTTGCCCAAATCTGTAATCTTTGCCCTATATCAATAAAATCTATCTTTTTGTCTTGAAAGAATACAACTCGTAATCTACGACTATGTTACTGTGTGATTACGAATTCAAATTATATTGCTGCAAACAAGTATGAAACGTGTATAGTACAAAGCTGTAAGAACTCGTCTGCGAACAGTTCATAGGTTAAGTTGTATTCAACTAGATCATATTGTAAGATTGAGCCTGTGCGCCAATTATTAGTTTAAGTTGTAATACACACCCTGTTAGATGCTACCATTTTAGAACTTACCTGCGAGCAGTTCACATTTTTTAATGCTGAAGGCCAGAACATTTGACAGAATATCAAGAAGAAAGCCTCTCAAAGTCAAGATGTTTTAAAGGTTTTGGCATCAAGGTTTTGGCATCATCAAGAAGCTTTGGCAATTATCATAAAGGGGGAAATTATTGGGATAAACAATCATGTACCATGTTTTGATAAAGTGCCAACATACAGCAAGTAGCTGTCCCCAAGACCATTATACAGCAAGATGTCAAGTGCCTCGTCATACAGCAAAAGTATAAAGTTCCATCATACAACAAGAAGCTCATCAGTCAATATGACACCAAGTATGGAATCTGTCCTGAAATATTCATACAACATCTTTCCATACAACAGCACTAAGATAGCCTACGGCGTGGAACCTACAGCTACAACATTATAAACGCAACATGTTGGATACTGCATATAGGCTGTAAGTGTTGAGATCTTCAACACTTAAACAACATGACTGAAGATCGTTAGAATGGAATCTCCTTTATATGCTAAAGTCAAGCCACCGTTTGAAAAAAAGTATTTAAATACTGACTGGATAAAGTATTTAAATACCAGTCGACAAAGATCTTCAGACAAGGAGAAAAATCCGGATCTTGTATTTTGCATGTCAATCAATACGTTGGAACGGAATCTCTGCAAAATGGATCTATTCCCAACGGATCTATTCCAAAGGTTATATATACCCCGAAGTTTGAAGATCAGATACACGATTACACACGAATATATACGAACATACGAATATTCATAAGATCAAGATCTGAGAATTGAGCAAACTAAGATATACTGAGATACACTCTTGAACATCTCAAGAACAGTATATCAAGAGCAAACTTCAAGCATTCTGCCATTCCTAAGAGAAGAAATATACAAGTGCTCAACCTCGAACAACACATCATCAACTCAAGCTCAAGAAAGTCAAGCTGTTGTTCAACCTGTGATCTTACATTTGAAGAAAACCATCAGCCCTGTGTGGACTAAGAAAGCCTTGCTTTTCCTGAACTGTGTGTGATAGATCTGCATTGAAGAGATGAAGCTTCGGAACTGTGTGTGAAGAAGCTAGTCAAGTGAAAGCTTTGGCCAATCTATGTGAACGGTTAAAAGCGGCAGTCTTTGTATCAATCTGTATGAAACGTTACAAGGATAGGTTTGATTATAGACATGTAGTTGTGTACGTAGTGTCTATAATAAACATTTTCACTCATGTGGGGAGGACCAGTGGACGTATAGGGGTTTACCTTGAACCACTTTATATATCGTGTTATTTACCTTCTGCAACTTACTGTTTTCATTACTGTGATTATTTTACAAGTATACACTACATACCCTGTACGCACCAAGCAAACAGGAGAAAACGTAGTTGCTATATTTACAGCAACTTACCTTAACAGACTTCCCCTACGCACTCTTATTTGAAAATCGTACAGCTTATAGCTTAAAACACTTTCCAAGCTGTATTTTGTATACATAGTGGCCAACAGAAATAACTAAATTCCCCCATCATACTCATTTTAAATTTACTTTCCATGAGATTAGAGAACCTTTAACACAAAGCAAAGTTAGTGGAACCAAATATAATATCATCTACGTATATTTGAACCATCAGGAGGTCATCACCTTCCTGTATCTTAAATAGAGTCTTGTCCACAGCACCTTTCTCGAATCCATTATTAGTAAGGTACAGGGACTGGGCTTCATACCATGCTCTAGGTGCTTGCTTAAGTCCATACAGTGCTTTCCGTAGCCTGTATACTAGGTCTCCGCCTTCTGTGCTGACAAACCCTAGTGGTTGTTCAACATAGACTTCTTCGGCAAGGTCTCCATTCAGGAATTCTCTATTGACGTCCATTTGATATACAATATGTAACACCCCAAACCAGGCGGATATTACAGTGCCGTGGACCCCCGACTGGGACCCACCAGGCGAATGAAAAAGGATGAATTACACAGGGTAAATGTAGTACCGAACCACATTATAACATCAATTACTCCGATTAGGAGTTTCATACAACACACCCAGGATAATATAGAATACTTGTGTATCTTATGTGACGATAAAATACACGACACTGAATGAAATGAGTATTTGAAAGGAATGTCTGCAGCGGAATAATAAAGAAAACATAAATGACTGAATAAATGGTGAAAGGATTGGGGCCCCCTTCTAGTATCACCGGGACTCTCCGCCGTCAACGTGCTCTCCCTGCGCCTTTGCCTTGCCATGACACGAAAAACAATATCCCCAAACGGGGTGATTATCTGAACAACAATCCTCAAGGGTTGAAAATACACAATCAAGATATATCCGAAATTATGAGTTATCCTGTCGAACATACGCAATCAAACATGCTATATGAATCGACTATCAGTACGGCTCAAAGGAATGGCGCCACACTACGTCCGGGATGGAAATGTGTCCGTGCACAAGCCACCAACGATCAAACACGCGTGGTCTTGTACCTAGATCGGTCTCACGAGCAATCGACTCGTGTGCACGATCCAATGTGAGGCCAACAACCAACACACGACCATAATGTGCCCGACATGAAAATCCTACACATACCAACCGGCACGCCAAGATGACCGGAATGCCACAATATGACAAAAGTGACAACGAAAATGAATGATGACTCACCAAGATTTAATGATGGTGAAATGAATGATAGCTCAATGAAATGATCGAACCGTCGTTCCTTATGACTGAGGTGATTAATTGACAATGACGAGTTTTGATACGATTAATACAATGATGAATGAGTTATGATTATGAATGAACAACGACAAAAGGAATGAATATCCTTTTAACCGAGTAAGAATTAACTTACTCAATACCGATGATGAATGTCCGTCCACGAACAACGACCTAACCAAGATACCGGTCGCTCGAACAACCTTAATTCAATCCAATTACCAACAATCCGATCAATAACGAATTAAACACGAATATAACGAACTCAAGACGTCGATACGATTAAACCAAGTTCATAGGGGCATTATATCGAACACTTTGAGTCCAACTTCGATTGATTACAACTAAACCTCAACAATACCAATCTCAAATCCCCAAGAAGTGCTTCAAATCAATAAAACATCTCCAATACGATCAATAGTCCGTTAAGAATATCCAAAAACGTGATTATAACAACTATTAATCGGAAATCCCCAAATCCAACTCGATATTCAAAGTGTTCTAGAATAAATCCCTCAATAATCCAATGAATCCTTATACAAACTCATAATCATATACATATCCCTTCATAAAACATGATTATAACATCCAAAACATCATATCTCAACACAAAATCGAAATCCAAGGTGTTAAAGAAATTACCTCTTGAAGATCCAACCACTTCGATCCGATGAACACGAGTAATAACGAGTATCCAAGCTTCCCAAAGGAATGAAGATGATGAAGATTACACACTCAAGTGATTGATGATGATGAAATCTCTCTCTCAACCCTCTCTCTCGGATGAAGAAGGAAAAAATGAAAAAGTGAAGTGAAATGACCCGGCCAAGTCATTAGAAATCTGCCGGAAGTTACGGCCGTAACTCGGCCCTCTTACGGCCGTAACTTTCCAAGTCAACGGCCTTACGGCCGTAGAAGCCAACTCGTGGCCGTAACTCGGCTTCGTCCGAAGCTCGCGGCACTTACGGCGTAATCGATCTGAGTTACGGGCGACAACCGCCTTCGTCAAAAATATCAGTCGACACCCTAAAGGCAGTAACCCCACACCTTACGGCCGTAACTCGGATGATACGGCCGTATCCGCCAAATCTTACGGGCGTAAGCCCTCTTCAAAAACGGCCGGGCACCACACTGCCGCGTCTGGCAGAATCGCCAACTCGCACGGCCGTACACGCCTCGACTTACGGCCGTATGCCGCAACCCTTACGGCCGTAAGTCACCTGGTCGACAACACCCAAAACTTACGAACACTACTTACGGCCGTATCTCACCATCCTTACGGCCGTAACTCACCTTCGGCCGAAAATGTCTCGGTAGCCTGGCTGACGCCAGACGGCCAGAATCGCCACTTACGGCCGTACTGCCAACTTACGGCCGTACCACAGACCTTACGGCCGTAAGTCCCTTTCGTCCAAATGGCACGAAACACGAACCCTTGTTACGGCCGTAACCCAAAGTCCTTACGGCCGTAACTCGATCTTGGCCAAGTTGAAAATTCCGATAACTCCGATTCCACGATACGGTGATGAATGATCCGACATAACATACGAATGTGAAAATGAACAAGTCTAACACAAGCCACGGATGATGCTCCCGATCGACTACCAATCACGATGAAAATAATAATGCTCCGTCGATCTCTAAACGGAGATGACATGACGATCGAGAATCGATACGATTACAACTTGCCAACATTGATCTCAAATGAGTGATTCATTTATGATGTGTGATTATTATTGAGTGAGAATTGCGAGTGACGATTACAGATGATAATTACCGAATGAAAATGAATGAATTACAACCGGGTATTACATATCCCCCTTAAAAAGAGTTTCGTCCACGAAACTAAGGGTCAAACAACTCGGGATAACTCTCCCGCATACTATCCTCGGTTTCCCAAGTAGCCTCTTCGACTCCGTGTCTAGACCACTGAATTTTAACCAAAGGAATCGTCTTATTCCTCAACTGTTTGATTCGCCGCTCTAGAACTCGAATAGGACGTTCCTCATATGAATGATCGTCGGCGATCTCGATTTCGTCGAACTGGTATGTGACTCGGGTCGGCAACATACTTCCGCAACTGAGAGACATGAAACACATTATGAATTCGGCTCAACGCCGGAGGTAAAGCCAATCGATAAGCTAACTCGCCCACTCGATCCAAAATCTCAAACGGTCCAATGAATCTCGGACTCAACTTTCCCCTCTTCCCAAAACGGAAAATACCTCGACTGGGATACCTTGACCAAAACGTGGTCACCCGTCTCGAACTCTAGTGGTCGACGACGATTATACGCATAGGATTTGCCGACTCATTTGTCAACATACGACTCGATTAAAGCTACCTTCTCCCGGCTATAAGCATATCGGGCTCGGTGCCGATTGATTCAGACAAGTCATCCCAACACAAAGGAGACCGACAACGACGACCGTACAAGGCCTCGTAAGGTGCCATCTTAATGGAAGCATGCCAGCTATTATTATACGTGAACTCGATCAATGGTAGTTGGGCTTCCCAATCGTCCTTCCAATCGAGGACGCATGCCCTCAACATGTCCTCTAGTGTCTGAATAGTCCTCTCAGATTGCCGTCGACCGAGGATGAAAGGCGATGCGAGATTGAGCTGAGTTCCCATAGCACGATGAACTGATTTCCAAAAATGAGACACAAATCGTCCGTCACGATCGGAAACGATACTCTTAGGAGTACCGTGCAGTCTCACTATCTCCTTGATGAACAACTGAGCCAGTCTCTCAGGACCCCACGTATCCTTGATCTCAAGGAAATGAGCTGATTTTGTTAGGCGGTCCACGATCACCCAGATCGTGTTCATGCCACGACGACTCGTCGGCAAACTCGTGATGAAATCCATAGAAATGTCTTCCCACTTCCACTCGGGAATAGGAAGAGGTTTCAGCATACCCGCCGGTCGCTGATGTTCAATCTTAACTTGTTGTGAGTTAAGCATCTCGAAACGAGTCCGCGACTTCTCGCTTCATATTACTCCACCGGTAATTTCATTTCAAGTCCTTGTACATCTTCTTTGGATCCGGATGAACGAGAATAAGGGGTAGCATGATCTTCTCTCAAAATCGAGTTTTTCAACTCGTCATCCGCGATACGCACAACCGATTCTTAAATCTCAAAAGTCCATCCTCGTGGACCACGAATCCAGGGCTTTCCCGAGCCACATCCTCTCGGATGCGCAACAATGATGGGTCCGAACCACGATTCTCTCGGATTGCATCCTCAAGAGATGATGAAATCTCTAACATACAAAGTGTCCACTGAACTCGCTGACCGGACCTCGATCTCGGGTCTAAGGAGTTCTGTGAAGCTCCTTCAATCATTAAGCGGGCAAGCATCTGCTCCGAACGGACTTACGACTCAAGGCATCGGCGACATTCGCCTTGCCGGGTGGTAAAGGATCTCGATATCATAATCTTTGATTAATTCCAACCACCGTCTCGCGCATATTTAACTCCTACGAGTAAATATATACTTTAAGCTCTTATGATCGGTGAATATCGGCAGTAACGCCATAAAGATAATGACGCCAAATCTTCAAAGCGAACACCACGGCTGCTAACTCCAGGTCGTGGGTCGGATAATTAACCTCGTAAGGCCTCAATTGCCGTGAAGCATAGGCAATAACTTTCCCGTTCTGCATGAGCACGCATCCGAGACCCTGTCCGGACGCATCACTATAGACCACAAATCCTTCCGTCCCCTGCGGCAAGGAAAGTACAGGTGCTGACATTAACCGACTCTTGAGTTCCTCAAAACTCCGCTGACACGTGTCGGACCACGTGTATTTCTTATCCTTTCGCAAAAGGTTCGTCAATGGTTGAGCAATTTTGGAAAATCCTTCCACAAATCGCCGATAATAACCCGCTAGTCCGAGGAAACTCCGGATTTCCTTAACATTCTTCGGAGGTAACCAATCTCGAATAGCCTCCGTCTTCTGAGGGTCGACACGAACTCCGTCTGATGAGATTACATGTCCGAGAAAAGTCACTCGGACATCCGTAACTCACATTTGGAAAACTTTCCAAGCGGTTGCTCTCGTCTCAACACGTCGAGAACTCGATGAAGATGAACCTCGTGATCCTCTCGGTTACGAGAATAAATCAAAATATCGTCGATGAAGACAACAACAAACTGATCCAAAAGTCGATGAAAACCCGATTCATCAATTCCATGAATACCGCAGTGCATTAGTTAGCCCGAGCGGCATAACTACGAACTCATAATGACCATAGCGTGTTGAAACGCCGTCCTCGCGATATCCGACTCTCGAATCCGAATCGGTGATATCCAGATCTTAAGTCGATCTTGGAAAATCTGAAGCTCCTGAAGTTGATCTAAGAGATCGTCAATACGGGGTAAGGGATACTTATTCTTGATCGTCACCTGTTCAACTCCCGATAATCAATACATAAGCGGAATGAACCATCCTTCTTCTTGACAAACAACACCGGTGCTCCCCACGGGGACGCACTCGGTCGGATATAACCTTTCTCGAACAACTCCTCAAGTTGGTTCCTTAATTCCTGCATTTCGGTCGGGGCCATCCGGCACGGTGCCTTCGATATCGGGGACGTACCAGGCTCCAACTCAATCGTGAATTCCACATCCCTCTGTGGAGGCAAACCAGTAACTCGTCTGGAAAAACATCGGCATATTCCCTCACCACCGGAATATCCATTAACATTCTTGATGACCTCTCGGTTTTGGCCATAAAGCACCAATAACCGACACATCCGATTGATTAATCTTCGCTTTCATCAAATTAATGACTTTGCGAGCAATGGGATTACCTCCCGAAACACATATTCAACTCCATAAATGCGAAATGATAGTGACCAAACGCTTTGGACACTAATGATGGCATCATGACGATCCATCCAATCAATACCCAAGATGATGTCGTCCCTCGGTAAATCTAATACGATTAGGTCCTGGCCATACGACCATGGCCCGAATCGGACAATTGAATCTCACGGTTCCGAATAATCGTCTACCATCGGGTAGGCAATGACATATGGCTCACAACTAGTAGCACTACCCAGACGTAGTCTACTCAAACATGACTCGGAAATGAATGAATGAGATGCACCGGTATCAAAAAGAGTGCACAAAGGTTGAGATAGAATATCGAGTGTACGAGATCATCCGGGCCTCGGGATCATCGGTCTTCTTCATCTCATAAATTCGGGGCTTGCGGCCCCGAACCGGATGCTCCGTCGATAGCTCTTGGCTCCGCCTTTAGCTCTGTCGTCTTGAACGACGCCGAGTGAGTGGCTTTGATTACGCACCTGAATGACACAGGGCTTGAGATGACGCGGAGTGGGTTTAGAGTCCCTACGGCAAAACGGGCCCTATGCCCAGCAATCCCACAGTTGTGGCACGTGATGCATCGGACACTTGGTGCTGAAATGACCCTGTTCTTCACAGTTGAAACAAGTGATGGCCGAAGGCCGCTCGCGGCCGAGATTCCGCGGGTTTAGACGCCAGGAGGTCGCTCGAAAAAGTGGAGCCCCCCCGCCGTTTCTTGAAAGTGGCACGACTACGTCGCCGATTACGGTTCTTGGACTTCTTGCTAGCGGCGAAGGTTCCGCTTAGCAATTTCCTTAGCCGTAAGCTCGTAAGTAAGAGCCTTCTCAATGAACTCGGCCAGAGTGGCACAGTTATGATTAAGCAACTGAAGTCTCATACGGGGTTTCAGCCTCTTGCTGAAATACTTGATCTTGTCCGCTTCCGAGTGAATGATAGATGAGGCGAACGGAAGAAGTTCCTGAAATTTTTCGGCGATGGCGAGAACGTCATCATCCGCCGAAAGGTCGGGAGTGAGTAATTCCGACAACTTGGCCTCCCTGAGTGGGGCCGGATAGTACCTCTCCATCATGAGAGTCTTGAACTGATCCCAAGTACATGTTCCGTCTGTGGGTCTCAACGATAACCACCATGAATGAGCGCTCTTACCGAGATAGTAAGCCGCAACTGAAACTTTATGCCCTTCGGGGCAATCCACCATAGCAAATAACTTCTCAAAATGCTCAAGCCAGTGAACAATATCCGCCGGCTCAGATGAGCCCTCAAAAGTAGGTGGTCGCTGGCGAGAGATATCGCTGATGATATTGCTTACACCCCTCTCTTGCCTCTGAGGCGGCGGCGGAGGAGCCTGCTGATTTTGATTGACGGAGTTATGCATCGTCTCCATCAACTGAGCCATCTGGGTCATTTGGGCCATCATGCCCTGCATAAATGCGAGTGGGTCGACCCGAACACCTTCTGACTGAGCCGTGTCCGGTCGACTCACGACGGTGAATGATCGCGTCCGGTGAGTGAGTGGCGCGTCATTGCTCGATGAGTTAGCATTATTCTGGCATTTGCACGGTATTCGCACGAGTTCTCGGGATTCGGCCCGCTCCACGGCCTCGTCCTCCACGTCCTCTGCCGACCCTCTCCATCGAAGTGGATAGTCATATGATGATTTTATATCTCGCATGAGTATCACATTATGATTACATTATGAAATGATGAAAATGAGCATACGCGCTCACATACAGCGATTACATGAATGATTAATTGACGTGACATGATTATACGATAAAATTATGAAATGATTATCTTGAACAATTTAACAAGATTGATGATATGATCTTCAAGATCAACAACCGAGTAATGAAATGAATTGAGTGATTAATGAGTTAACATTATCGACTTGATCACAATTGAAATTGATGAATGAGGATTGTTAGCGATGAATTATGAATGAATGATTAATGCCGAAATTATACCATGGCATTAGAAATCTTACGATTCTTGGTACGATAGGCTCGGCATTTGCACAGGTCACACGTGACGCGAAAGTCCAATGATACTAGTCCGATGACGATGATTTCAAATGAGACATGACTTGGAGGGTAGTATTCAAACCACGCTCCGATACCAACTCTGTAACACCCCAAACCAGGCGGATATTACAGTGCCGTGGACCCCCGAAGGGACCCACCAGGCGAATGAAAAGGATGAATTACACAGGGTAAATGTAGTACCGAACCACATTATAACATCAATTACTCCGATTAGGAGTTTCATACAACACACCCAGGATAATATAGAATACTTGTGTATCTTATGTGACGATAAAATACACGACACTGAATGAAATGAGTATTTGAAAGGAATGTCTGCAATGAATAATAAAGAAAACATAAATGATGAATAAATGGTGAAAGGATTGGGGCCCCCTTCTAGTATCACCGGGACTCTCCGCCGTCAACGTGCTCTCCTGCGCCTTTGCCTTGCCATGACACGAAAAACAATATCCCCAAACGGGGTCGATTATACAGAACAACAATCCTCAAGGGTTGAAAATACACAATCAAGATATATCCGAAATTATGAGTTATCTGTCGAACATACGCAATCAAACATGCTATATGAATCGACTATCGAGACGGCTCAAAGGAATGGCGCCACACTACGTCCGGATGGAAATGTGTCCGTGCACAAGCCACCAACGATCAAACACGCGTGGTCTTGTACCTAATCGGTCTCACGAGCAATCGACTCGTGCACACCCAATGTGAGGCCAACAACCAACACACGACCATAATGTGCCCGACATGAAAATCCTACACATACCAACCGCACGCCAAGATGACCGGAATGCCACAATATGACAAAAGTGACAACGAAAATGAATGATGACTCACCAAGATTTAATGATGGTGAAATGAATGATAGCTCAATGAAATGATCGGAACCGTCGTTCCTTATGACTGAGGTGATTAATTGACAATGACGAGTTTTGATACGATTAATACAATGATGAATGAGTTATGATTATGAATGAACAACGACAAAAGGAATGAATATCCTTTTAACCGAGTAAGAATTAACTTACTCAATACCGATGATGAATGTCCGTCCACGAACAACGTCCTAACCAAGATACCGGTCGCTCGAACAACCTTAATTCAATCCAATTACCAACAATCCGATCAATAACGAATTAAACACGAATATAACGAACTCAAGACGTCGATACGATTAAACCAAGTTCATAGGGGCATTATATCGAACACTTTGAGTCCAACTTCGATTGATTACAACTAAACCTCAACAATACCAATCTCAAATCCCCAAGAAGTGCTTCAAATCAATAAAACATCTCCAATACGATCAATAGTCCGTTAAGAATATCCAAAAACGTGATTATAACAACTATTAATCGGAAATCCCCAAATCCAACTCGATATTCAAAGTGTTCTAGAATAAATCCCTCAATAATCCAATGAATCCTTATACAAACTCATAATCATATACATATCCCTTCATAAAACATGATTATAACGTCCAAAACATCATATCTCAACACAAAATCGAAATCCAAGGTGTTAAAGAAATTACCTCTTGAAGATCCAACCACTTCGATCCGATGAACACGAGTAATAACGAGTATCCAAGCTTCCCAAAGGAATGAAGATGATGAAGATTACACACTCAAGTGATTGATGATGATGAAATCTCTCTCTCAACCCTCTCTCTCGGATGAAGAAGGAAAAAATGAAAAAGTGAAGTGAAATGACCCGGCCAAGTCATTGGCATCACGGAAGTTACGGCCGTAACTCGCCCTCTTACGGCCGTAACTTTCCAAGTCAACGGCCTTACGGCCAGAATCGCCAACTCAGACGGCCAGAACTTCGGCTTCGTCCGAAAGCTCGGCGACACTTTACGGCGAATCCGATCTGAGTTACGGGCGTAACCCGCCTTCGTCAAAAATATCCGTCGACACCCTTACGGCCGTAACCGCACACCTTACGGCCGTAACTCGATGATACGGCCGTATCCGCCAAATCTTACGGGCGTAAGCCCTCTTCGCCGAAAACGGCCAGGCACTCCGCCACAGACGCGTCAGAATCGCCAACTCAGACGGCCAGATTCGCCTCGACTTACGGCCGTATGCCGCAACCCTTACGGCCGTAAGTCACCCCAGTCGACAACACCCAAAACTTACGAACACTACTTACGGCCGTATCTCACCATCCTTACGGCCGTAACTCACCTTCGGCCGAAAATGTCTCGGTAACTCTTTGACGCTGACGGCCAGAATCGGCCACTTACGGCCGTACCTGCTCAACTTACGGCCGAACCACAGGACCATACGGCCGAAACACCCATTCGTCCAAAAGGCAAGAAAAACGAACCCATGTTACGGCCGTAACACAAAGACCTTACCGCCGTAACTCGATGGCCGGCCAAGTTGAAAATTACGATAACTCCGATTCCACGATACGACTGATGAATGATCCGACATAACATACGAATGTGAAAATGAACAAGTCTAACACAAGCCACGGATGATGCTCCCAGTACGACTACCAATCACGATGAAAATAATAATGCTCCCGTCGATCTCTAAACGGAGATGACATGACGATCGGTAACTGATATACGATTACAACATGCCAACATTGAACGCAAATGAGTGATTCATGAATGATGAGTGATTATTAATGAGTGAGAATTACTGAGTGACGATTACAGACTGATAATTACTGAATGAAAATGAATGAATTACAACCGGGTATTACACAATAAATCTCTTATGGGCGGAAAACGCTAAGAAAATCCTAATGGCTTCTAGTCTGGCTATAGGGGCAAATGTTTCATCATAGTCTATGCCTTCTTCCTGTCTGTAACCTTGTGCGACTAGACAGGATTTGTTCCTGATAACAAGTCCATTCTCATCCTTTTTCTTTCTAAATACCCATTTAGTTCCAATTACAGCTTGATGTTCATGTTTGGGTACTAGATACCATACATTGTTTCTTTCGAAACCATTAAGCTCTTCTTCCATAGATGTAATCCAGTGAGGATTGTTTAGAGCTCATTTGGTAGAAACAGGTTCGGATTGAGCTAAGAATAAAGCTAGGGTGCACATATTAAGTCATTAATGGTGAGTTGTTGGGTATTTTGAGTAACATCTTCTACTCTTGTAGGATAATGGTGAGGTTCATCGAACACTACATGTACCGATTCCTCGACTGTCAGCTTCCGTTTGTTAAAATCCTGAAAGCTTTGCTGATAGAGGAATATCCTACAAATATCCCTTCATCTGACTTCTCATCGAAGGTTCTAAGTTTATCCTTACCGTTGTTCAAAACATAACATCTACATCCAAATATGTGGAAATATGAAACCAGTGGAGTTTTGTTGTTCCATACCTCGTATGCTATTTTGTTGTGATGTTTGTTGATGATACAATAGTTTTGTGTATAGCACGCTGTATTTGTTGCTTCGCCCCAGAAACTCTGCAGCAACTTGCTTGCGGCAATTATGGTCCTTGTTGCTTCCTTGAGCGTCCTGTTCTTTCGCTCGGCAACACCATTTTATTGAGGTGTTCGGGCAGTTGAGTATTCGTGTTGTATCCCATTGTCCGAATAGTATTCCTCTATAAAGCGGTTAGTGAATTCAGTACCCCTATCGGAACGAATGGACACGATACTCAACCCTTTCTCATTCTGAAGCTTTCTCAGGTGCTCGGGCAGCTTTGATGTGGTTTCCTTATTCTTGCTCAGGAAGATTGTCCAATCATACCTGGAATAATCATAAACAATAACGAGATAGTATTTCTTACCTCCCAAACTTACTGGGTCAACAGGACTGTAGAGATCCATGTGTAGCATTTCTATAACTCTGTGAGTGGATATGTATGATTTTCTTTCCAGGGTGGTCTTTATTTGTTTGCCTTTCTGACAGGGTCCGCATCCGCTGTATTTTTGGAATGACACATCGGGCAAACCTCTAACCATTCCCTATCTAGCGAGCTTGTTGATCGTCCTGAAGTTGACATGCGACATCCTCTTGTGACATAGCCAGCTTTGATCTGCAGTGCCTTTGGCAACAAAACAAGGAATTGTGGAACTCGTAGGCATCCAGTCAGCAATATACATATTAACTGATCTGCTTCCTGTGAGCATAACTTCTTTGGCCAGAATGTTCTTGACTCTACAGTGATCTATGTAGAATTTCACTGAGAACTGTTTGTCACAGAACTGGCTAATACTAAGTAGATTATACTGTAAGTCTTCAACATAAGCTACATCGCTGACTTTGAACTTTCCTACAAGTAGGGTTCCCTTCCCTCTTGTTCTTCCTTTGGATTTATCACCAAAGCGCACTTTTGGACCGCGACCTTCTACATAATCTGACAGCTTGCTTCTATCTCCTGTCATGTGCCGAGAACATCTGCTATTGAAGTAACAGATATCTTTCTCTTTGATGTCCTGTGAGCAAAGAAATTAAGTAGATTTAGGTTCCCTTTGTATGTTGGGTCCATAGATGTTAGTGCCTTTAGGTACCCAGATTTGCCTGACATCAATTGGCTTGCTATAGGTTACTTTAGGTCCATTCTTGCGATGTCTACGTGGGGCAGGCACGTAGTCACTGTAACCTTGATAATATTATGCATGTAAAATTCAGGGTTATTATTATTACTCCAGTACGAATGCCGTCTTGGATGTGGAGCCATTTTCTTCGGCCTTACAACTTTCCTCCTGGGCCTCCAGTTAGATTCCCAAAGCTGTTGCTGATATTGTGCGGCGACCTATTTTCTTGATGGATAACGAAGCTCCTGTATCTAATATCTAGGCGCGCTGTACTGTTGGAAGTACTGTTGTGCGGGCTTTTGATATTTAGGTACAACCTTCTTTCTAAATGGCTGTTCGCACTTTTTATATGCTCGGAGCATGCTGTAGGTTACGCCTTACAGGTCTGGGTGGATGAGGTTTCCGCTGTCGATGATATGAACAGGGTGGCGGAATCGCATCCTTTTTTGTACGCGGTGCAACAGGTACCTTTACAAGACTTGGGGTCTCCTCAGGTACAGGAATGGGTTCCACACCACTGACAAACACTGTACTAGTTTTCCCTTTATTGGAGAATGAGTTGTATCCTAAGCCACTTTTATCATGAGCATGTTGCCCGGTGCTTAGAAATTCTTCCATCCTTTTAGATAATTTCTCGAAAGATTTCAAGATGGTCTCTAGTTCTTCTTTTTGTTTCTCGAGGGTTTTTACTTTAGCTTCGAGCAGAATGAAATCATTTGTCTTGCTCTCATTATGAGACTTAGTCTCATTTAGATCGTGAGTGGAGTGCCCAGAGGAGAATCGAGTTGCTGTGGCAGCCTACTACCTTAGTAAGAGTGCCCACACTTGGTGGCTTTCTGTGAGGCCTGCTGATGGCGCGAGTACTTGGGAGGAATTCAAGAATATTATGCTAGATCGTTACTATCCTGCACCCCTCTGTGAGGCCAAACTGTCTGAATTGCTGAACCCCGATCCATCTAAGGACGAGGATGTGTTAACTATTGTCGAGAAATTTCAGGCACTTCTCCCTTTTGCTACGTCAGTTGTCCTTTCGGAAGCTAATAAGATCAAATATTTCCTCAAGAGGCTTAAACCCAGAATGAGGATGCAATTGCTCAATCACCACTGTATGACCCTACCAGAGTTTATTGAGAAGGCTTTGGAGTATGAACTTACTGCGAAGGAGATTTCTAAGAAGCAGCCTCAGTTTTCCAACAAAAGATCCAGGAACCAGACCCAGGCAGATAGTAACCGGGGGACGTTCAAAGAGCCCCAGTCTGTTCCAAATCCTTCTGAGCGGCCACCTATGGCACCGAAGCCAACAGGAATGCACTCTCGAGTAATCAGCTCACCTATTGTGTGTTATAACTGTGGGCACCAGGGACACATCAGCTCCAAATGCCCGAAGATGGCAGTTGCCTGCCACACTTGTGGTAAGAATGGACATCGTGCTCGCTATTGCAGGGGTGGACCCGGGCGTGCTCCAGTAGAATCTCTTGCTCCAGTACAGTCTTCTGTCCAGGACCGTGTTCCTCCGTCCGCTTCCAATCAGACTACCGGGGCAAACAAAGGGATGGGCTATGGAAATCTAGCTGGTACACCTGGTACCGGAGTTGCAAAACCCAGAGTCTACGAGATGAAGAAGGCTGACAATCCCAAAGCCAGCATGATTGCAGGTACTCTCACTACGCCATAAGTGGTCATATGCAACAATTCCTAATGTTGCATTATGCCCCATTTTCTGTTGCCTTAGGCCAGATATTTATATATCCAACACTTTGTGGGTGTTGCATCTGATCGCGTGGCATTTGACCTCTAATCCAACACTTTTCCTTTCTAATGCAACAGAGGGTAAGTATTACATTATGTACATAGTGCAACACAAAACAAAATATATACAACAGAAAATAGTATTGGCTTAGAGGAGAATACAGTTTAGAATAGTGGGCCCCACAACCAATGACACATCAATAGTGGACCCTTTGGCCACGTCAATAACATGGTTGTTATATGCAACACTAATTTAAAAATATGCAACACTTGAGAATATGCAACAATAACTGAAAGATAAATGCAACATGTTAAATAAAAATTTCGCAATAGCCATTTCGTACGTACATCATTCCATAAAAATAAAATATCATCCAATATTCACACCCTACAATTCTGTACCAAATACCAACATTCCAACAAAGACGCAAAATACTAAATACCAACATTCCAACAAGACATTTTGTCCATTCCTGCTTTCCTGAAGCCTTAGAGACTTGGATTTAGATATAGCCAGGTGGAGAATAAACTTGCATTTGGTCCAACAGATTGCTCTATGATATTAAAATCAAGTGGAATAGGATCTGACACTTTTCTTTTTCCAATCGCTAGCAGCTTTGCTTTTCCCCTTGGTGGATTATCTTTCGCTTATTTGTCCAGTGATGCTCCATCTTAAGGAATATTGGCTTCTGCATTAGTCATGTTTGGGGGTGCATCTGAGCAAGATTCTCTCCTTTGTGTACAATTAGCTCTTTGTTTCACCGTATTGGATCTCTTTCCACCTTGGCATGAGGTCTCTCCATTCATGTTTCACTCTGCATACCAGAAACACGAGCAGTAATAAATGTCCAAACTGAATAAAAACAATTTAACCATATATAATAGTAGCAACATAAAAAATTAATAACATAAAAACCACATATGCATATATATAAGCAAGCTTAAGCAACTAATAAGCAGGCAAGTTATTGCAAGTGACAAACTACAAAACTTATCTAACTTAGATAGTCATTGATCCTAATTTACCATATCAAACATTGAAGGTTGAGAAACACCAACTTGCATGTAAAAACTATCATCACCACTGTCATGCTCAAGAAAATCCCTTGTTGGTGCTCGCAGTACAACATGCCTATTGGATGTATCACAACATAGTAACCAAAGAGAGGAGATTTTCGCAGCATCCTTGAGACGTTGATGAGAATTGAACCAAGACAATAAAAGAGATTGACTGCAAAATAATAAGTAGAAAGAACAACATAATAAACATTGTAACACAAATTAAAGATTAAATAAAAAAAAAAAGAGAAAACATGACAATAATAAAAAACAAATAAATAAAGTACCATATCATAATCTTATTCTTTTCCAAATGATAGACCAACAGATGACTCATGAAAGGAGATATTAGTGTCTTGCAGTTGAAATATTTATTTTCTTTGGTAATCTTCATTGGTAGAATTTAAATTTTGATAGAGAACTATATCAAGGCCTCAACCTTCTCAGCTAGCAACTTTAATGTTCACTTTCCAGTAACATTCAAGGAATACATTTGTGAAGGATGAAAATACAAATCTATATTTCTATCAGAGATGAGCCTAGACATATCAATAACTCAATAACAAGGTATCAACCAGATATCTCTCTGACTTACAAAAGATACCAGAATGGTGTAAAGCGATCCAGCCACAATCATCTAATAGTTACCTGTAACAAATCTGCTTGAGGGCTCACTAATCAAATTCTTCATATCACCGAGACAAATAGTTTTTTAGTTCAGTACATTTGAATGCAATGAAGTTGAAGATAATGAACTTGTGCTTTGGATAATGGGCTGTCCACCCTTTTTTTCCGGTGGTGGCTTCGCCCTTGACTTCCTCTTGCCCATTTCTCAATAATTTACGTATTCTTTTTACTGTCATGAGAAGTTCAACTTATAACGATTTTCTTTTCATGCTCAGTACGTAAGTATTAACTCCATTTATTGATGTAAAGATGCTTAAGCATATATACACAGATATAGTTCAAATAATTTAGAGCACGGCAAAAGCATTGTATGACCAGAACCATTAACACTTTATATCAAAAATTGAGAAACAAGAAGCATCACATCTAAACGATTTGAATAAGGTTGTTGCTACTGCATATTCATCTAATGTTCTTCACCTTTGAATAATCAAAGAAAGGTTTGGGATTACATATTCCTTAACCTTCTCTCTATACAGTAGTAAATTTCAGTTGATATAAATGAGTGGTCTCAAAAACTTGGCAAGTAAAAACAAACCAAAAAATTCCCAAACCCACCAACCTTGCAACTGCCGGTGGCTAGACCGTGGGGGAGATGACAACGGCAGAGGAGACACGGCTTGATGGCAAACAGCACGACTGGACGGCGAACAACAGGGGTGGAGGGGCGACCTGACGACGACGAGTGATGAGCAACGGGGACGTCAAACGAGATGACGACGAACCGCGGGGTCGAGCGGCGGACAGGAGTGACCGGAGGTGGTGTCGCGTCAGTGGGGATGAAAGGATATCATGTTCAGATTTGGGTTTTGAATTTTGATTCACGCCGCTGCTTGCTTCTTGTGTTTGAAAAGAAAAAGCCCTAATTAAAGTGTAAATGTGTAATAAAAGATAAATATATATATATATATTATTAATTTAAACCTGGGCGGGCCTATTTAGCCCGATAACCCCAGGCCATTTTGGCCCGAAGCCTGATCGGCCCTCAAGGCCAACGGGCGGGCTGTTTAGCCCTGAATTTTTTTGGGCCCTCAATTTTATAACCCAGCCCAACCCAAACTCCGGGTACCCCGCGGCTCATCGGGCTGGGCCAATTTTGACAGCACTTGTGGTGGCTGAGGTAGAAATCATGGATTTTTGGTTGTGGATTTCTCGGCCATGGCTGATGACCCGACGACGGTTAGGGTTCTGGTTCAGTTGGGTTAGAATTCGGTGAGAATTGAATATGAAAACTACGATTGATAAATAATAGTACATGATCGTAGTGAAAGGAGGCGTAAATTTCTATTTTGATGATAAATGCATTTTTGTTTTTCAATTTTTTATAATATTAATATAAATGAATTTTAATTTATATTTCTTATTATATTTAAAGGTTGAATGTATAAATTTTAGATTATAATTTTCAAAAGAAAATATATGTATTCATATAATATATTTTATTTACTATAATTTTAAGGAATTATTTTGTTTTTTTAATATTTTTAAACTTATTAATTTTAATCCGAAGTTTTTTTAAGTAGAAAACTATATGTGCTCTTATAAAAAATTCGTTATAAAATGATTAAACAAATTCAAATAATTTATTTTATTTTAGTGTAAAAAAATTAAATTTGACGATATCTTTTTTAAAATATTTAAAATATTTTTCATGCATCGCTTTAAGTTCACGTATAATCCAACACTTTAGGTTGGTGTTGCATTAACGTCTTTTGCAACAGTGCATTCAGGTCTAATGCAACACTAATTGAGTAGTATTGCAAAAGACCAAAGATGAGAGGGCTATTGCAATGCTTTTCCGTGCAACACTAGAGATATGCGTTGCATATGAATACTTATGGCGTAGTGTCTCGAGATCCATTCTCAGCCCGTTTGTGTTCTTTATGATAATGGTGCTTCACACTCCTTTTTATCTGCCTCTTGTTTAAGTCGTTTGCAATTACATCATGTTACCGATTGTGTACCTTATGTCATCGGTCTACCCGATGGTAGAAGAATTGTTGGGAATCATGAAGTACAAAACTGTCCGATTTGCATGAACGACCATGAGTGGTTGTCAGACTTGATTATGGTCAATTTACCTAAAGATGATGTGACTTGGGCATCGACTGGATGGATCGTCATGATGCCGTACTTAGCATCCGTAAGCGAAGAGTGACCGTCACATCTGATGATGGCGTCGAGTGTATTTTTCAGGGTGATAATCCCAGTCATTCCGGGAGAGTCATCAGTGCTATGAAGTCAATGAAACTACTGAACCAGGGGTGTGTTGGTTATTGGTGTTATATGACCAAGACAACCAACCGGCCAGTCGAGTTGGCTGATATTCCGGTAGTTCAGGACTACCCAGATGTTTTTCCAGATGAGCTGCCAGGAATACCCCCACAGCGAGGGGTAGAATTCACCATTGAGTTGGAGCCAGGAACGTCCCCGCTTTCGAAAGCACCATATCGAATGGCACGACCGAGATGCAGGAATTGAAGAGCCAGCTTGAGGAGTTGACTGATAAAGGCTATATTCAACTTAATGCATCCCCTTGGGGAGCACCAGTGTTATTTGTACGGAAGAAAGACGGATCGCTGCATTGTGTATTGATTACCGTGAGCTGAACAAATTAACAATCAAGAACAAATATCCTGTACCTCGTATCGATGATTTATTGGATCAGCTCCAAGGAGCCGCTGTATTTTCCAAGATCGACTTGAGATCCGGGTGCCACCAACTGCATATTCGAGAGTCCGACATTCCGAAGACAGCTTTTCGCACTCGCTATAGGCATTATGAGTTCGTTGTCATGCCATTCGGACTGACTAATGCACCGGCAGTGTTCATGGAATTGATGAATCAGGTTTTTATTAATTACTTGGATCATTTTGTAGTCATTTTTATTGACGACATTCTGATCTACTCTCGTGACCATGAAGAGCATGAGTGTAACCTTCGCCAGGTTCTCGATGCGTTAAGGCGAGAACAACTATATGGAAAATTTTCTAAATGTGAATTCTGGATGCCTGAAGTTATTTTTCTGGGACATGTAATATCAGCAGATGGAGTGAGAGTAGACCCACAGAAGACAGAAGCCATCCGAGACTGGCTACCTCCGAAGAACGTGAAGGAAGTTCGTACTATTCTGGGTCTAACAGGCTATTACTGACGGTTCGTGGAAGGTTTTTCCAAAATTGCTCAACCGATGACTAATCTGTTGAGGAAAGATAAGAAATATTTGTGGTCGGAAGCATGTCAGCAAAGTTTTGATGAACTCAAGAGTCAATTAATTTCATAACCTGTTTTGGTTCTACCTAAAGGAATGGAAGGATTCGTGGTATATAGCGATACGTCGAGACAGGGCCTTGGTTGCGTATTAAGGCAGAATGGGAAAGTGATCGCCTATGCATCTAGACATCTGCGACCTTACGAGGTCAACTACCCGGCTCATGATTTGGAGTTAGCAGCTGTGGTGTTTTCTTTAAAAATCTGGCACCACTATCTATATGGAGTTACCTGTCAGATTTTTACAGATCACAAGAGCCTGAAGTATATTTTTACTCAGAAGGAGTTGAATATGAGACAGAGGAGGTGGCTAGAGCTAATCAAAGACTATGATATCGAGATCCTTTATCATCCGGGTAAGGCAAACCTGGTTGCCGATGCCTTGAGTCGTAAGGCAGTACAGGACCAAATACTTGCCCGTTTGACCACCCAGAGGGAATTGTAGTTAGAGTTCACGAGGCCAGAGATTGAGCTCTGGTTACAGCGCATTCAGGGACAACTTTGCAGGCTTGAGATTTCATCATCCCTGGATGAGATAGTCAGGACGAATCACATGACGGACCCGTTCTTATCTAGAATTCGAGGAGAAATCCATCAGCAGAAGGCCCCTGGATTTGTGGTTCACGAGGACGGACTAATATGCTTCAAAAACCGAGTATATGTACCAGCGGATGAAGAGTTGAGGAATACTATTCTGAATGAGGCTCATGCTACCCCGTATTCCATACACCAGGATCGAACAAAATGTATAAGGATTTGAAGCCGTATTTTTGGTGGAGTAACATGAAACGGGAGGTTGCAGAATTCATTTTGAGGTGTTTGACCTGTCAGCAGGTCAAGATTGAGCATCAGCGACCAGCTGGACTGATGAAACCACTCCCGATTCTCGAGTGGAAGTGGGAAGACATATCGATGGATTTTATTACTAGCTTGCCGACGAGCCGTCGAGGCATGAATACGATTTGGGTGATTGTGGATCGACTGACCAAGTCAGCCCACTTCTTGGAGATTAAGGATACGTGGGGTCCTGAGAGGTTAGCCCAGTTGTTCATTAAACAGATTATGAGGCTGCATGGCACCCCGAAAAGTATTGTGCAGATCGTGACGGACGGTTCATATCACACTTCTGGAAGGCTGTTCATCTTGCGATGGGTACACAGTTGAACTTCAGTACGGCATTTCATCCTCAGACCGACGGTCAGTCTGAGAGGACTATTCAAACTCTGGAGGATATGTTGAGGGCGTTTGCTCTCGATTGGAAGTACGATTGGGAAGCCCAACTATCGTTGGTAGAATTCACATATAATAACAGTTGGCACGCCTCGATCAAGATGGCACCTTATGAGGTATTGTATGGACGTCGTTGTAGGTCCCCTCTATGTTGGGATGACTTGTCTGAATCTAGTGGTACGGAGCCTGATATGTTGTTAGCAGCCCGCCAGAAGATTACTCTAATTAAGAGTCGTCTATTAACGGCTCAGAGCCGCCAAAAATCGTATGCAGATAACCGTCGGTGACCACTCGAGTTTGAGGTTGGTGATCATGTATTAGTTAAAGTGTCCCCTACTCGAGGTGTTCTCCGTTTTGGGAAGAAAGGCAAGCTGAGCCTGAGGTATATTGGTCCGTTTGAGATTTTGGATCGTGTAGGTGACCTAGCTTATCGTTTGGCGTTACCACCAGTTTTGAGTCGAATTCACAACGTATTCCATGTATCCCAGTTGAGGAAGTACGTTGCTAACCCGAGCCACATTATTCGATTCAAATAAGTCGAGATAGCCGATGACCATTCATATGAACCCAGATGTTTTTCCAGATGAGCTGCCAGGAATACCCCCATAGCGAGGGGTAGAATTCACCATTGAGTTGGAGCCAGGAACGTCCCCGCTTTCGAAAGCACCATATCGCATGGCACGACCGAGATGCAGGAATTGAAGAGCCATCTTGAGGAGTTGACTGATAAAGGCTATATTCAACTTAATGCATCCCCTTGGGGAGCACCAGTGTTATTTGTACGGAAGAAAGACGGATCGCTGCGTTGTGTATTGATTACCGTGAGCTGAACAAATTAACAATCAAGAACAAATATCCTGTACCTCGTATCGATGATTTATTGGATCAGCTCCAAGGAGCCGCTGTATTTTCCAAGATCGACTTGAGATCCGGGTGCCACCAACTGCGGATTCGAGAGTCCGACATTCCGAAGACAGCTTTTCGCACTCGCTATGGGCATTATGAGTTCGTTGTCATGCCATTCGGACTGACTAATGCACCGGCAGTGTTCATGGAATTGATGAATCAGGTTTTTATTAATTACTTGGATCATTTTGTAGTCATTTTTATTGACGACATTCTGATCTACTCTCGTGACCATGAAGAGCATGAGTGTAACCTTCGCCAGGTTCTCGATGCGTTAAGGCGAGAACAACTATATGGAAAATTTTCTAAATGTGAATTCTGGATGCCTGAAGTTATTTTTCTGGGACATGTAATATCAGCAGATGGAGTGAGAGTAGACCCACAGAAGACAGAAGCCATCCGAGACTGGCTACCTCCGAAGAACGTGAAGGAAGTTCGTACTATTCTCGGGTCTAACAGCTATCGACGGTTCGTGGAAGGTTTTTCCAAAATTGCTCAACCGATGACTAATCTGTTGAGGAAAGATAAGAAATATTTGTGGTCGGAAGCATGTCAGCAAAGTTTTGATGAACTCAAGAGTCAATTAATTTCATAACCTGTTTTGGTTCTACCTAAAGGAATGGAAGGATTCGTGGTATATAGCGATACGTCGAGACAGGGCCTTGGTTGCGTATTAAGGCAGAATGGGAAAGTGATCGCCTATGCATCTAGACATCTGCGACCTTACGAGGTCAACTACCCGGCTCATGATTTGGAGTTAGCAGCTGTGGTGTTTTCTTTAAAAATCTGGCGTCACTATCTATATGGAGTTACCTGTCAGATTCTTACAGATCACAAGAGCCTGAAGTATATTTTTACTCAGAAGGAGTTGAATATGAGACAGAGGAGGTGGCTAGAGCTAATCAAAGACTATGATATCGAGATCCTTTATCATCCGGGTAAGGCAAACCTGGTTGCCGATGCCTTGAGTCGTAAGGCAGTACAGGACCAAATACTTGCCCGTTTGACCACCCAGAGGGAATTGTAGTTAGAGTTCACGAGGCCAGAGATTGAGCTCTGGTTACAGCGCATTCAGGGACAACTTTGCAGGCTTGAGATTTCATCATCCCTGGATGAGATAGTCAGGACGAATCAGATGACGGACCCGTTCTTATCTAGAATTCGAGGAGAAATCCATCAGCAGAAGGCCCCTGGATTTGTGGTTCACGAGGACGGACTAATATGCTTCAAAAACCGAGTATATGTACCGGCGGATGAAGAGTTGAGGAATACTATTCTGAATGAGGCTCATGCTACCCCGTATTCCATACACCAGGATCGAACAAAATGTATAAGGATTTGAAGCCGTATTTTTGGTGGAGTAACATGAAATGGGAGGTTGCAGAATTCATTTTGAGGTGTTTGACCTGTCAGCAGGTCAAGATTGAGCATCAGCGACCAGCTGGACTGATGAAACCACTCCCGATTCTCGAGTGGAAGTGGGAAGACATATCGATGGATTTTATTACTAGCTTGCTGACGAGCCATCGAGGCATGAATACGATTTGGGTGATTGTGGATCGACTGACCAAGTCAGCCCACTTCTTGGAGATTAAGGATACGTGGGGTCCTGAGAGGTTAGCCCAGTTGTTCATTAAACAGATTATGAGGCTGCATGGCACCCCGAAAAGTATTGTGCAGATCGTGACGGACGGTTCATATCACACTTCTGGAAGGCTGTTCATCATGCGATGGGTACACAGTTGAACTTCAGTACGGCATTTCATCCTCAGACCGACGGTCAGTCTGAGAGGACTATTCAAACTCTGGAGGATATGTTGAGGGCGTTTGCTCTCGATTGGAAGTACGATTGGGAAGCCCAACTATCATTGGTAGAATTCACATATAATAACAGTTGGCACGCCTCGATCAAGATGGCACCTTATGAGGTATTGTATGGACGTCGTTGTAGGTCCCCTCTATGTTGGGATGACTTGTCTGAATCTAGTGGTACGGAGCCTGATATGTTGTTAGCAGCCCGCCAGAAGATTACTCTGATTAAGAGTCGTCTATTAACGGCTCAGAGCCGCCAAAAATTGTATGCAGATAACCGTCGGCGACCACTCGAGTTTGAGGTTGGTGATCATGTATTAGTTAAAGTGTCCCCTACTCGAGGTGTTCTCCGTTTTGGGAAGAAAGGCAAGCTGAGCCCGAGGTATATTGGTCCGTTTGAGATTTTGGATCGTGTAGGTGACCTAGCTTATCGTTTGGCGTTACCACCAGTTTTGAGTCGAATTCACAACGTATTCCATGTATCCCAGTTGAGGAAGTACGTTGCTAACCCGAGCCACATTATTCGATTCAAATAAGTCGAGATAGCCGATGACCATTCATATGAAGAACGTCCCGTGCGGATACTTGAGAGGAGGGTCAAACAGTTGAGGAACAAGATGATTCTCTTATGGAAGATTCAGTGGTCGAGACAAGGAGTCGAGGAGGCTACGTGGGAGATTGAGGATAGCATGCAAGAAAGATACCCCGAGTTGTTTACCCCTTAGTTTCGGGGACGAAACTCCTTTTAAGGGGGGAGTATGTAATACCCGCGCCTTTAGTACTGTATTCCTCGTTTAAATTAAGTATTGTCGCACCATATATGTGTTTATTGTAATGAGTATATTGATGAATTATGTTAAATTGAAATCTTGGCCGTTCATACTATATTGATTGTTGAATGTTATTGGGAGAATTTCATTTTTACTTATTATAGACCTTAGCGTACGTTAGCTTACTCTCTTTACGTACGATGTATGTGGCATTACGTACGTAACTCTCATATGTTAACGTACATAATGCGGAGTATCTATCAGCAGCTCACCTTTCGGTGGGTGGGGCCGAATATGGGTAGGTGGTCGGGAGTCGATCGTGACAGCCTAAGTCAACAGCCATTACGTACGTAATGGATGTGTCGTAGCATACGTAATGTACAAGAGTCTTACGTATATTCGCTTGGCAACGTACGTAACAACATGTGTATTTTAAGTCAGTGACATCTGGTAATCTGTTACGTACATAATACTCAGAAGTTTATGTACGTAATGTCTTTAATGTACGATAATATGTAACTATAGCGTTCGTAATGCTGAATTCGGGTTATAAAAGTATGAGTTGCCTTTCATTTCTGCATGACCTTTTTCCATCCTCCCTCCCTGAAAACCGATTCCCTGCTCCTTTAAATCATATTCTTGCCTTCCAATTTCGGATTAGAACTACAACACTTGAATTATAGCTTGGTAACTAGAAGATATGAGTGTGTTCTTGGAAGATTTGGTGCTATTCTTCATTCCTTTTCTTGAGGTTGGTTATCTTACTCTTATTGTTCATATGATTATTGATGTTAGTAGTAGAATAACCTGATATATCATGATGAACATTGATGTTATGAACAAATTTAGTTTGAAACATGATAATATTGTTAGAACCCTTCCTTGAATGATTGATTAATTTGTGGATAACATGTTCAATATAGAACCCTTAGTTAATCATGTTAAAATCAGGAGATTAAAGTTATGAATGTGTTCTTAGTTGATACTAGGATCCTTTGATGTTATAGCCATATATTGGAGAAGGTTTAACAACTCATTGGGAAGAGATTGATGATGTCTTTAGAATTTCAAAACCTTCAAAGATATAATTATGCTTGAAGTAAAAATCTTAGGGATGATGATGGATTATGTAGAACACAAGTATAACCTTTATATATTCAATATAACTGGGTGTGTTGATAACTCAAGAAGGGGTATTGATCACTACATTAATATGTTGATAGTGTTTTAAGACGATTATAACAAATATGGGTAATAACGGTGCGGTAGAATTAATAACTGAATTCTATTACGTTGATCCTCGTGTATTAGGATGACGTAAATTAAGATGATGATCTTGATATGCTTAAAACTTAAAGTTATTATTTCATTTCTGGATTGGCTTAACGTAATTATTGTGAAGATGACGAAGAATGTAAATAAACACAAACTTTTAAAATAATTTGACATTCATCGGAAGTGTTGATGAATTGAGAGTATGTTTAATCATCATAGTATTACATTGATAATGTTCTTGACTTCAAACACTTGCCATTAATGTTAGAAAGTGTGGGCGAATCTAATAAAATTGTGATGTGATGATCCATGATTGGAGCCTTAGAATGCTCAATAGGATATTCGGAACTATTCGAGTAAAATTACAAATATTGTTTCTATGAATTAATACCATTATAGCATAACATACCTTAAGATGAAGAAAACACCAAAGCAATATGTAGAGTCCAACTCCGGTTGCTTGTGTGCCAAACCAAGATGTTTCTTCACTTCAATGATCAAGCATAAGTGATGTCTAATCTTCAAAGATTGAGTATAGATGGCCTATGGATGTTTATGAAGGAGGGGAGGCTCTCTGGACTCCAAAGAAATGAAGGACAAGTGAAGAAAACGTAAATAAAATAACATGGGGTGATGTCCCTTATATAATGTTTCTGTCCTTACGTACGTTATCCTTCCACAAATAACGTACGTTAGCTATTTAGCGTACGCTACCCTAATGTCCTTATCGTATGCTATCGTCACTGATAGTTAACTGTCCTCATTCCGTACTCGATTACGTACGCGACACCATCAGGTTGCGTACGTAAGTAACACACATTAGCATACGCTAGACACATTCCTTAGCGTACATTAACTATCGTTGACTTCAAAAGTGTCCAGGTTCATCCGCGGGAATCTTATCCGGACCCATGTCCGGCTGGTGTATGTGCTAGCCGTCCATCTCAATTATTGGCTGGTTAACATACGCTATGCTACATTCGTAGCGTACGCTAACTCTGGCGGATAACGTCCGTTAAGCTTCATTCTTAGCGTATGTTATCACGTATTTGCATGGGGAAATTTACATGTTGCCATACTCATGTACAAGGATACAAATACGAGAAATATCACACTTCAATTATCGATATCACAATTCCGAATAACACAGGGTTCAAATACAGATGAAATACTCAATAATTAATCCGGATATTACATACTCTCCTACTAAAAAGGAGTTTTGTCCTGAAACTCAAGAGAAAAATAACTCTGGATATTTGGACTTCATGCTATCTTCCGTTTCCCAAGTAGATTCTTCCCCTCCGTGGCGCGACCACTGAACCTTAACCAAAGCGATCAGTTTGTTTCTGAATTTCTTAACTCAACTCTCGAGTATTATGATCGTTCTCTCTTTCCTGAGCGACTTCGATCTCGCCGAAATCAATGACATGACTAGGATCTGGTATATACTTCCGTAACTGGGATACGTGGAATACGTTATGAACATGGCTCAATGACGGCGGTAATGCCAACCTGTATGCCAACTCTCCAACTCTCTTAAGAATTTCGAATGGTCCGATATATCTCGGACTCAGATTTCCTCTCCTCCCAAAACGAAAGACTCCCCGAGTAGGAGAAAGTTTTAAAAGCACGTGATCTCCAATACTAAACTCTAATGGACGACGACGCACGTCTGCGTAAGATTTTTGTCGACTCTGGGCGGTCAACAGCCTTTCGCGAATCAAGGCTATCTTCTCTCGTGTCTGTACGATCAATTCTGGTTCTGTCCCGATCAAGTCTGATGAATCGTCCCAACATAGGGGCGATCTGCATCTCCTCCCGTATAATGCCTCAAATGGTGCCATCTTAATGGAAGCATTCCAACTATTGTTGTTGGTAAATTCAATCAACGGCAGGTGAACTCCCAATCAGTTGACCAATCTAAGGCACAATCCCTCAGCATATCTTCCACCATTTGAATAGTCCTCTCGGATTGTCCGTCTGTCTCCGGATGATAAGCTGTGCTAAAATTCAATTCGGTTCCCAAGGCTTTATGAACTGCTTTCCAAAAATGAGACACAAAGCGACCGTCTCGGTCAGAAATAATGGTCTTCGGCGTACCATACAATCGGACTATCTCTGAAATAAATACTCGTGCCAAATTCTCAAGTCCCCAAGTGTCCTTAATGCCTAGAAAATGAGCCGATTTGGTTAGACGATCAACTATCACCCAATTCATGTTCATCCCTGTCTTGGTTCTCGGCAAATTAGTGATAAAGTCCATCGATATGTCCTCCCACTTCCATTCAGGAATCGGGAGTGGCTTCAGCATTCCGGCAGGTCGTTGATGCTCGATCTTAACGTGCTGACAAGTCAAACATTTCGAGACATAATCTTCTACATCTTTCTTCATGTTGCCCCACCATAAGTTCTGTTTCGGGTCCTTATACATCTTACTGGTGCCCGTGTGGATAGAATAGGGCGTGCTTTGAGCTTCCTTCATAATTGTCTGCTTCAGAACATCGACATTGGGAATGCAAAGTCGGTTCTGAAATCTCATAACTCCATAATCATGAATTACGAATCCTGGGGCCTTTCCCTTGATCACTTCATCACGTAACCGAATCATCAAAGGATCATCCAATTGCTTATATTTGATTTCTTCGGTTAACGATGAAGTTATTTCCATTATACATAGTTGTCCTTGGACTCTTTGCAACCATACTTCAATTCCTTCGCGAATCAATTCTCTTTGAATGCTGTGCTGGGAGGTCAGAGTCTCCAGCATCTGAATAGAAACAAGCTTGCGGCTAAGTGCATCGGCCACTACATTTGCTTTGCCTGGATGATAAAGAATCTCCAAGTCATAGTCCTTAATCAGTTCCAGCCATCTCCTTTGCCGCATGTTCAACTCTTTTTGACTGAATATGTATTTGAGACTCTTGTGATCCGTAAAAATTTGACAGTGAGTCCCGTACAGGTAGTGTCTCCATATTTTTAAAGCATAAACGACTGCTGCCAGCTCTAAATCATGCGTTGGGTAATTCATTTCATAAGGTTTCAGCTGTCGTGATGCATAGGCAATTACCTTCTCATTCTCCATCAATACACATCCGAGTCCTTGGTTCGAAGCATCAATGTAAACTATGAATCCTCCAGTTCCCTTTGGGAGTGCTAAATTCGGTGCCGTCGTCAATCTCTTCTTCAATTCATCAAATCTATTCTGGCACATCTCATTCCACTCAAACTTTTTAGTTTTCTGCAGTAGTCGAGTAAGTGGGTGGGTAATTTTGGAAAACCATTCCACGAACCGACGATAATATTCAGCAAGTCCTAAGAAACTCCGGACTTCTTTCACGTTCTTAGGAGGCTTCCAATCTATAACTGCTTCGATTTTATGGGGGTCTACTCGGATTCCTTCTGCTGATACCACATGACAGAAGAACATTACTTTTTTTAGCCAGAATTCACACTTAGAAAGCTTGGCGTACAATTGTTCGCTTCTCAAAAGTTCTAAAATAATCCGCAAATGCTGCGCATGTTCTCCCGGGCTCTTAGAATAAACCAGAATGTCATCAAGGAATACAACCACAAACTTTTCCAAATACTCTATGAACACTCGATTCATCAATTGCATAAACACGGCAGGTGCATTAGTTAGACCAAACGGCATCACTATAAACTCATAATGTCCGTATCGAGTTCTGAATGCTGACTTCGGAACATCAGATTCCTTAATCCTCAGCTGATGATATCCTGATCTCAGATCGATATTATAAAACACTGTTGCTCCTTGCAACTGGTCAAACAAATTATCGATCCGTGGCAATGGGTACTTGTTCTTAATCGTCATCTTGTTCAGCTCTCGATAGTCAATACACAATCGAAGCAATCCATCCTTCTTCCGGACAAAAATAACTGGTGCACCCCAGGGCAAAACGCTTGGCTGGATATAGCCTTTGTCCAGTAACTCTTCCAGTTGCTTCTTCAATTCATACATCTCAGTAGGTGCCATACGATACGGCGCCTTAGAAATTGGTGTAGCTCCTGGTTTCAGCTCGATGGCAAATTCTACATCCCTTCGTTGAGGTAATCCAGGTAATTCATCAGGAAATACATCCGGAAATTCGTTCACAATAGGAATGGATGAGAGTTCTACTTTTCCGTCTTCTTTCTTCACTGTGTAGCACCAATATCCGGTACAGCCCTGTTTCATCAATTTGACAGCTTTCATCGCCTTGATCATCTTTCCTAAGCTTCCTGGTCACCATCCTTTAAACAGTATTTCGGAACCATCGTCAGCTATTAGCGAGATATTCCTCTTTCGCTAGTTTACAATAGCTCCATATCGATTAAGCCAATCATCTCCGAGTATCAGGTCGTCTCCTTGCATTTCTATCACGATCAGCTTTGACGGCCACTCCCTGCCTCCAAATGATACAGGGAAATCTCTAGTTTCTAAGTTTCCAACAATACTCTCTCCACTCGATAAACCCACAACATAAGGCTCACAATTATGAAAACCAGAAATATTCAAACGATTTATACAAGACAAGGATATAAATGAATGCGTAGCTCCTATATCGAATAAAACGCTAACTGGCCGTGAAAGGATCTAAATAGTACCTGATGTGACAGCAGCATACTGGTTGTCTGCTCTCCTCATCTCGTATAGACGTGGGGGAATGGATCCGGCACTCGATGTCCCTTTTCGGGACAACTGTCCTCTACCTCGTCTGCGACCAAAGTTTTGGGGCAGCTGAACACTTTGCTGTGTCTGTTGAATACTTGCTTCCCTATGAGATGGTTGTGATGTACGGGCTCTAAAAAATTTTGCAACCTCTTCACAAAACACCGCACGGTGTCCCTCTCGACCACAATCAAAACAAGTCAAGGCAAGAAGGGGGCAATTTCACCGATAGTGTCCCGTCTGACTACAGTTAAAGCACTTCCTTGTCACATCTGTCGTGGCTGATACTGCTCCGAAGTTCTTTCCGCTCTCGGATGGGTGCGTAGGTTTATTGAACTAATGAAAGGATGACTGGGCCTTGCGGGGCCTGCTGCTCTTGTGTTCTGTGAAACTACCAGAGACTTTTTTGCTTCTTGGATTCTGCAAACTTCTCCATTGCTGCTTCATTGATTTCATACGCCAATGCTTTATCCTGGTATTAATGGAGAGTGGTACATTCAAAACCAGACATATACCTCTGAATCTCTGGTTTCATTCTCATATCGGAAACCCCGAAGCGGCGGTCCCGAATGACGATTACGAGAACCGAACCAAATAGCAATGGAAATGAGATTAAATGCGGAATTCAGTAAGATAGGTCCGAAACACGCTCGGATAACAGTATTAAATATTCTCGAAATATCAATACGGTTACAAGCGAATCACTAAAAACAAAAAAAATACACCAAAACGAAAATACTACGGATATTACATTAATGCTGAAAGGACAACATTTAATGCTGACAGGACAACATTTAATGCAGACGAAGAGATTGAAGACTGAAAAGCATTTAATGTGGATCAAAGAGAATATTCAAGCATTAAATAATCTTTAATTCAAACATTCTAAAGCCTCCAATCAGACCAGTCTAAATCTCACCAACTGGCCAACAACTATATTTATAACGGATCTATTTCCATGGTTATAAATAGCCCAAGTAAGAGGGCATTGCTCACTTACTGAACTCACTGCTCTCACTCAAACATACTGATTGATCAAGAACTTACTATTCAAGAGAACTATATTTCTTCAAACATACAATGAATATCATGAGTGAAGAAATATCTAAGTCCTCACTAAAGAACAACACAACTACATCGAAGCCTACAAAACCTACAGTTGCTGTTCGTACACGTGATACTCTAAAACCTTATTGTTGAGACCCTTATACCCGTGGGTACTAAGTTAAGCTATTCCGATCTGTGTGGGAAGAGTAGAGTTCAAAGACGAAGCTTCAATATGTGTGATAAGAACCAAGTCGAAGAAGCCTACAGCCAATATGTGTGAACGGCTCAAAGCTATAGTAGGTTGTATCAATATGTGTGAACGATACAACGACTAGTTTAGTTAAAATCATAGAGTTGTATACACCTTGATGTGGACGTAAAGAGGTTTAACTCGAACCACATTAAAATTATGTGTTATTACTTTCCGTACATAGTGTTTTCATACAACCTGTGATTTTAGTATACTTACTTTGAAAACCATGTAAGCACCCAACTACAAGAGACTATCCAGTTGTTGTACTTACAGCAACTTAGTCTAAGACTTCCGCTACGCAAACTTAACTTCGAAAAAGAGTATAATTTAGTCAATCCCCTTTAAGCTGTAAGAAAGTACAGTGTGACCAACACGGATCATAACATCCACCACCCATCCAACAAACCACTCTCTCACGATTTTCATCCATAATTTGCATAATTAGTTTCACCAATTACTATTCTTTCAAAAGATGCTCCACAGTCAATCATTTTCACCATCAATTTACTCTGAGAATTTTGGCCCCAAAACACACAAAATTAAACAATGTTTAGAAAAATTTGAAACAAAAAATTTATAAAATATTTGAAATTTGATAAAAATATAAAGTAAACCTTAAATATAAAAATATATATAAAGAACCTGAAAAACAAAAAATATTAAAAATATAATAAAATCTAGAACTTCTATAAATATAGTAAATAATTTTACGACAATCTTATTAAATATTTTATGAAATATATAACATTTTCAACAAAATATTTTTTACAAAATTAAAATTTTCTGATACTTCAAATGAAATTTCGGATTTTTAAATAATTTATAATCTTTTTAAATAAATCTGACATTTAAATAATTTTTGAGTTTTTTTAAATAATGCAAATTGTTAAATTTGTTGAACTTTAAATGCAAATTGATAAATTTGTTGATTTTGTTGTAAATAAGTCATGTGTTTAGTGAAGACTAATATGGCCCTAAAACCCTAGATGCGTACTTATAATTAGAGGCATATGGCCTTCATAATGATATACATAATTTCATTGGTGTCTCCAGTCTTTTCTCTAATTTTTTTCTTTCTCTCAATATTTATAGCACGTTATGAGCACGATACTCTACCAGTACATTTTTTATTTCACTTTGATTTTCGAAATTTACAAAATAAAACACTGATACAAAAAGAAGTAAAGAGAGCCTTAATAAAAGTCCCGTTGGTTAAGATAACGGGTTTGTTTAACATATATAAGAGACCTGCTGTTAGAAATAACAGGTCTCTAATGTGCCAAAGGGGCCCACTATATTTTTTTGAGTAAAATAAGAGATCTGTTGTTTGATTTAACAGGTCTGTAATATGTAAGAAATAAGAGACCCATTGTTTGATTTAACGGGTTTTTAATGTGTGAAACAGAAAAAGAGACTTGTTGTCTAATTAACGAGTCTCTTTACTCCTCAGGCACACACCATAAAAAAAAATCTCAGAGCGTTCAGATGTAACGCCCCCAAATCCCATTGGGTTATTATAGTGCCGTGGACCCCACTCCAGGAGATCCACCAGGCGAACACAACTAAAACACAACAAACTGACCAAAAGGGAAATCACAATCCCTATTATGATAACCAACATATTGTTCCGATATGGAATTTCAATGACAAGAATGGGCCTACATGACCAAAGTAAAAATACAACAATATCTATGAGCCTCGCTTGGATAATACAACAATGACAACAACTGACGAAACTGGAGTACTCCAAATTGTCTGACAGACATGAACACCGAAATATCTCGGACTAGTATCGCTCGCATGCCTCGTCGCCATCGTCATGCCCCTGTGTCTCAACTCTCTCCTCGCAAATACCTAAAACATGAAAACATGTTCCACTCCCACGAGGTCAGTCATCCAGATAATGAATATCAAATACATGTACGGCATGATATGCATCCAACGACAGAATAAACAGTACAACAATGGTAATATGAGATGCTCACAAACCAAAGTAAGAACCGAGCATTCGTGAAACATTATGCCCACGGCATACGATCGTTACCTGCTCAACATATTAGAGCACAAGTGCCCAACGACGAATTATCAATATAGAACACAACAATGAACTACTCGAAGGTAAACCAAAACAGAGCTGAAATAAATACGAATCACAATACCCGAAGGCTCCAATGGAAATACCAATACATCACAATGGCCTGAAAGCCCTCAGCCGAAGCTTCCAATCATCATAATAGCCTAAAAGTCACTCAGCCAAAGCTGCAATTCATCACAATGGCCCGAAGCCAAGACAGCCCGAAGCTGTATCACATGAGGGCCGAGGCCACAGCACGAAACCGTATCACAATGAGATCATACAATAATCGTGACCTGCTGAATTGCAGGTGCTGGGAAACCAATCGCGAAGGTTCAAGCTCCAAACTTACCCATAATGAGATCACCCAGTGACTGTGACCTAGTGAACTGTAGGTGTTGGGAAACCAACCGCGAATGTTCAAACCCCAAACTTACCCATAATGATCATCAACATGACCGTGACCTACTGAATTGTAGATGTTGGAAAACAACCGCTAAGGTTCAAGCCCCTAGCTTACCCCTCGAGCACTAGCCGAGACTAGCCTCCAAAACATAATTAATCACAAACGGCAACGATCCCGAGATTACCGAATTCACAAGAATAATAGTGTGCTGCCTTGATTCGGTCAACACGACAACAATAACTCACGGATAGGCAACGTCCTCGGCGGTCCCAATTCAAATACCTCGACTGCCTTGTAATGGCCAATCGATCACAATGACTCAATGGATGGGAACTATCCTTGACAGCCCCAATTCAATACATCGATTACCTTTAGAATGGCCAATCGATAACAACGACTCAACAGATGGGAAATGCCCTCGACAGTCCCAATTCAATACATCCATTACCTTAGAATGGTCAATCGATAATGACTCAATGGATGGGAAATGTCCTTGACAGTCCTAATTCAATACATCGATTACCTTAGAATGGTCAATCGATAACGACTCAGCGGATGGAAAATGTCCTCGACAGTTCCAATTCATTACATCGATTACCTTAGAACGGTCAATCGATAACAACTCAATGGATGGGAAATGTCCTCGACAGTCCCAATTCAATACATCGATACCTTAGGACGGTCAATCGATAACGAATCAATGCATGGGAAATGTCCTCGACAGTCCCAATTCAATACATCGATTACCTTAGAACGGTCAATCGATAAACAAGGATATAATTTGAACAGATGTCCCGGTGCCTTTAATCGACCACCAGAAACAAAGATGATAATCAAATACGTCAATGCCTTCAATCGGCCAATACAACATCAATAGCAAAGCACCAATATCAATAACAATGATCACAACAATGTCTTAAATCAACATCATTACCAAAGACAACAATCGATACATCGATACCGTAAATCGGCTATCGATAGTAACATCAACAACGAGTATCTCAATGCCTTCAATGGCTTTTGCCGAACAACAGTAACATTTGGCATAATTTGACGAAGGGTATCGTGTCAAACAATCCCCTGATATCAACAAAATCATAAAGAGACCAAGTCTCGAAATGATACACACATTCATACATATACATGATAACATTAATCTCATTGACTAGTACAAGTATAAAACTTGGATCAAACAGAAGGCGAGAAAGTCCTTCCACGATCAACGTCCTCCCACGATCACAAGCACTCGAACAACCTTGACTGAAATACGATTCATTCAATAACACAAAATCAATGGAAAGCAACACCAAAAACAATCCCGATTCAATGCCGAATCGATTAGATCCCACAAACGGATATCATAGTTCTCAACTATGAATCCCAACACCCTCCAACACCTCAATGATCAATATGATCAAATGTTCTTACACTTGTGAAAATAATTCAACAAGAATCACTTAAGAACAACATTACACTAATCATCCCAAAATGATAACCTCACCAATATTAACACTAACACCTCAAGAACATCATCGACACAACAAACATGATGTCCAATCAATAATCCTCCACCAATTCATCATGAATTCGGATTAATCAAAAAGATTAAATCAACCATTTCAAGATTATGACAATTATCACATAATTCATCATAATTCTATACTAAAATGGTTATAATCCTCCAAGAACACAACTAACAACAATAATCGTCTCAAAGCTATGTTAATCGTCTAACAATCTTAACATAACTCTTCCTAAACATGATTATAACCCTCAAGTATTCTAAAACATCAAGAACAACCCCTCCTCAAGATATAATCATCATGTTCTTAGTCATAAGTTATAAAAACTCATCAAGAATCATGCTATCCTCCATCCATCAATCAATACACAAAGTGAACAACAACCACAGCAACAACATACTCGAAAATCACTTGAAGAACAAGAGATTAAGAAAACTTACCCAAGAAGAACAAGATGAACTCTCCAAACACCAAAGGAGTAAGAAAAGCTTCCAACCTCAAGTCTCAATCCAAGCTAGGATGATCAAAATCACATTGGAAGAGTCTCAATATCAAGAACAAGTCCAGAGGGACAATTCTAGGGAGACAAACTCGATTTTGGTTCGTGAAGAAATGAAATACGAAACCAAGATATATAACTTGACCATCACATTACGTATGCTATACAAAAAGCATAACGTACGTAAGAGCCATTATGTACGCTATCACAAGGGTGTTACGTACGTAATACTCCTCCAGAGGCTACTGCCTCAAAATGGGACACTCGTTACGTACGTTAACAAAAGTACGTATGTAACCAACCTCAGCATTACGTGCGTTAACCTCAAGGTATAGCGTACGTAATGTGCGTTGACCTGCTTGTCCCAATCGAACCCCGCGAATCCAGCCTCGTCCGACCCCACACGCCGAAAGATTTGATCCGAATAGATGCCCTATGTTACGCAAGTAACCAACAAGGTTTAACGTACGTAACAATCTGCCCGTAGCGTACGTAATGCTATACATATATCGTACGCTATGGCAAATATACTTAGCCAAAAATCCAAACTCACCTAGCAACAACAAAACGACGGCTACAATACTGACGACAAGTATAAATATTTCGATTCCGAAATATTCCAACACAATATACATTGTACCTGTCAAGTACAACAACACTTGTACAATCCCGAATGAATTCATACAATATAACAGTAACACAAAAAAAAAAAAATTATCCCCGGATATTACATCAGATCTGTTCTTATACTTCACACACATAAAATCTGTTTCTCTCTCTCTCTCTCTCTCTCTCTCTCTCTCTCTCTCTCTCTCTCTCTCTCTCTCTCTCTCTCTCTCTCTCTCTCTCTCTCTCTCTCTCTCTCTCTCTCTCTCTCTCTCTCTCTCTCTCTCTCTCTCTTCGCCGCCTCCCCTCTCTACTACACTCTCTCTTTCTCAGTCCAAATTCAAAACACACACATATACACATAGGGGTGTACAAATCGGGTTTATTTTCAAACCGGTTCGGGTTATAAAATCGAACGGTTTTTGGCCGTATTCTCAAAACCGGTTTTTTGACCAAACCGGTTCGGGTCGGGTTGGGTTGGGGACTGTAAAAACTCGACCCTATACTAACCGGGTTGGGTGGGTTTGTGACCGGTTCGGGTAGGAAAAACCGGTTATAACCGGGTTTTTTAAAAAAAAATTAAAAAAATAATATATTCTTATTAAATAAACCCATTATACATTAAATATAAACTTTTATTAAAGAAACTCATTAGAACATCAACTTTTATTCAAACATTTAGAATTTAAAACATAAACTTTTATTAAATAAAATCATTACAACATCAACTATTATTCAAACATTTAGAATTTAAAACATAAACTTTTATTAAATAAACTCATTACAACATCAACTTTTATTCAAACATTTAGAATTTAAAACATAAACTTTTATTAAATAAACTCATTACAACATCAACTTTTATTCAAACATTTAGAATTTAAAACATAAACTTTTATTAAATAAACTCATTACAACATCAACTATTATTCAAACATTTAGAATTTAAAACATAAACTTTTATTAAATAAACTCATTAAAACATCAACTTTTATTCAAACATTTAGAATTTAAAACATAAACTTTTATTCATCGAGAGTGATATCTTCTTCGGAGCTAGCCTCGCGCGAAGCTTCATCGAGAGCAATTTCTTCATCGGATAGTGAGATTGCAAAACCTTCTTCCACCTCGATATCGTGTATTTCTTGTTCAATGTCTAGTTCTCCTTCAAGACTTTGAGTGTGTTGTATACGCTCGGATGCGTCCAAGTGATCCTTCAAGCAAATACACATCTCCAATGATGCCGGTGTGAGTCTTGTTCTTCATATAGATAATACCCTACCACTAAGAGAAAAAGCGGATTCCGAAGCTACCGTAGAAGCTTGGACGGTTAGTAAATCTCGGGCCATAGCGGTTAGAACGGGAAATGGAGTTTTCCACCAAGCCAAAATATCAAAATTTGCGAATTCATGGGGTCCCATAGTCGATAAAAAATCGGTTCCAATATATCTCCCATATTCGCTAGTCGATGATTGGTCACCCTCACCCCTAGCCCGTTTAGTGTTTTCTTCTCTTAAACTATTATATAAGTTAAGCATGGGATCCGCTCTAGTAGAAGTAGAAAATGATGATGAAAACGAACTTGAAGAATCATTTCTTGAACCATACTTTTTAAAATAAACCTCGAATAAATCTTTGAAATTTTTGTTAAAAATGGCTTTTGCATCTCTTGAATAGAAAACGTTTTCGTCATGCAACTCTAAATCAATAGATATTTTGTCGATAAGTAGTTACACCCCGTTAATATTCATACATGGGTTCAAAGCGGCGGAACAAGTAATTACCGGTGGCATTTCTTTAAAATATTTTCTTAGTTTTTCTTTCATGGGCGAAACCATTTTTTCATATAAATCACCACTTGATTCGTAGTCGCTTAATTTTGAACACATTAAATAAATTTGATTAAGTACCAAATGACTCGTGGGATAATAAACACCCGATAATAAAGTTGTTGCATTTTTAAAAACTTTGATCAATTCGCTTATTTTTCTAACTATATCCCATTGTTCCGACGTAAATGGTGTAATCCTACTCGTCCTATTTGCAAGTTCATCATGAAAAAGTTGTAAAGTATCACGTTGGCGTAAACCACAACAAAACATTTTATAAGTCGAATTCCATCTTCTAGGAACGTCCCAATTAGGGGTTAAAAAAATAGAATTCGTGTCCTTACACAATTTCATATATTGTTTATATCTAGCTTTACTTGAACAAAATATATCTTGTAACATTTTTTTAAAAGCGTCTTTTACCAAACTTATTTCAGGTACCGCTAATCCGTCTTGAACAACCAAGTTTATAATGTGTGCAACATATCGACTATGATAAAAAATACCCTTCGAAGGCGGTTTATATGTTAATATTAATTTTTTTACCGTGTTTGTATTATTAGACGCGTTATCAAATGAGATCGAAAAAACTTTTTCTTGTAAGTTAAAGTTATTTATTACATTTTGTAACATATGAAATAAATTTTGACCCGTGTGACGGTACTCAAAATTTTCAAAAGCAATCGTACGCTTCATCATTAGCCATGTATCGGGATCAATCCAATGTGCGGTAACACAAAGGTATGAACCGGGTAAACCATGAGGTGCCGACCAAACATCAGTTGTTAAGTTTACATTTGTATTTAAGTTTGCAAAACCGTTTACTAGTTCTATTTTAGCCTTTTTCCACAATTTAATACAATCACGTCTAAGAGTAGCACGACTTACTTGTTTATATCACGGTTGAAGAGTATTTTGAATCACCTTAGTCAATCGAGGGTTATCGAAGTGGTTGAACGGCAAACCTTCTTGAATCACGTAGCTTGCAAATTGTTGTCGGCACCGCTCCGCCTCGTATGCAAAAAGACCCCCCTCTCGTGACATAGATGCTTGACCGGCTTCCCGAACGGATTTGAGTCCTTCGCAATACTTGTCGGTATGCATCTTCAACGTCGTGTTGGATTCATGTTTCAAAAACTTACCGCAATGTTTACAATGAGCCTTAAGTTGCCCATCCGACAACTTCACGAGGTTGAAATTACACCAAATTTTTTGATTTCGGGTTGTTTCTATAACTTCAACAATCTCGGGTGCATTCATGGAAGCGGAAGAAGATTGAGTTGCCATTTGAATTGAGAGAAACGAGAATTTTGTAATTTTTTTAGTACTTGAAGAGCGTTTGAGTATTGTGACTAAACCAAAACTCAAATAGGGTATTTACAGTTGATTAGGGATGGAAAAATGGTAGAAAAAAAAAGGGCAAAAAATGGTCAGATTTTTGAATGCAACGGCTAGCTAATGGACACATGCAAAAAATGGTTTCAAACCGGTTTTTTCAACCCGATTTCCGAAACCGGTTCCCCTAAAAACCGGTTTGGACCGGTTTCTAACGGGAAAATGTAAAATCGGGTAGAAACCGCCGGTTTTGAGACAACCCGAACCGGTTTTGGTTAAAAACCGGTTTTGACCGGTTTCGGTTTCAGTTTTTTTTCCGGTTTCGGTTTCGGTTTTTTTGTCCACCTCTATATACACACTTGATTAACTAGCAAATCCATTGAAAGGTGGTTGATCATAGTTCTATCAATGCGGGAATGGTGGTCAGTGGTGGGTTTGAACCATGATAGTGGATGGATTTTCTTTTGGGACTGGAGGTATGGCAGTTTGTGGTGATTTGAGAAAGTGATGAATCGGGTTTCGGGCAAATAGTTCTCACCTTTAACTTTTGGCGACCTAATCCAGTAAAAACTAAATTTAGGCTACATTTTTCCAATGAGCGGCTACCTGCGATTAGGTGAGTTCCAATTTTATTTTTATTTTTAATTGAGCTAATGATGTTGAAATTTCAGGTTTCAGTTTTCTAATGTTGGTTTGTGATAATTTTTGTGGACTGATTTGGATTTGACCCTATTCGGCTATACAGGTTGAATTTGATGTTTGAAATGAGTGCTACGGATTCAAGCCATATCCTGGATTTGGTGTTTGCATTAATTTTTTGTTGTGGGGCTTTTGGATGAGAAGAACGATGTACGATGTTTTAATGTTAGATCAGGAAACTGGGAACCGAGTTTGCGTGATTCTGGTGTTTGATGACTCTCAAGGTATGGAGCAAGTAAGTTGTTTGATGGTTTTGGTTTAGGAACGATGGCTCTGTAAATTTTTTTTTTTTGGGTAATTAGGATTCTCTTGCTGTTAATTTAACCGTAGGGTTTATTTTTGATAATTATGTTACTGTATTATTCCTTAGATCGTGAAGTTGGGTAATTAGATCATTTTTTTTTCTTTTAGTTTTTTGTTCCATTTAGTTTTTTGTTAAAGTCTATATGAAGTGAAAACTCATGCTTGCCTTTGTTACAAAATCCCTATTTAAACTCCTGCTTGCCTTTGTTACAAAATCCCTAGTTAATGAGTTTGCAACTACTGCAGTTTTCAAGTTTGTGGTCCTCTTAGTATCTAAAATGTGGTACTTTCTTGCAATTTAGATGAAAAATAAGCATATAATGCAAAGAGTCGGGACACAATAAGGCGTGAGCTTGTTGACCTCTACAGTCATTTTGTATGTATCTCTATATGTTGTATAAAACTATTAACTGCAAATATCATCCAAATCGATTCGAGTTTCACCATGCACCGAAGCTTGATTACCTATTAACTTGACTAATGAGTGCATCTAAAGTTAATAATTGGGGTTTCCCCCAAAAGAGGCTTATGTAGCATTTAATTTTGCTCTTCCGTCCCTGCATTTTTTTTATTTTTGTAACACAGTTTGAGAATTTCATGAATGTGTGTGATATGCAAAAATTAGGAGGGATATATGTTTTTAATAAATGCGCAAATAGATTAAACCACTTTTATGAATCATTTTATCCAGCTAACCGTGTTTTATGATGCGAATGCAGTGGATAATCTGGTGATGAGTGCTGGTGTCACCCCAGTAAGCTTGTTTGAAGATACATTTGAAGTGACCAATTTCTTTCCAGCAATGATAATCAACTCAAGTTATTATTCAGTAAGTATATAATTTCGTTCCAACTTATTTCTGGATTTTATTTTTTAGAGATATAACAATATAAACTTGTTGGATGCCTTTGTACTCATAGGATATAAATTTATGGGGTGTGGTTTACATAATTTATTTTTGTGGTACCTATATATGTACCTAACTCTACTCATAAACACACTATCATTTTGTAAGTCTCATTGAGAGGCAATGTGTTGCATGGTAAAACAAGTTCGTTATGTCTTTGATGCAATCATGAGTTATGTCATTTATAATAAGCACTTTGCTGCACGTTGACAAAGGATATTAGGGTGGCGACGAGGGAGGTCAACTTTCCACTGGTTTTGGGTATAGCAGAACTACTAATACATCCATCTTCTTTCCCATATATATTAGCTGGTTTCTAGGCGTAAGCTAACGCACGCTATTTCTGTTGAGTAGCGCGCGCTAGCTTCGTTTGTAGCGCACGCTAATGATCCGGGCTTGGCAGAGGCAGTACCTGAGTTCTGCCCTCTAGAATAGCAGTTAGTGCACGCTAGGCGTGATCTAACGCATGTTATTCATGCTTGGTAATGCACGCTATTATCGGATGTAGTACACGCTAACTACTCGGGTTTGGCAGTGGCAGTAGGGGTTTCTGCTCTCTGGACTAGCAGGTAGCGCACGCTACGCGTGAGCTAGCGCACGCTATAAGTATTGCATAGCGCGTGCTATGACTTATGTAACGCACGCTATCAACGCGGGTCAGAGGTTACTGGACTACCGAGTGACCTCGTTAGCGCACGTTATACCTTAGAATTAGCGCACCTTTATTAGGCCCAGTATATAAACTGGGTCAGCCGCCTTTTCGTCTTTACATTCTCATTTTCCACATTCTTAACGAGAGCACACCATAGAGGTGATCCTGAGGAAATTTGGAACAACCTTTCATCATCATCTTTAGCTGGATAACAAGGATTTTTCAACATCTAATCCATTCCTTTTCTCCGAATCAAGGTAAATTCCTTAGAACCCTAGTTTGGGGAATTTTTGGGGATTTTTTTTAGATCATCCGATTTATCCGTTTTGAAGCTTGAAATCATTGAGATTATGATGTATCTACCATGTGCCCACGTTCCCCTTACGATTATCCGAATATTTTTTGTGTATTACTTGAAGTGGAGAGGGTTTGTATAATTTCCAACCTCTATGTGAATACTTTGAATATTTATGCATTGTAAAAAGGGAGTTTCAGGAGTCTTCCTTTAGAATTGAGTATTGATGATTGATTATCGTATTTCCTTACGAATCATTTAGGCCCGGAAGTGCATTCTTGGACCTCTTGAGCTTGAACACCGTCTTAACTTCGGTTCTAATGTCTCAAAGGCAAGTATATATTTATGATTGCACGTTCTCGACTTTGAAAGTGATGTATATGAATGGTGTGATTGTATATATTCACTCTGGGATAGACCGACGGGTCCTCAGGGGGTTCCATTGCCTTTGGTGTGGTTCCATGAATATTTTGGATTAACCACTCTAGGAGGGTCCGACGGGGCCTCAGAGGGTTCTGTTGTCTTTGGTGCGATTCCATGGTTAATTACGTATGTATTGGAATGAGATGTTATGAGATTTAGTTATTTCAGAATACTAGTCTTGAGTTTGATGAAGTGATGATTACATTTACTTTATCGTCGAGGAGTATTGTGTTTCATATTCGATATACTTATAATAATTATTTGACAGCTAACTGACACGTTCTTAGTGTAACTATCGCAAGTGCACGATATCGTATCAAGTAGTAAGTGGACTTTTTGAGTCCGGTTTATCGATCCCACGAGGAAGTTTGGTTATAATTTGAATTATACACTATTGGTCTATTTTTATAGATACTAAGATGAGTGAAACACACAATTAAAGAGTTTGGTTAATAATTGAAAAGAAAATGCAATAATAGTTCTAATATTTTAAGAAAATAAAAAGATTGCAACAATAATAGATTGATTAACGATAAAATGAAATAGTTGGGATTACAAACTTAATTCGTCATTAGTTATAGAAGTTGTATAGGAGATCATAAGATGAATTTACTTATTATGTTGTGTAGATTCGATTTTCCTTAAAAAGACGGTTTCTCTTTCGAACTATAAAATGCCCCTTATATATTGAATCAATCCACTATATTTCTATGTTGATTGGCTTCAATACATAGCATTAGGATTTATGAAAATAACTCAAAGAATCATCTAAGGTCTAGAGGTATATTTCTATCCCCTAGAACAACTTAGAGTGAAGATCATTTGATCTAATCAAACATATTTTCTTTCGAAACATATGAAGACCATAAATATCGTCATTTATTGGCCAAATAAATAAAGATTGTTAAAACAATGAAAATCACACACAATAATAAGTAATTCACAATAGATCTTTTTACAAACTTAAATAACATGACTAACCTTGTTTATAATCCCAACTAAGATAACTTAGCCCATCAAGGGTTTAATATACATAATACAAGTTTGAGTGATCATTATTACTTGAACAAGAGAAAGAATTGATCTTAACTCCCTTAGTAGATAAAGGAGAAAGAAGCAATAAACTCTCTGAACAACATATGCTATACCACACTAACACAAATCACTCAAGAACACAAGTGTGTTCTTCACACAAAAAGAAAATATTACAAAAAGTGGAAAAATTATAAGATGAATGATGAATGATGATGGATCTAAGGGGTCTATTTATACACCTAAAGTCATCTAATAGCTCCAAAACTCCAGCATTATTACAATAGATAGGATGAATGCCAGCCATCCCCTCAACAATACACAAAAAGTATAAAAAATTAGACAAATTATCACAATCTGTCAAGAGTTACGGCCGTAACATTAAGGAGTTACGACCGTAACAAGGATGCCTTACGGCCGTAACATTCAATGGTTACGGCCGTAACATGGCTTCGTAAATTTGTACACTGGTTGCTTTGTGAGTTACGTTTTCAGCCCAGAATTTCTCAGACTTTGCGTTTTTGCCCCAAATCTTATTTGGATGATAACTTTTGATATATAATTCTGATTTTGAATCCGGAAAGACTGCCGAACTCGTCTCAGAAAGCCCTACAACATGAATACATAAAAACTCAACAAAGAGAATATTTTATAAACATGTTATTTCTTGAGTAAATCAGTAATTCAATCCGATTAAGACTAGATTTACATCATCATCCGATAAAAATAAAATTATTAAAAACTAATTAATTAAAAGCAAAAAACGAGTAGACTAGCTCAATTATGGGTGAAATTTATCGATACAAACCATGGATAAGTGTATAAAACTGACACTTATCACACCCCCAAACTTGAATTCTTGCTAGTCCCGAGCAAGACTCTTTATTATTCATGCTCCAAAAAATAAAAATAAGACAAAAATAAGAAAAATAATACACACACAAATTAAGAAAAATAATTATATAAAAAGAGAAAAGGAGATGAAAATGCCATTAATACACAACAACCATCTTTATACAGTAGATATAAATGAATCAAGATTCAAAATAAATCTACTAATGATTTTGAAGTTAAAACACGGTTTTAGTATTGTAATTCCAAAATGCAAGGTTTTCCCCCCAAAAGGATGATTATATCTTTCCCACTCGTGATACACACGACTCCCTTTAATGGCTGTTCTCGATCACTTATTTATTTTTTGACTCAATATGAAGAAGAATTTCATTGGCGTCATCAAATATTGTGATTTTTCACGAAATTGAGTGTATTGAAATTCAGCCGCTAATTAATTCAGATCTGCTCATAAACTACATCCCTTAGTGATAGCTTTCACACCGTTATTTGCTAACGTGTAGCTTTTTTCACCAACTATTTCTATCTTTTTTTTAAGGTGATAGCTTTCACACCGTTATTTGCCAACGTGTAGCTCTTTTCACCAATTTTTTATGAGACGGCAGCTACGCACCAACAATGGTTAGTCCTTTATTTTTCGCAAAATTTTAAGACCCCCAAAATTAGGCAGCTGTTGCTGCTCAACACTTCTCCTTTTCGTCATTTTTTTAAGGTGATAGCTTTCACACCGTTATTTGCTAACGTGTAGCTCTTTTCACCAATGACTCCATTTTTTTTAGGGAATAGAATTTTTGCAGAAAATCATTTATTAGTTAAGCATGAAAAATCAAAAACTCCACAAATTAAGTAAATTTCAGTTCTATTTTTCATCAACCGACTGATTCTTCTTTTCTCAAGGTAACGAATGACTCGATTTTATATGATAACTACAAGGCTTGGAAAGAGAGATTAAGGATCAAAATTTTTTTGGAATATACAATTTTTTTAACCGGTTTAAAACGATTTTAGAAGCTTGTATATAGCTAACTTATTGGTGTTATGGCCAGATCTAGAAATCTCACAAATCAAAATAATATATATATATATATAACACTAAAAAAAATTTAAGGCAAATAAGCAAAATAATCAAAACACACCAAAATACCAACACACCAAAATAATTAAAACATACCACCCCCAAACTTGAAAATAAAACTGTCCTCAGTTTTAAAAAAAAAATAAAATAAAAAGCAATGCAGAAAAGCAGAATACTCCCTGTTAAGAAAGTTGATGCTTGAGCTAATGCCTTTTAGAATCTGCAAGAGAATAAATATACGAGGCACACAACAAAAGAAAATAAAATATACTCGGAAGTATAACACAATTTTTAAGATGCGCATCAAGAAAGTCTGAAGAGTCGCCTTACACTGCCATCAATGCTTTTATAAAAAACACACAATAAAAATTACAGCAATAAAATAACAATACATAAATCACGAATAGTTGCGCATCAAGAGATCAAGAAGAAACTCCTTAAGCTGCCACCATTTAGCACGATTACTACACATGACAGAAAGTAAAAATACAAGAGGTCCGACATGGGTTATCAAAGGGAGAGGAATGAATCCACTTTTCGTTTTCTCACGGTAAAATCTTCCATCCAGACAATTTTAGCTAGAGTCGGATCTGGTTGAGGAACAAATTCATTGAGTTTTTTTATTAGTTCATATGGTGTTGTTGCAACGACTATCATTCGTTTAGCACGCTCGGAAATAAAACCCTTTTCAGTAGAGTAGTCGATGAAAGATAGTAAACCATCAATGAAACCATTGACATTAAGCAGACCTATTGGTTTTTGATGAACATTTAGCTGGGCTCTGGTAACTACATGAAAAAGTTTCTCAAGTGCCAAAACCACCGAGAAGGGTGATAAAGGCGCCAGAATTATTTATCATGTGAGTTCTGCGATCTTGCATATTTACAGATCTAAACTCATCTCCAATAGTTGACCCGGTGATTTTACTTTCAACAAGAGGTTTTGGAATTATTCCCAACACTCTTACTCCTTCCATATAGGCAGAGGCAGCAGCGCGTCCCATTAATCCTAGACTTCCTCCTCCGTAAACTACATTAATGCATTTTTCTCCTAAGGTATGACCCAAGTTGTGGGCTGCTTCAGTAAAGCATGCCTCTTTTCCATAACTAGCTCCACCAAAAATGCAGACTGTGCTAAATTTTTTTGTTGAAGATGATGACTAAATTTTTGAAAAGAAATTTTATTTGAGAGAAAAAGAAGAAAAGTACAAGTTTGAGGGATGAATAAAAGAACAAGCACAATGTTTATTTATAGAGGAAAAATGAGGTGAAATTGTTTAACAAGTTTGTGATTGCGTCGATTGCGCTTCAACTACTGAATAGAATAATGAATGCATTTATTGCGTATCACATTTTTTATTCAGAAAATCTCACCACACGACAAAAATAAAAGATACTTACGTGTATGTACAATAGTTGTGATTGTGGCTCACATCTTCCTCTGGTTTTACGTTCAGAAACGGCCTAAACGCCTTCTATGAGTCGGGGAGAAGCTTCCCATCCAATTTTCTTACAAATTGGCAAACAGGGTCTTTTAACGTCAAATTTCCAAGACGTTGTTCATATTTTGGTTTGAATTTATTCCACAAACATCGAATTCCGTAATGTACGAGTCCACTAGGATGCGTGTCAAGAGAAATTTCGATATCATCTAAATTCTCTTTATTCAATCCATCCTTGATGAATTGAATTTTATCTTCTCTGTTTGTAGATGGAATTCCTAAAGATCGACATTTTAAATTACAGTTCCATCTAGCACATTTATAGCAAACGGCTATCATCTTTGCTCGTCGTTTCTTGGCATATGAACTTTTTCCAAGCCCTGGTAAAAATCTATTCGGTGTTTCTGTGAATTCACCTGCTATTCTTACTTTGGCTTCAATTATGAATCTAATATCAAAAGGTATGCTTTTATTCATAAGCAACCTTATCCTTTCAATTCTAGCTTTGTAGAGTTTTAAAATTACTTTTTTGCTTAGAAAGGGAAATCTTTTTTCAATTTTATACAATGTTTCTTCCATGATAAAAAAAATAAAATGAAAATAATTGAAGAAAATATCTACAAATATCAGTTGTTGTGGGAAACTGAAAATTTCGACTTTAATAGTCACGGAGTACCGTTATCCGCCACTTGACCGGACAAACACAATTGAGTACTAAGTTACAATATTGAAAAATTGTATCTATAGAAATAGTTTACAATGTAAGATTTCAATTATAACACTTATACTTCCCCGCCAACGGCGCCAAAAACTTGACACGTTCTTAGTGTAACTATCGCAAGTGCACGATATCGTATCAAGTAGTAAGTGGACTTTTTGAGTCCGGTTTATCGATCCCACGAGGAAGTTTTGTTATAATTTGAATTATACACTATTAGTCTATTTTTATAGATACTAATGTAATATCCGCAATTTTCGATTTTCGGTAAATTTCTTTTTTCGGACGGAGTCCGTTTTGAAGACTCGCTCATGACCATTTCGTCATTCTGAGAATGATTAATTCTACACTTTTTGACATCGGAGTTCGTTTCGGTGTCGTTTTGTTGAGTTCCGTGCTTTTTAGCGACTTTTCCGCGCTTGAGTTCGATTCTTGCGAATCTCGTCAAAGCTGCATTTCGAGTTTCCCGTAAGTCCGTTTAACTTTGTTAGACGTGTTGTGAACTTCGGTTTGGTTATTCGATCACGTATCGTGATTTCCGGGCGTTTTGGGCCATTTTGTAATTTCTTGAAAGTTACGGGTATCCGTATCTGTAATTGTTGTCTCGACCCGTTTCTTGGTCGCGTATGACTAATTATGGTATTATGTTTTCATTTCGGGCCGTTGATGTTGTCCGCGAACTTTTCGTCGTGTTCATTCCGTACGTTTTCGGAAATCGGGTCGTCGAGCCCCGGCGGTTGCGGGACTGGCCGGACGGTTATGGATCGCCGGACGATAGCGGGCACCCAGGCTGGACGGTGCGCGAAACCGCGTAAGCGCACGCTTCTGGCCGGAAAGGCTGCGCTAACCGGGCAGTGTAGCGCCGCTGCCGGGACGGCTTAACGACGCTAATGGCGGGCACAGGCGGTGGAGTCTGGAGGTTCGGAATCGGTCGAGCTCGCGGTAGCGCACGCTAGTGTCGGACGTGCGTCACGCCACGAGTGGAAGGTAGCGCCTACGGCCGGAAAAGCAGACGCTACCTGGCCGAGCGACTAGTCCGTAAGGCTCTTGGATCGCGGCACGGCCGAGAAGACGCTAGCTCGGCGATCTAAGCGCGCTAGTCCGGCCCAGTATAAATGTGGCTGAGCAGTCACATTTCATTTCGTTTTTCACTTCCTTCCTTCCCCGTCCGCGAATGGCGATTCATGGGTGACGAAGCCATGTTGTTTAACAACAAATCCATGAAGTTCTTGAGTCCATAACATCAATCAATCGTCCGTTATCACCCTTTGATCCAGCGAATCAAGGTAATCTTCCTTAGAACCCTAATTTCGTGAATTTGGGGATTTTTGCATTTTCGTCCGATTCGTTCCGTGTTGTTGATTAATTCATGATGGGTATGATTAATCTTGGTAGTATTCTTGTGTTTAACATCATTTAATCCATTGTTCTTCGTCGAATCGAAGTATATTTCTTGATTTCCTTCGAATTGACTTTTTGGGGGATTTGTCCCCGATCTCGTTTTTCATCCATTTTCGATGGATCGATTATGGTTAAATGATGTTGTTAAACATATTCTATGGATTGTATACCCATATTTCTGTTAGGAGTATGCCCTCGAATGCCACTCAGAGGTTGTTGAGTGAGGGCATTGTACTTGTAATTATGTAAACCATTTATATAAGGCAAATGATTGTTTCTTTATTTACTGGTAGTTACTGGCATTCCTAACTCGTAAATAAACATATAGAAACTAGTCCGTGTATTTGAGAGCAAAACGTTCCACTCCTTATTGGATAAGGGGGTCGGACTTTGGAAAGGTTTATAGCTCAAATACTTAATCGTCGCAAGTCGATGAAACTTGGTAGGCGTTAAGTTTATGTAAAGACTTGTATGACGTGTTCTTTGACATGGAGAGTGCCTGTCGAACACTAATAGTTAGTGGGAGCACACGTTATAGGTATGCTAATTAGATTAGTATACTCGAACCGACTCACCCTCGATTCGTCACATGGATTTCACTCGGATGATCAATGACGGAATCGAAAGGTTGTGATAGGTATTCGTGAACCTTCGACTTGAGGATTTAGTAGGGATGTGCTTGTGACGTCAAGATTTTCATTAGAGTAGTTCGACCCTCGTAAACCTAAGGCGGGGTCAACCTCGACGTGCATCTTGACGGGCAAGTAGCAGTCCCATCAATACCAAGATAGAATTCTTTCTCCCGTTAGTGAGCGGGTTATATGTCCTATGCGGTTATTGGCGAGATGAGATCATAAGTCTTTGGCCAAAGCATTGGAGCCATTGTATTAGATACACGGCTCGATGATCTCGATTTGCATTAACGCATGCATAGCGTCATGTACGAGATAGGGTTTGATCGACCGTGACCCTAAAACTTGATCGGGACATTTGAAAGAAGGGTTTATACGCCATCGGTATTCACGATGAATGGTTCTTGAATGATCCCAATCATTCGTTCTCGATTAAGTGCAGTGTAGCCGCCAGCCGCTAGGTGGTGCTACTACTCTTTGGTTCCTCCCATTCTTGATCGAGACGGACCTACCGAGTCGCGCATTAGGATTGACGACGGAATGAATCGAGCTTAATCTCTCATTATAAATATTAGATATTGGATATCTAATTTGGGACATTGGATGTCTAAATCGATTTATTGGATAAATTGATTTACGGCCTAATGAATTAAAAAAATTCTTGGGTGATTAATTTAATTCATAAATATAATTATTTCTTGGAGAAGTTAATTATGTTATTATGTATTTGATATGATTAATTAATTGGATTAATTAATCGATATAAATACATTGGAACGGAATTGGAGTTTATCTGTTTAGACTCACAGGAGTTCGAAACGGATCGAACTCGTCCGATACCTTCTAGATGGTCGCCTCCTTCCACCTACTTTCCACCAAGTCTTCAATTCCATTTTATTAATAGATGATTATGACTTGGTGGGGAATCTCATGTGATATGATTTGATTTATGTGGGTTGAATAAGAATGGCAAGAGGACAATGATCTCACTTCACTCAACCTTTAGAAAAGGCTTCCAACCGTGAGTAGTGAGAGAGAGAGAGAAGAAAATCATTTTCTCAAGTCTTCATCTTGATCTTCTTCTTCACTTTGATTCTTGAGTTTTCTTGGAGAAAATTCAAGATACATTAAGAGAGATATATTATACACTTAGAGTGTAATAACAAAAGCTTCACCACTTGATTCTAGCCGTAACCTTAGAGGTTAATCAAGTGTTGTTGTTCCGATCGTTTTTCGGCGCGTGGCAAGTAGAGACGCGGTGTTTTCGGCGTTGGATCGTTCAAGGGCTTGGAGCGGATTGAACTCGTAGAGATCAAACTAAAGCTTGGGAATAGCTCAAGAGAAGGTTTCCATTTAATCAACGGACTTGAGGGTTAGTTTCTTACGACTCTTGCTTTTCGTTTTGATATTCGTATATACGTAGCTCGATCGATCCTCGTAGGGATTGGATCGAATTAATTTTCGTTTACCGCTCCGCTGGCCTTCGTTTTAGGCACCGAATCCCAACGGTGGTATCGGAGCGTAGGTCTTGCGATCGTATATACGATATTGGCATTTGGAATGCTCGATTAAATGGTGAATGATTTGGAATCATTTTAGTCATAATCGTGGTATATGTTTTTCGTTCGTAATAATTGTATTTTTCGTAAGTTTATGTCTAAATATAAATCTTAAATTTCGGGAAATATGATTTATATTGAAGATATGAAAGTCGGAAAATATTGATATTGATATCCTATTGAAAATCTAGCCCCGAATCGTCGTCGGACGACTTTTTGGACAAAAAGGGTAATTTGGCCGAGGATGACTCGACCGTGTCTGGGTGACACGGTCGTGTCCGGCAAGGTGGCTGAGCACGCTCGGAGACCCGGCCGTGTCCGAGACACGGGCGTGTCTGGCCGAAGTGACTCGACCGTGTCTGGGTGACACGGTCGTGTCCGGCATCTGCCAAGTCATCGCTGAGCGACCCGACCGTGTCTGGGTGACTCGGTCGTGTCTGGCCGCATCTTCCGAGGGTGACTCGCCAAGCCGGAGTGATCGCCGTAGCCGCCGAGGGTGACTCGGTCATGCCGCCCGTTTTCACCCCGCCGATTTTTCCGTGTATTCTTAAAAATTAATCTCCCGCATGTTAAATTGGATTTAATATGATTAAAATGATTAATGGAATTTCATTTTATAAGGGAAATATGATTAATTGGAATATTTATGGTCGAACGAATAATTTTGAACGTTATTACATTAACGATAGTGTGAATCGATTGGATCGGTTCGTATTGTTGATTGGATCAATGTATCTCTACGCTTTCCATTTATTTAGTATTTATTGGATGAATGCTTTTGAATGGGGATGTGGTTCGTGGACTTAGTTTTGAATCGTTCGTTTTATTCGATTGGGTTGTAAAGGCCGTTTTGAGCCTATTTATTTTACTAGAAAAATTTGTATCTAGGATGCAATTTTCAATGTAAAATTTATATGTAATGACGAAGACCGAGGAAGATCCATTTCGAGAAGACGAAGATTCAAGACGAAGACTTGTAATTAGATTACGGAGTTTTTGTTTTCTAGAACGGTCCATGAACCACATGTTGGTAGCAACTAGGTTGTGATTGGTTGTTTCATATTGTATGAATGCCACAAACGCGCGCTTAAACGATTAATGTGCAAAGTGTAACGTTAATCGCGATAATTCTCCCACAACAAATAATTAAGTTTATAAGGTTTCAAGGTTTTCCTTCCTCCATCGAGTTTTCGGAAATTGAAATCCAAACCGGATGTGCTATGCTTCCGAGTTATCGGGTAGTCGTTCGGGGAGGACGGATAAATTAGGGAGCGCATTGGATGCCTTCGGTTGGAGCAAATTTTATCCCTAGAAACCCGATAGGTTGCGGATAAGATTCAATTGTGAAACCGATTTGCGTCGATGGTATAAACTTAACTTGTTCACGAACCATAGAAACCGTATAGGTTGAGGGGAGTGAACAAGGGGAAAAAGAAGATCGAATCATCCATTAGATGGGTTGGTGTTGGACACCACTTTATGAAAAATTAATAGACTAGAAACTGTTCGGTTGCCCTCTATTAAGATTTATAAAGAACTCGATCACCACTATGAAGTAGAGCGACGATACTTAGGATTTCACATGGGAGTGTGTTATTCCGATAAAAATAGTGGGAGTTGGGTAACAAGAATAGAAAGGACCTTAATTCTATACTCGATCATAATATAACAAGTCACTAATTAACTGCTATACTTAATGCGGACATAACTCAATATGACAATGAATCCACTCGCAATTCTACTCGAAAAGAACACCTTAATGGGACCTAACTTTGTGGATTGGCTCCGCAATCGATGATTGTCCTCGGTATAGAGGCACTGGGATACGTCTTGGAGACGGACATTCCGGCGCCTCCTATGCGGACTCGAGCCAATCAGAAGAGATTGAAAACCACGAAAAGTGGGTTAAGGATGACGTGAAAGTCCGTGCTTATATGATGGCTTCCATGTCTAATGAGCTTCGAGAGCTCATGAGAAAATGACTTCGCAGGCGATTCTATCTCACTTAACCGAGCTTTATGGTGAGCACGTGAATCGCTAGATATGAGATATCCAAGCAATCGTTCGGTGCAAGGATGAAGGAAGGTGAGAAGGTTGGGGAACACGTCCTCAAAATGATATCCATGATCGAGAGATTGGAGGCTCTTGATTTTAAAATGGATACTTCTCTCCAAACCGACCTTATCCTACGCCTCTCCCCGATTCCTTCTCACGGTTTGTTATGAACTTCAACCGCAATGAGATTGCATGTAATTTAGCCGGGCTAATGAACAAACTTGTGACCGCTCGCCTCAAATGAAGACTCGCGGATGAAGGAGTCTGCTCTTGTGATTTCTTGGACCTCGGAGGTCTAAGAATAAGAAGAAAAAGACCAAGAAGCAGACTGAACCACAAGCTAAGGACCTTAAGGGTAAGGGCAAGGACCCAATGGTTCCGAAGAACAAGAAGAAATAGGATACTTGTCTCATGTGCGGTGAGCCTTTGGGCTAGAGACTGTCCGATTCTTCATGGCACTTGGTCTGCAGTAACTTTTAGTTTTGGAAACAAATTGTTCGCATCTTGTATTTTCTACTTCCGGATCTTGGATTACGTGCTAGTTCTCATATTTGTACTGTGAATCTGGATCTGGAACAAAGTAGGAAGCTTGGAGGTGGAGAAGTTATGATCACAGTCGGAAGCGGGCATAGTGTCGAGGCGACCGACATAGGATCACTTCTTTTGGGATTAGAATCCGGCTTTGTTTTGACTTTAGAAGACGTACTTGTTTTGCCCAAGGGGCACAAAAACATTGTATCCATTCTGGTCATGGACCGAAAAGGCTTTTTATTTTTCATTGGTGATGGTTCTGCAAAATTTATTTCAAAAATAAACTAGTGGATCTGCTACATTGTTGAATGGATTGTATCATCTAAATCTCAAAGAACAAAGTAGTTGTGAATACTATGACTAGAAAACGTGGTAGGGATGAAACCAATCAAGTTTTGAAATGGCATCTTAGACTTGGTCATGTTGGTCAGACCAAGGTTTACAAGATGGAAAAAGATGGACTTATGGGTCCATTGGGATCGGATCCCTTTCCTACGTGTGAATCTTGCCTTAAAGGCAAAATGACTAAGTCCCCCTTCACAGGGACTTTTGAAAGAGCCGCTGATAAACTGGGATTAATCCATACCGACGTATGTGGTGCTTTAGAAGCAGCACGTGACGGATATCAATATTTCATTACGTTTACAGATGATCATACTAGGTATGGTTATGTATACTTAATGAAACATAAATCCGAGGCCTTTGAGAAATTCCAGGAATTCAAGGCCCTAGTCGAGAAACAAACTGGTAATCATATCAAAGCACTTCGGTCGGACCGAGGTGGCGAGTATATGAGTACAGAGTTTGACGAGTTCCTTAAGGAACATGGAATAGTTTCACAACTAACACCTCCAGGTACTCCTCAGTTAAATGGTGTGTCAGAAAGAAGGAACCGGACCCTGTTGAACATGGTCCGTTCCATGCTGGGCTATACTGACTTGCCGATTTACCTGTGGGGTATGCACTGATCGCCGCGTATATCTTGAATAGATGTCCTTCCAAATCCGTTCCTAAAACTCCACATGAGATGTGGGAGGAAGGAAACCAAGTCTTAATCATATTAGGATTTGGGGATGTCCCGCCTATGTCAAGAAGACTAAGGTGGAAAAGTTGGAAGCTAGGTCTGAAGGGACGTTTCATTGATTCGTCTGGGACGATGGGATATATATTCTACATGCCCGAGGATCGAAGGATCATTGTTGCTTTACAAGCACACTTCTGGAAGATGAGTTCATTCAGAAGGCGGAGCAGGTAGAAGTATTTCTTTAGAAGAATACAATGAAACTCCTCGAGAGACACTGCAAGAAACTGAACCGAACTTTCAAACACAAGTACAACCACCTCGTAGGTCTAGTAGGGTGTCTCATTTACTCGAGAGGTATGGGCTTGTGCACTTGGAGGAGCCGGGTCTCCATGAGGTTCCAAGTGATAGCCAAGAGACCGACGACGACCTATGACCAAGCGATGGTGGATGTAGACTCCGCGAAATGGCGTGAAGCTATGGAAGCCGAGATAGACTCGATGCATGTCAATCAGTCGGACTCTAGTAGACCGCCCCAAGGGCATAGTGCCTATCGGGGAACAAGTGGATCTACAAGAGAAAGACCGATGGTGATGGCAAGGTTGACGCCTATAAGGCCAGTGCTAGTGGCAAAGGGTTATACCTGAAGGAAGGAATCGACACACGATACCTTCTCGCCCGTAGCCATGATCAAGTCTATTCGCATGATGCTTGCTATAGCCGCCAACCACGATTATGAGATATGGCAAATGGACGTAAAGACGGCTTTCCTTAATGGATTCCTCGAGGAGGAAATCTATATGGAGCAGCCTAAAGGCTGTGTATCCGAAGTCGATATTCGAAAGTGTGCAAGCTTCAGCGTTCCATTTATGGATGAAGCAAGCGTCGCGTAGTTGGAATCTTCGTTTTGACGAGGCAGTCAAAGAGTTTGACTTCGTGCAAAATGAAGAGGAACCTTGTGTATACAAGAGGGTTAGTGGGAGCAAGATCGCATTCTTAGTACTATATGTAGATGACATTCTACTAATAGGAAATGATGTGGGAATGCTCAGTTATGTGAAAGCTTGGCTTTCGAGTAATTTCTCCATGAAAGACTTGGGAGAAGCTACCTATATTCTTGGTATTCGACTCACCGGATAGAGCGAAGAGAACAATAGGTCTTTCCCAAGCCCTCTATATAGATAAAATCTTAAAGCGATTTAAGATGGATGATTCTAAAAGAGGGTTCCTACCGATGCGACATGGAATAAAACTCACCTTGAAGATGTGTCCTCAAAATGAGGAACAACGAAAGGAAATGAGTAATATACCATATGCTTCGGCCGTGGGTAGCCTTATGTATGCTATGTTGTGTACAAGACGACATTGCGCATGCCGTAAGCGTGGTGAGTAGGTTTCGTGCAAACCCGTAGGGAACATTGATCGCCGTAAAGAACGTTCTCAAGTACTTGAGAAGGACTAGAGATATGGTTACGATGTATGGTGGTGGAGAATCGATGTGGTGGGATTCACCGATTCGGACTTCCAAGGACCGAAGGACGACTCGATGTCCACTTCGGCTACATATTTACTCTTAATGGAGGAGCGATCTTGGCGTAGTGCCAAGCAAAGCGCGACCGCCGATTCCACTGTTAGGTGAGTATCAAGCGGCCTCGGAGGCTTCCAAGGAAGGGTTCGGATTAAGAAGTTTCGGAGAACTTCAAGTGATACCATGTGCCGAGTCGCCTGTCTACTGCATCGCGACAACGACGGAGTCAGTAGCGCAGCCAAGGAGCCGAGGTTTCACAACAAAGACCAAACATATTGAGAGGAAGTATCATCTCGTAAGAGAATTTGTTCGCAAGGGATACATTGTCTTGCATAGAGTAGACTCGGCCGACAACGTCGCCGATCCACCGACCAAGCCACTATCTCGGACTAGCTTGGAGCGTCATCCGGAGAACATGGGTATTAGATACCAAAGTGTGTGGCATTGAGTGCAAGTGGGAGATTGTTAGGAGTATGCCTCGAATGCCACTCGGAGGTTGTTGAGTGAGGGCATTGTACTTGTAATTATGTAAACCATTTATATAAGGCAATGATTGTTTCTTTATTTACCGGTAGTTCTTGGCATTCCTAACTCGTAAATAAACATATAGAAACTAGTCCGTGTATTTGAGAGCAAACGCTCCACTCCTTATTGGATAAGGGGGTCGGCACCGGAAAGGTTTATAGCTCAAATACTTAATCGTCAAGTCGATGAAACTTGGTAGGGCGTTAAGTTTATGTAAAGACTTGTATGACGTGTTCTTTGACATGGAGAGTGCTGTCGAACACTAATAGTTAGTGGGAGCACACGTTATAGGTATGCTAATTAGATTAGTATACTCGAACCGACTCACCCTCGATTCGTCACATGGATTTCACTCCGGACAGTCAATGACGGAATCGAAAGGTTGTGATAGGTATTCGTGAACCTTCGACTTGAGGATTTAGTAGGGATGTGCTTGTGACGTCAAGATTTTCATTAGAGTAGTTCGACCACGTAAACCGAAGGCGGGGTCAACCTCGACGTGCATCTTGACGGCAAGTAGCAGTCCTACCGAATACCAAGATAGAATTCTTTCTCCCGTTAGTGAGCGGGTTATATGTCCTATGCGGTTATTGGCAGATGAGATCATAAGTCTTTGGCCAAAGCATTGGAGCCATTGTATTAGATACACGACATTTCGATGATCTCGATTTGCATTAACGCATGCATAGCGTCATGTACAGATAGGGTTTGACCGGCCGTGACCCTAAAACTTGATCGGGACATTTGAAAGAAGGGTTTATACGTTCTTGGTATTCACGACGAATGGTTCTTGAATGATCCCAATCATTCGTTCTCGATTGGGGTGCAGTGTAGGCCGCCAGCCGGCTAGGTGGTGCTACTACTCTTTGGTTCCTCCAATTGATCACTGAGACGGACCAACCGAGTCGCGCATTAGGATTGACGACTGAATGAATCGAGCTTAAACTATCATTATAAATATTAGATATTGGATATCTAATTTGGGACATTGGATGTCTAAATCGATTTATTGGATTAATTGATTTACGGCCTAATGAATTAAATAAATTCTTGGGTGATTAATTTAATTCATAAATATAATTATTTCTTGGAGAAATTAATTATGTTATTATGTATTTGATATGATTAATTAATTGGATTAATTAATCGATATAAATACATTGGAACGGAATTGGAGTTTATCTGTTTAGACTCACAGAATTGAAACGGATCGAACTCGTCCGATACCTTCTAGATGGTGCCCTCCTTCCACCTACTTTCCACCAAGTCTTCAATTCCATTTTATTAATAGATGATTATGACTTGGTGGGGAATCTCATGTGATATGATTTGATTTATGTGGGTTGAATAAGAATGGCAAGAGGACAATGAACTCAAATCACTCAAACTATATAAAAGGCTTCCAACCGTGAGTAGTGAGAGAGAGAGAGAAAAATCATTTTCTCAAGTCTTCATCTTGATCTTCTTTTCACTTTGATTCTTGAGTTTTCTTGAGAAAATTCAAGATACATTAAGAGAGATATATTATACACTTAGAGTGTAATAACAAAAGCTTCACCACTTGATTCTAGCCGTAACCTTAGAGGTTAATCAAGTGTTGTTGTTCCGGTCGTTTTTCCGGCGCGTGGCAAGTAGAGACGCGGTGTTTTCGGCGTTGGATCGTTCAAGGGCTTGGAGCGGATTGAACTCGTAGAGATCAAACTAAAGCTTGGGGAATAGCTCAAGAGAAGGTTTCCATTTAATCAACGGACTTCGAGGGTTAGTTTCTTACGACTCTTGCTTTTCGTTTTTGATATTCGTATATACGTAGCTCGATCGATCCTCGTAGGGATTCGGATCGAATTAATTTTCGTTTTACCGCTTCCGCTGGGCCTTCGTTTTAGGCACCGAATCCCAACAATTTCAACTTGGAATTCCGTTTTCGTGATTTGACGGAATGAATCGTGTTCTTGGCCGTTTTGGGGGAAATCCGTGAACTTTCGTCATTCGTTCTTTGAATTCAACGGCTTTGAGTCGTGTTATGGAATTCATTTCATTGTTATTATTTGTCCTTCGTAGTTTATGAACGTGAGTTGGCGTTCGGTGGAGTCGGCGGGTTCGTAGTCGGTTCCAGCCAACCTACTTCGGTCGATTCTCCGCGTTGTTCTTATTCGAGGCAAGTACCTTGCCCATACTTTTCTTATTTTATGGATATGATGATCGGTGATCGTCTTGGTGTGTTTGTTTGGTTGTTTGAAATGAAGTTTCAAAAGATTTCAGTTTGGCCTCGTTAAAGGCTTTCTTTCAAATGGCGTGTGTGTTTTGTGAATGGTGTGTTTTGGGGATTGATTATGATTTGGTTATTTTGAACGTTGAAGAATTTGATGATGATACTCCTATTGTTTAAAGTTATGGAATCGTGTATTCCGTATTTAATCTTGTTATGGTGTTTTGAAGAGTTTGATAATGGTGTCGAGTTAATGGCCATCTCTAGCGAGTATTCTTAATGAACTTACATTCTTAGCATATTAGTATTGCATGAGTAACGTGTGTGTGTGTATGCTCACTACGGGTTAGATCCGACGGGGTCTCGGTAGGGGTCCACGGAGGGGTGGATCCGCGAGCTTGCTTTTAACCACTACGGGTTAGATCCGACGGGGTCTCGGTAGGGGTCCACGGAGGGGTGGATCCATGGTTAATTGTGGTGAATTTTTACAAATGTGATTTGACTATGGCATTTCCGGAAATGAGTGCTTTTGAACGGTTTTCATGATTGCATGCATTGACTAAGTGTGTAAGAGGTAAGTTGTTCGTTTGGCCTACTTGGCTAGGATGGCACTAGATTATTTTGTTGTTTGTTTTAAATCTTTTATTTGTGGATTTTGATGTTGGGAGACGAACCTTGTGGTCGTTCTTGTGTACTGTGAGTTGCTGAGATTTGGGGCTAAAATCCCAATGGTTTTGTAAAAGTCGTTTTACGGATTTGGGGCTAAAATCCCAACGGTTTGGTTAATGTCATTTTTCAGAAAGTAAACCTTTGGGGCGGTGGCCCCTTTTTGCCCTTTTGGATTTTGAAAAGTAGGATTTGATAATCCTAAATTGTTTTCTATTAAAACTCTCGATGGCATTCTAAACCGTTTTATAAATTACTTCCATTGATTTATGATATTTCGATTTTGAAATATTTTCTCAAACCCTTGCCTCGGGAAGTACTTTTCGTTTCGTTTGGATCTTTGAGGATCCTCGGTTATTGTTATTCGTGGAATGTGAATTGTATGGCTCGTATTTGCACTTTGTTCTTGCACTAGCAAAACAGTGGAGTTTTGCTAACCCCCGAGTATTCGGGGGGTGGATGTCTGTTTTTGCATTCAGGTTTTGGAGCATAACATAGGGTCGGCACGAAGGATGATGAAAGATGATCGATACTAATCACATGAGGAACCGTACATCGTGTGTTGGTTCAGTTGTACTTTATTTTTCGCTGCTATATTGTTTCCGTTGTACGGGTGTGGTTGTATTTTCTCCCCTGCGTGGGCATGAGTTGTATTTGAGTTGTATGTATTTGTGGAAAGACCAAATCGGTCTACTGAGTCATTTTAGCCTGAAAGGTATGGTTGAGTTGTTATATGTCGTTACCAGCCTGGTAGATCCTTGAGGAAAGGTTCTACGGCGTGTAATATCACTGAGCGGATTGGGGGTGTTACATAAATGGTATCAGAGCTTAGGTTGTGGAAACCTAGGCTGTCGGGTCAGTGGTGTCTATTGAGTTTTTGTCTCGTCGGATTTTATCTGACCGAGTCGTGTCGCGACGCGTCGTTTGAGTTTGTTGGTCGTGATTAGTATCGTGGGGCGATCATCATCTTCGTGCGACCTGTGGAAGTAAGTCTCCCTTCTTTGTGTTGTGCCTCGTGTGACACGAGCTATTTTTATGATTATTTGTTAAGTGGTGGAATCCTTATGTGGATTTTGATTTCACGATATGTATTTAGTCGACTCTCGTATTTGATTTATACGAGGAGTGTCGTCGCTTTTGATGTTTTTTTATTGTTGTTTTTGTCCGTGGCTGATGAATTTCGAATCGATCTGCACGTTTTACAAGTTCTCTTGTGGAAGCTTTGTGCTTATACGCGTTCGACTTGTTCACTAGCCAGTGCGGGAGGGTCTTTAGAGGCCTCGAATGGGGTCAGTGGTTTTGTTCTGAATGTGGTATTTTATCGTTTATTTACGTTTAAAGACATATATTGTCTTGATTTTAAACGTTTTGATGCGTGTACTAGGAGTTGTTTTAGTGAGCGTCGATATGTGTGAGTTTTGGGCATTCTGGCCTACTGGATTTTTGAAAACCTTGAGTATCTTAGAAAAATAAATTTCGAGACATACTTTTCAAATGAGTTATTTTCTTGTGGTACATCCAAGGTGCCGCAATATATTTCAAAAATTTTCTACTTCGAGGACCAAAATGCTTTGAGATATTTTCAATGTTTTAGAAACATTTTTTTTATTTAGACCCGAGGGTCGAATATTCTGAAAGTTTTCACTAAGAGAAAGTGTCTTCATTCTTATCAAATGCGAAATGGTTCTCCAATGTCTCGATAACGATGTTTCACGTTTGTACTTTTTGAAAGGTGATACTCAAGATCAACCGGTATTCTTCAAATTATTTTCAAAATGAGGTTTTCATTTTTAAAATCTATCCATTCCCGTTTGAGGGCTGGGTATGTATGTGTGATGTTCGCGTTGTCATTTTGATACTTTCTCCCGAGTATGATTGAATTGGCGGTGTGAGCGTTGAGTCGCTTTCCACACATTGGTTGTGCTAGCCCCCTGTGAGAGGCGGAATGTTGGTATTGAATGTTGTCGCCTCATGGCGATTTCTGCGTTGTCGCGTATGTGCGAGCTGTTAGAGCTTGGTATGGTATGACCGTGTGCATCGGCGATCGTTCCGTTATGTGTCGATTGTTTAATGTCTTGTTACCTTGCTCCCGTTTTTTCTTTTTTTTTGTGAATTTCGTGGACGAGGTCGGAGGTAATGCCCATACTATTTTGACTTCTGTATTTTCTCTTTCTCCAGTCTATCGATTCGCTCATGTTCGTTGATACCTTATGAACTTGTTCTGTATTTCGGTTTCATCGTCCGAACGAGCTGTGATCTTGTTGTGGGTCGATCTGGTTATCGATGTTACTTTTTCGGGTTCAGTTCGATTCTTGTGAACCTTGTTTGGGAGTGACATCATCTGGTTCTACTAGTTCTTTTATTCTAAGTGGATCGGATTTGGAACTCTTGTGTTTTCGACTCTGTCGACTCATTATGTTCGTTGACATTTCTGAGCTTGTCCTGCCCCTTGTTTTTGTTTATCGAACGAGTGGTATTGTTTCGAAATAACTCGTTTGTCGTTGTGACTTTTTGATTGCTATTCCCTTTCCTGTGGATCTTATGTGAATGCACATCCTGTTGTTTTCACCGGATCATATATTGTCTCGAGTCGAGATGTGAACCTTGGAGTTGTTGTTTGAAATTTTATTATCCTTCGTGTTTCGGACATGATTGTTCGATTTTTGTTGTCTCGATCGTTTGTTTGTTCGGTTTTTGTTCTCTTTTCGTGATTGTTGAGCGTTCGGGCTCCTTTGTAATTCCCTTAAGTTCGGGAAATTAGTCTCGTTTCGATCTTCAAACCTTGGCGGTGGAATTCGTATTTTGTTCGCCGATTGGCTCGCGTTTTGATTGATGTACCGTTGGGTTGGTCAATCATATTGATTTTCGCTTGTTGTGTTCTCGTGATTGTCGGATAATTGATTTGGCTATATTATCCGTTTGATGATGCTTGTCATTTGTTGGTTTTATTATATCCCTAACGGCGACGTCGTGTTGGTCGCCGTGGAGCGTGTTTACACGCCGTATATTCCTTTGCGTTGTTTGTAACATTTCGCCGTTGGGCGTTAGTTACGCATTCTTGTGTATCTCGTTGAGTTTTTCGGCGGAATATTTCTTCTCCTACTTGTTTTAAGTTTCGGGACGAAACTTCTTTTAAGGAGGGTAGAATGTAATATCCGCAATTTTCGATTTTTGGTAAATTTCTTTTTCGTGACGGAGTCCGCTTTGACGACTTCGCTCATGACCGCTTCGGCCATTCCGAGAATGATTAATTCTACACTTTTGACATCCGAGTTCGTTTCGTGTCGTTTTGTTGAGTTCCGTGCTTTTAGCGACTTTTCCGCGCTTGAGTTCGATTCTTGCGAATCTCGCTCAAATCGGCTGCTTCGAGTTTCCGTAAGTCCGTTTAACTTTGTTAGACGTGTTGTGAACTTCGGTTTGGTTATTCGATCACGTATCGTGATTTCCGGCGTTTGGGCCATTTTGTAATTTCTTGAAAGTTACGGGTATCCGTATCTGTAATTGTTGTCTCGACCCGTTTCTTGGTCGCGTATGACTAATTATGGTATTATGTTTTCATTTCGCCGTTGATGTTGTCCGCGAACTTTTCGTCGCCGTGTTCATTCCGTGACGTTTGGAAATCGGGTCGCCGAGCCTCGACGGTTATGGATCGCCGACGGCGGGATCGGCCGGACGATAGCGGCACCGGCCGGACGGGTGCGGCAGAACCGGCGAGCGCACGCCACGGCCGGCTGCCGCGCGCTAACCGGCAGTGTAGCGACGCTACCGGACGGCCTAACGCACGCTTAGCGGCTCGACAGTGGAGTCTGGAGGTTCTCGAATCGGCCAGCTCGGCAGTAGCGCACGCCATCGTTGACGCCGGGCAGACGCCACGGCCGGCGAGTAGCGCACGCTATGGCCAAGGTCTGCGACGCTTACTGGCCGAGCACCTAGTCCGTATACATCGGATCGCGGCTCGGGCCGATAGCGCACGCTAGCTCGGCGATCTAGCGCGCTAGTCCGCCCAAAGATAAATGTGGTCGAAATCACATTTCATTTCGTTTTTCACTTCCTTCCTTCCCCGTCCGCGAATGGCAATTCATGGGTGACGAAGCCATGTTGTTTAACAACAAATCCATGAAGTTCTTGAGTCCATAACATCAATCAATCGTCCGTTATCACCCTTTGATCCAGCGAATCAAGGTAATCTTCCTTAGAACCCTAATTTCGTGAATTTGGGGATTTTTGCATTTTCGTCCGATTCGTTCCGTGTTGTTGATTAATTCATGATGGGTATGATTAATCTTGGTAGTATTCTTGTGTTTAACATCATTTAATCCATTGTTCTTCGTCGAATCGAAGTATATTTCTTGATTTCCTTCGAATTGACTTTTTGGGGGATTTGTCCCCGATCTCGTTTTTCATCCATTTTCGATGGATCGATTATGGTTAAATGATGTTGTTAAACATATTCTATGGATTGTATATCCATATTTCAACTTGGAATTCCGTTTTCGTGATTTGACGGAACGAATCGTGTTCTTGGCCGTTTTGGGGGAAATCCGTGAACTTTCGTCATTCGTTCTTTGAATTCAACGGCTTTGAGTCGTGTTATGGAATTCATTTCATTGTTATTATTTGTCCTTCGTAGTTTATGAACGTGAGTTGGCGTTCGGTGGAGTCGGCGGGTTCGTAGTCGGTTCGGGCCAACCTACTTCGGTCGATTCTCCGCGTTGTTCTTATTCGAGGCAAGTACCTTGCCCATACTTTTCTTATTTTATGGATATGATGATCGGTGATCGTCTTGGTGTGTTTGTTTGGTTGTTTGAAATGAAGTTTCAAAAGATTTGATTTGGCCTCGTTAAAGGCTTTCTTTCAAATGGCGTGTGTGTTTTGTGAATGGTGTGTTTTGAGGATTGATTATGATTTGGTTATTTTGAACGTTGAAGAATTTGATGATGATACTCCTATTGTTTAAAGTTATGGAATCGTGTATTCCGTATTTAATCTTGTTATGGTGTTTTGAAGAGTTTGATAATGGTGTCGAGTTAATGGCCATCTCTAGTGAGTATTCTTAATGAACTTACATTCTTAGCATATTAGTATTGCATGAGTAACGTGTGTGTGTGTATGCTCACTACGGGTTAGATCCGACGGGGTCTCGGTAGGGGTCCACGGAGGGGTGGATCCGCGAGCTTGCTTTTAACCACTACGGGTTAGATCCGACGGGGTCTCGGTAGGGGTCGACGGAGGGGTGGATCCATGGTTAATTGTGGTGCATTTTTACAAATGTGATTTGACTATGGCATTTCCGAAAATGAGTGCTTTTGAACGGTTTTCATGATTGCATGCATTGACTAAGTGTGTAAGAGGTAAGTTGTTCGTTTGGCCTACTTGGCTAGGATGGCACTAGATTATTTTGTTGTTTGTTTTAAATCTTTTATTTGTGGATTTTGATGTTGGGAGACGAACCTTGTGGTCGTTCTTGTGAACTGTGAGTTGCTGAGATTTGGGGCTAAAATCCCAATGGTTTTGTAAAAGTCGTTTTACGGATTTGGGGCTAAAATCCCAACGGTTTGGTTAATGTCATTTTTCAGAAAGTAAACCTTTGGGGCGGTGGCCCCTTTTTGCCCTTTTGGATTTTGAAAAGTAGGATTTGATAATCCTAAATTATTTTCTATTAAAACTCTCGATGGCATTCTAAACCGTTTTATAAATTACTTCCATTGATTTATGATATTTCGATTTTGAAATGTTTTCTCAAACCCTTGCCTCGGGAAGTACTTTTCGTTTCGTTTGGATCTTTGAGGATCCTCGATTATTGTTATTCGTGGAATGTGAATTGTATGGCTCGTATTTGCACTTTGTTCTTGCACTAGCAAAACAGTGGAGTTTTGCTAACCCCCGAGTATTTGGGGGGTGGATGTCTGTTTTTGCATTCAGGTTTTGGAGCATAACACAGGGTCGGCACGAAGGATGATGGAAGATGATCGATACTAATCACATGAGGAACCGTACATCGTGTGTTGGTTCAGTTGTACTTTATTTTTCGCTGCTATATTGTTTCCGTTGTACGGGTGTGGTTGTATTTTGTCCCCTGCGTGGGCATGAGTTGTATTTGAGTTGTATGTATTTGTGGAAAGACCAAATCGGTCTACTGAGTCATTTTAGCCTGAAAGGCATGGTTGAGTTGTTATATGTCGTTACCAGCCTGGTAGATCCTTGAGGAAAGGTTCTACGGCGTGTAATATTCCTGAGCGGATTGGGGGTGTTACAAAGATGAGTGAAACACACAATTAAAAAGTTTGGTTAATAATTGCAAAGAAAATGCAAGAATAGTTCTAATATTTTAAGAAAATAAAAAGATTGCAAGAATAATAGATTGATTAATGATAAAATGAAATAGTTGGGATTACAAACTTAGTTCGTCATTAGTTATAGAAGATGTATAAGAGATCATAAGATGAATTTACTTATTATGTTGTGTAGATTCGATTTTCCTTAAAAAGACGGTTTCTCTTTCGAACTATAAAACGCCCCTTATATATTGAATCAATCCACTATATTTCTATGTTGATTAGCTTCAATACATAGCATTAGGATTTATGAAAATAACTCAAAGAATCATCTAAGGTCTAGAGGTATATTTCTATCCCCTAGAACAACTTAGAGTGAAGATCATTTGATCTAATCAAACATATTTTCTTTCGAAACATATGAAGACCATAAATATCGTCATTTATTGGCCAAATAAATAAAGATTATTGAAATAATGAAAATCACACACAATAATAAGTAATTCACAATAGATCTTTATACAAACTTAAATAACATGACTAACCTTGTTTATAATCCCAACTAAGGTAACTTAGCCCATGAAGGGTTTAATATACATAATACAACTTTGAGTGGTCATTATTAGTTGAACAAGAGAAAGAATTGATCCTAACTCCCTTAGTAGATAAAGGAGAAAGAAGCAATAAACTCTCATACCTCACGACGGGGAGCTCAAAAGACGAATTCTCGAGGAAGCTCATTGCTCTAGATATACGATACACCTAGGAGATAACAAGATGTACCGAGACTTGAAGAAACACTTTTGGTGGGTAAACATGAAGAACCAAGTGGCAGAATTCGTGGCACGATGCCTCACATGTCAGAGAGTCAAAGCTCAGCATCAGCGACCCTCAGGACTACTACAGCCCCTAGAAGTCCCTGAATGGAAATGGGAAATGGTAACCATGGATTTTATCACGGATTTACCGACCACAAGAGGAGGTTATAACACCATTTGGGTGATCGTCGACAGACTGACGAAATCATCACATTTCGTGCCGGTTAAAAAAGACGACAGCTTACAAAAGCTGGCTAGGACTTATATTATAGAAATAGTTCGACTCCATGGAGTGCCAACAGACAAGTATCGGACACAGATCCTAGATTCGTATCTCGTTTTTGGAAAGTCTTTCATAAGGAATTAGGAACTTCCTTAAGCTTCAGCACAAGATAAGAGACCTTCGTATCAAACAGTTCCAGGATTTTCATTGCATTATCCTGTTTGGTCTCCATGCTTGACATTTTTTCAACTAGGGATTAAATCCCCAGCAACATATCTTCTATCATTCGATCATGTCCTCTTAGCTGGGAGCCAGTTTCCTGTAGGGCAGGCACAGTTTTGGCTTCAGAGATGCGGAGTTTTGCTTGTTCCTCCATTGAGAGCTTGCCTTAAGACGGTGGGCAAAATGCGGAAAGCTTCTTCCACTTTGGAGATTTCTCTTTTTACGCCCGTCATTTCGTCAATGGCAGTCTCGTGCAACCAGTTGATCTCCTTTTCAACATTGTGCAGAGCATTCACAGCGTCCTGTAGGAAGACAGTTTGGCGACCGAGAGCATGAAGTTGCTCGATCCTAGCTGGAGAGATTGGCTTTTCTTTATCAGCTCCATGAGCTGTCTGACGACCACATGGGTGCGTGGCCATGGTAGTTCATCCTCAGGTAGGAAACCGTCATTGGATTCCACATCAATCGGTGCTGCAGGGGCATCAGTTGTGGGAACGGCTGATGGCTGATCAGCTAGTTTGGTCTCATTGTTCTCGGTGATAAGGGGGACTAATTCCTCCTGTTCTAGATGGGCTTCTGTAGACAAAGGTACAGAAGGGACTGATTCCTCCTGTTATATCTCAGCGTCCGCCTGCTCCGGCAGAGGGACTGATTCCTTATGTAGGATGGCGCGGGCTTGATCGTTTGGTTGGGTAGTGGCAGGCTCGGGTACCTGTTCAGAAACTATTGGGGCTTCGGCGACAGGAGGAACTGATTCCTCGTTTTCGTGGGCAGTTTCTTGCTGTCGGGGAGGGTACTGTTGGCTTGCGGTCCCTTATCCCTGTTGTTGTTGCATCTGCGAAAACTCATGTTCACGAGTTTCCTCACGGCTCATTCTCAGACTCGCCTGAAGGGCGTCTTCGTCGTCGTTTGAGTCGTGGTCTATTTTGGGACTGACAGGAATAGTGTCTTCGGATACATACTTTCCTTTCATTCTAGCATCATCTTTATCCATGAAATAGCTCGAAATCAGCTCTTTGCAGAAGACGTTGTCCCATTGGATTAGGACTTTAATGTTCGTGGAGTCTGTTACCTCCAGAACAAATAATTCTTCCTCCCTCCACTCGCTCCAGTTGTACAAAGTGCCGTACGGAGCGACCCTGTAGGATTTCCATTGAACAAAGCATTCATAAGCTTGGTCAATTTAAACTGACAGCAGAGTTTTGTGGATTATAGTGTCGGAGGAGGGACTGCGTATAATACATGGGTCTATTGTAGGCATGGGTTCCTCTACAGGTATGGGACCCTGTATCAGAGAGGGATCCCGTACAGGGGTTGGTACCCTGATGGGAGATGGATCCCTTACAGGTGTGGGTTCTTGTGCAGGAGATGTGGTTGTTGGCTTCAAAGGGGCAGCCGTCTCGCTAGAGACTTCAATGTTGGCATATAGATATTCATCCATCGTTGCCGCCAAAGGTTCGGGATCTACCGTTTGAACAGTAGCAGCTCTCTCTTCCGCAGGGGTTGCGCCCTGGGGGTTTGATACAGTGGGTTGCGCCAACGAAGGGGCATCCACAGAGATCACTGTAATCTGTATAGCCTTGGCTTTGGAAAGCTTTCTTAGCTTCCTTTTCGTCTTCTCACCAGCAAGGGGAGTTTTGTTGTGATATCTCTTCATTTTCTTTGAAGTCTCCTTGCTTCCGGACTTTGAAGTTATGTCCTCGGGAGCAGCAAAAAAGGGCATATTTTGGAAAAAGGGTCTCGTCCCAATTAGTCCGTCTTGGTTGAACACGGAGGGCTTGCTTCCTCCAATATATTTCCACTGATTGATCTTCTTAGCTTCTTTTGATTGCGGCACACCGCATTTGGTCAGAATATAATTAAGGATCAGACCAAAGGATTTTTTCTGTGAAGCAGGTTTAGAAGCCTCTTCCTGCAGTCTTTATAGGACAATCTGGCACCACGGGCGGACCTATATGATGGCATGGTGGTGCACGTGCACCACCAAAATTTTGTAAAAAAAGACCTCTTTACCCATATGAATGTCCACTTAATCCTCACTTTTAGCAATTGTGTATAGGTGTGCATGGTTATATACATGTGCGTCTATCATTTCTGTATTTTTTATCTAACCCGTAATTTTTATTTAAGAGTTAAATTATTTCTACGATTTATTTTATCAAATTATATAGAATATTTATATTATATTCTATTATTGTCAGTACTTTCTTTTTTAATTCTTTGGCAATGCCAGCCCTAAGTTAATCGAGGTCGTGTGTGAAATTTAAGATGTGTCCCTATAAAAAAATGTTTGAATACAATTTGATGTACTTATCAAAATCTTATTACTAAATACATAAATAAATAAAGAATAGATTATAAATATAAGAGCATATAACAATCATAAACAAAAACTGAAAAAAAAAATCATAAACAAGGTTAAAACAGAAAGTTCACTATTGAATTAAATAATTCTTATCAAATTAGATAACCTTTTTAAGTTTGTTAGTATTTTGTATTAAATAGAACTTTACGGGATTCAAACTTGGATCTATTAATAAACATAATATTTAAATATATTTTCCGATCCAACCATAATACAAGATTTTAATTTGTTATTTTTTTATATTATATTTATAAGAAAAAATATTTATAGGCTCTAGAAAATTGAAGATCCTATATGGGAACAAATTGCACCTTATATATACTGTACCCGCCGTGTTCGTCGGGTGCACTAGTAGAAATTTGGTGTTGGATCCGCCTATGTCTGGCACCAATTAACCTTCTCTCCAGACATGATGGCGACCATCATTCTGAATCTAAGATTAGTGCACATCTCAAAAGCATCGGTCCTATTCTCAACCACACGACAACAGAAATCATGTAAATAAACGAATGGCAAGCAGAAACTTTTCTTATGGCAGGAGGCATGAACATTCACGTTCGATGCAGAGCCAGTTAATAATCTCCAGTATGCGGTGAGGACCTCTTGGGACCCAAAGGTCTCAAGTTCCTCCATAGACAGGCCATCAGCAGGTAGCCTGTACAAATTCTTCAGTAATTCCTGGTCAACACGGATTTCAACTCCGCGGACGGTGGCAGTGATGTCGAAAATGTTTCCTCCTCTTGCCAGAGAAAAGAAATGAATAGAGGCATCGAGATAGAATTCCTCAACCATATGCACGTCGTAGAGCTCAGTAATGTGTCTTCCAAGACGTGAGAGGCCTTGCTGACGTATCCTTGAGACGATGATCTCCATGGAGTCAACGTCGTCAATTTCAGCACGAACACATTCAACCACAACTGATCTGGCGATGATTCACCCGTCGATGATGGTGGCGGTCTTCTTAAGAGATGGACATGAAGTCTGTGAAGATGCCATAGTGATTTCTGAAGAGAAAGAGTGAAATGCAAAGAAATTGCAGTAAACACTGTATGTTGTTTGCTCAAAGGACTCGTTTAATTTTGCAGAAAGCGTAAAGAGTCGAAGGGAGCAAGTAATAGTCCTTTATAGTGGGAGGGGAAGATTAGGGTTTTCAGACAGTGAACGGTTATATTTAAGGGATGGGAACTGTTGTTTTTAAATGAACGAACAAGATGAATTAAGCATAACTGGTACATCTTATCCATCCGATTCTGAAATGATAACTGGTCCCACATCTGACATTTCGACTTCCCTTATTGCCCGAAAAGGCGGTTTGAAATTATTAATTAATTTGAAAAACCGTGGCGTTTCAGATAAAATAGTCCAGATGTTGTGTAAAGCATTTAATGCAAAGACGTTCGATTTTTAAAACAGGGCACGTGGACTCAAAACTGTTTTAAAAAATGAATAAACTGTTAGTATAATATTAATTGAATTCCATAGTATGTGTTGTATCTGCAAAAATACAGCGTTCCCCCTTAAAAGGTATATAGGGATTCAATTCTCACAGCAATTCTTGGATTAATACTGTATTCATGGGTCATACTGTATTCCCCTTTGATTATTGCACACATCAGCTGTAGGATGAATTTATGTCTGTTTATTCCTACAGTGTTGTCGGATTTTCTGAGTGTACAGATAATTAACAATGGATACTGTATTCGTGGGTCTTACAGCGTTCCCCCTCAATTGTTGAGTAAAGTAATTAAAAACTTACAGGGAGTCGGGCTGTATCATTACCAATTCTTTTCGAAGCATATAAAATTTGGCTGTGCTGAGAGGATTGGTAAAGATGTCGGCTAACTGGATATCTGTATGAACTTTCTTGAGCCGAACATCCTTGTTCTCAACATGATTCCTAATGAAGTGATGCTTCATATGAATGTGCTTAGTACGCGAGTGCAATACGAGATTATGTGTTATTGTAATTGCACTCGTGCTATCGCACATGATCGGTGTTTCCTTGATAGTGAATCCATAATCTGACAGCTGTTGTTGCATCCAAAGGATCTGCATACAGCAACTACCAGCAGCATAGTATTTTGATTCAAGATAGACTTCTTCTGCAAGGTCTCCATTCAGGAATGCGCTCTTGACGTCGATTTGATATACAATAAATCTCTAATGGGCGGCAAAGACTAGAAATATCTTAATGGCTTCTAGTCTGGCAACAGGGGCAAATGTTTCATCGTAGTCTATGCCTTCTTCCTGTCTGTAGCCTTGTGCGACTAAATGGGATTTGTTTCCAATAACAAGTCCATTTGCATCCTTCTTGTTTCTAAATACCCATTTTGTTCCAATTACGGCTTGATGCTCAGGTCTGTGTACTAGATACCATACGTTGTTTCTTTCGAAACCATTAAGCTCTTCTTCCATAGAGGAAATCCAGTGAGAACTTTCTAGAGCTTCTTTGGTAGAAACAGGTTCGGATTGAGCTAAAAATATAGCGATAGTGCACATATAAAGTCTTCTAAGTTCAGCTTGAGACATCCATACAGGAAATGGAGATATCTCACATTCGGATTCTTATTGCGCACATAGCACATTACCTTGTGTACTCTGTATTCTCCTACGGGTAGATACACCAGCATCAATGTTTCCTATGATCAAGTCCTGTGGGTGATCTCTCAACCATCTTATGTCGGGTTTTAATTCGGCGTCCCATACTGTATCTTGAGTTGCTATAGTTACAGCATCAACTTGTACTCTAGGTGCTTGCTTAAGTCCATACAGTGCTTTACGTAGCCTGTATATACTAGGTCTCTGCCTTCTGTGTTGACAAACCCTGGTGGTTGTTCAACATAGACCTCTTTGGCTAGGTCTCTATTCAGGAATGCTCTATTGATGTCCATTTGATATACAATAAATCTCTTATGGGTGGCAAAGGCTAAGAAAATCCTAATGGCTTCTAGTCTGGCTACAGGGGCAAATGTTTCATCATAGTCTATGCATTCTTCCAGTCTGTAGCCTTGTGCGACTAGATGGGATTTATTCCTGATAACAACTCCATTCTTATCCTTCTTCTTTCTAAATACCCATTTAGTTCCAATTACGGCTTGATGTTCAGGTCTGGACACTAGATACCATACATTGTTTCTTTCGAAACCATTAAGCTCTTTTTCCATAGATGTAATCCAGTGAGGATTGTTTAGATCTTCTTTGGTAGAAACAGGTTCGGATTGAGCTAAGAATACAGCTAGGGTGCACATATTAAGTCTTCTAAGTCCAGCTTGATATTTCCATACAGGAAATGGAGATTTCGCAGATTCGGGTTCTTCTTGTGCACACAGTACAGTTCCTTATGTACTCTGTATTCTCCTATGGGTGGATACTCCGGCATCAATGTATCCTATGATTAACTCCTATGGGTGATCTCTCAACCATCTTCTGTCGGGTTCTAGTTCGGCGTCCCGTACTGTATCTTGTTGTGTTGCTGTAGTTCAGCTTCAGTTTGTACAGCATCATCTTCAACTACCCTATTCTTACAGCTTCGGGGTTGATTTCCAAGTCAACGACAGGCTCTATAGGATTGGAGGGTTATTAATGGTGAGTTGTTAGATATTCTGAGTAACATCTTCTACTCCTGTAGGATCATGGTGAGGTTCGTCGAACACTACATGTACTAATTCCTCAATTGTCAGCTTCTGTTTATTAAAGATCGTGTAAGATTTGCTGACAGAGAAATATACTACAAATATGCCTTCATCCGACTTCTCATCTGTAATATCCGGATTTATTATTGTGTATTTCATCTGTATTTGAACCCTGTATTATTTGGAATTGTGATCTCGATAATTGGAGTGAGATATTTCTCACATTTGTATCCTCGTACATAAGTATAACAACATGCAAAACTTCTCATGCAACTCGTGATAGTGCATGCTAAGAATGTAGCTTAACGTGCGGTATCAGGCTACAACTAGCGCACGCTATGAATGAAGAATTGCGTGCGCTAGATAGTCAATTATTGAGCTAGACGGCTAGCACATCTGCCAGCCGGACGTGGGTCCGGATAAGATTCCCGTGGGCGGAACTGGACAGATTTAGAGTCAACTCTTATTTAGCGTGCGCTAAGAGAAGTATAATAGCGTGCGCTAATCAGCTAATGCGCATAAACTTTATTTAAGGGACAGCACTCCATTTCTTCTTGTTCCCTTCACTCGTCCTCATTACTTGATAGTCCATAGAGCCTATTATTCTCCTTAAACACACTTAGAACCCATCTACTAGATCATTGGAGATTGAATGCCACTTGTGATTGATCGTTGAAGTGGGGAAACACCTTGGATTGACATACAAACAACCGGATCTGGATTCTACCTTTTTGACTCGGTGTTATCATCATATTAAGGTATGTTAATTCTTTCTCCAGCCTTAGATTCGCGTTCTGAAGAGTTAGATGAATCATGCTATCAAGATATTGAGTTTCATTAGTGAATTATTCAACAAACATCATGCTTAGAAGTCGGAATAACTATGCTTGTGATATCGTCGTTGAACATCGTAGGTGGAATTGTTGGTTCACTTTCAAAATGAAGTCTGAATGTGATAATGACAGTGGAATCTAGTACATCAACCTGATATCACGAACTTCACATGAGAATGATAATCGAGTTGGATATAAGAGTTATGATAATATTCATTTTCTTGAATTCAAAGATGTTTGAATCTGTAAAATCATTCATAAGTTTATGAACATGACATGTAGACGGATAACGTACGTTAATTACTGAGGAGTTCGTAAATTTCATCACCGTTGGAACGATCTGCTACCCAGCAGTGAAACTGCCATGCACGCTTAGCATACGCTAAGCTATGTAAATTAACGTACGCTATCGGGCATGTTTAGCGTACGCTACGCTTGGAAATTAGCATGCGTTATGTCATCAGGCGAGTCAGTCGGCTGATCAATGAGGTACTGACCGTGCATGATTAGTTTACGCTAGGTTGCGTATAATTGCGTGCGCTAACGAAGTAGCCTTAACGTACGCTACATAGGATACGTATCATGCGTTAAGCAAGCCAGGCAGATTTCATTTTAAGAACTTCCGACCGTCATTTTGGATTGTTAGATGTTCGTTCGACTTGAGATGAATTCTATATTATTTCTTTTGTTAAGGTTCGAGCTTAGCAACGTGATTGATCGAAGGGGACGACCTTTGAGTATTTTGATATTCGTGGAAGTTTTATTCTTGTCAACGAACCGAGGCAAGTACTCTAATTAGAATTGTTTATATTATGCCAGTTATATTGTGATTGTATTGTGTATATGTGTTGTGATTAAATGTCCACCATGCGTTGATCCGACGGGAATCATCATGGGAATCTATGTTAGATTGGTACCGCCACTAGAAGGGGGGTTGAATAGTGCGGATAAGAGTATTGTACTCTATTCGTGCGGAAGCAAAAATATCGGAGTAATAAAAGTGCGGAAAAGAAAGAACACAAGGAATTGTTCGAGAGGTTCGGCTATTAACGAAGCCTACGTCCCCTACCTAGTTTTATCGACTAGGACTTTTCTTAGAACTTGGAATTGCACTTTCTAGTTTAGTGCCAACTTCTTACAACTTCTTGATTTCCGGGCTCAAGAACAACCTCACAAAAACACTCTTGTTTTTCTAGGTACAAGATAACCTATACACAAAATAAATGCGAGTAGGAACTCGACTTTCACGATATATCGCTCTTAGATACAAGAATGAAGATTGGAAATTATAGAACAAATCTTCTCGTATCACAATCTAGAATAAGTATATCTCTCAAAATGTTTGCTTGATATTGCTTGAGTATGCTAGTAGGCTCAGAATGCTTGTGTGTCTTCAATCTCCATGAAGTTGTCTATTTATAGCCTTCTTGAGCTCAATTTCCCGTTGGAACAGTTTAACTGGTTACGTACGTTATATGCTGAAGGTTACGTACGTTATGAACGTTACGTACGTTATATGTTCCGAATAGCGGCCATAACGAAAGTGAAGAAACTGTCCAGTGAGATATGATAGAATGCGTTACGTACGTTATGAACCTCATGGTTACGTACGTAATATTCTGGTCAAAGATCCGTTGATTGAGACGACTTGTTGCAATGGCTAGTGGCTTTTCCAACGGTCAGAATAATTCAAGCATTACGTACGTTAGATAACTCTGGTTACGTACGTTACCTGTACAGAAAAACTTACGAAAACAGTGAGTTTTACGTACGTTATAATAGATGAGTTAAGTACGTTAACTGTACTAAAAATCTTGCAGACAACTGTGAATGTTACGTACGTTAATGTGGTTTGTGTTACGTACGTTAACTGAAGAGAAAATATGTTTTAAGTAAATTTTGGTTTTAATAACACATCATTAAAATGATCTAAAAGATATTGTTCCAACAATCTATAGCTGTGTGCGCTGGATCGTTGGATAGTTAGTTCCACCATGCGTTGGTCCGACGGGATCATCATGGGAATCTATAGCTATGTGCGCTGGATCGTTGGAATACCATCGGTATATTGAGACTGTTGTGATATGATAAGTGTTTGTTATTTCTCGTTGGAGAAACTTGTTATGATGATTGCTGATTACATCATTGTTGTATGATTATTGTACTTGTATTGGCATCGTTGTGCTAACCCCTTTGGGGGTGAACATTTGTTTATGTTCAGGATCCAAGAGAGCGGGGAAACAACCACTGGAGCTGCATGACGACGAGGGTGCAGAGTGATGTTCCGGCCGGGTTTATTGTCTGTTTTTGCTTATTTTTAATAAGTACTCGCGTACGTCGTAATTTGTGATGTTGTATTTCAGTGGTGTATTAATATTCTCCTTTTGGGTATCTGTATTTTCGGTATTGAACCAGAACTGTCGTAATGTATTTTCAGTAATTTCATAATTTGGTATCTGTCATTGTCTTTTCATTAATTTAGCCTTGTAAATTTTTAAGTAAAGGATTTACGGCGCTGTAATATTCTTGAATATATCGTGGGTGTTACAGAATATGGTATCAGAGCTAATATTATGTTTATCTTGGCCATTGGGTTAAAATAGGGGTCGTATACGTATTTTGAGATAACCAGCCGTGAATAATATCACTGTACTACCTACGTCTTCGTGCGAACGGTGGTTGTAAGTTCCTAAACTCTATCTCATCCTTTACATGTTGTATCTCTTTAGACTTGAACATTTGAACGATATTGTTTCCTGTATATTGAGTATTTATGCTTACAATATGTTGAGAGGTGGACGTGGACATGGTCGCGGTCGCGGTCGCGGACGCGGACGAAGGAATGCCAAAAGAGAAGCTTCGCCTTCTAATCAGGCCAGCCACAGCTCAGGCGAGCCACAGAGATCTATTAATAATGAACCGGAACCTGCTGTGCCCGAAATTTTTCGTCAAGTGGTGAACCAGATGACTCAGTTCGCCCAGGTCGTGGACCGAATGCAGGTGGCGGTTTACAACAGGGAGATACACAGCAAGGGATTCCAGACATGGGAAATCGAGGTGACCGATGGCTGCAAGAGGTGGCGAAGATGAAACCACCCAAATTCGACGGCTTTTCTGAGACACCCACTTGGGACCATTGGTTGAAGGAATTGGAGAAAGTTTTTGCCGGAATTAATTGCCCAGACGACCGGAGAGCCTCTATTGCTCAGTACTTTCTGATAATGGAAGCATCCGAGTGGTGGGAAGCCATCCGGCCTGCAGATCATGACGCTGACTGGACAGAAATTAAATTGATGATGGAAGCTCAGTACTGCCCTCGACCTATGAGGGAAGCCAAAGTTCGGGAGTTTTTCTCCGCTCAGCCGTCAGACGAACCTGTATCCCAGACAATTAAGACGTTTAACTAGCATCTGGAATTTGTTCGACATCTGGTCAGAACAGATGCAGAAATGATGATCCATTTTGATATGAGGATGAAACCATAAATCCAGAGGTACATGTCAATACCAGGATAAGGCATTGGCGTATGAGATCAAGGAAGCAGCAATGGAGAAGTTTGCAGAATCCAAGAAGCAGAAAGTCTCTGGCAGTTTCACAGAGCACAAAAACAGTGGGCCCCGCAAGGTCCAGTCATCCTTTCACCCTTTCAAGAGACCTCCGCACCCATCTAAGAGCGGAAAGAATTTCGGAGCAATGTCAGCCACGACGGATACAGCTAGGAGGTGCTTTAACTGTTGTCGTCCAGGCCACCTTTAACGTGATTGTTTGCGCACTCTAGTTACATGTTTTGATTGCGGACTGGAAGGTCACCGTGCGACGTTTTGCAAGGATGCCACCATGTTTAATGGAACCCGTACATCACAGCCAGTTCACAAGGAAGCTAGTATCCAAGAGATGCAGCAAAGTGTTCAGATGCCTCAGAATTTTGGTCGCGGACGAGGCAGAGGACAGTGGGACCGAAAGGGTACATCGAGTGCCGCATCTGTTCCCCCACGTCTGTACGAGATGAGAAGAACAGACGATCAGGATGCTGCTGTCGCATCAGGTACTGTTCAGATCCTTTACCATCCAGTTAGCATTTTATTCCATACCGGAGCTACGCATTCATTTATATCCTTATCTTGTGTAAATCGTTTGAATATTTCTGGATTGCATAATTGTGAACCTTATGTTGTTGGTTTACCGAGTGGAGAGAGAATTATTGGAAACTTAGAAACTAGAGATTTCCCTGTATCGTTTGGAGGCAGAGAGTGGCTCTCAAATCTGATTCTGATAGAAATGCAAGGAGATGACCTGATACTCGGAGACGATTATCTTAATCGATATGGAGCTATTGTAAACTACCTAAGGAGGAATATCTCGCTGATCGCTGATGATGGTTCCGAAATATTGTTTGAAGGATGGAAACCAGGAAGCTCAGGAAAGTTGATCAAGGCGATGAAAGCTATCAAATTGTTGAAACAGTGCTGTACAGGATACTGGTGCTATGCAATGAAGAAAGAATACGAAATTGTGGAACTTTCATCCATTCCTGTTGTGAACGAATTTCCGGATGTATTTCCAGACGAGTTACCTGGACTACCTCCACGACGGGATGTAGAATTCACCATTGAGCTAGAACCCGGAGCTACACCAATTTCTAAGGCGCCGTATCGTATGGCACCTACTAAGATGTATGAACTGAAAAAGCAGTTGGAGGAGTTACTGGACAAAGGCTATATCCAGCCAAACGTTTCACCCTGGGGAGCGCCACTTCTTTTTGTCCAGAAGAAGGATGGATCGCTTCGACTGTGTATTGACTATCGAGAGCTAAACAAAATGACGATTAAGAACAAGTATCCGTTGCCATGGATTAATGATTTGTTTTATCAGTTGCAAGGAGCAACATTATTTTCTAAAATCGATCTGAGATCAAGATACCATCAACTGAGGATTAAGAAATCTGATGTTCCAAAATCAGCATTCAGAACTCGTTACGGACATTATGAGTTTGTAGTGATGCCATTTGGTCTCACTAATGCACCTGCTGTATTCATGCAATTGATGAACCGAGTGTTCATCGAATATTTAGATAAATTTGTGGTCGTATTCATTGATGACATTCTGGTGTATTTTAAGAGCCTGGAAGAACATGCACAGCATTTACGGATTATGTTAGACCTATTGAGAAATGAACAATTGTACGCCAAACTTTCTAAGTGTGAATTCTGGCTAAAGGAAGTAATGTTCCTCGGCCATCTGGTATCAGCTGAAGGAGTCCGAGTAGATCCTCAGAAGATCGAAGCGATTATGGATTGGAAGCCTCCAAAGAACGTGAAAGAAGTCCGGAGTTTCTTAGGACTTGCTGGGTATTATCGTCAGTTCATGGAAGGGTTTTCCAAAATTTCCCGCCCACTTACTCGTGTTGACTCAAAAAGTATTTTGATGATAATTTCATTCAAAACATTTAATAAAATCAATCTCAGCACATTGTTATATTGAAGGAGCAAAATGGACTTAGCGCACGCTACCTGTACCATAGTAGCGCACGCTATCGAGGATTATATACAGCCTACTCAGTTAGCTGCAGTCCAGTGAAGTTACCTGATGGATAGCGCACAGAAAGGTTATATTATCAGCGCACGCTAAACTATTAGCTTTAGCGCACGCTATTATATCTATGTAACGCACGCTATCGCATATCAGTCAGAAGACAGTAAGGTCTGGAAAGAAAAAGGAAAAAGACTTGCGCATGCTACGGACTATCATTTACGTATGCTATCATAAGGACTTAGCGCACGTTACTCTTCATGTCTTGCACACGCTACCGGATATCATGGTTAGTAGTCCAGTAGCCACTGGACTCAAAATGAGAAGGCGTTTTCGTACGCTACATAGGGTAATGTATGTTACTGAGGAAAGCATATAGCGCACGCTACGATATATATATTAGCGCACGCTAAATCAGTCAATAGTTTACCGTTGGATTTTCTACCATTGGAAAAGCAGGAGTCAAAGAAGATCCGTGAAATCTGGAAAAGTTGGAATTAAATATTACTAGCGCACGCTATGCATAATTGCTAGCGCACGCTAAGTTCAAATTTAGCCGTTGGATAAAGAGATGTTCGGGAGACAAACCAACACTTTCAAAGTCAAGATTGAAGACCTGTTGACCAACCGATAACGCACGCTACGAGCACATGTCTAGCGCACGCTAGCCATATAATTTTACCGTTGGAACAATTTTGTGACCGTTCAGATAGGAAAAGTCAAAGACGATTGCGCACGCTAGGAGGTATTATTAGCGCACGCTAATAATACAAAATTCAGTATTTGAAGAATGGCTGACACCTATAAATACCCAAAGGACTTGGGTATCAAATACACAAATTCAAGCATACAAGCAATCAAAGCATACTTGAGCTCAGTTTTATATCTTTTATTGCATTTTAAGTTGTGATAAGAAAGATACAAAGAGTGATATACCTTGTAATATTTATTATATTTTGTATTCTTTCATTTGGTTGTGAGTGTTGCATCACTCATACTTGAGCTTTAGAGAAACGAATCAAGAGTCACTAATCCGGTGTTATTAGGATCTTTGATCTGGAATTGATAGGATTATACTCCTATATTCGTAAGTGAGGACTATCTAGTTCCTATAGAACACTAGATAAACAAAGTTTTATTTTTGAGAGTGGTTGAGCTTGGACCAATAGAAGATAAGCAGTTGTAACGGTTGTGTACTCGGACCGATCGAAGACGAGTCAAGTTTGTGGTTGTTCTTGAGCCAATAGAAAAAGAAGTCGGAGAGAAGACGTAGGCAAGTTGTCGAACCTCTATAAATCTTTGAGTCTTTTACTTTCCACACTATTTTTACTTATTCGCAAGAAAGTTAGCTATTCCGCATTACCACTATTCAACCCCCCTTCTACTGGTAAATTTATCTCTTCAGTTGGTATCGGAGTGGGTCTCTTTTTAAAGGTTTAACCACCTAAGGGAAAAAGATCCGCAAATGGCACTTCTTGGCCAAATCGAAGGAAATGCTCTGAACCGTCCTCCCTTCTTCGATGGTTCCAGTTTCATGACATGGAAAAAGAAAATGGCTATCTTCGTTCAAGCCTACGATATTGAAATTTGGAAAGTTATTGCTCTTGGTCCGAAGCTTTCAAAGAAAGAGGATGGATCGTTGAAAAAGTTCGACGAATTCAATGACGAGGATTGGAGGAACACACACGTCAACTCACGAGCTACTCAACTTCTCTATTGTGCCCTTAATCCCGGAGAACTCAATAGGATATCGTCCTACGAAAGCGCAAAAGAAATTTGGGAAATTCTCGAAGTCACTCATGAGGGAACCACCTAAGTCAAGGAGACCAAAATCAACATGCTACTTCATGACTACGAACTCTTCTCCATGAAAGACGAGGAAATGATCACAAATATGTTGGATCAATTTTCGACTATAACTAACGGTCTTGCATCTTTCGGAAAGCCTATATCGAGCAGCGACAAAGCCAAGAAAGTTCTTCGCTCGTTTCCACGAGAATGGGATGCTACGGGCGATTATGGAATCCAAGAATCTCAACAAACTTGAGTTTAGTGCCCTCATCGGGTCACTCATCAACTATGAGATCATTCTCAAGTCTAGAGGTACTAAACCAAAACCTCGAGAAAGAGTAGTCGCATTCAATGTTGATAGCGATGTTGAGGAAGATCTCCCCGAAGATGAAGATGACGAGGAACTTTCTCTCTACGCCAAGAACTTTACAAGGTATAAAAGCCTAATTCAAAAAAGGCGAAGTTTCCTTGGTCGGGATGGCAAGCCAGAGCAAAAGAAGAGTGGCTATGCTCCTATAAAGAAGTTCGACAATAATTGTCAGAAATGTGGTCAAGCCGGTCACTATGCCAAAGAATGCCGAGGATCCTCTTCAAAGCCTCAAATGGAAAGATTCAAAAAGAAGGAGGTCCTAATCGCTTCGTGGAGTGATGACGAGGAGAAGATTGAAAGATCTCTAGACGCGAATCTCGCATTCATGGCACTCGACTCCGAAAGCAATATCGAGGTAAGTTCTAAACTTAATGATGATGATTATGATTCTTTTGATTTTTGCGATTCACAAGAAGTTCATCATGACGATGAGCTATTAAGTGCGTTTGAATCCTTGAACATGGAGTATGACGAGATGGTTAAATTAAATATATCTTTAAAGAGAAAAATAAAATCTCTAGAACTCGAAAATTCATCTCTTCAAAACAAAGGCAAAACTATTGAGCTTGACCATACCTTATGCCTTGAAAAGGAAAATGTTTTGAAAATCGAGTTGACAAAAACTCAAAAGGAGCTAAAATATATTTTGAACAAATTTACTCTCGGAAACGAGAAATTCGAAAAACTTCTATCTATTCAAAAATCCCCTTTGCTAAAACACGGTCTTGGTTTCGATCCGTTTAAACGAGAACAATCTCTTATCAACCTTGACAAAATAAAGAAAACCGAAACCGAGAACTCAAAAGATCCTTTCAAACAACAAGTTCATGATGTTAATGTTCGTTCAAAGTTGAGAACCATCAAGGTTAAACAAATATGGGTTCCTAAAGGGGCAATTGTTCCAAATGCTATAAGCATAGTTAACTTTGGAGGACCCAAACTGGCTTCGGTACCGAAACAACAGAGAAATTCTACTTTTGTCGTACCGGCTGTTAGGAATATGCCCTCGAATACCACTAAGAGGATGTTGAGTGAGGGTATTGTACTTGTAATTATGTAAATCATTTATATAAGGCAATGAATGTTTCTTTATTTACTGGTAGTTACTGGCGTTCCTAACTCGTAAATATACGTATAGAAACTACTCTATGTATTTGAGAGCAAAACATTCCACTCCTTATTGGATAAGCAGGTCGGAACTGGAAAGGTTTATAGCTCAAATACTTAATCGTTCGCAAGTCGATGAAACTTGACTGGGCATTAAGTTTATGTTAAGACTTGTATGACGTGTTCTTTGACATGGAGAGTACATGTCGAACGCTAATGGTTAGTGGGAGCACAGGTTATAGGTATGCTAATTGGATTAGTATACTCGAACCGACTCACCCTCGATTCGTCACACGGATTTCACTCTGGGACAGTCAATGACGGAATCGAAAGGTTGTGATAGGTATTCGTGAACCTTCGACTTGAGGATTTAGTAGGGATGTGCTTGTGACGTCAAGATTTTCATTATAGTAGTTCGACCCTATAAACTGGGAGGCGGGGGTCAACCTCGACGTGCATCTTGACGGGCAAGTAGCAGGTCCTACTGAATACCAAGATAGAATTCTTTCTCCCGTTAGTGAGCGGGTTATATGTCCTATGTGGTTATTGGCAAATGAGATCATAAGTCTTTGGCCAAAGCATTGGAGCTAGTTGTATTAGATACACGACAGCTCGATAATCTCGATTTGCATTAACGCATGCATAGCGTCAAGTACAGATAGGGTTTGACTGACCCTGACCCTATAACTTGATCGGAACATTTGAAAGAAGGGTTTATATGTATACTGGTATTCACGACAGAGTGGTTCTTGAATGATCCCAATCATTCGTTCTCAGTTGGGGTACAGTGTAGGCTGCCAGGCTGGCTAGGTGGTGCTACTACTCTTTGGTTCCTCCCATTGCTGACTGAGACGAACCTACCGATTCGCGCAATAGGGTTGACGACGGAATGAATCGAGCTTGTTCTCTCATTATAAATATTAGATATTGGATATCTAATTTATTGGACATTAGATGTCTAATTGATTTTGGGACATTGGATGTCTAAATTAATTTATTGGATAAATTAATTTACGGCCTAATGAATTAAATATATTACTGGGTGATTAATTTAATTCATGAATATAATTATTTCTTGAGGAAATAAATTATGTTATTTTGTATTTGATATGTTTAGTTAATTAGATTAATTAAATGACACAAATACATCGGAACGGAATAGGAGTTTGTCTGTTTGGACTCACGGGAGTCCGAAACGAACCAAACTCATCCCGGCTCCTTCTAGATGGCCATCCCATTTTCCCTCCTCTTTCCTTTGGTCATAGTCTTCACCTTAGTTGGTGGATGACTTGATTTATCAAGGGAGCAAGATCTTTTAATTAATTCATTTTAATTATTTGGTCTTGATTTGGGAGGATTTTATGGGGAATAAAATGAAGACTCTCATCACTTGTTTCAACAAGCTTCCAAACGTGAGGATAGGGAGAGAGAGATAGACTTTGAGTTTAACACTCATCTTCATCTTCTTCATTCACTTCTTCATTTTTCTTGGAGAAAAATTGAGAGAAAATTATTGAGAGATATATTATACACTTAGAGTGTAGTAATAAAAGCTTCATCACTTGATTCTAGTCGTAACCTTAGAGGTTAATGGAGTGTTTTTGTTCCGATCGTCTTTCCGGTGCGTGGCAAGTAGAGACGCGGTGTTTTCGGCGTTGGATCATTCAAGGGCTTGGAGCGGATTGAACTCGTAGAGATCAAACTAAAGCTTGGGGAATAGCTCAAGAGAAGGTTACCATTTAATCAACAGACTTCGAGGGTTAGTTTCTTATGACTCTTGTTTTTCGTTTACATATTCGTATATACGTAGCTCGATCGATCCTCGTAGGGATTCGGATCGAATTAATTTTCGTTTTACCGCTTCCGCTGGCCCTTCGTTTTTAGGCACCGAATCCCAACAGTGGTATCAGAGCGTAGGTCTTGCGATCATATATACGATATTGGCATTTGGAATGCTCGATTAGATGGTGAATGATTTGGAATCATTTTAGTCATAATCGTGGTATATGTTTTTACGTTCGTTGTAGTTATATTTTTCGTAAGTTTATGTCTAAATATAAATCTTAATTTCTTGGAAATATGATTTATATTGAAGACATGAATGTTGGAGAATATATATTGGATATCCGGTCGAAAAACTAGCCTCGAAATGCTGTTGGGCGGTTCGGAGCAGGGGGCCGTGGCCCAGGGCTCAGGGGCCACGGCCCGGTCATGTGCGGCACTGGGCAACATCAGTATCGGGGGCCGCGGCCTGTGGCTGCGGCCTGGCCGGCAGCTGCCGAGCGTGACTCGGCCATGCCAGGCCTATCTGCCGGCATGCTGCCGGTAGTGACTCGGCCATGGCAGGCCTTTTTCGCCCCGACTTGATTTTTTCGTGTATTCTTGAAAATTAATCTCCCTCATGTTAAATTGGATTTAATATGATTAAAATGATTTATGGTATTTCATTTTATAAGGGAAATTTGATTAATTGGAATATTTATGGTCGACCGAATTATTTTGAATGTTATCATATTACCAATTGTGTGAATCGATTGGATCGGTTCGTATTGTTGATTGGATCAATGTATCTCTACGCTTTCCATTTCTATAGTATTTATTGGATGAATTCTTTTTGAATGGGGATGTGGTTCGTGGACTTAGTTTTGAATCGTTCGTTTTATTCGATTGGGTTGTAAAGGCCGTTTTGAGCCTATTTATTTTACTAGAAATATTTGTATCTAGGATGCAATTTTCAATGTAAAATTTATATGTAATGACGAAGACCGTAGGAAGATCCATTTCGAGAAGACGAAGATTCAAGACGAAGACTTGTAATTAGATTACGGAGTTTTTGTTTTCTAGGAACGGTCCATGAACCACATGTTGGTAGCAACTAGGTTGTGAATGGTTGTTTCATATTGTATGAATGCCACAAACGCGCTTAAACGATTAATGTGCAAAGTGTAACGCTAATCGCGAAAATTCTCCCACGATAAATTATTAAGTTTATAAGGTTTCAAGGTTTTCCTTCCCTCCATCGAGTTTTCGGGAAATTGAAATCCAAACCAGATGTGCTATGCTTCCGAGTTATCGGGGTAGTTGTTCGGGGAGGACGGATAAATTACCGGGAGCGCATTGGATGCCTTCGGTTGGAGCAAATTTTATCCCTAGAAACCTGATAGGTTGCCGGATAAGATTCAATTGTGAAACTGATTTGCGTCGATGGTATAAACTTAACTTGTTAACGAACCATAGAAACCGTATAGGTTGAGGGGAATGAACAAGGGGAAAAAGAAGATCGAATCATCCATTAGATGGGTTGGTGTTGGACACCACTTTATGAAAATTAATAGACTAGAAACCTGTTCGGTTGCCCTCTATTAAGATTTATAAAGAACTCGATCACCACTATGAACTAGAGCGATGATATTTCCGGATTTCACATGGGAGTGTGTTATTCCGATAAAAAATAGTGGGAGTTGGGTAACAAGAATATAAAAGACCTTAATTCTATACTCAGAACATAATTAAATGAGTCACTAATTAATCTATCGTACTTAATGCAGACTCAAATCTCAATATGACAATGAATCCACTCGCAATTCTGCTCGAAAAGAACACCTTAATGGGACCTAACTTTGTGGATTGGCTCCACAATCTGATGATTGTCCTCAGTATAGAGGCACTGGGATACGTCTTGGAGACGGACATTCCGGCGCCTCCTGTGCGGACCCGAGCCAATTAGGAAGAGATTGAAAACCACAAAAAGTGGGTTAAGGATGACGTGAAAGTCCGTGCTTATATGATGGCTTCCATGTCTAATGAGCTTCAGAGATCTCATGAGAAAATGACTTCTGCTAGGCAGATTCTATCTCACTTAACCGAACTTTATGGTGAGCACAGCAGAACTGCTAAATATGAGATATCCAAGCAATTGTTCGGTGCAAGGATGAAGAAAGGTGAGAAGGTTGGGGAACACGTCCTCAAAATGATATCCATGATCGAGAGATTGGAGGCTCTTGATTTTAAAATGGATACTTCTCTCCAAACCGACCTTATCCTACAGTCTCTCCCTGATTCCTTCTCACAGTTTGTTATGAACTTCAACTGCAATGAGATTGCATGTAATTTAGCTGGGCTAATGAACGAACTTGTGACCGCTCAGTCTCAGATGAAGACTCCGCGGATGAAGGGGTCTGCTCTTGTGATTTCTTCTGGACCTCGGAGGTCTAAGAATAAGAAGAAAAAGACCAAGAAGCGGACTGGACCGCAAGCTAAGGACCTTAAGGGAAAGGGCAAGGCCCCGATGGTTCCGAAAAACAAGAAGAAGAAGGATGCTTGTCTCAAGTGTGGTGAGCTGGGCCACTGGGCTAGAGACTGTCCGATTCTTCATGGCACTTCGTCTGTAACTTTTAGTTTTGGAAACAAATTGTTCTGCTACTGTATTTTCTACTTCCTGGATACTTGATTCTGGTGCTAGTTCTCATATTTGTACCGTGAATCAGGATCTGGAACAAAGTAGGAAGCTTGGAGCTGGAGAAGTTATGATCACAGTCGGAAGCGGGCATAGTGTCGAGGCGATCGACATAGGATCACTTCTTTTGGGTTTAGAATCCGGTTTTGTTTTGACTTTAGAAGATGTACTTGTTTTTCCCAAGGGGCACAAAAACATTGTATCCATTCCGGTCATGGACCGAAAGGGCTTTTCATTTTTCATTGGTGATGGTTCCTGCAAAATTTATTTTAGAAATAAACTATTGGGTACTGCTACATTGTTGAATGGATTGTATCATCTAAATCTCAGCAACAAAGTAGTTGTGAATACTATGACTAGAAAACGTGGTAGGGATGAAACCAATCAAGTTTTGAAATGGCATCTTAGACTTGGTCATATTGGTCAGACCAAAGTTTACAAGATAGAAAAAGATGGACTTATGGGTCCATTGGGATCGGATCCCTTTCCTACTTGTGAATCTTGCCTTAAAGGCAAAATGACTAAGTCCCCCTTCACAGGGACTTTTGTAAGAGCTGCTGATAAACTGGGATTAAACCATACCGACGTATGTGGTGCTTTGGAAGCAGCACGTGACGGATATCAATATTTCATTACGTTTACAAATGGTCGTACTAGGTATGGTTATGTATACTTAATGAAACATAAATCCGAGGCCTTTGAGAAATTCCAGGAATTCAAGGCCCTAGTCGAGAAACAAATTGGTAATCATATCAAAGCACTTCGGTTGGACCGAGGTGGCGAGTATATGAGTATGGAGTTTGACGACTTCCTTAAGGAACATGGAATAGTTTCACAACTAACACCTCCAGGTACTCCTCAGTTAAATGGTGTGTCAGAAAGAAGGAAACGGACCCTGTTGAACATGGTCCGTTCCATGCTGGGCTATACTGACTTGCCGATTTAACTGTGGGGGTATGCACTCCTGACCGCCGCTTATATCTTATACAGATGTCCTTCCAAATCCGTTCCTAAAACTCCACATGAGATGTGGGAGGGAAGGAAACCAAGTCTTAATCATATTAGGATTTGGGGATGTCCCGCCTATGTCAAGAAGACTAAGGTGGAAAAGTTGGAAGCTAGGTCCGCGAAAGGACGTTTCATTGGATTCCCGTCTGGGACAATGGGATATCTATTCTACATGCCCAAAGATCTAAAGATCGTTGTTGCTTTACAAGCACACTTCCTGGAAGATGAGTTCATTCAGGAAGGCGGAGCAGGTAGAAGTATTTCTTTAAAAGAATACAATGAAACTCCTCGGGAGACACCTGTGCAAGAAACTGGAACCGAACTTTCTGAAACACAAGTACAACCACCTCGTAGGTCTAGTAGGGTGTCTCATTTACTTGAGAGGTATGGGCTTGTGCACTTGGAGGAGCTAGGTCTCCATGAGGTTCCAAGTGATAGCCAAGAGACCGACCCGACGACCTATGACCAAGCGATGGTGGATGTAGACTCCGCGAAATGGCGTGAAGCTATGGAAGCTGAGATAAACTCGATGCATGTCAATCAGGTCTGGACTCTAGTAGACCGCCCCAAGAGCATAGTGCCCATTGGGAATAAGTGGATCTACAAGAGAAAGACTGATGGTGATGGCAAGGTTGACGCCTATAAGGCCAGGCTTGTGGCAAAGGGTTATACCCAAAAGGAAGGGATCGATTACCATGATACCTTCTCGCCCGTAGCCATGATCAAGTCTATTCGCATGATGCTTGCTATAGCTGCCTACCACGATTATGAGATATGGCAAATGAACATAAAGATGGATTTCCTTAATGGATTCCTAGAGGAGGAAATCTATATGGAGCAGCCTAAAGGCTTTGTGTCCGAAGTCGATATTCAGAAAGTGTGCAAGCTTTAGCGTTCCATTTATGGACTGAAGCAAGTGTCGCGTAGTTGGAACCTTCGTTTTGACGAGGCAGTCAAAGAGTTTGACTTCGTGCAAAATGAAGAGGAATCTTGTGTATACAAGAAGGTTAGTGGGAGCAAGATCACATTCTTAGTACTATATGTAGATGACATTCTACTAATAGGAAATGATGTGGGAATGCTCAGTTCTGTGAAAGCTTGGCTTTCGAGTAATTTCTCCATGAAAGACTTGGGAGAAGCTACCTATATTCTTGGTATTCGACTCTACCGGGATAGATCTAAGAGAACAATAGGTCTTTCCCAAGCCCTCTATATAGATAAAATCTTAAAGCGATTTAAGATGGATGATTCTAAAAGAGGGTTCCTACCGATGCAACATGGAATAAAACTCTCCTTGAATATGTGTCCTCAAAGTGAGGAACAACGAAAGGAAATGAGTAATTTACCATATGCTTCAGCCGTGGGTAGCCATATGTATGCTATGTTGTGTATGAGACCTGACATTGCGCATGCTGTAAGCGTGGTGAGTAGGTTTCAGGCAAACCCAGGTAGGGAACATTGGACCGCCGTAAAGAACGTTCTCAAGTACTTGAGAAGGACTAGAGATATGGTTCTGATGTATGGCGGTGGAGATTTGGATGTGGTGGGATTCACTGATTCGGACTTCCAAGGACTGAAAGACGACTCAATGTCTACTTCTGGCTACATATTTACTCTTAATGGAGGAGCAGTATCTTGGCGTAGCGCCAAGAAAAGCGCGGCCACGATTCCACTGTCGGCCGAGTATCAAGCGGCCTCGGAGGCTTCCAAGGAAGGGTTACGGATTAAGAAGTTTCGGGAGAACTTCAAGTGATACCATGTGCCGAGTGCCTGTCCAGCATCTTGCGACAACGACGGAGCTGTAGCGCAGGCCAAGGATCCGAGGTTTCACAACAGCACCAAACATATTGAGAGGAAGTATCATCTCGTAAGAGAATTTGTTCGCAAGGGATACATTGTGCTGCACAGAGTAGACTCAGCCGACAACGTCGCTTATCCACTGACCAAGCCACTTTCTCAGACTAGCTTGGAGCATCATCTGGAGAATATGGGTATTAGATACCATAGTGTGTGGCATTGAGTGCAAGTGGGAGATTGTTAGGAATATGCCCTCAAATGCCACTCAGAAGATGTTGAGTGAGGGTATTGTACTTGTAATTATGTAAATCATTTATATAAGGCAATGAATGTTTCTTTATTTACTGGTAGTTACTGGCGTTCCTAACTCGTAAATATATGTATAGAAACTAGTCTATGTATTTGAGAGCAAAACGTTCCACTCCTTATTGGATAAGGAGGTCGGCACTGGAAAGGTTTATAGCTCAAATACTTAATCGTTCGCAAGTCGATGAAACTTGACTGGGCATTAAGTTTATGTTAAGACTTGTATGACGTGTTCTTTGACATGGAGAGTGCCTGTTGAATGCTAATGGTTAGTGGGAGCTAACGTTATAGGTATGCTAATTGGATTAGTATACTCGAACCGACTCACCCTCGATTCGTCACACGGATTTCACTCCGGGACAGTCAATGACGGAATCGAAAGGTTGTGATAGGTATTCGTGAACCTTCGACTTGAGGATTTAGTAGGGATGTGCTTGTGACGTCAAGATTTTCATTAGAGTAGTTCGACCCTATAAACCGGGAGGCGGGGGTCAACCTCGACGTGCATCTTGAGGGGCAAGGAGCAGGTCCTACTGAATACCAAGATAGAATTCTTTCTCCCGTTAGTGAGCGGGTTATATGTCCTATGCGGTTATCGGCAGATAAGATCATAAGTCTTTGGCCAAAGCATTGGAGCTAGTTGTATTAGATACACGACAGCTCGATGATCTCGATTTGCATTAACGCATGCATAGCGTCAAGTACAAATAGGGTTTGACTGACCGTGACCCTATAACCTGATCGGGACATTTGAAAGAAGGGTTTATACGTATACTGGTATTCACGACAGAGTGGTTCTTGAATGATCCCAATCATTCGTTCTCAGTTGGGGTACAGTGTCGGCCGCCAGGCTGGCTAGGTGGTGCTACTACTCTTGGGTTCCTTCCATTGCTGATTGAGACAAACCTACCGAGTCGCGCAATAGGGTTGACGACGGAATGAATCGAGATTGTTCTCTCAGTATAAATATTAGATATTGGATATCTAATTTATTGGACATTGGATGTCTAATTGATTTTGGGACATTGGATGTCTAAATTAATTTATTGGATAAATTAATTTACGGCCTAATGAATTAAATATATTACTGGGTGATTAATTTAATTCATTAATATAATTATTTCTTGGAGAAATTAATTATGTTATTTTGTATTTGATATGATTAATAAATTGGATTAATTAAACGACACAAATACATCGGAACGGAATAGGTGTTTATCTGTTTGGACTCACGGGAGTCCGAAACGAACCGAACTCGTCCCGGCTCCTTCTAGATGGCCATCCCATTTTTCCTCCTCTTTCATTTGGTCATAGTCTTCACCTTAGTTGGTGGATGACTTGAATTATCAAGGGAGCAAGATCTTTTAATTAATTTATTTTAATTATTTGGTCTTGATTTGGGAGGATTTTATGGGGAATAAAATGAAGACTCTCATCACTTGTTTCAACAAGCTTCCAAACGTGAGGATAGGGAGAGAGAGATAGACTTTGAGTTTAACACTCATCTTCATCTTCTTCATTCACTTCTTCTTCATTTTTCTTGGAGAAAAATTGAGAGAAAATTATTGAGAGATATATTATACACTTAGAGTGTAGTAATAAAAGCTTCATCACTTGATTCTAGCCGTAACCTTATAGGTTAATCGAGTGTTGTTGTTCCAATCGTCTTTCCGGCGCGTGGCAAGTAGAGACGCGGTGTTTTCGGCGTTGGATCGTTCAAGGGCTTGGAGCGGATTGAACTCGTAGAGATCAAACTAAAGCTTGGGGAATAGCTCAAGAGAAGGTTACCATTTAATCAACGGACTTCGAGGGTTAGTTTCTTATGACTCTTGTTTTTTGTTTACATATTCGTATATACGTAGCTCGATCGATCCTCGTAGGGATTCGGATCGAATTAATTTTCATTTTACCGCTTCCGCTGGCCCTTCATTTTTAGGCACCGAATCCCAACACCAGCACCAAAGAAAAGCAAGTGGTACATTGATAGCGGATGCTCAAGGCACATGTGCGGCTTCGAAGACTTATTTGAAGACCTCAAATATCAAGAACAAGGACATGTGACCTTTGGGGATAATCAAAAGGGAAAAATCAAAGGCATCGGCAAAGTCGGTAAGGAACCTTCTCCCTCTATCAACAAAGTATTGTTTGTTGAAGGTTTGCATCATAATCTACTCAGCGTTTCATAACTTTGCGATGAAGGTTTTAAAATTCTCTTCGAGCAAACTCATTGCACGGCATTTAGAAATAATAAAATTGCATTCATCGGTTTGAGATGTGGAAACATCTATATTGTTGATCTTAATGATAAAAGTTCATTCAATGAAAAATGTTCAATGCTTTGGATGATAATGCATATTTATGGCATCGAAAATTGGGGCATACATCTTTACCTATCATTTCTATTTTATCTAGACACGACCTTGTTCGTGGATTGCCCAAACTCAAGTTTGATAGAAAGCATTTATGTGAATCTTGCATGAAAGGGAAACATACTCGAGATTCTTTTAAACCAAAATTCGAGGTTTCCACTAGTCGCGTTCTTGAACTTGTGCATATGGATTTGATTGGACAATCTAGACATGTTAGTTTAAATGGCAAGCTTTACACTTTGGTTATTGTTGATGATTTCTCTCGATTTACTTGGGTTAGATTTTTAGCACATAAGGATGATACATTTTTCGAGTTTTCTAAATGGTGTCGTTTGGTATCAAATGAGAAAAATCTCTCCATAATCTCTATCCGCACCGATCACGGAGGTGAATTTGATTGCACTTCGTTTGAACTCTTATGTGACAAATACGGGATTAATCATAATTTTTCGGCTCCTAGAACGCCTCAACAAAATGGGGTTGTTGAAAGGAAAAATCGATCTTTGGAAGAAATGTCAAGGACTATGCTTAATGAATACTCTCTTCCACGATACTTTTGGGCCGAAGCAATCTTTACGGCATGTTATGTGATTAACCGGGTTCATGTTCGTAGAACTCATCTTAAAACCCCGTATGAATTATGGAAGGGCAAAAAGCCAAATATAGCTTATTTTCATCCTTTTGATTGCAATGTATTTATCTTAAACAATGGTAAGGATAACTTGGGCAAGTTTGATGCAAAATCCAACTCTGGAATATTTCTTAGTTATTGTACAAATAGCAAAGCATACCGTGTTTATAACATTAGAACGAATAAAGTTGAAGAATCCATTCATGTTAAATTCAATAATATGATCTCACCCCCGAGAATGGTAGAATATTTTGATGATGCAGGTACTTTTCCGGATCCCTCAACCGAAGTGAAGAAAATTTCGGAAATCTAAACGAACACAATCATTGATTTACCGAAAGATTGGAAGAACACTAAGGACCATCCAAAGTATCTCGTGATTGGAAATATTGAAGACGGTGTTCAAACCCGAAGGAGAACCACCGAATATATGGCTCATTGTGCTTTCGTATCCGAAATAGTTCCCAAGAATATATCTGAGGCTCTTGATGATGAAAGTTGGGTGATGGCAATGCAAGAGGAGCGTGTACAATTCATGCACAATAATGTATGGAATTTAGTTCCCGCTCCTAAAGATAAAACAATTATCGGAACTAAATGGGTGCACAAAATTAAGAGTGATGAAGACGGTTACCCAATTCGAAATAAATCTCCTTTGGTCGCTCAAGGGTATAATCAAGAGGAAGGTCTTGATAACGAAGAAAGTTTTTCTCCCGTGGATCGACTTGAAGCCATCCACTTGTTATGTGCATTTTCCGCCCACAAAAAGATCAAACTATTTCAAATGGATGTGAAAAGTGCATTCTTGAATGGCTACATTCAAGAAGAAGTCTACGTAAAGCAACCTCCCGGTTTTGAAGATCATCAATTTCCAGATCACGTCTACAAGCTCAACAAGGCACTTTACAGGTTGAAGCTAGCACCCCGAGCATGGTATGATCGTTTAAGTCAATTTTTAATTGCAAATGACTATAAAAAAGGCAAAGTCGATAATACCTTGTTTGTGAAAATATTGAATGATGATATACTTGTTTGCCAAATTTATGTTGATGACATTGTATTTGGAGCTACTAACGAATCATTGTGCCAAGATTTTTCTAATCTTATGAAAGGAGAATTCGAGATGAGTATGATGGGAGAATTAACGTTCTTCCTCGGGCTTCAAATCAAGCAATGCGAAGATGGAATCTTTATCCATCAAACGAAGTACTCAAATGATCTCCTAAAGAAATTGATAATGGAAAGTAGCAAGGTGATTTCTACACCAATGTCTTCATCATTAAAGCTTGAAAAAGATGAAAATGGCAAATCCGTAGATCAAAAATTATATCGAGGTATGATCGGATCTTTGTTATATTTGACTGCATCTAGGCCAGACATAATATTTGCTACATGTTTATGTGCTCGATTTCAAGCTAATCCCAAGGAATCACATTTAATTGCTTGTAAAAGCATTTTTCGTTACTTAAAAGGGACTATCGAACTAGGTCTATGGTATCCTTCTTGCTTGGATTTTAATTTAATTGCATATAGTGACGCCGATTTCGGCGGATGCAAAATTGACAAAAAGAGTACTAGTGGTACGTGTCATTTTATTGGATCATGTTTAATATCTTGGGGAAGTAAAAAGCAAACCAGTGTAGCATTGTCTACAGCTAAGGCCGAATATGTTGCAGCAGGGAGCGCCTGTGCTCAGGTGTTATGGATTAAAAATCAACTCCGCGACTACGGTATATATTTTGAAAATACCCTTATTCTATGTGATAATATTAGTGCGATTAATCTTAGTAAAAATCCTATATTGCATAGTAGAACTAAGCATATAGACATTAGACATCACTTTCTACGTGATCATGTGGAGAAGAAAGATATCTGTTTAATTTTTGTTGGGACGAAGGACCAACTTGCTGATATTTTTACAAAATCTCTTCCCGAAGAATTGTTTAATTCTATTCGTTTACAACTTGGTATGGGACATCTAGACAATTTTTGAAATATCGAGAAATCAATATCCTTGAATCGTTCCATTCGATAGCGCGCGCTAGCTTCATTTTTCTTAACGCGCGCTAAATGTCGTTTTTGATAGCGTACGCTAACCGTATATGCTTTGCGTGCGCTAATCAAAACCCTTCATATTACAAATCGGCTACTGGACAGTCCAGTGAGCTTCCTATTTTCACCTAACGTACCCTAACCTTTCATTCTTAGCGTACACTAATTAAAACTCAGTTCACTATATAAACTCCGTACGGCCCAGAAACATTTTCATTCTATCTTAACGTACGCAAACGCAGAAACCCTTTTTCAGCAAAAAACCCTAGCCTACGAATTCAAACCATCAACCTCTGATTTCTCCCTCAAAACTTTCAATTTCTTTCAGATTCATGTCAAGCAAAGGCCGCAAAACCATGGAAAAATCCTACAAAAACCTAAAACGCCCTCGCAACGCCGAATACGATGCGACTCGATTTGTCTCATACACCACATCGAAGGTGTTTTCTGATATTCTTCCTCAGGAGCATCTTACCGACTGCTACTTTTTCAACTTCAGCAGTCTCGAAGGAGCTAAGGTCAGTATCCGTGAGTTTTTTGAAGCTTTAGGGATAGCCCGGTTTGTTGAGTGCAAGGAAATTGTTTATCCTTCTTGTGTCCGCAAATTTTATGCCAATTTGCATCTGGGAGACAGTGATAATTCTTCTTGTGGATTTGTTCTCGGTAGTTTGGTGAAAGGAACCGTAGTGAAAATTTCGTCGGATATTCTCCACAAATTATTTGGTTTATCGAAGGATGGTTTTGATTGATGTGGGAAGACAATTGACGAAGAATCACTTGGTTCTGAGAAAGATGTCGCCGATTTTCTGTGCTCGAAAACTGTCATCGAGGTTACGGATGACATTTTCAAAAATAATGATTTTGGAATTCATATTCGCTTGTTGTTGGTTGAACTCACTAAGTGCTTGATGGCGAAGGTGAACACCCAACACAAGTTAGTGGGAGTGGACAAAAATGTGGTGTACCGAGTGTTGAAGGACGACAAGGTGGATTTTACCGGAATTGTGTTGAATTGGATGAAGGCAAAAGGGGACTCATTTCGCTCAAAACACTACATGTCGAGGACGAGGAAGTCAGGGCTGCCTTTTGGTTCCATACTCACCGTAATCTTCCGTTACTTCCATGTCGACTTGTCAAGTGAGTCATCCGTTCCAGTGTCTCGACGACACAAGATTAGCGATCTCACCCTCAAAGCTATGCACTACGTTGAAACATTCAATAGAGGTTGGGTGCTATTTACGTATCTTCGAGAAGACGATCAAGTGCCGAAAGGGACACAAACACCAACTCTGGACGAACGTGTGACACATCGAGGACCTCATACGCTTCGGGAGCTACAAACCAGAAAGTTCGTTCGTCACCCGAAGACAAAAGGCAAGCGACCGATGAGAGATGCCATCACGGAAGAAGAAGAGAGTGATCTTATTGCTCGGATGCGGAGCATCGAGACCTCTCAAATGGAAATTCAAGAGGATGTTCGGTCTCTTCGTTCGGAAGTCGGGGAAGTTCGCGGGCTGCTCACTGATTTCATCTGATACACTCATCCGTCGTTCCCATTCCCATCCTCCTCTTCCGATCAAGCCCCTTAGAGTCTAGAATTTGATACTTGTTGTAGAAACTCATCTTTCGAATGACTTTTATGTCTCATGCCTTGAATATTTGTAATGCTTGAACCATTTTCTTTAATGAAATTTGCATTTTATCTTCGTTTGGTTTCATGACGTATGGCATTTGTTGATTATGTGATTTAATTTTGGTTCATAGTATCTGTTGGTATTACTTGTTAAAAATGCAACGATTCAGGGGGAGTTCCTTTTTGCTTATGTCAAAAAGGGGGAGAATACTCCAAAAACCAAAATGTACTAATATATCGAACAAGTTACCTTGATTCGAATCTTTTTAAAACGTTTTTGCAGGTATAAATTAAATATTTTGACATCATCAAAAAGGGGGAGATTGTTGACTCAAAAAGTATTTTGATGATAATTTCATTCAAAACATTTAATAAAATCAATCTCAGCATGTTGTTATATTGAAGGAGCAAAATGGACTTAGCGCACGCTACCTGTACCATAGTAGCGCACGCTATCGAGGATTATATACAGCCTACTCAGTTAGCTGTAGTCCAGTGAAGTTACCTGATGGATAGCGCACGCAAAGGTTATATTATCAGCGCACGCTAAACTATTAGCTTTAGCGCATGCTATTATATCTATGTAACGCACGCTATCGCATATCAGTCAGAAGACAGTAAGGTCTGGAAAGAAAAAGGAAAAAGACTTGCGCACGCTACGGACTATGATTTACATACGCTATCATAAGGACTTAGCGCACGTTACTCTTCATGTCTTGCGCACGCTACCGGATATCATGGTTAGTATTCCAGTAGCCATTGGACTCAAAATGAGAAGGCATTTACGTACGCTACACAGGGTAATGTACGTTACTGAGGAAAGCATATAGCGCACGCTACGATATATACATTAGCGCACGCTAAATCAGTCAATAGTTTACCGTTGGATTTTCTACCGTTGTAAAAGCAGGAGTCAAAGAAGATCCGTGAAATCTGGAAAAGCTGGAATTAAATATTACTAGCGCACACTATGTATAATTGCTAGCGCACGCTAAGTTCAAATTTAGCCGTTGGATAAAGAGACGTTGGGGAGACAAACCAACACTTTCAAAGTCAAGATTGAAGACCTGTTGACCAACCTATAACGCACGCTACGAGTACATGTCTAGCGCACGCTAGCCATATAATTTTACCGTTGGAACAGTTTTGTGACCATTCAGATAGGCAAAGTCAAAGACGATTGCGCACGCTCGGAGGTGTTATTAGCGCACGCTAATAATACAAAATTCAGTATTTGAAGAATGGCTGACACCTATAAATACCCATAGGACTTGGTTATCAAATACACAACTTCAAGCATACAAGCATACAAGCAATCAAAGCATACTTGAGCTCAGTTTTATTTCTTTTATTGCATTTTAAGTTGTGAGAAGAAAGATACAAAGAGTGATATACCTTGTAATATTTATTATACTTTGTATTCTTTCATTTGGTTGTGAGTGTTGCATCACTCATAGTTGAGCTTTAGAGAAACAAATCAAGAGTCACTAATCCGGTGTTATTAGGATCTTTGATCCGGCATTGTTAGGATTATACTCCTATATTCGTAAGTGAGGATTTAGTTCCTATAGAACACTAGATAAACAAAGTTTTATTTTTGAGAGTGGTTGAGCTTGGACCAATAGAAGACAAGCGGTTGTAACGGTTGTGTACTCGGACCGATCGAAGACGAGTCAAGTTTGTGGTTGTTCTTTAGCCAATATAAAAAGAAGTCGGAGAGAGGACGTAGGAAAGTTGCCGAAACTCTATAAATCTTTGAGTCTTTTACTTTCCGCACTATTTTTACTTATTCGCAAGAAAGTTAGGTATTCCGCATTACCACCATTCAACCCCCATTCTAGTGGTAAATTTATCTCTTCAACTAGACTACTGCAGAAAATACAAAAGTTTGAGTGGCACGAGTTGTGCCAGAATAGCTTTGATGAATTGAAGAAGAGATTGACGACAGCAACAATTTTAACACTTCCACAAGGAACTGGAGGATTCATAGTTTACAGTGATGCTTCGAACCAAGGACTCGGATGTGTGTTGATGCAGAATGATAGGGTGATCGCTTATGCGTCACGACAGCTGAAACCTTATAAAGTGAATTACCCGACGCATGATTTGGAGCTAGCAGCAGTAGTTTTTGCCTTGAAAATCTGGAGGCATTACCTGTTCGGGACTCACTGTCAGATCTTTACGGATCATAAGAGTCTCAAATATATCTTCAGTCAGAAAGAGTTGAACATGCGGCAAAGGAGATGGCTGGAACTTATTAAGGATTATGACTTGGAGATTCTTTATCATCGAGGCAAAGCAAATGTAGTGGCTGATGCACTTAGCCGCAAGCCTGTTTCTATCCAGATGCTGGAGACTCTGACCTCCCAGCTCAGCATTCAATGAGAGATGATTCGAGCAGGAATTGAAGTGTGGTTACAAAGAGTCCAAGAACAGCTGTGCTTGATGGAATTAACTTCATCATTAATCGAAGAAATCAAATTTAGGCAGGCAGATGATCCTCTGATGATTCGGTTACGTGATGAAGTAATCAAGGGAAAATCCCCCAGATTCATAATTCATGATGATGGAGTTTTGAGATTTCAGAACCGACTCTGCGTTCCTAATGTCGATGTTCTGAAACATACGGTTATGAAGGAAGCTCACAGCTCGCCTTATTCTATCCACCTGGGCACCAGTAAGATGTATAAGGACTTGAAGCAGAACTTTTGGTGGGGCAACATGAAGAAAGATGTAGCGGACTATATTTCGAAATGCTTGACTTGTCAGCAGGTTAAGATCGAGCATCAACGACCTGCCGGGATGTTGAAGCCGCTCCCGATTCCTGAATGGAAGTGGGAGGGCATATCGATGGACTTTATCACTAGTATGCTGAAAACCAAGACAGGAATGAACATGATTTGGGTGATAGTTGATCGTTTAACCAAATCAGCTCATTTTCTAAGCATTAATAACACGTGGGGACCAGAGAGGTTGGCACGAGTATTTGTTTCAGAGGTAGTCCGACTGCATGGTACGCCGAAGACCATTATTTCTGACTGAGACGGTCGCTTTGTATCGCATTTTTGGAAAGCAGTTCATAAGGCCTTGGGAATCGAATTGAACTTCAGTAAAGCTTATCACCCGCAGACTGACGGACAATCCGAGAGGACTATTCAAATGGTGGAAGATATGCTAAGGGCTTGTGCCTTAGATTGGTCAACTGATTAGGAAATTCCATCTGTCGTTTATTGAATTTATCTACAACAATAACTGGCATGATTCCATTAAGATGGCACCGTTTGAGGCCTTGTACGGGAGAAGATCCTTGAGAGAGTTGGAGAGTTGGCATACATATTGGCATTACCGCCGTCATTGAGCCATGTTCATAATGTGTTCCACGTATCCCAGTTACGGAGATATATACCGCATCCTAGTCATGTCACTGATTTCGCGAAATCGAAGTCGCTCAGGGTGGAACATTTGAAGAAAGACCGATCAAGATACTCGAAAGTCGAGTTAAGCAGTTGAGGAACAAACCAATCATTTTGGTCAAAGTTCAGTGGTCACGCCACAGGTGGAAGAAGCCACTTGGGAAACGGAAGATAGCATGAAGTCCAAATATCCAGAGTTATTTTCGTCTTGAGTTTCGGGACGAAACTCCCTTTTAGTAGGAGAGTATGTAATGTTCGGATTTAATATTGTGTATTTCATCTGTATTTGAACCCTGTATTATTCGGAATTGTGATCTCGATAATTGGAGTAAGATATTTCTCACATTTGTATCCTTGTACATAAGTATAACAACATGCAAAACTTCTCATGCAACTCGTGATAGTGCACGCTAAGAATGTAGCTTAACGTGCGTTATCGGGCTACAACTAGCGCACGCTATGAATGAAGAATTGCGTGCGCTAGGCAGTCAATTATTGAGCTAGATGGCTAGCACATGCGCCAGCCGGACGTGGGTCCAGATAAGATTCCCGTGGGCGGAACTGGATAGTTTTGGAGTCAACTCTTATTTAGCGTGCGCTAAGGGAAGTATGATAGCATGCGCTAATCAGCTAATATGCAGAAACTTTATTTAAGGGACAACACTCCATTTCTTCTTGTTCCCTTCACTCGTCCTCATTACTTGATAGTCCAGAGAGCCTATTATTCTCCTTAAACACACTTAGAACCCATCTACTTGATCATTGGAGATTGAATGCCACTTGTGATTGATCTTTGAAGTGGGGAAACACCTTGGATTGACAAACAAACAACCAGAGCCGGATTCTACCTTTTTTACTCGGTGTTAGCCTTAGATTCGTGTTATGAAGAGTTAGATGAATCATGCTATCAAGATATTTAGTTTCATTAGTGAATTATTCAACAAACATCATGCTTAGAAGTCGGAATAACTATGCTTGTGATATCGTCGTTGAACATCGTAGTTGGAATTGTTGGTTCACTTTCAAAATGAAGTCTGAATGTGAAAATGACAGTGGAATCTAGTGCATCAACCCGAGATCACGAACTTCAAATGAGAATGATAATCGAGTTGGATATAAGAGTTATGATTATATTCATTTCCTTGAATTTAAAGATGTTTGAATCCGTAAGATCATTCATAAGTTTATGAACATGACATGTAGATGGATATACGTTAATCACTAAGGAGTTCATAAATTTCATCACCGTTGGAACGATCTACTGCCCAGCAGTGAAACTGCCATGCACGCTTAGCGTACGCTAAGCTATGTAAATTAACGTATGCTATCGGGCATGTTTAGCGTACGCTACGCTTGGAACTTAGCATGCATTATGTCATCAGGTGAGTCAGTCGGCTGATCAGTGAGGTACTGACCGTGCATGATTAGCGGACGCTAGGCTATGTATAATTGCGTGCGCTAATGAAGTAGCCTTAATGTACGCTACATAGGATACGTAGCGTGCGTTAAGCAAGCCAGACAGATTTCATTTTAAGAACTTCCGACCGTAATTTTGGATTGTTAGATGTTCGTTCGAGTTGAGAAGAATTCTATATTATTTCTTTTGTTAAGGTTCGAGCTTAGCAACATGATTGATCGAAGGGGACGACCTTCGAGTATTTTGATATTCGTGGAAGTTTTATTCTTGTCAACGAACCGAGGCAAGTACTCTAGTTAGAATTGTTTATATTATGACAGTTATATTGTGATTGTATTGTGTATATGTGTTGTGATTAAATGTCCACCATGCGTTGATCCGACGGGAATCATCATGTGAATCTATAGCTATGTGCGCTGGATCGTTGGACAGGTAGTTCCACCATGCGTTGGTCCGACGGGATCATCATGGGAATCTATAGCTATGTGCACTGGATCGTTGGAATACCATCCGTATATTGAGACTGTTGTGATATGATAAGTGTTGTTTGTTATTTCTCGTTGGAGAAACTTGTTATGAGGATTGCTGATTACATCATTGTTGTTTGATTATTGTACTTGTACTAGCATCGTTGTGCTAACCCCTTCGGGGGTGAACATTTGTTTATGTTCAGGATCGAGGAGAGCGGGGAAACAACCACTGTAGCTGCATGACGACGAGGGTGAAGAGTGATGTTCCGGTCGGGTTTATTGTCTGTTTTTGGTTATTTTTAATAAGTACTCGAGTACGTCGTAATTTGTGATGTTGGATTTAAGTGGTGTATTAATATTCTCCTTTTGGGTATCTATATTTTCGGTATTTAACCAGAACTGTCGTAATGTATTTTCAGTAATTTCATAATTTGGTATATGTCATTGTCTTTTCATTAATTTAGCCTTGTAAATTCTTATGTAAAGGATTTACGGCGCTGTAATATTCCTGAATAAATCGGGGGTGTTACATCATAGAAGGTTCTAAGTTGATCCTTCCCGTTGTTCAGAACATTACATCTGCATCCGAATATATAAAAGTACGAAACTAATGGAGTTTTGTTGTTACATACCTTGTATGCTATTTTGTTGTGATGTTTGTTGATGATACAACGGTTTTGTGTATAGCAAGCTATATTGGTGGCTTCACTCCAGAAACACTGTGGCAACTTTCTTGCGGCAACCATGGTCCTTGTTGCTTCTTTGAGCGTCCTGTTCTTTCGCTCAGCAACACCATTTTGTTGAGGTGTTCGGGCAGCTGAGTATTCGTGCTGTATCCCATTTTCCGAATTGTATTGCTCTATAAAGCGGTTAGTAAATTCAGTACCTCTGTCGGAACGAATGGACATGATACTCAACCCTTTATCATTTTGAAGCTTTCTCAGGTGCTTGGGCAGATTTGATGTTGTTTCCTTCTTCTTGCTTAGGAAGATTGTCCAAGCATACCTGGAAAAATCATCAACAATAACGAGACAGTATTTCTTACCTCCCAAACTTAACGGGTCTACAGGACCGTAGATATCCATGTGTAGCATTTCTAGAACTCTTTGAGTGGAAAGGTAGGATTTGCTTTTTAGGGTGGTCTTGATTTGATTGCCTTTCTGACAGGGTCCACAAATGCTGTCTTTTTGAAATGACACATTGGGCAATCCTCTAACCATTTCCTGTTTGGCGAGCTTGTTGATCATCTTGAAGTTGACGTGAGACATATTACCTGATCTGCTTTCTCTGAGCACAATTTCTTTGGTCAGGATGTTATTGACTCTACAGTGATCTATATAGAATTTCACTGTGAACTGTTTGTCACAGAACTGACTAATACGAAGCAGATTATACTGTAAGCCTTCAACATAAGCTACATCGATGACTTTGAATTTTCCTACAAGCAGGGTTCCCTTCCCTATTGTTCTTCCTTTGGATTTATCACCGAAGCGCACTTTTAGACCGCGACCTTATACAAAATCTGACAGCTTGCTTTTATCTCCTGTCATGTGCCGAGAACATGTAACACCCCAAACTAGGCGGATATTACAGTGCCATGGACCCCCGACTGGGACCCACCAGGCGAATGAAAATGGATGAATTAAACAGGGTAAATGTAGTACCGAACCACATTACACCATCAATTACTCCGATGAGGAGTTTCATACAACACACCCAGGATAATACAAAATACATGTATATTTTATATGAAGATAAAATACACAACATTGAATGAGATGAGTATTCAAACGGAATGTCTGCAGCGGAATAAATGAAGGAAACATAAATGACTGAATAAATGACTAAAAAGACTGGGGCCCCCTTCTAGTATCATTGAGACTCCTCGCCGTCAACATGCTCTCCCCGTGCCTTTGCCTTGCCATGACCTGAAAAACAATATCCCCAAACGGGGTCAGTTACACAGAACAACAATCCTCAAGGGTTGAAAATACACAATCATGATATATCTAAAGTTATTAAATATCCTGTCGAAACATACGCAATCAAACATGCTATATGAATCAACCAACGGTATGGCTCAAAGGAATGGCGCCACACTACGTCCGGGATAGAAATGTGTCCGTGCATAAGCCACCAACGAGTATCGATCGAATACACGTGTGGTCGTGTACCTAATCAGTCTCACGAAGCCATCAACTCGTGTGCACAGTCCAATATGAGGCCACCAACCAACACACGACTTAAATGTGCCCGACATGAAAATCCTACACATACCAACCGGCACGCCAGTGCGACCCGGAATGCCACTATATAACAAAAGTGACATCAACATCAATAATGACTCACCGAGATGAAATGACAGTGAAATGAATGATAGCTCAATGAAATATTTGGAACCGTCGTTCCTCGTGGATGAAGTAATGAAGTGACAATTACAAGTTTCAATACGGTTAGTACTTTATGAATGAATTATGATTATGAATGAACAACAACGAAAGGAATGAATATCCTTTTAACTGAGTAAGAATTAACTTACTCAACACCGATGAAGAATGTCCGTCCACGAACAATGTCATAAATGAAATGTCGGTCACTCGAACAACCTTGAATAACACAATTACCAACAACCGTTCAATACACGTATCAAGCAACAAAACACGACTAACCCAAAGGTCGATACAACGATAATCAACTCATAGAGGCATTCTAACGAGTACGAAACCAACCACACAACTACGAAAATACCCAATCCCAAACATATCGAAACCGACACCAAAATGAGTATTCCGAACTATCAAAACACTTCAATGATATCAATAATCCAATAGGAATCCACAATTCAAGATTACAACCACATCAATCGGAAAATCCCCAATTAACCGAAGTCAACCCCAAGGGTTCTTGAAATAATTCCGAAAATAGCCATTAAATCCATAGGAATATATTTATCCAAGGTATATAATCCATATCTAACATATTCCAATGATAATCCAAGCTTACACGAAGAAATCGGAAGGAAAAACCCAAAAATCCGAAATTCTAGATCCAAGAGATTAATACCTTTGATTTGATGTTAAGGAGGTGATGAAGTGATGATTAATCCGAATGATGAGCTTGAATATGATGATTGATGATTACACCTCGAAGGATACTCTCCAAAACGCCCGAAATCGCCCGAAACCGATGAGGGAATGAGAAAGAATGATAAATGACGAACTCGGGCTAACTGTCCAATATATAGTCACTCCAGGTTAGCGTACGCTAGCCCTTGTGCGTAGCATGCGCTAACGGGTATTTTGGGTAGTCCAGTACCCACTGTCCGAAAACGGTAGCACGCGCTACGTACCTTTTTGTAGCGTGCACTACGGCTGAACACTTAGCGTACGCTAACCCCAAAATATTAGTGTGCGCTAAAGAATTATCTGATGCCCAGTACTGGAGTCCAGAACCTTCTGTCCTCTGATCTGATCTCGGTAGCGTGCGCTATGACCAACAAGTAGCGTGCGCTACTACACCGCTTGCGTACGCTAAAAACCACTCATAGCATGCGCTATGAATAAATTCAATTCAGTCCAGTAGCCACTGGAATCGACCTGATCCGACCTTAGCGCGCGCTACAACAAATATTACCGTGCGCTACTACAAACCACTAGCGCGCGCTACTTACCATCGGTAGCGTGCGCTACTTATAACTCACGTGCAGTCCAGTACCTTCTGGACTGCAGCCAGGGCAACATTAGCGTGCGCTAATGCTGAGTGGTAGCGTGCGCTACCTGTACTCAATTAGCGCGCGCTAAAAAGAGTACGTAGCGTGCGCTACTCCTCATGCACAGCCCACAACGAAAATGACAATGATGATAAACACGGCACGAAACTTCAATAGATTGATGATGGATGAAGATTGATACACGATACAATTACTCTGAACGATGAATACCATGATTGAATATGAGTGACAAATGATCATTAATGAGTGAAATTACTGAGTGACAATTACTGAATGATAAATACTGAATGATAATAACTGAATTACAATCGGGTATTACATACACCCCCCTTAAAAGAGTTTCATCCCCGAAACTAAGGGTCAAACAACTCGGGATAACTCTCCCGCATACTATCCTCGGTTTCCCAAGTAGCCTCTTCGATCCCGTGTCTAGACCACTGAATTTTCACCAAAGGAATCGTCTTATTCCTCAACTGTTTGATTCGCCGCTCTAAAACTCGTATAGGACGCTCCTCATATGAATGATCATCGGCAATCTCAATTTCGTCGAACTGAAGTATGTGACTCGGGTCGGCAATATACTTCCGCAACTGTGAGACATGAAACACATTATGAATTCGGCTCAACGCCGGAGGTAGAGCCAGTCGATAAGCTAACTTGCCTACTCGATCCAAAATCTCAAACGGTCCAATGAATCTCGGACTCAACTTCCCCCTCTTCCCGAAACGGAAGATACCTCGACTCGGGGATACTTTGACCAAAACGTGGTCACCCGTCTCGAACTCTAGTGGTCGACGACGATTGTCTGCATAAGATTTCTGTCGACTCTGAGCGGTCAACAAACGACTCCTGATCAAAGCTACCTTCTCACGGACAGCTATAAGCATATCGGGCTCGGTGCCGATTGATTCTGATAAGTCATCCCAACACAAAGGAGATCGACAACGACGACCGTACAAGGCCTCGTAAGGTGCCATCTTAATCGAAGAATGCCAACTATTATTATACGTGAACTCGATCAATGGTAGTTGGGCTTCCCAATCGTCTTTCCAATCGAGGACGCATGCCCGCAACATGTCCTCTAATGTCTGAATAGTCTTCTCTGATTGCCCGTCGGACTGAGGATGAAAAGCGGTACTGAGATTAAGTTGAGTTCCCATAGCACGATGAACTGATTTCCAAAAATGAGACACGAATCGTCCGTCACGATCGGAAACGATACTTTTAGGAGTACCGTGCAGTCTCACTATCTCTTTGATAAACAACTGGGCAAGTCTCTCGGGACCCCACGTATCCTTAATCTCAAGGAAATGAGCCGATTTAGTTAAGCGGTCCACAATTACCCAGATCGTATTCATGCCACGATGACTTGTCAGCAAACTCGTGATGAAATCCATAGAAATGTCTTCCCACTTCCATTCTGGAATAGGGAGAGGTTTCAGCATACCCTCCGGTCGCTGATGTTCAATCTTAACTTGTTGACAGGTTAAGCATCTCGAAACAAATTCTGCGACTTCTCGCTTCATATTACTCCACCAGTAATTTTGTTTCAAGTCCTTATACATCTTGCTAGACCCCGGATGAACAGAATAAGGGGTAGCATGAGCTTCTCTCAAAATCGAGTTTTTCAACTCGTCATCCGCCGGTACGCACAACCGATTCTTAAATCTCAAAAGTCCATCCTCGTGGACCACGAATCCAGGGGCTTTCTCCTGAGCCATATCCTCACGGATGGGCAACAATGATTGGTCTGAAACCTGCTTCTCTCTGATTGCCTCCTCAAGTGACGATGAAATCTCTAACATACAAAGCTGTCCCTGAACTCGCTGAAGCCAGACCTCGATCTCGGGTCTAAGGAATTCCTGCTGAAGCTCCTTCTGAACTGTTAAACAAGCAAACATCTGCTCCTGGACGGACTTACGACTCAAGGCGTCGGTGACAACGCCTTGCCCGGGTGGTAAAGGATCTCGATATCGTAATCTTTGATTAGTTCCAACCACCGTCTCTGTCGCATATTTAACTCCTTTTGAGTAAATATATACTTCAAACTCTTGTGATCGATGAAAATTTGACAGGTGACGCCATAAAGGTAATGCCGCCAGATTTTCAAAGCGAACACCACGGCTGCTAGCTCCAGGTCGTGGGTCGGATAATTAACCTCGTAAGGTCTCAATTGCCGTGAAGCATAAGCAATAACTTTCCCGTTATGCATGAGTACACATCCGAGACCCTGCCCGGACGCATCACTATAAACCACAAATCCTTCCGTCCCTTGCGGCAAGGAAAGAACAGGTGCTGAAGTTAACCGGCTCTTGAGTTCCTCAAAACTCTGTTGACACGTGTCGGACCACGTGTATTTCTTATCTTTCCGTAAAAGATTCGTCATGGGTTGAGCGATTTTAGAAAATCCTTCAACAAATCGCCGATAATAACCGGCTAATCCGAGAAAGCTCCGGATCTCCTTAACATTCTTCGGAGGTAGCCAATCTCGAATATCCTCCGTCTTTTGAGGGTAGACACGAACTCCGTCTGATGAAATTACATGTCCGAGAAACATCACTTCGGACATCCAGAATTCACATTTGGAAAACTTCCCATAAAGTTGCTCTCGTCTCAACACGTCGAGAACCTGATGAAGGTGAAACTCGTGTTCCTCCCGGTCACGAGAATAAATCAAAATGTCATCAATGAAGACAACCACAAATTGATCCAAAAATTCGATGAAAACCCGATTCATTAACTCCATGAGTACCGCAGGTGCATTAGTTAATCCAAACGGCATTACCATGAATTCATAATGACCATAGCGTGTTCGAAACGCCGTTCTCGCAATATCCAACTCTCGAATTCGCAACTGATGATATCCAGATCTTAGGTCGATCTTGGAAAATACTGAAGCTCCCTGAAGTTGATCTAAAAGATCATCGATACGGGGTAGAGGATATTTATTCTTGATCGTCACCCGGTTCAATTCTCGGTAATCAATACACAAGCGGAACGAACCATCCTTCTTCTTGACAAATAAAACTGGTGCTCCCCACGGGGACGCACTCGGTCGGATATAACCTTTCTCGAACAACTCCTCAAGTTGGTTCTTTAATTCCTGCATTTCGGTCGGGGCCATCCGGTACGGTGCCTTCGATATCGGGGACGTACCGGGCTCCAACTCAATCGTGAATTCCACATCTCTCTGTGGAGGCAAACTAGGTAACTCGTCTCGAAAAACATTGGCATATTCCCTCACTACCGGAATATCCGTCAATATTACTGGTGATTTCTCGGTTTTGGTCATATAGCACCAATAACCAACACACCCCTGACTGAGTAATCTCACTGCTTTCATTAAGTTAATGACCTTACCAGAACAGCCGGGATTACCTCCCTGAAAAACACATTCAACACCATCATCTGAAATGATAGTGACCATACACTTACGGACACTAATGATGGCATCGTGACGATCCATCCAATCAATACCCAGAATGACGTCGTCTCTCGGCAAATCTACTACGATTAGGTCTGCTAGCCATACACGACCATGAAGCTGAATCGGACAATCCTTAATCTCATGATTACCGATAATTCTTCTACCGTCAGGTAGACCAATGACATAAGGCTCACAACTAGTAGCACTGCCCAGACGTAGTCTACTCAAGCATGACTCGGAAATGAATGAATGCGATGCACCAGTATCAAAAAGGGTACACACAGGTTGAGATAGAATATCGAGTGTACCTGAGATCATCCGGGCCTCTGGATCGTCGGTCCTTTTCATCTCATAAATTCGGGGCTTGCCGGCCCCCGAACCAGACGCTCCCGTCGATAGCTCTGCTCCGCCTTTAGCTCTGTCGTCTTGAACGACGCCGACCGAGTGGCCTTTGATTACACCGCACCGAATGACACAGGGCCTGAGATGACGCCGGAGTGGGTTTAGAGTCCCTTCGGCAAAAACGGGCCCTATGCCCGGCAATCCCACAGTTGTGGCACGTGACAGACTACTTCGGACATTTGGTGCTGAAATGACCCTGTTCCTCACAGTTGAAACAGGTGATGGCCGAACTGGCCGCTCGTGACTGAGATTCCGCGGGTTTAGACGCCATGGGAGGTCGTTCAGAAAAAGTAGAGCCCGCACGTGGTTTCTTGAAAGTGGCCTGACTCCCGTCAGACTGATTATGGTTCTTGGACTTCTTGCTAGCAGATGAAGGTTGCTGCTTAGCAATCTCCTTAGCAGTAAGCTCATAGGTAAGAGCTTTCTCAATGAATTCGGCCAACGTGGTGCAATTATGATTAAGCAGCTCTAGTCTCATACGGGGTTTCAGCCTCTTGCTGAAATACTTGATCTTGTCCGCCTCAGAGTGAATGATAGACGAGGCGAACGGAAGAAGTTCCTGAAATTTTTCGGCGATGGTGAGAACATCATCATCCGCCGAAAGGTCGGGAGTGAGTAATTCCGACAACTTGGCCTCCCTGAGTGGGGCCGGATAGTACCTCTCCATCATGAGAGTTTTGAACTGATCCCAAGTACATGATCCGTCTGTGGGCTTCAACGATAACCACCATGAATGAGCGCTCTTACCAAGATAGTAAGCCGCAACTGAAACTTTATGCCCTTCAGGGCAATCCACCATAGCAAATAACTTCTCGAAATGCTCAAGCCAATGAACAATATCCGCCGGCTCAGATGAGCCCTCAAAGGTAGGTGGTCGCTGGCGAGAGATATCGCCAATGATATTGCTTACACCCCTCTCTTGCCTCTGAGGTGGCGGCGGAGGAGCCTGTTGATTTTGAGTAGTGGAGTTATGCATCGCCTCCATTAGTTGTGCCATCTGAGTCATTTGGGCCATCATGCCCTGCATAAAAGCCAGTGGGTCAACTCGAACACCCTCTGACTGAGCTGTGTCCCGGGTACTACTCCCTGATAGGGAATGATCACGTCCAGGTGAATGAGTGGCAGCGTCACTGCTCGATGAGTTAGCATTATTCCTGGCATTGGCACGTGTATTCACACAAGTCCTCGGGTTTCGGCCTGCACCACAGCCTCTTCCCCATCGTCCTCTGCCAGCTCTTTCCATACTGAAGTGGAAAGTCACATGATGATTATATCTCTCGCATGAATATCACATTATGACTATGACATGAGATGATGAAAATGAGCATACGCTCTAACACAGTGGTTACATGAATGATTAACTGAGGTGACATGATTATCTGATGAAATTATTGAAATGATTATCTTGAACAAGTTAACAAGATTAATGATATGATCTTCCAGATCAACAACTGAGTAATGAAATGAATTGAGTGATTAATGAGTTAACATGACCGTCCTAGTCAAAATGAAAATGATGATTGAGGATTGTTAACTGATAAATTATGAATGAATGATTATTGCCAGAAACTATACCATGGCGTTAAAAATCTTACAGTTCTTGGTCTGGTTGGCTCGGCATTTGCACAGGTCACACGTGACGCGAAAGTCCAATGATACTAGTCCGATGACGATGATTTCAAATGAGACATGACTCGGAAGGTAGTATTCAAAACCATGCGCTCTGATACCAACTCTGTAACACCCCAAACTAGGCGGATATAACAGTGCCGTGGACCCCCGACTGGGACCCACCAGGCGAATGAAAATTGATGAATTACACAGGGTAAATGTAGTACCGAACCACATTACAACATCAATTACTCCGATGAGGAGTTTCATACAACACACCCAGGATAAACAGAATACCTGTATATTTTATATGAAGATAAAATACACAACACTGAATGAGATGAGTATTCAAACGGAATATCTGCAGCGGAATAAATGAAGGAAACATAAATGACTGAATAAATGACTGAAAAGACTGGGGCCCCCTTCTAGTATCATTGAGACTCCTCGCCGTCAACATGCTCTGTAACACCCCCAAAACCGACTGGGAATATTACATCACCGTGGGCCCCATATTGGAACCCACAAGGCTAAAATCATTTTCGCAAATGTTTAAAAATGTCAAAAAGCCCTTTGAAAGTACACACACACGCAGCGGATAAAAACACAGTTCAAAGAATACTGAAAGCCATTTTAAATATACACACGCAACGGGTAAAAACACAATTAATTACATTTGCAGCGGAATTAGAAAACCAGAAAAGAATACATAATCCCAACAATTACGCCATAGCCAGTATCACCGGAAAGCTCATCCCTTCACGACCGCTACTAGCTCGAACTCCAAGTACCTAAAAGATAAAGCCCACGATGGGGTGAGCCATAATACTCAACAATGATAACGATCACATCACAAAAACAATTACATATCAATGTAATCTACAGAGTAAGAACATTCCCCATGTATTTTACCGAAGTAACCTTACCAACCTGTCACAACCATAACAATCAATTCTTACCATATCCCACGCCTCGTGTCCTTAAGGATGAACGAATTCAAATGTAATCACCTGTACTGTATCCGAAACACTACCAAGATTTCCAATCATAAACATATCTCGAGTATAGAATAATCTGGCCAAGTTCAACTCTGCTGGCTGGGTCGCACAATTGGATCCCAATACTGATAGGAACTGATATCACACGATACATCTGCAAATCAACTGTCCCGAAACAATGGCAAGTCCCGAATATCAATACAAGCATGAATGCTCACACAATCAACAATGATAAACAATCAATGCATCATAACGGAAGTATCAATGACATGATATTTCCGCACAAGATCAACAAAGGATCAACCACGAACGAGAATACCATTATGTGGTAACTCCAACAAGATCAATGAAGAATCAATAACCGAGAATACCGACGACGGTAAGGATCAATGAAGAATCAATAGCGAGAATACCGACGACACGGTAAACTCTAACAAGGTCAATAAGAGTCGACAACCAGAAATACCAACGGTACGATAAACTCAAATAAGATCAATAAAGGGTCAACAACCGAGAATACTGACGACACAGTAAACTCTAGCAAGATCAATAAGGACCAACAACTGGTAATACCAACGATACGGTAAACTCCAACAAGAGCAATAAGAAATCGACAACTGAAAACACCGATGACACGGTAAACTCCAATAGGAATAATAAGGGATCAACAACCGAGAATACCAACGGTAAGGCAAACTCCCAAACGGAATCAATAAGGATCAATAACGAACGAGACTACCAATGATAGGGGGAACTCCAAACGAGATTAATAAAGGATCAATAACAAATAAGTTTACCATCGATATGGTAACTCCCAACGAGATCAGAAAAGGATCAACGGGAATAGATACACGAGAGAATAAAATCGTCAACCATATACAAATCATATATATGGGATTTCAAAGACAACCCGAATATCGAACAGATCCAATTATACATGGACTGTGAACAACCAAGCAATAAGACTCAAGATGGACGTCACAATACGCTCGATCCAGACATGTGTCCGTGTACAAGCCAACCACGGTATTGATCAGATACTCGTCTGGTCTCGTACCTAATCAGCCTCACGAAGTACGTCTCGTGTGCACGGTTCAATATGAGGTCGAAACCAGCACATGCTACACGTGCCCGTCCCGAAAATCCTACACATGAACGATCAGAACGTATCGACTCCGGATATGCCACGATACAACATGACAACAAATCTCAAAGAATCGCATATCCATCAAGGATCGAAGACTTCCCAAAGAGCAACAAGAACTCGATCATGAAAGACCGACACGACCACAATGTCGTATTTCCACCGCATAACATCACATCATGCTCCACAATGCATATAATATTAACACATAAACCCCAAGGCGGCCAAGGGTCACGGAAGCATCTCACAGAATACCGGAACATAGGTGCCATATAGGTCTTATCCCCTAACACAGTTCATGCAATTACAAAATACCCCAAGGTCGCAACCAAGGGTCACGAAAGTATCCACACAGGAATACCCCGGAACATAGGTGCCATATAGGTCTTATCCCCTAACACATCGGCCCAACAGATCACTTCTCACAGGAAGAGCACATTACAAAACGTAACAAACAATGGTGCACACTCACCCCATGAAATATCAACACACACGTGTAATAATGCAACATGATGATTATCATAATCTAACAATATTAATTTACCTCAAGCTGAAGACGCCAACCTTTCCACGACCAACTGCCCTGAACGAATACACGGTTTATCCGACAATCCAAAATGAAGTACAGTCCATAACTAATACCAAACCACCATCCCGAATTCAACATCGACATGATAACTAACCTTGATATCCAGCTTCTCATGCAATAGACCAAATTAGAATTCACGTTCCCATTTCCACTAGACATCCTTAAAATCATATATATTATGATTTATCTTACATACCACCATTCCGAAAATTCATATATTCCATAATACCATTGCTATATGAATCATAAATGAAATGAAAATGAAATCATTTATTAACATTATGAACTGAGCAAGCATAACTTGCCTGGATACCCATACGATGAAGCCACCATCAATCCCGCCGTCTTCGTCTACAAGCTCCGCAGCACAACGGTTAACTTCAACGATCACTAAACGCAACCTAATGCAATAATCGATTAACGATACGTTCAATAACAATAAACAACCGAAATGACCAACTAATCAAACTCGATGGTTCAATGATATCTCGATCATACGAAACCAACCCATATCAACTCTTAACAATACGAACACAAGTCGAAATTCGGTGTTCAATAATCCAAACAATGTCTTCAACATATAGTTCATATAACCGCAAGAATTGTAACAACAAAACCATAATCATCTTCATACGAATCCTTCTTCAACGATATCATCAAAATCCAAATTCAATGAGAGGATTATCAACATACCTCTAGAAGATGACATACACAAGTAATCACTTGTTTTGAATAGCACGGTGCGAAGAAATCGACAAAAGGGAAGGGTACCGATTCAACTTCCTTCAAAAGTTCATTCCTAAATCACAATAATATCAATTCAATCACCATCCATGCGAAAACGTATAGAATTTCCCAAGTTCTACTCATTGAGGCATTTCATCGAACACTTTGAAGGCATAATCCAATTTAATCGTTTTAACGAAGAAATACTCGAATTTGTTCCACAAAACTTCAAGAGTATTGAATGATTACGAGTATACAATCAAGTTCTATCAATAATCCGAATCAAAATGGAGCAAATCGGCCAAAACACCAAGAAACCTCAAGAACATCCAAAACCAAAAGTTCATGTGTTCTTACCTTCGATCCGGGTGGAGGATGATGTTAATCCATGATTCCAACTTCCAAAACATGTTGTTATAAGTTGATTCTACTCAAAACCATCAACTTTGCTGAAGAAATCGCAAAAGGGACGGAGAAAAATGGAAAATGATAAGGGTGACTCGGTCGGGCCTTATATAGGCCGAGACTGCCGGCCGATTACGTCGTAACGGCGGGTCCTTACGCACGTAGCCGGCGCGGCTAACTTTGTCGATTCGTTCGGCACTTACGCACGCATGCGTGGCGGCTCCCTTACGTGCGTAATCGGCCATTCTGGCCGTAATCGCCACCGCCTACGTGCGTGTCGGCGATCCTAGCCCCCAGCGAGTCACTGCCGACCATGCTCGGCCATCCCAACGAGTCACGTCCGGCCATGCTCGGCCATCCACGTCATCTCGGCCACGACTCGGCCAGTCGCCCCGTAACGTACGTAACACTTGTTCCGTTGCGTACGTAATACGTACGTTGACTTGCTACATTACTATACTCGTATTACGTACGTAATACACCCTGTATAGCGTACGTAACTCAATCCGTTGACTCACCTGTCCACATCCGCGCCGAAAGCTGCCGACACCGGGCCCAACTGTCTGATTCCTCTTGTTACGTACGTAATACCTTACGCTTAACGTACGTAACATGTACCACTTAGCGTACGTTATCTCAAAGTCTTAACGTACGTTAACAGATCCATACTTAGCCGTTTCCAGCAATTCCTGTCCAACGTCTCGACATAACAAATATGAACATACGACATACTGAACACATATACGAAATCCCGAAAGTATTCTCATACGGTACATCTGATGCACGATATCCTCAATTACAACTGTCGACCAAGTACGAAAATCAAACAAATACTCATACGGTATATCCGACATCGAAAACACAACAAGCATGTAATATCTTAGAATCAAAATACCCTCGATAGACATACTGGCACGACTGTCATGGTTTCCAAAATTATCCACTCATATCATGTCGGTCCCACTCTGTACAGTACATCCCAGATAAAATAATGCAAAATTTCATAGTGAAATTCTAGGTATTACATATACACCCACTTAAATAAGTTTCGTCCTCGAAACTCAACACCTGTCATAATCAGTATATCAATCCCGAAATATCTCAAAATCACGACACCATACTCAAATAATCATCATCAAAACTGAAATAACTGAAAGAACATACTTACAGGTTCGTGAAGTCGATGATCTTCCGTGATACCAGCATACGACTCCCATACAAAGTCTCAACACACTAACAACACACCGGCATCGCAATTACAGCAATTTGAAAATATTTCAAAAATTTTGAAACCCCCAAAATTGGTTTGACTCAAAAGTTAAAAAATCATTTTCAAAAGTCACGCGACTACCGCACCGGTAGAGCCACATAACGCGCACGCCCGGGTTTTACGAAACCCAAGCTCCGATACCATTTTCTGTAACACCCCCAAAACCGACCGGGAATATTACAGCGCCGTTGGCCCCATATTGGAACCCACAAGGCTAAAATCATTTCCGCAAATGTTTAAAAATGTCAAAAAGCCCTTTGAAAGTACACACACACGCATCGGATAAAAACACAGTTCAAAGAATACTGAAAGCCATTTTAAATATACACACGCAGCGGATAAAAACACAATTAATTACATTTGCAGCGGAATTAGAAAACCAGAAAAGAATACATAATCCCAACAACTACGCCATAGCCAGTATCACCGGAAAGCTCATCCCTTCACGACCGCTACTAGCTCGAACTCCGAGTACCTAAAAGACAAAGCCCACGACGGGGTCAGCCATAATACTCAACAATGATAACGATCACATCACAAAAACAATTACATATCAATGTAATCTACAGAGTAAGAACATTCCCCATGTATTTTATCGAAGTAACCTTACCAACCTGTAACAACCATAACAATCAATTCTTACCATATCCCACGCCTCGTGTCCTTAAGTATGAACGAATTCAAATGTAATCACCTGTACTGTATCCGAAACACTACCAAGATTTCCAATCTTAAACATATATCGAGTATAGAATAATCTGGCCAAGTTCAACTCTGCTGGCTGGGTCGCACAATTGGATCCCAATACTGATAGGAACTGATATCACACGATACATCTGCAAATCAAATGTCCCGAAACAATGGCAAGTCCCGAATATCAATACAAGCATGAATGCTCACACAATCAACAATGATAAAAAATCAATGCATCATAACGGAAGTATCAATGACATGATATTTCCGCACAAGATCAACAAAGGATCAACCACGAACGAGAATACCATTATGTGGTAACTCCAACAAGATCAATGAAGAATCAATAACCGAGAATACCGACGACACGGTAAGGATCAATGAAGAATCAATAACCGAGAATACCGACGACATGGTAAACTCTAACAAGGTCAATAAGAGTCGACAACCAGAAATACCAACGGTGCGATAAACTCAAATAAGATCAATAAAGGGTCAAAAACCGAGAATACTGACGACACAGTAAACTCTAGCAAGATCAATAAGGACCAACAACTGGGAATACCAACGATACGGTAAACTCCAACAAGAGCAATAAAAAATCGGAAACTGAAAACACCGACGACACGGTAAACTCCAATAGGAATAATAAGGGATCAACAACCGAGAATACCAATGGTAAGGCAAACTCCCAAACGGAATCAATAAGGATCAATAACGAATGAGACTACCAATGATAGGGGGAACTCCAAACGAGATTAATAAAGGATCGATAACAAATAAGTTTACCATCGATATGGTGACTCCCAACGAGATCAGAAAAGGATCAACGGGAACAGACACACGAGAGAATAAAATCGTCAACCATATACAAATCATATATATGGGATTTCAAAGACAACCCGAATATCGAACAGATCGATTATACATGGACCGTGAGCGACCAAGCAATAAGACTCAAGATGGGCGTCACAATACGCTCGATCCGGACATGTGTCCGTGTACAAGCCAACCACGGTATTGATCGGATACTGCTCGGTCTCGTACCTAATCAGCCTCACGAAGTACGTCTCGTGTGCACGGTTCAATATGAGGTCGAAACCAACACATGCTACACGTGCCCGTCCCGAAAATCCTACACATGAACGATCAGAATGTATCTGACTCCAGATATGCCACGATACAACATGACAACAAATCTCAAAGAATCGCATATCCATCAAGGATCAGAAGACTTCCCAAAACAGCAACAGTAACTCGATCATGAAAGACCGACACGAACACAATGTCGTATTTCCACCAGACAACAGTCCACATCATGCTCCACGATGCATATAATATTAACACACAAACCCCAAGGCAGCAGCCAAGGGTAATGGAAGCATCTCACAGGAATACCCCGGAACATAGGTGCCATATAGGTCTTATCCCCTAACACAGTTCATGCAATTACAAAATACCCCAAGGTCGCAACCAAGGGTCACGAAAGTATCCACACAGGAATACCCCGGAACATAGGTTCCATATAGGTCTTATTCCCTAACACATCGGCCCAACAGATCACTGCTCACAGGAAGAGCACATTACAAAACGTAACAAACAATGGTGCACACTCACCCCATGAAATATCAACACACACGTGCAATAATGCAACATGATGATTATCATAATCTAACAATATTAATTTACCTCAAGCTGAAGACGCCAACCTTTCCACGACCAACTGCCCTGAACGAATACACGGTTTATCCGACAATCCAAAATGAAGTACAGTCCATAACTAATACCAAACCACCATCCCGAATTCAACATCGACACGATAACTAACCTTGATATCCAGCTTCTCATGCAATAGACCAAATTAGAATTCACGTTCCCATTTCCACTAGACATCCTTAAAATCATATACATTATGATTTATCTTACATACCACCATTCCGAAAATTCATATATTCCATAATACTATTGCTATACGAATCATAAATGAAATGAAAACGAAATCATTTATTAATATTATGAACTGAGCAAGCATAACTTGCCTGGATAGCCATACGATGAAGCCACCATCAATCCCGCCGTCTTCGTCTACAAGCTCCGCAGCACAACTGTTAACTTCAACGATCACTAAACGCAACCTAATGCAATAATCGATTAACGATATGTTCAATAACAATCAACAACCGAAATGACCAACTAATCAAACTCGATGGTTCAATGATATCTCGATCATACGAAACCAACCCATATCAACTCTTAACAATACGAACACAAGTCGAAATTCGGTGTTCAATAATCCAAACAATGTCTTCAACATATAGTTCATATAACCGCAAGAATCGTAACAACAAAACCATAATCATCTTCATACAAATCCTTCTTCAACGATAACATCAAAATCCGAATTCAATGAGAGGATTATCAACATACCTCTAGAAGATGACATACACAAGTAATCACTTGTTTTGAATAGCACGGTGCGAAGAAATCGACAAAAGGGAAGGGTACCGATTCAACTTCCTTCAAAAGTTCATTCCTAAATCACAATAATATCAATTCAATCACCATCCATGCGAAAACGTATAGAATTTCCCAAGTTCTACTCATTGAGGCATTTCATCGAACACTTTGAAGGCATAATCGTTTTAACGAAGAAATACTCGAATTTGTTCCACAAAACTTCAAGAGTATTGAATGATTACGAGTATACAATCAAGTTCTATCAATAATCCGAATCAAAATGGAGCAAATCGGCCAAAACACCAAGAAACCTCAAGAACATCCAAAAACCAAACGTTCATGTGTTCTTACCTTCGATCCGGGTGGAGGATGATGTTAATCCATGATTCCAACTTCCAAAACATGTTGTTATAAGTTGATTCTACTCAAAACCATCAACTTTGCTGAAGAAATCGCAAAAGGGACGGAGAAAAATGGAAAATGATAAGGGTGACTCGGTCCAGGCCTTATATAGGCCGAGACCTGCCGGCGATTACGTACGTAACCGGCGGGTCCTTACGCACGTAGCCGGCCGCGGCCTAACCTTGTCGATTCGTTCGGCACCCTTACGACGTATCGGCAGCTCCCTTACGTACGTAATCGGCCATTACGGCCGTAACCGGCCACTGCCTACGTACGTAATCGGCCAGTCCTAGCCCCCAGCGAGTCACTGCCGACCATGCTCGGCCATCCCAACGAGTCACGCCGGCCATGCTCGGCCATCCAGGTCATCTCGGCCACGACTCGGCCAGTCGCCCCGTAACGTACGTAACACTTGTTCCGTTGCGTACGTAATACGTACGTTGACTTGCTACAGTACTATACTCGTATTACGTACGTAATACACCCTATATAACGTACGTAACTCCATCCGTTGACTCACCTGTCCACATCCGCGCCGAAAGCTGCCGACACCGGGCCCAACTGTCTGATTCCTCTTGTTACGTACGTAATACCTTACGTTTAACGTACGTAACACGTACCACTTAGCGTACGTTATCTCAAAGTCTTAACGTACGTTAACAGATCCATACTTAGCCGTTTCCAGCAATTCCTGTCCAACGTCTCGACATAACAAATATGAACATACGACATACTGAACACATATACCAAATCCCGAAAGTATTCTCATACGGTACGTCTGATGCACGATATCCTCAATTACAACTGTCGACCAAGTACGGAAATCAAACAAATACTCATACGGTATATCCGACATCGAAAACCCAACAAGCATGTAATATCCTAGAATCAAAATACCCTCGATAGACATACTGGCATGACTGTCATGGTTTCCAAAATTATCCACTCATATCGTGTCGGTCCCACTCTGTACAGTACATCCCAGATAAAATAATGCCAAAAATTCATAGTGAAATTCTAGGATATTACATGCTCTCCCCTTGCCTTTGCCTTGCCATGACCTGAAAGACAACATCCCCAAATGGGGTCAGTTACACAGAACAACAATCCTCAAGGGTTGAAAATACACAATCATGATATATCTGAAGTTATTAAATATCCTGTCGAAACATACGCAATCAAACATGCTATATGAATCAACCAACGGTATGGCTTAGAGGAATGGCGCCACACTACGTCCGGGATGGAAATGTGTCTGTGCACAAGCCACCAACGAGTATTGATCGAATACACGTGTGGTCTTGTACCTAATCAGTCTCACGAAGCCATCAACTCGTGTGCACAGTCCAATTTGAAGCCACCAACCAACACACGACTTAAATGTTCCCGACATGAAAATCCTACACATACCAACCGGCACGCCAGTGCGACCCGGAATGCCACTATATAACAAAAGTGACGTCAACATCAATAATGACTCACCGAGATGAAATGACAGTGAAATGAATGATAGCTCAATGAAATATTTGGAACCGTCGTTCCTCGTGGATGAAGTAATGAAGTGACAATTACAAGTTTCAATACGGTTAGTACTTTCTGAATGAATTATGATTATTAATGAACAACAACGAAAGGAATGAATATCCTTTTAACTGAGTAAGAATTAACTTACTCAACACCGATGAAGAATGTCCGTCCACGAACAATGTCCTAAATGAAATGTCTGTCACTCGAACAACCTTGAATAACACAATTACCAACAACTGTTCAATACACGTATCAAGCAACAAAACACGACTAACCCAAAGGTCGATACAACGATAATCAACTCATAGAGGCATTCTAACGAGTACGAAACCAACCACACAACTATGAAAATACCCAATCCCGAACATATCGAAACCGACACCAAAATGAGTATTCCGAACTATCAAAACACTTCAATGATATCAATAATCCAATAGGAATCCACAATTCAAGATTACAACCACATCAATCGGAAAATCCCCAATTAACCGAAGTCAACCCCAAGGGTTCTTGAAATAATTCCGAAAATAGCCATTAAATCCGTAGGAATATATTTATCCAAGGTAGATAATCCATATCTAACATATTCCAATGATAATCCAAGCTTACATGAAGAAATCGGAAGGAAAAACCCAAAAATCCGAAATTCTAGATCCAAGAGATTAATACCTTTGATTTGATGTTAAGGAGGTGATGAAGTGATGATTAATCCGAATGATGAGCTTGAAGATGATGATTGATGATTACACCTCGAAGGATACTCTCCAAAACGCCGAAATCGCCCGAAACCGATGAGGGAATGAGAAAGAATGATAAATGATGAACTCGGGCTAAGCTGTCGATATATAGTCACTCGAGGTTAGCGTCGCTAGCCGCATGCGTAGCGTGCGCTAACGGGTATTTTGGGTAGTCCAAGACCATTTGTCCGAAAACGGTGGCGCGCTACGTACCTTTTTGTAGCGTGCGCTACGGTGAACACTTAGCGACGCTAACCCCAAAATATTAGCGTGCGCTAACGAATTATCGATGCCCGATCGGAGTCCGTAACCTTCGTCCTCGATTCGATCTCGGTAGCGTGCGCTATGACCAACAAGTAGCGTGCGCTACTACACCGCTTGCGTACGCTAAAAACCACTCATAGCGTGCGCTATGAATAAATTCAATTCAGTCCGAGCCACCGGAATCGACTGATCCGACCTTAGCGCGCTACAACAAATATTACATGCGCTACTACAAACCACTAGCGCGCGCTACTTACCATCGGTAGCGTGCGCGCTACTTATAACTCACTGCGATCAGTACCTTCCGGATCGGCAGCTTGGCAACATTAGCGTGCGCTAATGCTGAGTGGTAGCGTGCGCTACCTGTACTCAATTAGCGCGCGTTAAAAAGAGTACGTAGCGTGCGCTACTCCTCACGCACAGCCCACAACGAAAATGACAATGATGATAAACATGGCACGAAACTCCAATAGATTGATGATGGATGACGATTGATACACAATACAATTACTCTGAACGATGAATACCATGATTGAATATGAGTGACAAATGATCATTAATGAGTGAAATTACTGAGTGACAATTACTGAATGATAAATACTGAATGATAATAACTGAATTAAAACCGGGTATTATAGAACACCCACTGTCGAAGTACCAGATGTCCTTCTCTAAGATGTCATGTAGGCAATTAAATAAAGTAGATTTAGGTCCCCTTTGACTATTGGGTCTATGGATGTTAGTGCCTTTAGGTACCCATATTTGCCTGACAGCAATTGGCTTGCTGTAGGTTACTTTAGGTCTATTCTGGCGATGTCTACATGGGGCAGGTCGCGGTAACCTTGATAATTGTTATGCATGAAAAATTCAAGGTTATTATTATTAATCCAGTACGAATGCCGTCTTGGAGGTGGAGCCATTTTCTTCGGCCTTACAGCTTGCCTCCTGGGTATCCAGTTTGATTCCCAAAGCTGTTGCTGATACTGTACGGCGGCCTGCTTTCGCGATGGATAACGAGGCTACTGTATCCAATATATAGGCGTGCTGTACTGTTAGAAGTAATGTTGTGCGGGCCTTTGATATTTGGGTACAACCTTCTTTCTGAACGGTTGTGGGATCTTTTGATATGCTAGGGGAGCATGCTGATTTCTCGAATGATTTCAAGATGGTCTCAAGTTCTCCTTCTCATTTTTTGAGAGTTTTTATTTTGGCTTTGAGCAAAACGAAATCATTTGTCTTGCTTTCACTGTGATACTTAGACTCATTCAGTTCGTGAGCAAGTTGATGATTGCTCTCCATGAGTTTTTCGTGATCGACTTTGCTATTTTCACAATCGACAGACATATTTTCGTAATTTACTTTCAGCAAGTCATTTTCCTCCCTCAGCTCTAAGTTAGAAATTTGGAGCTGTATGTTTTCATTTTTCATGTCTCATATGCCTTTTGAATGTTTTTATATTCATTCATCATGTTTTCAAAGGTATAAGATACATTTACAGGAGTATTTGAGGTTGAGCTTACCTCATCATCACTATCTCTGTCTTCCGGTATGTCTTTGGCCATAAAGCACATATAGGCTTTATCTTCGAATTCATCATCTGACGAGTCACTATCAGTGACTGCCTGGAGACATTCTTCGGACTTTGTTGGTGCGGGGGAGGCTTCTGATTTGCCGATCAGGGCCTTGAGCTTGTTTTTCCAAGCACGTCTTCTTTCGTCATTTTCTTGTTGCTCGGCTTCTGGAAACTTTTGAACTCTAGGGTGAGGACATTTATTTGCATAATGTCATGGTTTCCTGCAATTGCAACATAGGTTAGCATCACCATAGGAAGATTCAGTACTTACCTTGTGAACAGGCTTGGGCCTGTAGGGAGTCTTTTCAGACTGCTTGATGAATTTCTTGAATTTATACATGAGCCGCGCCATTTCATCTTGTGACAGGATATCATCGTCACTGTCAGCATTCTTATGGGCAGACTTTGATGTGCTGGGCATGCTATGTATTCTGTTGGATGCAGCAGCTAGCGATGTAGTCCTCGCAGGTGATTCTTCGGATTTCTCTCTCCTGTCAATATCATACTCAACTGCTTTGAGGTCAGAGAAGATATCAAAAGTAGATATGTCATTAAGATTACATGAACACGCATAACTGTTGTTTTAATGTCCCATCGGGCAGGGAGATATCTGAAAATTTTTTAAGTTCTCCTTTTGGATATAAATTTTGCCCAACGCTTCAAGTTCACCGACAATGCTAGTGAATCTGAGGTCAAGTTCCTCAAGAGTTTCAGTTGGGTTCATTTCAAAAGATTCGAATTGCTGAGTTAGATTTGATATCTTGTTTTCTTTTGAGAGATCAGTTCCCTCACAAATCATCTTGAGTTTTTCCCAGATTTCTTTGGCTGTCTTACAGCTCTTTACCTTCGAGAATGTGTTGTGAAGAGTGACAAATAGCGAATTCTTAGCAACATGGTCGAGGTTGGCGCATTTTCGATCATCTGTGGTCCATTGTTCGTGCTCTTTCTCGAGCATCTCGGCATGAGCTTGGCCTTCAATCCTTGCGGCTGTATTCAGCTTCATGATTTTTATGGGGCCTTCTTGGATGACATAAATCATCTATTCATGCATGGCAGCAAGATGAACCTGTAACACCCCCGAGATATTCAAGGTATATTATAGTGCCGTGGACCCCTACATGGGACCCACCAGGATAGAAACGAATTATCACGGTAAAATCACACATCATCCAGATGAAAATCAAATAACATGCCCGGTATAACCGGCGGAATAATCAACATCGACAACCATAAATAACTTCAACGAATGCAAATCACAATCCGAAGAAAAAAGGCCTAAGTACTAGTGAGTACAATCTATAAGTTTAGAAAATAGACAACAACTATATCGAATGGAACAATAGAAAGAAAAGGACTCAAATGCACATGTCAACGACCCTGGACAGCATCCTCATACTGTCCCAGCGCCCGCTCGTCTGGATGATCATAACCTGAAATCTATAACAAGAATTTTCCCACAACGGGTCCCCATAGGGATTAGCAATTATGCTAGTACAAGTAATCAAGGCAAACCATTCGCTTACACATTTCATAGTACAATACACCAAATTCATTTTAAAACCAAAACCGAGACATGTCTTTTCCAGAAACAAATAGTCAATCAAATTTGCCTAGGACCGGGATGAATCCACAAATCCCACTCGAGGCCTCTAAGGACCCTCCCGAGCTGGCCACATCATAAAACAAATCACGCACAAGCATCGCCTAGGACCGAGACCAAGCCACAAATCCCACTCGAGACCTCTAAGGACCTCCCGAGATGGCTAGCGAAACAAACTCGTGACTCCAGAGTGAAGTCATAGATTCCCTCGAGGACTCGACAGACCCTCCCGAGGTGAGCAAAGCACACACAATATACATTACCATTTCATGTTAAGTATAAATGTTTCCAAAAATACTTGCCTTGAATAATTGACGACGCAACGAACGGAAAGGAAAATCACCGACGAATGCTAGGAACCAACGAAAATGAACCTAATGATTCGAAGAACACAATCACCACCATTTCCAAATGAATACGGAAAAGGAATACACCCGAAACCCGCCTACTATTCATGTATATTCGTACGAGAACAACAAAGAGGGTGGACCACAACCAAACCCTCTCGATTACGAAAATACCACGAAATATACCATGAATCCATAGGAAATCAAGAATACCAACAAGATTAATCATATACATCATGAATTAATCAACAACATGGGATGAATCGAACAATAAAACCGAAAACCCCCAATTTACCTAAAAGTAGGGTTCTTAGATGATTTACCTTGACTCGGACGGAGGAAGACGATTACGATGATGATAATACACACTAGGAACATAATACTTGATTTCCCAAGGATTTCCATGGGCAAAACATGAAGAATCGCTCAAATCCCTCTAAGAACACTCGCTATGGACGGAAGGAAGAAAATGAAGAATGTGCCGAAGTGAAGGTCAACTCCCGATTTATAAAACCTGGGTTGCCATTACGTACGTTACATAAGCTGGTTAACGTACATAGTGCTCATTACGTACGTTAACACTCAAGCATTAGCGTACGTAATGGCTGGGCAGAACAGTCTGCTCTAAAATGCTGAGGTCGTTAGCGTACGCTACATCCGATGGATTAGCGTACGCTACAAGAGGCTTACGTATGTAACATCAATGCCTTTACATACGTAAGGGTCTGGGCAAAACTGGGCAGACTCATTGTCCAACAACGCCGGGCTCGATAGCGTACGCTACGCCGGATAGTGTAGCGTACGCTACTAGGACTTTACGTACGTAACATAAAGAGTTAACGTGCGTAATGGTTCGGACAGAACAATCTGTCCAGTCTGCTGAAGTCCATAACGTATGTTAGCGATGAGCCATAACTTGCGTTATGAAGGTGCCGATAGCGCACGCAAGGAAGCATGCATAACGCACGTTATGCATGCAGCAGTTCAACACTGCTGAACGAAGTTAGCTGCAACGGGCGGCCCGAAAACGAGACGCAACACAAGGACAGATTCCAGAAGTGTAAACAATAATCACGACAACGAAGCTAAGCGCTGAAGGAAAATACAATCCCGACTACCGAGGAATCCGAGAAACGACAAGGAAAGTAAAGTTCCCTAAACTTATAGGAAATTACAAAACGGCCAAAATGTCCGAAAATCACGATACGACGTCGAATCAATAAACCGAAACTCACAACACGAACTACTCAACCATAGGAACTCGTGCTACCAAAGAAATCACAAAATCGAATGGGTTCTATGAGAATCGAACGTCCATGCAACAATACATGACAAAAGACGGAATAATACTAAAACATCTCCAAAACTCGTCCAAATGGAGAAACTCCAAGAATAAAATAGATTCAAAATGTCGAAACGGTTACAAGCGAGTTGCGAAAAATGAAAAATACACCAAATTGAGAATACCGAAACAAATTCAGATGAAAAAAGGTCCGGTATTAAATATTCTCAAAATATCGATACTATTACAAGCGAGTTACTGAAATGAAAAATACACCAAAAATGAAAATACCGGGAAAGGAAAAATACGGATATTACATTCTACCCCTCTAAAAATAAGTTTCATCCCGAAACTTAAGAAACAAACAACTCGGGGTACCTAGCACGCATGCTATCTTCGGTTTCCCAAGTTGCCTCCTCGACACCATGCCTTGACCACTGAACTTTGACCAAATGAATGGTCTTATGCCTCAGTCGCTTCTCACGGTGTTCTAAAATCTTCAGGGGACGCTCCTCGAATATCCTCGGCGACATCAATCTCACCATAGTTAATGACGTGACTAGGATCCGGAACATATTTCCTCAGCTGGGAAACATGAAAAACGCTATGAACGTGACTCAAGGCCGGGGGTAGTGCCAAACGGTATGCCAAATCACCGAATCGCTCGAGAATCTCAAAGGGTCTAATAAATCTCGGACTCAACTTTCCCTTCTTACCGAAGCGTAAAACTCCCCTCGTTGGCGACACCTTTAGCAAAACTTTATCTCCCACCTCGAACTCCAAAGGTCGACGACGGACGTCGGCATACGACTTCTGTCGACTCTGAGCAGTAAACATCCATTCTCGAATCAATTCCACCTTCCGCCTCGTTTCTAAAGCGATATCTGGTTCGGTCCCAACCAAATCGGACGCCTCATTCCAACAAATCGGCGATCGACAATGCCGCTCATAAAGCGCTTCATACGGTGCCATCCGAATCGACGCGTGCCAACTATTGCTATACGTGAATTCAATTAATGGCAAATGTTCCTCCCAGTCACTGCTCCAGTCGAGAGCACAAGCACGCAACATATCCTCGAATGTTTGGATAGTGCATTCCGACTGTCCATCTGACTGCGGATGAAAAGAGGTACTCAAAACCAAACGAATACCCACCGCCTTATGCACCGCCTGCCAAAAGTGCGATACAAAACGGTCATTGGATCCGAAACAATAGACTTTGGAGTACCGTGAAGCCTCACAATCTGCGCAATAAACACACGAGCTAACCTCTCCGGGCCCCAAGTATCTTTGATGCCCAGAAAATGTGCCGACTTGGTCAGACGATCAACAATCACCCAAACCATATTCATGCACGACCTCGATCTCGGCAAACTTGTGATGAAATCCATCGAAATATCTTTCCATTTCCATTCCGGAACGGGAAGTGACTGCAATAAACCATCCGGTCGCTGATGCTTGATTTTGACCTGCTGACAAGTCAAACATCTCCCTACAAACCGTTCGACCTCCTTCTTCATATCATTCCACCAGAAATTCCTCCTTAGGTCCTTGTACATCTTACTCGATCCAGGATGAACGGAGTAAGGCGTAGCATGGGCCTCACGCAAAATACTCTGCCTCAATTCGGAGTCGTTCGGCACACACAGACGACTCTGGAATCTCAATACCCCATCTTCATGAATCACAAACACAGGAGACTTTCCCTTAAGAAAATTGTCTCAGATTTGAATAATCATCGGATCCTTCAACTGCTTCAGTTTAATTTCATCGATCAGAGACGACGAAATCTCTAAAGCACAAAGTTGCCCTATGGCTCCAGGCAACGAAATCTCAACACTCAACTCAATCAAATCCCGCTGAAGCTCAACTTGAGACGTAAGGATCTCAAGTGTCTACAACGCAACCGGTTTCCGACTCAAGGCGTCGGCCACGACGTTCGCCTTTCCCGGATGATAAAGGATTTCGAGATCATAATCCTTAATCAACTCTAACCACCTCATCTACCTCATGTTCAACTCCCACTGAGTAAATATGTACTTCAGACTTTTATGATCGGTAAAAATATGGCATGCAGATCCAAAAAGATAGTGACGCCAAATCTTGAGCGCAAAAACAACTATCGCTAACTCCAAATTGTGAGTAGGGTAGTTAAGCTCATACGGCCTCAACTGTCTCGACGAAATGCAATAGTCTTGCCGTGCTGCATCAACACACACCCAAGACCCTGACCCGAAGCATCGCTATAAATGGAAAAACCCTCGTTGCCACATGGCAATGCCAAAATCGGGGCTGAATTCAAATGCCTCTTCAGCTCCTCAAAACTCGACTGCCTCTCGTCATTCCAAACGAATTTCTCAGACTTCTGGAGTAACTGTGTAAGTGGCCGAGCTAGTTTCGAGAAACCCTCGACGAACCTACGATAATATCTAGCCAAACCCAAGAAACTACGGACCTCCTTCACATTCTTTGGAGGTGCCCAATCTAACACTGCCTCCACCTTCTGCGGATCCACACGGACTCCCTCGACTGAAATCACGTGACCCAGAAACATCACTTCCTTCAGCCAGAACTCGCATTTCGAGAACTTTGCATAGAGTTGCTCGGTCCTCAAAATGTCTAACACCACACGCAGATGATGGGCATGTTCCTCCTCGTTCCTCGAATAAATAAGGATATCGTCAATGAAGACGACGACACACTTATCCAAATACTCAATAAAAACCTTGTTCATCAACTGTATGAACACGTCTGGTGCATTAGTTAACCCGAAAGGCATAATTACAAACTCATAGTGTCCGTATCTCGTCCGAAAAGCTGTTCTCGGAATGTCGGACTCCTTCACCCGAAGCTGATAGTACCCCGATCTCAAGTCGATCTTCGAGAATACCGCAGCTCCGTGCAACTGATCTAACAAGTCATCAATCCTCGGCAGAGGATACTTATTCTTGATGGTCACCTTGTTTAGCTCGTGATAGTCGATACACAAATGCAGTGAACCATCCTTCTTCCCCACAAACAGGACCGGTGCGCCCCAGGGCGAAGCACTCGGTCGAATATACCCCGACTCAAGAAGATCACTCAACTGCTTCTTCAACTCAACCATCTCTGAAGGTGCCATGCGATACGGCGCCTTCGAAATCGGAGCCGCACCCGGCTCTAACTCGATAGCAAACTTCACCTCACGGTCCGGTGGAAACCCCGGTAATTCATTAGGAAAGACGTCACGAAACTCACTAAAAACTGGAATCGATGAAAGCTCGACTCCACCACTCTCCGCCTTCAAGGCATAGCACCAATAACCAATACACCCCTTTCGCAGGAGTCTCATCGCCTTCAAGGCGTTAATAACAAACTTCTGGTTTCTCTTTCGCCCCGCGAAAGAGTGCTCAGTGCCGTCCTCGGCTAGCATGGTGATGATCCTCGTGTGGTAGTTCATGATTGCACCATGCCGCTAGCCAATCATTCCCGAGAATCAAATCCTCACCCTCAATACCCACAACAATAAGATTAGAGAGCCAAGCCCTCTCACAAATAAACACAGAACAGTCTCGGACCTCTCGATCACCAACTATTCTATCACCGCTAAGAAGTTTAACAATGAAAGACTCGCAAGGCGATAAACAGTCAAGACTCAAAAGGCGCACACGCTCCAGAGAAATGAATGAATGCGTAGCACCCGAATCAAAAAGCACACTGACAGGATGGGAATGGATGTGAACGGTACCTGTCGCCACAGTGGCCACTGGATCGTTGGCCCATCTCATCTCATAGATACATGGAGGGGCGGAGCCGACACAAGAAGCTCCCCCCTAGCGGGCTGACCCGGACCTCTCCCTCGGCTGGCACTCGGTGGAGACTACGGAGCAAACGAGCCCTGGTTCACACTCGGCTCCCTAGGTTCTGGTAAAGAAGCCTGAGCACCAAGAAGTTGTCCTACCCGCTCACAAAAGAAAGCCTTGTGACCCGACTGACCACAAGTATGACAAGTCAAGGGCGGACGAGGACACTCCCGGTTCCGATGGCCTAGCTTTCCACAGTTGAAGCATTTCGCCTCCCGAACAGAGGCACTGGCAGTACCTCGATTGCCCCCAGAGAATCGAGCCAAACTACCTCCAGAAATATTCGCAGACTGGGATTTCTGCTGACCTCCACCCTTGTGACCCGAGAGATTTCCAGCGTATTTCTGTTTCTTACTCTTCCGAACCGCCGCACTGGCCGTCAAGACATATCATAGGCAAGAGCTCCACTCTGATAATCCTTCAAAGTAGTACATACGAGCCCAGACATATAGTCCCGAATTGACAGTTTCATCCGTCTGGAAAAGTAAAAAATTTTGTCGCTCTCCTCGACAACTTGGGTCTTCACGTAGCCCAACTCCTTGTTGAAATCGGCAATAGCTTGAGAGATAGGAATATCCCGTGGTTGAGCATCATAGAAGTCATGGACTCGAGCCTGTCTAACCGGCCACGGGCAATACTCAGTCTCCATAAGGTCCTTAAATTATGCCCACGAAGCAACATGATCCTTAGGCCCAACGGCCTCCAACCAATCAGTAGCGTCCCTAATGAGAAAATACTGGGCAATAGGGACCTTACGGTCCTCGGGACAGTTGGTGGCAATAAAGACTTTGGATATCTCCTTGATCCACCCCTCCCAGCCAATCGGGTCTGAGGCTCCCGTAAACTGAGGAGGATGCATCTTGATGACATCCTTAAGCCAACTGTCAGCTCCGTCCCAAGCGGCATGGCCCGTATTCTGAACCGCCTGGGCTATCGCCGCCATTTGGTTCGCTATCTGTTGCATAACAGCCGCAACACCAAGGTCGGCACCATCTTGAGAAGAAGAATGGCTATGTCAGTCATCGATGCTGCCGGCTCCCGAAAAATGCGACGTGGCCGCCCCACCGGTTTCCCCACGTCCCCAGACGCATCCATGGCCATGACCACGACCACGGCCTCTTCCAGCATCCATACTAGTGTTAATAGGTAGCAAAAGCAACTTGATGATACGTAAGAGAGGAAAAACATCCACAATTCAAGAAACGGAAATACATTATGAGAAAACAAAGAATCGAGTAAGGAAAACTTACGAGCACTGGAAGTACCGAGATGCTGGCAGCGGTGTGACAATGTGAAACACAAAACACAACTAGACCCAAATAACCGACAAGCCTAGGTATCCATAAACCTAGTGCTCCGATACCATTTTCTGTAACACCTCCGAGATATTCAAGGTATATTACAGTGTTGTGGACCCCTACATGGGACCCACTAGGCTAGACACAAATTACCATAATAAAATCACACATCATCCAGATGAAAATCAAATAACATGCCCGATATAACTGGAGGAATAAGCAACATCGACAACCAGAAATAACTTCAACGAATGCAAATCACAATCCGAAGAGAAAGGCCTAAGTACTCGCGACTACAATCTATAAGTTTAGAAAGTAGGCAACAACCATATCGAATGGAACAACAGAATTAAAAGGACTCAAATGCACATGTCAACAACCCTGGCTAGCATCCTCGTACTGTCCCAGCGCCCGCTCGTCCGGATGATCATAACCTGAAATACATAACAAGACTTTCCCCACAACGGGTCCCCAGAGGGGTTAGCAATTACGCCAGTACAACTAATCAGGGCAAACCATTCGCTTACACATTTCATAGTACAATGCACCAGATTCATTTCAAAACCAAAACCCAAACATGTATTTTCCGGAAACAAACAGTCAATCAAATTTGCCTTGGACCGGGACGAAGCCACAAATCCTACTCGAGGCCTCTAAGGACCCTCCCGAGCTGGCCACATCATAAAAAAAAATCATGCACAGGCATCGCCTAGGACCGGGACGAAGCCACAAATCCCACTCGAGGCCTCTAAGGACCCTCCCGAGCAGGCTAGCGAAACAAATATGTGAATCCAGACTGAAGTCATAGATTCCCAGCGCAATATTGTCCTCGCCCAGTTAGAGAGGCCCGAGTCCGGGAGTTTTTCTCACCACAAAATCTAGAGGCATCTGTGACATATGTGATTAAGACTTTTAATCACCAGCTGACATACGTACGCCACTTGGTCAGGACCGAGGCAGAAAGGATTTTCCATTTTGCCATGCGGATGAAGCCGGAAATTCAGCAATATATGTCCGGATTTGAGTGTACCACCTTGCGATAGTATCAGGACAAAGCACTGGCCTACGATATGAAAGAGGCGGCACTAGAAAAGTCAACGGAAGCAAAGAAGTAGAAAGTATCTGGCAACTTCACAGAGAACAAGAGTAGTGGGTCCCACAAGGGCCAGTCCTCATTTCATTCATCCAGGAGGCCTCTGCATCCTTCTCGAGGTGAAAAGAAGTTCCGGGCAGCACCAACCGTTTCAGACGCAGGGAGGAAATGTTACAACTGTGGCAAGACGGGGCATGTTCGACTTGATTGTTTCGCACCTGCTGTGACCTGTTTCGAGTGTGGACAGGAAAGACATCGCGCAACATTTTGTGGAAATGCGACTCGATCTTTTGGTACTCGCACTCCTGCACCGGTTCCGAAAGGATACAAGTGTAAACCAGACGCAGCAGAGTGGTTTCCAGCAGCCGAATGTTGGGAAAAGAGAGGCATCCAGCGCTGGGTCCGTTCCTCCATGTATTTACGAGATGAAGAAGTCAGACGATCAGAACACGGCTGTTGCATCAGGTATGATTCAGATCCTTTTGCAACCAGTTAGTGTCTTATTCGATTCAGGAGCTACGCATTCTTTCATATCTTTGGATTGTGTTAATCATTTGGAAATCTCGTGCTTGTATGATTGTGAACCTTATGTTGTGGGATTACCGAGCGGAGAGAAAATTTGTGGGAACCCTAGAAACTAGAGATTTTCCAGTGATTATAGGAGGGAGAGATTGGCCATCAAATCTCATTGTAGTCGACATCTATGGTGACGATTTAATTCTCGATGATGATTGGCTCAACCGTTATGGAGCTATTTTGAATTATCGAAAGAGAGTCATTTCTATCATTGCTGATGACGGATCTGAACATTTATTCAAAGGATGGAGACCGGGAAGCTCGGGAAAATTGATTAAAGTTATGAAAGCAGTGAAATTACTGAAGCAGGGATGTCATGGATTTTGGTGCTATGCCATGAAGAAAGAAGAAGGAGTCGAGCTCTCATCTATTCCAGTTGTGAACGAATTCTCAGATGTATTCCCTGACGAACTACCTCGATTACCTCCGCGGAGAGAAGTAGAGTTCAATATCGAATTAGAGCCTGGGGCCGCTCCTATTTCTAGAGCACCATCCCGTATGGCGCCAACCGAGATGTATGAACTTAAGAAGCAGCTTGAGGAATTATTGCAAAAGGGTTATGTTCAACCAAGCGTCTCTCCTTGGTGAGCACCCGTTCTCTTTGTCCGGAAGAAAGATGCTTCCCTTCGATTATGTATTGATTACATGGAGCTAAACAAGGTAACGATCAAGAAAAAGTATCCTATCCCTCGGATCGACGACTTGTTTGATCAACTACAAGGGGCAAGGGTATTCTCGAAGATTGACTTACGATCAGGATACCATCAGTTGAGGATTAAGGAATCGGATATACCGAAATCTGCTTTCAGATCCCGGTATAGGCACTATGAATTTGTGGTAATGCCATTCGGACTTACCAATGCTCCTGCGGTATTTATGCAATTGATGAATCGGGTATTCCTAGAATACCTAGATAAATTTGTGGTAGTATTCATCGATGACATCTTGATCTATTCGAAAAACATAGAGGACCATGATGAGCATTTGCGTATTGTTTTGAGCACATTGAGGAATGAACATCTTTATGCGAAACTTTCTAAATGTGAGTTCTGGATTAGGGAAGTAACCTTCTTGGGGCATGTGGTATCAGCGGATGGAGTTCAGGTGGACCCGAAGAAAGTCGAATCAATCTTGGAATGGGAGTCTCCTAGCAACGTGAAAGATTTTCGAAGTTTCTTAGGACTTGCTGGATATTATCGCCGTTTTGTAGAGGGATTTTCCAAAATTGCTCGTCCGCTCACTTAGCTGTTGCAGAAGACTCAGAAATTTGTGTGGAATGAGAAATGCCAGGCGAGTTTTGATGAGCTTAAGATAAAACTGACGACAGCACCTATACTAGCGTTACCAGATGGAACCGGGGGATTCATGGTATACAACGACGCTTCAAATTAGGGTCTGGGATGTGTGTTGATGCAGAAGGATAAGGTGATTGCCTATGCCTCTCGACAGTTGAAACCGTACGAAATTAATTACCCGACTCATGATCTGGAGTTAGCAGCTGTAGTCTTTGCTTTGAAAATTTGGCGACATTATTTATATGGCACTCATTGTCAGATCTTTACAGATCATAAGAGCCTCAAGTATATTTTTAGTCAGAAGGAATTAAACATGAGGTAGAGAAGATGGCTAGAATTGATCAAGGATTACGACTTGGAAATCCTCTATCATCCGGGTAAAGCAAATGTGGTAGCCGACGCACTGAGCCGTAAAACTGTTTCTCTTCGAGTGTTGGAAGCACTTACATTCCAAACCAGCATTCAACGAGAACTGATCCGCGAAGGGATTGAAGTATGGTCACCAGAAATCTAAGGGCAACTATATGTGATGGAACTAACCTCGCCACTAGTCGTGGAAATCAAATCCAAGCAGTTGAACGATTCTCTGATTCTTCGGTTATGTGACGATGTAAAGAAAGAAAAAGCCCCAGTATTCGTGATACAAGATGATGGAGTTCTGAGATTTCAGAGTCGACTTTGCGTTCCCGACGATGATGTTTTGAGACAGACAATTCTGAAGGAAGCTCACAGCGCGCCCTATTCTGTTCACCCGGGCAGCAGTAAGATGTATAAGGATCGAAAACAAAATTTCTAGTGGGGAAATATGAAGAAGGACGTAGCAGAATACGTTTCGAAGTGTTTGACTTGTCAGCAAATTAAGATTGAACATCAGCAACCTGCCGGAATGTTGAAGCCACTTCCGATCCCTGAGTGGAAGTGGGAGGATATATCGATGGACTTTCTCACCAACATGCCAAGGATCAAGACGGGAATGAACATGATTTGGGTTATAGTTGATCAATTAACCAAGTTGGCTCATTTCCTGGGTATTAAAGACACTTGGGGACCCGAGAAATTAGCACGAGTGTTTATTTCAGAGATAGTTCGGTTGCATGGTACACCGAAGACCATTATCTCGGATCGAGATGGTCGTTTCGTGTCGCACTTTTGGAAGGCAGTTCACAGGGCATTGGGAACCAAGCTGAACTTTAGCACAGCTTATCATCCTCAGACGGACGGCCAGTCCAAAAGGACTATTCAGACAGTGGAAGACATGCATAGATCTTGTGCTTTAGATTGGTCAACCGACTGGGAGGTTGATTTTCCCTTGATTGAATTCACCTACAACAATAGTTGGCATGCTTCCATTAAGATGGCACCATTTGAAGCGTTGTATGGAAGAAGATGTAGATCGCCCCTGTGTTGGGATGATTCTCCTGATTTGATTGGGACGGAACCAGAGTTGATAGTCCAGACTCAAGAGAAGGTAGCTCTAATTCGGGAAAGACTGTTGACTGCTCAGAGTCGATAGAAGTCTTATGCAGATGTGCGCCGTCGCCCGTTGGAGTTTGAGATTGGGGATCATGTACTATTGAAGGTTTCTCCTACCCGGGGAATTTTCCGTTTTGGGAGGTAAGGAAAGCTAAGTCCGAGATATATCGGACCATTTGAAATCCTCGAAAGAGTTGGGGAATTAGCATACAGGTTGGATTTACCACCATCACTGAGTCACGTTCACAATGTATTCCATGTATCCCAGTTACAGAAATATATACCAGGTCCCAGTCATATCATTGATTTTGGCGAAATTGAGATAGCTAATGACGGCACCTTCGAAGAGAGACCAATCAGAATACTTGAGAGTAGATCAAACAATTGAGGAATAAACCAATATCCTTGGTTAAAGTGCAATGGTCACGACATGGAGTCGAGGAGGCCACTTGGGAAATGGAGGACAGTATGAAGGCTAGATATCCAGAGTTGTTTTCATCTTAAGTTTCGGGACAAAATTTATTTTTAGGGAGAGATAATGTAATACCCGAGAGTTCTGATGTGTATTTGAACCTTATGATATTGTATTCGTTGCATTTTGATCTGAGTATTATTCTCTGTATTTCATGATTCCGTGTTGTTGAGCGTATGATTTCATGAATGTGTTCAAGAGTGATTTTTGCACTTGTAGCGTACGCTAATTTGGGTTTCGTAGCGCACACTATGTATGAACCTTAGCGCGCGCTACACGTAGTCAGCATGATTGAGACATGTTGGTAGGTGAGATCAGGCCATGGATTTCATTGGGATTATGTCGGGATGAACCTGGATGGCTTTCTGGGAAAGTCGAGTCAACGGTACTTAGCGCACGCTAGTGTCATGAGGCTAGCGCACGCTAAGTCTAGTACAGTGAGGTCAGTGAACCTTCGTTCAGTCGTTAGCGCACTCTAAAAATAGTTGTTAGCGTACGCTAATCGTTGATTTTAGCGCACGTAAGGCTGTTTAGTGTACGCTATACCAGGACACGTCAGAGACAGTAGACTGACAGCCCGTTAGCGCATGCTAATTTGAAGGAGTAGCGCGCGCTAATAACCATTTTCTATATATAGGACAGCACCCTCTTTCATTTTCAGACTTCCACTTCAACCCACAACATAATTCCGCGACTTTGAGAGTTACCCTCTCCATCTTCAACCTTCATATCAGCTTCCTAACACATCATTGTAGACGAAGGGGCTTTGAGGATCGGTGTTCTAGCTTTTGGGCATAGATTTCATCAAGTTATTCCAACTTATCCTTCCGTTTAAGGTATGTTACGATTCACCAAGCTAGAATTTATGTTCTTAGCTATGCTTTGAGCTTGTTTACGAAATCATTGGACTAGTTAAAGATCTTTTGAGTCCAGCACCATATTTTGGAGATTAGAACCCGATTATACCTTGTTTTTCTTCAATTACTTAGAGTATTGATTTTGCCTCGGTGGATGAAAACCTTAGTATCCTTAATTCGTTGGAATAATGAGCATGATTTTAGTAATATTCTATGAACTCCTTCGATGTTCCACTGATGAAATTCATGTATGTTAGAGGAATTTGTTTTGACAATATTCTTCATGTTCTTGAGGATGATAAATCAGCCATGTCTTTGAACTCAACCCGGATCATCGTAGTATCATTTTCCTTGTGTAATGCTTGGGCATGCTTGTCATCTTGAGTAACATTGGTGGTAAAATCATAATAGCCGAACATACGAGAATTTGGAATTGAATCCCATATTTAAACCCGAAATCGTCAATATCTTGTAAACCCTTGAACTCTTAAACATCGGTACTTCACCTCCGAAATGATCGTTCAACTCTCATGAAGTGTATTATCATTCCGGTTCAGCTCTTATCTAGTGTACTAACCATGAACCAGCCTTACGTCACTACTTTACGATTCTAATTTAAGTATTCGGTGATCGTACGTTAGTATCGAGTAGTATGTTAAGTTCCTTGTATCTCTTTTTGAACAAGGTCCGAGCCTTGCATAGGGGTCGATCGATGGGCGGTGGCATACAGACGAGTGACGTTTGTTGGAGTATTTCATTCTTGCCATTTTCAAGGCAAGTATCATATGTTGAGTTTAGTTTATATTGGAACTTTGATCATGCATATGGTTTTGTTCATGTTGTCGAGTATGAGATTAATTTATTTGATTTCTCGTGGTATTCGTTATTAATTGTTCGTATTGGTGAACATATTGAAATGCATATATGTATGCATGATTGCATGGTTTATATTGTAAATGATCCGAGGGGGTCATGAGGATCTATGATGAGGGCGCTGGATCGAATGTCCACCATGTGTTGGTCCGACGGGATCATCATGGGGATCTATGCTGAGGGTGCTGGATTGTTGGACGGGTTTTCCACCATGCGTTAGTCCGACGGGATCATCATGGGGATCTATACCGAGGGCGTTGGATCATTGGATTATCATGTATTGTGTTGATGGAATCGTGAGGATTCGCATCGTTGGATTCCATTGACGGAAGTCCGTTTTGTATGTATTTTGATGCATCGTTGATTTATGAATTGTGATACTTGTACTAGCATTGTTTTTCTAACCCCTTCGGGGGTGGACATTTGTTTTGATGTTCAGGTAGCCGAGGAGCGGGAAAGCAACCACAGTACCGACATGACGATGAAGTGGCTCAGTGATGTGGATTATGTTATTTTGGTTTTATGGTTATTTTCCAGTACTCGAGTACGCTTATGTTATTGATGTTTTGGAGATATTTTGTAATATTGGACTCATTGATTTGTCGATCGGGTGTGAACTTCTTTTTCTTTGATATCACTTTAGTATTTATCTCGTTTTTCTCAAATTAGCCTGGTAAATTCTTATACAAAGGATTTACGGCGCTGTAATTATTCTGAATATATCGGGGTGTTATATAAAATAATCACAGTAATGAAAACAGTAAGTTGCAGAAGGTAAATGACACGACATTTAAAGTGGTTCGAGGTAGACCCCTCTACGTCCACTGGTCCTCCACACAGGAGTGAAAATGTTTCTTATAATCAAACCTATCCTTGTATCATTCACACAGATTGATACAAAGACTGCCGCTTTCAACCGTTCACACAGATTGGCCAAAGCTTTCACTTGACTAGCTTCTTCACACACAGTTCCGAAGCTTCATCTCTTCAATGCAGATCCATCACACACAGTTCAGGAAAAGCAAGGCTTTCTCAGTCCACATAGGGCTGATGGTTTTCTTCAAATGTAAGATCACGGGTTGAACAACAGCTTGACTTTCTTGAGCTTGAGATGATGATGTGTTGTTTGAGGTTGAGCACTTGTATATTTCTTCTCTTAGGAATGGCAGAATGCTTGAAAAAATATGTTTGCTCTTGATATACTATTCTTGAGATGTTCAGGAGTGTATCTCAGTATATCTCAGTTTGCTCAGTTCTCAGATCTTGATCTTATGAATATTTATATGTTCATATATATTCGTGTGTAATCGTGTGTCTGATCTTCAAACTTTGGGGTATATATAGCCTTTGGAATAGATCCATTGGGAAAATATCCGTTGAGCAGAGATTCCGTTCGAACGTATTGATTGACTTGCAAAATATAAGATCTGAATTTTGCTCCTTGTCTGAAGATTTTTGTCGGCTGGTATTTAAATACTTTATCCAGTCAGTATTTAAATACATGTTTTCAAACGGTGGCTTGACTTTAGCGTATAAAGCAGACTCCGTTCCAATGGTCTTCAGTCCTGTTGGATAAGTGTTGAAGATCTCAACACTTACAGCCTGTATGCTGTATCCAACATGTTGCGTTTACAATGCTGTAGCTGTAGGTTCCACGTTGTAGGCTATCTTAGTGCTGCTGTATGGAAAGATACTGTATGAATATTTCAAGACAGCTTCCATACTTGGTGTCATATTAACTGATGAGCTTCTTGCTGTATGATGTCACTTTATACTTTGTTGTATGACGAGGCACTTGACATCTTGCTGTATGATGGTCTTCGGGACAGCTACTTGTTGTATGTTGGCACTTTATCAAAACACGGTACATGATTGTTTATCCCAACAATTTCCTAGGATTGCAGGTAAAGCAGTTGCCTACAGGAATCTTTATCAACCAAGAGAAGTACATAAAGAAGCTACTCAACAAGTTTGAAATGAATAACTCCAAATCTTCGTCAGCCCCCATGAGCACTTCCGTGCAAATTAGTGCTGATGAAGCTAGAAAGCCGGTTGATCAATCACTCTACAGGAAGCTAATAGGATCACTCTTGTACCTAATAGCTAGCAGGCCCCATATCCAGTTTGCTGTAGGGGTGTGTGCTCGGTATCAAGTAACACCTAAAGAATCACACTTCACAATAGCCAAACGAATCCTGAAGTACGTCAAAAGAACACGATGCAGGACTATGGTGTCCTAAAGAAGGCAGATTCGATTTGGTTGGGTACAACGACTCGGATCTTGGAGGTTGCAAGCTAGATAGGAAGAGTACAAGCGGTACTTGTCACTTTCTTGGACCTAGACTTGTGTCCTGGTTCAGTAAGAAACAATTGGCAAACTCACTTTACATAGCTGAATCGGAATACTATGCTGCTGGTAGATGCTATATGCAGATCCTTTTGGATGCAACAACATCTGTCAGACTATGGAATCATTGCCAAGGAAACACCAATTATATGCGATAGCACGAGTGCAATTGCAATAACGCACAATCCTGTATTGCACTCGTGTACCAAGCATATTAATATGAAGCATCACTTCATTCATAATCATGTTGAGAATAAGGATGTTTGGCATGAGAAAGTTCATACAGATATTCAGTTAGCCGACATCTTTACCAAGCCTCTCAGCACAGCCAGATTCTGTATGCTTCGACAAGAATTGGGAATGCTACAGCCACACTCCCTGTAAGTTTTTATGCTTTTACTTATCAATTTAGGGGGAATACTGTAAGACCCAAGAATACAGTATCCACCATTAATTAACTATACACTCAGATAGTCAGACCCATGAATACAGTATTAACCCAAATATTTCTGTAAGAATTGAATCCCGTATGTACCTTTTAAGGGGGAACGCTGTATTTTTGCGAATACAGTACATACTATGGGACATCAATTAATATTATATTAATATTCTATTCATTTTAAAATAATTTTAAGTCCACGTGCCCAGTTTTAAAATTCAAACGACTTTGCATTTAATGCTTTACACGACATCTGGACTACTTTACCTCAAATACCGCGATTGTTAATTATTCCAAACCGCCATTTCGTTCAATAAGGGAAGTCGAATCGTCAGAAGTGGGACCGCTTGTTATTTTCAAAATCGGATGGATAAGATGTACCAGTTACGCTCGATTCATCCTGTTCCTTCATTTAAAAGACGGTTCCTATCCCTTAAATCTGACTGTTCCTGTTTGTAACCCTAATATTCCCTGCACACTATAAAAGGACTATATCCTGCTCCCATCACTCTTTACGCTTTCTGCATATTAAACGAGTCTAAGAGCATACAACCTACACAGTTTTCTGCAAATTACTGCATACTTTGTTACTTTACTTTCTTTTCTTTACAGATTCAATGGCATCTTCACAAACATCTTCTCTGTCCCTGAAGAAGAAGAATTCAATCATTGACGGGCGAATATTTTCCAGAAAGGTTGTTAGGGAAAGAGTTCAGACAGAAGCTGGTGACGTCAGCGCCATGGAGCTTGTTGTCGCCAGTATCAAGCAACAAGGCATCTACCGCCTTGAAAGTCAACATGCTGAGCTTTATGATGAAAGGATTGTTGAAGAGTTCTATCTCGATGCTTCTGTCAGTTTCTTCTCTCTGAAAAGAAGAGGAGACGTTGATGACATTTCTGCTACCGTTCACAGTGTTAAGATCTGTATCAACCATGAACTTCTGGAAAACCTTTTCAGACTGCCTAATGATGGTCTGAAAATATAAGAACTTGAGACCTTTGGGTCATAAGAACTGCTTACTGCCTATTGGGGACTATTTACCGGTGATGGTTCAGACAAGGCTGTCCATCCATCTTGCCACAAAAAGAGATTTTGTTTGCCATTCGTCTACTTGCATGATTTCTGCTTTCGTGTCATTGAGAATAGGACTGGCACATTTGAGATGTGCACAAACTTACGCTTCAGAATGATGGTCGCCATCATGTCTGGTGAGGAAGTAAATTGGTGCCAAGTCACGTTTAAAAGGTTACAGGAAGAGGCCTTAAAGCCTGCAACTCAGAAAAAGTCATTCAACCTCATCGTGAACAACATTCTGACCATGTGGAATGTTCCTCAATTGCGGAGTGCGAAGAAGATTGGCCCCGGGAAGTACATCGGTGGAAGTAAGCCCACTACTTACAACAAAGATGGGCTAATCGCAACCAAACCTTTTGGGTGATGCATGCCCGTATCTTTCGATCAAAGGGATGTTACTCAGAGGTTGGTGAGTGAAGAGAAAACCAAGGAAAGAAAGAGGAGCGTGTCCGACAGCAGGTGACCGCTCGCGGAAAAGAAGAAGCTGAAAAAGACTTCTAAGTCTAAGACTGTAGTGACTATAGCGGTCACTACAGGTTCTCCAAAACAACCCGCTGTATCTACCCCAGAGGGCGCAACCCCTACGGAAGAAGTAGTTGCTACTGTTCACACAGTAGATCCCGAGCCTTTGGCGGCAATGACGGATAGACAGCTACTTGCCAACTTAGAAGGCTCTGGCGAGTCGGTTGTCCATTCGGCACCAAAAGCCACATCTCTTATAAGGGATTACACACCCTTAAAGGATCCCTCTCCCATCAGGGTACCAACCCCTGTTCGGGACCCTTCTCCAAAATAGGCTCCCATACCTGTTGTGGATCCCGTCCCTACAGTAGATCCCAATACTGTAAGGAGTCCCTCCCCCGATACTCTCAGTAATAACACCTTACTTTCAGTACAAATTGAACAGGCATTTGACCGCCTCGTACAATGGAAGTCCTACAGGGTGCACCCTATGAAATCCTGTACAATTAGGAGGATTGGAGAGAGGAAGAAAAAATCATTCTGGAAGTCACCGACACTGATGATATCCAACTCCTCATTCAATGAGGAAACTGCTTTTGCCATGAGCTCATCTCAAATTTCTATCTGGCTAAAGAGAAAGCCCGATTGAAAGGAAAATCTAAGTCCGGTGACATTGCTCCTGATAGCCCAAAATCCGACCACGGCTCAGACGACGACGACGATGCCTTTCAGGCAGGTTTGATAATAAGTCACAAAGAGGCTCGAGAATCAGAAATTTCCAGAATATAGGACCAACAGGGTCAAAGGACCTCTGACAGACATCAGTCCCCCACCCATCAACAGGAAGCTGCTGGCGAACAGGAGGAATCAGTCCCTCTTGTCACTGATCAACCGACAGCTTCTGAACAGGCACCCGAGCCTGTCATCGCTGAAGAAGAAGCCCATGCCATCCTGCACGAGGAATCAGTCCCTCTGTCGGAGCAGGTAGATACTGAGACACAGCAGGAGGAATCAGTCCCTCTTGTACCCATGTCTACAGAAACACAACCGGAACAGGTGGAATCAATCCCCCCTGTCGCCGAGTCTGAACTGGTTGAACAACTAACAGCTATGCCCACACATGATGCCCCTGCATCATCTCCATCTGTGGAATCCGATGAAGGTTTTCTAGCCGAGGATAGACCACAACGGCCGCGTAACCATGTGGTCATGCGCCAGCTCAATGGAGCTGAAGAAGAAAAACTAGTGTGCCCTAGTTCTCCCCATTCAAAAGCAAAGATCGAGCAATTGCATGCGATCGGCCTCCAAATCGTGTTTATGCAGGATGCTATAGAAACCATGTATCTGCATATTAAATGAGTCTAAGAGCAGACAACCTACACAATTTTCTGCAAATTACTGCATACTCTGTTACTTTACTTTCTTTTCTTTACAGATTCAATGGCATCTTCACAAACATCTTCTCTGTCCCTGAAGAAGTAGAATTCAATCATTGATGGGCGAATATTTTCCAGAAAGGTTGTTAGGGAAAGAGTTCAGACAGAAACTTATGACGTCAGCGCCCTGGAGCTGGTTGTCGCCAGGATAAAGCAACAAGGCATCTACCACCTTGAAAGTCAACATACTGAGCTTTATGATGAAAGGATTGTTGAAGAGTTCTATCTCGATGCTTCTGTCAGTTTCTTCTCTCTGAAAAGAAGAGGAGACGTTGATGACATATCTGCTACCGTTCGCAGTGTTGAGATCTGTATCAACCGTGAACTTCTGGAAAAACCTTTTCAGACTGCCTAATGATGGTCTGAAAATAGAAGAACTTGAGACCTTTGGGTCATAAGAACTGCTTACAGCCTATTGGGGACTATTTACCGTTGATGGTTCGGACAAGGCTGTCCATCCATCTTGCCACAAAAAGAGATTTTGTTTGCCATTCGTCTACTTGCATGATTTCTGCTGTCGTGTCATTGAGAATAGGACTGGCGCATTTGAGATGTGCACAAACTTACGCTTCAGAATGATTGTCGCCATTATGTCTGGTGAGGAAGTAAACTGGTGCCAAGTCACGTTTAAAAGGTTACAGGAAGAGGCCATAAAGCCTGCAACTCAGGAAAAGTCATTCAACCTCATCATGAACAACATTCTGACCATGTGTAATGTTCCTCAATTGCGGAGTGCGAAGAAGATTGGCCTCGGGAAGTACATCGGTGGAAGTAAGCCCACTGCTTACAACAAAGATGGGCTAATCGCAACCAAACCTTTTGGGTGATGCATGCCCATATCTTTCAATCCAAGGGATGTTACTCAGAGTCGGTGAGTGAAGAGAAAACCAAGGAAAGAAAGAGGAGCGTGTCCGACAGCAGGTGACTGCTCGTGGAAAAGAAGAAGCTGAAAAAGGCTTCTAAGTCTAAGACTGTAGTCACTACAAGTTCTCCAAAACAACCCGATGTATCTACCCCACAGGGCGCAACCCCTACGGAAGAAGTAGTTGCTACTGTTCACACAGTAGATCCCGAGCCTTTGGCGGCAATGACGGATAGACAGCTACTTGCCAACTTAGAAGGCTCTGGCGAGTCGGTTGCCCATTCGGCACCAAAAGCCACATCTCCTATAAGGGATTCCACACCCTTAAAGGATCCCTCTCCCATCAGGGTACCAACCCTTGTTCGGGACCCTTCTCCAAAATAGGCTCCCATACCTTTTGTGGATCCCGTCCCTACAGTAGATCCTAATACTGTAAGGAGTCCCTCCCCCGATACTCTCAGTAATAACACCTTACTTTCAGTACAAATTGAACAGGCATTTGACCGCCTCGCACAATGACAGTCCTACAGGGTACACCCTATGACATCCTGTACAATTAGGAGGATTGGAGAGAGAAGAAAAAATCATTCTGGAAGTCACTGACACTGATGATATCCAACTCCTCATTCAATGAGGAAACCGCTTTTGCCATGAGCTCATCTCAAATTTCTATCTGGCAAAAGATAAAGCCCGATTGAAAGGAAAATCTAAGTCCGGTGACATTGCTCCTGATAGCCCAAAATCCGACCACGACTCAGACGACGACGACGATGCCTTTCAGGCAGGTTTGAGAATAAGTCGCGAGGAGGCTCGAGAATCAGAAATTTCCAGAATATAGGACCAACAGGGTTAGAGGACCTCTGATAGACATCAGTCCCCCACCCATCAACAGGAAGCTGCTGGCGAACAGGAGGAATCAGTCCCTGTTGTCACTGATCAACCGACAGCTTCTGAACAGGCACCCGAGCCTTTCATCGCTGAAGAAGAAGCCCATGCCATCCTGCATGAGGAATCAGTCCCTCTGTCGGAGCAGGTAGATACTGAGACACAGCAGGAGGAATCAGTCCCTCCTGTACCCATGTCTACAGAAACACAACCGGAACAGGTGGAATCAATCCCCCCTGTCGCCGAGTCTGAACAGGCTGAACAACTAACAGCCATGCCCACACATGATGCCCCTGCATCACCTCCATCTGTGGAATCCGATGAAGGTTTTCTAGCCGAGGATAGACCACAACGGTCGTGTAACCATGTGTTCGTGCGCCAGCTCAATGGAGCTGAAGAAGAAAAACTAGCGCCCTAGTTCTCCCCATTTAAAAGAAAAGATCGAGCAATTGCATGCAATCGTCCTCCAAACAGTGTTTATACAGGATGCTGTAGACACCATGTATCTGCATATTAAATGAGTCTTAGAGCATACAACCTACACAGTTTTCTACAAATTACACTTTACTTTCTTTTCTTTATAGATTCAATGGCATCTTCACAAACATCTTCTCTGTCCCTGAAGAAGAAGAGTTCAATCATTGACGGGCGAATATTTGCCAGAAAGGTTGTTAGGTAAAGAGTTCAGACAGAAACTGATGACATCGGCGCCATGGAGCTTGTTGTCGCCAGGATCAAGCAACAAGGCATCTACCGCCTTGAAAGTCAACATGCTGAGCTTTATGATGAAAGGATTGTTGAAGAGTTCTATCTCGATGCTTCTGTCAGTTTCTTCTCTCTGAAAAGAGGAGGAGACGTTGATGACATTTCTGCTACCGTTCGCAGTGTTGAGATCTGTATCAACTGTTAACTTCTGGAAAATCTTTTCAGACTGCCTAATGATGGTCTGAAAATAGAAGAACTTGAGACCTTTGGGTCATAAGAACTGCTTACTACCTATTGGGGACTATTTACCGGTGATGGTTCGGACAAGGCTGTCCATCCATCTTGCCACAAAAATAGATTTTGTTTGCCATTCGTCTACTTGCATGATTTCTGATGTCGTGTCATTGAGAATAGGACTGGCGCATTTGAGATGTGCACAAACTTACGCTTCAAAATGATGGTCGCCATCATGTCTGGTGAGGAAGTAAACTGGTGCCAAGTCACGTTTAAAAGGTTACAGGAAGAGGCCTTAAAGCCTGCCACTCAGAAAAAGTCATTCAACCTCATCGTGAACAACATTCTGACCATGTGTAATGTTCCTCAATTGCGGAGTGCGAAGAAGATTGGACCCGGGAAGTACATCGGTGGAAGTAAGCCCACTGCTTACAACAAAGATGGGCTAATCGCAACCAAACCTTTTGGATGATGCATGCCCGTATCTTTCGATCAAGGGATGTTACTCAGAGGTCGGTGAGTGAAGAGAAAACCAAGGAAAGAAAGAGGAGCGTGTCCAACAGCAGGTGACCGCTCGTGGAAAAGAAGAAGCTGAAAAAGGCTTCTAAGTCTAAGACTGTAGTGACTACAGCGGTCACTACAGGTTCTCCAAAACAACCCGCTGTATCTACCCCACAGGGCACAACCCCTACGGAAGAAGTAGTTGCTACTGTTCACACAGTAGATCCCGAGCCTTTGGCGGCAATGACGGATAGACAGCTACTTTCCAACTTAGAAGGATCTGGCGAGTCGGTTGCCCATTCGGCACCAAAAGCCACATCTCCTATAAGGGATTCCACACCCTTAAAGGATCCCTCTCCCATCAGGGTACCAACCACTGTTCGGGACCCTTCTCCAAAATAGGCTCCCATACCTGTTGTGGATCCTGTCCCTACAGTAGATCCCAATACTGTAAGGAGTCCCTCCCCCGATACTCTCAGTAATAACACCTTACTTTCAGTACAAATTGAAAAGGCATTTGACCGCCTCGTACAATGGAAGTCCTACAGGGTACACCCTATGAAATCCTGTACAATTAGGAGGATTGGAGAGAGGAACAAAAAATCATTCTGGAAGTCACCGACACTGATGATATCCAACTCCTCATTCAATGAGGGAACTGCTTTTGCCATGAGCTCATCTCAAATTTCTATCGGGCAAAAGAGAAAGCCCGATTGAAAGGAAAATCTAAGTCCAGTGACATTGCTCCTGATAGCCCATAATCCGACCACGGCTCAGACGACGACGACGATGCCTTTCAGGCAGGTTTGAGAATAAGTCACGAGGAGGCTCGAGAATCAGAAATTTCTAGAATATAGGACCAACAGGGTCAGAGGACCTCTGACAGACATCAGTCCCCCACCCATCAACAGGAAGCTGCTGGCGAACAGGAGGAATCAGTCCCTCTTGTCACTGATCAAACGACAACTTCTGAACAAGCACCCGAGCCTGTCATCGCTGAAGAAGAAGCCCATGCCATCCTGCATGAGGAATCAGTCCCTTTGTCGGAGCAGGTAGATACTGAGACACAGCAGGAGGAACCAGTCCCTCTTGTACCCATGTCTACAGAAACACAACCAGAACAGGTGGAATCAATCCCCCGTGTCGCCGAGTCTGAACAGGCTGAACAACTAACAGCTATTCCCACACATGATGCCCCTGCATCACCTCCATCTGTGGAATCCGATGAAGGTTTTCTAGCTGAGGATAGACCACAACGGCCGCGTAACCATGTGGTCGTGCGCCAGCTCAATGGAGCTGAAGAAGAAAAACTAGCGCGCCCTAGTTCTCCCCATTTAAAATCAAAGATCGAGCAATTGCATGCAATCGGCCTCCAAATAGTGTTTATGCAGGATGCTATAGACATCATGTATCTGCATATTAAATGAGTCTAAAAGCATACAACCTACACAGTTTTCTGCAAATTACTGCATACTCTGTTACTTTACTTTCTTTTCTTTACAGATTCAATGGCATCTTCACAAACATCTTCGCTGTCACTGAAGAAGAAGAATTCAATCATTGACGGGCGAATATTTTCCAGAAAGGTTGTTAGGGAAAGAGTTCAGACAGAAACTGGTTGTCGCCAGGATCAAGCAACAAGGCATCTACCGCCTTGAAAGTCAACATGCTGAGCTTTATGATGAAAGGATTGTTGAAGAGTTCTATCTCGATGCTTCTGTCAGTTTCTTCTCTCTGAAAAGAAGAGGAGACGTTGATGACATTTCTGCTACCGTTCGCAGTGTTGAGATTTGTATCAACCGTGAACTTCTGGAAAATCTTTTCATAGTGCCTAATGATGGTCTGAAAATAGAAGAACTTGAGACCTTTGGGTCATAAGAACTGCTTACTGCCTATTGGGGACTATTTACCGGTGATGGTTCGGACAAGGCTGTCCATCTATCTTGCCACAAAAAGAGATTTTGTTTGCCATTCGTCTACTTGCATGATTTCTGCTATTGTGTCATTGAGAATAGGACTGGCGCATTTGAGATGTGCACAAACTTACGCTTCAGATTGATGGTCGCCATCATGTCTGGTGAGGAAGTAAACTGGTGCCAAGTCACGTTTAAAAGGTTACAGGAAGAGGCCTTAAAGCATGCAACTCAGAAAAAGTCATTCAACCTCATCGTGAACAACATTCTGACCATGTGTAATGTTCCTCAATTGCGGAGTGCGGAGAAGATTGGCCCCGAAAAGTACATCGGTGGAAGTAAGCCCACTACTTACAACAAAGATGGGCTAATCGCAACCAAACCTTTTGGGTGATGCATGCCCGTATCTTTCGATCCAAGGGATGTTACTCAGAGGTCGGTGAGTGAAGAGAAAACCAAGGAAATAAAGAGGAGCGTGTCCAACAGTAAGTGACCGCTCGTGGAAAAGAAGAAGCTGAAAAAGACTTCTAAGTCTAAGACTGTAGTGACTACAGCGGTCACTACAGGTTCTCCAAAACAACCCGCTGTATCTACCCCACAGGTCGCAACCCCTACGGAAGAAGTAGTTGCTACTGTTCACACAGTAGATCCCGAGCCTTTGGCAGCAATGACGGATAGACACCTACTTGCCAACTTAGAAGGCTCTGGCGAGTCGGTTGCCCATTCGGCACCAAAAGCCACATCTCCTATAAGGGATTCCACACCCTTAAAGGATCCCTCTCCCATCAGGGTACCAACCCCTGTTCGGGACCCTTCTCCAAAATAGGCTCCCATACCTGTTGTGGATCCCGTCCCTACAGTAGATCCTAATACTGTAAGGAGTCCCTCCCCCGATACTCTCAGTAATAACACCTAACTTTCAGTACAAATTGAACAGGCATTTGACCGCCTCGTACAATGGAAGTCCTATAGGGTACACCCTATGAAATCCTGTACAATTATGAGGATTGGAGAGAGGAAGCAAAAATCATTCTGGAAGTCACCGACACTGACGATATCCAACTCCTCATTCAATGAGGAAACCGCTTTTGCCATGAGCTCATCTCAAATTTCTCTCTGGCAAAAGAGAAACCCCGATTGAAAGGAAAATCTAAGTCCGGTGACATTGTTCCTGATAGCCCAAAATCCGACCACGACTCAGACGACAACGACGATGCCTTTCAGGCAGGTTTGAGAATAAGTCGTGAGGAGGCTAGAGAATCAGAAATTTCTAGAATATAGGACCAACAGGGTCAGAGGACCTCTAACAGACATCAGTCCCCCACCCATCAACAGGAAGCTGCTGGCGAACAGGAGGAATCAGTCCCTCTTGTCACTGATCAACCGGCAGCTTCTGAACAGGCACCCGAGCTTGTCATCGCTGAAGAAGAAGTCCATGCCATCCTGCACGAGGAATCAGTCCCTCTGTCGGAGCAGGTAGATACTGAGACACAACAGGAGGAATCAGTCCCTCCTGTACCCATGTCTACAGAAACACAACCGGAACATGTGGAATCAATCCCCCCTATCGCCGAGTCTGAACAGGCTGAAAAACTAACAGCCATGCCCACACATGATGCCACTGCATCACCTCCATCTGTGGAATCCAATGAAGGTTTTCTAGCCAAGGATAGAGCACAACGGCCGCGTAACCATGTGGTCGTGCGCTAGCTCAATGGACCTGAAGAAGAAAAACTAGCGCGCCCTAGTTCTCCCGTTCAAAAGCAAAGATCGAGCAATTGCATGCAATCGGCCTCCAAATAGTGTTTATGCAGGATGGTGTAAACACCATGTATCTTCATATTAAATGAGTCTAAGAGCATACAACCTACACAGTTTTCTACAAATTACTGCATACTCTGTTACTTTACTTTCTTTTCTTTACAGATTCAATGGCATCTTCACAAACATGTTCGCTGTCCCTCAAGAAGAAGAATTCAATCATTGACGGGCGAATATTTTCCAGAAAGGTTGTTAGGGAAAAAGTTCAGACATAAAGTTATGACGTCAGCGCCATGGAGCTGGTTGTCGCCAGGATCAAGCAACAAGGCATCTACCACCTTGAAAGTCAATATGCTGAGATTTATGATGAAAGGATTGTTGAAGAGTTCTATCTCGATGCTTCTGTCAGTTTCTTCTCTTTGAAAAGAAGAGGAGACGTTGATGACATTTCTGCTACCATTCGTAGTGTTGAGATTTGTATCAACCGTGAACTTCTGGAAAATCTTTTCAGACTGCCTACTGATGGTCTGAAAATAGAAGAACTTGAGACCTTTGGGTCATAAGAACTGCTTACTGCCTATTGGGGACTATTTACCGGTGATGCTTCGGACAAGGATGTCCATCTATCTTGACACAAAAAGAGATTTTGTTTGCCATTCGTCTACTTGCATGATTTCTGCTGTTGTGTCATTGAGAATAGGAGTGGCGCATTTGAGATGTGCACAAACTTATGCTTCAGAATGATGGTCGCCATCATGTCTGGTGAGGAAGTAAACTGGTGCCAAGTCACGTTAAAAAGGTTACAGGAAGAGGCCTTAAAGCATGTAACTCAGAAAAAGTCATTCAACCTCATCGTGAACAACATTCTGACCATGTGTAATGTTCCTCAATTGCGGAGTGCGGAGAAGATTGGCCTCGGGAAGTACATCGGTGGAAGTAAGCCCACTACTTACAACAAAGATGGGCTAATCGCAACCAAACCTTTTGGGTGATTCATGCCCGTATCTTTCGATCCAAGGGATGTTACTCAGAGGTCGGTGAGTGAAGAGAAAACCAAGGAAAGAAAGAGGAGCGTGTCCAACAGCAAGTGACCGCTCGTTGAAAAGAAGAAGCTGAAAAAGGCTTCTAAGTCTAAGACTGTAGTGACTACAGCGGTCACTACAGGTTCTCCAAAACAACCCGCTGTATCTACCCCACAGGGCGCAACCCCTATGGAAGAATTAGTTGCTACTGTTCACACAGTAGATCCCGAGCCTTTGGCCGCAATGACGGATAGACAGCTACTTGCCAACTTAGAAGGCTCTGGCGAGTCGGTTGCCCATTCGGCACCAAAAGCCACATCTCGTATAAGGGATTCCACACCCTTAAAGGATCCCTCTCCCATCAGGCTACCAACCCCTGTTCGGGACCCTTCTCCAAAATATGCTCCCATACCTGTTGTGGATCCCGTCCGTATAGTAGATCCTAATATTGTAAGAAGTCCCTCCCCCGATACTCTTAGTAATAACACCTAACTTTCAGTACAAATTGAACAGGCATTTGACCGCCTCGTACAATGGAAGTCCTACAGGGTACACCCTATGAAATCCTGTACAATTATGAGGATTGGAGAGAGGAAGAAAAAATCATTCTGGAAGTCACCGACACTGATGATATCCAACTCCTCATTCAATGAGGAAACTGCTTTTTCCATGAGCTCATCTCAAATTTCTCTCTGGCAAAAGAGAAACCCCGATTGAAAGGAAAATCTAAGTCCGGTGACATTGCTCCTGATAGCCCAAAATCCGACCACGACTCAGACGACGATGATGATGCCTTTCAGGCAGGTTTGAGAATAAGTCGTGAGGAGGCTAGAGAATCAGAAATTTCTAGAATATAGGACCAACAGGGTCAGAGGACCTCTGACAGACATCACTCCCCCACCCATCAACAGGAAGCTGCTGGCGAACAGGAGGAATCAGTCCCTCTTGTCACTGATCAACCGACAGCTTCTGAACAGGCACCCGAGCCTATCATCGCTGAAGAAGAAACCCATGCCATCCTGCATGAGGAATTAGTCCCTCTGTCGGAGCAGGTAGATAATGAGACAAAGTAGGAGGAATCAGTCCCTCCTGTACCTATATCTAGAGAAACACAACCGGAACAGGTGGAATCAATCCCCCCTGTCGCCGAGTCTGAACAGGCTGAACAACTAACAGCCATGCCCACACATGATGCCCCTGCATCACCTCCATATGTGGAATCCGATGAAGGTTTTCTAGCCGAGGATAGACCACAACGGTCGTGTAACCATGTGGTCGTACGCCAACTCAATTGTGCTGAAGAAGAAAAACTAGCGCGCCCTAGTTCTCCCCATTCAAAAGCAAAGATCGAGCAATTGCATGCAATCGGCCTTCAAACAGTGTTTATACAGGATGCTGTAGACACCATGTATCTGCATATTAAATGAGTCTAACAGCATACAACCTACACAGTTTTCTACAAATTACTGCATACTTTGTTACTTTACTTTCTTTTCTTTACAGATTCAATGGCATCTTCACAAACATCTTCTCTGTCCCTGAAGAAGAAGAATTCAATCATTGACGGGCGAATATTTGCCAGAAAGGTTGTTAGGTAAAGAGTTCAGACAGAAACTGATGACGTTAGTGCCATGGAGCTTGTTGTCGCCAGGATCTAGCAACAAGGCATCTACCGCCTTGAAAGTCAACATGCTGAGCTTTATGATGAAAGGATTGTTGAAGAGTTCTATCTCAATGCTTCTGTTATTTTCTTCTCTCTGAAAAGAGGAGGAGACGTTGATGACATTTCTGCTATCGTTCGCAGTGTTGAGATTTGTATCAACCGTTAACTTCTGGAAAATCTTTTCAGATTGCCTAATGATGGTTTGAAAATAGAAGAACTTGAGACCTTTGGGTCATAAGAACTACTTACTGCCTATTGGGGACTATTTACCGGTGATGGTTCGGACAAGGCTGTCCATACATCTTGCCACAAAAAGAGATTTTGTTTGCCATCGTCTACTTTCATGATTTCTGCTTTCGTGTCATTGAGAATAGGACTGGCACATTTGAGATGTGCACAAACTTATGCTTCAGAATGATGGTCGCCATCATGTCTGGTGAGGAAGTAAACTGGTGCCAAGTCACGTTTAAAAGGTTACAGGAAGAGGCCTTAAAGCCTGCAACTCAGAAAAAGTCATTCAACCTCATCGTGAACAAAATTCTGACCATGTGTAATGTTCCTTAATTGCGGAGTGCGAAGAAGATTGGCCCCGGGAAGTACATCGGTGGAAGTAAGCCACTGCTTACAACAAAGATGGGCTAATCGCAACCAAACCTTTTGGGTGATGCATGCCCGTATCTTTCGATCAAAGGGATGTTACTCAGAGGTCCGTGAGTGAAGAGAAAACCAAGGAAAGAAAGAGGAGCGTGTCCGACAGCAGGTGACCGCTCGTGGAAAAGAAGAAGCTGAAAAAGACTTATAAGTCTAAGACTGTAGTGACTACAGCGGTCGCTACAGGTTCTCCAAAACAGCCCGCTGTATCTACCCCACAGGGCGCAACTCCTACGGAAGAAGTAGTTGCTACTGTTCACACAGTAGATCCCGAGCCTTTGGCAGCAATGACGGATAGACAGCTACTTGCCAACTTAGAAGGCTCTGGCGAGTCGGTTGCCCATTCGGCACCAAAAGCCACATCTCCTATAAGGGATTCCACACCCTTAAAGGATCCCTCTCCCAACAGGGTACCAACCCCTGTTCGGGACCCTTCTCCAAAATAGGCTCCCATACCTGTTGTGGATCCCATCCCTACAGTAGATCCCAATACTGTAAGGAGTCCCTCCCCCGATACTCTCAGTAATAACACCTTACTTTCAGTACAAATTGAACAGGCATTTGACCGCCTCGTACAATGGAAGTCCTACAGGGTACACCCTATGAAATCCTATACAATTAGGAGGATTGGAGAGAGGAAGAAAAAATCATTCTGGAAGTCACCGACACTGATGATATCCAACTCCTCATTCAATGAGGAAACTGCTTTTGCCATGAGCTCATCTCAAATTTCTATCTGGCAAAAGAGAAAGCCCGATTTAAAGGAAAATCTAAGTCCGGTGACATTGCTACTGATAGCCCAAAATCCGACCACGACTCAGACAACGACGATGCCTTTCAGGCAGGTTTGAGAATAAGTCGCGAGGAGGCTCGAGAATCAGAAATTTCTAGAATATAGGACCAACAAGGTCAGAGGACCTCTGACAGACATCAGTCCCCCACCCATCAATAGGAAGCTGCTGGAGAATAGGAAGAATCAGTCCCTCTTGTCACTGATCAACCGACAGCTTCTGAACAGGCACCCGAGCCTGTCATCGCTGAAGAAGAAGCCCATGCCATCCTGCACGAGGAATCAATCCCTCTGTCGGAGTAGGTAGATATTGAGACACAGCAGGAGGAATCAGTCCCTCCTGTACCCATGTCAACAGAAACACAACCGAAACATGTGGAATCAATCCCCCCTGTCGCTGAGTCTGAACAAGATGAACAACTAACAGCCATGCCCACATATGATGCCCCTACATCACCTCCATCTGTGGAATCCGATGAAGGTTTTCTAGCTGAGGATAGACCACAACGGCCGCGTAACCATGTGGTCGTGCGCCAGCTCAATGGGGCTGAAGAAGAAAAACTAGCGCGCCCTAGTTCTCCCCGTTCAAAAGCAAAGATCGAGCAATTGCATGCAATCGGCCTCCAAATAGTGTTTATGCAGGATGTTGTAGACACCATGTATCTGCATATTAAATGAGTCTAAGAGCATACAACCTACACAGTTTTCTGCAAATTACTGCATACTCTGTTACTTTACTTTCTTTTCTTTACAGATTCAATGGCATCTTCACAAACATCTTCTCTGTCACTGAAGAAGAAGAATTCAATCATTGACGGGCGAATATATTCCAGAAAGGTTGTTAGGGAAAGAGTTCAGACAGAAACTTATGACGTCAGCGCCATGGAGCTGGTTGTCGCCAGGATCAAGCAACAAGGCATCTACCGCCTTGAAAGTCAACATGCTGAGCTTTATGATGAAAGGATTGTTGAAGAGTTCTATCTCGATACTTTTGTCAGTTTCTTCTCTCTGAAAAGAAGAGGATACATTGATGATATTTCTGCTACCGTTCGCAGTGTTGAGATCTGTATCAACCGTGAACTTCTGGAAAATCTTTTTAGACTACCTAATGATGGTCTGAAAATAGAAGAACTTGAGACCTTTGGGTCATAAGAACTGCTTATTGCCTATTGGGGACTATTTACCGGTGATGGTTCGGACAAGGCTGTCCATCCATCTTGCCACAAAAAGAGATTTTGTTTGCCAGTCGTCTACTTGCATGATTTCTATTGTCGTGTCATTGAGAACAGGACTGGCGCATTTGAGATGTGCACAAACTTACGCTTCAGAATGATGGTCGCCATCATGTCTGGTGAGGAAGTAAACTGGTGCCAAGTCACGTTTAAAAGGTTATAGGAAGAGGCCTTAAAGCCTGCAATTCAGAAAAAGTCATTCAACCTCATCGTGAACAACATTCTGACCATCTGTAATGTTCCTCAATTGCGGAGTGCAAAGAAGATTGGCCCCGGGAAGTACATTGGTGTAAGTAAGCCCACTGCTTACAACAAAGATGGGCTAATCGCAACCAAACCTTTTGGGTTATGCATGCCCGTATCTTCCGATCCAAGGGATGTTACTAAGAGGTCGGTGAGTGAAGAGAAAACCAAGGAAAGAAAGAGGAGCGTGTCTGACAGCAGGTGACCGCTCGTGGAAAAGAAGAAGCTGATAAAGGCTTCTAAGTCTAAGACTGTAGTGACTACAGCGGTCACTATAGGTTCTCCAAAACAACCCGCTGTATCTACCCCACAGGGCGCAACCCCTACGGAAGAAGTAGTTGCTACTGTTCACACAGTAGATCCTGAGCCTTTGGTAGCAATGTCGGATAGACAGCTACTTGCCAACTTAGAAGGCTCTGGCGAGTCGGTTGCCCATTCGGCCCCAAAAGCTACTTCTCCTATAAGGGATTCCACACCCTTAAAGGATCCCTCTCCCATCAGGGTACCAACCCCTGTTCGGGACACTTCTCCAAAATAGGCTCCCATACCTATTGTAGATCTCGTCTCTACAGTAGATCCCAATACTGTAAGGAGTCCCTCCCCCAATACTCTCAATAATAACACCTTACTTTCAGTACAAATTGAATAGGCATTTGACCGCCTCGCACAATGGAAGTACTACAGGGTACACCCTATGAAATCCTGTACAATTAGGAGGATTGGAGAGAGGAAGAAAAAATCATTCTGGAAGTCACCGACACTAATGATATCCAACTCCTCATTCAATGAGGAAACCGCTTTTGCCATGAGCTCATCTCAAATTTCTATCTGGCAAAAGAGAAAGCCCGATGGAAAGGAAAATCTAAGTCCAGTGACATTGCTCCTGATAGCCCAAAATCCGACCACGACTCAGATGACGACGACAATGCCTTTCAGGCAGGTTTGAGAATAAGTCGCGAGGAGGCTCGAGAATCAGAAATTTCCAGAATATAGGACCAACAGGGTCAGAGGACCTCTGACAGACATCAGTCCCCCACCCATCAACAGGAAGCTGCTGGCGAATAGGAGGAATCAGTCCCTCTTGTCACTGATCAACCGACAGCTTCTGAACAGGCACCCGAGCCTGTCATCGCTGAAGAAGAAGCCCATGTCATCCTGCACGAGGAATCAGTCCCTCTGTCGGAGCAGGTAGATTCTGAGACACAGCAGGAGAAATCAGTCCCTCTTGTACCCATGTCTACAGAAACACAATCGGAACAGGTGGAATCAATCCCCCCTATCGCCGAGTCTGAACAGGCTGAACAACTAACAGCCATGCCCACACATGATGCCCCTGCATCACCTCCATCTATGGAATCCGATGAAGGTTTTCTAGCCAAGGATAGACCACAAAGGTCATGTAACCATGTGGTCGTGCGCCAGCTCAATGGTGATGAAGAAGAAAAACTAGCGCACCCTAGTTCTCCCCGTTCAAAAGCAAAGATCGAGCAATTGCATACAATCGGCCTCCAAGCAGTGTTTATGCAGGATGCTGTAGACACCCTGTATAATGTTGGCAAAGATCTCAATTAGATGCGCGAGACTTCCATAGACGAGATGACTGGCCTGAAGAGAGAGATTACGAAGGTTGAAGAAGCTTTTTGCATTCTGCCGAGTGCATTAAAGCATGCTCTCTCACAACTTTAAAAACGCCAAGAGCAAATTCTCCAAGAGGAATAGGCACAGTTCCATATTTGCAAAGCCAAGACTATCGCCGCCCTACAGGAGACTGGGTCTAGGCTCACAGGACATGACCGAAAGATCGATGACATGTCTGTGGTGCTCAGTTCCCTGGTCACCAAAATCCCAAGTATAGAGACCAAACAGGACAAAGCAATTAAAGTCCTGAAACGTATTGATGAAAAGGTCTCCTATCTTGATGAAGCCAAAAATGGGAAGAGTCCAGAGAGGCTGCTAGGCAATGGAGGATAGAGATAGAGAGAATTTGATGCTGCCTTAGAAGACAGCGTCACTGCGGCAATCACTGTTTGGTCGCACCTACACAAAGTTACAGGGTAACTGGTTTTCGCCTAGAGTTCCACGACCCCAGCATTCCCTAGAAAAATAATGTGCAGAATCCATCTGAGATTCGTCTGCACGCCAACCGTCAGCCTATAGCTGATGAAGTGAAGCAATGGAGGAAGAACGAAATGATGAGGTACTTCGTGAAGCTCATCAGGGAGTCCGCCATCTTCAACAAATGCAAGATATTGGCGGAGGCTGCAGACGAATTTGCAAAGATGATGGAAAGAGGAGTTCTCCCAATGCAAATTTCAATGAAATCAAGGCACCATAAGGGAGATCGGCTTACTCACCCTGAAGATTGGATACTTGCCTTCGACCAATCGTCTGAAGGAAGATCGATCTATGTAGATCGAGGCAAGGATTCATTAGATTACTGGTGGAGAGGAACCGAAAATGATCCTCATAAGAGGCATTGGAGACACACTCATTATAGGAGCTAACCTAGAGGATCCTTTTAGCATTGAACTTAGCAGCATAAAATCTTTGTATCTTTATTTCTTCTATCATTGTAATCTTTGATTGATATCAATAAAACTGCATCTTTATCTTGAAAGATTACAGCTCGTAAGCTACATTTACTGTTTGATTACGAATTTAAATTCAATTTATATTGCTGCAAACAAAAAGTATGAAACTTGTTAAGTATCAAGCTGTAAGAACTTGTCTTCGAATAGTTCATAGGTTAAGTTGTATGCAACATAGATCACACTATACGATTGTGCCTATGTGTCAATCATAAGTTTAAGTTGTAATACACATACCTGTAGATGTTTTACCTAATGCTTAGAACTTGCCTGCGAGCAATTCATACTTTTAAGTGTTGAAGACCAGATCATTCGATAGAAGATCAAGAAGTCAGCCTCTCCGGATCAAGTCATTATCGATAAAGAGGTTTCGGCATTATCAAAAAGGGGGAAATTGTTGGGATAAATGATCTTGTACATTGTTTTTATAAGTGCCAACATACAGCAAAATTCCGCACTTCCATCATACAACAAGTTATCTAGTCAACATACAGCAAGCTATCTCAAGAATATTTGTCATCATACAACGAAGGATTTGATATACCGCCAAGTATGGAAGCTGTCTTGAAACTCAATACAGCGCCTGCCATACTACATGGTAGATAGCCTACAGTGTTGAAATCTATAGCTAACAGCAATAAGACGTATTATGATGGACACATCATACATGCTGAAAGTGTTAGGATAATAAACACTTATCCAACAGGACTGAAGACCGTTGTGATGGAATCTACTTTATATGCTAAAGTCAGTACACCGTTTGAAAGAAGTATTTAAATACTGACTGGATAAAGTATTTAAATACCAACCGACAAGGATCTTCAGACAAGGAGCAAAATCTGGATCATGTTTCATGAAAGTCAATCAACCAATCTGAATGGACCTTTTGCTCAGCAACAAGCCAACGGACATATTTATAACGGATCTATTGCAAGTTATAAATAGTCCATGCAAGATGACATTGAAAACTATGAACGCAATACGAATTACAGGCTAAGAACTTCATACGATTGAAACGAACGAAAAATCTTACAAGACCAAACATATTTCTTCGAGCATACTGCCATTCTTGAGAGAAGAAATATACAAGTGCTCAACCTGAGCAACACATCATCAGCCCAAGCTCATCAAGTATTCAAGTTGTTCAAACTGTAATTTTACCTTGAAAAAAATCATCAGCTCTGTGTGGACTGAAGAAGCCTTGCTCATTCAGAACTGTGTATGAAGAATCAGCATTGTAGACGAAGCTTCCAACTGTGTGCGAAGAAGCAAGTCAAAGAACAAGCTCTAGCCAATCTGTGTGAACAGCGAACAGGTTCAACCCTTGTATCAATCTGTGTGATGATACTTTGGGAGGTTTAGTTATAGTCACGTAGTTGTGTACGCAGTGATTATAATAAATGTTTTTACTCCTATGTGGAGGACCAATGGATGTAGAGGGGTTTACCTCGAACCACTTTAAATACTGTGTCATTTACCTTCTGCATTTACTGTTTTTCATAAACTGTGATTTATACAAGTATACACTGCAAAACCTTGTACACACCAAGCTAACAGGAGAAAAACCTAGTTGTTGTATTTACAGCAACTCACTTAAATAAATTTCCGCTACACACTCTTATTTGAAAATCATACAGCTTGTTGTACTTATTCTATCCAAGCTGTATTCTGTATACTTAGTGGCCAACAGTTGCCAACATTTATACCTCATTTAATATCAAATTTTGGATTTCATGCCGAAAATGAAAGATGACCACTGTAACTCGTTACTTCAAGCTTATATTTTTGTAACTTTATTCGCCCTCTTTCATGGAACATTGGAATATTAGAACTTGGAACTTAGAACATTGGCTCTTTGATGGGAGACAATGGAGCTGCGATCAGTTTATGTAAAGGAGGTGGATTCAAACAAAGTATTTACAAAAGACTAAGTGGGTTGGAGAAAACAAAGGGTATTATCTTCTTAGGGTTAAAAGCTTTGGTAATCGGGGAAGGATACAGGTATAAATAGAGTGGGAATAGTCATTGATAACGAATTAATTGACTATGTGGTAGAAGTATCAATAGAAAGTGACAGGATTATGAGTATTGAGCTAGTGACAGGGGATGAGGTTTTAACTATCATACGTACATATACACCACAAGTAGGATTTGATGCATCTACTAGACAAGAATTTGGGAAGATTTTGTGGAAGTGGTTGAATGAGTTCCTATTGATCAGAAATTGATCATTGGTGGTGACCTCAACGGTCATGTGGATGCTGAAGATGGTTTTGAAAGCGTTCATGGTGGCTTGATTTTGCGGATCAGAACAAAGTAGAAAATGGTATATTGGATTTTGCTAACATATGACTCGAGTATAATTAACACATAGTTTGAGAAAAGATACTCTCACTTGGTGACATATAGAAGTGGAGGTAATGCAAATCAGGTAGACTTCTTTTTAGTAAGAAATGTTTAGATATTCACAGATCGTAAGGTGATTCCCGGTGAGAGTGCCGCAATGAAACATAGAGTTGTGGTGCTTGATTTTCTAGGTAAAAGACACTTAAGAAAGAGAGGTATACAAGTTGACCCTCGAATCAAGTGGTAGAAGCTTTAATGGGCGCGTCGCCATACTTTTGTGGCTATATCGGCAATAACTGTATTTGGTAAGATTTTACGAAGATGGGTATATATTCAACTTGGAATATGTTAGATCATAGCATCAAGGAAGCTTCTAAAGAAGTTTTTAGAGAATCTAAAGGAAATAAGTTATCGAGTAAGGATACATCTTGGTGGAACAATGAGATTAAGCAAGTGATAAAGACAAAAAGTGAATATTATAAGGTATTGGGGAAATGCTGAAGCAACGAAAACTATGAGAAGTACAAGGAAGCGAGAAGAGAAGCTAAAAAGACTGTGAGATGCCAATGGAAAGCTCAATCAAGAATTATATGTGAGATTGGATACAAATTAAGTGGAAAAAGATATATGCACTGTTCTAAAAATCCCCGCCTAGACCGATTAATCCTCCGATTAATCCCTAGAAGGTCCTTTACCGTCCCGATTATGGCCTAGGCGCTTGTACTGGGCGTTTGGGTGATTAATCGGTCGTCTAGGCCGGCTGGGTGGGATCCTATGAAGGCAAGCTAAGATATTATGGATATTATGTACTACTTTATACCTATATCAATGTTCAAAGTTCCTAGCTACGTGGACGACTAGGCGGATGCCTAGGCGGTTATACTTTTTTGTTTTTCTGTTTTGTTCTAATAGTACTATAAATTCCTAAACTGAGATATTATGGATATTATGGACTCTTTTATATTTATACCAATATTTCACATTTAATATATAATTGATTATATATCTATTTAAATGGTTAAATTTTAATTATTTTAAATTATTTTACATATATATAATTTTTTATATATAATAATGATTAAAATAATAATAATAATAATAAATAAATCCGCCTAATCCCCGATTAATCCCCGAGTAATCCTATGGGCGCTAGGCATTAGCAATCCGAACGCCTAGCGCCTAGCGTTTTTTAGAACCATGGATATATGTGATATATATTTGTAAAGGGCGAATTACTTCGATTACATCTTAAATTTTGTCTATTTAAATATTTCACCCACCAGTTCTTAAATTACATATTACACCCTAGAATACATATTGAGATCATAATCAAGCCCGAATGTCAACCCTCACGCTGACATGGCAAGATTTTTTGCTGATGTGTTAAGAAAAGTTCAACATATTCACGAAAATGCCATTGAGTTATTTTTTTTTCTTTTCGTTAATTATGGTAATTGAATTTATTTCATTTTCTCTTTTCTTTTTCCCTATTTCTTTTTGGCGGTAACAGACAGTTGGGGTAAATGTTATTGTATTTTAGTCAGTTTTAGCGGTTAGTTAATTGATGCACGAGGATGTCAGGTGGGGCGATAGTGTAATTGAGATACTATATTCCAATGGGCTAATTATAATTGATTTGAATTTTTTTGGGATACTAACCGTTAGTTACCGTTTTTTTTTTTTGTTTTGAACTTTTTGGGGTTAAATTTTTCACACAACTGTCACTCCTCCATATTCTTCACACTTCTTCTCTAGCTTCAACTCAATGGCCATTTACCTTTTCTACTGTTGGTCCAGGGCCAGGCAATTCTGATGTGGGTTTTGAAAAGCCCAATTCCTTGAGGCGGTTTGTTGGCCATCCTCTTGAAGCTGGAGTTGAAATTTCAAATATACTGTTTGTTTATGGACTTCCCACTGTCTGTACTAGAAGAGAATTCGGACATCTATTTATCCGTTTATTGGGTTTCGAGAAGGAGCCCAGACGTCGTGGAGACAAGGCCATGGTGCTGTGCTTTGTCGAGTTCACTGAAGCAAAGTGTACTCTTACTGCTTTGGAGGCTCTTCAAGGTTACAAGTTTGATGACAAGAAACCCGACTCCCCTCTATTGAAGATCTATTTTACATATTTTCCTTTCCGCCTACCCTCCGATGAAGCTGAACCACGAGTTTGAGTTTTACTGTGACGACAAGAAACCTGACTCCTCTCTCTTGATATTGCTTTTTTTTTTTTTTTTTGACTGCTAAAAAAGAGTGATTAATCAATATTAGTACAATGCTTAAATTTCTGAAATCGATATATTATCTGCAGAAAAAAAAAAAGCAGAAAATATGGTCAGCAGTTTTTAGCGGCTATGGGAGATGTAAGGGTTGGGATTTATTTCCTTTTCCTTTATTACATAGCTTATCTTTAATGTCATGCTATTATATCCATGTTGGCGGAGAGAGAAACCCCAGCCAGTTCTGGTCAATACTGACGAGTTGTTTGTAATTGTTGAATTTGCAGGGAGAAATCTGATTCGTAGGTGTATTCTGGGGGTATTGGATGTAATTTTCTGTATTTATAAACTTGCTTCCAGCTATAATGTATATTAATCAAGGGAGAACACTATAAGACCCTTGAATACAATATTTATCATCTTTTATTGTAATAATTGAATTACATATGTCCCAATTAAGGGAAATATTATATTATTGTGGATACAGCAAATATACTGTAGGATATCATTAGATTATTCTAATAGTATCCAATTCCTTACATTTAACTTTTTCAAAATCGTTCCAGTCCACGTGCTCTGTCTGAATTCAAAATAATTGTATATTTAGTCTCGAAATGACATTTGGAATTTAAAGCATTGAAACCCCCGATTTTAAATTGTTTAAACCGCATAATCGAGTATAGTGGATACTGTAAACCCCAACACCATCTAGGGATTTACAGCGCCGTGGGTTCCGCACCGAATCCCACAGGCTAAAAATTATTTACACAATCATTAAAACATGCCAAATAGCCCAATGACGGTATTTCAAATACTCGAACACTTTACAAAATGCATTTTCCAGATACCGTCATGAATCTCATTTAAAAGTTGAAGATAAAAATACCAAAATTCATTAGTTTTAACATGTACGTTAAGTCAATACATACATGTACTGGCAAAAATAGTGTAGAGGAAATGGTTTTCCAAAACATACTCAAGTTTGTAAAATACCAGAAAGTCATTTTAAAATACACACGTACGAGATCAAATTAACAGTTCAAAAGAGACCTGGCAAATTGTCCGTTTCGTGTACTTTCGTGTACCAAAAGTTCAAACACATACACGACACGAAATGAATTCATATCGTGTCGTGTCGTGTACCCCGCAAATTCATGTCGTTTCGTGTCGTGTTTTCGTGTCAGGCACATAATATAAAATAAATATTAAAATTTTGAAAAAATAACAATTTTTATATTTTAATATTATTTTTATAGATTTTAGTAGACGAAACGAAACGAATGACAACAAAAACACGAATGTTTACACGAAATTTATAAAAGTTCACATTATATTTTCGAATTTTAAAGTTCAGTACAAATAGAATTCATAAAATGTATGTTTTTATAAAATTAAATATAAAATTTTAAATTATGTTATAAAATATTATATATATATATATATATATATTTCGTGTACCTCATGTCGTGTCGAAGGGCAAACACAAAATCGACACTAAATCTCGATCGTGTACTTCCGTGTTCATGTATTTTCGTGTCGTGAACTCAAAATGCAAACACAAACACTAAATTTTCGTGTCGTTTTCGTGTCGTATTTTTGTATCGTGTGGTAAATTTCCGGGTCTAGTTGAAAATGCATTTGCAGCCGAATATAATAAACAGTCAAAGTACTCGATCTACGAGTTCCTTGACTCCAACCAAAACAATTCACGAACATCTTCGAATGCAACTGCAACACACGGTTCTAATCAACGATTAATTATCACAATCTATTGTAATAATCGATTAGTAACATGTTCGATTATAATCAACAACCGATATAATCAGTCAACAAGCCCAATGGTTCAACAATTTCTCGATCACATATAAAACTGCAAAACTCAATCCAATCAACCACGAATTCATATCCGTAATATGATTCCACAATTCTATAATCATATCAATAATAAATTCAACATGATATCAATGCTTATAATATTATCAAATCGAATTCAACTACAAATACGAATTAACAAAAATACTCCTTGTTAATATTCATCAAATTCAACGTAAAACAATATCAAGATTATCAACAATATAAAATATTCCATCTATTAAACATAATGAACTATCATAATTAAGATTAATCATAATCTTTCCAAACTCATAATCATAACTCGTATTTCATCAAGAACATACGAAAAAAATACATTTTTCAATCAACATAATTTGGTCTGTAGATATCAATTCTATATTCATATCCAAAAACACCAACACTTCAACGTTTAACTATATTACATGATATATACACCAAAACTTATTCAAGAACACGAAATAATCCATAACCATATTCATAATCATCAAAACAACATAATTCAATACGTGTTTTAATATCTAACTCACCATCTTAATTCATAATCCAACAAATATCAACATAACATCATCTTCTTCAACACATTCCTCACGAAAACTCGAGAATCCTAACCATATTTCTATAATCCAATGCCATACGAAGTAATCATCGATCAACAATCTCTAAACAGAAAATGAAAAGAGGGATTAACCCACATACCTCTTTGAACAAGAACAACAACCTCCAACAATCACGAGAATCATTATAAGCTCCAAGTATCAAGTTTCTAATCCAAGCCATGATGTTCCCAATTATGACTAGTGGATCTGATTTACGTATGTAGAGAAGAATGGAATAAAAGAGGAATGGCATAAGGAGAAAAAAAATAAAAGAATGGAAAAAGCATCATGGAAGAATGACGAGAAAAATAAAAAAAGAGAGGAGAAAAGACGAAGAAAGTCGAAAAGATGAAAAAGAAAAGAAGAAGTTGAACAAATGAGAAGAAGTTGAAAAGGAGAAAAAGAAAAGATGAAGAAAAGATGGGAGATGGAAACTAACGAAACGAACAAAGCTGAAAACTTTGATTCGTGTTTATATATATATATATATATATATATTATTTTGCATGTTTATCCCATTCAAGAGTGTTGTTTTGTAATCATCAAAAAGGGGGAGATTGTTGGAATATTTTATTCCAAATATTCATTATCGAGTTTTGATGATTAGTTGTTAAACAAAGAGAAAATAACAAGAAAGCAAAACAATATAACGAAGAAGTCAAAGACGCAAAAAACTGGACAGAACATGAATAACGTATGCAATGCAAGTAGCAACGTACGTAAAGATCAATGCTTAACGTACGTAATAATGGTAACATAACGTACGTAATGAAGAATTTGAATATGAATTCAAACAAGGAGCCGTTGAAGATGACGTCATGGCATAGGTCAGCATGCAACGGATATGAAGACTAAGTTAACGTACGTAAAGAGGAAATGATAACGTACGTAATGGAAGAAATGAAGCTACTGGACTGATCTGTGAAGAGCTTAACGTACGTAACGAAATAATGCTAACATACGTAAAGATCATAACGTACATAATGAGGAGCACTTAACATATGTAATGAAGATTGCAGAGCTAATGGCTAGTTGGAGGAAATTTCCTATCAATACCAAACCATTTGGTATCAAACCACACAACAACTCAAAGCAATTGATTCATTGATCAGATATTGATATACATATTCTTGTTGTTGTAATTGTGCTTATATTGATTAGTATTTGAGTGTTATACACGAAAACATACCCGAGAGGAAAAAGAAATGATAATATTAGATTCAGTGTTATTAGGATCAAGGATCTGACATTATTAGAATCACAATCTATATCCATGTGAGGTTTGTCTTGTACCCATAGAAAGCTAGATAGGTTGATTCCTTGTCTGATAGAAAAGGAAAACGGTTTAACTTAGACTGACAAAAAGATAAGTGTGTTATGGTTTATCTCGACCGATAGAAGAGATATTGTAACGGTAATCCCTCAACCGATAGAAGAGAGGTGCAGAGGTTGATCTTTAGCTTATAGAAAAAGATACGAAGAGAGGACGTAGGCACGTTTGGCCGAACCTCTATAAATCTTGTGTCGCTTATTTTTCGCACCTTTAAATATGCTTCCGCAAAGTGCAAAGAGTTTTATAACTCTTATATACTTCTCGCCTATCTCAAAAGGGCGAAGACACCGAAAATCTTGCTCCAACAATGGTCCCCAACTCTCTTTCCTTCCTTTCATCCTAGCACCGAACAATTTCTTCGATATCTCATATCTAGTAGTTTGACTATGCTCTTTGTAGAGATCAGTTAGGCGTTCTAAGATGTCTATCGAAGATATCATCTTATCATGGGCACGTTGAAGCTCATTAGTTATATAGCTTAACATGTACCCACGCACTCTTACATTATCTTTCACCCATTTTTCATGGACTTGACTTCTTCCTGGTTGGCTCGGGTTCTTGCGGGAGCTTATTGTAATGCTCGGATAATTACTGTATAATTATCTTGTATTCGAACTTGTAACATTCGACTTTGTGGCGTGATTAATTTAAGATTGGTTTCCCGTATTCGTATCCCTACATTTTTGTATTTCCAACATTCTTGCATGCATGGTTCTGCACGTCATAACATGCGCTAGTTGATGATCTTAGCATACGCTACGATGGTAATATAACATACGTTATAGCTTAAGCTTAACGTACATAAGCTTCAGTCAATTCAAGATCAGACAAAGGTCGGCGTGTGGGGACCGAGATAAGATATGGGAGATACTCCGCATGAATCTGGACGGGTTTCTAACTCAGCAAGTCAACTTGGCTTAACGTACGTTAGGATGTGTTGTTAATGTACGCTAAATGTACAGGTTACGTACGTAAGCTTTATGATTACGTACGTAAGTGAATGCCAGAATCAAGTCAGTGAGTTTTGGCCGGACGTTATCGTACCCTAAGGATCGTGTATAGCTTACGCTAAGGCTATTACGTACGTAAGGGGGAATAGGTAACGTATGTAAAGGTTATAATTCTATTTATAACCCTTGACCCCCATTTCATTTCTTCCTCACTTCATCTTCGTTTTTCGCCATCTGAGGAGCATACAGCATAATATAACTCCCATATCATCGTCCTATCTAGATTTTGAAGATCATAGACTCTTGTGAATTGGTGTTCTAAGCTTACGTGTTGAGTTTCTTCAAGTTCTTCGTTGTTCATCACTATATTGAGGTATGTGATCCTTCACCAACTGGTTTAGCACGTTCTTATTGATTTTTTGGACCTGTTTTAAGTTACCAAATTAGTTATATTTGTGAGGAGTCTTACATCATGATTTTAGAAGAATAAATTCGGTTATGCTTCGGTTCCTTTTTGTTGTTGAACATGTTGGACGAACCTTATAGTTATTAGGCTCCTGAATATAGCATCCTGAGATTTGAACCCAATTATAACAAGTTTTTGGAGATTATCTAAGTTCTTAGGAATTATATGATCAAGCATTTCGTTGGAGAGGTTAATGGATTGTGCTTAAGGTTAATTCCTAGAATGAGATGATAATCAAGATGAACCTAGTGAATAAGTTATTATAATGATTCGTCAAAGTGTTTCTGATATCTTGTTATGGAAGAATATGATTAGAATCCTTCTAAGATGTATCTTCATTTCATATTGTATCATTCGACCGAAAGGATGTGTTTGAACTTGGATAGTATTCTATGAGATTGTTGCTCGGCCGAATAGCATAGTGCCGATTCAACCGAATGAATTAGGGCAGAATAGTTCTATTGCAATGATAGGGTATAACATGCCTTTTGATGATTCGTTTGATGATTAGAACGATTATTCGGAACTATTAGTTATACCGATATTATTGTTCGATAAAGGTTTAGATTTTGGTGAGCTGATCGAGTGAGAATTCTTCGAGCGAGTTGAAGCTGATAGGACGACGAATGTACGCTCCCTGAAAACCTGGTTTAAAATATGTACCAATATAAGCCGGGGTACCAACCTCTTAGTAAATAAGGGTTTTCTTAGAATAATGAAGTCCGACCTAGGTTCTCAGACAAGAGGATGCCGACCTCGGAGGCCCCGCTGACTTGTGACATCTGTTAAAAGGTTGCCGACCTCGAAGGTCTCTCTGACCTATGGATTTGAATAAGAATGTCCCGACATAAGTGATCCTTTATAATATGAGCCGACCTAAGGTCTCCGAGCTCACGAAGGTCGAACTCTCGGGAAAGGAGATCCTGACTCACCTGACAGAATAACTGAGATTCAGGGATTGAGAGCCCATACTATGCAATCCCGGAAATCCAGGGATGGGAAATCGCATCCTGAATCCCTGGATATCTGGGATCTTCTCTAAAAATCAGGGAAGATCTTAGAGAATAGGCACCTCTCCCTTCTATAAAAGGAGGAGGGGGGTTTTCCTTGAAGGGAGAGAATTCTGAGATTACAGCATATTTTAGAGAGAGAAAAAGGCAATACTTCATACATTTTGGGTTTTCTTAGCTAAACTCCTAAGATTAACCAGGTTCTTGGTGGCCGATCAGCTCGGTTACATCAAGTGGCGCCGTCTGTGGGAAGTGTGACATCGAGTCACTTTGAGCTGAGACGTGAGGTCAATAATGGCGGAAGAAATAAACCAGAAAAAAATAGGGGAGTTGATACCACGAAATTTAGAAGAGAAACTAGCAGCTGCAGGTGGAGAATCGACTCTGGAAAAAACACCCGTCACCCCAGTAGAAGAAGCTGCACCAAGCACAATCACACTAACGAAGGAAGCCTTAGCCGACATAATCGCCAATGCGATCCAGAAGAGTAGGGAGGTCGAAAAACAAAGAATACCACGAAAAGTAATACCCATCCTTTCGGATGGGCCGGAGGAAATTGATCAGCAGGAAGAGCATAGGGAGAGTTATCCAAGAATATGGGAGCGATCTAGACAGAAAAGAACGCTGGATCCCTTGATATCCAGTATGCAAGACGAGCTGGAGGAGTTGCGACAGAGGGTTGCGGGGAAGGACATGGAGAAGGCCATCCCTTCTCAGAAGGCATACTGCAAGCCGAGCTCCCATATGGGTTGAAGGCTGTCACCTTGACCTACGATGGACTCTCAGATCCTACCCGACATTTATACCGATTCGAAAACATGGCGGTACTACACCGATATTCGGATGCCGTGAGTTGCAGAGCATTCCTGGCTACGCTGACAGAGTCAGCTCAGGATTGGTTCCACCAGATACACCCTGGGTCAATCACCAGCTTCAAAACTTTCAGCTCCGCGTTCTTGACTCACTAAGCAAGCGCCTGGGCACACCAAAAGACCTTCATGTCGTTGTTCAGTATCAAGCAGTACTCCGAAGAAGCACTGAGAGCTTATGTGACCCGATTTACAAAGGCATGTCTGGAGGTACCCTCGTCGTCGGAAGAGGTAAAAACCAGTGCCTTGACGCAGGGACTAAGGCCTGGACTGCTACGCACCTCATTAGCTAAAAAACCAGCCAGAACATATGACGAGGTCTTAGCCCGATGTTCGAAATATATTAATGTTGAGGAAACCGAGAAGGATATGGAAGAATTGCAAGAAAAGCCCGAAGATGGGGAAAGGGGGTCTAGCAGATTGGTACGGCGCGAGGAGTATACCTTTCAAGGAAATTTACCTCGGGAGGAAATGCCGCGGGGAAAAGTAGACCTAAAGAAGAGCGATACCGTTATAAGGCGACCAATTTTTGACCAATACAGCCCATTAACAATGAGGAGAGCTCAGGTTTTGGAAGTAGTTGAAGATAAGATGAACAGGGTTATCGAGTGGCCTGCATCTCGTCCTAATAGGCCCACCCAGACGAAATCAGAGCTTTATTGTCGATTCTACAATTATTATGGGCATAAAACAGATGAGTGCAAGCACCTTAAAGACGAGATCGAAAGGCTGGTCCGAGCGGGGCATCTAATGGAGTTCACATATCAGCAGAGGAATGGAGGTCGGAGGCAACCACCCATGCCCCAAGGGGGGACGGGGATGAAAAGAGAAGCCCCTTGGGGACCCGCTGCTCCCCCAGCTAAGAAAGGAGTGATGCACATGATATCAGGAGGACCAACCGACGGAAGTTCTAATTGTAACACCCCCAGAATATGACCGGGAATGCCACACGCCGTAGACCCTTATCGCAAGGATCTACCAGGCTAAACTCCAAAAGACTACTCGATGATTGACCGACCGGGGTCAAAATTAAATAGAAAACAGACCGACAAGGTCATAAACCAATTCAGAAACTAACGACATTCATATTACAATGACCACAATAAACTTGAACATAGAAAAGAATGACAACTCAATTTAAAAATCGATAACTACACCCATGCAAGGGTGAATACTCAAACGACAAAGAAAATACCGACCAAAATGAAACAAAAGAAAAGACTCTGACTCTGGTGTGATTAGCATCGTCGTCTTCCATCTCCTTCCAAGCCAATCCCGTGATCGCTCCCGAGCCGCCAAAACTCGAGCGCATAATGCACTCCACCCCGAAAACTCGGGGGTTAGCAAACTGGAATTTTGCTAGTGCAAGTACATAATATACAAGATATACGAACAGTAACAACATAAAAATTCAACCGCCGTGAAGCCTTAACATAAACCATACATTCCCATAATCAACACAGAGTAACACTCGCGTACACAAGGTGCAAGATAATCACATAGCCATATTCTCTTTACGAAACATAACATCAATAAAATTTTAACCAAGCCCAAGGAGTCAGGAAAATCCCTTTTGGAAAAAGGAAAAAAAATAAAATGTTTTGATAAGGTAGTTTGCAACGTTATTGTTGACCCAGGCCGTCTGGGGGTTTTTAAAATCGAAAGGGAATACTTTTGGAAATAATTTCAAAACTCTCGGGTCCTTGACCCAACGTATGGAAAATGATTACACAAAAACCAAGTCAACTTATTTGGGGTTCTCTTCCCAATTTATAGAACACCGTCACAAACGAAATCATTACAACATTCCACAGGGTCCTCGACCCAAAACACAGAATAGCACCACAATACAATCAAAGGTACAAAACTCTCATTCGACATATCCTGCTCAAGACCCCCGATTAATTAACCCACGGAGATTTCGTCAAACCTCCGTGGTTAACTAACCCTGATACCAACGCTTTAAAAACAATTTGAAACAAGCTTTCAAAAACATGAATTGCGGTCTGTATCAAGACAAATATTAAAAAGTGAGTTGAAAGAATTTGAGATACGAACATCGTTCGGTAACGGGGTCTTAGCTATCACTCGAATACCCGTAACCAATAAGCCTGCCAGGCGCCTCCACTACACACCTGTGCACCGGCGTTCACTCCACTATGTCGGCCGCTCCTTGAACATGTCACCGCACCGGCGTCACTCCCGCAAGAGCCGCCCCTTGCACGCGCATTAGGTGACACCGGCGTTCACCACCCATATGGAGCCGCACATTGCAGCGTACACCAGGCCGGAGTACACCGCCCCGCCCTCAGAGGTTCCCGGATATGACGTTTCTCACAACAAGTATCCACATTGTTCAAACATCAAGCACACGGACAATTGTCACAACAATTTTCAACTCGGTACATTAAGTCACACAATTTCTCCGCCAGTCCATATCCACACAAATAAACAATAACACGCACGTTATCAATCAAACTCAATCAACACCGCACATATATCTCTATGTTGCGACTCAACCGAATATATACACATTTATATATATAGATATATATATATATATATATATATATATATATATATATAAATATAACCTCACTATATTATATGAATAACTATAGTTCGCCCATCAATCCAAGTTGAGTACGTCAACTAATGTTAGAATTCAACACTCGTCGATCATTAAGTCACACAATTTCTCCGCCAGTCCATATCCACACAAATAAACAATAACACGCACGTTATCAATCAAACTCAATCAACACCGCACATATATCTCTATGTTGCGACTCAACCGAATATATACACATTTATATATATATATATATATATATAAATATAACCTCACTATATTATATGAATAACTATAGTTCGCCCATCAATCCAAGTTGAGTACGTCAACTAATGTTAGAATTCAACACTCGTCGATCACCGACATAAACATATATATTAATATACGTATATACATACATATATTTAACATGTAACTATATATATAAACACACATATATATATATATACACATACATATATATACCTCCATATAAACTCATACACTTCGACAACAATGATTTCACGCAGTTACAATTCGTATATCGAGGTACTTGCCTTGGTAATACGACGCGAAGGAGACGACGAAGGAATAGGTTCCGGTCCGAACAATCCTCTCAAATCCGACCCTAACACAATAATGATATACAATCAATCTCACATCATGAATACGAAGAAATTCCTCCTAGTTCTACCCGTTGGGACAATTCATCGGACACCAAGAGTGCGCAGGGAATTGAAATCGATTAACGGAGAACTAACGGGATTTCATCCCAACCAAAAACAAGAAAACCAAGGGTCACGTGAGTACTATCAAAATCTAACAACAACATCGGTTAATTCGAATTAAAACACAAGATCACCACCAAACCCTCCCCAAAAATCATACTAGGGTTAAAGGGGTTCTTACCTCTTGAAGATTCAAGCCCTAAAATCCGAAGAACACGTGCTAGATCCACAATCCGAGCTACACGATCGAAGGAAGATGAAGAAAAACACACGATAAAGAGGGTGGATGGAGAAGAAATCCCCCTCAACTCTCTCTCTCGCACGGTGGAAGGGAGGAAGAAAATGTGCGAATCTCGCGAAAACTGATTATAGCGGCCGCATTGTGTGCCGCGGCTCGGCTAATACGTGCCGCGGCACAGGCAAAATTGCGCCCGGTGGTGGTGACCGCTCGATGTGCCGCGGCTAATTCGGGGTGTGCCGCGGCTCAGAATAGGCATGTGCCGCGGCACTGGCGGAATGTGCCGGGCACGCAGACAGAGGTTTTAGCCGGCAGGTGCCACACGGGTGTGCCGCGGCCCGGACAAGTGTGCCGCGGCACTGACTCGGCGGTGTGCCGCGGCGCACAATCCTTGTGCCGCGGCACACGGTACATCCTGCTCGGCCAACAACTGGGTAGTATGTGTGCCGCGGCGCACAATCCTTGTGCCGCGGCTCACACCCCCCCTCGGGTCCCAAAATGACGAAAAAAGATCCGGAAAGAGAATAAAAGCAATAGGAATCGATATTTGGGCAACAATAACATGAAATGGAAGTACGGAACCCCAAAACGATCTGAGGTACACAACCAAGGTCGAACAAGGAACAAATTCCCTAAATTTCTAGGAAGTTACAAAAACGGCCCAAACATCCGAAAATCACGATACAACGTCGGATTAACAATCCGAAACTCACAACATGTTCTACTCAATCATACGAACTCATGGAAGTAAGAAAATGACGAAATCGAACGAGTTTAACGAGAATCAAATGCACATGAGACAAAATATAACACAAGATGAAATTACGTAAAAACATCATCGAGACCCGTCTAAGCGGAGAACTCCAAGAACAAAATAGGTTCAGAATTCCAAAACAGTGTCAAGCGAGTTGTCGAAACGGACCTCCGCCGGAAAATGAAAATTACCGGAAATCGAATTTGCGGGTATTACACTAATCAGGCTAGGAAAGCCCACGCGCGAAAGGCTAGGTGTCATCAGTTCAAGGAGGTCGCCTCTGTAGGCAGCGGGCCTATCATTCAGTTCGGCCCCGCGGATTATAACGGGATACATACACCCCATAATGATGCGCTGGTCATCACCGCGGAGATCGCCAGTTACGATGTGCAAAGGGTATTTATCGATATGGGAAGCTCGGTAGACATCTTATTCTATGATTGTTTCAAACAGATGAACCTGGAGGTGGAATTAAAGAAGGTAGATACCACGCTTTATGGGTTCTACATGACCGAGGTGCAACCGGTTGGAGAAGTGGTGCTTCCGGTAGCACTAGGTCGGATGCCTCATCGGAAGGTCAAGACGCTCAGGTTTTTAGTGGTGGACACCAAATCGGCCTATAACGCCATTCTAGGACGACCGGGACTCAACAACTTCGAAGCAGTGGCCTCTACCGCACACATGAAAGTAAAATTCCCCGTAGGAGGTGAGGTGGGGGAAGTAGCTGGGGATCAGTTTGTAGCTCGATCTTGTTACCAGACAACGGCAAAATAAGGAGTGCAGCGCGGAAAGAGGATGTCCGAGCTAGGAGGCCCGAATCCAAAGTTTAAGAACAATAAACAATCAAAGGAGCCCGAGGAAGCTGAGGAAGAAGGCATCAAGCCCAATGAGGAGTTGCTGGAAATAGAATTGGTTCCAGGAAAGCCAGAAACAAAAACTCGCGTGGGAAGTCAGTTAGACGATGGGATAAAGGAAAGCCTTATCGACCTGCTAAGGAGATTTGTGGACATTTTCGCGTTCGCAGCTGAGGATCTGGTGGGAATCAGCCAACGGTTGCCGAGCATAGGTTAAACATCGACCCAACCGTAAGACTAGTAAAGCAGAAGAGGAGGCATTTTGGGCTGGAGATGGATGGGATCATTGGGGAAGAAGTTGACAAGCTCCTACGAGCTGGACACATAACGGAGATCCAGTTTCCGGAGTGGCTATCCAATGCTGTCATGGTGGGGAAAGGCCAGGGGAAGTGGAGGATATGCATGGACTTCCGGGACCTAAATAAAGCATGTCCAAAGGATCACTACCCGTTACCCCGCATCGATCAGCTAGTGGATTCAATCTCGGGGTGCGAGTTGCTCAGTATGATGGATGCTTCTCAGAGATATCATCAGATTCCTCTCGCACCCGAGGACAGAAAGAAGGTTAGTTTTGTGGTATCAAAAGGAACTTTTTGTTATGTACGCATGCCTTTTGGGTGAAAAAATGCAGGAGCCACATATCAAAGGATGGTTGACAGAATCTTTAGATCCCAAATCGGCAGAAACATGGAAGTGTACGTGGATGACATGCTAGTAAAAAGCGTAAAGGCGGGAGAGCATATCAGAGACCTAGAAGAGACGTTCGAAAACCTGCGCAGGTACGGAATGAAGCTCAACCCATCAAAATGTTCTTTTGTAGTAAAATCGGGAAAATTCCTGGGATATGTAGTCACAGAACAAGGAATCGAGGTCAACCCGGAAAAGGTCAAGTCAGTGCTGCAAATGAATCCTCCAAAAAATATCAAGGATATCCAGATACTAACAGGAAGAATAGAGGGGCTGAGCCGGTTCATATCACGCTCGGCTGAGAAGGGATTCCCATTTTTTAGACTCTTAAGAAAAGGGAACAAGTTCGAATGGACCCCCGAAGCGCAAACAGGATTCGGAAAATTAAAAGAATATTTGGCCGAGCTGCCTCTGCTGACCAAACTAGTACCAGGAGAAGAGCTCGTACTCTACTTATCCGTGTGAGAGGGGGCAGTTATCTCGGTCTTGCTACGAGAGGAAATGAGTAAGCAAAAACCCATTTATTATACAAGCCGAATTTTGCAAGGAGCAGAACGGAATTACTCCGAGCTAGAAAAGGTAGCACTGGCGTTAGTAGTTACAGCCCAGTGATTGAGGCCGTATTTCCTAGCCCACCGGATAAAACTGCGAACCAACTTGCCCTTAAGAGAAATATTAGGGCGGCCTAATGCGTCAGGTCGCCTGGTGAAGTGGGCGGTAGAGATGGGGGAATACGACATGGAGTATGAGCCGAGAACGGCAATTAAAGCTCAGGCCCTAGCGGACTTCATCTAAGAGGGGGCCATGCCGTCGCCGCCAGAGGGACAGTGGATATTACATGTGGATGGATCGGCAACAACTAGTGGTTCTGGGGCAGGGATAGTCCTTACTACCCCGGAGGGTGAACAATTAGAGTATGCCATAAAATTCGATTTCAAAGCATCTAACAACGAGGCCGATTATGAAGCTCTGGTTAAGGGAATGCAGCTGGGGATAGACTTGGGCGCGCGACGACTCATTGCTTACTCTGATTCTCAACTGGTCACACAACAGGTAGAAGGAAAATTTGAGATAAATGAGGATCGGATGAAGAAGTATGTTAAGGAAGTGAGAGAGGCTGCAAAAAAACTAGGGGAATGGAAGTTGATCCATATCCCTAGGGCGGAGCTGATTACCTAGCAAAAATGGGAAGCTCCTTAGTGGATTGCCGCTCACGAACAGTAATGATTTTGGGAGCAGCCCGGAGTAGCATCATGAAACAGGTGATGGAGGTGAACGAGATGGCAGACTGGCGAACTCCTTTGTTGGCATACCTAAGAAGGGCAAAACTACCCAAGGAAAGGCAAGAAAGAATGAAGATTGTGCGAAGAGCAGCGAGGTTCTGTTGCATTAACGATGAACTATACAAGAGATCCTACCTCGGTCCATACCTACGGTGCATTTCGGAAGAAGAAGGGCGGGTTATACTGGAAGAAATCCATGAAGGGTGCTGCGGAGATCATACCAAAGGAAGAGCGCTAATTAGCAAAACACTAAGAGCTGGTTATTTCTGGCCGACCATGAGCAAGAAAGCAGTGGAGATGGTTAAGCGATGCCAAAAATGTCAAATGCACGCACCCTTAATTCACATCCTAGCTGAAGATATGATTACCATGGGAGCACCCTGTCCTTTCGCTAAATGGGGAATTGATATCATGGGGCAGTTTACACCTGGCTCGGGAGGAAGGAAGTTCTTAGTAGTAGCCATAGACTACTTCAGCAAGTGGGTAGAGGCCGAGCCCATGGCCACCATAACCGATCAAAGAATCATAAGTTTTCTGTTTAACAACATTTGCTACAGGTACGGAGCGCCCCAGATACTTATCTCAGACAATGGAACTCAATTAAATGGGAAAAGAACCCAGTCCTGGTGCGAGTGTATGCATATCAATCAAAGGTTCGCTGCAGTTGCTCACCCATAGACTAATGGACAAGTGGAGGTAACTAACAGAACAATATTGCAAGGGATCAAAACCCGCTTAGACAAAGCTGGAGGAGGATGGGTGGATGAGCTTAGCTCCGTACTATGGTCATACAGGACCACACCTAGATCGTCAATGGGGGAAACACCCTTCAGTATGGTATACGGGTCCGAAGCCGTCATCCCGACAGAAGTCGGAGAAATGTCTCATCGGGTTCGATGGTTCAATGAAGCGGAAAACGAGGAAATAATGAAGGAGGCGTTAGATACCATAGAAGAAAGAAGGGAAGCGGCCGCAGCACGAACTGAAAGATACAAAAGCCTGACAAAAGCAGCTAACGACAAAAGAGTCAGGAAGAGACAGTTCCAAGTCAGTGATTTGGTGCTTAGGCGGGCTGATGCCCTCAGAAAAACAGGAAAGCTGGAGCCGAACTGGGAAGGCCCTTACAGGGTAATACGAATTTATGCAGGAGGAGCTTATGAGCTCGAGGATATGGAAGGGCACCCCATCAAAAGAATTTGGAACATATGTCACTTAAATAAGTATTTTGTATGAAGAAGTGTGGAGAAAAGCTTGTGTTGTTTTAATAAAAGTCTTACAAATAAAATCTCTCTGAATGTGTAAAACTAGAAATGACATCTGATCAGGTGAAACGCCTTCAGATCCGAGTAAGAGTGAACCGCCCTGTGACATCTGATCAGGTGAAACGCCTTCAGATCCGAGTAAGGGTGAACCGCTTGTGACATATGATCAGGTGAAACGCCTTCAGATCCGAGTAAGGGTGAACTGCCCTGTGACATCTGATTAGGTGAAACGCCTTCAGATCGGAGTAAGAGTGAACCGCCCTGTGACATCTGATCAGGTGAAACGCCTTCAGATCCGAGTAAGGGTGAACTGCCCTATGACATCTGATCAGGTGAAACGCCTTCAGATCCGAGTAAGGGTGAACCGCCGTGTGACATCTGATCAGGTGAATCGCCTTCAGATCCGAGTAAGGGTGAACCGCCCTGTGACATCTGATCAGGTGAAACGCCTTCAGATCCGAGTAAGGGTGAACCGCCCTGTGACATCCGATTAGGTGAAATGCCTTCGGATCCGAGTAATGGTGAACCGCCCTGTGAAGCTATGACTAAGGGAAATACCCTCGATTTCAGGTAAAGGTAAACCGCCCCGATATATAGATAGTCTCAGGCGTAGAGTACAAGCCGACCTATAAAAAGGGGGATCTGTCTGTGCTATCCCACCCGAAAGTGTTGGAAACATCCCAGCAGCCTTAAACTCCAAAAACTTATCTAAAAATACCCAACCTATACTAAAGATCGGTGAAAAGGTTAAGTTAAATCAACCTAAAAACCACCAAACCATTATTACAACTTGTAAAGATCGAAGTGGTCGGGTTATATTTAAGATGTTGCGAAATTTAAAATAGTCGGAGCTATACTAGGAAAAGGCCGGGTTATATTTGGGAGTGGTCGTATTAATTCAAACAAGTTCAGATATATCGAGGTTACAATCGACGCCGAGCTATATTAACTTGAATTGACAGAGATAAGATATGAAACAAAGCACATCACTATCGTACAAATCCAAAATGTATTCAACTCAAAAAAAAAAGACTTTTCATTAAAAACAGTTGTGCCAGTACAATGAACAAGACAAAAAAAATAATATATGTCTACACATAAAACTTAAAAAGACTAAACTACAGGCTCGGAAGATGGAGGGGGCGACGAAGGAGAAGCATCAAGGTCGGTCCCGGTCACCTCGGGATTAGGAGTGCTGGCCTTAACAGGTGAGTTACGAGGGATAGAAGGCAGCTCCAAATCCAGGCCGGATTTCTTTATAGACTCCCCAAGGGCATCCTCCCACCAGGCTGCCTCCGGAGATTCTTCCACGTCCCCAGACCAACCCAAAGGGACAGGAGCCCCGTTCAATGCAGCATCCCGGTCCAGCTCGCCCATAAAGCCCAAAGAAGCTAGTTGCTCACGAGCGCGAGTTAGAGCAAAATCGAAATATTGCGTCGCGGCAAGAGCCAGCTTGACCAGGTAAGCGGTAGAATTGTGATACCGGGCTAGGAGGGCAGAACGGTAGGCCCCCAGGAAAGAGTGACCAACATCACTGGTCAGAAATCGACGTCGGCCATCCATCACCCCGCACTCATAAGATGATCCCTCGGATCTAGCCTCGGCTAGTTGAGCTTCCAACTGGGCGACCCTTTCTGATTCTGCTCTAGCCTGAGCTTCGAGTTGGGCGACCTTCTCCAACTCCGCCTTAGCATGGGCCTCAAGTTGGGCAATCCTCTTTGATTCGGCCTTAGCTTCCGACAACTGAGCCTCGAGCTGGCCCACCTTCTCCGTTTCAGCTTGAGACAGGGCCTTCCAAAATTTCAACTCTTGGTTCAGCTGAACGTTGGCCATCTGAGCCCGTTCCAAAACCGCCTCCTGCTAAGGGCAGCCTCTAAATGATATTCCCTCTCCTTAAGCTGAGCTTAGAGATCCGACTTAGCCTCCAGGGCAGCCGACAGATCGGCTGACATCTGGGTGAGCTGGGAGGAAGACGAAGCGCCGATCTTATGATCTTCTGCGAAGGTCACAAAAGTAGCAAAGAACTGCACAAAAAAGAAAGTCACATCAGGACGGCAAAGGGTAATAATAAACATAAAAATAGTCAAAAAGAGGAGGAAGGCGAGAAGGGGAATACCTTCCCAAAATACATCATCATAGCATCGAAGCGAGGGTCCTCCGTGGCATCTCGTAATGCCTGCTTATCCCTAGCCGGGATCATGGAGCTGAAATATGGAAGAAATTTCTCAAACTCCTCGCAACGGAGAAAGGTCTCCATATCCGGACCAGGGGGACCTGCAGTCTTCGGCCGTTTGGAAGTGGGGGATCTAGGAGAAGGGGCCCTCTGGGTGACCTGAAGCTACCGAGACGAGCTTGCAGGGCTTCGCCCGGTGGTCAAGGTAGGAGCCAGGTCGGAGGGGAGAGTCACCCCAGATTTGGGGCGAGAGGGGAGCTTCCGTTTAGTATTTGATGAGCCCTCTGTCCTCTCTTTAGGGGGATTCGTCGATTTGGGGACCTTCTCTTTCATAGGTTCAGCCGGCTTGGAGGCATCAGACTGGTAGGTCCGCATGAACCGATCTACGAAAAACAATACAAACGGTCAGGGAGATAGCAAAAAAACAAAATAACAAAGATTATACTATGGAAAGAACCGATAAAGCCTACCAATATCAGGGATAGCTGGGTAAGGATTCAAGCTCAGCCCACAATGGAACAGAAGATCATGAAATTGCGTCAGCTGGAAAGCATTGTAGGGAATGGCATTCCATTCCCAAACTTTCTCGACCCATGCAGCTCGGATGGAACTGCGCCTAGGAATAGGATCCTGGCTCGGAGTGGCCTGCGTCCATTCCGTGGGGAAACCCCAAGAGTCAACTGTAGGGAGCCGAAGGAAAAATAAATGTGACCTCCAGTCCTTCACATTGGAAGGGAGGTGGGTAAAGAAATGGGCGTTTTTTCAGGAAGTCAAGTAAAAGGAGCCTTTAAAACTCTTTAGCCCAAAACAAAAATAGAAAAAAACCCAGGTCGGGTTCCTCGTGTCTGTAATGACACAGCACGAGAAAACCAACCATATAACGAAAAGAGTTGGGAGAAAACTGGTTGAGAGGAAGATTGTATTTAACGGAGAGAGAGACAAGGAAGGGATGGCGTGGAATGCGAAGACCACTGCTCACATGATCCACGAATCAGGTAATATGCCCCGGGGGAGGATGATCAGGGGTGTCACTAGCCTGAGGCGTGACAAATTCCCACCCCGGAGGAAGTCTAAGAAATTTTATAAAACTAGCCAGCGCGGCTGGGCTAGTCCTAGATAGAGAATGGGGAGGGAGAACTCGAGTCGCTCCTGCGACCATTTGATATGGATCAGCTAAAAGGCCGGTCACAGTTACTTCATTCAATGGAGGAGGGGAAGGGGGACCTACAATGATTAGGGGAATGCCAGAGGGAAGGCTAGAAGGGATGTCACCCAGCTCGGACCAATCTACATCACCTAGGGGCTCATCTCTAAGACAGAGGGAGTAGCCAGTAGCTCGCCCCGACCAACCCCCGAAGTCCCCATCAGAAGAGGGTAGACCTTCTAAAAAGGAGTCCACGGCTGATTGGCCGGAAAGATTCTGAGAATCCGAAGCAGACGACATAATAAAAAGAAGAAAAGGGAGGAAGGAGAATAGGAAAATATCGGTAACAAACCAAAAGAAAAAGTAAAGAGGTGTTTAGATAAACATACCCATGAGATTGGGTGGAAGATCGCCGGAGAAAGGTAGTGGAAGCACCACCGGAGGCAGGAAACCAAGGTCGCAAGTGTCGCCGGAATACCCTCACACTAGTATTTGGCAGGAAAAAAAGCGGAAGTGGCTGAGGGGGGTAGAGGATTCCTATTTATAGAGAAGGAGGGCGAAAATCAAGAAGATAACGGGCGATCTGGAGCGTCCGATGCCTCCTGAAAAAGAACGGCTTGGATCTGGCACCGCCTCATCCGACCTATAGCAGGTTGACACCTGGACTTGACCATAGACGCGATGGTTGGGAGGCGAGGAAAGGAAAAGACGTGGATATTAAAGCGCACGAAGTCCGAGGAACCTCGTTACCTGGGAACGGGAATCCCAAGGACTATTGTGTCAAGGTCGTCAGATTGTAAACAAATCTTACTCTACTCGGTCTTACAGCTCGACTAGAGTAGGGGGGACTGGTTGATAGGACGACGAATGTACGCTCCCTGAAAACCCGGTTTAAAATATAGACCAATATAAGCCGGGGTACCAACCTCTTAGTAAAGAAGGGTTTTCTTAGAATAATAAAGTCCGACCTAGGTTCTCAGACAAGAGGATGCCGACCTCGGAGGCCTTGCTGACCTGTGACATCTGTTAAAAGGTTGCCGACCTCGAAGGTCTCTCTGACCTACGGATTTGAATAAGAATGTCCCGACCTAAGTGATCCTTTATAATATGAGCCGACCTAAGGTCTCCGGGCTCATGAAGGTCGAACTCTCGGGAAAGAAGATCCTGACTCACCTGACAGAATCCCTGAGATTCGGGGATTGAGAGCCCATACTCTGCAATCCTGGAAATCCAGGGATGGGAAATCGCAGCCTGAATCCCTGGATATCCGGGATCTTCTCTACAAATCAGGGAAGATCTTAGAGAATAGGCACCTCTCCCTTCTATAAAAGGAGGAGGGGGGTTTTCCTTGAAGGGAGAGAATTCTGAGATTATAGCATATTATAGAGAGAGAAAAAGGCAATACTTCATACATTTTGGGTTTTCTTAGCTAAACTCCTAAGATTAACCCGGTTCTTGATGGCCGATCAGCTCAGTTACATCAGAAGCCTATTCGTGGTAGCAATCCCTATCGCCATTTCTGAGGCAAGTATCGTATTTTAAAATTTGTTAATATTGGTGATTTTGATAATGCATACCGTTTATTCATGTTGTTGAGCATGAGATCATTTACGTTTAATTGTCATGATATTCGTTATCGATTACTTGTAAGTTCATGTTGATGGACATATCGATTTTTCATATGTGCATGCATAGTTGTGTTTGTGTATGTTGTGTTGATCCGAAGGGATCGAGCGATCTATGCTAAGGGCGCTGTATCGGATGTCCACCTCGTGTTGGTCCGATGGAATCATCTTGGGATCTATGCTGAGGGCGCTGGATCATTGGACGTATTTTTCCACCTCGTGTTGGTCCGACGGGATCATCTTGGGATCTATGCTGAAGGCGCTGGATCATTAGAATACCCATGTTGTGTTGATGGGATCATGTGGATTCGCATCGTTGGATTCCGATAGCGGAAGTCCGTATTGTGTAATTGTTATGCATCGTTGTTGCATATCCGATTTTGTGTATTATGATACTTGTACTAGCATCGTTTTGCTAACCCCTTCGGGGGTGGACATTTGTTTTGATGTTCAGGTAGCCTAGGAGCGGGGAAGCAACCACAATACCAACCTAATGACGAAGGGGCTCAGTGATGTTAATTGTTGTTGCCTTGTCTTTCTGGTTTTATTTTCAGTAATCGAGTACACGTGTCCTGTTGATGTTTTGAGACGCTTGTAATAATGGATTCATTTGAACTATTTGAACTGTTTTCTGAATTCTAAATTTTAATGGTACTTTTGTATTATTTCTGCATTTCTTAAATTAGCCTTGCAAAATCTTATATAAAGGATTTACGGCGCTGTAATTATTCCGAATATCTCGGGGTGTTACAGAATATGGTATCGGAGCTAAGATTCATGGATATCTTGGCAGTCGGGTTTTAGTTGGGTTTGTTTACGTCATTTAAATTATGGGTCGTTACAGCCAGTGTCGTCATGTGGACCATGGTTGTAAGTTTCCTATGTAACCTTTACAAGACTCGAGGCCTCTTCGGGTCCAGGAACGGGTACCTCTATCCTGACAAACATCGTACTATACTTTTCTTTGTTGGAGAACGAGACATATCCTAAGCCACGTTTATCATGGGCATGCTGCCCAGTGCTTAGAATATCTTCCATCCTTCTAGATGATTTTTCAAATGAATTGAGGATTCTCTCGAGTTCTCCTTCTCGTTTCTCGAGAATTTGAATTTTTGCTTCTAAAAAAGTATAATCATTTGTCTTGCAATTATTATGATATTTTACCTCATTTAGTTTTGTTGCACGTTGATGATTGCTATCCATGAGTTTTTCTTGGGTAATTTTGTTGTTTTCATAGTCTAAGGACATGTTTTCATAATTGTTCTTTAGCAAATTATTTTTCATCTCTCGGCTCTAATTTGAAATGGCGAGCTGTATGTTCTCCTGTTTGAGCATCACATGGGCTTTTCGAATGATTCTAAAATCATTCGTCATATTTTCAAAAGTATGCGCTGCATTTAGGCTGAACTTACGTCATCATCGCTGTCATCATCATCCTCTTATTCTTTGGCCATAAATCACATATATGCTTTATCCTCTATTTCATCGTCGGAGGAGTTACTGTCAGTGATTGCCTGTAGGCACTCCTCGGACTTGGTTAGTGTGGTCGAGGATTCTAATTCTCCAATCAAGGCCTCGAGCTTGTTATGCCAAATGCGCCTTTTGTCATCCTTCTCTTGTTGCTCAGCTTCGGGCAACTTTTGAACTGTGGGATGAGGACACTTATTCGCATAATGTCCTGGTTTCCTGCAGTTGTAACACATATTAGAATGTCTAACAAAGGTGATTCGGAATTCACCCTGTTAGATGGCTTGGTCCTGTATGGGGCCTTTCCAGTCTTCTTGATGAACTTCTGGAATTTATAAATGAGCAGGGCTATCTCGTCTTGCGACATGGTGTCATAGTCGCTATGTGCTGCCTTGCATGCGAATTTGGATGTGCTGGGTGCGGAACTATGTCTCCTGTCAGATACAGAGGCCATTGCTGTAGTCTTGGCAGGTGACTCTTCTACCTTCTCTCTCCTGTCAATGTCATACTCAAAAGCCTTGAGGTCAGAAAAGAGATCAAAAGAAGATATGTCATTAAGATTACAAGATACATGCATAGTTATGGTCTTAATGTCCCACCGGGCAGGGAGTGATCTAAAGATTTTTAAATTTTTCTCCTTTTCGGTATAAGCTTTACCCAATGCTTCAAGTTCACCCATAATGCCGGTAAATCTGAAGTCAAGCTCCTCAAGCGTCTCGAAAGATTTCATTTCAAAAGATTTGAATTGTTGCGTTAATTTGGAAATTTTGTTTTCTTTCGAGAGCTCAGTTCCCTCGCAAATAAACTCGAGTTTCTTCTAGATTTCTTTGGTTGTCTTACAACTTTTTACCTTTGAAAATGTGCCTTTATCGAGATGACAAATAGCGCATTATTAGCAATATTGTCGAGGTTCGCACGCTTGCGATCGTCCATTGTCCAATGCTCGCGCTTCCTCTCGAGCATCTCCACATAAGGTTGCCTATCGATTCTCACGGCTGTGTTGACCTTCATTATTTTGATTGCTCCTTCTTGGATGATGAAGATCATCTCTTCTTGCATCGCTGCAATATGAGCTTCCATCCTAATTCTACAATCATCAAATTCATTAATAGAAAACATAGGGATATTATTGATCACAGAGGTGTCCATGTTAGAAGTAAGATAAATGATGGAAAGATGAAAATAATGTTTTCAAAAGCTAGTGATTTTTGGATCTAATTCGGTTAACAATTGACTGATTCCTTATAGAATCTACCTCTCTGATACCACTTGTTGGCCACACAGGATACAGTAAATAGATTAGAATGGGGGGTTAAATAAGCTATATCTTTTTCGAAGTTATTTGCGTAGCGGAAGTCTAATGTTAAGTTGTTGTAAATACAATAACTAAGTAATCTTCTGTTTGCAGAGTGCGTAAAGGTTTTTTACAATATGTATACTTAAATCACACATGTAGATATGAAAATAGTAAATGACAGAATGTAAATACACATAGATTTAAGTGGTTCGAGATAAACTCCTATACGTCCACCGGTCCTCCACACAGGAGTAAAATGTTTATTAAAATCACGGCGTACACAACTATATAACTCTAACTAAATGCGTTGCTGTATCATTCACAAAAATTGATACAACCGATGGTAGCTTGAGTTGTTCACATAGATTGGCTTAGCTTCTCCGTATTGCTTCTTCTCACACAGATTGAAGCTTCGTATTCAATGTTATTCTTCCCACAGGTCGGAATTAGAAAGGCTTAGTCCACACAGGGCTAAGTTAATCTCAATGAAAGGTTTGGTGGAACAAGATCAAACAGCAGCTATTTGCTTGATGAGCATTTATTGCAAGGTGTGATGTGTGCATTCAGGACTCTGTATATTTCTTCTCTTGATGAAGATGTATGCTCAAGGAAATATACTGTTCTTTGTAAGCTGATATTCAGATTGTCAGAGCTAATGCATCAATGTATTTCGCGAAGTAAAGTCTTGAGTGAGCAATATCCTCTTGCATGGAGCTATTTATAACCTTGGAAATAGATTCGTTATAAATGTAGACATTGGTCATGATATTGAAATTGCTCTGATTGGCGGCTTCAGAATATTTGAATTAAAGGTGATCCGCATTTAATGCTTCAGACATTCCTTTTGACTACTATTAACTGCTCCTCATACTGTAGTCTTTTCGACCACATTAAGTACTGTCCTATCAGCATTAAATGCTACTTTAACCGTGAATACTTTGTGAATAAACATTGTTTCTTTCACAACAGTTTAAAGTTTTCTTCAGTCCTGTGGGAGATGTGTTTTACTTTCCCCAAGTAAAACACCTACAGCATGTTTGTTGTATCCAACATCTTTATCTCTTGCTGTATCTTGATGAATACGCTGTAGGAAAGTACTTCTGACTATGCTGGAAGGTCTTTCACCATATGGACGAGCTGTATGTTGTTTCCTAAGAGCTTCCATACTTAGACCGAAATGCTGACTTTGAAGAACTTGCTGTATGAGGCAATTATCAAAACACATGGTGGGTTTTTCCCAACACCAACTTTCTTATCCCATAAGGAATCATATGTTTTCTCTTAAATGTAAGGAGTATATTTCTTCATACCAAAACATGAATTCCAATGAGATATAATAAATACAGAAATAATAAATGTCATTATTAATATGAAAGAAGTTCATAATTACAAAATATGATGCCCTCTTATATCCTCAGAGTGGCATTCGAGAGTATGTTCCCAATAACATTCCATTTGCACTCAATGTACTAGACTATGATATCTAATACTCATCTTATTTAGATGATGCTCATAGACCATATGAGAAAGTATCTTGGTCAGCGGGTCAGGGATATTACCAATTGGGGTTAATCTTTACAGAGTAATATATTACTTTTTCACCATCTCTTGATGATATAATATTTTATCTCAATTTGTTTGGTCCTATGGTGAGATCTAGACTCCTTATGCTAAGCAAAACTTCATTGTTGTTGCAGACCAGTTGAAGTTATCCAAAAAACTTCTTAGTCCAAAAAGCTTTCTTTGCAGCCTCTGAGGCCGCCTGATACTCGGCTTGGCATGTAGAATCTGCAGTTGCCCTTTGCTTGAAACTCATGTAAGATACTGCTCCACTATTCAGAGTGAATATATATACCACAAACAGTACATTTGATCATCCACATCGCCTTGAAAAATTCGCGTATGTGTACCACTTTCAATTCTCCACTGCCATACATAAGAACCAAATCTTTAGTCCTTTTAAGGTGCTTAAGAATATTCTTCATGGCTGTCCAATGTTTCTTGTCTGGGTTTGCCTAAAACGACTGACTATGCTCACAGTGTATGCAATATTCAGTCTCATCTATTAGAATCTTTCATCCTCAATCACTTTAGGACCTTTTTTATATAGAGGGCTTTGAGAAGTCTTATCATTCTCTTTGCTCTATCCCGATAGAGTCGAATCCCTAGAATATAGGCAACTCCTCCCAAGTCTGTTTATGGATAACGAATTCGAAACCCAAGCATTAATAGAACTGAGCATGCTGACATCATTACCTAGAAGTAATGTGAAAAAAGAAAAAATAATAATAAACGGATTACAGCGTCGGTAAACGGCATTGTTAATTGTGAAAAAAAGAAAAAAAATAATAAAAAAAAATAAACATTAAGAACAGCTTATGGCGTTGGTAATGGTGTCGATAAATCTGGCCCGAATAAGTCCGCGAATCGGCCGTCGGTAATGGCGTCGGTAAATCAATTATATAATGGGCGTCATTAATGGCGCCAGTGAATTATAAATTTAGCAATGGTGGGTACGGGTGTCGGTAAATGGCGTCGGTAAAAACTGTTTTTTATAGTGCACATATTGTACTAAGAATATAATCTTGCACCCATTGACAAATTTGTAAACATAAGGCCCATTTTGTTCTTTACAAAATAAAAATATTGGACTGCCTCGTCAAACCAAATATTCCAACTTCGTGAAGCCTGCTTCCATCTATAGATGGAAGCCTAAAGCTTTCATATCTTAGTGATGAGCATGAGTGGATCGGCCACCAAGAATCGGATGATCCACCTTGTTGCTCATCTATGAATTGGTCCAACCTGCAAAAATGCATCGAGATGGTTTTCGACGTGGACACTCCAATGCTCAAGTTAGAACTCATCTCAAGAGAGCTAAACAAAAGTAGTGAAGTAGTAGAGAGTAGAGCTAGAATAATAGAACCTTGAACCCTATAACTATAGGGATTTATTGGCTTTTCCATCAAGTAAGGTTACTTTAAGTCGAACTCCTAGAATTAAGGAGTGGTTGTAAGCATGTGACAATTACATCAAGAAATATTTCTAGAATATCCGTGGGTCGGAACAGCCTGAAGGGACGACCTAATTGGTTATCCATCTCGGTGGGGCCGAGCTATCCTTGTAGAGCTGTATCCCAAGCCGAGCTATATCCTGGACTGCTCGTCTAGCTCAGTGAGACCTGATGTATCTTCATATATCTAGCAGGCCTTCAGTAGTCCGAGCTGACCTGATATTTCAAGATGAATTTCAATAAACCAGGCATGTATAATTTGGATCATATCATCAAGTCCCCCTACTATAGTGAAGTAAAGAATGAGATCGAGTGGAGTTGGCTAAAGATGCTTCTTCAGAATCAGCTCACAAACATAAAAGCTAAGCTCCAGCCAAGTAGAATATGATAATTCAAGATAAATTTGATCAATTTATAGTCGATGAACAAAGACGAGAATACAATAAAGGGCCTATAGACATGCCAATCCCGACTCATGGTATATATTGGGCAGTCTTATGGTTAAGGTGTTGATAGGCCGAGATAAGTCCAAGATACTGAAAGGTCGAGATGAAAGGACAATTTCATGCAAGAATGTTGAAAGGATGAGACAAGGGCAATATGACTAGAGGCTGATTTTTCTGAGAGGACGATTTGAGGCCAAGATGCTGAGAGGCCGAGTTGAAGCCAAGATGGTGGGAGGCCGATTTGAGGCCAAGATGCTGATAGGTCAAGCTGGAGAGAAGCTGTTGATAGGCCAAGCTTAGGAAAATGATACTGAGAGGCTGAGTTCAGGCTGAAGATCTAGGAGGCTGAGCTTAGGCTAATGATACTATGATGCTACGGTGAGGCCAGAATGTTAAGAGGCCGAGCTAAGGCCAAGATGATGGGAGGCATAGACAAGGCCAAAATAAGCCAAGGCGCGAATAGGCCAAACTTACGCTCATATAAATTCACTTGATCATCATGGTGGTACCAAAACATAGATCCTTCTATAATAATAATTCTTCCGAGAGTTCCTTGATGTTCGCAAGTAATGATCTTGTTTTTTCCATGCATCAAGACGAGTTATCAATATTGAGTCCATTATAATAAAATAAACTCTGGGATATCTATTAGACATGTAAGACATCTATTTCAAAATAGACACTCTTCCATCCCCATCGTAACATGATGTCAGTCCTTTGAGCCTTATGGTATGAGATTATAATATGGTTGATTCACACTGTTTGATAAAGTGTGCTTAATGGTTTGAGATAGTGGTAGCATTTGGGTTAATACACCATGTGTGATTGCGTATATTCCAAGATTTTGATTATAATTTGGTTGATTCATACGGCATGTTTGATTATGTGTGATCAACAATTTGAGATTATGATGTTGTAAGGATTTATACAACATTTTCGATTGTGTCAATCTCATGGACTTGAGAGTATGATTTAGTTTATTCATATGGCATGTTTGATTGTGTATGATCATCGGCTTGAGATTATGGTTTTCTCCTGACTTATATGATCTTATTGGAGTCTATCATGCATCTCGATCTTTGTTGATCCCTCGGTTGATCTTATTGGAGCCTATCATGATGATCCATGGTCATCGTTGATCATTTGGTTGATCGTATTGGCATTTATCATGTCGATGGTACTCTCACTCAATTCCTTGGTTGAATATATGATTTGTATACGTACATTGTGAATGTGATGAGATAGCTTATGTAGCTTGAGATCGTAAGGATCCTAGGGTATCCATGCTGAGGGCGCTGAATATATGTTTATATAGTCTAGGATCGGAAGGATCCTAGGGTATCCATGCCAAGGGTGTTTAGTTCACCACATCACAGTTTTCATTCCCAGGATCGATAAGGATCCCGTTAGGGTGATCCGGGCTAAGGGCACCAGATTGAGGATTGCCACTGGATTGAATGAGTCTATAGTGTTGTACTATATTGATCATATTGTGATGATAGAACTTAGTATTTTCTTAATTTTGACGCTTGATTGTCATATATTAAGATTTGATGATATTATCCATTGAATTGGATTGAATAGAGATTGTATATTTCTTAGTGATAAGTTATAATGATGTTTTGAGAACTATTGATATGGTTTGAATATAGCATAGATATATGTACTTGAATTTATTTCGTCATTTACGAATACGAGATGTGAATTATGGTAAGGATTGGTTGGATTTGGATTACCACGAGTTAATAAGGTTATGACGGCGAGATGTAAGGATGACATTCTTGACCTTGTAATTATTTATGATGATGTGATCATTATCGTTGTTGAGTATTGCGGTAGACCCTTTCGTAGGCTATATTTTTAGGTACTCGGAGATTAAGCTGGTAGCCGTCGTGAAGATATGAGATTCCCGGATGATACTAGCATAAAAAAAACACTTAACAATTAAGTACTTTGACTGATTGTTATTTTTACTGCAAATGTATTTCTAACTGTTAATTTTATCCACTGCATGTGTATTTTAAAATGGTTTTCTGGTATTTTGCAAATGGGGTATAATTTGGAACATAGATTCCCAAAACTAGTTGTGCCAGTACATGTAAGTAGTAGCTTAACATACATTTTGAAAATATTGAGTTTTTGGCATTTTGGTATTATACTTTTAAATCGGACTTTTCTGACGGTATTGAGAAAATGAATGTTTGGAAAGTATTTGAGTATTTGAAAGATATTACCGTCATCGATTTGGCATGCTTGAAATGGTTGGGTAAATGATTTTTAGCTTGATGGATTCTGGTGCAGGAACCACAGTCCTGTAATGTCCCTATGTGGTTTTAGGGGTGTTACAGAATATGGTATCGGAGTTTGAGTTTGTGAAAACCCAGGCATATGTGTTTTGTGGTCCTATCAGTGTGGCAGTAGCGAGATATTTGTGAAATATTGATTTTTTGACTTTTGATTCAAATTGATTTTTGGAGTTACCAAATTCTTTGAGATATTTTAAAATCGCCACAATTGTTGTATTGACATTATGTTGGATTTTATTGAGACTTGTGCAAGTTGTGTTTGTAATCATGTTGAGACTTTGAAAATGGAGTCGTATGCTAGTATTACGAGGGATCATCAACTTCATGCACCTATAGGTATACTGTTTGGTTAATCACTTGTGGGCGATGATTGATTGATTTCTTGATAATTTTAAATAGTTGGATAAGCTGTTGTTTATGGTAGGATTGCAAGTTTCTTGGATGAAACTTATTTAATGGCGTAGTTTCTATTCTCCTGAATTTTGATTATGAATGTTTTGCGTTGTTTTATCCGTGATATATTGGACAATGTCATAGTTCAGGGATTGAGGCAGCTGTATTGATATAAATGTCATAGTTGGTCGATAATTGCATCAGGATATTGAATAATAGGTATGTCGAGTGATTGATATACAATGTTATATAAAAGTTCGTGTTAAGATATATTGGGAATTTGGCTAAGTACATAAGCCATAACGTACACTACGTTGAGAAGCTAACATACTCTAACGTCCTAAGTGTAGCATACGCATTGCGTACTCTATGTGAAGAATCTGACAGAGGAACAAATACCTGACATGTGTAGCCTAGAGAACGAGTGGCGCGCGGAAAAGTAAGTCAACTGCTAATTACGTACGTTATGGATAACCATTACGTATGATACTTCACACGATTAACGTACGCTAAGGATGGTGTTGAGTAAGCTAAAGTTGGGTCAGGGAACTTTTGTCCATGTGGGGCCAGGTGCTTTGGGCGTGAATATGACAGGCAAGTCAACTGGACTAACGTATGTAAGCAAGACATAAATAATGTGCGCTAGGAAGGACATGTTATGTGTGCCACAATTTGTTACGAACGCTAAGTTGTTTATGAAGTGAGGCAGTAGCGTCTGGACCAGGATAGCATACGGTATCGAGGTCTATTTGCATATGCTAAAGTTGCTACGTACATTATGTAGGGTGTCTAGCAGCCGCTATGAGTTGCGTAGATTACAAATGCATGTCTTGTCTTCATTTTCATACCAACCATTTCAGATTTTACTCTCTAGAAATCATCCCTCTGCACTTATAAGTGTCTTCCAACACTTTTAACTTGGTTGCAAGCTTGATAGCATGGATTGGAGCTTGAGACTTGAACTTATTGATTCTTGAGATATTTGATTGTGTTGTTCATGTTCTTGGGGTATGTTGTGTTGGGTTTGGTACCGCCACTAGAAGGGGGTTTAGATAGTGCGGTTGAGAATATAGAATTCTTTTGCGATTGCGGAAGCGTATTTAAATGCGGAATATAAACGACGCAGCGATTTATAGAGGTTCGGCCAATATACCTACGTCCTATCTTTGTATCTTTAGCCTAACCTTTCCGCCTTGTCTTATATCGGTCTGAGGGAAACCATTACAATCTTATCTTCTATTGGTCCAAGATAAACTGTTACAATCTTGTCTTTATGTTGGTCCAAGATAAACCATTTTTCTTTTCTATTGGTTAAGGAATCAACCTTTCTAGCTTTCTATGGGTAATAGAAAACCTCACTTGGGTTTAGATTATGATTCTAATAATGCCGGATCCATGATCCTAGTAACACCAAATCAAAGCTATAATCCTTTCTTTTCTCTCGTGTATCTTTAAGGGAATTAAACACTCGAACTCTTATTAATTAAGCTCGATTACAAAAACAATAATGAAAATAATGATATCTGAAGTATATAAGCTTTGCCTAAAGTTGTTGTATTGTGAATACCATATGAAGTGGTATTTATAGGCTCCAAAGCCTAAACTAGCCATTGTTGCCTGTCTCTCTTTAGCGTGTGCTATTTGTATGTATAGCGTGTCTAAGATGTTTAGCGTACATTATCTCAGCTGTTACGTACGTTATCTGTTGCTCAAAGCAATCCAATAGCATCTGTCTCTTTTTTTGGCGCGCGCTAATATAGACCTTTAGCGTATGTTAACTTCAATATATCCGTTGTATCGTTTTAACTTTCTAGAGTCAATCCAACGGATTGATTTCATTTGAATTCGAACTTCATGTTGCATATCGTACATTAAGTACTTCGTCTTGCGTACGTTAACTTCAATATTTCCGTTGCATCCTTTTGACCTTCTAGAATCAATCCAACAGATTGATTTCATTTGAATTCGAAATTCATGTTGCATAGCGTACATCAAGTGGATTGTATTACGTAGGCGAAGTTTATGTTTCTTGCGTGCGCTAATATCCGTATTAGCGTGTGTTAACTGTTCTTCTGCCCAATTTTTGTGTCTTCGACTTCTTGTGATGAATTGTTGTTTTTCTTTATTTATCAACTTATCACCTCAATTTGAATATGTGGAATAAGATATTCCAACAATCTCCCCCTTTTTGATGATGACAAAACAACAATACTTCGATGGAATTTATAGCTGCAAAAATACAATAAAATATATACAGATCAAAGTTTTCGGCTTTGTCCGTTTCGTTGGTTTTCTTCTCCCCATTATACTTTCTTCTTCTTCTCATCTTCTCCCCTATTATAGTTTTTCTTCATTTTTCTCGTCATTCTTCTCCCCTTTTTGGCATTAGCAAAAAGTGCATGAAACAAAATTATTGAAAAATTAAATATGACGAGAAATGGGTAAAACTCCCCCTCAAAAATATTTCCTCTTTAAAAAAAATAACTTCCCATGAGTTGAATACCAATTATTTTGAATACCATTTATTAAAATAATTAATTTTGAATTTTGGGGATACAACCGACTCTTGGTCGTTTTTTATTTGGTAAATAGATGATATTTGGTATTATGGTTATTTTTGGAATCCATATTTTCTTTATTTTGATTGTGCGCTTTGGGCTTTTACAGTCCGAAATGTGATGCCCAATTTTTAGACATTTACCACATTGGGTATTTTAAAATTGAAGGATTTGTTTTTATCACTATGTTTGAATCCTAAATCTTATTTATTTAACAAATATTTTTGAAGACTAAGTAATTTTTCAAATTTCTCGTTTCCGAGAGAGAATTTGTTCGTTAAATTTATGAGTTCATTTTCAACTGTTAATAAATTATTCTTTAATTTATTTTCATATTCAAGGCATAGGGAATGATCAATTTCAATAAATTTCCCTTTTCTTGTATTTTGGAGCTTTCGTATTCCAAAATTTATTTTAATTTTAAGGGATTTATTATATTTAAGTGAATCTTGAAAATCCTTATGTAATTGTTCGAAAGCATTAAAAAGTTCGTCTTGAGACGAGGTACTTACTTGGCTTTCATTGTAATATCCGCCTGAACTCTCATCTTTACTGTTGTATTTTTCAGATAATTTGAGTATTGTCGTACCATATCCGTAGATATTATTATTAGTATATTTTCGAGATATGTTAAATCAAATTGTTTATCTTTATCGTTCACACTATAGTTGATTGTTAGATGTTGTTTGGAGGATTCCATTTTTTTTTACTATGTGTTGCCCTTAGCGTACGCTACATTGTTATCCTTACGTATGCTACGTGTGTAACATTACGTACGTAACATTCCTATGTTAACGTACATAATGTGGTGTAGCAGACAGCAGCTCGCCTTTCCGCGTGTGGGGCCAGATGTGGACAGTGGTCGGTGATCCGATCGTGATAGCCTAGTCAACGGCCATTATGTACGTAATGGCTATGCGTTAGCATACGTAATGGACATGAGTCTTACGTCGTTAATTTGGAAACCTACGTAATAGTATATGTGATTTGAGACAGGAGCCTCTCAGGATTCGTTGCGTACGTAATGCCCGTAGGGTTACGTTCGTAATGTGCCTAATGTACGTTAAGCATTGGCTATAGCGTACGTAATGCTTAATGCAGATTATAAAGGCATGGGTTGCCTTTCATTTCTGCACGACCCTATCTCATTCTCTCTCTCTCAGAACCAATCCCCTGCCCTGTTAAATCATATTTTGCCCCTCCAAACTTGTGTTAGAGCTTCATCACTTGGATTCGGAACTTATTGATTGGAAGTTTGGGGAGTATTCTTGTAGTTGGATTGCATTCTTGTGGCTTTGGTAGTTGTTCTTCATTTCTTGAGGTATGTTATACACTTATGCTCTATACATTCGTAGGAATGATGGTATTGATATGGAATATTACACCTAGAATGGAATTAATCAAAGAAAACATGATTGTGGTTAAACTTTTTAAATACTTATTGAAGGATATAGTGATTAAGGTTTAAATGAAGATATTCTTGATGTTTCAATGAATATAATCATATTTTTCATAGTCCTTCTCATCTGGCCAGATTTATTGACATCATTAGGATAGTAATAATCTTAAGTTTCGTTGTAATTACATTAAACTCGATGAATTGATGTTATAGAATGTATTAGAACACCTTGATGAATGTTAGAAATTAGAGTGTTGTTCTTGGACCTAAACTTCAACTTCATTTCTGTTTTTGGCTTAGCCAAGCCCTTGTAAAATAATAAAAGATATTGTTGAAGACAACCAAACTCTTATATGTTGATGATAATCGGTCGTATTGATGCCTTAGGAATATATTGAATATCATAATAAGTTGATAATGTTCTTAGGAAGATATTGTTGATCATTGGTGATGTTCTTAGAAAGTTAAAGGATATAAGATGATATGCACAAACATAAATGATTGTTTAACATGTTCTTGATAAATTCTCATTCATAAAGAATCATGCGAGTATTTGATAATATCTTGTAAACCGATCATAAGAATGAATTGAGGTAAATAGAGTCTTGGAATAGAATTTTGATATCTTGAGATAGTTGAACTATTCAAATTGAATTTAGGGTGTCGTCTCACTGAATTCGATATTGATGATTATATGGATGTGTTATTGAGTGAAATGTATTTCATTCAAGGTCGATTGTTTGAGTAACCGATATTAGCCGAGGACCGTCCATTCGTTCAACAAGGGAGGATTATTCTCATCTCCATATTGAGGCAAGTTATCTTGATTGGTTATAATGATGATTGAATTCTTGTGATGGTTATACGTTTCGTGTATATGAAACACTTATGAATCTGTGATTCGTAGTTTGGTATTGTTCTTGACGATGTTCCGTTTTTCATCATGGGATTGTATTCCCAAGTGCATAACCTTTGAATCGTTGATCTTGTTGATCCTTATTGTCACTTCGGTAAGTTTATTGATCCTTAATCGGATATGTGATTTGTTGAATTCGTTGTCATGTTATATCGTGACCTATCTGGAATCATATCTGCGTGTCGATTGGTTATTGTGTAGGATTTTTAGCCAGGCACATATTGTAATACCTGAGATCTTCGTTCTAGTTTTGTTGAATTTTCTTCGGTCGAATGGTTTGTTATCGTTCACATTCTTGGAATCGTGTGCTTGCACTGTGATTCGTTGAATCTCGTAGCATGTTCGTTATTGTTTTGGATGGTAGTCGGTGTGTTTGCATGATCGAGACATCGTCGAGTCACTAGCTGGGCAGTCGGAGGGCTGACTGGGCTGATTACGGCCGTAAGGCCTAGCCGATTACGGCCATAAGGCGTCCGCACACCCTGGACTGGGAGGACTCGGTTACGTCCGTAAGGTCCATCAGGTTACGGACATAAGACTTTATACTGCTAGGCTTTGGCCGGTTACGGTCGTAATGGGTCGGCGGATTTCGGTCAGTGGTCCTGGGAGTTTGGTTACGGCCGTAAGGCCATGCCGAGTACGGCCGTAAGTGATGTTCGTTGCGTACGCTAGGTTTCGGCCATTATGTACGCTATAGGTGTTGACCGAGTTACGACCGTAAGGCCCTGCCGGTTACGGTCGTAACGATGTCGGCCATATATAGGCCTGGGCTTCAGCCAGACCACATTTGCTCGTGATTTCTTCACCTGGTGGCGGCTGCGGACGGGAGTTTTCGAGGGGAGGAGTTCTTAGCCGGTTCCGACCAATTCCAAGGCATTTTGGAAGACCCTTTTCGATTATATCATCGCTGAATCCTTATTCTTCGTCGAATCAAGGTAACTTCTTCTGTAGAACCCTAGTTGTGCAATTTTTGGGGGTTTTCTTCGTGATTCGTTGATTTTGTCCGTTATTGATGAATTGTTCATAGTAATCTGGTTGTATTGGTCACAATCTTCGGATTTTATAACTTTTTTAACGATTTTTATCACCCGAGAATTGACCTCCGATTTTCTCGAAGAAACCCTAGGATTCTTGTTGTTTTTCGAGTTGATTCGAATTCCGTTTAGCGTTATTGATTCGTGCTGATATTATTTTCATAGTTTTCGTGGAGTTGTCGAGTTCCTGTTCGTTCTTGGAAGTTTGAGAGCTACTCGACCGTGTCGGTTCGTCGTTTCATTGCTTGTAATTATCCGAGGCAAGTATCTTGCCCATACTTTTCATGTTTCGTAGACGGAATCATTGATAAATTATTTTATATGCAATCTGAATGTTTAAATGAACTTTAAAAAGGATCGGTATGTTCTCGATAAATGTTGTCTTTCAAAAGATAACTCGTATACTTCGTAAACAAATGTGTTTTCGGTATATGTGTGTTGGTTGCGTATGTTTGGTGATGTTACAATAATATTTAGTGATATTAGTAAACCAAAATTATTTGCCGAGGATTGTGTATTGATACGTGTAAATGTTCGGTGAATATGTGACGTTGTGTGATATTAGTTTTTATTCCTTCATAAGGAGGTTATGGCGCTTGGTGTTGTTTGGTACTGGTAATTGCTTGTGGTTGTGTGACATTAGTTGTGGGTATACGTCGACTAAAGTGGCCATTATAGCGAAGTACCTATGCATATTCTAGTATTCGAATTATGGCTTCTCGTGGCGTTGTGGATGATATGTGTATGTTCACCTAGGGACGGTCTGACGGGGCCTCTAGGGATATGTATTGCCATGTGTGTGCGTATCGCGAACTAGGGTTAACCACCCAGGGATGTCCGATGGGGCTCTGCGGGGTACGGCGGCCGTGAGTCTCGTACCAACGATTAACTTTGAAATGTTTTGTTGGAGAACTGTGATTTTTGGCGCATCTTTCGTCTGATTAGAATGGTAGTCCAAATGGTATCGTACTTGGCTGGAATGGCACAAGTAAATGTGTTGTGTGTGATTTGTACTTTGGCTGTGATAATTTGGTATGGGTACGTTAGTCCTGTGGTTGCTCTGTATTGTAGCTTTATGGTGTGTCGAGTTCGACCGTATGGTTAAGTTGCAAGGTGTGCTCTCTGATGTCGTTCTGTGAGACTGGTCATGGTAATATTTGACACGGTGTAGCTTCTGTCGGGTTACTCTTGTGAGTATGTGATGTGGATAAGTTGGGTCACGGACCCCCGTTCTTGTAGTTGGAATGTTATGATGGGTTCGTGGACCCCGTATTTTGTTATCGAAATCATATTTTGAAATAAATGATTTTTGGGCTGTGTCCCTAAGTGATTCGAAAGACTTGAGAATTCTTGAACCCCAAACGTTTTCAAAACTCCCGAGATCGTAAAATGTTTTGTAAGATGAAAAATGGTTTTATTCCTATCTTTCATAATTCAAAATGTTTTGATCAAGTGAATTATCTCGAGAAGTATATTCACGATTTCTATGTTCTTGGAGTATGATATGTATGGCATGTCTTTATATCTATACTTGCACTAGCAAAACAGTGGAGTTTTGCTAACCCCCGAGTATTCGGGGGGTGGATGTCTGTCTTGTGTCCAGGTACTTGCAGGTTGCTGGGGAGCAATTCACATGATCGTTACGAAGGATGATGGAAGACGGCGATACTAATCACATGAAGACCGGTGTTGAGTATTTGGTGATGTCTTGTTGTTTTGTCCTTCTGTTGTGTTTATTTTCCCATTTTACGGGAATGTTGAATTATGTTAACCCCTGCGTGGGTATGAGTTACGAGGAAGAGTAACATATGGTTGATGTGTATGTTGTGGTAAAAGACCAAATCGGTCTAATGGTCGGTTAATTAACCATGTCGGTATGTATTGTATTGTGGTGTTTCTGTATTTAGCCTGGTAGATCCTCGCCGCTGTAATATTCCCGAGTGGTTTGGGGGTGTTACAGAATATGGTATCGGAGCTTAGGTTGCGGAAACCTTGGCTGTCGGGTCGAGTTTTGTGTTGTCAGGCCTTGTCTTGTCTTGTATTGTCTTGTCAGATTTTGTCTGACTGAGTCGTGTCACGACGCATCGTCCGAGGTGTCGGTCGTGATTAGTATCGAGGTGCAGCCATCATCTTCGTGCGATCTGTGGATGTAAGTCTCCCTACTTTGTTGCGTCTCGTGTTATACGAGCTTGTGTGATTATATGTTATTATGTGGAGTTTAAATGTGCCTCGTGAATACGTACTCCATACTTGTTTGATTCTCGTATTGTGCTAGAATGAAAAGTGATACCGGTGTATAAATGTGTGTATATATTGTGTGAATCATTTCATTGAAGTAATGGCTTGGTGTGATCCCGCAAGGAAAGTTTGTCAATGTGATATTTCAAAGTTTAATTATTTTTGAAGAGTCACGTAAATTTTATTTTTAAACATCCTTCAAGAACGGAAAATTTTTGATTTCGTATGATGACCTCGAGACCGGAATTTTTTTTAGAACTTAACTACTTATATTTTATTTTCATCTTGCCTTGCAAGTTTTCAAAATTTGATTTTAAAAACTCAAATGAGGTCTACCAAAAATTTACTCGAAACGTGGCTCTTCCTTTCAAATTTTTGATTTCATGATCGTCGGTTTGGGGATATGTAGTGATGTCGGCATTGTTATTTGGTCAATAATGCTCAAAATTGTGATTAAGTTGGTGGTGTGAACGTTAAGTCGTCCTAAATGCACTCGTTGTGAGAGTCCTCATTACTGAGAGGTAGGATTTCAGTTTTAAATGTTAATTATCTTTTGACGGTTGCTTATGTGATACTGTAATTATGTGGACAGATGATGTTGACATGTGATTGTATTTGACGGTAATGGGTCGTATTTTGATAAAGTGATAAATTATGTCTGTTGTGTGTGTGTGTTCGAAAACGCTTTCCTGAAAATTTTATAAACTTGAGCAAGTTGTGGAAATTAAATTTCATGAAGTTTTGACGGTTCGCTTAATCGGCGGCTTCGTGTGGACTTTGAAAATCATTTAAACCGACCTTAAATTTTCTAAAGGAACCCCGACGGAATTGAAAGAGTCGTTTTAAAGTGCCTTTGAACATTTTGTAAAATGTTACCGTTGTTGATTATTGTGTAGTGTTGAGAAGATTTTCAAAAATGATTTTGACGTACTGTTGTATTTTCAAATGATTCGACTACGTTATTTTCAAAAATCTTTCACACCATCAAAATTTTTTATTTTCAAGAACCAATACAATTTTTATTTTTAAAATATATTGTGAGAGATGAAGAATCTTACCTGATTTAACTTCAAACTCGAATTTAGAAGAGTTTTCTGTACCGAGTCAGTTATTGGGCGTGACCTTTAATCACTCCAAAATGATGATGTGTAGTGGCATAGTAATTTTGATAGTGCCGGTTGTAAGGAAATATTGTTTTGCAAATAATTTCAAATGAGACCGTTAAAATCCGTTGTTTAAAAGTTTTGACAAAAAGCCCGAGGTACCAAAAATACTTTCAAAGTTTTATTTTGAATGAACATGCAAAGCCAAGGATTTTCAAATGATATCATTTAAAAGGATACCTCGTGGATCTTCTTATCGAGTTTCTAATAGTTGTCTTATGTGATATGTCAAGTCGAGTTGGCAATTTGGTATATTATTTTGCGATGTTGTACCATTGTATTGATGAAGAGATAAATTTACCACTAGAAGGGGGTTGAATAGTGGTAATGCGGAATACCAAACTTTCTTGCAAATAAATGAAAATAGTGCGGAAAATAAAAGACTCAAAGATTTATAGAGGTTCGGCAACTTGCCTACGTCCTCTCTCCGACTTCTTTTTCTATTGGCTCAAGAACAACCACAAACTTGACTCGTCTTCGATCGGTCCGAGTACACAACCGTTACAACCGCTTGTCTTCTATTGGTCCAAGCTCAACCACTCTCAAAAATTAAACTTTGTTTATCTAGTGCTCTATAGGAACTAGATAATCCTCACTTACGAATATAGGAGTATAATCCTAACAATGCCGGATCAAAGATCATAATAACACCGGATTAGTGACTCTTGATTCGTTTCTCTAAAGCTCAAGTATGAGTGATGCAACACTCACAACCAAATGAAAGAATACAAAGTATAATAAATATTACAAGGTGTTTCACTCTTTGTATCTTTCTTCTCACAACTTAGAATGCAATAAAAGATATAAAACTGAGCTCAAGTATGCTTTGATTGTTTGTATGCTTGTATGCTTGACGTTGTGTGTGTGATACCCAAGTCCTATGGGTATTTATAGGTGTCATCCATTCTTCAAATACTGATATTTGTATTGTTTAGCGTGCGCTAATAATACCTCCTTAGCGTGCGCAATCGGTCTCTGACTTGACTTTTCTGAACAGTCACAAAACTGTTCCAACGGTAAAATAATATGGCTAGCGTGCGCTATCGGTTGATCAACAGGTCTTCAATCTTGACTTTGAAAGTGTTGGTTTGTCTCCCCAACGTCTCTTTATCCAATGGCTAAATTTGTACTTAGCATGCGCTAGCAATTATGCATAGCGTGCGCTAGTAATATTTAATTTCAGCTTTTCCAGATTTCACGGATCTTCTTTGACTCCTGCGTTTCCAACGGTAGAAAATCCAACGGTAAACTTTTGACTGATTTAGCGTGCGCTAATGTATATATTGTAGCGTGCGCTATATGCTTTCCTCAGTAACGTGCGTTACCCTGTGTAGCGTACGTAAATGCCTTTTCATTTTGAATCCAGTGGCTACTGTAACACCCCGAGATATTCGGAATAATTACAGCGCCGTAAACCCTTTAAGTAAGGATTTACAAGGCTAAATAAAAGAAATGTAAATATAAAACATCAATACCACGGAAATTCAAGTTTACAAAACCGGTTTCAGCTGGTTCAACGAGTTAATTAATACAACCATATCGAAATGATATTAATTAGACAAACGTACTCGAGTACTGAAATTGGACCAAGAAGACAAATCACAAACAACAACAAACATCACTGAACCCCTTCGTCGTCACATCGGTACTGTGGCTGTTTCCCTGCTCCTCGGCTACCTGAACATCAAAACAAATGTCCACCCCCGAAGAAGACAAATCACAAACAACAACAAACATCACTGAACCCCTTCGTCGTCACATCGGTACTGTGGCTGTTTCCCTGCTCCTCGGCTACCTGAACATCAAAACAAATGTCCACCCCCGAAGGGGTTAGCAAAACGATGCTAGTACAAGTATCATTTAAACAAATCGATTATGCATCAACAATACATAACAAGATACACCACACGGACTTCCGCTACCGGAATCCAACAATGCGAATCCAAAAGATTCCATTAACACAGCAAGGGTATTCCAATGATCCAGCGCCCTCAGCATAGATCCCAAGATGATCCCGTCGGACCAACACGAGGTGGAAATAACACGTCCAATGATCCAGCGCCCTCAGCCTAGATCCCAAGATGATCCCGTCGGACCAACACGAGGTGGACATCCGACCCAGCGTGTCACATCCCGGGACCCCTCCGCCGTAGCATGATATTGTCCGCTCTCGGCGCTCTCCTCTGAGATGGCCCTCACGGTTTTGTTTCTGGGAACCCAGCGAGCAGCTTCCCAGGGGGTCACCCATCCTGAGATTGCTCTCGCCTCGAGCACGCTTAACTTCGGAGTTCTCATCACCCCGAAGCCAGTGGGCTCCCAAAAGGCCTCATGCTATAAGGAGTTCGGCACGCACATATAAGGCACTTCGCCCGTTCTCTCCTAGTCGGTGTAGGATATCACAATCCGCCACTCCTCAAAGGACCCGACGTCCTCGTCGGCACACTCGCACGATACGGCAGAGTGGCTCTGTTACCAAATTGTCACATCCCAAGACCCCTCCACCGTAGCATGATATTGTCCGCTCTGGGCGCTCTCCTCTTGAGATGGCCCTCACGGTTTTGTTTATGGGAACCCAGCGAGCAGCTTCCCAAGGGGTCACCCATCCTGAGATTGGTCTCGCCTCGAGCACGCTTAACTTCGGAGTTCTCATCACCCCGAAGCCAGTGGGCTCCCAAAAGGCCTCATGCTATAAGGAGTTCGGCACGCACATATAAGGTACTTCGCCCGCTCTCTGCTAGTCGGTGTGAGATATCACAATCCGCCCCTCCTCAAAGAACCCGACGTCCTCATCGGCACAATCGCACGACATGGCAGAGTGGCTCCGATACCAAATATTGTCACATCCCGGGACCCCTCCGCCGTAGCATGATATTGTCCGTTCTGGGCACTCTCCGCTGAGCTGGCCCTCACGGTTTTGTTTCTGGGAGCCCAGCGAGCAGCTTCCCAGGAGGTCACCCATCCTGAGATTGCTCTCACCTCGAGAACGCTTAACTTCGGAGTTCTCATCACCCCGAAGCCACTGGGCTCCCAAAAGGCCTCATGCTATAAGGAGTTCGGCACGCACATATAAGGCACTTCGCCCGCTCTCTGCTAGTCGGTGTAGGATATCACACAGCACCCTCAGCATAGATCGTACAACATACACAAACACAAATCATGCATATATATGCCAAATCGCTATGTCCATCAACATGAACATACAAACACTAGATAACGAATATCATGACAATTCAACGAAATAAATCTCATGTTCAACAACATGAATAAACCACATGCATGCTCAAAAATACCAATATTAACACATTACGATACTTGCCTCGAAGATGGCAAGAACGAAACACTTCAATGATCTCAACACACTCGAAGGCCGCCTCCTTCGATCAATGTAGCAAGCTCGAACCTTAACAAAAGAAATGATATAGAATTCATCTCAAGTCGAACGAATGCCTATCAATCCGGTTTACGGCCAAAAGCTCTAATATGCAATCTGCCTGAACCACTTAGCGTACGCTACGTACTCTACGTGACGTGCGCTAAGCCTGCCTGTTCACGTACGCAGCTGACCAAGTCTAGCGTACGCTAGCCATGTACTGACAGTTCTCTCTGATCAGCCTACTGACTCGGCTGATGACATAACGTACGTTACGTACCAAACGTAGCGTACGTTAACTCATTCCCGATAGCGTAAGTTAATATACACATCTTAGCGTGCGCTACCCGTGCATGGCAGTTTACTACTGGGCAGGAAGCTTAATCTAATGGTGAAGAAACTCATGAAATCTTCAGTGCTAAAACATGTCATATCCGTGAATATCATGCTCATACGGTTTGCGAAAGATCTTTACGGATTTAAACGACTACGAGATACAAGGTCACGCATAATCATCACAACACCATAATTCATCTTGATTTTCAAGGAATATCCTAAGTTCAATCCATTACATGTCCCAAAACGTATGATTCCTTTATGTAAAGACATAAGAACTTTGAAAATCTCCATATACTGGTCACAAATCGGTTTGAAGCTTCAGAATATGCTAGGAGTTCAAACACTAAAAGGTTCAATGGTTTATATGATGAATAAGTACCGAAACATCGAAAATATCCTTCTAACACATGATGTTCGACTACTTATGAATTTAACTGACTAAGTAATCCCAAAACATGATCAAAACGTCCTTCAGAATACTACTAATATTGGTGAAGAATCACCTACCTCAAAGTAGCGAAGAACACGAAGGAACTTGAAGAAAATCCAACACCGAGAGCTTGAACACCAATCCTCAATGATCTATAATCTTCAAACTCGAGCTAGAAGGATGATATGAGAGGTTTGAGGAGGGAGGAAGTAACTTTCTGAGCTCAAAAATTCGGATTAGGGAAGTGGGAATATCTGAATAATGAAAAAGTATGCTGTCCTGTATATAGGAAATGGTTATTAGCGCGCGCTAGTCCCTATCCCTAGCGTGCGCTAACGGCCATACGAAGCTTACTGACTTCACTGTACTCAGCGTTTAGCGTGTGCTATCAATATATCATTAGCGTGCGCTACCGCGTTGACTTGGATTTTCCCGAAAGCCGTCCAGGTTCATCCCGACATGATCCGACCGAAATCCTCAGCCGATCTCACCTACCACCCTGTCGCAATCATGCTGACTACGTATAGCGTGCGCTAATGTTCATGCACAGCGTGTGCTACGGATCCAAATTAGCATACACTACACATAGACGATAGCGTGCGCTACTTGCGCAGAATCACAATTTAAATCACATTCATGAAATCATGCGCTCAACAACACCGGATTATGAAATACGGAGAATAATACTCAGATCAAAATGCAACAATTACAATATCACAAGTTCCAAATACATATCAGAAATCTCGGGTATTACATCCTTCCTCCCTAAAAATAAGTTTCGTCCCGAAACTTAAGATGAAAACAACTCTGGATATCTAGTCTTCATACTGTCCTCCATTTTCCAAGTGGCCTCTTCAACTCCGTGCCGTGACCATTGTACTTTAACCAAGGGTATTGGTTTATTCCTCAATTGTTTGATCCGACACTCAAGTATCTTGATTGGTCTCTCCTCGAAGGTGCCGTCATTAGCTATCTCGATCTCATCGAACTCAATGATATGACTTGGATCCGGTACATACTTCCGCAATTGGGATATGTGAAACACATTGTGAACGTGACTCAGCGATCGCGGTAAGGCCACCCTATATGCTAAATCCCCCACTCTCTCGAGGATCTCAAATGGTCCGATATATCTCGGACTTAGCTTACCTTTCCTCCCAAAACGGAAAATTCCTCGCGTAGGAGACACCTTCAATAGCACGTGGTCCCCAATGTCGAACTCTAGAGGGCGACGATGCATATCTGCATAAGACTTTTTTCGACTCTGGGCAGTCAACAGTCTTTCCCGAATCAAAGCTATCTTCTCTTGAGTTTGAACTATCAATTCCGGTTCCGTCCCGATCAAGTCCGAAGAATCATCCCAGCACAAGGGTGATCGGCATCTTCTCCCGTACAAAGCTTCAAATGCTGCCATATTAATAGAAGCATGCCAACTATTGTTATAGGTGAATTCAATCAATGGCAAGTGAACTTCCCAATCAGTTGACCAATCCAACGCACAAGCTCTAAGCATGTCTTCTACTGTTTGAATAGTCCTTTCGGACTGACCGTCTGTTTGGAGATGATAAGCCGTGCTAAAGTTGAGCTCAGTCCCCAAAGCCCTGTGAACCGCTTTCCAGAAGTGCGACACGAAGCGACCATCTCGATCTGAAATAATGGTCTTTGGCGTCCCATGCAATCTGACTATCTCCGCAATAAATACTCGCGCCAATCTCTCGGGTCCCCATGTGTCTTTAATTCCTAGGAAATGAGCCGACTTGGTTAGTCGATCAACTATAACCCAAATCATGTTCATTCCCATCTTGGTTCTTGGCATATTGGTGATGAAATCCATCGAGATATCCTCCCACTTCCACTCAGGGATCGGAAGCGGCTTTAACATTCCGACAGGTCGCTGATGTTCAATCTTAACCTGATGACAAGTCAAACACTTCGAAACGTACTCTGCTACGTCCTTCTTCATATTCCCCCACCAGAAGTTTTGTTTTAGATCCTTATACATCTTACTGCTGCCCGGGTGAATAGAATAGGGCGCGTTGTGACCTTCCTTCAGAATTGTCCATCTCAATTCATCATTATCGGGAACGCAAAGTCGACTCTGAAATCTCAGAACTCCATCATCTTGTATCACGAATACTGGGGCCTTTCCTTTCTTTACTTCGTCACATAACCGAAGGAGCAGAGAATCGTTCAACTGCTTAGATTTGATTTCCTCGGCTAGCGACGAAGTCAGTTCCATCACATATAGTTGCCCTTGGATTTCTGGTGCCCATACTTCAATCCCTTCGCGGATCACTTCTCGTTTAATGCTGGTTTGGGATGTAAGTGCTTCCAACACTCGAAGAGAAATAGGTTTACGGCTCAATGCATCGGCTACAACGTTTGTTTTACCCGGATGATAGAGAATTTCCAAGTCGTAATCCTTGATCAATTCTAGCCACCTTCTTTGCCTCATGTTTAATTCTTTCTGACTGAAAATGTACTTGAGGCTTTTATGATATGTAAAGATCTGACAGTGAGTACCGTATAAATAATGTCGCCAAATTTTCAAGGCAAAGACCACAGCTGCTAACTCCAGATCATGAGTCGGGTAATTTACTTCGTACGGTTTCAACTGCCGAGAGGCATAGGCAATCACCTTATCCTTTTACATTAACACACATCCCAGACCCTGATTTGAAGCGTCGCTGTATACCATGAATCGATCAGTTCCATCTGGTAATGCTAATATAGGTGCTGTCGTCAGTCTCTTCTTAAGTTCATCAAAACCAGCCTGGCATTTCTCATTCCACGTGAACTTTTGAGTTTTCTCTAACAGCTGAGTGAGCGGACGAGCAATTTTGGAAAATCCTTCTACAAAACGGCGATAATACCCAGCAAGTCCTAAGAAGCTTCAGACTTCTTTCACGTTTTAGGGAGCTTCCCATTCCAAGATTGCTTCGACTTTCTTCTGGTCCACCTGAACTCCGTCCGCTGATATCACATGCCCAAGGAAGGTTACTTCCCTAAGCCAGAACTCACATTTAGAAAGCTTCGCATAGAGCTGTTCCTTCCTCAAGGTGCTCAAAACCACACGCAAATGCTCGGCATGCTCCTCTGTGTCTTTTGAACAGATCAAGATGTCATCAATGAAAACGACTACAAACTTATCTAGGTATTCTAAGAATACCCGATTCATCAGTTTCATAAATACCGCAGGAGCATTGGTAAGTCCGAATGGCATCACCACGAATTCTTAGTGCCCGTACCGGGATCGGAAAGCAGATTTTGGTATATCCAATTCCTTAATTCTCAACTGATGATATCCTGATCGCAAGTCAATCTTCGAGAATACCCTTGCTCCTTGCAGTTGATCAAACAAGTTATCGATCCATGGTATAGGATACTTGTTCTTGATCGTCACCTTGTTTAGTTCCCTGTAATCAATACATAACCGGAGGGATCAGTCTTTCTTTCGGACAAAGAGAACGGGCACTCCCCAAGGAGAAACGCTAGGTTGAATATAACCCTTCTGTAATAATTCCTCCAGTTGCTTCTTTAGTTCATACATCTCGGTTGGCGCCATGCGGTATGGTGCTTTGGAAATAGGAGCAGCTCCAGGCTCTAATTCGATAGTGAACTCCACTTCTCTCTGTGGAGGTAACCCAGGTAGTTCATCAGGGAATACGTCTGAAAACTCATTCACAACTGGAATAGATGAGAGTTCTACTCCTTCTTCTTTCTTCATGGCATAGCACCAAAGTCCATGACATCCTTGCTTCAGTAATTTCACAGCTTTCATCGCTTTGATCAATTTTCCCGAGCTTCCCGGTCTCCATCCTATGAATAAGTGTTCAGATCCGTCCTCAGCAATGATAGAAATGACTCTCTTTCGATAATTCAGAATAACTCCATAACGGTTGAGCCAATCGTCTCCGAGAATTAAATCGTCACCATGAATGTCAACTACAATAAGATTCGATGGCCAATCTCTCCCTCCTATAGACACTGGAAAATCTCTAGTTTCTAGGGTTCCCACAATTCTCTCTCCGCTCGGCAAACCCACAACATATGGTTCACAATCAAATAAGCACGAGATTTTTAAACGATTAACACAGTTCAATGATATGAAAGAATGTGTAGCTCTGGAATCGAATAAGACACTAACTGGTTGCAAAAGGATCTGAATCGTACCTGATGCACAAAGAAGGTGTTACGATCGTCAGATTTCCTCATCTCGTACAGGCGCGGAGGAACGGACCCAGCACTGGATGTCTCTCTCTTCCCAATATTTTGCTGCTGAAATCCACTCTGCTGCGTCTGGTTCACACTTATCTCCTTTGGAACTGGCGCTGGAGTGCGAGTACAAAAAGATCTCGTAGCAACTCCACAGAAAGCCGCACGGTGCCCTTCTTGCCCACAATCGTAAGAAGTCACAGAAGATGCGGGGCAATCACGTCGAATATATCCTACTCGACCACAATTGTAGCATTTCTTTGATGCGTCCGAAACTGCTGATGTTGTCCGGAACTTATTTCCACCTCTAGAAAGATGTGGAGGTTTCCTGGCCGAATAAAAGGAAGACTGGCCCTTGCGGGGCCCACCACTCTTGTTTTCTGAGAAGTTGTCGGTCACTTTCTACTTCTTTGCCTCCACTGATTTCTCCACCGCCGCCTCTTTCATGTCGTAGGCCAGCGCTTTGTCTTGATACTGTCGCAACGTAGTACACTCGAATCCGGACATGTACTGCTGAATCTCCGGCTTCATTCGCATATCGAAATGAAAAATCTTTTCTGCCTCCGTTCTGACCAAGTGTCGGACACAAGTCAACTGATGATTAAAAGTTTTGATTATGTGCATTACGATTGCTTAGAACTCTGTGGTGAGAAAAACTCTCGGATTTTTGCCTCTCTAACTGGACGAGGACAATACTGTGCTTCCATCATTAGATTGAATTCCGTCCAATCCGCATCATGATTCTCGGGTCGAATAGCTTCCCACCAGTCAAAGGCCTCCCCAGTCAGAAAATACTGGGCAATGGGAACCTTCCGGTCCTTGGGACAGTTAATACCCGCGAATATTTTCTCTAACTCCTTTAGCCAATGATCCCAAGTAAGTGTTTCAGCAGATCCATCAAATTTTGGCGGGTGCACTTTGACCACCTCAGCAAGCCATCTGTCTTCCCAGTTATCCTCGTGGTGCTGCTGTCCCATCGCCGTCTGCATGCGGTCAACTACCTGAGCGAACTGGTTTATCTGAGCCACCACCTGTTGAAGCACTCCCGGCATGTTAGGATTTGCGTCGTCATTCGCCGATCCCTGCTGCCCTCCAGAATGGGAATCGGTTCTACTAGCCGATAATTCTGGGGTAGTTCCGGAATCCTCCTGTCTCATGTTACCACGTCCGCGTCCACGGCCACGTCCGCGTCCACGTCCTCCCCTCAACATACTATAAACACAATTACTCAATATCCAGGACGAAATTTTCAAAAAAAATAAAGCCCATCAATACTCACAAAACAGAAATTAAGTAAAACAGTAGTACAAGAGATTAGGAGACTTACAACCATGGTCCACATGACGACTTTGGCTTAACAGTGATTTGCGAACAACCCGGAAATCAATAACATAAACAGACCCAACTTTAAAACCCGACTGCCAAGATATCCATGAATCTTAGCTCCGATACCATATTCTGTAACACCCCGAGATATTCGGAATAATTACAGCGTCGTAAACCCTTTAAGTAATGATTTACAAGGCTAAATAAAAGAAATGTAAATATAAAACATCAATACCACGGAAATTCAAGTTTACAAAACCGGTTTCAATTGGTTCAACGAGTTAATTAATACAACCATATCGAAATGATATTAATTAGACACACGTACTCGAGTACTGAAATTGAACCAAGAAGACAAATCACAAACAACAACAAACATCACTGAACCCCTTCGTCGTCACATCGGTACTATGGCTGTTTCCCTGCTCCTCGGCTACCTGAACATCAAAACAAATGTCCATCCCCGAAGGGGTTAGCAAAACGATGCTAATACAAGTATCATTTAAACAAATCGAATATGCATCAACAATACATAACAAGATACACCACATGGACTTCCGCTACCGGAATCCGACATTGCGAATCCAAAAGATTCCATTAACACATCAAGGGTATTCCAATGATCCAGCGCCCTCAGCATAGATCCCAAGATGATCCCGTCGGACCAACACGAGGTGGAAATAACCCGTCCAATGATCCAGCGCCCTCAGCCTAGATCCCAAGATGATCCCGTTGGACCAACACGAGGTAGACATCCGCCCCAGAGCCCTCAGCATAGATCGTACAACATACACAAACATAACTCATGCATATATATGCCAAATCGCTATGTCCATCAACATGAACATACAAACACTAGATAACGAATATCATGACAATTCAACGAAATAAATCTCATGTTCAACAACATGAATAAAACACATGCATGCTCAAAAATACCAATATTAACACATTACGATACTTGCCTCGAAGATGGCAAGAACGAAACACTTCAATGATCTTAACACACTCGAAGGCCGCCTCCTTCGATCAACGTAGCAAGCTCGAACCTTAACAAAAGAAATGATATAGAATTCATCTCAAGTCGAATGCATGCCTATCAATCCGGTCTACGGCCAAAAGCTCTAAATATGCAATCTGCCTGAACCACTTAGCGTACGCTACGTACTCTACGTAACGTGCGCTAAGCCTGCCTGTTAACGTACGCAGCTGACCAAGTCTAGCGTACGCTAGCCATGTACTGACAGTTCTCTCTGATCAGCCTACTGACTCGGCTAATGACATAACGTGTGTTACGTACCAAATGTAGCGTACGTTAACTCATTCCTGATAGCGTACGTTAATATACACATCTTAGCGTGCGCTACCCGTGCATGGCAGTTTACTACTTGGCAGGAAGCTTAATCTAATGGTGAAGAAACTCATTAAATCTTTAGTGCTAAAACATGTCATCTCAGTGAATATCATGCTCATACGGTTTGCGGAAGATCTTTACGGATTTAAACGACTATGAGATACAAGGTCACGCATAATCATCACAACACCATAATTCATCTTGATTTTCAAGGAATATCCTAAGTTCAATCCATTAAATGTCCCAAAACATATGATTCCTTTATGTAAAGACATAAGAACTTTGAAAATCTCCATATACTGGTCACAAATCGGTTTGAAGCTTCAGAATATGCTAGGAGTTCAAACACTAAAAGGTTCAATGGTTTATACGATGAATAAGTACCGAAACATCGAAAATATCCTTCTAACACATGATGTTCGACTACTTATGAATTTAACTGACTAGGTAATCCCAAAACATGATCAAAACGTCCTTCAGAATACTACTAATATTGGTGAAGAATCACCTACCTCAAAGTAGCGAAGAACACGAATGAACTTGAAGAAAATCCAACACCGAGAGCTTGAACACCAATCCTCAATGATCTACAATCTTCAAACTCGAGCTAGGAGGATGATATGAGAGATTTGAGGAGGGAGGAAGTAACTTTCTGAGCTCAAAAATTCGGATTAGGGAAGTGGAAATATCTGAATAATGAAAAAGTATGCTGTCCTATATATAGGAAATGGTTATTAGTGCGCGCTAGTCCCTATCCCTAGCGTGCGCTAACGGCCATATGAAGCTTACTGACTTCACTGTACTCAGCGTTTAGCGTGCGCTATCAATATATCATTAGCGTGCGCTACCGCGTTGACTTGGCTTTTCCCGAAAGGCGTCCAGGTTCATCCCGACATGATCCGACCGAAATCCTCAGCCGATCTCACCTACCACCCTGTCGCAATCATGCTGATTACGTATAGCGTGCGCTAATGTTCATGCACAGCATGCGCTACGGATCCAAATTAGCGTACGCTACACTTAGACGATAGCGTGCGCTACTTGCACAGAATCACAATTTAAATCACATTCATGAAATCATGTGCTCAACAACACCGGATTATGAAATACGGAGAATAATACTCAGATCAAAATGCAACAATTAAAATATCACAAGTTCCAAATACATATCAGAAATCTCACGTATTACAGCTACTGGACTACTAACCATGTTATCCGGTAGCGTGCGCAAGACATGAAGAGTAACGTGCGCTAAGTCCTCATGATAGCGTACTTAAATGATAGTCCGTAGCGTGCGCAAGTCGTTTTCCTTTTTCTTTCCAGACCTTACTGTACTCTGACTGATATGCGATAGCGTGCGTTACATAGATATGATGGCGTGCGCTAAAACTAATAGTTTAGCGTGCGCTGATAATATGACCTTTGCGTGCGCTATCCATCAGGTAACTTCTGACTAAGCTGTATATATCCCTCGATAGCATGCGCTACTCTAGTACGTGTAGCGTTCGCTAAGTCTGTCACACCCCCAACATCGGGAAGGACGAGGGCGCGACGCATCGGTCGATCAATCAATCAAAATGCGACAATAAATAGCGGAAGCAAAATAACGATTTGATAATATTTTAAAACAAACATCTTAGCCCGATGTACTAAGATTCGTTGTGACAAAGCTGATAATCGAAATTACACTGTTCATAAGTTTGCAGCGGAAAATACCAAACGAATTAAGTATGAAGCATAACTAACTATTACAAGTTGGGATAACAACAGAAATTCTAAGAACGGAAGTCCTAAATCTTGAAGGCATTCTTCTATTCGGCCTCTTCCACGAAGCCTTCTTCGTCCTCTGCTGTTTGCTCATTCTCTGGTTTGAAATGGAAAACGGTGGGGTGAGACAAAAGGTCTCAGTGAGTGGGTGATCGTGTGCGAGTGTGGCTCTTTCCTTTGAAAATTTTTAAGTGATGCATGATTTTATCAATTATAAAAAAATGAGAACAATTACAATTATGTCGAAATTTTATAAACAATAATCATTGTGTAGTTGTAATATTATAATCCAGTCCCCGTGGATGGATATCAAGTCAAGCAGTCAGTCAATCAGTCGATCAGTCAATTTAGTTTCGAATCCTGCCGATGTGGACTTTGGATTCTAAACTCTCCTTATCACTCCTAGCAAGATAGGTCGTCGCCCCAAGATTTGGACCGTCGCCCCAAGATGCCGAGCCTTCGCTCTCACACTTAGTGTGTGCTTCCTTATCTCTTATCTGGGCTCGGTATGTCCTTAGCTGTGGGTCAATACCCGGATCACACCATAATCGCGATTATACCCCAAGTCTACGACCCAGGTCCCTCGGAACACTCCGTTCCTCGGTTATGGGAATAGGAAACAACGGTAGCCTTGTTCATGAACCGCAGCCGCGCTGCTCGATCCAAGACTCGGTCTAACCGTCCCTGACACGATTTGGGACTCTAGAGCTGGCTCCTACAGCTCAAGAGGTGGCCCCCGGATTGTAGGTCGGCACTCTGTTTCATAGGGACTCAAGAGGTGGCCCTCGTCCGTCGACGTGGCACTTTGTTCCGATAGAGTTAGAGGCGGACCCGTCCGTGGCACTTTGTTTGTATAGCACTTAGTTCTCGGACAGTCACAGTTATCAATTTGACGGGTTTCACAAGTATCACGTAAACGTTCGGTCAGTGAGGTTAATAGCGTCTTTTGATTAAGTATGGAATATAGTTAATTTTATTTGTGGCCCGGTAATGCGGAATAGGACTCGTATATAAACTCGAAAATATTCTCAATAATTTATTAATGGTCTGATGGCTTCAGATCAGATATATTAAATGGGTAGGTTCGACGAAACGAAACGAGAGTTTCGTAAATAGTTTGAAAGGACGTTTTTGCCCTTAGGTTCAAACCTAAGCGTTGGAGTATGAAACGAAATCGGATGGTTATGAAATTTTATGAGGAAGCCAAAAATAATTCCTCGACTCCAGATTTAATGAAAATTTCGAAATTTCCAGTTTCCGGACTGAAATTTCCAGAATTTGCTATATTGCCCGAAAACTTAAGGAAATCGTTCTGAGGCATATAGAGCTCGGAATTTAACAAAATTTTAGGACATGACTTATGATGAACCTGGAATTACAGATTTGTGAAAATTCTAGAAAATTTCGGACCTGGTCCAGAAGTTTGGAATTCTTGCATTTTGACCACGAAATTATTTAAAATTTGCGATTTGGATTATTAAGCTTAGATATCGAGCTCCGAATTACTTGAAACTTTATGGAAAGCCTATAAGTGGTATAATATGTACTGTCCAAGGTCCAGAATGTTTTATTTTCGAAATTTTCAGTTTAGTCCTCAAACTTTAGGAAATTATAATTTATGCCCAAAAGCTCCGTTTACTCATTTCAAGTCCTATTTTGGCCGCAAATAAATTATCCATATATCATAACATAATCATATAACACAAGATTTCAGATTTTGGTAGGGTTTCAACAATACATAGAAGAAAACATATAACTTTCAAGTTATCACAAAATCGGCACCCGACTACCAAATCGGTTGTCGTTTAAATTCAATAAATCACATTGCATGTTGTTATAACCATAACATTCATCTTTAAAAATATGTATTTATACAAGAATTTCAGATTAGTTCATACTTTCATATTTTTCATAATATTTGATGATTATGTTTAAGAAAAACGAATATTCAATTAGCTATACATAAAATCATAATATGAAATTACAACATGAAGATTTTAACATAGATCATATCAAAAGAATCTTGAAATACTTCATATTTAACACATGCATCACAAGAAAAGAATAGATTTCTACTTTAAAGTTTGAAAGAGTTTTCACCCACCTTGATCTTGTCGTATTTCGTCGGTTCTAAGTCTTGAAAGTTGGAAAACGACTTCTCCTATACTACTACATGGTTTGACCGATCCACATGCACCCCCAAGGTGAGAATTATGTTTGCATGTATTAAGATTAAGGTTAGGTTATGGAGGTTTTCATAAGAAATTATGGAAATAGTTATAAGGGATGAGATTACCTATTTCTTGTTGAAATTTTTCTTCCTCCTCCTTCTTCTTCCTCTTGGTTCGGACCTCTCTCTCTCTCTCTCTCTCTCTCTCTCTCTCTCTCTCTTTCTCTCTCTCTTAGACTCTCAAATGCAGATTTTTTGGTTGTGGTAAGTATAAAGGGTGGTTAGGTAAAGGTGTAAGTATTTAAAGTTGGGATAAGGAGGGTTGGGAAGTGAAATGTGTAGAAGACTTGTTACATGTGTCAAGATGTTTCATGCAAGTCTTGCATGTGATGAGTGAAGCATCTAGAGCTTCACTCTTCCTCCCTCATGGCCGCCCATATGTATATATATATATATATTGTTAAATTAAGAGTATAATTAAAATGGTAAAGGATTTAATTAGTTGGGTTGGGCTTTGAAATGTAACTTCAAGTCTTATGATTTTTAATAAGTTGGGTTGAGTCCATTAGTGAGTCCACATGTAGTTAAGTGTTGACAATTAGCCCAATAGATGAATCAACATACTATTTTAATTTTTATTATTTGGTTTATTAAGTACATTACAAAGTCAAAGAGTGAAATAAAATAAAATAGATGTAGGTTATATCATGTCATAAAATAACTATTATGAAATTACATCATGATTTGATATATTGTACATGTGATAAGTTATCGAATTTTAGGGGGTTTTACATCCTCCCCTCCTTAGAAGAATTTGGTCCCCAAATTCCTACTTGAACAACTCGCGGTAAGATTTCTTCATTTCTTCCTCAGCCTCCCACGTTGCTTCTTCCTCTCTGTTGTGATTCGACCAGACGACTTTAACCAAAGGAATTCGCTTCTTCCTCAATTCGAGTACTTGCCGATCGAGGATCTTGATTGGTTTCTCTTCATAAGACAAGTTATCCTTGATCGGCGGAATGTCAGAAGTAAGAATGTGCATTGGGTCTGGATGATACTTCTTTAATCTCGAATCATGGAAAACATCGTGCCACTACTACAAAACTGGGCTTTTAACAATGTTCGAGGAGCCACATTAACAGCGGTTAAAGGTGGTGTTAAATTAATAACGGTTCCTCAAAACCATCACATCATCGGACATTTAACAGCGGTTCCAGCTAAAAACCGCTGTTAAATTAACAGCGGTTCTGGTAGAAACCGCTGTTAAATGGCCAGTAATTAACAGCGGTTTTTATCTGGAACCGCTGTTAAACTGGACATTTAACAGCGGTTTTTATCTGGAACCGCTGTTAAACTGGACATTTAACATCGGTTTTTAGCTGGAACCGATGTTAAACTGGACATTTAACATCGGTTAATTTAACAGCGGTTCCAGCTAAAAACCGATGTTAAATGTCCAATTTAACAGCGGTTCCAGATAAAAATCGTTAAATGTTCATTTAACAATGGTTTCAACCGTAACATTGTTAAATTTACATCAGAAATTGACAATGTTTCTCCTTAGAACCGCTGTTATTATTATTATTTTTTTTTTAAATACCAGGTTTTTTTTTTATTTCCAACTTGCTAAACATACACATAAAACAGTATCCTAAACACCAAAAACATCAAATAAAACCTCAACAACACAACTTTATTTCATCCATTCACCAATACAACTAAACAATTTTTATCCAACCATCCAATACAATAACATTCTATCCAATACCAAAAAAATACAACACAATTCAAGTACAGCGGCAACAAACAACCACAAGCAAAATCAAGCACAAGTAAAAGGATAAAGAAGAAGAACACAACAACGAGTACACTACAACCATGAACAAAACATGAATCAGAAAAAGGATATCCCTACAACCATGAACCAGAAAAGAAACTGAATCTTCAGGTACAACAATGGTATTCTTACAAAATTAAATGTCAAAAGTCTACGCACATAAACGGTCCCTAACCTCCAAAAATTGTTTTGCCCATTTGATTCGAATTGCACGAATACTCTCTATAGTAAGTGCCGCAACATCATCAAACATCTGTACATATAAACATATATATAAATTAACAAACTCATCAACTTAAACGAATCACTTTTAAACTGAAATAATTTAAAATCGAAATTAATTTAAATAATTTAATAAACTGAAATAAAAGTTTATCACCTCCATCCATCCATCGATAATACGAGCTCGGACAATAGTCGACATCCAGTGCATGACGTAATACCCACACTCCCAACCTCCGTTTTGTTTATTACACTAAAAAGAATATGTTGCTCAATTATATAATGTATAATATTTAATAATATATACTTATATAGCTAATATATATATATTGAATGTATTACTTACTTTGGGATATATCCACGTAATCGTCTGTTTGGATCTACTTGTATGCATACCCTCCATCACCTTAAACGCGGTCACGGCACTGTTTAAAAGAAGTAATAATGTATTATGAAATGAAAACATTAATATGAGGAATATTTTTGCACTGCTGGAGGCTGCCAAATTTATATTTTAATATGAGGAATATTTTTGCACAAAAGTTCACACTTCAACTTGCTACAAAATCAGAAATTAGAACCTAAGCAGTTGATAAAATTCGTCTGAAATTTCCTAAGGCAAAAACTCGATCGGCAGTAAAACTTGGTAAAAAAATCAGGTGTATAACCATGCATCTTCATCTATGAAATGTGCGACAGCATGTAATTTTTTTACTCAAAAAATCATTACCAGTGGATCCATCTTCTCTCTATATATAGATGACAATAACTCAACTCAACTTTGGAATTATTGAGAAACACAAACCTAACAGGCTAACACCATACAAATTCGACTAGCCCGAATCTAACGCAATTTCAGAAATTTATTATAAATGTAGTCATATCATATACTTATTGTATATTGGCATATATTGGGCATAACGCAAAACGTCCTGAAACGAAACACAAACTCGATCGAATAACCCCAAACGCCACATCCAGCTAATGGATTATATTGCTAATCGGGATTTTTCACTTGGTAACCTTGAGTTTTAATCTAGTCCACATACTAGATTTTTAAGTTTCAAATTTCACATAATAATCCTAAAGTTTCAATAAATTTCACCTGGTATTGATGATGGAAACACAATGCAACTTCGCGGAGAAGGAAATGTTGACAGAATGAGGTATGTGAATGTCATTCTATAATGAAGTTATGGGTCTGTTTGGTAAAAATGACTGATAAAGTGACTGAAATTGGATAAGTTACCTCAAAAAATATCTTATTTGATGTAATAAAATACCTTCAAATAACTTAGCAAATATGTCCCATAAATGCTACAAGTTAATATAATATATATTTTTCAAGTAAATGCTACAAGTTAAAACTTACTTCTGGACTACGGCCTTAATGCGATTGTCGGGCTTACGGTGTAGTGAGCAAAACCACACAACTTCGGCTTTTGCCGGAATAACGACCAAAAGTTGCCAATGCTCACTGCATTAACAAACGGAATATTTAATTTTTCCATAATCAATCTAAATACATCTACTTACATAATTATTAATATATAATAATCTACAAAGACAAGAAAGAAATATTAAGACTTTTAGAGAAAAAAGAGAGTAGTTAGACGAATATGTTAGATCTTACTCATGATGGTAAGCTCCAAGGTATATCTGTTTTCTGGCATCCGACATACGCGAAGCGATGTATCTGGAGGCCTCCTCTCCCTTATTTCCCATATTTTGTATGGATTGAGGATCAAAATATCCATACAAATCCTCGTCCATCGTGCCCACGTTCAATTTAGATAAGTACCTAATTTGTTGAACAAAATATTACTACCTTATTTACGTTTCAAACTATGAATTTTTGATAAAAATACATAAATATGCATGTAAAGAATTACTTACAAAGTCCAAAACTGTAGAATCGATAAGGTAAGCCACTGCTTGTCTTGAATGATTTCCAAAAGATCATTATAACTTATGTACAAGGGAACGTCATCACCACCAAAACCAAAGGAAGATGTATCCCATGGCACCTGTAACGGCTCACTAAAGAGAGTCGCTGCAACAGTAAATAACTCTCTCAACGTGTCACTGTCACTCGACCGGTCATCTTGACGAGCATGTTTCTTAGGTGGCTCGGGTCGCTCAATATCCTAAATCATATAGAAGAAACGTGAAAACTGTAAAAAACAACTGTAAAACCAATTGTAAACGAAGTATCTTTTATTTAGATTTTAATATTAAAAACTACTACAAATTTTATTCTTAATTTTCTAAATTCTAAATATTCTAAATTTTCAGCTAGTTTCTTGAGGACAAGCAGTGTAAAAACCAACTATTCTACATCTTTTTTTCTATCCTTGACGGTATTGAATTAATGGTAAAGTTACAAAAAGTACCCCAAGGTCTTAGTCTAATTACAGAAAAACCCATTAATCTTTCAAAGTTATTTACCCCATTGACATTTTTCCTATTCTACGAGTTGTACTCTCAACAGGGGATATTTGTTTAGATAAATACAGATCTAGGTATTTTTGATCCCTTGAGAGGTAATTGGAATTTTTTGTAATTAGGCTAAACATTAGATGTATCTTTTATTTAGATTTAATATTAAAACATGAAAGAAATATACCTTGATAAAGTCGGCAACGACAAGATCCTTTGGCCATGCAATAAAGGTACCTAGAGCTTCCCTCACTAAGCTTACCTCTTCAGTAGGTATAGGAACTTCCGCACCGCCATCTACGGCCTCCTCGACTACTACCTTAACCAAATGAGCTGGTAAAGGTGCACAGTGCAGGGTAGAATCACCATGATGAACTCGACCGATAGCGACTAGACGAGGAGGACGCTCGTCCACATAAAATCCAAATCGACCAGTGTCCCCAGGCGGAGTCTTCCCTCGTGACGGGCCATAAATATCATCGGCACAACTCCCCTTCGTACTGACACGGGTAACATGATGATCATCAGGTGTACGTAGATCGGTGTGGGGCTGCTGTGAATGGCCAAATGTCTTCATCAAATTTTGTGTCACATCATATGTGATCTTCTTCGTTAGTTCCTCCAACACACTTGATGATGCAGATCGACGTGAAGATCGTCCAAAATAATCTAGAATCCCTACACCAAATCCAATCCCGCGAACACGACCAGGGTGCTCCGGTCTCCCAATGGCCTCGGCCAATATATCATGTCGTCCCTCGGGAGTGAAGCTGCCCTGTGTACACTGTGCCTCCAACTCATCCTACAAAAGAATGTTTTTTCGTAAGTGTAACACAAATGTGAAGCACATAAATGAACCGTTAATATTTTTCTTGTATGGATAAAAAAAAACTTTGTTTCATAAGTGAAACATAAAAGTGAACTTTTAAAATTTTATTCACAACCTTTCATAAGTTAATATTATGACTTTTATTTTTTTCAACAAAAATTTAAGTTATAGAATTTAATTGCAAAACAAAAATTTCCAGAATCAACTTTTGAAAAGATAAGAAAACTAAGTTTATTTAATTTTAAGTACATTGACAAATATTAAATAATTTTTTAAACTTACGATCTTAGTAATAATCTCTCGTGCTGCATCTGATGACACTCCTCCAGATCTTTTTTGGCGACCAAGTTTCCACCTCTGATGACGTGAAGGAGGAGATGGAGGATCAATAATAACATCTTCTCCAGACTTTGACGCTTCTTCTTTACGCTCCTTCATCTTTCTCTCCATCACCTGTACCTCCACAAAATCATATCCACCTCGAGCCATAGTATGAGGAGCATTGTTCATCTTCGCTATATCTTGTTTTTTGATTCTCTTTTCCTGGAAAAAAATATTTGCTTATCAGGGTTTGTTTTATGCTTAAAACTGCTTGTTGTTACTTATTAGATGGCTGTATGCTCATTTCTTATTGTGGTGTTTAGATTTCATTAAATTTTCATTTTAACTGTTAAAAATAGCTTGTTAGATGTATTTGCTGTTATGGTGTAGGTATTTGTGTTTAAATATGGTTATTGCATCATTATATAGTCTTATGGATTAGAATAGGCATTTCCTTTGAAAACCTCATTTTCAGTTTCAATAAGGAGTGTTTGGTTCAGTATAACTCACTGAGTTTTATTGGTTCCAAGTGTTTTAAACAAGTCATATTAGGTTCCAGTATGTCATAAAAACCAGTGTTGGTTCAGTGGAAAGTCAAAATCCACTTTTGATTACTTGTTTTCCTTCACTGCTAGAATTTCAAGTTCTAATATCATTTAAATCCTTTCATAAGTAGTTAACAAAGCTTATTTTAGTCTCTTTATAGTTTATTATTACCTTATCAGTAACTTAGAACAGATCAAAAAGTCAAAATCTCTTGTAGTGTCAGTTTTACCATTTATGGTTAGAATTTTCATGAGCTCAGTTTTAAGTATTAGCTTTTGAGATTGTGGTATCTTAATATTTGGAAGCTGATCTTTTTCATGCATATTTTTATTTACTGCTTATTTGAAGGCTTCTTTTAGCCCTTTTTCTGAAAAGCTCCCCTGCCGCCCCAGGCTCACAACATCACTTTCATAAGCCTGTAGCTTGTTTTAGCCTTAGCTCTTTGTTGTTTTAGAAAGCCCTCCAGGCCAGCTTGCTATTAATGTTCTTATTGTTCCATGTAGTGCTTATTTATCCACTTAAATTGGTTCTTCTAAGTTGCCTTACCACACTTTACATACTGAGTGATCAGTGGAGGTAAGCCTGAGCTTATTGGCTTTCTCAGAAGCTAACCTAGCTAGCTTGAGGGTTCAAAGCTTATTGGACTAGCTTTTTCAGGCCTGTTTGGTTTCAGTGTTGGGATTGCTTATCTCATGCTTCTTAGCTTATTCCACTGTGCTTTTTCCTTTTGTTTCTGCTTATTTTGTACTCATCTCAAGTGTTGTTAGCTTATTTAACCTTTGGTTTATACTTTTGTGGTAGCTTGTGCAACTCAAAATTTCACTTAAGCTCAAAAAGCTTATCTGTGGTGAACAAAAGCTCCCACTTAGCTCCCACTAAGGAAATATCTGCAAGTAATCGAGCTACAGAAAATATCTTTTGAATTCAGAATTTACCTCCCAAGTAGGGTCCTCACGAGTCTTTTTGAATTCTTTCCAATCGTCCTCCGATATACCATATTTCTCGCAAGGAGACAACCCTTTCGACGGACCATATATATACTCGCCGGTCAAATCAGTCTTAAATTGCCTCCACATCCTGCCAATAGACTGCAGTGTCTTCGTGCGAAATTGACCAATATTACTAATTTGACTGACATCAAAGTTGGCCTACATTGACAATTCAAATTGAAATATTATCAATAATACAATTTTAAATTATTTGCTATAATTTAAGTTTTTATAGAATAATTTGATCAAATAATGTTTTTTCATAAATTTTAATTTTATACCAGATTATTTATTTTTAATTCAATTTTTTAAATTATTTTATTTAATTTCAGTTTTTAGAAAATAAATTACTTAAATTAAGGTTTTTTTTAATAAATTTCACTTTTAATCCATATTTATTTTTAATTCAGTTTTTTAAATTATTTTATTTAATTTCAGTTTTTATAGAATAATTTAATTTAATTTAAGCACAAAGTGAAACACATAATTAATCACAAAAGTAATGCACGTACCAATACATCCTGCCACAGCATTTCCTTATCGGGCTTGTCCGGTACGTGATTCCATCGATCGTACAATATAGAAACATGATCTTTCGCAAGTTTACCCAAATACGTACTCAACTTGACTTTGTGCTTGTACTTAAATTTTCCCCTGACTGGGTCGATATCAAGAGGTAGCTTTTTCCCATCTATACGCCGTTTGGCCATACTTCTACATCTTGTAGGATTTCTCGATGTAGTAGTCTACGTATGAGGAGAAGCAGCGGAATGGGGAGGAGAATGGCGAGGAGTGTAATACCCGTAATTTTTGTTTCCCGGAAATTTTCTATTTTTGGCGGAAGTCCGTTTTTGACAACTTGCTTGGGACCGTTTCGTCATCCTGAGAATGATTAATTCTACACTTTTTGTCATCCGAGTTCGTTTCGGTATCGTTCCGTTGAATTCCGTGTTCTTTAGCGACTTTTCTACGTTTGAGTTCGACTTTGTTAAATCACCATAAATTCTTGGAAACTCCAAAAATTCTGAATCTTTACAATATTATAAAGCATCGAGTTAGCTTTCCAATGGTTCAAACGGTGAGTCAATCGGAGTCCAGACGAGGGAGTTATGGTCGAAATAGCTAGGTCACTCTCATTTTCCAGATTTGGCCAAAACCGCCTGTACCCGGTGCCGCGGCACACTGGGCTGAGCCGCGGCACACCGCGAGACACAGGGAGCGAATTTTGGGCTCGTGCCGCGCACACATATACCGAGCCGCGGCACACATGACAGATTACCCCTATATCTGCGTTTTCAAGCGTTTCAACCGATAACTCTCATTTCTTCACCATCACACGAGAGGAAAGGCTTGAGAGAGGGAGGTTTCTTCACCTATCACTTGAGGGTGTGATTCCTCTTCATCTCTTTTCGATTGTGAAGCCCGGATCATCGTTCTATCGCGTGCTCTTCGAATCATAGTGCTTGGATCTTCAAGAGGTAATTTCTTTAACATCTTGGATTTCGATTTTGTATTGGGTAATGATGTTTTGGATGTTAAAATCATGGGGTATGAAGTGATATACGCATGATTATGGACTTGTTGGAGTATTCATCGGATTATTGAAAGATTTTTCAAGAACACTTCGAATTTATGTTGGAAATTGGGGATTTTGTTTGACTTCATCCTCTTAATCCGTAGTAATTTAGATTAGTGATGGATTGATGATGATTTAGGTGTATTCTATCATTTCCATCGTTATTTCACGGTTGGAGTGTATTGATTCGTCGTTTCGGTTGAGTTATTAGTCGACGCCTTGAAGGTGTCCGACAAAAGGTCTAAGAGGGGGGGTTTTGTGCGTTGTACGATTATTATTCATCGTACGATTGTTGATTTATCATTGATATGACTTAGGGACGAAATCCTTGTGAAGAACTCAAGTCGGAACCCTTCCGTTCGTTGTCTCCTTCGTGGTTCAAGCTTCCCGGTCGAACCGTGTTCTTCGGGATCTTCGGTAACATTTATTAAGGCAAGTATACATTTATGATTGTACGTTCTCGACTTTGAAAGTAAGAGGAATTGATGGTATGATATGAACGAACCGTTTTTACGGCATTCATAGAAATATTGATGGCATATCATGAACGAACCGTTTTTACGGCATTCATAGATATATTATTGGCATGTAATGAACGAACCGTTTTGACGGCATTCCTACATGTATCGGCGTATGAGGTGAACGAACCGTTTTTACGGCATTCACATACGTAACGGCGTATGAGGTGAACGAACCGTTTTTACGGCATTCACATACGTCTTATGAGATTTTAGTTATTCCGGAATACTAGTCTTAAATTGATGAATTGACGGATAATGATGAATTGACGGATTACATTTACTTTATTGTCGAGGAGTATTATGTTTCATATTGTTATACTTGCACTAGCTATTCGACGGCTAACCCCTTTATGGGGGAAATACGTTTCATGTATTTCAGGTTCCAGGAGAGCGGACGGGCAGTGCAGGTCGGCATGAAGATGATGGGCAAGTGTGATACCGTGTCGGTCTCCGGTTATTTTCTTGGATTCCTCCATTCAAAGGTTGTTGTCTTGGAATGGATTTTTAAATACTCGAGTATTGCATTTCGCTTTCCTTGATGTTCCTACTGTGTTGCCGAGGTATTGATTTGTGTAGTGATGTATATGGTTTCATTGGTTATGGTTTTGAATACCATTTGTATCGTCTTTCATTCTATTGTATGTAGACCTTATCGGTCAAGTGTATAGTTCCGCGTATGTTTAGCCTTGTGGGTCCCACGGCGGGGCTCACGGCGCTGTAATATACCCTGAATAACTTGGGGGTGTTATAGAATATGGTATCGGAGCTTAGGTTTATGGATACCTAGGCTGTCGGTCTTTTGGGTCGATTGAGTCGGCATTTGCCCACAGTATCACTACTCTGCCATCATCACAGTGCGACCGGTACTTGTAAGTCCTCTCACTCTTCTTGTATTCTTCTTAATCGTTTCGTTTATAGCTTGGTATTCTTGGGAATTGGTCACTTCGAGAATCTGCGATTTGGATTATACTTACGCACAGATGTACCCTTCAGAATGTTGGCTGAAAGTAGAAAGAATCGTGGCCGTGGTCATGGACGTGAACTCTTCCTTGAGATTTTGTTAAGTTGTTAATTGCGATAGTGGTGTGTATCGGTATTATGTTGAGACTTTGTTTAGGAGTCGCATGCTAGTATCACGGGAGATCTTCGACTTCACTGACCTGTAAGTATGTTGTTCGGATTATTCGATAATTCTTGGTTATCTTGGTGATTTTAGATTTTCCGTTGAAATGTTGTTTGTACGAGTGATTGTAAGTTTCGAGGACGAAACTTATTTTTAAGGGGGGTAGAGTGTAATACCCCGATTTTTCGGATATATATATTTTTTTTTTTCATTTATATATTGGATATCGTGGATGGTTAATCATGCTCGAGGACGTTGTGAACGTTTGAAAATGTTATTGAATTGAGTATATGTATTGATTTTGCCGTATGCTCGTATTTGGTATGTCATGACTTTGGACAGGAATTGTTGAAATTGGCTAAGTATGGAATTATTACGTACGTTAATAAGGTGAGATTACGTACGTAAGATTGGCATGGTTACGTACGTTAAGGCTAAGGTATTACGTACGTAACGAAGACATCGGACAGAACCGAGTCCTGATCGGCCGATGAGACCCTGTTTCGGCAACTTTCGGCGGAGGATGTTGACAGGTGAGTCAACGTACGTGTTACGTACGTTATACAGGACGTGTTACGTACGTTATACAGGACGTGTTACGTACGTAACACAACCATTGTACCGTAGCAAGTCAACTGGTATATTACGTACGTTTTATGGTATGGGTTACGTACGTAATGGACTGCACGGAATGAGACAGTGAGTTGGTCACGTACATTATGGATATTGGATTACGTATGTTAAAGTTGTTACGCACGTTAAGAAAGGACACTTACGTACGTGATGAGGGTGCAATTTATATATTGAAGTGTTGCCTTTCATTTCTCTCGCGATCCTTTGAGATTTTTCTCTCCAAAACTCGTCCCTCTTCACTTTTAAGAGTGTTCTAAACACTTTTAACATGATTGTGAGCTTGGAATCATGGAATTAGAGCTTGGTTATGGAACTATTGTTGATTCTTGAAGTGATTTCTTGTGTTATCCATATTCTATGAGGTTTATATTGAAGGAAGATAATGATATGCTTTGAATATGTTGATTATGATTATGGAATCATAGAGATCTAGATGTTTTTGAGGCCATATGATGACTATGATGATTTAATGATTCTTGGAACGGAGTTCAATTATTCTTTCTTCGTGGTTCGTCCATACAAGCTAATCCTCGTATCCCTTTGATAGTGGCTCAATTTTTTTCTTTTTGGATTACTACTTGGAGGGAGTATGTTGGGAATCGTGTATTTTGATGTTCGGCTTATTTCAATGAAAATGCATAAATTGGACTGCATTTTTTATCCATTGCGTGAGTATTTTTGAAATGGATTTTGGTATGTTGCCAACTGAAATTTTATTTTGTAAAACCGATTCCCTAAACTGAGTTTTTGGCATTTTAACCTTGATCGTTTTGACGGTATTTGGAAAATGATTTTTTTTAGTATTTGAAAAATATTACCGTCATCGGTCTTTTTGGCATTTTTGAAATGACGTGGAAAATTGTGCTTAGCCTGGTAAATCCTTGTGAGAAAGGTTTACGGCGGGTAATATTCCCAGGAGGATCTGGGGTGTTACAATTATGGTATCATGTGATAATGTTATACGAGATTTATTGGAATTGTAATAAGAGATTTCGGATGTTGATATGATTATTGAGATTTTCTTCATATGACGATAAGGGTTTTGTTGTGATTCTTGAGGTTGTATGAATGACATGATGAAGGAAATGGTAACATGGAGATATATACCTCAGATATGTTGTTCTGAACGTGATTTCGGATATTTCATGTTCTTGCAGAACTCTTGAATTATCTGAGGTGATGAAATTTTTAAGAAGTGTTGATGTTTTGAATATGAATATGGAATATTCATATCTAGAGCTAAACTATGTGTTGGAAATAATATTCGTATAGGAAATACGAATATGATTATGAGCTTGATGAGACTATTATTCATCTCTGAATTTGGAAGCCCGTACGGATGGAGCAAATATTCAAATCGAATGATTGGATTGTTTGATAACCTTTTTAATATGATTATCTATTGTTTTGAACCAGTCGGATGATTCGAATTGATAACGGTCATAAGTAAATTTTAACGATGGATTTATGAGAAGGGAACCTTGTCAATTCGTATTTAAGAATTGAGTTTGGAACATTTAGACCCTTATTATTGGTCCGAATTGGTTGCTGATATGATCATCATATTTCGACTCGTATTGTGGACAGGATTTGTAAGTGTCTGAGTTGGATTGTTCAGACTGTAATTAGTCGAGATATGGTAAAACGATTGAGTTCGTGGTTTGGTGGTATTGATATTGGTCATCATCGAACCGGTTGATTATCAATCCTTCGTTTTACAATAAGGTATGATGTTTGATCGTGAATTATGACTGTTGTGTTGCGGTTAAGGTTGAAGGGTTCGTAGATTAACTTGGTCGAGACTGAGGGAATTCGTAAGACGAAATCAACTGAATTGGTAACAGTACATTTTATTGATATCGAGGCAAGTTTTATACTTGTACTGGTCAATGAGATTAATGTTATCGTGTATGTGTACGAATGTGTGTATCATTTCGAGACTTGTTCTCTTTATGATTGCATTGATATCAAGGGATTGGTTGACACGACACCGTCGGCAAATTATGCCAAATGTTACTGTTGTTTGTAAACGGCCGGTTCAAGGCATTACGATACTGGTTGGTAAAGTTGCTGTCGATAGCCGGTTCGCGGTATCGATGTATCGATTATTATTGTTCGCGATTAATGTCGTCCTGAGACATCGTTGAATCTTTGTTGTCGAATTGGAACTGTTGCTATGATGTTGCGTTAACCGAATTGGGACGTTTGATATATCCTTTTGTCATCTCCGTTTCGGTGGTCGGTTTAAGACACCGGGACATCTATTCTATCGTATCATTGATTATCGATTGACCGTTCCAAGGTAATCGAGGTATTGAATTGGGATTATCGAAGATAATTCCCATCCGTTGTCAAAGGTATTCTTATCCATTGTATCATTGTTATCGATTGGCCATTCTACGGTAATCGAAGTATTGAATTGGAACTGTCGAGGAGAGTTCCCATCCGTTGAGTTATTATTGTCGTGTTGGCCGACTCAAGGCAGCACACTATTATTCTTGTGAACTCGATAATTTTGTGATCGTTGAGGGTTGTGGATTTCCCGAATTGTGGTGTTGTGATTATTGCCGTGTTAATCGGTCCTTAGGGAATTCTGATTCCAGGATGGTTGTTTTGAATATCGTTGGTCGTGTCGATCTTTCATTATTCATGTGTCATCGTTCACTTGGTGAGTCGTATGATCCGTATTGGATGTTTTATCCCTTGAGTTTCGTTGTCATGTTGTATCGTGGCATATCTGGAATCATGTCTGCGTGCCGATTGGTTATGTGTAGGATTTTTAGCCAGGCACTCGATGGTCATGCGTGGATGTTTCCGCATTGGACCGTACACACGAGATGTAGTTCTTGAGGCTAATTAGGTACATTGTCACACGTATATTCTGGATTCCGTATACGGGGTGGACATGTGCACGGACACATTTCCGGATCGGGCGTACTGTGATGTCCCTCTTGAGCTTTATTGATTGATCGTTCGTAGTCCATGTTGTATTGGATATGTCCGACGATTTGCATGGTTGTTCATACGCCGAGGGGTATGTCCGATCGAGTTGTTTTCTTTGAGATCTATTTTGTGATGATTTACAGCTTTGGGCTGTTCGGCTTCCAGGCCATTGTGATGTATTGGTATTTCCGTTGGAGCCTTCGGGCATTGTGAATTCATATCTTTTTCGGCATTGGGTTGGTTTACCTTCGGGTAATGTATTGTGGTGTTCTATATTGATGATTCGCCGTTTGGGCGTAAGTTTCGGTTCTTGTGTATCTCGTTGAGTTTTCCTGGCGAAATATTTCTTCTCCCTACCTGTTTTAAGTTTCGGGACGAAACTTCTTTTAAGGAGGGTAGAATGTAATACCCGTAATTTTTGTTTCCCGGAAATTTTCTATTTTTGGCGGAAGTCCGTTTTTGACAACTTGCTTGGGACCGTTTCGTCATCCTGAGAATGATTAATTCTACACTTTTTGTCATCCGAGTTCGTTTCGGTATCGTTCCGTTGAATTCCGTGTTCTTTAGCGACTTTTCTACGTTTGAGTTCGACTTTGTTAAATCACCATAAATTCTTGGAAACTCCAAAAATTCTGAATCTTTGCAATATTATAAAGCATCGAGTTAGCTTTCCAATGGTTCAAACGGTGAGTCAATCGGAGTCCAGACGAGGGAGTTATGGTCGAAATAGCTAGGTCACTCTCATTTTCCAGATTTGGCCAAAACCGCCTGTACCCGGTGCCGCGGCACACCTGGGCTGAGCCGCGGCACACTGCCGAGACCTGGGAGCGAATTTTGGGCCTGTGCCGCGGCACACATATACTGAGCCGCGGCACACATGACAGATTACCCCTATATCTGCGTTTTTCTGCGCGTTTCAACCGATAACTCTCATTTCTTCACCATCACACGAGAGGAAAGGCTTGAGAGAGGGAGGTTTCTTCACCTATCACTTGAGGGTGTGATTCCTCTTCATCTCTTTTCGATTGTGAAGCCCGGATCATCGTTCTATCGCGTGCTCTTCGAATCATAGTGCTTGGATCTTCAAGAGGTAATTTCTTCAACATCTTGGATTTCGATTTTGTATTGGGTAATGATGTTTTGGATGTTAAAATCATGGGGTATGAAGTGATATACGCATGATTATGGACTTGTTGGAGTATTCATCGGATTATTGAAAGATTTTTCAAGAACACTTCGAATTTATGTTGGAAATTGGGGATTTTGTTTGACTTCATCCTCTTAATCCGTAGTAATTTAGATTAGTGATGGATTGAGGATGATTTAGGTGTATTCTATCATTTCCATCGTTATTTCACGGTTGGAGTGTATTGATTCGTCGTTTCGGTTGAGTTATTAGTCGACGCCTTGAAGGTGTCCGACAAAAGGTCTAAGAGGGGGGGTTTTGTGCGTTGTACGATTATTATTCATCGTACGATTGTTGATTTATCATTGATATGACTTAGGGACGAAATCCTTGTGAAGAACTCAAGTCGGAACCCTTCCGTTCGTTGTCTCCTTCGTGGTTCAAGCTTCCCGGTCGAACCGTGTTCTTCGGGATCTTCGGTAACGTTTATTAAGGCAAGTATACATTTATGATTGTACGTTCTCGACTTTGAAAGTAAGAGGAATTGATGGTATGATATGAACGAACCGTTTTTACGGCATTCATAGAAATATTGATGGCATATCATGAACGAACCGTTTTTACGGCATTCATAGATATATTATTGGCATGTAATGAACGAACCGTTTTGACGGCATTCCTACATGTATCGGCGTATGAGGTGAACGAACCGTTTTTACGGCATTCACATACGTAACGGCGTATGAGGTGAACGAACCGTTTTTACGGCATTCACATACGTCTTATGAGATTTTAGTTATTCCGGAATACTAGTCTTAAATTGATGAATTGACGGATATTGATGAATTGACGGATTACATTTACTTTATTGTCGAGGAGTATTATGTTTCATATTGTTATACTTGCACTAGCTATTCGACGGCTAACCCCTTTATGGGGGAAATACGTTTCATGTATTTCGAGTTCCAGGAGAGCGGATGACGGGTGCCGGGTCGGCATGAAGATGATGGGCAAGTGTGATACCGTGTCGGTCTCAGTTATTTTCTTGGATTCCTCCATTCAGTGTTGTTGTACTGGAATGGATTTTTAAATACTCGAGTATTGCATTTCAGTTTCCTTGATGTTCCGGCCTGTGTTGCCTAGGTATTGATTTGTGTAGTGATGTATATGGTTTCATTGGTTATGGTTTTGAATACCATTTGTATCGTCTTTCATTCTATTGTATGTAGACCTTATCGGTCAAGTGTATAGTTCCGCGTATGTTTAGCCTTGTGGGTCCCACGGCGGGGCTCACGGCGCTGTAATATACCCTGAATAACTTGGGGGTGTTACAAGGAGTATGAGGAGAATGAGAAGGAGAACGAGAAGGATGCCGAGGAGAAATCATGTGCCTGTATAGACAAATGAAAATATTGTCAAACACAACATAAACCAAAAAAATAATATTTGTCAAACACAACATACACCAATAATATTTTTTGTTTGAAAAACTCTCTGTCAAAATACTAATACTTGTCAAACACAATAAAGAATATTTTTTTGAAAAACTCACAAAAACTAATACTTGTCAAACACAACAATAATATTTTTTTGAAAAACTTTGTCAAAAAACTAATACTTGTCAAACACAACGTATTACCTAGTTGTCTAAATTGACTCTTATTATAACTTAACATCTAATTACCTACATTTTGATTAGTAAGTACAAAATCTACCGATTTCTAAGTGAACACCTACTCACTTTATAAGAGGAGAATAAATTAATTCGGTTAGACTTAGAATGAGAACAAAAATGACATATGTATCTATGCAAAACTTAGATGTATTCATTCATGTACCTGATTTTTATTTATCTTTTGAGATCATAGTTCTCCCATAAACCTTCATCATGGTCATTTCGAATGGCATGTATGTCGTCAACTTCATTTTCTTCAACGATAGTGGGTAACCTTGTTGACAAAGGAATACAATCACAATTGTCAAACGTTGATTCTTGATTTCATTCATATCCACACTTCTACCAGAATAACCACGGACAATCTTTCATTACATGGATCGTTGACATAGAACACCTGTTTTGCTTGGTGTGCCATGATAAAAGGCTCGTCTTTGTAAGCTACCTTGTGAAGATCTACCAAAGTAAATCCTAACTCATCGGTTTCCACACCCGTATTATTATCAGCCCACTTGCACTTAAACACAGGCACTCTAAACTTAACATAATCAAGTTCCCATTTCTTCTATAACTCCATAGTAACTCGTCGATGCCAAACCGGGTTTTTGTCTTTTGAGCTTGAAAAGTGCATAGACTCGGCTTGAAGAGTAACTCCACTATTTTGAACCGTACTCTTGTTATCTTGTGACTTTGTATAGAATGAGTACTTATTAATATCGTATCCACTCCAAGTTACGACATCGATTTGGGTCCGTAAGCTAGCCATTGTAATGTGTCGATGCACCGCTAGAAATTTGTTCCTTAAACCATCTCAAGAAAGTCTTATTATGTTCGATCAACAACCATTTTTCACTCATTCGGGATTCTTTATCTTCAAATGATTCTTGTGGTGACAAGTAGGTAAGAACATCATCAGTGTTATTCAAAATGTACAAATGTGCTTGAAGCACAACATCTCGACTCTTGGTTACAACTTTAACACCTCGTGTACCCTTTCCTCTAATTCTATCCTCATGTCGAGACTTAGGAAGCCCTACAGATTCCACTTGTGACATGTAATCTGTGCAAAACTCGATAGCTTCTTCTGCAATGTACCTCTCCACAATAGATGCTTCCGGACGAAATGGGTTTTTGGTATACCCTTTGAAAATCTTCATGTATCGCTCAATGGGGTACATCCATCTCAAATAAACAGGGCCACACTCTTCAATCTCTCTAACTAGATGGACAAGTAAGTGAACCATGATATCGAAAAAAGGAGGAAAATACATCTCCAATTGGCATAAGATAACAACAGCCTCATTTTTCCACTCATCCAAAACTAGAGGATCTATCACTTTGCTACATATAGCATTGAAAAAAAAGCACAAGCGAGTTATGACATGCCTCACTTTTTTAGGCAAAACATCACGTATAGCCACTGCTAGAAGTTGTTGCATCAAGACATGACAGTCATGGGACTTTAAGCCAACCAATTTAAGAGTTTGCAACGACACAAGACTCTTAATATTTGAAGAGTAACTTTGTGGCACTTTAATGCCTTGTAAACATTTACAAAAGCTGATTTTCTCCCTTTTTGATAAAGTATAACATGCTGGGGGAGATAAGTTCGTTTACCAACTGATTGCGGATGCAACTGAGGACGAATACCCATATCCTCTAGGTCTAGACGAGCCTGGACACCATCTTTTGTTTTGTCTTTAATATTGAGAAGTGTGCCGATCACACTATCGCACACATTTTTTTCGACATGCATAACATCTATGCAATGTCTAACATCTAGTTTGCTCCAGTATGGAAGATCAAAGAATATGGACCTCTTCTTCCATATATTTGTCACAACGGACTATTTTGTAGCTTTCCCAAACACAGTATTGATATTCTTAATGCGATCGTAAACTTGCTCACCTGTTAATGGTATCAGTGCAAATCCCTCTTCCTGGTATCCATTAAAAGCTTTTCTCAATCTACGATATGGGTGATGGCGCTTGAGAAACCTCCGATGTTGAGTGTAAACTGTTTTTTTTCCGTGTTTCAACTGAACGTAACTTGTGTTTTCTTCACATATAGGACATGCATGATGCCCCTTCACACTATACCCGCTCAAGTTTCCATATGCCGGAAAGTCATTAATGGTACAAAATAACATTGCACGTAGCTTGAAACTTTGTTGGTGGTACCCATCAAACACGTCAACCCCTTCATCCCACATCATTTTCAAATCATCAATCAACGGACTTAGATAAACATCTATGTCATTTCCTGGCTGCTTTGGGCCTGAAATCATCATTGACAACATAACATATCTCCGCTTCATACATAACCAATGAGGTAAATTATAGATCACAAGTAGGACGGGCCATGAGCTATGCTTAGTGCTTAAATTACCAAACGGATACATCCCATCGGTGGCAAGTCCAAGCCTAAGGTTTCTTGCCTCACCCCAAAATCCGGAAATAAATGATCTATTTTCTTCCACCGCATGTAATCGCAGGATGACGAATTAGTCCGTCGCATTTTCTCCCTTTTGCGTGCCATATGAGATTCTTTGCGTCATCCTTATTAGCAAACAATCGCTTGAACCTTGGAATAATTGGAAGATACCACAACACCTTATTTGGAGGCCCTCGTTGTGTGCTCTCTCCATCACTAGAATCATCATGCTTCACTTTGTAGCGTGATGCCCCGCACACAGGACACTTATGCAATAATTCAAACTCTTTTCGGTACAATATGCAATCATTAGGGCAGGCGTGTATTTTCTTATACGCTAAGCCCATCGGACACAAAACCTTCTTCGCCTCATAAGTACGGTTAGGCAATTTATTACCTTCTGGAAGTATCTCCTGTATCAACTCGAGTAATTCGGTGAAACTTTTATCACTCCACCCATTTTTTGCTTTCACATTAACCAACTTCAACACGGCAGACAAGCGTGTAAAATTTTTACAACCCGGATATAAAGGAGTCTCTGAATCACTTTTCAATGCATCATAAACATGCGCTCGTCGGAATGATTCTTCTCCAACATCACGAATCATGTCTTCAAATTGATCACCATCTATATCTACGTGTGTGTCTTCAGTTGGAATGTCTACTAGTTCGCCATGCCATATCCAAATCGTATAGTTCGTATTTATTCCATCACAAATAAGATGTTCACGAATTATGTCAGCTTCATGTCGTCTCCCATTCATACACTTGACACAAGGGCAAAAATATCTTTCATCGGGTTCCGGGCGATTTTGTCGGGCGAACTCAAGAAATTGTTCGATTCCATTATCATACTCATCACTGTTACGACTTGCATTCATCCAACTTCGATCCATTTTTCTTTTTTCTGTTGTACACATAGTGAAATTCAATTTGCAATTCCATTAGTTAGAACCAGCCATATTTAGTGTTATTTTAATCTTCTACCAAAAACATGTACGACAACTAAGACTTAGTCCATACTATTTATAGGATATGTAATGTCATTGAGTCTTCAGACTACAAATCATGGAAATCATCTTAAGTAATAATGTACTATTTGTATAAATTATAATTTTGTAATCAAAACAGCGTCAATTGCTTTTTTATATATGATAAGCGACGGGAAGGCGAACAAGGAGAACTTAGAAACGAAAAAATAGGAAAAAATAGGAAAAATTTAGAAAGCGCTATGGTACAAAAACAATTGCAGGTGTTTCTTTTGAATCAAAATTCCGTTTGGGTTTGCTATTGGAAATTTCCACAAGGAGATATACCATTTCAAAGTTGTGAATGAAAGAAACCACACAAATAACAAAGAATAAAGGAATTCTGACCAACCGAGACTTCAAGAGAAAACACTCTTATTTTTATATAAACTCGTAATTAAAACCTAAACCTATTACATTTACTTAATAGTGTAAAAGTGTCTTAAAAGAGAATCAAAACTCGCTAGTAAACTTTAAATAAAGAAAACCATTTTCCAGATTGCATATGCCACATGTGTTTGAGTTGCAGTATGTAGTCATTCATTCATACAAAAAGGAAAGTAATAAAGCAATTTAAACACAAGACTGCTATAAAATAAATATTATTATATACAGGTTCTGATTCCAAATTAAGAACCATGGTCATTCATAACCTCACATGACCTTTTATTAACCTCTAGTCTGAACTTAGTACATTAAACGGATAGTTTGGATCCATTATGATAAATACTTTTTTTTTCTTTTTGTAAGTTTATAACCATTAATGTGTTAACCATGATGATTAAAAAAAAAGTATATAGTTGCAATTGGTTATTGGCTAAACATCTTTTCAATATATACATTTGGAAGAATTCCAACTTGTTTGACATGCTCAACTAATTTCTTGTTATATCTTTTAGCTTAGACATCGAACAGGGTCCAAATCAACCCATATGCAGTATACAAATGGACTAAACATGCCAACTTTTTTGAAAACCAATAACTACATTATGGAGAAAACGGCTAATTTAGTACTTCAAGTGATCCCAAAATAAATTAAGCAATACTTCAGAGTCACAGGCTCGCCCACCCGATAACCTAAACAGGGAAAATCTCGTCCGTTTACGGGTTTACTTAACATACCAAGATCAAGTAAAATTCAGAAAACCTAACATTTTTACAAAACCCAGTTCATATCAAGCAAAAAGTCGATAAATTTTAATACGAATAAAATTTTCACAAAACCAGTTAGATTATATACATATAAACCTTAATATCAATAAATTTGAACACTTTAACGCACCAAAATAAAAAAATGCAATCTTTTACAAAACCCAGTTCAATTATCATATATAAAAAAGCAATTGAATTTAATAAGATCAAGAATCAAGATTCACAAACCCTAATTATGTAAATTAAGGATCAAAAAAGGGTGATTAATGTAATACTTACTTGAATTATGTTTTGATTATAACGGCGGGAAGGGCGGACCCAGCGACGGGAAGGGCGGACAAGGCGACAGGAAGGGCGGGCACGGCGGAAACAGCGCGACGGGAAGCGGCGACGGAAGGGCGGTCACAATGACGGAAGGGCGGACAACGGCGACGGGAAGGGCGAACGGCGACCGGAAGGCGATGGAAAAATATGGGAGTGGCCCTATATTGCCTTCAGCCCTCTTCGCTCCACAATATCTGGTTTGTATATGGATAAACAAGAAATTTTATTAATGAAAAAACCTTTCGTTGCAATATCTTTTCCTCTTGCTTAGGAGATCTTCTGGCAGTAGAAGGAAAGGCCACTGGTGTATTATTGTGGTGGTGGTGACCCAAGAAGGCCTGTGTTATAAATCCGAAAGTCCACTGGTGTATTCAGGGTATCCACTGGTGTATTCAGGGTAGAGAGAGGCGGAGGAAGAAAAATAAAGCAGTGGTTCGTTTTTAATGATCTAACAACAGCGGTTGTTTCCTCAACCGCTGTTAAATGTATATCCGACCAACAGCGGTTTTTGTGAAAAACCGCTGTTAAAAGTGTTTATTTAACAGCGGTTATAACGTACAACCGCTGTTAAATATATATATTTTTTTTTAGAAAAAAATTAACAGCGGTTATAGTATAAACCGCTGTTAATTGTCACTTTTTTAACATCGGTTTTCCTTAACAACCGATGTTAAATTACAAGTTCATTTTTTTTTTTAATTTTTCGGGATAAATTTAACATCGGTTATTATAAAAAACCGCTGTTAAAAGTGTTTATTTAACAGCGGTTATTACCTGCAACCGCTGTTAAATATATATATATTTTTTTTAGAAAAAAATTAACAGCGGTTATAGTATAAACCGGTGTTAATGTCACTTTTTTAACATCGGTTTTCCTTAACAACCGATGTTAAATTACAAGTTCATTTTTTTTTAATTTTTCGGGATAAATTTAACATCGGTTATTATAAAACCGCTGTTAAGTTGCTATTTTAACATCGGTTATTTAAATAACCGCTGTTAATATATTGCACACTATTTACAAGTATGCCACCGCGTCATTTTAACAGCGGTTTTCGAACAACCGCTGTTAAAATGGCGCTGTTAACAAGCATGCATTCCAGACAGATTGGGTGGTAGCTCCAATCAGTACGCTAGTCGTCCAATCCTTTCCGTGATTTTGAATGGTCCTACATATCGGGGTCTCAGCTTTCCTCCTTTTCTTGACACTATCAAAACTTTCCGCGGTGTTAACCTCAGGAAGACTTGATCTCCTACTTCAAATTCTATATCCTTCCGACGTTGATCGGTGTAACTCTTCTGTGTGCTTTGCGCTGTGCGGATCCTATCCTTGATTAGTCGTACTTTATCTACGGCTTCCTTCACCAAATCTGTGCTTATTGCTGAAGGTTCTGATCGTTGAGCCTTCGGCGTCCAATGGTCATCAATTTCTGAATGGAGTGGGGATCGACACTTCCTCCCATACAGAGCTTCATAAGGTGCCATTCCGATGGTCGCTTGGAAACTGTTGTTGTATGCAAACTCGGCTAATGGCAGGTGGTGATCCCAATTTCCTTGAAAGTCCAGTACGCAAGCTTGTAACATGTCTTCAAGGGTTTGAATGGTTCGTTCAGATTTCCCGTCGGTCTGGGATGTTATACCACACTAACACAAATCACTCAAGAACACAAGTGTGTTCTTCACACAAAAAGAAAATATTACAAAAAGTGGAAAAATTATAAGATGAATGATGAATGATGATGGATCTAAGGGCTCTATTTATACACCTAAAGTCATCTAATAGCTCCAAAACTCCAGCATTATTACAATAGATCGGATCAATGCCAGCCATCCCCTCAATAATACACAAAAAGTATAAAAAATTAGACAAATTGTCACAATTTGTCAAGAGTTACGGCCATAACATTAAGGAGTTACGGCCGTAACATTCAGTGGTTACGGCCATAACATGGCTTCGTAAATTTGTACACTGGTTGCTTTGTGAGTTACGTTTTCAGCCCAGAATTTCTCAGACTTTGCGTTTTTGCCCCAAATCTTCTTCGGATGATAACTTTTGATATATAATTCTGATTTTGAATCCGGAAAGACTGTCGAACTCGTCTCGGAAAGCCCTAAAACATGAATACATAAAAACTCAACAAAGAGAATATTTTATAAACCTGTTATTTCTTGAGTAAATCAGTAATTCAATCCGATTAAGACTAGATTTACATCATCATCCGATAAAAATAAAATTATTAAAAACTAATTAATTAAAAGCAAAAAACGAGTAGACTAGCTCAATTATGGGTGAAATTTATCGATAAAAACCATGGATAAGTGTATAAAACTGACACTTATCACTAACCCCTTTTGGGGGAAATACCTTTCATGTATTTCAGGATCTAGGAACAGGGAAAGGCGTGTACCGGGTCGGCACGAAGATGATAGGCAAGAGTGATGATGTGTCTTGTCGTTGTATTTTGTACTTTATCCATTCAGTATTGTTGTACTCGGAATGGTTTTGAACACTCGAGTAGTGTTTTTAGATGCTTTTGAAGTTTTGGCCTGTGTTGCCTTAGGTTTTAATTCCCTACTTATTGTACTCCTGTTGAATTGATTATTATGTTGGTGTGAGTTCTATTGCCTTCTATTGGAGTTATATTTAGACCTCATCAGTCACAGTTCATGGTTTTGCATATGTATAGCCTTTTGGGTCCCAAGGAGGGTCTCACGGCGCTGTAATATATCCTGAATAACTTGGGGGTGTTACAGAATATGGTATCAAAGCTTAGGTTTATGGATACCTAGGTTGTCGGTCTATTTGGGTCGAAATTGACTCATCATTTGAGTACAGTATCACTATATTGCCTCATCTCGGTGCGACCGGTACTAGTAAGTCCTTTTACTCTTCTTGTATTTTCCTAATCGCTTCACTTTTGATTTGGTATTCTTGGGAATCGGTCACCTTGATGACGGGCGATTTGAACTGTACTTATGTACTTTGTGTATTCTTCAGAATGTCTGTTGACAGGGGTCGAGGACGAGGCCATGGTCATGGACGTGGCGCAGCCGCTTCCCTCAGTTTCGTTGCGGGGTCGACTACCCTTAGTTTATCTCACTCAGTGTGTCCTGATACCAAGAGTCAGCACGACCAGTCGACCGGTCAGGGGAATAATGAAAATGTTGGGGCTACGAATGTTCTTCAATAATTGGCAAATCAGATGACTATCCTGGCCCAAGATGTTCAACTGAATAATCCTAATCCGACAGCGGGTGTTTTACTCCAGAATGTGGTCCATATGCATCCTCCGTAGTTCAACGGTGCTACCAACCCAGCGGGTTGGGAAAGTTGGCTATTTGAACTGGAGAAAGTGTTTGAAGTGGTTGACTGTCCGGAAATGAGGAAGATCCCGATTGCTTAGTACTTTCTTACTAAGGAAGCCGCGACTTGGTGGAAAGACATTAAGCCGCAAGATCATGCTGCTACATGGGACGAATTTAAGGATCTGCTAGAGGTCGAGTATTGTCCTTGGCCAGTGCAAGAAGGCAGGATCCGAGCCTTTTTCGAAGCTAAGCCGCAAAACATCCCAGTCTCACAGGCGATAGTGGAATACAACGAACAGGTGATTCATGTGAAGAATCAGGTACGTGTTGAGCGTGACAAGATCCGCCACTTCGACATGCGGATGAATATGGATTTACGAAGTTATATGGCCGGACTTGCTTACACCACTCTGAAAGAATACGAGGATAGGGCTTTGGCATATGACATGATGTGTCCCCACAAGGACACCCCAAACGAGTCGAAGAGGCAAAAGACCAGCGGTAATTTTTATGGTTCTAAGGGCGGTAGCTTTCAGAGACATCAGTCCGCTAACCGTTCTGTCGGGCAGTCTTCGCGTTCTTTTAGAGGAAAGAAGGGTTTCCGTTCTGCCTCGGGCACCTCCACTCGCCTGGTGACCTGTTTTAATTGTGTTCATCCAGGCCACATCAATCTGGAGTGCAACTTCCCACCTCTGAAATGTCACACTTGTGGTCGAATGGGACACAAGGCAATTTATTGCCCCGAGCAAAATCAGACTTTGGATACTCGTGATTCTGCCCAACACATAGAGATCAGAATGTGATTCAGCGACAATCAGTTAGCCAGTCACAGCAGATTTATGACAGAGGCCGGGGAAGGAGTCAAACCGCTAGAGAGGGATATTCTAGCGTCGGTTTGGCAAACTCACAAGTTTATGAGATGCGTCGAGCAGATGAACCTGATGCGGCGGTGGCCTAAGGTACCATTCATATTCTATCTCATCCAGTTCGAGTACTTTTTTATTCTAGTGCTACACATTCTTTCATCTCCTTGGATTGTGTACGCCGTTTGAATATAAATTGTATGACTGCTTGCGATCCTTTCATTGTGAAACTGCCTAGCAGGGATATAATTGTGGGGAATTGGGAGATTAGAGATTTTCCAATGAGCATAGTAGGCATTGATTGGTTATCGAATTTAATTGTGGTTGATATCGAGGGCGAAGATTTGATCCTCAGTGAGGGCTGGTTTGAGAGTCACCAAGCGATTATGAATTACCGCACTAAGGTTATCACTATGATGACTAAAGAGGGTTCTGAGTACACGGGACATAAATCGGGTCAACCTAAGTTGCTTATCAGTGCTATGAAGATCGTAAAACTCTTGAATAAAGGTTGCACGGGCTATTGGTGTTATGCTTTAAAGTATGAAGGGAATGGAGTCGATTTCTCTTCGATTCCAGTTGCTAATGAGTATCCAGACGTATTTCCAAATGATCTTCCAGGATTACTGCTGGATCGAGAAATAGAATTTTTGGTTGATTTAGAGCACTATGTGGCTCCGATTTCTAAGGCTCCTTATCGTGTGACACCTTTGGAAATGCAAGAATTGAAGAATCAGTTGAGAGAACTGTCAGAAAAGGGGTGCATTAGACCGAGCGCTTCGCCTTGGGGTGCACCTGTTTTTTTTGTGAGAAAGAATGATGTTTCACTATGTTTATGCATCGATTACCGTGAGCTAATCAAAGTAACCATCAAGAACAAGTATCCGCTACCCCGTATAGATGATTTATTTGATCAGTTGCAGGGAGCCGCAGTATTCTCAAAAATTAATTTTAGATCAGGATACTCCCAGCTCCGAGCGAAAGAGTCTGACGTTCCAAAAACCGCTTTCTAAACGAGGTATGGACATTATGAGTTTGTGGTCATGCCTTTTAGACTGACTAACGCACCGACAGTATTCATGCAGTTCATGAACAAGATATTCATTGAGTACCTTGACAAATGCGTGGTCGTCTTTATTGACGATATCTTTATTTATTCTCGAGATGAGAAGGAGCATGCCCAACACTTATATTTGATACTAGACGTTTTGAGAGTTGAGTGCCTTTATGCGAAATTCTCAAAATGTGAATTCGGGTTGAAGGAAGTTGTGTTTCTCGGCCATGTGGTTTTAGCTGAAAGGGTTCGTGTAGACCCGCATAAGATTGAGGCGGTGCTAGATTGGGCACCGCCTAATAATGTCAAGGAATTTCGTAGCTTTCTTAGCCATGTTGGGTATTACCGTCGGTTTGTCTAGGAGTTCTCGAAACTCACTAGGCTGCTTACACAATTACGTCAGAAGACAGAAAAGTTTGCTTGGACTGCTAAGAGCATCGATGAGCTGAAGAGGCGTCTGACCTCAGCGCCGATTCTAGATTTACCACATGGAAGTGAAGGATTTGCTTTTTATAGTGACGCTTCAGGATAGGGGATTAGATGTGTGCTTATGCAGCACGATAAGATGATAGCCTTTGCATCAAGGCAGTTGAAATCGTATGAGATGAACTATCCTACTCATGATTTAGAATTGGCTGCAATTGTCTTCGCACTTAAGATTTGGCGATATTACTTGTATGGCTCTTCGTGTCGTATCTATACCGATCACAAGAGCTTGATGTACATCTTTAGTCAGAAAGAGTTGAATATGAGGCAACGACGTTGGTTGGAATTGTTCAAGGATTATGATTTGTAAATTCTTTACCATCCGGGGAAGGCAAATGTCGTCGCGGAAGCTTTGAGCCGCAAATCGGCTCGAGGTTCTTACACCCCAGACGGAGATTGATGAGGAATTGATCAAGCAAGGTATCAAAGTTTGACTTCAAAGAGTGCATGGACAGTTATGTACCCTCGAAATTACTTCATCCTTGGTTGATGACATCAAAGGGAAATAGTGGAGTGACCCAATGATTTCCCAATTGAGGAAGACATAATTAAAGGAAAAGCCCTTGGCTTTATGATTCATGAAGACAGCATTTTGAGATTTCAGGGTAGGCTGTGTGTCCCGAATAATCTGGAGTTGAGGCAGAGAATTCTTCGAGAAGCCCATGCTACGCCTTACTCAATCCCATCCAGGGACGAGTAAAATATACAAAGACTTGAAGCGCAATTTTTGGTGGAATAATATGAAGAAAGATGTCACAGAGTTCTTATTGTGATGTTTGACGTGTCAACAAGTTAAGATCGAGCATGAACGACCGACAGGGTTGTTGAAGCCGCTTCCCATTCCTGAGTGGAAGTGAGAAGATATCTCTATGGATTTCATCACAGAGATACCAAGGTCTAGAGCTGGAATGAATATGATCTGGGTAATCGTTGATCGATTAACCAAGTCTGCACACTTTCTTGGTATTAAGGATACTTGGGGACCAGAGAGATTCACCCGAACCTTTATAGACGAGATTGTGAGATTGCATGGTGCCCCTAAAACTATAGTTTCTGATCGGGATGGTCATTTCGTGTCGCATTTTTGGCAAGCAGTCCATCAGGCCATGGGCACCGAGCTGAGATTGAGCACATATTTTCACCCTTAGTCAAACGGTCAAACTGAGCGGACGATCCAGATGTTAGAGGATATGTTTTGGGTTTGTGCCTTAGACTGGAGTAATTATTGGAAACTTCATTTGTCGTTGATTGAGTTTACCTATAATAATAGTTGGCTTGCGTCGATCAAAATGGCACCATTTGAGGCACTTTCTGGTAGGCGGTGTAGATCGCCATTATTTTGGGATGAGGCTTCGGAGTTAGTCGGAACGGAACCGGATATGTTGATGGAAACCAAGGAGAAGATTTCTATTATCCGAGACCAATTGTTGACTGCCCAGATCCGTCAGAAATCTTATGCCGATACTCGTTGTCTGTAACACCCCCAGAATTTAGCTGGGAATGTCACATGCAGTAGACCTTCTCACAAGAATCTACCAGGCTAAACTCCAAAAGATTGCTCAATGATTGACCGACCGAGGTCAAATTAATTACAAAACAGACCAACAAGGTCATTAAACAATTCAAAAACCTACATAGTCCACAATTCAATGACAATAATAAACTTGAATATAGAAAAGAATGACAACTCAATTTAATAAATGAAAACTACACCCGTGCAAGGGTGAATACTCGACCAAAAGAGAAATATTGACCAAAATGAAACAAAAAAAGACTCTGACTCTTGTGTGGTTAGCATCATTGTCCTCCATATCCTTCCAAGCCAATCCCGTGACTGCTCCCGAGCTACAAAACCTGGGCGCATAACAGGCACCCACCCCCCAAAAACTCGGGGGTTAGCAAACTGGAATTTTGCTAGTGCAAGTAAATAATATGCAAGATATACGAAAAATACCAACACAAAACTCAACAGCCGCGAAGCCTTAACACGAACCACACATGCACACAACCAGCACAGAAGAACATTCACACAGACATTTTTTTTTTACGGAACATAGCATCAAAGAAAACTTTAGACAAGCCCCAATGAGTCAAAAGAACTAGTTCGGAAACCCCTTTTTTAAAAGAAATATTTTGGAAAAACATTTCGATAAGATGATTTGAAAATGTTATTGTCAACTCGGACCATTTTGGGGTTTTGAAAAATCTGTAACACCCCGAGATATTCGGAATAATTACAGCGCCGTAAACCCTTTGTGTAAGGATTTACAAGGCTAATTTAAAAGAAAGGTAAATATAAGACATCATCATCATCGGAAATTCAAGTTTGCAAAACTGAACAACTGGTTCAACGAGTAATTTATACAACCATATCGAAATAATTTCAATACGACACGCGTACTCGAGTACTGAAATCAAAACAAGAAAACAATTCACCAACAACAACAAACATCACTGAACCCCTTCGCCGCCACGTCTGCATCGTGGTCGCTTTCCGCCTCCTCGGCTACCTGAACATCAAAACAAATGTCCACCCCCGAAGGGGTTCGCAAAACGATGCTAGTACAAGTATCAACAAATCAAATATGCATCAACAATACATAACATGATACACCACACGGACTTCCGCTACCGGAATCCGACAATGCGAATCCACATGATTCCATTAACACAGCAAGGGTATTCCAATGATCCAGCGCCTCAAAGATAGATCCCAAGATGATCCCGGACCAACACGAGGTGGAAATAACCCGTCCAATGATCCAGCCTCGGCTAGATCCCAAGATGATCCCATCGGACCAACACGAGGTGGACATCCAACCAGCGCTTCTCAAAGATAGATCGTACAACGTACACAAACACAACTCATGCATACACATATGCCAAATCATTATGTTCATCAACATGAACATACAAACACTAGATAACGAATATCGTGACAATTCAACGAAATAAATCTCATGTTCAACGACATGAATAATCACACGCATGCTCAAAATACCAATATTAACATATTACGATACTTGCCTCGAAGATGGCAGGAACGAAATACTTCAATGATCTCAACACACTCGAAGGCCGCCTCCTTCGATCAATGTAGCAAGCTCGAACCTTAACAAAAGTAATGATATACAAATCATCTCCAGTCGAACGATGGCCTAACAATTCGATCTACGGCCCAAAAGCTCAATTTAAACAATTCTGCCTGGACTGCTTAGCGTGCGCTACGTACTCTACGTAACGTGCGCTAAGCCTGCCTGTTAGCATACGCTATCGTATAAGCCTAGCGTACGCTAGCCATGGACTGACAGTTTGACTCGGCTGATCTCATAACGTACGTTACGTACGTATCGTGCGTTAACTTAACCCTGATAGCGCACGTTAACTTACATATGTTAGCGTGCGCTAATCTTGCATGGCGTAATCGCTATGTAAAACCTGGTTGAATGGTGATGAACTCATGAATTCTATGGTGATAATACAAGTCATCCTCGAGCATATCATGCTAATAAGGTTTGTGGAAGTTCTATGATTATGAGATACAAATATACGGATAATCATCTCAACATCATAATTCATCTTAGATCTTCATGAAATATTCTAAGTTCCGTTCGTCCTACGTTCCAAAATGCATGATTCCAATGTGTAAAACGTAACAATCTAGGTAATATCCGTTTACTGATCATAAATCGATTTGAAAATGCTTAGGAGTCCATATACTAAGATGGTTCAAAGGTTCATACGATATATAGTGCCGATACGTCAAAAGTATCCTTCTAACATGTGATGACCGATTATAAACGAAATAACTGGCTATCAAAACATGATCAAACGTCCTTAAGAACATTACTAACATCGGTGAAGAATCACCTACCTCAAAGTAGTGAAGAACACGGAGGAAATTGAAGCAATCCAACACCGAAGGCTTGAACACCAATCTCCAACGATATACGATCTTCAATCACGAGCTAGGATGTTGATATGAAGTGTTTAGGATGAAGGAAGTTATGTTCTAAGTGTAAGAATTCGGGTATGGGAGAAGAAAGAACTGAAATTACGAATAGGATGCTATCCTATTTATAAGAAATGGCTATTAGCGCGTGCTAGTCCCTGCTCGTAGAGTGCGCTAACGGATCACTAACTCAACTGCATTCAGCACTTAGCATGCGCTATGCACATACCTGTAGCGTGCGCTAAGGCGTTGACTCGGATTTTCCCGAAAGCTGTCCAGGTTCATCCCGACACAATCCGACAAGGGTCCCCTGGCCAGATCTCACCTACCGCACGTCCCAATCAAATTGACCACGCATAGCGTGCACTAATGTTTCTTTGTAGCGTGCGCTATAAATCCATGTTAGCGTACGCTACACATATCCGATAGCGGGCGCTACATGCGCAGAATTACAATCTTTAAATCACATGCACGAAATCATACGCTCGACAACATCGGATTATGAAATATGGAGAATAATACTCAGACAAAAGTACAATAATTACAATATCACAAGTTCCAAAATACATATCAGAAATATCGGGTATTACATCCTTCCTCCCTAAAAAGAAGTTTCGTCCCGAAACTTAAGATGAAAAGAACTCTAGATATCTAGCCTTCATACTGTCCTCCATTTCCCAAGTGGCCTCTTCGACTCCGTGTCGTGACCATTGTACTTTAACCAAGTGTATTGGTTTATTCCTCAATTGTTTGATCCGGCTCTCAAGTATCTTGATTGGTCTCTCTTCGAAGGTGCCATCATTAGCTATCTCGATCTCATCGAAATCAATGACATGACTGGGGTCCGGTACATACTTCCGCAATTGGGATACGTGAAACACATTGTGAACGTGACTCAGCGATGGTGGTAAGGCCAACTTGTATGCTAAATCTCCAACCCTCTCGAGGATCTCGAATGGTCCGATACATCTAGGACTAAGCTTGCCTCTCCTCCCAAAACGGAAAATCCCTCGAGTAGGAGACACCTTCAATAGCACATGGTCCCCAGTGTTGAACTCTAGAGGACGAAGACGTACGTCTGCATAAGACTTCTGTCGACTCTGGGCAGTCATCAGTCTTTCTCGAATCAAAGCTATCTTCTCTTGAGTCTGAATTATCAATTCTGGTTCCGTTCCGATCAAATCCGAAGAATCATCCCAACACAGGGGTGATCGGCATCTTCTCCCGTACAAAGCTTCAAATGGTGCCATTCTGATAGAAGCATGCCAACTATTATTATAAGTGAATTCAATCAAGGGCAAGTGAACTTCCCAATCAGTTGACGAATCTAATGCACAAGCTCTAAGCATGTCTTCTACTGTTTGTATAGTCCTTTCGGACTGACCGTCCGTTTGGGGATGATAAGCCGTGCTAAAGTTGAGCTCAGTCCCCAAAGCCCCGTGCACTGCTTTCCAGAAGTGCGACACGAAGCGACCATCTCGATCTGAAATAATGGTCTTCGGCGTCCCATGCAATCTGACTATCTCCGCAATAAATACTCGCGCCAATCTCTCGGGTCCCCATGTATCTTTAATTCCTAGGAAATGAGCCGACTTGGTTAGTCGATTAACTACAACCCAAATCATGTTCATTCCCGTTCTAGTCCTTGGCATACTGGTGATGAAATCCATCGAGATGTCCTTCCACTTCCATTCAGGGATTGGAAGCGGCTTTAACATTCCGGCAGGTCGCTGATGTTCAATCTTAACCTACTGAAAAGTCAAGCACTTCGAAACATACTCTGCTACGTCCTTCTTCATATTCCCCCACCAGATGTTTTGTTTTAAATCCTTATACATCTTACTGCTGCCCAGGTGAATAGAATAGGGCGCGCTGTGAGCTTCCTTCAGAATAGTCCGTCTCAGGTCATCATCATCGGGAACGCAAAGTCGACTCTGAAATCTCAGAACTCCATCGTCTTGTAACACGAATCCTGGGGCTTTTCCTTTCTTTACTTCGTCACATAATCAAAGGATCAGAGAATCGTTCAACTGCTTAGACTTGATCTCCTCGACTAGTGATGAAGTCAGTTCCATCACATAAAGTTGCCCTTGGATTCCTGGTGCCCATACTTCAATCCCCTCGCGGATCAGTTCTCGTTGAATACTGGTTTGGGACGTAAGTGCTCCCAACACTCGAAGAGAAACAGGTTTACGGCTCAATGCATCGGCTACTACGTTTGCTTTCCCCGGATGATAGAGAATCTCCAAGTCGTAATCCTTGATCAATTCCAGCCACCTTCTCTGCCTCATGTTTAATTCTTTCTAACTGAAAATGTACTTGAGGCTCTTATGATCGGTAAAGATCTGACAATGAGTGCCGTACAAATAATGTCTCCAAATTTTCAATGCAAAGACCACATCTGCTAACTCCAGATCATGAGTCGGGTAGTTAACCTCGTATGGTTTTAACTGTCGAGAAGCATAGGCAATCACCTTATCTCTTTGCATCAACACACATCCCAGACCCTGATTTCAAGCGTCGCTGTACACCATGAACCCATCAGTTCCATCTGGCAATGCTAAAATAGGTGCTGTCGTCAGACTCTTCTAAAGCTCATCAAAACGAGCCTGGCATTTCTCATCCCACTTAAACTTTTGAGTTTTCTGTAACAGTTGAGTGAGCGGACGAGAGATCTTGGAAAATCCCTCTACAAAGCGGCGATAATATCCAGCAAGTCCTAAGAAACTCCGGACTTCTTTCACATTATTAGGAGCTTCCCATTCCAAGATTGCTTCGACTTTCTTCGGGTCCACCTGAACTCCGTCAGATGATATCACATGCCCAAGGAAAGTTACTTCCTTAAGCCAGAACTCGCATTTTGAAAGCTTTGCATACAGCTGTTCCTTCCTCAAAGTGCTCAAAACCACATGCAAATGTTCGGCATGCTCCTCTGCGTCCCTTGAATATATCAAGATGTCATCAATGAAGACGACCACAAATTTATCCAAGTATTCTAAGAATACCCGATTCATCAATTGCATGAACACCGCAGGAGCATTGGTAAGTCCAAACGGCATCACTACGAATTCATAATACCCGTATCGGGACCTGAAAGCAGACTTCGGTATATCCGATTCCTTAATTCTCAACTGGTGGTATCCTGATCGCAAGTCAATCTTCGAGAATACCCTCGCCCCTTGCAATTGATCAAACAAGTCGTCGATCCGAGGTATAAGGTACTTATTCTTGATCGTCATCTTATTGAGCTCCCTGTAATCAATACACAGTCGGAAGGATCCGTCTTTCTTCCGGACAAAGAGAACGGGCGCTCCCCAAGGAGAAACGCTAGGTTGAATATAGCCCTTCTGTAACAATTCCTCCAGTTGCTTCTTGAGTTCATACATCTCAGTTGGCACCATGCGGTATGGTGCTCTGGAAATAGGAGCTGCTCCAGGCTCTAATTCGATAGTGAACTCCACTTCTCTCTGCGGAGGTAACCCAGGTAGTTCGTCCGGAAATACATCTGAGAACTCATTCATAACCGAAATAGACGAGAGCTCTACTCCTTCCTCTTTCCTCATGGCGTAGCACCAAAGTCCATGACATCCTTGCTTCAGTAATTTCACTGCTTTCATCGCTTTGATCAATTTTCCCGAGCTTCCCGGTCTCCATCCTCGGAATACGTGTTCAGATCCGTCATCAGCAATGATAGAAATGACTCTCTCTCGGTAATTCAGAATGGCTCCATAACGGTTGAGCCAATCGTCTCCGAGAATTAAATCGTCACCGTAGATGTCAACTACAATAAGATTCGATGGCCAATCTCTCCCTCCTATAGATACTGGAAAATCTCTAACCTCTAGGGTTCCCACAATTCTCTCTCCACTCGGCAAACCCACAACATATGGTTCACAATCAGATAAGCACGAGATCTCTAAACGATTTACAGTTCAATGATACAAAAGAATGTGTAGCTCCTAATCGAATAAAACACTAGCTGGTTGCAAAAGGATCTCGAATCGCACTGATGCAACAACGGTGTTCGATCTTCGATGTCCTCATCTCGCATAAAGCGCGGAGGAACGGACCCAAAGACTGGATGTCTCTCTCTTCCCGACGCTCACTGCTGAAATCCACTCTGCTGCGTCTGGTTCACACTTGTCTCCTTCGGAACTGGCGCTGGAGTGCGAGTACCAAAAGATCTAGTAGCAACTCCACAAAAGGCCGCACGGTGCCCTTCTTGTCCACAATCGTAACAAGTCACAGAAGACGCGGGGCAATCACGTCGAATATGCCCTGCTCGACCACAGTTGTAGCATTTCTTTGATGCGTCCGGAACTGCTGATGTAGTCCGGAACTTCTTCCCACCTCTAGAAGGATGTGGAGGTTTCCTAGCCGAATAAAAGGAAGACTGGCCCTTACGGGGCCCACCACTCTTGTTCTCTGAAAAGCTGCCGGTCATCGTCTGCTTCTTTGCCTCCACTGATTTCTCCACCGCCGCCTCTTTCATGTCGTAGGCCAGTGCTTTGTCTTGATATTGTCGTAACGTAGTACACTCGAATCCGGACATGTACTGCTGAATCTCCGGCTTCATCCGCATATCGAAATGAAAAATCTTTTCTGCCTCCGTCCTGACCAAGTGTCGCACACAAGTCAGCTGATGATTAAAAGTTTTGATTACATCTGTCACAGATGCTTCCGAACTTTGTGGTGAGAAAAACTCTCAGATCTTTGCCTCTCTAACCGGACAAGGACAATACTGTGCTTCCATCATTAATTTGAATTCTGTCCAGTCCGCATTATGATTCTCGGGTCGGATAGCTTCCCACCAATCAAAGGCCTCTCCAGTCAGAAAATACTGGGCAATGGGAACCTTCCGGTCCTCAGGACAGTTAAGACCCGCGAAAATCTTCTCTAACTCCTTGAGACAGTGATCCCAAGTAATTGCCTCCGCAGCTCCGTCAAATTTTGGCGGGTGCAATTTGACCACCTCAGCAAGCCATCTGTCTCCCCGGTTATCCTCGTGGTGCTGCTGTCCCATCGCCGTCTGCATGCGGTCGACTACCTGGGCGAACTGGTTTATCTGCGCTACCACCTGTTGAAGCACTCCCGGCATGTTAGGATTTGCATCGTCATTCGCTGATCCTTGCTGCCCTCCAGAATGGGAATCGGTTCGACTAGCTGATAATTCCGGGGTAGTTGCGGAATCCTCCTGACTCATGTTACCCCGTCCACGTCCACGACCGCGTCCGCGTCCACGTCCTCCTCTCAACATACTGTAAACACAATTCCTCAATATCCAGGACAAAGTTTTCGAAATAAAGTCCGTCAATACTCACAAAACAGTAATTAAGTAAAACGGTAGTATAAGAGATTAGGAGACTTACAACCACGGTCCACATGACGACTTTTGGCTGAACAGTGATGTTACGAACGACTCGTAAATCAATAATGTAAACAGACCCAACTTAAAACCCGACTGCCAAGATATCCATAAATCTTAGCTCCGATACCATATTCTGTAACACCCCGAGATATTTGGAATTATTACAGCGTCGTAAACCCTTTGTGTAAGGATTTACAAGGCTAATTTAAAAGAAAGGTAAATATAAGACATCATCATCATCGGAAATTCAAGTTTGCAAAACCGAACAACTGGTTCAACGAGTAATTTATACAACCATATCGAAATAATTTCAATACGACACGCGTACTCGAGTACTGAAATCAAAACAAGAAAACAATTCACCAACAACAACAAACATCACTGAACCCCTTCGCTGCCACGCTTGCATCGTGGTCGCTTTCCCTGCTCCTCGGCTACCTGAACATCAAAACAAATGTCCACCCCCGAAGGGGTTAGCAAAACGATGCTAGTACAAGTATCAACAAATCAAATATGCATCAACAATACATAACATGATACACCACACGGACTTCCGCTACCGGAATCCGACAATGCGAATCCACATGATTCCATTAACACAACAAGGGTATTCCAATGATCCAGCGCCCTCAGCATAGATCCCAAGATGATCCCGTCGGACCAACACGAGGTGGAAATAACCCGTCCAATGATCCAGCGCCCTCAGCCTAGATCCCAAGATGATCCCGTCGGACCAACACGAGGTGGACATCCGATCCAGCGTCCTCAGCATAGATCGTACAACGTACACAAACACAACTCATGCATACACATATGCCAAATCATTATGTTCATCAACATGAACATACAAACACTAGATAACGAATATCATGACAATTCAACGAAATAAATCTCATGTTCAACGACATGAATAATCACACGCATGCTCAAAATACCTATATTAACATATTACAATACTTGCCTCGAAGATGGCAAGAACGAAATACTTCAATGATCTCAACACACTCGAAGGCCGCCTCCTTCGATCAACGTAGCAAGCTCGAACCTTAACAAAAGGAATGGTATACAAATCATCTCAAGTCGAACGATGGCCTAACAATTCGGTCTACGGCCCAAAAGCTCAATTTAAACAATTTCGCTGGATCATGAAGGCGCTACGTACTCTACGTAACGTGCGCTAAGCCTGCCTGTTAGCGTACGCTATCGTATAAGCCTAGCGTACGCTAGCCATGGACTGACAGTTTGACTCGGCTGATCTCATAACGTACGTTACGTACGTATCGTGCGTTAACTTAACCCCGATAGCGCATGTTAACTTACATATGTTAGCGTGCGCTAATCTTGCATGGCAGAATACTGCTAACAGAAAACTGGGTTTAATGGTGAGAACTCATGAATTCTACGGTGATAATACAAGTCATCCTCGAGCATATCATGCTAATAAGGTTTGTGGAAGTTGTATGATTATGAGATACAAATATACGGGTAATCATCTCAACATCATAATTCATCTTAGATCTTCAAGAAATATTCTAAGTTCCGTTCGTCCTACATTCCAAAACGCATGATTCCAATGTGTAAAACGTAACAATCTAGGTAATATCCATTTACTGATCATAAATCGATTTGAAAATGCTTAGGAGTCCATATACTAAGATGGTTCAAAGGTTCATACGATATATAGTGCCGATACGTCAAAAGTATCCTTCTAACGTGTGATGACCGATTATAAACGAAATAACTGGCTATCAAAACATGATCAAACGTCCTTAAGAACATTACTAACATCGGTGAAGAATCACCTACCTCAAAGTACTGAAGAACACGGAGGAAATTGAAGCAATCCAACACCGAAGGCTTGAACACCAATCTCCAACGATATACGATTTTCAATCACGAGCTAGGATGTTGATATGAAGTGTTTAGGATGAAGGAAGTTATGTTCTAAGTGTAATAATTCGGGTATGGGAGAAGAAAGAACTGAAATTACGAATAGGATGTTGTCCTATTTATAAGAAATGGCTATTAGCGCGCGCTAGTCCCTGCTCGTAGCATGCGCTAACGGCTCACTGACTCAACTGCATTCAGCACTTAGCGTGCGCTATGCACATACCTGTAGCGTGCGCTAAGGCGTTGACTCGGCTTTTCCCGAAAGCCGTCCAGGTTCATCCCGACACAATCCGACAAGGGTCCCCCGGCCAGATCTCACCTACCGCACGTCCCAATCAAATTGACTACGCATAGCGTGCGCTAATGTTTCTTTGTAGCGTGAGCTATAAATCCATGTTAGCGTACGCTACACATATCCGATAGCGTGCGCTACATGCGCAGAATTACAATCTTTAAATCACATGCACGAAATCATACGCTCGACAACATCAGATTATGAAATACGGAGAATAATACTCAGACAAAAGTACAATAATTACAATATCACATGTTCGAAAATACAAATCAGAAATCTCGGGTATTACAAAATCGAATGGAAATACTTTTAGAAAATAACTTCAAAATTTCTCGGGTCCTTAACCCAGTATTGGATTCCAAGTATGAGCTAGTCAGAGGTATGTGGAAAACAATTTTATAGGAAAACCATTTCAATGTTATTCGGGGTCCTCGACCCAATTTGCAAAACACTATCACAAGAACAATCATCTCAACATCTCATAGGGTCCTCGACCTAATCTACCAAACATCATCACAAGAACAATCATCTAAACATTCCACAGAACACTTCACAGCACAATCAATGTCACAACCACTCATTTCGACAAATCCTGCTAAAGACCCTTGATTAATTAACCCTCAGAAATCTCGTAAGATATCCTTGGTTAATAAATCTTGATACCAACAGTTAAACGAGTTGAAACAAACTTTCAGAAGCACAAATCTCAGCCTTTATCGAGACCAACATTTAAAACGAGTTCAAAAGAACTTTTGAAGTACGAAAATTTTTCGATATCGGGGTCTTAGTTGTCACTCAAATACCCGTAACCAATAAGCCAGTCAGGCACCTCCCTTGCACACCTGATGCACCGGCGTTCACTCCACTATGTTGTCCACCCATTGAACATGTCACCGCGCTGGCGCTCACTCCCGCAAGAGACGCCTCTTGGTCACGCATTATGTAACATCGGCGTTCACCAACCATATGGAGCCGCTCATTGCAGCGTACACCAGGTCGGAGTTCATGCCCTGCCCTCAGAAGCTCCCGGATACGACGTCTCTGACAACAAATATTCACAGTGTTTCAAACATACACTAGTAGAATAAACATCAAAGACTTCGGTACGTCTCACTTCGGTAATGTATATTACCGAAGTAAAAACAAACAACAACTTCGCTTTTCAATTTACTGAAGTAAACAACCCACATAGACTTCAGTAAATGGTACCAAACAAAAAAGCAGGAGCTAGTTAGAAATTTTAAGTTACAAAGACTTAACTAATTTGATAATTACTGAAGTAAAAAGTGTGAAATTTTATTTTTTACTAAAACTTTTTACAATAGCGAAGTGTATGTTTTGAAACTGAGAATTAATATTTTTTGCAATTTTTTATGTTAAAGTCAGAAATAAAGATATATTTAATTAATACCAGTATAATTCTTCTACCCTTAGACGTTGTATTTCTTTATCCCTTCTCTTCATAGTATTCCGCCGTCTAAATCAATCCGAGTCTTCGACCTGTTCTTTTTTTGTACTGTTTTCAGCTTCTCATTCATTAAATAGTTAATGATCAGAGTGTTGATTATCTTTTTTATTTCATTCTTTTTTTCTCCTTCTAGTTTTGGAACAAAATAGGAATTCACATTTTTTCCCCTACAAAAACCCTTTCATCGCTGCGACTCTCCACGTGCGATTCTCACACACTGAACCTGCGATTCTTCCATGGTCGGCGGCTTTTGCTCTTTTTCTTTCTATATTCACGTTTGATGTTTCGAATTTCAACTTAATTCCTCCCGGTTTAGGTTTTGGGGATCTCATCCTCGCGAGTTCCAGTCTCGTTTCGCATCCCCTGTCGTCAAGGGGATCTCTTCCTTTGCATTCTGGTGGTCTTCTCGACGATCTGCTTTGTAGGACATCGGTCCGGCAACGTCCTTCTAAGTTGCAACATCGCCTTGGTGGTGCCCCGCCCAGTTGACCACTTCGCTGTCTTCTATGGCGGGTATAATAGGTATCACGACGGACAAGAGGACCATTCTCGGAGGTGCTACTTCTTCCGCCCTATCAGAATATTTTAAATCGGGTCTTTCCAATGAAGGTACTGTAGCCCGTCCTTCTCTTTCTTTATATGGCACAAATCGGGCGTGTGCCCTTGGGGCGGTTGAAAATCAGAATGGGGCTGAAGGTGGGCCTTCTTTTTGCAGAGAGGGTGACCCTTTACCCCCCGTTTGGTTGAGTGCTACAATACCCGATGCTGCATACTTGCTCTTCGGTTGCACGATTAGTGTCTGAGGGAAGTCCTCAAAATCCTTCATCACATCGAAAAGTCCAGGCCGCTGCCTGCTTGTAATTCCTTAGTCACCCGATTGTAAATGACCCAAGCCAAGAACCTGCTGCTCTTTCCAATTGGACTGCTGATGTGCAGATGCCAACATCTTGAACTTGGATTATGTTTGTTGCCGGACGGATTTGCTGGCAGCAGGTATGGCAAAGCAACTGCTGTTATTCATCTATTTCTCTCTGATATTCTGAGCGTGAATGTCTGCCGCGTTCGGGATTAATCGGTTTTTCTTGTACACGTAGCAATAACAACTGGGTTTCCTTGTTTTGAATTAACCAGCAATACCATGGATTATTGCCTTCTGATGCTTAGTCTTGGTATTGGTTGGTTTCCCATGGGTTTGAATCGATTATTGGATATGATTTTATCATTCTGCTCCAGCAGCTTAGCTGCTGTTTTTCTGTGTACTTTCGTTGTATTGTTGATTTTAGATTGGTAAATTGATTCGGCACAGTTGCTGCCAATTTTCATCCTTCGAGGTTTTGGATGAAATCGAGGAGCATTTGTCAGTTCATCTTGTATTCGTATTGTTCATAATATGTACTTCTAAGATTCCGCCGAGATTATGCAGGTATATGCCATCTTATTTAACCTTCTAGCTTTCATTGTTAGAGTAAGTATAGAGTTTTCATGCCCGAGAGGTTTTGAATCGTCTAATTTCATAAAAATCGTCGCCTTCTTTTTTGTTTGTCAACAACGGGTTTTAGAGTAACTGGTTTCATCTGGATCCTGGGGTGTGTATGTGTGTGTGTAAGATGTAAATTTTTTGTTGCGTTCCAATCAGGGGCGGAACCAGGGGAAGAGTGTGTGTGTGTGTGTATCAGGTTTGAAACCTTACCAGGTTTGCGTATTGCTCCTCCCGAAGCACCTGTCACGGGTTACATGTTTGGCAAAGGAGTTTATTTTGCTGATATGTTCTCAAAAAGTGCTAATTATTGTTGTTCGACTAAAAGTGCCAATGCTGGTGTGCTGCTTTTATGTGAGGTGATTTATGCTGTCTCCCTCTATCTGCATCTATGTAAATTTAAATGTGATTCCTCCGTTCATTTTTTTGGTTATTGTTTCGCCAGATCGACTACAGATGGGTGAAGTAGTATCAACTATTCAGAGTAAGTGTGTCCTTTTGCATACTCAATTATTTCCTGATATAACGAATTTAGAATGATGGGAGCACTGCATTGTTTCTAACATTTGGTTCTGTTTCGTATGAAAGAGATTTTTTCCAACTAAAGCTTCCAGATCGTTATTGTTCTTACTGAATTCTGATCTCATACTCGACTTTAAATTTTTGGTGTGTCTATTTGAAGTAGAATGAATTAATGTGGATATATTCCAGAAAGAGAGATGCTTATGGTTGATTTTATGTATATATATTTTCTTTTAATTGCAGCAATTAGATTCAATGTTGAAACTCTGCAGTATAACAACATAAAGTTTCAAGTATGGGATCTAGGTAAATTTATCTGCGCTTGACTGATTTTTTTTTTTTGCACGAGAAATATGTGTTATTCATGAGCGATGACACCTGTGGCAAAAGAACAAAATAAGCTTTCATTCTTGCATATAAGTGGAATGTGTAGTCTGGGTGCATTATTCATATCAATGCTCCTTTGAATGATTCTAAGGAAGATCATGCAGAGACTGTTGCCTCCGTGTTCACTTTTACCATGTTACTATTGTTGAAAATCATGCTAGCTTACTTGCTATCCTTGTTCATATGGAACTTGTTGATCACTTTATGGAATGGCAATGGAGAATAATGTGATAGTGTTTGGTTTCATAGGCTTTGAGTAAGGTTTATAGGCATTTATTTTTCTTTTAACCTAAACTTTCAGCTTGGATATTGGATATGTGGAAACCCTGGAGGGAAGGTTTTAACTGATCTTGCTGGAAACGGTCTAGCTTATTGAGCTTAAGTGATACAATGGTGCTAGCAAGTTTTTTTTTTTTTTTTTTTTGCATGATTTAGTTATATTTTGGGGGTTTGAATTTGAAAAAAAAAATCATTTCTTTTATGGTCAGCTTCTCTCTTTTCTCCTATTACGTACCAACTGTTTTTCTTATTCTTCTGCTCATAATAAGCATCTTTCAATTAGTGTGATCCTTGTTGCTCCTTAGGTATCAATATTTGATAAGTAATCTTTGATATTATTACTGTCGTTGTGTTTGTCCTTTTTGTTTGTTGCATCACTTACTGGGCTGTGTATTCAGATTGTCTGAACCTTCTTTCTGTAAACGCCCATCCCCTCCCCACTTCCTAATCATTCATTGTGATGGAAGAAGTGATTCTGAAGTCCATCTCTAATGCTTGTGTCTTCTTTCCTTGTGGCAAAGTGCGGACTAGTATCGTGTAACTTTATTTGATTCTCCTTATACTGTTGTCTCAATTGTTTGCCTTTGTAAGTATCTTCCATTTACAAGATAATATTTCCCTATATACCGGTTCATCCGGTGCTTTGTTTTTTCATTACCATTTAACAACTTCTTGGTTGGGAATTGTACTTTATTGACTAAGATTGAGAAGATTTATGTAAAGCAGGGGTGAAACCCCATAATGAGAAAAGTGAATGAAGAAAATGGATTAGGTTAGAAATACATGTTTTCTATTTGGCACCACCTGTTTGGTTAGCATTTGCTTCGAGTTATTGTCCATTCGACCAAAGATTTATTGGGTTTGCATTTTATTCTTAATCGATGATACAAGATGTAGTCGCGCTTGTTTTTGAATCTTCATATAACCCGCCTTCATACAATTTTCACCGATTAAGCTTTGTTAGAGATGTGTTTGACTGTATTTAGCTTTTTGTAGTTAACAAACGTACCTTGATGCTTATTTTTCGGTGTTGCTATTTAGGCCATATTGAGGTGCTATTTTCCTAATACGCAAGCCATTATATATGTTGTTGATTCGAGTGACACCGATAGTCGGTGGTTGCCAAAGAAGAATTTCATGCAATATTGGAGGTGCTCTTGCTTTCTTTCATCTTTATGATTACTCTATTAAAATGATGTTGAATGTTCCGTATGAGATCCGCTTTTATGACGCCGAACATTATGTCGTTGATAGTTTCGATGATATGTCAAGCTTAATCAAGCATGTTTTTCCAAGTTCTTTTATGCTTAAATAGGGAAATAACAAAACTTATTACTAAGCTCAAGTGTGCGTAAAAACACATCATGGCATCACATCATGTGCAGGAAAAACACATCATGGCATCACATCATGTGCAGTGAAAACACATCATGGCATCACATCATGCAGAAAAACACATGTGCAGAAAAACAAATCATATAATTTTAATTGTCATCCTTTTATATTATATAGTATGTTTTGGTACGAAAATTTGTGATGTTGTTGAATCTTTTATGAATTTACTTAATCTATTTTTTTTTGTTTCTTTGTGATTTGCTCAAGATCTGGTTTAGTCAAAGACCAATACTACACTCAGGTGCGATGATGAAGTCGAACGAGTGGAGCAAGTTCGCCTAAACGCTTGTCGATGGTGCTTAAATTTGGTTTCATTGTCGGGAAGTTCTTTGTCTAGTTTCAAATCAGTACTATATATGTATAGTCTTGGTTGCAACACTACCGTACTGTGCATATCTGTTGGTATAGTTAGATCGTAACATGTCGTTTGATCGGGTAAATATGGTGAATGTTTTGTTAATGTGCACCCATTAGCTAGACCTATGCATGTGTATCGTAGACATTGTGGAAGTTTATTTGATGTTGGCATATTATAGTTATGCCCAATGCAAACTTGTGAATCACGCGAATCAATATTTGGCATTTTTACGGCAAATTCGCCGTTTATATATGAAATTGTGGTTTATTACTATTATCAATGCTTATGATCTTGTGTTATTGAATTGGGATCTTGTGATTTGAATTTGTTGGATTTTTAATGAGGTTGATTGATGTATTTGAGGTTGTGTTGTTGAGATCTTGTGAATTGAGGTTTTTATTGGATGGATCATGTTTTTGTACAACAGGATTCTATATTTACAAATTGAAAAGAAATATGCAATGTGGTTATTTACTTCGGATAAAAAACGAAGTCAGAGATATATAATTAGCGACACAAAATAGAATAAGCGAAGTAAAAAGGAGTGTAATGCTTCGGCTAAACAAATAAAAGCGAAGTAAATGTGGTATCTTTAACTTCGTTACCTATTAATAAGCGAAGTCGATAACATTATTTCACTTCATCTGTATATATTTTACTGAAGCGAATAGGAAATATACACTTCAGTGATTATAAAATAAGTGAAGTGGAAGGACCTTTTTTACTTCGCAAACCCCCATATTCGGGTTCTAAAAAACGAGATAGACTTCGGTTATTACGATATTAGACTTCGTCTAATAAGCGAAGTCTAAAGTATACCTTTAACTACACGAACATAGACTTCGGTAATTATAACATTTTTACTTCGGATATTATCCGAAGTCTTTGACGTTTATTCTTATAGTGATAAAGCACACGGTCAATCATTGAAACAATTATCGAATTAGTACACAAATTCACACAAACTATCTGTCAATCATTAACTACACAAACAAACAACACCACGCATGTTATCAATCAAAATTCAGCACAATATGCCTTCAGGCATAAACAACCAACACCACACATATATCCCTGTATCGTAGTTCAACTAAATACATATACCTAACTATATTATCTCTATAATATAGTTTATACTTTAATCCAAGTTAAGTACGTCAAACTAATATTAGCGCCAATCACTAAACGTTCACAAACATATGTATATATATATCCGTATAAAATAATACATACACTTCGGAAACAATGATTTTACGTAGATATAATTCGTATATCAAGGTACTTGCCTTGGTAATATATCGCGAATACTCCGAAGAATACGGTCGATCGGAAAAACTTCGGAGCTCTGATGAAAACGACGATCGGAAGGGTTAAACACCAGATCTTCGCAGGGAGTTCGACCCTAATATCCTATCATCAATTAAACAATACGTGACACGAAGAAAAACCTCATAAAACGGTCGAATTTCCCTCTGCGGCATTTTTCCAGACACCTTGAAGGCGTCAATTGAGAACTCAATTAAACGACGAATCGGTAATGATAAAACCTTGAAAAAAATGATGAAATTGATAGAATACAACTTAATCTTCGATTATCCATCAGTAATCTGAGTTAATACGACTTAAACGGACGAAATCAATCGAAATCCCCAAATTTCCCAAAATTAAGATTTTCGGAAAACTTATCTCGATTATAATTCGATAAATACAGTAATTTCAAGGTCTGGAAATATAAAAAAATGATTTATTTAAGTATGTCACTCAGTTACAAGATACACAAAATTTCATCGAAAAATAACTTTCACGTTAAAAGATATACATATTCAAAGTAGGCAACTCGATCAACTTCAAAAGAAATGTTGCAGGAAAAGACTAAAAAATAGCATGGCTGACTCGCTAGAAAATGGTTCATATTATCCAAGTATTATGACTCAATATGTACGTTACAAATAACATTTATACTCATATGTACTTTATTTACAAAATAGTTGAGATGTATTTGTAAAGTAACTTACCGATTGTGGGAAAATTGAGTTGAAAGATGGCAACCCAGTCTGGAATTCAGAGACTCTGGGAAATTCCTTCAAACATCTACCTAACGTCTCCAGTATTAGGCTGCTCAGACTCGCTGGGTGTTTGAGCTTTTTTGAGGACTTACGAATCTCAGGACTAGAATATAAATATAAGTTGCTGAAGAGGTGAACATACTCTATGGAGATTGACAAATGGGATAAGACAATAATAAAGATAAGGTCGCTCTTTATGGTTTCAAATTCCGCTAGCCAGTCAAAAACCGCGTGGAGCAAAAGTCTGCCGGCCGCTTTCGGCGCCCGCCTGCTGACCTGCCCAGCATGCTATTGGGCTCACCTGGCATTGACACGGGATTCGCGCGCGCGGTCTTCCGTCGGCGCTCAGCATCCGACAGTCTCACTAATTCGATCATAACTTCTTCGTTCGGACTCCGACTGGCTCGCCATTTGAACCATTGGAAATCTAGCTAAATTATTTATAATACTGTTAATTTTGAGAATTTTTGAACTGTAACACCCCAATTTCACTTTGGGTTATTACACGCCGCAGGACACACAAAAGTCCTGCCAGGCTGACGACACACAGGATTAAACCACAATCCAATACATAATAACCACGACATAATAGTCCAACACAGGATACAAAACACGAGTTAGGCCTCGGCCGCGGCCAAAATAGTATAGTTCAACATGAATCACTGAACACAAACATTACACGACAAAGTACAACTCAAAACCAACAATAATACAATATATAAAACCGACTCCAGCATCACAAAAACAACGATTGATACGAGCTCTCTAATATCCAGTGTGCTTGTCAACTCCGTGTGCACCACATGTTGGCTCCTGTCCCTCGAGAGTACCTGAAATGTACAAAACATTCCCCCCAACGAGGGGTTAGCCACAACTGCTAGTGCAAGTACAGTATTACAATATTTTAATCCACAGGCATTTCCAAATTATTTCAAAATTCAAAATAGTTCAATTCGTGATATTCCGGAATATCAATATCGATCATCAGTAAAAACACTCCGACGATCCTCGTGACCCGGTCCGGCCCTCAAGCCACCAAGTCCCTGTGTGCCCCGTCGAGCAACCCCAGGTGAGGATGTCCACTCAAAGTATCTCTCGTGACCCGGTCCAGCCGCTAAGCCACCAAGTCCCCGTGTGACCCCGTCGAGTCAATCCCCGAGTGAGAGTACCCGAGAACAACCTTTCAACTCTCATCATTAACTAAACCATCACAAAAATGCATGCCATAAACTAATGCAATAAAGTACTTGCCTGTATTTTCTTACTCTCAAAGGAACAACAACGAACAAGGCTATGGTCTGAACTATCTTCCAAATCCCGCTCCTAACAAACATCGAGGCTCGATCATTTACAATTTTGTTGGAAACACTAAAATCTATCCTATGTTCTACCCTTAGGACCATTTCATCGAGCACTATGGGGGCATAACAGGTTTTTCTCGATTTACAAAAGAAGATTTGGAATCAATCCACAAAACCTTGAGGAAATCATGAAATCATCCTTATGCAACTATTTTCAACTATAATTCATCATAAATTTGGAGCTAAAACGGTTGGAGAAACGAGATCCCCAAAACCCCCAAACTTCCCCAAGTTAGGGTTCTAGGGAAGGATTGACTCAATTCCTTGGTGAAGATGATGTAGGATTGATAGATATTTACTTGAAGTTGGAAAGATCTGAGTTTCAACCGTGCTCCATCGAAACCCTCGCCTACACAGCTCTGGAGATGTCTAGAAACCAGGAGAAGAAGAAAGAAGATGATAAAAATGACAAGTGTTGACCGCAACACAAGTATTTATATAAGTGCGCCTTAGCACGCGCTAATGCTTCCGAATAGCGTGCGCTATCTTCCTAGGCCTGTAGCCCAGATCTTTCTGACCAGTCGAGTTGGCGTGCACCATGTCCGACAGCGCGCGCTACTCAGTCGAGTTAGCAAGCGCTGTACCGCCGAGTTAGCGTGCGCTATCTGGTGTCCAGTCGAAGTCCATAACCTTTCTGCCCTGTTCAGAAACCCTTCTGCCCATCCTGGTTGCGTGCGCTACGACCGACTAGCGTGCGTTACGCCTGACGAGTCAGCGCACGCAACGACCGTATTAGCGCGCGTTACCTGTTGGTCTGGCTGAAGTCCAGACCTTACTGTCCTTACTGTCCGGGCCGCTTAGCGCGCGTTAACACCCGACAGTAGCGTGCGCTACCCGCTCCTCTAGCGTGCGCTAATAAAATGCATTAGCATGCTATAGCTCGATTTTAGTCCCAGTCCAGTGCCCTCTGGACTGCCTCATGCTGCCGGTTAGCGTGCGCTATTCTTCCGACAGTAGCGCGCGTTAGCCTACAACCTCCGTTGCGTACGCTACCCACATAACTTAGCGTACGCTAAATCCTGGGTTGCGGAAGCGATACAAGCGGTACGACACATTGTTAACGAAAATTAATGGAATACTGGCAAGAAACACAATATACAGGCTCAATCTCGACTCAAACACATGATACCAATATTCAAAAAATTACAAACCAAACCACAAAGTTCATGAATTTATAATTATAGCCAATAAAAAGGTGCGATTATTACATGAACATTCCTAAATTTGTGGTGATTTTTCAAAGTTTATACTTGTCTGCGACACTTCCAAGAAAATGTCAAATTTTATTATTATTTACACTCTCGATGCTTAACTCTTATTTTAAATAGTCCAAGACCAAAAATTCATCTCAAATAAATCCAAGTAAATTCACAAGCTCATATATAGTTCGGATAATTTTCTCTAATTTTCGTTGAATAATTTATCGGAGAATACAACGTTCGCCACCGTCACATTCTAACTAATAATTATTTGATGATATTAGAAAATACTACCCTACACCTTACTCTCGTCTACCCAATATCACATCTATTACCGAAAAAATCACATCATTAATCTTCCAACAAAGTCAATGATAAAATATTATTCTAAAATTCAAGATATTACATCGTCGACCATTGGAATTCGAAGTTGGAGACCATGTTCTACTCAAGGTATCGCCGACCAAAGGAGTTTTTCGTTTCGGTAAAAAGAGGAAACTTAGTCCGAGGTATATCGGACCGTTCGAAATTTTGGACAGGGTTGGAGATTTAACTTATCGTTTGGCGTTGTCTCCAGCCTTGAGTCATGTCTATAGCATTTCATGTTTCTCAGTTGAGAAAGTACGTGCCGGATCCTAGTAATGTTATCGACTATAGTGAGATTGAAGTAGCCGAGGATGTTACCTTTTCAGAGAGACCGGTGAAGATCCTTGAACGTCTTGAGAAGCATCTTCGGCACAAGACCATTCTGTTGGTTAAGGTGCAATGGTCGAGATATGGAGTCGAGGAAGCGACTTGGGAGACGGAAGAGAAGATGCGATCGGGATACCCCAAACTTTTTATTTCTTAAGTTTCGGGATGAAACTTCTTTTTAGAGGCGGAGAATGTAATACCCGTACTTTTCATGAATTGTTGGATTTGACGTTCGATTACTTTCGTCGCTCTTGTAAGCACTTATCGAGATTCTTTTGTTGTTGTTGTTGATCTTAGAGTTTCGTACCATTCGGGGCGTGTTCGTATTGATGGGACTTTTGCGGCGATGTTTTGAGTAAGATAGATAGCGTATGCTAGGCGTAATTTCTATTGAGTAGCGCGTGCTAGCTTCGTTTATAGTGCACGCTAATGGTCCGGGCTTGGCAGAGGCAGTAGCTGAGTTGTGCCCTCTGGGGTAGCAGTTAGTGCACGCTAGACGTGAGCTAACGCACGCTATTCGTGCTTGGTAGCGCGCACTAGCATCAGATGTAGTGCACGGTAACTACTCGGGTTTGGCAGTGGCAGTAGGGGTTTCTGCTCTCTCGACTAGCAGGTAGCGGATGCTAAGCTTGAGCTAGCGCACGCTATAAGTATTGCATAGCGCGCGCTATGCCATATGTAACACACGCTATCGACGCAGGTCAGAGGCTTCTGGACTACTGGGTGACCTCGTTAGCGCACGCTATACCTTAGAATTAGCGCACGCTAATTAGGCCCAGTATATAAACTGGGTCAACCGCCTTCTTCGTCTTTATCTTCTCATTTTCCACATTTCCGACGAGAGCACACGATAGAGGCAATCCTGAGGCGATTTGGAACAACCTTTCATCATCCATCACCATCTTTAGCTAGATAACAAGGATTTTTCAACATCTAATCCATTCCTTCTATCCGAATCAAAGTAAATTCCTTAGAACCCTAGTTTGGGAAAGTTTTGGGGATTTTTCTTAGATCCGTACAATTTATCCATTTAGAAGCTTTAAATCCTTGAGATTATAATGTATCTACCCCGTGCCCACGTTTTCCTTACGATTATCCGAATATTTTTTGTGTACTACTTGAAGTGGAGAGGGTTTGGATGATTTCCAATCTCTATGTGAATACTTTGAAGATTTATTAATCGTAAAGGGGGGTTTCAGTAGGAGTCTTCCTTGAGAATTGAGTATTTATGATTTATTATCGTATTTCATTACGAATTGTTTAGGCCCGGAAGTGCATTCTTGGACCTCTCGAGCTTGAACACCGTTTTAACTTCGGTTCTAATGTCTCAAAGGCAAGTATATATTTATGATTATACGTTTCAACTTTGAAAGTGATGTATATGAATTGTGTTACTGTATATATTCACTCTGGAATGGACCGACGGGTCCTTAGGGGGTTCCGTTGTCTTTGGTGCGGTTCCACAAATATTTTGGGTTAACCACTCTGGGAGAGTCCGACGGGGCCTCGGAGGGTTTCGTTGCCTTTAGTACGTTTCCACGGTTAATCACGTATGTATTGGAATTAGATGTTATGATATTTATTTATTCCGGAATACTAATATTGAGTTTGATGAAATGATGATTATATTTACTTTATCGTCGAGGAGTATTGTGTTTCATATTCGATATACTTGTACTAGCTATTCGACGGCTAACCTATTTTGGAGGAAATACCTTTCATGTATTTCAGGATCTATGTAATACCCGAGACTTTTATTCCGGTTGCCTTGAACTATTTATCGGTTGGTGTCGGTTATTTCGTGTTGTTATGATTATGTGAAATTCGTTTTTCTGTCGTGAACGGTATGTTATATTCTGTTGTAGTGTTCACCGAGCGAGACTTGTATCGCGTGCATTTCTTTTATTAAATGCGTGCTTGTGGTATGTTATGTTTCGTAATTTGCTCGATATTCTTTTGAATTTTAACCGCTGCGTTAGCGTGACCGAGATGTTGTCGAACACCTAACCGGACTGTCGGAACGATCGAGTCCCGACCGTAGGGCCTGGCTGAGTTACGGCCACAATGCAGTGCCTGTTACGGCCGCAAGACATGGCCGGTTACGGCCGCAGTGTCTTGCCGATTACGGATGTAAGGCTCCCACATAGGTTGGGCAGTTTCTCAGGGATGATCGATTACGGTTGTAATTTGTGGCCGGGTATGGCCATAAGGCCCGGTTACGGCCGTAATGCTGTGTCGGGTAACGGCCGTAATATGCCGAGCGTGTTTGGCCAGTGGCCTGGGAGGTGCCGGTTACGTCCGTAAGCAGATGCCGATTACGGACGTAAGGGTTGAGTTACGGCTGTAAGGTACTGCATGTTACGACCGTAACGTGCGCGGCTTTATATAGCCCTGGCCGACGGGTTTGTGCCATTCTTCCCCCATTATTCCCTTCTTGTGGCGGGTGACGAACGGGAGGTTCGGGAGGAGGAATTCTTGGTATATTCCACTTAATTCCAAGACTTTTCGGAAGGCTCTTGTCGATTATATCATCATCTAATCCTTGTTCTTCGTCGGATCGAGGTAAATTCTTGAAATCTCCTAGGGTTGACTTTCAGGATTTCCTTCTTGATTTTCGTTGTTCGTCCGATTTTGAATAATAGGAGGAACGAACTAACATGGAGGGTCTTGTTATGTCACCATGCCTGTATATCAATTTTGGTTTCTTGCGGTTCGGGTCACTACCAATATTTGGATATGGATATGTATATCTTAAAACGCATATTGTATATGTAGAAATATGTAAAAGGAAAGAATATTAGATCATACAAACATTATAGTCCGTATTGATATTTTTGAAAATGTGTTATTGTCTTAAAATTTTAAGAAATGTCATCTCAAGGAGTATATATACAAAATTCAGTGTGCATATAGTCAATAGAACGCATGATTTATTAGCGTATGCTAACCCTGTTACGTACGTAAGGGATGTTGGGTAGCGTACGTAATGGTTTAAAATTCTATTTATAGACCTCGACCCCATTTCATTTCTCATCCTTACCTTGGCCGATTTTTGGGTTCTGAAGACTATCCTTCACCATTTAACTCACTTATCATCATCCTAGCTTGATTTTGGAGATCATAGACCTTTGAGGATTGGTGTTCAAGCTCTCGGGGTTGAGTTTGTTCAAGTTTCTCCTTGTTCTTCACTATTTTGAGGTGGGTGATTCTTCACCAACTTGATGACGTATTCTTAGAGATGTTTTGAACATGTTTTTGAGTTTATTGTAACACCCCAAACTAGGCGAATATCACGGTGCCGTGGACCCCCTACTGGGACCCACTAAGCGAATGAGAATTAATGAATTAAGTAATATAATTGTAGTACCGAACCACATTATATCATTAATTACTTCGATGAGGAGTTTCATTACAACACACCCAAGATCATACAGAACACATGCATATTTTATATGAAGATAAAATATACAACACTGAATAAAATGAGTATTCAAACGGAAGTCTGCAGCGGAAATATAATGAAGTAAACACGAATGACTGAAAATGACTGGGCCCCCCTACTAGTATCACTGGGACTCCTCGCCGTCAATGTTCTCTTCCCGTGCCTTAGCCTTGCCATGACCTGAAAACAACATCCCCCAACGGATCGGGCCATACGTAACAACAATCCTCAAGAGTTGAACAGTATACAACAATCACATAAATGAATTAATGAATTAAGTTGAATGATGAGCATCAATGTACGCCCGAATGAAATGTGTAAGAGCACAAGTAGCCGAGTGTCCGGAGTCCTGCATATACACCCGCTATTAGCCTAATTAGTCTCACGGTCCAATGTGTCCGGAGTCCCGCGTATACACATTACCATGCGCACAGTCCAATGTGTCCGGAGTCCCGCATATACACATGACCATAGTGTGCCCGACTAAAATTCCACACATGCGCCAACCGGCCATGCAATATAATTCCGGAAGATCACCAGAACAAAAAAGACCAAGGTGAGGAGTAATGAATAGAATCCGATAAGGATCAAGAACGACTCACCGAGATGAAATAATGATACAACATGTGATAACTTCAATGAAATGATTTGGAACCGTCGTTACTTGTGAGTTACATGATGAGTTGATAAATACAAGTCTCGACATGAATGATATATTATGAGTGAATTACATGTATGAATGAACAACAACGTAAGGAATGAGTATCCTTTTAACCGAGTAAGAATTTACTTACACAATACCGGTGTTGAAATGTCCTTCCTCGAACAACGTCCTAAAAAGAGATGTCGGTCGCTCGAACAAACTTGAATAACACAATTACCAATAATCCGCTCAATATACGTATCAAGCATGAATTACGACTAATTCAAAGGTCGATAAAACAATATCCAAACTCATTGAGGCATTCAAACAACCACTTAGCGAACATCAACCCTTGATTATAACCAAAAGCCAAATATATCGAAACCAACTCCAAAAATGAGTAGTTCAATCCAACGAAACACCTTCAATGATATCAATATTCCAATAGAAACCACAACTCGAAGTTACGACAACTATAATCGGAAACCCCCAAAAATAACCAAAGTCAACATCAAGGGTTCTTGATTAATTCTCCAAATGTTCATCAAATCTGAAAAACATATCAATAAATCTGTAGGAATACATTTATCCAAGGTAGATAATCCATATCTAACATGTTCCAACATAAATCCAAGCTTACACGAAGAGATCGGAAGGAAAATACTCAAAATCCGAAATTCTAGGTCCAAGAGATCATTACCTTGATTTGATCTGTTGGAGAGGCTGAAATGATGATAAATCCAAATGATAAGCTTGAAGATGATGATGGATGAGTGGAGCTCGAAAATATTTCTCCGAATCGCCCAAAATCGCCCGGAATCGAAGTGAGAAGTGAAAATGATGAATCTGAGCCGGACTGTTCTATTTATAGTAATTCCAGTTTAGCGCACACTAAGCCCTGATATTTAGCGTGCGTTAACGGGTGTTATGGGTAGTCCAGTACCCTCTGTCCGAGACGGTAGCGTACGCTACATACCTTTTGTAGCGTGCACTGCAACCATATACTTAGCGTGTGTTAACCTTGTGTTAGCGCGCGCTACTGAATATCTGATGCTCAGTAACTGTAGTCCAGAACCTCCTGTCCTCTGACCTGCTCGCGATAGCGCGCTCTACGTCCAATAATCAGTGTGCGCCACTGCCCCATCAGCGTACGCTAAGATCCACTCATAGCGTACGCTAGGAATTATTCCAAAATCAGTCCAGTACCCACTGGACTCTGCCTGATCGGCCTTAGCGCGCGCTACACTGACTGCATAGCGGGCGCTATCCAAACCTACTAGCATGTGATACTTACCATTCGTAGCGTGCGCTACTCCAACTCGACTGCAGTCCAGTGCCTTATGGACTGCAGGCCTGAACCACATTAGCGTGCGCTGCCCGTAATCAATTAGCGCACGCTAAAAAGAGTACGTAGCGTGCGCTACTCCTCACACATAGCCCACTGAAGATGACAATGATGACGACCACGGTTCGATCCTCCAACCAGGTAGGACGATGAATAATAACTGATGTACGATACAATTACTCTGATCAGTGAATACAATAAATGAATATGAACGATGAATGATCATTAATGAGTGAATAATTACTGAGTGACAATTACTGAATGATAATTACTGAATGATAATAACTGAATTACAACAGGGTATTACATTTATCAAGTCAGTTATATCCATGAGTAGTCGAACATCATGATTTTAGAAGAGTGAGTCCAGTTGTGATTAGGTTCTCCTTCATTGTTAAACATGTTGATCGAACCTATTAGTGATTAGACTCCTGAATATAGCATTTTGAGATTATGAACCCTATTATAACTAGTTTCCAGAGATTATCTTAAACCTTAGAAATCATTGATCGAGCATTCTGTTGGAGAAGTTAATGGATTAATATTAGGGAGATGATAATCTAAGAGGAACCTAGTGATTAAGTTCTTATGATGATGCGTAGAAGTGTTTCGATATCTTATTATGGAAGAATTTGATTAGAATCCTTCTAAGATGAATTTCATGTATCCAACCGAAAGATGCGTTTTAACTTGAATAGTGTTCGACGAAGTTGTCGTTCAGACGAGTAGCGTAGTATTGATTCAACCGAATGAATTGGGTCAAATTTAGTTCACTTGCCATGATAGGGCATAACATGTCTTGTAAATGATCCGTTGATGGTTAAAACGATTATCCGGAACCGTTAGTTATATCGGTATTATTGTTCGATGAAGGTTTGGATTTTGGTGAGCCGATCGAGTGAGAATTCTCCGAGCGGATTGAAGCCTATTCGTAGTAGCAATTCTTATCGCCATTTCTGAGGCAAGTATCATATTTTGAGATTGTTTTGATCATGTATACTGTTTGTTCATATTGTTAGACATGAGATTATTTTCGTTAAATTGTCATGATATTCGTTATCAATTGCTTGTATGTTCATGTTGATGAACATAGTGATTTTGCATACATGTATGCATAAGTTGTGTTTGAGTATGTTGTGCGATCTATGCTGAGGGCACTGGATCGGATGTCCACCTCGTGTTGGTACGACAGGATCATCTTGGGATCTATGCTGAGGGCGCTGGATCATTGGAATACCCATGTTATGTTAGTGGAATCATGTGGATTCGCATTGTTGGATTCGGGTAGTGGAAGTCCGTATTGTGTATTTTGTTATGCATTGTTGTTGCATATTCGATTTGTGTATTATGATACTTGTACTAGCATTGTTTTGCTAACCCCTTTGGGGGTGGACATTTGTTTTGATGATCAGGTAGCCGAGGAGCGGGGAAGCAACCACAGTACCGACATGACGATGAAGTGGCTCATTGATGTGGATTATGTTGGCTTGTTTTCTGGTTATATTTTCAGTACTCGAGTACACATATGTTGTTGATGTTTTGGGGATGTTTTATAATAGTGGACTCATTTGAATTGTTGCTGAACTGGTTTTGAATTTTAACCTCAATGACACTTTAGTATTATTTTTCGTATTTCTCAAATTAGCCTTGTAAATTCTTATATAAAAGATTTACGGTGCTGTAATTATTTCGAATATATCGGGGTGTTACAGGTCCGAGGTAAACCGTTACAATCTTGTAACACCCCCAGATTCGACCGGGAATATTACAGCGCCGTGGGCCCCGAGGTGGAACCCACAAGGCTGAAGGAAATTTTCGCAAACATTTACAAATGCCCAAGAGGCCAACGACGGTACTATATTTAAAACATTTTAAGACTATATAAAATCTGTTTATCAAAACCGTCGTAAAATCCCATTTGAAAGGATAAGGCCTGAAATGCCAGAACGCAACAGTTTAAAAACATACGTTAAGATATCGCTTTGAGGTATCGACAAAATAGTTTAGAAAGCCATTGCCAAAGTAACCTAAGTTACCAGATACCAATAGGACATTTAAAACACTCACGCAACGGAAAAGACACACAATTAAAAATACTCTAGCAGCGGAATACAACAACTGATCAGACTTAATTCACAAAAACATGCCCTAGCCAGTATCCTCCGGGAAGCTCATCTCTTCACGACCGCTACAAGCTTGATATCTCAAGAACCTAAAAAGAAAGCCCACGACGGGGTCAGCCATAATATCCAACAATAATAACTGTCACAACACATTAATAATTACATACCAATGAGAATACAAAATAAGAATACGACCAATGTAATCTTATCGAAGTAACTTTACTTACTCAAATAATTCTCAACAAAATAACCATTATCACATTCACATCTCGTACTCGATTAACCATTAAATTCGAACTTAATATCTATATTATACATCAAACAATACTCAAGATTCTCAAACTATCATCACCAACTCACGATACGGAAATATACCAGTTCTGACCAATATGATCCATCGGATAGCATCATCAAATCCCAAGACGATAACCTATTGTCTATCAAAAGACAAATACCAAATCAAATACGGAACATACCTCAAGATATGAAATGCCACGACAATCATGTCAGTCTAATCCGAGATCAGATCAATGACATACGGACACAGTCCTAACACTAGAACAAAAAGTGGATTTGGCTACACCAAAAAAGTGTGACGATATACATATTGTCGCACATGCGTTTTCGAATGTGTGTGACAAAAGGTAGCACGACCGTATGGTGTTTATGGTCACATTTTTGAGTTAGTGTCCGTATCCATTAAAAAATAATGACCAAAAGTGTTAATAAGTGTGACCGTAAACACCGTACAAGCACACAAAGCATGTTTTTTTTTTGTATATTTAGTCACATATAATTTAGCATAAAGTGGCCAAAAGTGTTAATAAGTGTGACCATATGCTGTTTAAAGTGAAGAAATGTGTATTTGTGTGACTATTGATCATCCAATGGCCACATGAATTTTATGTTTGTGTGGCCTTTTGTAATATTTAGTCACACAAAGCATGTTTGTTTTGGGTATTTAATCACATACAATTAAGCATAAGTGGCTGAAAGTATTAATAAGTGTGACCATATCCTGTTTAAAGTGAAGTAAAAGTGTATTTTGTGTGACTATTGTTCATCCAGTGGCCACATGAATGTTATGTTTGTGTGGCCTTTTGTAATATATAGTCACACAAAATATATTCGTTTTGGGTATTTAGTCACATACAATTAAGCATAAAATGGCCAAAAGTGTTAATAAGTGTGACCATATGCTGTTTAAAGTGAAGAAATGTATATTTTGTGTGACTATTGATCATCCAATGGACACATGAATTTTTTGTTTGTGTGGCCTTTTGTAATATTTAGTCACACAAAGCATGTTCGTTATGGGTATTTAGTCACATACAATTAAGCATAAAGTGGCCAAAAGTGTTAATAAGTATGACAATATGCTGTTTAAAGTGAAGAAATGTGTATTTTTTGTGACTATTGTTCATTCAATGGCCACATGAATTTTATGTTTGTGTGGCCTTTTGTAATATTTAGTCACACAAAGCATGTTTGTTTTGGATATTTAGTCACATACAATTAAGCATAAAGTGGCCAAAAGTGTTAATAAGTGTTAGCATATGTTGTTTAAAGTGAAGAAATGTGTATTTTGTGTGACTATTGTTCATCCAATGGCCACATGAATTTTATGTTTGTGTGGCCTTTTGTAATATTTAGTCACACAAAGCATGTTTGTTTTGGGTATTTAGTCACATACAATTAAGGATAAAGTGACCAAAAGTGTTAATAAGTGTGACCATATGCTGTTTAAAGTGAAGAAATGTGTATTTTGTGTGACTATTGTTCATCCAATGGCCACATGAATTTGATGTTTGTGTGGCCTTTTGTAATATTTAGTCACACAAAGCATGTTTGTTTTGGGTAATTAGTCACATATAATTAAGCAAAAAGTGGCCAAAAGTGTTAATAAGTGTGACCATATGCTGTTTAAAGTGAAGAAATGTGTATTTTGTGCGACTATTGATCATCCAATGACCACATGTATTTTATGTTTGTGTGGCCTTTTCTAATATTTAGTCACAAAGCATTTTTTTTTTTTGGGATATAGTCGCATACAATTAAGCAAAAAGTGGCCAAAATTGTTAATAAGTGTGACCATATGCTGTTTAAAGTGAAGTAATGTGTATTGTGTGTGACTATTGTTCATCCAATAGTCACATAAAATTTTAGTTTGTGTGGCATTTTGTAATATTTAGTCACACATTGAATTAAACAATGAGTGACCAATAATGTTGATAAGCGTGACCATATTATGTGAGTGCATCTTTTACTCACAGGGTTACTACTGCTAGTACTAAGTTAGTACCGCTGGAGCAGAGTTACTACTGCTAGTACTAAGTTAGTACTGCTGGAGCAAGTTATTACTGCTAGTACTATGTTAGTGCTGCTGGAATGAGTATATATATATATAACAGAATTAAAAACAAAAAGCAATTTCAAATTGAATAAAACTCGAATGTATATAACTGAAGCATATATACAATTGTAATGTCGTACATGATCAAATTCTCAACTACCATAATTTAAAGACTTTTGACTCTTCGCCGTCCTACCTTGCCTTTGCATGGTTTCACGAGAGACGTAATTTTTGCGCTTTGATTGTTATGTTGGTGGAGAATTGTTGTCACTAATCTTTTGTAACGTAGTTGGTGGTGTAACTTGTAGTAAACAAAAGACGCCAATTATTGAGAGCCTGAAACATAAAATTTCATGAAGTTATAACCAATACATAGGAAACGTACTATTTCTTCAGAAATTAAATAAAAAAGATAATGAGCAAAGGATATTTAAAAATACCTGGGGACTGTTCCAATTTAGTTTAACAGATTTTTCATAATTATTTGTTGCCTGCAATATCAAGTGAAAAAATGTTAGATCGCATACATTTTCACAATATTTCAAAAATGTTTGTAGTAGAAGCACACCCACTGTTAGAATGTATAGCAGGGAAAATATCATGAGTTCATGGTCTAACCTGTTTCCACAGTTCTTAAGCTTCCTTTGTACGCCCACGCATTTTGGCTCGATCAGATATGGGAAAAGCCCAATTATAATAAGCCTGCAATTAGACAATGTGAATATACTGACATGTGACGAGAGCGAGATTTTATTAAGAGAAAAAATTAGACAACATATAATTTGACATGTTGAGGAAATATTTTCAATTAAATTACTTTATCAAATTGGAAATGTCATGCAACTGAAATTTACATGACATATGTCAAGCTATAGTCTATACGGATTGAGATACGCACAACATGAATTATAGGGTTTAAACGTGTAACACCCCCAGAATACGACCGGGAATGTCACATGCTGTAGACCCTTCCCACAAGGATCTACCAGGCTAAACTCCACTAGACTACACAATAATTGACCAGCCGGGGTCAATCTAAATACAACGCAGATCGACAAGGTCATTAAAAAGTTCAGAAACTAATGAATTTTACATCTCAATGACAAAAATAAACTTCCACACAAAAGGGGATGACAACTCCATTAAATAAATGAAAACTACACCCGTGCAAGGGTGAATACTCAACCAAATGGGAAAATACCGACCAAGATGAAACAAAAGAAAAGACACTGACTCTGGTCTGATTAGCATTGTCTTCCTCCATCTCCTTCCAAGCCAATCCCGTGACTGCTCCCGAGCTGCCAAAACCTGAGCGCATAACAGGCACCCACCCCCCGAAAACTCGGGGGTTAGCAAACTGGAATTTTGCTTGTGCAAGTACATAATAAACAAGATATACGAACAATAACAACACAAAACTCAATAGCCGCGAAGCCTTAATACAAACCACGCATTCCCATAGTCAACACAGAATAGCACTCGCACACACAAGGTGAAAGATAAGCACATAGTCATATTCTCTTTACGGAACATAACACCAATGAAATTTTTAACGAGCCCAAGGAGTCAAAAGATCTTGTTTGGAAAACCCCTCTTATAAAAAAAAGAAAAGTATTTTGATAAGATAGTTTGCAAACGTTATTATTGACTCGGGCCGTCTTGGGGTTTTGAAAATCGAATGGGAACACTTTTGGAAAATAATTTCAAAAGCTCTCGGGTCCTTGACCCAACATATGGAAAACAATTACACGAGAACCATGTCAACGTTATTCGGGGTCCTCGACCCAATATATAGAACACTATCACAAACGAAATCATTAAGACATCTCACAGGGTTCTCAACCTAATCCAAATAACATCATCACGAGATCAATCCTCTCAACATTTTACAGGGTCCTCGACCCAATACACAGAATAGCACCACAGTACAATCAAAGGCACAATCTCTCATTCGACATATCCTGCTCAAGACCCCCGATTAATTAACCCTCGGAGATTTCGTCAAACCTCCTTGGTTAACTAACCCTGATACCAACGCATTAAAAACAAGTTGAAACAACCTTTCAAAAACACGAATCGCGATCAATATCAAGACAAATGTTTAAAAGTGAGTTGAAAGAATTTGAGACGCAAACATCGTTCGGTAACGGGGTCTTAGCTATCACTCAAATACCCGTAACCAATAAGCCTGTCAGGCGCCTCCCTTGAACACATGTGCACCGGCGTTCACTCCACTATGTTGGCCGCCCCTTGAACATGTCACCGCACCGGCGATCACTCCCACAAGAGCCGCCCCTTGCACGCGCATTAGGTAACACCGGTGTTCACCAAACATATGGAGCCGCACATAACAGCATACACCAGGCCGGAGTACACACCCCGCCCTCAGAGGTTCCCGGATACGACGTCTCTCACAACAAGTATTCACATTGTTCCAAACATTATCCACTCAGTGCACCAATTCACACAAATTATCCATCAGTCCATAATCACACAACTAAACAATATCACGCACGTTATCAATAAAAACTCAATCACAATAAGCCATCAGGCATAACCAACCAACGCCGCACATATGTCACTATATTGCAACTCAACCGAGTACATATATATATATATATATCAACTTACTATATTATATCTATAAGTATAGTTCATCCCTCAATCCAAATTGAGTACGTCAACTAGTGTTAGTATTCGACCCCCGGCATTCACCGACGTAAGCATATATATCAATATACGCATACACATACATATATTTAACTTATAAATATATATAATTCACACACTTTGGCAACAATGATTTCACATAGTTATAATTCGTATATAAAGGTACTTGCCTCTAATCCAAAGCACGCGAAGCAACGGGAAAGTTCGACTGGAAACCCTCGAATCTTCCAACTAGGTCGAAAACACAAGAATAACATAACCACTATAAGATCGATCGCAAGGAAGATGCAAAACACATGAAATTCTCAAAAAGAATTCGTAGAGACGAAGGATCGAACACTTGGGGCTCAATATTTCCCAAACAATATCAAGAACATTATCCGAACCCGAATACGGTAAGAAATACGAATCAAATCATAAGGAGAGAATCAATACAACCGATTGATGATATACAACAGCACGATTCATGAAGAACAACCCGAATCTTGAAGATTCACGAAATATAAAGGAAGGGTTTACAAGATGATTAACTCGAATCGAAGACGAAGAACACGGATTGATGATGTTAATCAACACCAAGAACTAAAGGAAGGTCTAAACTTGGAGATACAGGACTCCGAAATCGCCCCTAGATTGCCCACAAATCGCCTCAGCCGCGGAGGAGTGAAGAAAGGGTGAAAAATGACGAACACGGTCAACCCCCGGTATATAAATACCTGTGCATGAGTTACGTACGTTAACCAAGAAGAATAACGTACGTTACCTGTATTACGTACATAATACATCAAAGATTACGTACGTAATCGATAACCAGACCCTCCTGTCCAAAATAGCGAAGACCCTTACGTACGTTATGGCGAGGGCTTAACGTACGTAGGGAGCACAATTAACGTGCGCTATGATCAACACATAGCGTGCGCTATCGACGGCCAGAACTAAATGTCTGAACTGGTAAGACCCTTACGTACATAAAGGGAAGGTATTAAACGTACGTAAGTCGCATGATGATAACATACGTTATGCTTATAACATAGCGTACGTAAGTTACTTAGCAGTTCCAGAACTGCTAAGTTCAGCTCGTCGCGTACGAGCGCGAAGAAACTGCAAAACGACAATTACAACACAAGACGAGGACATGCCTGCGAAGAGTGCAGAATGACGGATTCAAGCGTTAAAAGAAAGTACGATTCCGACAATCCCGAAGGTTCGGAATACGATAACAGAAGTAATCACCCCCAAACTTTGGGAAATTATGAAACGGCCCAAAACGCCCGTAAATCACGATATGACATCAAGCAACCAAACCAAAGCTCACAACACGAATAATAAAGCTCAATGGACTTATAGGAAACACGAAACCATAGTTTTGAACCATCATCACACGAAATGAACCAAATAGCGGGAAAAGTCGCTCAAAACACGGATTCGGGTAAAACAGCCCCGGAGCAACTCGGATGGCCAAACACGCAGAATGAAACATTATCAAAATGTCATAACGCTCGCAAGTGAGCTTCTGGAACCCAGATAGATGCCAAAAATGAAAAGTACCGAAAGAGAAAATCACGGGTATTACATTCTACCATCCTTAAAAGAAGTTTCGTCCCGAAACTTAAAATAGAGAGCGATGGAATAATAGTTTCAAACAAAATTTGCATGAATCAAATTTGGATGTGAAAAGGCCACAATAATCCATGAGATTTAGTAAAACAGCTCCGAAATTCATTCGGAGGACGGTAGGCTAAGTAAAACAAGGTAGTTTAAAATCGTCGAGGGGATCACAATTGAATTACCAACAATGAAAGGTCACACAATACTGAAAATATCAAGAAAAGTACGGGTAATATATTCCCACATACTAAAAAGATATTACGACCCCGAAACTTAGAACAACAAGAGTTGGAAACGTAAAGCAATGAAACGAAAAACGATCGAAGTCACGATTGTCTGAAACAGCAACGATTAATACATAGTACAAAATCTTCATTCTCCCATGCTAGGATCTTCAGAAGGAAACATAGCGTTTCGGGACACTTTCCGGTCACTAGCTCTGCTCTCTCTTAGGGCGGCATTCTTTGCCAATTCGGAAACTGTTTCACAGTGTTTCTCCCGATGACCTTCACACCCGCACAGGTAACAAGTCAAAAGTGGAGAGGGACAATTTGCACGAACATGTCCCTGACAGTTATAGTTGAAACATCTTCTCTTCTTACCGAGAATCAGCGATGCCGGTTTTGGATTTCCACCGCTCACTCCCGACCGCGAAGACGATGCCTTCGAACAACGTGAGGGCTTGGGAGCCTTAGTCTCTTTACCGCCCAGAAATTTTCCCGATGTCCTCGGTCTCTTTGCTTCGCTCGTGGGCTCGATCACTGAGGAGATTTCATAGGATATCGTTTGATCATGATACTCCTTCACTGTAGCATGGATAGTTGTCGTACGAACCACCTTGTCGCTTCCACTTCCATCATCACACTTACGTCCGCCAAGGCTCGACATACTAATACAGATAGTACCGTTCAGCATTATCAAATGATCAGTCATACAGTATACCACAATTACCAACACAAGGTTTAGTTAACATCTATAAAATAACGTAAAGCGTAAAGTTTTCTGAAGTCAATCCCGAGTCCTTCGATGAGGACGATCATTATATGTATGCACTTAATGAAAACAAATTTTTGAAAAGAGAGCGAGTCACGTTACGCCCAAAGCTTGTAAATACTGTCCTTTATTTGGAAAAGGGAGTTTATACAACGACTTTAAAACTTATTTTCGAGCAAGGTATAAAATAAGAATTGAATATTGAATTGTAACTAATTTGAAATATTTCAAAAGTGTTGAGTTCCAAATACCACAATTTGAAAATCTTTCCTCTTCCACCAAAGTGCTTAATCGAAAGGATTTTTCACCGAGGTACGTGACCATTTGACTTGACGTCATTAAATCATGGGTTTTCACAATGTTAGAAAACTTTAAAACACCACTTTAAAATGTTCGTGATATTACAGCACCGTGGGCCCCGCGCCAGAACCCACTAGGCTAAAAACCATTTTTAAAACGTTCAAAATGCCAAAAGGCCGGTGAGTAGTATTTTCAAATAATCACAGAAGTCATTTATAAAATATCAAATACCGTTATAAAAATACCGTCAAAACATGCAAGACAAAAATGCCAAAACTCGATTTAGGGAATCGGTTTTACGAAATAAAATTCAGTTTGCAAGATACCAAAAGTCATTTCGAAATACTCACGCAGCGGATAAAATTAACACTCAAAGATTTATTGTAATAAAATGTAGAAATTGGTAAGTACACTCGACTTCCGAAGCATACTACATGACCATTCTCAATCGGACCGTGTACGCATGTTATATCTTAAAACAATAATATCACCAACAAATTCCAACCCCTTGTTCGCATTAAACACATTAGCACGATATAATCAAATACGTATATAAGGGGACTTACGATCGGGAGGCTTACCATCATGGATTGCCTGAATATGATGTCGGAACCACGATACTAATCACAACTCTGACGCGCGCAACTTACACAGGACATGGACTTGACCCAACGGCCTAGGTTTTTCGCAAACCTAAGCTCTGATACTGTATCTGTAACTCCCCCATAATACGACCGGGAATGTCACATGCCGTAGACCCTTCTCACAAGGATCTACTAGGCTAAACTCCACTGGACTACACAATGATTGACCGACCGGGGTCAATCTAAATACAACGCAGACCGACAAGGTCATTAAACAGTTCAGAAACTAATGAATTTTACATCTCAATGACAAATATAAAATTTCACACAAAAGGGGATGACAACTCCATTAAATAAATGAAAACTACACCCGTGCAAGGGTGAATACTCAACCAAATAGGAAAATACCGACCAAGATGAAACAAAAGAAAAGACTCTGACTCTGGTGTGATTAGCATCGTCGTCTTGCATCTCCTTCCAAGCCAATCCCGTGACTGCTCCCGAGCTACCAAAACCTGAGCGCATAACAGGCACCCACCCCCCAAAAACTCTGGGGTTAGCAAACTGGAATTTTGCCAGTGCAAGTACATAATAAACAAGATATACGAACAATAACAACACAAAACTCAACAGCCGCGAAGCCTTAATACAAACCACGCATTCCCATAGTCAACACATAATAGCATTCGCACACACAAGGTGAAATCACATAGTCATATTCTCTTTACGGAACATAGCACCAATGAAACTTTTAACGAGCCCAAGGAGTCAAAAGATCTAGTTTGGAAATCCCCTCTTATAAAAAAAAAGAAAAGTATTTTGATAATATAGTTTGCAAATGTTATTATTGACTCGGGCCGTCTTGGGGTTTTGAAAATCGAATGGGAACACTTTTGGAAAATAATTTCAAAAGCTCTCGGGTCCTTGACCCAACATATGGAAAACAATTACACGAGAACTATGTCAACATTATTCGGGGTCCTCGACCCAATTTATAGAACACTATCACAAACGAAATCATTACGACATCTCACAGGGTTCTCAACCCAATCCAAATAACATCATCACGAGATCAATCATCTCAACATTTCACAGGGTCCTCGACCCAATACACATAATAGCACCACAATACAATCAAAGGCACAATCACTAATTCGACATATCCTGCTCAAGACCCCCGATTAATTAACCCTCGGAGATTTCGTCAAACCTCCTTGATTAACTAACCCTGATACCAACGCTTTAAAAATAAGTTGAAACAACCTTTCAAAAACATGAATCGCGGTCTATATCAAGACAAACGTTTAAAAGTGAGTTGAGACGCGAACATCGTTCGGTAACGGGGTCTTAGCTATCACTCAAATACCCGTAACCAATAAGCCTACCAGGCACCTCCCTTGCACACCTGTGCACCGGCGTTCACTCCACTATGTTGGCCGCCCCTTGAACATGTCACCGCGCCGGCGATCACTCCCACAAGAGCCACCCCTTGCACGTGCATTAGGTAACACCGGTGTTCACCAAACATATGGAGCCGCACATTGCAGCGTACACCAGGCCGGAGTACACACCCCGCCCTCAGAGGTTCCCGGATACGACGTCTCTCACAACAAGTATTCACATTGTTCCAAACATCAAGCACATATACAAACGTTACAACAATTATCCACTCAGTCCACCAATTCACACAAATTATCCATCAGTCAATAACCACACAACTAAACAATATCACGCACGTTATCAATAAAAACTCAATCACAATAAGCCCTCAGGCATAACCAACCAACGCCACACATATGTCTCTATATTGCAACTCAACCGAGTATATATATATATATATATATATATATATATATATATATATATATATATATATATATATATATATATATATATATATGAACTTACTATATTATATCTATAAGTATAGTTCATCCCTCAATCCAAATTGAGTACGTCAACTAGTGTTAGTATTCGTCCCACGGCATTCACCGACGTAAGCATATATATCATTATATGTATACACATACATATATTTAACTTATAAATATATATATAATTCACACACTTCGGCAACAATGATTTCACATAGTTATAATTCGTATATAAAGGTACTTGCCTCTAATCCAAAGCACGCGAAGCAACGGGAAAGCTCGACCGGAAACCCTCGAATCTTCCAACTAGGTCGAAAACACAAGAATAACATAATGACTATAAGATCGATCGCAATGAAGATGCAAAACACACGAAATTTTCAAAAAGAATTCGTAGAGACGAAGGATCGAACAATTGGGGCTCAATATTTCCCAAAGAATATCAAGAACATTATCCGAACCCGAATACGGTAAGAAATACGAATCAAATCATAAGGAGAGAATCAATACAATCGATTGATGATATACAACAGCACGATTCATGAAGAACAACCCGAATCTTGAAGATTCACGAAATATAAAGGAAGGGTTTACAAGATGATTATCTCGAATCGAACACAAAGAACACAGATTGATGATGTTAATCAACACCAAGAACTAAAGGAAGATGTAAACTTGGAGTTAAAGGACTCCGAAATCGCCCCTAGATCGCCCACAAATCGCCTTAGCCGCGGAGGAGTGAAGAAAGGGTGAAAAATGACGAACACGGTCAACCCTCGGTACATAAATACCTGTGCATGAGTTACTTATGTTAACCAAGAAGAATAACGTACGTTACCTGTATTACGTACGTAATGCATCAAAGATTACGTAGGTAATCGATAACCAGACCCTCCTGTCCAAAATAGCGAAGACCCTTACGTACGTTATGGCGAGGGCTTAATGTACGTAAGGAGCACAGTTAACGTGCGCTATGATCAACACATAGCGTGCGCTATCGACGGCCAGAACTAAATGTCTGAACTGGTAAGACCCTTATGTACGTAAAGGGAAGGTATTAAACGTATGTAAGTCTCATGATGATAACGTACGTTATGCTTATAACATAGTGTACGTAAGTCACTTAGCAGTTCCAGAACTGCTAAGTTCAGCTCGTCGCGTACGAGCGCGACGAAACCGCGAAACGACAATTACAACACAAGACGAGGACATGCCTGTGAAGAGCGCAGAACGACGAATTCAAGCATTAAAAGAAAGTACGATTCCGACAATCCCGAAGGTTCAGAATACGATAACAGAAGTAATCACCCCCAAACTTTGGGAAATTATGAAATGGCCCAAAATGCCCGTAAATCACGATATGACATCAAGCAACCAAACCGAAGCTCACAACACGCATAATAAATCTCAACGGACTTATAGGAAACACGAAACCATAGTTTCGAACCATCATCACACAAACTGAACCAAATAGCGGGAAAAGTCGCTCAAAACACGGATTCAGGTAAAACAGCCCCGGAGCAACTCGGATGGCCAAATACGCAGAATGAAACATTATCAAAATGTCAAAACGCTCGCAAGTGAGCTTCTGGAACCTAGAAAGATGCCAAAAACGAAAAAGTATCAAAAGAGAAAATCACGGGTATTACAAAACGTGTAGCCTCGTTGTACTTTTTGCAAGCCTCTTCAAGTAAAGCATCTTTGGATGGTGAACTAATATCTGAGTTGAAATTATCTGCACTTTCCTGGATATGGAACGAAAGACAAGTAATGGTTATAATGTATTAATGTTGCATTAATATGTATAGACACTCATGTTTCATCAAAAGGAAGACACAAAATGTGGCTACCATAATATCTTATTTACAACGTTTTGTTATATTTTTATTACAATTACCCCATTTCTCAGAAAAGCGTCCACATTAATCTTTTGAATGTCTATAGGAAAGATATATTTTACCAAATTAAAAGTGCAATGCTATTATTACGTAATGTTCATATTCCATATGGTGAACACATAGTCTTCTTTTTCTCTCTCAAATGAAAACCTCTTTAGTGCCAAGCATGAAGTAATGGTAGACGTTTGGTAATTCAAACATAATATGTAGTAATAGAAGTTTCATGGGAAAAACTCCATAATTATATACAAAGCTAAAAGGTAATTAGGCAAATTACTAGGTTAGTATTTCCTATATCGGATGTGGTTATATTATATGGTATGAGTAACAATTTCTTGTTATTAATCTTTATTTAACCATAATGAATCTTATGGTGTGGCCAGTAGTTAATAATTTGGAGGAAATAAAAGCAAAGCCAGAAATTGGGCGCTTAGAACACCTATTGATATATAACACAAGTTACCTGAAGAACCAGTGCTCAATTATAAAGTGCATCATAATCATTTGGATTTCTCTCTATTGCACTTGCATATCTGAAACAAAAATCAGCCGAGTTACGAAGAAGTATACATGCAAACATCCTATTAAATGTATGATCCCAAAGTAAACTTCTATGTCACAAATGATAAGTGGTAATTTTACCACTTATTTCTAGGATTTTATACTAGGTTTTTATCTCGTTTCGTGATTAATGTGCTCGTATTTGGCTTATTTATGATTAGTCGAGCCGTATTACGCGTTTGGGTTGGTTTTAGTGTGTTTGCAGGTTTTTAGAGCCAAAAGGACCCAAAACGAGACAAAGGACCGAGAGTCGAGTCAAACGGACGGAAAAGACGGAATTTTGCAAGAGACAGACCACCCTATCGGCCCAGCCTATCGGCCGATAGGTGCGTCCGAAAGGAGTCCCTGCCCTATCGAGTGAAGAGATCGACGAACCAACTATCGGCCAGCCTATCGGCCGATAGGCCAGTCCGATAGGCTGCCCAGCGGACACTCGTGTTTTGACGGATTTTGACTCTTTTGGATAGTTTTTGTTTCCTAGATTAGGGCTAATCGGGAGTTTAACCCCCTTAGGCTATATAAACCTCCTTCTAGACCTAGTTTTACTATCTTTTATCAATCTTTCATCATTCTTTTATCATCTATTATTATCTTTAGCAGATTTTTACATCTGTTTAGCAAGATTTATTCCTTTGATGCAAGAACTTTTTGGAGGAGAATTATTATTGTTTTTCAGAGATTGAAGACTCGGAGTTCATCCGTAAGGGTTGTAATCTCTCTTTTCATATTAATAATATGCATTCTTCATCAATTTCTTGTTTAATTTCAATTATGTCTGGCTAATTCATTGATTGATTCTAGGGTTAGTAATTTTAATTGATGATCACATGATATTCCTTTGATTACCTTTTGACCTTTCATCCTAGGCTTGTGTTCAAGTTGTGTTAAATCTCATGTTAGATTAAAGGGCCCTTAATCGATGCATGTTAGCTAATTGATTTTGTCCGGAAGGAGTAATGAATTAGTGGAAATACTTAATGCACAATATGATTTTATCTTAAGACCTAGCGGAGAAAGATAAATCATAGATAAATAAGTTGGCGCTTTTAAGTGATTTAAATTCTTTGAGCCTTAGCGGGAAAAAGGGTTTAAATTAACTATCTTTCTAGGTTGCCTTGATCGGAATTCTAGATCGGCTGAGTGATTATTTCTAGGATTGAATTAAAATTTGGGGAAAAGGAATCAAGTGAATGGATTGTGTGAACTCAATTAGATGATACTACCCTAGGATCAATTACCTTTCGACTTGTGATTTTATCTTGCTAATTTGCTTTATTTGCTTGATTTAGATAATTCATCTTTTATTTAATTTTTATTTTTCGATTTTTAAAGTTAGATAATTAGAAAACAAACAAATTTTCGGATTCCTAAATAGCAGTCAAATTTTGAGTAGAGTTACTTCCTTTATTTTCGACACATCAATTCCCTTGGGTTCGACACCTTGGAAATACTCCGAGGTTTTACAAATTTTAAAATTGATCGGATTTGAAAACCATACTACGCGAATCCAAGCGAACAATTTTTGGCGCCGTTGCCGGGGAATTGATAGAAAACTTTAAGGGATAATTCGAAAGAGAAGAGATTGTTACTTTAGGTTGTTTATTATTATTATTAATTTTCGATCTCGTTTCCTCACATCTTGTTTTCTCTTCTTTGTAGGCGGTGCATGATCACAAGATCCCAAGGAAAGGACCTATTTCCTTTGGATCCGGAAATCGTGAAGTCTTTGAGGAGGAAGAAGCAAGAAGCGAGAACCGAGACTATTGCTATACCTTTCGTTGATACCATGGCCGGCATTGTTGCCCTACCACGAGAACTCGCTCGTCCCGAGAAGATCCCTTTGAATGCCCGCTTTCGACCTAAGCTGGACGATTATCAAGAAGGAGGTTGGGGAAAGATTGATGCCAACAACTTCGAGCTTAAGCCGTCCCTCATCGCTACGGTAAAGTCTCAAACATACGGTGGAGGAGTTAATGAAGATCCAAACGCTCATCTTGAGTCGTTTTTGGACATATGTGCCACCATCAAGCAAGACGGAGTGCCTCCGGATGTCATTAAGCTCCGCCTATTCTGGTTCTCCTTAGAAGACGATACGCTAGATTGGTACAAGAGCCTAGATCGGAAGGAAATTGGTACTTGGAGAGAGATGACTCGGTTGTTCTTAGCACAGTTCTATCCTCCCTCGAAGGTGCAAAAACAAATCAACGATATCTTGCAATTCGAGAAATATGAGGATGAATACTTATACGAGGCATGGATCCGATTTAAGAAGCTACTTCGCAAATGCCCACAGCATGGAATTGACAAGGAGGAAATCTATATTCGGTTTTATCGGGGTTTGACGAGGAAGGCTAGAAGAGAGTTGGACTATTCATCGAAAGGGGGATTTCTTGCTAACGATTATGAAGAGGCCAAGTATCTCATCGAGCTAGCATTCAACAATGATTACGAGGAGGTGACCGATAGGAAGATGACGAGAAGAAAGGTTCCATCCGGTGACGAGGACGCCTACGGTGATTTGAAGGCAAAATTTGAAAAACAACAAAAAGAACTTGAGATGCTAAAAAAGAAAACTTTGGGAGTCAATTCAGTTTTTGAAGAGCTAAACGAGCCTATTGCAGTTAAGGAGGATGTAAATTACGTGCAAGGAGGAAACTTCCGGCAAGGGGGAAATATGGGGAACTATTATCCGAACAATTGAAACCACCCTAATTTCTCCTATGCCAACCCGAACAATGCTCTCCAGCCACCACCGGGATTTAACGTGAAAAACGGGGTTATTCAAGAGCCGATTGCTAAGACACCGATGGAAGAGATGTTGGAACGGTTGGAGGCGAGTCAAAAAGATTTTATCTATAAAGCAGACAAGAGGTTCGGGGCTCTCGAGCATAGTGTGACATCTATTGGAAACTCAGTGATAGCCTTAACAAAGCAGATGTCGATGATGGAGACCCAAATGAGTCAAATGGCGAACGCCCAAGCCGGATTTCATAAGCCGGGCCATTTTCCGAGCAGCACCGAGACCAACCCGAAGACGCAACAATGCAGCGCAATTGAGCTTCGGAGTGGGACAAGGTACAGTAATCATGGGGCTGAAATTGAGGAATCTGGAAACAAAGATGTACTAGAAACGGGAGCTGAGAACGAGAAAGAAGATGGAATGCAGCAGGCCCATCGGCCAAGCCTATCGGCCGATAGGCCCAACCGATACCCAGACAGAATGCCGACAGTAGATCCTATCGACCCCCCTATCGGCCGAAAGGTTCCTGGAAGTTCGAATGTGAAGGATTTTGAGGTAAAAGCTCCATTTCCACAGCGATTGGTCAAGTCGAGACATGATGAAAAGCTTCAACGATTTATCGACATGTTTCAAAAGGTGAATATCAACATTCCACTTCTAGACGCTTTGAGAGACATGCCGGGGTACGTTAAATTCTTGAAAGACGCTGTGGCAAGCAAGAGGAAGTTGGAGAAGTTTGAAACAATAAATTTGACAGAGGAGTGTAGCGCTATCATTCAAAACAAGCTTCCGCTCAAGCAGAAGGATCCGGGACGTTTTACTTTGACATGCATGATTGGCGACCAAACGTTCCATAATGGGTTGTGTGATCTCGGGGCAAGCATCAATCTTATGCCTCTATCCATCTTTAAGAGGTTGAAGATTGGGGAGATGAAGCCGACTACCATTTCTCTACTCATGGCGGACCGGTCGATCTCTTATCCGAGGGGAGTTGTGGAGGATGTGCTGGTTAGAGTCCAACACTTAGTTTTCCCGGCCGATTTCGTAGTTCTTGATATGCCCGAGGACGAGAATCAACCATTGATCTTTGGGAGACCGTTTCTAGCGACGGGGAGAGCACTTATAGACGTCCAAGAGGGTGATCTTACCTTCCGGGTTAATGATCAAAATCTGAAAATTTCCATCTATGACGCGATGAAGAAGCCCGATGATGCGCCCGAGGAATGTTTTGAAATTGAGTCTATTATGCCGCCCCCGACCGACTTGTTGGAGCATTGCATTTCACACTCCATTTACTCACATTCCGATGTTGATGAAATTTCCGAGGATTTGCCAGAGTATGTTCGGATGTTGGAGGCGAACGAGAGTCGGTCTAATGAGAGGAACGTATGCTATCTTGATATCAACAAACCCGTTCAAGGGGGAGTTGTCGCTGAAGACCCGGAATGAATGAGGTATCGTCTAGCTAAAGACGTTAAACGTAGCACTTGTTGGGAGGTAACCCAACGTATGTATATTAGTTCGTTTTATTCGTTTGTTTTCGATTTTTCGTTTGCGTGATTTTTGTAGTTTCTAGTTTCGTAGAAGCTTTGCTAGTTTTTGTTAAGTTCTAATCCATGCACGCCGACTTTTGAATACTTGCAGGTCTTTAATCGCCATATCCAAGCAAAAACGGGACCAATTATGCGAAAGAGAAAAAGCTGGAAAATTTTTTGAGACAGAAGATCCTATCGGGCGAGCCTATCGGCCGATAGGCCGAGGAAAATTAAAAAAATTACATGTTGAAAGCAGTGGTCGATAGGCATACCCTATCGACCGATATCCCACCCGATATGAGGTACGTTAGAGACAGAAGTTCCTATCGGACCAGCCTATCGGCCGATAGGCATGGCCGATAGGACATACCCGGCCCAGTATCCACTTCGACCCGGTTGATTAATACCCCTTTTAAACACCCTCACACCCGATTTTCTCACACACTTACACACTTATCGGCCGATAGAACGAAAGGGGCGAATTTTTTCTACTTTTCTTCCTTCAAACTCGATCAAGGTACGTAGTTTCGACTTTTAATCCTCTTGTTTTTCAATTCTATACATGTTTTGAAGCACCTTGACGGATTCTTTTTGGAGTTTTGATGAAAATCGAATTGGGGATCCACTTTTTGGGGCTTTTGCTAAACTTTGATGTTCTTTGAATTTTATGCCCGATTGTTGATAGAATCTTGAGGGAAACATGTTATCTATGCTTGATTGTTCATGGGTACTTCGAATTGGGGGATTAATTGATGAAATTGAACGAATTTTGAAAAAACCCCCAAATTGGAAGAACCCTAATTTCGCAAATTGTTGAAATTGGGTGAATTTGTTGAATTGAATTGTTAATTGGGATTGATATAAGTTGAATTGTTGATGAATTAGATTGGATTGGAGAGAATTTGCCCTAGTATGATCGTAGTGTGTTGTTTTGTTATTGTGGGTGGTGATTTTGATCCTTTGAATATGAAATGGGGGAGTCTAAGTTTGGGGGTGGTTGTGTGATTTATTGATCGTAATATATGGCTGTCGGGTCTATGATTTTGATGTTTATTGGGCATTATAGGGACCTTAGTTGATATTGTGGGATTATGGGATTATGTCAATGCTCGTTGAATGTTTGTATTATGAGTTGCTTATTGGATATTAATTGGATGGTTGTTTTGTAGGAACTTTGAAATGGGAAAGCAAAGCAAGAAGTCGAATCCGAGTACAGCCGGAAAGTCTAAGGCAACCACAGAGAAGGAAAAGGCTCCGACGAAGGTAGTGCCGGCTATTCCGATCCATGCGCTCGACCCGAAGAAATTCAAGCTAAGATTGACCGGGCCAGAGTCTAAAAGAAGGTGGTCGCACCTTATCGGAATGTCACACAAGCATTGCCGATTTTTGCATGAGGAGACGGCTCGGGGTATGGGTATATACGACGATATTATGCTACTAGCAAGGCAGTGCGGGTTTGAGCAAATATTTAGGGCAAACTATCTCGCTTACCACGTGCTCACCGTGGAGTTTCTGTCCACACTTGAGGTTTTTAGGGAGAACGGGACTCCGGCATCTATTCGCTTCAACCTCGACAACATAGAAAGGGAGCTCTCGGCCGACGAAGTTAATACCATTATCAACGGGGCCGTGGACGGGTCATTCCAGCAGGGCGATCATGCCAAAGAAAACTTAGAGCTGTGGTCCAGGATGATTTACCGCAGGGAGGAGACGCTTCTCATTTATAATCCGACATATGCCAAGGCCTCCTCGATCAGGAACCCAGTTCTCCGTTATATCCACCGTCTGTTCACCTCGACGATTTTGAGCCGTACCGACTCGGGGACGTGCTTGTCCACGGATCTTCATCTTTTATGGTCGGCCTTGAACGGTAGACGGAAGCACGCCAGATGTTTTCTGATTGAGCACATGGAGAAACAAGCCCGGCTGACCGGAAAGCAGAGGATCGGGATTGGGGCGTTCGTGACCCCTATCGCTGAGCAACTCGGGGTGCACATTCGAGGAGAGCCGGTGTCCCGAGACATTTGTTTGGATAAACCGACACTGCAGAGGCAATAGATGCTTGCCTTCACCGAGGGGTTCGACTGGAAATTGCACGGTCGGAACAAAACCGTGTCCCTCTTCCGACTCCCCTCTCCGACCTTGACTTCTGTGATGGGCGACGCGCCCGATGTATATGCGAGGTGGAGTATGAGCTCCGCGGCTCATGTGGCACTTATCCGACCGTTGGATGCGTCTCGTAAGAGGCAACGCCGGGAGGTGACCATTGATGAGCCTTTCTTGGAGGGAGCCGAGGAGGAGATGGATGATATACCCGAGGGGGGTAGCCGTGACGAGATTCCCACCGGTGGAGGTAGTAGTTTTCAGATGAGAGCTCCGGATTTTGATGATTTTGAGACGAGGTTTTTTGAGAGAGAGAGAGAGATGCACGAAGAGAGTATGCAAGCGCAAGACAACTATCATTTGGCGAGTATGCATTCTTTGACAACCGAGTTTGGTTCTTTGGGAACTCGGTTGGGCGAGGTTGAGACTCGGGTGGGTGCTGTTGCCACTCGGGTCAATGAGTTGTACGAGCTCGTGGAGAACGAGCCGAGGAGGACAGAGTGTGGCGACAGGAGGAGATTGCTTGGAGGGAGCAAGAGAGGAAGAGGCAGGAAGATAGGTGGGCCCAGGAGGACCACTACAACCGAATGCTACATGAGATGTACCATTTTGCTCCTTTCCCCGATTCACATGCCCGCTATGATCCGAGCTCGCCGACAAACCCGCCATTTCCGCCACAGTGATCAGGTACTCCATTAACAAAGCCACTCCTTTCTCTTTTCAAACTTATTCCTCCTTTGGGATGCGAAATAAGTTTGGGGGGGGGGAGAAGTGCGGCTTTGTTAATTTCTTTACGTGTGAGTACCTTGTTTGCTTTGTATCTTTATTTGCTTGTGTTGGTGCCCGTTGTTTTTATTTGTGCTTATCATATTGGTGTTGTGTGGTTTTGGTTTTTTGTTGCTTAGTTTTTAGATTTTTTTGTTCATTTTCGTTTGGTGTGTTTGCTAGTTTCTATTTTTTTTAGGTCGTAGTAGTTTTTTTTAGATTCCGTGTTTGCTTTTATTTGCTTTTTGTTGTTTGCTTTGATGCCTTGCTTGGGTAGATTTTTAATTTTTTTAGATAGCCTTGCTTGTCTTAGTTTTTCTTTATTAGTGAATTTTTCGTGCTTCTATTTGTGTGATACCGATGTTACGACAATCGCTTTTTCTCCAAGAATCGGTCGAGTTTTTGTAGAGTTGTTGTCAGTTATTTCTGTTTTGCATAGTATTCATTTAGGTCCACAATTTTTCGTGATTGGAGAGGTCTTGGCAGATAAGAGACGATACATACTTGTTTTAAAATCACCGTCAATACGTTTGGTTACATCTTAGGATAGTGAGTCGCATCAAGCCACTGTCGTGTTGGCACTTAGATTGAGTTTAGAGTCGGTCAGTTTTTCCCAAAAGTTGAGATAATGTTGCTCTATGAAGGGAAGTCTAGTAACCGGGGGCATTCGCGTGACCCGTTGTTTACCCTCGCGTAAAACGACGACTCTGATTAGACTAGTGATTTAGATATTTCACATGTGCCAATGATAGGGAACTTAGTAACCGGGGGTATTCGCGTGACCCGCTGTTTACTCTCACGTAAAACGGCGACCTTGATTCGGACATGCAAAAATTATATATTCGAGTTGTTTCTCCGTTGTAGACGGGAACTTAGTAACTAGAAGCATCCATGTGCCCCATGAGTGTCTTTTACGTCAAACGGTTTCCTAATACATGAGAATGGAAGTTCCACCCTAGGATTACCCCGATGAAACATCCCGAGATCCTAACCTAGTGGTCAACTCGAATCAAATTCTTGAACATACATATAAGGGAATACTGACCGAGGTTTATTTGTTATGAAACTCGTGAAAAATATGCCACTAGACTGTGTAACGGAAAGAATTAGCTTGTTTATTTTAGCCTTTCATATTGACGGTCGATTTGACTCACGTTTTGTTAATCTTTGAGCTGGATTTTCTTCATGAACGAATGATTAGGACTGAACTTGTCTACTTTGCGGAATCATTATTCCGAATGCAGCTCGCTTTTACGACACTCGGATTATTTAGAGAGAATTACAGGATAGTATTGATTAGGTTGAACACTATGAGTTGCACGATGATTCACGACTTTCTTTTTCCTTTCTTTTTGTTGTTCGGGACGAACAAGGCTTAAGTTTGGGGGGGTTTGATAAGTGGTAATTTTACCACTTATTTCTAGGATTTTATACTAGGTTTTTATCTCGTTTCGTGATTAATGTGCTCGTATTTGGCTTATTTATGATTAGTCGAGCCGTATTACGCGTTTGGGTTGGTTTTAGTGTGTTTGCAGGTTTTTAGAGCCAAAAGGACCCAAAACGAGACAAAGGACCGAGAGTCGAGTCAAACGGACGGAAAAGACGGAATTTTGCAAGAGACAGATCACCCTATCGGCCCAGCCTATCGGCCGATAGGTGCGTCCGAAAGGAGTCCCTGCCCTATCGAGTGAAGAGATCGACGAACCAACTATCGGCCAGCCTATCGTTCGATAGGCGGTCCGATAAGTGCCAATGGACACTCGTGTTTTGACGGATTTTGACTCTTTTGATAGTTTTTGTTTCCTAGATTAGGGCTAATCGGGAGTTTAACCCCTTAGCTATATAAACCTCCTTCTAGACCTAGTTTTACTATCTTTTATCAATCTTTCATCATTCTTTTATCATCTATTATTATCTTTAGCAGATTTTTACATCTGTTTAGCAAGATTTATTCCTTTGATGCAAGAACTTTTTGGAGGAGAATTATTATTGTTTTTCAGAGATTGAAGACTCGGAGTTCATCCGTAAGGGTTGTAATCTCTCTTTTCATATTAATAATATGCATTCTTCATCAATTTCTTGTTTAATTTCAATTATGTCTGGCTAATTCATTGATTGATTCTAGGGTTAGTAATTTTAATTGATGATCACATGATATTCCTTTGATTACCTTTTGACCTTTCATCCTAGGCTTGTGTTCAAGTTGTGTTAAATCTCATGTTAGATTAAAGGGCCCTTAATCGATGCATGTTAGCTAATTGATTTTGTCCTAAGGAGTAATTAATTAGTGGAAATACTTAATGCACAATATGATTTTATCTTAAGACCTAGCGGAGAAAGATAAATCATAGATAAATAAGTTGGCGCTTTTAAGTGATTTAAATTCTTTGAGCCTTAGCGGGAAAAAGGGTTTAAATTAACTATCTTTCTAGGTTGCCTTGATCGGAATTCTAGATCGGTGAGTGATTATTTCTAGGATTGAATTAAAATTTGGGGAAAAGGAATCAAGTGAATGGATTGTGTGAACTCAATTAGATGATACTACCCTAGGATCAATTACCTTCGACTTGTGATTTTATCTTGCTAATTTGCTTTATTTGCTTGATTTAGATAATTCATCTTTTATTTAATTTTTATTTTTGATTTTTAAAGTTAGATAATTAGAAAACAAACAAATTTTCGATTCCTAAATAGCAGTCAAATTTTGAGTAGAGTTACTTCCTTTATTTTCGACACATCAATTCCCTTGGGTTCGACACCTTGGAAATACTCCGAGGTTTTACAAATTTTAAAATTGATCGGATTTGAAAACCATACTACGCGAATCCAAGCGAACAATTTTTGGCGCCGTTGCCGGGGAATTGATAGAAAACTTTAAGGGATAATTCGAAAGAGAAGAGATTGTTACTTTAGGTTGTTTATTATTATTATTAATTTTCGATCTCGTTTCCTCACATCTTGTTTTCTCTTCTTTGTAGGCGGTGCATGATCACAAGATCCCAAGGAAAGGACCTATTTCCTTTGGATCCGGAAATCGAGAAGTCTTTGAGGAGGAAGAAGCAAGAAGCGAGAACCGAGACTATTGCTATACCTTTCGTTGATACCATGGCCGGAATTGTTGACCCACCACGAGAACTCGCTCGTCCCGAGAAGATCCCTTTGAATGCCCGCTTTCGACCTAAGCTGGACGATTATCAAGAAGGAGGTTGGGGAAAGATTGATGCCAACAACTTCGAGCTTAAGCCGTCCCTCATCGCTACGGTAAAGTCTCAAACATACGGAGGAGGAGTTAATGAAGATCCAAACGCTCATCTTGAGTCATTTTTGGACATATGTGCCACCATCAAGCAAGACGGAGTGCCTCCGGATGTCATTAAGCTCCGCCTATTCCGGTTCTCCTTAGAAGACGATGCGCTAGATTGGTACAAGAGCCTAGATCGGAAGGAAATTGGTACTTGGAGAGAGATGACTCGGTTGTTCTTAGCACAGTTCTATCCTCCCTCGAAGGTGCAAAAACAAATCAACGATATCTTGCAATTCGAGCAATATGAGGATGAATACTTATACGAGGCATGGATCCGATTTAAGAAGCTACTTCGCAAATGCCCACAGCATGGAATTGACAAGGAGGAAATCTATATTCGGTTTTATCGGGGTTTGACGAGGAAGGCTAGAAGAGAGTTGGACTATTCATCGAAAGGGGGATTTCTTGCTAACGATTATGAAGAGGCCAAGTATCTCATCGAGCTAGCATTCAACAATGATTACGAGGAGGTGACCGATAGGAAGATGACGAGAAGAAAGGTTCCATCCGGTGACGAGGACGCCTACGGTGATTTGAAGGCAAAATTTGACAAACAACAAAAGGAACTTGAGATGCTAAAAAAGAATACTTTGGGAGTCAATTCAGTTTTTGAAGAGCTAAACGAGCCTATTGCAGTTAAGGAGGATGTAAATTACGTGCAAGGAGGAAACTTCCGGCAAGGGGGAAATATGGGGAACTATTATCCGAACAATCGAAACCACCCTAATTTCTCCTATGCCAACCCGAACAATGCTCTCCAGCCACCACCGGGATTTACCATGAAAAACGGGGTTATTCAAGAGCCGATTGCTAAGACACCGATGGAAGAGATGTTGGAACGGTTGGAGGCGAGTCAAAAAGATTTTATCTATAAAGCAGACAAGAGGTTCGGGGCTCTCGAGCATAGTGTGACATCTATTGGAAACTCAGTGATAGCCTTAACAAAGCAGATGTCGATGGTGGAGACCCAAATGAGTCAAATGGCGAACGCCCAAGACGGATTTCATAAGCCGGGCCATTTTCCGAGCAGCACCGAGACCAACCCGAAGACGCAACAATGCAGCGCAATTGAGCTTCGGAGTGGGACAAGGTACAGTAATCATGGGGCTGAAATTGAGGAATCTGGAAACAAAGATGTACTAGAAACGGGAGCAGAGAACGAGAAAGAAGATGGAATGCAGCAGGCCCATCGGCCAAGCCTATCGGCCGATAGGCCCAACCGATACCCAGACAGAATGCCGACAGTAGATCCTATCGACCCCCCTATCGGCCGAAAGGTTCCTGGAAGTTCGAATGTGAAGGATTTTGAGGTAAAAGCTCCATTTCCACAGCGATTGGTCAAGTCGAGACATGATGAAAAGCTTCAACGATTTATCGACATGTTTGATAAGGTGAATATCAACATTCCACTTCTAGACGCTTTGAGAGACATGCCGGGGTACGTTAAATTCTTGAAAGACGCTGTGGCAAGCAAGAGGAAGTTGGAGAAGTTTGAAACAATAAATTTGACAGAGGAGTGTAGCGCTATCATTCAAAACAAGCTTCCGCTCAAGCAGAAGGATCCGGGACGTTTTACTTTGACATGCATGATTGGCGACCAAACGTTCCGTAATGGGTTGTGTGATCTCGGGGCAAGCATCAATCTTATGCCTCTATCCATCTTTAAGAGGTTGAAGATTGGGGAGATGAAGCCGACTACCATTTCTCTACTCATGGCGGACCGGTCGATCTCTTATCCGAGGGGAGTTGTGGAGGATGTGCTCGTTAGAGTCCAACACTTAGTTTTCCCAGCCGATTTCGTAGTTCTTGATATGCCCGAGGACGAGAATCAACCATTGATCTTTGGGAGACCATTTCTAGCGACGGGGAGAGCACTTATAGACGTCCAAGAGGGTGATCTTACCTTCCGGGTTAATGATCAAAATCTGAAAATTTCCATCTATGACGCGATGAAGAAGCCCGATGATGCGCCCGAGGAATGTTTTGAAATTGAGTCTATTATGCCGCCCCCGACCGACTTGTTGGAGCATTGCATTTCACACTCCATTTACTCACATTCCGATGTTGATGAAATTTCCGAGGATTTGCCAGAGTATGTTCGGATGTTGGAGGCGAATGAGAGTCGGTCTAATGAGAGGAACGTATGCTATCTTGATATCAACAAACCCGTTCAAGGGGGAGTTGTCGCTGAAGACCCGGAATGAATGAGGTATCGTCTAGCTAAAGACGTTAAACGTAGCACTTGTTGGGAGGTAACCCAACGTATGTATATTAGTTCGTTTTATTCGTTTGTTTTCGATTTTTCGTTTGCGTGATTTTTGTAGTTTCTAGTTTCGTAGTAGCTTTGCTAGTTTTTGTTAAGTTCTAATCCATGCACGCCGAGTTTTGAATACTTGCAGGTCTTTAATCGCCATATCCAAGCAAAAACGGGACCAATTATGCGAAAGAGAAAAAGCTGGAAAATTTTTTGAGACAGAAGATCCTATCGGGCGAGCCTATCGGCCGATAGGCCCGGCCGATAGGCCGAGGAAAATTAAAAAAATTACATGTTGAAAGCAGTGGTCGATAGGCATACCCTATCGACCGATATCCCACCCGATATGAGGTACGTTAGAGACAGAAGTTCCTATCGGCCCAGCCTATCGGCCGATAGGCCTGGCCGATAGGACATACCCGACCCAGTATCCACTTCGACCCGGTTGATTAATACCCCTTTTAAACACCCTCACACCCAATTTTCTCACACACTTACACACTTATCGGCCGATAGAACGAAAGGGGCGAATTTTTTCTACTTTTCTTCCTTCAAACTCGATCAAGAACCTAGTAGGTTTGATGTTCTTTGAATTTTAATAAGTTAGGATTTTGTTTTGTTTAAATACAAAAATCGATCGTTATGTGTGTAGGTTTGTGTATGTTGAGATGAGTTGATATCCTTTCAAATGTGAAAAGTATCTCCCGCTATGGAATCTCAAAATTTTGGGGGAGAAAAGATGATGTGAGATCTGATAAAAAAGATAAAGATGGGTGGAGGGATGTAATTTTGGGGAATAATTTAGGCGGGGCCTGTGAAAAGTTGAGAGGGAAATTTTATTTTCGGAAAAACTATGTGCGGGACATGTAAAATATTACATATAAATTTAACACATGAAATATATTAGTCTTTGTTTATATTAGGGGCGGAAATGAGCCGAGCCGCTCGTGAAAAGCTGAGGATCATATCAGTAAATAGCTTGAATGAGCCGAGCTTAAATGAGCTCGAGCTCGAGCCTAAGTTGCAGCTCATCTATCAATCGGGCTCGAGCCTGAGTTTTACATACAAAACTTGATTGGGCTCACGAGCCTAAATGACACTATGATATTTTACATATAAAACATATATAAAATGTTATGCCTTTGTATTATAGGTGAACTTATTAACAAGCTCGATAACAAGCTTATTAACGAGCTCAAAATAGATATATTACGAGCCAAGCTCGAGCCAAACTTTAATTTTTTATTTCCGAATCGCATAAACGAGCCGAGCTCGAGCCAACTAGAGTTTGTTCGAGCTGATTCTTATCGAGCTTTGAGCTCAAGCTCAAGCCTATCAAATGAACTCGAAATGTTTAATGAGTTGAGCACAACCTTATATAAGTTCGACTCGAGTTATTGTTGAGTTTTCGAGCTTGTAAGTGATATATACTAAGTGTAAATACTTGTTTATGAATGTATCGAGGTTTTCGAGCTGAAGTCGAACCAAATTCGATTCTTAGGTTATATTTCAATTTTAATTTGTGTAAGAAAACACATCTTTACAAATAAATCGAGTTTTTAGAGTCAAGCACAAGCCGAGTTCAAACTTTCTCGATCCCGAATAACATGATCGGGAGGTCCCTAGATACTTGCTTCTTAGTGTCTGTGACAAACGGTATACACCTACCAAGCCGGTGCAACCCATGCATGACCGCCTTTAATAACTTAAAATACAATTCATATAACCTTCACACTATAACTATACACCTACCAAGCTGGTGCAACCCATGCATGACCGGTGATAATGGCAAATTCACATGGGTCATGTGCATTAGGTTATCACTGGTCACATTCATTAATGGGTATTTGACATTATATGGGTCATATGCATTGGGTTATAGTTGCTTAGAGTGTCATGTTACGACACATCCATGACTGTTGACAATGGGTAATTAACATGGGTAATGGGTCATGTGCATTGGGTTGTAGTGGCTTATAGAGTCATGTTATCAACCAATACATGACTGGTGATCGACAATGGGTAATCAACATGGGCAATGGGTCTTGTGCATTGGGTTTTGTAAACTAATACAAATACTATACAACATTTTTATACGTTTTGTATATATTTTTTTTACATTTTCATCCATTTGTAACGTTTTTCGTCCCTTTTCGACCATTTTCAATCGATTTTTACCGATTTCGCTAGTTTTCGACTGATTTTGACAATTTTCGACAGATTTCGACGGATTTAGACCGTTTTAGACCGACTACGACCGATTGCGACCGTGTTCGACTGATTTCGACCTAGTTTAATTTGTGCAGTACCGATTAGACAACATACCACATGTACGTTGTCTAACCGGGGTATCCCGATGACCGTTTCCGACCATCACAGAAAAATGGTTCATAGTGATGGATTAGCGATAGATTAACTACAAAATTGGCTGATAATTCCCTCTAAATATTTTTCTTTGTCCAACCCAAGTGTTTCACCAAAATTTCCATTCTCCCTCCATTTCTGTTATCCCTCCATTTGTGTATTCCCTCATTATTCACTTTATTCACCCAAACTTATACTTTTCATCTCAGTTTATATTTACCCCATGATCCCATTTAGTCTCCATCGCCAATCACAAACCATTAAAATTAAACTATGGCTCCCCATCCTCCCCCAAGTCACGGACCACAATTTTAAGTCATTCACCACCAATTTTGTAACACCACCAGAATCAAACCGGGAATATTACACGCCGCAGACTCTCTCCGTGAGGATCCACCAGGCTAGACATCGAAACCACACAATAAATTACATACTGACATGATAAAATACCAAATCAGTAGACCAACTTGGTCTTTCATTACTAACATACAAGTCAAAATACACATTTCTATCTCGACTCATACCCATGCAAGGGTAAAATACACTCACAAACAAAAAGTACGACAGCGGAAAAGACCATACACGAACTCCGACTAACTGCATCCAAAACTAGCCTTCATATTATTAGTATCATTCGCCTTCCATCATCCTTCGCGCCGATCCTGTGTTTTGCTCCCAAACCTGCATGCACCTGGATGAAAAACAGACATCCACCCCCCGAATACTCGGGATTATCAAAACTCCACTGTTTTGCTAGTACAAGTATAAAGTTCAAATACGAGCCATACACAACACATTCCGATAATACAATAAAAGACTTCCTGAGATATTTTATTTAATTAAAATAGTTCAAGTCTTGAAAGTAAAATGAAACAAGTAAGCACTTTGAAAACACTTCCAAATCACGGGAGTTTTGAAAACATTTGTGATTGAAAAGTTCTTAATTCCTCGAAAGCCACTTAGGGTAACAACCCCAAAGTTCATTTTCCAAAATACAAATATGTTAACAAAACACGGGGTTCACGAACCAACTACTCCGGTCATAAAAGACAGGGTCCATGACCCGATCATCAACTTCAATTCACTACCAAAGACACATTACACATAATATATTATTATTATGCCATTTTAGCCAAACACCAAGACTCGATATATAATGTCTCTCGACTCCGAGCATCAAGCATTATGATACTCCGGACATATCACAATTAATCATCAGTGCAAACACTCTGGCAATTCTCGCGACCCGGTCCGGCCCTCAAGCCACCAAGTCCCTGTGTGCCCCGTCGAGCAATCCCCAGGTGAGAATGCCCACTCGAAGTAACCCTCGCAACCCGGTCCAGCCGCTAAGCCACCAGGTCCCCGTGTGACCCCGTCGAGTCAATCCCAAGTGAGAGTACCCGAGAACAACCTTACAACTCTCATCAATTCACATTTCCAAAACCACAATCCTCAAGAGTCAATCACAATATATATAGTCGAGGTATTTTGCTAGAATAGCCAAATATCCAACACATACTCACGACCCAGAATTAATACTATCCGCAAGGAAGCACACTTATCTCAACAACACCGAACGACACAACTAATATCACACAACTCACATATTCACCGATAACCACATGACTCCACGCACAATTCTTAACAAAAGGATTGAACCTTAAATTACCGACGACATAATCACACATAATGACATCAACCGAAAGTAAGGAGATCCTATACCCAACACTAACACACATAGTCAATTAAGCACATTAATTCCCGAACAAAAGTGTCGTCTTTTAAGAAAACTATGATTGTAAATATATCGATTCTTTTGAGAAGTGGTTGTAAACATTCATTTAGCACATATCGTCGATTACCAACCATTATATCCACAAAACACATAATGTATGGGCAAGATACTTGCCTCGATAATCAATAACAGATACTCCGACGAACACGGCTCAACCGGGTGACCTCGAACACCTACAATTTTCCGGCGGGAACAATGGTAACACAACGATCGGGAAACAACGAACGGAAGAGTTCCGACTCGAGTTCTTCACAAGGAACCTGACCCTAACATCATACCATCAATAATCAATGATTGTACGAGGAAGAATAATCGTAGAACGCTCAAAACACCCCTCTAAGAACTTTTACCGGATACCTTCAAGGCAGTGATTAGGAACTCAATAAAACGACGAATATTTAGGAATCAAACCTTGGAACAACAAGGAATTTCGTAGGACATAACTTAATAATCAATAATCCATCACTAATCTAAGTTATCACGGATCAAACGGGCGAAATCAAGCAAAACCCCCAATTTTCCCAAAACTAAGATTTTAGGAAAACTAACCTTGATTCGCTGGATTAAAGGATGTTATGGAGTGATTAATCGATGATATGAGCTCCCAAACTTCGTGGATTCATAGTATAATAACATAACTTCGACATCTCTAAGACTCCACCCACGGACAGGAAAGATAGGAAATGAAAAACGAGTGAAAATATGACTGCTCGGTCATATTTATACTGGTGCAGCCTAGCGTGCGCTAGGCTGCCGAGCAAGCGTGCGCTAACGGGCGGTCGTGGTCGAGAATGTTCAGCCGGGGCCCGCGTTGACCTATCCCGCCGATCTGTCCTGCTGTCCAGAACCTTCCTGTCCGACCGCGGTAGCGTGCGCAGCCTTCCGGCCGTAGCGTGCGCTACGCCTGCCGATTAGCACATGCCGTGTCCGACAGTGGCGTGCGCTACCTGCTGTCCACCCGAAGTCCAGAACCTCTCTGCCCCTGCTGCCTCGGCCGACTAACGTGTGCAGCCTTCCGGCCGTAGCGTGCGCAGCCTTCCGGCCATAGCGTGCGCTATGCCGGTTCCTGCCGCACCTGTCCGGCCAGTGCCTGCACCCGTCCGGCCAGTGCCCGCACACGTCCGGCCACTGCCCAGCCGCCATGACTTGACGACTTGATTTTTCCAAATCGCACAGAACGAACACGACAAAACGCTCGGGGACAACATCATCGATCCGAAATGAAACAACAGATAACAAATCATCACATACGGTCATAAACACCAAAATCAGTTATCGAGAAAATAATACCGGCACTCGACAACTGAGAAATATCCGAAAAAATCCAAAATAACCGAAACAAAAATTGTGGGTATTACAAATTTGAAGTCCACTCATCTACAAATCAGGTATTTTAATGTCGTATATCTTTAGTTCCATAACTAATTTGAGGTGCACATGGGTCAATTTCTTGTTTTGGTGATTTTCGAATTTAGGGTTTATGTGAACCCGAATCTGTATAACCTTATAACGTTTGATCTGCTACAACTGATGTTAATTACATGTATATTTGGTGTATTAATTTCCATTCCATGCTTAATTTGGAATATTACATGTATTTGTTATAGGACTTGTTATAAATTGTTCAGTTATGGTAAAAAAAAGTAAATCGTTTGCATATTTCTGGGAAAACGGCCTTGTAACCAAAAGGGAAAATGGTGAAACTTGATTTAGGATTGTTTGAGTAACTTAAGGGTTGTTATGTCACTTAAGGTTGTGAATTTGGGGGTATTTGAGTAACTAGGGGCTGTTTAATCACTTATGGTTTTTTTATATGTATGTTCATGGTTGTGCTTTATCCAAAGGTTGAATAGTTCTGCACAATTTCTTTTCCCTGCAGCTATTAGATGACATCTGCACTTACACTTCCTCTGTAGAGAAGTAAGCTCAGTTCCTAATCACATCCGCCATACCATCAGTAACATATAATCAGACATACATTACACAGTATTCACGTGGTTACACAATATGCGTAATGATGTACATACCGGTGAGCGGATAACTTTGCATCCAGTGGAGGGGTCTAGAAAGGGCGTGAGATCAACCATGTCACCTAGATGTAACTGAATTCCAGTCTCCTCTTTGTTGGATTGGTACCGCCACTAGAAGGGGGGTTGAATAGTGCGGTTAAGAGTTTTGAACTCTTTTTGTGCGGAAGCTAAAATATCGAAGTAAATAAAATACGGAAAAGAAAGAACACAAAAAATTGTTCAAGATGTTCGACTATTAACGAAACCTACGTCCCCTACCTAGTTTTATCGACTAGGACTTTTCTAGAAACCTTGAATGCACTTTCTAATTTAGTGCCAACTCTTACAATTTCTTGATTTTCGGGCTCAAGAACAACCTCACTAAAACACTCTTGTTTTTTCCGGGTACAAGACAACCTTACAATAAAATAATTGCAAGTAGGAACTCGAGTTTACAAGATATACGCTCTTTGATACAATAATATGGATAAGAAATAATAGAACAATTCTACTCGTATCACAATATGGAATGTGTATATCTCTCGAAATATTTGCTTGAAATAGCTTGAGTATGCTTGCAAGCTCAGATAAGTTGTGTATCTTCCAAATCCTTGAATGGTGCTATTTATAGCCTTCATGAGGTGAGCTTCCCATTGGAGCAGTGGCAATCTTTACGTATGTTATGTATGTCTGATTACGTACGTTACCGATTTTCCGTACGTTACACATCTTGTGTAACAGCCGTAATGAACTCCTAAAAATAGTCCAGTGACATATGATGAAACTCGTTACGTACATTATAGAATCATTGATTACGTACGTTATCTTTCAGTCAAAGATCCGTTGGATGAGTAGACTTGGTGTAACGGCTAATGACTTTTTGTGTTGACTTGCAACGGGCAGAATTTCGAACCTTACGTACGTTATGTAAGATGTATTACGTACGTTACCTATAGAAAAACACTTGCCAAAATTTGTGAGTGTTACGTAAGTAAGATAGAAGTGGTTTACGTACGTTAAGTGAAGGAAAAATATGTAAAGTGAATTTTGGTTAAATAACTCATCATCAAAATGTATAAAATGAATTATGAAAAATATTGTACCAAGAATCTCCCCCTTTTTGATGATGATAAAATTTATATGGGAGTTTTTGAAAAAGACGAGTTTTGGAAAATCGAAAGATTTTAAGTAAACTCTCCCCCTGAATAATACTCCCCCTGAAATGAACACGGGATATTTCAAAGCCGAAACATATTTTTCTCCCACTTTTGGTCATTAACAAAAAGATAAGAGAACCTGTAAGAGCAAGTCATTGAAACACAAAATATTCAACCAATATTAACGAAATAGCAACGAATAGTAATAGATAGCAATGAAAATCGTCAAGAACACATTCATTCCAGTAAAGAGAAGGTAGCAAGAGTTTATGACAGAAAACATAGAAAAATTCATGGAATGTTGGTCTTTAACAAAACAGAATAATCATCATAGGAAAGAAAATCCGCTAGTCAAGGTCGGCTTCTGGAGGTGTAGGAGGGATCACGAAATGAGTACATATACTTTTAACCATAATTTTGATTTCGCTCATTTCTTTTTCCAGCTTTTCCATACGAGCGATCATCTTGGACGAGGAACTCTCCTGTGTTGGTCGGGAAGGCCATGGTTGAGTAGTAACACGAGGCCTATCATGAGCAAGCCCTCGAGATGTCATCCTCTCCTCCGATCGCGGTAGGACACCACCCTCGACTAACCGATCGTCGTCCTTTAGGTTGGCAAAGTACACCCATCCACGGTGAAGATATTTCAAGGTTTGGATGGTACAATCATATACTAGGCTCCCCCTCGGGATGGCGACCCCGTGTATCCCCGCAAGATCAACTCCAGCACTCTCAAAAATCTCCGTCAATATGGAACTGAAAGGCATTCCGGACTTGCGCTGACGGTCGACCTTGGCATAGCTCTTCTTGTGGAAAATCATTCCATTTTCCACAAACCATCTTAGCACAATCGAAGCAAAGTTTACTTGGTGGTCTTTCCAAACATGGCATATGATTTCCATGTCGATATTTACTAGAAGCTGCTGAGCATTGACCTTATGCATTAGGCATCTACTAATAGCATCATGAAGTAAACGAATATTGATTCCAAAATCATTGTTTTCAAATCGACCCATATTTACTTCAATCATAGCTTTGTCCGACAAGAAATCACGAACTTTAGATTCATGAACACCATAGCTTTCATCGTCATAAAAATTATCAACCACTTCATCCAGAGCGGCAAATGGACCTTTACAACAGAATCCCTCATTAGGGAGACTAAATATCTCAGATAGTTTAGCGGCATCAAACATGATAGGTTTTCCACGAACAATGGAATTAACAATGGCTAATCCCTCAGAATCATAAGTCACAAAGAAATTTGCGTAGAATTCCCATACGCAATCCACAAAAATCGGGCGAGCAAGACTTACAAAACGGTTTATACCAAGCATATCAAAAAATTCTTCTATTTCAATACCAACTGAGTTCAAAGATTCAAAGTCAAAATGGTGACTCGGAGTTACCTCTTCGTCGATTAACACTTCTTTGAAGATCTTTGTGGCTTGAGCATTCTTGAAAATTGGCTCTCTAGTGGGTGAAGATGAGGATTGAGAAGTTTCTCCTCTGCGTTTCTTGTTCGTCCTGGTAGCCATTTGATGGAATCGATCGGAAATTTGAGAAATCGAACGGATTTTGTGAGGGATGCGATGGAGGCGATTAGGGATTTGAGATGAAATGAAGGGAAATCTACCGATCGGGGTTTTTAAGTAATAGGGTCAAATGGCATTACGCACATTATATGGTTTCTGTAACATACGTAACTAAAAATCCAAAACTACCTGTACTAAAAACTGGGATCCGTTACGTACGTAGTCCAAAGTCGCGTTACGTATGTAATGACCTCTTACGTACGTAATATTCCTGTCTTAACGTCCGTAAGCCGGAAAGGAACAGTGATTTCCTTTCGATGATATCCCATTTTTAATGACCTTTTAATGTAGATATGATGAATATGCAAAACTTAAAAATGATCAACATGTCCCATTCCTAAATTTATGCGAATAAAAATTGAAAGCTTCTTCATGTAATGGTTTTGTAAAAATATCCGCCAATTGTTCATTTGTACCAACAAATTGGAGATGTACATTCCCGTTTTGGACATGGTCACGAATAAAGTGGTGATGAATTTCTATATGTTTTGTCCTACTATGAAATATGGGGTTTTTGATTAGATTAATGGCACTGTATTGTCACAAAAGATTGGTGTATTTTTAAGATCTATTCCATAATCTAGTAGTTGATTTTTGATCCATAGGACTTGTGCACATGCACTTTCCACTGCCACATATTCTGCTTCAGCTGTGGAAGTAGCGACACTAGTCTGTTTCTTACTCCCCCACGAAATTATACATGAACTCATAATATGACAAGTTCCAGTGGTGCTCTTTCTATCAATTTTGCATCCACCAAAATCGGCATCACTATATGCAAAAAGTTGAAAATCAATGCTCGATGGATACCACAGGCCTAAGCCAGTAGTACTTTTTAAATAACGAAAATCCTTTTGCATGCAATGAGATGGGATTCTTAAGGATTCGCTTGAAACTGAGCACATAAGCAAGTAGCAAACATTATATCGGGTCTAGATGCAGTTAAACAAAGTAAAGAGCCGATCATACCTCGATACTATTTTTGGTCAACAGACTTACCTTTTTCATCTTTGTCGAGCTTAAGAGTGGAAGACATAGGAGTAGGTATTTCTTTGCAATCTTCCATCTTAAATTTCCTTAGGAGCTCATTGACGTACTTGGATTGGTGAATGAATATTCCGTCATTGAGTTGCCTAATTTGGAGTCCGAGAAAGTTTTTCAACTCTCCCATCATGCTCATTTCGAATTCTCCCTTCATAAGATTTGAAAATTCTTGGGACAGAGATTCGTTAGTTGCACCAAAAACAATGTCGTCCACATAAATTTGGCAAATAAGCATATAAACCTAAATTCTTAATAAATAGGGTATTATCAACATTGCCTCTTTTATACCCATTTGAAATAAGAAAAGTGCTTAAACGATCATACCATGCTCTCAGAGCTTGTTTTAATCCATAGAGAGCTTTATGGAGCTTGTACACATGATCTGGATGATCATAGTATTCAAAACCCGTCAGTTGCTTGACATACACCTCCTCCTGGATGATTCCATTTAGGAACGCACTCTTTACATCCATTTGATGGAGTTTGATTTTCTTGTAAGCGGCAAAGGCACAGAGAAGACGAATTGCCTCAAGACGAGCCACATGAGCAAATGTTTCCTCATAATCCAAGCCTTCTTCTTGATTATAACCTTGGGCGACCAATCTCGATTTATTCTTAATTGGGAGACCATCATCATCGGTTTTAATTTTATGAACCTATTTAGTACCAATGATTGATTTGCCTACCGGTGCTGGAACCAATTTCCAAACATTATATCTTTCGAATTGGTTTAGCTCTTCTTGCATAGCAATAGCCCAATTCTCGTCATTGATGGTTTCATTGATATTCTTTGGTTCTGTAAGAGAAATAAACGCAATGTTGTTAATACAATCATTTATATTTCTCCTAGTTCGTACACCTTCATCGATTTTTCCGAGAATTTGTTCCATCGGATGGTCTTTCACATTTGCACAATCTTTAGGAAGGTTGTGAGAATTCTCCTCCTGCTTGTCTGAGCTTAAGTCGAGCTTCTTCAACTCATTTGACGCTTCTGACACTTCTTTAGCCGGAACCATACCTGCATCATCATCAAAAACAACCTTTCTGGGGGTAAAACAGTATCATCAAATTTTACATGAATTGACTCTTCTGCCGAGCCTCTTCTACAATTAAATACATGATAAGCTTTACTATTAGTCGAATAACCAAGAAATATTCCAATATCTGATTTAGAGTCAAATTTACCCAAAGTATCCTTACCATTATTTTGAATAAATACCTTACAACCAATTGGATGAAAATAAGATAAATTGGGCTTTTTACCTTTAAATATCTCATATGGTGTCATCATTTTGTTCCTACGGAGATGGACTCGATTAATAACATAGCAAGCGGTATTAACGGCTTCGGACCAGAAATATTTAGGAAGCCCATATTCATTAAGCATTGTTTGGCTCATTTCTTCTAGAGAGCGATTCTTCCTCTCGACAACTCCATTTTGTTGAGGTGTCCGAGGTGCCGAAAAATTATGCCCAACACCATAATTATCGCACCAATCTTCAAAAATATTTGAATCAAATTCTCCACCATGATCTGTTCGGATGGCGATAATTGGTAACTCTTTTTCCTTCTGGGTAACCTTACACTACTTAACAAACTCGTTAAATGCATCATTTTTATTTGTCAAGAATTTTACCCAAGTAAATCTCGAAAAATCATCAACAAGAACTAAAGTATAAAGTTTACCTGTTGAGCTAGCATGCCGAGATGGACCAATCAAATCCATATGAATTAATTCAAGAATGCGACTAGTGGAAATTTCTATTTTTGCTTTAAACGAGCCTCTAGCATGTTTACCTTTAATACAGGCCTCACAAATGTGGTCCTTTCTGAAATTTAATTTTGGTAGACCACGGACAATATCATTTTTGGCCAATTTTGAAAGAAGTGGTAAAGAGGCATGACCCAATTTTCGGTGCCAAATAATGGCATTCTCATCGTATGAATGTAAACATTTTTCACTGAAAGAAGATTCATCTTGAAGATCAACAATATAAATATTTCCATATCGCAATCCAATAAAAACAACTTGGTATTTTCTCATTACAGTGCAATGTGTACTTTCAAAAATTAATTTAAGACCAGTGTCACAAAGTTGGGAAACACTTAGAAGATTATGGCAAAGACCATCAACAAATAGAATATTTTCAATAGTAGGTAAATGTTTCTTACCTATTTTATCTGTCCCTTTTATTTGGCCCTTTTTATTATCGCCAAATGTTACACAACCACGATCTTCCTTTTTCAGCTCCGTGAAGAGATGTTCATTCCCACTCATGTGATTTGAACATCCACTATCAACAAACCTTTTATTTGATATTGTTGTCTTCCTTGCTTGTACCTACAAAAATAATTTTCTTCCGTTTTATAGGTACCCAAGCTAATTTGGGTCCTGTGGAGTTAGATATAAAAACTTGGTTTTGAACAATGGTCCCTTTAGGTACCCTAAATTTGTTTGACTTTTATAGTTCGTCTAGAACTTCTATAGTAAGTTTCGGTATGTCCTGGTATTAAACATTTTGGACATGATGGAATTCCCATTTTTAAAGTGTCCGAATCTTTCGTGGTAATTTCTAAGGACTTTTTCATTGGAAATGAATTATATCCGAGTCCTTGTTTTGAAATAGAAAATTTTTGACCAAATAAGAGTTGCTCAAATTTGTCATTACCACATGAGAATTTTTTAATGTAAAGTTTCAATTCTTTCTGAGTTTTGTATAAATCATCTCTCAGAATCTTCTCGTTTTCCAGACAATTTGTATGATCAATCGAAACATCCTTGTTTTTTAATAATTTTGAATTTTCAGTTTCAAGAGATTTTATTTTCTTTTTCAAATCTTTATTGATATTGCCAACTTTTTCGTATTCATTATTTAAAGATTCCAAAGCATCAAGAAGTTCTTCATGATAAGAATCACTAACCTCGACTTCTTCATCGCTATCTTCGGATGCACGGGTCATTAGAGCAAGATTGGTTTGAACTTGAGGTTCATCATCCTCATCATCATTGCTCCATGTAGCGACATAGACTTCCTTCTTTTTGAACTTTTTGTGAGGTGGTTTTGATGAACTCATTGGAGCAGCAGCACGACAATCTTTAGCAAAATGACCTGGATTGCCGCACCTTCGACAAGTATTGTCGAACCTTTTATTTTGTGGGAGGTGAGTCTTTTTGGATTCATCCCTCGGTTCTTGTTTGATCTCTCTTCGGTGCCTTTGTAAAAGAGTTTTGAATTTCTTTATGTTTTTGGCATAAAAGGCGTTTCATCCTCTTCTTCGATAGGTTCATCTTCTATATCGCTATCTTCTTTGGCTTTGAAGGCGATCGTCCTTTCTCTCTCCTTGGGCTTTGGTTTCGAACTTCGAGATTTAATGACAATTTCGTAATTGATGAGAGATCCAATGAGAGCACTGAATTCTATGGTGTTGAGATCTTTCGACTCCATGATAGCCGTAACAGTAGCGTCCCATTCTCTTGGTAGAGATCGAAGGATTTTCTTGGCTTTATCACTACTTGATATCAGTTTCCCGATGAAAGCTAGCCCATTTGTGATAGCAGAGAAACGGTCAAGCGTAGTAGTAATGCTTTCTACTTCTTTCATAGTGAAGAGTTCATAATCGTGAAGAAGCATATTGATTTTTGTTTCTTTCACTTGACTCGTACCTTCGTGGGTAATTTCTATCATTTTTCAGATCTCTTTGGCCATCTCACAAGAAGAGATTTTGTTGTGATCTTCTGGGTTGAGAGCACAGTAAAGCAATTGAGTAGCTTTACTATTGAAGTGATCGTTCTTCCAGTCAGCATCATCGTATTCTTCAAAGCTTTTGATCGAGCCATATGTCTTCTTTGGAATGGTAGGTCCAAGAGCAATGACCTTCTAAATTTCAATATCGTGAGCTTGGATGAAGATAGACATTTTCTTCTTCCATGTCATAAAGTTTGAACCATCGAAGAAAGGAGGGCGATTGAGAGCATTGCCTTCAAGTGAAGAGTGGATAAAGGCCATTTCTGGATCTTTTCTCTAGCGGGTGTTAATCTGGTAAAAAAGAGACTGCTCTGAGACCAATTGTTGGATTGGTACCGCCACTAGAAGGGGGATTGAATTGTGCGGTTAAGAGTTTTGAACTCTTTTTGTGCGGAAGCTAAAATATCAGAGCAAATAAAATACGGAAAATAAAGAACACAAGAAATTGTTCGAGAGGTTCGGCTATTAACGAAGCCTACGTCCCCTACCTAGATTTATTGACTAGGACTTTCCTAGAAACCTTGAATGCACTTTCTAGTTTAGTGCCAACTCTTACAATTTCTTGATTTTCGGGCTCAAGAACAACCTCACTAAAATACTCTTGTTTTTCCGGGTACAAGACAACCTTACAATAAAACAATTACGAGTAGGAACTCGACTTTACAAGATATATTGCTCTTTGATACAAGAATATAGATAAGAAATATTAGAACAATTCTTCTCGTATCACAATATGGAATGTGTATATCTCTCGAAATATTTGCTTGAAATAGCTTGAGTATACTTGCAAGCTCAGATAAGTTGTGTATCTTCCAAATCCTTGAATGGTGCTATTTATAGCCTTCATGAGGTGAGCTTCCCATTGGAGCAGTGGCAATCTTTACGTATGTTATGTATGTCTGATTACGTACGTTACCGATTTTCCGTACGTTACACATCTTGTGTAACAGCCGTAATGGACTCCTAAAAATAGTCCAGTGACATATGATGAAACTCGTTACGTACGTTATAGAATCATTGATTACGTACGTTATCTTTCAGTCAAAGATCCGTTGGATGAGTAGACTTGGTGTAACGGCTAATGACTTTTTGTGTTGACTTGCAACGGGCAGAATTTCGAACCTTACGTACGTTATGTAAGATGTATTACGTATGTTACCTACAGAAAAATGCTTGCCAAAATTTGTGAGTGTTACGTACGTTAGATAGAAGTGGTTTACGTACGTTAAGTGAAGGAAAAATATATAAAGTGAATTTTGGTTAAATAACTCATCATCAAAATGTATAAAATGAATTATGAAAAATATTGTACCAACACTCTTCAACCTCACGTATTGCTGTACCAGCAACATCGCCCACATTATCATCTAACATCCCAGCTGGCAGCTCCAAAACAGGCCTCCCGACGGGCACCCTTATCTTAAATATGTACACATATGAAAGTCATGTTCGCCGTCAGCCTTAAGTCACTCATAGTAAATTCACTATCTAATTACTGACATGTGAAGATTTATATAATAACCTGCTCGGTAAGCACAATATAAGTTGTTCCCTCTGACTCCAGTAGTATTAGTACAGCTACCTCTGGTCCACGTGCAAAAACAATACCTGGAAAACCTAAGAGAATATACATGCAAATTAATGCATAAACATAGGAATAAGTTGAGATTAGTAAAGGTACCTTTTGTGTTGTTTATTTGTCAATGACATCTACTATTGTAGCTTCAATTCATTTAGATATTTTTCTCTTTTGGCTTAGTAGATATTCATATGATCAGTCTTTAAGTGTATCAATGTTAATTAATTTCCATTTACGCATTCTAGGGGTGTTTTTTGTCATATTTTTGGCCCCACCTCCGAGTCATCGTCGTGGTCGCAACTTCTGTTCAGTCTCATTCCTCTACTTTTCTATCAGCACCTCTAATTGCATAAGATAGCAACCTACTAGTTTCATACTTTTACTGACCATAGCAGCATAATTTATGCATTAAGCAACCTGATTTCAATTTGTAGGTTTCTCTAATATGATGGTTGAACAATAAGGTTCATCGAACGTGATAACAAGTGGTACTACCTGGCGTGTGGTTTGTGTAATAAATCTATTTATGAAAAGTCTGTGGATAAGAAAGACAAAGATTCTGGTGAATTGAAAAATCAACTCGTGTTTGTTTGTACAAACGAAGGATGTGGTGAAGTAACTGATGTGCATTACAAGTAAGTTCAGAAACTTCGAGTTTAACTATGATGTTTAATTTATCTTAGCTAATGTGAGTATGTATCTTTTAACAGGTACAAGCTTCAAATTCGTGTGTTGGACAAATCAGGTTTGGTTTCTCTTACTTTATTTGACAGGGTAGCTTAAAATAATAAACGAATTAGAAGTGCTTTCAAGTGTAAATGATATTAACATGAAAATTGTTACATGCGTAAAATGTTTATCGATGGGAACCTTGCATCAATGAAGAGGTTCATGGTGTGTGGCAGGGATGGCTAAGAAAGAATTTTCGCTACTTCATGAGTGATGTTCGTAAGTATGCCAATATAAAGTATACGAAGGTCGAAGGGGAAGCTTTTGATGGAGAAAATTACTCTGTCCTTGTGCCTTATGGCCTAGCCTCGGATCCCCATTATGTGGTGACGGGTATGCCTTCCACTCGATCTTCCTGTAATCCTCATCCTCATTGTCAGGGTTCAACATCCATTAGTGAGGTTTGTAACTTTTAATAGCTGTTAATTAGTAAATGAGTTGGTTTAGGCAGAAAACAAGTCATATTGAGTAAATGGGTTGGTTTAGGCTTGTATGTTTATGATATTTTTAAATTGCAGGTAATTCGTTCGGAAGAAAAGATGGAGCTACAGAAACAAGAGCATGTTACTCATGAAAGCGCTCAAAGGAAGGAATTCGAGGATCATGAAGAAACAATAAATAAACAACGAGTGGAGGATCGTGGAAGGCAAGATAACCTTAGGGAGTTCCAAAATATTATGCTTGGAAGATCATCACATCCCCTTCTACCTAGTAACCCTTAAGTCTTTGTAGTAGGATATCAGATATTAGCATTGTAGACATTTTTTTATCTTGAAGTTGTAATTCGAATGTTTGATTGATATTTTACGGATTTTAGTATGAATTTGAATGAATGTATTATGCAATTTTTGGATTATTATGTAAATTATTCTCATATCTACACAACAATTTGTCACTAGTTATTGTAGGGCAAATGAAGAGTCATGACTAATAGTCTCAACTCAATTCATGCGGTGAATATCAAATTAGACTCAAACTAGATAGACTATAAAATTCCATATCTAACTCCTCAAAATTACATAAGTTATCATAAATGTGTGACCATATGTATCGAATTGTGACTATACTTAAATAATGTGTGACAAAATATGACTCTATGATTTAGACATCTAAATAAATACTTCATGTGACCATATTAACATCTTGAATTTAGTCACACAAACACTCAATGTGACTAATAACAAGGTTAATGATAAATGAGTTCACATTTTGCTATAAATAATAGTCACATGAATATTTCACAATGTGACTATTTTAAATGTATTGGTCACATATAATACCCTTATAATGTGGCCATAAACATAATTTAGATACAATTTGTGATATGGTATGACTATTGTAAAGCCTATAGTCACATGATCGTGCTACAATTAAATGTGAATATACAAATTAGGTTTTGGCAAGAAAACACACACTAAACTTTAGACACACATATTAACTTACGTGACCATATGTATCGAATTTTTCTTACACTTAATCATGTATGTCTATGGATTAGTGTGACCATATATGATATTTTGTCACACTGTTCAAGTGTGTGACATATATTTTTCACTTTTAAATGCATATCATGACTAATGCTTCAAACTTACTTTTCAGTTGTCACACATTCCAAATTCATATGTGGCTAAATATTCAGCAAAAAATAGCAGTCACTTTTAAATAATGTGTGACAAACTTGACTATATGATTTAGCCACATACACAATTACTTCATGTGACCATATATGGATTTTGGTCACACTGTTCAATTGTATGACATATATTTGTCACATATGTATATATATAGTGTGACTTATGTTTCAAACTTATTTGTATCTGTCACACGTCCCAAATTATAAGTGACTAAATAATCAAAAAAAAAATTCCAGTTACCTCTAGTCACATAAATATTCAAATGTGTGACAATGAAACTCCAAAATGGTCACACAAGTCGGATCAAGTGTGGCTGTTTATTTTATTCTAGTACATTTAGTCATATAAATATCTGACTGTGTGGCCGTTAAAAAAACAGCACGTGTGACAAAATCCCAGATTTGTACTAGTGTAACACGAGACCTACAAATGCATACTCATATGACAACGTCAATATGCTCACATCAATAACGACAATGTATACTTGAGGCAACCCATAATATACATATGCACAATAATAACACATGATAAAATCAATGATGCGAATCCACATGATTCTATCAACACAACTCTGGGTAATCCAACAATCCAGCGCCCTCAGCATAGATCCCCATGATGATCCCGTCGAACCAACGCATGGTGGAAAACCTGTCCAGCGAACCAGCGCCCTCAGCATAGATCCCCATGATGATCCCGTCGGATCAACGCATGGTGGACATCCGATCCAGCGCCCTCAGCATAGATCACATGATCTCACAGGATCAACACAACATAAACAATATAATTATGCATACACATATGAAACTCAATATGTTCATCAACATGAACAACATATGAATCAAAACATGAACGACACTATGATGAAACAACTAGGACGACTTCATGTTCAGCAACATGAATAACAACATGCATGATCAACAACATCAACACTAAACCGAATCAAACTAAGATACTTATCCCGAGTCCTTCAGGAGAAATCTCAATGTCAAATCATCATCGACGATTATCCTCGATGCTCGGCGATCCAACGTACCATGGACTATAGATACTCATATCCTCATCTTTCTCATAATATAACCTCGATACCCGAATATGCCAACAACGGAGATAAAGCATATACATTATGATTTAACTCCTAGAATCGGAAAGACAACATATAATCCAAATCTCTATAATTTGCAGTAATAATCATTGTTATATGCATTATAAACGAGATGAAACTGAAACCATTCATTAAACATTATGACTGAGCAAGTAGTAACTTGCCCCGATACCGATGAAGCCATCACCAATCCCTTGCCGTCGTCTGTAAGTTCCTCGCCCCCGATCAATGCAATCCACGAGCATCCTCGAACTTGACCGTAAGGCATGATTATAATCACCGATCAATATTCTCAATCTATTGAAGTAATAAAATAGCAATGATTCGATAACAATCAATAACCGACATATCTAACCAATCAAACTCAACGGGTCAACGATACCTCGATCATGTATAAAACCAAATAGTATACTCAAACCATTTTATGAATTCATATCCATCATATGAACCGAAATCTTCTAATTACTAATCAATATAATCGATCGACAAACTCAACGATTTCACAATATCTTGATTAGACACAAGTCCGAACAATCCAACTCAAACAATTACGAATTCATAACCAAAATATGATTACGGATACGAATGTAAAGGAAATCATATTCGGTGATCAATCACAATCTTTCCGGATTCCAAATTAATATCATGATTCGTATTTCATCAAGAACATATGAATTCTACTACTACAATCAACGAACATTAGATCTTCATGTCTAAAGATACCTATAATTCAACATATGATCGTCTTGTTATGTTAAATTCATCAAGAAGTTCCTCAAGAACACTAAGTGATTCGAAATCATGTTCATAGCCATTAAAGCAACGTAATTCGATATCCTCTGACATCTAAACAATCCTCATTCATAATTCAAGTGTATGTTATCATATTTTCCAATATATGATCCTCCTACATCAATAATCGAAGCAATACTACCAAGAACACCAAGAACACTATGATTCCATAATCATAATCAACATAATCAAGACATAAACCATCCTATCCTTCAACATATAGTTCATATAGCCTCAAGAACCGTTACAACAACATCATAATCATCTTCATATGAATCATTCATCAACAACACATCAAAAATCCGAAATTCAAGAAGGAATTATCCAACATACCTCTTAGAAGATGAAATACACAAGTAACCACCTCAAGAATCATCACTATCTTCATATCTCAAGCTCCAATCCCATGTTCCCAAGCTCAAAATCGACTTAGAAGAATCAAGAAATCATTTCTGAGGGTTGGAGGTGAAAAACAAAGTGAACTTCCGGAGAGAAATGAAATGACGGGCGTTCACTTATAAAACATTCCAGTTCGTTACGTACGTAACATGCCTATGTTAACGTACGTAACAATGATTTACGTACGCTATTTTACTTTGGTAGCGTACGCAACGACAGTCCAGAGTTAACTGACTCATTTCGTTCAATGCTTTACGTACGTAACCCTTGCTGCATAACGTACGTAATACGTACGATGACTTGCTACAGTAACATGCTCGTTAACGTACGTAATGTTCCGTCCTTAGCGTACGAAATGGTCGGGGTTGACTCACCTGTCCACATTCGCGCCGAAAGCTGCAGACACGGGGTCCCACCTGCTGACCACAGCTTGTCCTGTCTGATTCCCTTGTTATGTATGTAATGCCTTAACGTACGTAACACTAGAAACTTAGAGTACGTAAGTCCTTAAGTTTAGCGTACGTTAAGGGCTCTTTACTTAGCTAAATCCAACTGCGCCTGTCCGTCTTGACATTTTGGATATGTATACAGACATACTGAGTACATATATTCAATCCAATAATATTCTCATATGATATGCCCAATATCAAAAGCATGATATCCTGATACACGATACCCTCAAACGTAATTGTTGACCAACTACGACAATTATATCAATACAGCTATCTCAGTTCCGAATTTATTTTATCCATACTGTACAGATTCCACGCTGTACAACATAACTCGGATAAAATAACATTAAATAACAGTAGTAAAAATTCTGGATATTACATACTACACCACTTAAAATAAGTTTCGGCCTCGAAACTTTCAATGCGTCATAAAAAGAAACAACCCATTCGACCAAAATATCCCGCAATCATCACGACAATGATCAATCATTGTTATTAACGAATAACCAAAACAGTATACTTACAATTGCACAAAGTAGATGATCTCCTGAGATACTAGCGAGTTCCTCCACCGTAAAGCCTCAATATGCTTACAGTCACAATTCCATGTGTCCCAACAAAGTATATCATCTTTGGATGGAATGATCTATCCGTGTCCAATCCTGTTTGCCTGATTACACGATCAAGTCCCAACCTACTGAAAAACCAACAGTGTACGATACATCTGTGAAACAACTGCACAAATCAATGGCAACAAGTCCCGAAACATCGACACAAAATCCGAATGCTCAGATGATCACCAGCAATGATAAATCAATAAATTAACCGAGAATATCATCGACATGATAAACTCTAATACGAGCAATCCAAAGGTCAACACGCAGCTGAGAATATCATCAACATGATAAACTCCTATATGACCAACCAGAGGTCAAAACACAATCGAGAATATAATCGACATGATAAACTCCAATATAACCAACGAACGATCAACGATAATCGAGAATACCTTCACACGGTAAACTCCAACACGATCAACACAGAACCACAGAAATCGATATACGAACGGATAAAGTTCTCAAAACGACACACCAATCACATACCGTGGATCTCAATAAACACACCCTGTTGGTGAACATACCCCTCGGCATACGAACAACCAATCGCAAATCGGCTAACATATCCAATCATACATGGAGTGGGAACGACCACTCAATATCCAAAACAACCAGCATGGGGTCACCATCCCCAAACCTAAACTTACAAAGAAATCATTCAAAGTCACTATGGTAAAATCGCGCTACTACCATACCAATGGAATCACATAGCACATATGTCCCGATCCTACCAAATCCAGAGTTCCAAAATCATATTCCGTACCTGAATCTACAATACGCAGCATATTTCTCTCGTCTGACCAACCAACCGATCATCCCTGGATAACCAAATTACCATACTAAAGTTCGAATCTCTTTTCATCGTACCGTACTATTGTATTATCCATTTCGTGAGTCACACTCATAACTTCACCATGATATGCACTATGCACTAAATTCTAATGTATATCAATCACATTTTCAAAATCAGTTTGAAATCATACAGTCTCGTCAAGAAGACAAATTTTCGAAAGTTCTTTCAAAAATTTCGAAACTCCAAAACATAAACTTTCATAAGACGACGAAATAAATTTTCGAAAAATTAAACTAGCTCACTAATGTCAAGTATTCGATAACAGTGACCTTCGAATCCACACGATTTCGAAGTTTTAAAATGAAAAATATGCAAATGACTGACCCCATTCATCCTGTATACCAATTCGGCTCATCACAAATGTCCACTGATATTCCATCGGAAAACCACACGATAGATTTCCCAAAATATAAATTCCATTAAAACTCCTTTGTCCTCATATGGCTCGCAACGTCGACCATCATCCTATTCTGGATCACCTCAACTATGTTATGACAAAACATTGAAACAAATCAACACATCGAAAGGCTTCCCGAGAAGTTTCATTTGAAGAAGTAAACCAAAGCCTCGAAAGGCGGTAATAAAATAGATAAACGATTGATAAAGTATTTTACAAATCTCGAGAGTTTTAGAAAACAAAAAAGCTTTCTTTTGAAACATTAATGTCTCATCCCGCATCTTGTTCCGCATTACAAGAAGTTTAAAAATTAGAAAACTCTTTTCGGACACCAAGTCCTGAGTTACAAAACTATTTCAAAATCGATTGGGTCTCGGCCCAAAAATCATTTTCCGTAAAACATCCGTGAAACATTCATTTTGAAAAGTATCATTTTCAAATGCTCGAAAACAGATCCATATATCACAAAATGAACTAACATGACTACCTGTTCAACAATCCATAACATTTCTCCCAAATACACAATTCCGTTCCAAAATCTAACCGACATACTGATTTCCAAAATCATAATTTCTCAAGATCATCAATCCTGTATCAAATCTGTCACTCTATACTGTAACGCCTAATATCTTTCTGAATCTCAAAATGTATCAACTCAGAAGGGTAATAAATCTCAGTGCAATTCAAAAATCCAGATACTTACAGATCGTGAAGTCGACGATTCCCCGTGATACTGGCACATGTCTCGACTCTAGAAAATACTCGATACGGACATTTTCAAAACACACGTTTTGCAGAATCAGTTCAAATCGTGAACACAACACATTTATATCCGAAGAAACACGTTAACACCGTTTGGAACAGTTTGCAACAACCCAGTACTACACTGGTAAATCACCTAACGCACAATCCCGACTGAACCACAAAAACTCACGGCTCTAAATTTATAACGAGCATAGCCGAAGGTGGAAACTTGAAGTTATGTTGCATCATCAATTTTACCGAACAATAACCTAAATTTTGTCTTGTGTAATAAATGGAGTCATCGAGCATTGAGTGTGTCAATGTCGATAATTCAAAGTGTTGTTATGCGGCATTTTAATTTTTATATCGAGTCATATAATATACGTATTTTGAGTTGTAAAAATGACTAATATAATGGCTAAAATTTATCGAGTCGAAATAGGACTAAAATGAACAAAGAATACTGAAATTTCCGAGCATGAGACAAATTTGCGCCTCTTTCGTATTTTGGTCATAACTCACTTGTATGGAGCCGGATTAAGGCGATTCAAGTGGACACGTGATGCTAAGACAAAGTCCTATAGGATAGTGTCAAGATTCAGTATGTTTTCTGGAAGACATGAGAAGACAAGCGCCCTTGAAATCCGCATCCAGAATTTCTATTATATGAAATTATTTGTCATGCATTGATTCCTTTTGTTTTGTGCATTTTTGGCTTGACATTTATGGTATTTTGTCTTATAGAATGTGTCTCCATGTGAGAGAGTGTTACGTGTAGAATTATGGCTATAAATAACCTTCCATTCCTTTGTAATGAGGGACTTGTATTAAGGATAAGAAAAATTATCATTTGTGTATATCTTATCTACTTTCCAAACATAATATTTTGCAAGAATAAAATGACAAGTGAAAAAACTGTGACAAACATTAATTTTGGGAACTCTTTTTTTTTTTTTTTGAAATAGACATTCATTTAGGAACGGTAATCATGTATATAATGTTTACAGCAAGGAAAAAATAATACCTAGATCAAGGTTTTGGAAGGGACTCTTGCTTCCAAATATAATGCCCCCACCGGCATACTTAAAGGCATCACCAAGGAGGAAGACGGGGTAGAACAGCGTGAAAATTTATTTCAGACGAGAGTTTTTGTTAAAAAGAAAAATTGTAATATGATAATCGATAATGGAAGCTGTGCAAATGTGGCTAGCGCAATGTTGGTCGAAGAGTTGGAAATACCAGCACGAAAACATCCCAAACCATACTGACTACATTGGTTGAATAATTATGAGGAGGTGAAGGTAACTCGACAGGCCCTTCTGTTAATAACCCTTGGGCGATACCAAGATGAGATTTTGTGCGATGTTGTTCCTATGCAAACGTGCCACATACATTTGGGAAGGCCTTCGCACTATGATTTGAACGTTTCTCTAAATGGGAGAACATTTGGTTTGGTTTGGTTCTAAACGGGAGAACGAACAGGTACACATTCGAAAAAGAGGAAAAGAAAATCACCCTACCACCAATGCTACCCTCACAAATCTTGGAGGACCAAAAACGACTTGAGAAAGAAGTCGAAAATAAAAATAATGGAGTCGAGAAAAAATAAAAATAATGAAATAGTGAAAAAAAGTGTGAAAAGGAAAAGGAAAAGGAAAAGGAAGAAGACCCGAAACTAAAAAATATAATGTTTATTGGGGCGAAGGAGTTGAAAAATGAAGTTAAAAAAATTATCCTATGTTTTTAATACTAAATCAGAAATGTTGTCCTACAACTAGTTCCGCGGACCGGGAATTTCCGAGTCCTATTCAATCTTTATTGCAGGAATTTTCAGATATTTTTCCTGACGAGCTACCTGCTAGGCTACCACCACTGCGTAGGATTGAACACAAAATTGATTTCGTACCCGGTGCGGTTATTCCGAATCGACCAGCTTATCGAAATAATCCAGATGAGACGAAAGAGATACAACGACAGGTAGAGGAACTCTTGGAAATAGGTTATATCAAGGAGAGTTTGAGCCCGTGTGCGGTCCCGGCAATTGTAGTACTAAAGAAAGATGGTATGTGGAGAATATGCACTGACAGTCGAGCAGTCAACAACCTAATGGTAAAGTATAGACACCCTATCCCCAAGTTAGACGACATGATATATGAATTGCACGGGGCAATTTTATTTAGAAAAATCGGTCTTACGAAACGATACCACCAAATCCATATGAAAGAAGGTGATGAATGAAAAATTGTTTTTAAAATCAAATACGGATTATATGAATGGTTGGTTATGCCTTTCGGCCTAACGAACGCACCAAGCACTTTCATGAGATTAAAGAATCATATCTTATGTGCGTTTATTGTGAGGTTTGTGGTTATCTACTTTGATGACATTCTACTTTATAGTAAAAATATGAGCAAACATGTTGAACATTTAAGACTAGTTTTGCAAACATTGCGTGAAGCACAACTTTACGCTAGTCTCAAGAAATGCTCTTTTTTCTTAAAAGAAGTCACTTTTCTTGGTTTTGTTGTCGGAGTTGATGGGGTTAAAGTCGATAATGAGAAAGTCAAAGTTATACGTGAATGGCCTACTCCTGCAAATGCAACCGATGTCTGGAGTTTCCATGGACTTGCCAGATTTTATCGACATTTTGTAAAAGATTTCAGCACAATTGCGACTCCCCTAAAAGAGCTTATTAAGAAAAATGTTAAATTTATTTGGGAGAAAAACAAAAAAATGCTTTCCAAATGCTAAAAGAACGATTATACCGCACCCATTTTAGCATTATTAATTTTTCTAACACGTTTAAAATTGAGTGTGATGCGTCAGGAATAGGAATATGAGCTGTGTTAATGCTGGGGAAAAGTTTGATTGCCTATTTTAGCGAAATATTTGGAGAAGCTTAATTGAATTATGCCACATACGACAAGGAGTGATATGCCTTGGTGAGAGCACTCCAGACCTGGCGACATTACCTGTGGCCCCGAGAATTTGTGATCCACATTGATCATGGGTCCTTACGACATCTAAAGGGGCAAGGTAAGTTAATAAAACAGCATGCCAAATGGTTGGAAGAAATCGAATCATTTCCTTACGTCATCAAGAATAAAAAAGGTAACGAAAATGTCGTCGCCGATGCTCGATCCCGACGGTATGTTTTGAATAACACAGGATTTGAGCTAATAAAATGATTATATGAAAATGACAAAGATTTAGCGGAATCTACGTTACAAGTAAAGAAAAAGGGATATATATAAGTTTTACCAAGACGACGGGTATTTATTTAGGGACAATAAGCTTTGTATACCTTCTTGCTGGACAAGAGAATTATTGGTTAAGGAAGCGCACAGTAGTGGCCTAATAGGTCATTTTGGAGTTACTAAAACATGTGATATTTTATAAGAGCATTATTTCTAGCCAAAAATGCGCCACGGCATTCATAAAATCATTAACTCTTGTATTACTTGTTGTAGGTCAAAATAATGAGTGCCTCACGGATTATACATGCCACTTCTGGTCCCTACCGATCCATGGATAGATATTTCGATGGATTTCGTCTTAGGACTACCACAGTCAAAGTCCGAGCACAATTCTTTTTTTGTTGTTGTGACAGATTTAGCAAGATGGCACACTTTGTAACACCCCCAGAATGCAACTGGGAATATTACACGTCGTGGACACCACACCGGAGATCCACCAGGCTGAACACAACCATATGACCAAATATTTGACCGGTCGGGATCAAACAGCATAAAGACACGGACCGATAAGGTCACACTGCAGAATCTAATAGTAACAATTTGTTACAACTCATCTCCCCACACCGGGGACCAAAATACAAAACGATACAACACAGCAGAAGACTGAAAAATAATATAACGACACAACAATAACCACTACATTCCATATCTCATGATTAGTATCGCTGTCCATCATCCTTCGCACTGATCCTGTGACTGATCCACGCTCCAACATGAACCTGGACACAAAACAGATATCCACCCCCCGATTACTCGGGGGTTAGTAAAACTCCACTGTTTTACTAGTGCAAGTATCAAACCATACAAAATGTGACAAGCAATTACCAATCATAAATCAGACAACCACACTCTACCAATCACAATAAACAACCATTCATGTATTCCCTAGAAGTTTTATGAATATAGAAACCAACACAAGTGGAGTCTTTGTAAAATGAAATACCATCTAGGGAATCTTAGAAAGCGCAAATCATTTAGGAACTCATGTCCTAAGTTTGTCAAAAGTCTATAGAAACTCATGTCCTAGGTTTGTCAAAAGCCTCTAGGAACTCATGTCCTAGGTTTGTCAATCAAAACGTTTGTGAACTCTTGTCACATGTACCGCATACAAAAATCATAACACTCAGGATCCCTTGTCACGTGGCTCCGTAGGTTCATCAACCCGCACGGACTATACCAAGTACAATAACCATAACACCGTGAACTCATGTCACGTGTCAAACACAACAAACTTAACACTCGTGATCCCGTCGAACCCACACGATTGGACGTACTGTGTCCTGACCCCATGATCGACTACCATGTGTCATCGTAGGCCTCGTCAGACCCGCACGACTGGACCTCAGCACCACATACTAAGTTCTGATTCCATGGACCCTTGCCATGAATCCTCGTATGCCCCGTCGAATCCGCACGAGCGAACTTAGCATCACAACACATATCTTCACAGTTAGATTCACATTTCACCAAGTCCATACCCAGCAAATCAATCACATTGATCACCACAAAGTCACGCATAATGCGTACATAACACAATACCAACAATCACAACAACTGTCATCAATCAATGACACGCAACCAACATAACTCACGATCAATACACGATACATTGCACAACCATGTGTACAACCAAATCAGCACGATTATCACAATCCTGCACACAAAACACAACACATTACATATATCCAAGTAACATATTCATCACCAATCCATATAACGGGAAACACATAACCAATTCACACGAACCACATTTTCAAAGGTAAACCAACCATCAAAACACTACACACGACTTCTAATCACGAGACACAAGTTGTATAACAAGATACTTGCCTTGATAACCGCTACCGAACAGTCCGAAGAACACAGTTCAACCGGGAAACTCGGACCCTGAAGAAGACAACGAACGGGAGGGTTCCGACTCGAGTTCTTCACAAGGATTAATTCCTAAGACATTTCATCCATAAATCAACGATCGTACGAGGAATAATAATCGTATAACGCCCGAATCCCCCTCTAAGGCCTTTTATCGGACACCTTCAAGGCGTCAATTATGAATTCAACAAAACGATGAATCCTATACAATCCTACCATGAAATCACAAGGTAAAAATGATAGAATACATCTTAATAATCATCGATCCGCCACAAATCTAAGTTAATACGGGCTAAATCGGACAAAACCAAGCAAAACCCCCAAATTCCCAAAACTAGGATTTTCAGGAAATATAACCTGATTCGCTTGATCAAATGATGTTATAGAAGGATTAATCAATGATATGAAATCCAGGACTTCATGGATTCATCGCCTGACAGCATGCCTTCGACTTCCCCAAGGCTCCAGCCGCGGACAGAAAAGAAAGGAAATGAAAAGCTAGTGAAAATATGACTGCTTAGTCATATTTATACTGGCGCGTCCCTAGCGTGCGCTAGCCTTCCGGACTAGTGTCCGCTATTGGCCAGTCTCGGCCTAGAATCTTCGATCGGGGCCTGCATGACCCGGTCCTGCTGACTTAACATGCCGACCAAGACCTGCCTGTCCGACCGCGATAGCGCGCGCTGCGCGGACACTAGCATGTGCTAGCCGACCTATCCAGAACTCTCTGGACTAAACTGCTCGGCCAGGTATCGTGTGCTCGTCGTTCTACAGCGTACACTACACCTGCTGATTAGTGCGACCTACGACCGACAGTAGCGTGTGCTACCTGCCGATCCTCCCCGAGTCCAGAACCTCAGAAACCTCCCTGCCCAGCCAGGTAACGTGCACTGGCCGACCGATATCATGCGCTATGCATGCCGATTACCGCGCGCTGCCATCCGACAGTAGCGTGCGCTATGACGATACCTGTCGGTTCCTACCGCAACTCTCCGGCCAGTACCCACCCGCCCTGTCGGTTCCTACCACAACCGTCCGGTCAGTGCCCAACCGCTATGACCCGGTGACTCGATTTCTGAAAACGCACGAAACAAACACGACAAAACGCTCGTGGACAACATCATCGATCTGAAACGAAACACCATGCAACAAATAATCACACGCGACCATCTAAACACAAAAACAAATCATCGAGGAAAATAATACCGATACTCGGCAACCGAGAAATATCAGGAATAATCCGAAATAACCGGAATGAAAATCCCGGGTATTACATTCTCCCCCACTAAAAATAAGTTTAGTCTCGAAACTTAGAACAATGACATCACGGTGCTAGCAAAGCGCCAGTCTCAAACATACAAATATCAATTCATGACCCCGTGATCTCCTGTCATGTGTCTCCATAGGTTCAACAACCCACACAGATTGAGCTAAAACAACACTCACAATAAACATGCTCGTGACCCCGTGATATCCTGCCACGTGTCTCCATAGGTTCGACAACCCACACGGATTGAGCTAATACGACCATCACAACAATCCACACGGAAATATTCAAACCAGAATGTCAGATATCATGTACCATACATCAAACATCACATATCAAGTCTATACGCAAAATAAAATCCACAAGACCAACAGAAAAATACTATCCCTGGGCACCAGTGGGCGCTCCAGAAGTAGGAACGTAATTCTGGTTCCCTATCATCTTAGCAACGGCCTCGCAGCAATGGTCTTGATGCCCTTCGCGTCCACAACTATAACAAGTTACTGACGGTTTCTTACAACTCGCTCGCTCGTGGCCCAGTACATTACAGTTGAAACATCTTGGAGCACTGCCTGAAATCAAAGACGCCGACCTGGGTCTTTTAGATTCTCTAACTGACCGAGAAGGTCCCATACTCATCTGATACGAGGCTTGGGGTTTTAAAATCCCAATTCCCTTACTTCCCAAGGCAACATCAGAAATCATCTGTTTATTTGCTACAGATACCGACTCGGTAGACAATACCGCCATTTTAAATGCTAAGGCTCGGTCTTGGTAATCCTTCAACATGATACACATAAAAGGAGCCATACACTGCCGAACATGAGGTTTCATACGCATATCAAAATAACGAACCTTATCTGCCTCACTTCTCACTTGATCTCGAACATAACATAACTGTCGATTATAATCGACTATCGCCTGGGATATCGACACATCCTGAGGCGTGGCTGAGAAAAACTCAACAATCCTTCGCTCTCGAACAAGCGGCAGACAATACTCGGCCTCCATAGCAGCCTTGAACTCAACCCAAGTAACTATACGATCTCTAGGCGCTACGGCCTCCCACCATTCTGTAGCTTCCTTGTCAAGAAGGTACTGGGCAATAGGTACCCTCCTCTCATCCGGACAAGACACAACATCAAATGCTCTTCCCAACTGGAAGAGCCAGTTCTCCCAGCCAAATGAATCAGAAGCACCTGCAAAATGAGGTGGATGCATTCTCATCACATCTCGCAACCACTTACTATCTCCGTCATCCCCCTCGGGAGGTTCATTCCGGTTCGCTGCTTGATTCATCTACACCAAATGATTTACCAACTGTTGTAGGATGGTGGCGGCACCAACATTAACATTATCCCTAGCTGACTACTTCTGCTCACGCGATTGGTCATCCCGACCATCTGTACTGGGCTAGTTGGCACTCGACAACGAGCGAATCACCGAATCACGATCCTGATTACGTCCACGGCCGCGACCATGACCTCGACCTCGCCCTCTAGGCATACTAATCATACAGTCGTTCAATACAATAAAACATAGCATCACATAATTATGACAGCACGTATTCTTATCACAATATCAACATAAAAGGTAATCACATGTTACCACTCAACATCATCACAATCAATAGCACATAGGGTAATCACGTGTTATCACAATCATCATCACAATCAACAGCACCTATGGTATCCTACGGTCATGCTCTCTTGGCATCGACACCCAGAGGTTCCACCAAACGATCCCCTAGTGGATAATACATACAATAGATATTCCCATATATCAACAATCACATCCAAGTCATACAACATAATGAATCTTAACACACGCTAAGCATACTATTTAGCATGAGTTATGCACTACTAACACAATTTGGAAAGAGTTTTCCTCTACCTTTTTTGAAATTAAAATCATGTTTGAATCATAAATGCAAAAATTTTTAGGGTGTGAGGGTTTTAAATCATTTACTCGATCATTTGAAAATAGAACCAATACACAAAATTCATTTTCTTAAAATCCTTTCAAACACGACAAAATGGTGTCAACGGTAATATTTTACCAAGCATCTAAAATACTTCAATACCCACGCAGGGGTAAAGATACACAACAGCGGAAGTCTGATTATAACTTGGTCGACACCACTTACCCCGACCAGACTCTCAACTCTTGATTAGTATCGTAGCTCGTGACTTCCCGTGCCAATCCTATGACTGCTCCCTCAAACCAGCAAATACCTGAACACAAAACAGATATCCACCCCCAGTTACTAGGGGGTTAGTAAAACTCCACTGTTTTACTATTGAAAGTATCAAACCATACAAAATGTGACAAGCAATTACCAATCATAAATCAGACAACCACACTCTACCAATCACAATAAACAACCATTCATGTATTCCCTAGAAGTTTTATGAATATAGAAACCAACACAAGTGGAGTCTTTGTAAAATGAAATACCATCTAGGGAATCTTAGAAAGCGCAAATCTTTTAGGAACTCATGTCCTAAGTTTGTCAAAAGCCTCTAGAAACTCATGTCCTAGGTTTGTCAAAAGCCTCTAGGAAATCATGTCCTAGGTTTGTCAAAAGCCTCTAGGAACTCATGTCCTAGGTTTGTCAAAAGCCTCTAGGAACTCATGTCCTAAGTTTGTCAATCAAAACATTTGTGAACTCTTGTCACATGTACCACATACAACAATCATAACACTCGTGATCCCTTGTCACGTGGCTCCGTAGGTTCATCAACCTATCCGGACTATGCCAAGTACAATAACCATAACACCATGAACTCATGTCACGTGTCAAACACAACAAACATAACACCCATGATCCCTTGTAACGTGGCTCCGTAGGTTCATCAACCCACACGGACTATGCCAAACACAAACAATCATAACGTCCAGTCCCGACTCCGTGATCTCTTGTCACGAGTCACCGTAGGTCCCGTCGAACCCACACGGTTGGACGTACTGTGTCCTGACCCCATGATCGATTGCCATGTGTCATCGTAGGCCTCGTGACACTCGCACGACTGGACCTCAGCACCACATACTAAGTTCCGATTCTATGGACCCTTGCCATGATTCCTCGTAGTCCCCGTCGAACCCGCACGAGTGAACTTAGCATCACAACACATATCTTCACAGTTACATTAACATTTCACCAAGTCCATACCAAGAAAATCAATCACATTGATCACCACAAAGTCATGCATCACGCGTACATAACACCATACCAACAATTACAACAACCGTCATCAATCAATGACACACAACCAACATAACTCACGATCAATACACGATACATTGCACAACCATGTGTACAACCAAATCAGCATTATTATCACAATCTTGCACACAAAACACAACACAATACATATATCCAAGTAACATAGTCATCACCAATCCCATATAATGGGAAACAGATAACCAATTCACACAAACCATATTTTCAAAGGTAAACCAACCATCAAAACACTACACACGATTTATAATCACAAGGCACAAGTTGTATAACAAGATACTTGCCTTAATAACCACCACCGAACACTCCGAAGAACACGGTTCAACCGGGAAACTCGAACCCCAAAGAAGACAACGAACGGGAGGTGTTGGCCACTAAGTATACAGAATACAGCTTGGAAAGTATTTAATCAACAAGATGTATGTTTTTCAAGTTAGAGTGTGTAGCGGAAGTCTTGTAAAACTAAGTTGATGTAATTACAGCAACTCGGTATGCAGTGTATACTTAAAATAATCACAGTTATTAAAACAGTAAATGCAGAAGGTAATTAACACAGTAATTAAAGTGGTTCGAGGTAAACCCCTCTACGTCCACTGGTCCTTCACACAGGAGTAAAAGTTTATTATAAATACTGCGTACACAACTACATATTTATAATCAAACATATCAATGTATCGTTCACACAGATTGATACAAAGATCGTAGATTTCAACCATTTACACAGATTAGTTAAGGCTAACACTTGACTGTCTTCTTCACACACAGTTCCAAAGCTTCGTCTCTACAATGCAGATCCATCAAACAGATTTCAGGAAAAGCAAGGCTTTTTCAGTCCACACAGGGCAGATGGTTTTCTTCAATGTAAGATCACTGGTTAAACAACAGCTTGACTTTCTTGAGCTTTGAGTTGATGATGTATTGCTCAATGTTGAGCACTTGTATATTTCTTCTCTTAGAATAGGCAGTATGCTTGAAGAAATGTGTTTGCTCAGATGTATATATTCGTGTCTTTTGTTCTATGTTCAGAGAGTTATCTCTTGATCTTCAAACTCTGGGGTATAAATTGCTTCTGAAAAGATTCGAAAAGATCTGTTGAGCAAAAGTCCGTTACAAATGGATGGTTGACTTGTATAGACCAATATCCGTATTTTGCGTTGTTTGAAGATCTCTGTCGGTTTTAGTATTTAAATACTTTATCCTTTCAGTATTTAAATACTTCTTTTCAAATGGGACTTTGACTTTAGTGAATAACAAAGATTCATTTTCAAACGGTCTTCAGTCCTGTTTCGATAGGTATTGAAGATCTTAATACTTTACAGCTTGAATGCTGTATCCATTTATGTTGTATGCTATATTGGAGTAGTCGCTGTATGGAATGTTACTGTATGAAGAGACAGCTTCCATACTTGGCGCTTTTAGACTCTGTTGCTGTATGATGGCAACACGAAGGCTTGTATGAAGACACTTTTTACTTTCACTGTATGCTGGGTTATGAGAAGTCTTCGATACAGGATTGACATCGATCGTCTTTCGATACAGCTGCTTTGCTGTATGTTGGCACAATATCAAAACTTCGATACACGATTGTTTTATCCCAACAATTTCCCCCTTTTTGATAATTTGCCAAGTCTCCTTAAATCATTTTGATGTTTTCAAAAATTCTTGATGATGCCAAAACCTTGACACCTAATGAAACATCTTACAGGAGGGCAGACTTCTTGGTCTTTTGTCGAATGTTCTGGCCTTCAGCAATTAGTCTAACACTAAGAACTGCTCGCAGGCGAGTTCAATTTTAAAAAAAATATTACATCTTTAAACTTATGATTGGCGCGCAGGCACAATCTTACAGTGTAATCTATATACATACAATTTAATCTATGAACTATTCGCAGACAAGTTCTTACAGCTTAACAAGTTTTCATACTTGTTTGATTTCAGCAAATGAATTGAATTTCGTAATCATACAGAACACAGTAGATTACGAGTTTTAATCTTTCAAGATAGAAAAATATTTTATTGATGTATGGCAAAGTTTACAATGTATAGCAAGCATACAGGATTTTGCTGTCTCAAAAAGAAAAAAAATAAGAATACAGGCAGGAATCTAGCTCCTATAATCAGAATGCCTCCAAGGCCTTTTAGGGTCGTTCTTGGTTCCCTTCCACCAATTTTGTAGTGCGTCCGTGTTTCGATTTAGATAGATGGCTTGGCCTTCATAAGATTTATCGAACACTATGATCCAATCTTTTGGGTGGGTAACCAAATCTCTTTGCCTATGCTTGGATTTCATCTTTTGCTGTTGGGGGAGCGTTCATTCGTCCAACCTTTTTTGAATACCGCGGCGGCTTCCTGCACAGTCTTACAACTATTGAATATTGAGGATTCCCTGATAAGAACTACGAAGTATCTTAACAGTTCATTCTTCCTCCAATCCTTTATCTCGTCGGCAGTTGGCTGTCGGTTAGCCGGGAGGTTTATTGCTTGCGGCTTCTGTACGAGATTCTTCCACGGAAAATTAGGGTCGTGAAATTCCGGACGATCTCCCTGTATCCTGACATTATGAGTAGGAGATGATAAACGAGAAATTTAAGCAATGATGCTGTCTCCAAATGCAGCTTCCATCTCCTTCTCTTGCTGGAGCCTTAATCTCCTCGCAGCTTCTCTAGCTTCTTCCCCCCTTTTGGCGTCATCAATATGCGAGACCTTTTCATCCAAGCATTCTAGGGTTTGCATAGCAGCATCCTGTTTGGTCTCAAAACTTGAAATTTTATTAACTAGGGAGTTGAGCACCTGCGACATATCTTGAATCTTTTCGTCATGTGCTCGAAGCTGGGAACCGATCAATAAGAGCGGATGATGTATTGGGCTCAGAAATACGAAGCATTGCTTGTTCTTCCTTCAGGATCTGCTCCTGACGCTGTTGCAATTGGTTGAGTGCCTGTTTTGAAGACGGTGGGCAAGATGCGGAAGGCTTCTTCCACTTTTGAGACTTCATTCCTCATACCGGTCATTTCTTTAATGGCAGACTGATGTAACCAATCAATCTCCTTTTCAACAGCATACAGGGCATTAACGGCATCCTGCAGGAAAACGGTTTGTAGGCCAAGAGCATGCAGTTGCTCTTTCTTCTTGAAGGTTCGGGGAGAATCGGGCTGGGCAAAACCTTCAGCTCCGTTTAGCTGTCTCAAGTTCACATGGGTGCGTGACTCGAGTTGGATATCCTCAGGTGTGATACCATTGTCATATTCCAATACAGTTCAAGGTGCGGGAGCATCCGATGTTGGATCGGCAATAGGGGTGGCTGTATCCTCCTGTTCTGGAATGGGTTCTGTAGACATAGATATAGGAGGGACTGAATCCTCCTGCTGTCTCTCAGCGTCCGCCTGCTCCGGCAGAGGGACTGATTCCTCGTGTGGGATGGCATGGGTCTTGTCGTCGGTGGCGACAGGATCGGGTGCCTGCTGAGTGACTAGTTGTTCCTTCGTGACAGGAGGGACTGAATCCTCGATGTCTTGAATATTATCTCGTGAATGGGGAGGAGATTGTTGTTGGTTTGAGGTCCCTTGATCCGGTTGTTGTTGAATTTCCTCACGACTCATTCTCAGACCTGCCTGGAAGGCGTCATCGTCGTCCGAGTCATGATCAAATTTAGGACTTTGGGGAGCTAAATCAGTGGATTTGGATTTTTCCTTCTTGCGCGCGTCGACTTTGTCCATGAGGTGGCTTGATATCAACTCCTTACAGCAAAGGCTGTCCCATTATATTAGATCAGGACTTCAACATCTTGAGAGTCCGTCATTTCCAAAACAAACATTTCTTCTTCGCTCCATTCGCTCCAATTGTACAAGGTGTTGTACGGCCTGTAAGAATTCCATTGGACAAAACGTTCATATGCCTGCTCGATTTGCATAGAAAGCAATGTTTTGTTAATTATGGTGTCTGGGGAGGGGCTGCGTACATCGCATGGGTCCGCTGTATGCAAAGGTTCCACTACAGGTGTGGGTTCCTGTATTGGAGAGGGAACCCGTACAGGGGTTGGTACCCTGAGGGGATATGGATCCTGCACGGGTGTGGAATCCCGTATAGGAGATTGGGCTATTGGCTACAAAGAGGCAGCCGACTCGCCAGAGTCTTTTAAGTTGGCAGATGTCTGTATATCCGTCGTAGCCGCCAAAGGCTCGGGATCTACTGTCTCGACAGTAGCAGTCATCTCTTCCGCAGGGGTTGTGCCCTAGGGGCTCGATACAGTGGGTTCTTTGTTAAAAACAGAGGGTCGGATGCTTCCAATGTATATCCAAGAGTTTATTTTCTTCGCTTCTTTGGCTTGCGGAACACCGCATTTAGTCAGAATATAATTAAGAAATAAACCAAGGGCTTCTTTTGAGAGGCAGGTTTGGATACTTCTTCCTGCAGTCTCTTGAGAATAATCTGGCACCAGTTGACCTTTTCACAGGTCGTGATGGCGACCATCATACTGAACCTCAAATTGGTGCACATTTCTAATGCACCTGTTCTATTTTTAATTACACGACAACAAAAATCGTGTAAGTAAACAAAAGAAAGACAAAAATGTTTCTTGTGGCATGAAGTATGAACCGTTTCAACCGATGCTGAACCGGTGAATAAGCCATAGTATGTGGTTAGGATTTCTTGGGACCCAAAGGTCTCAAGTTCCTCCATGGAAAGTCCATCAGCAAGTCGCCTGTAAAGATTCTCTAGCAGTTCTTGGTCAACGCGGATCTCCACTCCGCGAATGACAGCAGTGATGTTGGCGACGTTTCCTCCCTGAGCAAAGAGAAGAAATGGACAGTAGCGTTGAGGTAAAATTCCTCAACCATTTGAGCATCGTAACGCTCAGTGGTGCGACTTCCAAGGTGATAGAGGCCTTGTTGATGAATCCTCGAAACGACAAACTCCATGGATTCGACGTCATCTCCTTCAGAACGAACACGTTCAACAACTACAGATCTAGCAAAGATCTGTCCGTCAATGATGTTTGAGGTCTTCTTGAGAGAGAGAGGAAGTCTGTGAAGATGCCATTGTTATTTCCTGGAGAAAGGTGAGGAAGATTCAAAGAAAATTGCAGTAAAAGCAATATAACTTGTAGGCTGTATTCTCAAAGACTCGTTCAATTTGCAGAAAGTGTAAAGAGTCAAAAGAAGCATTAACAGTCCTTTTATAGTGGGCGGCGGTGAAGGGTTTTTAGATGGTGAACGTTCAAATTTAAGGGATGGGAACCAGTGTTTAAAATATACGAACAGGAAGGACTGAGTGTAACGCGTACAACTTATTCATCCAATTTTGAAGTCAGAGCGGGTCCCACATCTGACGTATCAATTTCTTTATTGGCTAAAATAGCGGTTTGAAAATATTAAACAATTTGAAACATCACGGCATTTGAAGTAAAATAGTCCAGATGTCGTGTAAAGCATTTAATGCAAAAGACGTTTTAATAAAAAACAGGGCATGTGGACTAAAAATCATTTTAAAAGAAATAACATATTAATTGATTTCCCATAGTATGTGCTGTATCCGCAAAAATACAGTGTTGCCCCTTAAAAGGTATATACGGGTTTCAATTCCATACAGCAACTTTTGGATTACTGCTGTATTCATGGGCCATACTGTATTCCCCCTTAATTATTGCACACGTCAGTTGTAGGATAATTCATGTCTCTTTGTTCCTACAGTGCTATTTTGAGAGTCTGAGTGTACAGATAATTAATGGTGGATACTCTATTCTTGGGTCTTACAGCATTCCCCCTCAATTGTTGAGTAAAAGCATTAAAAACTTACAGGGAGTCAGGCTGTAACAATCCTAATTCTTGTCAAATCATACAGAAACTTGCTGTGTCGAGAGGTTTAGTAAAGATGTCGGATAACTGGATATCTGTATGAACTTTTTCTAGCCGAACATCCTTGTTCTCAACATGATTCTTGATGAAGTGATGCTTCATGTGAATATGCTTAGTACGCGGGTGCAATACAGGGTTGTGCGTTATTACAATTACACTCGTGCTATCGCACATTATAGGCGTTTCTTTGGCTTCAATTTCATAGTCTGATAGTTGTTGTTGCATCCAAAGGATCTGCATACAGCAACTACCAGCAGCATAGTATTCTGATTCTGCCGCGAGTTTGCCAATTGCTTCTTACTGAACCAAGATACAAGTCTAAGTCCAAGAAAGTGACAAGTACCGCTTGCAGGACTAAGCACAAATGGTCCGGACCCGGTTTTTACCCGGACCTAGACCGGACCTGTTAATTAGGTCCGGGTTCCGGGTCTATGTTTTCAGATAATTCGGGTTTCGGGCCGGACCGGGTCAAAACCCGGAAAATCTGGGTCCAGCCCGGAATGACCCGGTGACTAAGTAATCGTGCATATAAAAATACAAATTACCCTAATTACGTTAGTCTTCAGCAGCCGCTTCTCGCATTCTCTATTTCAGAAAGTTGTCATACTCCTAACCAGACCAAAAGGGCAAACAAACCTAACCGCCGCTCCACCTCCTTCCGCCGCGAATCCGGTCCTCCCACCCGCTTCTCCTCACGCCTTTGCCTCTATCCGCCACTCCGACTCCTGCCGCTCCACCTCCTGTTGCTGCGCCACCTCATTTTGCTGCCTCTATCTACCGCGAGTTCCGTCGATCCACCTCCTACCGCCCGCTCATTCTCAAGTCGCTACCTCTATCCGCCGCTCCGGCTCCCGCCGCTCAACCTCCTCCCGTTGCGCCTCCCCATGGCTTCTCAATCTTCATGCAATGTAAGTTTTATCCTCTAATCTACTGACTATAACTATTTTATTATCCTGTAAAAAGAAAAAAAATGAAATATGGAGACTAGATATTTTTGAGTTCTTTACACTTTATAGTTTACACTTTATACACAATCATCATTAACCATGCTTGTAATTTTATTTTTAGATGGTGACCAAAAGGGCAACCCCCGCTTCTATTTCAGAACCCATTGGGCCAGGCGACCCCGACATGTTTTCAAATGCAGTATCACTTAAAGATGAAGAATTGGAAGAGTTACGCCTTTCACTACCGCAAGATAAGAAACTGATGGAGGGGCGCAACTATATTAAGAGGAAAACCAATAGAAGAAAGGAATATTGGAAAAGCATCATGGAGTATATGGAGAGCGGAGAGCTTCACTGTGAATGTAAGTTCTATGACAGTACATATTCATGCCATGGTAATACATCTGGTTCAAAGAATGTTAAGAAGCACTATGAGAAATGTTTGCATAATCCTATAAATAAAGGCAAAGGTAAGCAATCTGAATTGACGTTTAAACCTGGGTTTTCGGCTAGTGATGAAGAGGTTGGTGAGGCGAAATTGAACTATGGGGTTGTGAATTTGACTGAGGTTAGACAAGCAATTGTTGAAATGATTATTGTTGAAGAATGTTCGTTTAGATTTGCTGAGTTCCCTTATTTTATACGTGTTATAGAAGCTGCTTGTCCGAAATACACTTGTCAATCACGTTTTACCATAGCACGTAATGTTCTTAAGCTTTATAAGACTGAAAAGATAATGTCGAAAGGTTTGTTCAGAGATTCATATCAAAGGGTTAACATTACTACTGACACATGGACATCTAACCAAAAGTTGAATTACATGTGTATCACGGCCCATTTTATTGATATTGAATGGAAGTTGCAGAAAAGAATCATTAACTTTTGTCAAATCACTAGTGATAATGGTCAATCTATTGGTTAAGGTATTGAAGAATGTCTTGAATCTTGTGGCATTGATAGTAAGATTTTTACTGTGACTGTTGATAATGCTGCCCCAAACAATACTGCTTGTGATTATTTGCAAAAAATGATTGAGCGTGCGGGAGGTATTGGTAAGGGAAAGTATGTTCACATGAGATGCATTGCTCATAACATCAATCTTATTGTTTGGGATGTCATTAAAGATGACCAAACATGCATCAATAGGATTAGAACTGTTGTGAAATATATTAGAAATTCTCCTGCTAGATTTCAGAGATTGAAAGGTCTTGGGGAGAGACTTAATATAGATACCAAAGCTTTGTTGTCTCAAGATTGTCCTACTCGTTGGAATTCTACCTATAGCATGTTGAATGCTGCTTGTAGATTGCGATGAGAAATTGATGGAATTGAATTGCCTCCTTCGGATAAACCCGATGAACAAGTTCCCAGTCATGATGATTGGGAAAAAGTAGAAAAGCTAGTTGTATTTTTGAAGGGTTTTACATTATGACAAAGTGCATTTCTGGTGCTTTGTATTTGACAAGCAGTAAGGGTCTTATTGAAATCTCAGGCGCACTAAGTATGTTGAATAAGTGGAAACAAAATAGAGATGAAAAGATGCAATCTATGGCGGTTGTCATGAAAAAGAAGTATGACAAGTATTGCGGTGATTTTGATAAAATGAACTTGATGGTTTACATGGTTGTGATTCTTGATCCACATTCTAAGTTTGTAATTATTGATTTGACTCTAGAAGACATGTTTGGGGTGGAAAAGGCTAAGCAATTAGCTAGAGATGTAAAGAAGTGTGCCTATGAGTTATTTGAGGAGTATAGATCAATATACTCTCCTCTGGCTTCTCAAAGTGGCCAAAGTTGTGATGTCGCGTCCAGTTATATTCACTTTGGTGAAGGAGAGGAGTTTAACTATACTAGAAATGTCCATGAAAGAGCTAAGAGGATGAGGGGAACAGTTGTGATTGTGAGTGAGTTTGAAAGGTACATGAGTGAACAATTAGGAGTGGAAGAGGATGATTTGGATGCATTAGATTGGTGGCGGCTTAATGGTCATTGTTATCCAATTATTTCACGGATGGCACGTGACATTGTTGCTATTCTACCGTGGCATCAGAATCTACTTTTAGTGCGGGAGGTCGCACAGTTGATCAATTTAGAAGCTCTTTGAATCCATTGGTAAAGTTTTAGTTTCTTGTTATCATATATTTATTCAATTTTTTGTTGTGAACTTTCATTCATATTCCTTTTTTGTCATTACTAGACTGTGTAGGCTTTGATTTGTACTCAAGATTAGATTCGAGCAAGGAACCGTAAAGTATTACGTGACATGGAACATAACTTGAAGGATTTAGAGGAGTTGGAAAAAATTGAAGAAGGTAGTGGTTTAATCTTTATTTAGCTTGGTTTTGTTCAATTGAGTTATGAATAAGTAGGTATGTAATTATTGTAACTTGGAAGGGTGAAATTGAACTGTAGTATAAAAAATGAAAATTGTAGTATAAAAATGTTAGATCATTATTGGAAGGGAGGCAGCATTGACACTGGAAGGCAGCATGCATGTTTGTAATTACTGACATCATTGAAGCTATTGTAACTTAGATCATTATTGTTAGATCATTACTAAGTCTGACACTGAATGTTTGTAATTATTATTGACACCGAATGTTTGTAATTATTTAGCTTAGAATCTACTTTTATACTCATGCAAATGTTTGTTTGATTTTATTTTCTATCATTACATAAATGAGAAGTGTTACACTTGACGAGGAGGACAATGTCATCTACATCGTAGATTCTTGAAGTCTTCAAGAAATGACTTAAATTTTTGTTTGAACTTTTTGAAGGACTGTTATTTTGGTTATTATTATTATCGGCTTGTAATAGACATTTAATTTTAAATACTTCAGAATTTGGATGGTGTTATTATGAAGAATATGTGGACACTGGATTCGTAATTTGATGGTTAAAATGTTATCTATTATTAGGCTTTATTTATTTTTGTGTGGGAACAATTTATTTAAAGTAGGTACGGAACAAGTATTTTTTTAACAAAGTCAAATAGTCAAGTGGGCCAAAACAGGTCCAGCCCGGACCGACCCGATTTTACCGGGTCCGGACCGGGCTTGACCTGGTCCAAATAGGTCCGGGCTTCGGGTCCAAAAAGTCTAACCATTTATCTCCCGGTCCATTCCGGACCGGGTCGATCCGGGCCGGGTCAGACCCGATGCTCAGTCCTAACCGCTTGTACTCTTCCTATCTAGCTTGCAGCCTCCGAGATCCGAGTCGCTGTAGCTAACTAAATCGAATCCGCCTTCTTTAGGATACCACAGTCCTATATCGACTGTTCCTTTGACGTATTTCAGGATTCGTTTGGCTGTTGCGAAGTGTGATTCTTTAGGTGCTACTTGATATGATTTGGAAGTATTCATTCCAAACTTGATGAGAAGCTCCTTGCTGTATTTTTCCTGGTTGATGAATATCCTTGTAGGCAACTGCTTTACCTGCAATCCTAGCAAATAACTAAGTTCTCCCATCATACTCATTTTAAATTTACTTTGCATGCGATGAGAGAACCTTTGACATAAAGTAAGGTTAGTTGAACCAAATATTATATCATCTACATATATTTGAACCATTAGGAGGTTATCACCTTCCTATATTTTAAATAAGGTCTTGTCCACAGCACCTTTCTCGAATCCATTATCGGTTAGATACAGGGACAGGGTCTCATACCATGCTCTAGGTGCTTGCTTACGTCCATACAATGCTTTCCTTAGCCTGTATACGAGGTCTCCACCTTCTGGATTGACAAACCTTGGTGGTTGTTCAACATATACTTCTTCGGCAAGGTCTCCACTCAGGAATGCACTCTTGATGTCCATTTGGTAAACAATAAAGCTCTTATGGAAGGCTAAAAATATCCTGATGGCTTCTAGTCTGGCTACAGGGGCAAAAGTTTCATCGTAGTCTATGCCTTATTCCTGTCTGTAGCCTTAGGCGACTAGTCGGGATAATGAGTCCATTTCTATCCTTCTTGTTTCTAAATACCCATTTGGTTACAATTAGGGATTGATGCGTAGGTCTGGGTACAAGATACCATACATTATTCCTTTTGAATCCATTAAGCTCTTCTTCCATAGATGTAATCCAATGAGAGTTGTCTAGAGCTTCTTTGGTGGAAATAGGTTCAGATTGGGCTAAGAATACAGCAATAGTGCACATGTTAAGTCGTCTAAGTTCAGATTGAGATTTCCATACAGGAAATGGAGATATCTCAGACTCGGGTTCTTCTTGCACACATAGTACATTTTCTTCTGTACTCTGTATTTTCCTACGGGTAGATACTCCAGCATCAATATTTCCTATGATCAACTCCTGTGGGTGATCTCTCAACCATCTTCTATCGGGTTCTAATTCAGGGTCTCGTACTATATCTTGAGTTGCTGTAGTTTAGGCTTCAGTTTGTACAACGTCGGCTTCATCTACTTCAGTTCTTACAGTTGTGGGGTTGATTTCTAAGTCAACGACAGGCTCTATAGGAGTTGTAGGGTTATCAATGGTGAGTTGTTGGATATTCTGAGTGAGATCTTCTACTCATGTAGGATCATGGTGAGGTTCGCCGAACACTACATGTACTGATTCCTCAATTGTCAGCTTCCTTTTATTAAAGATCCTGTAAGCTTTGCTGACAGAGGAATATCCTACAAATATCCCTTCATCTGATTTCTCATCGAAGGTTCTAAGTTGATCCTTCCTGTTGTTCAAAATGTAACACCTCCATCCAAATATGTGAAAGTACAAAACTAATGGAGTTTTGTTGTTCCATACCTCGTAATCTGTTTTGTTGTGGTGCTTGTTGATGATACAACAGTTTTGTATATAGCACGTTGTATTAGTGGTTTCGCCCCAGAAACGCTATGGCAACTTGCTTGCGGCAATCATTGTCCTTGTTGCTTCCTTCAGCGTTCTATTCTTTGGCTCAGCAACATCGTTTTGTTGAGGTGTGCGAGCAGCTGAGTATTCATGCTGTATCCCATTTTCCGAACAGTATTGCTCTATAAAGCGGTTAGTGAATTCCGTACCTCTGTCAGAACGAATGGACACGATATTCAACCCTTTTTCATTCTGAAGCTTTCTCAGGTGCTCGGGCATTTTTGATGTTGTTTCCTTCTTCTTGCTTAGGAAGATTATCCAAGTATACCTGGAATAATCATCAACAATAACGAGATAATATTTCTTACCTCCCAAACTTACCAGGTCTACATGACCATAGAGATCCATGTGTAGCATTTCTAGAATTCTGTGAGTGGAAAGGTAGGATTTGCTTTTTAGGGTAGTTTGAATTTGTTTGCCTTTCTGACAGGGTCCACAAACACTGTCCTTTTTGAATGACACATCGAGCAAACCTCTAACCATTCCCTGTCGAGCAAGCTTGTTGATCGTCTTGAAATTGATGTGAGACATCCTTTTATGCCATAACCAGCTTATTTATGCAGTGCCTTTGGCAACAAAATAAGGAATTGTGGAGCCTGTAGGCATCCAGTCAGCAATATACATGTTACCTGATCTGCTTCCTGTGAGCACAACTTCTTTGATCAGGATGTTCTTGACTCTACAATGATCTATATAGAATTTCACCGAGAACTGTTTGTCGCAGAACTTAATACTAAGTAGATTGTACCATAAGCCTTTAACATAAGCTACATCGATGACTTTGAATTTTCCCACAAGCAGGGTTCCCTTCCCTCTTGTTTTTCCTTTAGATTTATCACCGAAACGCACTTTTAGACCACGACCTTCTACGTAATCTAACAGCTTGTTTTGTCTCCTATCATATGTCGAGAACAGCCGCTGTCGAAGTACCAGATGTCCTTCTCTAAGATTTCCTGTATGCAAATAAATTAAGTAGATTTAGGTCCCCTTTGATTGTTAGGTCCATGGATGTTAGTTCCTTTAGGTACCCAGATTTTCCTGAGAGCAATTGGTTTACTGTAGGTTACGTTAGGTACGTTTTTGTGGTATCTACATGGGGCATGTATGTAGTTGCTATAACCATGATAATTATTATGCATGTAGAATTCAGGGTTACTATTATTTATCCAGTATGAATGCCGTCTTAGAGGTGGAGCCATTTCCTTCGGCCTTACAGCTTGCCTTCTGGGTCTCCAGTTGGATTCCCAAAGCTATTGTTGATACTGTGTGGAAACTTGCTTTCGAGAGGGATAACGAGGCTCCTATATCCAATACCTAGGCATGCTGTACTGAAAGTACTGCCGTGCGGGCCTTTGATATTTAGATACAGCATTCTTTCTAAACGGATGTTGGCGCTGTTGATATGCTCAGGGATAATACTGTTGGGTACGCCTTACAAATCTGAATGGCTGAGGATTCCTCTATATGGAATATGACTGTGGTGGCGGAATGGCAACCCTTGCTGTTCGCGGTGCAACAGGTGTAATATCCGCATTTTTCTTTCCCCTTGTATTTTCCTTTTCGGTGTATTTCTCGGTCGTAGTGACCCTCATGTACCTTACAGTGTATCTTTCCCGTCATCTATTGATCTGAGACTCGTTATTGTTGTGCGGAACCACAGTTTCGGGGTTGCCGTGGATCCATTCTATGTTTTGATGCGCTTTGAGGTGTTCCGTTTGATGTTTCGTTCATATTCCGGTGTTGTGAACCGTTTATATCTCATACCTAGCGCACGCTATATTTTCTGCATAGCGCACGCTAGGGGTCACTTGGTAGCGCACGCTACGACTGTTTCGTAGCGCGCGCTAGAGGGCAAGCCACAGGAGTGGCGATCTTGATTCCGATCCTTCGGGTGGTGGATTAGCGTACGCTACGTAGCCTAGCGCACGCTAATATTGGGAGTTAGCGCACGCTGAGATGACCGGTAGCGTGCGCTAGTGTGGATATCCAGTACTAGACAGTTTGCCACTGGACTCAACTGATGCCCAGGTAGCGCACGCTATTGGTTGATAGCTCGCGCTACCGATACACTTCAGCGCACGCTATGTTTGGTCGATAGCGCGCGCTAACCGGATCAGGTGTGTCTTGTGATTGCTTCGGACTCGGTGATGTCCGTAGCGACGCTATTGGTCGATAGCGCACGCTACCGAGAGGTTATTAGCGCACGCCACGTTTGGAGTAGCGCCTAACGGCGAAATCGCTCTTTGGATCAGTCTGTTTCGTTAGCGCACGCTAACCTTGAGGATTAGCGCGCGCTAACACTCCCTGGCTATATAAACCAGGGAGTTGACCGAGATGAGCGTATTATTTCCATTTCCTCCTCCTTTCCGTGGCTGTGGCGATTTCGGGCGATTCTTGGCGATTTCTTCCTCCAATCATCTCATCCAACATCTTCCTTAAGTTCTTGGTGTATTATATCAACATCAACATGAATCTTTCATCCTAATCCAAGGTAAATCTCTTAGAACCCTACTTTTGGGCGATTTGGGGGTTTTGGGATTTTCTTCCGATCCGTTCCGTTTTGTTGGTGGATTCATGATGAATATGATTAATCTTGTTGGTATAATTAGTTTTCCTACGGATTCATGGTATATTTTCATGATTTTGCGAAATCGAGAGGGTTTGGTTGTGGTCTGCCCTCGTTGTTACTTTTGGTACGAATATACATGAATCGTAGGCGGGTTTTCGGGTGTATTCCATTTCCGTATTCGTCTAGAGTTGGTTGTGATTGTGTTATTCGAATCGTTAGGTTCATTTCCGCCGGTTCCTCGCGGTCGTGTTCGATTCTTCCTTTCCGTTCGTATCATCGTCTATTAACCGAGGCAAGTATCCTTATGAACTTACGATCTTGACATAGTAGTAGTGTATGAGAAATTGTGTGTGTGTGTATGCTCACTACGGGTTAGATCCGACGGGGTCTCGGTAGGGGTCCACGGAGGTGTGGATCGACGAGCTTTGCTTTTAACCACTACGGGTTAGATCCGACGGGGTCTCGGTAGGGGTCCACGGAGGTGTGGATCGACAGTTAATTGTGGTGAATTTTACAAATGTGATTTGACTATGGCATTTCCGGAAATGAGTGTTTTAGAACTATGTTTTCTTGATTGCATGCATTTACTATATGTGTAAGATGTAAGTTGTTCATTTGGTTACTTGTACTGGCGTAATTGCTAACCCCTCTGGGGACCCATTTAGGGGAAATTCGTTTTATGAATTTCAGGTCAGGTTCATCGAGACGAGCGGGCGTTGGACCAGTACACGGATGATGGTCGTGCGTGATGATTGTGCACGAGTGACGTCTTAGTGTCTTTTTATCTTTTCATCTTTTGTGGTTTTTGAACTAATAGTTGTACTCGAGTACTTAAGAGTTCTTGTTCGTCCGGATTGTATTGTTGCCTATTATGTTTGTGTTGGATGATGATGTTATGTCAATTTGGCCAACCGGGTGGATTATTCTGTTTTGCGTCTTTATGACGAGGTGTTATTTTGTCGTTTCTGTGAGTTGATGAGTATGATGTTGTTCAGCCTGGTGGGTCCCATATAGGGATTCATGGCACTGTAATATACCTCGAATATCTTGTGGGTGTTACAACAGGTTCCTTCACAGGACTTGGGATTTCTTCCGTTATAGGAATGGGTTCCACACCCCTGATGAACACAGTACTAGTTTTCCCTTTATTGGAAAATGAGTTGTATCCTAAGCCACTTTTATCATGAGCATGTTGCCCAATGCTTAGAATTACTTCCATTCTTTTAGATGATTTCTCAAAATATTTCAGAATGGTCTCAAGTTCTCCTTCTCGTTTTTTGAGAGTTTTTACTTTGGCTTGAAGCAGAACAAAATCATTTGTCTTGCTTTCACTATGAGATTTAGCTTCCCTTAGTTCATGATCAAGTTGATGATTGCTCTCCATGAGTTTTCATAATCGACTTTGCTGTTTTCACAATCAACATACATATTTTCATAGTTTACTTTCAGCAAGTCGTTTTCTTCTTTCAGCTCTAGGTTAGAAAGTTGGAGCTGTATGTTTTCATTTTCAAAGTCTCATGGGCCTTTTGAATGTTCTTAAACTCATTCATCATGTTTTCAAAGGTATGAGATGCATTGGTAGGAATAGCTGAGGTTGAGCTTACCTCATCATCGCTATCTTCATCTTCCGGTATGTCTTTGGCCATAAAGCACATATAGGCTTTATCTTCGAATTCATCATCAGATGAGTCACTGTCAATGACTACTTGAAGATATTATTCGGACTTTGATGGTGCGGGGGAGGCTTTTGATTCACCAATCAGGGCCTTGAGCTTGTTTTTCGAAGCATGTCTTCTTTCATCTTTTTCATGTTGCTCGGCTTCCGGCAACCTTTGGACTTTAGGATGAGGACATTTATTTGCATAATATACTAGTTTCCTACAATTATAACACAGGTTAGCGTCACCAGAGGAAGTTTCGGTACTTAACTTGTGAACAGGCTTGGGCCTGTATGGAGTCTTTCCCGACTGCTTGATGAACTTCTTGAACTTATGCATGAGGAGCGCCATTTCATCTTATGAAAGGATGTCGTAGTCGCTATCAGCATTCTTATGAATGGGCTTTGATGATCTGGGCATGCTGTGTCTTCGGTTGGATACAGCTGCTAAAGCTGTAGTTCTTGCGGGAGATTCTTCAGCTTTCTCTCTCCTGTCTATATCATACTCAAATGCTTTCAGGTCAGAAAAGAGATCAAAAGTAGATATTTCATTAAGATTGCACGACACATGCATAGCTGTGGTCTTAATGTCCCATCGGGCAGGGAGAGATCTGAAAATTTTTAAGTTCTTCTCCTATTGTGTGTAAATTTTGTCCAACGCTTCAAGTTCACCAACAATTCCAGTAAATCTGAGGTCAAGTTCCTCAAGTGTTTCAGTTGGTTTCATTTCAAAAGATTCAAATTGCCGAGTTAATTTTGAAATTTTGTTTTCTTTTAAGATCTCGGTTCGCTCACAAATTAACTTGATTTTTTCCCAGATATCCTTAGCTGTTTTATAGCTCTTTACCTTAGAGAACGTGCCTTTGTCAAGAGTGACAAATAGCGCATTCTTCGCAACATTATCAAGGTTGGCGCATTTCCGATCATTTGTGATCTATTGTTCACGCTCTTTCTCGAGCATCTCGGTATGAGCTTGGCCTTCAATCCTTGGGGCCGGATTTACCTTCATGATCATTATGGGACCATCCTGCATAACAAAAATCATCTCTTCGTGCATTGCTGCAAGATGAGACTCCATCCTAATTATCCAATCGTCAAACTCGTTAATAGAAAACATAGGGACTTTATTGATCATTGATGTGTCCATATGAGAATGTAGGAAAGAAAAAGACTGTTAAAAAAAATAAGTGATTTTGGATCTGATTCGGTAAAAAATACGACTGATTCTTTTTAGAATCAACAGCTCTGATACCACTTTGTTGTGTCAAGAATTAACACCTTCCGACCGGCGATCTCCGAGGAGGACAGGCGACCGAGCCACTGCCGAGCGGCCCAGTCAGATCTGCCGATCAGCGGCCTGGCGACCGAGCCTCAGCCCTGCGGGCGAGTTACATCGACCGACCGAAGGCCCCAGGACAAAGTCCCGGTATCGAGCGATCGACCTCAAGACGATCGCCTCTCGGTACTCGGCGACCGACCCTGGCGACCTACTAACGGACGATCTCCTCTCGGCATCTTGCCGACCTACCCTAGGTGATCGACCATTGGCGACCTCCATCCACTGGCCGATGGCGACCTCGGATGATCGGCTAGAGACGACCGCTCATGTCAATCACCACCGATGACCATCCAGTCGGCGAAGACCGAGCATCAAGACTGGCACCACGTGTAAGGACCGGGACAAGATCCGCGAATCCCGGGCCATTGACCACAGTCTGGCAGATTCTCTCCACCAGCCGACAGGCCGCCGAAAGCTTTTCAGTAGGGCCACATGTTGACTGACTCCGGACACGTGATGGCTCCTTATTGGACCGCCCAGCTGGCACTAGCCACTGCATTGGACTTTACCCGGACAGACAGCATCTTCCTTGGACTCTAGCCCGACAGCCCAGGAGATCGGCACAGTATTATATTAGCCGGCAGTCGATCGGCACCTTATTATATTGGCCGGCAGGCGGTCGGCAGATTATTCTAATGGCCGGCAGACGATCGGCCACTACAGGACACGACCCGGCTGCCCCTATATAAGCAAGGCACCCTGCACTTGGACCCTTCTTCAGCTTCTCTCTGACACTCTTGCAATACATACGCAATACAGGAGCAAACATTAAACACTTGGCTAATCTCCAACTCTTGGCAACAGCTTTCTTTCGGTCTTACTTCTCCCGGCCTTTCTCCTCGAGCAGATCACCGGCAGGGACGAAGAACACCAAGCTTCGCTCAAGAGCCGGATTAACAGAGTCTTTTTACACTCATTGTATTTAGATTTCTCACATTAATACTTGTATCCACGAATATTTGTATTAATAACATCTCGCGAGAGCATTCTGTTGTGTCAAGAATTAACACATTCCGACCGGCGATCGACTAGGAGGACGGGCGACCGACTTGCTGCCAATCAACCAAGTCAGATCTGCCGATCAGCGGCCTGGCGACCGAGCCGTAGCCCAGCGGACGAGCTACATCGAACGGCCGAAGGCCCCAGGACAAGTCCCGGTATCGAGCGGTCGACCTCAAGACGATCGCCTCTCGGTACTCGGCGACCGACCCTGGCGACCTACTAACGGACGATCTCCTCTCGGCATCTTTCCGACCTACCCTTGGTGACCGACCATTGGCGACCTCCATCCACTGGCCGATGGCGACCTCCGAATACCATCCAGGGACGACCGCCTCATGTCGATCACCACCGACGGACATCCAGTCGGCGAAGGCCGAGCCTCAAGACTGGCACCACGTGCAAGGACCGAGACAAGATCCGCGAATCTCGGGCCATTGACCACAGTCTGGCAGATTCTCTCCACCACCGACAGGCCGCCGAAAGCTTGTCGGTAGGGCCGCATGTTGATCGCTCGGACACGTGATGGCTCCTTATTGACCGCCACCAGTGGCAGCCTCTTCCTCGACTTTAGCCCGACAGCAACATCTTTCTTGGACTTTAGCCCGACATTGATAGATCGTCCCATTATAATATTGGCCGTGGCGGTCAGATTATTATATTAGCCTGAAGCGATCGGCAGATTATTCTAATGGCCGGCAGACGATCGGCCACTACATGACAGGACCCGGCAGCCCCTATATAAGAAGGCAGCCTGCACTTGGATTCACTCTCTGGACTCTCTGGCACACTTGCATTACACACGTAATACAGAAACAAAATACAGCACTTGGCAAATCTCCAACTCTTGGCAACAGCTTTCTTTCGGTCTTACTTCTCCCGGCCTTTCTCCTCGAGCAGATCACCGGCAGGGACGAAGAACACCGAGCTTCGCTCAAGAGCCGGATTAACAGAGTCTTTTTACACTCATTGTATTTAGATCTCTCACATTAATACTTGTATCCACGAATATTTGTATTAATAACATCTCGCGAGAGCATTCAAGCCCGGGCCTAACAAACCCGGCAAATCTTGTATTATTTATCTTCTCTCGGAAGTGCTCCCGCAATTGTTGTTTGTTGTCCGTCTTCCAGCAGTATTAATCTTCGGATAAATATTTTGGGCAACAACAATTGGCGCTAGAGGGAGGGCATCCAACCCTCGATTTTTTATACTTACCGTTCCGAAGAACACTCACTGTTCTCGGGGCAGATATTTGAAGTGACACTCACTGCACTTCAAAAGAAATCCTTCAGAAATTATGTCTTCCGCCTCCGCGTCGAAGAAAGCCGCTGATCAGCCGGCCAAACCTCCTGTTCCGTCCCAGTCCGAGCCGCAGCCGATGGTGGAAGGTAGCCGCCGCGGTCAGAGACGCTCGATCCGCCCACGGACGGCGGCCTGCCTCTCGCTCGATCGGTTCGAACCAAGGAACAGATCGAAGGCCCCTGGCCGTCCCACAGGAGCGACGGAGTGCTCGACGCGCCTCCAGCCTACCGCCCACCCGGTCTCTCGCCGAAGATCAAGCGAAGCTCAAGGCACTGCGGCCGAGCACCGCCAGGAGGCTCTCGCCCGCAACAAGAGGCGCGGCACTGGGCACGTCTGTCGATCGCACGGCGCCGACCCGACTCGGCGACCGGGCACAGCCTCACGAGACGAGTTGGTATCCGTCACCAGGAGCTCGGCATACCCGGCTCCCACAAGACGATCCAGCCGCCTGGCTCCCGCTCGCCAAATTCCCGAGGTCGGCAGCAGCGGGGTCCGGAGATCGGTACACGATCGCCTCGGCCCCCGCTCCCAAAGCCGATCCGCAAGCAGCCGAGCCGCGGCAATTGCCGCAATGCAACGTCAACTCAACGACATGAAGGCGCTCCTGCAATCCGGGGCAGGCGCCACCAAGACGATCGCCGCGCCGAGCGAGCCGCTCGCGATCGACATCGAGCTCGCCCGGGTGCAGCACAAGATCGCCCCTCCTCAGACACCCGTGTACCAGGGGCGATCGGACCCCCAAGCACACCTGCACAAGTTCAACATCTACATGACCGGGTGTGGGGCATCGGACGCGACCCGGTGCCGAATGGTCCCTCTGACACTGGACGACCTCGCCCACCGGTGGTACACCTCGTTGCCACCTCGGTCCATTGGCTCCTTTAACGAGCTGGCGCATGTCTTCACGGAGCACTTCGCCACCAGGGTCGCCCGGCCAGAAGGTCGCCATCGCATGATGCAAATCAGGCAGGGCGAAGAAGAGTCCGACTCGGACTACATCGACCGGGTTGACATGATCATCCTCAACGGCGAGCCCGTAAGCGATGAGACCGCCCTCTACGCGGTCCTAGGAGGTTTTCAGGGTTTCTCGCCTATGTTCAGGCATCTCACGAAGACCCTGCCGACGACCTACGCAGCCTTCCGGGCTAGAGCCGCAGATTTCCTGTCCAGGCAAAGGCTTCTTCTTAGCCTCGGAGTACCGCGACCGGCGCCCGAGCGGCGACCTCGATCTCGGCCGAGCGACGACCTCCGTCTTCCATCCGATCGCTACTATCCGTAAGAGCCGAGGACTCGCCACCGCCTACTGATCCAACATTCTAAGTAAGGATCGACTCCGCCGATCGCCGATATCGACCTACGAATAAAACGATCGGCCGCCGAGCGACGATCGCGCCTTCCGCCGATCGCAACATCATCAAGAACCCGGTGGACACGATCGCCATCTACACCAAAGATATAACATGACGGACTAAGGCATAAGATCGCCTCCACCGCACATCATAAAGCCATGGTCTGGCAGTCGATGGAACCGGCCGCCCGGCCATGCAAGGTCCCTTTCGGCCGAGATCGCCCGCCCTTCATTTAAATACGAGGCCGGCGTAGTCGGAGGGCTCTCCAACATTAATCAGTGGACTCATTCCACAACCCCGTCTCAACGTACACCGTCGAGGTCGGCCATCTCCATGGCTGGCCGAGGTGGAAGCAGAGCTAACAAGCCGCGGGCGTGGAGTTGATTCATCCGACGCTGCCCCGCGCAAGGACTCCTCTAGACCGAGACCGCACGCCTTTCGTTTAAATACAAGGCGAGGCGCAGCCTAACAGAGGACCCTCATAATAAAGTGAGTCACGAGGCACTCATTGTCTTCGTGCACCAAGACACGGTCATGGAGTCGGTCCATCGATTTCCGCGACTGTGCACGATTCCTCAAACAAAGCGAAACCACCAAGTTTCCATGGGGGATCGGCCAATGTTGTTTTTTGCAGGTACAAGGCCGAAAGATAGCTAAGCCAATCGACCATGATAACCCAAGTCCAAGTCCTAAGTCAGCTCAGGTCGCCCATCCTCATCCTTACACAATCACCAGCAAGAACCACCTCGCCCCATGTCTTCAACATAGGAGCAAGCTGGGGGGCAATTGTTGTGTCAAGAATTAACACATTCCGACCGGCGATCGACTAGGAGGACGGGCGACCGACTTGCTGCCAATCAACCAAGTCAGATCTGCCGATCAGCGGCCTGGCGACCGAGCCGTAGCCCAGCGGACGAGCTACATCGAACGGCCGAAGGCCCCAGGACAAGTCCCGGTATCGAGCGGTCGACCTCAAGACGATCGCCTCTCGGTACTCGGCGACCGACCCTGGCGACCTACTAACGGACGATCTCCTCTCGGCATCTTGCCGACCTACCCTTGGTGACCGACCATTGGCGACCTCCATCCACTGGCCGATGGCGACCTCCGAATACCATCCAGGGACGACCGCCTCATGTCGATCACCACCGACGGACATCCAGTCGGCGAAGGCCGAGCCTCAAGACTGGCACCACGTGCAAGGACCGAGACAAGATCCGCGAATCTCGGGCCATTGACCACAGTCTGGCAGATTCTCTCCACCAGCCGACAGGCCGCCGAAAGCTTGTCAGTAGGGCCGCATGTTGACTGGCTCCGGACACGTGATGGCTCCTTATTGGACCGCCCAGCTGTGGCAGCCTCTTCCTTGGACTTTAGCCCGACAGCCAGCATCTTTCTTGGACTTTAGCCCGACAGCCCAGTAGATCGTCCCATTATAATATTGGCCGGCAGGCGGTCGGCAGATTATTATATTAGCCGGCAGGCGATCGGCAGATTATTCTAATGGCCGGCAGACGATCGGCCACTACAGGACAGGACCCGGCAGCCCCTATATAAGAAGGCAGCCTGCACTTGGATTCACTCTCTGGACTCTCTGGCACACTTGCATTACACACGTAATACAGAAACAAAATACAGCACTTGGCAAATCTCCAACTCTTGGCAACAGCTTTCTTTCGGTCTTACTTCTCCCGGCCTTTCTCCTCGAGCAGATCACCGGCAGGGACGAAGAACACCGAGCTTCGCTCAAGAGCCGGATTAACAGAGTCTTTTTACACTCATTGTATTTAGATCTCTCAGATTAATACTTGTATCCACGAATATTTGTATTAATAACATCTCGCGAGAGCATTCAAGCCCGGGCCTAACAAACCCGGCAAATCTTGTATTATTTATCTTCTCTCGGAAGTGCTCCCGCAATTGTTGTTTGTTGTCCGTCTTCCAGCAGTATTAATCTTCGGATAAATATTTTGGGCAACAACACATTCAAGCCCGGGCCTAACAAACCCGGCAAATCTTGTATTATTTATCTTCTCTCGGAAGTGCTCCCGCAATTGTTGTTTTTTGTCCGTCATCCAGCAGTATTAATCTTCGGATAAATATTTTGGGCAACAACAATTGGCGCTAGAGGAAGGGGATCCAACCCTCGATTTTTTACACCTACCGTCCCGAAGAACACTCACTGTTCTCGGGGCAGATACTTGAAGTGACACTTACTGCACTTCAAAGAAATCCTTCAGAAAACATGTCTTCCGCCTCCGCGTCGAAGAAAGCCGCCGCCGCCCGGCTGCACCCTGTTCCGTCCCAGTCCGAGCCGCAGCCGATGGTGGGAGGTAGCCGCCGCGGCCAGAGGCACTCGACCCCGTCCCGGGAAGGTGGCCCGAGCCTCTCGCTCGATCGGTTCCGAACCAAGGAACAGATCGAAGGGGCCCTGGCCGTCCTTCAGGAGCGACGGAGTGCTCTCGACGCGCCTCCAGCTATCACCCCCCCGGTCTCTCGCCGGAAGATCAAGCGGAAGCTCAAGGCACTACTGGCCGAGCAATCGCCAGGAGGCTCTCGCCCGCAACAAGAGGCGCTCGGCAGCCCGGCCACGTCTGTCTTCGATCGCACGGCGACTGACACAGCGGCCGGGCGTCCGGCCCGGCTACGAGACGACGGAATTGGTGTCCGTCACCAGGAGCTCGGCCTACCCGGCTCCCACAAGGCGATCCAGCCGCCTGGCTCCCGCTCGCCAAATTCCCGAGATCGGCAGCAGCGGGGTCCGGAGATCGGTACACGATCGCCTAGGCCCCCGCTCCCAAAGCTGATCCGCAAGCAGCCGAGCCGCGGCGATCGCCGCGATGCAACGTCAGATCGACGACATGAAGGCGCTCCTGCAATCCAGTGCAGGCGCCACCAGGACGATCGCCGCGCCGAGCGAGCCGCTCGCGATCGACATCGAGCTCGCCCCGGTGCAGCACAAGATCGTCCCTCCTCAGACACCCGTGTACCAGGGGCGATCGGACCCCCAAATACACCTGAGCAGGTTCAACATCTACATGACCGGGTGTGGGGCATCGGACGCGACCCGTTGCCGAATATTCCCTCTGACACTAGACGACCTCGCCCACCGGTGGTACACTTCATTGCCACCTCGGTCCATTGGCTCCTTTAACGAGCTGGCGCACGTCTTCACGGAACACTTCGCCACCAGGGTCGCCCGGCCAGAAGGTCGCCATCGCATGATGCAAATCAGGCAGGGCGAAGAAGAGTCCGACTCGGACTACATCGACCGGGTTGACACGATCATCCTCAACGGCGAGCCCGTAAGCGATGAGACCGCCCTCTACGCGGTCCTAGGAGGTTTTCAGGGTTTCTCGCCTATGTTCAGGCATCTCACGAAGACCCTGCCGACGACCTACGCAGCCTTCCGGGCTAGAGCCGCAGATTTCTGTCTGTGCAAAGGCTTCTTCTCGGCCTAGGAGTAGATCGGTCGGCGCCCGCACGACGACCTCGAGTCTCCCGGCCCGATCGCTACTACCCAGCAGAGCCGGAGGACTCGATCCCCGCCTCTGATCCATTCTAACATGAGGGACTAGCCGCCGCCCGATCGCCAATTTCGACCTACGAATAAAGCGATCGGCCGCCGAGCGACGATCGCCAGTCTTCCGGCCAGGTCGCAACATCATCAGCAACCCGGTGGACACGATCGCCATCTACAGTCCAGCATATAACATGACGGACTAAGGCCTAAGATCACCTCCGCCGCACATCATAAAGCCGTGGTCCTGGCAGTCGATGGAACCGGCTGCTTCGGCCATGCAAGGTCCCTTTCGGCCGAGATCGACCGCCCTTCGTTTAAATACGAGGCCGGCGTAGTCTGAGGGCTCTCCAACATTAATCAGTGGACTCATTCCACAACCCCGTCTCAACGTACACCGTCGAGGTCGGCCATCTCCATGGCTGGCCGAGGTGGAAGCAGAGCTAACAAGCCGCGGGCGTGGAGTTGATTCATCCGACGCTGCCCCGCGCAAGGACTCCTCTAGACCGAGACCGCACGCCCTTCGTTTAAATACAAGGCGAGGCGCAGCCTAACAGAGGACCCTCATAATAAAGTGAGTCACGAGGCACTCATTGTCTTCGTGCACCAAGACACGGCCATGGAATCGGTCCATCGATCTCCGCGACTGTGCACGATTCCTCAAGCAAGCGAAACCACCAAGTTTCCGTGGGGGATCGGCCAATGTTGTTTTTTGCAGGTACAAGACCGAAAGATAGCTAAGCCAATCGACCATGATAGCCCAAGTCCGAGTCCTAAGTCAGCTCAGATCGCCCGTCCTCATCCAGACACGATCACCAGCAAGAACCACCTCGCCCCATGTCTTCAACATAGGAGCAAGCTGGGAGGCAATTGTTGTGTCAAGAATTAACACCTTCCGACCGGCGATCTCCGAGGAGGACAGGCGACCGAGCCACTGCCGAGCGGCCCAGTCAAATCTGCCGATCAGCGGCCTGGCGACCGAGCCTCAGCCCTGCGGGCGAGTTACATCGACCGACCGAAGGCCCCAGGACAAAGTCCCGGTATCGAGCGATCGACCTCAAGACGATCGCCTCTCGGTACTCGGCGACCGACCCTGGCGACCTACTAACGGACGATCTCCTCTCGGCATCTTGCCGACCTACCCTAGGTGATCGACCATTGGCGACCTCCATCCACTGGCCGATGGCGACCTCGGATGATCGGCTAGAGACGACCGCTCATGTCAATCACCACCGATGACCATCCAGTCGGCGAAGACCGAGCATCAAGACTGGCACCACGTGTAAGGACCGGGACAAGATCCGCGAATCCGGGCCATTGACCACATCCGCGATTCTCTCCACCACCGACAGCCGCCAAAGCTTGTCGGTAGGGCCACATGTTGATCCGACTCGGACACGTGATGGCTCCTTATCGACCGCCCAGTGGCACTAGCCACCGCATTGGACTTTACCGAGACAGACAGCATCTTCCTTGGACTCTAGCCCGACAGCCCAGGAGATCGGCACGGTATTATATTAGCCGGCATGATCGGCACCTTATTATATTGGCCGGCAGGCGGTCGGCAGATTATTCTAATGGCCGGCAGACGATCGGCCACTACAGACACGACCCTGCCGCCCTATATAAGCAAGGCACCTGCACTGACCCTTCTTGACTTCTCTCGACACTCTTGCAATACATACGCACACAGAGCAAACATTAAACACTTGGCTAATCTCCAACTCTTGGCAACAGCTTTCTTTCGGTCTTACTTCTCCGGCCTTTCTCCTCGAGCGGATCACCCGAGGACGAAGAACACCAAGCTTCGCTCAAGAGCCGGACATGAGTCTTTTTACACTCATTGTATTTAGATTTCTCACATTAATACTTGTATCCACGAATATTTGTATTAATAACATCTCGCGAGAGCATTCAAGCCCGGGCCTAACAAACCCGGCAAATCTTGTATTATTTATCTTCTCTCGGAAGTGCTCCCGCAATTGTTGTTTGTTGTCCGTCATCCAGCAGTATTAATCTTCGGATAAATATTTTGGGCAACAACACACTTATTGGCCACTAAGTATACAGAATACAGCTTGGAAAGTGTTTAAGCAACAAGCTGTGCATTTTTCAAGTTAGAGTGCATAGCGGAAGTCTTGTAAAAGTAAGTTGCTGTAAATACAGCAACTCGGTATGTAGCGTATACTTAAAATAATCACAGTTATTAAAACAGTAAATGCAGAAAGTAATTGACACAATAATTATAGTGGTTCGAGGTAAACCCCTCTACGTCCACTGGTCCTCCACACAGGAGTAAAAGTTTATTATAAATACTGCGTACACAACTACGTATTTATAATCAAACCTATCAATGTATCGTTCACACAGATTGATACAAAGACCATAGCTTTCAACCGTCCACACAGATTGGTTAAGGCTAACACTTGACTGGCTTCTTCACACACAGTTTCGAAGCTTCGTCTCTATAATGTAGATCCGTCACACACAGTTCAGAAAAAGCAAGGCTTTCTCAGTCCACACAGGGCTGATGGTTTTCTTCAATGTAAGATCACTGGTTGAACAACATCTTGACTTTCTTGAGCTTTGAGCTGATGATGTGTTGTTCAATGTTGAGCACTTGTATATTTCTTCTCTTAGAATAGGCATTATTCTTGAAGAAATGTGTTTGCTCAGATGTATATATTCATGTCTTTTGTTTTATGTTCAGAGAGTTATCTCTTGATCTTCAAACTCTGGGGTATAAATAGCTTCTTAAAAGATCCATCGAGAAAGATCCGTTGAGCAAAAGTCCGTTACAATTGGATGGTTAACTTGTATAGACCAAGATCCGGATTTTGCGTTGTTTGAAGATCTCTGTCGGTTTTAGTATTCAAATACTTTATCCTTTCAGTATTTAAACACTTCTTTTCAAATGGGACTTTGACTTTAGCGAATAACAAAGATTCCTTTTCAAACGGTCTTCGGTCCTGTTTCGATAGGTATTGAAGATCTTAATACTTTACAGCTTGAATGCTATATCCATTTATGCTCTAGGCTATATTGGAGTAGTCGTTGTATGGAATGTTGTTGTATGAAGAGACAACTTCCACACTTGGCGCTTTTAGGTAATGTTGCTGTATGAAGAGACAACTTCCACACTTGGCACTTTTAGACTTTGTTGCTGTATGATGGCAACGCGAAGGCTTGTATGAAGACACTTTATAGTTTCGCTGTATGCTGGGTTATGAGAAGTCTTCGATACGGGATTGACAACTTCGATCATCTTTCGATACAGCTGCTTTGCTGTATGTTGACACAAAATCAAAACTATGATACATGATTATTTTATCCCAACAGGGGGGTTCCGACTCGATTTCTTCACAAGGATTCATTACTAAGACATTTTATCCAAAAATCAACAATCGTACAAGGAATAATAATCGCATAACGCCCGAATCCCCCTCTAAGACCTTTTATCGGACACCTTCAAGGCGTCAATTAAGAATTCAACAAAACGACGAATCTTATACAATCCAACCATGGAATCACAAGGTAAATGATAGAATACATCTTAATAATAATCGATCCGCCACAAATCTAAGTTATTACGGGCTAAATCGGACAAAACCAAGCAAAACCCCCAAATTCCCAAAACTAGGATTTTCAGGAAATCTAACCTGATTCGCTTGATCAAAGGCTGTTATAGAAGGATTAATCAATGATATGAACTCCAGGACTTCGTGGATTCATCGCCTGACTGCATGCCTTGGAATTCCTCAAGGCTCCAACCGCGGACAGAAAAGAAAGGAAATGAAAAACGAATGAAAATATGACTGCTTAGTCATATTTATACTGGCGCGTCCCTAGCGTGCGCTAGCCTTCCGGACTAGCATGCGCTATCGGCCAGTCTCGGCCTAGAATCTTCGGCCAGGGCCCGCACGACCAGGTCCTGCTGACTTAACGTGTCAACCAGACTGCTGTCACCGCTCGCGAGAAGGCTACACAGACGGACGCTAGCGGCGCTTAGCCGACTGCCCGTAACTCTCTGGACTAAACTACTCGGCCAGGTAATGTGCGCTGGTTATCCGACAGCATGCGCTACACCTTCCGATTAGCACGCCCTACGACCGACAGTAGCGTGTGCTACCTGTCGATCCTCCCCGAGTCCAGAACCTCAGAAACCTCTCTGCCCAGCCAGGTAACGTGTGTTGGCCGACCGATAGTGTGCGCTATGCATGCCGATTAGCGCGCGCTGTCATCCGACAGTAGCGTGCGCTATGCCGATCCCTGTCGGTTCCTACCGCAACTGTCTGGTCAGTACCCAGCCACCCTGTCGGTTCCTGCTGCAACCGTCTGGCCAGTGCCCAACCGCTATGACCCGGCGACTCGATTTCTGAAAATGCACGGAACGAACATGACGAAATTCTTGTCTAAAACATCATCGATCTGAAACGAAACACCATCCAACAAATAATCACACGCGACCATATAAACACAAAAACCAATCATTGAGGAAAATAATACCGATACTCGGCAACCGAGAAATATCCGAAAAAATCCAAAATAGCCGAACAAAAATCGCGGGTATTACACACTTTATATATTCTCACAAGACCGACGATGCCGTTAACATTGCTAATCTCTTCTTTAGACAAATTATCCGTTTACACGGAATGCCGAAGACGATTGTATCCGACCGTGATACCAAATTCTTAAGCCATTTCTGGAGAGTCTTATGGGCAATGTTGGGAACAAAAATCTTATATTCAACAACGTGTCATCCCCAAAATTAGGGCGAAATAGAAGTCGTGAATCGAACACTCGGACAGTTGTTATAAGAATTTGAAAAATTGGGACGCGTCTTTATCTTTTATTGAGTTCACATATAGTAGGACTGTACACTCTACCACTACACATTCACCTTTTGGAATAGTGTACGGTTTTAATCCCTTAGCTCCTTTGGATTTAATTGCTTTACCTACAGGTGAACAAAAGAGTTTGGATGGGAAAAAGAGAGTGGAGTCAATAAAAAAAATTCACGAGAAAGTTCGCGAACAAATCCTAAAACGACATGAACTTAACGTGTGCCTTAAAAATCAAGGAAGGAAGTAACTCATTTTTGACCCGGAAGATAGGGTTTGGATTCACTTGAGGAAAGAAAGATTTTCCGAACACCGTAAACCAAAGCTCATGCCACATGGAGATGGACCGTTCCAAATTATGGAACGAATCAACCGTAATGCCTACAAAGTCGATCTCCAAGGTGATTATAATATTTTGAGTACATTTGATGATACTGACTTGAGTCCTTTTTAATTTTAAGATTTGAGGTCGAATCCTTCCGAAGAACAAGGAGATGATGTGAATCAGTCCGACATCATATCATGTAATGAAGTATATGTCCCAGAATAACCAATAATGAGGTCAAAGGCGAAGAGACTTAAAGCCGCGTTGAACTTATTGATTGTCGAGAAAACTAAATTTATAACGAGCATAGCCGAAGGTGAAAACTTGAAGTTATATTGCATCATCAATTTTACCGAACAATAATTTAAACTTTTGTCTTGTGTAATAAATGGAGTCATCGAGCATTGAGTGCATCAATGTCGATAATTCAAAGTGTTGTTATGATGTACTTTAATTTTTATATCGAGTCATGTAATATATGTATTTTGAGTTGTAAAAATGCCTAATATAATTGATAAAATTTATCGAGTCGAAATAGGACTAAACTGAGCTAAGAATACCGAAATTTCCGAACGCGAGACAAATTTGGCCTCTTTTATATTTTGGTCATAACTCAATCGTACGGAGTCAGATTAAGGAGATTCAAGTGACCACGTGAAGCTAAGACAAATTCTTACAAGTTGGTGTCAAATTTCAGAAGATTTTCTGGAAGACACGAGCAGACAACCTCGCTTGAAATCCGCGGCCAGAATTTTTATCGTTTGAAATTTTTTGTCATGCTTTGATTCCTTTTGTTTTCTTCATTTTTGACTTGACATTTTCGGTACCTTGTCTCATGGAATGTGTCTCCATATGATAGAGTGTCAAGTGTAGAATTATGGCTATAAATAGCATTCTATTTTTTTGTTATGAGGGACTTGAGTGAAGGATAAGAAAAATTACCATTTGTGTATATTCTGTCTGTTTTGTTTGTTGAGGATTCCAAACATACATACTTTGGATTTCAATTAACTTATCGAAGTGATCCCGACTTTGTGGCGTTGTTGAATACACGTATGTGAGTGTTTTGATTTATTTACCAAAAATCTATTACATGTTTTTGTGGCGTTGTTGAAACCTCACACCTTTCGGTTTGCTTCAAACAAGTTCGTAGAGGGTCAAAAGTTTGTCAACCCATCCTTATTGGGAAGATCCTGAACCTAATATCGAATTGCAATATGGATTACGATGGCATGTCATGTAGGGGTCATATCATTTGGTATCAGAGAGCTTAGGTTGCTCCATATAAGGTTTTATCGTGTATTTCAATTTCCCCATCTTATTTCCTTTATTTTTTTTCTCTACCATCTTCTCGTTTTCTCCAAAAAAGAAAGAAAGTATACAATAAAAAGAATAAAAAAAAGTATACAAAAAGAAGTATAAAAAAAAGTATAAAAAAGTATAAAAAAAGTATACAAAATAAAGTATACAAAAAAAAATATAAAAAAGTATATAATATATATATATATATATATATATTGGACGATTTACATCTGACTACCTTTTTAGATGGCCTAATTACAGTTTAATCATTATTATTTCAGATATTAAAATGAAGAACAAACTTTGCTCTGTCCAGAAACTATATTTACAACAAAGGACAAAAGTCAAACTTTCAGATGATATCACAGAAGAGAGTATTGATATTCTGGATTTAGCCTTTTATTTTTTATTTTCATTTTTAGCCATTTAGTTTTGGTCCGTCTGGGAATTGGAGGGCTGTCCCAGAAAGTACAGGTCACCATCTTTTTTTTTTTAAATTTAAGTTTTTTCATACATTATATTCAAATAAATAAAAGTGAACATTAAATAAATATATATATTTTTTTTTTCTATTTTTCCTGGGCTGAGGAGGTGTCGCAAGAGCTGTAGACTAAGATGGACTAATTGCCTCGGGCCTGGGATTAAAAGGGATAGCTTTACAGATCATGAAGAGAAGATGAATATTCAACTACAGGCCCTTTTAGGCAACAAGTAAGCGTTGGGTAATTGAAGGACGGTCAGACCGTGAGACCGTCTGACACAAATATCTTTTTTTTTTTAAAACTCTAAACAATCAAAGCTGATTTATTTTTTTAATTTTCCTGGTAATTGCAGATGGGCTGCAATAGCTTCTTACATCCCTGAAAGAATAGACAATGACATAAAAATTTACTAGAATACCCCATTGAAGAAAAAGCTCAAAAAACCTCCAAAGTCCCAGTTTGGTTTTGAGAATTTTGTTGAATCTTCCAATTTCGATGAGTTCTCGAGATCCGCCTCGCCTAGTCGTCTTCGTCTTCCTCATGAGGAAATCCAATCTGACCCGACGACTGGACCTACCCATTTATTGGCGATAGAGAATTGGCTGCTGGATGAAGGGAACTTGGAGTTATTTGATGATTAATTTCTCATTTTGATGATAAATACAAAATACAAAATGGGTAGAAAGAGAAATGAATTACAAAATACAAAAATTAGGTTATTTGTTTAATCTAAAATATATTTTAAAAGAAATGTTTTCTTTAAGTAAATAGATGGACATTTTCGTCTTTTTAATGGAAGTCAACACCAAGACAGATTTTTGTCGTTCGCTGTAATTTATGAAACAATAGGGATTAAACTGTAAATAGGCCATCTAATAAGGTAGTTGGATGTAATATCTGCATATATATATATATATATATATATATATATATATATATATCTATTACAAAGGTCGGTTATACCACCACTGTGAAATATAAAAATAAATATATAACTGGAGTGCGGATTACCGCCCTGCAAAATTAAAACTTGTCACGATACTCTTCTATATAATCACGTTGTGGGTTGTGGGATATTTATATACATCCGAGTGATAAAGACAAGAAACGTAACAAAAAAAAGTACTAAAAGAGTGAGACACTAGAGCTGAGTGATCGAGCGTTACATGTGAGGATCCCGCGAGGATTAATTTATGTGTAGAAAAAAGGGAAAGGCAAAAAAAGAGGGGCAAAAAATGTTGTTGGAATATTTATTCCACACATTATTTAATTTGTGTTTTGATGATTAAAGTTGCTAAACTACAAAACAACATCGAGGCGAAGCAAAACGGCGAAGCATTTAAGACGCAAAATTGCAACTGGATCGCATTAGCGCACGCTAAGGGACATATGTTAGCGCACGCTAACGAGGAGTCACCGCATTCCACCTTAGTATCAAGTAAGCTGCGGTGAAGTCGAGATGGATAGCGACGCTACACTCTATTATTAGCGCACGCTACCCTCTATTATTAACGCACGCTATCGAGCCATGTTATTGTGGAAGATATTCAAACACGTAATGACGTATGAAGTCATCATTAGCGCACGCTACAAAGGATGATTAGCGACGCTAAGATGTTTGAATCTAGTCAATCCGAACGTTGGGAAAAGCGGTCAAAGTCAAGATATCAAGCGGTCACTTTGACAATCCATGCAACGGATATATTGAATTAGCGACGCTACAAAGGAAGTGGTAGCGCACGCTGTTAAGGGTAGTAGCTCTTGGATCGAAATATAAAGTGATTAACGACGCTACATGAAAGCCTTTACGACGCTAGAGCAAAAATGTGCGATAGCGCACGCTAAGAAGGAAGGCTAGCGCACGCTAGCTAGTCAACCGGCAAAGAACGGCTAGTAAGGAGGAAGAAGGCTATAAATACCAAGGAGTTGGTATTATTCCACACAACAACATTGAGCAAAGCATACATACGTGTTATATCATTGTAAACATTATAGTTGTTGTTCTTGAGCTTAATTAAGAGTGATTGAGTGTTATACACAAGATCATACACGAGCGATAAAAAGAGAAGATACGATTTGATTCGGTGTTATTAGGATCAAGGATCCGGCATTGTTAGAATCACAATGGCTATCTTAGTGAGGTTTATTTAGTACCGATAGAAAGCTAGAGTGGTTGATTCCTTATCCAATAGAAAAGGAAAAACGGTTTTACTCGGACCAATAGAAGACGAGCTTGTAACGGTAATCCCTCGACCGATAGAAGAGAGGCGTAGAGGTTTTGATCTTAAGCCTAAGGAAAAAGATACATCGAGAGAGGACGTAGGCTTCGTTAATAGCCGAACCTCTATAAATCCTTGTGTGATTTATTTTCCGCAATTTATTTTCGCTTTCGCATAAAACGGCGCAAATATCCGATTTGGTACCCAACAATTGGTATCAGAGCGGTACTCCAATACGCGGCTTAACATCCGAGGAGAAAAGATCCAATGGCGTTCCAAATGGCTCCAGTCGAAGGTCTTGCTCTCAACCGACCACCATTTTTTGATGGCGCAAACTTCATGACATGGAAGAAGAAGATGTTGATATTCATTCGAGCTTACGACATCGAACTTTGGAAGGTGATTTGTCTTGGTCCCAAAATCCCGACGAACTCAAACGGAACTCTCAAAACCTTTGAAGAGTATGACGATGCGGATTGGAAAAACGACCATTATAATTGCAAAGCAACGCAATTATTATATTGTGCTTTAAATCCGGAAGAACACAACCGGATATCATCGTGTGATAGTGCCAAAGAAATTTGGAAAATGCTTGAAGTAACACACGAAGGTACGTCTCAAGTCAAAGAGACGAAGATAAACATGCTCCTTCATGATTATGAATTATTCCAAATGAAGGACGACGAATCCATCTCGATTATGCTCGACCGATTTTCGGTCATCACTAATGGATTAGCATGTTTTGGAAAACCACTTTCGAGTAGTGAGAAAGTAAAGAAAATTCTCCGATCACTACCTCGAGAATGGGGCCAGTGCAGTTACGGCAATAATGGAATCCAAAGATTTAAATACTCTCGATTTTAGTGCTCTCGTTGGTTCTCTTATCAACTACGAGATTGTTCTAAAATCTCGGAATGCCAAACCGAAACCGAAGGAAAAATCGATAGCCTTCAAGGCTAAGGTGCCGAGAAAGAAAGAAGAAACCCCGGTGGACGAAAACGATGAAGAAATGGCATATTATGCCAAAAATATTAATAAGTTCCAACACTTATTAAACCGGAGGAAGAAGGACATTCAAGCGGGCGAACCTAAGAAATTCGACAACACTTGTCGATTATGTGGTAAAACTGTGCCACTTTGCTAAGAACTCGAGTAAAGCAAAAGGAGGTTCTAATCGCAACATGGAGCGACGAAGATCCCGATGAAGATTTTCTTGAACAAAATAATCTCGCGCTCATGGCGGAGTTCATTCGACGATAGCGACGTCGAAAGCCAAGTAAGTAATTCTTACGACGAACTTTTGAAGCATTCGAGTTACTTCATACGGACTATCAAAATGCTTTAAATGAAATTAAGTCCCTCAAGTCTAAATATAAAACTTTGGAAATTGAAAATTCCAAAATACTTGAAATAGGGAAACTTGTCGAAATTGATCATTCGAAATGCCTTGAAAATGAAAATATTTTAAATAATGATCTTTTAAAAGTTCAAGATGAACTAAAAATTTTGACAAAGAAATTCTCGTATGGTAACGATAAATTTGAACAAATGTTATGTGTTCAAAAATATACTCTAAATAAAGAGGGTTAGGATTCAAATCACGTTCAAAAATGAATCACAATTTCAAAATACCCCGATGTGAAAAATGTTTGAAAATTGGGCATCACATTTCAAATTGCAAAAGCCCAAGACGGACGATAAAAACTAAAAGGATTTGGGTTCCTAAAGGAACAAACGTTTCAAACATCGTCTACGTTTCAAAAGAAAAACCAACTATCGGTTGGATCCCCAAAAATAAATTTTGACAAATGATATTTTACAAAGGGGGAGAAGGAAATAATATTTTCAGGTGGAGCTTATACCCTTATTAATGCATAAATTGGTATCATGCATATTTATATTTCATTTGGTATCCTTTATATTTTTTTTACTTTTTGATGAAAACAAAAAGGGGGAGAAAGATATGAATTGAGATAAAAATGATAAAAATGAGAAGGAGATGAAGAGGAGATAAAATGAGAAAAATCAAGAAGTCGAAAAGAAAATAAAAGAATACAAATAGGGGGAGTTGAAAAAATTGAAAAACGAAAAACGACGGAGTTGAAAAATGAAGAAGTCGAAAAAGAAGAAAAAGAAAAGAAATGGAGAAACTAACGAAACGATCAAAGCCGAAAACTTTGATTCGTATAAATATCTGAGATATTATTTTTCTGATTATCCAATTCAAGGGTTGTTTTGTAATCATCAAAAAGGGGGAGATTGTTGGAATATTTATTCCACACATTATTTAATTTGTGTTTTGATGATTAAAGTTGCTAAACTACAAAACAACATCGAGGCGAAGCAAAACGGCGAAGGCATTTAAGACGCAAAAATTGCAACTGATCGCATTAGCGCACGCTAAGGGACATATGTTAGCGCACGCTAACGAGGAGTCACCGCATTCCACTTAGTATCAAGTAAGCCGCAGTGAAGTCGCCAGATGGATAGCGCACGCTACACTCTATTATTAGCGCACGCTACCCTCTATTATTAACGCACGCTATCGAGCCATGTTACTGTTGTGGAAGATATTCAAACACAGAATGACGTATGCAATGAAGTCATCATTAGCGCACGCTACAAAGGATGATTAGCGCACGCTAAGATGTTTGAATCTAGTCAATCCGAGCGTTGGGAAAAGCGGTCAAAGTCGCATATCAAACGGTCACTTTGACAATCCATGCAACGGATATATTGGATTAGCGCACGCTACAAAGGAAGTGGTAGCACACGCTAATCAAGTATGGCGAGCTACCGGATGAAATATAAATTGAATAACGCACGCTAAATGAAAGCCTTTACGTACGCTAGAGCAAAAATGTGCGATAGCGCACTCTAAGAAGGAAGGCTAGCGCACTCTAGCTAGTCAACCGGCAAAGAACGGCTAGTAAGGAGGAAGAAGGCTATAAATACCAAGGAGTTGGTATTATTCCACACAACAACATTGAGCAAAGCATACATACGTGTTATATCATTGTAAACATTATAGTTGTTGTTCTTGAGCTTAATTAAGAGTGATTGAGTGTTATACACAAGATCATACACGAGCGATAAAAAGAGAAGATACGATTTGATTCGGTGTTATTAGGATCAAGGATCCGGCATTGTTAGAATCACAATGGCTATCTTAGTGAGGTTTATTTAGTACCGATAGAAAGCTAGAGTGGTTGATTCCTTATCCAATAGAAAAGGAAAAACGGTTTTACTCGGACCAATAGAAGACGAGCTTGTAACGGTAATCCCTCGACCGATAGAAGAGAGGCGTAGAGGTTTTGATCTTAAGCCTAAGGAAAAAGATACATCGAGAGAGGACGTAGGCTTCGTTAATAGCCGAACCTCTATAAATCCTTGTGTGATTTATTTTCCGCAATTTATTTTCGCTTCCGCATAAAACGGCGCAAATATCCGATTTGGTACCCAACAAATGTAATATCCGCATTTTTTTCTTTCCCTTGTATTTTCATTTTTGGTGTATTTCTCGGTCGTTGTGACCCTCGTGTACCTTTCAGTGTGTCCTTCCTGTCAACTGTTGAACTGCACTCTCGTTATTGTTGTGCGGAACCGCCGTTTCGGGGTTGCCGTGGATCCATTTCGTGTTATTAGTTCCCAAATATTGATTCCTATCGTTTTTATTCTCTTTCCGGATCATTTTTATCATTTTGGGACCCAAAGGGGGTGTGAGCACAAGACAAGGTGTGTGCGCGGCACACACATTTCTCCGATTGTTGGTCGAGCAATCAGACTGTGTGCCGCGGCACACCCATCCGGTGCCGCGGCACAAGGTGCCAAGGCCGCGCGGCACACCGTCCGGTGCCGCGGCACACTCGTGGCATTGCGACCAAAACCCGATCAGATCGGTGCCGCAAAGACACGCAGCCGTGCCACGCAGACACCGCCGAACCACAGGCGTAGATTTTTGGCCTGTGCCGCGGCAAACCTCAGCTGTGCCGCGGCACACAATGCGGTCAACCCTCTATAATTGTGCTTTTGAGCGTAAACAGCTCATTTTCTTCTTCATTCTTCACCTGCGCGAGAGAGAGAGTGAGAGAGGAGGAGAGCTTCTCATCCTTATCAATTGAGGGGTTGATTTTTATCATTTTTCTTCGGTGGTGAAGCCCGGACAATCAATCCAACGCGTGTTCTACGGATCTTAGTACTTGAATCTCCAAAGGTAATATCTCTAGAACCCTATTTTCGATTAATTTGGGGGTTTTGGGATTTTCTTCCGATTCGTTTCGTTTTGTTGGTGGATTCATGATGAATATGATTAATCTTGTTGATATCATTAGTTTTCCTACGGATTCATGGTATATTTTCATAGTTTTGCGGAATCGAGAGGGTTTGGTTGTGATCCGCCCTCGTTGTTATTTTTGTGCGAATATACATGAATCGTAGGTGGGTTTTCGGATGTATTCCATTTCCGTATTCGGCTAGAGTTGGTTGTAATTATGTTCTTCGAATCGTTAGGTTCGGTTCCGTTGATTCCTAGTGTTCGTCGGTGATTATCCTTTCCGTTCATTGCGTCATCAAAATATTCAAGGCAAGTAATTCTTGGAAACCTTTATGCTTAACGTGAAATGGTAATGTATATTGTGTGTGCTTTACTCACCTCGGGAGGGTCCGACGGGGCCTCGAGGGAATCTATGGCTTCGTCCTGGATTCATGAGTTTGATTCGCTAGCCAGCTCGGGAGGGTCCTTAGAGGCCTCGAGTGGGATTCGTGGCTTCGTCCCGGTCCTAGGTGACGTGTGGTGCTTGATTTGTTTTATGAATGTGGCCAGCTCGGGAGGGTCTTTAGAGGCCTCGAGTGGGATTCGTGGCTTCGTCCCGGTCCTAGGCAAATTAATTGTATTTATTTCCTAAAAGACATGTCTGGTTTTGGTTTTTGAAATGATATTGGTGCATGTACTATGAAATGTGTAAGCGATTGGTTTGCCTTGATTACTTGTACTAGCGTAATTGCTAACCCCTCTGGGGACCCGTTTTGGGGAAATTCTTGTTATGGATTTCAGGTTATGATTATCCGGACGAGCGAGCACCGGGACAGGCGAGGATGTCGGCCAGGGTCGTTGACATGTGCATTTGGGTCGTCTTAATTCCTATGTCTAGTTCGATATGGTTGTTTCCTATATTTATAAACTGATAGACTGTACTCGCGAGTACTTAGGCTTTTCAAATTCAAACTCCGTGTTGTACTACTTTTAAATTGTTACATTGTTGGTTGATGATCATTTCGCCGGTTGCTCCGGGCGTAACTTTTTATGTCTTATAATTAAATGTGTGTCCTCGCTAACCGGGACGGTTAGTCGAGTGGAGTTTTCTTGTTTGTAGCCTGGTGGGTCCCATGTGGGGGTCCACGGCGCTGTAATATACTCTGAATATCTCGGGGTGTTACAGAAAATGGTATCAGAGCTCTAGGTTTATGGATACCTAGGCTTGTTGGTTATTTGGGTCTAGTCGTGTTTTGTTTTGTACATTGTCACACCGCTGCCAAAGATCCCAAGATTTTCGGTGCTCGTAAGTTTTCTTATTCGGCTCTTTTGTTTCTTGCATTGTATTTCCACTTTTGAATCGTAGTTGCTTTTCCTCCCTTACTCATCATCGATATACTTCATTATCTCTCAACATCGGTATGGATGCCGGAGGAAACCGTGGTCGTGGTCGACGCGCCGAGGACGTGGGGCGGTCGGGGCGCCACGTCGCGTTCTTCGGAGCCGCAGACGGTGACCGTCACGCCATGCTTCTTCTCAGAGCGCGCCGATCTTGGTATTGCGGCCATTATGCGGCAAATGGTTAACCAGATGGCGGCTATAGCTCAGTGGTCCGTAACCCCGATCAGGCCCATGCTAATCGGGGCGGAGCGGATCGCTGGCTTCAGGATGTCATCAAGATGCATCCTCCTCAGTTTTCGGGAGCTTCGGACCCGATCGGCTGGGAAGGGTGGATCAAGGAGATATCCAAAGTCTTCACTGGTACCAACTGCCCCGAGGACCGTAAGGTCCCTATTGCTCAATACTTCCTCACGGGAGATGCTACGGATTGGTGGGAGGCCATTGGTCCCAAAAATCACGTTGCTTTATGGGCCGAATTTCAAGAATTGATGGAGACCGAATATTGTCCGTGGCCGGTCAGACAGGCTCGAGTGCATGCTTTCTATGATGCTCAACCACGGGATATTCCCGTATCCCAAGCCATTGCCGATTTTAACAAGGAGTTGGGCTATGTGAAGACCCAAGTTGTCGAAGAGAGCGACAAAATTTTCCACTTTTCCAGGAGGATGAAACTGTCCATTCGGGACTATATGTCTGGGCTCGTCTGTACTACCTTGAAGGATTATCAGAGTCGAGTTCTTGCTTATGATATGTCGGTAACGGCTAGCGATTTGGCTCGTGAGAGCAAGAAGCAGTTGAATGAGCTTCTTGTGTCAGGGTATGTTCGACCGAGCGCCTCGCCTTGGGGTGCACCGGTCCTGTTTGTGCGAATGAAGGATGGTTCACTACGTTTGTGTATCGACTATCGCGAACTAAACAAAGTGACCATCAAGAACAAGTATCCTTTGCCGAGGATTGACGACTTGTTCGACCAGTTGCAGGGAGCTGCAGTATTCTCGAAGATTGATTTGATTTGCCGAGGATAGGCTTTTCAAATTCAAACTCCGTGTTGTACTACTTTTAAATTGTTACATTGTTGGTTGATGATCATTTCGCCGGTTGCTCCGGGCGTAACTTTTTATGTCTTATAATTAAATGTGTGTCCTCGCTAACCGGGACGGTTAGTCGAGTGGAGTTTTCTTGTTTGTAGCCTGGTGGGTCCCATGTGGGGGTCCACGGCGCTGTAATATAATCTGAATATCTCGGGGTGTTACAAAAAAAAGGCAAAAAAAAAAGAAAGAGGGTCCAAAAAAAGAAAAGGAAAAAAAACGACCAAAATAAAAAAAAGGAAAAAAAAAAGAAAAAGAAGAGAAAGAGAAAATATCAGATTCGAAAATTAATAAACAGATGGATATGTTACAAAGTATCTGGGAAACGCTAGCAGATTTGAATGCTCGACCAAACAATATCGGAAACTGTCGCCACAATTGTAAAAGGCAAGAAAGTCGACGGGAAACGAACAATACAATGAAGTCCGGTTCAGTTTGAAGGATATGACGATGAGTCCCGTAACCAATCCGAGGAGGACACTCTGGGGCGGAGGTTTGGGGGCCATCGAGGTAGAGGAGGCGGATGAAGGGATGAAAGTAGGGAGGAGAGGTATGGGCGAAGAGACGATCGAGATCGATGGATGGGAAATATAAAATAAAATCTCATCGTTTGAAGGATGGAGCGACCCAGACACGTATCTCGATTGGGAACGAAAAATTGATACGGTGTTTGATTGCCAACCGTACTCGAAAGAAAAGAAATGAGGTTAGCAATAACTGCGTTTTTAGAATTTGCTAGTATTTGGTGGGATCAACATGTCACAGTGAGACGTAGGAGTGGGGATAATCCGGTGAGAGGATGGGTAGAATTGAAAATTATAATGAGAAAATGATTTGTGCCCAAATACTACAACAAGGAATTATTTTCTCGTTTGCAGTCTTTGAAAAAGGCACGAGAAGTGTGGAAGATTACCGGAGGGAGATGTAGATGCTCATAATTCAAGCAAACGTGACGGAATCCATAGAAGCTACCATGACAAGATTTTTGCATGGTATGAGATACGATATTGCAAAGAAAGTTGACACACAACACTATGTCGAGTTCGTAGACATGGTGTACGGGGCCGTAAAAATTGTGAAAAACTCACGGAGGGGAAATCTTGGCACCACTTCTACGAGGCCCACTACACCTTGGAAGGCTCCGACGGAAAGCCCTTTTAAAAATAAACCAGCTTTCAATTGCATCAAACAAAATATTCCGAAGGGTAAATTTGAAGTTGGAAGGAGCAATAGTAAAAAAGACCAGAAGTACGGCCTACTCCGGTAGGAACTACTGTGACCCGAAATCGAGACATCAAATGCTATCGATGTCAGGGTTTTTGGTTATATCGCGACGGAATGCATCAACAAACGAACAATGATCATAAAGAACGGGAAGGTTGAGACAGAAGATGAAAAAAAAATGGAGGAATATGATACCGATGTTGTCGAGAGGGCACCCGCTCTTGTAATACGGAGAATAATGAATGCCCAAGCCAATGAGGAAGACGGGGTGGAACAACGTGAAAATTTGTTTTACACGAGAGTTTTTGTTAAAAACAAAATTATAGTGTGGTAATCGATAATGGAAGTTGTGCAAATGTGGCTGGCACAATGTTGGTCGAAGAGTTGGAAATACCAAAACAAAAACATCCCAAACCATACTGACTACATTGGTTGAATGATTTTGGGAAGGTGAAGGTAACTCGACAGGCCCTTATGTTAATAACCCTTGGGCGATACCAAGACGGGATTTTGTGCGATATTGTTCCTATGCAAGCGTGACACATACTTTTGGCAAGGCCTTGGCACTATGATTTGAAAGTTTCTCTAAATGGGAAAACGAACAGGTACACATTCGAAAAAGAGGGAAAGAAAATCACTCTAGCACCAATGCTACCCTCACAAATCTTGGAGGACCAAAAACGACTTGAGAAAGAAGTCAAAAATAAAAAAGATGGAGTGGAGAAAAAAGAAAAATTAAGAAATAGTGAAAAAATAAAGAAAAGTGTGAAAAGGAAAAGGAAAATGAAGAAGGCCCGAAACTAAAAAAATATAATGTTTATTGGGGCGAAGGAGTTGAAAAATAAAGTTAAAAAATTCTCCTATGTTTTTAATACTAAATCGGAAATGTTGTCCTACTACTAGTTCCGTGGACAGGGAATTTATGAGTCCTATTCAATCTTTATTGCAAAATTTTCAGATATTTTTTGTGACGAGCTACCTGCTAGGCTACCACCACTGCATGGGATTGAACACCAAATTGATTTCGTACCCGGTGCGGTTATTCCGAATCGACTGGCTTATCGAAATAATCCGGATGAGACTAAATAGATACAACGACAAGTAGAGGAACTCTTGGAAATAGGTTATATCAAGGAGAGTTTGAGCCCGTGTGCAGTACCGGTAATTTTAGTACCAAAGAAAGATGGTACGTGGAGAATGTGCATCGACTGCCGAGCAGTCAACAACATAACGGTAAAGTATGGACACCTTATCCCCAGGTTGGACGACATGCTCTATGAATTGCACGGGGCAATTTTATTTAGAAAAATCGATCTTATGAAAGGATACCACCAAATCCGTATGAAAGAAAGTGATGAATGGAAAATTGCTTTTAAAACCAAATATGGATTATATGAATGGTTGGTTGTGCCTTTCGGCCTAACGAACGCATCAAGCACTTTCATGCGCTTAATGAATCATTTCTTACGTGCGTTTATTCGGAGGTTTATAGTTGTCTACTTTGATGACATTCTAATTTATAGTAAAAATATGAGCTAACATGTTGAACATTTGAGACTAGTTTTGAAAACTTTGCGTGAAGCACAACTTTACGCTAGTCTCAAGAAATGCTCTTTTTGCTTAAAAAAAATCATTTTTCTTGGTTTTGTTGTCGGATTTGACGGGGTTAATGTCGATAATGAGAAAGTCAAAACTATATGCGAATGGCCTACTCCTGCAAATGCAATCGATGTCCTGAGTTTTCATGGACTTGCCGAATTTTATCGATGTTTTGTAAAAAGATTTCAGCACAATTGCGGCTCCCCTAAATGAGCTTATTAAGAGAAACATTAAATTTATTTGGGGAAACAAGAAAATGCTTTCCAAATGCTAAAAGAACGTTGCGGACCGCACCCAATTTAGCATTACCTTATTTTTCTAACACGTTTGAAATTGAGTGTGATGTGTCAGGAATAGGAATAGGAGCTGTGTTAATGAAGGGGAAAAGACCAATTGCGTATTTTAGCGAAAAACTTGGAGGAGCTTCAATGAATTATGCCACATACGACAAGGAGTTATACACATGGTGAGAGCACTTCAGACGTGGCAACATTACCTGTGGCCCCGAGAATTTGTGATCCATACTGATCATGGGTCCCTACGACATCTAAAGGGTCAAGGTAAGTTAAGAAACCGGCACGCTAAATGGTTGGAAGAACTCAAATCATTTCCTTACGTCATCAAGTATATAAAGGTAACGAAAATGTCGTCATCGATGCTCTATCCCGCCGGTATGTTTTAATTAACACACTTTCTTATAAACTTTTGGTATTTGAGCTAATAAAAGGATTGTATGAAAATGACAAGAATTTTAGCGGAATCTACGTTGCAAGTAAAGAAAAAGGGATCCATAAGTTTTACCAAGATGACAGGTATTTATTTAGAGACAATAAGCTTTGTATACCTTCTTGCTCGACAAGAGAAATATTAGTTAAGGAAGCGCACAGTGGTGGCCTAATGGGTCATTTTGGAGTTACTAAAACATGTGATATTTTACAAGAGCGTTATTTCTGGCCAAAAATGCGCCACGAAATTCATAAAATCATTAACTCTTGTATTACTTGTAGCAGGTCAAAATCACGAGTCATGCCTCACGGATTACACATGCCACCTCTGGTCCTTACTGATCCATGGATAGATAAATTGATCGATTTTGTCTTAGGACTACCGCGGTCAAAGTCTGGGAACAATTCTATTTTTGTTGTTGTTGATAGATTTAGCAAGATGGCACACTTTATATCTTGTCACAAAACTGACGATGCCGTCAACATTGCTAATCTCTTCTTTAGAGAAATTGTCCATTCACATGGAATGCCAAAGACGATTGTATCCGATCGTGATACGAAAATTTTAAGCCATTTCTGGAGAGTGTTATGAGCAAAGTTGGGAACAAAACTCCTATATTCAACGTGTCATCCCCAAACTGATAGCCAAACAGAATCCGTGAATCAAACACTCGGACAGCTTTTACGAATAGTTATCAACAAGAATTTGAAAAATTGGGAAGCGTCTTTAACTTTTATTGAGTTCGCGTACAATAGGACTATACACTCTAACACTACACATTCACCTTTTGAAATAGTGTACGATTTTAATCCCTTAACTTCTTTGGATTTAATTGCTTTACCTACAGGTGAACAAAAGAGTTTGGATGAGAAAAAGAGAGCGGAGTCAATAAAAAAACTTCACGAGAAAGTTCGCGAACAAATCCAAAAACGAAATGAACATAATGCGTGACTTAAAAATCGAGGAAGGAAGGAACTCATTTTGAAGCCCGGAGATTGGGTTTGAATTCACTTGAGGAAAGAAATATTTTCGGAACATTGTAAATCAAAGCTCATGCCACATGGAGATGGACCGTTCCAAGTTATGGAATGAATCAACGATAATGCCTACAAAGTCGATCTCCAAGGTGAGTATAATGTTTCGAGTACCTTTAATGTTACTGACTTGGGTCCTTTTAAATTTTCAGATTCGAGGTTGAATCCTTCCGAGGAACGGGGAGATGATGTGAAGGAGTCCGACATCATATCACATAACGAACTACATGTCCCGGAAGGACCAATAACGAGGTCAAAGGCGAAGAGATTTAAAGCTGCGTTGAACTCATTGATTGTCGAGAAAACTAAATTCATAACAAGCATAGCCGAAGGTGAAAACTTGAAGTTTTATTGCGTCATCAATTTTACCGTACAATAATTTAAAATTTTGTCTTGTGTAATAAATGGAGTCATCGAGCATTGAGTGTGTCAATGCCGATAATTCAAAGTGTTGTTATATTGTATTTTAATTTTTATATCAAGTCATGAAATATATGTATTTCGAGTTGTAAAAATTCTTAATATAATGGCTAAAATTTATCGAGTCGAAATAGGACTAAGATGAGCAAAAAATACCGAAATTTCCGAGCGTGAGATAAATTTGCGCCTCTTTCGTATTTTGGTCATAACGCACTCGTACGGAGTCAGATTAAGGCGATTCAAGTGGCCACGTGAAGCTAAGACAAAGTCCTACAAGCCAGTGTCCAGATTGAGCAGATTTTTTGGAATACACGAGCAGACAATCTCCCTTTAAATCTGCGGCCAAAATTTCTATCTTTTGAACCTATTTGCCATGCTTTGATTCCTTTTGTTTTCTTCATTTTTGACTTAGACATTTGCGGTACCTTGTCTTATGGAATGTGTCTTCATGTGACAGAGTGTTATGTTAAGAGTTATGGCTATAAATAGACTTCCATTCCTTTGTAATGAGGGACTTGAATGAAGGATAAGAAAAATTACCATTTGTGTATATTTTGTGTGTTTTGTTTGTTGAGGATTCCAAACATACATATCTTTGTATTTCAATTAAATTATCGATGTGATCTCGACTTCATGGCATTGTTGAATACATGTATGTGAGTGTTTCAATTTATTTACCAAAAATCTATTACCGGCTTTTGTGGCGTTGTTGAAACCTCAAACCTTTCGGTTTGCTTCGAACAAGTTCCGTAGAGGCTCGAAAGTTTGTCAACACATCTTTATTGGAAAGATCCCGAACCTAATATCGAATTGAGATATGGATTACTATGGCATGTCATGTAGGGGTCGTATCATTTGGTATCGGAGAGCTTAGGTTGCTCCATATAATGTTTTATCATCTATTTCTATTTTCTAATCTTATTTCCTTCTTTTTTTTCTCTACCATCTTCTTGTCTACTCCAAAAAAAGTAAGTATACAGAAAAAAGTATACGAAAAAAGTATACAAAAAAAAGTATAAAAAAAGTATACAAAAAAGGTATACAAGAAACAGTATAAAAAAAGTATACAAAAAAAAGAATACAAAAAAGTATACAAAAAAAGTATATATATATATATATATATATATATATACCTATATATAAATATATCTATTTATCACAAAGGTCGATTCTACCACCACGGTGAGTATATTTATATACATATCTATCACAAAGGTTGGTTCTACCACCACTGTGAAATATGGAAATAAAAATATAGCTGGAGTGCGGATTACCGCCCTTGCAAAATTAAAACTTGTCATGATACTCGTCTAAATAATCACCTTGCGAGTTGTGGGACATTTATATATAGCAGAGTGATAAAGACAAGAAACATAACAAAAAAAGAACTATTATAGCTGAGTGATCGAGCGAATCACGTGAGGATCCTGTGAGTATCAATTTGTGTGTCAAAAAAAAAGGGAAAGGCAAAAAAAAAGAGGGGCAAGAAAAAAAGGCAAAAAAAAAAAAAAAAGAGGGCCCGAAAAAAGAAAAGGAAAAAAAAGGACCAAAATTAAAAAAAGTAAAAAAAAAGAAAAAGAAGAAAAAAATAAAATATCAGATTCGAAAATTAATAAACAAATAAAGTATCCAGGAAATGCTAGCAGATTTGAATGCTCGACTAAACAGGACCGAAACTGTTGCCACAACCGTAAGGGCAACAAAGTCGACGGGAAACGAACAACAATGCAACGAAGTCCGGTTCAATTTGAAGGATATGATGATGAGTCCCGTAACCAATCCAAGGAGGAATCTCCAAGGCGGAGGTTTGGGGGCTATCGAGGAGAGGAGGCGGACGAAGGGACGAAAGTAGGGAGGAGAGGTATGGGCAAAGGGACGATCGAGATCGATGGATGGGAAATATAAAAATGAAAATCCCATTGTTTGAAGGACGGAGCGTCCCAGACACGTATCTCGATTGGGAACGAAAAACTAAAATGGTGTTTGATTGCCAAACGTACTCGGAAGAAAAGAAAATGAGGTTAGCAATAACCGAGTTTTCAGAATTTGCTAGTATTTGGTGAGATGAAGATGTCACGGAGAGACGTAGGAGTGGGGATAATCCGGTGAGAGGATGGGGAGAATTAAAAATTGTAATGAGAAAACGGTTTGTGCCCAACTACTACAACAAGGAATTGTTTTCTCGTTTCCAATTTTTGAAACAAGGCACGAGAAGTGTGGAAGATTACTAGAGGGAGATGGAGATGCTCAGAATTCGAGCAAATGTGACGGAATCCAGAAAAGCTACCATGGCAAGATTTTTGCATGCGATGGGATACGATCTTGCAAAGGCAGTTGACAGACAATACTATGTCGAGTTCGAAGCCATGGTGTACGGGGCCGTAAAAATTGAAAAAATAACGGAGGGAAAATCTTGGCACCACTTCTATGGGGCACGCTACACCTTGGAAGGCTCCGACGGAAAGCCCTTTTAAAAATAAACCGGCTTTCAATCGCATCGAACAAAATATTCCAAAGGATAAATTTGAAGTTGGAGGGAGCAACAATTAAAAAAGACCAGAAGTATTGTAACACCCCCAAAACCATATGGGAATGTTACACGCCGTAGATCCCTCCCACAAGGATCTACCAGGCTAAACATCACTAAACAACCAAGTATTTTCCCGGTCGGGGACAAACGATACAATAATATAGATCGTTAAGGTCAATTGTAAACAACTTCACTGACCGATGAGGTCGCACGACTGACCCAAACAGAAAAATATAATTCTTTACAAGAAATATCCATGTAGGGTAAAGATACAAAATAGCGGAAGGCGGATTACAACTCTTCCGATACAACATAACTCAACCAAACTCTCAACTCTTGATTAGTATCGTAGCTCGTCACTTCGTGCGCTGCTCCAGTGACTGCTCCCATGAACATGCATGCACCTGAACGCAATACAGACATCCACCCCCTGATTACTCGGAGGTTAGCAAAATTCCACTATTTTGCTAGTGCATCTATAATACTATAAGAAATGTAATAAGCAAATAGCAACCACGAATCAAAATATAACAATCAGTTATTAAAAACATTCCCGAGAGGTTTTAGAATTTCAAATTCACGCAAATAAGTGTCTGTAAATAAACTCCTCATCTCTGGGATTTGGAAAGTAGAAATATTTTTAGACCTCGAGTCCCAAATTACGAAACCTTTTTCGAAATTGTTAGGGCCTCAGCCCGGTTCTTGTTTCAAAACACATTAGCTAGGATATTATCATGGGTCCAAAGTGTAATACCCGGTTGTGAATTTATTTATTATCATACAGTAATTATCATTCAGTAATTTTCACTCTTTAATTTCATATTCATTCATTGTGTTCACCGTTCGGCGTATTCTGAATCGTGTATCAATTATCATTCGTCCTTCAACCTGTTGTTAATCGAGACGAGATTATTATAGTTATCATCTTTTTGGTAGCCTGTGTGTGGGGTGTAGCGCACGATACGTACCCTTTGTAGCGCATGCTATTTGGGTACTGGTACCGCACGATAACTGTCAACATTAGCGCCCGCTATTGTGTTTGAGGCAGACAGTCCAGTAGGTACTGGACTGAAATGGAGAATTCCTAACGCACGCTATGAGTAGGAAATAGCGCACGCTAGCTCTATTAGTAGCACACGCTAAGTCATCGTAGTAGCACACGCTAAGGCTCGAGCAGGTGGTGGACAGTAGGTTCTGGACTCCCATTTTCTGGACACCAACTATCAGGTAGCGCGCGTTAAACTCGATTAACGTACGCTAAGAGTAAGGCATTAGCACACGCTACTATATACGTAGCGCACGCTAACGATGCAGGCAGAGTTCACTGGACTACCCGGTGAACCCGCTAGCACACGCTATCCTCAGATATTAGCGCGCGCTAAGCTGCCTTGAGTATAAATAGGATATTTCAGCCCCATTTCGTCATTTTTCCACTTCTCCTCCTCCTTTGGGCGATTTTGGGCGATTTGTGAAGATCTCTTCGAGCTACTAACATTTATCAACATCTTCAAGCTCCTAGTTCGGATTATCCAATGTTTAATCCTCTCCACCACTCCAAAATCAAGGTAAACTTTGTATAACCCTGGAATTTCTGTATTTGGGGGTTTTCCTTCTGATCTCTTCGAGTTAGCTTGTTAATGTGTTGGAATATGTTGAGTATGGATTACATACCTTGGATACATGTGTTCCTACGGATTTATTGGTGTATTTTCTGGAATTGTTGAGTATTTTGGATGGTTGAGTGTGATTCACCATCTAGAGGTTTTCTTACCAGAATACATGTATCGTGGGTAGTATTTTCGGGTCGATTCCAACTTATTTTTCTACCGATGGGTTATTGATAGTTGATTACAAACTTGTTTAGGTCCGGAGTTGTCGATTCCTTCAACTGTGGTACCTCGTCGTTCGTACCCTTCCCTCTCATTCCAGGCAAGTTAATTCTTGCTCAGTTATAACGAGAATCATTCCTTTTGTGGTTGTTCATTCATACATATAATTCATTCATAGTATATAAATCATGTTGAGACTTGTAATTATCAAACTAATCATTTAATTCAAGAGGAATGACGGTTCCAATCATTTCATTTGAGCTATCACTCGTTATTATTTCACCTCGGTGAGTCATTCTTGGCCCTTGTCGGAATTCTATTCATTATTATTCACCATGGTTGGTTTCGTTCTTGTGACCTTCTGGGATCGTATTGCGTGTCGGGTGGTATATGTGTGGAATTTTAGTCGGACACACAATGGTCATGTGTTATGCGGGTAATCCGACACATTGGACCATGCACGCGGTAACGTGCCTCTGTGAGACTAATTAGGCACAAACGCGTGTGTTTATGCGGGTTTTCCAAACACTCGGCGACTTGTGTACTTGCACATCCCATTTGGGCGTACTATGATGCCCTTCTTTGATACTTGATTTCATAACTAAGACATGTGATTATTGAAATTGTTCAACTCTTGAGGATTACTGTTTTGTGTAACTGACCCCGTTGGGGATGTTGTTTTTATATCATGGCAAGGCAAAGGCATGGAAAGATCATGATGACGGCGAGGAGTCCCAGTGATACTAGTAGGGGGCCCCAGTCCTTAGAGCTATTCATGTTTCCTTCATGTGTATTTTCCACTGCATATCCGTTTGGACTCTCATTTTAATTCGGTGTTGTATATTTCATCTTCATATGAAATATATATATGTATTCTGTATTCCTCGGTGTATTGTACTTGAAACTCCTCATCGGAGTAATTGGTAATACAATGTGGTTCAGTACTACAGTTATATTATTTAAATCATTAATTTTCATTCGCCTGGTGGGTCCCAGTTGGGGGTCCACGGCACTGTGATAGCCGCCTAGTTTGGGTTGTTACAAAGTTGGTATCGGAGCGTGGTTTTGAATACTACATATCCGAGTCATGTCTCATTGAGAATCACCATTCTTCGGACTAGTATTATTGGACTTTCGCGTCACGTGTGACCTATGCAAGTGCCAAGCCCCTCAGACCAAAAGTACGGTATGATTTCTGACGCCATGATATAATTTCTGGCAATAAGAATCAACTCATTCATCATTCATCAGACAACAATACTCATTCATCATTTTCTTTTAGATCTTGTCGATCATGTTAACTCATTAATCACTCAGTCAATCTTATTGCTCAGTTGTTGATCTCGTGGATCGTATTATCAATCTTGTTAACTTGTTCAAGATAATCATTTTAGGAATTTCATCAGATAATCATGTCACCTCAGTTGATCTTGCATGCGATCTTATTATATTCCGGTGTAATGTCGACGATCATTTTACTGCATTATTAATGCGTTAATTGTGTTAGTGCGTGTATGCTCATTATTATCATTCCATAACGTAATCATAATGCGATATTCATGCGAGATATATAATTTTTATCATGGGACTTTCCTACTTCAGTATGGATAGAGATAACAGAGGACACAGGGGAAGAGGCCGCGGTGTGGGCCGAAACCCGTGAGCTCGTGTGAATACCCGCGCGAACGCGAGGGACGTCATTAGTTCAATAGGTAGCGATGCCGCCAACTCAACTGACGATGCTACTCATTCACCAGTCGATAATCATTCACTGTCAGGGAGTCGTACCCGAGGTGCAGCCCAATCGGAAGGTGTTCGGGTTGACCCATTCATATTTATGCAGGGCGTGATGGCCCAGATGATTCAAATGGCACGTCTGATGGAGACGATGCAGAATTCAACCACTCAGACTCAACAGGCTCCTCCGCCACCACCTCAGAGGCAAGAGAGGAGTGTGAGCAGTATAGTCGGTGACATCTCTCGCCAGAGGCCACCTACTTTTAAGCGCTCATTTGAGCCGGCGGATATTGTTCACTGGCTTGAATATTTTGAGAATCTATTCACTACGGTGGAGTGTCCCGAAGGGCATAAAGTTTTAGTTGCGCTCACTCATGGTGGCTATCTTTGAAGCCCACCGATGGATCTTGCACTTGGGATCAGTTTAAGACTCTCATGTTGGAAAGATATTATCCGGCCCCACTCAGGGAGACTAAGTTATCGGAATTACTCAGTCCCGAACCCTCAGCGGAAGAAGATGTTCTCTCCATCGTCGAGAAGTTTCAGGAGCTACTGCCCTTTGCCTCATCAGTTGGTCACTGTGAAGTAGATAAAATCAAGTACTTCAGTAAGAGGTTGAACCCTGGTATGTAGATGCAATTGCTTAATCATCATTGTGCCACCCTGGCCGAATTCACTGAGAAATCTCTTACTTATGAGCTTACTGCTAAGGAAATTTCTAAGCAACAAACTTCATCTTCTGGCAAGAAATCGAAGAATCATAATCAGTCGTACGGTAGTCGGGCAACCTTAAAGAAGCCTCGCACGGGCTCTACTTTTTCTGAGCGACCCCCTATGGCGCCTAAACCTGCGGAATCTCAGTCCCGAGCGGCCAGTTCGGCCATCACCTATTTCAATTGTGGAGAACATGGTCATTACAACACTAAGTGTTCGAGGCAGACTATCACGTGTAACATCTGTGGGATTGCCGGGCATAAGGCCCGTTTCTACCGAAGAGATTCCAGACCTGCCCCTACGGCATCTCAGACCCCAAAGCAGTCGGTTGTTCAGAATCAGGCGACTCAGTCCGCGTCATTTAAGATGACGGGAGCAAATAAAAGCAGAGCCCATAGTTATTAGACAGGAGCATCCAGTTCAGGGACCGGCAAGCCCCGAATTTACGAGATAAAGAGGACCGACGATCCGCAGGCCCGAATGATCTCAAGTACACTCAAAATTTTATCTCAACCTGTGTGTACCCTTTTTGATATTGGCGTATCACATTCATTCATTTCCGAGTCATGTTTGAGTAGAGTGCACCTGGATAGTGCTACTAGTTGCGAAGCTTAGTTATTGGTCTACCAGACGGTAGAAGAATTATCGGAAACCGTGAAGTTAAGAACTGTACGATTTAGCTTGAGGGCCGGGAATGGCTGGCAGACCTAATCGTGGTAGACTTACCTAAAGACGACGTAATCTTGGGTATTGATTGGATGGATCATCATGATGCCACCCTTCGTGTCCGTAAGCGTATGGTCACTATCATTTCATACGATGGAGTCGAGTGTGTATTTCAGGGGGGTAACCCTAGCCATTCCGAAAGAGTTATTAATATGATGAAAGCAGTGAAGTTACTCAATGTATGTCGGTTATTGGTGTTATATGATCAAGACCGAGAAATCATCAGTGACGTTGGCAGATATCCCTGTAGTGAGAGACTATGCCGATGTGTTTCCAGACGAGTTACCTGGTTTACCTCCACAGAGAGATGTGGAATTCACGATATAATTGGAGCTCGGTACGTCCCTAATATCGAAAGCACCATATCGTATAGCCCCGATCGAAATGCAGAAACTGAAGAATCAAGTGGAGGAATTGACCGAGAAAGGTTATATCCGACCTAGTGCATCCCCGTGGGGAGCACCAGTGTTATTTGTCAAGAAGAAGATGGTTCTTTTCGCTTGTGCATTGATTATCGGAAGCTTAACAGGGTGACGATCAAGAATAAATATCCCCTACCCCGCATCGATGATCTCTTAGATCAGCTCCAGGGAGCTTCAGTATTTTCCAATATCGGTTTAAGATCTGGGTATCATTAGTTGCGAATTCGAGAGTCGGATATCGCAAGAACGGCGTTTCGAACACGCTATGGGCACTACGAGTTTGTAGTGATGTCATTTGGGTTAACTAATGCACCTGTGGTGTTCATGGAGTTGATGAACTGAGTCTTCATCGACTATTTGTATCAGTTCGTGGTTGTTTTTATAGACGACATTTTGATTTATTCTCATGACCAAGAGGAGCACGAACTACACCTTCATCAGGTTCTCGACGTGTTGAGACGAGAGCAACTCTATGGGAAACTTTCCAAATACGAGTTCTGGATGTCCGAGGTGACGTTTCTCGGACATGTGATTTCATCAGACGGGGTTCGTGTCGACCCTCAGAAGACGGAGGCTATCCGAGATTGGCAACCTCCAAAGAATGTTAAGGAAATCCGAAGTTTTATCGGATTAGCAGGCTAGTACCGGCGATTTGTGGAAGGATTTTCTAAAATCGCTCAACCTATGACGAACCTTTTGCGGAATGATAATAAATACACGTGGTCTGATGCGTGTCAGCAGAGTTTTGATGAACTTAAGAGCCGTCTAATTTCAGCGTCTGTCCTTTCTTTACCACACGGGATGGAAGGGTTCGTGGTTCATAGTGACGGTCTGGACATGGTCTTGGATGTGTATTAATGCAGAATGGGAAGGTAATTGCTTATGCTTCGCCGCAACTGAGGCCTTATGAGGTCAATTATCCGACCCACGACCTGGAGCTAGCGGCCGTGTTATTCGCATTGAAGATTTGGCGACATTATCTTTATGGCGTCACCTATCAGATTTTTACCGATCATAGGAGTTTAAAGTATATATTTACACAGAAGGAGTTAAACATGCGACAGAGACGGTGGTTGGAACTGATTAAAGATTATGACATTGAGATACAATACCACCCGGGTAAGGCAAACGTCGTCGCCGGCGCCGTGCGTCATAAGTCTGTTCAGGAACAAATGCTTGCTCGTTTGACTACTCAGAAGGATCTTCAACAAGAGTTCCTAAGGCCTGAGATCGAGGTATGGTTACATCAAGTGCAGGGGCAACTTTGCATGGTAGAGATTTCAGCGCCACTGGAAGAGGCGGTCAGAACAAAACAGGGTTCAGACCCATTTTTGTTGCGTATTCGAGAGGATGTGGCTCAGGGGAAAATCCCTGGATTTGTGGTCCACGAGGATGGACTTTTATGCTTTACAAACCGATTATGCATTCAAGCAAATGACGAGTTGAAAAGCTCTATTTTGAGAGAGGCTCACGCTACCCCTTCCATCCATCTGGGGTCTAGCAATATGTACAAAGACATGAAACAAAATTATTGGTGGAGTAATATGAAGTGAGAGGTCGCAAAATTTGTTTCGAGATGTTTGACCTGTCAGCAAGTCAAGATAGAACATCAATGACCGGAGGGTATGCTGAAACCCCTTCCTATCCCAGAATGGAAGTGGGAGGGTATTTCAATGGACTTCATCACGAGTATGCCAACAAGTCGTCGTAGCATGAATACAGTTTGGGTAATCGTGGACCGTTTAACTAAGTCAGCTCATTTCCTTGAGATCAAGGATATGTGGGGTCCCGAGAGACTTACCCAGTTGTTTATTAAAGAAATCGTGAGGTTGCACGGCACTCCTAAGAGTATCATTTCCGATCGTGACGGGCGATTTGTGTCATATTTTTGGAAATCCGTTCATCGTGCCATGGGAACTCAGCTAAATTTTAGCACAACTTTTCACCCAGTCCGACGGACAATATGAGCGAACTATTGGGACGTTGGAGGACATGTTGAGGGAATCTGTTCGCGATTGGAAATATGATTGGGAAGCCCAACTACTGTTGATCAAATTCACGTATAACAACAGTTGGAATGCTTCGATTAAGATGGCACCTTATGAGGCCTTATACGGTCGTCATTGTCGATCTCCCTTGTGTTGGGATGACTTATCAGAATTAATCGGCACTGAGCCTGATATGATAATAGCCGCCCGCGAGAAGGTAGCGTTGATCAAGAGTTGTTTGTTGACTGCTAAGAGTAGACAAAAATCATATGCGGATAATTGCTATCGACCATTAGAGTTCGAGGTAGGTGACCATGTTTTGGTCAAGGTATCCCCGAGTTGAGGTATTTTCCGTTTCGAGAAGAGGGGAAAGTTGAGTCCGAGATTCATTGGACCATTTGAGATTTTGGATCGAGTAGGCAGTCTGGCTTATCAATTGGATTTACCTCCAGCTTCGATCCGAGTTCATAATGTGTTTCACGTCTCTCAGTTGTGGAAGTATGTTGCCGACCCTAGTCACATACGTCAGTTTGATGAAATCGAAATCGCGGATGATCATACGTACGAGGAGCGTCCTGTACGAGTCCTAGAGCGATGAGTCAAATAGTTGAGGAACAAGGTAATTCCTTTGGTAAAAATTCAGTGGTCTAGACACGGACTCGAAGAGGCTACTTGGGAAACCGAGGATAGTATGCGGGAGAGTTATCCCAAATTGTTTGACCTTTACTTTCGAGGACAAAACTCTTTTTAAGGGGGGGAGTATATAATACCCGGTTGTGAATTCATTTATTATCATACAGTAATTATCAATCAGTAATTTTTACTCTTTAATAATTATTCATCATTCATATTCATTCATTGTGTTCACCGTTCGGCATATTCTGAATTGTGTATCAGTTATCACTCATCCTTCAACCCTATTGAGACGAGATTATTATCATTATCATCCTTTTGGTAGCCTGTGTGTGGGGTGTAGCGCATGCTACGTACCCTTTGTAGCGTACGCTATTTGGGTACTGGTAGCGCACGCTAACTGTCAACATTAGCGCACGCTACTGTGTTTGAGGCAGACAGTCCAGTAGGTACTGGACTGAAATGGAGAATCCATAACGCACGCTATGAGTAGGAGATAGCACACGCTAGCTGTATTAGTAGCGCACGCTAAGTCATCGTAGTAGCACACGCTAAGGCTCGAGCAGGCGGTGGACAGTAGAATCTTGACTCCCATTTTGTGGACACCAACTATCAGGTAGCGCGCGTTAAACTCGGTTAACATACGCTAAGAGTAAGGCATTAGCGCACGCTACCATATACGTAGCGCACGCTAACGATGCAGGTGGAGTTCACTGGACTACCCGGTGAACCTGCTAGCGCACGCTATCCTCAGATATTAGCGCGCGCTAAGCTACTTTGAGTATAAACAGGACATTTCAGCCCCATTTCGTCATTTTTCCACTTCTCCTCCTCCCTTAGACGATTTTGGGCGATTTCGGGCGATTTGTGAAGATATCTTCGAGCTACTAACATCTATCAACATCTTCAAGCTCCTAGTTTGGATTATCCAACATTTAATCCTCCACCACTCCAAATCAAGGTAAACTTTGTTTAACCCTAGAATTTTGGGATTTGGGGGATTTCCTTCCGATCTCTTCGAGTTAGCTTGCTAATGTGTTGAAATATGCTGAGTATGGATTATCTACCTTGGATACATGTGTTCCTATGGATTTATTGGTGTATTTTCTGGAATTGTTGAGTATTTTGGATGGTTGAGTGTGATTCACCATCTAGAGGTTTTCTTACCGGAATACATGTATCGTGGGTAGTATTTTCGGGTCGATTCCAACTTATTTTTCTACCGATGGGTTATTGATAGTTGATTACAAACTTGTTTAGGTCCGGAGTTGTCGATTTCTTTAACCGTGATACCTCATCATTAGTAACCTTCCCTCTCATTCCAGGCAAGTTAATTCTTGCTCAGTTAAAAGGATAATCATTCCTTTCGTTGTTGTTCATTCATACATATAATTCATTCATAGTATTTAAATCATATTGAGACTTGTAATTATCAAACTAATAATTTAATTCACGAGGAACGACGGTTCCAATCATTTCATTTGAGCTATTACTCATTGCGTTATTATTTGACCTCGGTGATTCATTCTTGGCCCTTGTCGGATTTCTATTCATTATTATTCATCATGGTTGCTTTTGTTCTTGTTACCTTCTGGGATCGTATTGCGTTGATGGGTGGTATATGTGTGGAATTTTCAGTCGGGCACACAATGGTCATGTGTTATGCGGGTAATCCGACACATTGGACTGTGCACACGGTAACGTGCCTCTGTGAGACTAATTAGGCACAAGTGCATGTGTTTTTGCGGGTTTACCAAACACTCGGAAACTTGTGTACTTGCACATCCCATTCGGGCGTACTATGATGCCCTTCTTTCCGACTTGATTTCATAACTAAGACATGTGATTATTGTAATTGTTCAACTCTTGAGGATTATTGTTTTGTGTAACTGACCCCGTTGGGGATGTTGTTTTTAGGTCTTGGTAAGACAAAGGCACGGGAAGAGCATGATGATGGTGGGGAGTCCCAGTGATACTAGTAGGGGGCCCAGTCCTTTCAGCTATTCATGTTTCCTTCATGTGTGTTTTTCGCTGCATTTCCGTTTGGACTATCATTTTAATTCGGTGTTGTATATTTCATCTTCATATGAAATATATATATGTATTCTGTATTCCTGGGTGTATTGGACTTGAAACTCCTCATCGGAGTAATTGGTAATATAATGTGATTCGGTACTACAGTTATATTATTTATATCATTAATTTTCATTCGCCTGGTGGGTCCCAGTTGGGGGTCCACGACACTGTGATAGCCGCCTAGTTTGGGGTGTTACACAAAGCCCAATATCAACATTATCCAGTCAATCACTATTCGTACTCGTCAAGTAATAAACCCCAGAGCCCATGACGGACCATACCCGGTTCCACACAATCCCTATTCGTACACATCATGTACCGAACTCCAGAGGCCACGATGGACCCTACTCGAAACACACACACTGTTCGTACATATCATGTACCGAACTCCAGAGGCCACGACGGACCCTACCCAGAACACACACACTGTTCGTACACATCATGTACCAAACTCCAGAGGCCACGATGGACCCTACCCGGAACACACACAATGTCACTTCATAACACATATTGATCAACTCAACACATTACTAAGAACAACACACATTATTACCAATATATCAAACCATTCAACAATACACTGCAATACATATTTAAGTATGTAATCAATCCGGTACAATTATCATAATCATCACGATAACTCAATAATGAACAATCATGCACAACACAAACGATATGATTAACACAACCAACACAATTCCACAATGTTAAACTCATTCGACGAGAGTGGCAGCTAGTTTCAGTTTAAGAAACCAACATCGAATGGGCGACGAGCTTGGACAAAGCTTTTTACCTAGGGAAAGGGATGTGGGACAAGCAGCTAAGCAAACGTAAGGATATCATCACTACCATCAAATGTTCACATTAATCCATTGATAATCAATTCACACGAAGCATATCCACGAAAGTAAACCAAATCATCGTAAACCCAACACGAAGTCTCTATTCACAAGACACAAATCGTATAGCAAGATACATGTCTCATTAACCGATAACAAACACTCCGACGAAGACCGCTCAACCGCGAAAGCTCGAAAACCTACAATTATTTTGCAAAACAATGAAAACATGATTACAACGGGTATAACATCCGGAAACAATGCGGAACACGCCCAAGAATCAAAGGAAAATCCGTTGAGTCATTTAATCGGACATTAAATGCTCAAGGCTCCCTTAGAACACAAAAATCACGATTGGGCTCCAACAAATTCGAAATACGGATATACAATCCGTAGAACATGACTAATAATACTCAACAACATCAATCAATTCATCAAAATCGGATGAACAAAATCAAGAAGGAAATCCCGAAAGTCAACCCTAGGAGATTTCAATAAATTACCTTTGATACAGACGAATGAAATGGAATATGATGATAGATACGAATCAACCTTCCCAAAACGATGCACGATGATACCTCCGATCATCACCCTTGAGTCCCAGTCGAAAATCGCGGAAGAAGAAGGAGAAAGGGAAAAAATGGCAACGAAACCCGTCGCCCAACCTATATATAGCCGAGCATGTTACGGCCATAACATGCAATAACTTACGGCCGTAACTCAGAAATTACGGCCGTACTCGGCAGCCCCTTACGTCCGTAACCAGGCCTCCCAGGCCACTGCCCAAAACGTGCGGATGCCTTACGGCCATACCCAGTAATGCATTACCGCCATACCAGGCCATGTCTTACGGACGTAACTCAGCCATGCATTGCGGCCGTAACCGACCACGCCTTACGGACGTCATCGATCATGCCTTACGGCCATAACTTGATCAGGCCTTATGGTCGAAACTCGACCATTTCGATAGTCCGGTTAGACATTCGACAATATATCGGTCACACAAACACACCGGCTATGATTCAAAACAATAACGAGCAAATTACGAAACATAACATACCACACCACAAGCACACATTTAATAAAATAAATGCACACGACAACAAGTTTCACTCGATGAACACTACAACAGAATACATCATACCGTTCATGACAGAAAAATGAATTCCACATAATCATAACGAAACAAAATAACCTATACCAAACTACATATAGTTCAAGGCAACCGGAATTAAAAATCTTGGGTATTACATTCTACCCCTCTAAAAACAGTTTCGTCCCAAAACTTAAAACAATGTCATCACAGTGCTACAAAACAAAACACAACGTTCAAACATAAAAATACCAAATTCCTGACCCCGTGATCTACTGTCACATGTCTCTGTAAGTTCAACAACCGACACGGAACTTATTCAAAGCAAAATATCAGTCATCATGCACCAAACATAAAAATATCACATAATATATCTCCACACGAGAAACAATCCGCATTAGGTGCACAAAATACTATCACTGGACGTCACTGGGCCCTCTAGAAGTAGGAATGGAACTCCGGTTCCCTACCATCTTAGCAAAAATCTCGCAGTACTGAACTCGATGCCCCTCGCGTCCACAATTATAACAGGTCACCGATGGTTTCTTATAATTCACACATTCATGGCCCAGAACGTTACAGTTGAAACATCTTGGAGCACTACCTAAACTCAAAGACACCGACCTGGGTCTTTTAGATTCTCAAGCTGACCGAGGAGGTCCCATACTCATCTGATACGAGGTTTGAGATTTTGAAACCCAATTCCCTTGCTTCCCGAGGCGTCATCAGAAATCTTCTATTTTTTTGCCGCAGATATAGACTCGGTAGACATTATAGCCCTTTCTAATGCTAAGGCTCGATCCTGATAGTCCTTCAACGTGGTACACATAAAAGGAGCCACACACTGTCGAACATGAGGTTTCATACGTATATCGAAATAACGAACCTTATCTGCCTCACTTCTCACTTGATCTCGAACATAACATAACTGCTGATTATAATCGACTATTGCCTGAGATATCGACACATCTTGGGGGGTAGCCGAGAAAAACTCGACAATCCTACGCTCTTTAACAGGCGTCGGACAATACTCGGCCCCCATGGCAGTCTTGAATTCAGCCCAAGTAGCTGCACAATCACTAGGCGCTACGGCCTCCCACCAGTCTGCAGTTTCCTTGTCGAGCAGGTACTGAGCAATAGGTACTCTTCTTTCGTCTGGACAAGCTACATCATCAAATGTTTTGTCCAACTAGGTGAGCCAGGTCTCCTAACCTAATGAGTTACAAGAACCTACAAAATGAGGCGGGTGCATTCTCATCACATCTCGTAACCACTGTCTAGCTCCATTATCCCCGTCTGGGATCTCATTCTGGTGCACGGTCTGATTCATCTGCGCCAACTGGTCAATCATCTGACGAAGGATGGTGGCGGTGCCACTGTCAACATTACCTCGGGCTGATTGCCCCTGATCAAACGACTGGTCATCTCGACCATCCATACTGAGCTGATTGGCACTCGACAACGAGCGAGTCGCCCTCTCATGCTCCTGTTTACGACCACTACCACAGTTTCGACCTCGACCTCTCGGTATACTGAAAGGACAACAGTTCAGAACGACAAAACAATCACCACATAATCAACATAGGACAACAAACAGCAACACAATAAAATATTCACTCTGAGTCATTACACGAATACACGAACTATCACTAAAATAATGTAATTTAAATTAATAAGTAATTCACTTGGCTACATCAACAAAAACGTGCGACCTTTACCAAAACAATCACGGTCAGAACCACATACATATCATTGGGGTCAAATTTGTAACATTCCTTAAAAATAAAATTTTACAAGGTATTCACTCAAATGATAATATTTTAAAACTTTGAATTTGAACGTTTTTTTTTTTTTTGCTGAAATGAAATTTTTGAAAAAAATACTTCTATTACCTCGGCCGTTTAATCAAAACCATGAACCCATTATCATAACTGTTTCGTTTTGAAATCATTTGCAAAACAACATTTTTGAAATATCAGACCTACTCCATAACCGATGTCATCAAATGACCTTAACAATATATATTATCATCACCATTAACGACATACAGGGTAACCACATGTTACCACGCCACACCATCATGAATAACAACGCACATGGTAATTCATGGCCATGCCCCTCGGTATCGACCCCCAGAGGTTTCGCGAAACCATTCCCGGGTGGAAAACCTCTTGTACTCGTACTAATCATTTCCACAGATCAACTACCACATCAGGATAACTTCATAGAATAATACAATTAATCACATTATGCAGTCACAAGACTTAAGTGTACAACCGAAATTCGTTAGCAAGAATGGTAACAATCACTAACACGGCAATGATATCCATACAGGATAACCAACCGAGTGTGACATTATCGATATAATAGTTAAAGTTCACAGTCGTCACTGGCGGACTAGACGACTATATCTGTAATGCCCGGATAAATGGTGTATTTACCTTATACTCGACCTTGTATTAATTCGACTTCGTGATGTTATTAATCGTAGATTGGTTTCCCGTATTCGTACCCTTACGTTTTTATATCTTCAACATTTCCTGCATGGTTCTGCACGTAGTTACGTACGCTACGGACTTGCGCTTAACGTACGCTAAGTCTGCTGTGTAATATACATTATGTGTTGAGCTTAACGTACGTAAGCTCAGTCAAGTCAAAATCCGACAAAGGTCGGCGTGTGGGGTCCGGATGAGGATTCGTGAGGGATTGCCAGCATGAACCTGGACGGTTTTCCAGCACATGCAAGTCAACGGCTTAGCGTATGCTAGGAGAGATTTTTAACGTACGCTAAGGTCCTATATGTTACGTACGTAACACCTATAGCCTAACGTACGTAAGCGGATGCCAGAAATAGTCCAGTGAGCTCTGGTCGAGCGTTAACGCACGCTAATGTTCGAGTATAGCGTACGCTAACCATGGTACGTACGTAATGGGCTTTGTTTAACGTACGTAATGGTTTAAAATCTATTTATAGGACCCGACCCTCATCTCATTTCCAACTCTTTCATTGGCCGATTTTTATGTTCTTGAGATTATCCCTCACCTCATATCCCTCATATCATCATCTACATCCGACTTTTGGGTGCCTAAACCATGTGAATTGGTGATCAAGCTTCTGGTGAAGAGTTTATTCAAGATTTTCTTTGTTCTTACATCTCTTAAGGTATGTTAACTCTACACCAAGATGAAGACTTTGTTCTTAGTTGTATTATGAGCTTTTTCCTGAGATTATTGAGCTTGTTTCGTCATAATGAATCTAATACCATGTTTGAAAGGATTGTATTGGTTGTATTAAGGTTTCCATGGTTAGAGTTGAGCCATAATCTTCACCAACCTTAAGGATGAAATTTCTGAGATTAAACACATCTTGTTGATCCTTTCGTAGCACTCTTTTTATGAACAAATGTAAGGATTACCCCCGTGTTTAATGAATTTGTGAAGTTGTACATAGAGTGCGTTCGATTATAATACATGCCTTTGATGAACTTGCGTAAATCTTCTTAGAAGAGTAGAACCTTGAAAGGATTATTGGAACAACCATTTGAATGAAGAATTTGTTAAGAAGAATCACCGCGGATGAACAAGAATCGTAGAGACGAATTAGCCTAGAACTAGAATAAACGTGATTATCTCATAATATTTCGATTTAGCCACCAAACCGAGCCTTCGAGTTAAGAATCGGAATATGAGTTTGGATTTTGGAACATAATGATACGATGAATGTTCTTGAAATTTTAGATATCAACCTTGTGTTCCACTACAATCTCATGAATTCGCAAGTCTTTTTCCAAGCGTAGTACTCGTCGGAAAATAGGACCATGAACCGATTGTCCATTATCGATAATTCATTTATAACTTTAGACGTTCGGGACTCATGCGTAAGTTTCGGGAAGATTATTGAAATTCTTGTTATTCCCTTGTACAAGGTGATAGATCGAGGGGCGACGACCTTCGGACGAGTGACATTCGTGGGAGTATTTAAATTCTTGCCATCTTGAGGCAAGTATCGTATTTTAAACTTATTGATATTGCATTGTTGGTCATGCGTACGATCTATTCGTGTTGTTGAACATGAGATTAAATTCCTTGAGTTGTAATGAAAATTGTTAATGGTTCCTTGATTGTTCACGTTGATGAACATGTTGATTTGCATATGTGTATGCATAATTGTAATGTTTATGTATGTAAATGATCCGAGGGGATCATGAGGATCTATGCTGAGGGCGCTGGATCGAATGTCCACCATGCGTTGGTCTGACGGGATCATCATGGGGATCTATGCTGAGGGCGCTGGATCGTTGGATGGGTTTTCCACCATGCATTGGTCCGATGGGATCATCATGGGGATCTATGCCGAGGGTGTTGGATCGTTGGATTACCCTGTAATGTGTTGATGGAATCATGAGGATTCGCATCGTTGGATTCCAGTAATGGGAGACCGTTTTGTATGGTATAAGATGCATTGATGATTTATGTATTACGATACTTCTACTAGCATTGTTTTGCTAACCCCTTCGGGGGTGGACATTTGTTCTGATGTTCAGGTAGCCGAGGAGCGGGGAAGCAGCCACAGTACCGACATGACGATGAAGTGGCTCAGTGATATGGATTATGTTATCTTGGTTTTATGGTTATTTTCCAGTACTCGAGTACGCTTATGTTGTTGATGTTTTGGAGATGTTTTGTATTATTGGACTCATTTGAATTGTCGAACGGGTTTTAAACTTCTTTTACATTGATGACACTTTAGTATTATTTCCGTATTTCTCAATTTAGCCTGGTAAATTCTTATACAAAGGATTTACGGCGCTGTAATTATTCCGAATATATCGGGGTGTTACAGAATATGGTATCGGAGCTAAGATTCATGGATATCTTGGCAGTCGGGTTAGTTGGGTCTGTTTACGTTATTTGATTTATGGGTCGTTTGTAACCTCACTGTTGAGCCAGCATCGTCGTGTGGACCATGGTTGTAAGTCTCCTAATATCTAATACTACCGTTTTATTTAATTTCTGCTTTGTGATTATTGACGGACTTTCTTTTAGAAATTTTGTCCTGGATATTGAGTATTTTTGTTTACAGTATGTTGAGGGGAGGTCGTGGACGCGGACGTGGTCATGGACGTGGACGTGGTAATGCGAGACAGGAGGATTCGGCGTCTACCCCAGAATTATCCGCTAGTCGAACTGATTCCCATTCTGGGGGACAACAGGGATCAGCTAATGACAACGCAAATCCTAATATGCCGGGAGTACTTCAACAGGTGATTGCTCAGATAAACCAGTTTGCTCAGGTAGTTGACCGCATGCAGGCGGCGATGGGACAACAGCATCATGAGGATAATCGGGGAGACAAATGGCTTACTGAGGTAGTCAAATTGCACCCTCCGAAATTTGGCGGTTCTGTTGAGACACTTTCTTGGGATCACTGGCTAAAGGAGTTAGAGAAGATCTTTGCAGGGATTAGCTGTCCCAACTACAGAAAGGTTACGATCGCCCAGTATCTTCTGACTGGGGAGGCTTTCAACTGGTGGGAGGCCATTCGACCTGAGGAGTATAATGCTGACTGGACGGAGTTCAAATTAATGATGGAAGCGCAATATTGTCCTCTCCCAGTTAGAGAGGCCCGAGTCCGGGAGTTTTTCTCACCACAAAATTTAGAGGCATCTGTGACAGACGTGATTAAGACTTATAATCACCAGTTGACTTATGTGCGCCACTTGGTCAGGACCGAGGCGGAGAGGATTTTCCATTTTGACAAGCGGATGAAGTCGGAGATTCAGCAATATATGTCCGGATTTGAATGTACCACCCTGCGACAGTATCAGGACAAGGCACTGGCCTACGATATGAAAGAGGCGGCAGTAGAGAAATCAATGGAAGCAAAGAAGCAGAAAGTGTTTGGCAACTTCACGGAGAACAAAAGTGGTGGGCCCCGCAAGGGCCAGTCCTCTTTTCATTCATCCACGAGAATTACCTTTGTGAGTTTTTGCTGATGATTAATTGTGATATGTCCGGAATATCACAATGTTTATCCCCGATGTTGAGATATATTATATATAGGATCTTGGTACTTGGCTAGAATGGCACCAGAATATGTGTTGTTGTTGTTTTGTTTCTTGGTTGTAATGATTTGATGTCGAAAAGCGAACACTGGTATGGTCCCCGTACATTGTGGTTTGAAAAACGAAATTGGGTTGAGACCCTAGTGGTTGTGTAAAGACTATTGCAAGGAAAATGATTTTGGACCGAGGCCACATGTTTTGAGATGTGTTTGTAACTATGGACGTGATGTCCAAAAAGATTTACTATTTATAGTCTTGGACAATGAATCGAGATTTGGGCCGGGAGCCTATTACTTTTTAAAAGATTTTATAATTATGGACTTGAGGTCCTAAAAGATCTTTCGAATTTTTCTTTAAAATGCCGAGGTGATAATTCATATTTTAGAGTCGTGTAGCATTTTACAAATATTAAAAATACTCGAAAAATCCTTTCAAATCTTGTTGTTATTGTTGTTGTTGTTGTTTTGATATGACTAGTATTTGTGTGGTATATTTGGTATGACTTGAATTCTTGCACTAGAAAAATAGTGGAATTTTGGTAACCCCGAGTAATCAGGGGGTGAATGTCTGTATTGCGTTCAGGTGCATGCAGGCTCTAAGGGAGCTAAACATATGATCTTTACGAAGGATGATGGAAGACGAATGATACTAATCACATGGAGGCCAGTTCTGGGTGTAGTTACTTGAAGTTCATTGTATGGTCTTTTCCATTGTCGTATTTTTCTGTTTGTGAGAGTATTTGACCCTTGCATGGGTATGAGTCCTCAAAGAGTTATGTATGTTTGAGTTGTATGTTAATGATGAAAGACCAAATCGGTCTAATGGTCCGTCATTTCGCCATGTCGGCATGATATGTGATGTCTTGTTCGGTATTTAGCCTGGTAGATTCTCACGGAGAGGGTCTGCGGCATGTGATATTTCCAGATTGATTCTGGAGGTGATACATTTATGGTATCGGAGCTTAGGTTGTAGAAACCTAGGTTATAGGGTCCAGTCGTGTATTGTCGAGTCTTGTCTTGTCAGATTGTGTCTGACTGAGTCATGTCATGACGTGTCATCTAAGATGTCGGCCGTGATTAGTATCAAGGTGCAGCCATCATATTCATGTGATCTATGTATTAAATCTCCCTACTATATGTTATGCCGCGTTCTATAAGGGCTCCTTGTGTGATTCTGTGTTATAAGGTGGAGTTTGAATGTGAATTGTGAATACGTGACCTATGCTTGTTTGATTCTCGTATTGTGCTGGAATGAAGAGTGGTGCTGGTGTATATATCTTTGTATAACCCGTTGTTGCAGGAGTAATGGCTTGGTATTTTAAGGTTTCGAATGTTTTCGGGAGTCACGAAATTTTATTTTACAACATCCTCCAAAGGAAATCTTGATTTTCATATGATGACCTCAAGGCCAAAATTTTTTGAGAATCCAAACTATTGATATTTCAATTTCATCTTGTACTAATGTTTCAAAACGTGATTCATAAACTCAAATGAGGTTTACTAAATTTACTTAAGATGTGACTCTCACTTTTAACTTTTTCGTTTCATGATGGTCAGTCAGGAAGTATGTATATTGTTTAGGGCCGTCAGAACTGCTGAACGAATGTTGCGTTCGACAACACATTGTGGCCATGATGAGGTTGATGTAGCGGTCGTAAGGTCTAACTTCTGCGGTCGTAAACCCGATCACCAGTGGATGTATTCTATGTGTATTGTCCGGTGATGGATCAGGTGAGGAATGAATAAGATAAGATTCGTCATTTTGACATGCGGATGAAGCCGGAGATTTGCCAGTATATGGCGGGACTCACTTACACCACATTGAGATATTATTAGAATCGAGCCTAAACCTACGAGATAGATTCATTATCGTCTGAACGTGTGCCCGAGTCGAAGAAACATAGGAAGTCTGATGATCTCGCGGTCAGTTCAGGAGCTGGAGATTTTAAATTGCAACACCGTGGTCTTTCTGCCATGAAGCTTCATCGTTCAATGAGTGGAATTGAGAGTTCCAAGTCATCAGCTTTAACTCCTGGTAAAGACAGAAGGTGTTTCAACTGTAATACGCCGAGGCTTGTACGTGTACATTGCTCTTCATCACCAGTAACATGTTACAAGTACGTACTCAAGGGCCACATAATCCAGTTTGCGAGTTGGTCGCTGAGATTTCCGAAGAACGGACTCCAGCATCGATTTTAGTATCGACTTTGGGAAGTCCTTGGAAAGATGTTGTTTGTTAGTTGGTTGGTACGCTAGCACCTCATTTATGTTGTTTTAGTTTTGGAGACGAATCCTCTTTTAAGGATGATAGAATGTAATACCATATTTTTCTCGCTTCTCTATTTTTTTTACTTCATCGACTCGTTTATGTTCGTTGATTCTTCTGAGCTTGTTTTGTTCTTCATTTTTTATCATTCGAACGAGTTGTGATATTGTTTCAAATTAATCCATTTATCATTTTGACCATTCTAAGTTCAGTTCGACTTTCGTGAGCCCTATGCGAAATGAACATTCTGTAATTCTTACATGTTCATTTAATGTCTTGAGTTAAGGTGAGAAATTCAGAGTTGTTGTTCGATCGTTGTGGTCCGATTGTTGTTGCTCGATCTCGTATTATGATTATTGAGCGTTTGGGCCACTTCGCAATTTTCCAGAGTTCCAACTGATTGTCTTTGTATGTGATCTTCTAAACCTTTGGGTTGTCGGAATTGCATACTTTTTTGGTGTTAGACTCGTGTTTTCGTTGTTGTACTGCTTTGATTAATCAGCCGTATTGATTCGTGTTCGTTTTTTTTGTGAACTCCTTTGTTTAGCGAATCGGACCGCAATAACTTTTGTACACTATCAGTAGCAGATAACATATGTTATCTGGGGTTGCCCTGCCTCGATTGTTTCATGTTTTAAGTTTCGGGATGAAACTTATTTTTAGTGGGGTTGAGTGTAATAACCAGGATTTTGGCTTCCAGACATCTTGAATTTATTATACCGATTCAAGCGGATGTAAGGAGCGCATGTTTACGTGATAGTATGTCGTGCTTTGTTATTTTTTTTGTTTTCGATTTGGATCGTTGGTGTTGTCCGTTTGTGTTTCGTTGCATGTTGAATGATCATTGTTTTGTCGCGGAGTATCATTGTTGTGCATTTGGTCGACTTTGTAAGATCACCACGGGCACTTATAAAGTATAAAAATTCTAAAACTTTACAATGTGATAGAGCATCAAGTTAGATTTCCAATGGTTCAACCGATGAGTCAACCGGAGTCCGGACGGAGGAGTTATGGTCGTAATGGCAAAGAGTACACTGTCAGAATACGGCCCTGGAACACGGCGATGTTTGCACCATTTTGATGAGCCGATTATAATATGGCACTGGAACACGGCGCTGTTAGAACCGTTTGTCCGAGCCGTTTATAATACGGCGCTGGAACATGCGCTATTTGCGCCATTTTCTGAGCCATTTTGTCCAGGTGTATAAATAGGACAGTAGTATTTTCAGCCCCATTTCACTTTTCTCTCTCAGTTTTTTGGGTGATTTGATGGGGATTTCAATCCTTGAGTAGATTATCATCATATTTTTGATGTCTTGATCATGTTTGACATCATCTAATCCATTGTTCTTTGTCGGATTGAGGTAATTCTTCGAAAACCCTATTTCAACTATTTTGGGGTTTACCTCTTGATTTCAATTTTGGGCCGATTATGAAGAATTGGTCATATAATTCATGTTGTATTAGTTGTAATCTACAGATTAGAAGCTCGTTTATCGATTTCATTTCACCTGGAACATGATTTTGGCTTTCTTGGAACAAACCCTTGAACCCTTGTAGTTTCTTAGTGTCGATTGGGATTTCGTTTAGTGTTCTTAATTCGTAGCGGTGTTATTCTCATAGTGATTGTGTTGTTATTGATTTTTCACAAAGGTGGTCGGCTTTCGGGTCTGTTTCGGCCGAGCCGAATCCGTTGAAGGACTCACAAATTGATTTCGAGGCAAGTGTTCTGGCTTTACGATTTACATCGTGTGAATTGAAGTTGTTAAATAAAATTGTGATGGTTGTTCATTCTTGTCAATTGTGTGATATATGAATCGTCATAAGTGTTATGTTATTGTGTTAGGTTTTTGTCAATTGGTACTTGTCGAAGAGACACGTCAATTGTCGTAGAGACACATGAAGAAAGACACGATGTCAGTTAGGTAGTATACTTAGACATGTGTAGAAATGTTTAAGGAACATGGTGTTGTGTAAATTATATTGTGTATAGTCATCGGTCATATCTAGGTGAGTATAGTCCGTATTGGTGTAAATAAGTAGTGTAGTGTTGCTATGAGATTGATTAAATCTATATCGATAAGTACTGATGCATCCAGGATTGTTAGGTTGTTAGGTATTGATGTCGGTAGTGTTGAATGTGTTATTTATTGCCTGTGAGTAAGTGTCATATAAACTGGCCATTCTAGCAAGGTACCTTGATTTTATATATATATATATATATATATATATATATATATATATATATATATATATATATATTCTGCTTGACTTTCGAGGATTGTGGTTTTTGCAACTATGTATTTGCGGAAACGCGATTTTGTGTGTGATGTGAGGATGGATACTCGGGGTACTCTCACCTGGGGATTGGCTCGATGTGGCCCACAAGGACTTGGTCGGGTGGCCTTGCACGAGAGTTACCTTCGAGAGTTGCGGTATTCTCACCTGGGGATTGGCTCGACGGAGCCCACGGGGACTTGGCCGGGTGTTCTTGTCACGAGAGTTACCTTCAAGAGTTTTTGCTGATGATTAATTGTGATATGTCCGGAATATCACAATGTTTATCCCCGATGTTGAGATACATTATATATAGAGTCTTGGTACTTGGATAGAATGGCACCAGAATATGTGTTGTTGTTGTTTCGTTTCTTGGTAGTAATGATTTGATGTCGGAATGCGAACATTGTTATGGTCCCCGTACATTGTGCTTTGAAAAATGAAATTGGGTTGAGACCCTAATGGTTTTGTAAAGACTATTGCATGGAAAATGATTTTGGACCGAGGCCACATGTTTTGAGATGTGTTTGTAACTATGGATGTGAGGTCCAAAAAGATTTACTATTTATAGTCTTGGAAAATGAATCGAGATTTGGGCCGGGAGCCTATTACTTTTTAAAAGCTTTTATAATTTTCGACTTGAGGTCCTAAAAGATCTTTCGAATTTTTCTTTAAAATGCTGAGGTGATAATTCGTCTTTTAGAGTCGTGTAGTATTTTACAAATATTAAAAATCCTCGGAAAATCCTTTCAAATCTTGTTGTTGTTGTTTTGATATGACTGGTATTCGCGTGGTATATTTGGTATGACTTGAATACTTGCACTAGCAAAATAGTGAAATTTTGCCAACCCCTGAGTAATCAGGGGGTGGGTGTCTGTATTGTGTTGAGGTGCATGCAGGTTCTAGGGGAGCTAAACATATGATCGTTACGAAGGATGATGGAAGACGAATGATACTAATCACATGGAGGCCAGTTCTGGGTGTAGTTACTTGAAGTTTATTGTATGGTCTTTTCCATTGTCGTATTTTTCTGTTTGTGAGAGTATTTGACCCTTGCATGGGTATGGGTCCTGAAAGAGTTATGTATCTTTGAGTTGTATGTTAATGATGAAAGACCAAATCGGTCTAATGGTCCATCATTTCGCCAGGTCGGCATGATATGTGATGTCTTGTTCGGTATTTAGCCTGGTAGTTTCTCACGGAGAGGATCTGCGGCGTGTGATATTCCCAGATAGATTCTGGGGGTGTTACAGTGTAATACCCGGTTGTAATTCAGTCATTATCATTCAGTATTTATCATTCAGTAATTGTCACTCAGTATTTTTCACTCATTAATGATCATTTGTCACTCATATTCAATCATTGTATTCATCGTTCAGAGTAATTGTATAGTGTATCAGTCGTCATTCATCATCAATCAAGATGGAGTTTCGTGCCGTGTTTATCACCTTTGTCATATTCATAGTGTGCTGTGTGTGAGGAGTAGCGCACGCTACATACTCTCTTTAGCGTGCGCTAATTGAGTACGGGTAGCGCACGCCACCTCTCAACACTAGCGCACGCTAGTGTAGTTGAGCAGGCAGTCCAGAAGGCACTGGACTGCAGTTGGGATTGTAGGTAGCGCACGCTACGAATGGTAAGTAGCGCGCGCTAGTGATTCGGAGTAGCGCACGCTATACAGTCGGTGTAGCGCGCGCTAAGGTCGGATCAGGTTGAGTCCAGTGGCTACTGGACTGAATTGAATTAATTCATAGCGAACGCTACGAGTGGTTTTAGCGTACGCAATCGGTGTAGTGGCGCACGCTAATTGTTGGATGTAGCGCACGCTACCGAGATCATATCAAAGGACAGAAGGTTTCTGGACTCCAGTACTGGGCATCAGATAATTCTTTAGCGCACGCTAACATTTGGGGTTAGCGCACGCCAATTGCACATTCGTAGCGCACGCTACCAAAGGTACGTAGCGCACGCTACCATTCTCGTACAGTGGGTACTGGACTACCCAAAATACCCGTTAGCGCACGCTACGCACAGGAGCTAGCGCACGCTAAACTGGAGTGGCTATAAATAGGACAGTGCAGTCCATTTCATCATTTCTTCATCTCACTTCACTCCTTCGGCGATTTTGGACGATTTCGGGCGATTTGGAGAGTATTCTTCGAGGTGTATTCATCAATCATCATCTTCAAGCATATAATCTGGAGTAATCATCATTTCATCACCTTCAAACATCAAATCAAAGATAATGATTTCTTGAATCTAGAATTTCGGATATTTGGGCTTTTCCTTCCGATTTCTTCGTATGAACTTAGATTGTTGTTGGAATATGTTAGATATGGATTATCTACCTTAGATTAATATATTCCTATGGATTTAATGGCTATTTTTGGGATTTATTTCAAGAACCCTTGGGCTTGACTTCGGTTAATTTGGGGATTTCCGATTGATGTTGTTGTAATCTTGAATTGTGGATTCCTATTGGATTATTGATGCCATTGATATTGTTTTGCTGGTTTGAATCAATCACTTGAAGTTGGTTTCGATAATTTGGGTTTGGTTGTAACCAACGGGAAGGATATTTTCAACGTATTCGTTAGAGTGCATCTACGAGTTTGGATATTGTTGTATCGACGTTTGAGTTGGTTATAATCGTGTTTGATTGTGTTATTCAAGGTTGTTCGAGCGACCAACATTTCATTTAGGACGTTGTTCGTGGGCGGACATTCTTCATCGGTGTTGTGTAAGTTAATTCTTACTCAGTTAAAAGGATATTCATTCCTTTCGTTGTTGTTCATTCATAATCATAATTCATTCATAAGGTACTAACCGTTTCAAAACTTGTAATTGTCACTTAATTACTTCATTCATGGGGAACGACGGTTCCGATCATTTCATTGAGCTGTCATTCATTTCACCATCATTTCATCTTGGTGAGTCATTATTCATTTTCGATGTCACTTTTGTTATATCATGGCATTCCGGGTCATACTGGCGTGCCGGTTGGTATGTGTAGGATTTTCATGTCGGGCACATTTAAGTCGTGTGTTGGTTGGTGGCCTCACATTGGACTGTGCACACGAGTTGATGGCTTCGTGAGACTGATTAGGTACAAGACCACACGTGTATTCGATCGATACTCGTTGGTGGCTTGTGCACGGACACATTTCCATCCCGGACGTAGTGTGGTGCCATTCCTTTGAGCCATACTGTTAGTTGATTCATATATCATGTTTGATTGCGTATGTTTCGACAGAATTGTGTATATTCAACTCTTGAGGATTGTTGTTCTGTGTAACTGACCCCGTTGGGGGATATTGTTTTTCAGGTCATGGCAAGGCAAAAGCACGGGGAGAGCACGTTGACGGTGAGGAGTCCCAATGATACTAGTAGGGGGCCCCAGTCTGTTCAGTCATTTATGTTTCCTTCATTTTATTCCGCTGCAGACATTCCGTTTGAATACTCATTTTACTCAGTGTTGTATATTTTATCTCCATATAAAATATACATGTATTATGTATTATCTTGGGTGTATTGCATGAAACTCCTCATCGGAGTAATTAATGTTTTAATGTGGTTCGGTACTACATTTACCCTGTGTAATTCATTCATTTTCATTCGCCTGGTGGGTCCCAGTCGGGGATCCACGGCACTGTAATATCCGCCTAGTTTGGGGTGTTACATACAGCCCATACCATCAATACATTCAGCTCAATACACACGCAGTGTACCACAAGTATCAAACATGGATTCCACTTCACATTATCATGCAACAAAAATTATGCACCACAATTATCTCACATAAATGAAATCATGAAACACAGATACCTCGCATAAAAGAGGAGACTTACGTCCACAGGCCGCATGGAGATGACGGTCGCCCACGATACTTATCTCATCTGACAACACATCCGACATGCCGTGACTACGCACAACTAAACTTGTCACCCGACAACTCGAATGACAAGACAACACATTACTCGACAAATCACGACTTGACTTGACCCGCCAGCCTAGGTTTCCGCAACCTAAGCTCCGATACCATAAATGTAACAACCCCAAAACTATAAAGAAATATTACACACCGTATATCCCTCCCACGAGGATCTACCAGGCTAAGCATCACTAAACGACAAAGTGTTTGCTCGACCGGGGACAAACAATACAATAATATAGACCGTTAAGGTCAATTGTAAACAACACTGACCGACGAGGTCACACGAGTGACACAAATAGAAAAATACAATTCTTTACAAGAAATATCCACATCGAGTAAAGATACAAAATAGCGGAAGGCGGATTACAACTCTATCGATACAACATAACTCGACCAAACTCTCAACTCTTGAAAAGTATCGTAGCTCGTCACTTCCTGCACCGCTCCTATGATTGCTCCCACGAACATGCATTCACATGAATGCAATACAGACATCCACCCCCTGATTACTCGGGGGTTAGCCAAATTTTACTATTTTTCTAGTGAAAGTATAATATTATACGAAATGTAACAAGCAAATAGCAACCACGAATCGGAATATGACAATCAATTATTAAAAATATTCCCGACAGGTTTTAGAATTTCGGATTTACGCAAATAAGTGTTTGTAATAAATTCTTCATCTCGGGGATTTTGAATGTAGAAATCTTTTTAGACCTTGAGTCCTAAATTACAAAACCTTTTTCGAAATCGTTAGGGACTCAGCCCGGTTCTTGTCTCAAAACACATTAGCTAGGATATTATCACAGGTACAAAGCCCAATATCAACATTATCCAGTCAATCACTATTTGTACTCGTCAAGTAACGAACCCCGGACCGTACCCGGTTCCACACAATCCCTGTTCGTACACATCATGTACCGAACTTTAGAGGCCACGACGGACCATACCCGGAACGCATAAACATCATGTACCGACCTCCAGAGGCCACGACGGACCCTACCCGGAACACACACTGTTCGTACACATCATGTACCGAACTCTAGAGGCCACGACAGACCCTACCTTGATCAACTCAACACATTACCACGAACAACACACATTATTACCAATATATCAAACCATTCAACAATACACTGCAATACATATTCAAGTATGTACTCAATCCGGCACAATTATCATAATCATCACGATAACTCAATCATGAACAATCACACACAACACAAACAATATGATTAACACAACCAACACAATTCCACAACATTAAACAAGTAAGGATATCATCACTACCATCAAACGTTTACAATAATCAATTCATAATCAATTCACACGAAGCATATCGACGAAGGTAAACCAAATCATCGTAAACCCAACATGAAGTCTCTATTCACAAGACATAAATTGTATAGCAAGATACTTGCCTCAATAACCGATACCGATCACTCTGACGAACACCGCCCAACCGCGAAACCTCGAACACCTACAATCCTCCGGCGAAAACAACAAAAACATTATTACAATGGGTATAACATCCGGAAACAATGAACGGAACACGCCCAAGAATCAAAGAAAAATCCGTTGAGTCATTTAATCGGACATTAAATGCTCAAGGCTCCCTTAGAACACAAAAACACGGTTAGGATCCAACAATCCATAGAACATGGCGAATAATACTCAATAACATCAACCGATTCATCAAAATTAGACGAACAACGAAATCAAGAAGGAAATCCCAAAAGTCAACCTTAGGAGATTTCAAGAAATTAACTTCGATCCGGATAAATGAAGTGGAAGATGATGATAGATACAAATCAAGGTTCCCAAAATGATGCACGATGATACCTCCGATCACCACCCTTGAGTCCTAGTCGAAAATTGCGGAAGAAGAAAGAGAAAGGGGAAAAATGGCAACGAAACCTGTCGCCCAGCCTATATGGCCGTAACTCGGCACTTACGGCCATACTCGGAAGCCCCTTACGTCTGTAACCATGCCTCCCAGGCAACTGCCCAAAACGTGTGGATGCCTTACGGCCGTACCCAGCAATGCATTACGGCCGTACCATGTCATGTCTTACGGCCATAACTCGGCCATGCATTGCGGCCGTAACCGACCACGCTTTACGGCCGTAATCGACCGTTGCTTATGGCCATAACTCGGCCAGGCATTATGGTTGAAACTCGACCATTTTGACAGTCCGGTTAGACATTTGACAAAGTCTCGGTCACACTAACACACCGTCTATGATTCAAAACAATAATGAGCAACTTACAAAACACAACATACCAGACCACAAGCACACATTTAATCAAAGAAACACATGTGACAATAAGTCTCACTCGACGAACAATACAACATAATTTATCATACCGTTCATGACAGAAAAACAAATTCCACATAATCATAACGAAACAAAATAACTGGCACCAAGCGACATATAGTTCAAGGCATCCGGAATTAAAAATCTTGGGTATTACAAGTACGGCCTACTCCGATAGGAACTACTATGACCTGAAATCGAGACATCTAATGCTATCGATGTCAAGGTTTTGGCCATATCACTACAGAATGCATCAACAAGGGAACAATGATCATAAAGGACGGGGAGGTTTAGACAGAGGATGAAAAAGAAAAAGAGGAGGAATATGATCCGATATTCTCGAGAGCACAACCACTCTTGTAATATGGAGAATAATGAACGCCCAAGCCAAGGAGGAAGATGTGGTAAAACAGCGTGAAAATTTATTTCACACGAGAGTTTTTATTAAAAACAAAATTTGTAGTGTGATAATCGATAATGGAAGCTGTGCAAATGTGGCTAGCACAATATTGGTCGAAAAGTTGGAAATACCAACATGAAAACATCCCAAACCATACCGACTACATTGGTTGAATGATTGTGGGGAGGTGAAGGTAACTCGACAGGCCCTCCTGTTAATAACCCTTGGGAGATACCAAGATGAGATTTTGTGCGATGTTGTTTCTATGCACGTATGACACATACTTTTGGGAAGGCCTTGACACTATGATTTGTACATTTCTCTAATGGGAGAAGGAACATGTACACATTCGAAAAAGAGGGAAAGAAAATCACCTTAGCACCAATGCTACCCTCACAAATCTTGGAGGACCAAAAACGACTTGAGAAAGAAGTCGAAATAAAAAATGGAGTCGAGAAAAAAGAAAAATTAAGAAATAGTGAAAAAAATATAAATAGTGTGAAAAGGAAAAGGAAAAGGAAGAAGGCCCGAAACTAAAAAATATAATGTTTATTGGGGCGAAGGAGTTGAAAAATGAAGTTAAAAAAAAGTCTCCTATGTTTAAATACTAAATCGAAAATTTTGTCCTACAACTAGTTCCGCGGACTAGGAATTTCCGAGTCCTATTCAATCTTTATTGAAGGAATTTTTAGATATTTTTTCCGACGAGCTAGCTGCTTGGCTACCACCACCACATGGGATTGAACACCAAATTGATTTCGTACCCGGTGCGGTTATTCCGAATCGACCGGCTTATCGAAATAATTCATGAGATGAAAGAGATACAACGACAGGTAGAGGAACTCTTGGAAATAGTTCATATTAAGGAGAGACTGAGCCCGTGGCGGTCCCGATAATTATAGTACCAAAAAAAGGTGGTACGTGGAGAATGTGCACTGACTGCCGAGCAATCAACAACATAACAGTGAAGTATAGACAACCTATCCCCAGGTTGGATGACATGCTATATGAATTTCAAGGGGCAATTTTATTTAACAAAATCGATCTTATGAAAGGATACCACCAAATCCGTATGAAAGAAGGTGATGAATGGAAAACTACTTTTAAAACCAAATATGGATTATATGAATGGTTGGTTATGCCTTTCGGCCTAATGAACGCACCAAGCACTTTCATGCGCTTAATGAATCATAAATTGCATGCGTTTTTTGGGAGGTTTGTGGTTGTCTACTTTGATGACATTCTAATATATAGTAAAAATATGAGCAAACATGTTGAATATTTGAGACTAGTTTTGCAAACTTTGCGTGAAGCATGACTTTACGCTAGTCTCAAGAAATGCTCTTTTTGCTTACAAGAAGTCATTTTTCTTGGTTTTGTTGTCGGATTTGACGGGGTTAAGGTCGATAATGACAAAGTCAAATATATACGCGAATTCCTGCAAATGCAACCGATGTTCGGAGTTTTCATGGACTTGCCGAATTTTATCGATATTTTGTAAAAAGATTTCAGCACAACTGTGGCTCCCCTAAATGATCTTATTAAGAAAAATGTTAAATTTATTTGGAGAGAAAAAAAGAAAATGCTTTCCAAATTCTAAAAGAACGATTATGTACCACACCTGTTTTAGCATTACCTGGTTTTTCTAACACGTTATAAATTGAGTGTGATGCGTCAGGAATAGGAATAGGGGTTGTGTTAATGCAGGGGAAAAGATCAGTTGCCTATTTTAGCGAAAAATCTGGAGGAACTTCATTGAATTATGCCACATACGACAAGGAGTTGCACACTTTGGTGAAAGCACTTCAGACCTGGCAACATTACCTGTGGCCCTGAGAATTTATTTTCCACACTGATCATGAGTCCCTATGACATTTAAAAGGACAAGGTAAGTTAAGCAAACGGCACGCCAAATGGTTGGAATATATTAAATCATTTCCTTATGTCATCAAGTATAAAAAGGTAACGAAAATGTCGTCGCTGATGCTCTATCCCGACGGTATCTTTTGATTAACACACTTTCTTGTAAACATTTGGGATTTGAGCTAATAAAAGAATTGTATGAAAATGATAAAGATTTTAGCGGAATCTACGTTGCAAGTAAAGAAAAAGGGATCGATAAGTTTTATCAAGACGGCGGGTATTTGTTTAGGTATAATAAGCTTTATATACATTCTTGCTCGACAAGAAAATTATTAGCTAGGGAAACGCACAGTGGTGGCCTAATGGGTCATTTTGGAGTTACTAAAACATGTGATATTTTACAAGAGCGTTATCTTTGGCCAAAAATGCGCCACGACATTCATAAAATCATTAACTTGTATTACTTGTTGTAGCTCAAAATCACGAGTCATGCCTCATGGATTATATAGGCCACTTCCGGTCCCTACCGATCTATGGATAGATATTTCGATGAATTTTGTCTTAGGACTAACGCAGTCAAAGTCCGGGAATGATTCTATTTTTGTTTCTGTTGATAGATTTATCAAGATGGCACACTTTATATCTTGTCAGAAAACTGCTGATGCCGTCAACATTTCTAGTCTCTTCTTTAGAGAAATTGTCTGACTCACCCTCGAACAATGAGATTATTATACTCGAACCGACTCACCATCGATTCGTCATACGGATTTTACTCAGGGACAGTCAATGATGGAATCGAAAGGTTGTGATAGGTATTCGTGAACCTTTGACTTGAGGATTTACTAGGGATGTGCTTGTGATGTAAAGATTTTCACTTGAGTAGTTCGACCCAAAAAGCTCAGTGGGGGTCAACCTCGATGTGCCTCTTGATGAAGAAGTAGTAGGTTCTACTAAATACCAAGATAGGTCTTTCTCCTGTAAGTGAACAGGTATATGTCCTATGTGGTTATTGACATATGAGATCATAAGTATCTGGTTAAAGCATTGGAGCTAGTTGTATTGGATACACAAGAGATCGGTGATCTCGATTTGCATTCACTCAAACATAACATCAAGTACAGATAGGTCTTGACTGATCATGACCCTATAACTTGATCGGTACATTTGAAAGAATGGTTTATACGTTTACTGGTATTCACGACATAATGGTTCTTGAATGATCCATATCATTCGTTCTCAGTAAGGTTACAGTATAGGCCGCGGGACTGGCTAGATGGTGCTATAACTCTTTGGTTCCTCCCATTGCTTACTGAGACGGACCTACCGAGTTGTGCATTAGGGAGATGATGGAATAATATGTAGAGGATCTCTTATTATAAATTTTAAGACATTTGATGTCTTATTTAATTTATTGGATAAATTAAATCGGTCTAGAGAATTAAATAAATTACTTTGTAATTAATTTAATTCATGAATAATTATTTCTTGGAGAAATATTATCTTAATATAATTAGTTAATTAGATTAATTAGTTGTATTTGAGATGAACCAAGGTGTATCAATCGTACTGGAAACACGACAGTCCATTTCACAGACCAAAATGAACCAAATCCTTCTCTATTATGATGTAGCCCGCCCCACCCACTAGTAGGTCCCTTGTTGGTGACCTTGTATTCATACTTGCATGTGTTGAGGAGGTTTCCTAACACTCAAGGACAAAAGAGTGATAAGACGGGATCTTATCATTATCAAGCCTTAGGTGTGAGGCTTGGAGGTTTGTGTGGATTATGTTATAAAACAAAGTTCATCCTCCTCCACCATGATGAAAAAAATCGGCCATCACACACACACACACACACACATATATATATATATATATATATATATATAGAGAGAGAGAGAGAGAGTTCATTTTGTTCATGTTCTTACTCTCTTAGAGAGAGAAGGAAAATCAAGAACAAAAACTTATATCACTTAGAGTGATCACATACTTGAGAGATCATTTCCTACTACTCTTTCCTAACCGTATCCTTAGAGGATAATTGAGTGGTTGTTGTTTCGATCATCTCCCAGCACATGGCTATTAGAGACGTGGTGCTTTCAGCGTTTGGATCATCGAGGGCTTATCAAATCGAATTTGCGGTCACCGGCATAAACTTCAACATTCAATCAAAGGAATACAAGGGTATGTTTTCATATCTTAACTCGTGTCCTTTTATATTCATATATACGTTGCATGATCGGTCCTCTTTAGGGGTTCAGTAAAATTTGTTTTTGCTTTTGATGCGTCTTCATTTTAGGCATCGAATCCCAACACTTTCTACAGCTGAGTCAGAATATTATGATGCTGGAAGATGCTTGGCATTAAATTCAAAATTGATGGATTATACGTACCAGTTACGTCCGGATTCATCATGTATGTTTATTCAAAAATGGTTCCCATCCCTTAAATATAAATGTTCACTGTAACCTAGCCTTTTTGCACAATATAAAAGGGACAGTATACAGATCTACATAATCTTTATGCTTTCTGCAAATTAAACGAGCCTACAGCATACAGTATAAATACTTAGAAGTTTTTTTGCTAAATTTTTGTGTACGTTTCACTTTTCATCTCTTTTGAAAAAATGACTTCTTCACAGACTTCCTCTCCTTCTCTGAAAAAGAAGGAAACAATCATCGATGGAAGAATCTTCGCTCGCTCTGTGCTTCAAAAGCGTATCTTTTTTGAGGATGACGACATGACTGGGATGAATCTGGTCATCTTCTGTGTTAAGCAACAAGGTTCTACCATGTGGGTAGTCTTCACCCAGAGAATTATGATGAACAGATAGTGGAGGAATTTTATCTGGATGCTGACTTCACCTATGCATTGGATAAGAAGGGTTCTCTACTAACGCCGTTATTCGCACCGTTCAAAATAAGAAGATTTCCATATATAGGGATCTTCTTGAAAAACTGTACAAACTGCCCTTTGATGGACTGACACTAGAGGAACTGGAAACTTTTGGTTCTGACAGTATGCTGGAAGCCCACTGGAAGCTTTTCACAGGCGACTCCAAGGCGTCAGACATTCGTCCATGTTGCCACAAGAAAAACTTCACTATCCCCTACTTTTACCTCCACGAATTCTATTATCGGGTTGTAGAAAACCGAACCAGAGCATTCAAGATGTGCACGAACTTTAGATTTCGTGTGATGGTGGCCATCATGAGTGGGGAGAAGGTGAATTGGTGCCAAATAATTACGAAGCGCCTATAGGAGGAGGCTTCTAAATTGGATTCAGTAAGGAAGTCCTTCGGCCTCATGCTGAGTTATGTGTTGACTTGCTGTGGCATATAGTAATCTCCTATGGACATGAATATTTTGGCTGGAAAATTCTTAGGTGGCTCCAAGCCCACCTTTTACAATAAATCAACCCTGCTTGTCAACAGTCTCGACCCCTTCTCTATGCTAATGTCGAGTGATCCCAAAGATGCCAGCGGCACTCTTCGAAGTCCAAGGCTGATAACAGCAACAAGCAACATGAAAATAAAAAAAGAGCAGTTCCCGATAGCAGATCTCTATGAGTTGTTGAGAATAATTAGAAAAGGCAGAAGGTGAAGAATCCTTCAAAGTCGGAAGTTGTTCCTACAGCACCTCAGGTGACTATAGCGGACATTGAAGCAGTTCCGCCTACTACAACCCCTCTCGCAGTAGTTGTCCTACAAGAGGCCACTCCTATGGAAGAAATGCTGGCGGCTCCCATAGCAGGTTCTGAGACTATTGCAGCTATGATGCATGACCAGCTGTTTGCAAAGTTGGAATGAGCTGGTGAATCGGCCGCGCCCCTTCAGAGCCGATAGCCACCTCTACTCACAGGTCCCCTACCCTTGTAGAGGATCCCAACCGAACATTAGAACCCTCTAGTGGTCGAAGTCCTTCCCCATAGGAAATAATAAATAAAATAGTTCTCCATGTCCAAATTGATGAGGCATTTAAACGCTTCTAATTATGGAAGGACTACAGGGTCGCCATATACAACACTTTGTATAATTTGGAGGACTAGAAGGAGGAAGAATTATAAGTGATGGAGGTTACAAACACTCAGAATGTTGAGGTCCTGATCATATGGGATAATCCCTTTTGGCACAAGCTGATCACAAAACATTACGTGGAAAAGGAGAAGGCCACGAGCTAATCACCACTCAAATCCAGACTCTGATGGGGATGATGATGCCATGTACTCTGGGTTGAGAATGAGCCTTGAAGAGGCCCGCGAGAAGGATTTTGCTAAGTTGCAGGCTGCCCAGGTCCTAGGGACATCAACAGAAAAATATAAGTCCCCCACCCCTCAATATGAAGCACGCCAGGCTAACAACATACAAGAGTAATTAGTCCCTCTTGTAACCGTTGAAGTTGTTGCACCTGCCCAACAGCCGGCGAAATCTGCATCTCCCTCCCAGGAGGAATCAGTCCCTCCGACCGAGGAGGATTAATCTCACGCCATTCGACATGAGGATTTAGTCCTTCGTAAGGAACAGATGGAAGCTGAGATACAACAGAAGGAATCAGTCCCTCCTGTATACCAGGCTATAGACACCCCAATAGGCAGGAGGAATCAGTCCCTTCTATCTCCCAGATAGCAGTACCGGCTGAACTGACAGAGGTTACAGCCACCAAAACAGGTATCAACTCCTATCACTACAGGTTCACCTAATGAACCAGATGAGGAGTAACTGTCTGACGACATCCCTAGAAAGCCAAAGCATAATGTCGTTATTGAACAATTAGGCGAGCTCTATAACTAAAAAATTGCTCATCCCCACTCTCCTTGCACCAAAGCTAGAATAGAGCAACTGTCGCAAATCGATTGCCAAACCGTCTTCCTTCAGGATGCTCTCAAAGCACTGTATCATGTCAGAAAGGAACTCGATTAGATGCAAGAAACTTCCAGGATGAACACCTTAAACTCCAAGGAGCTGGGCAGGATGTTGAAGAAGCATTCAAAATCATGCCAAAAGCTTTATGGCAGGCCCTGAATCAGCTCAAACAGCACCAGGAGACGATCTTCAAGCAGGAAGAGGAAAAGCTGCGAGTTTTTGAAGCCAAAATGGTTGCCTCCCTCGACTACATCGGATCCAGACTAACTGCCTATGATCATAAAATTGACGACCTAACTACAGTGGTTACCAGTCTGGTAGACTCGGTGAAAGACATTAAAGACAATCAGACTGAATCAACGGATATTCTTCGGAATATTCATGGTAAAGTCATAGAGCCTGATAATACCAAAGAGGAGAAAGAGGCCCGAAAAGCTGAAAGGAGGTGGAGATTTCAGAAACAAAGGGAAATGGAAGCAATCTTGGATGATAGTGTTGTTATAGCTATCGAAAGACTGGTCGGACCGGGCAAGGTCAAGGAGCAAAAGGATACAGTAACTAGTTCTCGTACCAATTTCCAGGATCCCAATTTTTCTGGGAAGAATGAATTGTAAAAACCCACTGAGATACAACTTCCAACACACATATAGCCATTAGCATAAGAACTGAAACCATGGAAGAACCATGAACTATTGAGATACTTCTATACTCTCATCAGGGAGTCTATCATATCAATCAACTCAAGACACTAGAGGACGCTGTGAACAAATTTCCAAGCCTGCTGTCAGAGGGAAAACTTCCACTGCAAATGAAGCTGAAGTCAAAGCATCAGAAGGGTGATCGGATAACTCACCCAGAAAACTAGATTATTGCCTACGATATCTTACATAAAGGAAGGAACATCTATACAGACCTAGGCAGAGATTCCTTGGTCAACTGGTGGAAAGGAACCGACATAATCCCTCCCGAAAGTCTTTCAGACAATAGCCATACAGAAGATAATTCCTAACAACGGTATCTTTCATTCTTGTATGCTTCCCGCTGTAATATTTCAATTCCAAAACCACATTATAATCCAATTTATTAATAAAATGATTGATTTACATCAAAATAGTACAACTCATAATCTTCATTTACTGCTTGATTGCGATACATATTGAAATATTTGCTAGATATAAATTTGCTAAGTCTAAAAAGCTGTAAGAACTTGTCTGTGAACTGTTTATAGATTAAGTTGTATTCAAATAAGACTACTTGATGTAAGATTGTGCCTATGAGCCAACCATAATTTAAGTTGTAATACACTTAATCTTGCATGATTTAAAACCTTAGAATTTGACTGCCAGCAGTTTATATTTTATTCCAATTCTCAGATCATCCGATAGAGGACTTGAAGACAGCCGTATGTCTTAAAAGGATTTTGGCATTATCAGAAAAGAGGAAATTGTTGGGAGAAATAATTCCTTTAAGTGTTTTATAAAGGCACCCTACAGCCTGTCCCTACAAGGAACTTCATACAGCGCCCAAGAAGTCAAGTCCTATAGCTGATATAAGTTCCATCGTACAACAATAACTGTTGCTACAACAAAGAAGTTGTAGGTGTATTTATTAGAAAAGTAAAACATAAGTCAATCGGATATAGACTTAGAACTTTAAACCATTTTGAGATAATCAATTTTTTATTCACAAAGTATTCACGATTTTAAAATAGCATTTAATTGTAACACCCCCTAGATATTCAGGGTATATTATAGCGCCATGGACCCCTACGTCGGACGCACCAGGCTCAATAAACAATATCGCTCGTCTAACCATCTCGGTTAACGAGAAACACAACACCCCGACAATAACTAAATGAAATCACCCGATACAAATGATAAACAGGACATGACCCAAATTCACAAATACGATTTAACATACAAAACATATCCCAAATCAAAAGCGCCTAAGTACTCGCGAGTACTATCTATAAGTTCACAAGTTTGGAAACAAACATATCAATTCATTGCACACGTCAACATCCTCATACGGCTCCAATGCTCGCTCGACCGGCTGAACGCCACCTGAAATTCATAACAAGAATTTCCCCAAAACTGGTCCCCAAAGGGGTTAGCAATTACGCTAGTATAAGTAATCAAGGCAAACCATTCGCTTACAGATTTCATAGTATATGCATCAAGTCATTTCAAAATCCAAAACCAGACATGTCTTTTTCGGAAAACAACAGTCAATAATCACAGTTCAATCTTGCATAGGACCGGGGGCTAAACCACTGGTCTTATCCAAGACCTCTATGGACCCTCCCGGACTGGCCATAGTTAAAATCAAAATCACGCACATGCATCGCCTAGGATCGGGGCTAAACCACTGGTCCCATCCGAGGCCTCTATGGACCCTCCCAGACTACCTAGCCAAAAAGCTCGTGAATCCGAGGCTAAACCACTGGATTCCTCAGAGGACCCGTCGGACCCTCCCTGAGTGAGAAAATCACACACATATTATACATCACCATTTCATGTTAAGCATAAAGGTTTCACAAGAATTCTTTTCTTGAGTAATTAATGACGAAACGAATGGAACAGCGAGTCAACCACTATCGCAAGGAACTGACAACCACAAACCTGATGATTCGAAGAATATAATCATAACCAATTCTACACGAGTACGAAAATGGAATACATCCGAAAACTCACCTACGATTCATGTAAATTCGTACAAAAATAACAACGAGGGCGGATCGCAACCGAACCCTCTCGATTTCATAAATACCAAGAAATTTACCATGAACTCGTAGGGAAAACATGAATACCATTAAGATTAATCACATACATCATGGATTAATAAACAACACGGAACGAATCGGACATTAAATCGAAAATTTCCAAATTTCCCAAAAGTAGGATTCTAAGAGATTTTACCTTGATTCGAAGATGAACAACGGATTATTTGTGTTAGGTTGATGTTATGATGCTTGAATATACTTCTCCAATGGAGTTGGAATGAAAATCGGATGAACCCTAGCTCCAAGGATCGCCCACGATGCGAAGAGAAGAGAGAAAAGTGAAAAATGAGGAAAAAGTCGGCCCTGTCAATTTATATACTGACAAGTATTACGGCTGTAACATCACTCGCACACGGCCATAACTTATGAACATTACAGCCGTATGTGTATCACTTTATGGCCATAACTGGCCCTGGAGAAGGATCTGGACAAATCAACGAAACCCACTTACGACCGTATATTCTAAGGTTACGGCCGTAACAATTCTTACGGATGTAGCATGTGAATATTACGCCCGTAAGTCGCCCACTGGATCAATTCAAGAAGAAAAAATGAAGCTTAGTTACGGCCGTACAAAGTAGAAGTTACGGCCGTAACTGTTGAACATTATGGCCTTAACAGCCTTGGCTTACGGCCGTAATGTGCCTCTGGCAGCAGGCCAGATATGCACAACGTCTCGACGTAGATCGGTCGGAGGATACAAAGGTGTACCAACGGATACACTCACGACGACTTCAAGACATAAACTAAAGCGCTAAAATAAAACGCGATTCCAACTACCCAAAGGTTCGGAAATGACAAGGATAGCAATTACCCCAAAACTTTAGGAAATTACAAAACGGCCCAAAACATCCGAAACACATGATACGCGATCGAAACATCAAATAAAAGCTCACAACACGCATAATAACAAAAGATGGATTTACGGCAATGCCAAAACGGCGGTTCGGAACAACGATTACGTGAATCGAACCAAATAGCGACGGAAATGGCATTAAACGCGGAATCGAGTAAGACAGGTCCGAAATACGCTCGGATAACAAAAAGTCCAGTATTAAATATTCTCTAAATATCAATATGGTTACAAACGATTCACTAAAAATGAAAAAATACACTAAAACAAAAAATACCGGAAAAAGGAAAAAATGCAGATATTACATTCTCCCCCTCTAAACACAAGTTTTGTCCCGAAACTTAAGAAACAAACAACTCGGGGTACCTAGCAAGCATGCTAGCCTAGGTTTCCCAGGCTGCCTCCTCGACACCATATCTCGACCACTGCACCTTGACCAATGGAATGGTCTTATGCCTCAGTCGCTTGTCACGGTGCTCCACAATCTTCATCGGATGCTCCTCGAAGATAATATCCTCAGCGATATCGATCTCACCATAGTCGATGACATGGATAGGATCCGGAACATACTTCCTCAGCTGGGAAATATGAAAAATGCGATGGACGTGACTCAAAGGCGGAGGCAACGCCAAACGATACGCCAACTCGCCGACCCTCTCTAGAATCTCAAAGGTCCCAATAAATCTCGGACTCAACTTTCCCTTCTTCCCAAAGCGGAAAACTCCATTTGTCGGCGACACCTTTAGTAAAATGTGGTCTCCCGCCTCGAATTCCAAAGGTCAACAATGAAGATCACTATAGGATTTCTGTCGACTCTGAACAGTCAACATCCTCTCCCGAATCAATTCCACCTTCTTCCTTGTCTCCAAGGCAATATCCGGTTAGGTTCAGACCAAATTGAATGCCTCATTCCAAAAAGTTGGCGATCGACATCGCCGCCCAGAAAGCGCCTTATACGGTGCCATCTGAATCGACGCGTGATAACTATTGTTGTAAGTAAACTCGATCAATGGCAAATGCTCCTCCGAATCACTACTCCAATAGAGAGCACAAGCACGCAACATATCTTCAAATGTCTGGATAGTACGCTCTGACTGCCCATCCATCTAAGGATGAAAATAAGTGCTCAGATGCAAAGGAGTACCCAATGCCTTATGTACCGCCTGCCAAAACTGCGATACAAAACGGCCATCACGATTCGAAACAATAGATTTTGGAGTACCGTGAAGCCTCATAATCTGCGCAATAAATACATGAGCCAACTTTTCCGGACCCCAAGTATTCTTGATGCCCAGAAAGTGTGCCAACTTGGTCAGACGATCCACAATCAGCCAAACCATATTCATTCCAGACTTCGATCTCGGCAAGCTCGTGATGAAGTCCATCGAAATATCTTCCCATTTCCATTCCGAAATGGGAAGTGACTGCAACAACCTGTCTGGTCGCTGATGCTCGATTTTGACCTGCTGACAAGTCAAACATCTCGCTACCAACTGTGCGACCTCCTCCTTCATGTTGTTCCACCAAAAGTTCCTCCTTAGGTCCTTGTACATCTTATTCGAACCAGGATGAATCGAGTAAGGTGTAGCATGGGCCTCATGCAAAATACTCTGCCTCAATTCCAAGTCGGTCGGTACACAAAGCCAACTCTGAAATCTCAACATACCATCCTCGTGAATCAAAAATCCAGGAGACTTTCCCTTAAGAATATTCTCTCGGATTTGAGTAATCATCGAATCCTCCAACTGCTTCAGTTTAATTTCATCGATCAACAACGATGAAATCCAAAGCACAAAGTTGCCCGAGAGCTCCTGGCAACAAAATCTCAACACCCAACTCGATCAAATCACGTTGAAGATCAGATTAAGACGTAAGTATCTCAAGTGTTCGCAACATAACCGATTCCCGACTCAAGGCGTCTGCCACGACGTTCGCCTTGCCCAGATTAAGACGTAAGTATCTCGAGTGTTCGCAACATAACCGATTCCCGACTCAAGGCGTCTGCCACGACGTTCGCCTTCCCAACCACCTCCTCTGCCTCATATTCAACTCCCGCTGAGTGAATATGTACTTCAGACTTTTATGATCAGTAAAAATCTGACATGTAGAACCAAAGAAATAATGACGCCAAATATTAAGCGCAAAAACAACTCCCGCTAACTCCAAATCGTGAGTAGGGTAGTTGACCTCATACGTCCTCAACTGTCTCGATGCATACGCTATAGTCTTGTCGTGCTGCATCAATATGCACCCAAGACCCTGACCCGAAGCATCGCTATTAACTGCGAAACCCTCGTTGCCACATGGCAATGCTAGAATCGGGGATGAAGTCAAATGAGTCTTCAGCTCCTCAAAACTCGACTGTCTTTCGTCATTCCAGACAAACTTCTAATATTTCTGAAGGAACTGTGTAAGTGGCCGAGCCAATTTCGAGAACCCCTCGACAGACCTACGATAATAGCCTGCAAAACCCAAGAAACTATGGACCTCCTTCACATTATTAGGCAGTGCCCAATCCAGCACTGCCTCAAACTTCTGTGGATCTACACGGACCCCCTCGGATGAAATCCGTGACCCAGAAACATCAGTTCCTTCAGCCATAACTCACATTTCGAGAACTTCGCATAGAGTCGCTCGGTCCTCAAAATCTCTAACAACACGCACATATGATGCACATGCTCCTCCTCATTCTTCAAATAGATAAGGATATTATCAATGAAGACAACAACACACATATCCAAATACTCGATGAAAACCTTGTTCATCAACCGCATGAACACTGCCGGCTCATTAGTTAGCCCAAAGGGCATAACCACAAACTCATAATGTCCGTATCTCGCCCGAAAATCTATTTTCGGGACATCAGACTCCTTCACCCAAAGCTGATAGTACCCTGATCTCAAGCCGATATTCGAGAATACCGCAACTCCCTGCAACTGATCAAACAAGTCATCAATTCTCGGCAAGGGATACTTGTTCTTGATGGTCACTTTGTTTAGCTCGCGATAGTCGATACATAAACACAGTGAACCATCCTTCTTCTGCACAAACAAGACCGGTGCGCCCCAAGGCGAAGCGCTCGGTCGGATATACCCTGACTCAAGAAGCTCACTCAACTGCTTCTTCAACTCAACCATCTTGGAAGGAGCCATGCAATATAGCACCTTCGAAATTGGATCCGCACCCGACTCTAACTCGATAGCAAACTCAACCTCACGGTTCGGTGGTAAACTCGGCAACCCACCAGGAAAGACATCTGGGAACTCACTAACGACTAGGATCAATGAAAACTCAACCCCACTATCCTCTGCCTTCAAGGCGTAGCACCAATAACCAGTACACCCCTTCCGCAGGAGTCTCATTGCCTTCAAGGCGTTAACTACCAACTTTTGGTTTCCCCTCTTTCGCCCCGCGAAAGAGTGCTCCATTCCATCCTCGACTAACATGGTGATGATTCTCGTGCGGTAGTTCATGATAGCACCATGCCGCTCAAGCCAATCATCTCCGAGAACCAAATCTTCACCCTCAATACTCACAACAATAAGATTAGAGAGCCAAGCCCTCTCAATAATAATCACAGGACAATCTCAGATCTCCCGATCACCAATGATCCTATCACCGCTAGGAAGATTAACGATGAAAGGTTCACAAGGAGACAAACAGTCAAGACCCAAACGACACACATTCCAGTGAAATGAACAAATACGTAGCACCAGAATCGAAAAGCACACTGACTTGATGAGAATGGATATGAACGGTACCTATAGCTATGGTAGCCGCCAAATCATCGGCTCTCCTCATCTCATATATACGCGGATGATCCGATCCGACACTGGAAGCTCCCCCTCTAGCGAGCTAGCCTCGACCTCTCCCTCGGCCGAAATTCTACGGAGACTGTGGAGCAAACGACCCCTAGTTCACACTCGGCTCCCTAGGCGCTGGAAGAGAAGCCTGGGCACCGAAAGCATTCCCTAAAGGATCACAAAAGGAAGCCTTCCCCAGCAGTTACCGACGGATTTCTATTTCTTACTTTCTCGAGCCGCCTCACTGGCCGTCAAGGACATATCATAAGCAAGAGCTCTACTCTAATAGTCCTTTAGGGTGGTGCAGGCGAGCCCAGACATGTAATCACAAACCCTCAGTTTCATCCACCTAGAAAAGTGGCAAATCTTGTCTCTCTCCTCCTTAACCTGGGCCTTCACATAGCCTAATTACTGGTTGAAATCTGCAGTGGCCTGAGAAACCGGAATATCTCGAGGCTGAGCATCATAAAAAGCATGGACTTGGGCCTGACGAACTGGCCACGGAAAGTATTCAGCTTCCATAAGGTCTCTGAACTCGGCCCATGAAGCATTGTGATCATGAGGCTCAACAACCTCGCACCAATCAGCAGCCTCCCCATTGAGAAAATACTGGGCGATTGGGACCTTGCGATCCGCATGGCAGTTAGTGGCAACAAAGATCTTGGACATCTCCTTGATCCACCTCTCCCAGTCAATCGGGTCTGAAGCCCCAGAAAACTGAGAAGGATGCATCTTGGTGACATCCTGAAGCCAACGATCTGTTCCGGCCTGAGTTGTACGCGCCAAAGCCAGGGTTTGAACCGCCTGGGCTATCGTAGGCATTTGGTTCACCATTTGTTGCATCATAGCTGCAACACCAATGTCGGAGCCATTGCCGGATGTGTCATATTGAGTAGCACTATGGCCCTGACGACCATCATTACTGCCGGCTCCAGAAGAGTGTGACGTGGCCACTCCACTGGTTGCCCCACGTCCCCGACTGCATCCACGACCACAGCCACGACCTCTACCTCGGCCTCTTCCAGCATCCATACTGGAGATAAGAGGTAGCAAAAGCAATTCGATGGTAAGTACAAGAGGAAAACAGTCACAATTCAAGGAACGGAACTACGATACGAGAAAACAAGGAATCGAGTAAGGAAACTTATGAACACTAGAAGTACCGAGATGATGGCAGCGGGATGACGGTGTGCAAAATAAAACGCAAATAGACCAAATTAACCAACAAGCCTAGGTATCCATAAACCTAGTTCTCTGATACCATTTTCTGTAACACTCCCAAGATATTTAGGGTATATTACAGTGTCGTGGACCCCTACGTAGGACCCACCAGGCTCAATAAATAATACCGCTCGTCTAACCATCTCGGTTAGCGAGAAACACACAACACCACAACAATAACTAAATGAAATCACCCAGTACAACCGGTAAACAGGACATCACCCAAATCCACAAATACGACTTAACATACAAAACATATCCCAAATAAAAATTGCCTAAGTACTCGCGAATACTATCTATAAGCTCACAAGTTTGGAAAACAAACATATCAAAATGGACAACGGAAATATAGGGAATCCATTGCACACATCAACATCCCCGGCCAGCATCCTCATACGGCTCCAGTGCCTGCTCGACCAGCTGAACGCCACCTGAAATTCATAACAAGAAATTCCCCAAAATGGGCCCCCAAAGGGGTTAGCAATTACGCTAGTATAAGTAATCAAGACAAACCATTCGCTTATACATTTCATAATACATGCATCAAGTAATTTCAAAATACAAAACCAGACATGTCTTTTCCGGAAAACAACAGTCATTAATCACAGTTCAATCTTGCTTGGGACCGAGGCTAAACCACTGGTCCCATCCGAGGCCTCTATGGACCCACCCGGACTGGCCATAGTGAAAATCAAAATCACGCACATACATCGCCTAAGACTGGGGCAAAACCACTGGACCCATCTGAGGCCTCTATGGACCCTCCCGGACTGGCTAGCCAATAAGCTCGTGAATCCAGGGCTAAACCACTAGATTCCTCCAAGGCCCCGTCAGACCCTCCCGGAGTGAGAAAAGCACACACATATTATACATCACCATTTCATGTTAAGCATAAAGGTCACAAGAATACTCGCCTTGAGTAATTAACGATGAAACGAACGGAACGGAGAGTCAACCACGATCGCTAGGAACCGACAACCATGAACCTAACGATTCGAAGAATACAATCACAACCAATTCTACACGAGTACGAAAACGGAATACGCCCGAAAACCCACCTACGATTCATGTAAATACGTACAAAAACAACAAAGAGGGCGGATCGCAATCGAACCCTCTCGATTTCACAAATACCACGAAATTTACCTTGGCTTACAGCCATAATGTGCCTCTGGCAGCAGGCCAAATATGCACAATGTCTCGACGAAGATCGATCGAAGGATACAAAGGTGTACCAATGGATACACTCACGATGAGTACGAGACAGAAACTAAAGCGCTAAAATAAAATGCGATTCCGACTACCCAAAAGTTCGAAAACAACAAGGATAACAATTGTAATATCTGGATTAATTATTGAGTATTTCATCTGTATTTAAACCCTGAATTATTCGGAATTGTGATATCCATAATTGAAGTATGTTATTTCTCGTATTTGTATCCTTGTACATGAGTATGGCAACATGTAAATTGCCCCATGCAAATACGTGATAATGCACGCTAAGAAGGAAGCTTAACGTACGTTATCCGCCAGAGTTAGCGTACGCTACGAATGTAGTGCATCATACGTTAACTAGCCAATAATTGAGCTGGACGGCTAGCACATTCGCCAGCCGGACATGGGTCCGGATAAGATTCCTGCGGATGAACTTGAAAACTTTTGAAGTCAACGATTGTTAACGTACGCTAAGGAATATGTCTAGGGTATGCTAATATGTGTTACTTACGTACGTAACCTGATGATGTAGCGTACATAATTGAGTACATAATGAGGACAGTTAACTATCAGTGACGATAGCATATGCTAAGGACATCAGGGTAGGGTACGCTAAATAGCTAACATACGTTATTTGTGGAAGGATAACGTACGTAAGGATAGAAACATTATATAAGGGACAGCACCTCATGTTATTTTGTTTACGTTTTCTTCACTAGTCCTTCATTTCTTTGGAGTCCAGAGAGCCTCCCCTCCTTCATAAACATCTATAGGCCATCTATACTCGATCTTTGAAGATTGGATATCACTTATGCTTGATCATTGAAGTGAAGAAACATCTTGGTTTGGCACACAAGCAACCGGAGTTGGACTCTACCTATTGTTTCGGTGTTTTCTTCATCTTAAGGTATGTTATGCTATCCCCAACCTTGGATTCATGTTCCTAGGGATGTTATGATCATACTACCGAGGATAGTAGATCACATAGATGACTTATGCAACCAAATATCATGTTTAGAAGTTGGGATGATTATGATTGAGTTATCATTGTTGGGAACATCATAGTTGGAATATTGTTATGTCAATTGATGACAATAATGTTCTGAGATTGATAATCCGTATCGAATGTTATCATCATATTAATCGTAGGTTTAGTGTTGTTGCCACTTTTGCTAAATGAACTTAAGATAGAATCATCAAAAGTTGTATCCTTTCTTATAAGTTGGATTGGTTGGTTCATCTTTAAGATAAAGTTTGAATGTAATGATGATATTGGAAACAAGCGCATCAACCTTAGGTCACCCGAACTTCACATGAGAATGGTAATCGAGATTGAATATTAGTGTTGTGATGATATGTATTTCCTTGAATTCAAAGATATTTAAATCCGTAAGATCATTCATAATTGTATGAGCATGATACGTAGAAGGGTAGCGTACAATAATCACTGAGGATTTCATATGCTTCATTATCAATCAGAATAGTCGATTGAGCAGTAAGAGACTGTCGGATGCTTGTTTAGCGTATGCTAAGCTCTACAGCTTACGTACACTAACGGTCAAGGTTAACGTACACTAGGTTTGGTACGTAACGTACGTTATATCATCAGACGAGTCAGTTGACTGATTAGAGAGGAACTGTCGATACATGGTTAGCGTATGCTAGACTTCGTAGCTTACATACTCTAAAGAGTAGGTTTAACGTACGCTACAAAGGATATATAATGTACGTTATGCATGTCAGACAAGATACGTTTTATGAACTTTCGACCATAATTTGGATTGTTAGATGTTCGTACGACGTGAGATGAACTCTAGATTATTTCTTTTGTTTAAGGTTCGAGCTTTGCTACGTGATTGATCGAAGGGACGACCTTCGAGTGTTTTGATATTCGTGGAAGTATTATTCTTGTCATCGAATCGAGGCAAGTGCTTTAATTGTTCTATGTATTGATGTTATACATATTGTTGTGCATATATGTCGTTGTTGTATGTTCACCTCATGTTGGTCCGACGGAATCATTGGGGGATCTATGCTAGCGTGTGCTGGATCATCGGACGGGTTTTTCCACCACGGGTTGGTCTGACGGGATCATCGTGGGTTCTAGGCAATGAACGTTGGATCGTCGGAATTACCATGTGTGTGTTGTGATATCATGTTGTGATTATCAATTATGTATGTTATTTATGAGTTTCTCGTAGGAGGAGACTCATTGGTATTTTGTCATTTATGTTATTATTATTCTTTGTGAGATGTTGAATAATATATTGTGGTACTTGTACTAGCATCGTTGTGCTAACCCCTTCGGGAGTGAACATTTGTTTATGTTCAGGATCCAGGAGAGTGAGGAAACAACCACTGGAGCTTCATGACGACGAGGGTGCAGAGTGATGTTCCGGCTGGGATTATTTGTCTGTTGTTTGTGTTGTTTTAATAAGTACACGAGTACGTCGTCATTTGTGATGATTGGATTTGATGATGAATTAATATTCTTCCTTTGGATTTTTTTTTGTATTCTTGGTATTGTCTCAGAACTATTGTATTTTATTTCAGTTATTTTCATATGTTGGTATCTGTTGTTGTCTTTTCATTTCGTCAGCCTTGTATATTCATATGTAAAGGATTTACAATGCTGTAACATTCCTGAATATATTGGGGGTGTTACAGAATATGGTATCAGAGCTAAGATTATGGATATCTGTTGGGATTCGTTGCCTAAAACGAAGGCCCAGCGGAAGCGGTAAAACGAAAATTAATTCGATCCGAATCCCTACGAGGATCGATCGAGCTACGTATATACGAATATCAAAAACGAATTCACAAGAGATATAGAAACTCACCCTTGTAGTCCATTGATTAGATGGATAACCTTCTCTTGAGCTATTCCCCAAGCTCTTGAACGATCCAACGCCGAAAGCACCGCGCCTCTACTTGCCACGCGCCGGAGAAACGACCGGAATGACGATCACCTTGCTATCCTCCGAGGATACGGCTAGAGCTAAGTGATGAAGCTATTTATTACTACACTCTAAGTGTATAATATATCTCTCAATAATTTCTCTCAATTTTTCTCCAAGAAAAATGAAGAAGAAGTTGATGAACAAAGATGAAGAAGACTTGGAGAAGTCTTTTCTCTCTCTCTCTCTCTACCCTCTTTTCTCACGTTGGAAGTTGGCTTGGCATTAGAAGTAAGAGATGTCTTCTTCATTTATTCAACTCTTCACATGTTACATCTCATTATTATGAGAATCAAAGCCCCACCACCTCAATGATCAAAACATTAAAGAATGGAACAAGGGTCCATATGAAAGTGGGTGGAAATCTGGGGGGCGGCCCATGTAGAAATCAGACAAGTTCGGTTCGTTTCGGACTCCCGCGAGTCCAAACAGATAAACTCCAATTCCGTTCCGATGTATTTGTGTCGTTTAATTAATCCAATTAATTAAACATATCAAATACAAAATAACATAATTAATTTCTCCAAGAAATAATTATATTCATGAATTAAATTAATCACCCAGTGAAATATTTAATTCATTAGGCCGTAAATCAATTTATCCAATAAATCGATTTAGACATCCAATGTCCCAAATTAGATATCCAATATCTAATATTCATAATGAGAGAATTAGCTTAATTCATTCCGTCGTCAATCCTAATGCGCGACTCGGTAGGTCCGTCTTAGTCAGCAATGGGAGGAACCAAAGAGTAGTAGCACCACCTAGCCAGCCTGGCGGCCTACACTGTACCCCAACTGAGAACAAATGATTGGGATCATTCAAGAACCATTATGTCGTGAATACCAGTATACGTATAAACCCTTCTTTCAAATGTCCCGATCAAGTTATAGAGTCACGGTCAGTCAAACCCTATCTGTACTTGACGCTATGCATGTGTTAATGCAAATCGAGATCATCGAGCTGTCATGTATCTAATACAACTAGTTCCAATGCTTTGGCCAAAGACTTATGATCTCATCTGCCAATAACCGCATAGGACATATAACCCGCTCACTAACGGGAGAAAGAATTCTATCTTGGTATTCAGTAGGACCTGCTACTTGCCCGTCAAGATGCACGTCGAGGTTGACCCCCGCCTTCCGGTTTACAGGGTCGAACTACTCTAATGAAAACCTTGACGTCACAAGCACATCCCTACTAAATCCTCAAGTCGAAGGTTCACGAATACCTATCACAACCTTTCGATTCCGTCATTGACTGTCCCGGAGTGAAATCCGTGTGACGAATCGAGGGTGAGTCGGTTCGAGTATACTAATCCAATTAGCATAACCATAACGTGTGCTCCCATTAACCATTAGTGTTCGACAGGAACTCTCCATGTCAAAGAACACGTCATACAAGTCTTCACATAAACTTAACGCCCAGTCAAGTTTCATCGACTTGCGAATGATTAAGTATTTGAGCTATAACTTTTCCAGTGCCGACCCCCTTATCCAATAAGGAGTGGAACGTTTTGCTCTCAAATACACGAACTAGTTTCTATATGTTTATTTACGAGTTAGGAATGCCAGTAACTACCAGTAAATAAAGAAACATTCATTTGCCTTATATAAATGGTTTACATAATTACAAGTACAATGCCCTCACTCAACAACCTCTGAGTGGCATTCGAGGGCATACTCCTAACAATCTCCCACTTGCACTCAATGCCACATACTATGGTATATAATACCCATGTTCTCCAGATGACGCTCCAAGCTAGTCTGAGAAAGTGGCTTGGTCAGTGGATCGGCGACGTTGTCGGCCGAGTCTACTCTGTGCAGCACAATGTATCCCTTGCGAACAAATTCTCTTACGAGATGATACTTCCTCTCAATATGTTTGGTGCTATTGTGAAACCTCGGCTCCTTGGCTGCGCTCTGACTCGCCGTTGTCGCGATGCAGTGAACAGTGACTCGGCACATGGTATCACTTGAAGTTCTCCCAGAAACTTCTTAATCCAGAACCCTTCTTTGGAAGCCTCCGAGGCTGCTTGATACTCAGCCTGACAGGTGGAATCAGTAGTCGCGCTTTGCTTGGCACTACGCCAAGATACTGCTCCTCTATTAAGAGTAAATATGTAGCCAGAAGTGGACATCGAGTCGTCCTTCAGTCCTTGGAAGTCCGAATCAGTGAATCCCACCACATCTAATTCTCCACCGCCATACATAAGAACCATATCTCTAGTTCTTCTTAAGTACTTGAGAACGTTCTTTCTGACGATCAATGTTCCCTACCTGGGTTTGCCTGAAACCTACTCACCACGCTTACAGCATGCGTGATGTCAGGTCTTGTACACAACATAGCATACATAAGGCTACCCACGGCCGAAGCATATGGTATATTACTCATTTCCTTGCATTGTTCCTCACTTTGAGGACACATCTTCAAGGAGAGTTTTATTCCATGTTGCATCGGTAGGAACCCTCTTTTAGAATCATCCATCTTAAATCGCTTTAAGATTTTATCTATATAGAGGGCTTGGGAAAGACCTATTATTCTCTTCGCTCTATCTCGGTAGAGTCGAATACCAAGAATATAGGTAGCTTCTCCCAAGTCTTTCATGGAGAAATTACTCGAAAGCCAAGCTTTTACAGAACTGAGCATTCCCACATCATTTCCTATTAGCAGAATATCATCCACATATAGTACTAAGAATGCGATCTTGCTCCCACTAACCCTCTTGTATACACAAGGTTCCTCCTCATTTTGCACCAAATCAAACTCTTTGATTGCCTCGTCAAAACAAAGGTTCCAACTACGCGACGCTTGCTTCAGTCCATAAATGGAACGCTGAAGCTTGCACACTTTCTGAATATCGACTTCGGACACAAAGCCTTTAGGCTGCTCCATATAGATTTCCTCCTCGAGGAATCCATTAAGGAAAGCCGTCTTTACGTCCATTTGCCATATCTCATAATCGTGGTAGGCAGCTATAGCAAGCATCATGCGAATAGACTTGATCATGGCTACAGGCGAGAAGGTATCGTGGTAATCGATCCCTTCCTTCTGGGTATAACCCTTTGCCACAAGCCTGGCCTTATAGGCGTCAACCTTGCCATCACCATCAGTCTTTCTCTTGTAGATCCACTTGTTCCCAATAGGCACTATGCCCTTGGGGCGGTCTACTAGAGTCCAGACCTGATTGACATGCATCGAGTCTATCTCAGCTTCCATAGCTTCACGCCATTTTGCAGAGTCTACATCCACCATCGCTTGGTCATAGGTCGTCGGGTCGGTCTCTTGGCTATCACTTGGAACCTCATGGAGACCCATCTCCTCCAAGTGCACAAGCCCATACCTCACAGGTAAATGAGACACCCTACTAGACCTACGAGGTGGTTGTACTTGTGTTTCAGAAAGTTCAGTTCCAGTTTCTTGCACAGGTGTCTCTCGAGGAGTTTCATTGTATTCTTCTAAAGAAATACTTCTACCTGCTCCGCCTTCCTGAATGAACTCATCTTCCAGGAAGTGTGCTTGTAAAGCAACAACGATCCTTCGATCTTCGGGCATGTAGAATAGATATCCCATCGTCCTAGACGGGAATCCAATGAAACGTCCCTTCGCAGACCTAGCTTCCAACTTTTCCACCTTAGTCTTCTTGACATATGCGGGACATCCCCAAATCCTAATATGATTAAGACTTGGTTTCCTTCCCTCCCATATCTCATATGGAGTTTTAAGAATGGATTTGGAAGGATATCTGTTCAAGATATACGCGGCAGTCAGGAGTGCATAACCCCATAGGTAAATCGGCAAGTCAGTATGACCCAGCATGGAACGGACCAGGTTCAACAGGGTCCGGTTCCTTATTTCTGACACACCATTTAACTGAGGAGTACCTGGAGGTGTTAGTTGTGAAACTATTCCATGTTCCTTAAGGAACTAGTCAAACTCCGTACTCATATACTCGCCACCTCGGTCCGACCGAAGTGCTTTGATATGATTACCAGTTTGTTTCTCGACTAGGGCCTTGAATTCCTGGAATTTCTCAAAGGCCTCTGATTTATGTTTCATTAAGTATACATAACCATACCTAGTATGATCATCTGTAAACGTAATGAAATATTGATATCCGTCACGTGCTGCTTCCAAAGCACCACAAACTTCAGTATGGATTAATCCCAGTTTATCATCGGCTCTTTCAAAAGTCCCTGTGAAGGGGGACTTAGTCATTTTGCCTTTAAGGCAAGATTCACAAGTAGGAAAGGGATCTGATCCAAATGGACCCATAAGTCCATCTTTTTCCATCTTGTAAACCTTGGTCTGACCAACATGACCAAGTCTAAGATGTCATTTCAAAACTTGATTGGTTTCATCCCTACCATGTTTTCTAGTCATAGTATTCACAACTACTTTGTTGCTGAGATTTAGATAATACAACCCATTCAACAATGTAGTAGTACCCACTAGTTTATTTCTAAAATAAATTTTGCAGGAACCATCACCAATGAAAAATGAAAAGCCTTTTCGGTCCATGACCGGAATGGATACAATGTTTTTGTGCCCATTGGGCAAAACAAGTACATCTTCTAAAGTCAAAACAAAGCCGGATTCTAAACCCAAAAGAAGTGATCCTATGTCGGTCGCCTCGACACTATGCCCGCTTCCGACTGTGATCATAACTTCTCCAGCTCCAAGCTTCCTACTTTGTTCCAGATCCTGATTCATGGTACAAATATGAGAACTAGCACGTAATCCAGATTCAGAAGTAGAAAATACAGTAGCAGAACAATTTGTTTCCAAAACTAAAAGTTTTGTACCTGAAGTGCCATGAAGAATCGGACAGTCTCTAGCCCAGTGGCCCAGCTCACCGCACTTGAGACAAGCATCCTTCTTCTTCTTGTTCTTTGGAACCATCGGGGCCTTGCCCTTACCCTTAAGGTCCTTAGCTTGTGGTCCAGTCCGCTTCTTGGTCTTTTTCTTCTTATTCTTAGACCTCCGAGGTCCAGAAGAAATCACAAGAGCAGACTCCTTCATCCGCGGAGTCTTCATCTGAGACTGAACGGTCACAAGTTTGTTCATTAGCCCAGCTAAATTACATGCAATCTCATTGCAGTTGAAGTTCATAACAAACTGTGAGAAGGAATCAGAGAGAGACTGTAGGATAAGGTCGGTTTGGAGAGAAGTATCCATTTTAAAATCAAGAGCCTCCAATCTCTCGATCATGGATATCATTTTGAGGACGTGTTCCCCAACTTTCTCACCTTCCTTCATCCTTGCACCGAACAGTTGCTTGGATATCTCATATCTAGCAGTTCTGCTGTGCTCACCATAAAGTTCGGTTAAGTGAGATAGAATCTGCCTAGCAGAAGTCATTTTCTCATGAGTTCTCTGAAGCTCATTAGACATAGAAGCCATCATGTATGCACGGACTTTTACGTCATCCTTAACCCACTTTTCGTGGTTTTCGATCTCTTCCTGATTGGCTCTGGTCCGCACAGGAGGTGCCAGAATGTCCGTCTCTAAGACGTATCCCAGTGCCTCTATACTGAGGACTATCATCAGATTGCGGAGCCAGTCCACAAAGTTAGGTCCAATCAGGGTTTTTTTTTCGAGTAGAATTGCGAGTGGATTCATTGTCATATTGAGTTATGTCTGCATTAAGTATAACAGATTAATTAGTGACTTGTTATATTATGTTCTGAATATAGAATTAAGGTCTTTTCTATTCTTGTTACCCAGCTCCCACTATTTTTATCGGATTAACACACTCCCATGTGAAATCCGGAAGTATCGTCGCTCTACTTCATAGTGGTGATCGAGTTCTTTATAAATCTTAATAGAGGGCAACCGAACAGGTTTCTAGTCGATTAATTTTCATAAAGTGGTGTCCAACACCAACCCATCTAATAGATGATCCAATCTTCTTTTTCCCCTAGTTCATTCCCCTCAACCTATACGGTTTCTATGGTTCGTGAACAAGTTAAGTTTATACCATCGACGCAAATCAGTTTCACAATTGAATCTTATCCGGCAACCTATCAGGTTTCTAGGGATAAAATTTGCTCCAACTGAAGGCATCCAATGCGCTCCCGGTAATTTATCCGTCCTCCCCGAACGACTATCCCGATAACTCGGAAGCATAGCACATCTGGTTTGGATTTCAATTTCCCGAAAACTCGATGGAGGGAAGGAAAACCTTGAAACCTTATAAACTTAATAATTTATCGTGGGAGAATTTTCGCGATTAGCATTACACTTTGCACATTAATCATTTAAGCGTGTTTGTGGCATTCATACAATATGAAACAACCATTCACAACCTGGTTGCTACCAACATGTGGTTCATGGACCGTTCCTAGAAAACAAAAACTTCGTAATCTAATTACAAGTCTTCGTCTTGAATCTTCGTCTTCTCAAAATGGATCTTCCTCCGGTCTTCGTCATTACATATAAATTTTACATTGAAAATTGCATCCTAGATACAAATTTTTCTAGTAAAATAAATAGGCTCAAAACGGCCTTTACAACCCAATCGAATAAAACGAACAATTCGAAAACTAAGTCCACGAACCACATCCCCATTCAAAAGCATTCATCCAATAAATACTAAATAAATGGAAAGCGTAGAGATACATTGATCCAATCAACAATACGAACCGATCCAATCGATTCACACAATCGGTAATATGATAATGTTCAAAATAATTCGGTCGACCATAAATATTCCAATTAAACAAATTTCCCTTATAAAATGAAATACCATAAATCATTTTAATCATATTAAATCCAATTTAACATGCGGGAGATTAATTTTCAAGAATACATGAAAAAATCGATCCGGGGCGAAATTGGCATGGCCGAAGTCATCACGGCGGCAAGATGCCGGCAGACAGCCCGGCATGGCCGAGTCACGCTCGGCCGGCCGGCTGCCCAAAGAGCCCTGCACCGCGGCCCTCGGAGCCTGGGCCGCGGCCCCGTCTGATGCCGACCCAAGTTGGTCAAATGACCCTGGGCCCTCCCGGACCGTCCAACGGCATTTCGGGGCTAGTTTTTCGACCGGATATCCAATATCTATATTCTCCAACATTCATATCTTCAATATAAATCATATTTCCAAGAAATTAAGATTTATATTTAGACATAAACTTCCGAAAAATATAACTACAACGAACGTAAAAACATACACCACGATTATGACTAAAATGATTCCAAATCATTCACCATCTAATCGAGCATTCCAAATGCTAATATCGTATATACGATCGCAAGACCTACGCTCCGATACCACTGTTGGGATTCGTTGTCTAAAACGAAGGCCCAGCGGAAGCGGTAAAATGAAAATTAATTCGATCCGAATCCCTACGAGGATCGATCGAGCTACGTATATACGAATATCAAAAACGAATTCACAAGAGATATAGAAACTCACCCTTGTAGTCCGTTGATTAGATGGATAACCTTCTCTTGAGCTATTCTCCAAGCTCTTGAACGATCCAACGCCGAAAGCACCGCGTCTCTACTTGCCACGCGCCGGAGAAACTGTAACACCCCAAACTAGGCGGATATTACAGTGCCGTGGACCCCCGACTGGGACCCACCAGGCGAATGAAAATGAATGAATTACACAGGTAAATGTAGTACCGAACCACATTACAACATCAATTACTCCGATGAGGAGTTTTATACAACACACCCAGAATGATACTGAATACAAGTATATTTTATATGGAGATAAAATATACAACAATGAGTGAAATGAATATTCAAACGGAATGTCTGCAGCGGAATAAATAAAGGAAACATAAATGACTGAAAAGACTGGGCCCCCCCTACTAGTATCACTGGGACTCCTCGCCGTCACCGTGCTCTCCCCGTGCCTTAGCCTTGCCATGACCTGAAAAACAGCATCCCCCAACGGGGTCAGATATACAGAACAACAATCCTCCAATAAATATGTAGTATAAACCACAAGTTCAATTAAAATGAAACGGTTAGATTATAACCCAATCTTGTTGAAAACATACGCAATCAAACATGCTGTATGAATCAACTAACAGTACGGCTCAGAGGCTGGCGCCACACTACGCCCGGGATGGAAATGTGTCCGTGCACAAGCCACCATCACACGTGGTCTTGTGCCTAATCAGTCTCACGAAGCAATCGACTCGTGTGCACAGTCCAATGTGAGGCCAACAACCATCACACGACATAATTGTGCCCGACATGAAAATCCTACACATTCCAACCGCACGCCAAGATGACTGGAATGCCACGATATAACAAATGTGACATCGGAACGAATAATGACTCACCGAGATAAAATGATAGTGAGATGAATGAAAGCTCAACAAAATGATTGGAACCGTCGTTCCTTGTGACTGAAGTGATTAATTGACAATGACAAGTTTTAATACGGTTAACACAATGATGAATGAATTACGATTATGAATGAACAACAACAAAAGGAAATGAATATCCTTATAACTGAGTAAGAATCAACTTACACAATACCGATGAAGAATGTCCTTCCACGAACAACGTCCTAAATGAAAAGTCGGTCGCTCGAACAACCTTGAACATCAATAGTTACCAACAACCGATCAATACACGACTCAAATACGATCATAACCGACCCAAACGTCGATACAACAATATCCGAACTCGTAGATGTACTCTAACGAAAACGTTGAGATACCCGTTGGTTAAAACCAAACCCAAATTATCGAACCAACTCCAAAATGATTGATTCAAATCAGTACAACATTATCAATGACATCAATAATCTCATAGAAGTCCACAATTCAAGTTTATAATAACGACAATCGGAAATCCCCAAAATAACCGAAGTCAACCCCAAGGGTTCTTGGAATAATTCTGAAAATAACCATTAAATCCGTAGGAATATATTTATCCAAGTTAGATAATCCATAACTAACATATTCCAATGATAATCCAAGCTTACACGAAGAAATCGGAAGGAAAACCCAAAAATCCGAAATTCTAGATCCAAGAGATTAATACCTTTGATTCGATGTGATGAAGATGATGAAATGATGATTAATCCGAAAGATGAGCTTGAAGATGATGATTGACGATTACACCACGAAGAATCCTCTCCGAATCGCTCGAAATCGCCCAAAACTACCGAAGGAATGAAATGAGATTAATAATGACGAACTCTGACTAAACTGTCCAATTTATAGTCAGTCCAGGTTAGCGTGCGCTAGCCCTTGTGCGTGGCGTGCGCTAACGAGTAATTTGGGTAGTCCAGTACCCACTGTCCGAACACGGTAGCGCGCGCTACGTACCTTCTTGTAGCGTGCGCTACGGCCATACTACTAGCGTGCGCTAAGACCCATTATTAGCGTGCGCTAACGAAATATTGATGCCCAGTACTGGAGTCCAGAAAACTGTCTGACCTCTGATCTGACCACGATAGCGTGCGCTACAACCATTGTTTAGCGTGCGCTAATATATCGGTTGCGTACGCTAACAACAACACATAGCATGCACTATGAATTAATCCAGTGCAGTCCAGTAGCCACTGGACTCAACCTGACCCGTCCTTAGCGCGCGCTACACCTCATATTAGCGTGCGCTACTTCAACCCACTAGCGCGCGCTACTTACCATTCGTAGCGTGCGCTACCTATAACTCACCTGCAGTCGAGTACCTTCTGGACTGCAGCCAGGGTAACCTTAGCGTGCGCTAAAGCTGAGTGGTAGCGTGCGCTACCTATACCCAATTAGCGTACGCTAAAAGGAGTATGTAGCGTGCGCTACTCCTCACGCACAGCTCGCAACGAAAATAACAATGATGATAAACACGGCACGAAACTCCAATCAGATTAGTGATGAATGACGATTGATACACGATACAATTACTCTGAATGATGAATACCATGACTGAATATGAGTGACAAATGATCAATAATAAATGAAATTACTGAGTATCAATTACTGAATGATAAATACTAAATGATAATTACTGAATTACAACTGGGTATTACATACACCCCCTTAAAAGAGTTTCGTCCCCGAAACTAAGGGTCAAACAACTCGGGATAACTCTCCCGCATACTGTCCTCGGTTTCCCAAGTAGCCTCTTCGACTCCGTGTCTAGACCACTGAATTTTAACCAAAGGAATCGTCTTATTCCTCAACTGTTTGATTCGCCGCTCTAAAACTCGTATAGGACGTTCCTCATATGAATGATCGTCGACGATCTCGATACTGAAGTATGTGACTCGGGTCGGCAACATACTTCCGCAGCTGAGAGACATGAAACACATTATGAATTCGGCTCAACGCCGGAGGTAAAGCCAATCGATAAGCTAACTCGCCTACTCGATCCAAAATCTCAAACGGTCCAATGAATCTCGGACTCAACTTCCCCCTCTTCCCAAAACGGAAGATACCACGACTCGGGGATACCTTGACCAACACATGGTCACCTGCCTCAAACTCTAATGGTCGACGACGGTTATCCGCATATGATTTCTGTCGACTCTGAGCTGTCAACAAACGACTCCTAATCAAAGCTACCTTCTCACGGGCGGCTATAAGCATATCGGGCTCGGTGCCGATTGATTCTGATAAGTCGTCCCAACACAAAGGAGATCGACAACGACGACCGTACAAGGCCTCGTAAGGTGCCATCTTAATCGAAGCATGCCAACTATTATTATACGTGAACTCGATCAATGGTAGTTGGGCTTCCCAATCGTCTTTCCAATCGAGGACACATGCCCTCAACATGTCCTCTAAGGTCTGAATAGTCCTCTCTGATTGTCCGTCGGACTGAGGATGAAAAGCGGTACTGAGATTAAGCTGAGTTCCCATAGCACGATGAACTGACTTCCAAAAATACGACACAAACCGTCCGTCACGATTGGAAAAGATACTTTTAGGAGTACCGTGAAGTCTGACTATCTCTTTGATGAACAGTTGAGCAAGTCTCTCGGGACCCCACGTTTCCTTGATCTCCAGGAAATGAGCTGATTTAGTTAAGCGGTCCACGATCACCCAGATCGTATTCATGCCACGACGACTCGTCGGCAAACTCGTGATGAAATCCATAGAAATGTCTTCCCACTTCCACTCGGGAATAGGAAGGGGTTTCAGCATACCCGCCGGTCGCTGATGTTCAATCTTAACTTGTTGACAGGTTAAGCATCTCGAAACAAACTCTGCGACTTCTCGCTTCATATTACTCCACCAGTAATTTTGTTTCAAGTCCTTGTACATCATGCTAGACCCCGGATGCACAGAATAAGGGGTAGCATGAGCTTCCTTCAAAATCGAGTTTTTCAACTCGTCATTCGTGATACGCACAACCGATTCTTAAACCTCAAAAGTCCATCCTCGTGGACCACAAATCCAGGGGCTTTCCCCTGAGCCACATCCTCTCGGATGCGCAACAATGATGGGTCCGAACCCTGATTCTCTCGGATTTCCTCCTCGAGTGACGATGAAATCTATAACATACAAAGCTGCCCCTGAACTCGCTGAAGCTGACCTCGATCTCGGTCTAAGGAATTCCTCAAGCTCCTTCGAATCGTTGCGGGCAAGCATCCGCTCCCGAACGGACTTACGACTCAAGGCGTCGGCGACAACGTTCGCCTTGCCCGGTGGTAGAGGATCTCGATATCATAATCTTTGATTAATTCCAACCACTGTCTCGACGCATATTTAACTCCTACGAGTAAATATATACTTTAAGCTCTTATGATCGGTGAATATCGGCGATGTAACGCCATAAAGATAATGACGCCAAATTTTCAAAGCGAACACCACTACCGCTAGCTCCGTGTCGTGGGTCGGATAATTAACCTCGTAAGGTCTCAATTGCCGTGAAGCATAGGCAATAACCTTCCCGTTCTGCATGAGTACACATCCGAGACCCTGTCCGGACGCATCACTATAGACCACAAATCCTTCCGTCCCCTGCGGCAAGGAAAGTACAGGTGCTGACGTTAACCGGCCCTTGAGTTCCTCAAAACTCCGTTGACACGCGTCGGACCACGTGTATCTCTTATCCTTCCGCAAAAGGTTCGTTAAGGGTTGAGCGATTCTAGAAAATCCTTCCACAAACCGCCGATAATAACCCGCTAATCCGAGAAAACTTCGGATTTCCTTAACGTTCTTCAGAGGTAGCCAAACCCGAATAGCCTCCGTCTTCTGAGGATCGACACGAACTCCGTCTGATGAAATTACATGTCCGAGAAAAGTCACTTCGGACATCCAGAACTCACATTTGGAAAACTTCCCATAAAGTTGCTCTCGTCTCAACACGTCGAGAACCTGATGAAGATGAACCTCGTGCTCCTCTCGGTTACGAGAATAAATCAAAATGTCATCGATGAAGACAACAACAAACCGATCCAAAAAGTCGATGAATACCCGATTCATTAACTCCATGAATACCGCAGGTGCATTAGTCAATCCGAACGGCATAACCACAAACTCATAATGACCATAGCGTGTTCGAAACGCCGTCCTCGCGATATCCGACTCTCAAATCCGCAACTGATGATATCCAGATCTTAAGTCGATCTTGGAAAATACTGAAGCTCCCTGAAGTTGATCTAAGAGATCATCAATACGGGGTAAGGGATACTTATTCTTGATCGTCACCCTATTCAACTCCCGATAATCAATACATAAGCGGAATGAACCATCCTTCTTCTTGACAAACAACACTGGAGCTCCCCACGGGGATGCACTCGGTCGGATATAACCTTTCTCGAACAATTCTTCAAGTTGATTCTTCAACTCCTGCATTTCGGTCGGGGCCATCCGGTACGGTGCATTCGATATCGGAGACGTACCAGGCTCCAACTCTATCGTGAATTCCACATCTCTCTGTGGAGGCAAACCAGGTAACTCGTCTGGAAATACATCGGCATAATCTCTCACAACCGGAATATCCGACAACAATACTGATGATTTCTCGGTTTTGGTCATATAGCACCAATAACCAACACATCCCTGATTGAGTAACCTTACTGCTTTCATCAAATTAATGACTTTACCGGAACAGCCGGGATTACCTCCCTGAAACACACATTCGACTCCATCGTCTGAAATGATAGTGACCAAATGCTTTCGGACACTAATGATGGCATCATGACGATCCATCCAATCAATACCCAAGATGATGTCGTCCCTCGGCAAATCTACTACGATTAGGTCCGCTGGCCATACACGACCATGAAACTGAATCGGACAATTCTGAATCTCACGGTTACCGATAATTCGTCTACCATCAGGTAGGCCAATGACATAAGGCTCACAACTAGTAGCACTACCCAGACGTAGTCTACTCAAACATGACTCGGAAATGAATGAATGAGATGCACCAGTATCAAAAAGGGTACACACAGGTTGAGATAGAATATCGAGTGTACCTGAGATCATTCGGGCCTCGGGATCATCGGTCTTCTTCATCTCATAAATTCGGGGCTTGCCGGCCCCCGAACCGGACGCTCCGTCGATAGCTCTTAGCTCCGCCTTTAGCTCTGTCGTCTTGAGCACGCCGACCGAGTGGCTCGATTACGCGCATTTGAATGACCTGGGGCTTGAGATGACGCCGGAGTGGGTTTAGAGTCCCTACGGCAAAAACGGGCCCTATGCCCAGCAATCCCACAGTTGTGGCACGTGACAGTCTGCTTCGGACATTTTGTGCTGAAATGACCCTGTTCTTCACAGTTGAAACAGGTGACGGCTGAACTGGCCGCTCGAGACTGAGATTCCGCGGGTTTAGATGCCAGGGGAGGTCGCTCAGAAAAAGTAGAGCCCGCCCGCGGTTTCTTGAAGGTGGCCTGACTTCCGTCAGACTGATTACGGTTCTTAGACTTCTTGCCAGCAGATGAAGGTTGCTGCTTAGAAATCTCTTTAACAGTAAGCTCGTAAGTGAGAGCTTTCTCAATGAACTCGGCCAGAGTAGTACAATTATGATTAAGCAACTGAAGTCTCATACGGGGTTTCAGCCTCTTGCTGAAATACTTGATCTTGTCCGCTTCAGAGCGAATGATAGGTGAGGCGAACGGAAGAAGTTCCTGAAATTTCTCGGCATTGGCGAGAACATCCGCGTCTGATGAAGGGTCGGGAGTGAGTAACTCTGACAGCTTGGCCTCTTTGAGTGGGGCCGGATAATACCTCTCCATCATGAGAGTTTTGAACTGATCCCATGTACATGATCCTTCGGTGGGCTTCAACGACAACCACCAAGAGTGCGCGCTCTTGCCCAAGTAGTAAGCCGCAACAGAAACTTTGTGTCCTTCGGGACACTCTACCATAGCAAACAACTTCTCGAAGTGTTCGAGCCAATGAATAATATCTGCCGGCTCAGACGAGCCCTCAAAAGTAGGTGGTCGCTGGCGAGAGATATCGCTAATGATATTGCTTACACCCCTCTCTTGCCTCTGAGGTGGCGGCGGAGGAGCCTGCTGATGTTGATTGACGGAGTTATGCATCGTCTCCATCAACTGAGCCATCTGGGTCATTTGGGCCATCATGCCCTGCATAAATGCGAGTGGGTCTACCCGGACACCCTCTGACTGAGCCGTGTCCCGGGTACGACTCCCCGACAGTGAATGATCGCGTCCAGGTGAATGAGTGGCAGCGTCGCTGCTTGATGAATTAGCATTATTCCTCGCGTTTGCACGTGTATCCACACGAGTTCTCGGGATTCGGCCCACTCCACGGCCTCGTCCTCCACGTCCTATGCCAGCCCTTTCCATACTGAAGTGGAAAGTCATATGATGATTATATATCTCGCATGGGTATCACATTATGATTATATTATGAAATGATGAAAATGAGCATACGCGCTCAAATACGGCGATTACATGAATGATTAGTTGACGTGACATGATTATCTGATGAAGTTACTAAAATGATTATCTTGAATGAGTTAACAAGATTAATGATTCGATCTTCATGATCAACAACTGAACAATGAAATGAATTGACTGATTAATGAGTTAACCTGACCGTCCCGGTCAAAATGACAATGATGATTGAGGATTGTTAACTGATGAATTATGAATGAATGATTAATGCCAGAAATTATACCATGGCATTAGAAATCTTACAGTTCTTGGTCTGATTGGCTCGGCATTTGCACAGGTCACACGTGACGCGAAAGTCCAATGATACTAGTCCGATGACGATGATTTCAAATGAGACATGACTTGGAGGGTAGTATTCAAAACCACGCTCCGATACCAACTCTGTAACACCCCAAACTAGGCGGATATTACAGTGCCGTGGACCCCCGACTGGGACCCACCAGGCGAATGAAAATGAATGAATTACACAGGTAAATGTAGTACCGAACCACATTACAACATCAATTACTCCGATGAGGAGTTTTATACAACACACCTAGGATGATACTGAATACAAGTATATTTTATATGGAGATAAAATATACAATAATGAGTGAAATGAATATTCAAACGGAATGTCTGCAGCGGAATAAATAAAGGAAACATAAATGACTGAAAAGACTGGGCCCCCCCTACTAGTATCACTGGGACTCCTCGCCGTCACCGTGCTCTCCCCGTGCCTTAGCCTTGCCATGACCTGAAAAACAGCATCCCCCAACGGGGTCAGATATACAGAACAACAATCCTCCAGAGTTGAATAAACACAATCATATAAATATGTAGTATAAACCACAAGTTCAATTAAAATGAAACGGTTAGATTATAACCCAATCTTGTTGAAAACATACGCAATCAAACATGCTGTATGAATCAACTAACAGTACGGCTCAGAGGGTGGCGCCACACTACGCCCGGGATGGAAATGTGTCCGTGCACAAGCCACCATCACACGTGGTCTTGTGCCTGTCGATCTCACGAAGCAATCGACTCGTGTGCACAGTCCAATGTGAGGCCAACAACCATCACACGACATAATTGTGCCCGACATGAAAATCCTACACATTCCAACCGGCACGCCAGTATGACCTGGAATGCCACGATATAACAAATGTGACATCGGAACGAATAATGACTCACCGAGATAAAATGATAGTGAGATGAATGAAAGCTCAACAAAATGATTGGAACCGTCGTTCCTTGTGACTGAAGTGATTAATTGACAATGACAAGTTTTAATACGGTTAACACAATGATGAATGAATTACGATTATGAATGAACAACAACAAAAGGAAATGAATATCCTTATAACTGAGTAAGAATCAACTTACACAATACCGATGAAGAATGTCCTTCCACGAACAACGTCCTAAATGAAAAGTCGGTCGCTCGAACAACCTTGAACATCAATAGTTACCAACAATCAATCAATACACGACTCAAATACGATCATAACCGACCCAAACGTCGATACAACAATACTCGAACTCGTAGATGTACTCTAACGAAAACGTTGAGATACCCGTTGGTTAAAACCAAACCCAAATTATCGAACCAACTCCAAAATGATTGATTCTAATCAGTACAACATTATCAATGACATCAATAATCTCATAGAAGTCCACAATTCAAGTTTATAATAACGACAATCGGAAATCCCCAAAATAACCGAAGTCAACCCCAAGGGTTCTTGGAATAATTCCGAAAATAACCATTAAATCCGTAGGAATATATTTATCCAAGTTAGATAATCCATAACTAACATATTCCAATGATAATCCAAGCTTACACGAAGAAATCGGAAGGAAAACCCAAAAATCCGAAATTCTAGATCCAAGAGATTAATACCTTTGATTCGATGTGATGAAGATGATGAAATGATGATTAATCCGAAAGATGAGCTTGAAGATGATGATTGACGATTACACCACGAAGAATCCTCTCCGAATCGCTCGAAATCGCCCAAAACTACCGAAGGAATGAAATGAGATGAATAATGACGAACTCTGACTAAACTGTCCAATTTATAGTCCCTGTGTTAGCGTGCGCTAGCCCTTGTGCGTAGCGTGCGCTAACGAGTAATTTGGGTAGTCCAGTACCCACTGTCCGAACACGGTAGCGCGTGCTACGTACCTTCTTGTAGCGTGCGCTACGGCCATACTACTAGCGTGCGCTAAGACCCATTATTAGCGTGCGCTAACGAAATATTGATGCCCGATCGAGTCCGTAAAAGCGTCGACCTGATCTGACCACGATAGCGTGCGCTAAAACCATTGTTTAGCGTGCGCTAATATATCGATTGCGTACGCTAACAACAACACATAGCGTGCGCTATGAATTAATCGATGCGATCCGGAGCCACCGGACTCAACTCGACTCCCCTTAGCGCGCGCTACACCTCATATTAGCGTGCGCTACTTCAACCCACTAGCGCGCGCTACTTACCATTCGTAGCGTGCGCTACCTATAACTCACCTGCAGTCCAGTACCTTCTGGACTGCAGCCAGGGTAACCTTAGCGTGCACTAAAGCTGAGTGGTAGCGTGCGCTAAAGCTTAGTGGTAGCGTGCGCTACCTATACCCAATTAGCGTACGCTAAAAGGAGTATGTAGCGTGCGCTACTCCTCACGCACAGCTCGCAACGAAAATAACAATGATGATAAACACGGCACGAAACTCCAATCAGATTAGTGATGAATGACGATTGATACACGATACAATTACTCTGAATGATGAATACCATGACTGAATATGAGTGACAAATGATCAATAATGAATGAAATTACTGAGTATCAATTACTGAATGATAAATACTGAATGATAATTACTGAATTACAACTGGGTATTACGAAAACGACCGGAACGACGATCACCTTGCTATCCTCCGAGGATACGGCTAGAGCTAAGTGATGAAGCTATGTATTACTACACTCTAACTGTATAATATATCTCTCAATAATTTCTCTCAATTTTTCTCCAAGAAAAATGAAGAAGAAGTTGATGAACAAAGATGAAGAAGACTTGGAGAGGTCTTTTCTCTCTCTCTCTCTCTCTCTCTCTCTCTCTCTCTCTCTACCCTCTTTTCTCACGTTGGAAGTTGGCTTGGCATTAGAAGTAAGAGATGTCTTCTTCATTTATTCAACTCTTCACATGTTACATCTCATTATTATGAGAATCAAAGCCCCACCACCTCAATGATCAAAACATTAAAGAATGGAACAAGGGTCCATATGAAAGTGGGTGGAAATTTGGGGGGCGGCCCATGTAGAAATCGGACAAGTTCGGTTCGTTTCGGACTCCCGCGAGTCCAAACAGATAAACTCCAATTCCGTTCCGATGTATTTGTGTCGTTTAATTAATCCAATTAATTAAACATATCAAATACAAAATAACATAATTAATTTCTCCATGAAATAATTATATTCATGAATTAAATTAATCACCCAGTGAAATATTTAATTCATTAGGCCGTAAATCAATTTATCCAATAAATCGATTTAGACATCCAATGTCCCAAATTAGATATCCAATATATAATATTCATAATGAGAGAATTAGCTTAATTCATTCTGTCGTCAATCCTAATGCGCAACTCGGTAGGTCCGTCTCAGTCAGCAATGGGAGGAACCAAAGAGTAGTAGCACCACCTAGCCAGCCTGGCGGCCTACACTGTACCCCAACTGAGAACGAATGATTGGGATCATTCAAGAACCATTATGTCGTGAATACCAGTATACGTATAAACCCTTCTTTCAAATGTCCCGATCAAGTTATAGAGTCACGGTCAGTCAAACCCTATCTGTACTTGACGCTATGCATGCGTTAATGCAAATCGAGATCATCGAGCTGTCGTGTATCTAATACAACTGGCTCCAATGCTTTGGACAAAGACTTATGATCTCATCTGCCAATAACCGCATAGGACATATAACCCGCTCACTAACGGGAGAAAGTATTCTATATTGGTATTCAGTAGGACCTGCTACTTGCTCGTCAAGATGCACATCGAGGTTGACCCCCGCCTTCCGGTTTACAGGGTCGAACTACTCTAATGAAAATCTTGACGTCACAAGCACATCCCTACTAAATCCTCAAGTCGAAGGTTCACGAATACCTATCACAACCTTTCGATTCCGTCATTGACTGTCCCGGAGTGAAATCCGTGTGACGAATCGAGGGTGAGTCGGTTCGAGTATACTAATCCAATTAGCATACCTATAACGTGTGCTCCCATTAACCATTAGTGTTCGACAGGCACTCTCCATGTCAAAGAACACGTCATACAAGTCTTCACATAAACTTAACGCCCAGTCAAGTTTCATCGACTTGCGAATGATTTAGTATTTGAGCTATAACTTTTCCAGTGCCGACCCCCTTATCCAATAAGGAGTGGAACATTTTGCTCTCAAATACACAGACTAGTTTCTATATGTTTATTTACGAGTTAGGAATGCCAGTAACTACCAGTAAATAAAGAAACATTCATTTGCCTTATATAAATGGTTTACATAATTACAAGTACAATGCCCTCACTCAACAACCTCTGAGTGGCATTCGAGGGCATACTCCTAACAATCTTGGCCATTGGGTTAAAATAGGGGTCATATATGTCTTTTGAGGTAACTGGCCGTGAATAACATCACTGCACTGCCTACGTCTTCGTGCGAACAGTGGTTGTAAGCTCCTAAACTTTATCTCATTCTTTACCTGTTATACCTCGTTATACTTTAACATTTGAACGATATTGTTTCCTGTATATTGAGTATTTATGCTTACAGTATGTTGAGAGGTGGACGTGGAAATGGTCGCGGTTGTGGACGTGGACGAAGGAATGCCGAAAGAGAAGCTTCGCCTTCTAATCAGGCCAGCCACAGCTCAGGCGAGCCATAAAGATCTATTAACAATGAACCAGAACCTGTTGTGCCCGAAATCCTTCGTCAGGTGGTTGACCAGATGACTCAGTTTGCCCAGGTCGTGGACCGAATGCAGGTGGCAGTAGGATTACAATACGGAGATAGACAACAAGGTATCCCAAACATGGGAAATTGAGGTGACCGATGGCTGCAAGAGGTGGCGAAGATGCAACCACCCAAATTCGAGGGCTTTTCTGAGACACCAACGTGGGATCATTGGTTAAAAGAATTGGAGAAAGTTTTTGCCGGGATTAATTTCCCAGACGACCGGAGAGCCTCTATTGCTCAGTAATTTCTGATAGGGGAAGCATCCGAGTGGTGGGAAGCCATCCGGCCTGTATATCATGATGCCGACTGGGGATAATTCAGATTGATGATGGAAGCTCAGTACTGCCCTCGTCCGGTGAGGGAAGCGAAAGTTCGTGAGTTTTTCTCCGCTCAGCCTTCAGATGTGCCAGTATCTCAGGTGATTAAGACGTTTACCCAGCAGCTGGCATTTGTTCGACATCTGGTCAGAACAGATGCAGAAATGTGTGAGCTTTTGTTTGATGTTTTTATCGTGTATCGTGTGTTTCAGATATTTTGGGCCATTTTTTAATTTCCCAAAGTGTTTAGGGTAATTGCTGTAACACCCCCGATATATTCAGGAATGTTACAGCGCCGTAAATCCTTTACATAAGAATTTACAAGGCTGGAGAAATGAAAAGACAAAAACAGATACCAATATATGAAAATAACTGAAATAATATACAACAGTTCTGGACCAATACCGAGAATACAAAAAAAATCCAAAGGAAGAATATTAATACATCACCAAATCCAATAATCATAAAAGACGACGTACTCGAGTACTTATTAAAACAACACAAACAACAGACAAATAAACCCAGCCGGAACATCACTCTGCACCCTCGTCGTCATGCAGCTCCAGTGGTTGTTTCCCCGCTCTCCTATATCCTGAACATAAACAAATGTTCACCCCCGAAGGGGTTAGCACAACGATGCTAGTACAAGTACGACAACATATTATTCAATATCTCACGAAGAATAATAATAACATAAATGACAAAATACCAACGAGTCTCCTCCTACGAGAAACTCATAAATAACATACACAAATGATAATCACAACATGATATCACAACATACACATGGTAATTCCAACGATCCAGCGTTCACTGCCTAGAACCCACGATGATCCCATCAGACGAACCCGTGGTGGAAAAACCCGTCCGATGATCCAGCGCACGCTAGCAAAGATCCCCCGATAATCCCGTAGGACCAACACGAGGTGGACATACAACAACGACATATATGCACAACAATATGTATAACATCAATACATAGAACAATTAAATCACTTGCCTCGATTCGATGAGAATAATAATACTTCCATGAATATCAAAACACTCGAAGGTCGTCCCTTCGATCAATCACGCAGCAAAACTCGAACCTTAAACAAAAGAAATAATATAGAGTTCATTTCACATCGTACGAACATCTAACAATCCAAATTACGGTCGGAAGTTCATAAAACATATCCTGTCTGACATGTATAACGTACGTTATATATCCTTGGTAGCGTACGTTAAACCTACTCGTTAGCGTACGTAAGCTACGAAGTCTAGCGTACGCTAACCATGCATCGACACTTCCTCTCTGATCAGTCGACTGACTCATCTGATGATATAACGTACGTACGTACCAAACGTAGCGTACATTAACCTTGCCCGTTAGCGTACGTAAGCTGCAGAGCTTAGCGTATGCTAAACAAGCATCCGACAGTCTCTTACTGCTGAGTCGACTGTTCTGATTAATGATGAAGCGTATGAAATACTCAGTGATTAACGTACATTAGCCTTCTACATATCATGCTCATACAATTATGAATGATCTTACAGATTCAAACATCTTCGAATTCAAGGAAATGCATATCATCACAACACTAATATTTAATATCGATTACCATTCTCATGTGAAGTTCGGGTGACCTAAGGTTGATGTGCTTGTTTCCAATATCATCATTACATTCAAACTTTATCTTGAAGATGAACCAACCAATCCAACTTATAAGAAAGGATACAACTTTTGATGATTCTATCTTAAATTCATTTAGCAAAAGTGGCATCAACAATAAGTCTACGATTAATATGATGCTAACATTCGATACGGATTATCAATCTCAGAACACTATTCTCATCAATTGACATAACAAGATTCCAACTATGATGTTCCCAACAATGATAACTCAATCATAATCATCCCAACTTCTAAACATGATATTTGGTTGCATAAGTCATCTATGTGATCTACTATCCTCGGTAGTATGATCATAACATCCCTAAGAACATGAATCTAAGGTTGGGGATTATTCATCTACGGAATTGAGGCAAGTTATCTTGCTTGGTTGGTTGAATTCTTGTGATTATTATGCGTTTCGTGTATATGGAAATGTTCTATGAATCTATGATTCATGAGGTGGTGATATCCTTGATCGTGTTACCGTTTGTGGCGGGATTGAATTCCAAAACTTATCGCCCTTGTTACTGATTGTCTCATTGAGCTTTGTTTGTCACTTCGGTGAGTTGTTCGATCCTTTGATAAAAGTGTAATTCGTTGAGTTTCGTTGTCATATTGTATCGTGACATCTCGGGAGTCATATCTGCATGCCGATTGGTTATGTGTAGGATTTTTAGCCGGGCACTTGATGGTCATGCGTGGATGTTTCCATATTAGATCGTGCACCCGAGACGTAGTTCGTGAGGCTAATTAGGTACATCGTCCTATGTATATTCTGGATTCCGTATATGGGGTAGACATGTGCACGGACACATTTCCGGATTAGGCGTACTGTGACGTCCATCTTGAGCCATATTATTTGGTCATTCGTATGTTTGGATATGTTCGAAAGTTGGGACTGACTATTTGTACACCTGCGGGATATATTTAGTAGTCGGTTGTTTCTTTGAGGTCAGTATGTATATGAATTGTATAATGCCATGAGAATTATTATCATGTATAGCTGACCCTGTGGTTTGGGCGAAATACTCGTATTTCAGGGCGAGGAAAGGGCAAGGCACAGGAAGAGCACGAGGGTGACAGAGGGTTTTGAAGGATGCTAATTCAGGGCCCCCGAGTCTTTTTATGTTCAGTTATATCTTAATGTGATTGTTCATTTTATTTTATTTCGGATAAATGTATTATAGTTTGTAAGGTATTTTCCATCATCATATGGTCTATACCGAATTTGGATTGTGCATGTTGCGTGAGTTGATATATGTATCATTTGTACTCCACGTCGGGGTTTGGATTAATATTGTGGCTCGGTACCACGCTGTTGGGATTTTAAGGTTCATATTGTGATATCGCCTGGTGGGTCCCGGTGGGGGTCCACGACACTGTAATAGCCGCCGTTTTCGGGGTGTTACAATAGGGTTTTTACAATATGTATACTAAAATCAGACAGGCAGATAGAGAATAGTAAATGACATGAAGTAAAGACACACTGATTAAAGTGGTTCAAGGTAAACCCCTCTATGTCCACTGGTCCTCCACACAGGACTAAATTGTTTATTAAAATCACAGCGTACACAACTATGTAACTTTAACCAAACACATATCTGTATCGTTCACACAGATTGATGTAGCTGACAGTAGCTTGGGTCGTTCACATAGATTGGCTTTGCTTTTTCGACTTGCTTCTTCTCACACAGATTGAAGCTTCATCTTCAGTACTATTCATCCCACAGGTCAGAGATAGCAAAGCTTAGTCCACACAGGCTTAGTAAACTCAACTATAAGAATGGTATGACAAGATCAAACAACAATTGTATGCTTGATGTGCGTTCGTTATAAGTGTGTTGTTCACGTTGAGGACTTTGCATATTTCATCTATTGATGAAGCTGTATGCTCGAAGAAATATAATGCTGGTTCTGTCCCACATTCAGCTCTTCCTGTGGTTCTGGCTCCCCTTCGGGTGTTCTCTCTGGATCTTCTTCAGGATCCTCTTCAGGGTCTTCTTAAGGGTCTTTTTCAGGTTCTTCTTCAGGATCCTCTTCCTCCATAGAGTCGGAACTCCATTTGTCAGCTGGTATCCCATCTCGAGCGTACATATCTAACAAACGCCCGGCTACGAACTGGAAATCGTCTGTGGTCTCCCGCTATTCTGGCGCTCTCTTTGTGGACTTTTGCCAAAGATGGAAAATGCAATAACCCCAATCATCGGGTAACTTTCCAATTAGGTGGTGCAACACCCCCAAAACCGACCGGGAATATTACAGCGCCGTGGGCCCCACATTGGAACCCACAAGGCTAAAATCATTTTCGCAACCATTTAAAAATTCCAAAAGGGCCGTTTTGAAATATACACACACACAGCGGATAAAACACAGTTCAAAAGGATGCCGAAAATCCATTTTAAAATATACACCCGCAGCGGATAAAAACATAATTAAATACATTTGCAGCGGAATTAGAAAAACCAGAAAAGAATACACAATCCCAACAATCACGCCATAGCCAGTATCACCGGAAAGCTCATCCCTTCACAACCGCTACTAGCTCGAACTCCGAGTACCTAAAAGATAAAGCCCACGACGGGGTCAGCCATAATACTCAACAATGATAACGATCACATCACAAAAACAATACATATCAATGTAATTACAAGGTAAGAATAATTCCAATGTAGTCTTACCAACATAACCTTACCAACCCATCACAATCCATATCGAATCAATCCTTACCATAATCACATCTCGCATTCTTAAGTGACGGATAAATTCAAGAGTAACCACCTGAGCTGTATCCGGAACGATACCAAGATTCTCAACATAAACATACCTCCAATATGGAATAATCTGGACAAGTCTGATACTGTCAGCGGGATCGCACAATCGGATTCCAATTCTGATAAAACCAATATCACACGGTACATCTGCAAACCAACCGTCCCGAGACAATGGCAAGTCCCGGATATCAATGCAAAACATGAGTGTTCACAATATCAATAATGATAAACAACCAATGCATCAAAATAGAATACTAATGACATGATAACTCCACACAAATCGACAAAGGATCAACCACGAATGAGAATACCATGATGTGGTAACTCCAACACGATCAATAAAGAAACGACAAACAGAAATACCAACGATACGATAAACTCCAATAAGATCAATAAGGGTCAACAACCGAGAATATTGACGACACATTAAACTCTAACAAGATCAATATGGACCAAAAACCGAAAATACCAACGATACGGTAAACTCTAACAAGAGCAATAAGGAATCAACAACTGAGAATACCGACAACACGGTAAACTCCAATAGGGATAATAATGGATCAACAACCGAGAACATCGACGACACGGTAAACTCCAATAACATCAATCAAGGACTAATAACTGAAAATACCAACGGTGAGACAACTCTCAAACAGAATCAATAAGGATCAACAACGAATGAGATTACCAATGACAGGGTGAACCCCAAACGAGATTAATAAAGAATCGATATCAAATGAGCTGACCATCGATATGGTAACTCCGAACGAGATTAGTAAAGGTTCAATGGTGACAGGTAGACGAGAGAATAAAATAGTCGACCATATATGGATTATATATACGGAATTACAAAGACAACCCGAATTCTGAACAGATACGATTATACATGACTATGAACAACCAATCAATAAGACTCAAGATGGACGTCACGATACGCCCAATCCGGACATGTGTCTGTGTACAAGCCAACCACGGTATTGATCAGATACTCGTCTGGTCTCGTACCTAATCAGCCTCACGAAGTACGTCTCGTGTGCACGGTTCAATATGAGGTCGAAACCAACACATGCTACATGTGCCCGCCCTGAAAATCCTACACATGAACGATCAGAACGTATCTGACTCCAGATATGCCACGATACAACATGACAACAAATCTCGAAGAAACGCATATCCATCAAGGATCATAAGACTTCCCAAAAGAGCAACCGTAACTCGATCATGAAAGACCGACACAACCACAATGTCGTATTCCCATCGACAACAGTCCACATCATGATCAACAATGCATATAATATTAACACATAAACCCCAAGGCAGCAGCCAAGGGTCACGGAAGCATCTCACAGGAATATCCCGGAACATAGGTGCCCTTTAGGTTTTATCCCCTAACAGAGTTCATGCAATCACAAAATACCCCAAGTTCGCAACCAAGGGTCATGAAAGTATCCACACAGGAATACCCCGGAACATAGCTGCCATATAGGTCTTATCCCCTAACACATCGGCCCAACAGATCACAGCTCAAAGGAAGAGCACATTACAAAACGTAACAAACGATGGTGCACAATCACCACATGAAATATCGACACACACATGCAATAATGCAACATGATGATTATCATAATCTAACAATATTAATTTACCTCAAGCTGGAGACGCTAACCTTTCCACGACCAACCGCCCTGAACGAATACACAGTTTATCCGAAAAATCCAAATGGAATACAGTCTGTTACTAATACCAAATCACCACCTCGAGTTCGATATCGACATGATAACTAACCTTGATATCCAACTTCTCGTACTACAGACCAAATATGATTCACGTCTCCATTTCCATTAGACATCTTTAAAATCATATACATTATGATTTATCTTAGTCCAAGCATAATATACATACCATCATCCCGACTATTCATATTCCCTAATATCATTGCTATATGAATCGTAAATGAAATGAAAGCGAAACTATTTATTAAACATTATGAACTGAGCAAGCATAACTTGCCTCGATACCGATACGATGAAGTTGTTACTAGTCCCGTCGTCTTCATCTACAAGCTCCGCAGCCCCGACTCATCCGCAGCACAACGGTTAACTTCAACGATCACTAAACGCAACCTAATGCAATAATCAATTAACGATACGTCCAATAACAATCAATAACCGATATGACCAACCAATCAAACTCTATGGTTCAACGATATCTCGATCATACGAAACCAAACCATATCAACTCTTAACAATACGAACACAAGCCGAAATTCGGTGTTCAATAGTCCTAACAATGTCTTCAACATATATACTTCTCCTAACATCATGAATCGCAACAAACTACCAAGAACATCGAGAATACTACGATTCCATAATAATAACAACATAATCGAATCATTTGATCACCAATTCATTATCTTCCCTTAACAAAATTCTCGTAAATACCATGAATCATCACAACAATATCAATTCATCCATCATTCATATGAAAACGTGTAGAATTTTCCAAGTTCTACTCATTGAGACATTTCATCGAATACTTTGAAGGCATAGTCCAATTCAATCGATTATTCCAAGAAATACTCGAATTCGTTCCACAAAACTTCAAGAGTATTGAATGATTACGAGTTTACAATCAATTTCAATCAACAATCTGAATCAAAACGAAGCAAATCGGCCAAAACACCAAGAAACCTCAAGAACATCCAAAAACTAAAAGTTTAGGTTTTCTTACCTTCGATCCGGGTGGAAGATGATGTTAATCCATGATTCCAACTTCCAAAACATGTTGTTATAAGTTGATTCTACTCAAAACCATCATCTTTGCTGAAGAAATCACGGAAGGAACGAAGAAAAATGAAAAATGGCAAGGATGACTCGGTCCAGGCCTTATATAGGCCGAGACCTGCCGGCACCTTACGTACGTAACCGGCGGGTCCTTACGTACGTAGCCGGCCGTGGCCTACCTTCTGTGCATGTTGGCCGACAGCCTTACATACGTAACTGGCAGCTTCCTTACGTACGTAACCGGACACATCCTACGTACGTAATTGGCCAGTCCTAGCCCCCAGCGAGTCACTGCCGACTGTGATCGGCCATCCCTGCGAGTTACTGCCGACCATGCTCGGCCACTACAGGTCCTCTCGGCCACGACTCGGCCAGCCACCCCGTAACGCACATAACACTTATTCCGTTGCGTACGTAATACGTATGTTGACTTGCTACAGTATTATACTCGTATTACGTACGTAATACACCCTGTATTAAGTACGTAATACACCCTGTATAACGTACGTAACTCCATCCGTTGACTCACCTGTCCACATCCGCGCCGAAAGCTGCCGACACCGGGCCCAACTGTCCGATTCCTCTTGTGACGTACGTAATACCTTACGCATAACGTACGTAACACGTACCGCTTAACGTATGTTATCTCAAAGTCTTAACGTACATTAACAGATCCATACTTAGCCATTTCCAGCAATTCTTGTCCAGCGTCTCGACATAACAAATATGAACATACGACATACTGAACACATATATGAAATCCCAAAAATATTCTCATACGGTACGTCTGATGCACGATATCCTCAATTACAACTGTCGACCAAGTACGGAAATCATACAAATACTCATATGGTATATCCGACATCGAAAAACACACCAAGCATGTAATATCCTAGAATCAAAATAACCTCGATAGACATACTGGCACGGCTGTCACGGTCTCCAAAATTATCCACTGATATCGTGTCGGTCCCACTCTGTACAGTACATCCCAGATATAATAATGCGAAAAATTCATAGTTAAATTCTAGGATATTACATATATACCCACTTAAATAAGTTTCGTCCTCGAAACTCAACACCTGTCATAATCAGTATCTCAATCCCGAAATATCTCAAAATCACGACACCATACTCAAATAATCATCATCAAAACTGAAATAACTGAAAGAACATACTTACAGGTCCGTTAAGTCGATGATCTCCCGTGATACCAGCATACGACTCCCATACAAAGTCTCAACACACTAACAACACACCGGCATCGCAAATACAGCAATTTGAAAATATTTCAAAAATTTTGAAACCTCCAAAATCGGTTTGACTCAAAAGTCAGAAAATCATTTTCAAAAGTCACGCTACTACCGCACCGGTAGAGCCACATAACACACACGCCCGGGTTTTACAAAATCCAAGCTCCGATACCATCTTCTATAACACCACCAAAACTGACCGGGAATATTACAGCGCCGTGGGCCCCACATTGGAACCCACAAGGCTAAAATCATTTTCACAACCGTTTAAAAATACCAAAAGGGCCGTTTTAAAATACACATACACACAGCGGATAAAACACAGTTCAAAAGAATACCGAAAATCCATTTTGAAATATACACACGCAACGGATAAAAACATAATTAAATACATTTGCAGCAGAATTAGAAAAACCAGAAAAGAATACACAATCCCAACAATCACGCCATAGCCAGTATCACCGGAAAGCTCATCCCTTCACGACCGCTACTAGCTCAAACTCCGAGTACCTAAAAGATAAAGCCCACGACGGGGTCAGCCATAATACTCAACAATGATAACGATCACATCACAAAAACAATACATATCAATATAATTACAAAGTAAGAATAATTACAATGTAGTCTTACCGATATAACCTTACCAACCCATCACAATCCATATCGAATCAATCCTTACCATAATCACATCTCGCGTTCTTAAGTGACGGATAAATTCAAGAGTAACCACCTGAGCTGTATCAGAAACGATACCAAGATTCTCAACATAAACATACCTCCAATAAGGAATAATCTGGCCAAGTCCGATCCTATCCGCGGGATCGCACAATCGGATTCCAATTCTGATAAAACCAATATCACATGGTACATCTGTAAACCAACCGTCCCGAGACAATGGCAAGTCCCAGATATCAATGCAAAACATGAATGTTCACAATATCAATAATGATAAACAATCAATGCATCAAAACCGAATACCAATGACATGATAACTCCACACAACTCGACAAAATATCAACCACGAATGTGAATACCATTATGTGGTAACTCCAACACGATCAATAAAGAATCGACAACCGGAAATACCAACGGTACGATAAACTCCAATAAGATCAATAAGGGTCAACAACTGAGAATAGTGACGACACAGTAAACTCTAACAAGATCAATAATCTACAATCTTCAAACTCGTGCTAGGAGGATGATATGAGAGGTTGAGGATGGAGGAAGTAACTCTCTAAGCTCAAAAATTCGGATTTGGGAAGTGAAAAGATCTGAAAAATGAAAAAGTGTGTTGTCCTATATATAGGAAATGGTTATTAGTGCGCACTAGTCCCTATCCATAGCGTGCGCTAACGGCCATACGAAGCTTACTGACTTCACTGTACTCAGCATTTAGCGTGCGCTATCCTCATATCATTAGCGTGCGCTATCGCGTTGACTTGGCTTTTCCCGAAAGCCGTCCAGGTTCATCCCGACATGATCCGACCGAAATCCACAGCCGATCTCACCTACCACCCTGTCTTAATCGTGCTGACTACATATAGCGTGCGCTAAGGTTCATGCACGGCGTGCGCTATGGATCCAGATTAGCGTACGCTACACTTAGTCGATAGCGTGCGCTACTTGCGCAGAATCACAATTTAGATCACATTCATGAAATCATGCGTTCAACAACACCGGATCATGAAATACGGAGAATAATACTCAGATCAAAATGCAACAATTACAATAACACAAGGTTCAAATACATATCAGAAATCTCGGGTATTACAGCCACCGCGGTTCGATACTCTCGATCCCGCCCCTGAGGGACGGCCCAAGCCTCTCGCTCGATCAGTTCCAAACCGTGGAACAGATCAAGGAGGCCATGGCCATTTTACAGGAGCGACGGAGTGCTCTCGACGCTCCTCCAGCCATAACCCCCTCGGCCATCCACCGCTTGACGAAACGGAAGTAAGGACCAACAATCAAAAATACCAACGATACGGTAAACTCCAACAAGAGCAATAAGGAATCGACAACTGAGAATACCGACGACACGGTAAACTCCAATAGGGATAATAAGGGATCAACAACTGAGAACACCGACGACACGGTAAACTCCAATAACATCAATCAAGGACTAATAACTGAAAATACTAACGGTGAGACAACTCTCAAACAGAATCAATAAGGATCAACAACGAATGAGATTACCAATGACAGGGTGAACCCCAAACGAGATTAATAAAGAATCGATATCAAATGAGCTGACCATCGATATGGTAACTCCGAACGAGACTAGTAAAGGTTCAATGGTGACAGGTAGACGAGAGAATAAAATCGTTGACCATATACAGATTATATACACGGAATTACAAAGACAACCCGAATTCCGAACAGATACGATTATACATGGACTATGAACAACCAATCAATAAGACTCAAGATGGACATCACGATACGCCCGATTCGGACATGTGTCTGTGTACAAGCCAACCACGGTATTGATCAGATACTCGTCTGGTCTCGTACCTAATCAGCCTCACGAAGTACGTCTCATGTGCACGGTTCAATATGAGGTCGAAACCAACACATGCTACACGTGCCCGCCCCGAAAATCCTACACATGAAAGATCAGAACGTATATGACTCCAAATATGCCACGATACAACATGACAACAAATCTCGAAGAAATGCATATCCATCAAGGATCAGAAGACTTCCCAAAAGAGCAACAGTAACTCGATCATGAAAGAACGACACGACCACAATGTCGTATTCCCATCAGACAACAGTCCACATCATGCTCAACAGTGCATATAAAATTAACACATAAACCCCAAGGCAGCAGCCAAGGGTCACGGAAGAATCTCACAGGAATACCCCGGAATATAGGTGCCCTTTAGGTCTTATCCCCTAACACAGTTCATGCAATCACAAAATACCCCAAGGTCGCAACCAAGGGTCACGAAAGTATCCACACAGGAATAGCCCGGAACATAGGTGCCATATAGGTCTTATCCCCTAACACATCGGCCCAACAGATCACAATTCAAAGGAAGAGCACATTACAAAACGTAACAAATGATGGTGCACACTCACCACATGAAATATCAACACACACATGCAATAATGCAACATGATGATTATCATAATCTAACAATATTAATTTACCTCAAGCTGGAGACGCTAACCTTTCCACGACCAACCGCCCTAAACGAATACACGGTTTATCCGAAAAATCCAAACGCAAAATAGTCCGTTACTAATACCAAATCACCACATCGAGTTCGATATCGACATGATAACTAACCTTCATATCCAACTTATCGTACTACAGACCAAATATGATTCACGTCTCCGTTTCCATTAGACATCTTTAAAATCATATACATTATGATTTATCTTAGTCCAAGCATAATATACATACCATCATCCCGACTATTCATATTCCATAATATCATTGCTATATGAATCGTAAATGAAAGGAAAGCAAAACCATTTATTAAACATTATGAACTGAGCAAGCATAACTTGCCTCGATACCGATACGATGAAGTTGTTACTAGTCCCGTCGTCTTCATCTACAAGCTCCGCAGCCCCGACTCATTCGCAGCAAAACGGTTAACTTTAATGATCACTAAACGCAACCTAATGCAATAATAAATTAACGATACGTTCAATAACAATCAATAACCGATATGACCAACCAATCAAACTCTATGGTTCAACGATATCTCGATCATACGAAACCAAACCATATCAACTCTTAACAATACGAACACAAGCCGAAATTTGGTGTTCAATAGTCCTAACAATGTCTTCAACATATATACTTCTCATAACATCATGAATCGCAACAAACTACCAAGAACATCGAGAATACTACGTTCCCATAATCATAACAACATAATCAAATCATTTGATTACCAATTCATTATCTTCCCTTAACAAAATTCTTGTAAATACCAAGAATCATCACAACAATATCAATTCAACCATCATTCATATGAAAACGTGTAGAATTTTCCAAGTTCTACTCATTGAGACATTTCATCGAATACTTTGAAGGCATAGTCCAATTCAATCGATTATTCAAAGAAATACTCGAATTTGTTCCACAAAACTTCAAGGGTATTGAATGATTACGAGTTTACAATCAAGTTCAATCAACAATCTGAATCAAAACGAAGCAAATCGGCCAAAACACCAAGAAACCTCAAGAACATCCAAAAACCAAAAGTTTAGGTGTTCTTACCTTCGATCCGGGTGGAAGATGATGTTAATCCATGATTCCAACTTCCAAAACATGTTATAAGTTGATTCTACTCAAAACCATCATCTTTGCTGAAGAAATCGCGGAAGGAACAAAGAAAAACGAAAAATGGCAAGGATGACTCGGTCCAGGCCTTATATAGGCCGAGACCTGCCGGCACCTTACGTATGTAACCGGTGGGTCCTTACGTACGTAGCCGGCTGTGGCCTACCTTCTGTCCATATTGGCCGACAGCCTTAGGTACGTAACTGGTAGCTTCCTTACGTACGTAACCGGTAGCTTCCTTACGTACGTAACCGGCCCTTACGGGCGTAAACGGCCACATCCTACGTACGTAATCGGCCAGTCCTAGCCCCCAACGAGTCACTGCCGACCGTGATCGGCCATCCCTGCGAGTTACTGCCGACCATGCTCGGCCACTACAGGTCCTCTCGGCCGCGACTCGGCCAGCCGCCCCGTAACGTACGTAACACTTATTCTGTTGCGTACGTAATACGTACGTTGACTTGCTACAGTATTATACTCATATTACGTACGTAATACACCCTGTATAACATACGTAACTCCATCCATTGACTGACCTGTCCACATCCGCACCGAAAGCTGCCGACACGGGGCCCAACTGTCCAATTCCTCTTGTTACATACATAATACCTTACGCATAACATACGTAACACATACCACTTAGCGTACGTTATCTCAAAGTCTTAACGTACGTTAACAGATCCATACTTAGCCATTTACAGCAATTCCTGTCCAACGTCTCGACATAACAAATATGAACATACGACATACTGAACACATATACGAAATCCTAAAAATATTCTCAAATGGTACGTCTGATGCAAGATATCCTCAATTACAAGTGTCGACCAAGTACGGAAATCATACAAATACTCATATGGTATATCCAACATCGAAAAACACACCAAGCATGTAATATCCTAGAATCAAAATAATCTCGATAGACATACTGTCACGGCTATCACAGTTTCCAAAATTATCCACTCATATCTCGTCGGTCCCACTCTGTACAGTACATCCCAGATAAAATAATGCGAAAAAAGCATAGTGAGATTCTAGGATATTATAGGTGGTTCAACTGTTGAGTGGCAGAACCTTATTTTCCAGACTGCAACCACTTGCTCAACCTGTTGATGACATAATGCGGTGCATTTTCTGGTAAACTCGGATCATCCCACGAATCCTTGCGTGCCAGAAGACGCGGGTGATACGTGACAGAAAACCTCTTATGTGGTGTCATCTTAGGTTTGGTCATTCTAACAGTTCTCACATGCATATACAACATGTAAATAAAATAAAATGATAGATGCATGAAAAATGATAGTTTTAAATTGAAATTTGGTAGCTTGGACGGAGTGACGAAGTGGCAAAGATGAGAGCATATGATACTTTTATACTTTAGCGAGTCTACATAAAGGTAAAATCTTCTCTGATATCACTATGTAACGCCCCGGTTTTCTAGGGATATCTATAGGGAAAAATAAGTAAAAAGGTGATTTTTTGACGAAAAATAAATTCATTTGAGAATATTAAAATTCTCGCCTATAAAGTCGAGTCGCTACACTGACTAAAATAATACTTATTAATTAAGGGAACGACATGTCATAATTAAGAGGTCATAATTGCGGCGGAAGAAATTTAAGAATTAATATTACCAATCAAGAGTTTCCCCAAAATAAAATAAATATTTCAAAGCATAAGTCATAAAAGAAAAGCATCATTTATAGAATCTATCATCATATGCCCTCTCGGCTTGCTCCTTCGTCCATTCGACTCGGGCTTAACCTGTAGGATCAATATAGGTGGGGGTGAGCTTCCTTCAGCTCGTGGGAATCACACAGATCACAATAATATACAAATTCATGGAAAGTAATTAAATAATTATTCTATCAGTAATATTTTCCTCAACATGAATACATACACAAGATATCACATATAACATGAATCTAGCACGTATGTGAATATTGAGGTTGTGCAGGTGTCCCCACACAATATATATCTTAAGATAGCCTCTTTACACGTACACATGTGAGCCTTATTTATAACATGTATCCTCAATTTAAAACATAAATAGAATATTGCATATCAGTCCAAGTAAAGTAATTAAAGTGATAGTGAAAATTCCCGCCTGATAAGATATTGTTGCTGGAACTTGAATATAAAGATGCTCGACTCACAAATCTTAAGCCCGCAAATCCTTGTTAATATCTACCTGTAATAATAATAATTATAATCCTTATAATTTATTATTATTAAATAGTAATTGAAAATAAGATATAATGTAGGGGGAACGGCTGGAGCCCTTAGGCAATGTCCGGGGATGAAACCATTAATCCTGCCCGGGCCCAGTAAGCGCGGGCCTGTAACCCAAGCGGGAGACAATGAGGCGATCAGGTCATGCTGGCAAACTTACCTCTAGATCGGGGGTGAACTCGAGCCTCTTTGGGGGGTACTCAGGACAGGGGACAATCCCCCTCGTGTGCGTGTTTGAAAAAAAAAAGATATAATGTATAATTTAAAATTGCTTATTAATATTAATTGAAGAGGTAACATTATTAATGGCTTGGGTTCAAATAGGGCTGGATTTGAAGATATAAAAATACATGGGGTCAATTGAAGAAATTAAAGGTAGGCTTGGGGCCAAAATGAGAAGTTCTGGAACTTGAGGGCTAAATTATTAAACTTGACCTAAAATTAAGGGTATAAAGACCCAAGCCTGCATCATGTCTATCGAGCCACTCCATTTCAAGGATCACGTCAAAATCCTTTAAGTTAATCAAATACAGGCTAACGTCAAATTCTTTTCCTCCTATCTCAATATTCTTGTCAATCATCCTATTAGTGAGTATCGTATTTCCTAACGGTAAGCCAACTTCAAGGGACTCAACAGTTTTAACGCTTCTATGACCAATGGCATGATAAAACTTTACAGACATAAAGGAGTGTGTGTCACCAGTGTCAAATAAAGCGAAATCAGGCATATTAGAGATCATAAGCATACCTGATACTATGTCGGGACTATCATCAGCCTGATTCATTGAGTAGACTCGAGCTTGACCTCCTGATGCTTGTCATTTGCCCTTAGATCATGGACAATGTCGGCTTGTGTGACCTGGATTCCCGCAGTTATAGCAGAAACCCTTTCCATACAAACACTCCCTGCCATGATTCTAACCACACTTTGGGCAGGCAGGCCTAATGATTGGCCCGGTCCAAATTTCTCATCTATCTTCTTCTTATTGGAAGCCCCGACTTAAATTGATTATCATTCCAATATCTCTTCCCAGAAGATGACTTAGCAGCTGGTTGTGTACTCAAGTTCTGACTAGCTTCAACCTCTTGAGCTCTGAATACGGTATCAGTACAGGGCAACACTCCATGACCAGCCAAAATATGGTGAATACTCGGACGCAACCCACTACGAAACTTGAGGGCTCGCTTGCGGTCAGTTGCCACCATGTGCTCCACAAAGAAGCTGATTTGGTTGAATTTTCTCTCATATTCTTCAACGGATGATCTCCCTTGCTCAAGATTCCAAAAATATCTCTCCATCTTCTCTCGTTAGTGTTGTGGATAGTACTGTTCCATTAGTAGTTCCTTGAACCGATCCCAAGTTAATGCAGCACGCTCGGCTGCCGGCCTCAAACGCCAATAGCTTATCCACCAGCGTCCAGTATCCTCAACCATTTGATACTGGGCATATAGAATTCTTGGTACATCGGTGCACCTAATGAGATCAAGGGTACGCTCGAGCGACATCAACCATTCATCGACAAATGCTGGCCCTTCTCGATCGTTGAATGATGGCGGTGTGAAACGTCGGAACTATTGCACAACTTGTGCCTGGGTAGGAGCTGGCACATTATTAATGTGGTTATCTTGACCTCCGTTACCACCACCACCAGCTCCAGTGCCAGGGTTGACATTCTGATCACTGAGATTATCAGCACCTCGGTTAGCTGGGCGTCCACGTCCTCGAGTTGCCATGGTCCTAAGATGCATTATAGCCAATGACTTCTTAGTAAATCTCCTCATAAGGGATGGAAATAAAAGTATACATCACGTCTAAGTGTTTAAATGCTCCCAATAGACATTCTAGCAGTGCTATACTAATGCATCTACATGTATTTATGAATCTATAAGAAAGCACATAAATATCCAACATTTATTATGAATACTAATAACATATCATCTCTAAAATATAAAAATGATAGTGCAACATGATTCAAAAATGTGTTGAATCTCATAACCGTAAAATTTTGTTATGATTACAACATAAACATAACTCGAAATATGGACCTTGGAGTTGACGTGGAGCGTCGAATGTGGCTGATAATAATCATAGATGCCATTAAAGTTTTAACAACTTGCGAAAAGGAAATTTAGCTTGAAAAAAGAAATTATTTTAACGACTCTACATATCGTATACCCGCTCCGATACCACTTATGTAGCGACCAATTTTCAAAATGTCATTTTCTAACAATTTCAAGGGAGATTAAATATCTTTAAGAAAAATAATTGAGTAATTGTAGCAAAAATTGAAATAAAGTCGACCATTTCGCAAGTAAATATAAAATAAATTCCCAACATTTCAAAACATCCATAATATATAACCATGACATTGAATCCAAAATTAAAATTTTTAAATGAATGAAATAAATAAAGAAGTACATAAATATTATTATCATGCCACGTAATTAACATGGAAACTTTGAGCACATTATGCCTACTACTCATTGGAGTCTACAACGTAAATAATATGCAAATTTTGTGCATACAAATATTTGGCAAGAAACAAGCATATATACAAGTAACATCATGCATTAAATAAAACAAACGTAAAGTTACCACCTCGAAGTACGATGATAATCCTTGAAAAATTGATATGTGAATGCAGTTCAAGTCCTAGGCTCCAAGTCCTCGGCTCCTAAAATAACAATTAAATTCTAATATTAATATAGCGTCTAATACATACTAATATAAATGATTGAATTTATATATTGAGTAAAAGAGATCTGATTTTTAAGATATTGAAACTGGCTGAGGGTCGAATTGAAAGGATTGGGAAAATTGAGGGACTGAAATTGAATATACTGAAAATTGATTTGGGGTCAAATCGAAAAGTCTAAAATTTTGAGGGCTCAATTGAATTTACCCTAGAAAATTTTGGGTATATAAACCCTTTCAACAAAGAAGTCGGCCGAAACTCATATTCTCTCCTGATTCTCACTGCCTCTCTCTCGCCCGCTCCCTCTGTAACTCTCTATTCTTCACTTCGAACGGCCAGATTTCTCTCTTTGGTAAAATCGCCTGGTAAATTCACACACTAAAACCTAGACATTCAGACATATATGCATATATGTCTGTCGTAATTGACACTGAATCGGACACCCAGACCAGCCGCAAAACTGGGTGGCTCAGATGACGACGGCAATCACTATGTGTGGTGGTTTGCGGCGGACGGCTCGCGACTGGAGGTGTCAGAGGGTTCTGAATTTAAAGTTGATTGCAGTCTTAATCTGAGGCAGCCATGGCGATCTGGCTTGCAACTGTTGGGATTTGGTGCCTAAAACGAAGGTCCGGCGGAAGCGGTAAAATGAAAATTAATTCGATCTGAATCCCTACGAGGATCAATCGAGCTACGTATATACGAATATATAAACGAAAAACAAGAGTTGTAAGAAACTCACCCTTGAAGTCCGTTGATTGAATGGTAATATTCTCTCGAGCTATTCCCCAAGCTTTAGGCGATCTCCCTACAATTCAATCCGCTCCAAGCTCTTGAATGATCCAACGCCGAAAGTACCGCGTCTCTACTTGCCATGCACAAGAGAAACGACCGGAACAACAATCACTCAATTGACCTCTAAGGTTATGGCTAGAATTAAGTGATGAAGCTTTGTATGTTAAGATTATTACACTCTAAGTGTTTTAATCTTACTCTCTCTTTATGTTTTGATATTTTCTCTAAGAAAAAACCAAGAACCAAGTTGAAGAAGGAGAAGAAGAACTTGAGAAAATGTATTCTCTCTCTATAATTTTCTCTCACGTTTTTAATTACTCCAAGGAGCAAAAGTGTAAGGTGTTATGAGATGTCTTCCTTCCTTTATTCAACTCCCACCCACATGATACAAGTCATGCCACATGATTTTACACCCCACAAAATCATGTTCTTCCATATAAAATGAAAGCAACAAGACAAGAGGAAGCTGGGTGGAACAAAGGGGGGGGGGGGCGGATACCATTCAGAAATGGATGATTTTGGTTCGTTTTGGATTCCCGAGAGTCCAAACAGATAAACTCCAATTCCGTTCCGATGTATTTTATATCATTTAATTAATCTAATTAATTAAACATATCAAATACAAAATAACATAATTAATTTCTCCAAGAAATAATTATATTCATGAATTAAATTAATCACCCAGTGATATATTTAATTCATTGGGCCGTAAATCAATTTATCCGATAAATCGATTTAGACATCTAATGTCTCAAATTTAGATATCCAATATCTAATATACATAATGAGAGAATTAGCTTGATTCATTCCGTCGTCAATCCTATTGCGCGACTCGGTAGGTCCGTCTCAGTCAGCAATGGGAGGAACCAAAGAGTAGTAGCACCACCTAGCCAGCCTGGCGGCCTACACTGTACCCCAACTGAGAACGAATGATTTTTGGGATCATTCAAGAACCATTCTGTCGTGAATACCAGTATACGTATAAACCCTTCTTCCAAATGTTCCGATCAAGTTATAGGTTCACAGTCGGTCAAACCCTATCTGTACTTGACGTTATGCATGCGTTAATACAAATCGAGATCATTGAGCTCTCGTGTATCCAATACAACCAACTCCAATGCTTTGACCAAAGACTTATGATCTCATCTGCCAATAACCGCATAGGACATTTAACCCGCTCACTAACAGGAGAAAGAATTCTATCTTGGTATTCAGTAGGACCTGCTACTTACCCGTTAAGATGCACGTCGAGGTTGACCCCCACCTCCTGGTTTATAGGGTCGAACTACTCTAATGAAAATCTTAACGTCACAAGCACATCCGTACTAAATCCTCAAGTTGAAGGTTCACGAATACCTATCACAACCTTTCGATTCCGTCATTGACAGTCCTGGACTGAAATCCGTGTGACGAATCGAGGGTGAGTCGGTTCGAGTATACTAATCAATTAGCATACCTATAATGTGTTCTCCAACTAACCATTAGTGTTCGACAGGCACTTTCCAAGTCAAATAACACGTCATACAAGTTTTCACATAAACTTAACGCCCAGTCAAGTTTCATCGACTTGCGAACGATTAAGTATTTGAACGTTTTGCTCTCAAATACACGGACTAGTTTCTATATGTATATTTACGAGTTAGGAATGTCAGTAACTGCCAGTAAATAATGAAACATCCATTGCCTTATATTAATGATTTACGTAATTACAAGTACAATGCCCTCACTCAACATCCTCTGAGTGGCATTCGAGGGCATACTCCTAACAATCTCCAACTTACACTCAATGCCACACACTATGGTATCTAATACCCATGTTCTCCAGATGACGCTCCAAGGTAGTCTGAGAAAGTTGCTTCGTCAGTGGTTCGGCGATGTTGTCGTCCGAGTCTACTCTGTGCAGCACAATGTATCCCTTACGAACAAATTCTCTTACTAGATGATACTTCCTCTCAATATGTTTGGTGCTGTTGTGAAACCTCGGCTCCTTGGCTTGTGCTACAGCTCCGTCGTTGTCGCAGTACAGCGGAACAGGCAGCTCAGCACATGGTATCACTTGAAGTTCTCCCATAAACTTCTTAATCTATAACCCTTCCTTGGAAGCCTCCGAGGCTGCTTGATACTCAGCCTGACAGGTGGAATCAGTAGTCGCGTTTTGCTTGGCGCTATGCCAAGATACTGCTCCTGCATTAAGAGTAAATATGTAGCCAAAAGTAGACATCGAGTCGTCTTTCAGTCCTTGGAAATCCGAATTAGTGAATCCCTCCACATCTAATTCTCCACCGCCATACATCAGAACCATAGTCTAGTCCTTCTTAAGTACTTGAGAACGTTCTTTACGGCAGTCCAATGTTCCCTACCTGGTTTTGCCTGAAACCTACTCACCACGCTTACAGCATACGCAATGTCAGGTCTCATACACAACATAGCATACATAAAGCTACCCACGGTCGAAGCATATGGTATGTTACTCATTTCCTTTCGTTGTTCCTCACTTTGAGGATACATCTTCAAGGAGAGTTTTATTCCATGTCGCATCGGTAGGAACACTCTTTTAGAATCATCCATCTTAAATCGCTTTAAGATTTTATCTATATAGAGGGCTTGGGAAAGACCTATTGTTCTCTTCGCTCTATCCCGGTAGAGTCGAATACCAAGAATATAGGTACCTTCTCCCAAGTTTTTCATAGAGAAATTACTCAAAAGTCAAGCATTCACAGAACTGAGCATTCCCACATCATTTCCTATTAGTAGAATGTCATCTACATATAGTACTAAGAATGCGATCTTGCTCCCACTAACCCTATTGTATACACAAGGTTCCTCTTCATTTTGCACGAAGTCAAACTCTTTGACGGCCTCATCAAAACGAAGGTTCCAACTACGCGACGATTGCTTCAGTCTATAAATGGAACGCTGAAGCTTGCACACTTTCTGAATATCGACTTCGGACATAAAACCTTTAGGCTGCTCCATATAGATTTCCTCCTCCAGGAATCCATTAAGGAAATCCGTCTTTACGTCTATTTGCCATATCTCATAATCGTGGTAGGCAGCTATAGCAAGCATCATGCGAATAGACTTGATCATAGCTACGGGCGAGAAGGTATCGTGGTAGTCGATCCTTTATTTCTGGGTATAACCCTTTGCCACAAGCCTGGCCTTATAGGCATCAACCTTGCCATCACTACCAGTCTTTCTCTTGTAAATCCACTTGTTCCAAATAGGCACTATGTCCTTAGGGCAGTCTACTAGAGTCCAGACCTGATTGACATGCATCGAACCTATCCTAGCTTCCATAGCTTCACGCCATTTCGCGGAGTCTACATCCACCATCGTTTGGTCATAGGTCGTTGGGTCAGTCTCTTGGCTATCACTTGGAATCTCATGGAGACCTAGTTCCTCCAAGTGCACAAGCCCATACCTCTCAGGTAAAGGAGACACCCTACTAGACCTACGAGGTGGTTGTACTTGTGTTTCAGAAGGTTCGGTTCCAATTTCATGCACAGGTGTCTCCTTAGGAGTTTCATTGTATTATTCCAAAGAAATACTTCTACCTGCTCCGCCTTCCTGGATGAACTCATCTTCCAGGAAGTGTGCTTGTAAAGCAACAACGATCTTTCGATCTTCGGGCATGTAGAATAGATAACCCATCGTACCATACGGGAATCTAATGAAACGTCCCTTCGCGGACCTAGCTTCCAACTTTTCCACCTTAGTCTTCTTGACATAGGCGGAACATCCCCAAATCCTAATGTGATTAAGACTTGGTTTCCTGCCCTCCCACATCTCATGTGGAGTTTTAGGAACGGATTTGGAAGGACATCTGTTCAAGATATAAGCAGCAGTCAAGAGTGCATACCCCCACAGGTAAATCGGTAAGTCAGTATAGCTCAGCATGGAACGGACCATGTTCAACAGGATCTAGTTCCTTCTCTCTGACACACCATTTAACTGAGGAGTACCTGGAGGTGTTAGTTGTGAAACTATTCCATGTTCCTTAAGGAACTCATCAAACTCCGTACTCATATACTCGCCACCTCGGTCCGACTTAAGTGATTTGATATGATTACCAGTTTGTTTCTCGACTAGGGCCTTGAATTCCTGGAATATCTCAAAGGCCTCGAATTTATGTTTCTTTAAGTATACATAACCATACCTAGTATGATCATCTGTAAACGTAATGAAATATTGATATCCGTCACGTGCTGCTTCCAAAGCACCACATACGTCGGTATGAATTAATCCCAGTTTATCAGCGGCTCTTTCAAAAGTCACTGTGAAGGGGGACTTAGTCATTTTGCCTTTAAGGCAAGATTCACAAGTAAGAAAAGGATCCGATACCAATGGACCCATAAATCCATCTTTTTTCATCTTGTATACCTTGGTCTGACCAACATGACCAAGTCTAAGATGCCATTTCAAAACTTGATTGGTTTCATCCCTACCACGTTTTCTAGTCATAGTATTCACAACTACTTTGTTACTAAGATTTAGATGATACAATCCATTTAACAATGTAGCAGTACCCACTAGTTTATTTCTGAAATAAATTTTGCAGGAACCATCACCAATGAAAAATGAAAAGCCTTTTCGGTCCATGACCGGAATGGATACAATGTTTTTGTGCCCCTTGGGCAAAACAAGTACATCTTCTAAACTCAAAACAAAGCCGGATTCTAAACCCAAAAGAAGTGGTCTTATGTCGGTCGCCTCGACACTATGCCCGCTTCCGACTGTGATCATAACTTCTCCAGCTCCAAGCTTCCTACTTTGTTCCAGATCCTGATTCACGGTACAAATATGAGAACTAGCACCAGAATCCAGTATCCATGAAGTAGAAAATACAGTAGCAGAACAATTTGTTTCCAAAACTAAAAGTTCTGTACCTAAAGCGCCATGAAGAATCGGACAGTCTCTTGTCCAGTGGCCCAGCTCACCGCACTTGAGACAAGCGTCCTTCTTCTTGCTCTTTGGAACCATCGGGGCCTTGCCCTTTCCCTTAAAGTCCTTGACATGTGGTCTAGTCTGCTTCTTGGTCTTTTCCTTCTTGTTCTTAGACCTACGAGGTCCAGAAGAAATCACGAGGGCAGACTCCTTTATCCGCGGAGTCTTCATCTGAGACTGTACGGTCACTAGTTTGTTCATTAGCCTAGCTAAATTACATGCAATCTCATTGCAGTTAAAGTTCATAACAAACTGTGAGAAGGAATCAGGGAGAGACTGAAGGATAAGGTCGGTTTGGAGAGAAGTGTCCATTTTAAAATCAAGTGCCTCCAATCTCTCGATCATGGATATCATTTTGAGGACGTGTTCCCCAACCTTCTCACCTTCCTTCATCCTTGCACCGAACAGTTGCTTGGATATCTCATATCTAGCAGTTCTGCTGTGCTCACCATAAAGCTCGATTAAGTGAGATAGAATCTGCCTAGCAGAAGTCATTTTCTCATGAGCTCTCTGAAGCTCATTAGACATGGAAGCCATCATATAAGCACGGATTTCACGTCATCCTTAACCCACTTTTCGTGGTTTTCAATCTCTTCTTGATTGACTCGGGTCCGCACAGGAGGCGCTGGAATGTCCGTCTCCAAGACGTATCCCAATGCCTCTATATTGAGGACAATCATCAGATTGTGGAGCCAATCCAAAAAGTTAGGTCCCATCAAGGTGTTCTTTTTGGCGAGTGGATTCATTGTCATATTGACAGTTATGTCTGCATTAAGTACGACAGATTAATTAGTGACTCGTTCAATTATGAGTATAAAATTAAGGTCTTTTCTATTCTTGTTACCCAGCTCCCACTATTTTTATCGGAATAACACACTCCCATGTGAAATCCAGAAGTATCGTCGCTCTACTTCATAGTGGTGATCGAGTTCTTTATAGATCTTAATAGAGGGCAACCGAACAGGTTTCTAGTCTATTAATTTTCATAAAGTGGTGTACAACACCAACACATCTAATGGATGATTCGATCTTCTTTTTCCCCTTGTTCACTCCCCTCAACCTATACGGTTTCTATGGTTCGTGAACAAGTTAAGTTTATACCATCGACGCAAATCAGTTTCACAATTGAAGCTTATCTGGCAACCTATCAGGTTTCTAAGGATAGAATTTGCTCCAACCGAAGGCATCCAATGCGCTCCTGGTAATTTATCCGTCCTCCCCGAACGACTACCCCGATAACTCGGAAGCATAGAACATCTGGTTTGGATTTCAATTTCCCAAAAACTCGATTGAGGGAAGGAAAACCTTGAAACCTTATAAACTTAATAATTTTCGTGGGAGAATTTTCACGATTAACGTTACACTTTGCACATTAATCATTTAAGGGCGTTTCTGGCATTCATACAATATGAAAAAACCATTCACAACATGTGGTTCATGGACCGTTCCTAGAAAACAAAAACTCCGTAATCTAATTACAAATCTTCGTCTTGAATCTTCGTCTTCTCAAAACGTATCTTCCTCCGGTCTTCGTCATTACATATAAATTTTATATTGAAAATTGCATCCTAGATACAAATATTTCTAGTAAAATAAATAGGCTCAAAACGGCCTTTACAACCCAATTGAATAAAACGAACGATTCAAAAACTAAGTCCACGAACCACATCCCCATTCAAATGCATTCATCCAATAAATACTATATAAATGGAAATCGTAAAGATACATTGATCCAATCAACAATACAAAACGATCCAATCGATTCACATAATCGGTAATATGAAAACGTTCAAAATAATTCGCTCGATCACAAGTATTCCAATAAATAAATTTTCCCTTAAAAAAATGAAATACCATAAATGATTTTAATCATATTAAATCCAATTTAAAATAAGGGAAATCATTTTTAGGAATACACGAAGCAAACAAGCCCGAAATGGGTCCGAAAAGGGCTGAAACGCGCCCGAACGCTGATGACAAGTAGTGCCGCCGACCACAGGCCGTGGCCTCGAGCCACGGGCGCGGCCACAAGATAAAACATTCCAGCAGGGCTGCAACAGCTCTGGGCCGCGGCCCCCGAGCCCTGGGTCGCGGCCCCCTGCTTCCGGACCACTCCCGGACCGTCCAACGGCAATTCGGGGCTAGTTTTTCGACCGGATATCCAATATCTATATTTTCCAACATTCATATCTTCAATATAAATCATATTTCCTAGAAATAAAAGATTTATATTTAGACATAAACTTAAGAAAAATACGACTATAACGAACGAAAAATATATACCACGATTATGACTAAAATGATTCCAAATCATTCACCATCTAATCGAGCATTCCAAATGCCAATATCGTATATACGATCGCAAGACCTACGCTCCGATAGACTCTTGGGATTCTGTGCCTAAAACGAAGACCCAGCGGAAGCGGTAAAACGAAAATTAATTCGATCTGAATCCCTACGAGGATCGATCGAGCTACGTATATACGAATATATAAATGAAAAACAAGAGTTGTAAGAAACTCACCCTTGAAGTCCGTTGATTGAATGGTAATCTTCTCTCGAGCTATTCCCCAAGCTTTAGGCGATATCCCTGCAATTCAATCCGCTCCAAGCTCTTGACTGATCCAACGCCGAAAGCACCGCATCTCTACTTGCCACGCGCCGGAGAAATGACTGGAACAACGATCACTCAATTAACCTCTAAGGTTACGGCTAGAATTAAGTGATGAAGCTTTGTATGTTAAGGTTATTACACTCTAAGTGTTTTAATCTTACTCTCTCTTTATGTTTTGATATTTTCTCTAAGAAAAAACCAAGAACCAAGTTGAAGAAGGAGAAGAAGAACTTGAGAAAATGTATTCTCTCTCTATAATTGTCTCTCACGTTTTTAATCACTCCAAGGATCAAAAGTGTAAGGTGTTATGAGATGTCTTCCTTCCTTTATTCAACTCCCACCCACATGATACAAATCATGCCACATGATTTTACACCTCACAAAATCATGTTCTTTCATATAAATGAAAGCAACAAGACAAGAGGAAGGTGGGTGGAACAAAGGTGGGTGGCTACCATGAAGAAACGGACGAGTTCGGTTCGTTTTCGACTCCCGAGAGTCCAAACAGATAAACTCCAATTCCGTTCCGATGTATTTTATATCATTTAATTAATCCAATTAATTAAACATATCAAATACAAAATAACATAATTAATTTCTCCAAGAAATAATTATATTCATGAATTAAATTAATCACCCAGTGATATATTTAATCCATTAGGCCGTAAATCAATTTATCCGATAAATCGATTTAGACATCTAATGTCCCAAATTTAGATATCCAATATCTAATATACATAATGAGAGAATTAGCTCGATTCATTCCGTCGTCAATCCTATTGCGCGACTCGGTAGGTCCGTCTCAGTCAACAATGAGAGGAACCAAAGACTAGTAGCACCACCTAGCCAGCCTAGCGGCCTACACTGTACCCCAACTGAGAACGAATGATTTTTGGGATCATTCAAGAACCATTCTATCGTGAATACCGGTATACATATAAACCCTTCTTTGAAATGTCCCGATCAAGTTATAGGGTCACGGTCAGTCAAACCCTATCTGTACTTGACGCTATGCATGCGTTAATGCAAATCGAGATCATTGAGCTCTCATGTATCCAATACAACTAGCTCCAATGCTTTGTCCAAAGCCTGATGATATCATCTTCCAATAACCGCATAGGACATTTAACCCTCTCACTAACGGGAGAAAGAATTCTATCTTGGTATTCAGTAGGACCTGCTACTTGCCCGTTAAGATGCACGTCGAGGTTGACCCCCACCTCTCGGTTTATAAGGTCGAACTACTCTAATGAAAATCTTAACGTCATAAGCACATCCCTACTAAATCCTCAAGTCGAAGGTTCACGAATACCTATCACAACCTTTCGATTCCGTCATTGACTGTCTCATAGTGAAATCCGTGTGATGAATCGAGGGTGAGTCAATTCGCGTATACTAATCAATTAGCATACCTATAACGTGTGATCCCACTAACCATTAGTGTTCGGCAGACACTCTCCAAGTCAAAGAACACGTCATACAAGTCTTCACATAAACTTAACGCCCAGTCAAGTTTCATCGACTTGCGAACGATTAAGTATTTGAGCTATAAACCTTTCCAGTGCCGACCCTCTTATCCAATAAGGAGTGGAACGTTTTGCTCTCAAATACATGGACTAGTTTCTATATGTATATTTACGAGTTAGGAATGCCAGTATATTAATGATTTACATAATTACAAGTACAATGCCCTCACTCAACATCCTCTAAGTGGCATTCGAGGGCATACTCTTAACAGCAACAACTAGGGACTGAAAACCTAAATTAGGGGTTCAAGGTCTCCGAGTTTGGAGTTCAGGTTCATGTGTTAGTTTCGGTTTTGTAGATAGGCTGAAAAGGGTAAGTCAAATTTGCAGAATTCTAGTTTGGGATCCGAATTCTGATAACACTCATTTTTACACATATTTTTACATCGATTTTCTAGGTTTTAAGATCCTAAAATGTATAGAACTGTGTCGTTTATACTGATATTGTGTTTATTGGACTCGATCACGCTTGGGTACGTTTTATTGATTTTATAGGTACCTTATGGACATAAATCAAGCAAGAACGGAGTCTCCAACGCCAAATACATATCAAGCAATGCGGAAACGAGAGATTGGGCTTAAAAAGGAGTCAAAACGGTGTCAAAACGAGTCAACACGAGCCCGGCCGTGTCAATCGACATGGGCTGTGTCATTATCCCGGCCGTGCCATATTGACACGGTCGGGTTTCATTTCCAGGACCATTTTGCTTATCTAGCCGAGTATGACACGGGCCGTGTCATTTGACACGGTCGTGTCATTTGCTCGGCCATGTCATTTGACACGGTCGAGTTCCCTGTCCAGCGGGTTTTAGCATTTTGAGCGCACTATGACACGGGCCGTGTCACGTTTCGGTGGAAATATCACCTTTTGACATTTTTGCAAGATTTGTATAGAAAAAATGATACTTTTAGCTTTATAAAAGGAGGATATGGGGCTAGAGAGGAGATATGCTGAAATTTGGAGAGATTAGAGAGAGAGAATAACAAAAGATTAAGTGGTTTTCATTCCAAAAAGAAGGGGCTTTGAAGAAATTCTTGAAGAACACTTCAAGAACATTTGAAGGCTTCAACCGGGATCGATCAAGACACACCACGAGTTTTATATTCTTCCTATCTTTTATTCATTTTGTTGTTTTTAGCATGAACATGATGATTATTAATCTTGCTTTCATTACTATGTCCGGCTAAACTATTTAATTTCCGGGCATGGGAGTATGTTGATTTGCTATGATTTTGAGGGATTGATAATTATATTTATCTAGTGTGATTTCTTTATCAAATACTTGGTTTTGATTCATGTTTAGACACTTGATCAATGTTTTTACATGTTAAACTTAATTGCTCATAATTCGAGAGGAGAGGGCATTAATAGGTTTTGAGTATTTGACGTAGTAAATTACGAGATTGAGAAATCGGTGATGAACTATGATGATATCTAATCTTATGAACATTTTGGAGTTAGATAATTTATAATAGATGGAGACGTTGTTATCGGTTGTTTAATCTACGTTTTAATGCATCTCGAGAGAGACTTTAGAATATTGTTGTGATTATCATTTTAGAAACGCACTTAGAACCTTTTGAAACCAATCCCGACTAAATTTAGTAATCAATGGAAACCTAGCCTTGGAATTTACCTTTCTAAACTCTTGCAATTCACTTCCATTCGGATATTTTCAATCGTTTTAATTTATTGTGATCATTGTATGTTATTTCATTAATCATCCATTTTACCTTTCGATCGTCTAGATAAAACCGAGAACACTATAATCTAGTACTCAACACAATAAGAATATTTAGTCTCTGTGGAATACGACCTTGCTCGCCGCTTTCTACACTTACTCCGTACACTTGCGGATTGTCTAAAAATATAGCGAACAAGTTTTTGGCGCCGTTGCCGGGGACTAAATTAATTTTTGTGTTGATATTATGATAAGTGTTTTTATGTTACTTTAGACATTTTCTTATTTGTTACTTAACTCATACAATTTCTACTCAAGGAGTGCATGAACACTCGTTCATCTCGAGTGCCTTTAGAAACTTTCATCCCGAAAGTAGAAGCATTTGCCCGAAGAACAAGTGCTACCTCAAGGAAACTAAGAAGGGATCTTTTTGAAGACATTGAGAGAGCGGGAGACAACGTAGAAAGGGGCAACGCAAACGAGACTGCAATAATCCAAGACAACGAGGGCAGAAGGATTGAAAATCCACGAACTAGGGTGCAATCAATTCGGGATGGATTCCGACCGAAACTAGACCGAAACTTTGGAGGAATCACTCATGTTCCAATCAACGCTCATAATTTTGAGTTGAAGTCGGCCTTAATTTCAATGGTTCAATAAAATCAATTTGGAGGATTTGCTGTCGAAGATCCACATGCCCATCTCACTCATTTCATGCAAATATGTGATACTATCAAAATGAACGGAGTCTCGGATGATGCCATACGCTTACGATTATTTCCATTCTCTTTGAGGGAGAAAGCAAGAAATTGGCTTGGAACTTTAGCTCCAGGAAGTATAAAGACATGGGAAGAATTGAGCGAAAAATTTTTGTTCAAATTTTTCCCACCAAACAAGACAATGAAGCTAAAAGGTGAGATTACTCATTCATCAATTGGATTCCGAACTGTTATATGAAGCTTGGGAACGTTTCAAAGATCTACTAAGGCGATGCCATCGACATGGTTTCCCCGAAGACCAACAAATGTATTTCTTCTACATTGGTCTTATGGGGGAAACAAGAAATATTATTGATGCTTCCGCGGGAGGGGCATTGCTAGCAAGAAGCGCTGAAGAAGCATATGGATTGATCGAAGAAATGGCTGTGACTAGCTATCAATGGCCAATGGAAAGATCAAATATTAGAAGGGTGGCTGAGATATCCGATTCGGATCCTATAAAGGCATTAACCACACAAATGACGATGTTAACTACTCAATTGGGGGCTCTAACAAAAGGAGGTGATTCGAAGGGAGTTTCTCAAGGAAGTTCAAGTTCACTACCGTCTGATCCATTGGAGGAGGCACACTACATTAATAATCGGAGTTACAACAATTACCGGAATAATCCACCACCGGGCTTCTACCATCCCTCAAATCGAAATCATAAAAATTTTAGCTATGCCAATCCAAAGAATGCTTTGCAACCACCGGCCAATTCAAGATATCGAATGGGGAGATAATTGAAGAAGCAAAACCGACGTCGAATCTCGAGAATATTCTAGCTACCTTCATGATGGAGACGAAAAGCCAATTTAGTCGAGATGAGAAGAAATTAGACAAAATCGAAGGCCATGTCACTCAACTAGCTACCACCATGGGAGCTCAAATGAAAAATCTCGAAACTCAAATTGGACAATTAGCCAAAGTTGTCGGGAGTCAACATCAAAGAGGATAATTTCCAAGCAATACCGAAGTGAATCCAAAAGAGTCGTGTCAAGCGATCACCTTAAGAAGTGGAACGAATTATGAAGGGCCAAAGATGCCAAGCGAGGAAATCAAGGAGGATCAATTCGAAATTGAAAAGGAAGAAGGGTAGCATGATACATCAAAGGGGGCTGAGAAGCCTAAAATATCTCCTAACTCTACTCCAAACGTTCCTCTCCTTTTTCCTCAACGTTTCAAAAAGAAAAAGTTAGATGCACAATTCGCAAAGTTTTTAGACATCTTCAAGAAAATTAATATCAATATTCCTTTTGCAGACGCTTTGGAACAAATGCCTAACTACGCAAAGTTCTTGAAAGATGTGATGTCAAGAAAAAGAAAGATGGAAGATCATGAGACGGTTAAACTAACCGAAGAATGTAGCGCTATTATCCAACGCAAATTGCCTCAAAAGCTTAAGGATCCCGGAAGCTTTACCATTCCATGCACTATTGGAAACGTCTCATTCGATAAAGCTTTGTGTGATTTAGGTGCTTCGATTAACCTCATGCCGTTATCTATTTTAAGGAAATTAGGTGTCGGAGAAATGAAAACTACAACGGTTATGCTACAATTGGAGGATCGATCCATAACACATCCCAAGGGGATTGTCGAAGATGTGCTTGTAAAAGTCGAAAAATTTATTTTTCCAACGGATTTTATTGTCCTTGATATGGAAGAAGACGAAGATTTATCACTTATCCTTGGACGTCCATTTCTAGCAACGGGAAAGGCTCTTATTGATGTTGAAAGGGAAGAATTAACACTACGTGTTAACGACGAGCATGTTCTATTTTCTATATTCAAAGCTATGAAATTTCATGATAATACGGAATATTGCAATGTTATTGACCATATAAGCTCGTATGGAAAGAAAAAAATCTTACACTCATTATCGTCGGATCCGTTAGAGTTTGCTCTTACGAATTCATGTTTTTCTAGTGATTCAACTTTGGAGTTTGACGATTCTGACTTGTTTGATTATGTTTCTGAATTGAATTCTCTACAGGAAAAAACGCAAATCAATACGTTCGATGATTTAGACAAAGGGGAGCATGAAGTAGTTGCAGAAATCAAGATGACGGATGAATCAAACATGTCCAATGACATGGACAAAAATTTGGGGTCCGTTTCATCTCAATCGGATTCATCTCAACCAAGCTTGGACCTTAAAACCCTCCCGGAACACCTCAAGTATGCGTTTCTGGATGCTAACAAATCCAATCCGGTAATTGTATCCTCTTCACTTTCATCCACTCAACTAGATAAATTGCTTCATGTATTGAGAGCACATAAGTCGGCTATAGGATGGTCTATCTCAGATTTGAAGGGAATTAGTCCTTCCATATGCATGCATAGGATTTTGCTTGAAGAAAATTTTAAACCTAAAGTGCAAAATCAACGGAGACTTAATCCCATAATGAAAGAAGTGGTGAAAAAGGAAGTACTAAAACTTTTATATGCCGGGATGATATATCCAATTTCCGATAGTGAGTGGGTAAGTCCTACTCAAGTGGTGTCAAAAAAGGGAGGGATGACCGTAACCAAAGATGAAAAAGATGAATTAATTGCTATGAGAGTAGTTACGGGATGGCGAGTATGTATAGACTATAGGGCTTTAAATGCGGCTACTCGCAAAGACCATTTTCCTCTTCCCTTCACTGATCAAATGCTTGATAGATTGGCGGGTCATGAATTTTTCTGTTTTCTTGATGGATATTCAGGGTATAATCAAATCTACATAACACCGGAAGATCAAGAAAAAACGTCTTTTACATGTCCTTATGGAATTTATGCTTATTGTAGAATGCCGTTTGGTTTATGTAATGCTCCAGCCACGTTTCAACGTTGTATGATGGCTATCTTTCACGGTTTGATCGAAAATATAATGGAAGTTTTCATGGATGATTTTTCGGTGTTTGGAAATTCATTTGATCATTGCTTGCATAATCTTACTTTAGTTTTGCAGCAATGTGAAGACACTAATCTCGTGTTGAATTGGGAGAAATGCCACTTTATGGTGCAAGAAGGAATTGTCCTAGGCCATCGAGTGTCCGCCGCCGGTTTGGAGGTTGATAGGGCGAAAATTGTCGCCATTGAGAAACTTCCCCCACCAAAGAATGAAAAAGCAATTAGGAGTTTCCTTGGACACGCGGGTTTTTATAGAAGATTCATAAAAGACTTTTCAAAAACCACTAAACCTTTGAGTAAATTGCTAGAAAAAGATACCACTTTCATTCTATCTAACGAATGTTTGCAGGCATTTGAGACTTTAAAGAAGGCATTAGTGAGTGCTCCTATCCTCGTGGTACCGGATTGGTCTCAACCTTTTGAGATCATGTGTGATGCAAGTGATTATGCGGTCGGAGCTGTGTTGGGACAACGTCGTGAAAAACTCTTTCGGGCTATTTGTTATGCAAGCAAAACATTGGACGGAGCCCAACAAAATTACACAACAACGGAGAAAGAAATGTTTGCCGTGGTATTTGCTTTTGATAAGTTCCGATCATACTTAATTGGGACAAAGACGATAGTACACACGGATCACGCAGCTATCAAATACTTGTTTGAGAAGAAAGACTCTAAACCTCACCTAATTCGATGGATTCTTCTTTTACAAGAGTTTGACGTGGAAGTTCGAGACAGAAAAGGATGTGAAAACATGGTAGCCGACCACTTATCTCGCCTCGAGTACAAAAAGGAGGAGGAACCCGAGATCGAAGGGATTAAAGAAGAATTTCCAGACGAGCGGCTCTTTATGGTAGAAGCTAAATTTCCGTGGTTTGCTGACATTGTTAATTTTTTGGTCGCAGGTGTGCTACCCCCGGATTTATCTCATTATCAAAAGAAGAAATTCTTACAAGATATCAAGTTCTATATGTGGGATGATCCATTACTTTTTAAGAGATGTGCCGACATGATCGTGAGGAGATGTGTACCACAAGAGGAATGGGATGAAATTCTTCAATAATGTCATTCATCACCAACTGGAGGACATTTAGGAGCAACACGGACTGCTGCAAAAGTGTTGCAAAGCGGATTTTATTGGCCTACGCTATACAAAGATTGCTATCTCTTCATTCAACAATGTGATAGATGCCAACGAGTAGGAAATATTTCAAGACGTCATGAGATGCCCCTAACCAACGTAATTGAGGTTGAACTATTTGACGTTTGGGGTATCGACTTCATGAGTCCATTCTCATCATCATTCGGAAATAAGTACATTCTCCTAGCGGTCGAGTACGTATCTCGATGGGTCGAGGCAATTTGTTCTCCAACAAATGATGCTCAAGTAGTAATGAAATTTTTAAAGAAAAACATCTTTTGCCGATTCGGAACTCCAAGAGCATTAATCAGTGATCGGGGATCGCATTTTGTCAACAAAATCATGGATAAACTCCTTCATAAATATGGGGTCCGATCAAAGAAATCATTGGCCTATCATCCACAAGCAAATGGAAAAGCCGAAGCGGCCAACAAAGAGATCAAGCTAATCTTGGAAAAGACGGTGAGTACATCTCGGAAAGATTGGTCATCCAAGCTCGATGATGTACTTTGGGCTTATTGTACGGCCTATAAAACTCCTTTGGGAACATCTCCCTATCAACTCATTTTTGGGAAATCATGTCACCTACCTTTGGAATTGGAGCATAGAGCGATGTGGGCGGTGAAAAGAATAAACTTGGATTTTGAGGCCGCCGGAAAGAAAAGATTGCTAGAGTTAAATGAATTGCAAGAATTCCGGGATGAATGCTACGAAAACTCTCGAATTTACAAAGAAAGGTCTAAAAGATGGCATGATAAGATGATCGTCAAACGTGAATTTATGCCGGGACAACAAGTACTTCTCTATAATTCAAGATTAAAATTGTTCCCCGGAAAATTGAAATCAAGATGGTCGGGTCCATTCGTGATCAAGAAAGTACTTCCACCCGGAATAGTCGAGCTCATGAGAAGAGACGGAGAACTATTTAAAGTTAACGGACAACGAGTCAAACACTACTACCATCCCTATCAAAAGGAAGCCGTATCCGTAATAACTTTAATCGAGCCATAAAAAACTTCCAGATGAAGACGTCCGGCTGAAGACGTTAAACTTAGCTAATTGGGAGGCAACCCAATAATTTTTATTTTCATGTTTTGATTTTTTTTCGCATTTTGTTGTATTTTTTCTTGTTGTATAACTAACCGGTTCAAAGTTTGGTGTTCAAATCGCAGGAAAAACACACCGAGGACAAAACTGCATTTTCCAGGACAGCATAGCACGGGCCGTGTCAAATGACACGGTCAGGTCGTGCAGGCAGATCATTTTTCACTTTCTGGAGTAGCACGGCACGGGCCGTGTCAACTGACACGGTCGGGTCTGATGGCCAGTCGATTTTCACTTTCTGGAGTAGCACGGCACAGCCCGTGTCATTTGACACGTTTGGGTCTGATGGCCAGTCGATTTTCACTTTCTGGAGTAGTACGACACGGGCCATGTCATTTGACACGGCCGGGTCAGGTGGACAGCGGCATTTTTAACAAATGAAGCAGGTATGACACGAGCCGTGTCATTTGACACAGTCCGTGTCGGTTGGGGGGTTATAAAAACGCTGAGCAGCCGACTTCATCCATCTTCCCCCAAATTTTCCTACACGGCCGAATCATAAACCCTAGCCCCAAAACCCATTAAATCCGACAAAATCATGCAAAAACCGTGTCAAATCTCACATAATAACATAGTGTTCATCATTATTCTACAATCCTAAAGCTTCAAAGGGTACGAATCGGATGATTTCATCCGGGTTTGGATCGCGATTTTTTCTGAATTTTTCTTCAAATTTCACTCCGAATTCAAGGAAAATGGCCAGGGGACGAGGACAAGGAAATGCTCAACGAGGACGAGGAAATGCTCAACAAGGACGAGGAAGACCCATAACAAAAATTGAACAACCGGATAGAATACCTACTCAAGGGGTTGTCGAGACGCCCGAGACGTATGGAATTGAGCTTCCGCCGAGTCGCCTAGCACGATGGGAGACATTGGGGCAGAAAAAAATGCTCCGCACTCGATGGTCGGAAGATGAATGCATGACGTCGATGGGGATAAGAGAAGATGTCATGCGGCTACTTGGACGAATAAGTTGGACGACGTTAATGACCCAACATTGGCCCACTTACCGATGTCTCACGCTGGAATTTCTTAGCACACTCTCCATTAAAAGAGACCCGATTTCGCATGAGCCGACCGCCTTGGAATTTCGGCTAAACGACAAAAACGAAAAATTGGGTCCTGGTGAATTAGATACTATATATGACGCTCGAAGGCACGGAGAATACCGAATCAATCAGTTTGAGTGTGAGACTTACTGGAGGACAATGGTTGAATACCCGGGGAGCGGTGCACGTCCTTACATCCCAAAATCGGTGAAAGGATCCTCTCTTCGTAATCCTATCCTCCGCTATTTACACAAAGTCATCGCGAGCACTATCTTTGGCCGGAAAGAAACGAGGCCAATTACTCAGCGAGAGCTTTATGTTTTAGCTCATATACTCGACGGAACAAATCCCGCAACCGACGCTATTATCATGGATCACTTTAAAGACGTTGCCACTAAACTGAGAGGGGAGATTTGGACAGGGGGTTTAATTACCCCTATCGCACTTCATCTTGACGTACCTCTAGCAAACCGAACTCCCCTCCCGGGAAATATGCTTCTATCTGTCCAAGTCATGAAGTTGATGAATATTCTCGACTACGACTCTCGAGTTATTTTCCTCCAGAATGACGGCGATCACTTCCTACTCCCGAATACAACTTTGACAACTATTTCTAGTATTCGGGACTTAGGAAATATACAAATGTCCACGGAAGCGCACAAATTGTCCCGGGAGGCAGCTGGATTAATTTATCCGAGTGAAAGATATGTTGCTCGTAATATCCGTCCTAGGCGTACGGAATTTGAGGATATAGACGAGAGGATGAGAGAAGAAGAGAGAGAGGAAAGAATGGAGGAGTAATTCGAATATGAGAGAGGCCCGGAAGATGAAAGAGAAACGGGGGAGGAAGAAGAAACAAGGAGAGAACGGCCCGAGTCATCGAGACAGGCCGAATCAAGACATGCCACATCTCGTTCTATGCTGAGAGAAGAGTTCAAGGCTTTCCGAGAGGAAACCCGTGAAAAACAAGACGTGATGCTGGCAATTTTACAACGAATGGAAGATTGGCATATCCAACAAGGCCACTATCCTCCGCCAAATCAATAGGACCGGTTGTAAGTATTTCTTGACCCAAAGTTTTTTTTTGTTTAAATACTATACCCCCTTCGTGTGTATACTCTTTAATTCAAGTTTAGGGGGAGATATTGGGTCAAGAAATACCTACATTGTTTGTTTGTTTTTATTTTTTCGGTGTGTTTGGATTTTGTTTTACGTTTTGGTTTGAATTTTTTACTTTGGTGTGTTTTATTTTGGTGTGTTTTATTTCGAACTTGGTGTGTTTTGATGATGATGAACTTTGATGAAACTCGAAAGAATGAACTCTTGTCTTGGATGCCTCGGGATTTATTTTGTTATTTTGATATACAAATCGAGGATAATTTGAAGAGGAAAAATTGTAGAATAATCAAAAGGGTGTGAAATTGAATAAATAGTTTAATCTCTTGGAAATATGAACAAATCTAACTTGTGAGCTTTTGAGCCTTCGTGCATCATTAAATATGCAAGTTTCATTGTCGAGTGTACCATTCGTGTTTTTAAGACTCTAGAACTTGCCCTGGTATCTTATTCGAAACTACAAGTGTGTTTGCAAATTAGTGAAAATGATTTTAGGCGATTTTTATTGGCAACCTTTCAAACCTTTTGGCTAACCCGAAAAATTTGTTTCCCTAGTTAGCCCGATTGAGCTTAAAGCCTATTTCTTGTTAGCCACATTATGAGCTTTCCGTTCCATTATAAACTTTTGTCCCTGTACTTGAGCTATTTAGAATAAATTGGCAAAAGAATGAAAAGATGTGTAGAAGCGATCGAGAAGACTGTTGGTTCAAAATGCAATGATTTATCAAAATAAATTTGAAGGAGGATTGGTGTGATTTAATGATGATGTTGTCCACCACACACAAAAAAAATCGTGGACACTAAAGAAACGAGATGTATGGAGCAATACGGAGGAATAAGGTTGTGATTTTCACTTTCAAAAGTGCTTAGTGCGATGATATTAAAATCAAGGGGTTGAAGGAAACAAATCCTAAGGGATTATTGAGCATCTAATTGAGCGAAGTGATTATTGAGATAATGTTCTAATTTGCTCAAGTCAAGTCACTTTAAGCCATACTTATCCTACCTCGACCAAAAAGCCTACATTACAACCATTAAAGTCCTTTTTGATTCACCAAATTTGCATGCACAACTAGTGGTAGAGATGTAGACGATTGGCAAGCCTATGGGATTCTTATTTCATTGAATGAGTTTTGAGCGTCACTTATCCCTTTATACACTTTGAGAGTGAGGGAATACACTTGACCGGCGAGGTTCGTATTATTCAAGTATTAGCTATGATGTTAAGGAAGCACCCCCGAGATTTGAATACTTTATAGAACTCGACTTATTTATTACTTGAGGCGTATTGATAAATTTTCAAAATGATCCTTTGAGGTATGTTGAGGGACGAGTTCCCTTAAGAGTGGTTATTTTAAAGTGCATTGCTCGGGACAATCAACGTTCAAGTTTGGGGGATTTTGATAACACTCATTTTTACACATATTTTTACATCGATTTTCCGAGTTTTAAGATCCTAAAATGTGTAGAACTGTGTCGTTTATACTCATATTGTGTTTATTGGACTCGATCACGCTTGGGTACGTTTTATTGATTTTTTAGGTACTTTATGGACATAAATCAAGTAAGAACGAAGTCTCCAGCCCCAAATACATATCAAGCAATGCGAAAACGAGAGATCGGGCTTAAAAAGGAGTCAAAACGGTGTCAAAACGAGTCAACACGAGCCCGACCGTGTCAATCGACACGGGCCGTGTCATTATCCCGGCCGTGCCAGATTGACACGGTCGGGTTTCATTTCCAGTACCATTTTGCTTATCTAGCCGAGTATGACACGGGCCGTGTCATTTGACATGGGCCGTGTCACTTTTCGGTGGAAATATCACCTTTTGATATTTTTGCAAGATTTGTGCAGAAAAAATGATACTTTTAGCTTTATAAAAGGAGGATATGGGGCTAGAGGGGAGATATGCTGAAATTTGGAGAGATTAGAGAGAGAGAATAACAAAAGAGTAAGTGGTTTTCATTCCAAAAAGAAAGGGTTTTGAAGAAATTCTTGAAGAACACTTCAAGAACATTTGAAGGCTTCAACCGAGATTGATCAATACACACCATGAGTTTTATCTTCTTCCTATCTTTTATTCATTTTGTTGTTTTTAGCATGAATATGATGATTATTAATCTTACTTTCATTACCATGTCCGGCTAAACTCTTTAAATTTCGGGCATGGGAGTATGTTGATTTGCTATGATTTTGAGGGATTGATAATTATATTTATCTAGTGTGATTTCTTTATCAAATACTTGGTTTTGATTCATGTTTAGACACTTGATCAATGTTTTTACATGTTAAACTTAATTGCTCATAATTCGAGAGGAGAGGGCATTAATAGGTTTCGAGTATTTGACGTAGTAAATTACGAGATTGAGAAATCGTTGATGAACTATGATGATATCTAATCTTATGAACATTTTGGAGTTAGATAATTTATAATAGACGGAGACGTTGTTATAGGTTGTTTAATCTACGTTTTAATGCATCTCGAGAGAGACTTTAGAATATTGTTGTGATCATCGTTTTAGAAACGCACTTAGAACCTTTTGAAACCAATCCCGACTAAATTTAGTAATCAATGGAAACCTAGCCTTGGAATTTACCTTTCTAAACTCTTGCAATTCGCTTCCATTCGGATATTTTCAATCGTTTTAATTTATTGTGATCATTGTATGTTATTTCATTAATCATCCATTTTACCTTTCGATCGTCTAGATAAAACCGAGAATACTATAATCTAGTACTCAACACAATAAGAATATTTAGTCTCTGTGGAATACGACCTTGCTCGCCGCTTTCTACACTTACTCCGTACACTTGCGGATTGTTTAAAAATATAGCGAACAAATTCATAAAATTTATACTGTCATGAAGTAATATAAGTAGAAATACAAGGTAATGGTTCGTAGATTACCTTGTCAAATTGTAGAGTTTTGATGCAAGATTTAATCGATTTGAATGTGTTGCTACTCGAGCCTTCCGCCTGAATAAGGACGAACGACAGATGATAGTTGATTATGGAGGACTGATGTTTTAAAGAGAATTGATTGATGTATATTTTTCTCATGGATGATGACTACCGATTTGTAAAGGATTCTGCAGTAGTTTTCTTTTTGTAGAGGTTGAAATTCTGCCGCGAAGTTGAAGTTGTGGAGGTTTAGTTGTGCATACTTCGGTGTTGTAATTTAATTATGAGTAAAGTGTATTTTGTGTACTCACACTTTGGGTATCAGACCACTTGGGATACTAGACTTCTAAAAGTACCACTTGCTATACTGGACTTCTAACTATTTTGCAATATGTGTACTATCCTCAAGTCTGGTTAACTCCATTAATTTTTTCAAGGGTATTTCAGTCTTTTTGTGTTCATCTTCTTCCTCAAACCCATTTCCACCATTGACATTTTTTTAAGAACTTGAAACTCGAATATATCATCCTTTTCACAACAAAATAGACTCATTTAAATTGCATTAAAAGTGTTTCTTTCTCCTTTACAATGGGATATCAATTATAACTATCAATGATTAACTTTCAAGAATTTGTATATTTAAAAAACTTCAATTAATGTATAGTTTCCTTAGTTTGTTCTTTTAAATTTCTTTCACCAAACTAAAATATTAATAGTGAAAATCAATATCAATTTGTAGAGGAGAAAAAAGAAGACTTTGTTGCAATTTGAATGACTTGATTTCGTTAAAAATTGAGTGAGATATTTAAATTTTAATTCCTTAAAAGTTTCAACAATGGTGAAAATGGTTCTGAGGAAGAAGATGATACAAAAAGACTGAAATACTCTTGGAAAAATTAACGGAGTTAGCCAGACTTGACGTTAATACACACATTGCAAAAAAGTTAAAAAGTCCAGTATAAAAGTGGTAGTTTTAGAAGTCTAGTATCCCAAGTGATCTGACACCCAAAATGCGAGTACACAAAGTGCACTTTACTCTTTAATTATATATGTAGGGTTTTTGGGAAGTGTTTGTACATATTGAGAACTCTAAACCGATGGGGAGAGTATGATAGGATTGAGTACAAGAGATTTATAGTTCTGAAAACCTGGAAGGAAGGACTATGGGTCAAAATGCTAATTAGTCAATTCATTATACTTTAACTATTCTAAATGATAATTGTGATATTAGTAGTAATTATAGAAATAATGGTTAGATTTATAATAATAATAATAATAATAATAATCTAGAATAATCAAATAAAATTGATTTGGACTAACTCATTAACTTGGACTACTTATAAAAATAAATGTTATTGGACTATAATAATACGAGAGTTTGGACTTGAGCCTGGAATGTAAAATAAAATCATGATATGCAAATAAGAAAAATTTGAGTTATTTAATAAATAGAATAAAATTCGTAAATAAATGGTTGGACATTTAAAATATTCATGCACTTTCAATAAATTATAAAATAAATACATGTGCGAATATCGGGACATCACATTTGTATTTATACTCCTAGGTTAGGCATAGGGTAGCCCTATGAGTATATGAGATGTATAAATATGGTGGGCTTATTGGGCTAAAAAGAAAATAATTTTAATTAAAATTTAATGGATTTTCAAATAATTTATAAAAATACTTAAACATTAATACTACAACTGTTAATATTAATATTGCTCTCTATTATAAATATTATTATTATTATTATTAGTAACACCATTAATAATTATAATAATATTAATAACAATGATTAATATTAAATTATTCTTAAATTAAATTGATAAAATTGACTCGGTCTTAGAACCTATGAGATGTCGTAAAAATATTTATGATTCACTAAATGAGATTAAATGAATTGACTTGTATGAGAAGTGAAAATAATCTTACAACAATTACTCATTCGGTAATGTAATGAGACTAAATGAAATAAAAATACATTACTAATATTATTATAAATAATAATATTATATTATAGAAGTGCCAGGTATTACACCAATAGAAGATACATATAGGAAGTAATCATGGTCGATGATGGGTATATGGTTCGAGAGATGGAACAATCAAGAAAGAGATGGTCGACAAGACCAAGTTAGAAGTTTCCAATTAGTGGAAGCTAGAGGAGCTCAAAATAATCGAAATGTTCAGAATCAGTGGTAACCAAAGGATCTTCAAATTGATGAATATTTCAGTTGATGCAAGAAGGTCCAATATTCGACCTTGAGTTTCATCCTTCCACTTAAAAAGTTGTGCGCCAAGTTCATAATTGTTTTCGGAACAATCGTTCTATGATGAAGATAAACTGGATGACATTGAGGGATAATTGACTACTAAACGGGGGCTCAAATTAAAATTTTTGAAACTCAAATTTGTAAATTGCCTAAGATAGTAGAGAGCTGTCATCAACGAGACCAATTTCCGATTAATACCAAAGTGAAACCCAAAGAACAATATAAGGTTATCTAATTGAGAAGTGTTAAACGATATGAAGGGTAGATGATACCTATTGAGTGAGACGGTAGATAAGAATAGTGGTGAATTGCAGCTCTTAGTGTAAGTGAGCTAAGCTGACTCGCGAGCTAATCGAAACTTGGTTAAATAAACTCGATAAAGTTTGATTTTTGGGCCCGTGATCTCATATCAATCTTAATGACATTCAAATCATAAGTTCGTGAGCAATTTTATAAAACTTGGCTCGAGCTTGATTTAATAGTCTGCAAGTCAATATTGAGTTTGCTAATAGTTGACCCAACTCGTTTACACCCATAATTGCAGCATAACCATGAGGAGAAAGCAGATGATCGAGAAGAAAGCATAAGATTCAATTCAATCTAAATCAAAAGGCCAAATCAAAAGGGGCACCTTCTTACTATGGTATCATATTTCTCTTTTCTTTCTCTAACGTTTTAGAGATATGATCTTAATGCTCAATTCACTAATTTTTTTACAAATTTTGAAGATATTTCTTAAGGATATAATGTCTAAGAGGTGAAGGATGAACAAGCATGAGTTGATGAACTTGACCGAAGAGCGTAGCAATATCATTCAACACAAATAGCCTGTAAAGCTCTTTGTTCCTTCCACCATTGGAAATATTTCCTTTACCAAAGATTTGATCTTGGTGAAAGTATAAGTCTCATGCCTTCGTCTATCTTCAAGAGGTTGAGACTTGGAGAAGTCAAGCCATTTGGTGTTACTTATAGCTTGCTGATTGCTCCAAATAATCCGAAACTAAACATCAAGGACATGGTCGTGAAGTTCGACGAATGTATATTCCAAGTGGACTTCATGTGCTAGACATGAACGATGATTGGTGATTTAACTCTTATTCTTGGCGACCATTCTTAGCAACGAAAAACTCTAATTGATGTTGAAAAGAGAGAACTTACTTTGCACATTAATGATGAGTATGTTCTATTTTCAATATATAATGCTACATATTTCATAATAATGTAGAACATTGCAAAGTCGTAGATGAGGTAGATTTTTGCATTAGGGAGCATGTAGATCATGAATTACCATTTGATTCGTTAGAGCTTCGATACCATATTCATGTTCTCCTTGTAATTCTGCCTTAGAATTGGATGATATTGATCTACCCAACTATATTTATTGGTCACAATATACAGTAAAAACAGCTTAAAGGGAGGTAAATAAGTTGTATTTTTTCCGAAGTTTATTTGCATATAGTAACTCTAAGGTTAAGTTGTTGTAAATACAAAAAATGAATAATTTCTTGTTAGCTTGGTGCGTACAAGGTTTTTACAATATGTATACTAAAATCAGACAGACAGATAGAGAATAGTAAATGATAGGAAGTAAAGATACACTGATTAAAGTGGTTCGAGGTAAACCCCTCTATGTCCACTGGTCCTCCACACAGGAGTAAATTGTTTATTAAAATCACGGCGTACACAACTATGTAACTTTAACTAAGCACGTATCTGTATCGTTCACACAGATTGATATAGCCGACAGTAGCTTGGGTTGTTCACATAGATTGGCTTGGATTTTTCGACTTGCTTCTTCTCACACAGATTGAAGCTTCATCTTCAGTACTATTCATTCCACAGGTCAGAGATATCAAAGCTTAGTCCACACAGGCTTAGTAAACTCAACTATAAGAATGGTATGATAAGATCAAACGACAATTGTATGCTTGATGTGCGTTCGCTGTAAGTGTGTTGTTCACGTTGAGGACTCTGCATATTTCTTCTATTGATGAAGTTGTATGCTCAAAGAAATATAATGCTCTTGTAAGCTTGATGTACATATTGTCAAAGTGTTAATAAGTCCTCTTGCTTGGGGCTATTTATTACCTTGAAATAGATCCGGTAAAAATATAGTCGTTGGCCAGTTGGTGAGATCGAGACTGCTCTGATTGGAGGCTTCAGAATGTTTCGAATTAAAGGCGATTCGCATTTAATGCTTCATATATTCTTTTTGACCAACATTAAATGCTCTTCAGACTATAATCTCTTCTGCCGCATTGAATGTTGTCCTATCAGCATTAGATGCTACTTTAATCGTGAATACTTTGTGAATAAACAATGTTTACTTTCTCAACGGTTTAAAGTTTTTCTGTCCTGTCGGGTTTGTGTTTTACTTTTCCTAAGTAAAACCTTTACAGCATGTTTGTTGTATCTAACATCTTCATCTTTTGCTGTATGTTGAAGACTACACTATAGGAAAGAACTCTTATCTTTGCTGGAAGATCTTACGCTGTATGGACAGACTGTATGATGTTCTCTAAACAGCTTCCATACTTTGACTGCTATTCTGACTTGGGAGATCTTGCTGTATGAGGCAGTTATCAAAACACAGGCAGGATTTTTCCCAACAATATTTGTGTAGGATACATTTTCGAAACATAGGTTGGACTGTACTCCGGGCCGCGGCACATCCCTGCCGAGCTGCGGCCCCCGTCATTTTGCTGGAACAAGGCCGAGCTGCCTGTACTCTGGGCCGCGGCACCCTCCTGCTGGGCCGCGGCACCCTCCTGCCGAGCCGCGACCCCTACTCGGATCACTGGGCAGCTTTTTTGGTGTGTGCCGTGGCACACTTAGCCCGGGCCGCGGCACACGGGGTCAACCCAGCAATGGGGATGCTTTTATCAGCATTTTCTTGTGGGAGTTCACACAATCAACACATACACATTTTGAGAGCAAGCAAGAGAGAGATAGAGAGAGAAACAAGAGAGAGAAATACATTTCTTCAATTTCCCGGAGATTTATCGGTCGGATCGTCGTGATATTTTGACAAGAGCTTGGTAGCTATTGGGCAAATCTTTTCACCAGAGTAGATCGAGATTTTGAGTCCGGAAGTTTGGGTATTTCGTTAGCTTTTTGTGTAAGCTATTTACGGTGCTTTCTTTTCTCGATCTTGTTATTGTTGTTGTATTCCAAATACTTGAAGAACGTTTATTACTGAGCATTTGACGACTGGTGTATACCTCTAGTTTATATTAGGGACGATTGTGTATTGTGTGTATTGGTGATTGGATTTAAGCGGCTTCGGTCCCATGGTTTTTACTCCCGTCTTGAGGGGTTTTCCATGCTAAAATATTATGTCTCGTTTTTATTGTTTTTCGGATATCATTTGTATTAATTATCGAGTTGTAATTGATTTTCTCTACTCGACGGTAACCACAAAGTTACAATTAAAGAGTGGGTCAAATGAGGTTCCGCATTATTCGTTGTGACAGGACGTTAGTCGTGTTTTTTCCAACAAAGTAATATCGGAGCCACGATATTTGTTGTTTCGTGGTCGTTTAGCATCTCAATTGTAAGATAGAATCCAACACGAGTAGAATGGTTAACTTGAATGGTTCAAACTACCATGTATGGAAGGGGAAGATGGAAGACCTTCTATATGTGAAGGATTATTATTTACCGGTTTTTAGCAAAGATAAACTGTAAGGCAAGTCCGACGCGGAGTGGACTATTTTGCATCACCAAGTTCGCGTATATATTCGACAATGGGTTGATGACAATGTTTTGAATCATATTAGTGGAGAGGAGGATGCTCGAGAACTATGGCACAAGCTCAAGCAATTGTATGCTCGGAAGACGGGGAATAATAAGTTATTCCTCATTAAACAAATGATGAACTTGAAGTACCGAGATGGGACTCCTCTATCGGACTACTTGAATGCATTCCAAGGCATAATTAATCAACTTGCCAGAATGGGAATTAAATTCGAAGAGGAGGTGCAAGCTTTGTGGTTGTTAGGCACATTGCCGGACACTTGGCAGACGTTCCGTATGTTGTTGTCTAACTCGGCCCCCAATGGAGTCATTTCGATGGAACTTGCCAAGGGGAACATGTTGAATGAGGAGGTCCGAATAAAAGCATAGGGATCTTCGTCACGGTCGGATGTTCTCATTACCGAAAGATGGGGGAGAGGTCAAAGTAGAGGTCCGAGTAATAGAGGGCCACAAAGGAGTAATTCCCGAGGAAAGTATGCCAATATTGAATGTTACCATTGTGGTAAGAAAGGACATACTAAGAAATTCTGCCGAAAATTGAATAAGGAGAATCGCCAAGGCCGAGAGAATTCTCAAAAAAAGGAGAGCGGTAGTAATGATAAAGCCGAAGTAAATATTACCACCGAAGAATTCTTTGTTTGTTGTGACTATGATATGGTGAATCTTGCGAGAGATGATTCGAGTTGGGTGGTCGATAGTGGAGCTACGTATCATGTTACATCACGTAGAGATTTTTATTCCTCTTATACTCCGGGTGACTTTGGTATAGTCAATATGGGTAACGATGGGTTATCCAAAATTGTTGGAGTGGGTGATGTTCATTTGAGATTCGACACCGGCATAGAACTTGTTTTACGAAATGTAAAACATGTTATGGACATGAGGCTTAATGTTATGTCCGTTAGTTTCCTCGATGATGATGGTTATCATAGTGGTTTTGGCAAGGGAGTGTGGAAACTCACTCTAGGTTCCTTGATTGTCGGGAGAGGAGAAAAGTAAGGGAAATTGTACGTGACATTTCCAAAGGTCACGATTAATTCCGTAAACACAATCGACAATAATGACATGGCCGAGCTATGGCATAAGAGGCTCGGTCACATGAGTGAGAAAGGGATGGCGCTATTGTCGAAGAAGGAGACGTTATTCGGGGTTCACAAGGTACACCTTAAAAGATGCTCTCATTGTCTAGCCGGGAAGCAAAGAAGAGTTACTTTTAAGAGTCATACTCCTTAACGGAAGGAAAATGTGCTTGATCTTGTTCATTCCGATGTTTGTCGTCCTATGAAGAATAGGGCGCTCGGTGCTTACCGATACTTTGTCACATTCATCGACGATCACTCGAGGAAAGTGTGGGCATACACCTTGAAGACCAAAGATCAAGTGTTAGATGTTTTCAAACAATTTCATGCCGTGGTGGAAAGAGAGACCGGGAAGAATCTAAAGTGTATTCGGACGGACAATGGTGGAGAATACACCGGGCCCTTTGATTAATATTGCCGAGAGCAAGGGATCCGACATCAAAAGACGCCCCCGAAGACTCCGCAACTCAATGGATTGGCGGAGAGAATGAACCGGACTTTGGTCGAGAGAGCTCGATGTTTGCCCTCACATGCCGGATTACCAAAGTCGTTTTGGGGAGAATCTTTGAACATGGCGGTTCATGTTATTAATTTGACGCCGTATGTTCCTTTAGAATTTGATGTCCCAGATAAAGTGTGGAGCGGTAAAGACATCTCATACCGCCACTTAAGGGTTTTCGGATGTAAAGCTTTTGTACACATTCCGAATGATGAAAGGTCGAAGCTTGATTCCAAGATGAAGCCATGTATTTTTATTGGCTATGGTCTTGATGAGTTCGGGTATAGATTATATGACCCGGTTATAAAAAGACTTGTTCGGTCTAGAGACGTTGTTTTTGTTGAAGATCAAACAATCAAAGATGTTGAGAATGGAGAGTTGGCTCCACAATACGACTATGATCTTATTGATTTAGACCCCGTTCCTCCACAACATGTTGAGACACCCGGTGGAGAGGATGTCCAAAATGATGAACAATATGATGCCGGTGACAACGATGAGTTGAGACAAGATGACACCGATGGATCTCATCCCGAGCTACCCGTGACGAACATGCCATCTTTTGTTCCACATAGATGATCGATGAGGGACCGTCATCCCTCCACTCGTTATTCGGCCGATGAGTATGTCTTACTCACCGACTAGGGAGAGCCCGAATATTTTTCGGAGGCCATGGAGGATGAAAAGAAGAAAGAGTGGATGGATGCCATGCAAGACGAGATGAGGTCATTACATGAGAATAACACGTACGAGTTGGTAAAGTTGCCGAAAGGCAAGAGAGCTTTGAGGAACAAATGGGTGTATAGGGTGAAGTCGGAGGAGCATACTTCGTTGCCCCGATACAAAGCTAGACTCGTAGTGAAAGGATTTAGTGAAAAGAAGGGCATTGATTTTGATGAGATTTTTCTCCGGTTGTGAAGATAGGATCGATTCGATTAGTCCTTGGTAATGCGGCTAGTCTTGATCTTGAGGTCGAGCAAATGGATGTCAAGACGGCTTTTCTTCATGGAGACCTTGACAAAGAAATTTATATGAAGCAACTAGAAGGATTTGAGGTCGAAGGCAAAGAGGATTATGTTTGTAAACTCCGGAAGAGTTTATACGGGTTGAAGCAAGCACCACGGTAATGGTATAAGAAGTTTGAGTCGGTTATGGGGGAGCAAGGCTACCGGAAGACGACTCATGACCATTGCGTATTTTTCAAGAAATTTGGAGATGATGCTTTTATCATCTTATTGGTTTATGTGGACGACATGTTGATCGTTGGCAAGAAATGCCGAGAGGATTGCCAACTTGAAAAAAGAATTGAATTAGTCTTTTGCCATGAAAGACTTGGGGGCGGCTAAACAAATTCTTGGGATAAGAATTACTCGGGATAGAGCAGCCCGGAAATTACACATATCGCAAGAGCAATATATCGAGAAGGTGCTTAAACGCTTCAACATGGACAAAGCTAAAGTTGTTAGTTCGCCTCTTACTAACAATTTTAAATTGACGAGCCAAGATTGCCCTAAGACAAAGGAGGAGATTGTGGATATGGATAAAATTCCTTATGCCTCGGCGGTCGGGAGTTTGATGTACGCCATGGTATGTACTAGGCCTGACATTGCTCATGACGTGGGAGCGGTAAGCCGGTTTCTATCGAATCCGGGAAAGAAGCATTGGGAAGCCGTAAGATGGATATTTAGATATTTACGGGGCACTTCCAAATTGGGGATTACATTTGTAAATGGGAAAGCAATGCTTGTTGGATATTCCGATTCGGATATGGCCGGTAATGAAGATAACCGAAAATCCACTTCCAGTTATTTGATGACGTTTGCAGGGGGAGCCGTGTCATGGCAATCAAGATTGGCCCGGGCCACGGCACACAGGGTCAACCCAGCAATGGGATCCTTTTATTTGTTTGGGATTCGGTGCCTAAAACGAAGACCCAGCGGAAGTGGTAAAATGAAAATTAATTCGATCCGAATCCCTACGAGGATCGATCGAGCTACGTATATACGAATATATAAACGAAAACACAAGAGATGTAAGAAACTCACCCTTGTAGTCCGTTGATTAAATGGATTCCTTTTCTTGAGCTATTCCCCAAGCTGTAATTGTAAATCTCTACAATCCAATGTGTTCCAAGCTCTTGGATAATCCAACATCGAAAATACAATGCCTCTACTTGTCACGCGTCGGAAAAACGAACGGAACGACAATCACCTTGATATCCTCCAAGAATATGGCTAGAGCTAAGTGAAGAAGCTATTGATTTGTGATTACATCACTCTAAGTGTATAAATCACTATCTCTCTTTAATTTCTTGATTTTCTCTAAGAACCACCAAGAATAAATTAAGAAGAGGAAGAAGACTATGAAAAGAACACTTTTTTTATTTCTCTCTCTCTCTCTCTCTCTCTCTCTCTCTCTCTCTTATTCACGTATGGAATATAAAAATGGGTGAAGAGTGAGATTGTAAAGTCTTCTTCTTATTATAATTCCACCCTCATGTGAACAACTCATGTCACATCAAGTCTTGTCCCACCAAGTCATTATCATTCATTTAAGAATGAAACAAAAGACAAGGGGAAGATAGGTGGAAAGAGAGGTGGGCAACCAAGATGAAAATCGGACGAGTTTGATTCGTTTCGGACTCCCGAGAGTCCAAACAGATAAACACTGATTCTATTCCGATATATTTATATCGATTAATTAATCTAATTAATTAATCATATCAAATACATAACAACATAATTAATTTCTCCAAGAAATAATTATATTCATAAATTAAATCAATTACCCAGTAATATATTTAATTCATTAGGCCGTAAATTAATTTATCCAATAAATCAATTTAAACATCTAATGTCCCAAATTTAGATATCCAATATCTAATATTCATAATGAGAGAATTAGCTTGATTCATTCCGTCGTCAATCCTATTGCGCGACTCGGTAGGTCCGTCTCAGTCAACAATGTTAGGAACCAAAGAGTAGTAGCACCACCTAGCCAACCTGGCGGCCTACACTATACCCCAACTGAGAACGAATGATTGAGATCATTCAAGAACCATTCTTTCATGAATAACAGTATACGTATAAACCCTTCTTTCAAAGGTCCCGATCAAGTTATAGGGTCACGGTCAGTCAAACCTTATCTGTACTTGACGCTATGCATGCATTAATGCAAATCGAGATAATCAAAATCTCGTGTATCTAATACAACTAGATCCAAGGCTTTGGCCAAAGACTTATGATCTCATCTGCCAATAACCGCATAGGACATATAACCCGCTCACTAACGGGAGAAAGAATTCTATCTTGGTATTCAGTAGGACCTGCTACTTGCCCGTCAAGATGCACATCGAGGTTGACCACCGCCTCTCAGTTTACAGGGTCGAACTAATCTAATGAAAATGTTGACGTTACAAGCACATCCCTACGAAATCCTCAAGTCGAAGGTTCACGAATACCTATCACAACCTTTCGATTCCGTCATTGACTGTCCCGGAGTGAAATCCATGTGACGAATCGAGGGTGAGTCGGTTCGAGTATACTAACCAAATCAGCATACCTATAATGTGTGCTCCCACTAACCATTAGTGTTCGATAGGCACTCTCCATGTCAAAGAACATGTCATACAAGTCTTCACATAAACTTAACGCCCAGTCAAGTTTCATCGACTTGCGAACGATTAAGTATTTGAGCTATAAACCTTTCCAGTGCCGACCCCCTTATCCAATAAGAAGTGGAACGTTTTGCTCTCAAATACACGGACTAGTTTCTATATGTATATTTACGAGTTAGGAATACCAGTAACTACCAGTAAATAAAGAAACATACATTGCCTTATATTAATGATTTACATAATTACAAGTACAATGCCCTCACTCAACAACCTCTGAGTGGCATTCAAGGGCATACTCCTAACAATCTCCCACTTGCACGTAATGCCACACAATATGGTATCTAATACCCATGTTCTCCATATGACGCTCCAAGCTAATCTGAGAATAGTGGCTTGGTCAGTGGATCAGTGATGTTGTCGGCTGACTCTATTCTATGCAGCACAATGTATCTCATTGCGAACAAATTCTCTTACGAGATGATACTCTTTCTCAATATGTTTTGTACCATTATAAAACCTCGGCTCCCAGGCCTGTGCTACTGCTCTATTTGTAACACCCCCAAATCCTATTGGGTTATTACAGTGCCGTAGACCCCACACCAGGAGATCCACCAGGCTAACATGACCAAAAATACAACTAACTGACAAAAAGGGGAATCACAATCCCTACACTGACATCCAACATAATATTCCGATATGGAATTTCAATGACAACAGTGGGCCTACATGGCCCAAATGAAATACAACGACAACCACGAGCCTTGCTCGGATAATACAAAATGACAATAACTAACAAAACTGGAGTACTCTAACTGCCTGACTGACATGAACACCAAAACATCTCGGACTAGTATCGCTTGAATGCCTCGTCGCCACCGTCATGCCCCTGTGTCTCAACTCTCTCCTCGCAAACACCTAAAACATGAAAACATGTTCCGCCTACTGTGGTCACCATCCAGACAATGATTATCAAATACATGTACAACATGATATGCATCCAAAGGGCAGAATGAATAGTATAGTAATGGTAATACGAGATGCTCACAAACCAAAGTGAGAATCGAGCATTCGTGGAATACTATGCCCACGGCATCCGATCAATACCTGCTCAACAGGTTAGAACACAAGTGCCCAACGGCGAATCATCAATACAGAACACAACAATACATCACCCGAAGGTAACCCAAGCCAAACACTGAAATAGATACGAATCACAATGCCCGAAGGCCCCGACAGGAAATACCGATACATCACAATGGCCTTAACAGCCGAACAGCCTGAAGCTGTTTATCATCATAATACCCTGACTGTCATTCAGCCAAAGCTGTCAATCACCACAATGGCCCGAAGCTAAAACAGCCCGAAGCTGTATCAATGAGGGCTGAAGCCACGACACAAAGCCGTATCACAATGACATCATCCAATGACCGTGACCTGCTGAATTGCAGGTGCTGGGAAACCAACTGCGAGGGTTCAAGCCCCAGACTTACCCATAATGAGATCACCCGGACCGTGACTCATCGAATCGTAGGTGTTGGGAAACCAACCGCGAAGGTTCAAGCCCCAAGCTTACCCATAATGAGATCATTAACATGACCGTGACTCATCGAATCGTAGGTGTTGGGAAACCAACCGCGAAGGTTCAAGCCCCAAGCTTACCCATAAAGAGATAATAAACATTACCGTGACTCATCGAATCGTAGGTGTTGGGAAACCAACCGCGAAGGTTCAAGCCCCAAGCTTACCCATAATGAGATCATTAACATGACCGTGACTCATCGAATCGTAGGTGTTGGGAAACCAACCGCGAAGGTTCAAGCCCCAAGCTTACCCATCGAGCACTAGCCGAGACTAGCCTCCAAAACATAATTAATCACAACAGTAACAATCCCAAGATTACCAAATTCACAAGAATAATAGCGTGCTGCCTTGAGTCGGCCAACACGACGACAACAACTCATGGATGGGCACCGTCCACGGCGGTCCCGATTCAAATACCTCGACTGCCTTGGAATGGCCAATCGATCACAACAACTTAACGGATGGAAACTATCCTTGACAGTCCCAATTCAATACGTCGATTACCTTAGAACGGTTAATCGATAACGATGACACAACGGATGGGAATTAACTTCGATAATCCTAATTAAATACATCGATTACCTTAGAACGGTCAATCGATACACAATGATACATCAGATGGGAATTATCTTCGATAATCCCAATTAAATACATAGATTACCTTAGAACGGTCAATCGATACACAATGATACAAAGGATGGGAATTATCTTCGATAATCCCAATTAAATACACCGATTACCTTACAATGGTCAATCGATACACAATGATACAACGGATGGGAATTATGTTCGATAATCCCAATTAAATACATAGATTACCTTAGAACGGTCAATCGATACACAATGATACAACGGATGGGAATTATCTTCGATAATCCCAATTAAATACATCGATTACCTTAGAATGGTCAATCGATACACAATGATACAACGGATGGGAATTATCTTCGATAATCCTAATTAAATTCATCGATTTCCTTAGAATGGTCAATCGATACACAATGATACGGTAGAGTGGATGTCCCGGCGTCTTAACTGACCACCGAAACAGATATAATTAACGAATATATCAAACGCCTTCAGTCGGCCCATGCAACATCATAGTGACAGTTCCAATTCAATAATAACGATTCAACGATGCCTCAGAACGACATTCACGTCAACAATAATAATAGATACATCAATGCTGCGAACCGGCTATCGACAACAAGAATCTCAATGCCTTAAACCAGCCGTTAACGAATAACAATCACAACTGGCATAATCACCGAAGGGTATTGTATCAAACAATCCCCAAATATCAATAAATCACGAAGAGACTATGTCTCGAAATGATACAACACATTCATACACATATATGATAACATTAATCTCATTGACCAGTACAAGTATAAAACTTGCCTCAAACTGAAGGCGAACAAGTCCTTCCACGATCAACGTCCTGGCACGAAACGACGAACGGCGCCCCCCGACGATCACAAACACTCGAACAACCTTGAATGAAAACGATTCATTTAAAAACACAAAATCAATAGAAAATAACGACAAGGACAAAGTCCGATTCAAACACGAATCGATCACACCGCACGAACGAATATCATAGTTCTCAACTATGAATTCTAACGTCCTCCAACACCTCGATGATCAATTAACATGATCATTACGTTCTTAACACTTGTGAAATCCATTCAACAAGATTCACTTAAGAACAATCATCAAAACAATCATCTCAAGATGATAATATCACCAATATCATCAAATTGATCCTCGTACAATGATAATATTATCACTATTATCATTATCACCCCAAGAACATCACCAACAACAATAATCATCTCAAGACTATGTTAATCATATAACAATCTTAACATAATATTTCATAGACATGATTAAAACCTCCAAACAATCTAAAACATCAAGAACATAATCATACTCAAGCTATACCAACATGTTCTTCATCAAAAGTTCATCCAAACTATGAAGAATCATGATATACTCCATTAATCAAACAATACCCGAAGAAAACAACAACAGCAACTCGAAAATCACTTGAAGAACAAGAGATTGAGGGAACTTACCAAAGAAGAACAATAAGAAGCCTCCAAACACCAAAGGAGCACCAACAAGCTTCCAACTTCAAGCTTCAATCCAAGCTAGGATGATCAAGATCGAGTTGGAAGAGGCTAAACATCAATAACAAGTCCAAACGGACGATTCTAGGGAGAGAAAATGTGTTTTGGTTCGTGAGGAAATGAAAGACGAAACCAAGATAAATAGACTGACCAATTCATTACGTACGTTATACACTAAGGTTAACGTACGTAAGAGGCATTACGTACGCTATGCTAAGACATTAACGTACGTAATGAAAAATCCAGAACTGACTGGACTAAAATACGAAGGCCTTAACGTACGTAAACAAGAACTTATTACCTACGTTAACAAGACCTACATTACGTACATAGAGCTCACCTCTTAACGTATGTAAGGGTCCGTTGACTGCAATAGTGAGATCCGATCGGAAGATGCTCGGGACCCACCGGCCGAAAGTGACTACGAGGAAGGTTCCTGCCACCTACCAAGCATTATGTACGTAACCTTACAGGCATAACGTACGTAATACTCAGCCCATAACGTACGTAAGTCTACCCATGTAGCGTATGTTAAGGCTAGTGTACTTAGCCAAAAATCCAAATTCTCCAACCAACATTCAAACGACGAAACTAACCCGACGATAAGTATAATATTTCGATCCCGAAATATTCCAATACAATATACATTGTATCAGTCCAAAACAACAACACTTGTACAATTCCAAATGAATATGTACAACTCAACAGTAACACGAAAAAAAAATTATCCCCGGATATTACATACTCCCCCCCTTAAAAAGAGTTTCGTCCCCGAAACTCAGGGTGCAAAAACACGGGGTATGAACTATCCATCAGGATAAGAAAACAACATCTCCAGGAATACTCCTCACTGCGAACCACTTCGCCTGAGTAGTCGGGCCAACCCCACAGGTTCCCGCGTCTCCTCTGCCCGAACACGGCGAAAAACAAGGGATAAAAACACTCAACCAACTGCGAGATTAGCCGAAACATAACTCTCCCGCTAGAGACCAGCCAGGAAGTCGTACCAATCGCATGACTAGTAACACCGGCGTACACACCCCGTGGGTGCCGCCCATTGTACATGTCTACAATCATCGGTGTACACTCCCCCGTTCTCATCAGCATCGGACGCCAATGCAATCACTGACTTACGACACAAAAGAAAATAACAATGCACAAATTGTCCTCAGGACCATATCAAATGCACACTCAAGTCCTCGCAACTTGACATCTCGAATCACAATGAACGTTTACCCAGATCACCACAAAAATATTGGGTATAATACCGAAAGGAAAAGAATAACGCATCAGACGACGTCAAATCTCAAGATTCTCAAAAGCTATCATAACAAGATAGATCAATAATAAATCGTTCCCAACCACAATACTACAATACAGACTGAGTCAAAACATCAGTCCGAAAAACAAGGAAAATACAAATCAAGGCCACATCTCAAATGTATCCGAAATTAACACCCTCCGGGTCATCGAACTCATCGATCTCATCGACTTGAGGAAGACCCAAATCTGAGCTCGCCGCTCCTCCTCGAGTGTCCATACCTCTGGCTCCCGAAGCCCGATATGACCCTTTGGATGGAGTACGGACTGAAGCAACAAAATCTCTCGAGGCCCGTGAGCTTCCTTGAGATCTACTGGCACTAGAACCCCTGCAGTATTTCTGAAGGTGTCCCTGCCTCCCACACAGAAAACAAGCAATAGACTGCATCGAGCACCGAGTACTGCGATGTCCTATTGTATCACAGTTAAAGCAAACAACAGTCGAACCCGTCGCCTGGGAAGAAGATGCTTTCCCAGCACGAAGATGACTAGAAGATGACTTCTTTGACGTCGGAGCCCGATATCCCTCTAAACGAACCAGCATCCTAGTCCTCTCACCGGAAGAAACTGAAGGGTTCTTCCGAGCAAGCTCCTTGATCAAAAGCTCTGCTCCAAGAGCCTTCTCGATGAATTCACCAAGTGAATTGCAATTATGGTTGAACAACTGCATCCTCAACTGCGGGTTCAGTCTCTTGCTAAAATACTTGATCTTATCTGCCTCAGTACGGATAACAGATGAAGCAAACTGAAGGAGTCCCTGAAACTTCTCAGCGATAACAATAACACCCTCGTCCTCGACGGATTCGGGGTTCAAAACCTCTGACAGTTTGGCTTCACGAAGTGGAGCCAGATAATACCTCTCTAACATGAGAGTCTTAAAATCACTCCAAGCACAAGCACGATCGGTGGGTTTCACGGAAAGCCACCAAGAATAAGCGCCTTTACTCAAATGGTAAGCCACTACTGCCACCTTACTCTCTTCCGGACACTGAACCATGTCGAAGAGTTTATCAAAATGTTCAAGCCAATGAACAATATCGGTAGTTCCGCGAACCCTCAAAAATAGGCGGCCTCGGCGAGAAATGTCGCGATAATCGACTCACTCTCTGGATCATCCATAAAACGGCACTGGATCCCTGCTGCGGTGGACCACGAACCACCGAGGTCTGTATGGTTTCCATTATCTGCGTCATTCGAGTCATCCGGTCATCATGCCCCTCATAAGCAAGTAAGGGTCGATGTGATCACTCTCGGTCAGTCGACTCCTCGAGTATGACGTTAGAAGGGGAACCGGTCGCATAAGTCACATCTCGGCTGAATTCTGATCCCTCTCGGCATCCACGCGCATAATCACGAGGTTATGGGTTTCGACACTGCTCATGAACTTTACCCCCTCTGCCACATCCTCGGTTTCTTCTTTCCATACTGAAAGAATAACGCTCGATCATGAACAAAGCTCAAATATGCCTCAACGGCTAATCCCCAATGCTAAATCAATAGCCAAACACGAGTATATATACTGAACAAATAAAAAATCGCTTCAAACATCCTAATTATAGCCAATACTGAGCCGACACGCTCCAAAGCAATTAATCATGAATGGGTCGTAACATAATGTTACATACAGGTTTCAACAAAACATGTATAATCAATGTCATAATGAATGTATGAGCATACAAGAGAATCGAGTCCTTACACAGGTCATACGAAGCTTCGAGGTCTTGCGATACTAGTCTTCACTGACGACGACTCGATGAAAGAAGGACTCATACAGTCGCTCAACTATCACGACTTACAAAACCCATTGTCAGTTGTCATAACTTTGTGACCCCACTACTCCGCGTCGGTAGAGCCACATAACTCACATATCAGGGTATCTCACAACCCAATGCTCTGATACCATCTTCTGTAAGACCCCCAAATCCTATTGGGTTATTACAGTGTCGTAGACCCCACACCAGGAGATCTGCCAGGCTAACACGACCAAAAATACAACTAACTGACCAAAAGGGGAATCACAATCCCTACACTGACATCCAACATAATATTCCGATATGGAATTTCAATGACAGCAGTGGGCCTACATGGCCCAAATGAAATACAACGACAACCACGAGCCTTGCTCGGATAATACAAAATGACAATAACTGACAAAACTGGAGTACTCCAACTGCCTGACTGACATGAACATCAAAACATATCGGACTAGTATCGCTTGAATGCCTCGTCGCCACCGTCATGCCCCTGTGTCTCAACTCTCTCCTCGCAAACACCTAAAACATGAAAACATGTTCCGCCCCACTGGTCGATCATCAGCATAATGATTATCAAATACATGTACAACATGATATGCATCCAAAGGGCAGCATGAATAGTATAGTAATGGTAATACGAGATGCTCACAAACCAAAGTGAGAATCGAGCATTCGTGGAATACTATGCCCACGGCATCCGATCAATACCTGCTCAACAGGTTAGAACACAAGTGCCCAACGGCAAATCATCAATACAGAACACAACAATACATCACCCGAAGGTAACCCAAGCCAAACACTGAAATAGATACGAATCACAATGCCCGAAGGCCCCGACAGGAAATACCGATACATCACAATGGCCTTAATGGCCAATGGCCAAGCTGTTTATCATCATAATACCCTGAATGTCATTCAGCCAAAGCTGTCAATCACCACAATGGCCCGAAGCCAAAACAGCCCGAAGCTGTATCAATGAGGGCTGAAGCCACGGCATGAAGCCGTATCACAATGAGATCATACAATGACCGTGACCTGCTGAATTGCAGGTGCTGGGAAACCAACCACGAGGGTTCAAGCCCCAGACTTACCCAAAATGAGATCACCCAGTGACCGTGACCTACTGAACTGTAGGTGTTGGGAAACCAACCGCGAAGGTTCAAGCCCCAAGCTTACCCATAATGAGATCATTAACATGACCGTGACTCTTGAGCGTAGGTGTTGGGAAACCAACCGTGAAGGTTCAAGCCCCAAGCTTACCCATAATGAGATCATTAACATGACCGTGACCTACTGAACTGTAGGTGTTGGGAAACCAACCGCGAAGGTTCAAGCCCCAAGCTTACCCATAATGAGATCATTAACATGACCGTGACCTACTGAACTGTAGGTGTTGGGAAACCAACCGCGAAGGTTCAAGCCCCAAGCTTACCCATCGAGCACTAGCCGAGACTAGCCTCCAAAACATAATTAATCACAACAGTAACAATCCCAAGATTACCAAATTCACAAGAATAATAGCGTGCTGCCTTGAGTCGGCCAACACGACGAAAACAACTCATGGATGGGCACCGTCCACGGCGGTCCCAATTCAAATACCTCGACTGCCTTGGAATGGCCAATCGATCACAACAACTTAACGGATGGAAACTATCCTTGACAGTCCCAATTCAATACGTCGATTACCTTAGAACGGTTAATCGATAACGATGACACAACGGATGGGAATTAACTTCGATAATCCCAATTAAATACATCGATTACCTTAGAACGGTCAATCGATACACAATGATACATCGGATGGGAATTATCTTCGATAATCCCAATTAAATACATAGATTACCTTAGAACGGTCAATCGATACACAATGATACAACGGATGGGAATTATCTTCGATAATCCCAATTAAATACATCGATTACCTTAGAATGGTCAATCGATACACAATGATACAACGGATGGGAATTATCTTCGATAATCCCAATTAAATACATAGATTACCTTAGAACGGTCAATCGATACACAATGATACAACGGATGGAAATTATCTTCGATAATCCCAATTAAATACATCGATTACCTTAGAATGGTCAATCGATACACAATGATACAATGGATGGGAATTATCTTCGATAATCCCAATTAAATACATCGATTACCTTAGAATGGTCAATCGATACACAATGATACGGTAGAGTGGATGTCCCGGCGTCTTAACTGACCATCGAAACAGATATAATAAACAAATATATCAAACGCCTTCAGTCGGCCCATGCAACATCATAGTCACAGTTCCAATTCAATAATAACGATTCAACGATGCCTCAGAACGACATTCACGTCAACAATAATAATAGATACGTCGATGCCGCGAACCGGCTATCGACAACAAGAATCTCAATGCCTTAAACCGGCCGTTAACGAATAACAATCACAACTGGCATAATCACCGAAGGGTATTGTATCAAACAATCCCCAAATATCAATAAATCACGAAGAGACTATGTCTCGAAATGATACAACACATTCATACACATATATGATAACATTAATCTCATTGACCAGTACAAGTATAAAACTTGCCTCAAACTGAAGGCGAACAAGTCCTTCCACGATCAACGTCCTGGCACGAAACGACGAACGGCGCCCCCCGACGATCACAAACACTCGAACAACCTTGAATGAAAATGATTCATTTAAAAACACAAAATCAATAGAAAATAACGACAAGGACAAAGTCCGATTCAAACACGAATCGATCACACCGCACGAACGAATATCATAGCTCTCAACTATGAATTCTAACGTCCTCCAACACCTCGATGATCAATTAACATGATCATTACGTTCTTAACACTTGTGAAATCTATTCAACAAGATTCACTTAAGAACAATCATCAAAACAATCATCTCAAGATGATAATATCACCAATATCATCAAATTGATCCTCTTACAATGATAATATTATCACTATTATCATTATCACCCCAAGAACATCACCAACAACAATAATCATCTCAAGACTATGTTAATCATATAATAATCTTAACATAATCTTTCATAGACATGATTAAAACCTCCAAACAATCTAAAACATCAAGAACATAATCATACTCAAGCTATACCAACATGTTCTTCATCAAAAGTTCATCCAAACTATGAAGAATCATGATATACTCCATTAATCAAACAATACCCGAAGAAAACAACAACAGCAACTCGAAAATCACTTGAAGAACAAGAGATTGAGGGAACGTACCAAAGAAGAACAAGAAGAAGCCTCCAAACACCAAAGGAGCACCAACAAGCTTCCAACTTCAAGCTTCAATCCAAGCTAGGATGATCAAGATCGAGTTGGAAGAGGCTAAACATCAATAACAAGTCCAAACGGACGATTCTAGGGAGAGAAAATGTGTTTTGGTTCGTGAGGAAATGAAAGACGAAACCAAGATAAATAGACTAACCAATTCATTACGTATGTTATACACTAAGGTTAACGTACGTAAGAGGCATTACGTACGTGATAAGTGGTAATTTTACCACTAATTTCTAGGATTTTATACTAGGTTTTTATCTCGTTTCGTGATTAATGTGCTCGTATTTGGCTTATTTATGATTAGTCGAGCCGTACTACGCGTTTGGGTTGGTTTTAGTGTGTTTGCAGGTTTTTAGAGCCAAAAGGACCCAAAACGAGACAAAGGACCGAGAGTCGAGTCACGGATGGAAAAGACGGAATTTTGCAAGAGACAGACACACCTATCGGCCAGCCTATCGGCCGATAGGCCCGTCCGAAAGAAGTTTCTGCCCTGCCGAGTGAAGAGATCGACGAACCAACTATCGGCCAGCCTATCGGTCGATAGGCCAGTCCGATAGGCTGCCCAGCGGACACTCGTGTTTTGACGGATTTTGACTCTTTTGGATAGTTTTTATTTCCTAGATTAGGGCTAATCGGGATTGTAACCCCCTTAGGCTATTTAAACCTCCCCCTAGACCTAGTTTTGCTATCTTTTATCTTTTTTTTCATCATCTTTCACCAGCCCTTTTCATCTTTTATCATCTATTATTATCTTTAGCAGATTTTTACATCTGTTTAGCAAGATTTATTTCTTTGATGCAAGAACTTTTTGGAGGAGAATTATTATTGGTTTTCAGAGATTGAAGACTCGGAGTTCATCCATAAGGGTTGTAATCTCTCTTTTCATATTAATAATATGCATTCTTCATCAATTTCTTGTTTAATTTCAATTATGTCTGGCTAAATTCATTGATTGATTCTAGGGTTAGTAAATTTAATTGATGTTCACATGATGTTCCTTTGATTACCTTTTGACCTTTCATCCTAGGCTTGTGTTCAAGTTGTGTTAAATATCATGCTAGATTAAAGGGCCCTTAATTGATGCATGTTAGCTAATTAATTTTGTCCGGAAGGAGTAATTGATTAGTGGAAATACTTGATGCACAATATGATTTTATCTTGAGACCTAGCGGAGAAAGATAAATCATAGATAAATAAGTTGGTGCTTTTTAAGTGATTTCAATACTTTGAGCCCTGGCGGGGAAAAGGATTTAAATTAACTATCTTTCTAGGTTGCCTTGATCGGAATTCTAGATCGGCTGAGTGATTATTTCTAGGATTGAATTAAAATTTGGGGAAAAGGAATCAAATGAATGGATTGTGTGAACTCAATTAGATGATACTACCCTAGGATCAATTACCTTTCGACTTGTGATTTTATCTTGCTAATTTTCTTTATTTGCTTAATTTAGATATTTCATCTTTTATTTAATTTTTGTTCTTCGATTTTTAAAGTTAGATAATTAGAATCAAAACAATTTTTCGGATTCCTAAATAACAGTCAAATTTTGAGTAGAGTTACTTCCTTTATTTTCGACACATCAATTCCCTTGGGTTCGACACCTTGGAAATACTCCGAGGTTTTAAAAATTTTAAAATTGATCGGATTTGAAAACCATACTACGCGAAAACAAGCGATCAATTTTTGGCGCCGTTGCCGGGGAATTGATAGAAAATTTAAGGGAATAATTCGAAAAAGAAGAGATTGTTACTTTAGGTTGTTTACTATTATTATTAATTTTCGATCTCGTTTCCTCACATCTTGTTTTTTTTTCCTTGTAGGCGGTGCATGATCACAAGATCCCAAGGGAAGGACTTATTTCCTTTGGATCCGGAAATCGAGAAGTCTTTGAGGAGGAAGAAGCAAGAAGCGAGAACCGAGACTATTTCTATACCTTTCATTAATACCATGGCCGGCATTGTTGACCCACCACGAGAACTCGCTCGTCCCGAGAAGATCCCTTTGAATGCCCGCTTTCGACCTAAGCTGGATGATTATCAAGAAGGAGGTTGGGGAAAGATTGATGCCAACAACTTCGAGCTGAAGCCATCCCTCATAGCTACAGTGAAGTCTCAAACATACGGAGGAGGAGTTAATGAGGATCCAAACGCTCATCTTGAGTCGTTTTTGGACATATGTGCCACCATCAAGCAAAACGGAGTGCCTCCGGATGTCATTAAGCTCCGCCTATTCCGGTTTTCCTTAGAAGACGATGCGCTAGATTGGTACAAGAGCCTAGATCGGAAGGAAATTGGTACTTGGAGAGAGATGACCCGGTTGTTCTTAGCACAGTTCTATCCTCCCTCGAAGGTGCAAAAACAAATCAATGATATCTTGCAATTCGAGCAATATGAGGATGAATACTTATACGAGGCATGGATCCGATTTAAGAAGCTACTTCGCAAATGCCTGACATGGAATTGATAAAGAGGAGATCTATATTCGGTTTTATCGGGGTTTGACGAGGAAGGCTAGAAGAGAGTTGGACTATTCATCGAAGGGGATTTCTTGCTAACTTGATTATGAAGAGGCCAAGAATCTCATCGAGCTAGCATTCAACAATAATTACGAGGAGGTGACCGATAGGAAGATGACGAGAAGAAAGGTTCCATCCGGTGACGAGGACGCCTACGGTGATTTGAAGGCAAAATTTGAAAAACAACAAAAAGAGCTTGAGATGCTAAGAAAGAATACTTTGGGAATCAATTCAGTTTTTGAAGAGTTAAACGAGCCTATTGCAGTTAAGGAGGATGTGAATTACATGCAAGGAGGAAACTTCGGCAAGGGAAATATGGGAACTATTATCCGAACAATCGAAACCACCCTAATTTCTCCTATGCCAACCCGAACAATGCTCTCCAGCCACCACCGGGATTTAACGTGAAAAACGGGGTTATTCAAGAGCCGATTGCTAAGACACCGATGGAAGAGATGTTGGAACGATTAGAGGCGAGCCAAAAAGATTTTATTTATAAAGTAGACAAGAGGTTCGGGGCTCTCGAGCATAGTGTGACATCTATTGGAAACTCAGTGATAGCCTTGACAAAGCAGATGTCGATGGTGGAGACCCAAATGAGTCAAATGGCGAACGCCTGCCGGATTTCATAAGCCGGGCCATTTTCCGAGTAGTACCGAGACCAACTTTGAAGACGCAACAATGCAACGCAATCGAGCTTGAGTGGGACAAGATACTGATAATCATGGGGCTGAAGTTGAGAAATGGAAACGAGGATGTGCTAGAAACGGAGCCGAGAACGAGAAGGCGAGATGAAACACAGTGAACCTATCGGGTAGCCTATCGGCCGATAGCCCACCCGATACCAGACGAGAATGCACGGTGGATCCTATCGACCCCCTATCGGCGAAAGGCGCCTAGAAGTTCAAATGTGAAAGATTTTGAGGTAAAAGCTCCATTTCCACGCGATTGGTCAAGTCGAGATATGATGAAAAGCTTCAACAATTTATCGACATGTTTCAAAAGGTGAATATCAATATTCCACTTCTAGACGCTTTGAGAGACATGCCGAGTACGTGAAATTCTTGAAAGATCTGTGGCAAGCAAGAGAAAGTTGGGGAAATTTGAAACAATAAATTTGGAGAGGAGTGTAGCGCTATCATTCAAAACAAGCTTCCGCTCAAGCGAAGGATCGGGACGTTTTACTTTGACATGCATGATTGGCGACCAAGCGTTCCGTAATGGGTTGTGTGATCTCGGGGCAAGCATCAATCTTATGCCTCTATCCATCTTTAAGAGGTTGAAGATTGGGGAGATGAAGCCGACTACCATTTCTCTACTCATGGCGGACCGGTCGATCACTTATCCGAGGGGAATTGTGGAGGATGTGCTCGTTAGAGTCCAACACTTGGTCTTCGGCCGATTTCGTAGTTCTTGATATGCCCGAGGCGAGAATCAACCACCGATCTTTGGGAGACCATTTCTAGCGACGGGAGAGAACTTATCGACGTACAGGAGGGTGATCTTACTTTCCGGGTTAATGATCAAAATCTGAAAATTTCCATCTATGACGCGATGAAGAAGCCCGATGATGCACCCGAGGAATGTTATGAAATTGAGTCTATTATGCCGCCCCCGACCGATTTGCTGGAGCATTGCATTTCACACTCCATTTACTCACATTCTGAGGTTGAAGAAATTTACGAGGAATTACCAGAGTATGTTCGAATGATGGAGGCGAACGAGTCTCGACCTAATGAGAGGAGCGTATGCTATCTTGATATCAACAAACCCGTTCAAGGGGGAGTAGTCGCCGAAGACCCGGAATGAATGAGGTATCGTCTAGCTAAAGACTTTAAACGTAGCACTTGTTGGGAGGTAACCCAACGTTTGTATATTAGTTCGTTTTATTCGTTTGTTTTCGATTTTTCGTTTGCGTGATTTTTGTAGTTTCTAGTTTCGTAGTAGCTTTGCTAGTTTTTGTTAAGTTCTAATCCATGCACGCCGAGTTTTGAATACTTGCAGGTCTTTAATCGCCATATCCAAGCAAAAACGGGACCAAGTTTGCGAACCAGCAAAAGTTGAAAAAAAATTTTTTGAGACAGTCAATCCTATCGGGCGAGCCTATCGGCCGATAGGCCCGGCCGATAGGCTGAGAAAAATCACATGCCCGCTATGATCCGAGCTCGCCGACAAACCCGCCATTTCCGCCACAGTGATCAGGTACTCCGTTAACAAAGCCACTCCTTTCTCTTTTCAAACTTATTCCTCCTTTGGGATGCGAAATAAGTTTGGGGGAAGAAGTGCGGCTTTGTTAATTTCTGTACGTGCGAGTACCTTGTTTGCCTTGTATCATTATTTGCTTGTGTCGGTGCCCGTTGTTTTTATTTGTGCTTATCATATTGGTGTTGCGTGGTGTTGGCTTTTGTTGCTTAGTTTTTCAGATTTTTATGTTCATTTTCGTTTGGTGTGTTTGCTAGTTCTATTTTTTTTAGGTCGTAGTTTTTTTTTTTTTTTTTTTTGTTTTTTTTGGTTTTCGTTTTTTGCTTTGATGCCTTGCTTGGGTAGATTCTTAATTTTTTTAGATAGCCTTGCTTGTCTTAGTTTTTCTTTATTAGTGAAATTTTCGTGCTTCTATTTGTGTGATACCAATGTTACGACCTTTGTTTTCTCTCGAAGAAACGGTCGAGTTTTAGTCGAGTTGTAGTCGATTATTTACATTTTGCATAGTATTCATTTAGGTCCAAAATTTTTCGTGATTGTAGATGTCTTGGCGGATAAGAGACGATACATACTTGTTTTAAAATCACCGTCAATACGTTTGGTTACATCTTAGGATAGTGAGTAAATGCTTGTTCGTCGATCGTGTTGGCACTTAGATTGAGTTTAGAGTCGGTCAGGCTTTTCCCAAAAGTTGAGATAATGTTGTTCTATGAAGGGAAGTCTAGTAACCGGGGGCATTCGCGTGACCCGTTGTTTACCCTCGCGTAAAACGACAACTCTGATTAGACTAGTGATATAGATATTTCACATGTGCCAATGATAGGGAACCTAGTAACAGGGGTATTCGCGTGACCATTGTTTACTCTCGCGTAAAACGGCGACCTTGATTCGGACATGCGAAAATTATATATTCGAGTTGTTTCTCCGCTGTAGACGGGAACTTAGTAACTAGAAGCATCCATGTGCCCCATGAGTGTCTTTTACGTCAAATGGTTTCCTAATACATGAGAATGGAAGTTACACCCTAGGATTACCCCGATGAAACATCCCGAGATCCTAACCTAGTGGTCAACTCGAATCAAATTCTTGAACATACATATAAGGGAATACTGTCCGAGGTTTATTTGTTATGAAACTCGTGAAAATTGTGCCACTAGGCGTATAGCAGGACGAACTAGCTTGTTTATTTTAGCCTTTCATATTGGTCGATTTGACTCACGTTTTGTTAATCTTTAAGTGGATTTTCTTCATGAGCGAATGATTAGGACCGAACTTGACTACTTTGCGGAATCATTATTACGAGTGCGGCTCGCTTTACGACAATCGGATTATTTAGAGAGAATTACAGGATAGTATTGATTAGGTTGAACACTATGAGTTGCACGATGATTCACGACATTCTTTTTCTTTTCTTTTTGTTGTTCGGGACGAACAAGGCTTAAGTTTGGGGGGATTTGATAAGTGGTAATTTTACCACTAATTCCTAGGATTTTATACTAGGTTTTTATCTCGTTTCGTGATTAATGTGCTCGTATTTGGCTTATTTATGATTAGTCGAGCCATATTACGCATTTGGGTTGGTTTTAGTGTGTTTGCAGGTTTTTAGAGCCAAAAGGACCCAAAACGAGACAAAGGACCGAGAGTCGAGTCACGGACGGAAAAGACGGAATTTTGCAAGAGACAGACACACCTATCGGCCAGACTATAGGCCGATAGGCCCGTCCGAAAGAAGTTTCTACCTGCCGAGTGAAGAGATCGACGAACCAACTATCGGCCGGCTTATCGGTCGATAGGCGATCCGATAAATTTGCCAATGGACACTCGTGTTTGTGGATTTTGACTCTTTTGGATAGTTTTTATTTCCTAGATTAGGGCTAATCGGGATTGTAACCCCTTAGGCTATTTAAACCTCCCCTAGACCTAGTTTTGCTATCTTTTATCTTTTTTTCATCATCTTTCACCACCCTTTTCATCTTTTATCATCTATTATTATCTTTAGTGATTTTTACATCATTTTAGCAAGATTTATTTCTTTGATGCAAGAACTTTTTGGAGGAGAATTATTATTGGTTTTCAGAGATTGAAGACTCGGAGTTCATCCATAAGGGTTGTAATCTCTCTTTTCATATTAATAATATGCATTCTTCATCAATTTCTTGTTTAATTTCAATTATGTCTGGCTAAATTCATTGATTGATTCTAGGCTTAGTAAATTTAATTGATGTTCACATGATGTTCCTTTGATTACCTTTTGACCTTTCATCCTAGGCTTGTGTTCAAGTTGTGTTAAATATCATGCTAGATTAAAGGGCCCTTAATTGATGCATGTTAGCTAATTAATTTTGTCCGGAAGGAGTAATTGATTAGTGGAAATACTTGATGCACAATATGATTTTATCTTGAGACCTAGCGGAGAAAGATAAATCATAGATAAATAAGTTGGTGCTTTTTAAGTGATTTCAATTCTTTGAGCCCTGGCGGGGAAAAGGATTTAAATTAACTATCTTTCTAGGTTGCCTTGATCAGAATTCTAGATCGGCTGAGTGATTATTTCTAGGATTGAATTAAAATTTGGGGAAAAGGAATCAAATGAATGGATTGTGTGAACTCAATTAGATGATACTACCCTAGGATCAATTACCTTTCGACTTGTGATTTTATCTTGCTAATTTGCTTTATTTGCTTAATTTAGATATTTCATCTTTTATTTAATTTTTGTTCTTCGATTTTTAAAGTTAGATAATTAGAATCAAAACAATTTTGGATTCCTAAATAACGATCAAATTTTGAGTAGAGTTACTTCCTTTATTTTCGACACATCAATTCCTTGGTTTCGATACCTTGTATATACTCAGAGTTTTTAAAAATTTTAAAATTGATAGTATTTGAAATCAATACTACGCGAAAAAAAGCGATCAATTTTTGGCGCCGTTCTTGGGAATTGATAGAAAATTTAAGGGAATAATTCGAAAAAGAAGAGATTGTTACTTTAGGTTGTTTACTATTATTATTAATTTTCGATCTCGTTTCCTCACATCTTGTTTTTTTTTCCTTGTAGGCGGTGCATGATCACAAGATCCCAAGGGAAGGACTTATTTCCTTTGGATCCGGAAATCGAGAAGTCTTTGAGGAGGAAGAAGCAAGAAGCGAGAACCGAGACTATTTCTATACCTTTCATTAATACCATGGCCGGCATTGTTGACCCACCACGAGAACTCGCTCGTCCCGAGAAGATCCCTTTGAATGCCCGCTTTCGACCTAAGCTGGACGATTATCAAGAAGGAGGTTGGGGAAAGATTGATGCCAACAACTTCGAGCTGAAGCCATCCCTAATAGCTACAGTGAAGTCTCAAACATACGGAGGAGGAGTTAATGAGGATCCAAACGCTCATCTTGAGTCGTTTTTGGACATATGTGCCACCATCAAGCAAAACGGAGTGCCTCCGGATGTCATTAAGCTCCGCCTATTCCGGTTTTCCTTAGAAGACGATGCGCTAGATTGGTACAAGAGCCTAGATCGGAAGGAAATTGGTACTTGGAGAGAGATGACCCGGTTGTTCTTAGCACAGTTCTATCCTCCCTCGAAGGTGCAAAAACAAATCAACGATATCTTGCAATTCGAGCAATATGAGGATGAATACTTATACGAGGCATGGATCCGATTTAAGAAGCTACTTCGCAAATGCCCACAGCATGGAATTGATAAAGAGGAGATCTATATTCGGTTTTATCGGGGTTTGACGAGGAAGGCTAGAAGAGAGTTGGACTATTCATCGAAAGGGGGATTTCTTGCTAACGATTATGAAGAGGCCAAGAATCTCATCGAGCTAGCGGTCAACAATGATTACGAGGAGGTGACCGATAGGAAGATGACGAGAAGAAAGGTTCCATCCGGTGACGAGGACGCCTACGGTGATTTGAAGGCAAAATTTGAAAAACAACAAAAAGAGCTTGAGATGCTAAGAAAGAATACTTTGGGAATCAATTCAGTTTTTGAAGAGTTAAACGAGCCTATTGCAGTTAAGGAGGATGTGAATTACATGCAAGGAGGAAACTTCCTAAGCAAGGGGAAATATGGGGAACTATTATCCGAACAATCGAAACCACCCTAATTTCTCCTATGCCAACCCGAACAATGCTCTCCAGCCACCACCGGGATTTAACGTGAAAAACGGGGTTATTCAAGAGCCGATTGCTAAGACACCGATGGAAGAGATGTTGGAACGATTAGAGGCGAGCCAAAAAGATTTTATTTATAAAGTAGACAAGAGGTTCGGGGCTCTCGAGCATAGTGTGACATCTATTGGAAACTCAGTGATAGCCTTGACAAAGCAGATGTCGATGGTGGAGACCCAAATGAGTCAAATGGCGAACGCCTGCCGGATTTCATAAGCCGGGCCATTTTCCGAGTAGTACCGAGACCAACCTGAAGACGCAACAATGCAACGCAATCGAGCTTCGGAGTGGGACAAGATACAGTAATCATGGGGCTGAAGTTGAGAAATCTGGAAACGAGGATGTGCTAGAAACGGGAGCCGAGAACGAGAAGGCAGATGAAACACAGCTGAACCTATCGGGTAGCCTATCGGCCGATAGGCCCACCCGATACCCAGACAGAATGCCGGCAGTGGATCCTATCGACCCCCCTATCGGCCGAAAGGCGCCTGGAAGTTCAAATGTGAAAGATTTTGAGGTAAAAGCTCCATTTCCACAGCGATTGGTCAAGTCGAGATATGATGAAAAGCTTCAACAATTTATCGACATGTTTCAAAAGGTGAATATCAATATTCCACTTCTAGACGCTTTGAGAGACATGCCGGGGTACGTGAAATTCTTGAAAGATGCTGTGGCAAGCAAGAGAAAGTTGGGGAAATTTGAAATAATAAATTTGACAGAGGAGTGTAGCGCTATCATTCAAAACAAGCTTCCGCTCAAGCAGAAGGATCCGGGACGTTTTACTTTGACATGCATGATTGGCGACCAAACGTTCCGTAATGGGTTGTGTGATCTCGGGGCAAGCATCAATCTTATGCCTCTATCCATCTTTAAGAGGTTGAAGATTGGGGAGATGAAGCCGACTACCATTTCTCTACTCATGGCGGACCGGTCGATCACTTATCCGAGGGGAATTGTGGAGGATGTGCTCGTTAGAGTCCAACACTTGGTCTTCCCGGCCGATTTCGTAGTTCTTGATATGCCCGAGGACGAGAATCAACCACTGATCTTTGGGAGACCATTTCTAGCGACGGGGAGAGCACTTATCGACGTCCAGGAGGGTGATCTTACTTTCCGGGTTAATGATCAAAATCTGAAAATTTCCATCTATGACGCGATGAAGAAGCCCGATGATGCACCCGAGGAATGTTATGAAATTGAGTCTATTATGCCGCCCCCGACCGATTTGCTGGAGCATTGCATTTCACACTCCATTTACTCACATTCTGAGGTTGAAGAAATTTACGAGGAATTACCAGAGTATGTTCGAATGATGGAGGCGAACGAGTCTCGACCTAATGAGAGGAGCGTATGCTATCTTGATATCAACAAACCCGTTCAAGGGGGAGTAGTCGCCGAAGACCCGGAATGAATGAGGTATCGTCTAGCTAAAGACGTTAAACGTAGCACTTGTTGGGAGGTAACCCAACGTTTGTATATTAGTTCGTTTTATTCATTTGTTTTCGATTTTTCGTTTGCGTGATTTTTGTAGTTTCTAGTTTCGTAGTAGCTTTGCTAGTTTTTGTTAAGTTCTAATCCATGCACGCCGAGTTTTGAATACTTGCAGGTCTTTAATCGCCATATCCAAGCAAAAACGGGACCAAGTTTGCGAACCAGCAAAAGTTGAAAAAAAATTTTGAGACAGTCAATCCTATCGGGCGAGCCTATCGGCCGATAGGCCCGGCCGATAGGCTGAGAAAAATCACATGCCCGCTATGATCCGAGCTCGCCGACAAACCCGCCATTTCCGCCACAGTGATCAGGTACTCCGTTAACAAAGCCACTCCTTTCTCTTTTCAAACTTATTCCTCCTTTGGGATGCGAAATAAGTTTGGGGGGGGGGAAGAAGTGCGGCTTTGTTAATTTCTGTACGTGCGAGTACCTTGTTTGCCTTGTATCATTATTTGCTTGTGTCGGTGCCCGTTGTTTTTATTTGTGCTTATCATATTGGTGTTGCGTGGTGTTGGCTTTTGTTGCTTAGTTTTTTAGATTTTTATGTTCATTTTCGTTTGGTGTGTTTGCTAGTTCTATTTTTTTTAGGTCGTAGTTTTTTTTTTTTGTGTGTGTTTGCTTTTATTTGCTTTTCGTTGTTTGCTTTGATGCCTTGCTTGGGTAGATTCTTAATTTTTTTTAGATAGCCTTGCTTGTCTTAGTTTTTCTTTATTAGTGAAATTTTCGTGCTTCTATTTGTGTGATACCGATGTTACGACACTGTTTTTCTCTCTGAAGAAACGGTCGAGTTTTAGTCGAGTTGTAGTCAGTTATTTCTGTTTTGCATAGTATTCATTTAGGTCCAAAATTTTTCGTGATTGTAGATGTCTTGGCAGATAAGAGACGATACATACTTGTTTTAAAATCACCGTCAATACGTTTGGTTACATCTTCCGGATAGTGAGTCGTACTGTTCGTCAGTCGTGTTGGCACTTAGATTGAGTTTAGAGTCGGTCAGTTTTTCCCAAAAGTTGATATAATGTTGTTCTATGAAGGGAAGTCTAGTAACCGGGGGCATTCGCGTGACCCGTTGTTTACCCTCGCGTAAAACGACAACTCTGATTAGACTAGTGATTTAGATATTTCACATGTGCCAATGATAGGGAACCTAGTAACCGGGGGTATTCGCGTGACCATTGTTTACTCGCGTAAAACGGCGACCTTGATTCGGACATGCGAAAATTATATATTCGAGTTGTTTCTCCGCTGTAGACGGGAACTTAGTAACTAGAAGCATCCATGTGCCCCATGAGTGTCTTTTACGTCAAATGGTTTCCTAATACATGAGAATGGAAGTTCCACCCTAGGATTACCCCGATGAAACATCCCGAGATCCTAACCTAGTGGTCAACTCGAATCAAATTCTTGAACATACATATAAGGGAATACTGTCCGAGGTTTATTTGTTATGAAACTCGTGAAAATTGTGCCACTAGACTGTGTAACGGGACGAACTATCTTGTTTATTTTAGCCTTTCATATTGACGGTCGATTTGACTCACGTTTTATTAATCTTTAAGCTGGATTTTCTTCATGAACGAATGATTAGGACCGAACTTGACTACTTTGCGGAATCATTATTCTGAGTGCAGCTCGCTTTTACGACAATCGGATTATTTAGAGAGAATTACAGGATAGTATTGATTAGGTTGAACACTATGAGTTGCACGATGATTCACGACATTCTTTTTCTTTTCTTTTTGTTGTTCGGGACGAACAAGGCTTAAGTTTGGGGGGATTTGATAAGTGGTAATTTTACCACTAATTCCTAGGATTTTATACTAGGTTTTTATCTCGTTTCGTGATTAATGTGCTCGTATTTGGCTTATTTATGATTAGTCGAGCCATATTACGCATTTGGGTTGGTTTTAGTGTGTTTGCAGGTTTTTAGAGCCAAAAGGACCCAAAACGAGACAAAGGACCGAGAGTCGAGTCACGGACGGAAAAGACGGAATTTTGCAAGAGACAGACACACCTATCAGCCAGCCTATCGGCCGATAGGCCCGTCCGAAAGAAGTTTCTGCCCTGCCGAGTGAAGAGATCGACGAACCAACTATCGGCCAGCCTATCGGTCGATAGGCCAGTCCGATAGTCGCCAAATGACACTCGTGTTTTGACGGATTTTGACTCTTTTGGATAGTTTTTATTTCCTAGATTAGGGCTAATCGGGATTGTAACCCCCTTAGGCTATTTAAACCTCCCCCTAGACCTAGTTTTGCTATCTTTTATCTTTTTTTTCATCATCTTTCACCAGCCCTTTTCATCTTTTATCATCTATTATTATCTTTAGCAGATTTTTACATCTGTTTAGCAAGATTTATTTCTTTGATGCAAGAACTTTTTGGAGGAGAATTATTATTGGTTTTCAGAGATTGAAGACTCGGAGTTCATCCATAAGGGTTGTAATCTCTCTTTTCATATTAATAATATGCATTCTTCATCAATTTCTTGTTTAATTTCAATTATGTCTGGCTAAATTCATTGATTGATTCTAGGGTTAGTAAATTTAATTGATGTTCACATGATGTTCCTTTGATTACCTTTTGACCTTTCATCCTAGGCTTGTGTTCAAGTTGTGTTAAATATCATGCTAGATTAAAGGGCCCTTAATTGATGCATGTTAGCTAATTAATTTTGTCCGGAAGGAGTAATTGATTAGTGGAAATACTTGATGCACAATATGATTTTATCTTGAGACCTAGCGGAGAAAGATAAATCATAGATAAATAAGTTGGTGCTTTTTAAGTGATTTCAATTCTTTGAGCCCTGGCGGGGAAAAGGATTTAAATTAACTATCTTTCTAGGTTGCCTTGATCGGAATTCTAGATCGGCTGAGTGATTATTTCTAGGATTGAATTAAAATTTGGGGAAAAGGAATCAAATGAATGGATTGTGTGAACTCAATTAGATGATACTACCCTAGGATCAATTACCTTTCGACTTGTGATTTTATCTTGCTAATTTGCTTTATTTGCTTAATTTAGATATTTCATCTTTTATTTAATTTTTGTTCTTCGATTTTTAAAGTTAGATAATTAGAATCAAAACAATTTTTCGGATTCCTAAATAACAGTCAAATTTTGAGTAGAGTTACTTCCTTTATTTTCGACACATCAATTCCCTTGGGTTCGACACCTTGGAAATACTCCGAGGTTTTACAAATTTTAAAATTGATCGGATTTGAAAACCATACTACGCGAAAACAAGCGATCAATTTTTGGCGCCGTTGCCGGGGAATTGATAGAAAATTTAAGGGAATAATTCGAAAAAGAAGAGATTGTTACTTTAGGTTGTTTACTATTATTATTAATTTTCGATCTCGTTTCCTCACATCTTGTTTTTTTTTTCCTTGTAGGCGGTGCATGATCACAAGATCCCAAGGGAAGGACTTATTTCCTTTGGATCCGGAAATCGAGAAGTCTTTGAGGAGGAAGAAGCAAGAAGCGAGAACCGAGACTATTTCTATACCTTTCATTAATACCATGGCCGGCATTGTTGACCCACCACGAGAACTCGCTCGTCCCGAGAAGATCCCTTTGAATGCCCGCTTTCGACCTAAGCTGGACGATTATCAAGAAGGAGGTTGGGGAAAGATTGATGCCAACAACTTCGAGCTGAAGCCATCCCTCATAGCTACAGTGAAGTCTCAAACATACGGAGGAGGAGTTAATGAGGATCCAAACGCTCATCTTGAGTCGTTTTTGGACATATGTGCCACCATCAAGCAAAACGGAGTGCCTCCGGATGTCATTAAGCTCCGCCTATTCCGGTTTTCCTTAGAAGACGATGCGCTAGATTGGTACAAGAGCCTAGATCGGAAGGAAATTGGTACTTGGAGAGAGATGACCCGGTTGTTCTTAGCACAGTTCTATCCTCCCTCGAAGGTGCAAAAACAAATCAACAATATCTTGCAATTCGAGCAATATGAGGATGAATACTTATACGAGGCATGGATCCGATTTAAGAAGCTACTTCGCAAATGCCTGACAAAGATGGAATTGATAAAGAGGAGATCTATATTCGGTTTTATCGGGGTTTGAGGAAGGCTAGAAGAGAGTTGGACTATTCATCGAAAGGGGGATTTCTTGCTAACGATTATGAAGAGGCCAAGAATCTCATCGAGCTAGCAGTCAACAATGATTACGAGGAGGTGACCGATAGGAAGATGATGAGAAGAAAGGTTCCATCCGGTGACGAGGACGCCTACGGTGATTTGAAGGCAAAATTTGAAAAACAACAAAAAGAGCTTGAGATGCTAAGAAAGAATACTTTGGGAATCAATTCAGTTTTTGAAGAGTTAAACGAGCCTATTGCAGTTAAGGAGGATGTGAATTACATGCAAGGAGGAAACTTCCGGCAAGGGGGAAATATGGGGAACTATTATCCGAACAATCGAAACCACCCTAATTTCTCCTATGCCAACCCGAACAATGCTCTCCAGCCACCACCGGGATTTAACGTGAAAAACGGGGTTATTCAAGAGCCGATTGCTAAGACACCGATGGAAGAGATGTTGGAACGATTAGAGGCGAGCCAAAAAGATTTTATTTATAAAGTAGACAAGAGGTTCGGGGCTCTCGAGCATAGTGTGACATCTATTGGAAACTCAGTGATAGCCTTGACAAAGCAGATGTCGATGGTGGAGACCCAAATGAGTCAAATGGCGAACGCCCAAGCCGGATTTCATAAGCCGGGCCATTTTCCGAGTAGTACCGAGACCAACCTGAAGACGCAACAATGCAACGCAATCGAGCTTCGGAGTGGGACAAGATACAGTAATCATGGGGCTGAAGTTGAGAAATCTGGAAACGAGGATGTGCTAGAAACGGGAGCCGAGAACGAGAAGGCAGATGAAACACAGCTGAACCTATCGGGTAGCCTATCGGCCGATAGGCCCACCCGATACCCAGACAGAATGCCGGCAGTGGATCCTATCGACCCCCCTATCGGCCGAAAGGCGCCTGGAAGTTCAAATGTGAAAGATTTTGAGGTAAAAGCTCCATTTCCACAGCGATTGGTCAAGTCGAGATATGATGAAAAGCTTCAACAATTTATCGACATGTTTCAAAAGGTGAATATCAATATTCCACTTCTAGACGCTTTGAGAGACATGCCGGGGTACGTGAAATTCTTGAAAGACGCTGTGGAAAGCAAGAGAAAGTTGGGGAAATTTGAAACAATAAATTTGACAGAGGAGTGTAGCGCTATCATTCAAAACAAGCTTCCGCTCAAGCAGAAGGATCCGGGACGTTTTACTTTGACATGCATGATTGGCGACCAAACGTTCCGTAATGGGTTGTGTGATCTCGGGGCAAGCATCAATCTTATGCCTCTATCCATCTTTAAGAGGTTGAAGATTGGGGAGATGAAGCCGACTACCATTTCTCTACTCATGGCGGACCGGTCGATCACTTATCCGAGGGGAATTGTGGAGGATGTGCTCGTTAGAGTCCAACACTTGGTCTTCGGCCGATTTCGTAGTTCTTGATATGCCCGAGGACGAGAATCAACCACTGATCTTTGGGAGACCATTTCTAGCGACGTGGAGAGCACTTATCGACGTCCGGGAGGGTGATCTTACTTTCCGGGTTAATGATCAAAATCTGAAAATTTCCATCTATGACGCGATGAAGAAGCCCGATGATGCACCCGAGGAATGTTATGAAATTGAGTCTATTATGCCGCCCCCGACCGATTTGCTGGAGCATTGCATTTCACACTCCATTTACTCACATTCTGAGGTTGAAGAAATTTACGAGGAATTACCAGAGTATGTTCGAATGATGGAGGCGAACGAGTCTCGACCTAATGAGAGGAGCGTATGCTATCTTGATATCAACAAACCCGTTCAAGGGGGAGTAGTCGCCGAAGACCCGGAATGAATGAGGTATCGTCTAGCTAAAGACGTTAAACGTAGCACTTGTTGGGAGGTAACCCAACGTTTGTATATTAGTTCGTTTTATTCATTTGTTTTCGATTTTCGTTAGCGTGATTTATGTAGTTTCTAGTTTCGAAGTAGATTTGATAGTTTATGTTAATTTCTAATACATGCACGCCTAGATTTTAATACATGAATTTCTTTAATCGCCAAATCCAAGCAAAAACGGGACCAAGTTTGCGAACCAGCAAAAGTTGAAAAAAAAAAATTTTGAGACAGTCAATCCTATCGGGCGAGCCTATCGGCCGATAGGCCCGGCCGATAGGCTGAGAAAAATCACATGCCCGCTATGATCCGAGCTCGCCGACAAACCCGCCATTTCCGCCACAGTGATCAGGTACTCCGTTAACAAAGCCACTCCTTTCTCTTTTCAAACTTATTCCTCCTTTGGGATGCGAAATAAGTTTGGGGGGGGGGAGAAGTGCGGCTTTGTTAATTTCTATACGTGTGAGTACCTTGTTTGCCTTGTATCATTATTTGCTTGTGTCGGTGCCCGTTGTTTTTATTTGTGCTTATCATATTGGTGTTGCGTGGTGTTGGCTTTTGTTGCTTAGTTTTTCAGATTTTTATGTTCATTTTCGTTTGGTGTGTTTGCTAGTTCTATTTTTTTTAGGTCGTAGTTTTTTTTTTTTTTTGTTTGCTTTTATTTGCTTTTCGTTGTTTGCTTTGATGCCTTGCTTGGGTAGATTCTTAATTTTTTTTAGATAGCCTTGGTTGTCGTAGTTTTTCTTTATTATTGAAATTTTAGTGCTTCTATTTGTGTGATACCGATGTTACGACCGCTTTTTCTCTCGAAGAAACGGTCGAGTTTTAGTCGAGTTGTAGTCGATTATTTCATTTTGCATAGTATTCATTTAGGTCCAAAATTTTTCGTGATTGTAGATGTCTTGGCAGATAAGAGACGATACATACTTGTTTTAAAATCACCGTCAATACGTTTGGTTACATCTTCCGGATAGTGAGTCGTACTGTTCGTCAGTCGTGTTGGCACTTAGATTGAGTTTAGAGTCGGTCAGTTTTTCCCAAAAGTTGAGATAATGTTGTTCTATGAAGGGAAGTCTAGTAACCGGGGGCATTCGCGTGACCCGTTGTTTACCCTCGCGTAAAACGACAACTCTGATTAGACTAGTGATTTAGATATTTCACATGTGCCAATGATAGGGAACCTAGTAACCGGGGGTATTCGCGTGACCCGCTGTTTACTCTCGCGTAAAACGGCGACCTTGATTCGGACATGCGAAAATTATATATTCGAGTTGTTTCTCCGCTGTAGACGGGAACTTAGTAACTAGAAGCATCCATGTGCCCCATGAGTGTCTTTTACGTCAAATGGTTTCCTAATACATGAGAATGGAAGTTCCACCCTAGGATTACCCCGATGAAACATCCCGAGATCCTAACCTAGTGGTCAACTCGAATCAAATTCTTGAACATACATATAAGGGAATCCGTCGAGGTTTATTTGTTATGAAACTCGTGAAAATTGTGCCACTAGACTGTGTAACGGGACGAACTAGCTTGTTTATTTTAGCCTTTCATATTGACGGTCGATTTGACTCACGTTTTGTTAATCTTTAAGCTGGATTTTCTTCATGAACGAATGATTAGGACCGAACTTGACTACTTTGCGGAATCATTATTCTGAGTGCAGCTCGCTTTTACGACAATCGGATTATTTAGAGAGAATTACAGGATAGTATTGATTAGGTTGAACACTATGAGTTGCACGATGATTCACGACATTCTTTTTCTTTTCTTTTTGTTGTTCGGGACGAACAAGAGTTTGGGGGGATTTGATAAGTGGTAATTTTACCACTAATTCCTAGGATTTTATACTAGGTTTTTATCTCGTTTCGTGATTAATGTGCTCGTATTTGGCTTATTTATGATTAGTCGAGCCATATTACGCATTTGGGTTGGTTTTAGTGTGTTTGCAGGTTTTTAGAGCCAAAAGGACCCAAAACGAGACAAAGGACCGAGAGTCGAGTCACGGACGGAAAAGACGGAATTTTGCAAGAGACAGACACACCTATCAGCCAGCCTATCGGCCGATAGGCCCGTCCGAAAGAAGTTTCTGCCCTGCCGAGTGAAGAGATCGACGAACCAACTATCGGCCAGCCTATCGGTCGATAGGCGATCCGATAGTTTGCCAATGGACACTCGTGTTTTGTGATTTTGACTCTTTTGGATAGTTTTTATTTCCTAGATTAGGGCTAATCGGGATTGTAACCCCCTTAGGCTATTTAAACCTCCCCCTAGACCTAGTTTTGCTATCTTTTATCTTTTTTTTCATCATCTTTCACGAGCCCTTTTCATCTTTTATCATCTATTATTATCTTTAGCAGATTTTTACATCTGTTTAGCAAGATTTATTTCTTTGATGCAAGAACTTTTTGGAGGAGAATTATTATTGGTTTTCAGAGATTGAAGACTCGGAGTTCATCCATAAGGGTTGTAATCTCTCTTTTCATATTAATAATATGCATTCTTCATCAATTTCTTGTTTAATTTCAATTATGTCTGGCTAAATTCATTGATTGATTCTAGGGTTAGTAAATTTAATTGATGTTCACATGATGTTCCTTTGATTACCTTTTGACCTTTCATCCTAGGCTTGTGTTCAAGTTGTGTTAAATATCATGCTAGATTAAAGGGCCCTTAATTGATGCATGTTAGCTAATTAATTTTGTCCTAAGGAGTAATTGATTAGTGGAAATACTTGATGCACAATATGATTTTATCTTGAGACCTAGCGGAGAAAGATAAATCATAGATAAATAAGTTGGTGCTTTTTAAGTGATTTCAATTCTTTGAGCCCTGGCGGGGAAAAGGATTTAAATTAACTATCTTTCTAGGTTGCCTTGATCGGAATTCTAGATCGGCTGAGTGATTATTTCTAGGATTGAATTAAAATTTGGGGAAAAGGAATCAAATGAATGGATTGTGTGAACTCAATTAGATGATACTACCCAGGATCAATTACCTTCGACTTGTGATTTTATCTTGCTAATTTGCTTTATTTGCTTAATTTAGATATTTCATCTTTTATTTAATTTTTGTTCTTCGATTTTTAAAGTTAGATAATTAGAATCAAAACAATTTTTGATTCCTAAATAATACCAAATTTTGAGTAGAGTTAATTCCTTTATTTTCGACACATCAATTCCTTGGGTTCGACACCTTGGAAATACTCCGAGGTTTTACAAATTTTAAAATTGATCGGATTTGAAAACCATACTACGCGAAAACAAGCGATCAATTTTTGGCGCCGTTGCCGGGGAATTGATAGAAAATTTAAGGGAATAATTCGAAAAAGAAGAGATTGTTACTTTAGGTTGTTTACTATTATTATTAATTTTCGATCTCGTTTCCTCACATCTTGTTTTTTTTTCCTTGTAGGCGGTGCATGATCACAAGATCCCAAGGGAAGGACTTATTTCCTTTGGATCCGGAAATCGAGAAGTCTTTGAGGAGGAAGAAGCAAGAAGCGAGAACCGAGACTATTTCTATACCTTTCATTAATACCATGGCCGGCATTGTTGACCCACCACGAGAACTCGCTCGTCCCGAGAAGATCCCTTTGAATGCCCGCTTTCGACCTAAGCTGGACGATTATCAAGAAGGAGGTTGGGGAAAGATTGATGCCAACAACTTCGAGCTGAAGCCATCCCTCATAGCTACAGTGAAGTCTCAAACATACGGAGGAGGAGTTAATGAGGATCCAAACGCTCATCTTGAGTCGTTTTTGGACATATGTGCCACCATCAAGCAAAACGGAGTGCCTCCGGATGTCATTAAGCTCCGCCTATTCCGGTTTTCCTTAGAAGACGATGCGCTAGATTGGTACAAGAGCCTAGATCGGAAGGAAATTGGTACTTGGAGAGAGATGACCCGGTTGTTCTTAGCACAGTTCTATCCTCCCTCGAAGGTGCAAAAACAAATCAACGATATCTTGCAATTCGAGCAATATGAGGATGAATACTTATACGAGGCATGGATCCGATTTAAGAAGCTACTTCGCAAATGCCCACAGCATGGAATTGATAAAGAGGAGATCTATATTCGGTTTTATCGGGGTTTGACGAGGAAGGCTAGAAGAGAGTTGGACTATTCATCGAAAGGGGGATTTCTTGCTAACGATTATGAAGAGGCCAAGAATCTCATCGAGCTAGCAGTCAACAATGATTACGAGGAGGTGACCGATAGGAAGATGACGAGAAGAAAGGTTCCATCCGGTGACGAGGACGCCTACGGTGATTTGAAGGCAAAATTTGAAAAACAACAAAAAGAGCTTGAGATGCTAAGAAAGAATACTTTGGGAATCAATTCAGTTTTTGAAGAGTTAAACGAGCCTATTGCAGTTAAGGAGGATGTGAATTACATGCAAGGAGGAAACTTCCGGCAAGGGGGAAATATGGGGAACTATTATCCGAACAATCGAAACCACCCTAATTTCTCCTATGCCAACCCGAACAATGCTCTCCAGCCACCACCGGGATTTAACGTGAAAAACGGGGTTATTCAAGAGCCGATTGCTAAGACACCGATGGAAGAGATGTTGGAACGATTAGAGGCGAGCCAAAAAGATTTTATTTATAAAGTAGACAAGAGGTTCGGGGCTCTCGAGCATAGTGTGACATCTATTGGAAACTCGGATAGCCTTGACAAAGCAGATGTCGATGGTGGAGACCCAAATGAGTCAAATGGCGAACGCCTGCCGGATTTCATAAGCCGGGCCATTTTCCGAGTAGTACCGAGACCAACCTGAAGACGCAACAATGCAACGCAATCGAGCTTCGGAGTGGGACAAGATACAGTAATCATGGGGCTGAAGTTGAGAAATCTGGAAACGAGGATGTGCTAGAAACGGGAGCCGAGAACGAGAAGGCAGATGAAACACAGTGAACCTATCGGTAGCCTATCGGCCGATAGCCCACCCGATACCTGCATGCACGCCGGTGGATCCTATCGACCCCCCTATCGACCGAAAGGCGCCTGGAAGTTCAAATGTGAAAGATTTTGAGGTAAAAGCTCCATTTCCACAGCGATTGGTCAAGTCGAGATATGATGAAAAGCTTCAACAATTTATCGACATGTTTCAAAAGGTGAATATCAATATTCCACTTCTAGACGCTTTGAGAGACATGCCGGGGTACGTGAAATTCTTGAAAGACGCTGTGGAAAGCAAGAGAAAGTTGGGGAAATTTGAAACAATAAATTTGACAGAGGAGTGTAGCGCTATCATTCAAAACAAGCTTCCGCTCAAGCAGAAGGATCCGGGACGTTTTACTTTGACATGCATGATTGGCGACCAAACGTTCCGTAATGGGTTGTGTGATCTCGGGGCAAGCATCAATCTTATGCCTCTATCCATCTTTAAGAGGTTGAAGATTGGGGAGATGAAGCCGACTACCATTTCTCTACTCATGGAGGACCGGTCGATCACTTATCCGAGGGGAATTGTGGAGGATGTGCTCGTTAGAGTCCAACACTTGGTCTTCCCGGCCGATTTCGTAGTTCTTGATATGCCCGAGGACGAGAATCAACCACTGATCTTTGGGAGACCATTTCTAGCGACGGGGAGAGCACTTATCGACGTCCAGGAGGGTGATCTTACTTTCCGGGTTAATGATCAAAATCTGAAAATTTCCATCTATGACGCGATGAAGAAGCCCGATGATGCACCCGAGGAATGTTATGAAATTGAGTCTATTATGCCGCCCCCGACCGATTTGCTGGAGCATTGCATTTCACACTCCATTTACTCACATTCTGAGGTTGAAGAAATTTACGAGGAATTACCAGAGTATGTTCGAATGATGGAGGCGAACGAGTCTCGACCTAATGAGAGGAGCGTATGCTATCTTGATATCAACAAACCCGTTCAAGGGGGAGTAGTCGCCGAAGACCCGGAATGAATGAGGTATCGTCTAGCTAAAGACGTTAAACGTAGCACTTGTTGGGAGGTAACCCAACGTTTGTATATTAGTTCGTTTTATTCGTTTGTTTTCGATTTTTCGTTTGCGTGATTTTTGTAGTTTCTAGTTTCGTAGTAGCTTTGCTAGTTTTTGTTAAGTTCTAATCCATGCACGCCGAGTTTTGAATACTTGCAGGTCTTTAATCGCCATATCCAAGCAAAAACGGGACCAAGTTTGCGAACCAAAGAAAAGTTGAAAAAAATTTTGAGAGTAATCCTATCGGGTGAGCCTATCGGCCGATAGGCCCGGCCGATAGGCTGAGAAAAATCACATGCCCGCTATGATCCGAGCTCGCCGACAAACCCGCCATTTCCGCCACAGTGATCAGGTACTCCGTTAACAAAGCCACTCCTTTCTCTTTTCAAACTTATTCCTCCTTTGGGATGCGAAATAAGTTTGGGGGGGGGGGGGGAAGAAGTGCGGCTTTGTTAATTTCTGTACGTGTGAGTACCTTGTTTGCCTTGTATCATTATTTGCTTGTGTCGGTGCCCGTTGTTTTTATTTGTGCTTATCATATTGGTGTTGCGTGGTGTTGGCTTTTGTTGCTTAGTTTTTTAGATTTTTATGTTCATTTTCGTTTGGTGTGTTTGCTAGTTCTATTTTTTTTAGGTCGTAGTTTTTTTTTTTTTTTGTGTTTGCTTTTATTTGCTTTTCGTTGTTTGCTTTGATGCCTTGCTTGGGTAGATTCTTAATTTTTTTTAGATAGCCTTGCTTGTCTTAGTTTTTCTTTATTAGTGAAATTTTCGTGCTTCTATTTGTGTGATACCGATGTTACGACACTGTTTTTCTCTCTGAAGAAACGGTCGAGTTTTAGTCGAGTTGTAGTCAGTTATTTCTGTTTTGCATAGTATTCATTTAGGTCCAAAATTTTTCGTGATTGTAGATGTCTTGGCAGATAAGAGACGATACATACTTGTTTTAAAATCACCGTCAATACGTTTGGTTACATCTTAGGATAGTGAGTCAATCTTGTTAAGTCGGTCGTGTTGGCACTTAGATTGAGTTTAGAGTCGGTCAGTTTTCCCAAAAGTTGAGATAATGTTGTTCTATGAAGGGAAGTCTAGTAACAGGGCATTCGCGTGACCGTTGTTTACCCTCGCGTAAAACGACAACTCTGATTAGACTAGTGATTTAGATATTTCACATGTGCCAATGATAGGGAACCTAGTAACCGGGGGTATTCGCGTGACCCGCTGTTTACTCTCGCGTAAAACGGCGACCTTGATTCGGACATGCGAAAATTATATATTCGAGTTGTTTCTCCGCTGTAGACGGGAACTTAGTAACTAGAAGCATCCATGTGCCCCATGAGTGTCTTTTACGTCAAATGGTTTCCTAATACATGAGAATGGAAGTTCCACCCTAGGATTACCCCGATGAAACATCCCGAGATCCTAACCTAGTGGTCAACTCGAATCAAATTCTTGAACATACATATAAGGGAATACTGTCCGAGGTTTATTTGTTATGAAACTCGTGAAAATTGTGCCACTAGACTGTGTAACGGGACGAACTAGCTTGTTTATTTTAGCCTTTCATATTGACGGTCGATTTGACTCACGTTTTGTTAATCTTTAAGCTGGATTTTCTTCATGAACGAATGATTAGGACCGAACTTGACTACTTTGCGGAATCATTATTCTGAGTGCAGCTCGCTTTTACGACAATCGGATTATTTAGAGAGAATTACAGGATAGTATTGATTAGGTTGAACACTATGAGTTGCACGATGATTCACGACATTCTTTTTCTTTTCTTTTTGTTGTTCGGGACGAACAAGGCTTAAGTTTGGGGGGATTTGATAAGTGGTAATTTTACCACTAATTCCTAGGATTTTATACTAGGTTTTTATCTCGTTTCGTGATTAATGTGCTCGTATTTGGCTTATTTATGATTAGTCGAGCCATATTACGCATTTGGGTTGGTTTTAGTGTGTTTGCAGGTTTTTAGAGCCAAAAGGACCCAAAACGAGACAAAGGACCGAGAGTCGAGTCACGGACGGAAAAGACGGAATTTTGCAAGAGACAGACACACCTATCGGCCCGACTATCGGCCGATAGGCCCGTCCGAAAGAAGTTTCGCCTGCCGAGTGAAGAGATCGACGAACCAACTATCGGCCACCTATCGGCCGATAGGCGATCCGATAAGTGCCAATGGACACTCGTGTTTTGACGGATTTTGACTCTTTTGGATAGTTTTTATTTCCTAGATTAGGGCTAATCGGGATCAGAACCCCCTTAGGCTATTTAAACCTCCCCTAGACCTAGTTTTGCTATCTTTTATCTTTTTTTCATCATCTTTCACCAGCCCTTTTCATCTTTTATCATCTATTATTATCTTTAGCAGATTTTTACATCTGTTTAGCAAGATTTATTTCTTTGATGCAAGAACTTTTTGGAGGAGAATTATTATTGGTTTTCAGAGATTGAAGACTCGGAGTTCATCCATAAGGGTTGTAATCTCTCTTTTCATATTAATAATATGCATTCTTCATCAATTTCTTGTTTAATTTCAATTATGTCTGGCTAAATTCATTGATTGATTCTAGGGTTAGTAAATTTAATTGATGTTCACATGATGTTCCTTTGATTACCTTTTGACCTTTCATCCTAGGCTTGTGTTCAAGTTGTGTTAAATATCATGCTAGATTAAAGGGCCCTTAATTGATGCATGTTAGCTAATTAATTTTGTCCGGAAGGAGTAATTGATTAGTGGAAATACTTGATGCACAATATGATTTTATCTTGAGACCTAGCGGAGAAACATAAATCATAGATAAATAAGTTGGTGCTTTTTAAGTGATTTCAATTCTTTGAGCCCTGGCGGGGAAAAGGATTTAAATTAACTATCTTTCTAGGTTGCCTTGATCGGAATTCTAGATCTACCGAGTGATTATTTCTAGGATTGAATTAAAATTTGGGGAAAAGGAATCAAATGAATGGATTGTGTGAACTCAATTAGATGATACTACCCTAGGATCAATTACCTTTCGACTTGTGATTTTATCTTGCTAATTTGCTTTATTTGCTTAATTTAGATATTTCATCTTTTATTTAATTTTTGTTCTTCGATTTTTAAAGTTAGATAATTAGAATCAAAACAATTTTTCGGATTCCTAAATAACAGTCAAATTTTGAGTAGAGTTACTTCCTTTATTTTCGACACATCAATTCCCTTGGGTTCGACACCTTGGAAATACTCCGAGGTTTTACAAATATTAAAATTGATCGGATTTGAAAACCATACTACGCGAAAACAAGCGATCAGTACGCTATGCTAAGACATTAACGTACGTAATGAAAAATCCAGAACTGACTGGACTAAAATACGAAGGCCTTAACGTACGTAAACAAGAACTTATTACGTACGTTAACAAGACCTACATTACGTACGTAGAGCTCACCTCTTAACGTATGTAAGGGTCCGTTGACTGCAATAGTGAGATCCGATCGGAAGATGCTCGGGACCCACCGGCCGAAAGTGACTACGAGGAAGGTTCCTGCCACCTACCAAGCATTACGTACGTAACCTTATAGGAATAACGTACGTAATACTCAGCCCATAACGTACGTAAGTCTACCCATGTAGCGTACGTTAAGGCTAGTGTACTTAGCCAAAAATCCAAATTCTCCAACCAACATTCAAACGACGAAACTAACCCGACGACAAGTATAATATTTCGATCCCAAAATATTCCAATACAATATACATTGTATCAGTCCAAAACAACAACACTTGTACAATTCCAAATGAATATGTACAACTCAACAGTAACACGAAAAAAAAATTATCCTCGGATATTACACTATTGTTATCTTATAAAAATGAAAACAGGCAGCGCAGCACAAGGTGTCATGTGAAGTTTACCCAGTATCTTCTTAATCCTTCATTTGGAGGCCTCCAAGGCCGCTTTATACTCAGCCTAACCGGTAGAATCAGCAGTCGCACTATACTTGGCACTATACCATGATACTGCTCCTCCATTAAGAGTAAATGTAGCCAGAAGTAGACATAGAATCATCTTTGTCCTTGGAAGTCCAATACAGTGAATCCCATTACATTCAGTTCTCCGCCGCCGTATTTAAGAACCAGGTCTCTGGTCCTTCTAAAGTACTTGAGAATGTTCTTTTATGCCAGTCTAATGTTCCCTAACTGGGTTAGCCCGAAACCTACTTACCACACTCCCAGCATGCACAATGTCAGGTCTCGTACATGATAAAGTATATATAAGGCTACTCAAATTCCAAAGCATATGGTGTATTACTCATTTCCTTTCATTGTTCCTCACTCTGAGGACACACCTTCAAGGAGAGTTTTATTCCATGTCGCATCGATAGGAACCCTCTTTTAGAATAATCCATCTTAAATCGCTTTAAGATTTTATCTATATAGAGGGCTTGGGAAAAAACTTATCATTCTCTTCAATCTATCCCAGTAGAGTCGAATCCCAAGAATATAGGTTTCTTCTCCCAAGTCTTTCATGGAGAAATTACTTGAAACCAAGCTTTCACAGAACTGAGCATTCCCACATCATTTCCTACTAGTAGAATGTCATCTACATATAGTACTAAGAATGTGATGTTGCTCCCACTAACCCTCTTGTATACACAAGGTTCCTCTTCATTTTGCACGAAGTCAAATTCTTTGATTGTATCGTCAAAACGAAGGTCCCAACTACATGAAGACTGCTACAGTCCATTTCATGGAGTCTACATCCACCATTGCTAGGTCATTGGTCGTGGGTCGGTCTCTTGTTTATCACCTGGAACCTCGTGGAAAACCAGTTCCTCCAAGTGCATAAAACTATACATCTCAGGTGAATGAGACACCCTACCTGACCTACGAGGTGGTTGTACTTGTGTTACAGAAGGTTTGGTTCCATTTTCTTGTACAGGTGTCTCATGAGGAGTTTCATTGTATTCTTCCAAATAAATATTTCTATCTGCTCCGCCTTCCTGAATGAACTCATCTTATAGGAAGTGTGCATGCAAAGAAATAATGATTTTTCGATCTTTGGACATGTATAATAGATAACCCATTGCCTCAGATGGGAATCCAATGAAACGTGTCCTCACGGACCTCGCTTCTATTTTGTCCACCTTAGTCTTCTTGACATAGGTGGGACATCCCCAAATCCTAATGTGATTAGGACTTCGTTTCCTGCCCTCCCACATCTCATGGGGAGTTTTAGGAATGGATTTGGAAGTACATCTGTTCAAGATATATGCAGCAGTCAGAAGTGTATACCCCACAGGTAAATCGGTAAGTTAGTATAGCCCAGCATAGAACGAACCATGTCCAACAAGGTCTGGTTCCTTCTTTATGACACACTAATTAATTGAGGAGTGCATGGAGGTGTTAGTTGTGATACTATTCCATGTTCCTTCAGGAACTTGTCAAAATCCGTACTCATATCCCCGCCACCACGGTCCAACCGGAGTGCTTGGATATGATTTCCAGTTTGTTTCTCAACTAGGGCCTTAAATTCCTGGAATTTCTCAAAGGCCTCGGATTTATGTTTCATTAATTATACATAACCATACCTAGTATGATCATTTGTAAACGTAATGAAGTACTGATATCCGTCACGTGCTGTTTCCAAAGCACCACATACGTCGGTATGGATTAATCCCAGTTTATCAGCGGCTCTTTCAAAAATTCCTGTGAAGGGTGACTTAGTTATTTTGCCTTTAAAGCAAGATTCACAAGTATGAAAGGGATCCGATCCCAATGGACCCACAAGTCCATCTTTTTCTATTTTGTAAACCTTGGTCTAACCAACATGATCAAGTCTAAGATGCCATTTCAAAACTTGATTGGTTTCATCCCTACCACGTTTTCTAGTCATAATATTCACAACTACTTTGTTACTAAGATTTAGATGATACAATCCATTTAACAATGTAGCAGTACCCACTAGTTTATTTCTGAAATAAATTTTGCAGGAACCATCACCAATGAAAAATGAAAAGCCTTTTCGGTCCATGACCGGAATGGATACAATGTTTTTATGCCCCTTGGGCAAAACAAGTACATCTTCTAAAGTCAAAACAAAGCTAGATTCTAAACCCAAAAGAAGTGATCCTGTGTCGGTTGCCTCAACACTATGCCCGCTTCCGACTGTGATCATAACTTCTCCAGTTCCAAGCTTCCCACTTTATTCCAGATCCTGATTCACGGTACAAATATAAGAACTAGCACCAGAATTCAGTATCCTAGAAGTAGAAAATACAGTAGCAGAACAATTTGTTTCCAAAACTAAAAGTTATGTACCTGAAGCGTCATGAAGAATCGGACAGTCTCTTGCCCAGTGGCCCAGCTCACCGCACTTGAGACATGCGTCCTTTTTCTTCTTGTTCTTCGGAACCATCGGGGCCTTGCCCTTACCCTTAAGGTCCTCGACTTGTGGTCCCGTCCACTTCTTGGTCTTTTTTTTCTTGTTCTTGGACCTCCGAGATCCAGAAGAAATCACAAGGACAGACTACTTCATCCGCGGAGTCTTCATTTGAGACTGAGCGGTCACTAGTTTGTTCATTAGCCCAGCTAAGTTACATGCAATCTCATTGCAGTTGAAGTTCATAACAAACTGTGAGAAGGAATCAGGGAGATACTGTAAGATAAGGTCGGTTTGAAGAGAAGTATCCATCTTAAAATCAAGAGCCTCCAATCTCTCGATCATGGATATCATTTTGAGGATGTGGTCCCCAACCTTCTCCTCTTACTTCATCCTTGCACCGAACATTTGCTTGGATGTCTCATATCTAGCAGTTCGACTGTGCTCACCATAAAAGATCGGTTAAGTGAGATAGAATCTGCCTAGCAGAAGTCTTTTTCTCATGAGCTCTCTGAAGCTCATTAGACATGGAAGCCATCATATATGCACGGACTTTCACGTCATCCTTAACCCACTTTTCGTGGTTTTCAATCTCTTCCGGATTGGCTCTTGTCCGCACTAGAGTCCGGAATGTCCGTCTCCAAGACGTATCCCAGTGCCTCTATACTGAGGACTATCATCAGATTGCGGAGCCATTTCACAAAGTTAGGTCCGTTCAATGTGTTCTTTTTTAGTAGAATTGCGAGTGGATACATGGACATATTGAGAGTTTTGTCTGCATTTAAGTATGACAGATTAATTAGTGACTCATTTAATTATGTTCTGAGTATAGAATTAAGGTCTTTTCTATTCTTGTTACCCAGCTCCCACTATTTTTACCGAAATAACATACTCCCATGTGAAATCCGGAAGTATCGTTCGCTCTACTTCATAGTGGTGATCGAGTTCTTTATAAATCTTAATAGAGGGCAACCGAACAGGTTTCTAGTCTATTAATTTTCATAAAGTGGTGTCCAACACCAACCCATCTAATGGATGATTTGATCTTCTTTTTCCCCTTGTTCACTCCCCTCAACCTATACGATTTCTATGATTCGTGAACAAGTTAAGTTTATACCATCGACGCAAATCAGTTTCACAATTGAATCTTATCCAGCAACCTATCAGGTTTCGAGGGATAAAATTTGCTCCAACCGAAGGCATCCAATGTGCTCCCGGTAATTTATCCGTCCTCCCCGAATGACTACCCCGATAACTCGGAAGCATATCACATCCGGTTTGGATTTCAATTTCCCGAAAGCTCGATGGAGGGAAGGAAAACCTTGAAACCTTATAAACTTAATAATTTGTTGTGGGAGAATTATCGCGATTAATGTTACACTTTGCACATTAATTCATTTAAGTGCGTTTGTAGCATTCATACAATATGAACAACCATTCACAACCTAGTTGCTACCAACATGTGGTTCATGGACCGTTCCTAGAAAACAATAACTCCGTAATCTAATTACAAGTCTTCGTCTTGAATCTTCGTCTTCTCGAAATGGATCTTCCTCCGGTCTTCGTCATTACATAATAATTTTACATTGAAAATTACATCCTAGATACAAATATTTCTAGTAAAATAAATAGGCTCAAAACGGCCTTTACAACCCAATCGAATAAAAACCGAACGATTCAAAAAACTAAGTCCACGAACCACATCCCCATTCGAAAGCATTCATCCAATAAATACTATATAAATGGAAAGCGTAGAGGTACATTGATCCAATCAACAATACAAACCGATCCAATCGATTCATCCAAAATGAATTAATCTAATTAATTCAAACAACCGTCAATATTAACTTGTTCCGGACGAGAAAATATTTTATTAAATTAATTCCCCTAAGAATAAAATTATCATAATTAAATCTTAGTTAAATTAAATCCAATTTAATTTGTGGGAAATTAATTATCGAACGAAATATAAAAAACGGAGTCGAAAAACACGGTGAGCATCGCCACAGTCGCCGAGCAGGCGGCAGGGACCGAGACCATTGCCAAGAACGGCCGAGAGGCTGCCGTGCATTCTGGCACAGCCGCCGAGCATGGCCGATCACGGTCCAATCGCGTCTGCGCCTCGAGCGAGGCAAGACGGCCGCCCAGGCTTCCGGGTCCGATTACGTTTTCGGCTCATTTTTCGCCCCGATTCCAAAAATAACATTTTTCTAATCTTTATATTACACTTTAAATCAGTTTTTCAAAAGAAAAATAGATTTACATTGTAACATAAAATCATGAAAAAATAATTTTTGGATGAACAATAGAAAATCAACGATCAATACGATAATGAATCCAAATCATTCGCCATCTAATCAAGAATTCCAAATGCCAATATCGTATATAGGATCGCAAGACCGACGCTCTGATACCACTATTGGGATTCGGTGCCTAAAACGAAGGCCCAGCGGAAGCAGTAAAACAAAAATTAATATGATCCGAATCCCTACGAGGATCGATCGAGATACGTATATACGAATATATAAACGAAAACACAAGAGATGTAAGAAACTAACCCTTGTAGTCCGTTGATTAAATGGATTCCTTCTCTTGAGCTATTCCCCAAGCTGTAATTGTAAATCTCTACGATCCAATGTGCTCCAAGCCCTTGGATGATCCAACGTCGAAAATACAACGCCTCTACTTGCCACGCGCCGTAGAAACGAACAGAATGACAATCACCTTGATATCGTCGAAGGATACGGCTAGAGCTAAGTGATAAAGCTATTGATTTGTGATTACAACACTCTAAGTGTATAAATCACTATCTCTCTTTAATTTCTTGATTTTCTCCAAGAACCACCAAGAAGAAATGAAGAAGAGGAAGAAGACTATGATAAGAACACTTCTCTCTCTCTCTCTCTCTCTCTCTCTCTCGTATGGAATACAATAATGGGTGAAGAGTGAGATTGTCAAGTCTTCTTATTATTATAATTCCACCATCATGTGAACAACTCATGTCACATGAAGTCTTGTTCCACCAAGTCATTATCATTCATTTAAGAATGAAACAAAAGACAAGGGGAAGATAGGTGGAAAGAGAGGTGGGCGACCAAGATGAAAATCGGACGTCACAAGCACATCCCTACCAAATCCTCAAGTCGAAGGTTCACGAATACCTATCACAACTTTTCGATTCCGTCATTGACTTTCCCAGAGTGAAATCCGTGTGACGAATCGAGGGTGAGTCGGTTCGAGTATACTAATCAAATCAGCATATCTATAACGTGTGCTCCACTAACCATTAGTGTTCGACAGGCACTCTCCATATCAAAGAACACGTCATACAAGTCTTCACATAAACTTAACGCCCAGTCAAGTTTCATCGACTTGCGAACGATTAAGTATTTGAGCTATAAACCTTTCCAGTGCCGACCCCCTTATCCAATAAGGAGTGGAACGTTTTGCTCTCAAATACACGGACTAGTTTCTATATGTATATTTACGAGTTAGGAATGTCAGTAACTACCAGTAAATAAAGAAACATCCATTGAATTATATTAATGATTTACATAATTACAAGTACAATGTCCTCACTCAACAACCTCTGAGTGGCATTCGAGGGCATACTCCTAACATTATCAGCATTTTCTTGCGAGAGTTCACACAATCAACACATACACATTTTGAGAGCAAGCAAGAGAGAGATAGAGAGAGAAACAAGACAGAGAAATACATTTCTTCAATTTTCGGAGATTTATCGGTCGGATCGTCATGATGTTTTGACAAGAGCTTGGTAGCTATTGGGCAAATCTTTTCACCGGAGTAGATCGAGATTTTGAATCCGGAAGTTCGGGTATTTCGTTAGCTTTTTGTGTAAGCTATTTACGGTGTTTTCTTTTCTCGATCTTGTTATTGTTGTTGTATTCCAAATACTTGAAGAACGTTTATTACCGAATATTTGACAATTGGTTTATACCTCTAGTTTGTATTAGGGACGATTGTGTATTGTGTGTATTGGTGATAGTGGATTTAAGCGACTTCGGTCCCGTGGTTTTTACTCTCGTCTTGAGGGGTTTTCCACGCTAAAATATTGTGTCTCGTGTTTTATTGTTTTTTGGATATCATTTAATTATCGAGTTGTAATTGATTTGCTCTACTCAACGGTAACCACAAAGTTACAATTGAAGAGTGGAAAGTTGTCAAACGAGATTCCGCATTATTCGTTGTGACGTGACGTTAGTCGTCTTTTTCCCAACAATTTTTTTGGATGCTATGCAAGAATCCCCGAGGAACAAGAAATTCACGACTTTGATGAAAGAAATGGACTACGAAATTTCACACAAAGTGGGCATGGTTGTATCCGGGCAGTGTCCCCCAAAAAAGACCAGTGTAGAAAACACGACTCGTGTTGGGTGATAAATATATGGAAAGCAAAAAGCCTATAGATACAAACATGGTAGGCGACACGACCATGTCAGGCGATATGGATGGTGTTGGCTGACACGACCCCTGTCCCCCTATTGCCTGGTGCCGAGTTTATACCTCAAACTGCCTTCAAATATTCTTAGTAAATCCAAAATGCAAGAAGCTGTTAAAAAGGAAGTTTTTAATTTGCTTGATGCTGGTATCAAATACCCAGTTTATGATAGTGAATGTGGTAGTCAAACCCAAGCGGTATTTAAGGAGTGTGTGCAGGGGCGTAGCCAGAATAAAAAATTAACCGGGGCTAAGCTACACGAAATTTAATTGTTCAATCTCCTTCTACGTATCTAAATTTCTTTTGGCTCTTAGAAAAATAAAACACTAATTCATAATTAATAACACTTGCAAAATATTAAAATTTAAGCACGAATACACAGATACAATAAATAAAATTATTTAAGTTGTACCCTACGATGTTTTTTTGAATAAACTCATCTATTAACAAATTAGTGTCGATCCCTGCAGCAAACTCTCTTTCAATGTAGACCATCAGACAATCTGCTAAGTACTCATCTTCCATCTTGTTCCAGAGATCAGTTTTGACAAGTTTCGTGGCTGAGAAAGATCGCTCTGTCGTTGCAGTAGAAACAGGAAGCATTAAAACAAGACGAATAAGTTTGGCAATCAAGTGATAGTATTGTGACTTTCCTATCTCCACTAATCGTCGACATAATTCTGAAATATTAGAGATATTGTTAAACCTTCCGCTACGAATAATATCAAACTTGTAATGCTCCAACTGGCTTCTCAAATAATGTAGTTCTTGTCTAGTGAAATCATTGGGGTAGAATTCCTCCGCAAGACGACAAATATCACCATCATCAAACATCTTAAAGTTTTCTCGAGGTTCCAAAGCAGAAGCAAGTCTAAGAAGTTCCATAGATTCTTCATCAAATCTGCTACCGATCTCTTCTAATTGAAGATCTATTACATCATTGAATATATCAAAATGATAATGATGCTCAAATGTAATAGAATCCTTCTGTCGACACGCACGTCCTAAAGCATAGCAAGCATTCATGTCCGGTACTGGAACACCAATTCTTTCACAAGTCAATTGCACGCCCCTTAGAAGAATATCATAACCATTATCTCTCAAACAGCAAAGTAAATCTTTCGTATTTGAGATTAAATCCATTGCTTGTAAAATATCTAGAGACTTTGATTGTAAAGCTTGACAAAGCAAATCTGTGACAGTCATAACCGTATTCATCATATATAACATAAATATGAAATCAAATGATTTCATCACCCTCAAATGACCTGTGGCTTGTCCGCTTGTGGGATTATTATCTGCTTCATCTTCTATGTGCTCAAGCACGATTATCACTGAAACAGTGACGAACCAATCTACAAGGGTAGTCACAAGATGGCAAGTACATATTGATTATGGTATGTTAAATACTGCCGCTCGCAAGGATTATCCATGGCAATGGTTCAGAATTGGATTTTTTGGGTGTCTTGGAGGGTATAAACTGGGTCATACATGTTGGGGGATGTTTCTTGAGGTTTTCAGTGTTGGTTTTGTTAACTTGATGAACTATTAATGCTATTACAACTGGGAGAAGCAGAGAAGTTTGTCCAGATCTAGTCTGGTGAGAGAAGGAAGAAAAAGTGGAGGGGGGATATTGTCAGGTGTGGTTGAATTTAGAAGTGCATGCAAAGAAAAATAAAAATGAAAGCATGTGAAATTTGATAGTTACATGCAATTATGATTTTCTAGTAATCTTCAAATAATGTAATTGTGTGTTTGACGTGTCTTACCGTGTAACTTACAAGTGAAATGACTAGTTGGAAGAAATAATGTATTTTATGTTTTAGAAAATCATATTCCCATTCCTTCCGGAGATGTTCTTTGTCCAAATACTAAATAAATTTGATATAAGTGATAGATTCACTACTACAAAATAGCCTTTAACAGCGCCATTTTATGCGGTGATATACCTGTAAATATTATGTAATAAATTAACAGCTTCTTTAAAAAATTGCTGTTAAACTGCACATTTAACAGCGGTTATAAAATAACCGCTGTTAAAAGAAAAACACTTAACAGCGGTTGTTACAAACAATCGCTGTTAAGCTGCACATTTAACAGCAGTTATTTGTAGAACCGCTGTTAAGTGTGTTTTTTTTTGTTTTTTTCTTTTAACAACGATTTTTTGTACAATTTAATAATTTATATAATATATATAAATTATAATTTTCCATATATAATTTAATATGTATGTATTATAATTTTCAATATATAATGCAATATATAATTTTTAATATTGATATATAATAAAATATATTAATATTCAATATAGGAGATTGCTGTTTAATTTTCATTAGTAAATTTATTATATAATTATATGTATATATTTGATGTAGTGGACGAGATTGCTATTTGATAATTAGAGCGGGGTGTTTTTGAAATATTTAAAAAATATTTGTTTGTGATTTTTGGGATGAACTCAGCCTTTTCTTATCGGAATCGGCTCACTGAGCAAGAGTCATCAAGGTGAGGTACGTCGTTTTTTGGCCAAAAAATGATGTTTAGGCCCTCAATTTTTCATTTTTATGTTTTTCGGAACCTAATGAAATTTTTTAAAAGTTTGTGTGCTTGTTATTTAATTGTGTATTGTTAACTCTAGCTTTCCTAGGGTATATATATATGCTTGTAAGACTATATTTTGATATTATTGAATGACTAAGAATTTTCTCTAACAGCGGCTATTTAAAACAACCTCTGTTAATTGTATATATAAAAAAACGTTTAACATCGGTTGTTTAAAAGCGGTTGTTTAAAACAAGTGTTGTTTTCTATTACATTAACAGCGGTTGTTTAAAACAACCGCTGTTAATGTAATATAAAAAAAACATTTAACATCGGTTGTTTAAAACAACCGCTGTTAATGTAACATTTAATATATAATGTAATATATAATTTTATATATTGATTTATAATAATATATATTCGTAGTCAATATATATTATAAATTTTAATGTACATTATAAAATTTAAATTTTCAGCATGGTTATATACAATATACATTATAAATATCTAATATAATTTTTATTACATTATATTATTATTCAATAATAATATAATATCTTAATTAATAATATAAATCATAAAAGTTTAATAATCAGTTTCATTAAATTTTTATAAAATATACGTTATAACTTTAATATATATATATAATATAATTCTAAAAATATTAATAAACATATATATACAAATAAATGATTAATTGTACACTTATATAAAATAAAGCAACAAAAGTATAAGAAATGACTTTGGCTCAGTAATTTGATACCAACTCCACAAAAGTGGAGGTCGGAGGTTCGAATCCCATGTGCAGCAAAATTGCATATTTATATGCATAAATGTCCGAGTCGCAAGCGGGCGGGCGGGCGGGCGAGGCAAGCAGGGATGTGCTGGCCGGTCGGGCGGGGATCTGGGCAGGGTAGTTTAATTAATTTTTTTATTTCAATAATTTTAACAGCGGTTGTAAAAGAACCGCTGTTAAAAAAATAATTTCTAAAAAAATATATTTTTTTTGAAAAAAGAATTATTTAACAGTGATTTTTACTAATAACCGCTGTTATATTTAACATCAGCTATTAGTAAAAACCGTTGTTAAATTTAACAGTGGTTTTTTAAAAAACTGCTGTTAAATTAACATCGACACCTTTAACAGCGGTTCCTGTTTTTATAGTAGTGATTAGGAACAAGAGTTTCAGATCATCTAGGAGATCTCTTTACAATGCATATATAAAAGCAACAATGCATATATAAAAGCACATCTATTGAAGATATCAATACATAATTTCATAGAATTTTATGTTTTTTATTGTGGAAATTTCTGCAATATATTATCAACATGCTCTAGGGCCAGAAAAAAAAAATTGTATTTATGTCCACCACCGATGCAGGAAACTTCCAGAGATGATCATAAAAATCTAATCGTTGGATCAAGTGGAAATTTTTACAGCATTATTAAACACCATAGTATGTTCTTAATGGTGGAGATTCGGTTTTGCTTTTTGGTGGGTCAGATATTGGCTCCAACAACAAAAAGTTTGTCCCTTTGAATCAGTTTTCCACAACTTTAATGTTTAATTTGACTGATTGGAAGATTTAGCTATTAGATCAAGCTGAAATATTGACACTAGCTTCTGAAGAGAAGATATAGCTATTCAACAATGGATACCTGAGTCTAGGTTCGTTTGGTTGCTAAAAGTATAGGACTAGCAATAAGCAATTTTTTTGCAGGAAAACAAAGAAGAGAACGTAGATATAAAGCTTCTATGCTCATTCTTCTTTGGTAAAAGGTGTGGTAATATCCTATTATATACCAACCTATCACTCCCGCAGACTCAATTTCATAGCTCATTTTTATGGTGTTAATTTTCTATTAAACGTCCCCGCTTTTCAATTCCTCTTTTTTGAGGAAATTTTATTTTAGGTATGGAGTTCTTTACCCCCCATGCTATTTAAAGGTAGAGACTGCGAGAGAAGTGGTATCACTTTCAATGTTGATGATGTTTGTTTCACTGTCTTGGGGTATTTACGATATAAATTGTTGAAAATTGCTTTAACGGGTTGTTGCACATATCACGGTAAATTGAATGTAATATGGTATCACAATTCAATTGACTTCAGTCATTTAATTTAAGAGAATGGACATTATCAGTAACAGTATACTTACGACATGTTCGCGATTACTCATGAATTTCGCTTATAAAAATAGGACAAATATAGATTAACAACTGATTGTCATGGTTAAAGTTGAATTATGACAAATTGTGTCACATTATTATCAAAATGAGTGACCATTATATTGGTTTTGATCCAATCCAATACTTGTAATGATCTATTTTATCTTATTAATAAAAAGTAATTACACCACCTCTTTGCATTATGATAAATATATATGAGAAATATATGGTGTTGCGAACTTATTATATGGAAGAATGCGAGAGTAATTGCAGATTGCAATAAATATATGAATTCTTTAACTTCAGTAATCGTTGAAATGATTACTTTCCAAGTATTTGCAAAGGCATATGTTGGTCACAATATACCTAAAGGTAAGCTTAGAGGGTGGTGGGCGGTGAATAAGTTGTACCCTAGTTTCATAAGTATGTACATTGGGGAAATATTGATATGTTGATGTAGTTACAGCAATAATGTGCTATCCTTTAGGTTTGATGCTTATAGGAGGTTTTTAAGGATAAGTATATAAATTATAATATTAAACCACAAGTGCAATGCTGTCTGATGTAAGGAAGGGAAGTAGTAAATGACGCAAGGTTTTAGCAGGGCTTGAGAAAAATTCCTCTACGTCTACGAGCTCCACACAAAAGTTTGTTTACTACAATCAAGGTAGTACACAACGATTACAAAACTATGTAAACAATTCACGAGCTGTACGTTCACACATATTGGTACACCCAACTTCCAGCTTTGTCTTTCACATAATTAGGCATATTCTGGTCCTAAACCTCGTCTTCTTCTCACACTAACCAGAATCTTGATTCGTCTAAGCAACTTCATCCCACACATGTCAGGAGGATGCTTGCTTCGTTAATCCACAAAAGACTAACTTCTCAACTTCAGGTAGGATGGTATAGTATCGAACAACAGTTGTGGGCTTTGAATTACTTTACCACATTATGTGGTTCACAAGTTGAGGACTTGTCTTTTCTGTTCATTGTAGGATAACACTATAAGCCACAAAGAGTTAGTTCCTTCTTTAGATTGCAAATCGGTAAGTTAACAAGTGTTTCTCGAAGTCCTCTTCACTGGCTATTTATGACCTCGAAAATAAAGTCGTTGCAGGATAGGTGAGATGTGGACTGCTATGATAGGCGGCGGTAGAATTTTGAATCAAAGTAATCCATCTGGTCTAACATTAAATGCTTCAGACATCCCAGTGTGCGGATGCATTAAATGATGTCTCCATCCATATTAAATGCGTTCAAACTGTGAATACTTCAGAGTATTATTTAATTAGTCACAACTGTTTAATACTCCAAGTATGATACTGTCATAAGTATAAGTCACTTTTCCAAGTGTTGAGCCTATAACAAAAATATTGTAGCCTTAGAAAGTCTTATGCTATATAAAAAGCCGACTTCGGATGTTGTGGCTTCGCTTATTGTCAGATTATGCTGCAGAATGCCGCTGTAGGATAGTTGCTATAGTTTTGCAGCAACTATCAAAATCCAATAGAAATTCTCCCAATAATTTCTCCTTTGTGATAATGCTAAAATTATATCCTAAGTCTCTCTCAAATTGAGTCTAAGTTCTTAGTTAGTCTAGACATTGAATAGCTCGGAGGCATGTTCTAAAATAAAAGAGTTCATCCTATCTCTCTAAATTTTTACAACTTAGTCTATGATTGGCTCGCAGTCGCAATCTTAGAGTGAGTCCTTACAGCTTACAACTTAGTCTATGCATTGCATGTATGCAAGTTCGTACAATATAGTCCTTAGCGAAAAATATACTTGAAGTATTTTCAATATATCGCAATTGTAAACATAAATAATGTAAGTAAATATATTACGAGCTATAATGTTTTAATGGAAAATAAGATCTTTATTGATATTTGAGGTGTTTTATAGTACATTATCATGAAAAGAAACAAAATATAAAGACAAGGATACAACCGTTGCAAATGAAAAACTTAACATCTAGATTGTTGTCTACTGGGTCTCCCATAGGCGTTAGGATCATGCTGGATTCCTTTCCACCAGTTCTCTAGCTGGTCCTTAGCACGATTGTGATAGAAATTCTTCCATTCAGGAATGACGGCATATCCAAACTTCTAATCCCCTAGATGCGTGGGGTGATCACCCCTCATATACCTTCCTTTTGATGGTTATATCGATAGGGAGCTTTCCTTCCATAAGGAGTCGGGAGAAATCATTGCCTGCTGGCTCCAGCGTCTTCCAATAATTAAATTAAAGATGGGGGATTACTTAGATAAGGAACAAAAATACATGGTGAGTTCGATTTTCTTCCATTTGTATAGTTGTTGAGTTGTGGGTTGCTTATTTTTCGGCATCAATATCTCGACAGCTTTCTGGATGGTGCCCCTCAAATTAATGTTAGGATCAGGAAGTTTAGGTCTGGAGCCTCAGACCCTGTATCCAGCAGGCCTTTGTCTGATTCCCAGTATATCCAGATAGATGATGGCTTGGGCGATATAATCATCTAATGCACCTTCTTTATTCTCGTTCTCTTGTTTCCATTTCCGCACGGTCTCCCAAGACTCTTCCCCCCTTTTGGCATTATCTAAAGAGAAGACAGCCCCATGAATTTGGCGTATGAGGATGGTAGACTCTCCCTCACTCTCCTTAACCTCCTTTACCACCTTAGTGAGGTCTCTAATGGTTGTAGTAAAATCATCAATTTTGGTATCATGGCTAGTTAGTTTATCTCGAGTGTGCTCGAGGGTCCTGCTCCTTCTTCATGAATTCCTACTGATTTTCTACCTTCCAAAAATGCGACACGAAATGACCATCTCGATCTGAAATAATGGTTTTTGGTGTTTCATGCAATCGGACTATCTCTGAAATAAATACTCGTGCCAATTTCTCGGGTCCCCATGTGTCTTTAATCCCCAGGAAATGAGCCGGCTTGGTTAGTCGATCAACTATAACCCAAATCATGTTCATTCCCGTCTTGGTCCTTGGCATATTGGTGATGAAGTCCATCGCTATATCCTACCACTTCCACTCAGGGATCGGAAGTGGCTTCAACATTCCGGCTGGTCGCTGATGTTCAATCTTAACCAGCTGACAGGTTAAACACTTCGAATCATATTCTGTTACATCCTTCTTCACATTTCCCCACCAGAAATTTTGTTTTAGATCCTTATACATCTTACTGGTACCCGGGTGAATAGAATAGGGTGCGCTGTGAGCTTCCTTCATAATTATCTATCTCAAAACGTCATCATCGGGAACACAAAGTCGACTCTGAAATCTCAGAACTCCATCATCTTGCATCACGAATCCTGGGGCCTTCCCTTTGTTTACTTCGTCACATAATCGAAGAATCAGAGAATCATCCAACTACTTAGATTTGATTTCTTCGACCAACGATGAAGTTAGTTCCATCACACACAGTTGCCCTAGGACTCCCTGTGACCATACTTCGATTCCTTCACGAATCAGTTCTCGTTGAATGCTGGTTTGGGACGTAAGCGCTTCCAACACTCGAAGAGAAACCGGTTTGTGGCTCAGTGCATCAGCTACCACGTTCGCTTTGCCTGGATGATAGAGGATTTCCAGGTCGTAATCCTTAATAAGTTCTAGCCACCTTCTCTGCCTCGTGTTTAATTCCTTCTGACTGAAGATATACTTGAGGCTCTTATGGTCTGTGAAGATTTGACAATGATTGCCGTATAAATAATGTCACCAAATCTTCAAGGCAAAGAGTACAGCTGCTAAATCCAAATCATGAGTTGGGTAATTTACTTCGTATGGTTTCAGTTGTCGAGAGGCATAGGCAATCACCCTATCCTTTTGAATCAACACACATCCCAGACCCTGATTTGAAGCATCGATGTATACCATGAATTTATCGGTTCCATTTGGTAATGCTAGTATAGGCGCTGTCGTTTGTCTTCTCTTAAGTTCATCAAACCTAGCCTGGAATTTCTCATTCCACACGAATTTCTGAGTCTTCTGCAATAGCTGAGTATGCGGACGATCAATTTTGGAAAATCCTTCTATGAAACAGCGATAATATCCAGCAAGTCCAAAGAAACTTCGGACTTCTTTCACGTTATTAGGAGATTCCCATTCCAAGATTGCTTCGACTTTCTTCGGGTCCACCTGAACTCCGTCAGCTGATATCACATGCTCAAGGAAGGTTGCTTCCTTAAGCCAAAACTCGCATTTAGAAAGTTTCGCATAAAGCCATTCATTCCTTAAAGTACTTAAAACGATACGCAAATGCCCTGTATGCTCCTCTGGGTCTTTCGAATAGATTAAGATGTCAACAATGAAAACGACCATGAATTTATCCAAGTACTCTAGGAATACCCGATTCATCAATTGCATAAACACCGCAGGAGCATTGGTAAGTCCGAATGGCATCACCACAAATTCATAGTGCCCATACCGGGATCTGAAAGCAGATTTCGGTATATCCAATTCCTTAATTCTCAACTGATGGTATCCTGATCTCAAGTCGATCTTCGAGAATACCCTTGCCCCCTGCAGTTGATCAAATAAGTCGTCGATCCGAGGTATAGGATACTTGTTCTTGATCGTCACCTTGTTTAGCTCCCTGTAGTCGATACATAATCATAGGGATCCATCTTTCTTCCGGACGAAGAGAACGGGTGCTCCCCAAGGAGAAACGCTAGGCTTAATGTAACCCTTGTGTAATAATTCCTCAAGCTGCTTCTTTAGTTCATACATCTCGGTTGGCGCCATACGGTATGGTGATCTGGAAATAGGGGCGGCTCCAGGCTCTAATTCGATGTTGAACTCTACTTCTCTCCGTGGAGGTAACCCAGGTAGTTCGTTAGGGAATACGTCTGAAAATTCATTCACAACTGGAATAGATGAGATTTATACTCCTTCTTCTTTCTTCATGGCATAACACCACAATCCATGACAACCCTGTTTTAGTAATTTCACTACTTTCATTGCTTTAATCAATTTTTCTGAGCTTTCCGGTGTCCATCCTTTGAATAAATGCTCAGATCCGTCATTCGCAATGATAGAAATGACTCTCTTTCGGTAATTCAAAATAGCCCCATAATGATTGAGCCAATCGTCTCCGAGAATTAGATCGTCACCATGGATGTCGACCACAATAAGGTTTGATGGCCAATCTCTCCCTCCTATAGATACTGGAAAATCTCTAGTTTCTAGGGTTCCCACAATTCTCTCTCCGCTCGGTAAACCCACAACATAAGGCTCACAATCACATAAACACGAGATTTTCAAACGATGAACACAACTTAATGATATGAAAGAATGTGTAGCTCCTGAATCGAATAAGACACCAACTGGTTGCAAAAGGATCTGAATCGTACCTGATGCAATAGTAGTGTTCTGATCGTCTGACTTCCTCATCTCGTACAGGCGCAGAGGAACGGACCCAGCACTGGATGCCTCTCTTTTCCCAACTTTCTGCTGCTGAAAACCACTTTATTATGTCTGGTTTACACTTGCCTCTTTCGGAACTGGTGCTGGAGTGCGAGTACCAAATGATCTAGTCACATTTCCGCAAAAATTCGCAAGGTGCCCTTCCTGACCACATTCAAAACAAGTCAAAGAAGGAATGGAGAAATCACGTCGAATATGCCCTGCTCGACCACAGTTATAGCACTTCTTTGATGCGTCCGAAACTGTTGATATTGTCCGGAACTTCTTTCCGCCTCGGGAAGGATACGGAGGTTTCCTGGATGAATGAAATGAAGACTGGCCCTTGCAGGGCCTACCACTCTTGTTCTCCGTGAAGTTGTGAGACACTTTCTGCTTCTTTGCCTCCGCCGATTTCTCCACCGCTGCCTCTTTCATGTCGTAGGCCAGTGCTTTGTCCTGATACTATCGCAAGGTATGACATTCAAACCCGGACATATATTGCTGAATCTCGGGTTTCATCCGCATGTCAAAATGGAAAATCTTCTCCGCCTCGGTTTTGACCAAGTGTCGCACACAAGTCAGCTGGTGATTAAAAGTCTTGATTATGTCTGTCACAGATGCTTCCGAACTCTGTGGGGAGAAAAACTCTAGGACTCTAGCCTCTTTGACGGGACGAGGACAATACTGTGCTTCCATCATTACTCTGAATTCCGTCCAGTCAGCATTATGATCCTCAGGTCGAACAGCCTCCCACTAGTCGAAGGCCTCCCCAGTTAGAAAATACTGGGCGATCGGAAATTCTCGGTCATCGGGACAGTTGATCCCTGCAAATATCTTTTCCAACTCCTTCAGCCAGTGATCCCAAGTAGGCATCTCAGCAGAACCGTCAAATTTTGGCGGGTGCAATTTGACCACCTCCGTAAGCCACTTGTCTCCCCGATTATCCTCGTTGCGCTGCTGGCCCATCGCTGTCTACATGCGGTCAACCACTTGAGTGAACTGGGTCATCTGAGCGACCACCTACTGAAGCACCCCCGGCATGTTAGGATTTGCGTTATCATTTGCTGATCCGTGTTGTCCTCCAGAATGAGAATCGGTTCGACTAGCCGATAATTCTGGGGTAGTCGCTGAATCCTCCTATCTCGCATTACCACGTCCGCGTCCATGACCTCCCCTCAACATACTTTAAACATGAATACCCAATATCCAGGGCAAAATTTTCTAAAATAAAGTCCGTCAATATTCACAAAATAGAAACTAAGTAAAATGGTAGTATAAGAGATTAGGAGACTTACAATCACAGTCCACATGACGACGCTGGCTGAGCAGTGATGTTACAAATGACCCGTAAATCAAATAACGTAAACAGACCCAACTAAACCCGACTGCCAAGATATCCATGAATCTTAGCTCTGATACCATATTCTGTAACACCCCGATATATTCGGAATAATTACAGCGCCGTAAATCCTTTATATAAGAATTTACAAGGCTAATTTGAGAAAAACGAAAAATAATACTAAAGTGTCATTGAGGTTAAAATTAAAAACTAGTTCAGCAACAATTCAATTGAGTCCACTATTACAAAACATCCCCAAAACATCAACAGCATATGCGTACTCGAGTACTGAAAATATAACCAGAAAACAAGCCAACATAATCCACATCACTGAGCCACTTCATCGTCATGTCGGTACTGTGGTTGCTTCCCCGCTCCTCGGCTACCTGAACATCAAAACAAATGTCCACCCCCGAAGGCGTTAGCAAAACGATGCTAGTACAAGTATCATAATACACAAATCGAAGATGCAACAACAATGCATAACAAAATACACAATACGGACTTCCGCTACCGGAATCCAACAATGCGAATCCACATGATTCCACTAACACAACATGGGTATTCCAATGATCCAGCGCCCTCAGCATAGATCCCAAGATGATCCCGTCGGACCAACACGAGGTGGAAGAACCTGTCCAATGATCCAGCACCCTCAGCATAGATCTCAAGATGATCCCGTCGGACCAACACGAGGTGGACATCCGATCCAGCGCCCTCAGCATAGATCGCGCAACATACTCAAACACAACTTATGCATACATGTATGCAAAATCACTATGTTCATCAACATGAACATACAAGCAATTAATAACGAATATCATGACAATTTAACGAAAATAATCTCATGTCTAACAATATGAACAAACAGTATACATGATCAAAACAATCTCAAAATACGATACTTGCCTCAGAAATGGCGATAAGAATTGCTACTATGTATAGGCATCAATCCGCTCGGAGAATTCTCACTCGATCGGCTCACCAAAATCCACACCTTCATCGAACAATAATACCGTTATAACTAACGGTTCCGGATAATCATTTTAACCATCAAACAGATCATTTAGAAGACATGTTATGCCCTATCATGGCAAGTGAACTAAATCTGCCCCAATTCATTCAGTTGAATCAATACTACGCTACTCGTCCGAACGACAACTTCGTCGAACACTATTCAAGTTAAAACGCATCTTTCGGTGAGAAGGATTCTAATCAAATTCTTCCATAATAAGATATCGAAACACTTCTGCGCATCATCATAAGAACTAAATCACTAGGTTCCTCTTAGATTATCATCTCCCTAATATTAATCCATTAACTTCTCCAATGGAATGCTCGATCAATGATTTCTAAGGTTTAAGATAATCTTTGAAAACTAGTTATAATAGGGTTCATAATCTCATAATGCTATATTCAGGAGTCTAATCACTAATAAGTTTGATTAACATGTTTAACAATGAAGGAGAACCGAATCACAACTGGACTCACTCTTCTAAAATCATGATGTTCGACTACTCATGAATATAACTGACTTGATAAACTCGAAAACATGTTCAAAACATCTCTGAGAATACGTCATCAAGTTGGTGAAGAATCACCTACCTCAAAATAGTGAAGAACAAGGAGAAACTTGAAGAAACTCAACCCCGAGAGCTTGAACACCAATCCTCAATGGTCTATGATCTCCAAAATTAAGCTAGGATGATGATAAGTGAGTTAAATGGTGAAGGATAGTCTTCAGAACCCAAAAATCGACCAAGGTAAGGATGAGAAATGAAATGGGGTCGAGTTCTATAAATAGAATTTTAAACCATTACGTACGTTACCCAACATCCCTTACGTACGTAACAGGGTTAGTGTACGCTATGCTCGAATATTAGCGTACGTTAACGTCTGGCCAGAGCTCACTGACCTCTTTCTGGCATTGGTTTATGTAGATTAGCTTAAAGGTTTTATGTACGTAACAACTATAACCTTAGCGTACGTTAAAACTACCCCTTAGCGTACGTTAAGTCCGTTGACTTGCATAGCTGTAAATCCGTCCACGTTCATGCGAGTGATCTCCTCGCATCTTCGTCAGGCCCCACACGCCGACCCTTGTCTGATTCCTAGTTGACTATGATTACGTATGTTAAGCTACATATGTAACGTACGTTATACTATAGTCATAGCAAATGTTATGATCATTCTTTATCGTACGTTAAGACGTGCAGAATTATGCATGCATGCATGGGAAAAGAATACAAAAATGTAGGGGTACGAATGCGGGAAACTGATCATCGATTAATATGTCACAAAGTCAAATCTTACAAGATCGAATACAGGATAAATACACATTAATTATCCGGGCATTACAGGACCGATAGAATACAAGGTGGAAAGGTTTATCTTAAGCCTATATAAAAAATACAGAGAGAGGACGTAGGCATAATTGGCCGAACCTCTATAAATCGTGTGTCATTTACCTTCCGCATTTTAAATAAGCTTCCACAAACGCAACAGAGCCTGAAAACTCTACACCGCATAATTATCCTCCCTTCAAGTGGCGGTACCAAACCCAACAATTGGTATCAAAGTGGGTATGTCATATAGTCAGCGTAACATCCGAGGAGAAAAAGATCCAATGGTACTTCATTTTGCCCCGGTCGAAGGCCTCACCTTAAACCGACCTCCATTTTTTGATGGATCAAATTTTATGACATGGAAGAAGAAGAAGATGTCAATATTCATCCGAGCTTATGATATCGAGCTTTGGAAGATTATTTGCCTTGGTCCGAAAATTCCCACAAAACTGGATGGCTCTCTTAAAAGCTTTGAAGATTATAGTGATGGAGATTGGAAAAACGATCATCACAATTGTAAAGCAACGCAATTGCATTATTGCGCTTTAAATTTGGAACAACATAATCAGATTTCCTCGTGTGATAGTGCCAAAGAAATTTGAAAAATATTAGAGGTAACTCAGGAAGGAACGATTGCTTAATACACACTATGATGCAATCATAACGTACATAATGAGGGGAGCCTAACGTATGCTATGAGAAGAGTTTGAATCAGAATTCAAACTCTAAGACCATTGTCGATGTCATGGAGTAGGTTATAATATCAATGGCTATGAGCAAGATAACGTACGTAATGAAGAGATGATAATGTATGCTACAACAAATCGATAATGTACGCTATGTTGAATGATAACATACTGCTACGTAAAAGACAGAAGCTACTGAATTGAAATGAATAGAGCATAACGTACGTAACAAGGATGGTTAACGTACGTAATATGCATAACATACGCTATGGATAATGTATAACGTACACTATGAATAGTCAGTGTCCAAACGGCTAGTTTAGGCTTTGAAGCCTATAAATATCACTTCATATGGTATTTACCATACAACAACTTCAAGCAAAACTTATATACTTCAGATATCATTATTTACATTATTATTGTTGTAATCGAGCTTATTTGTTAGAGTTCGAGTGTTCGATACACTCAATCAATACACGAGAGTAAAAGACAGGATTGTAGATTTGATTCGGTGTCATTAGGATCAAGGATCCGACATTATTAGAATAACAATCTAAATCCGAGTGAGGTTTGTATGGTACCAATCAAAACCTTGATAGGTTGATTCCTTGTCTGATAGAAAAGGAAAACGGTTTAGCTTGGACCGACAAAAAGACAAGAGCATAACGGTTTATGTTGGACCAATAGAAGACAAGATTGTGATGGTTTACCTCGGATCGATATAAGAAGAGGAGGTAATGTTTATCTTAAGCCTATAGAAAAAGATACGGACAGATGATGCAGGCATACTTGGCCAAACCTCTATAAATCCTGTGCATTTACATTCTGCATTTTAAATACGCTTCCGCAAACTCAACAGAGTTTGAAATCTCTACACCGCACTATTATCCTCCCTTCAAGTGGCGGTACCAAACCCAACAATTGGTATCAAAGTGGGTATGTCATATAGTCGGCTTAACATCCCAGAAGAAAAAGATCCAATGGTACTTCATTTTGCCCCGGTCGAAGGCCTCACCTTAAACCGACCTCCATTTTTTGATGGATCAAATTTTATGACATGGAAGAAGAAGGTGCCAATATTCATCCGAGCTTATGATATCGTGCTTTGGAAGATTATTTGCCTTGGTCCGAAAATTCCCACAAAACTGGATGGCTCTTTTAAAAGCTTTGAAGATTCTAGTGATGGAGATTGGAAAAACGATCATCACAATTGTAAAGCAACGCAATTGCTTTATTGCGCTTTAAATATGGAAGAACATAATCGGATTTCCTCGTGTGATAGTGCCAAAGAAATTTGGAAAATGTTAGATCAGGAAGGAACGAATAAAGTCAAGAAGACGAAGATCAGTATGCTTCTCCATGACTACAAGCTTTTCATGATGAAAGAAGAAGAGTCCATTAAAAATATGCTAGACCAATTCTCGGTCATTACAAATGGACTAGCTTGCTTTGGAAAATCATTATCGAGTAGTGAAAAAGTCAAGAAAATTTTACGATAACTACCTCGCGAATGATACGGGACGGTTACGACAGTCATGGAATGTAAAGATCTCAATACTCTTGATTTTATAGCGCCCTTGTCCGTTCACTAATATATTACGAGATACTCCTTAAATCAAGGAACGCCAAGCCAAAACCGAAAGAAAGAACTATAGCTTTAAAACCTAAGATGCTAAGAAATGAAGAAATTATCCCGGTGGATGATAATGATAAAGAATCGGCATTTTATGCCAAAAATATCAATAGGTATCAAAACTTATTAAACCGGAGAAGAAAAGACATCTCACAGGATCGGAACGTCAGAGAAATTCGACAATAATTGTCGAAACTATGGAAAAGCAGGCCACTTTGCTAAAAATTGCCGAGGCACGACTTCCAAGAAGGAAGTGCTTATATCCACTTGGAGTGACGGAGATGAAGAAGACGATTATATTCAAAATAATCTCGCACTCATGGCAAGAAGCTCATACGACAATAGTGACGTCGAAAGCTAAGTACCTCATCTCACGAAGAATTATTTGAACCTTTCGAACAATTACATATGGATTTTCAAAATTCGTTGAAAGATAATAAATCCCTTAAAATGAAAAATAAATTATTAGACGATGAAATTTCCAAAATTCTAGAAAAGGGGAAATTAATTGAAAACGATCATCTTCTATGTTTAGAAAAAGAGAATATTTTGAAAAATGATTTATTGAAAGTTCAAATCAAACTTAAAAATTTAACGAAAAAATTTTCTCTCGAAAAATGAAAAATTTGAATAATTACTATCAGTTCAAAAAAATTCGTTAAATAAATAAGGGTTAGAATTCAAAAATTACGATGAAAGTGAATTCTTAAATTTGAAAATACCGCGATGTGGTAAATATTTGAAAATCGGGTACCATATTTTCAATTGTAAAAGCCAAGACGGACGATAAAAATAAAGAAAATATCGATTCCAAAAAAAAAATCATAATATTGAATATTGTCTATTTGTCAAATGAAGAATGATCAAGAGTCGATTGGATCCCCAAAATTCAAAATTAATATATTTCATCAATTAATATTTTAATAATTGGTATTTAAGGGGAGTTGTATTTTAAAGAGGGAAGATGTTTTTCAGGAAGAGTTTTACCCATTGATTTTCTATTTAATTTTTCATTAATTTTATGATTTTCATACACTTTTTGCTAATGACAAAAAGGGGGAGAAGAATGACGAGAAAAATGAAGAAAAAATAATGAGGGCGAAGAAGAGAAAAAGAGAAGGAATGGTGGGGAGAAGAAAACTAACGAAACGGACAAAACTGAAAACTTTAATCTGTATAGTTTTTATATAAATTTTTATAGGTATAAATCCCATCGAAGAATTGTTGTTTTGTCATCATAAAAAAGGACGAGATTGTTGGAACATTTTATTCCACACATTCAATTTAGAGTTATGATGATAAGTTACTAAACAAAGAAAAAAAACAATTAATCTATAAGAAGTTGAAGTCGCACGAGCTGGACAGAAGAACATTGAATTGAAACAAAAACACATATAATGTATGATATGAGCTATAGATAACGTACGTAACGAAGACCCAGCTGAAGACTGCCTAGAAAGTCATGCTTAACGCATGCTATGGTGCAAGCTTAATACACGATATGGTGTAATCATAACGTATATAATGAGGGGAGCTTAATACGCTATGAGAAGAGTTTGAATAAGAATTCAAACTATAAGACCGTTGTTGATGTCATGGAGTAGGTTATAATATCAATGGCTATGAGCAAGATGACGTACGTAATGAAGAGATGATAATGTATGCTACAACAAATCGATAATGTACGCTATGTTGAATGATAACGTACACTACGTAAAAGACAGAAGCTACTGGATTGGAATGAATAGAGCATAACGTACGTAACAAGGATGGTTAAAGTACGTAATACGCATAACGTACGCTACGGAAAATGTATAAGGTACGCTATGAATAGTCAGTGTCCAAACGGCTAGTTTAGGCTTTGAAGCCTATAAATCTCATTTCATATGATATTCACCATACAACAATTTCTAGCAAAGCTTATATACTTCAAATATCATTATTTACATTATTATTGTTGTACTCAAGCTTATTTGTTAGAGTTCGAGTGTTCGATACACTCAACCAATACACGAGAGTAAAAGAAAGGATTGTAGATTTGATTCGGTGTTATTAGGATCAAGGATCCGGCATTATTAGAATCACAATCTAAATCCGATTGAGGTTTGTCTAGTACCAATCGAAAGCTAGATAGGTTGATTCCTTTTCCGATAGAAAAGGAAAATCGTTTAGCTTGGACCGACAAAAAGACAAGAGCATAACGGTCTATCTTGGACCGATAGAAGGCAAGATTGTAACGGTTTACCTCGGACCAATAGAAGACAAGGCGGAAAGGTTTATCTTAAGCCTATAGAAAAAAATACAGAAAGAGGGCGTAGGCATAATTGGCCAAACCTCTATAAATCTTGTGTCATTTACATTCCGCATTTTAAATATGCTTCCGCAAACGCAACAGAGTTTGAGAACTCTACACCGCACTATTATCCTCCCTTCAAGTGGCGGTACCAAATCCAACAATTGGTATCAAAGTGGGTATGTCATATAGTCGGCTTAACATCCGAGGAGAAAAAGATCCAATGGTACTTCATTTTGCCCTGGTCGAAGGCCTCACCTTAAACCGACCTCCATTTTTTGATGGATCAAATTTTATGACATGGAAGAAGAAGTTTTCAATATTCATCCGAGCTTATGATATCGAGCTTTAGAAGATTATTTGCCTTGGTCTGAAAATTCCTACAAAACTGGATGGCTCTCTTAAAAGCTTTGAAGATTATAGTGATGGAGATTGGAACAACGATCATCACAATTGTAAAGCATCGCAATTGCTTTATTGCGCTTTAAATCCAGAAGAACATAATCGGATTTCCTCGTGTGATAGTGCGAAAGAAATTTGGGAAATGTTAGAGCTAACTCAGGAAGGAACGAATCAAGTTAAGAAGACGAAGATCAATATGATTCTCCATGACTACGAGCTTTTCATAATGAAAGAAGAAGAGTCCATTACAATTATGCTATACCAATTCTCGGTCATTACAAATGGACTAGCTTGCTTTGGAAAATCATTATCGAGTAGTGAAAAAGTCAAGAAAATTTTACGATGACTACCTCGCCAATGATACGGGACGGTTACGGCAATCATGGAATCTAAAGATCTCAATACTCTTGATTTTAGTGCCCTTGTCTGTTTGCTAATAGATTACGAGATAGTCCTTAATCAAGGAATGCCAAGCCAAAACCGAAAGATAGAACTATAACTTTAAAAGCTAAGATGTCAAGAAATGAATAAATTATCCCGGTGGATGATAATGATAAAGAATCGGTATTTTATGCCAAAAACATCAATAGGTATCAAAACTTATTAAACCGGAGAAGAAAAGGCATCTCGCGGGATCGGAACGTCAAAGAAATTCGACAATAATTGTCGAAACTATGGAAAACCAGGCCACTTTGCTAAAAATTGTCGAGGCTCGACTTCGAAGAAGGAAGTGCTTATATCAACTTGGAGTGACGGAGATGAATAAGACGGTTATATTCAAAATAATCTCGCACTCATGGCAAGAAGCTCATACGACAATAGTGACGTCGAAAGCCAGGTAAGTACCTCATCTCACGACGAATTATTTGACGCTTTCGAATAATTACATACGGATTTTCAAAATTCGTTGAAAGATAATAAATCCCTTAAAATGAAAATTAAATTATTAGAAGATGAAATTTCCAAAATTCGAGAAAAGGGGAAATTAATTGAAAACGATCATTTTCTATGTTTAGAAAAGGAGATGAAAAATGATTTATTGAAAGTTCAAATCAAACTTAAAAATTTAACGAAAATATTTTCTCTCAAAAATAAAAAATTTGAAAAATTACTATCTGTTCAAAAGATTTCGTTAAATAAACAAGGGTTAGTAATTCAAAAATTACGATGAAAAAGAATCCTTAAATTTGAAAATACCACGATGTGGTAAATATTTAAAAATCGGGTACCATATTTTCAATTGTAAAAGCCAAGACGGACGATAAACATAAAGAAAATATAGATTTCAAAAGAAATCATAATACTGAATATCGTCTATTTGCCAAATGAAGAATGACCAAGAGTCGATTGGATCGCCAAAATTTAAAATTAATATATTTCATCAATTTGTATTTTAATAATTGGTATTTAACTCGAGGGGAGTTATTTTTTAAAAATGGGAGATGTTTTTCAAGGAGAGTTTTACCCATTGATTTTCTTTTTAATTTTTCATTAATTTTATGATTTTCATGCTCTTTTTGCTAATAACAAAAAGGGGAAGAAGAATGGAGAGAAAAATGAAGAAAAAATAATGAGGGAGAAGAAGAGAAAAAGAGAAGGAATGATGGGGAGAAGAAAACTAACGAAACGGACAAAACCAAAAACTTTAATCTGTATAGTTTTTATATATATTTTTATAGGTATAAATCTCATCGAAGAATTGTTGTTTTGTCATCATAAAAAAAGAGGAGATTGTTGGAACATTTTATTCCACACATTCAATTTAGAGTTATGATGATAAGTTACTAAACAAAGAAAAAAACAATTAATCAACAAGAAGTCGAAGTCGCACGAGATGGACAGAAGAACATTGAATTGAAGCAAAAACACATATCATGTATGTTATGAGCTATAGATAACGTACGTAACGAAGACCCAGCTGAAGACTACCTAGAAAGTCATGGTTAACACATGCTATGGTGCAAGCTTAATGCACGCTATGATGCAATCATAACGTACATAATGAGGGGAGCTTAACGTACGCTATGAGAAGAGTTTGAATTCGAATTCAAACTATAAGACCGTTATTGATGTCATGGAGTAGGTTATAATATCAATGGCCATGAGCAAGATAACGTACGTAATGAAGAGATGATAATGTATGCTACAACAAATCGATAATGTACGCTATGTTGAATGATAACGTACGCTACGTAAAAGACAGAAGCTACTTGATTGAAATGAATAGAGCATAACGGACGTAACAAGGATGGTTAACATACGCAATACGCATAACGTACGCTACGGATAATGTATAACGTATGCTAGGTATAGTCAGTGCCCAAACGGCTAGTTTAGGCTTTGAAGCCGATAAATATCACTTCATATGGTATTCACCATACAACAACTTCAAGCAAAGTTATATACTTCAGATATCATTAGTTACATTATTACTGTTGTAATTGAGCTTATTTGTTAGAGTTCGAGTGTTCGATACACTCAACCAATACACGAGAGTAAAAGAAAGGATTGTAGATTTGATTCGGTGTCATTAGGATCAAGGATCCAACATTACTAGAAAAATAATCTAAATCCGAGTGAAGTTTGTCTGGTACCAATCGAAAGCTAGATAGGTTGATTCCTTGTCTGATAGAAAAGGAAAATGGTTTATCTTGGATCACATCTACAGCAAAAGACTTATTGCATCGGATACAATAGTAAGGCTGTAAGATGTTTTACTTAGGAAAAGTAAAACATATCCGAAAGGCTTGATTAAAGAATGCTTAAACCGTTGTGAAATATACTTTGTTTATTCATATAGTATTCATGGTTAAAGAAGCATTTATTGCTGATAGGACAGCATTTAAAGCAGCTGGAGAGAGGAGTCTGAATGCTCTGAAGAGCATTTAATTCGAAAGACAGAAATCATGTTTGAAGCATTAAATGCGATCTGCTTTAATTCAAACTCTCAGCAGCCGCCAATCAAGAGTCAGACGTCAACATCTCACCAACTAGCAATGACTTCATTTATAACGGATGCATTACCAAAGGTTATAAATACCCCCAAGCCAGAGGACAAAAACACACAAGCAATTCAAAATCGCGAAAGCTCTGACAAATCACTCTGACATTCTAGTGATTATTAAGCAGTATATTTCGTGAGCATATAGCAAGTATTCTAGCAAAGAAATATACAAGTCCTCAACGAGAATAGCACAGCATACAGCAAATGTATATCAAATATCAAGTTGATTTTCGGAGAATCCTACCCTTTACAGTTGAGATATTAATCAGCCCTGTGCGGACTGAAGATCCTTGCGTATTCCGACCTATGTGGGAAGAATAACATTATATATGAAGCTTCAAACTGTTTGTGAATAAGCGAGTCAAGAAAGAGCTCAAGCCAATCTGTGTGAACGGCAAAAAGCTTCGGTCCATGTACCAATCTGTGTGAACGATATAGAGACATGTTTAGTTATAGTCAAGTAGTTATGTATGTAGTGATTATAATTAATGTTTTACTCCTGTGTGGAGGAGCAGTGGATGTGGAGGGGTTTACCTCTAACCACTTTAAATTGCGTGTTATTACCCTGCATTTATTGTTTTAATAACTGTGATTTATATACAAGTATATACTGCAAAACCCTGTACGCACTAAGCAAACAGGAGAACGCCTAGTTGCTGTATTTACAGCAACTCACTTAATCAAACTTCCGCTATGCAACTCACACTCGAAAAACATACAACTTGTAGTACTATCACTTCCAAGTTGTTTATTGTATACCTAGTGACCAACAAGTGGTATAGGAGCGGTTGATTCTAAAAATAATCAGTCGTATTTTTAACCGAATTAGATCCTAAAATCACACATTTTTGTTTGCAAACAATTTTTATTTTTCCGATTCTCTCATATGGATACCTCAATGCTAAACACGGTTCCTATGTTCTCGATTAACAATTTTGATGATTGGAGAATCAGGATGGAAGCCCATCTTGTTGCCATGCACGAGGAGATGATATTCGTCATCTAAGAGGGGCCCATAAAGATAATGAAGGTTAATCCTGCCGAAAGGGTAGAAGGACATCCTCATGCTGAAATGCTCGAGAATGAGCGCGAGCAATGGACAGTAGACGAGTGCAAATGTGCGAACCTCAACAATGTTGCTAAGAATGCACTGTTTGTCACTCTTGACAAAGCCACATTCTCAAAGGTAAAGAGCTGTAAGACTGCCAATGAAATCTAGGAGAAACTCAAGATGATTTATGAGGGAACTAAGCTCTCAAAAGAAAAGAAAATTTCAAAACTCACTCAGCAATTTGAATCCTTTGAAATAAAATCTTCAGAAACTCTTGAGGAGCTTGACCTCATATTCACTGGGATTTTCGGTGAACTTGAAGCATTGGGTAAATTGTATTCCTAAAAGGAGTAAAACTTGAAAATATTTAGATCACTCCTTGCCCGATGGGACATTAAGACTACAGCTATGAGTGTGTCATGTAATCTTAATGACATTTCTACTTTTGACATATTCTCTGACCTCAAAGCTTTTGAGTATGACATTGACAGGAAAGAAAAGATGAAGAGTCACCTGCCAAGACTACAGCATTAGCTGTTGTATATGACAAGAGACACAGCACACCCAGCACATCCAAGTCTTCCCACAAGACAGCTGGCAGTGATGACGATATACTATCACAAGATGAAATGGCCCTTCATATGAATAAATTCAAAAAGTTCATCAAACAGTCTGGAAAGACTCACTTCAGGCCCAAGTATTTTCACAAGGTAAGTTCCAAATCTCCTTCTTCTGGTGATTATAACCTGTGCTATAACTGTAGGAAAACCTGGACGTTATGCAAATAAATGTCCGTACCCAAAAGTCCAAAAGTTATCGGAAGCCGAGCAACAAGAAAAGGATGAAAGAAGACGTGCTTGGAAAAACAAGCTCAAGGACCTGATTGGTGAGTCAGAAGCCTCGCCCGCATCAACCAAGACCGTTAAATGTCTTCAGGCAGTCACTGATAGTGACTCATCCGATGATGAGATCGAAGATAAAGCCTATATGTGCTTTATGGCCAAAGAAATACATGACGACAAAGACAGTGATGATGAGGTGAGCTCAACATTAATTACTCCTGTAAATGCATCTCATACTTTCGAAAGCATGATGATTGAATTCAAAACTATTCAAAAGGCCCATGAGACTCTAAAACGAGAAAATATACAGCTCAAACTTTTAAACTTAGAGCTAAAAGAAGAAAATGACTTGCTGAAAAATAATTACGAAAACATGTCTATTGATTGCTGAAAAATAATTACGAAAACATGTCTGTATCGAGCCGAGTGCTCGCTAGATCTGGCCGGACGCTTGTTGTATTCTGCCGAGTCTGGCCGAGCGCGTTGCTGTATCGAGTCGAGTGCTCGCTGGATCCGGCCGGACACTTGCTGTATCGAGCCGAGTCCTGCCGGGCGTGTTCTTTATGTCAGAGTGCTCGCTGGATCCGGCCGGACACTTGTTGTATCGAGCCGAGTCCTGCCGGGCATGGTGCTGTATCGAGCCGAGTGCTCTGTGTATCCGGCCGGGTAGTGCTGTATCCTGCCGGTCGTGTCCGGGCATGGCCGGGGCCCCCTTTCCTGTCTGGAGCCGGGCGTGGCCTGTAGGCTGCCGGTTAGGAGTGCACAGTCTTCTGGGCGGTTTCAGTGTCGGGCCTTGGGTCTCGTTTTTCAGTATATTTTCGATTATTGAATTTTTCTGTATTAAAATCATTAATTTAGAATTTTTGATGAAGGAAAATTCAAAGAAAATATTTAAGGGTACACTACGAACGAAAATTAAATTGTCGATTATTGTTGAATTGATTGGATCAATTCTATTTATTGTTGATTATTGATTGGATCATATGTAATCTTCTCGCTATCCATTTATTGAGTATTTATTGGATGAATGCTTTTGAATGGGGATGTGGTTCATGGACTTAGTTTGAATCGTTCGTTTTATTCGATTGGGTTGTAATGGCCGTTTTGAGCCTATTTATTTTACTAGAAATATTTGTATCTAGGATGCAATTTTTCAATATAAAATTTATATGTAATGACGAAGACCGGAGGAAGATCCGTTTCGAGAAGACGAAGATTCAAGACGAAGACTTGTAATTAGATTACGGAGTTTTTGTTTTCTAGGAACGGTTCATGAACCACATGTTGGTAGCAACTAGGTTGTGAATGGTTGTTACATATTGTATGAATGCAACAAACGCGCTAAAATGATTAATGTGCAAAGTGCAACGTTAATCGCGAAAATTCTCCCACAACAAATTATTAAGTTTATAAGGTTTCAAGGTTTTCCTTCCCTCCATCGAGCTTTTGGGAAATTGAAATCCAAACCGGATGTGCTATGCTTCCGAGTTATCGGGGTAGTCGTTCGGGGAGGACGGATAAATTACCGGGAGCGCATTGGATGCCTTCGGTTGGAGCAAATTTTATCCCTAGAAACCTGATAGGTTGCCGGATAAGATTCAATTGTGAAACTGATTTGCGTCGATGGTATAAACTTAACTTGTTCACGAACCATAGAAACCGTATAGGTTGAGGGGAGTGAACAAGGGGAAAAAGAAGATCGAATCATTCATTAGATGGGTTGGTGTTGGACACCACTTTATGAAAATTAATAGACTAGAAACCTGTTCGGTTGCCCTCTATTAAGATTTATAAAGAACTCGATCACCACTATGAAGTAGAGCGACGATACTTCCGGATTTCACATGGGAGTGTGTTGTTACGATAAAATAGTGGGAGCTGGGTAATAAGAATAGAAAAGACCTTAATTCTATACTCAGATTATAATATAACAAGTCACTAATTAATCTGTTATACTTAATGCAGACATAACTCTCAATATGACAATGAATCCACTCACAATTCTACTCGAAAAGAACACCTTAATGGGACCTAACTTTGTGGATTGGCTCCACAATCTGATGATTGTCCTCAGTATAGAGGCACTGGGATACGTCTTGGAGACGGACATTCCCGCGCCTCCTGTGCGGACCCGAGCCAATCAGGAAGAGATTGAAAACCACGAAAAGTGGGTTAAGAATGACGTGAAAGTCCGTGCTTATATGATGGCTTCCATGTCTAATGAGCTTCAGGGAGATCATGAGAAAATGACTTCTGCTAGGCAGATTCTATCTCACTTAACCGAACTTTATGGTGAGCACAGCAGAACTGCTAGATATGAGATATCCAAGCAACTGTTCGGTGCAAGGATGAAGGAAGGTGAGAGGGTTGGGGAACACGTCCTCAAAATGATATCCATGATCGAGAGATTGGAGGCTTTTGATTTTAAAATGGATACTTCTCTCCAAACCGACCTTATCCTACAGTCTCTCCCTGGTTCCTTCTCACAGTTTGTTATGAACTTCAACTGCAATGAGATTGCATGTAATTTAGCTGGGCTAATGAACAAACTTGTGACCGTTCAGTCTCAGATGAAGACTCCGCGGATGAAGGAGTCGTCCCTTGTGATTTCTTCTGGACTTCGGAAGTCTTAGAATAAGAAGAAAAAGACCAAGAAGCGGACTGGACCACAAGCAAAGGACCTTAAGGGTAAGGGCAATGCCCCGATGGTTCCGAAGAACAAGAAGAAGAAGGATGCTTGTCTCAAGTGCGGTGAGCTGGGCCACTGGGCTAGAGACTGTCCGATTCTTCATGGCACTTCGTGCAGAACTTTTAGTTTTGGAAACAAATTGTTCGCTCTTGTATTTTCTACTTCTGAATCTTGGATTACGGTGCTAGTTCTCATATTTGTACCGTGAATCAGGATCTGGAACAAAGTAGGAAGCTTGGAGCTGGAGAAGTTATGATCACAGTCGGAAGCGGGCATAGTGTCGAGGCGACCGACATAGGATCACTTCTTTTGGGTTTAGAATCCGGCTTTGTTTTGACTTTAGAAGATGTACTTGTTTTGCCCAAGGGGCACAAAAACATTGTATCCATTCCGGTCATGGACCGAAAAGGTTTTTCATTTTTCATTGGTGATGGTTCCTGTAAAATTTATTTCAGAAATAAACTAGTGGGTACTGCTACATTGTTAAATGGATTATATCATCTAAATCTCAGCAACAAAGTAGTTGTGAATACTATGACTAGAAAACGTGGTAGGGATGAAACAAATCAAGTTTTGAAATGGCATCTTAGACTTGGTCATGTTGGTCAGACCAAGGTTTACAAGATGGAAAAGGATGGACTTATGGGTCTATTGGGATCGGATCCCTTTCCTACTTGTGAATCTTGCCTTAAAGGTAAAATGACTAAGTCCCCCTTCACAGGGACTTTTGAAAGAGCCGCTGATAAACTGGGATTAATCCACACTGACGTTTGTGGTGCTTTGGAAGCAGCACGTGACGGATATCAATATTTAATTACGTTTACAGATGATCATACTAGGTATGGTTATGTATACTTAATGAAACATAAATCCGAGGCTTTTGAGAAATTCCAGGAATTCAAGGCCCTAGTCGAGAAAAAAACTGGTAATCATATCAAAGCACTTCGGTCGGACCGAGGTGGCGAGTATATGAGTACGGAGTTTGACGAGTTCCTTAAGGAACATGGAATAGTTTCACAACTAACACCTCCAGGTACTGCTCAGTTAAATGGTGTGTCAGAAAGAAGGAACCGGACCTTGTTAAACATGGTCCGTTCCATGCTGGGCTACACTAACTTACCAATTTACCTGTGGGGGTATGCACTCCTGACTGCCGCGTATATCTTGAACAGATGTCCTTCCAAATCCGTTCCTAAAACTCCACATGAGATGTGGGAGGGCAGGAAACCAAGTCTTAATCACATTAGGATTTGGGGATGTCCCGCTTATGTCAAGAAGACTAAGGTGGAGAAGTTGGAAGCTAGGTCCGCAAAGGGACGTTTCATTGGATTCCCATCTGGGACGATGGGATATATATTCTACATGCCCGAAGATCGAAAGATCGTTATTGCTTTACAAGCACACTTCCTGGAAGATGAGTTCATTCAGGAAGGCGGAGCAGGTAGAAGTATTTCTTTAGAAGAATACAATGAAACTCCTCGAGAGACACCTGTGCAAGAAACTGGAACCGAACCTTCTGAAACACAAGTACAACCACCTCGTAGATCTAGTAGGGTGTCTCATTTACCTGAGAGGTATGGGCTTGTGCACTTGGAGGAGCTGGGTCTCCATGAGGTTCCAAGTGATAGCCAAGAGACCGACCCGACGACCTATGACCAAGCGATGGTGGATGTAGACTCCGCGAAATGGCGTGAAGCTATGGAAGCTGAGATAGACTCGATGCATGTCAATCAGGTCTGGACTCTAGTAGACCGCCCCAAGGGCATAGTGCCTATTGGGAACAAGTGGATCTATAAGAGAAAGACCGATGGTGATGGCACGGTTGACGCCTATAAGGCCAGGCTTGTGGAAAAGGGTTATACCCAGAAGGAAGGGTCGATTTCCAAGATACCTTCTCTCCCATAGCCATGATCAAGTCTATTCGCATGATGCTTGCTATAGCTGCCTACCATGATTATGAGATATGGCAAATGGACGTAAAGACGGCTTTCCTTAATGGATTCCTCGAGGAGGAAATCTATATGGAGCAGCCTAAAGGCTTTGTGTCCGAAGTCGATATTCAGAAAGTGTGCAAGCTTCAGCGTTCTATTTATGGACTGAAGCAAGCGTTGCGTAGTTGGAACCTTCGTTTTGACGAGTCGATATTCAGGAACCTTGTGTATACAAGAGGGTTAGTGGGAGCAAGATCGCATTCTTAGTACTATATGTAGATGACATTCTACTAATAGGAAATGATGTGGGAATGCTCAGTTCTGTGAAAGCTTGGCTTTCGAGTAATTTCTCCATGAAAGACTTGGGAGAATCTACCTATATTCTTGGTATTCGACTCTACCGGGATAGAGCGAAGAGAACAATAGGTCTTTCCCAAGCCCTCTATATAGATAAAATCTTAAAGCGATTTAAGATGGATGATTCTAAAAGAGGGTTCCTACCGATGCGACATGGAATAAAACTCACCTTGAAGATGTGTCCTCAAAATGAGGAACAACGAAAGGAAATGAGTAATATACCATATGCTTCGGCCGTGGGTAGCCTTATGTATGCTATGTTGTGTACAAGACCTGACATCGCGCATGTTGTAAGTGTGGTGAGTAGGTTTTAGGCAAACCCAGGTAGGGAACATTGGACTGCTGTAAAGAACGTTCTCAAGTACTTGAGAAGAACTAGAGATATGGTTCTTATGTATGGCGGTGGAGAATTGGATGTGGTGGGATACACTGATTCGGACTTCCAAGGACTGAAGGACGACTCAATGTTTACTTCTGGCTACATATTTACTCTTAATGGAGGAGCAATATCTTGGCGTAGCGCCAAACAAAGCGCAACTGCTGATTCCACCTGTCAGGCTGAGTATCAAGCAGCCTCGGAGGCTTCCAAGGAAGGGTCTGGATTAAGAAGTTTCTGGGAGAACTTCAAATGATACCATGTGCTGAGCTGCCTGTTCCGCTGTACTGCGACAACGACGGAGCTGTTGCGCAGGCCAAGGAGCCGAGGTTTCACAACAGCACCAAACATATTGAGAGGAAGTATCATCTCGTAAGAGAATTTGTTTGCAAGGGATACATTGTGCTGCACAGAGTAGACTCGGCCGACAACATCGCCGATCTACTGACCAAGCCACTTTCTCAGACTAGCTTGGAGCGTCATCTAGAGAACATGGGTATTAGATACCATAGTGTGTGGCATTGAGTGCAAGTGGGATATTGTTAGGATTATGCCCTCGAATGCCACTCAGAGGTTCTTGAGTGAGGGCATTGTACTTGTAATTATGTAAATCATTTATATAAGGCAATGAATGTTTCTTTATTTACTGGTAGTTACTTGCGTTCCTAACTCGTAAATATACGTATAGAAACTATTCTATGTATTTGAGAGCATAACGTTCCACTCCTTATTGGATAAGGAGGTCGGCACTGGAAAGGTTTATAGCTCAAATACTTAATCGTTCGCAAGTCGATGAAACTTGACTGGGCATTAAGTTTATGTGAAGACTTGTATGACGTGTTCTTTGACATGGAGAGTGCCTGTCGAACACTAATGGTTAGTGGGAGCACACGTTATAGGTATGCTAATTGAATTAGTATACTCGAACCGACTCACCCTCGATTGGTCACACGGATTTCACTCCGGGACAGTCAATGACGGAATCAAAAGGTTGTGATAGGTATTCGTTAACCTTCGACTTGAGGATTTAGTAGGGATGTGCTTGTGACGTCAAGATTTTCATTAGAGTAGTTCGAACCTGTAAACCGGAAGGCGGGGGTCAACCTCGACGTGCATCTTGAAGGGCAAGTAGCAGGTCCTACTGAATACCAAGATAGAATTCTTTCTCCCGTTAGTGAGCGGGTTATGTGTCCTATGCGGTTATTGGCATATGAGATCATAAGTCTTTGGCCAAAGCATTGGATCTAGTTGTATTAGATACACAACAGCTCGATGATCTCGATTTGCATTAACGCATGCATAGCGTCAAGTACAGATAGGGTTTGACTGATCGTGACTCTATAACTTGATCGGGACATTTGAAAGAAGGGTTTATACGTATACTGGTATTCACGACAGAATGGTTCTTGAATGATCCCAATCATTCGTTCTCAGTTGGGGTACAGTGTAGGCCGCTAGGCTGGCTAGGTGGTGCTACTACTCTTTGGTTCCTCCCATTGCTGACTGAGACGGACCTACCGAGTCGCGCAATAGGATTGACGACGGAATGAATAAAGCTAATTCTCTCATTATGAATATTAGATATTGGATATCTAATTTTGGAACATTGGATGTTTAAATCGATTTATTGGATAAATTGATTTACGGCCTAATGAATTAAATAAATTACTGGGTGATTAATTTAGTTCATATATATAATTATTTCTTGGAGAAATTAATTATATTATTTTGTATTTGATATGATGAAATTAATTGGATTAATTAAACTATACAAATACATCGGAACGGAATTGGAATTTATCTGTTTGGACTCTCGGGAGTCCGAAACGAACCAAACTCATCCGTTTCTCCATGGGCCCCCCCCATTTCTAGCCACCTTCCTTTTGGACTTATGTCTCCATTCTTTAATGTATGATAATTGTGGAGGTGGGGTTAGATTCCCACATGCATGAGTTGTTGCTAGTAGTGGGGAGTTGAATAAAAGGGATGAAGACATCTTTCATTTTATACTACACATTCCTACGTGAGAGTGAGATAGAGAGAGAGAGAGAGAGAGAAAAACCATTTTCTCAATTGTCTTCATTATCTTCTTCATATCATCTTAATTGTTCTTGGAGAAAATTAAAGATATATTGAGAGATATAAATTAAAACACTTAGAGTGTTATAACTAAAGTTTCATCACTTGATTCTAGCCGTAACCTTAGAGGTTAATCGAGTGTTGTCATTCCATTCGTTTCTCCGATGCGTGACAAGTAGAGACGCGGTTTTTCGGCGTTGGATCATCCAAGGGCTTGGAGCATTTTGGATCGTTTGGGGAATATCTCAAGAGAAGGAAATCCATATAATCAACGGACGACAAGGGTATGATTTCGAATCTTCCTTTGTTTATTTTATATTCGTATATACGTAGCTCGATCGATCCTCGTAGGGATTCGGATCGAATTAATTTTCGTTTTACCGCTTCCGCTGGGCCTTCGTTTTAGGCACCGAATCTCAACAGATTTTACATGCATCATAATCAAGATTACTGCGACTACATGCCTGCCCCATGTAGACATCACAGGAATGGACCAAAAGTAACAGGCAAATTTGGGTTCCAAAAGGCACTAACATACAAGGACACAATAATCAAAGGGGACCTAAATATACTTGATTTCTATGCTTATAGGACATCAAAGAGAAGAACATCTGGTACTTCGATAGCGGATGTTCTCGGCACATGACAGGAGATATCCGCAAGCTGTCAGATTATGTAGAAGGTCGTGGTCCAAAAGTGTTTTTCAATGATAAGTCCAAAGAAAGAACAAGAGGGAAAGGAACCCTGCTTGTATGAAAGTTCAAAGTCATCGATGTAGCCTATGTTTAAGGCCTACAGTACACTCTACTTAGTATTATCCAGTTATGTGACAAACAGTTCTCGGTGAAATTCTATATAGATCACTGTAGAGTGAAGAATATTTTGACCAAAGAAGTTTTTCTCACAGGAAGTAGGTCAGGTAATATGTATATTGCTGACTGGAATCCTACGAGCTCCATTATTCCTTGTTTTGTTGCCAAAGGCACTGCAGATCAAAGCTGGTTATGGCACAAGAGGATGTCTCATATTAACTTCAAAACAATCAACAAGCTCACCAGACAGGTAATGGTTATAGGTTTTACCGATGTGTAAAGACAGTGTCTGTGGACCCTGTCAAAGAGGCAAACAAGTCAAAACCACCCTGGAAGGCAAATCATATATGTCCACTCACAAAGTTCTGGATATGCTGCATATGGATCTCTACGGTCCTGTAGACCCCATAAGTTTGGGAGGTAAGAAATATAGTCTAGTTATTGTTGATGACTTCTCCATGTATGCTTGGACAATCTTCCTAAGAAAGAAGAAAGAAACCACAACAAAGTTGCCTGAGCACCTGAGAAAGCTTCATAATGAGAAAAGGTTCAGTATCGTGTCCATTCGTTCTGATAGGGGTACTGAATTCACTAACCGCTTTATAGAGCAATACTATTCGGATAATAGAATATAGCATGAATACTCAGCAGCCCGGACTCCTCAACAAAATGGTGTTGCCGAGTGAAAAAAACAGAATTCTCAAAGAAGAAACAAGAACCATGATTGCTGAAGCGAGTTTCCGTAGCATTTCTAGGGAGAAGTGACAAATACAGCGTGCTATTCACAAAACCTATGTATCATCAACAAGCATCACAACAAAACAGCATACGATGTATGGAACAACAAAACTCTACTAGTTTCATATTTTCACATCTTTGGATGCAGATGTTATCTTCTGAACAACGGGGAAGATCAACTCAGAACCTTCGATGAGAAATCGGATGAAGGGATATCTATAGGATATTCCTCTGTCAGAAAGGCTTTCAGAATATTTAACAAAACAAGGCTGACAATCGAGGAATCTATCTACATAGTGTTCGATGAACCTCACTTTGATCCTACAGGAGTAGAAGACCTGACTCAAAATATCCACACACTCTACATTATTGACTCTCCAACTCCAATTGAGCCTGTCATAAACTTAGAGATCAACCCCGCAGATAAGATCAGAGGTAGTTGAAGCTGATGCTGTATAGGCTAAAATTGAAACTACAGCACCACATGATATAGTACGGGATGCTAAACTAGAACCTGATAGTAGAGGGTTAAGGAGATCACCCACAGGAGTTAATCATAGGAGACTTTGATGCGCAAGAAGAATCTGAATCTGAGAAATCTCCATTTGCAGTATGGAAATCTCAAGCAGAACTTAGAAGACTTGATATGTTTACCCTAGCTGTATTCTTAGCTCAATCCGAACCTGTTTCTACCAATGAATCTTTTAATAATTCTCACTGGATCACTTCTATGAAAGAAAAGTTAATGGTTTCGAAAGAAACAATGTATGGAGTACCCAGACTAGAACATCAAGCTGTAATTGGAACCAAATGGGTATTTAGAAACAAGAAGGATGAGAATGAATTTGTTATCAGGAATAAATACCGCCTGGTCGCACAAAGCTATAGACAAAAAGAAGGCATAGATTACGATAAAACATTTGCCCCTGTAGCCAGAATAGAAGCCATCAGGATATTTCTAGCCTTTGCCACCCATAAGAGCTTTATAGTATGTCAAATGGACGTTAAGAGCGCATTCCTAAATGGAGACCTTGCCGAGAAGTCTATGTTGAACAACCACTAGGGTTTGTCAACACCGTAGGCAGAGACTTTGTATACAGACTACGAAAAAGCTCTATATGTACTTAAGCAAGCACCTAGAGTATGGTACGAAACCCTGTCCCTGTACCTAACTAATAATGGATTTGAGAAAGGTGCTGCGGACAAGACTCTATTTAAGATATAGAAATGTGACGGCCTATTAATAGTTCAAATATACATAGATGATATTATATTTGGTTCTACTAACTTTGATTTATGTCAAAGATTCTCTCATCTCATGCAAAGTAAATTTGAAATGAGTATGATGGAGGAACTTAGTTATTTCCTAGGATTGCAGGTGAAGCAATTGCCTACAAGAATCTTCATCAACCAGGAGAAGTACAGCAAGGAGCTACTCAATAAGTTTGGGATGAATAACTCCAAATCCTCTTCAACTCCCATGAACACTTCCATGCAAATTAGTGCTGACAAAGCTGGAAAGCCGGTTGATCAATCACTCTACAGTAAGCATGTTGGCTCACTCATGTACCTAACAGCTAGCAGGCCCGATATCCAGTTTGGTGTAGGAGTGTGTGCTCGGTACCAAGTAGTACATAAAGAATCACACTTCAAAACAGTCAAGCGAATACTTAAGTACGTGAAAGGAATAATAGATGCAGGATTGTGTTATCCTAAAGAAGGAGGATTCAATTTGGTTGGCTACAGCGACTCAGATCTTGGTGGTTGTAAGTTGGATAGGAAGAGTACAAGCAGCACTTGTCACTTTCTTGGAGCTAGACTTGGTTCATGGTTCAGTAAGAAACAATTGGACGACTCGCTTTCTACAGATGACTCGGAATACTATGCCACTGGAAGTTGCTATATGCAGATTCTCTGGATGCAATACCAGTTATCAGATTATGGAATCGGTGCCAGAGAAACACCGATCATGTGCGATAGCATGAGTGCAATTGCAATAACGCACAATCCTGTATTGCACTCGCGAAGTAAGCATATTGATATGAAGCATTACTTGTCAGGAATCATGTTGAGAATAAGGATGTTCGGATCGAGAAAGTTCATACAGACATCCAATTAGCCGACATCTTTAAAAAACCTCTCAGCACAACCAGATTTTGTATGCTTCGACAAGAACTAGGAATGCTACAGCCTGACTCCTGTAAGTTTTTACGCTTTCACTCATAAAATGAGGGGGAATGCTGTAAGTTAATGCTTTACACGACATCCAAACTTCATTATCACAAACACCGCGATATTAATGATTTCAAAACCACCGTTTCGTGCAATAAGGGAAGCCAAACTGTCAGAAGTGGGATCCGTTATCATTTCAAACACAGATGGATAAGACGTGCCAGTTAATCTTTGTTCATCATGTTCATTCATTTAAAAGACGGTTCCCATCCCTTAAATCTGACCGTTCACTATTTGTAACCCTAATCTTCCATGCACACTATAAAAGGATTGTACCTTGCTCCATTCTACTCTTTATGCTTTCTATAAAATTAAACGAGTATCGATCAAACAGCCTATATACTTTTTGCATATTTACTGCATTCTCCCTTTGTTTCTTCAAACCTTTTTTCTGCAAATCAATGTCAACTTTACAAACTTCTTCTCAGTCCATAAAGAAAAGACACAACATCATCTACGGGCGAATCTTCGCCAGATCTGTTGTTATGGAAAGAGTTAACCTTGAAATTAATGACGTTTATGGAATGGAATCGGTTGTTTCCAGAATCAAGCAACAAGGCTTGCATCATCTTGGAAGTCATCACTCTGAGCTCTATGATGAGTGTATTGTTGAAGAATTCTACCTTGATGCCTCTATCAAGTTCTTATCTCTGAAAATAGGAGAAGATGTTGCTGACATCATTGCTACCGTTCGTGGAATTGAGATATCTGTGAACCGGGAGCTTCTGGAAAGCTTTTTTAGGATGCCGTCCGATGGCCTGAAAATAGAGGAACTTGAGACCTTCGGGTTGGAAGAACTGTTAACGGCCTACTGGGGGATGTTCAACGGATACGGTTCACATAAGAACGTCCACCTATCATGCCACAAGAAGCGATTTTGCCTACCGTATGTTTATCTCCACGATTTTTGCTGTCGGGTTATCGAATACTGGACAGGAGCATTTGAAATGTGCAAGAACCTTTGCTTTCAGCTGATGGTAGCCATCATGTCCAGTGAAAGGGTCAACTGGTGCCAAATTGTTCTGAAAAGAATACAGGAAGAGGCCGCCAAACCGGGAACTTAGAAGAAATCATTTGGCCTCATCCTAAATTACATTCTAACTCGCTGTGGAGTGCCGCAGTCTAGAAGTGCCAAGAAGATCGGTCCAGGAAAATTCATAGGTGGGAGCAAGCCCACTGTCCACAACAAGGATGGATTGATTGTTAGTAGACCTTTTCCCTATAATGCCCGGTTGTAATTCAGCCATTATCACTCAGTAAGTTCATTCGGTAATTGTCTCTATGTAATTTTTCACTTGTTAGTAACCGTTCATCATCCACATTCATTCATCCGTGTTCACTGTTCGGAATAACTTCGAGTTGTGTGTCGATATTGTTCATTGTTTTAACCTTACTTGGGATCGAGTCAAGAGTATTATCTTGATTGTTGTAAATGATTCATTAGTCGATGTTGACGTTGGAGTTCATGTCTTTTCAAATCTCCTTATTGTTCAAATTGTGTTATTGTTGGGCGAGCCTTGTAATCATTGCTTGGAACCACCGTTTTGGGGTTCTCGCACTTCCATTGTGTTATTGTTTCCCAAATATTAATTTCTATTGCTTTTATTCTCTTCCCGGGTCATTTTTCATCATTTTAGGACCCAAGGGGGTGTGGGCCACGGCACAAGGGAGTGTGCGCCGCGGCACACACATGTTGCAATTTTGGCCGACTAAATGCAGACGGGGCCGCGGCACCTGCCGAGTCACCGCGGCACACTCGTCGGGCCGCAGACGACGCCGAGCAGGCGGTGCAGCCTGTGCCGCGGCAAACTCCGCCGGGTCGCGGCACACAGTGCAGGCTGCACTATAATTGCGTTTTTATGAGAGGAACAACTCATTTTCACCATTTCTTTCACCTTGTTCCGAGAGAGAGCTTGAGGGAGGGATTTTCCATCGTAAATCACTTGACTGTTTGATTTTCTTCATCTTATGTCGATCGTGAAGCCCGGATAGTCGATCTAACGCGTGTTCTTCGGATCAAAGTGTTGGGATCTTCAAGAGGTAATTTCTTCACATCTTGGATTTCGATTTTGTATTGAGATATGATGTTTTGGACGTTAAAATCATGTTATATGAAGTGATATACGCATGACTATAGATATGTATGAATATTCATCGGATTTTTGAAAGGTTATTCAAGAACACTTTGAATATTGAGTTGGATTTGGGGGTTTTCGATTAATTGTTGTTCAAATCACGAATTTGGATATTCATATTGGATTATTGATCGTATTGAATATGTTTTGTTGGTTTGAAACACTTCTTGGAGATTTGATATTGGTATTATTGAGGTTTGGTTGTAGACAATCGAAGTTTGGCCTCAACGTGTTCGATATAATGCCCCAATGAACTTGGTTTAGTCGTATCGACATTTTGAGTTAGTTATATTTCGTGTTTGATTTCGTATGTTGAACGGATTGTTGGTATTGTGTTATTCAAGGTTGTTCGAATGACCGGTAGTTTCCTTAGGACGTTGTTCGAGAGAGATCGTATCATCACCGGTGTTAAGGTAAGTTAATTCTTACTCGGTTAAAAGGATATTCATTCCTTTTGTTGTTGTTCATTCATAATCATAACTCATTCATCATTGTATTAACGTTATTGAGACTTGTAATTGTCAAATAATCACTTCATTCATGAGGAACGACGGTTCCAATCATTTTATTGAACTATTAATCACTTCACTATTATTTTCATCTTGGTGAGTCATTCTTGACTTTGTCGGATTATTATTCATTGATATTCATTATGGTCATTCTCGTTCATATGACCTTCTGGGTTCATATTACATGGCCGGGTGGAATTTTTAGTCGAGCACGCGATGGTCATGTATTGGGTCACCGATACATTGGACTGTGCACACGGTAACGATTACCTCCGTGAGACTAATTAGGTACAAGGACGGGTGTGTCCGGTCATCCGTCTTGTACACTTGCACAGCACATTACGGGCGTACTATGATACTCCTCTTCAGCGTAATTCATAACTAAAGATATATCATGATTGTGTATTTTCAACCCTTGAGGATTGTTGTTCTATGTAACTGACCCCATTAGGGGATATTGTTTTTCAGGTCACGGCAAGGCAAAGGCACGGGAAGAGCATGTTGACGGTGAGGAGTCCCAGTGATACTAGTAGGGGGCCCCAGTTTCTTTCAGTCATCCTTGTTTTTCTTCATATGTATTTCCGCTGCAAAATTCCGTTTGAGATGTTTATTTATTCAGGTTGGTGTATTTTATCTTCATATAAAATATACTAGTATTCTGTATTGTCCTGGTGTATTGTACTTAAGCTCCTCATCGGAGTATTTGGTAATATAATGTGGTTCGGTACTACAATTATATTACTTAATTCATCAATTTTCATTCGCCTGGTGGGTCCCAGTCGGGGGTCCACGGCACTGTAATATCCGCCTAGTTTGGGGTGTTACAGAGTTGGTATCGGAGCGTGGTTTTGAATACTACCCTCCGAGTCATGTCTCGTTTGAAATCATCGTCATCGGACTAGTATCATTGGACTTTCGCGTCACGTGTGACCTGTGCAAATGCCGAGCCAATCAGACCGAAAGAACTGTAAGACTTCTAACGCCATGGTATAATTTCTGGCAATAATCATTCATTCATAATTCATCAGTTAACAATCCTCAAACATCATTTTCATTTTGATCAGGACGATCATGTTATCTCATTAATCACTCAGTTCATTTCACCGTTCAGTTGTTGATCTTGAGGATCATATCTTTAATCTTGTTAACTTGTTCAGGATAATCATTTCAAGAATTTCACGAGATAGTCATGTCACCTCAGTTAATCATTCATGTAATCACTGTGCTAGAGCGCGTATGCTCATTTTTATCATTTCATGACGTAATCATAATGTGATATTCATGCGAAAGATATAATCATCATGTGATTTTCCTACTTCAGTATGGAGTGAGCAGGCAGAGGACGCGGAGGACGAGGCCGCGGGGCGGGCCGAATCCCGAGAGCTCATGTGAATACACGTGCGAATGCGAGGAATAATGCTAACTCATCAAGCAGCGACGCTGCTACTCATTCACCTGGACGTGATCATTCACTATCGGGGAGTCGTACCCGGGACACAGCTCAGTCATAAGGTGTTCGGGTTGACCCACTCACTTTTATGCAGGGCATGATGGCCCAAATGACTCAGATGGCACAACTGATGGAGACGATGCATAACTTAGCTAATCAAAATCAACAGGCTCCTCCGCCGCCACCTCAGAGGCAAGAGAGGAGTGTAGGCAGTATCATCGGCGACATCTCTTGCCAAAGGCCACCTACTTTTGAGGGCTCATCTGAGCCGGCAGATATTGTTCATTGGCTCGAACATTTTGAGAAGTTATTTGCTATGGTAGAGTGTCCCGAGGGACACAAAGTCTCAGTTGCGGCTTATTATCTTGGTAAGGGCGCACATTCATGGTGGTTATCACTGAAGCCCACCGACGGAGCTTGTACATGGGATCAATTCAGGACTCTCGTGATGGAAAGGTATTATCCGGCCCCACTCAGGGAGGCCAAGTTGTCAGAATTACTCACTCCGGACCCCTCAGCAGATGATGATGTTCTCGCCATCGCCGAGAAATTTCAGGAACTACTTCCGTTCGCCTCGTCCATTATTCACTCTGAGGCGGACAAGATCAAGTATTTGAGCAAGAGGCTGAAACCCCGTATGAGACTACAGTTGCTTAATCATCATTGCACCACTCTGGCCGAATTCATTGAGAAAGATCTTACTTATGAGCATACTGCTAAGGAAATTGCCAAGCAACAACCTCCATCTGCTGGCAAGAAGTCTAAGAATCGCAATCAGTCTGACAGCAGTCAGGCCACTTTCAAGAAACCATGTGCGGGCTCTACTTTTTCTGAGCAACCTCCTATGGCACCGAAACCCGCGGAGTCTCAGTCCCGAGCGGCCAGCTCAACCATCACCTGTTTCAATTGTGGAGAACCGGGTCATGTCAGCACCAAGTGCCCGAGGCAGACTATCACGTGCCATAACTGCGGAATTGCTAGGCATAAGGCCCGTTTTTGCCGAAGAGACTCCAAAAATACTCCAGTGGCATTTCAGGCCCCGAAGCAGTCAGTCGTTCAGAATCAAGCTACTCAGTCAGCGTCATTTAAAACGACAGGAGCGAATAAAGGTGGAACCTATAGTCATCAGATAGGAGCATTCGGTGCTGGGACTAGCAAGCCCCGAATTTATGAGATGAAGAAAACCGACGATCCAGAGGCCCGGATGATCTCAGGTACACTCGATATTCTATCTCAACCTGTGTGTACCCTTTTTGATATTGGTGCATCGCATTCGTTTATTTCTGAATCATGTTTGAGTAGACTACATCTGGGTAGTGCTACTAGTTGTGATCCTTATGTCATCGGTCTACCTGATGGTAGAAGAATTATCGGGAATTGTGAGATTAAGGATTGTCCGATTCAGATTCATGGCCGTGATTGGTTAGCAGACCTAATTGTGGTAGATTTGCCGAGAGACGACGTCATTCTAGGTATTGATTGAATGGATCGTCAGTATGCCGTCATTAGCATCCGTAAGCATTTGGTCACTATCATTTCAGACGATGGGGTCGAATGTGTTTTTCAGGGAGGTAATCCCAACTGTTCCGGGAGAGTCATCAACTTGATGAAAGCAGTGAAATTACTCAAACAGGGGTGTGTTGGTTATTGGTGCTATATAACTAAGACCGAGAAATCACCAATAATGTTGACGGATATTCCGGTAGTGAGAGAATATGCCGACGTATTTCCAGACGAGTTACCTGGTTTGCCTCCACAGAGAGATGTGGAATTCACGATTGAATTAGAGCCTCGTACATCTCCAATCGAAGGCAGCGTATCGGATGGCCCCGACCGAAATGCTGGAACTAAAGAATCAATTGGAGGATTTGACCGAGAAGGGTTATATCCGGCCGAGTGCGTCTCCGTGGGGAGCACCGGTATTATTTGTCAAGAAAAAGGACGGCTCTTTCCGTTTGTGTATTGATTACCGAGAGCTAAACAGGGTGACGATCAAAAATAAATATCCCCTACCCCGTATTGATGATCTTTTGGATCAACTTTAGGGAGCTTCAGTATTTTCCAAGATCGATTTAAGATCTGGGTATCATCAGTTGCGAATACGAGAGTCGGATATCGCTAGGACAGCGTTCCGAAGACGCTATGGTCATTATGAGTTTGTGGTAATACCGTTTGGGTTAACTAATGCACCTGCAGTATTCATGGAGTTAATGAATCGGGTTTTCATCGACTATTTAGATCGGTTCGTGGTTATCTTCATTGATGACATTTTAATTTATTCTCATAACCGGGAGGAGCATGAGTTTCACCTTCATCAGGTGCTCGACGTGTTGAGATGAGAGCAACTTTATGGGAAGTTTCCCAAATGTGAATTCAGGATGTCCGAAGTGACGTTTCTCGGACATGTAATTTCATCAGACGGAGTTCGTGTTGACCCTCAGAAGATGGAGGCTATCCGAGATTGGCAACCTCCGAAGAATGTTAAGGAAATCCGAAGTTTCCTCGGATTAGCTGGTTATTATCAGCGATTTGTGGAAGGATTTTCTAAAATCGCTCAACCCATGAGACCTCTTCCACAGAGGTTGGGCCCTGGGCTAGTTCTTCAGTGGGTTGCGCCACAGTAGAAGCTTCCTCGGAGGTTTTGGTGGTTTTAGCTTTAGAAAGCCTCCTTAGCTTCCTTTTCGGCTTCTCACCAGCAATAGGTGTCTTGCTGTGAGATCTTTTCCTCTTCCTTGAAGACTCCACATCCTGGGACATCAAAGAAACATCCCTTGGATCTTCAGAAACTGGCATACTGTGGAAAGATGGATGATTGCAAACCAGAGTTCTCTGGTTATATGCCGAAGGCTTGAAGCCTTCTAAGTATATCCGGGAGCTAATTTTCTTTGCATCGGCGGATTGCGAAAGTCCGCATTTCGTCAAAATATGGTTTAAAATTAAACCAAATGACTTATTTTGAGTGGCAGGCTTGGATACTTCCTCCTGCAAGCGCTTCAAGATTATCTGGCACCAGTTGACCTTTTCACAGGTCAAAATCGCAACCATCATCCTAAATCTCAAATTTGTGCACATTTCAAATGCACCAGTGCGATTCTCGATTATCCTGCAACAAAAATCATGCAAATACACGTATGGCAAACAAAAATTCTTCTTGTGACAGGTGGTGTGAACCACGTCAACAATAGCTGAGCCGGTGAACAGCCCATAGTACTTTGTTATCAGCTCTTGAGACCCAAAAGTCTCAAGTTCTTCCATGGTAAGGCCATCAGCAGGCAGCCTGTAAATGTTCTGAAGAAGATCTCGATCGATACAGATCTCCACTCCTTGAATGATAGCAGTGATGTCAGCAACGTGACCTCCCTGGGCCAGCGACAAAAAGCGAACGGCGGCGTTGAGGTCAAAGTCCTCAACTAAGTAAACATCGTATTTCTCGGCGGTTTGACTCCCAAGGCGGTAGAGACCTTGTTGACGGAGTCGGGTGATGATGAACTCCATTGGTTCGGCGTTATTTTTTTCAGAGAGAATATGCTCGATGACGACAGATCTTGAGAAGATCCCGCCATCGATGATGTTCGAAGATTTCTTGAGTGCGGGAGAAGATGTCTGACCAGCCATTGATGATTCTCAAGAAAATATGGAAGAGAATAAACGAAATTTGCAGTAACCCACAGAAAACTTTGTAGGCTGTATTTGCTTGAGAACTCTTAAATTTTGCAAAAAGCGTAAAGAGTCTCTAATGGCAGTATCAGTCCTTTTATAGTGGGCGGCGAAGTAGGGTTTTCTAGAGTACGAATGGTCAGATTTTAAGAGATGGGAGCCGGTTTTTGAAAAGAACGGTCATGATGAACTAAGTGTAACTGGTACACTTATCCACGGAATATTAAAATATGAGCGGGTCCCACTTCTGACATTTGTTGTTACCCTAAATGCCTGAAACGGCGGTTTTAAAACATTAAACAATTTAAAAACATCACGGCTTTTGAGATTCAGTTGTCCAGATGTCGTGTAAGGCATTTAATGTAAATGACGTTTGACATGAAAACAGGGCACGTGGACAAAAATTATTTTAAAATAAAATATTATAATATATATACTGAATCGAAATCCTATAGTATGTGATGTATCATGACGATCTGACGTTCCCCCTTAAAAGGTACATATAGGTTTTAATTCCATACAGCAACTTTTGGATTAATGCTGTATTCATTGGTCATACTGTATTCCCCCTTAATTATTGCACACGTCAGCTATAGGATGACTCATATGTCTTTGTTCATTACAGTGCTGTATTGAGGGTTCTGAGTATACATATAATTAATGATGGACACTATTTTCTTGGGTCTTACAACATTCCCCCTCAATTGTTGAGTAAAAACAGTAAATTACTTACAGGGGGTCGGGCTGTAGCATTCCCAATTCTTGTCTAAGCATGTTGAATCTTGCTGTGTCGAGAGGCTTGGTGAAGATGTCGGCCAACTGAATATCTGTATGAACCTTTTCGAGCCAAACATCCTTGTTCTCGACATGATTCCTTATGAAATGATGCTTCATGTTGATATGCTTAGTGCGCGAGTGCAGGACAGGATTGTGCGTTATTGCAATTACACTCGTGATATCACATATGATTGGCGTCTCTCTGGCTTTAATCCCATAATCTGACAACTGCTGCTGCATCCAAAGGATCTGCATACAGCAACTACCAACAGCATAGTATTCTGATTCAGCTGTGGAAAGTAAGCTAGCCAATTGCTTCTTATTAAACCAAGAAACGAGTCTAGGTCCAAGAAAGTGACAAGTTCCACTTGTACTCTTCCTATCTAGCTTGCAGCCTCCGAGATCCAAGTCGCTGTATCCAACTAAATCGAATCTGCCTTCTTTAGGATACCACAATCCTACATCGACTGTTCCTTTAATGTACTTCAAGATTCGTTTAGCTGTATTGAAGTGTGATTCCTTAGGTGCTACTTGATATCTCGCACACACTCCAACAGCAAACTGGATATCAGGTCTGCTAGCCGTTAGGTATAGGAGTGAACCAATAAGCTTCCTGTAGAGTGATTGGTCAGCCGGATTTCCGGCTTCATCACCACTAATCTGCACGGAAGTGATCATGGGGGTTGACGATGATTTGGAAGTGTTCATTCCAATTTTGTTGAGAAGCTCCTTGCTGTATTTTTCCTGGTTGATAAAAATACCTGTAGGCAACTGCTTTACCTGCAAACCTAGGAAATAACTAAGTTCTCCCATCATACTCATTTCAAATTTACTTTCATGAGATGAGATAACCTTTGACACAAATCAAGGTTAGTTGAACCAAAAATTATATCATCTACATAAATTTGCACCATTAGAAGGTCATCACCTTCCTGTATTTTGAACAAGGTCTTGTCCACAGCACCTTTCTCAAATCCATTGTTGGTTAGATACTGGGACAGGGAATCATACCAGGCTCTAGGGGCTTGCCTAATTCCATACAGTGCTTTCCTTAGCCTGTATACTAGGTTGATGCCGTCTGTGTTGGCAAACCCTGGTGGTTGTTCAACATAGACTTCTTCGGCAAGGTCTCCATTTAGGAATGCACTCTTGACGTCCATTTGGTATACAATGAAGCTCTTATGGGCGGCAAAGGCTAAGAATATCCTAATGGCTTATAGTCTGGCTACAGGGGCAAAGGTTTCATCATAGTCTATGCCTTCTTCCTGGCTATAGCCTTGTGCGACTAGCCTTGATTTATTTCTTATAATAAGTCCATTTCGATCCTTCTTGTTTCTAAATACCCATTTGGTTCCTATAACCGATTGATGTGTTGATCTGGGTACAAGATACCATATATTGTTTCTTTTGAAACCGTTAAGCTCTTCTTTCATAGATGTTATCCAATGAGAATTATTACACTACTAGAAAAAAAAACTATAGTGACGCTCAAAAGCGTCACAATATGTAGTCTATTGTGACGCTTTTGCTATAGTGACGCTTTTCAAAAGCGTCACCTGATTTGGTGTTTCAATAGACCATTATTGTGACACTTTCAAGGCGACACAACAGATATCTATTGTGACACTTTTTTATATATTGCGACACTTTCAAGGCGTCACAACAGATATCTATTGTTACACTTTTTTTATATATTGTGATACTTTCAAGACGTCATAACATATATCTATTTTGACACTTTTTTATATATTGTGACACTAAAAGTGTCACTACATATGTCTATTGTGACACCTTTATGCGTCACATAAACACTCTTTTGTAACACTATTTGGTGACGCTAACTAGGGTCACAATAATGTATTTTAGTAACATTTTCTCGCGCCACCAAAAATATTATAACTAACGTAACAACCTCATTTAGTGACACTTGCATGTGTCACAATACACTTTTGTGATGCTTTGTCGCGTCATTTATATACATTTATAAATAATGTAACTACCCTATTTAAATCACTGTCGTATCTTTTTTCTAATGATAATTTACAAATTCAATTTAAAATAACAAGAAAGTTTCCATAAACAACCAACCAATTACACATATAAGTACAATTATACATCCATATGCAAGTACAATTATACATATAACTATAGAGAACAATTACATGTCCAAAAGGTATCTTAAACATCAAGAACTCTATTTTCATTTCATGAGTCAAATCTGACCAAATAATCCGCCTTTGCACTACAGCCTCTGCATTTTTCAAAAATATTCTTCTTTCAAGAGCTACCCTCACCTGTATATAAAATAAATTTAAAGAAATTCAGACTAGAGAATAACAACTTTTCAAGAATCACCAAGTATAACAATTATACACAGACACATAGATACACAAGTTTATTTTTTCCCCAAGACATCAAGCAAGTATACTAAAAAATTTAGAGATGTATCACCGCAAGAAACATGTTTTTCTCTTTATTTTTCGGAATTTATAAGGGAGAAAACTGAAAAAGTAGAGTAACTATACGAAATACGATCTTGTTTATTTGCAAGTAATAATAATAATTACAAATAAATTAATACAAGAAACTCCAACTTTTCACCTTATATTTTTACAATTACATCCCTCAATTTTTTCTAAATATCACAAATTAAACAGGCGAAGGTGGAGCTAATTGTAATATTTGGAGAAGTTGAGGGGTGTAATTGTAAAATATACGATGACATCAGCAAAACCATTATGTACTGGTTGGCGCACGATATATGATGGATAAAACTTCAAGGGTGGCTTCTGTAATTTTAAAAGTAATTAAGCCAAACCTCAGGGGTAGTTTTGGTAATTAATTCCTAGAACTAATTACAGGCGACTTTATTTTAAGATGAAGTAGAAATAACCTGCATCTCGTTGTGGTCATTACTCTAAAGGACTATTCTAACAACAGGATCAAATGAAACTTGATACGCTGCTTTTAACACATCAATACTTCAATAGGAGCATTCTGCCAAATAATACAAATTACAATCCCAAGAACTCTTTCAATAATATTGCAAACACCTGTCGTAATGTAAAAAACAGTTCTAACCTTCACTAATATTGTAACAAGATCCAGAGAGCCAGCAACTAAGCCATCGGGTTGCTGTTGTGGCTGAAATGTAGACAGTATAATGAGAGGGAAAAAAGTAAAACTTCAATTTGTTTGATTTTATTTTTTATTTTCTTTTTACTGTTAGAAATGGGTAAAGTTTACTTACATTACTGAAAATTGGCCCGATATATGGTAAACTCGAGAAGCCAAAGGATGAATACATCCAGGAGCCTTTTTATAGGCTGAAAAGGTGAAAAAGACAGATTATATAATATCCTTTATCGAAATACATTAAAATTTAACAGTTTCATTTTATGGAACTTTTAATTGGTTAGTCATGAGAAATTTCAAAAAAAAATACCTCCAAGTCCTCTAGAGCATCAATACTGATGAAAGGATCTGAAAGATGAGAAGCCCACATGCTAAGCATGATAGGAGATATAACTGGCTCAATTGATGCTGCAACTTCATGGCCTATAAAACGTAAAGGAACACAAACTGAGCTTCTAATGAATTGAGATCAAAATCGGAACCCATCTCGACATAAAACTTGAAGTTGAGTCATAAACTCCACTTGTACTAACCAGATGTCACAGCTGCTTGCAGAGTTTCAAGTACTAAGTGTATAGTTTCATGAGAAGCCTACAAAGGAAATAAGCACATAGTATCAATAAGGGTTCATTACGAAAGTTACCCTTGAGGTTTAACCTAAGTACAAAAAAAAATCTAACTTTCAGAACTACAAAAATTACCCCCGATATCTTGGTTTGTCTATAATTTACCCCTTCATAAGCAAAAAACATTTCAAAACTCCCCTTCATATTTTGTAAAAATATCAAAGTTAGCTCTCTAATTTTAACACTGAACTATAGGGGTATTTTGTAGTTTTGAAAGTTAGCTAAGTTTTTTTTTGTAATTAAGTAAATTTGAAACTTTGGTTCCAAATGGGATTTTCGAAACTGTAAATAGCACGTGTTGGAACCACCTGAGTCCCAACGAGGTGAACTGTGACATGCGTGCCCCTAGTTCTCCTTTGACTCTGATCATGTGAAGTAGATGTCTACGGTTCATCAAAGGTGGACGCCTAACAGATGTGGAATTTTGGGAGATATCTCCAAAAAAATGTTGGTAGTTTTTGGGTTTCTATGACTCTGAGTTGCAAGTCTCTATGCAACATCTCTGTCTTTTGTCAAAAAGAATATTGATTCATTTTCGGTTGCGAGATAGGATAATGTAATGAATTGATGAAATACACATTAAACGATGAACATAAAATCAAAGCTGCAGCTTACTCGGGGAGAAATTTCCTGAGGCTCCATGGTCGTCACTTTGGATGCAGGATTCAACAGGAGAGCATTGGTAATAATGTTATGATAATACACGGTATAAGGTCAATTATATAGTAATGGAATGGTATTATTAAGATTCCTCATGTAAAAAATACATTTTTTTAATTGTACGGTACCTCGAGGATGACCATGTTGCTTATTAAGAACTACATCAGTATTTGTATCACTCCAGTTTTCACCATTATCTAAGGGTACATGCGCCTTTCTTTGGTTGCTATTTCCACAAGTAATTCTTTGTCCTCTCGCCTATGTAAAGTCCTGTACTAGAAGTCATTTTTTCCCAAAATATATGCAAATAAGTCAATTATGCTGAATAAAAAAAAGGAACTCCTAATAGCCCTCTATGTTCGAATTAAAACAATAAGCACTGACAAATTAGTAATGAAGAACACCACCAAGTTCAGGCTAAAATACACTAATGTAGAAGGTAAATGATTTTCACAATGAATAGTTGTCATATTGAAATGAGAGGAAACAAAAAGATAATTTGCAAATGGAATGGGATCACTAGCTAAATGTATATGTGTATCTATCCTCACTTTTCTTTAGACTGTTTTTCTTGTTTGAAGGAACCAAGTATGAACAAAGTTGTTTAATCTCTATACTTACCAGGCTATACCCAAATCCCTAACTATAATTATCAATTAACGGAAGAGCCAACAGAAGCATGTGGTTCAAAAATATGATTGTGAGCAATGACAGAAATTCCAAACTGATACCCAGAACTTATAAACTGAATAATAGCAGATTCTGAATCAATAATCGTAGCCATCAAAAGAATTACAAAAAAACCATCTAAAATGGAAATCTACCTTGGCTTGAATCTATTTCATTTTCCAGAATTACTTTTTCACTAGTATATCACGGTTAGATAAGCTTCCACCATTCTTCCACAAACCCGACGAAAAAACCCTGTGCTTGAAGTACAAGAAGTAAGAAATCAACAAAATTTCCAAGATGAAGGACACCCAGGTGATGAGTAAATTACACTAAAATAAATAGAGTCAATACTGTGATAATCTACAATTTCTGAAGTCCTTAAATAAAGAAAATACCAAAGAATTTGTCCAATCAAATCACAAGGAAAAAAAAAAGACAAAAGACAAAATGAGACGAACATCAATAGTAAACATGAAATTTTTAACAAAAAAGTGAAGTGTTGAGACATACATATTGTGTTGCATGATATAACCAGTTATAGTAGTACATAAAACACCAGTCACCACTTCAAGTATCAGATAGACCAAGTAATACACACTGCACAAGCTTTCATTTAATTAATGGAAAACACAAAATAATCTAGTTTCTGTTATTTCTATCTATTAAAGTATAAACTTGTTCATTCTAAATGCTGGAAGGAGATACACAAACTGGATAAACAGAGTCCAAAGAAAAGCACAAGCTCAAACATTGAACCTCTATCGTAGCTCCTGTAACCGAAGCAAAAGGAGCATAAATCTGCGAAAAAAGTCAAGTCGTGACCATCGAGAAAACAACAAATGCTAAATTCCAGCGGCACGCACCAGAACCTGGAATTAATAACATGCATAAAGGCGCTGTCTCAGTCATTCAAAATTATCCTAGAACTGGGAACTTGTTGAGGACGGACTCCAAACGAATCCTTTCTGAAAGCTTATGATGAACCCATGAAAGCTTACGATTAACCCAAAACAGAATAGAAACCTGAACTATATACCTTCGAGCATTTAGAAAAGATAGACAGTGAAATTCAAAAGATGATGCAATGAAATTGATTTTCTAAATTCACAAATTAAAGAAACTCCAATCCGATGATTTCCACGAATTAGAATTTATAATTTCATAAAAATTGAAATTGAAACGAAATCCAAAAAAAAAGTATGGCTCCAATATAAGCAAAATTCATATTAGGGGTTCGATTCAAATTTTAATACAATCCAGCTGCAAAAGTGAATTGTGCCCAAATAACAAAAATAAGCTCAAACGAAATTGAATCAGAAGTTAGATTGCGTCCAAATTAATTGAGAAATTGATTTAAGGGGGTATGCGATTTACCGTTTACTGGCTTGATGAAACTAGGGCTCCGATCATTAACTGTGATTGTGGTGCCGCAAGCAGACAAGAGAAGAGGAGTTTTCTTTAAGATGAAGGGTAGTGAATGATTAATTATTTAGACATGGATCCGGATTGAGATTAATTAAGGCACTGAAATATTTTACAAGCGTCACAATAAGCTATTACATAATATAAGTGTCACTATACTTATATATTATGACCCTTCCTAGAAAATGTCACTAAAATAGTGTCACAACAGGGGGTATTTTTTAGTAGTGTTAAGAGCGTCTATGGTCGAAACAGGTTCAGACTGGGCTAAGAATACAGCAATAGTGCACATATTGAGTCTTCTAAGCTCGGATTAAGATTTCCATTCAGGAAATGGTGATATCTCAGTATCTAGTTCTTCTTGTGCACAAAGTACATTTCCTTGTGTACTCTGTATTCTCCTATGGGTAGAAACACCAGCATCTATGTTTCCAATGATCAACTCTTGCGGGTGATCTCTCAACCATCTTCGGTCGGGTTCTAATTCAGGGTCCCGTACTGTATCGAGAGTTTCTGTAGATACAGCTTCAGCTTGTATAGCGTCGGCTTCATCTACGTCGATTCTTACAGCTGCGGTGTTTATTTCTAAGTCAACAACAGGTTCTATGGGAGTTGGAGGATCTAATATGGAGAGTTGTTGGAAATTCTAAGTAATATCATCTACTCCTGTAGGGTCATGGTGAGGTTCGTCGAACACTACATGAACTGATTCCTCGATCGTCAGCTTCCTTTTATTAAAGATCTTGTAAGCTTTGCTGATGGAGGAGTATCCTACAAATATTCCTTCATCTGATTTCTCATCAAAGGTTCTAAGTTGATCCTTCCCATTATTCAACACATAACACCTGCATCCAAAAATGTGAAAATATGAAACTAACGGAGTTTTGTTGTTCCATACCTTGTATGCTGTTTTGTTGTGGTGTTTGTTGACGATACAGTGGTTTTGAGTGTAGCATGCTGTATTGGTTGCTTCACCCCAGAAACGCTGTGGCAAATTGCTTGCGGAAATCATTGTTCTTGTTGCTTCTTTCAGCGTCCTATTCTTTCGCTCGGCAACACCATTTTGTTGAGGTGTATGGGCAGCTGAGTATTCGTGTTGTATCCCATTTTCTGAACAGTATTACTCTATAAAGCGGTTAGTAAATTCTGTACCTCTGTCGGAACGAATGGACACGATACTCAATGCCTTTTCATTTTGAAGCTTTCTCAGGAGCTCAGGCAGCTTTGATGTTGTTTCCTTCTTCTTGTTTAGGAAAATTGTCCAAGCATATCTGGAGTAATCATCAACAACAGCAAGACAGTATTTCTTACCTCCCAAACTTACTGGGTCTACAGGACCACAGAGATCCATATGTAGCATTTCCAGCACTCTTTGGGTTGAAAGGTAAGATTTGCTCTTCAGGGTTGACTTAATTTCCTTGTCTTTCTGACATGGTCCGCAGATGCTGTCCTTTTTGAATGACACATTTGGCAATCCTCTTACCATTCCCTATCTTGAGAGCTTGTTGATCGTCTTGAAGTTGACGTGAGGCATCCTCTTGTGCCATAACCAGCTAAGATCTGCAGTGCCTTTGGCAACAAAGCATGGAATTGAGGAGCTCATAAACTTCCAGTCAGCAATATACATGTTACCTGATCTGCTTCCTGTAAGCACGACTTCTTTGGTCTGGATGTTCTTGACTCTACAGCGATCTATATAGAATTTCACCGAGAACTATTTATCACAGAACTGGCTAATACTAAGTAGATTGTACTGTAAGCATTCAACATGTGCAACATCGGTGACTTTGAATTTTCCGATAAGTAGGTTTCCTTTCCCTCTTGTTCTTCCTTTAGATTTATCACCGAAACGAACTTTTGGACCGCGACCTTCTACGAAATCTGATAGCTTGCTTCTATCTCCGGTCATGTGCCGAGAGCATCCGCTATCGAAGTACCAGGTGTCCTCCTCTAGGATGTCCTGTATGCACAGAGATTAAGTAGATTTAGGTCCCCTTTGATTTTTGGGTCCATGAATGTTAGTTCCTCTAGGTACCGAAGTTTTCCTGACAGCAATTGTTTTACTGTAGGTCATATTCGGTACACTGTTGCGATATCTACGTGGGGCATATCCGTAGTCGCTATAACCATGATAATTATTATGTATGTAAAATTCAGGGTTATTATTATTAATCCAGTACGAGTGTCGTCTTGGAGATGGAGCCATTTTCTTTGGCCTAACAGCTTGCCTTTTGGGTCTCTAGTTGGATTCCCAATGCTGTTGTTGATACTGAGCGGACACCTGCTGTCTCGAGGAATAACGGGGCTCCTGTATCCAATACCTCGGCGTGCTGTACTTATAGTACTGCCGTGCGGGCCTTTGGTATTTGGATACAACCTTCCTTACGAGCAGTAGCCTTTGTTGATATGCTCGGGAGCATCTTTGTTGATGCGCCTTTCCAGTCTGAATAGCTGGTGATTCCGCTGTCTGGAATAGGATTGTGGGGGCGGAATAGCAGCCTTTACTGTTCGCTGTGCAACAGGTTCCTTCATAGGACTCGAAGTTTCTTTCGATACAGGAATGTGTTCCATACTCTTGACAAACACTGTACTAGTTTTTCCTTTATTTGAACATGATCTGTATCCTAAGCCACTTTTATCATGAGCATGTTGCCCAGTGCTTAGAATTTCTTCCATTATTTTGGACGATTTCTCGAACGATTTCAGAGTGGTCTCAAGTTCAATTTCTCGTATTTCGAGAGTTTTGACTTTGGCTTGAAGTAGAACCAAATCATTTGTCTTGCTATTGTTGTGAGTTTTAACCTCACTTAGTTCATGAGCAAGTTGATGATTGCTCTCCATGAGTTTTTCAAAATCGACTTTGCTGGTTTCACAATCAATAGACATATTTTCATAATTTATTTTCAGCAAGTCATTTTCATCTTTCAGCTCTAGGTTAGGCAGTTGGAGCTGTATATTCTCATTTTTCAATGTATCATGGGCCTTTTGAATGTTTTTAAACTCATTCATCATGTTTTCAAAAGTATGAGATGCATTTGATGGAATAGCTGAGGTTGAGCTTACCTCATCATCGCTGTCTTCACCTTCTGGAATGTCCTTGGCCATAAAGCACATATATGCTTTATCATCGAACTCATCGTCAGATGAATCACTTTCAGTGACCACCTGAATACATTCTTCTGATTTGGATGGTGTGGGGGAGGCTTCTGATTCTCCAATCAGGGCCTTGAGCTTGTTTTTCCAAGCATGTCTTCTTTCATCTCTCTCTTGTTGCTCGGATTCTGGCAACCTTTGAACTTTGGGATGAGGATATTTATTTGCATAATGCCCTGGTTTCATGCAATTATAGCATAGGTTAGCATCACCGGATGAAGTTTTGGTGCTTACCTTGCGGACAGGTTTGGGCCTGTAGGGAGTATTTCCAGACTGCTTGATGAACTTTTTGAATTTGTGCATGAGAAGTGCCATTTCATCTTGAGACAGGATGTCGTCGTCACTGTCAGCATTCTTGTGAGTAGGCTTCGACGAGCTGGGCATGCTGTGTCGACGATTCGATACAGCGGCTAGTGCTGTGACCTTTGAAGGAGATTCTTCAGTTTTCTCTCTTCTATCAATATCATACTCAAAAGCTTTGAGGTTAGAGAAGAGATCAAAAGTAAATATTTCATTAAGATTGCAAGATACACGCATAGATGTGGCCTTAATGTCCCATCGGGCAGGGAGAGATCTGAAAATTTTTAAATTCTTCTCCTTTTGGGTATAAATTTTGCCCAAAGCTTCAAGTTCACCAACAATACCAGTAAATCTGAGGTCAAGTTCCTCAAGTGTCTCAGTTGGTTTCATTTCAAAAGATTCAAATTGCTGAGTCAGTTTTGAAATTTTGTTTTCTTTTGAGAGCTCAGTTCCCTCACAAATCGTCTTGAGTTTATCCCAGATTTCCTTGGCTGATTTACAGCTGTTTACCTTCGAGAATGTGCCTTTGTCAAGAGTGACAAATAACGCGTTCTTAGCCACATTGTCGAGGTTAGCTCGCTTTCTTTCATCTGTGGTCCATTGCTCGCGTTCCTTCTCGAGCATCTCAGCATGGGCTTGGCCTTCAATCCTTGTGGCCGTGTTTACCTTCATGATCTTGATAGGGCCATCCTGTATAACAAAAATCATCTATTCGTGCATTGCTGCAAGATGAGCCTCCATCCTAATTCTCCAATCATCAAATTCGTTAATAGAGAACATAGGCACTTTTTTGATCATAGATGTATCCATGTGAGTATAAAGGAATGAAAAATACTATTTAAAAGAGTAAGTGATTTTGGATCTGATTCGGTTAAAAACACGACTGATTCTTTTTAGAATCAACCGCTCCGATACCACTTGTTGGCCACTAAGTATACTGGATACAGCTTGAGAAGTAGTTTAAACAACAAGCTATACTGATTTTAAATCTGAGTGCGTAGCGGAAGTCTTAAATACAGTAAGTTGTTGTGGATACAACAACTCGATGTGCAGTGTATACTTAAATAATCACAGTAATTAAAACAAGTAAGGCAGAAGGTAAATAACACAATATTTAAAGTGGTTCGAGGTAAACACCTCTACGTCCACTGGTCCTCCACACAGGAGTAAAAAGTTTATTATAATTACTGCGTACACAACTACGTAATTATAACACACACAATCAATATATCGTTCACACAGATTGATATAAAGATCTTAGCTTCAACTGTTCACACAGATTGGTTTAGGCTAAAGCTTTGACTTGCTTCTTCACACACAGTTATGAAGCTTCGTATTCTTCGATGCAAATCCTTCACACACAGTTCTGGAGAAGCAACGATTACTCAGTCCACACAGGGCTGATCTGGGTTTGTTCAAAGGATAGAACAGGGTATGAACAACAGCTTTGACTTTCTGAGCTTCTAGGTGATGATGTGTTGTTCAAGATGTTGAGCACTGTATATCTCTTAGATCTGAGTTGCAGTAAGCTTTGGAGATATGTTTTGCCCTGAGTATTTCTTTGTAAGCTTGATCGTTCAGTAGTTCAGTAGTCTTCAATATTCAAACTCTGGAGATATATATAGTCTCTGAAATATATCCGTTGAGATAAATCCGTTGAGCAAGATTCTATTCCAACGGGATGAAAAAGCACGATCCGGATTTAGCGGGATTTGAAGATCTTCTGACTTACAGTATTTAAATACTTTATCCTTTTAGTATTTAAATACTTTTTTATCAACGGGACTTGACTTCTAGTGAGAACTGAAGATTCCTTCTTTGTCCTGTTGAGAGCTGTATGGAAGATCACTGTATTGACAAATCGAGACAGCTTCCATACTTAGTCTTTATAAGACTTCTTTGCTGTACTGAAAGTTTCCACTATATGCTGGATCTGTGACAGGCCTTCGATACAGGTTGACACTTCAACTCTTCGATACAGTTTCCTTACTGTATTGAGGATTGGCATATTGTCAAAACCTCTTATCATCACAATTCGATACAGGGATTGATTATTCTGGCTGTTTCGATACAGGGTATTTGTAATCCCAACACATTCATACGCTTTCTAAAAATTATAAAATAAATGCATGATCGAAAATCGGGGCATTACTACCTACACCTCTTAAATGAATTTTCGTCCTCGAAAATTAAATCATGTACCTTCAATGGCGAACATCGGATACTTAGAACGGATCTCATCTTCACGTTCCCAAGTCGCTTCGTTCGGTCCATGACGGCTCCACTGAACATTCACCAGTTTAACCTCTCTGTTTCGTAACTGATGCACCCTACGCTCCAAAACAGCTGTAGGCACTTCCTCATAAGTCAGGTTCTTGGCTACATGCAACTCTTTGAAGTTGCATACATGACCAGGATCATGTATGTATTTTCTCAGCATAGAGACGTAAAAGACATTGTGCACTCCTAATAACTCTAACGGTAATGCCAAACTATAAGCAAGGTCACCAACACGACCCAAAATCTCAAAAGGTCCGATATAACGAGGATGTAGCTTTCCCTTTTTATCGAATCGTATCACTCCTTTCATCGGCGCTACTTTCAAGAACACTTTTCTCCAATTTCAAATTAGATATCTTTCCTTCATTTATCAGCGTAAGACTTCTGTCGATCCTGGGTGGTTTAATCCTACTTCTGATCTCGGCTATTTTCTCTACAGTCTGCTTGATCAATTCTGGACCCAAAATCTTTCCTTCTCCAACCTCACTCTAATAAAGAGGTGATCGACATTTCCTTCTGTAGAGAGCCTCGTAAGGGGCCATTTGTATAGTTGCTTGGTAACTATTATTATAAGTAAACTCCACTAACGGCAAAATATTTTTCCCAATTCTCACCGGTATCAAGAACACACGACCTCAACAAATCTTCAAGTGTCTTGATAGTCCGTTCAAATTGACCATCGGTCTGCGGATGATATTCAGTATTGATATTCAACTTAGTGCCCAAAGTACTCTGAAGACTCTTCCAAAATTTCAACGTAAATCGCATATCTCTATACGAGACGATCGACACTGGAACACCATGTAACCTCACAATCTCTCGAATATAAATATTTGCATATTGTTCATTACTGTAAGTCATCCTCACAGGTAGAAAATGATATGACTTTCTCAAACGATCTACTATCACCCAGATAGCATTGTTCTTCCTCATGGTTCGTGGCAGACCAACTACGAAATCCATTGTGATATGCTCCCATTTCCATTCTGGGATTTCTAACGGTTGAAGTAAACCCCCTGGCCATTGGTGTTCTGCCTTCACCTGCTGACATATCATACACCTCTCCACAAATGCACCAATGTCCCGTTTCATTCCTCTCCACCAAAAGAACTTCTTCAGGTTGTGGTACATCTTTGTACCTCCCGGGTGAGCGGAATATGGTGCATTATGAGCTTTTTCAAAGATTTGCTTCCTAAGGGATGGATCCTTAGGAACACATAACCTCCCATCATAAGTCAAAACGTCATCTGCGACAATGATAAATTTCTCAATACTCCCATCTTATGCTCGATCTTTCATCTTGAACAAGAACTTATCATGTGGTTGAGCCTACTTAATCTTATCCCTCAAGTTTGGTTGCAAGACCAAATATGATAGGATTGCTTTTGAATGTTTTGAAGACTTAAATATCTCAATCCTCAACTGGGAGAACTCCTTTATCAAACTCTCCTGATCGGTCAAGCAAGCTAACTCGCCTTTAGTCTTCCGACTCAAGGCATCAGCTACCACATTAGCCTTACCCGGATGGTAATGAATAGTACAATCATAGTCTTTCACCAATTCTAACCATATCCTTTGCCTCATATTAATATCTTTCTGTGTGAAAAGATACTTCAGACTTTTATGGTCTATGTATATCTCGCACTTCCCTCCGTAGAGATAGTGACGTCAAATCTTCAACGCATGTACTACAGCAGCCAACTCCAGATCATGCGTTGGATAGTTAAACTCATGTGGTTTAAGCTATCTCGATTAATAGGATACTACTTTACCATGTTGCATCAAAATGCAACCCAAACCCTGCTTTGAGGCATCACTATAAATAACAAAGTCTTCCGTCGGATCAGAAATCGTTAATACTGGTGCCGAGGTTAGTCTCCTTTACAACTCTTGAAAACTTTCCTCGCACCTGTCATTCCATTCAAACCTCATGCCCTTCCTTGTTAATTGGGTCATAGGAGTGGCGATTTTCGAAAATTCTTCGATAAATCTTCTATAATAGCCAGCTAAGCCCAGAAAGCTGCGAACTTCACTCGCATTCTTGGGTACTCCCCAACTACTCACTGCTACAACCTTATCGGGATCTACCTCAATTCCTTTTGAATTCACCACATGTCCAAAGAATCAAACTCTGTTTAACCAAAACTCACATTTCTTGAACTTGACATACTTCTCCTTGTGAAGTGTCTCCAATGTAATCCTCAAATTCTCTTGGTGTTGTTCCTGTCCTTAGAATAAACCAAGATGTCATCTATGAAGACGATCCCGAACTTATCCAAGTAAGGTTGGAACACTCTATTCATCAAATCCATAAAGACTGCCAGTGCATTACTCAGACCAAATGGCATCACTTGTAATGCCCGGATAATAATGGTGTATTTATCTTGTATTCAACCTTGTATTATTCAACTTCGTGATGTTATTAATCGTATATTGGTTTCCCATATTCGTACCCTTATGTTTTTATATCTACAACATTTTTGCATGCCTGGTTCTGCACGTGTTTACGTACGCTACGGATTATGCATAATGTACGTTAAGTCTGCTGTATAACGTACGTTATATGTTGAGCTTAACGTACGTAAGCTCAGTCAACACAAGATCCGACAAGGGTCGGCGTGTGGGGACCGGATGAAGATTCGTGGAGATCACCCGCATGAACCTGGATGGTTTTCCAGCCATGTAAGTCAACGGCATAACGTACGTTATGAGGGATTTTTACGTATGCTAAGGTCCTATACGTTACGTACGTAACGCCTGTAGTCTAATGTACGTAAGCCTAATCCAGAAACAGTCCAGTGAGCTCTGGCCAAGCGTTAATGCACGCTAATGTTCAAGTATAGCGTATGCTAATAGTGTTACGTATGTAATGGACTTTGGTTAACGTACGTAATGGTTTAAAATCTATTTGTATGACTTGACCCCCATTTCATTTCCAACTCTTACCTTGGCCTATTTTTGTGTTCTTGAGATTTTCCCTCACCTCATATCCCTCATATCATCATCTACATCCGATTTTGGGGAGCTTAGACCGTGTGGATTGGTGATCAAGCTTCCGGTGAAGAGTTTATTCAAGATTTTCATTGTTCTTACATCTCTTTAAGGTATGTTAACACTACACCAAGATGAGGATTTTGTTCTTAGTTATATTATGAGCTTTTCCCAGAGATTTTTGAGCTTGTTTCATCGTAGTGAATCCAATACCATGTATAGAAGGATTGTATTGGTTGAATTAAGGTTTCCATTGTTATAGTTGAGCCATAATCTTTACCAACCTTAAGGATGGAATTTTCTGAGATGAACACACCTTGTTGATCCTTTCGTAACACTCTCTTTATGAACAAAGTGTTGAAGATTACCCATGTGTAAGATGAATTCGTGAAGTTGAACATAGAGTGTGTTCGATTATAATTCTTGCCTTTGATGAACTCGTTGTTAATCTTCTTGGATGATTAGAACCATGAAAGGGTAATTGGAACAATCATTTTGAATGAAGAATTTGATAAGAAGAATTACCCGCGGAAGAACAAGAATCGTAGAGATGAATTAACCTAGAACTAGATTGAACTTGATTATCTCGTTATGTATCGTTGTAGCAACCGAACCTAGCCTTCGAGTTAATAATCGGAATTAAGTATGGAACATGGGATATAATGATATGATGAAGATCTTTGGAATTGTAGACACCGATTTTGCGTTCCATTACGATCTCTTGAATTCGCATGCCTTTTTACAAACTTAGTACTCGTTCAATACTCGAGTACGCGTATTTTGTGGGTGTTTGGAATGATTGTAATAATGAACTCATTGTTGAACTGGTTTTGAATTTTATCATTAATGACACTTTAGTATTATTTCCGTATTTCTCAAATTAGCCTTGTAAATTCTTATACAAAGGATTTACGGCACTGTAATTTTTCCGAATATACTAGATATGAAGTGTATACTTAAAGATAATCACAAATATTAAAACAGTAAATGCAGAAGGTAACTGAAACGGTAATTAAAGTGGTTCGAGGTAAACCCCTCTACATCCACTGGTCCTCCACACAGGAGTGAAAATGTTTATTATAAATACTACGTACACAACTACATATTTATAATCAAACCTAATCAATATATCATTCACATAGATTGATATAATGATCTTAGCCTTCAACCGTTCACATAGATTGGTTTAAGCTTTCACTTGACTGGCTTCTTCACACACAGTTCTGAAGCTTCGTCTCTTCAATGCAAGTCCGTCACACACAGTTCAGGAATAGCAAGGTTTCTCAGTCCACACAGGGCTGATGGGTTTTGTTTAAGGATAGAACAATGTTTGAACAACAACTTTGACTTTCTGAGCTTTTAGTTGATAATATATTGTTCACGGTTTGAGCACTTGTATATCTCTTCTTTCGGAATAGCAGTATGATTTAGGAGATATGTTTGCTCAGATGTATATGATGATAACTTTGTTTGTTGATTTCGTGCGTTGTCAGTATATTCGTGCTTGATCTTCAAACTATGGGGATATATATATATATATATATATATATATATAGCCTTCTGAAATATATCTGTTGAGATAGATCCGTTGAGCAGAAGTCCGTTCCAACGGGATGATGTGTTTGAATAAAACACGATCCGAATTTTGTGCTTGATTGAAGATCTCTGACGGCTTAATATTTAAATACTTTATCCTTTAGTATTTAAATATATCTTCTTAAACGGGACTTTGACTTTAGCGACTAACAAAGATTCCTTCATCTCCTGTTTGGATATTGTATGGAATGATAACTGTATTGTCGATTCGAGACAGCTTCCATACTTAGTCTTATGAGACTCCTTTGCTGTATGATTGATTCGCTGTATGCTGGGACTACGAGAAGTCTTCGATACAGGTTGACACCTTTGATCAGCATTTCGATACAGTTGTTTGCTATATGCTGGATTGGCATATTCTCAAAAACATTTTGTCAAAACTTTCGATACTCGGATTGTTATCCCATCATTTTCCATACAGGGATTGTTATCCCAACAATTTCCCCCTTTTTGATAATTTGCCAAGTATTTCCAAGTCTTCCTTTTAAAACCTTATGATGTTATCCAAACATCCTTGATGATGCCAAAACTTTGACACTTAGCATCTTGAAGGAGGTCAGACTTCTTGGTATTCTGTTCGAATGTTCTGGCCTTTAGCAATTAGCCTAATACTAAGAAGTGCTCGCAGGCAAGTTCAGCTTTTATCAAAAGAGTGTTACATATTTAAACTTATGATTGGCGCGCAGGCACAATCTTATATTGTATTCTAGATACATACAACTTAAACTATGAATTGTTCGCAGAGAAGTTCTTGCAGCTTATGTATTAAAACAAGTTTCATACTTGTATACAACAAGAATAAATTAAGTGTTTGTAAACATACAAGAACACAGTAGATTACGAGTTGTAATCTTTCAAGACAGGCAAATATTTTATTGATATTGAAACAAAGAGTACAATATTTTGTTGTTTTGAAAATAAAATTACAAAATGATATAACAAGGAATTCAACTCCTGTAATCTGAGTGTCTCCATGGCCTTTTGGGGTCATTCTTGGTGTTTTTCCAGCAGTTCTCATGAGCATCCCTATCTCGATTCAGATATAAGGCTCGACCTTCATACGACTTATCGAAGACTAAGATCCAATCTTCTGGATGGGTAACCAAGTCACCTTGGCTATGCTTAGACTTCATCTGCTGCTGGAGCGGGAGGGTTCCATCTTCCAACCTTTTCTTATATTCCTCAGCAGCTTCCTGTACCATCCTGCATCTGTTGAATAATGAGGATTTCCTGATAAGAACAACAAAGTATCTTAGCAGTTCATTCCTCCTCCAGTTTTTGATTTCTTCTGCAGTAGGCTGTCGGTTGGCCGGGAGGTTCATAGCTTGCGGTTTTCGAACTAGGTTCTTCCAAGGATACTTAGGGTCCTGGAATTCTGGGTGATCTCCCTGTATCCTAACATTTGGAGATGAAATACAGGCAATATCAGCAGTGTTGTTGTCTTCAAAAGGGGCTAGCATTTCCTTCTCTTGCTCAAGCCTTGTTCTCCCCACAGCTTCCCTCGCTTCTTCCCCCTTTTGGCGTCATCAAGGTATGACACCTTCTCATCAAGGCGTTCCAGGATTTGCATAGCAGCATCCTGTTTCATCTCAAAACTTGTCATTTTCTCAACCAGGGAGGTGAGCACCTACGACATATCTTGAATTTTCTTGTCGTGGGCTCGAAGCTGGGAACCGGATTCAATCATAGCTGATGCTCTCTTGGCCTCGGACACGCGTAGCTTAGATTGTTCTTCTCTCAAGATCTGCTCCTGTCGTTCTTACAATTGGCTTAGGGCCTGCTTGAAGACTGATGGCAAGATTCTGAAGGCTTCTTCCACTCGGGAAACTTCGTGCCTTAGACCTGTCATCTCTTCAACGCTGATTGGTGCATCCAATCAAGAGCTTGATCGACAGACTATAGGGCGTTGACGGAGTCCTGGATGAAAACTGTTTGAAGGCCAAGAGCATATAATCGCTCTTTTCTTGTGGCAGTCCTTGGAGAGTCTGGCTGGGCGAAATCTTCAACTCCATTCAACCATCTCAAGTTCACATTGGGACATGAATTGAGTTGGACATCCTCAGGTATTATACCGTCGTCGGATTCCAAAACAATTGAGGGTTCGGGAGCATCAGAGGCAGGCTCGGCGATAGGGGTTGATGATTTCTCTTGTTCGGCAGTGGGTTATGAAGACAAAGGTACAGGAGGGACTGATTCCTCCTGCTGTCTCTTAGCTTCCGCCTGCTCCTGCAGAGGGACTGATTCCACGTGCAGGATGACGTTGGGTTCTTCTTCAGCTTGGGCGGCAACAGGCTCGGGTGCCTGTTGGGTAGCCGGTTGTTCCTCCACTACAGGAGGGTCTGAATCCTCGCTGTTGGGAACATAGTCTTGCTGATGGGGAGGAGTTTGGTGTTGACTAGAAGTTCATGCGCCCATATGAGATTCAGGTTCCTTGCGACTCATTCTTAGACCAGCCTAAAGGGCGTCGTCATCATCGTCTGAGTCGGGATCTGATTTTGGACTTTCGAGAGCTTGATCGCCGGATTTAGCTTTTCCTTTCTGACGGGCATCTGATTTATCCATCAGGTGGCTCGTGATCAACTCTTTGCAGATTAGGTTGTCCCATTGGATTAGGACTTCAACATCTGGTGAGTCCATCACTTCCAACACAAATCGTTCTTCTTCGCACCAATCGCTCCAGTTGTACAGTTTGTTGTATGGAGCGAGCATGTAGGCTTTCCATTGTACGAAGCGATCATAAGCTTGCTCTATCTGCACAGAGAGCAAAGTCTTATTGATAATGGTGTTTAGGGAGGGACTGCGTATAGCGCCTGGTTCTGCTGTATGCATGGATTCCTTGACACGTATGGGTTCCTGTGTCGGAGATGGATCCCTTACAGGGGTTGGTACCCTGATGGGAGATGGATCCTTAATGGGTGTGGAATCCCGAATAGGAGAAGTAGCTTTTGGCTCCAAAGTGGCAGCCGACTTGCCAGAGTCTTAAAAGTTGGAAGATGTCTGAGCATCCGTCACAGCCACCAAAGGCTCGGGATCTACTGTCGCGACAGTAGCAGTCATCTCTTCCGCAGGGGTTCCGCCCTGGGGTGTCGATACAGTTGGTTGAGCTGTTGAAGGAGCATCCTTGGAGGTTTCTGTAGCTTTAACTTTTGAAAGCCTCCTTAGCTTCCTTTTTGGCTTCTCAACAGCAACCGGAGTTTTGCTATGAGATCTTTTTCTCTTCCTTGAAGTCTCCTCGCTCTGGGGCTTCGAAAATACATCTCTCGGATAGGCAGATAGGGACAATTTACGACTGAAAGGTCTATTTGCAAGCAGGGGTTCTTTCTTGAAAACGATGGGTCTTATGCTTCCCATAAAAATCCGAGAAGTGATCTTCTTTGCTCTTTGGTCTTGCGGAACCCCGCATTTCATCATAATGTAATTCAAGAGCAAACCAAAGGATTTATTCTGTGAGGCAGGCTTAGAAACTTCTTCCTGCAACCGTTTGAGGATTATTTGACACCAGTTGACCTTTTCACAGGTCATGATTGCAACCATCATTCTGAACCTTAGATTGGTGCACATCTCAAACGCACCTGTTGTTCTGTTCTCAATAACACGGCAATAGAAATCGTGTAAATAGACAAAAGGTAAACAAAATTTTTTCTTGTGGCAAGAGGTGTGAACCGTTTCAACCAATGCTGAACCGGTGAACAACCCATAGTATTCGGTCAAGAGTTCTTGGGACCCAAAGGTCTCAAGATCTTCCATTGTTAGGCTATCAGCAGGAAGCCTGTAGATATTCTAAAGTAGTTCTTGGTCAACACGGATCTCTACTCTGCGAATGACAGCTGTGATGTCAGCAACATGTCCTCCCTGAGCCAGCGAAAGGAAACGAACAGCAGCATTGAGGTAGAATTCCTCAACCAGGTGAACATCAAAACGTTCAGCGGTGTGACTTCCAAGGCGATAGAGGCCTTGCTGACGTATCCTAGTAATGACGTATTCCATCGATTCGACGTCATCACCTTCGGAACGAACACGTTCAAGCACAACAGATCTAGAGAAGATCCGTCCGTTGATGATGTTGGAGGACTTCTTGAGAGAAATGGAAGAGGTCTGAGAAGATGCGATTTATGATTCTCGATGAAAAGATAAAGAGTTTTCAAAGAGAAATGCAGTAAGAACAGAAAGATTTGTAGGCTGTATGCTCAAGAACTCGTTCAATATACAGAAAGCGTAAAGAGTCTCAAATGGCATTTACAGTCCTTTTATAGTGGGCGGCGAAGAAGGGTTTTCAGAGGATGAACAGTCAGATTTAAGGGATGGGAACCGGTGTTTAAAATGAACGACCACGATGGACTTAGTGTAACCGGTACAACTTATCCATCTAATTTGAAATAAGAGCGGGTCCCACTTCTGACCTATCAAATTACCCTTAGTGCCTAAAACGGCAGTGTAAAATTAATATAATAATATGAAACATCACGGCTTTGAAGATACCAATATCCAGATGTCGTGTAAAGCATTTAATGAAAAACATTTAATTATGACAGGGCACGTGAACATAAAGATCGTTTTAAAATAAATAACATGATAATTGACTTCCCATATCCGCGAAAATACAGTGTTCCCCCTTAAAAGGTACATACGGGTTTCAATTCCATACAACAGCTTTTGGATTAATGTGTAACACCCCAAACTAGGCGGATATTACAGTGCCGTGAATCCCCGACTGGGACCCACCAGGCGAATGAAAATGATGAATTAAATAATATAATTGTAGTACCGAACCACATTATATTACCAATTACTCCGATGAGGAGTTTAAGTACAACACACCAGGATAATACCGAATACTAGTATATTTTATATGGATATAAAATACACCACCCTGAATGAATAAACATCTCAAACGGAATTTTGCAGCGGAAAATACATATAACGGAATAACTGAAATGACTGAAAATGACTGAACAAAAGGAATGACTGGGGCCCCCTACTAGTATCACTGGGACTCGTCGCCGTCAACATGCTCTTCCCGTGCCTTTGCCTTGCCGTGACCTGAAAACAAAATCCCCAACGAAGTCGATTACGTGAACAACAATCCTCAAGAGTTGAAATTACACAATCATGAATTAACTGAAGTGATGAAATATTCTTAATTATGAATTACGCTGAAGAGGAGTATCATAGTACGCCCGTAATGTTCTGTGCAAGTGTACAAGACGAATGACCGGACACACCCGTCCTTGTACCTAATTAGCCTCACGGAGGTAAGCGTTACCGTGTGCACGGTCCGATGTATCGGTGAACCCAATACATGACCATCGTGTGCCCGACTAAAAATTCCACACCGCCACACCCGGCCACGCAATATGAACCCGGAAGGTCACATGAACGAGAATGACCATGATGAATATCAATGAATAATAATTAGACAAGGCCAAGATGACTCACCGATATGAAAGTAATAGTGACGTGATTGATAACCAAATGAAATGATTTGGAACCGTCGTTCCTCGGGAATGAAATGATTATTCGACAAGTACAAGTCTCAAAATGATTATTATTATGATGAATGAATTATGATTATGAGCAATCAACAACAAAAGGAATGAGTATCCTTTTAACCGAGTAAGATTTAACTTACACAATACCGATGAAGAATGTCCGTCCACGAACAACGTCCTAAGTGAAATACCGGTCGCTCGAACAACCTTGAATAACAATGATTACCAACAATCGTTCAATACACGTATCAAGCAACAAAACACGATTAACCCAAAGGTCGAAACAACGATAATCAAACTCATAGGGCATTCCAACGAATACATAACCAACCACACAACTTCGGAAATATCCAATCCCGAATATGTCGAAACCAACACCAAATTGAGTATTTCGAACTAACAAAACACTTCAATGATATCAATAATCCATTAGGAATCCATAATTCATGATTACAACAACATCAATCGGAAAATCCCCAATTAACCGAAGTCAACCCCAAGGGTTCTTGAAATAATTCCGAAAATAATCAATAAATCCATAGGAATATATTTATCCAAGGTAGATAATCCATATCTAACATATTCCAATGATAATCCAAGCTTACACGGAGAAATCGGAAGGAAAACCCAAAAATCCGAAATTCTAGATCCAAGAGATTAATACCTTTGATTCGATGTTTTGGAGATGATGAAGTGATGATTAATCCAACTCAAAGACTTGAATATGATGATTGATGATTACACCTTGAAGGATACTCTCAAAATCGCCCAAATCGCCAAGAACCGACGAGAGAAAGAGATTAGAATGATAAATGACGAACTCTGACTAAACTGTCCAATTTATAGTCAGTCCAAGTTAGCGTGCGCTAGTCCTTGTGCGTAGCGTGCGCTAACGAGTAATTTGGGTAGTCCAGTACCCACTGTCCGAACACGGTAGCGCGCGCTACATACCTTTTTGTAGCGTGCGCTACGGCCATACTACTAGCGTACGTTAATACTCACAGTTAGCGTGCGCTAACGAATAATTTGATGCCCAGTACTGGAGTCCAGAAACTGCCTGTTCTCTGATCTGACCTCGATAGCGTGCGCTACAACCATTACTTAGCGTGCGCTATATAATCGGTTGCGTACGCTAAAAACAACACATAGCGTGCGCTATGAATTAATCCAATGCAGTCCAGTAGCCACTGGACTCAACCTGATCTGTCCTTAGCGCGCGCTACACCACATATTAGCGTGCGCTACTACAACTCACTAGCGCGCGCTACTTACCATTCGTAGCGTGCGCTACTTATAACTCACTGCGGTCCGGTACCTTCCGGATGCGGCCAGGTAACCTTAGCGTGCGCTAAAGCTGAGTGGTAGCGTGCGCTACCTATACCCAATTAGCGTACGCTAAAAGGAGTACGTAGCGTGAGCTAATCCTCACGCACAGCTCGCAACGAAAATGACAATGACGATAAACACGGCACGAAACTCCAATCAGATTAGTGATGAATGACGATTGATACACGATACAATTACTCTAAATGATGAATACCATGACTGAATCTGAGTGACAAATGATTAATAATGAGTGAAAATTACTGAGTATCAATTACTGAATGATAAATACTGAATGATAATTACTGAATTACAACCGGGTATTACATACACCCCCCCTTAAAAGAGTTTCGTCCCCAAAACTAAGGGTCAAACAACTCGGGATAACTCTCCCGCATACTATCCTCGGTTTTCCAAGTAGCCTCTTCAACTCCGTGTCTAGACCACTGAATTTTAACCAAAGGAATCGCCTTATTCCTCAACTGTTTGATTCGCCGTTCTAAAACTCGTAAAGGACGCTCCTCATATGAATGATCGTCGGTGATCTCGATTTCGTCGAACTGAAGTATGTGACTCGGGTCGGCAACATACTTCCGCAGCTGAGAGACATGAAACACATTATGAATTCGGCTCAACGCCGGAGGTAAAGCCAATCGATAAGCTAACTCGCCTACTCGATCCAAAATCTCAAACGGTCCAATGAATCTCGGACTCAACTTTCCCCTCTTCCCAAAACGGAAGATACCACGACTCGGTGATACCTTGACCAACACATGGTCACCAGCCTCGAACTCTAAAGGTCGACGACGGTTATCTGCGCATGATTTCTGTCGACTCTGAGCGGTCAACAAACGACTCCTGATCAAAGTTACCTTCTCACGGGCGGCTATAAGCATATCGGTCTCGGTGCCGATTGATTCTGATAAGTCGTCCCAACACAACGAAGATCGACAACGACGACCATACAAGGCCTCGTAAGGTGCCATCTTGATCGAAGCATGCCAACTATTATTATACGTGAACTCGATCAATGGTAGTTGGGCTTCCCAATCGTCTTTCCAATCGAGGACGCATGCCCTCAACATGTCCTCTAATGTCTGAATGGTCCTCTCTGATTGTCCGTCGGACTGAGGATGAAAAGCGGTACTGAGATTAAGCTGAGTTCCCATAGCACGATGAACTGATTTCCAAAAATGGGACACAAACCGTCCGCCACGATCGGAAACGATACTTTTAGGAGTACCGTGCAGTCTGACTATCTCTTTGATGAACAGTTGAGCAAGTCTCTCGGGACCCCATGTCTCCTTGATCTCAAGGAAATGAGCTGATTTAGTTAAACGGTCCACGATCACCCAGATCGTATTCATGCCACGACGACTCGTCGGCAAACTCGTAATGAAATCCATAGAAATGTCTTCCCACTTCCATTCGGGAATAGGAAGAGGTTTCAGCATACCCGCCGGTCGCTGATGTTCAATCTTTACTTGTTGACAGGTTAAGCATCTCGAAACAAATTCTGCGACTTCTCGCTTCATATTACTCCACCAGTAATTTTGTTTCAAGTCCTTGTACATCTTGCTAGACCCCGGATGAACAGAATAAGGGGTAGCATGAGCTTCTTTCAAAATCGAGTTTTTCAACTCGTCATTCGCCGATACGCACAACCGATTCTTAAACCTCAAAAGTCCATCCTCGTGGACCACAAATCCAGGGGCTTTCCCCTGAGCCACATCCTCTCGGATGCGCAACAATGATGGGTCCGAACCCTGATTCTCTCGGATTGCCTCCTCGAGTGACGATGAAATCTCTAACATACAAAGTTGCCCCTGAACTCGCTGAAGCCAGACCTCGATCTCGGGTCTAAGGAATTCTCTTGAAGCTCCTTCGAACTGTTAAACGGGCAAGCATCCGCTCCCGAACGGACTTACGACTCAAGGCGTCGGCGACAACGTTCGCCTTGCCCGGGTGGTAGAGGATCTCGATATCATAATCTTTGATTAATTCCAACCACCGTCTCGACGCATATTTAACTCCTTCGAGTAAATATATACTTTAAACTCTTATAATCGGTGAATATCGATGTGACGCCATAAAGGTAATGACGCCAAATCTTCAAAGCGAACACCACTACCGCTAGCTCCAGGTCGTGGGTCGGATAATTAACCTCGTAAGGTCTCAATTGCCGTGAAGCATAGGCAATAACCTTCCCGATCTCATGAGCACACATCCGAGACCCTGTCCGGACGCGTCACTATAGACCACAAATCCTTCCGTCCCCTGCGGCAAGGAAAGTACAGGTGCTGACATTAACCGGCTCTTGAGTTCCTCAAAACTCCGTTGACACGCGTCGGACCACGTGTATTTCTTATCCTTCCGCAAAGGTTCGTTAAGGGTTGAGCGATTCTAGAAAATCCTTCTACAAATCGCCGATAATAACCCGCTAATCCGAGGAAACTTCGGATTTCCTTAACGTTCTTCGGAGGTAGCCAATCTCGAATAGCCTCCGTCTTCTGAGGGTCGACACGAACTCCGTCGATGAAATTACATGTCCGAGAAAAGTCACTGGACATCCGTAACTCACATTTGGAAAACTTCCCATAAAGTTGTTCTCGTCTCAACACGTCGAGCACTTGATGAAGGTGAAACTCGTGTTCCTCCCATCACGAGAATAAATCAATATGTCATCGTTGAATAATACAACAAACCGATACAAATAGTCTATGAAGACCCTATTTTTTAACTGCATGATTACCGCAGGTGCTTTAGTCTATCCGAACGGCATTACCACAAACTCATAATGACCATAGCGTGTTCGAAACGCCGTCCTTGCGATGTCCGACTCTCGGATCCGCAATCGATGATATCCAGACCTTAAGTCGATCTTGGAAAATCTCAAGCTCCACGAAGTTGATCTAAGAGATCATCAATACGGGGTAAGGGATACTTATTCTTGATCGTCACCTGTTCAACTCCCGATAATCAATACATAAGCGGAATGAACCATCATTCTTCTTGACAAACAACACCGGTGCTCCCCACGGGGGCCTTTTCGGTCGGATATAACCTTTCTCGAACAACTCCTCAAGTTGGTTCTTTAATTCTGCATTTCGGTCGGGGCCATCCGGTGCGGTGCCTTCGATATCGGGGACGTACTGTGCTCCAACTCAATCGTGAATTCCACATCCCTCTGTGGAGGCAAACCGTAACTCGTATGGAAACACATCGGCATATTCCCTCACCACCGGAATATCCATTAACATTCTCGATGACTTCTCGGTTTTGGCCATATAGCACCAATAACCGACACATCCCCGATTGAGTAACCTTATTGCTTTCATCAAATTAATGACCTTACGGAACAGTAGGGATTACCTCCTGAAACACACATTCAACCCCATCGTAAATGCGAAATGATAGTGATCATACGCTACGGACACTAATGATGGCATCATGACGATCCATCCAATCAATACCCAAGATGATGTCGTCCTCGGCAAATCTACCACGATTAGGTCCGGCCATACATGACCATGGCAGATCGGACAATTACGAATCTCACGATTACGATAATTCGTCTACCATCGGGTAGGCCAATGACATAAGGCTCACAACTAGTAGCACTACCTGCACGTAGTCTACTCAAACATGACTCGGAAATGAATGAATGCGATGCACCGGTATCGAAAAGGGTACACACGAGGTTGAGATAGAATATCGAGTGTACACGAGATCATTCGGGCCTCTGGATCATCTGTCTTCTTCATCTCATAAATGCAGGGCTTGCTAGTCCGTGGCCACGACGCTCCGTCTGGCGGCTAAAAGCTCCACCTTTAGTCGCTCCTGTCGTTTTAAACAGCCCGATTGAGTGGCCCGATTACGAGCAGTGTTGCTTAGGTGCCCGAGATGACGTCCGAGTAGGTTTGGAGTCCCTACGGCAAAACGGGCCTTATGCCCGGCAATTCCACAATTATGACACGTGATAGTCTGCCGAGGACACTTGGTACCGAGGTGACCAAGCTCCCCACGATTAAAACAGTGATGGCGGGCCGCTCGAGACTGAGATTCCACGGGTTTAGACGACACAGGAGGTCGCTCAGAAAAAGCAGATCCCGCACGGGGTTTCTTGAAAGTTGTCTGACCGCCTTCAGACTGATTACGATTCTTCGATTTCTTGCTAGCAGACGAAGGTTGCTTCTTAGCAATTTCCTTAGCAGTAAGCTCGTAGGTGAGAGCTTTCTCAATGAATTCGTCCAACGTGGTGCAATTATGATTAAGTAACTGAAGTCTCATACGGGGTTTTGACCTCTTCTTTGAAATACTTGATCTTATCCGCCTCGAGTGAATTATGGATGAGGCGAAAGGGAGAAGTTCTGAAATTTCTCGGCAATGGCGAGAACATCCTCGTCCGATGAGGGCCTGGGGTGAGCAATTCCGACTTGGCCTCTCCGAGTGGGGCCGGATAATACCTCTCCATCATGAGAGTCTTGAATCGATCCCAAGTACAAGATCCTTCGGTGGGCTTCAACGAAAACCACCATGAATTTGCGCTCTTACCTGCAGTAAGCCGCAACGAAACTTTGTGTCCCTCGGACACTCCACCATAGCAAACAACTTCTCGAAATGCTCGAGCCAATGAATGATATCTGCCTGACGAGCCCTCAAAAGTAGGTGGCCTGCGCGAGAGATATCGCCGATGATATTACTCACATTCCTCTCTTGCCTCTGAGGTGGCGGCGGAGGAGCCTGCTGATTTTGATTGACGGAGTTATGCATCGTCTCCATCAGTTGTGCCATCTGGGTCATTTGGGCCATCATGCCCTGCATAAAAGCGAGTGGGTCAACCCGGACACCCTCTGACTGAGCCGTATCCCGGGTACGACTCCCCGATAGTGAATGATCGCGTCCAGGTGAATGAGTGGCAGCGTCGCTGCTCGATGAATTAACATTATTCCTCGCGTTTGCACGTGTATTCACACGAGCTCTCGGGATTCGGCCCGCTCCACGGCCTCGTCCTCCACGTCCTCTGCCAGCCCTTTCCATACTAAAGTGGAAAGTCATATGATGATTATATATCTCGCATGAGTATCACATTATGATTATATTATGAAATGATGAAAATGAGCATACGCGCTCAAATACAGCGATTACATGAATGATTAATTAACGTGACATGATTATCTGATGAAGTTACTGAAATGATTATCTTGAATGAGTTAACAAGATTAATGATTCGATCTTCCTGATCAACAACTGAACAATGAAATGAATTGACTGATTAATGAGTTAACTCGACTGGCCCCGGTCAAAATGACAATGATGATTGAGGATTGTTAATCGATGAATTATGAATGAATGATTAATGCGTAAATTATACCATGGCATTAGAAATCTTACAGTTCTTGGTCTGATTGGCTCGGCATTTGCACAGGTCACACGTGACGCGAAAGTCCAATGATACTAGTCCGATGACGATGATTTCAAACGAGACATGACTTGGAGGGTAGTATTCAAAACCACTCTCCGATACCAACTCTGTAACACCCCAAACTAGGCGGATATTACAGTGCCGTGAATCCCCGACTGGGACCCACCAGGCGAATGAAAATGATGAATTAAATAATATAATTGTAGTACCGAACCACATTATATTACCAATTACTCCGATGAGGAGTTTAAGTACAACACACCAGGATAATACCGAATACTAGTATATTTTATATGGAGATAAAATACACCACCCTGAATGAATAAACATCTCAAACGGAATTTTGCAGCGGAAAATACATATAACGGAATAACTGAAATGACTGAAAATGACTGAACAAACGGAATGACTGGGCCCCCCTACTAGTATCACTGGGACTCGTCGCCGTCAACATGCTCTTCCCGTGCCTTTGCCTTGCCGTGACCTGAAAACAAAATCCCCCAACGGGTCGCCATACGTAACAAATTCCTCAAGAGTTGAAATTACACAATCGTGAATTAACTGAAGTGATGAAATATTCTTAATTATGAATTACGCTGAAGAGGAGTATCATAGTACGCCCGTAATGTTCTGTGCAAGTGTACAAGATGAATGACCGGACACACCCGTCCTTGTACCTAATTAGCCTCACGGAGGTAAGCGTTACCGTGTGCACGGTCCGATGTATCGGTGAACCCAATACATGACCATCGTGTGCCCGACTAAAAATTCCACACAGCCACACCCGGCCACGCAATATGAACCCGTAAGGTCACATGAACGAGAATGACCAAGATGAATATCAATGAATAATAATTAGACAAGGCCAAAATGACTCACCGATATGAAAGTAATAGTGACGTGATTGATAACCCAATGAAATGATTTGGAACCGTCGTTCCTCGGGAATGAAATGATTATTCGACAAGTACAAGTCTCAAAATGACTATTATTATGATGAATGAATTATGATTATGAGCAATCAACAACAAAAGGAATGAGTATCCTTTTAACCGAGTAAGATTTAACTTACACAATACCGATGAAGAATGTCCGTCCACGAACAACGTCCTAAGTGAAATACCGGTCGCTCGAACAACCTTGAATAACAATGATTACCAACAATCGTTCAATACACGTATCAAACAACAAAACACGATTAACCCAAAGGTCGAAACAACGATAATCAAACTCATAGGGCATTCCAACGAATACATAACCAACCACACAACTTCGGAAATATCCAATCCCGAATATGTCGAAACCAACACCAAATTGAGTATTTCGAACTAACAAAACACTTCAATGATATCAATAATCCATTAGGAATCCATAATTCATGATTACAACAACATCAATCGGAAAATCCCCAATTAACCGAAGTCAACCCCAAGGGTTCTTGAAATAATTCCGAAAATAATCAATAACTCCATAGGAATATATTTATCCAAGGTAGATAATCCATATCTAATATATTCCAATGATAATCCAAGCTTACACGGAGAAATCGGAAGGAAAACCCAAAAATCCGAAATTCTAGATCCAAGAGATTAATACCTTTGATTCGATGTTTTGGAGATGATGAAGTGATGATTAATCCAACTCAAAGACTTGAATATGATGATTGATGATTACACCTTGAAGGATACTCTCAAAATGGCCCAAATCGCCAAGAACCGACGAGAGAAAGAGATTAGAATGATAAATGACGAACTCTGACTAAACTGTCCAATTTATAGTCAGTCCAGGTTAGCGTGCGCTAGTCCTTGTGAGTAGCGTTCGCTAACGAGTAATTTGGGTAGTCCAGTACCCACTGTCCGAACACGGTAGCGCGCGCTACGTACATTTTTGTAGCGTGCGCTACGGCCATACTACTAGCGTACGTTAATACTCATAGTTAGCGTGCGCTAACGAATAATTTGATGCCCAGTACTGGAGTCCAGAAACTGCCTGTTCTCTGATCTGACCTCGATAGCGTGCGCTACAACCATTACTTAGCGTGCGCTATACAATCGGTTGTGTATGCTAAAAACAACACATGGCGTGCGCTATGAATTAATCCAATGCAGTCCAGTAGCCACTGGACTCAACCTGATCTGTCCTTAGCGCGCGCTACACCACATATTAGCGTGCGCTACTACAACTCACTAGCGCGCGCTACTTACCATTCGTAGCGTGCGCTACTTATAACTCACTTGCAGTCCAGTACCTTCTGGACTGCAGCCAGGGTAACCTTAGCGTGCGCTAAAGCTGAGTGGTAGCGTGCGCTACCTATACCCAATTAGCGTACGCTAAAAGGAGTATGTAGCGTGCGCTACTCCTCACGCACAGCTCGCAACGAAAATGACAATGACGATAAACACGGCACGAAACTCCAATCAGATTAGTGATGAATGACGATTGATACACGATACAATTACTCTAAATGATGAATACCATGACTGAATCTGAGTGACAAATGATTAATAATGAGTGAAAATTACTGAGTATCAATTACTGAATGATAAATACTGAATGATAATTACTGAATTACAACCGGGTATTACATAATGTTGTATTCTTGGGTCGTACTGTATTCCCCTTAGTTATTGCACACGTCAGTTGTAGGATAATTCATGTCGCTTTGTTCCTACAGTGCTGTTTCGATAGTCTGAGTGTACAGATAATTAACGGTGGATACTGTATTCTTGGGTCTTACAGCATTCCCCCTCAATTTGCTGACTAAAAGCATTAAAAACTTACAGGGAGTTAGGCTGTAGCAATCCCAATTCATGTCGAAGCATGCAGAATCTTGTTGTGTCGAGAGGCTTGGTAAAGATGTCGGCTAACTAGATATATGTATGAACTTTTTCCAGCTGAACATCCTTGTTCTCAACATGATTCCTAATGAAGTGATGCTTCATGTTTATATGCTTGGTGCGCGAGTGCAATATAGGGTTGTGAGTGATAGCAATTGCACTCATGCTATCGCACATAATCGACATTTCTTTGGCTTCAATACTATAGTCTGACAGTTGTTGTTCCATCCAAAGGATCTGCATACAGCAACTACCAGCAGCATAGTATTCTGATTCATCTATTGAAAGCGAGTTTGCCAATTGTTTCTTGCTATACCAAGACACAAGTCTAGGTCCAAGAAAGTGACAAGTTCCACTTGTACTCTTCTTATCTAGCTTGAACCCTCTGAGATCCGAGTCGCTGTACCAACTAAATTGAATCCGCCTTCTTTAGGATACCACAGTCCTACATCGACCGTTCCTTTGACGTATTTCAGGATTCGTTTAGCTGTTGCGAAGTGTGATTCTTTAGGTGATACTTGATATCGCGCACACACTCCTACAACAAACTAGATACTGGGCCTGCTAGCCGTTAGGTACAGGAGTGAGCCAATAAGCTTCCTGTATAGTGATTGATCAACCGGCTTTCCAACTTCATCAGCACTAATTTGCACGGAAGTGCTCATGGGGTTGATGATGATTTGGAAGTATTCATTCCAAACTTGTTAAGAAGCTCCTTGCTGTATTTTTCCTGGTTGATGAACATCCCTGTGGGCAACTGCTTTACCTACAACCCTAGGAAATAACTAAGTTCTTTCATCATACTCATTTCAAATTTACTTTGCATGAGATGAGAGAATCTTTGACACAAAGCAAGGTTAGTAGAAACAAATATTATATCGTCTACATAAATTTGAACCATCAGAAGGTCATCACCTTCCTGTATTTTGAATAAGGTCTTGTCCACAGCACCTTTCTCGAATCTATTATCGGTTAGATACTGGGACAGAGTCTCATACCATGCTCTAGGGGCTTGCTTAAGTCCATACAGTGCTTTCCTTATCCTGTATACTAGGTCTTCGCCTTATGGATTGACAAACCCTGGTGGTTGTTCAACATATACTTCTTCAGCAAAGTCTCCATTCAGGAATGCACTTTTGACGTCCATTTGATATACAATGAAGCTCTTATGGGCGGAAAAGGCTAGAAATATCCTAATAGCTTCTAGTTTGGCTACAGGGGCAAATGTCTCATCGTAGTCTATGCCTTCTTCCGGTCTATAGCCTTGGGCGACTAGTCGGGATTTATTCTTGATAATGAGTCCATTTCTATCCTTCTTGTTTCTAAATACCCATTTGGTTCCAATTACGGATTAATGAGTATGTCTGGGTAAAAGATACCATACGTTGTTTCTTTCGAAACCGTTAAGCTATTCTTCCATAGATGTGATCCAATGAGAATTGCTGAGAGCTTCTTTGGTAGAAACAGACTCGGATTGGGCTAAGAATACAACAATAGTGCACATATTAAGTCTCCTAAGCTCGGATTGAGATTTCCATTCAGGAAATGGAGATATCTCAGACTCGGGGTCTTCTTGCACACATAGCACATTTCCTTGTGTACTCTGTATTCTCCTAAAGGTAGAAACACCATCATCAATGCTTCCAATGATCAGCTCTTGTGGGTGATCTCTCAACCATCTTCTGTCGGGTTCTATTTCGGGGTCCCGTACTGTATCTTGAGTTGTTGTAGTTTCGGCTTCAGCTTGTACAACATCGGCTTCATCTACATCAGTTCTTACAGCTACGGGGTTGATTTCTAGGTCAACGACAGGTTGTAATGGAGTTGGAGGATCTATGATGTAAAGTTGTTGGATGTTCTGAGAAATGTCTTCTACTCCTGTAGGATCATGGTGAGGTTCATCGAACACTACATGAACTGATTCCTCAATTGTTAGCTTCCTTTTATTGAAGATCCTATAAGCTTTGCTAACAGAGGAATATCCAACAAATATCCCTTCATCCGATTTCTCATCTAAGGTTCTAAGTTGACCCTTACCGTTGTTCAAAACGTAACATCTGCATCCAAAAATGTGAAAGTATGAAACTAATGGAGTTTTGTTGTTCCATACCTCATAAGCTGTTTTGTTGTGATGCTTGTTGATGATACAGTGATTTTGTGTATAATACACTGTATTGGTGGCTTCGCCCCAGAAACGCTATGGCAGCTTGCTTGCGGCAATCATTGTCCTTGTTGCTTCCTTAAGAGTCCTATTCTTTCGCTCGGCAACGCCATTTTGTTGAGGTGTTCGGGCAGCTGAGTATTCGTGTTGTATCCCATTTTCCAAATAGTATAGCTCAATAAAATGGTTAGTGAATTCCGTACCTCTGTCAGAACGAATGGACATGATACTCGACCCTTTTTTATTTTGAAGCTTTCTTAGGTGCTTGGGCAGCTTTGATGTTGTTTCCTTCTTCTTGCTTAGGAAAATTGTCCAAGCGTACCTGGAATAATCATCAAAAATAATGAGACGGTATTTCTTACCTCCCAAACTTACCGGGTCTATAGGACCATAGAGATCCATATGTAGCATTTCCAAAACTCTGTTGGTGGAAAGGTAGAATTTGCTTTTCAGGGTGGTCTTGATTTGCTTGCCTTTCTAACAGGGTCCACAGACACTGTCTTTTTGGAATGAAACATTTGGCAATCCTCTAACCATTCCTTGTCTGGAGAGTTTGTTGATGGTTTTGAAGTTGACGTGTGACATCCTCTTGTTCCATAGCCAGCATAGATCTGCCGTGCCTTTGGCAACAAAACAAGGAATTGTGGAGCTTGTAGGCATCCAGTCAGCAATATACATATTACCTGTTCTGCTTCCTGTGAGCACAACTTCTTTGGTCAGGATGTTCTTGACTCTACAGTGATCTATATAGAAGTTCACCGAGAACTGTTTGTCACAGAACTGGATAATACTAAGTAGATTGTACTGTAAGCCTTCAACATAAGCTACATCGGTGACTTTAAATTTTCCTACAAGTAGGGTTCCCTTCCCTCTTGTTCTTCCTTTAGATTTATCACCGAAGCGCACTTTTGGACCGCGACCTTTTTTGTAATCTGATAGCTTGCTTTTATCTCCGGTCATGTGCCGGGAACATCTGCTGTCGAAGTACCAGATGTCCTTCTCCAAAATGTCCTGTATGCAAACAAATTAGGTAGATTTAGGTCCTGCTTGATTGTTGGGTCCATGGATGTTAGTGCCTTTAGGTACCCAGATTTTCCTGACAGCAATAGGTTTACTGTAGGATAGTTTAGGTCCATAATTACAATTTCTACGTGGGGCATGTACGTAGTTGATATAACCATAATAATTATTATGCATGTAAAATTCAGTGTTATTATTAGTCCAGTACAAATGCCGTCTTGGAGGTGAAGCCATTTTCTTCGGCCTTACAGCTTGCCTTCTGGGTCTCCAGTTGGATTCCCAAAAACTGTTGTTGATACTGTGAGGATACATGCTTTCGTGAGGGATACTGCGGCTCCTGTATCCAATACCCAGGCGTGCTGTACTGAAAGTACTGCCGTGCGAGCCTTTGATATTTGGATACAACCTTCTTTCTGAACGGCTGTTGGCGCTGTTGATATGCTCGGGGAGCATGCTATTGGGTACGCCTTACATGTATGAATGGATGGTGATTCCGCTGTCTGGAATATGACTGTGGTGGCGGAATGACAGCTTTTTCTGTTCGCGGTGCAACGGGTTCATTCACATAACTCAGAACTTCTTCCGATACAGGAATGGGTTCCACACCCCTGACAAACACAGTACTAGTTTTCCCTTTATTGGAAAATGATCTGTATCCTAAGCCACTTTTATCATGAGCATGTTGCCCAGTGCTTAGAATTTCTTCCATTCTTTTGGATGATTTCTCGAAAGATTTCAGAATGGTCTCAAGTTCTCCTTCTCGTTTTTCGAGAGTTTTTACTTTGGCATGAAGTAGAACAAAATCATTTGTATTTCTTTTACTATGAGATTTAGTCTCACTTAGTTCATGAGCAAGTTGATGATTGCTCTTCATGAGTTTTTCATACTCGACTTTGCTGTTTTCACAATCAAAAGACATATTTTCATAATTTACTTTCAGCAAGTCGTTTTCTTCTTTCAGCTCTTAGTTAGAAAGTTGGAGCTGTATATTTTCATTTTTCAATGTCTCATTGGCCATTTGAATGGTCTTAAACTCATTCATCATGTTTGAAAAAGTATGAGATGCATTGGAGGGAATAGCTAAGGTTGAGCTTACCTCATCATCGCTATCTTCATCTTCCGGAATGTCCTTGGCCATAAAGCACATATAGGCTTTATCTTCGAAATCATCATCAGATGAATCACTGTCGGTGACTACCTGAAGACATTATTCGGACTTTGATGGTGCGGGGGAGGCTTCTGATTCACCAATCAGGGCCTTGAGCTTGTTTTTCCAAGCACATCTTCTTTCATCCTTTTCTTGTTGCTCGGCTTCCGGCAACCTTTGAACTTTGGGATGAGGACATTTATTTGCATAATGCCCTCGTTTCCTACAATTATAACACAGGTTAGCATCACCAGAGGAAGTTTCGGTACTTACCTTGTGTACAAGCTTGGGCCTGTATGGAGTCTTTCCCGACTGCTTAATAAACTTCTTGAACTTATGCATGAGGAGTGCCCTTTTGTCTTGCGACAGGATGTCGTCGTCGCTATCTGCATTCTTATGAATGGGCTTTGATGAACTCGGCATGCTGTGTCTTCGGTCGGATACAGCGGCTAAGGCTGTAGTCCCGGTGGGAGATTCTTCAGCTTTCTCTCTCCTGTCTATATCGTACTCAAATGTTTTGAGGTCAGAAAAGATATCAAAAGTAGATATTTCACTAAGATTGCATGACACACGCATAGCTGTGGTCTTAATATCCCATCGGGCAGGGAGTGATCGGAAAATTTTTAGGTTTTTCTCCTTTTGGGTATAAATCTTGCCTAATGCTTCAAGTTCACCAACAATGCCAGTGAATCTGAGGTCAAGTTCCTCAAGTGTTTCAGTTGGTTTCATTTCAAAAGATTCAAATTGCTGAGTAAATTTTGAAATCTTGTTTTCTTTTGAGAGCTCAGTTCCCTAAGAAATTAACTTGAGTTTATCCCAGATATCCTTGGCTGATTTGTAGCTCTTTACCTTAGAGAACGTACCTTTATCAAGAGTGACAAATAGTGCATTCTTCGCGACATTGTCGAGATTGGCGCACTTTCTTTCGTCAGAAGTCCATTGTTCGCGCTCTTTTTCAAACATCTCTGCATGAGCCTGGCCTTCAATTCTTGGGGCCGGATTTACCTTCATGATCTTTATGGGGCGATCTTGTATGACAAAAATCATCTCTTCATGCATTGCTGCAAAATGAGCCTCCATCCTAATTCTCCAATCATCAAACACGTTAATAGAAAACATAGGAACTTTATTGATCAATGATGAATCCATATGAGAATAATGAAGAAAAATACTGATTTTCAAAAAGAAGTGATGCAAGGATCTGATTCAATCAAAAATACGACTGATTCTTTTTAGAATCAACCGCTCTGATACCACTTGTTGGCCACTAAGTATACAGGATACAGCTTAGAAAGTGTTTTAAGCAACAAGTTGTACGGTTTTTAAATCTGAGTGCGTAGCGGAAGTCTTGTTAAAGTAAGTTGCTGTAAATACAGCAACTAGATATGAAGTATATACTTAAAGATAATCACAAATATTAAAACAGTAAATGTAGAAGGTAACTGACACAGTAATTAAAGTGGTTTGAGGTAAACCCCTCTACGTCCACTGGTCCTTCACACAGGAGTGAAAATGTTTATTATAAATACTACGTACACAACTACATATTTATAATCAAACCTAATCAATATATCGTTCACACAGATTGATATAATGATCTTAGCCTTCAATCATTCACACAGATTAGTTTAAGCTTTCACTTGACTGGCTTCTTCACACACAGTTCTTAAGCTTCATCTCTTCAATGCAAGTCCTTCAGACACAGTTCAGGAATAGCAAGGTTTCTCAGTCCACACAGGGCTGATGGGTTTTGTTCAAGGATAGAACAATGTTTGAACAACAGCTTTGACTTTCTGGGCTTTTAGCTGATAATATGTTGTTCACGGTTTGAGCACTTATATATCTCTTCTTTTGGAATAGCAGTATGCTTTAGGAGATATGTTTGCTCAGATGTATATGATGATAACTTCGTTTGTTGATTCCGTGCATTGTCAGTATATTCGTGCTTGATCTTCAAACTCTGGGGATATATATATATATATATATATATATATATATATATATATATATATAGCCTTCTGAAATATATCCGTTGAGATAGATCCGTTGAGCAGAAGTCCATTCCAACGAGATGATGTGTTTGAATAAAACAGGATTTGGATTTTGCGCTTGATTGAAGATCTCTGACGGCTTAATATTTAAATACTTTATCCTTTAGTATTTAAATATATCTTCTTAAACGGGACTTTGACTTTAGCGACTAACAAAGATTCCTTCTTGTCCTGTTTGGATATTGTATGGAATGATAGTTGTATTGTCGATTCGAGACAGCTTCCATACTTAGTCTTATGAGACTCCTTTGTTGTATGATTGATTCACTGTATGCTGGGACTACGAGAAGTCTTCTATACAGGCTGACACCTTTGATCAGCATTTCGATACAGCTGTTTGTTGTATGCTGGATTGGCATATTGTCAAAACTTCCGATACAGGGATTGTTATCCCATCAATTTCCATACAGGGATTGTTATCCCAACACCCGACCGCAAATTGATCTTCGAAAAAGTTCCGGCTCCCCTAAACTGATCGAATAGATCCTTGATTCTCGGTAGTGGGTACTTGTTCTTCACCGTGAGTAGATTCAACTCTCTGTAATCTATACACATCCGAAGTGACCCATCCTTCTTTCTTACAAACAGCACTGGTGCACCCGATGGTGACACACTAGGACGAACAAATCCGAGCTCCAACATCTCTTGAATTTGGACTTTCAATTCTTGAAGTTCCTTCGGACCCATTCTATATGGCGTTTTGGATGTTGGGGCCGCCCCAGGGACTAAATCAATACTAAACTCCACTTGTCGGTTGGGTAGGACTCCCAGCAAATCTTCTGGAAACATATCCAAAAACTCTCGTACTATAGGTACATCTGTAGGGGACACCTCACTAGTACGAGTGTCGACCAAACTCACCAAGTAATCCTGACATTTCTCTTTCCTCAGACTTCTCAGTGCCTTCGTGGCTGTGATTACTCTTGGTACTGCCCTACTCTTAGTACCATAAAAGGTGATCAACTCGACTTCGGAACACCTCAATGTCACCTTCTTCTCACGGCAGATTATATCGGCATCATGTCTATTGATCCAGTCTATACCAAGGATCACATCAAAATCCATCGAGCTAATCAAATACAGGCTAGCATCAAATTCTCTACCTCCTATATCAATACTCTCGTCAATCATTTTGTTAGTGAGGATCGTATTTCCTGACGGTAAGCTAACCTCAAGAGACTCAACAGTTTTAACGCTTCTATGACCTATGTCATGATAAAAATTTGCAGACATAAAAGTATGTGTGGCACCAGTGACAAATAAAGTGAAAGCAGGCACATTAGAGATCATAAGCATACCTGATACCGTGTCGGGATTCTCATCGGCGTCCTTTTGGGTCAAAGTATAAATGCGAGCTTTTCCTCCAGAACCTTGACCTTTGGCCCTTTGGAGATGACAGTTCGAATATGCATGCCCTGGCTCCTTGCATATGTAGCAGACACCTTTATCGTGCAGGCACTCCCCGCTGTGATTCTTACCACACTTCGAGCACTCTGGCTTACTGGTTTGAGGCTTAGGTCCCGACCTTTGATCAACCTTTGCTTGCTTGCTTATTAGAAGCCACAACCTTATTTTGGTTCCCATTCCAATGCCTCTTACCAGTATTAGGCTTAGTAGACTGTTGTTGATCCAGATTATGGCTAGCCTCAACCTCTTGAGCTCGGAACATTGTCTCAGTATACGGTAGCGCCCCATGACCAGCCACGATGTGACGAATACTCGGGCGTAAACCACTCCAGAACTTAAGCGCCCTCTTTCGATATGTATCCACCATGTGATCCACAAAGAAGCCGATTTGGTTGAATCTTCTTTCATATTCTTCAACTGTCATTCCTTCTTGCTCGAAATTCTAAAACTCTCTCTCCATCTTCTCTCGGTAATGCTGTGGGAAGTACTGTTCCATCACTATTTCTTTGAACCGATGCCAAGTTAATGCAGCATGCTCGGCCACCGGCCTCAAATGCCAATAGCTTATCCACTAGCGTCCAGCATCCTCCACCATTTGATATTGGCCGCAGAGAATTCTTTGCACATCAGTGCACCCAATAAGCTCAAAGGTGCGCTCAAGTGACATGAACCATTCGTCAACAAAAGCTGGTCCTTCTCGACTGTTGAATGTTGGTGGGGTGAAACGCCGAAACTGTTGCACAACTTGTGCCTGAGTAGGAGCTGGCACGCTATTATTGTGGTTATCCTAACCTCTGTCACCACCACCAGGGTTGGCATTATGACCACCGAGATTATCTGTACCTCGGTTAGCTGGGCGTCCATGTCCACGAGTTGCCATTATCCTAAGGCATACCACATGCAACGATTCTTCAGTACTTACCCAACGAGAGGGAGAAATAAAATGGAGAGTTACATTGCATCTATAGGTTGACAACCAGAGATTTCTAGCAATGATGATTTATGCATGACACACATATACTTATGAATTTATAAGAAAATAATTTCATGCCCAAATACTTTATCATAAAATTCTTATGTACAAAATAGTGATGCATCTTTAATGCATGAATCATGGTTGATCTGGTGAACTATATTTATCACATAGTGAATAATAATAACTTAATGTACCTTGGAGTCGACGTGGAGCGGCAGAGGTGGATGATCATAATTGCTAAAAAATATTTGACTACTTGCGAAAATGAAATTTCAGTTTATAAAAAGAAACCATTTTAACGAGTCTACAGAACCGTAGACCCGCTCTGATATCACTTATGTAGAGACCACTTTTTAAAATGATATTTTGAAATAATTTCAAGGGAGATTAAATATCCAAAAAAATTGAATAATTGCAGCGGAAATTAAAATAAAGTCATCCATTTCGCAAGTAAATGAAAAATAAATTCTCAACATTTCAAAACATCCATAATATCCAACCATGACATTGAAACCAAAGTTAAAAATTTTAAATGAACGTAATAAATAAAAAGCTGATAAATATTATTATCACGCCACGCCTTTACCCGTCACGCCAGACTACTCAACCTGAAAGGTTTAAATAATGGGGTGAGCTTTCAACTCGCTCAGTGAGGAGGGAACGCTTTGTTAACATCAAATACATACATGTTGCCAAGTAGATATGACATGCCTGAAACTGGTGATTGCGCGAGGGCCATTAATATGCAAACTTTGTGCATACTGCCTACTACTCATTGGAGGCTACAACGTAATTAACATGCAAATTTTGAGCACATTATGCCTACTACTCATTGGAGGCTACAACGTAAATAATATGCAAACTTTGAGCACATTATGCCTACTACTCATTGGAGGCTATAACGTAAATAATATGCAAACTTTGAGCATATAAATATTTGGCAAGAAAAACGCATATACACAAGTAACATCATGCATTAAATAAAATAAGCGTAAAGTCCCCACCTCAAAATACGATGATGATCCTTGAAAATTGAGATGCGAATGCAGTTCAAATCCTAGGCTCCAAGTTCTCGTCTCCTAAAATAATAATTAAATTCTAATATTAATATAGCGTCCAAAATAAACTAATATAAATTATTTGATTTATAATTTAAAGCTTGAAGATTATTTATTTACTTTCATTAGAATGAGTCTACATTTAAAAAAAAAGATTTATCCAATTATTAAATTAAATAATAACAATCCAGAATTATATTATTTATAATCCAACATAAATTTTATGTTATAATCAAAGAAAATAACTAAAACTAAGTAGGATCAAAATAATTAAAGGCTCGAGTCCAAAAAGGGCTACTTTGAAATATTTTTAAAACTGAGTAGGATTAAATTGAAGAACTTGATAACTTGAGGGTAAGTTTGGAATTGGCCATTGTTGGGATATAAATCCCGACACTGAAAAGTCGTTCCTCTTTTGTCACCAGCAAGCCGTCTCTCTATCTCACACTATAAAAAGAAAAACACACACATACACATAAAATACACACACAGAAACAGATCGAAATTCCCTCATCTCCTATAAACAACATCTGATGTCTGCCTCTCACTGGTTTCTCAAACCCGAACTCTCACACACACATATATGGAAATCGAAAATCAAACTCGGGGGTGGGTGACGGGTCGGATTTTCCCGAGGAAAAAGGTTTTGTTATGGGTGATATGACTGGTTCGGTCTGATTGAGCAGATGTGGCGGCTCTGGGTGCCCTGACCAGAGACGGAGGAGATGGGTTCGGTTTTGAACTGGGGTGGCGGATTGAGGAGATGGCCGATGTGGTTGGGGTAGTTTGAGGCTGAAAATTGGGCTTGAATTGGAGGAGACGGGCTCGTATCAAACAGATCTAATTTGGGTTCATGAAATTATAATATCCGGATTTATTATTGTGTGTTTCATCTGTTTGAACCCTGTATTATTCAGATTTGTGATCTCAATAATTGGAGTATGATATTTCTCACATTTATATCCTTATACATAAGTATAACAACATACAAATTTCTCATGCAAACTCGTGATAGCGCACGCTAAGAATGTAGCTTAACGTGCGTTATCGAGTACACAACAAGCGCTATGAATGAAGTATTGCGTCGCTAAATGATCAATTATTGAGCTAGGCGGCTAGCACATGCGCCGGGACGTGGGTCCGTATAAGATTCCAGCGGCATAGACGATTTTAGTCAACGCTTATTAGCGTGCGCTAAGGATTGTATGATAGCGTGCGCTAATCAGCTATTGTGCAGAAACTTTATATAAGGGACAGCACTCCATTTTCTTCTCATTTCCTTCGAGTATCCTTCGTTCTTGAGAGACCAAAGAGCATTATATCTTCCTTAAACACACATAGACCGCCTCCACTTAATCACTAAAGATTGGATGCCACTTGTGTTTGATCATTGGAGTGGAGAAACGTCTTGATTTGGCAAACAAGCAACCGGAGTCGGATTCTACTTGTTGTCTCGGTGTTTTTCTTCATCTTAAGGTATGTTATACTACTTTCAACCTTGAATTCGTGTTCTTAAGGATATGAGGATTATGCCATCAAGATATTGAGTTTCATTGGTGATTTATCCAAACCACATCATGTTTAGGAGATTGAGATGATTATGTTTTAAGTACCTTGGTTAAGAATATCATAATTTGAATCTTATTACAATGAACAAGTAGAGGAAGTTTCTGACATCGGTAATCCGAATTTAGAAGGTATCTTCATAGTAATCACGAACTTCACATGAGAACAATAATCAAGTTGGATATAAGAGTTGTGGTGATATTCATTTCCTTGAATTCAAGATGTTAGAATCCATAAGATCATTCATAAGTTCATGAACATGACATGTAGACGGATAACGTACGTTAATCACGGAGGAGTTCATAATTTCATCACCGTAGATCAGTCTACTGCCCAGTAGTGAACTGTCATGCACGATTAGCACACGCTAAGCTATGTAGATTAACGTGCGCTATCGGGCATAAGTTAACGTACGCTACGTTTGGTATGTAACATACGTTATGTCATCAGGCAAGTCAGTCGGCTGATCAGAGAGGACTGTCGATACATAGTTAGCGTACTGTCACGGGCTTAGAGTTTGCTATGCTCCTAAGCGTCGTGCGGCCTAGCAACCCTCTTGCTAGTCAGCCTTAAACACTCCGAATTTTGGCTAAGTATGAAAGTAGGCACAACGAAAGAGAGGCAATGGGTTGAGGGAAAATTACTTCCACTAAGTAACAAAGTGTTTACAAAGTCTCTTACAAGTGAGTTCCCAAGGATGGCTGCAAATGAGCCCCAACATCCCTATTTATACTACCTCCTATCTCACTAGAACTTTCCTCCACCTCCTCATTTGGAGGCTTCTAGATCCTCCTACAATATTACAAATTCTAGAGTATTCTATACATTACAAACCTTTGTCTAGAAAGCTCTACTAGATTACAAGTCTTTTGACTCATTCAAGAGTCTCCAGCACCTTCCACATGTTTCCGGATCTTCCTGGCTCGTTCGGCCCGACCCGGCCCGCTCGGCCCGACTCGGCCCGTCTCCATGTAACCCGACCCGATCCGGCCCGGCCTTCCACACATGCCTCCGGATTAATTCTGGACCATCCCGGTCCGTTTCTAGAATGTTCCGAGTATAATTTCCGTTCAGTGGACTCCTCAGCTTTCCAATGTCCACTGCCCTCACAAGGCTTTATCCCGCTAAGCCTATTATAGGGGGAGGGTGCTCCGTGCATCCCTCGCGCGCCGCCCGCGCGCGCGCCCAGCGCCTCGCGCGCACCCCTCGCGGGTGTCCGTCGCCCGTGTCCGAGTCTCGGCCCTCGGAAGTGCCTCGTCTCGTCATCTTGTCCCTCGTTGTCCCGAAGCGGTGTGCCTGTCCGCTGCACTCGTCCGTTCGGTTCCCGGCGTGCCTTGTCTCGCCGCCCAGGTAGTCCCGCATCAGGCCTGATGGCCTTGTCCCTCGGTCGGGCACTTTGTTGCCCGGTTGGCCTGCTTGCTCGGCCATACATCCACGCATGCCGCGCCACACGGCTAAGTCCCTCAGTCGGTTGTGCCGCTCCACACGGCCTAGCTGTCCCGAACGTGCCCCGTGCACGTAGATCTGCTGAACCTCGCACCCCTCTGTGCGGGTCTGTCCGAGCATTCTATCGGTCATTTCTCTCGGGGCGTGACACTCTCCCCCGCCTGTTCCGTCGACGTCCCCGTCGACGTGTGCTGCCACTCGGTTCCTCGATGTACCGCATTGATCCCAGACAGTACATCGGCATTTCCTCTTCAGTCAGCTTCTTCTGAAATCGAAGTGTCGTCATCGCTGCGTAGGGAAGTTGCTCCACTGTCAAGGGGATAGTGGTGGGTTTGTTCGGACCGTTCTCCCATAGTGTCTTTGCTTTTGGGAAAAAGGCAAAATTGTTCTTCTCCAGGAAGTCCATGTTAGGAGTATGCCCTCGAATGCCACTCAGAGGTTGTTGAGTGAGGGCATTGTACTTGTAATTATGTAAACCATTTATATAAGGCAAATGAATGTTTCTTTATTTACTGGTAGTTACTGGCATTCCTAACTCGTAAATAAACATATAGAAACTAGTCTATGTATTTGAGAGCAAAACGTTCCACTCCTTATTGGATAAGGGGTCGGCCTTTGGAAAGGTTATAGCTCAAATACTTAATCGTTCAAGTCGATGAAACTTGGTAGGCGTTAAGTTTATGTGAAGACTTGTATGACGTGTTCTTTGACATGGAGAGTGCGTCGAACACTAATGGTTAGTGGGAGCACACGTTATAGGTATGCTAATTGGATTAGTATACTCGAACCGACTCACCCTCGATTCGTCACATGGATTTCACTCCGGATGTCAATGACGGAATCGAAAGGTTGTGATAGGTATTCGTGAACCTTCGACTTGAGGATTTAGTAGGGATGTGCTTGTGACGTCAAGATTTTCATTAGAGTAGTTCGACCACCATGCCGGAAGGCGGGGTCAACCTCGACGTGCATCTTGACGGGCAAGTAGCGAGTCCTCGAATACCAAGATAGAATTCTTTCTCCGTTAGTGAGCGGGTTATATGTCTATGCGGTTATTGGCAAATGAGATCATAAGTCTTTGGCAAAGCATTGGAGCTAGTTGTATTAGATACACGGCACTCGATGATCTCGATTTGCATTAACGCATGCATAGCGTCAAATCTGAGATATGGTTTGGTAGCCGTGACCTATAACTTGATCGGGACATTTGAAAGAAGGGTTTATACGTATCTTGGTATTCACGCAGAATGGTTCTTGAATGATCCCAATCATTCGTTCTCGATCGAGTGCAGTGTAGGCCACCAGTGGCTAGGTGGTGCTACTACTCTTTGGTTCCTCCCATTCTTGATCGAGACGGACCTACCGAGTCGCGCATTAGGATTGACAACGGAATGAATCGAGCTAATTATCTCATTATGAATATTAGATATTGGATATCTAATTTTGGAACATTGGATGTTTAAATCGATTTATTGGATAAATTGATTTACCTAATGAATTAAATAAATTCTTGGGTGATTAATTTAATTCATGAATATAATTATTTCTTGGAGAAATTAATTATGTTATTTTGTATTTGATATGTTTAATTAATTGGATTAATTAAACGACATAAATACATCGGAGCGGAATAGGAGTTTATCTGTTTGGACTCACGGAGTCAAAGCAACCGAACTCGACCGTTTTCTAGCATGGGCCAACCCCACTTATTACCATGTGTGTATTGACTTGTCCCCATCATGGTTTTGGAATCTCATGTGATTGAGGGACAAGTATCATATACATTATATGGGAATCAAATCATGATATATGTATTTGTATTCATGTGGGTTGAATAAGAATATATACAAGACTTTGATCTCTCATCCTCACAATATACTTCTTGGCATTTACGTATCATTGAGTTTGAGAGAGAGAGAAAATTGTTTTCTCTTTAGTCATCTTCTTCTTCAACCTTGTTCTTGTTTTCTTAGAGAAAAATATCAAGACATAAAGAGAGAGTAAGATTAAAACACTTAGAGTGTAGTAATCTTTACATATATAGCTTCATCACCTAGCTCTAGCCGTATCCTCGGAGGATAGCAAGGTGTTGTCATTCCGTTCGTTTCTCGTGCGCGTGGCAAGTAGAGACACGGTGCTTTCGGCGTTGGATCGTTCAAGAGCTTGGGAATAGCTCAAGAGAAGGTTACCATTTAATCAACGGACTTGAGGGTTAGTTTTTACAACTCTTGCTTTTCGTTTATATATTCGTATATACGTAGCTCGATCGATCATCGTAGGGATTCGGATCGAATTAATTTTCGTTTTACCGCTTATTTGGGCCTTCGTTTTAGGCACCGAATCTCAACATGGTATCGGAGCGTAGGTCTTGCGATCGTATATACGATATTGGCATTTGGAATGCTTGATTAGATGGTGAATGATTTGGAATCATTTTAGTCATAATCGTGGTATATATTTTTACGTTCGTTGTAGTTATATTTTTCGTAAGTTTATGTCTAAATATAAATCTTAATTTCTTGGAAATATGATTTATATTGAAGATATGAATGTTGAAAAATATTGATATTGATATCCGGTCAAAAATCGAGCTCAGAATCGTCGTGGACGACTTTTCGGACAAAGGCGAGAAGTCGCCGGGTGACTGGCCGTGTCGGTGACACGGCCGTGTCGGCGACCTTTCAGCCATCGCGGCGAACCCGACCGTGTCGGGACACGGGCCGTGCGGCGGTAGCCGCGAGCGTGACTCGCCATGCGAACGATCGGCCGGAAAGTCAGCCGTGATGACTTCGGCCATGGCAGCCATTTTCGCCCGGCTCGATTTTAGTCCGTATTCTTGAAAATTAATCTCGCATGTTAAATTGGATTTAATATGATTAAAATGATTTATGGTATTTCATTTTATAAGGGAAATTTGATTAATTGGAATATTTATGGTCGTAGAATTATTTTGAGCGTTATTATATTACCGATTGTGTGAATCGATTGGATCGGTTCGTATTGTTGATTGGATCAATGTATCTCTACGCTTTCCATTTATTTAGTATTTATTGAATGAATGCTTTTGAATGGGGATGTGGTTCGTGGACTTAGTTTTGAATCGCTCGTTTTATTCGATTGGGTTGTAAAGGCCGTTTTGAGCCTATTTATTTTACTAGAAAAATTTGTATCTAGGATGCAATTTTCAATGTAAAATTTATATGTAATGACGAAGAGGAGGAAGATCCATTTCGAGAAGACGAAGATTCAAGACGAAGACTTGTAATTAGATTACGGAGTTTTTGTTTTCTAGAACGGTCCATGAACCACATGTTGGTAGCAACTAGGTTGTGATTGGTTGTTTCATATTGTATGAATGCCACAAACGCGCTTAAACGATTAATGTGCAAAGTGTAACGTTAATCGCGATAATTCTCCCACAACAAATAATTAAGTTTATAAGGTTTCAAGGTTTTCCTTCCTCCATCGAGTTTTGAAATTGAAATCCAAACCGGATGTGCTATGCTTCCGAGTTATCGGGGTAGTCGTTCGGGAGGACGGATAAATTAGGAGCGCATTGGATGCCTTCGGTTGGAGCAAATTTTATCCCTAGAAACACGATAGGTTGCGGATAAGATTCAATTGTGAAACGGATTTGCGTCGATGGTATAAACTTAACTTGTTCACGAACCATAGAAACCGTATAGGTTGAGGGGAGTGAACAAGGGGAAAAAAGAAGATCGAATCATCCATTAGATGGGTTGGTGTTGGACACCACTTTATGAAAATTAATAGACTAGAAACCTGTTCGGTTGCCCTCTATTAAAATTTATAAAGAACTCGATCACCACTATGAAGTAGAGCGACGATACTTCCGGATTTCACATGGGAGTGTGTTATTCCGATAAAAATAGTGGGAGCTGGGTAACAAGAATAGAAAAGACCTTAAATTCTATACTCAGAACATAATTGAATGAGTCACTAATTAATGTTATACTTAATGCGACAAATCTCAATATGACAATGAATCCACTCGCAATTCTACTCGAAAAGAACACCTTAATGGGACCTAACTTTGTGGATTGGCTCCGCAATCGATGATTGTCCTCGGTATAGAGGCCTGGGATACGTCTTGGAGACGGACATTAGGCGCCTCTGTGCGGACCGAGCCAATCGGGAAGAGATTGAAAACCACGAAAAGTGGGTTAAGGATGACGTGAAAGTCCGTGCTTATATGATGGCTTCCATGTCTAATGAGCTTCAGAGAGCTCATGAGAAAATGACTTCGCTAGCGATTTTATCTCACTTAACCGAGCTTTATGGTGAGCATAGTAGAAGCTGCTAGATATGAGATATCCAAGCAAGCATTCGGTGCAAGGATGAAGGAAGGTGAGAAGGTTGGGGAACACGTCCTCAAAATGATATCCATGATCGAGAGATTGGAGGCTCTTGATTTTAAAATGGATACTTCTCTCCAAACCGACCTTATCCTACGTCTCTCACGATTCCTTCTCACGATTTGTTATGAACTTCAACCGCAATGAGATTGCATGTAATTTAGTGGGCTAATGAACAAACTTGTGGCTCGGTCTCGAGATGAAGACTCGCGGATGAAGGAGTCTGCTCTTGTGATTTCTTGGACTTGGAAGTCTAATAATAAGAAGAAAAAGACCAAGAAGCGGATGGACCACATGCTAAGGACCTTAAGGGTAAGGGCAAGGCCCCGATGGTTCCAAAGAACAAGAAGAAGAAGGATGCTTGTCTCAAGTGCGGTGAGTGGGCCTTTGGGCTAGAGTGTCCGATTCTTCATGGCACTTAGTCTGAGAACTTTTAGTTTTGGAAACAAATTGTTCGCTCTTGTATTTTCTACTTCTGGATCTTGGATTACGGTGCTAGTTCTCATATTTGTACCGTGAATCGGGATGCGGAACAAAGTAGGAAGCTTGGAGTGGAGAAGTTATGATCACGGTCGGAGCGGGCATAGTGTCGAGGCGACCGACATAGGATCACTTCTTTTGGGTTTAGAATCCGGCTTTGTTTTGACTTTAGAAGATGTACTTGTTTTGCCCAAGGGGCACAAAAACATTGTATCCATTCGGTCATGGACCGAAAAGGCTTTTCATTTTTCATTGGTGATGGTTCTGCAAAATTTATTTTAGAAATAAACTAGTAGATCGCTACATTGTTGAATGGATTGTATCATCTAAATCTCAAGAACAAAGTAGTTGTGAATACTATAACTAGAAAACGCGGTAGGGATGAAACCAATCAAGTTTTGAAATGGCATCTTAGACTTGGTCATGTTGGTCAGACCAAGGTTTACAAGATGGAAAAGATGGACTTATGGGTCCATTGGGATCGGATAACTTTCCTACTTGTGAATCTTGCCTTAAAGGCAAAATGACTAAGTCCCCTTCAAAGGGACATTTCAAAGAGCCGCGATAAATCGGGATTAATCCATACCGATGTATGTGGTGCTTTGGAAGCGGACGTGACGGATATCAATATTTCATTACGTTCTGAGATGATCATACTAGGTATGGTTATGTATACTTAATGAAACATAAATCCGAGGCCTTTGAGAAATTCCAGGAATTCAAGGCCCTAGTCCAGAAACAAACTGGTAATCATATCAAAGCACTTCGGTCGGACCGAGGTGGTGAGTATATGAGTACGGAGTTTGACGAGTTCCTTAAGGAACATGGAATAGTTTCACAACTAACACCTCCAGGTACTCCTCAGTTAAATGGTGTGTCAGAAAGAAGGAACCGGACCTGTTGAACATGGTCCGTTCCATCTTGGGCTATCTTGACTTGCCGATTTACGTGGGGTATGCACTTCCATCGCCGCGTATATCTTGAACAGATGTCCTTCTAAATCCATTCCTAAAACTCCACATGAGATGTGGGAAGGAAGGAAACCACGTCTTAATCATATTAGGATTTGGGGATGTCCCGCCTATGTCAAGAAGACTAAGGTGGAAAAGTTGGAAGCTAGGTGCGAAGGGACGTTTCATTGGATTCACTTTGGGACGATGGGATATCTATTCTACATGCCCGAAGATCGAAGGATCATTGTTGCTTTACAAGCACACTTCTGGAAGATGAGTTCATTCGGAAGGCGGAGCGGTAGAAGTATTTCTTTAGAAGAATACAATGAAACTCCTCGAGAGACACTGTGCAAGAAATCGGAACCGAACTTTCAAACACAAGTACAACCACCTCGTAGGTCTAGTAGGGTGTCTCATTTACGAGAGGTATGGGCTTGTGCACTTGGAGGAGCCGGGTCTCCATGAGGTTCCAAGTGATAGCCAAGAGACCGACCCAACAACCTATGACCAAGCGATGGTGGATGTAGACTCGCGAAATGGCGTGAAGCTATGGAAGCCGAGATAGACTCGATGCATGTCAATCAGTGCGGACTCTAGTAGACCGCCCCAAGGGCATAGTGCCTATTGGGAACAAGTGGATCTACAAGAGAAAGACCGATGGTGATGGCAAGGTTGACGCCTATAAGGCCGGGCTTGTGGCAAATGGTTATACCCAAAAGGAAGGGATCGATTACCACGATACCTTCTCGCCCGTAGCCATGATCAAGTCTATTCGCATGATGCTTGCTATAGCCGCCTACCACGATTATGAGATATGGCAAATGGACGTAAAGACGGCTTTCCTTAATGGATTCCTCGAGGAGAAATCTATATGGAGCGGCTAAAGGCTTTGTGTCCGAAGTCGATATTCGAGAAAGTGTGCAAGCTCCAGCGTTCCATTTATGGTGAAGCAAGCGTCGCGTAGTTGGAACCTTCGTTTTGACGAGGCGGTCAAAGAGTTTGAATTCGTGCAAATGAAGAGGAACCTTGTGTATACAAGAAGGTTAGTGGGAGCAAGATCGCATTCTTAGTACTATATGTAGATGACATTCTACTAATAGGAAATGATGTGGGAATGCTCGGTTACGAAGCTTGGCTTTGAGTAATTTCTCCATGAAAGACTTGGGAGAAGCAACCTATATTCTTGGTATTCGACTCTCTGGGATAGAGCGAAGAGAACAATAGGCCTTTCCCAAGCCCTCTATATAGATAAGATCTTAAAGCGATTTAAGATGGATGATTCTAAAAGAGGGTTCCTACCGATGCGACATGGAATAAAACTCACCTTGAAGATGTGTCCTCAAAGTGAGGAACAACGAAAGGAAATGAGTAATATACCATATGCTTCGGCCGTGGGTAGCCTTATGTATGCTATGTTGTGTACAAGACGACATCGCGCATGCCGTAAGCGTGGTGAGTAGGTTTCGAGCAAACCTGTAGGGAACATTGATGCCGTAAAGAACGTTCTCAAGTACTTAAGAAGGACTAGAGATATGGTTCTAATGTATGGCGGTGGAGAATTGGATGTGGTGGGATTCACCGATTCGGACTTCCAAGGGCGAAGGGCGACTCGATGTCCACTGCTACATATTTACTCTTAATGGAGGAGCGTATCTTGGCGTAGTGCCAAGCAAAGCGCGATGCTAATTCCACTGTCAGTGAGTATCAAGCGGCCTCGGAGGCTTCCAAGGAAGGGTTACGGATTAAGAAGTTTCTAGGAGAACTTCAAATGATACCATGTCTTGAGTGCTGTTCATTGCATCTTGCGACAACGACGAGGTATGCAGAGCACGCCAAGGAGCCGAGGTTTCACAACAAGACCAAACATATTGAGAGGAAGTATCATCTCGTAAGAGAATTTGTTCGCAAGGGATACATTGTCTTGCATAGAGTAGACTCGGCCGACAACGTCGCCGATCCACTGACAAGCCACTATCTCAGACTAGCTTGGAGCGTCATCTGGAGAACATGGGTATTAGATACCATAGTGAGTGGCATTGAGTGCAAGTGGGAGATTGTTAGGAGTATGCCCTCGAATGCCACTCAGAGGTTGTTGAGTGAGGGCATTGTACTTGTAATTATGTAAACCATTTATATAAGGCAAATGAATGTTTCTTTATTTCTTGGTAGTTCTTGGCATTCCTAACTCGTAAATAAACATATAGAAACTAGTCTATGTATTTGAGAGCAAACGTTCCACTCCTTATTGGATAAGGGGGTCGGCCTTTGGAAAGGTTATAGCTCAAATACTTAATCGTTCGCAAGTCGATGAAACTTGGTAGGCGTTAAGTTTATGTGAAGACTTGTATGACGTGTTCTTTGACATGGAGAGTGCCTCGAACACTAATGGTTAGTGGGAGCACACGTTATAGGTATGCTAATTGGATTAGTATACTCGAACCGACTCACCTCGATTCGTCACATGGATTTCACTCCGGATCACAATGACGGAATCGAAAGGTTGTGATAGGTATTCGTGAACCTTCGACTTGAGGATTTAGTAGGGATGTGCTTGTGACGTCAAGATTTTCATTAGAGTAGTTCGACCACCGTAAACCGGAAGGCGGGGTCAACCTCGACGTGCATCTTGACGGCAAGTAGCAGTCCTCGAATACCAAGATAGAATTCTTTCTCCGTTAGTGAGCGGGTTATATGTCCTATGCGGTTATTGGCAAATGAGATCATAAGTCTTTGGCAAAGCATTGGAGCTAGTTGTATTAGATACACGGCACTCGATGATCTCGATTTGCATTAACGCATGCATAGCGTCAAATCTGAGATATGGTTTGGTCGAGTGACCCTATAACTTGATCGGGACATTTGAAAGAAGGGTTTATACGTATACCTGGTATTCACGACGAATGGTTCTTGAATGATCCCAATCATTCGTTCTCGATCGAGTGCAGTGTAGGCCACCAGTGGCTAGGTGGTGCTACTACTCTTTGGTTCCTCCCATTCTCGATCGAGACGGACCTAGGAGTCGCGCATTAGGATTGACAACGGAATGAATCGAGCTAATTATCTCATTATGAATATTAGATATTGGATATCTAATTTTGGAACATTGGATGTTTAAATCGATTTATTGGATAAATTGATTTACGGCTAATGAATTAAATAAATTCTTGGGTGATTAATTTAATTCATGAATATAATTATTTCTTGGAGAAATTAATTATGTTAATTAGTATTTGATATGTTTAATTAATTGGATTAATTAAACGACATAAATACATCGGACGGAATAGGAGTTTATCTGTTTGGACTCACGGAGTCAAAGCGAACCGAACTCGACCGTTTTCTAGCATGGGCCAACCCCCCACTTATTACCATGTGTGTGTATTGACTTGTCCCCATCATGGTTTTGGAATCTCATGTGATTGAGGGGACAAGTATCATATACATTATATGGGGAATCAAATCATGATATATGTATTTGTATTCATGTGGGTTGAATAAGAATATATACAAGACTTTGATCTCTCATCCTCACAATATACTTCTTGGCATTTACGTATCATTGAGTTTGAGAGAGAGAGAAAATTGTTTTCTCTTTAGTCATCTTCTTCTTCAACCTTGTTCTTGTTTTTCTTAGAGAAAAATATCAAGACATAAAGAGAGAGTAAGATTAAAACACTTAGAGTGTAGTAATCTTTACATATATAGCTTCATCACCTAGCTCTAGCCGTATCCTCGGAGGATAGCAAGGTGTTGTCATTCCGTTCGTTTCTCCGGCGCGTGGCAAGTAGAGACACGGTGCTTTCGGCGTTGGATCGTTCAAGAGCTTGGGGAATAGCTCAAGAGAAGGTTACCATTTAATCAACGGACTTCGAGGGTTAGTTTTTTACAACTCTTGCTTTTCGTTTATATATTCGTATATACGTAGCTCGATCGATCATCGTAGGGATTCGGATCGAATTAATTTTCGTTTTACCGCTTCCGCTGGGCCTTCGTTTTAGGCACCGAATCCCAACAGTCCATTCCCAAAATGAGGTCCCGATCATCCATCGTGGTGACCTTGAAATGCACGCAGCCTTCCCAGTCTCCGAGCACGATTCGCACTCCGTTTGCTGCCCCTGTGACCGGTACTGCTGGTCCGTTGTTGGACTTCATCCAGCCCTTGCATGGCTGCACAAGTAGTCCAATCTCTTTGCTTCGGCCTCAGTAATATAATTGTAGTCGGCTCCCGTGTCGACCAAGGCCTTGATGGGTTGGTGGTTGATGGTTCCTTCCACGAACATCAACTTGCTTCCTCGCGGTCCCTCGCTGCCTGTACTGACGACAGAATTAAGTTGTGGGATCGTGCTTACCTGGTGCACGTCCGTGTGATCAGTCGTTGGCCCCTCACATTCGGCCATGGCGTTGAGCTTCCCCATTTTCGGACAGTCCTTCATCCGATGAGCTCCGCCGCACATAAAGCATCCTCGTTGGTCGGGAGCGCCCCTGCGTTCACCCGAGTTGTATGGCTTGTCCGCGTCATATTGCGGTCTCGTCCCGAATCTTCCACGTGATGGTTGGGTTGGTTGCTGTACTGACGTGCGGGTGTCTCCCCCGCCTTTGGCTTGACCCTCAGCTCGCGGCTCTTTCCTCTTCTCGAATTCGGCTAGGGACTCGGCCACTTTAATTGCCTCGTTGACAGATTTCACCTCGCGGCTTTGTACTCTGTCCCTGACCCAACTCGGTAGTCCATCCAGGAAGAAAAATAGTCGATCGTCCTCGGTCATGTCCGGAATCTGGAGCATGATCGATGTAAAGTCCCGAACATAGTCCCGAATGGTAGTCTTATGCTTGAGCTCGCGGAGTTTCTTCCTTGCCTCATAGCATGTGTTCTCGGGATAGAATTGTGCCTTGAGTTCCGACACGAACTCGTCCCAAGTCCCAATCGGTTGGCAAGTCCCTTTCGTAACACCGGCCTGTCGATGACGCCACCACAGCGCTGCATCGTCGGCAAGATATAGTGCAGCCTGCCGTACCTTGGCCTTCTCGTCCGTCAGTCCCAGACCATCAAAGTAAAGTTCCATTCGCCATAGGAACTCCTCGATTGACTTGACATCTCTCTTGCCAATGAATTCCTTGGGTTTGGGGACCTCAACCCTTGGTCCCTCGAACCTCGCCCCGCCAAATGTGTTGTTCCAGCTCGGCCCACCATTTGAGTTGGTGCCCGAGTTGCTTGCCCGACAGATTTTATCACAAAAATCTTCAAAACGTTTGGCACTTTCCTCGCAAAACTCGGCATACTGCTTGCGCATTTCCGTGATGCTCGCTGCCACATGATCCTCGATCGTTGCTAGCTCCTTGCGCAACGAGAGTTGTTCCCTCCTGAAGGTCTCGAGCTGGCCCAACATGTGCCCTTCCAGTTGGCCAACAGCTTTCTCGAGAGTACCCACGCATTCCTCCGTGCTCAATTGGGTGTTAGTGATGCGCTGCCCAAGAGCTTCGATGTCGTCCTCGATGTCGGATAGGTGGTGTGCTAAGGTGAGTATGATCTTTCGGATGTCTTCATCCTCAAGAAGTCGGCTTCGTGCCGGGTTCTCCTCGTGTTGCGGAGGCACCACACCGCGCGCCTTGCTCTTGCCACGCTTGGCTTTCCCTTCAGCTGGGACTTCTCCACGTCCCCGGACCATGTCAGCCTCTGTGACTCGTCTATCCTCCACATTGATGCCTTCCTCAATCTGTCCGTCGGCCATGATGCCTGCTGATCGTTAGTGTCGACTCCCGCAGTCCTGCACACCTCCTTGTTTGGCTAACCTGGCTCCGATACCACTTGTCACGGGCTTAGAGTTTGCTATGCTCCTAAGCGTCGTGCGGCCTAGCAACCCTCTTGCTAGTCAGCCTTAAACACTCCGAATTTTGGCTAAGTATGAAAGTAGGCACAACGAAAGAGAGGCAATGGGTTGAGGGAAAATTACTTCCACTAAGTAACAAAGAGTTTACAAAGTCTCTTACAAGTGAGTTCCCAAGGATGGCTGCAAATGAGCCCCAACATCCCTATTTATACTACCTCCTATCTCACTAGAACTTTCCTCCACCTCCTCATTTGGAGGCTTCTAGATCCTCCTACAATATTACAAATTCTAGAGTATTCTATACATTACAAACCTTTGTCTAGAAAGCTCTACTAGATTACAAGTCTTTTGACTCATTCAAGAGTCTCCAGCACCTTCCACATGTTTCCGGATCTTCCTGGCTCGTTCGGCCCGACCCGGCCCGCTCGGCCCGACTCGGCCCGTCTCCATGTAACCCGACCCGATCCGGCCCGGCCTTCCACACATGCCTCCGGATTAATCTTTGATGTTCTGGACCATCCCGGTCCGTTTCTAGAATGTTCCGAGTATAATTTCCGTTCAGTGGACTCCTCAGCTTTCCAATGTCCACTGCCCTCACAAGGCTTTATCCCGCTAAGCCTATTATAGGGGGAGGGTGCTCCGTGCATCCCTTGCGCGCCGCCCGCGCGCGCGCCCAGCGCCTCGCGCGCACCCCTCGCGGGTGTCCGTCGCCCGTGTCCGAGTCTCGTCCCTCGGAAGTGCCTCGTCTCGTCATCTTGTCCCTCGTTGTCCCGAAGCAGTGTGCCTGTCCGATGCACTCGTCCGTTCGGTTCCCGGCGTGCCTTGTCTCGCCGCCCAGGTAGTCCCGCATCAGGCCTGATAGCCTTGTCCCTCGGTCGGGCACTTTGTTGCCCGGTTGGCCTGCTTGCTCGGCCATACATCCACGCATGCCGCGCCACACGGCTAAGTCCCTCAGTCGGTTGTGCCGCTCCACACGGCCTAGCTGTCCCGAACGTGCCCCGTGCACGTAGATCTGCTGAACCTCGCACCCCTCTGTGCGGGTCTGTCCGAGCATTCTGTCGGTCATTTCTCTCGGGGCGTGACAGTACGCTAGGCTTCGTTGTTTACGTGCGCTAACGAGCAGGCTTAACGCGTGCTACATAGAATACGTAGCGTACTGTCACGGCCGACAGTCGACAACGAGACATGTGTGCGCAGACGGTCGCACAGGGTGCCGAGGGACCGGCACGAGCAGGACGCCAAGGATGGCATCGGGCTGCAAGTGAAGAGTCAGCCTTCAGGACAGCGTGACCGGACGGAGAGTCACGCGTGGAAGCCGTGGGAGGAGCACGGACGCCGCTGTGGGAAGCGGATCGCCCAAGGGGCATTGTGGACAGGACATGTCCGGGACTGTCCGACAGCGCAGGGGGCGCGGGCAAGGCCGGACGAGCAAGGGTCGTGTGGGACAAGGCACGACGGGACAAGGCCGAGTCTGGGAACAGGACTCGAGCTGGGCGGCCGGACGCGGGCGTGGGATGCCGGGCGCGCGCGCGAGGTGCGAGAGAGACCCTCCCCCCCTATAATAGGCTTAGACGGAAAAAGCCTTGTGGGGGCAGTAGACATTGAAAAGCTGAGGAGCCACTCAGCAGGAAAGACTCGACCGGAAGCAACTAGAAGCGGGCCGGCTTGGTCCAGGAGGTTCGGGAAGAGTCTGGAACATTGTAGAGACGGGCCCAGGTGTTCGGGCCGAGACGGGCCGGTGCGGGCCGGGACGGGCCGATGCGGGCCGGGACGGACAGAGACGGGCCGGGTGCCCGGGATGATGGAAGAACCTTCTAGGACCCTCCTAGAAGGATGTAGCACTTGAAGGTTGTGGAGTATTCTAGATTGTACTTAGTCTTGTACTTGTAGAATACTCTAGACTTGTGTTTGTAAGTCTTGTATGTAGATAAGTGTGGATGATTCTAGAGATAGGTTCTAGAATAGGATAGAAGTGTGTGGATTGTATAGGATGTTCTAGAGTCCTCCAAATGAGGAGGTGGCATAGAAGTTTCTAGGTCCTAGGAGTAGTATAAATAGGTGAAGGGGAGACTCATTTGCACTCAACCCTCAAAGACTCAACATTCTTGTGTACTTGTAAAGTTTGTGAAATAGTGAAGTGTTTTACTCTCAACTCCCAAGTGTTTAAACCCCTTCTTACATACCTAGCAACCGAGTGTTTAAGGCTTACTAGCTAGATCGAGACAATTCTAGTCTAGTGCCGCACGGGTCCGAAGAGCTTTCGAGTGCTCAAACCCAACCCCGTGACAAGTGGTATCGGAGCCACGCTAGTGGTTCAAGGAGCTTCCGCATTGAGACGTTGCTGAGAGGTTTGTGCAAGGAGGACCGATGGAGACTACGTCCAGCGTCACCAAAGTTCAACCCGGCCAGGAGAAGGACAAGTCCAGGAAAGGGTCTAGGGACAAGTCCGTGGAAAGAGGTGTTGCCATGGAAGCACGAGTGGCTCGGCTGGAGGAAACCATGGGCAAGCACGCAGATGCTCTTGAGGTATGGAGCAATGTGGCCGACCAGGTGACGGAGATGAGCGAGTCGTTGGAGGAGCTTGAGAACCGGGTGACGGGCACCCTTAACGCGTTGCGACGCGACTTGTGTGAGGAGATCCTTGAGTGCTCGGGGAAGGAGGTTCGGTCCATGATCGCGGCCTTTCGAGAGGAGATCATCGGGAGGATCGAGACCATCGAGGAAGGACAAGATTATACGAGCGGGCTATGGCCCACGGCGGGACCAGCGGGGTGCGGCACCCCATCGAATCGACATCCCGGCCGTGTTCGTTCCAAGGATCGCGGAATGGTAGGGAAGTGGATGACTTCTGTGGAACATGGAGCGTTACTTTGGTGCATCGGGGATAGTAGATGATGCGACCAAGTTGCAGACGGCTCCATTCTTCTTAGCGAGATGTGGCGCCGCTATGGTGGAGAAGGCGCGAACGAGAGATCGCGCGTGGTACATGTCGGATGGAGACATGGGAGGATTTCAAGGCCGAGTTCAAGCGGCGGTTTTACCGGAGAATGTTGAGTTTGAGGTCCGGCTAGGTTGAAGGAGTTGACACACGGCAAGACGATCAAGGACTATGTGAAGGAGTTCCGGGAGATCGTCTTTGGAGTTGCCTAGCCTTAGTGAGCAGGAAGCTTTGTTCGCGTTCGTGGATGGGCTAAAACCGTGGGCAAAGTTGGAAGTGCAGAGGGCCAAGGCACAGAACGTGTCCGAGGCGATTGCGATAGCGGAGCGGCTGATCGAGTTAAAACCAGCCGGGGAAAGCCGAAAGTCCAGGAGGGACGAGGACGGCATCGGTACGCAGGACAAGTCGTACCAGGGTAATGCGGATAGGGGCGCGAGGATGGCCAGGCCCAGGGACGGCAAGCAGTCAGGATGGACTCGGACTTGCCATGGGTGCGGGAGTGCAGAACATCTCGTAGCAGCGTGTCCGAAGAAGAAGAAATGTGATATTTGTTGGATCATGGAGCATTCGACGAGGCAATGCTCGAAATTTCCGAGGGTAGCCGCCATGGATTACACCAAGGCACGGGACGATGCCGAGGGTGATGGGACATCGATGGCGCTTCAGGTGTTGAACTCAGCCATAGGGATGGCATCGCGGGACGGAGCACCGCTGGAGGGAAACCTGTTGTATGCGACGGGGCTGATCAATGGGAAACCCGTCAAGGCGTTGGTCGACACAGGGGCCGATTACAACTACATTGACGAGGCTGAAGCACAGAGGTTGGGGCTTCAGGTCATCGAGGGACGGGGCTGGATGAAGTCGAATAATGCACCACCCGTTCGAGTTACAGGAGTCGCCAATGGGGTGCGACTAAAGATTGGCACGTGGGAACCGCGCGTGCACTTCAAGGTGACGAGCATGGATGATCGGGACATAATACTGGGCATGGACTTCTTGAGGAAGAACAATGTTGGCGTTGTTCCGCATAAGAGGGCGTTGTACGTGTGTGATCAAGCCAAGCTGCAGGAAATATGCTTGACCACAGAGCCTTCGAGACAAGCCATGTCGGCACTCAAGTACGTGAGGAAGCTTGAGGAGGAGCCGAGTTACCACCTTGGAGCAGTTCGGTTCATCGAGGGGCCGCCACGTCGCCGAGGACGTCGACGAAATGGGCGGGGGAGAATGTCACGGCCGACAGTCGACAACGAGACATGTGTGCGCAGACGGTCGCACAGGGTGCCGAGGGACCGGCACGAGCAGGACGCCAAGGATGGCATCGGGCTGCAAGTGAAGAGTCGCCTTCAGGACGGCGTGACCGGACGGAGAGTCACGCGTGGAAGCCGTGGGAGGAGCACGGACGCCGCTGTGGGAAGCGGATCGCCCAAGGGGCATTGTGGACAGGACATGTCCGGATGTCCGGCAATGCGAGGCGCGAGCAAGGCCGGACGAGCAAGGGTCGTGTGGGACAAGGCACGACAGGACAAGGCCGAGTCCAGGAACAGGACTCGAGCTGGCGGCCGACGCGGGCGTGGGATGCCGGCGCGGCCGGCATGCTTGGCGCGCGCGAGTGCGAGAGAGACCCTCCCCCTATAATAGGCTTAGACGGAAAAAGCCTTGTGGGGCGGTAGACATTGAAAAGGCGAGGAGCCACTCGGCGGGAAAGACTCGGCCGGAAGCAACTAGAAGCGGGCGGCTTGGTCAGGAGGTTCGGGAAGAGTCTGGAACATTGTAGAGACGGCCCAGTGTTCGGGCGAGACGGGCAGTGCGGGCAGGGCGGGCCGATGCGGGCCGGGACAGAGACGGGCCGGGTGCCCGGGATGATGGAAGAACCTTCTAGGACCCTCCTAGAAGGATGTAGCACTTGAAGGTTGTGGAGTATTCTAGATTGTACTTAGTCTTGTACTTGTAGAATACTCTAGACTTGTGTTTGTAAGTCTTGTATGTAGATAAGTGTGGATGATTCTAGAGATAGGTTCTAGAATAGGATAGAAGTGTGTGGATTGTATAGGATGTTCTAGAGTCCTCCAAATGAGGAGGTGGCATAGAAGTTTCTAGGTCCTAGGAGTAGTATAAATAGGTGAAGGGGAGGCTCATTTGCACTCAACCCTCAAAGACTCAACATTCTTGTGTACTTGTAAAGTTTGTGAAATAGTGAAGTGTTTTACTCTCAACTACCAAGTGTTTAAACCCCTTCTTACATACCTAGCAACCGAGTGTTTAAGGCTTACTAGCTAGATCGAGACAATTCTAGTCTAGTGCCGCACGGGTCCGAAGAGCTTTCGAGTGCTCAAACCCAACCCCGTGACAGTACGCTAAGCAGTTCAGGCAAATTACTTTTTATGAGATTTCGGCCGTAAATTGGATTGTTAGACATTTGTACGATGTGAGATAAATTCTATATTATTTCTTTTGTTAAGGTTCGAGCTTGCTACGTGATTGATCGAAGGGGCGACCTTCGAGTGTTTCATTTTTCGTGGAAGTATTGTTCTTGTCTTCGAATCGAGGCAAGTACCTTAATTGTTCTATATATTGATGTTATACATATTGTCGTGCATATATGTAGTTGTTGTATGTCCACCACGTGTTGGTCCGATAGGATCATCTTGGGATCTATGCTAGCGTGCGCTGGATTATTGGACGGGTTTTTCCACCACGTGTTGGTCCGACGGGATCATCTTGGGGTCTAGGCAGTGAACGCTGGACCATTGGAATTACCATGTGTATGTGTGATATCATGTTGTGATTATCATGAGTGTTTGTTATTGAGTTTCTCGCAGGAGAAGATTCGGTGGTTCTTTTGTCATTTACGTTATTGTTATTCTTCGCGAGATGTTGAATAATATATTGTGGTACTTATACTAGAATCGTTGTGCTAACCCCTTCGGGGGTGAACATTTGTTTATGTTCAGGATCCAGGAGAGCAGGAAAACAACCACTGGAGTTACATGACGACGAGGGTGCAGAGTGATATTCCGACCGGGTTTATTTGTCTGTTGTTTGTATCATTTTAATAAGTACTCAAGTACGTAGTCGTTTATGATGATTTTGGATTTGGTGATGTACTAATACTTTTCCGTTGAACATTTGTATTTTCAGTATTGGTCGGAAACTGTTGTACCTTATTTCCGTTATTTTCATACATTGGTATCTGTTGGTGTCTTTTTAGTTCTTCAGCCTTGTAAATTCTTATGTAAAGGATTTACGGCGCTGTAATATCCCTGAATATATTTGGGGTGTTACAGAAATTGGGAGTTTGGCTTCTGTGTATATTTGGAGAATCAAATTATCTTTGCAAATTTCAGATCTTGATTAAAAAATACACGAACGACATGTATGAAGAGGAGGAGATGTTGATTTACCTTTGCGGGAGAAGAGGTTTGGCAGCAGAAAATTTTGCAGAAAATAGTAGAGCCAGATTGCAGGAATACGGGAGAAGTATGTGTGTCGTATGAATTTGTGTGTATTGTGTAATGTAAAAATTTTGTGCTAAATAAATATACAGTATTTATACGGTACAATTTAGGTTTAGGGTGGGAGAGTTTTGATCTGAGTAGAGTTCTTGTAGGATGTGGATAGATCCAAATATAATATTAATTATATATTAATTATATAATTATTTTAAATTTTTAATTAATTAGTTTACTAATTATGGATTAAATTAATTAAATTGCTTAAATCAATATTTATTAATAATCTATTAATTTATGATATTAGTAATAATGGAAAATTAAATTGTTAGTTTAATAATAATAATAGGTTCTTGATATTACATTTAGAATAATCAAGTAAAATCGATTTGGGCTAACTTATTAACTTGGACTATTAATAAAAATAAATATTACTCGACTATAATAAAACGAAAACTTGGACTCGAGCCTGGAATATAACTACAATCATGATATGCTAATAAGGAAAAATTGGACCTTATTTAATAAATAGAATAAAATTCATAAATTGTTGGATATTTAAAATCATTCATGCGCTTTCTATAAATTATAAAATAAATGCATGCTCAAAAATCGGGGCGTTACAATGGGGCATCTTGAATGACAAAAATCATTTCTTCGTGCATGGCTGCAAGATGAGCCTCCATCCTAATTCTCCAATCATCAAACTCGTTAATAGAAAACATAGGAACCTTGTTGATCATTGAGGTATCCATATGTGAGAATAGGAAAGATAAATACTGTTTTCAAAAATGAGTGATTTTGGATCTGATTCGGTTAAAAATGCGATCGATTCCTTTTAGAATCAATCGCTTCGATACCACTTGTTGGCAACAAAGTATACAGAATACAGCTTGGAAAAGAGTTAGTACAACAAGCTGTACGATTCTCTAATAAGAGTGCTTAGCGGAAGACTGTTAAAGTAAGTTGCTTGTAAATACAACAACTATGTTTTTATCCTGTTAGCTTGATGCGTACAGAGTATGCAATGTATACTTAAAATTAATCACAGTAATGAGAAACAGTAAATGCAGAAGGTAAATAACACTGTATTTAAAGTGGTTCAAGGTAAACCCCTCTACGTCCACAGGTCCTCCACACAGGAGTGAAAATGTTTATTATAATCACTACATACACAACTACGTGATTATAATCAAATCTATCCTTGTATCGTTCACATAGATTGATACAAAGACGATCGCTTTCAACCGTTCACACAGATTGGTTGTTGGCGTCTTCTTGATTTGCTTCTTCACACACAGTTCCAAAGCTTCATCTACAATGCAGATCCGTCACACACAGTTCAGGAAAAGCAAGGCTTTCTTCGGTCCACACAGGACTGATAGTTTTCTTCAAATGTAAGAACACGGGTTTGAAAAACAGCTTGACTTCTTGAGCTTTGAGCTGATGACGTGTTGTTCAAGGTTGAGCAGTTGTATATTTCCTCTCTCAAGAATGGCAGTATGCTTGAAGAAATATGATTGCTCTTGATATACTGTTCTTGTGATGTTCACGAGTGTATCTCAGTATATCTCAGTTTGCTCAGTTTTTATTTCTTGATCTTATGTCTTCGTGTTGGAGTGTATTCTCTGATCTTCAAACTTCGGGATATATATAGCCTTTGGGATAGATCCGTTGAGCAAAGAGTCTGTTCCAACGTGTTGATTGACTTGCAAAATACAAGATCCGGATTTTGCTCCTTCTCTGAAGATCTTTGTCGGCTAGTATTTAAATACTTTATCCAGTCAGTATTTAAATACTTCTTTTCAAACGGCGACTTGACTTTAGTGAGTAAAGTAGATTCCGTTTCAACGGTCTTCAGTCCTGTTGGATGAGTGTTGATTGTCCTAACACTTACAGCCTGTTTGTTGTATCCAACATGTTGCATCTTTAATGCTATAGTTGTAGGTTCCAACGTTGTAGGATATCTTAGTGCTGCTGTATGGAAGGTGCTGTATGAATGTTTCCGGACAGCTTCCATACTTGGTATAATATCAACTTATGAACTTCTTGCTCTATGATGGTAATTTATCCTTTTACTGTATGATGGCAGCGCGAAGACTTGCTATATGTTGGCACTTTATCAAAACAAAGTACAGGATTGTTTATCCCAACACAAACGACCGACTCAACATTAAAAAACCCAAAACACCAACAGCCAAGGTATCCATAAACCTAAGCTCTGATACCATATTCTGTAACACCCCCATGATTTACGGAGATATTACAGCGCCGTAGATTTTTTTTTGGAGAACCTACCAGGCTTAGACCAACATAGAACTCATTAAAATTAACAAACCACAACATTCATTTCCTTAAAAAAACAAACTGACTTCAACACGACACACATTACAAAGCCAAAGTACACATCATCCCGTAAGATCACAACTGATACAACAGCTCACGGATGATACAACAACATCATCAACAATCAACAATTACACGATATACATCACATGACAGTACCCGCGCAAGTACAAAACCAAAATACCACACTGACCACGACAAGACGTCCACAGACTCAACATAACGCATGATATCAATGTTGCCCACCAAGCTTGTGTCCGTTCTGTGCTGGCTCGCCCACTGGACCTGTACCTGAATACACAACAAGTATATCCACCTCCGAAGGGGTCAGCAAGAAGTCGGTGCAAGTACAACAATTCCAGAATATGTACAACAAGTGAATAAACAACAGAAATCACAGTGCCATCACATATATTCTGGAATACAATACCACAATCAACATCACAAAACAACCTCCCGGGCTGTACTGGCCCTGTACCTCACGTGAGATACACACCCCAGGAGTCCTCGTCAGGTCCTCTCTAGTTGTATATCCCAACCGAGTGATCCGTAGATACTTGCAGTCTAACGGATCCCCGGGGACCCTTGCTGGTTTTACTCGGCTCGCACACACTCAGTAACCACATGGCACAAACCACTTTTTATGAAATTACCACTTTTTGCAAGAATCACATTATTCACATATTCACACAAAGTACATTAAACGCAATCAAAGTACTTGTCTCGATTCGAATGACACAAGAAATAACAAATGGAAGAACGTACGGTCCGAACTCCTGCAACAATTCGATCCTGGTACAACAAAATACTGAATCAAATACCACACCACGAAAACAGAAGGATTCACCCTAAGTTTTACCCTTAGGGACATTTGATCGAGCACTACGAAGACAACATGGTTCGAATTCAAACTACGGAAGAGAACTTGGAATGTAATCCATGAACTTTGGGGGAAAACGAAGGATTATGATTACAATATCATAATCTAACACCAATCAGAGCTAGAACGGATTAAAATTGAAGATTTTAGCAAAAGCCCCAATTAAAATATGAAGAACTAGGAATTTGAACGAATTTTACCTTGATTCGGATGGAACTCAAGTGGAGGATGATGTTAGACACGAATCAAACTCCCCAAAATGACGCACAATGATACTCGTGATCAGAGTTCTCAAAATCTACCGAAGAATCGCGAAGGAGGAAGAAAAGGAAGAGAATGGCTTCTAGACCGGTCACTCGACCTTTTATAGCCGAGTGCATTACGGCCGTAACCGGCAGGGCCTTACGTTCCTAACGGGTCCTATCGGCTACTGCCTAAAATGCCAGGGCGCATTACGGCCGCTACTCGGCCAGGCATTACGGCCGTAATGCTCATCATCTTACGGCCGTACTCGGATGTTCCCTTACGGCCGTAACGGCCTCTCCCTTACGTCCGTAACCAGCATCTCTCTTACGGTCTTTAACGAGTCCTGTCGAGCTACTGCCCAATTTGTGCGGGTGCATTGCGGCCGTAACCCGCAAAGCCTTACGGCCGTAACTGGCAATGCCTTACGGCTGTAACTCGGCATTCTTACGGCCGTAGCCCTCACACCACAATTCCGACAGTCCGACCAGAACGAACACATACCGAAAATCACAAAACTCAAAGATTACTAACCATGAACATTCCAGTATCAATTCATCAATACACTCGTCTCAAAATAACCACATTACAACAAGATAGAACCAAAATATCACACATAAAATACACGGATATTACAAAGAAAATGGCCCGACTCAATTTTCTCCCATTTTCGGTGTACTAACCCCTATGAGAATCTTTCAAAAACCGAGTTCTCGTCGTTTCAACTCCGATTCGGGTCCGAAGTTCCGCAAATAAGAGCGTGTCAAATTTTATAAATCAATTGGGACAAGTTATGAAAAAATATCAAGAAAATGGCCCGACTCAATTTTCTCCCATTTTCGGTGTACGTTACCACTATGAGAATTTTTTGAAAACTGAGTTCTCGTCGTATCATCTCCGATTCGGGTCCAAACAACCCCAAATAAAAGCGTGTCAAATTTTATAAATCCATAGGGGCAAATTATAAAAAAATATCAACAAAATGGACCGACTCAATTTTCTCTCATTTCCGGTGTACTTAACCACTATGAGAATTTTTTGAAAAGCGATTTCTCGTCGTATCAGCTCCGATTCGGGTCCGAACAATCCCAAATAAAAGCGTGTCAAATTTTATAAACCCATAGGGACAAATTATGAAAAATATCAAGAAAATGCCCGACTCAATGTTCTCCCATTTCTCGTGTACTAACCATTATGAGAATTTTCTGAAACCGAGTTCTCGTCATATCAGCTTCGATTCGGGTCCGAACAACCCCAAATTAAAGCTTGTCAAATTTTATAAACCTATATGGACAAATTATGAAAAAATATCAAGAAAAAGGCCCAACTCAATTTTCTCCCATTTCCCGTGTACTAATCCCTATGAGAATTTTTCAAAAATCGAGTTCTCATCGTTTCAGCTGCGATTCGGGTCCGAAGTTCCGCAAATAAAACCGTGTCAAATTTTATAAATTCATAGGGACAAATTATGAGAAATATCAAGAAAACGGCCCGACTCTATTTTCTCCCATATCCCGTGTACTACACTATGAGAATTTTTCGAAAACCGAGTTCTCGTTGTATCAGCTCCGATTCGGGTCCGAACAACCCCAAATAAAAGTGTATCAATTTTATAGACCAATAGGGACAAATTATGAAAAAAAATATCAAGAAAACGACCCGACTCAATTTTCTCCCATTTCCGGTGTACTAATAACCCTATGAGAATTTTCTGAAAATCGAGTTCTCATCGTATCAGCTCCGATTTGGGTCCGGACAACCCCAAATAAAAGTGTGTCAAATTTTATAAACTCATAAGGACAAATTATGAAAAAATATTAAGAAAACGACCCGTATCAATTTTCTACCATTTTCCTTGTACTAACCCCAATGAGAACTTTCCGAAAACCCACTGTACTAAAATCTTTCAATTTTATACCCTCGTATAAATCAACAAAAGCAGTCGGTGTAACCTATAAATTGACATGAAAAAGACACGTTGGAATAGGTTAATGTTTACATTGTAGTAAAAATATTTGCAAGAATATTTTAAAGACTTAATGAAAAAGTACGCTATGATTACAAGAACTTTACTCACCATATCATCAACTATTCTCTGAAATGGATCAACAAATTTGATAAACTTCACGAATTTTAACTGTAATGTTTAACAATAAACCAAATGAAAAATGTCCATAACCCTAAATTTAATAATACATAAATATTATCAAGGAAGAAAATCAGACCATATGGAATCAATGAGGAAACAGTACGGGATAGTCCCATCGATTCAGCATTACGTTGCTATAGTGGACAATGGACATGCTGGGAAAGACAGGTTATCTGGATGAAGCATTAGAGTTTGTGGAAAACATGCCAGTTGAACCGAGCATTGAGGTTTGGGAAACTTAATTATTTCATGTAGGATTCATGGGTACATGGAACTTGGGGACCGCTGAGCTGAGCTAGTTGAGCTTTTAGATCCTTGTCGCTTGACTGAGCAATCAAAGGCATGCCTCATACCAGTGTAAGCTTCAGATATTGCGAAGGAGAAAGAGAAAAATAAATTAATAAGTCGAAATATTATGGATGTTCGGAGTAGAGTCCATGAATATAGGGCAGGGGATACATCTCACCCTGATAATGAGAAGATATATGCCCTTCTAAGAGGGCTGAGGCAGCAAATGAAAGAGGCTGGTTACGTGGCCGAAACTAAATTTGTGCTTCATGACATAGACCAAGAAGGGAAAGAGGATGCTCTTCTTGCACACAGTGAGAGGCTAGCTGTTGCTCAGGGTCTTATAAGCAGCCCGGGTCGCCAGCAAATAAGAATAATAAAAAATCTCCGTGTTTGTGGTGATTGCCATAATGCAATGAAGATCATCTCAAAACTGGTCGGCAGAGAGCTCATCATGCGAGATGCTAAGAGGTTCCACCGTTTCAAAGATGAAGTGTGCAATTGTCGAGATTATTGGTGAAGAAGATTAGTTCAGAGGCCTATACTATATTCTTTTTAGTTGTGGTATGATCATCCTATACTTATTGTCAAAGGATGACGACAGTCTTACTTTTCATGGTGTATAATTTGATGCCAAATTATATATTTGGAAAGCACTGCTAGAAAAAGGTGTAATCAAAATGCTTTTATCCTTCTATTCCTATCGAGCACGACAGTATGTGATTTTCGTTTTGATTTCCAGTTCACTCCTTGAATGCGACATACTCAACAATCTACGACATCCATAGAGGATCAAAAGATTTTGTAACAAAGAACAAAGGCTTTCAGGAGGAAGAAGTCCTTTTACTATCGGAGCGTGTTTCTGAAGCCAAAAGAATATCCGTACAGGTAATAGTTCTCTTCTACCTGCGACAGTGACGAATTTTGATAGATTCATGTTGTTAATGTACAAAGATCAGATGCCAGTTATTGTGCTAAATTAATATTCTGGTTTTCAGTTTGGGGAAACTGTTATTCCTCATTTTCATTTTATTTATAAATATATCTCTAGTTTTCAGTTTTATTTGCAAGAAGAAGAATATGCATTTCTTATTATGAGGTCATCCTGTAACACTCTTCTCTGGCATTATCTGCAGAGAACTACGGAGGAAGGAGGGAACAAAAGAGGACGAGGCGGAGACGACAATGAGGAGGAGATACAAACATTTGCGGGTTCGAACAAGAATGGGAAGTTCTCGAAAAAGACAAAGAGGAAGTAGTGCATGTGCCATGTAAACCAATTTTGTGTAATCTCGGACTAGAATTACTGTAGCATTTAATAAATTAGTATCTTTGGAAAGGATTAACTGGAGCAAAACATGAAAAGCCTGCTACTGAGCTGTATTTCAGACTTTCAGTTGGCATTCTACTGGGAATTAGGTTATATTACATTAGAAGTGTAATACTGTAATCAATTGATATCACTATAATTTTTTTTCACCAAACTTGTTATTTATGGGCGCGGTATAAAAGATTTATGCTCAATTGGACTAGATGGTTCATAGGCGAGTGTATATTTATTAACGTTACTCACTCAATCCAGTAAAAGTTCATTATCAGTTTCTTTTTTTTTTTTTTGAAATAATGTCATGGATTTGTTTTACAAATTTTCTTTATAACTAATGTACGAATTTTCATATATCTTCTACTATTGGCTCTCTCATTTTTTTTTAATCATAATTTTGATAAGATATTCTAATTTTGTAGTATTTCATTCCAAATTGAATGTGATTTGTGACTATATAACTATGTCAGTACCCGATTATAAAGGAAATTTTAATTTTGCATTAAATTTATTTCACTTTCCTGATTTATTTTTAAATTTGAAAAATGTAAATGGAATAAATCAAGGAAGTGTCTTCCAAACTGATTTCACGTAAAGTTAGATTAAAACTTTACTTGCATAACCTCTTCTGATTTCCTTATAAGATTTCCCTGTAGTAGAACTAGATCATCAATGGCTACTGATCTCTGCTCCAGCAAGACTCCTCCTACAACAAGCCCTCGCATTTATTCTCTCACAATCTCTCTCAATCCGACATTAACCACCAGCGCCTCCCGTCGCGTCCTGTCTCATCCTCATCATCAGTTGATTACGACTTCTGCATTCGCCAGAGCAATGTGGATCAATCATCCTCTGCCGAAGAGCTTTTCTCTTATGGTGTCATTCTTCCTATTGATCCTAATGTAAAATACAAGCCACCGACAACATTACCACCATTACCACCAGTGCCATCACTACAACCACATGTTGATCATGCGGTGGAAAGTCATGGTCCGAAATGTGATGAGGGCTCGAATGAAACAGTGGTCTCGGTTTTGTCAGAATCACATGATCAGAAACAAAAGTCCGCGAAATCATCTGTCTGGCAGTTCAAGCGGAGTAGTAGTCTGAATTGTGGGAGTGGATATGCACGGACATTGTGTCCAATTACTCTTTTGTCTCGCAGTCGTTCCACTGGTTCAGCATCAAGTACGAACAAATCTTTGGTGATTGATGTAGTCAGGTTAAGATAATGGACTTGCTTAAGCTCTGTATTGTAATTCCCTTTGGTGATAATTTTTGTATTTTGTATTAATTCAAACCTTTCTGGACTTATGATCCTAATGTATAACAGATTGAACGATCAAGTACAACACTCACACCAATATTTAAGCCATACTGAAGGTGGTCCAAATGTGGTCGGAAATAGGGTATGTTTTAGACACAGATTGAGGGAGGTGAGATTTTTACCCGAGGAAAGCACAATAAAGGATGTAACTGCAAGAAATCTTGGTGCCTCCAGAAGTATTGTGAGTGCTTCCAAGCCAATATTATGTGCTCAAAAAATTGTAGATGCATCAAGAATTGTGAAGTGAAGTGAAGAGGCAATAATTATAGATCCGTAGACTTCATGTAGTTCACAATATATCTTATCTTGGATATTCTCGAAATATCCGAAACTATATAGAAGTGTTTTCAGAACATTTTCACTTAACTTGATACAATTAAACTAATAAGTTTTGTTAACAAATCAGCCGGTGGAGTGAAAACAATGCGAGAGAAATATAAGGACAAAATGCAAATATATGGAACATTGTAACTAATATAGTCCACTCAAATTGATATAGTATTACATAACAGCAACTGGGATGAAAAGTTGAGAAGTCTAGGTAACATTGAAGACAATATACGATAAGAGAACAAAAGTAAGTAAACTTCGGCAACATGAATACTTTACCATCATAAGCTTTCCACTTTCGTATCATCTACCCCAACATTCTAGTAGTCGGGGACAGGACTGAATCCTAGAAGTTAAACTAGGGTCTCCGTATACATGTGATAATAAGACGGAGATCCATCATCCAAATCAGCATCAAGTTAGATAATCTCGGCCTCTCTGTTGTCTACATTACACGAAAGACACATTCCAACATCATTTATTTTTAGTATTACTTGGAACCCCTCATTAAAGAAGGATCCATTACCGAGATCCGCTGGCATACCTAAATCAATGCTGAAGATAGGCGTCCAGTTTGCCGCAACTCCAGCAAGTCCAAGGCACTCATCATCATCCAATGTCCACGGGATGATTTTTCTCTGTGAATCCGAAAGCATAATAACAGCAACAGAGTAATTAAACTCAGTAACTTCTTTTTGATCAATATGAATAGCCGTTTTGAAGTCAGGGCCTTGAACATCATCGATGCCAGTGATCCCAATGGCATCATTCAGCACATTTTGCACATTATCTCCTTCATCGATCACGGGTAGTTTAATTTTAGTGATGAGCACCTCACTGTTTAGATTAAAAGCCGAAAGACCAAGGCTTCCACAACCACAAAGAATTCCATTAACAGATGCATATAAGGATACACCCAGAGCACGTTCAACGGGGTCAAGTACCTTCCTCCAATCCCCGCCACCTATCTGAATAAACCTCATAATAAAGCGAATCCGTATCAACCATATAATCCGGGTATACAGCCCTAAGAACCTTATAATCACGCCCTAAACTATCATAACCAAAACCAAGAGACATCATATTGAAACCATCAACATTTACACCACACGGAATAAGTTTTGAGCGTCTAGTAGCAGGATTGCAAAGAAAAATATGAGTTCTAACACTTTCATTAGCGTCTGTGTAAGCTAGCTTAACACAGACAATGCCATTAGCAGAACCAACAATGTAAGGAAAATTATAATCTACGCCAACCAAATCCTCATATGGGACATACGGTAACCAAAAATCATCCACATTTTGTGGAGAAGCCACATCTAGTAGTGAGAGTGAATACATGTTATCATCATTAGAGGCGTGAGCAATTAGGGTTCAATCGGGTCGCATACTCTTGCAGTAAGGAGCCGAGACATGACGAATTATTGGCTCTGAATCATCCCCAACCACCACTTGCACATAGTCTGGCAACGGATGACATCTTTGACCGGAACCCATTTGAGAATCTCCTCAATTAAATCATCCGAGAGGTTGGGAATAGGTCGAGGAGGATTGGGTCGGAGAGGAAAAACTAGGGATAATTATGTATGTATGTGTATAGAGCGAAATTAGAGAGGAATGTAGCAAAATGAGCAGAGAGAGGCGTGAGGAATGTAGAGACCATCCTACAAAATGTGAGATACAATATCTTATCTCGACCCTCCCTCCATCTTAAGATTCTATCTCAGCCCTTCATTTTAGGATGCTGCTAAATATAAGAAATTAATTTTTTTTTTGAACAAAAATAGCTTGATTCATTCCAGTAGTCAAATAAGTACAATCCTCCGAACTTCTTACAAATGTGCTCAAGTCAACTAACACAGTTAACTTGTAACTCTCCTATCAACAAAATCCTAACTTATCAAATCAAACAGACCAATACAAACTGTTACAAAAAGTATGCATTTTTATGAAAAATAGCATCTAGCAAGTACAGTGCAGAACCTCCTTCAATATACTGCTAGCATCTCTTTTTGTGGCTTGAAAAATCCTCATATTCCTTTTCCTCCAGACTGCATACACAAGTTCAGTCACCAACACCTTCAGAAATCTTGCTCTAGCTCTCTTTCTCTTTATATAAGGATACAGAACTGACAGCAGGTTACAGTTCTGTACCTGCAGTTGCAATCCAGCTAATGCAGCTGTCAAGATAGACTGAACAAATGAACAAGCAAACAGCAGGTGATCACAAGATTCATCGCATGTTTCACACAAAACACAACCAGAGTCCACTTGAATATTCATTTTCAACAGCCTGTCCCTGGTTGTAAGCCTTTTCATCAAGGCAAGCCATAATATAAACTGAGCTTTTGAGGTGGTCATGTTGTTGAGGATCCACTCTCTCCATTCCACCTTTACCACAGGAGGCCCAGTGTTACATAAAATTAATATTCATGTTTATCTTGTAAATATAGGTCAGAGCAGTGATGAATTTAGGGATGGCAACCGTAATATCCGCACTTTCTATTTTTAGTAATTTTTATTTTTAGTGTATTTTCATTTCGGACGACTCGCTTGTTATTATTTTGGAATTCTAAAACTATTTTATTCTGTATCCATGATCATCCGGACGAGTTTCTGAGTTGTTTTTATGAGATTTTACTTATCGTGTAACTTTTCCGCGTTGAGGCTCGATTCTCGTAAATCTCATTCTATACTGACGTTTCGTTACTTCTTCAAGTTCCTTTAATAATTCTGTATATGTTACAACTTTCTGAGTTGTCATTCAGGTCTCGAGTTTAGATTTTCGAATGTTTGGGTCATTTTTGTAAATTCTTATTATCTTGGACGTTGATGCTAATATTCGTTTATTCCGGCCTTCAGATGACCGGAGGCTTGTGATGGTTTTTATGTTTATCTCGTCTATGAAAGATCTTCGTATATCTGTGGTTTCATCCCTCGTTCTTCCACCTGGGGACGGTCCGACGGGACCTCTGGGGGTCGCTACTATGGGGTACGACCGCAGAAGTGGTTTCCCACCTGGGGACGGTCCGACGGGGCCTCTGGGGGTCAATACTAAGGTGTACGGCCACGGGTTACCAAGTATGGAATTGTGTTGGAGTAATGTGATGTTATGATTGCTTTGTTGGACATGTTTTGATGAAAATGTGATATTCCGGAATATTGTCTTTCTAGTATTTTCAAATGTATTTTTCATGTTGGATTGTACTCATATGTAATGTTATGTAAATTTGTACTTGCACTAGCTATTCGAATGTTAACCCCTTAAATGGGGGAAATGCGTCTTATGCATTTTAGGTACTGGGCGAGCTGAGCAGCCGGCACGGGATACGCATGCAAAGGATGGCCCAGCATGATGATGAGGCTCGAGTCGGTGTTATTTCTTTTACTATATCTATTCCGTTATTGATTAATGATGTCATTGAAGTCCCCTGCGTGGGCATTGAATACATTTCGCTTTCTGTATTGCTGGTGTTGAACTAAAATGTTTTGGCCGAGGTCACGGCCCTACTTATTACTGTTAATATGTCTTATGGGAGTCTTTTGTGGATTATGTGTCATGTGTTAGCCTGGTAGACCTTGTGAAGGTTCTACGGCGTGTAATGTCCCTTATGAGATTTGGGGTGTTAGATTTATGGTATTAAAGCCTTGGGTTATGAATACCTAGGTTGTTGGTTAATTTTGGGTCTGTCAGTCGTGTTGTAAGAGTCAGTTGTTGAGCCTAATATCATCGAGCTACCATCTCTTCATGCGACCCGTGGCTGTAAGTCTCCTCGAACTCTTGTATTTCTGTATTTTATATTTGTCTTGTGTACATTGGAACTGTGAGTTGTGGTACCAACTTGTATAATTGTGAACTTTTTCGATCCTGTCCTTTTCAATTCTTTTCTTTAGTATGTTGAGAGGTCGTGGTAGACCAGCTAGGGGACGTGGCCGAGGCCGTGGTCGTGGTACTAGTAGTGAGGAAGTTACGCTTTCTCAGTCCTCTGCAAATTCGGCCTCTTATTCAGTGCTGAATACTCCACCCTTGAGTTCTGACAGACAGCGGAATTTATCAGTCAGTCAGGATCAACCGTCGGGTAATAATGCCGACACTGGATCTACTATTGTACTTCAGCATTTGGTAACTCAGCTCGCTCAGATAGCTCAGGGTGGGCGTCAGAATCCGCCCCCGACCCCGGAAGATGAGGCCAGTAAATGGTTTCAGAAAGTGACCAAGATGCACCCCCTCTAGCTTCGCTGGTTCTACTGACTCCCTAGGTTGGGAGAATCGGCTTTTTCATATGGGTAGGACATTCGATGTTGTAGCTTGTCCTGACGACAGGAGAGTGCCTATTGCTCAGTATCTCCTGGATAATGAAGTTGCAGAGTGGTGGGAAGCTGTGATGCCTAGTGACCAGCCACCTGGGAGGAGTTTAAGACCGCTATGGAAGCGGAATACTGCCCGCTGCCGGTTCAGGAGCGTAGGATTGTGGAGTTCTTTACTGCTACGCCTCAGGATGTGCCTATCTATCAGGCCATCATCACTTATAATCAGCAGTTGGGGTACGTGAAAGAGCAGGTGCGGACTGAGGCTGATAAAATTCGTTACTTCACATTATCGGTTCCTTATATAGTAATAATTAGTTCACAACCTATATAACATGAGACCGTTATGTGAGTGGTGGTAATATATGCTTGAGATTGGTTGGTCTTGACCATTAGCATATATTAGCGTATTCGGTATACGTTGAACAGGATCGAGGTGGGATAGATTCTTCTGTACGGAGTATAAGAAGAACGCACATCTCGGACAATTATTATTTATTAATTCTAGTGATTAATATTTAATTATATACATTTAATATTTATTGCTTTGATTTATCATGGGTGAGAGCCACAATGATTGACTCAATATGCTCGATATTTTGGGCAAATTTATTATTTATATAATAATTAATATTATAGCTAGAAATCGTGTCCCGACCAGTCAGGTTGATCATGTCCCTTGAGGCACTTGAAAGGATTATTATATTAAATCCTGCAGGTGTAACACCCCCAATCCACTCAGGGATATTACATGCCGTAGACCCTCTCCTCGAGGATCTACCAGGCTGGTAACAACATTTAACATCTCGACAATGCCTTCAAGGCAAAATGACTCAGTAGACCGATTTGGTCTTTCAATAAATAAATACAACTCGAATACAACTCATGCCCACGTAGGGGTCAAAATACAACCACACCCGTACAACGGGAAAAATATAGCAGCGGAAAATAAAGTACAACTAAACCAATACGACATCAACGGGTCCTCGTGTGATTAGTATCGTTCATCTTTCATCATCCTTCGTGCCGACCCTGTGCTCTGCTCCAAAACCTGATGCAATACAGACATCCACCCCCCGAATACTCGGGGGTTAGCAAAACTCCACTATTTTGCCAGTGCAAGTATAAAATACGAAAATGAGCCATACATATCATACTCCACGGAACATGTTAATCATAAGCATACTTCCCGAGGTAAATCACTTAATCAAAACGGTTAAATCGAAAGATAGGGGTAAACCCGATATACATCTTGTGAAAACATTTTACGATCTCGGGAGTTTTGAAAACATTTGGGATTGTAAGAATTCTCAAACCTTTCAAAAACATTTAGGGACACAGCCCAAAAGTCATTTTCCCAAAACGTAAATTCGATAACAACAAATGGGGTCCACGACCCGATCATACCATAACAACTTTGTTTCCACAGTTATTCGCGTCCGTGCTAGCAAGCCACGGACCTCGGATGCTCCGTAGAACAAACCCGAGTGAATAACCCACAGGAAACTATATCAAATCACATGTCACCGTAACCGCACACGTGACTACAAGCACATATACGTACATAATCAAACCACAACCATAAGTTATCCGGCATCGCGCTAACAAGCCACGAACCTCGGAGTCCCCGCAAGACATACCCGATGATAACCCCACAAGTTATCTCGGCATCGAGCTAACAAGCCACGAACCTCGGAGTCCCCGCAAGACATACCGGATTGGATAACCCTACGGTCACGCCCGACCCATACTAGCAAGTATGGATCCGGAGATTCAACAATCCTACCGGAGGCACATCACATACATCAAGCACACAACAATAATCACTTATCAAGCCAAACAACATTAAGTATCACAACCTCCTTTCAAGGAGTAACAACTAATATCACACATATTACGTTCTTACCGAACAAGTACACAATAACAATACGTAATCCCCGGCAAAGGATTACGGTCTATCAAACTCACTCGAAGTGATCATATTATCTTTAAACATACAAAACCATCACACATATTCCGAGAACACATATTCACGAAGTATACGAATTATCGTTGAAAGACAACATTTATCGAGGACATACCGATCCCTTTTTACGTTCATTAAACATTTGGATTTCCTATAAAAATCATTTATCAACAATTATGCCTATGAAACATGAAACGTATGGGCAAGATACTTGCCTCGAAATCGGTACGCAAGTATTCCGACGAACACGGCTCAACCGGAAAGCTTCGAAACGCCCGATGCTATCGAAAAGGAAGACGACAACGAACGGAAGGGTTCAACTCGGTTTCTTCGTAAGAAACTCGACCCTAACATCATATAATTAATAAATCAATGATCATACGATGAGGAATAATCGTAGAACGCCCGAAAACCCCTCTAAGACATTTTACCGGACACCTTCAAGGCGTCGATCAAGAACTCGACCAAAACAACGAATCGATACGATCCAACCATGGAATAACAAGGGAAAAGATATAAAACTTCTAAATAATCATCAATCCATCACAATCCTAAGTTAAATCGGATTAATCGGACGAAAACAACCAAAATACCCAAATTCCCCAAAACTAGATTTCTAGGAAATCGACGGTCAGTAGATCGGAGGATGTTATAGGATGGATGATTGATGATTTGAACTCCAAGACTTCATGGATTTATTGTCCAACAACATATCTCCATGATGAACTAATCTCCAGCCGCGGAAGGGAAGAAAATGAGTGAGAAATGGTTGAAGAAAAACGCTGCTAGGCCTTAAATAAGTGTGATCCGGCGGGTTACGTGCGTAATCGGCCAAGGCTTACGTGCATGAAGTCATCGCCCCAAATCGCCGGCCCGTTACGTTCGTTGCGGACAGGCCTTACGTACGTAACCGGCCTTACGTGCGTACGGCCGAGCACTCTGGCCGTAACTCGGCGATCTTGGCACAGGCCTGATTGCCGGCCATGACTCGGTCGGGGCCAACTCCGACGGCCCGAACGACCCCGAAACCCGAACCTAAATACGAATCGAAGATACGGTTACGAAGTACTTGCAAAGACGAATCCGAGCACTAAGAGAACATATGATTCCGACCGCCCGAAGGCTCGAAATTCGACAACGGAAATTAATTACCCCAAACTTTGGGAAATTACGAAAATGGCCCAAAACGCCCGAAATACACGATACATGATCGAAACACCAAGACGAAGCTTGCAACATGAATAATAACATTAAATGAACTTACGAGAAAGTCGAAACAACATTTTCGGACGAGATTCGCAAGAATCGAACTCAAGTGCGGAAAAACCGCTAAAAAGCACGGAACTCAACAAAACGACACTGAAACGAGCTCGGATGACAAAAAGTAAAGATTTAATCATTCTCGGAATGAAGAAACGGTCATGAGCGAGTCGTCAAAACGGACTTCCGCCGAAAAAAAAGAAATTACCTGAAATCGAAATCACGGGTATTACATTCTACCCTCCTTAAAAGAAGTTTCGTCCCGAAACTTAAAATAAGTAGGGAGAAGCAATATCCACTGTCAGGAAGACTCGACGAGATACACAAAAACCGGCTTCGCGCCCGGCGAAACGTTGCAAGAAACGCAAAGAGACATACGACGTGAAAACACGCTCCACGACGACCAACACAACGCCACCGATAGAGACACAATAAACCAACAAGTGACAAGCGTCATCAAACAGATAATACAATCAAGTCGATTATCCGAACAATCGCAAAACACAACGAACAAAAATCAACACGATTGACTAACCTAACGGTACATCAATCAACACGCGAGCCAATCGCTGAACAAATACGGAATTCCACCGCCCAAGGGTTGGAAGATCGAAAACAAGACTAATTTCCTGAACATAAGGAAATTAGGAAGGAGTCTTGAATGTTCAACAATCACAAAACGAGATCAACAAAAACCGAACAATCATACGATCGAACCACAACGATCGAGACAACAAAAATCGAACAATCACGTTCGAATCACGAAGAACAATAAAATTCAAACAACAACCCCAAGGTTCACATCTCGACTCGAGACAATATATGATCCGGTGAAAATAACAACATGTGCCTTTACATAAGATCCACAGGAAAGGGAATAGCGATTGAAAAGTCACAACGACAAACGAATTATTTCGAAACACCACACTCGTTCGATCAACAAAAACAAGGGACAGGACAAGCTCGGAAAATGTCAACGAATATAAACGAGTCGACAGAGTCGAAAATACAAAAGTTCAAGATCCAGTCTACTTCGAATAAAAGAACTAGTAGAACCAAAAGATGTTACTTCCGAACAAGATTCACAAGAATCGAACCGAACTCGGAAAAGCCACAGCGAAAACCAGATTGACCCAAAACAAGATCACACCTCGTCCGATCAATGAAACCGAAATACAGAACAAGTTCAGTAAGTATCAACGAACACGAGCGAGTCGATAGAATCGAGAAAGAGAAAATGCAGGAGTCTAAAAACAACACGGGTACTACATTCGACCTCTTATAAAAGAAGGTCGCCCCCGCAACTCACAACAGCGAAATCAAGGTGACGACACAACAAGCAACCGACAGAAACATCCTTCGAAGGCCTCTCAAAGCCGATTGATACTTGTCTTTGAAGCGCGAACTCCGAAAGTCTCGATAGCCAATTCGCAAAACTGAATTCGGTGTCCCTCGAGTCCACACTTGAAATGTGTTATCGACGAGAAGGACAATTTACACGTGCATGCCCCGGCACATCACGATTGAAACGCCTCGGCTCGGCATACCGAAAATACAAATGCTAGATACAATGGGGCATAACGTCGCAAAACAACATAGCGGAGATGCCAACTCAGCACAACAAAGAATCATAACACATACCATATACAACGATTACCATCGTAAAGTAATACACACACAAACACTACAACAACGACGGTATCGTTCGGCGACCTCAACGGCCCGAACGATAACAGCACATAATTACAACCATCATGAAACAATCACACATGTACACAAACGTACAAACTCAAGCTTCAACAGCTCACACCCGTGCGACAACACGCAAATCACCACGAGGCGACAAACAGTAAATACCAGTTCACACCTCTCACAGAGGGCTAGTACAACAAATGCGTGGCAACGCCTCGACGTTCATGCCACCAATTCGATCATACTCGGGAGCAAATACCATAACGACAATACAAACATCATACATACATTCCCAAACGCAAACGGGAATTGATAGGTTTTAAAAAAATGAAAACCACCTCTTGAAAATAATTTAGAAAAACACCGGTTGATCTTGAGTATCATCTTTAAAAAAAAAAGTAAAAACGTGAAACATCGTTATCGAGACTTTGGAAAACCATTTCGCATTTGTTAAAAATGAGGACACTTTCTGATAGTGAAAAAATTTCAGAATATTCGACCCTCGGGTCTAAGTAAAAGTGTTTATAAAACATTCAAAATATCTCAAAACATTTTGGACCTCGAGGTAGAAGAATTTTGAAACATATTGTGGCACCTTGGATGTACCACGAGAAAATAATTCATTTTAAAAGTACGTCTCGAAATTTATTTTCTAAGATACTCAAGGTTTTCAAAGATAATTCAATGGGCTAGAATGCCCAAAAATTTCAGGTAATTACACGGAACATTATAGCGCAGTGGGTCCCGCGCCGACCAAGATAAAACTATTTACAAAAACGCCAAAAAGGCCGATGATGGTAATATTTCAAAAACTCACAAAAGCCATTTACAAAATACTAAATACCGTCATAAGAATTTCGCCAAAATGATCAAGGCCATAATGCCAAAATTCGGTTAAGGAATTGGTTTTCGAAATAAAACTCAGTCGGTAAAATACCGAAAGCCATTAAAATAGAACTCACGCAGCGGATAAAAGAAATACAGTTCAACATGCACAATCCATCAACACTACTCCTCATATGTACGAAATATGAGGGTCGAATAACCATATATCAAGAAATCAAAATCCATAAGAGGATTCCGTCACTTAACAAATAATCATAAAAATAGCTCGTGTCACACGAGGCATAACACAAAGAAGGGAGACTTACATCCACAGGTCGCACGAAGATGATGATCGCCCACGATACTAATCACGACCAACAAGCTCAAACGACGCGTCGCGACACGACTCAGTCAGACAAAATCCGACGAGACAAAAACTCAATAGACACCACTGACCCGACAGCCTAGGTTTACACAACCTAAGCTCCGATACCATTTATGTAACACCCCCAAACCACTCAGGGATATTACACGCCGTAGACCCTCTCCTCGAGGATCTACCAGGCTGGTAACAACATTTAACATCTCGACAATGCCTTCAAGGCAAAATGACTCAGTAGACCGATTTGGTCTTTCAATAAATACATACAACTCGAATACAACTCATGCCCACGCATGGGTCAAAATACAACCACACCCGTACAACGGGAAAAATATAGCAGCGGAAAATAAAGTACAACTAAACCAATACGACATCAACGGGTCCTCGTGTGATTAGTATCGTTCATCTTTCATCATCCTTCATGCCGACCCTATGCTCTGCTCCAAAACCTGAATGCAATACAGACATCCACCCCCCGAATACTCGGGGGTTAGCAAAACTCCACTGTTTTGCTAGTGCAAGTATAAAATACGAAAACGAGCCATACATATTATACTCCACGGAACATGTTAATCATAACATACTTCCCGAGGTAAATCACTTAATCAAAACGGTTAAATCGAAAGATAGGGGTAAACCCGATATACATCTTGTGAAAACATTTTCCGATCTCGGGAGTTTTGAAATCATTTGGGATTGTAAGAATTCTCAAACCTTTCAAAAACATTTAGGGACATGGCCCAAAAGTCATTTTCCCAAAACGTAAATTCGATAACAACAAATGGGGTCCACGACCCGATCATACCATAACAACCTGTTTCCACAGATTATTCGCGTCCCGTGCTAGCAAGCCACGGACCTCAGATGCTCCCGTAGAACAAACCCGAGTGAATAACCCACAGGGAAACTATATCAAATCACATGTCACCGTAACCGCAGTCACGTGACTACAAGCACATATACGTACATAATCAAACCACAACCATAAGTTATCCCGGCATCGCGCTAACAAGCCACGAACCTCGGAGTCCCCGCAAGACATACCCGATGATAACCCCACAAGTTATCTCGGCATCGAGCTAACAAGCCACGAACCTCGGAGTCCCCGCAAGACATACCCGGATTGGATAACCCTACGGTCACGCCCGACCCATACTAGCAAGTATGGATCCCGGAGATTCAACAATCCTACCCGGAGGCACATCACATACATCAAGCACACAACAATAATCACTTATCAAGCCAAACAACATTAAGTATCACAACCTCCTTTCAAGGAGTAACAACTAATATCACACATATTACGTTCTTACCGAACAAGTACACAATAACAATACGTAATCCCCGGCAAAGGATTACGGTCTATCAAACTCACTCGAAGTGATCATATTATCTTTAAACATACAAAACCATCACACATATTCCGAGAACACATATTCACGAAGTATACGAATTATCGTTGAAAGACAACATTTATCGAGGACATACCGATCCCTTTTTACGTTCATTAAACATTTGGATTTCGTATAAAAATCATTTATCAACAATTATGCCTATGAAACATGAAACGTATGGGCAAGATACTTGCCTCGAAATCGGTACGCAAGTATTCCGACGAACACGGCTCAACCGGAAAGCTTCGAAACGCCCGATGCTATCGAAAAGGAAGAGGACAACGAACGGAAGGGTTCAACTCGGTTTCTTCGTAAGAAACTCGACCCTAACATCATATAATTAATAAATCAATGATCATACGATGAGGAATAATCGTAGAACGCCCGAAAACCCCTCTAAGACATTTCTAGGACACCTTCAAGGCGTCGATCAAGAACTCGACCAAAACAACGAATCGATACGATCCAACCATGGAATAACAAGGGAAAAGATATAAAACATCTAAATAATCATCAATCCATCACAATCCTAAGTTAAATCGGATTAATCGGACGAAAACAACCAAAATACCCCAATTCCCCAAAACTAGATTTCTAGGAAATCTGACCTGATTCGGTAGATCGGAGGATGTTATAGGATGGATGATTGATGATTTGAACTCCAAGACTTCATGGATTTATTGTCCAACAACATATCTCCATGATGAACTAATCTCCAGCCGCGGAAGGGAAGAAAATGAGTGAGAAATGGCTGAAGAAAAACGCTGCCAGGCCTTAAATAGGCTGACTGCCGGCCGGGTTACGTACGTAACCGGCCAAGGCTTACGTACGTAACCGAGTCACTGCCCCAAAACTGTCGGCCCGTTAAATGCACGTTGCGGCCAGGGCCTTACGTACGTAACCGCCCTTACGTACGTAACTGCCGAGCACTACCGGCCGTAATTCGGCCAGTGCCGGCCTGGGCCCAGACTGCCCGGCCATGACTCGGCCGGGGCCAACTCTGACGGCCCGAACGACCCCGAAACCCGAACCTGAATACGAATCGAAGATACAGTTACGAAGTACTTGCAAAGACGAATCCGAGCACTAAGAGAACATACGATTCCGACCACCCGAAGGCTCGAAATTCGACAACGGAAAGCAATTACCCCAAACTTTGGGAAATTACGAAAATGGCCCAAATCGCCTGAAATACACGATACATGATCGAAACACCAAGACGAAGCTTGCAACATGAATAATAACATTAAATGAACTTACGAGAATGTCGAAACAACAGTTTCGGACGAGATTCGCAAGAATCGAACTCTAAGTGCGGAAAAACCGCTAAAAAGCACGGAACTCAACAAAACGACACTGAAACGAGCTCGGATGACAAAAAGTGCAGATTTAATCATTCTCGGAATGACGAAACGGTCATGAGAGAGTCGTCAAAACGGACTTCCGCCGAAAAAAAAAAGAAATTACCGGAAATCGAAATCACGGGTATTACAGCAGGTGGAATTAATTTTCTGAAATAATAATAAAAGTCGAGTGTATACTCATGTATAATATATTAATTAATTAAAAGTTGTCAGTAGCTTAAATTATATAATGGACATGGAATATCTTAAACACGGAAATAATTAATTCAAAAAGGAGTCCAATTTCATAATTTGGGATTTTGGTAGGAAGTGCAATATCAACTTTTTAGTGGACTAAGTTGATATTTAATAGAGTCATTATATTAGGAAGAGTTCTAATATAGGAAGATGACATCTATTAAGAGTCTTTACCATATCCTCCTTAAGGTCCCTAGAGTAGCCCAAAAGACCTATAAATAGGATGCATATGGTGGCCGATTTTATCATCATAATTTGAGCCAAAATTTTAGATTTTTTTTGTGTGTGTTTAATTGTGGACCTTGACTTGTGTCTTGGATTCCATAATTTAGTTAACACAATATCTTTCTAAAATACCACAAATATTCAAGAAAAATAGAGAGAAAATCGAAAGGAATCTTGGAAGAACAATTCGGCCGATCCCTGTTGCTGTCCAAGTAGTCCGGTAGATTGTTGCCCACACGACATCCAGATAATAGGCGGGATATACTCTAGAAGACTTTGAGGTAGAAATACAAGTAGATCGAAGAAGAATAGAGGGAGTAGTTCAATCGATCCAAGGAGGGAGTTTCTACCACTTCGCATCAAAGGTATTAATTACCGACTCTCATGCGTAAATATATTTATTTGATTGTTATTAATCTGTTTAGTTAATTAATTGACAAGCCTGAATAGATCCGGTTTTTATGTTGGTTAGTTTATAAAACCGTTTATAAAATATTTTCACCAACTAGCTTCCGCTGCGTTTTATATTCCAACAATTGGTATCGAAGCCGGTCTTTAGGTTCCGTTCAATTTAATTAATTTGGTGATTAATATGCTAGCAATTAAATATTCATATAGTATGATTTTTGGAATATTTTGCTAGAATTTGTCTTGCAGGAGAATATGATCCAATTATCATGGCTGTGTGATGTTTTTTATTTATTTACGCGTTTTTGGTAATTTGACCCGGTTTAAGGCATGTATAAGTTTTTTCCGTGAGAAAATCCACGGGTAGAATATGATTTATTTTTCTTGTAATTTGCTGTAAATTTGCTGTATTTTATTTCGAATAAAATTGTAATTGAATTGGAACACACAAAGTACGAAAGAGAAAGAAGTCCAGCGCGAAGAGGAGTCCCGATCGGACGAACCGACCGAGACCAGCAGGCTGCCGGTCGAGACTCGGCTGAGTGCTGAATGTCGGGCCGCGGGTCGGGTCGGGTAGCAGGTCGGGCAGTTCGGGCAGTGGGTCTGGCAGCGGCCAGCTGGTCAAGTTGTCCGGTTCGGGTCGTTGGATGTATGGTCCTATTCGTTTTTCCGCGAGATGCTTGATGCAGTGGGAGCAAACGAGTCGAGGATTTTTTTGTTATTCAAAACGAGGAATAAAAACCATGATAATTGGATTTAATTATCCATTTTTTTATTTTGGTTTTTATTGTTTTGATGTATGGCATGTATGAATGTATGCGTGATATGTTTCTTACATGTTAGGACGAGAAAATTAAAAACCTTTATTTTTCAAAATAACTAAGTAATTTTAAATTGATTTTTCAAAATCAAATTGGCCTCCATAATTGGTTTAAGTTTTGAAATAATTAGCATACGCGTTGACATTAGAGTCTTTCTCCACATCGAATGTGCTGATTATTGGCTCACTGGTTTTAAACTTCAATTAGATAACAAAAAGGTGAATATTATTTTTTATGATAGGACCTCTCCATCTGTAGAACTATTATCATTAAATAATATTCTAAAGATTGTTAAATTATGGTGTTCACTTAGGTGTATTAATTAATAAGCTCCCCATCGGAGTCTATGTTAATTTAATACATGGCCAAGAGGAACCAACTATTAAATGTACTTATCAAAACGCATCGTGACTAGATAGTAAAATTAAAGACGTTAAAATCTACTTGAAAAATGTATATGTAAACGTCCACACTAACGTGGGTTGCATGTGCGGTATTTTCAAGGTGTTGGTTGATTGCACATATATTGTGTTTTAAGGTTTTTCAGTATATTTTGCGTCGAATTATGTGATGAATGGTGTTTTTAATTTTATTCTCAGATGTCTTTCAATCCACTAGTTGTTATTCTCAAAGAAAACAAACTTGATGGCACTAACTTTGCCGACTGGAAAAGAAATCTTGATATTATCTTGACTGCCGAGGGGCATAAATTTGTTTTAAATGTGGAGAGCCCTTTGGAACCAGAAACAGATGCCACTCCTGAAGAGTTGGCTAAATTCCGGAAGGAAAAAGTCTTATGAGATGGCTCGCTGTTATATTTTGGCTTTACTGACAAATGTATTGCAACATCAGCATCAGACGATGGGCTCAGCCGCAGAAATGATGAAAAATCTCACTGAGATGTTTGGTCATCAGAACCGAACGGCCAGGCAAAATGTAATAAGGGTTTTTATGACAACCCAAATGTCTGAAGAGACCCCAGTAAGGGATCACGTTCCTAAAATGATGTCTCATTTGAATGAACTGAGCATACTGGGGGGCACTATCGATGCGGAGTCGCAGGTCGATATTATCTTGGGCAGTTTACCAAGAAGCTTTGAGAAGTTCCGTCTCAACTACAATATGAATCGTAGGGCTTACACATTGGCGGAACTTCTGACAGAGCTTCAGTCTGCCGAAGGTCTCTTCAAACAAGGTTATCATCAAATTCTTGCGGCAACCGGTGCTGCTTCTTCAAAACCCAAATGGGGAAAGAAGAAAAAGCAGGTTGGCCAGAAGTAAGTGGCAACCTTCAAAGCTTAGGGCAAGGCTCCTCAGTCAAAGGCTCCTCAGTCCGAGGCGAACAAAAAATCGCAAGGCAAGTGCTTCAATTGCGGTCTGAAAGGGCAATTCAAGAGTGACTGCCCTAAGAAAGGTACGTCTCATGCACTAGTAGTCAAAACATGTCTGGCTGCCTGTTCTATCACTTCATGGATAGTGGATTCGGGCTCCACTGATCATGTTTGTTATGACCCGCAGGGGTTCCAAGTAACCAAGGTACTTAGTGTGGATGAGATTACTATTAGCTGGGGCGACTATTCCAGGCTGAAGGCTGTTGCAGTGGGAGTCGTGCAGTTAAAAGTTAATGATAGGATTCTAGTCCGAAATAATATATTATTAGTACCTGATTTTAGAATGAATTTAATTTCAGTTTTTAATTTCCGTTGTGATGGATATTCAGTTTCTTTTGAAGATAATGCAGTTATTAAAAGAAATGGTGAATATGTTTGCACGAGTACTTATAATGAAGGACTTTATATCATTAATGTTGCACCAGCTCCTTATAAATTACTTAATTCTTTGACTAATCCTAAGAAAAGAAAATAATCTTCGAGCATAAATCAAACATATTTGTGGCATTTACGTTTGGGTCATATTAACCTTAGAAGGATTCAAAGATTGGTGAGCGATGGCCCATTGGATTTGCTCCAAGTTGAGTCATTTCCAATCTTCAAATCCTGTCTGTAAGGTAAAATGACTAAAAGGGCTTTCCAAAGCAAAGGAAATCGTGCACAAAATGTATTGGAATTAGTACACACCGATGTATGTGGTCCAATGAACATCCAGGCTAAGGGTGGTTTCGAATACTTTATCACATTTATAGATTATTATTCGAGATATGGATACATCTATTTGATGCAACATAAGTCTGAATCTTTTGATAAGTTCAAAGAATTCAAGGCTGAAACGGAGAAGCGACATGGACAGAGTATCAAGTCACTACGATCTGATCATGGTGGTGAGTATCTTAGTGGAGAGTTTTTGGATTTCTTGGCATATGAGGGGATTACTTCCCAGCTCACTGCGCCTGGTACACCAAAACAAAATGGTGTTGCTGAAAGAAGGAATCGTACTTTATTAGAGATGGTTAGGTCAATGATGAGTTATTCTGATTTGCCTATTTCGTTTTGGGGATACGCCTTGGAAACAGCGGCGTACATTCTAAACTTGGTGCCTTCGAAATCAGTTCCAAAAACACCCACAGAACTGTGGAATGGGCGCAAGCCCAGTCTAGGAAATGTTCGGATTTGGGGTTCACCAGCACACGTGCTTAATAAGGAAGCTGATAAGTTGACATCTCGTACAGAAGTACGAGTGTTTGTAGGATATCCGAAGGGAATGAAGGGTGGCTTATTTTACAATCCTAAAGATCAGAAGGTCATTGTTAGCACCAATGCCCGGTTCTTAGAGGAGGACTATGTAATAAGCCACAAGCCTAGGAGTGAGGTCATTCTAGAAGAACATAGGGGCGAGATTTCGACAATACCAATTGTACAAACACCTAGTGTACCACATATCGACACTATTGTGGATACGCAAACCAAAGGCACGCCTCGTCGTAGTGGGAGGGTTGTTCGTCAACCTGAACATTTCATCAGCGTGGGAGCATCTTCGGACCTCCCCAGACCATGATGAAACCGATCCATGTACGTATAAGCAGGCAATTCAAGACAAGGATGCTGAATCCTGGCAAACGTCAATGGAATCCGAAATGGGATCTATGGATTCTATTCAAGTGTGGGAGCTAGTAGAGCTACCTAATGGGGTAAAATCCATTGGAAGTAAGTGGGTCTACAAGCGTAAGAGAGGATTGAAAGGGAAGGTTGAAACCTTCAAAGCAAGGCTTGTTGCAAAAGGTTACACTCAGAAGGAGAGCATCGACTACGATGAGACCTTTTCACCAGTAGCCATGCTTAAATCGATTCGGATTCTCTTACCTATAGCTGCGCATTTGGATATGGAGATTTGGCAGATGGATGTCAAGACTGCGTTCTTGAATGAGAGTCTTGATAAGGAAATCTATATGCGCCAACCTAAGGGATTCATTGCTGAAGGAGAGAAGCACTTAGTGTGCAAGCTTAAGAGAGCCATTTATGGTCTCAAGCAATCATCAAGGTCTTGGAACATGCGATTTGATGAGGTCATTCAATTGTATGGTTTTGAACAGTGTCCTAGTGAGGTTTGTGTATACAAAAAGTGCGGTGGAAACGTGCTAGTGTTTTTTATATTGTACGTAGATGATATACTTCTAATTGGAAACAATGTGAAGGTTGTAATACCCGGTTGTTAATTCATTCATTATCATTCAGTAAATTGTCACTCAGTAATTTTTCACTCATTAATAATCATTTATCATTCATATTCATTCATTGTATTCACCGTTCAATGTAATTTGATTCATATATTAGTTACCATTGATCATTCAACCTTGTTTTGAGAATCGAGACGAGGATATTATCATTTTCATCATATTTGGTTGTCTGGGTGTGACGAGTGGTGCATGCTACATACTCTTTTTAGCACATGCTAATTGAGTACTGGTAGCGCATGCTAACGTTCAGTATTAGCGCACGCTAGTGCATTTGAGGCAGACAGTCCATAAGGCACTGGACTGAATTTGAGTTGTAGTAGCGCACGCTATGAATTGGAAATAGCGCATGCTAGTGATTTGGATAGCGCATGCTAAGGAATCAGTGTAGCACGCGCTAAGGCTCGATCAGACAGTCCAGTAAGTACTGGACTGAAATGGAATAATTCATAGGGCACGCTACGAGTGGATCATAACGTACGCTAATGGTATTGGTAGCGCACGCTAAGGCGAGCAGGGCAGAAGACATTAGGTTCTGGACTCTAATATTCTGAGTACCAACTATCAGGTAGCGCACGCTAACACAAGGTTAACGTACGCTAAGAAGGGGCATTAGCGCACGCTATCAAAGGTATGTAGTGCATGCTAACGATACAGGTAGTGGGTACTGGACTACCCGATACACCCGTTAGCACACGCTAATATAAGGAGCTAGCACGCGCTAAGCTGGGTTTAGTATAAATAGGACAGCTCAGTCCAGTTTCGTTATTTTTCATCTCGCCTCCTTCCTTGGGCGTTTTTGGGTGATTTTGGACGATTTGGGAAGATCTATTCGAGCTGCAATCATCTAAAATCATCTTCAAGCTTCTAGTTCGAATTATTCATCATTTAATCCTCTCCAACTCACCAAATCAAGGTAAACATTTCTTGAATCTAGAATTTCGGGATTTGAGGGTTTTCCTTCCGATGTCTTCAAGTTAGCTTGCTATTATGTTGGAACATGATGAATATGGATCATCTACCTTGGATAAATGTGCTCCTACTGATTTAGTGGTGTATTTTTCGGATTTGTTGAGTATTTCGGGAATTATTCAAGAACCCTTAAGGGTTGACTTTGGAATTTGGCGTTTCGACTAGATGTTGTCGTAATCTCGAATGGAGTATTCCTATTGGATTATTGATTGTATTATTGAGATTTTGTTGGATTGAATTACTCATTTGGAGGTTGATTTTCGATATAATTGGGGTTGGTTGTAATCAATGGAAGAATGTTTGCAACGTATTCGTTAGAATGCCCCAATGAGTTTGGTTATTGTTGTATCGACTTTTGAGCTGGTCATAATCGTACTTGATACATATATTGAGAGTTTGTTGGTAATTATGTTATTCAAGGTTGTTCGAGCGACTGATATTCCATTAAGGACGTTTGTTCGAGGGAGGACATTTCATCACTGGTATTGAGGCAAGTTAATTCTTGCTCGGTTAAAAGGATGCTCATTCCTTTCGTTGTTGTTCATTCCTATTCATAATTCATTCATAGTATATTAATCATGTTGAGACTTGTAATTATCAAACTAATCATTCAATTCACGAGGAACGACGGTTCTAATCATTTCAGTGAGCTATCATTCATTTCATTATTATTTCATCTCGGTGAGTCATTCTTGACCCTTGTCGAATTATCATTCATTAATATTCATCATGGTCACTTTCGTTCTTGTGACCTTCTGGGATCATATTGCGTGGTCGGGTGGTTATGTGTGGAATTTTTAGTCGGGCACACGATAGTCATGTGATGCGGGTTCGCCGACACAATGGACTGTGCACACGGTAACGTGCCTCCGTGAGACTAATTAGGTACAAGTGCGGGTGTGTCCGGACACTCGTCTTGTGCACTTGTACGTCCCATTATGGGCATACTATGATGCCCCTCTTTAGCTTGATTTCATAACGAATATATAATGATTGTGCTTGTTCAACTCTTGAGGATTGAGGTTCTGTGTAACTGACCCCATTGGGGATGTTGTTTTTAGGTCATGGCAAGGCAAAAGCACGGGAAGAGAACCTTGACGGCAAGGAGTCCTAGTGATACTAGTAGGGAGCCGCAGCCTATACATTTGTTCACGTTTCCTTGTTATGTATTCTCCGCTGCAGTTCTGTTTGAATTTCATTTCATTCAGTGTTGTATATTTTATCTTCATATGAAATATACATGTATTCTGTATTTGCTGGGTGTGTTTTACTGGAAACTCCTCATCGGAGTAATTGATGACATAATATGGTTTGGTATCGTATAATTTATTAATTTTCATTCGCCTGGTGGGTCCCAGTTGGGGGTTCACGGCACTGTAATATTCGCCTAGTTTGGGGTGTTATAGAGTTGGTATCGGAGAGTGGTTTTGAATACTACCTTCCGAGTCATGTCTCATTTAAAGTGATCATTCATCAGACTAGTATCATTGGACTTTCACGTCACGTGTGATCTGTGCAAGCGCCAAGCCCCTCAGACCGAAAGAATTGTAAGATTTCTGACGCCATGGTATAATTTCTGGCAATAAGAATCACTCATTCATCATTCATCAGTCAACAATCCTCAATCATCATTTTAATTTTGATCATGTCAATCATGTTAACTCATTAATCCCTAAGTCAATCTCATTATTCAGTTGTTGATCTTGTGGATCGTATTATCAATCTTCTTAACTTGTTCAAGATAATCATTTCAAGAATTTCATCAGATAATCATGTCACCTCAGTTGATCCTTCATGTAATCATTGTATTAGAGCGCGTGTGCTCATTATTATAATTTCATAACGTAATCATAATGCGGTACTCATGCGAGATCTATAATTATCATGTGACTTTCCTACTTCAGTATGGAGAGATCCGTTAGAGGAAGCAGTGGAAGAGGCCGCGGTACGGGCCGAAACCCGAGAGCTCGTGTGAATACACGCGCGAACGCGAGGAATAATGTTAATTCAACAAGCAGCAACACTGCCACTCATTCACCTGGAAATAATCACTCACTGCCAGGAATTCGTACCCGGGATACACCTCAATCGGAAGGTGTTCGAGTTGATTCACTCACTTTTATGCAGGGCATGATGGCCTAGATGCAATTGCTTAATCATCATTGCGCCACTCTGGCTGATTTAATCGAGAAAGCTCTTACTTATGAGCTTACTACTAAGGAAATTGCTAAGCAACAACCTTCATCTTTTGGCAAGAAATCTAAGAATCGTAATCAGTCTGAAGGCAGTCACGCAACCTTCAAGCCTCGTACGGGCCCTACTTTTTTCGAGCGACCTCCTATGGTGCCTAAACCTGTGGAGCCTCAGTCCTGGGCAGCCAGATCGGCCATCACCTGTTTCAACTGTGGAGCGCAGTGTCATTACAGCACTAAGTGTTCGAGGCAGTCTATCACTGTAATAACTGTGGGATTGCGGGCATAAGGCCCGTTTCTGTCGAAGAGACCCCAAACCTACTACGACGACATATCAGGCCCGAACAGTTAGCGGTTTAGAATCAGGCCACTCAGTCCGCATCGTTTCAGATGATGGAGCAAACAAATGCGGAGCCGCAACTATCAGACAGGAGCATCTGGTTCAGGGGGCGGCAAGCCCCGAATTTATGAGATGAAGACGACCGACGATCCGGAGACCCGAATGATCTCAGGTACACTCGAAATTTTATCTCAATCCGTGCGTACCCTTTTTGATACTGGTGCATCGCATTCATTCATTTCTGAGTCATGCTTGAGTAGACTTCATCTGGATAGTGCTACTAGTTGTGAACCTTATATCATTGGACTACCTTACGATAGAAGAATTATTGGAGATCGTGAGATTAAGAATTGTCCGATTCAGCTTAATGGCCATGATTGGTTGGCGGATCTGATCGTGGTAGAATTACCTAGAGACGACATTATTTTGGGTATTGATTGGATGGATCGTCACGATGCCATCCTTAGTGTCCGTAAGCGTATGGTCACTATTATTTCAGACGATGGAGTTTAGCGTGTATTTCAGGGGAGTAATCCCAGTTGTTCCGGAAGAGTTATCAATATGATGAAAGCAGTGAAATTACTCAATCAGGGGTGTGTTGTTTATTGGTGCTATATGACCAAGACCGAGAAATCATTAGTGATGTTAGAGGATATTCCTGTAGTGAGAGAATATGCCAGTGTTTTTCCAGACAAGTTACCTAGTTTACCTGCACAGAGAGATGTGGAATTCACGATAGAGTTGGAGCCTGGTACGTCCCCATTATCGAAGACACCGTATCGGATGGCCCCGACCGAAATGCAGGAATTAAAGAATCAACTAGAGGAATTGACCGAGAAAGGTTATATCCGACCGAGTGCGTCCCCGTGGGGAGCACCAGTGTTATTTGTCAAGAAGAATGACGGTTCATTTCGCTTGTGTATTGATTATTGAGAGTCGAACAGGGTGTCGATCAAGAATAAATATCCCCTACCCCACATCGATGATCTTTTGGATCGACTTCAGGGAGTTTCAGTATTTTCCAAGATCGATTTGAGATCTGGGTATCATCAGTTGCGAATTCGAGAGTCGGATATCGCTATAATGGCGTTTCGAACACGCATGGACATTTGGGTTAACTAATGCACCTGCTGTATTCATGGAGTTGATTGACTGAGTTTTCATCGACTATTTAGACTGGTTCGTGGTTGTTTTCATAGACAACATTTTGATTTATTCTCGTGACCGAGAGGAGCATGAAGTTCACCTTCATCAGGTTCTCGACGTGTTGAGACGAGAGCAACTCTATGGAAAATTTTCCAAATGTGAGGTCTGGATGTCCGAGGTGACGGTTCTCGGACATCTGATTTCATCAGACGGAGTACGTGTCGACCCCCATAAGACGGAGGCTATCCGAGATTGGTAACCTCCGAAGAATGTTAAGGAAATCTGAAGCTTTCTCGGATTAGCAGGCTATTACCGGCAGTTTGTGGAAGGATTTTCAAAAATCGCTCAACCTATGACGAACCTTTTGCGGAAGGATAAGAAATAAATGTGGTCTGATGCATGTCACCAGAGTTTTTAGGAACTCAAGAGCCGTTTAATTTCAGCACTTGTCCTGTCCTTGCCTCAAGGGACGGAAGGATTCGTGGTTTATAGCGACGCATCCAGGTCTTGGATGTGTATTAATGCAGAATGGGAAAGTGATCACTTATGCTTCGCGGCAACTGAGGCCTTATGAGGTCAATTATCCGACCCATGACCTGGAGCTAGTGGTCATGGTATTCGCATTGAAGATTTCACGCCATTATCTTTATGGTGTCACCTGTCAGATTTTCACCGATCATAAGAGTTTATCAGAAGGAGTTAAATATGTGACAGACACGGTGGTTGGAACTAATCAAGATTATGATATTGAGATACTATACCACCAAGGTAAGGCGAACGTTGTCGCCAATGCCTTGAGTCGAAAGTCTGTTCAGGAACAAATGCTTACTCGTTTGACTGTTCAGAAGGAACTTCAACAAGAATTCCTAAGACCCGAGATCGAGGTCTGGTTACAGCAAGTGCAAGGACAACTTTGCATGCTAGAAATTTCATCGCCACTGGAGGAGGCGATCAGAATGAGTCAGGGTTCACACCCACTTTTGTTGCGCATTCGAGAGAATGTGGCTCAGGATAAAGCCCCTGGATTTGTGGTCCACGAGGATGGACTTTTGCGATTTAAGAACCAGTTATGCGTTCCGACCGATGACGAGTTGAAAAATTCGATTTTGGAGAAGCTCATGCTACCCCTTATTCCATTCATCCGGGGTCTAGCAAAATGTACAAAGACTTGAAACAAAATTACTGGTGGAGTAATATGAAGCAAGAAGTCGCGGAATTTGTTTCGAGATGTTTAACCTATCAGCAAGTCAAGATAGCACATCAGCGTCCAGCGGGTATGCTGAAACCGCTCCCTATTCCAGAATGGAAGTGGGAGGATATTTCAATGGACTTCATCACGAGGTTGCCGATGAGTCGTCGTGGCATGAATACGATTTGGGTAATCATGGATCGTTTAAATAAGTTAGCTCATTTCTTTTGAATTAAGGATATGTGGGGTCCTGAGAGACTTGCCCAGTTATTCATTAGGGAGATTGTGAGATTGCACGATACTCCTAAGAGTATCATTTCTGATCGTGACGGGCGATTCGTGTCGCATTTTTGGAAATCCGTTCATCGTGCCATGGGAACTCAGCTAAATCTCAGCACATCTTTTCATCTTCAGTCAGACGGACAAACAGAGTGTACTATTCAGACCTTAGAGGACATGTTGAGGGCATGTGTTCCTGACTGGAGAGATGATTGGGAAGCCCTCGTTGACTGAGTTCACGTACAATAACAGTTGGCATGCTTCGATTAAGATGGCACCTTACGAGGCCTTATACGGTCGTCGTTGTCAATCTCCTTTGTGTTGGGATGACTTATCAGAATCAATCGGCACCGAACCCGATATGTTTATAACCGCCCGCGAGAAGGTAGCTTTGATCAGGAGTCATTTGTTGACCGCTCAGAGTAGACAAAAATCATATGCAGATAATCGTCGTCGACCATTAGAGTTCGAGGCAGGTGGACACGTTTTGGTCAAGGTATCCCCGAGTCGAGGTATCTTCCATTTCGGGAAGTGGGGAAAGTTGAGTCCGAGATTCATTGGGCCATTTGAGATTTTGGATCGAGTAGGCAGTCTGGCTTATCGATTGGCCTTACCTCCGGTGTTGAGCCGAATTCATAATGTGTTTCACGTCTCTCAATTGCGGAAGTATGTTGCCGACCCGAGTCACATACTTCAGTTCGATGAAATCGAGATCGCGGATGATCATACGTATGACGAGCGTCCTTTATGAGTCTTAGAGCGACGAATCAATCCGTTGAGGAACAAGATGATTCATTTGGATAAGATTCAGTGGTCTAGACACGGAGTCGAAGAGGCTACTTGGGAAACCGAAGTTAGTATGTGGGAGAGTGATCCCGAATTGTTTGACCCTTAGTTTCGAGGACAAAACTCTTTTTAAGGGGGGAGTATGTAATACCCGGTTGTTAATTCATTCATTATCATTCAGTAAATTGTCACTCAGTAATTTTTCACTCATTAATAATCATTTACCATTCATATTCATTCATTGTATTCACCGTTCGGCGTAATTTGAATCGTATATCAGTTATCATTCGCCATTCAACCTTGTTTTAAGAATCGAGACGAGGATATTATCATTTTCATCATATTTGGTTGTCTGGGTGTGACGAGTAGCGCATGCTACATACTCTTTTTAGCGTACGCTAATTGAGTACTGGTATCGCACGCTAACGTTCAGTATTAGCGCACGAAGCAGACAGTCCAGAAGTCACTGGACTGAATTTGAGTTGCAGTTGCGCATGCTATGAATGGGAAATAGCGCATGCTAGTGGTTTGGATAGCGCACACTAAGGAATCAGTATAGCGCGCGCTAAGGCTCGATCATACAGTCCCGTAAGTACTGGGCTGAACTGGAATAATTCTTTGCGCACGCTACGAGTGGATCATAACGTACGCTAATGGTATTGGTAGCGCACGCTAAGTTATAGGTGTAGCGCACGCTAAGGCGAGTAGGACAGAGGACAGTAGGTTCTGGACTCCAATATTCTGAGCACCAACTATCAGGTAGCGCACGCTAACACAAGGTTAACGTATGCTAAGAAGGGGCGTTAGCGTACGCTACCAAAGGTACGTAGCGCACGCTAACAATGCAGGCAGTAGGTACTGGACTACCCGGTACACCCGTTAGCGCACGATAATATCAGGAGCTAGCGCGCGCTAAGCTGGGTTTAGTATAAATAGGACAGTTTAGTCCAGTTTCGTCATTTTTCATCTCACCTCCTTCCTTGGGCATTTTTGGGCGATTTGGGACGATTTGGGAACATATCTTCGAGCTACAATAATCTAACATCATCTTCAAGCTTCTAGTTCGGATTAATCATCATTTAATCCTCTCCAACTCACCAAATCAAGGTAAACATTTCTTGAATCTAGAATTTCGGGATTTAAGTGTTTTCCTTCCGATATCTTCAAGTTAGCTTGCTATTATGTTGGACATGATTAATATGGATTATCTACCTTGGTTACATGTGTTCCTACGTACTTAGTGGTGTATTTGTCGAATTTGTTGAGTATTTGGGGAATTATTCAAGAACCCTTAAGGGTTGACTTTGGAATTTGGGGTTTCGACTAGATGTTGTCGTAATCTCGAATGGAGTATTCCTATTGGATTATTGATTATATTAATGACGTTTTTTTGGATTGAATTACTCATTTGGAGTTTGTTTTTCGATATAATTGGGGTTGGTTGTAATCAATGGAAGAATGTTTGCAACATATTCGTTAGAATGCCCCAATGAGTTTGGTTATTGTTGTATCGACTTTTGAGCTAGTTATAATCGTACTTGATACGTATATTGAGAGTTGCAACTATCAGACGGGAGCATCCGGTTCAGGGGGCGGCAAGCCCCGAATTTATGAGATGAAGAGGACCGACGATCCGGAGGCCCGAATGATCTCAGGTACACTCGAAATTTTATCTCAACCCGTGTGTTCCCTTTTTGATACTGGTGCATCGCATTCATTCATTTCCGAGTCATGCTTGAGTAGACTTCATCTGGATAGTGCTACTAGTTGTGAACCTTATATCATTGGACTACCTTACGGTAGAAGAATTATTGGAGGTCGTGAGATTAAGAATTGTCCGATTCAGCTTAATGGCCGTGATTGGTTGGCGGATCTGATCGTGGTAGAATTACCTAGAGACGACGTTATTTTAGGTATTAATTGGATGGATCGTCACGATGCCATCCTTAGTGTCCATAAGCGTATGGTCACTATTGTTTCAGACAATGGAGTTGAGCGTGTATTTCAGGGGAGTAATCCCAGCTGTTCTGGAAGAGTTATCAATATGATGAAAGCAGTGAAATTACTCAATTAGGAGTGTGTTGGTTATTGGTGCTATATGACCAAGACCGAGAAATCATCAGTGTTGTTAGCGGATATTCCTGTAGTGAGAGAATATGCCAGTGTTTTTCCAGACAAGTTATCTGGTTTACCTCCATAGAGAGATGTGGAATTCACGATAGAGTTGGAGCCTGGTACATCCCCATTATCGAAGGCACTGTATCGGATGGCCCCGACCGAAATGCAGGAATTAAAGAATCAACTAGAGAATTGACCGAGAAAGGTTATATCCGACCGAGTGCGTCCCCGTGGGGAGCACCAGTGTTATTTGTCAAGAAGAAGGACGGTTCATTTCGCTTGTGTATTGATTATCGAGAGTCGAACAAGGTGACGATCAAGAATAAATATCCCCTACCCCGCATCGCTGATCTTTTGGATCGACTTCAGGGAGCTTCAGTATTTTCCAAGATTGATTTGAGATCTGGGTATCATCAGTTGCGAATTCGAGAGTCGGATATCGCTATAATGGCGTTTCGAACATGCATGGACATTACGAGTTTGTGGTGATGCCGTTTGGGTTAACTAATGCACCTGCTGTATTCATGGAGTTTATTGGCTGAGTTTTCGTCGACTATTTAGACCGGTTCGTGGTTGTTTTCATAGACGACATTTTGATTTATTCTCGTGACCAAGAGTAGCATGAAGTTCACCTTCATCAGGTTCTCGACGTGTTGAGATGAGAGCAACTCTGTGGAAAATTTTCCAAATGTGAGGTTTGGATGTCTGAGGTGACGTTTCTTAGACATGTGATTTCATCAGACGGAGTACGTGTCGACCCCCAGAAGACGGAGGCTATCCGAGATTGGCAACCTCCGAAGAATGTTAGCAGGCTATAACCGGCGGTTTGTGGAAGGATTTTCAAAAATCGCTCAACCTATGACGAACCTTTTGCAGAAGGATAAGAAATGCATGTGGTCTGATGCATGTCAGCAGAGTTTTGAGGAACTCAAGAGCCATTTAATTTCAGCACATGTCATATCTTTTCCTCAAGGGACGGAAGGATTCGTGGTTTATAGCGACGCATCCAGGTCTTGGATGTGTATTAATGTAGAATGGGAAAGTGATCACTTATGCTTCGCGGCAACTGAGGCCTTATGAGGTCAATTATCCGGCCCATGACCTAGAGCTAGTGGTCGTGGTATTCGCGTTGAAGATTTGGCGCCATTATCTTTATGATGTCACCTGTCAGATTTTCACCGATCAAAAGAGTTTATCAGAAGGAGTTAAATATGCGACAGACACGGTGGTTGGAACTAATCAAGATTATGATATTGAGATACTATACCACCCAGGTAAAGTGAACGTTGTCGCCGATGCCTTGAGTCGAAAGTCCGTTCAGGAGCAAATGCTTGCTCATTTGACTGCTCGGAAGGAACTTCAATAGGAATTCCTAAGACCTGAGATCGAGGTCTGGTTACAGCAAGTGCAAGGACAACTTTGCATGCTAGAGATTTCATCGCCACTGGAGGAGGCGATCAGAATGAGTCAGGGTTTAGACCCACTTTTATTGCGCATTCGAGAGAATGTGGCTCAGGAGAAAGCCCCTGGATTTGTGGTCCACGAGGATGGACTTTTGCGATTTAAGAACCGGTTATGCATTCCGACCGAAGACGAGTTGAAAAACTCGATTCTAGAGAAGCTCATGCTACCCCTTATTTCATTCATCCGGGGTCTAACAAAATGTACAAAGACTTGAAACAAAATTACTGGTGGAGTAATATGAAGCGAGAAGTCACAGAATTTGTTTCGAGATGTTTAACCTATCAGCAAGTCAAGATAGCACATCAGCGTCCAGCGGGTATGCTGGAACCGCTCCCTATTCCAGAATGGAAGTGGGAGGATATTTCAATGGACTTAATCACGAGGTTTCCGATGAGTCGTCGTGGCATCAATACGATTTGGGTAATCGTGGATCGTTTAAATAAGTTAGCTCATTTCCTTGATATTAAGGATACGTGGGGTACTGAGAGACTTGCCCAGTTATTCATTAGGGAGATTATGAGATTGCACGATACTCCTAGGAGTATCGTTTCTGATCGTGGCGGGTGATTCGTGTCGCATTTTTGGAAATCCATTCATCGTTCCATGGGAACTCAGCTAAATCTCAGCACAGCTTTTCATCTTTCAGTCAGACGGACAAACAGAGTGAACTATTCAGACCTTAGAGGACATGTTGAGGGCATGTGTTCTCGACTGGAGAGATGATTGGGAATCCCTCGTTGACTGAGTTCACGTACAATAAAAGTTGGCATGCTTCGATTAAGATGGCACCTTACGAGGCCTTATACGGTCGTCGTTGTCAATCTCCTTTGTGTTGGGATGACTTATCAGAATCAATCGGCACCGAGCCCGATATGTTTATAACCGCCCGCGAGAAGGTAGCTTTGATCAGGAGTCATTTGTTGACCGCTCAGAGTAGACAAAAATCATATGCAGATAATCGTCGTCGACCATTAGAGTTCGAGGCAGGTGGACACATTTTGGTCAAGGTATCCCTGAGTCGAGGTATCTTCCATTTCGGGAAGCGGGGAAAGTTAAGTCCGAGATTCATTGGGCCGTTTGAGATTTTGGATCGAGTAGGCAGTCTCGCTTATCGATTGGCCTTACCTTCGGTGTTGAGCCGAATTCATAATGTGTTTCACGTCTTGCAGAAGTATGTTACCGAACCGATTCACATACTTCAGTTTGATGAAATCGAGATCGCGGATGATCATACGTATGAGGAGCGTCCTGTATGAGTCTTATAGCGACGAATCAAGCCGTTGAGGAACAAGACGATTCATTTGGTTAAGATTCAGTGGTCTAGACATGAAGTCGAAGAGGCTACTTGGGAAACCGAAGTTAGTATGCGGGAGAGTTATCCCGAATTGTTTGACCCTTAGTTTCGAGGACGAAACTCTTTTTAAGGGGGGAGTATGTAATACCCGGTTGTTAATTCATTCTTTATCATTCAGTAAATTGTCACTCAGTAATTTCTCACTCATTAATAATCATTTACCATTCATATTCATTCATTGTATTCACCGTTCGGTGTAATTTGAATCGTATATCAGTTATCATTCGTCATTCAACCTTGTTTTAAGAATCGAGACGAGGATATTATCATTTTCATCATATTTGGTTGTCTGGGTGTGACGAGTAGCGCACGCTACATACTCTTTTTAGCGTACGCTAATTGAGTACTGGTATCGCACGCTAACGTTCAGTATTAGCGCACGAGGCAGACAGTCCAGAAGGCACTGGACTGAATTTGAGTTGCAGTAGCTCATGCTATGAATGGGAAATAGCGCATGCTAGTGGTCTGGATAGCGCACACTAAGGAATCAGTGTAGCGCGCGCTAAGGCTCGATCATACAGTCCAGTAAGTACTGGGCTGAAATGGAATAATTCTTTGCGCACGCTACGAGTGGACCATAACGTACGCTAATGGTATTGGTAACGTACGCTAAGTTATAGGTGTAGCGCACGCTAAGGCGAGTAGGGCAGAGGACAGTAGGTTCTGGACTCCAATATTCTGAGCATGAACTATCACGTAGCGCACGCTAACAATGCAGGCAGTAGGTACTGGACTACCCGGTACACCCGTTAGCGCACGCTAATATCAGGAGCTAGCGCGCGCTAAGCTGGGTTTAGTATAAATAGGACAGTTCAGTCCAGTTTCGTCATTTTTCATCTCACCTCCTTCCTTGGGCATTTTTGGGCGATTTGGGACGATTTGGGAAGATCTCTTCGAGCTACAATAATCTAACATCATCTTCAAGCTTTTAGTTCGGATTAATCATCATTTAATCCTCTCCAATTCACCAAATCAAGGTAAACATTTCTTGAATCTGGAATTTCGGGATTTGAGTGTTTTCCTTCCGATATCTTCAAGTTAGCTTGCTATTATGTTGGATATGATGAATATGGATTATCTACCTTGGTTACATGTGTTGCTACGTACTTAGTGGTGTATTTTTCGGATTTGTTGAGTATTTGGGGAATTATTCAAGAACCCTTAAGGGTTGACTTTGGAATTTGGGGCTTCGACTAGATGTTGTCGTAATCTCGAATGGAGTATTCCTATTAGATTATTGATTGTATTAATGACGTTTTTTTGTATTGAATTACTCATTTGGAGGTTGTTTTTTGGATATAATTGGGGTTGGTTGTAATCAATGGAAGAATGTTTGCAACGTATTCGTTAGAATGCCCCAATGAGTTTGGTTATTGTTGCATCGACCTTTGAGCTGGTTATAATCGTACTTGATACGTATATTGAGAGTTTGTTGGTAATTATGTTATTCAAGGTTGTTCGAGCGACCGATATTCCATTAAGGGCGTTTGTTCGAGGGAGGACATTTCATCACCGATATTGAGGCAAGTTAATTCTTGCTCGATTAAAAGGATACTCATTCCTTCGGTTGTTGTTTATTCATATTCATAATTCATTCATAGTATATTAATCATGTTGAGACTTGTAATTATCAAACTAATCATTCAATTCACGAGGAACGACGGTTCCAATCATTTCAGTGAGCTATCATTCATTTCATTATTATTTCATCTCGGTGAGTCATTCTTGACCCTTTTCGGATTGTCATTCATTAATATTCATCATGGTCACTTTCGTTCTTGTGACCTTTTGGGATCATATTGCATGGCCGGGTGGTTATGTGTGGAATTTTTAGTCGGGCACACGATAGTCATGTGATGCGGGTTCACCGACACAATGGACTGTGCACACGGTAATGTGCCTCCGTGAGACTAATTAGGTACAAGTGCGGGTGTGTCCGGACACTTGTCTTGTGCACTTGCACGTCCCATTATGGGCGTACTATGATGCCCCTCTTCAGCTTGATTTCATAAGTAATATATAATGATTGTGCTTGTTCAAGTCTTGAGGATTGTTGTTCTGTGTAACTAACCCCGTTGGGGATGTTGTTTTTAGGTCATGGCAAGGCAAAAGTACGGGAAGAGAACGTTGACGGCAAGGAGTCCCAGTGATACTAGTAGGGGGCCCCAGCCTATCCATTTGTTCATGTTTCCTTGTTATGTATTCTCCACTGCAGTTCCGTTTGAATTTCATTTCATTCAGTGTTGTATAATTTATCTTCATATGAAATATACATATATTCTGTATTTCCTGGGTGTGTTTTACCTGAAACTCTTCATCGGAGTAATTGATGAAATAATGTGGTTCGGTACTACAATTATATGTAGGTCACAAGTCGTCCAGGTACAAGTCTAGAGGGGGGGTGAATAGACTTGTAGAAACTCTTGAACTCTTTTTCACGAAGAGTGAGTTTCTTCAGCTGATAGTTAAACAAATGACTTGGAGTCGTTTGTTCTTGAATATATGCGGAAGTCAGCTGATGACGAATAGAAAGCAACTTAATGAAACACTTAACAATGAATGCAGCAGTTAGAGTATGATGCAATAAAACAGTAAATAACGCAGGCAATTATAGTGGTCTCAGAGGTGGGGTAATCCTCTGCTAATCCACTTTTCTCCAAACCAGTTGGAGATGAATTCACTATAATTCTCAACCAGTGATAAATATTACAGTGATTCAAACCACACTACAACAACTTCCAACCAGTGGAAATCCATGCCGTTGTACCCACTTGACTGCCTTGCACATCTTGATCCTCGATCCTTGGATGCCTTTACAGTCTCTTACTTCAACCAGTGAAGTACCCCGTACTCAGGATTATAGACAAGAGTTTTTGTCTTCTCCAACTAAGAGCTTCTTTAAGTATGAACTTTTAGAACTGCTCTTTTCACGATGCTATTGATTGCTTTAGATTGCTTGATTGCTTTGATCGCTTGAATGTATGTTCGCACCGGTCGTTGCTCAGCTTCAAATCTTCGGATATATATAGGTCACGATCTCTGAGCTTTTTCCTTGTAGCCGTTGCAAATCTTTTGAACAAATTCGTCCGTTGGAGGGAGACTTCATTGTTTAATCTTTCTGAACGTTGCAAGGCTGGATTCCCATTATTTTATTTTATCTTCCGACCGTTGTGAAGACTTCTGCATGTGAGCGCCGAATCTTTTGAATATAAAACGATTTAAAGTCTTCAAGGTGGGTCTGGATGATTTATTTTAAATCATATCTCTTGCGGGAATCACTCCAATTTGTCTCTTCACGTTGCATGTGACTTTCCGTAATACTTGACTTTTCAACGCATGTTGACGTGGACTTGGAGTACTTGGCTGCCTTCGACTAGGCTGATATGCAGCAAACATCTCTACAGTCAGGACCTCTCGGCTGTTCACTGTTGGTGACTTATCTGATCAGGTGACTTCCCTGAGGTACCTTGGCTGCAGTCTGGTCAAACTTCTCTGATAAATTTTGTTGACCAGAGCTACTCTGACTGGACTCGGCTGATCCTCTCTGATGGACTTAGTTGTACTTGGTACTTAACCGATTTTTCAGCCTAACTAATTTTTTGGCCTACAGAAGATACTCATTTGGTTCTTCTTTACATTTTTCCAAGTTTTATACTTAACATATTTGGCCTATGGAAGATACTCATTTGGTTCTTCCTTACATTTTTGCCAAGTAATAAACATTTGATTTTATATTAATGACATCATCAAAATCTAACAAGTATTCCTAACAAATTCCCCCTATTTTGATGATGGCAAAACTTTAAGTAAGTAATCAAATGACCAAGTCTGCACTTAAGTGCAAGACACAAACTAAAATCAGTCTAACATTGAGACAACTGGAAATTGTCATTCAACAGACTGTTATAAAACTTTTCTGACTTGATTGAAATTTACAAGAAAGTTTTTACAGGTACAGAGAATAAAATTACAAGCATAAAGAAATGAAGTCATCTGCCTCTTCCTCTGCCTCTGCGAATAGGCTGTTTGGCAGGTCTGAATGTTTTGGCTCCAATTGGTCTTATCTTGACTGGAGCAAGACCATATTTCCTCTTCACAACAAGAGCTGCAAAGTCTTGTTCTTGCTGTGATATGAATCTATTCTCAAGACATAACTGCTTGATTTCTCTTTGAAGCTCTAGCTCATTCAGCTCATTGTCCAGACGGGTTGGCGCTTCCTCTGCTCTGAATGAGAGAATCATAGGATAAGCATTTAGATCCTTAGCATGCTTCTTCAGAATAGTCCAGAGCTTTGGGTAAGCTTCTTCCATGAAATTGATGAAGATCTGCTGTGGGGAGAGATTATCATCCTGGAGTAATTCCCAGACATAATAATCTCTGATGAATTTCTTCTTTGCAGTTCCCCACATGGGCAGGGCTTCATATGGAATAAAGTCCTCAACATACCACAGCTCCTTTCCTTCCCATTCTAGAGTAGGCCCAAAACCTCCTCTAGTCCTCCTTGTCTTTCCTTCAGGCTGGTCAGCCTGGTCATCTGGATCCGCAGCTTCCTTCCTCTTCAGAATTGAGGGTCCTTCAATTTGAAGGACATCTTGCTTCTTCTTTGATCTTATCTCCGCCCTTATTTCTCCTTGATTACTTCCTTCCCCCTGAACTCTCTCTTCCCCCTTTTTGCCAGCATCAACAAGGGTAGTCAATTGCTGCTCCATTTTGCTCATCCAATCATACATGCCAAATGGCATTCTGTTGTTGGTAGGGGGAGGGGGCTGAGGAATCTCTCTCTGCAGTAGAGTGTCGATCTTGGCATTGATTGATTGAAGGTCAGGAGTGACCTGAGACGTTAGCAGCTCTCCAATAGTATCTTTGATGATTTGCCTGATCAGCTCAGTCATGGCAGGAGATATCTGAGCTGAGGGAGAGTGCTCTCCTGAGCCTTCTGCAAAAGAACCACTAGACTGCAGGCTTCTGTATGCAGCTGGTAGGTCAGAGAGAGTCTTCTCTGGGGTCCCTGACCTGGAGTCTTCAGCTAGCTCAACGTCTAGGCTGGTGTACCGGGCAGGTACCACAGTCCTGTCTGCAGCTTCGTGAATAGGCTCTGGCTCCGGCTCTGGTTCCTTTTCTTCTTCTCTTTCTTCCTCTTTCTCTTGAACCTCCTCCTTCTCTTCTTCTTCCTTTTCTTCAATATTTTATTCCTCCTCATCCTTTTCTTTTTCATTCTCTTTTTCGGCTCCTGCATCTCCTCCATCATCACCATCATTATCATCATCATTGTTATCATCATCCTTCTCTTCTTCTTCTCCTTCATCATCATCATCCTTTTCTTGTTCTACCTCTTCTCTTTCTTCTTCTTCTTCTTCATCAGCCAACTCTTCGGTCTTCTCAATTTCTCCTGACTGTTTTTCAACTAGAATATTTTCTTCTGTTTTTCTCTCTTCCTCTTCTTCTTCAACAATCAAATCAACAACTTCATTATTTCCTTCTCCATCTACTTCCTCAATTCTAATCTCTTTTTCAACTTTCTCCTCCTCCTCTTCTCCAAAAGAACCATCAAAAATGCTAAGCATTATAGAATGGATAAATTGGTCCATGTTTGTTTTAAAATGGGACATGAACCAATTATCCTGGAGGATTAATACTAAGTCTGATTCTTTGCAAAAGTGAATCAGAACCTCCTCAGTGGCTTGGGGATATTCCCAACCACTAGTTGCAATGTAGGTTTGAAGGTTTGAAAATGTCATAGTTTTGAAAAACTTCCACTCTTCAAAAATATTTACAAAAGAGTGTTTTAATGCTTGTGGCTTAACAAGATGGAGTTGCTCAATTGATAGGTTGAAAGAATTGTTTTCTAGCAGGTTAAAGGTATAATCAGCTTCAGGGATAGAAATTATGAGACTTGCTTCTTCTTCTTCGGAAATGTAGGCTGGGGGGGTGAGAACAGGTACAATCCGAGTCTCAAGGGTGCACAGTGCGGCGGAGTCTTCGGATGAATTGGTGATCGGCGAAATTTGGCAAGGTGTTGTTGCTCTCCCTCACTAAATTGCAGTTTCCTTGGCCTCTTGGGAGAGGGTTCAGTGATGATTGCAAAATAGAGGGTCCTTCAGAGGTGGTCCCCTTCTCTTAAATCATTGCAATGGGTGTGTCGTCGGACTCGGTGTCGGACTCATTGCGATTGCGATATCAGCTGCAGGTCTGTCCGACTCTCCTGATGAATAGTATCTTGGATATGTCCTTGAGTCCGGCAGCTCCTTCAACAACTGAGCTGCTCTCCCAGTGCCTCCGAATTTCCTCACCTTCTCGTGGTCCATATGACCAAGTCTTTTATTGGGGTGGAAGGGGTCAGTGTTTCCCTTTGCCACACCAGTCTTCTCCAAAAACCAACTGAGATGCGTTCCAAACGCCAGCTTTGTTTTGAATTTCTTCTCATCGTCAAGCCACTCGACTTTGTTGACCTCTCGCACGAGTTGCCTGAAGATGTAATCAGCCCAGTCAACTTCTTCTTCCTGAATCAGTGCTCCAAGCACCATAAACTTCGATGACGACAGTTGATCATAACTGCCGGCCATCCCCATTATTATTTTGTTGGTAATGTCCAACGCAAAACAGTAAATCCTCTTGAGTTCACTCCTCTTGGCTGTGAATTTCAGTTTTTCCGGGATATTTTCCACCTTAATCTTTTTCCAGGTTTCGGCGGCGGATTGCTTGAGAGCTTCGACTGCTAAACCACGGTGCTTCATTCCAAAGACAGTACGAATCGTCTCTCGAGATATGCTGACTGGTATTCCGCCAACTGTGCTATGAATTCCGTCTTGAATAAAATAAGCTTCGCGATAGAACTCGATGACATCCTCTTTGAACACATGTTGCAGGTTGATGTCTAGAAATGGGTAGATCCCATTAAGCTTCATTGCGCGAATCAGATTAAACATGTCGTAGTCCTCCAGATTGGCTTCCAATAAGCCTTCAAAGTCGACGACCAGCGAGAAAATGATCTGATCTTTCACCGCCTTCAAATTAACTCCTTCGGAAGATGCCATTTCTGCAAATAGAAGATTTTAGTGTATTTGGTGTTCAAGAAATTTTGCTCTGAAAAATCTAGGGTTTCTGTAAGCGTAAAGAGTAAAGTGAAAGGTCTTCTTTCCTTATAAAGAAGATGAAAAGACGTTTGTATTAATTTATTATATATTTGAAACGGTGGTACGCCTTTTGATATTCTTTTGAATTTCAAATTTGAATCGGTGGCCCGGTTTAAAATTCGACGGTTGATTATGATTGGCCACCGAGGAGGTTGATTTAATAGGCGATTGACGCGTGTATTAAAATTGCCACTTGGCTTAGGAAAATATATATTTAACTGCCAATTGATAACCATAATTAATATAATAATATTATAACTATGGCAGAAAATAATTAAATATTCAGAGGTCAGTTTAGAAAACTTAGCTGGTCTGATTTGTTGACTGTTGACCGCTCTGTATCAGGTGAGTTGACTTCTCGCCTGGTATTCTCATCAGCTAAGTTGATTTGTCCGTCCTTCGTCTTCTCGCCTGCATCAGCTAGGATCTGATTCTTCAACTGGGGTCCGTCCTTCCTCTGAAATGATTTAACTTGCTTCAGTACTAGATTCCCAATCTCGTCATCCAAGATCTCTGCTCAGCTCCAGAAATCTTTCTTCTGGCAAGGGTTTAGTGAAGATGTCAGCTATCTGGTAGTCTGTGCTGACTCTTTCAACTCTAACCCTTTTGTTAAGCACATGGTCTCTAATGAAATGGTGCTTAACATCAATGTGCTTCGTCCTTGAGTGCAAAACCGGATTGTTGGTTATTGCAATAGCACTATTGTTGTCACACCAGATAGGAACTTCATTTGCAATGATATTATAATCCCTTAACTGTTGTCTGATCCATAGAATCTTTGCACAACAGCTACCTGCAGCTAGGTATTCTGACTCTGTAGTGGAGATAGAGTTAGAAACCTGCTTTTTGCTAAACCAGGATATCAGTCTGGTTCCTAGGAATTGACACGTTCCACTAGTGCTCTTCCTGTTGATTTTGCATCCTGCGAAATCCGCATCCGAGTATCTGATAGCTCGAAGTTATCATCCTTGGGATACCATAGTCCAACATTAATTGTAGACTTAAGGTACTTTATTATCCTCTTGTTTGCATCTAGGTGTGATTGCTTGATGCAGGTGGAATCTTGCACAAACTCCAACGGCATATGATATGTCTGGCCTGCTTGCAGTGAGGTACAGAAGAGATCCAATGAGTCCTCTGTAGTGGGTTGAGTCCACTGATATGCCTGTCTCGTCTGCATCCAGGTGAGTACTTGTGCTCATAGGAATTCTTGCGGGCTTGGCTGATTCCATTCCATATCTCTTGATAAGATCTCTGGTATACTTTGCTTGGTTGATGAAAATTCCTTTTTCCATCTGCTTAACTTGTAGTCCGAGAAAGAAGTTAAGCTTTACCATCATACTCATCTCAAATTCTCCTTGCATGAGGTTGGAGAATTTCTCGCATAACTCTGGGTTGGTGGATCCGAATATGATGTCGTCCACATAAATCTGGACTATTAATATGTGGCCTTCGTGCTCCACTCTGAATTGGGTCTTGTCCACCTTCCCTTTGCAAAATACATTTTTCTCAAGAAACACAGATAGTGTTTCATACCACGCTCTGGGTGCTTGCTTGAGTCCATACAGAGCCTTCAACAGCTTATAGACTTTGTCTCCTTTGACAAAACCTGGGGGTTGCTCTACATAGACTTCTTCTTCTAGGATTCCGTTCAGAAAAGCACTCTTTACATCCATCTGATATACTTCAAAGTCTTTGAATGCAGCATATGCGAGGAATAGTCTGATGGCCTCTAATCTTTCAACAGGTGCATAGGTTTCATCAAAATCTATTCCCTCACACTGTGCATAACCTTTTGCTACAAGTCTGGCCTTATTCCTAACAACAGCTCCGTCTTCATCACTCTTGTTTTTGTACACCCATTTGGTGCCAATAACCTTTTTGTGATCAGGTCTGTCTGTTAGTTCCCAAACTTTGTTTCTTTCCATCTGCTCCAATTCCTCTTGCATGGCATTAATCCATGAATAATCTTCCAAGGCTTTTTCTGTGGTTTTAGGTTCAATTTGCGACATAAAACATGAGAACATCGCCATTCCTACTGGTAGGGTTGACTGTCTCGTCTTAACTCCATCAGTCAACTTTCCAATTATTTGTTGGATTGGGTGATCCTTGAGCCATTTGGGGATATCGTCCTCTTCTGGGTTTGTTCCCCCTGTTGGATTGCCCTGGTGGTTATCTGCATCAGCTGGGTTCTGGTCTGCAACTGGATCAGCTACCGTCTTGTCATCTGCAGGTTGGTTCTGATCTGCAGGTGAGTCTTTGTCAGCTACGGCTGGGTCTTCTTCAGCGGCAACTGGATCGATAGGTTTGGTGATCCTGTCTGATCTGCAGTTGGGTCTTCAGCAGCTGCAGATGGGTCATCAGGCTGGTCTGCAGGTGAGTCCACCATTCCAGTGTCATGTATAATGACTTCTTCAAGGGTTGCTGACTTGAGCTTGTTCTCAATTAGCTCAACTTGTTTCCTGTACTCAACGGTAGATTCATCAAAAACAACATGGGGTGTTTCCTCCACAACTAAGGTTCTTTTATTAAAAACTCTATATGCCTTGCTTCTTTGGGAATATCCCATAAAGAGACCGTCATCAGTTTTAGCATCAAAGGCATTTAGATGTGTTTTACCGTTGTTGTGGATGAAACACTTACAACCAAAAACATGAAAGTAAGCAACAGTAGGAGTTCTATTATTTCAAACCTCATAGGGAGTTTTGCCATGTCTCCCTACTATCATACTCCTGTTCTGGGTGTGACAGTGTGTTAACGGCCTTCAGCCTGAACCTTTGGGCAGTCCGCTTCGCAATCATGGACCTTGCCGCTTCCTTCGTGGTTCATTCCTTCTTTCAAGAACACCATTCGCTGGGCGTCACGGCCGCAGAGAGCTCATCTTTGGATCCCATTACGATTCTTTGTAATCGTTATCGCCTTGTTGAGAAACTCCCCTCCTCTATCTGATCTGATCTTGATTATGGAAAGGGATTTCTCATTCTGGATCCTTCTCAGCAGCTCAGGTAACTTGGTCAAGGTTTCACTTTTCTTGTATAGGAAGATAATCCAAGTGTACCTTGAATAATCATCTACTATAACAAGGGCATGCTTTCGGCCGCTCAAAGTCCTTGGCTTGATAGGACCAAATAGATCCATGTGGAGTAGATCTAAAATCCTTGTTGTGAGCGTTGTAGGCTGAACTGGCTTGAACGATGCCTTGGTCTGCTTTCCCTTCTGACATGCATCACAAAGTGCTTCCTTCTTGAATGCTTCATTTGGAAGTCCTCTGACCAGCTTCTGAGAACTAATCTTGTTGATGGCTTTGAAGTTCAGGTGACATAGTCTTTTGTGCCACAGCCATCCATTCTCAGCTACTGTCTTGGATAGAAAATAGGAGTTAGGTGTTCATGTGTTCCAATCAATCATGTAGACATCTCTTCTTCTGAAACCTTGTAGCTTTACTTCTCCAGATAAGATGTCTATCACCGTACACTTCAAGATGGTGAAGACTACTAGGTTCTTCTCGTCACAGAACTGGCTTATGCTCAGGAGGTTGTACTTGAGCCCTTTGACATAATGAACTTTGGATATCACAATGTTTCCTCGGTGCAGCTCTCCAAAGCCTTTTGTATGTCCTCTAGAGCTATCTCCAAAGGTTACATCGGGACCTCTTTCTTTGATGTATTTGGACAGCATCTTCTTGTTCCCGGTCATATGTCTCGAGCATCCAGGATCTACGAACCATTCTTCACCTCCAAAATTTGAGCTTGTGGAGATGTGGTTGTAGTCCTTCCACCTTTTCTGCAATTAAACAAGCAGAGATTTAGGTACCCAAATTTGTGTGGGTCCTTTGGGGTTAGCTGGTTTCCTGGAGAATTGATTTCTCCTTGGATTATAGAAATTGTTATTATTATTATTATAGCCCTCATAAGGTGTTTGTGGTCGAGGTCTGAATCTCCTGGTTGGATTGTATACCGGATATTCCTCAAAATTTTGATAGTGTGGGCCATTTCTAAATCTAGGCTGAGACCATTTATTAAATCTTTGTGGTCTCCACACTTGTTCATTTTGGTAATTAGGATAACCTTGAGGTTTTCATCTGCCCCTCCCATTATGAAATCTATTTTTGGGGAGTTGTTGGTAATAGTGGGCATGTTATGCAATTTCTTTGCTTTTGCACGGCCTTTGCCTAGTCGCTGTCTAGGTGGTGTTTGGTGTAACTGAATGCGGCTAGACATTTGACTTGGTTGTTGCTGTTTTGAATATCGGTTTATATAGGCTGTGCTCAAGATCGAGACAATTGTTTCTCCCTTGATAAACTTGGTTTTGAACTAGAGGGAGTGTGAGAATCATATCCAAGGCCCGATTTGGTATATAGTGACCTTTATAAGTACACAATTCTCCCGAGTTGAAGACGCCTTCAGGAGGTTATTTCTGCGCTGAGTCTTATTTATCCGAGCTACTTAGTAAACTCGGCTTTGGCATGAGCAAGTGCGGTGATTTTTCTTTAAGTAAAATGGTTAGTCGATCTATCTCATTTGTATTAACATTTGCACAGTTTTTAAAGTCAGCTGTAGTTATCTCAACCTTATTCAGATCTAGGCTGAGTTTTTCGAAATCACTTTTCAGCTGCCTATTCTCATCTTGCAGCTGAGTCTTCTCTGCTGATACAGCTTGGTGTGTATATTTGAGTGTTTCAAAATCTTTAAATAACTGATTTACCGATTCATGTAGATCCATATCTTGTGACATGGCTGAGCTATTATTTGAACCGGTGGGTTTAGAAGTTACCTCTTCATCAGCTAGGTTTGCCATCAGCCATATACTCCTCATCTTCATCGTAAAAGAATCCACGCTTGATTCGACATGCTCCTGGTCTTCTCCGATGAGGGCCTTTCTTCTATCTTCTTTTATGCCCACCTCCTTCTTGGTTTCGTCCTTCTTGAGCTCAGGACAGTCCATTTGGATGTGTCCTATTTTGTGACAGTTGTAGCATTCTACTTTCCAGCTTCCAGCCTTCTGGTTCCTTCTTGGATTCTCCTTATAATTTTTCTTATACTTGGAGTAGTTCTTTCTAAAATTGCTGAACCTTTGCATTATAAATGCCATTTCTTCCTCAAAATCTAGTGGATTTGGAGGTTTCACATCAGATAGGCTCTTGGCATGGGACTCGGCTGCAAATGCGATTCCCTTCTCTGCAAGCTCAGTTGAGGATGAACTTGGAAGCTCGAACTCATAAGCCTTCAGATCAGAGAACAGCTCCTGAATCTTTATCTTATTCAGGTCCTTGGACTCTCTCATGGCTACGGCCTTCATGCTCCATTCGGGGTTGAGAGATCTGAGAACCTTAAGTGCCATTTCCCTGTTTCCATAGGTTTTTCCCAGGGAGTTGATCTCATTAATAATCTCAGTGAACTTGTGTCCACTTGATCTATGGATTCACCATTCTTCATTTTAAAGTTGTCAAATTTTTGGATAGCAATTGACAGCTTGTTTTCCTTGATCAGCTCCGTTCCTTCACACATTAGGGCTAATGTGTCCCAGATTTCTTTGGCATTCTTACAGTTCTTGATCTTGACCATGGTGGATTTGTCAAGAGTTTGATATAATACATCTATGGCCCGGTTATCAAGATTGGCCAGATTTATTTCTTCGGGAGTCAGCTCTGTCCTCTTCTTAGGAATCTTCTCTGGCTTCCCTGCTGCGATCTCCTCAGCTGTGTTGTCCTTTTCAAAGATGAATGGACCGTCCTCGATGATGCACCACATGTCATCATGAATCGAAGATAAGTGTGCCTGCATCCTTATCTTCCACAGATCATACTCGTCAACTGAAAACACAGGGAGTCTAGAGTGCATGTGTTCCATTATAAAGTGAGAGTAAAGATATATATATATATATATCTGATATAGATCTGGTTTGTGAAATAAATGAACCAACCTCTCTGATACCACTTGTAGGTCACAAGTCGTCCAGGTACAAGTCTAGAGGGGGGGTGAATAGACTTGTAGAAACTCTTGAACTCTTTTTCACGAAGAGTGAGTTTCTTCAGCTGATAGTTAAACAAATGACTTGGAGTCGTTTGTTCTTGAATATATGCGGAAGTTAGTTGATGACGAATAGAAAGCAACTTAATGAAACACTTAACAATGAATGCAGCAGTTAGAGTATGATGCAATAAAACAGTAAATAACGCAGGCAATTATAGTGGTCTCAGAGGTGGGGTAATCCTCTACTAATCCACTTTTCTCCAAACCAGTTGGAGATGAATTCACTATAATTCTCAACCAGTGATAAATATTACAGTGATTCAAACCACACTACAACAGCTTCCAACCAGTGGAAATCCGTGCCGTTGTACACACTTGACTACCTTGCACCTCTTGATCCTCGATCCTTGGATGCCTTTACAGTCTCTTACTTCAACCAGTGAAGTACCCCGTACTCAGGATTATAGACAAGAGTTTTTGTCTTCTCCAACTAAGAGCTTCTTTAAGTATGAACTTTTAGAACTGCTCTTTTCACGATGCTATTGATTGCTTTAGATTGCTTGATTGCTTTGATCGCTTGAATGTATGTTCGCACCGGTAGTTGCTCAGCTTCAAATCTTCGGATATATATAGGTCACGATCTCTGAGCTTTTTCCTTGTAGCCGTTGCAAATCTTTTGAACAAATCCGTCCGTTGGAGGGAGACTTCATTGTTTAATCTTTCTGAACGTTGCAAGGCTGGATTCCCATTATTTTATTTTATCTTCCGACCGTTGTGAAGACTTCTGCATGTGAGCGCCGAATCTTTTGAATATAAAACGATTTAAAGTCTTCAATGTGGGTCTGGATGATTTATTTTAAATCATATCTCTTGCGGGAATCACTCCAATTTGTCTCTTCACGTTGCATGTGACTTTCCGTAATACTTGACTTTTCAACGCATGCTGACGTGGACTTGGAGTACTTGGCTGCCTTCGACTAGGCTGATATGCAGCTAACATCTCTGCAGTCAGGACCTCTCGGCTGTTCACTGTTGGTGACTTAACTGATCAGGTGACTTTCCTGAGGTACCTTGGTTGCAGTCTGGTCAAACTTCTCTGATAAATTTTGTTGACCAGAGCTACTCTGACTGGACTCGGCTGATCCTCTCTGATGGACTTAGCTGTACTTGGTACTTAACCGATTTTTCAGCCTAACTAATTTTTTGGCCTACATAAGATACTCATTTGGTTCTTCTTTACATTTTGCCAAGTTTTATAGTTAACATATTTGGCCTATGGAAGATACTCATTTGGTTCTTCCTTACATTTTTTCCAAGTAATAAACATTTGATTTTATATTAATGACATCATCAAAATCTAACAAGTATTCCTAACACTATATCGTTTAATTTATTAATTTTCATTCGTCTGGTGGGTCCCAGTTGGTGGTTCACGACACTGTAATATTCGCCTAGTTTGGGGTGTTACAAAGGTATTATCAGACGTAAGGGTATGGCTGTCTGAGCAGTTCTATATGAAGTATTTGGGAGAAGGTGGGCACATCCTTGGTATTAAGATCTTTCGAGATCGCAAGAAAAGGATGTTCTTATCTCATGCATCCTATATCGATACGGTGCTAAAGCGGTTTAGCATGGAGAATTCCAAGAAAGGTTTCTTAACTTACAGACATGGAATTCAGCTGTCTAAGGTTATGTGTCCTAAAACACAGAAGGAGATAGATGACATGAAGTTGATCCCTTATGCTTCGGCAGTGGGAAGCCTCATGTATGTTATGCTTTGCACCAGGCCTGATATCTGTCATGTTGTAGGCATGGTGGCAAGATATCAGTCGAACCCAGGACCGGGACATTGGATTGCTGTCAAGCATATACTCGAGTACCTGAGAAGGACTAGGGAGCATATGCTTGTATATCAATCGGATACACTTTGTCCTTTGGGTTACACTGACTCGGATTTTAGTGCAGACAAAGAAAAGTCGAAATCAACTTCCGGGTATGTTTTCACTTTGGGAGGTGGAGCCATCAGTTGGAGGAGTGTGAAGCATAAATGCATAGCGGACTCTACCATGGAAGCCGAGTATGTAGCAGCCTCAGAGGCAGCTAAAGAGGTGGTATGACTCAAGTACATCCTAAAGGATTTGGGTGTGATCCTAATTTGCCTAGGAGTATTACACTTTATTGTGATAATACTGGTGCTGTTGCAAATTCGAAGGAACCACGGGCCCACAAAGCAAGCAAACATATCAAGCGCAAATATCATATCATTCGAGATTTTGTGAAGAGGGAAGATTATTGTCACCAAGATAGCATCTGAAGACAACCTAGCTGATCCTTTCACGAAAGGGTTGCCATCAAAGTCATTTGAAGGGCATGTGGAAGGAATGGGGTTGAGATATATGGCAGCATTGCTTTGAGTATAAGTGGGAGATAGATAGACATAGTCTAGATAGTATACTTCAAAAGCATGCTTTGAGTATAAGTGGGAGATTGTTAGGGTTGTATACGTCAAAGCATACTTTGTGCTTGTATTACCTAATTTCCCGGTCTTTATCTATGAGAATATTTAATTTATTTCATCACATGTTTTGCATATTTATTCATGTTATTGTTATGCAAATATTGTCTAAATTACTTTATATTGTAGATAATGTGGTGTGTCGTGTCACACAGAAGATCACATTATAGGTTCCTTATATAGTAATAATAAGTTCACAACCTATATAACATGAGACCGTTATGTGAGTGGTTGTAATATATGCTTGAAATTGGTTGGTCTTGACCACTAGCGTATTCGGTATACGTTGAACAGGATCGAGGTGAGATAGATTCTTCTGTACTGACTATAAGAAGAACGCACATCTCGGACAATTATTATTTCTTAATTCTAGTGATTAATATTTATTTATATATATTTAATATTTATTGCTTTGATTTATCATGGGTGAGAGCCACAATGATTGACTCAATATGCTCGATATTTTGGGCAATATTATTATTTATATAATAATTAATATTATAGCTAGAAATTGTGTTCCGACCAGTCGGGTTGATCATGTCCCTTGAGGCACTCGAAAGGATTATTATATTAAACCCTGTAGGTGGAATTAATTTTCCGATATAATAATAAAAGTCGAGTGGCATACTCATGTATAATATATTAATTAATTAAAAGTTGTCAGTAGCTTAAATTAATTAATGGACATGGAATATCTTAAACACGGGAAATAATTAATTCAAAAAGGAGTCCAATTTCATAATTTGGGATTTTGATAGGAAGTGCAATATCAACTTTTTAGTGGACTAAGTTAATATTTAATAGAGTCATTATATTAGGAAGAGTTCTAATATAAGAAGATGACATCTATTAAGAGTCCTTACCATATCCTTCTTAAGGTCCCTAGAGTAGCCCAAAACACCTATAATAGGATGCATGGGGTGGCCGATTTTATCATCATAATTTGAGCCAAAATTTTCGATTTTTTTGTATGTGTTTAATTGTGGATCTTGACTTGTGTCTTGGATTCCATAATTTAGTTAACACAATATTTTTCTAAAATACCACAAGTATTCAAGAAAAATAGAGAGAAAATCAAAAGGAATTTTGGAAGAACAATTCGGCCGATCCCTGTTGCTGTCCAAGTAGTCCGGTAGATTGTTGCCCATACGACATCCGGATAATAGGTGGGATATACTTTAGAAGACTTTGAGGTAGAAATACAAGTAGATCGAAGAAGAATAGAGGGAGTAGTTCGATCGATCCAAGGAGGAAATTTCTACCACTTCGCGTCAAAGGTATTAATTACCGACTCCCTTGCGTAAATATATTTATTTGATTGTTTATTAATCTGTTTAGTTAATTAATTGACAAGCCTAAATAGATCCGGTTTTTATGTTGGTTAGTTTATAAAACCGTTTATAAAATATTTTCACCAACTAGCTTCCGCTGCGTTTTATATTTCAAAGATCCGCAGAAGATGGAGGTAGTGATGGTATGGGAACCGCCTAAGAATGTGAAGGAAGTGAGGAGTTTTCTAGGACTTGCGGGCTATTACCGTAGGTTTGTTGAAATATTTTCTAAGATCTCTAGACCCCTCACTCAGTTGCTCCAGAAGACTCCGAAGTTTGAGTGGGACGCAAATAGGTAGGATAGCTTTGATGAGTTGAAGAGACGGTTGACTATCGCACCAGTTTTAGCTTTGCCTCAGGGGAACGAGGATTTTGTGGTGTATAGTGATGCTTCGGGCCTCGGACTCGGATGTGTTTTGATGCAGAGAGATAGGGTTATTGCTTATGCGTCCCGTCAGTTGAAACTGTACGAAGCAAATTACCCTACGCATGATTTAGAGTTCGCTGTGGTTGTTTTCGCTTTAAAAATTTGGAGGCATTATCTCTATGGGTCGCAGTGTAAGATTTACACGGATCACAAGAGTCTGAAGTATATCTTCAGTCAGAAGGAGTTGAACATGAGACAGCGTAGGTGGTTGGAGTTAATTAAAGACTACGATCTTGAGATTCTTTACCATCTGGGCAAGGCCAATGTTGTGGCAGAGGCATTGAGTCGTAAGCCGATGGCGCTACAGATGTTAGAGGTACTTACACCTCAAAACAGGATCCAATGGGATTTGATTTGTCAGGATATCAAAGTTTGGGTACTGAGAGTTCAGGGTCAGTTATGTGCGTTAGAAATCACTTCGTCTTTGGTTGATGATATCAAGGCGGGGCAGTATGATGATCCATTTTTAGTCTAACTGAGGGAGGACGTGAAGAAGGGGAAAGCCCTTGGATTTGTGGTTCAAGATGATGGAATTTTAAGGTTTCGCGGAAGACTATGTGTACCGAGTGAAATTGAGTTGAGATAGAAAATCTTGAGTGAAGCTCATACTACGTCTTATTCCATACATCCTGATATGAGGAAAATGTACAATGATATAAGGAGTAACCACTGGTGGAGCAATTTGAAGACGGACATTAGCGAGTTTGTGGTGAAGTGTTTGACCTGTCAGTAGGTTAAGATCGAGCATCAACGACCCGCGGGGTTATTACGACCACTTCCCATTCCGGAGTGGAAGTGGGAGGACATTTATATGGATTTCATTACCAGTATGCCTAGGACTCGGACTGGAATGAACATGATTTGGGTTATTGTTGATCGAATAACCAAATCAGCTCATTTTCTGGGTATTAATCATACTTGGGGGCCAGAGAGACTAGCACGAGTGTTTATTGCAGAGATCGTGAGGTTGCATGGAACTCCGAAGAGTATTGTTTCGGATCAAGATGGTCGGTTTGTATCACATTTTTGGCAGGCTATTCATCGAGGTTTGAGAAGTGAGTTGAGACTCAGCACATCCTACCACCCTCAGACAGACGGACAGTCAGAGCGGACGATACAGAAGCTGGAGGATATGTTGAGAGCCTGTGCTTTGGACTGGAAGGATGATTGGGAGTCGCACTTGCCGTTGATCGAGTTCACGTATAACAATAGTTGGCACGCCTCGATCAAAATGGCACCATTTGAGGCATTGTATGGAAGGAGGTGCAGATCGCCATTATGTTGGGATGATGCATCTGAATTGATTAGCACCGAAGCAGATATGGTAGTTGAGACTAAAGAGAAGATTGATTTGATTCGTAATAGGTTGTTAACAGCCCAGAGTCGACTGAAGTCTTATGCCGACAAGCGTCGCCGGCCGTTGGAGTTTGAGGTGGGAGACCATGTTTTTCTGAAGGTGTCGCCGACTCGGGGAGTTTATCGCTTCGGCCGGAATGGTAAACTTAGCCCGAGATATATTGGACCGTTCGAGATTTTGGAAAAGGTTGGAGAGCTTGCTTATCGGTTAGGCTTGATGCCATCCTTGAGTCACGTACACAATGTATTCCATGTTTCCCAGCTTCGGAGGTATGTACCGGACCCTAGTCATATTATCGATTTTAGAGAGATTGAACTGGGTCCCGACATCACATTTAAGGAGAGACTGTAACATCCCCGATATATTTAGGAATATTACAGCGCCGTAAATCCTTTACATAAGAATTTACAAGGCTGAATGAAAGAAAAGACAATAACAAATACCAACATATAAAAGTAACTGACTTAAAAATACAATAGTTCTGGGTCAACATCGAGAATACAAATATCCAAAGGAAGAATGTTATTACATCACCAAATTCATCTCATATCGAACGAACATCTAACAATCCAAAATACGGTCGAAAGTTCATAAAGCGTAACCTGTCTGACTTGCTTAACGTACGTTACGTACCTTTTGTAGCGTACGTTAAGCCTACTCGTTAGCGTACGTATATTGCAATGTATAGCGTACGCTAATCAGGTATCGACAATTCCTCTCTGATCAGTCGACTAACTCGCCTGATAATATAACGTACGTTAAGTACCAAACGTAGCGTACGTTAACTAAGCCTGATAGCATACGTTAACTATATAGTTTAGCGTACGCTAAACATGCATGATAGTTTCTCACAGGGCAGACGACTGTCTCGATTGTGATGAAGCTAACAAAATTCTCAGTGATTAACGTATGTTATCTCTATACATATCATGTTCATACAAATATGAATGATCCTACGAATTCAAACATCTTCGAAATTCAAAGATACGTATATTATCACAACACTATATTCAATCTCGATTACAATTCTCATTTGAAGTTCGGTGATCTAAGGTTGATGCGCTAGATTCCAATATCATCAATATATTCATACTTCATCTCAAAGATGAACTAACAATTCCAACTTTATAAGAAAGGATACAACCTTTGATGATTCCTTCTTAAGCCCGTTTAACTAAGGGGATAACCATTCTAAGTCTACGATCACTATGGTAATGCTATTCAATATGGATAATCAATCTCAGAACATTATTCTCATAATTTGACGTAATAGGATTCCAACTATGCTGTTTCAACAATGATATCCTAAACATAATCATCCCAACTTCTAAACATGACGTTTGTTTGAATAATTCATCAATGGAAACTAAATATCTTGATAACATGATCATCATATCCTTAAGAACACGAATCTAAGGTTGGAGATAGTGTTAACATACCTTAAGATGAATAAAACACCGAGACAATAGGTAAAATCCAACTCTGGTTGCTTGTGTGCCAATCCAAAATGATTCTTCACTTCAATGATCAATATAAGTGATCTCCAATCCTCAATGACCAAGTATATATGGTTTAAATGTGTTTAAGGAGGCTGGGATCTCTCTGGGCACGAAGTATAATGAAGGCCAAGTGAAATAAACGAGTTGAAATGAAATGGGGGGATGTCTTATTTATAATTTTTCTGTCCTTACATACGTTATCCTCCAAACATAATGTACGTTAGATACTTAGCGTACGCTACCCTGATGACCTTAGCGTACGCTATCGTCAATGATAGTAAATTGTCCTCATTCTGAACTTCCTTACGTACGCTACACTTACAATGTTACGTGCGTAACCAATACTATTAGCGTACGTTAATACCCGTTGACTTAAAATGGTGTCCAGGTTCATCCGCGGGAATCTTATCTGGACCCATGTCCGGATGGCGCATGTGCTAGATGCCCAGCTCAATTATTGGCCTCTTTACGTACGCTACGCTTCATTCGTAGCGTACGCTATACTTGTCAACTTAACGTACGTTAAGCTTTCCTCTTAACGTACGTTAACACGTATTTGCATGAAAATTATGTGATGGTATTATCATGCACATGGATACATATATGAGAAAGATCATACTTCGATTATCATTATCACCAATCCGAATAATACAGGGTTCAACAACAGATGAAATACTCAATAATTAATCCGGATATTACATACTCTCCTACTAAAAAGGAGTTTCGTCCCGAAACTCAAGACGAAAATAACTTTGGATATCTGGACTTCATGCTATCTCTCGTTTCCCAAGTGGCTTCTTCCACTCCGTGGAGCAACCACTGAACCTTAATCAAAGTGATCGGTTTATTCCTCAATTAATTAACTCGACTCTCGAGTATCCTGATCGGTCTCTCTTCAAACGTGCCATCCTAAGCGACTTCGATCTCGCCGAAATCAATGACATGGCTAGGATCTGGTGTATACTTCCGTAGCTGGGATATGTGGAACACGTTATGAACATGGCTCAATGACGGTGGTAATGCTAATCTATAATCCAACTCTCCAACTCTCTCAAGAATCTCGAACGGTCCGATATATCTCGGGCTCAACTTCCCCTTTCTTCCGAAATGAAATAGTCCCCGAGTAGGAGAACCTTTAAGAGTATATAATCTCCAGTACTGAACTCTAACGGGCGAAGGCGTACGTCCGCGTAAGATTTCTGTCGACTCTGGGCGGTCAACAGCCTTTCGCGAATCAAGGCTATCTTTTCTCGTGTCTGCACGATCAATTCCGGTTCCATCCCGATCAAGTCTGAGGAATCGTCCCAACATAGGGGCGATCTGCATCTCCTCCCGTATAGTGCCTCAAACGGTACCATCTTAATAGAAGCATGCCAACTATTGTTGTAGGTGAATTCAATCAACGACAGATGAACTTCCCAATCAGTTGACCAATCTAAGGCACAAGCCCTTAGCATGTCTTCCACCGTTTGAATAGTCCTCTCGGATTGTCCGTCTGTCTGTGGGTGATAAGCTGTGCTGAAGTTCAATTCGGTCCCCAAGGGTTTATGAACTGCTTTCCAAAAACGAGACACAAAACAACCATCTCGGTCAGAAATAATGGTCTTCGGCGTACAATGCAATCGGACTATCTCTGAAATAAATACTCATGCCAACTTCTCGGGTCCCCAAGTATCCTTAATGCCTATGAAATGAGATGTTTTGGTTAGACGATCAACTATCACCCAAATCATGTTCATTCATGTCTTGGTTTTTGGCATATTAGTGATAAAGTCCATTGATATGTCCTCCCACTTCCATTCAAGAATCGGGAGCGGCTTCAGCATTCTGGCAGGTCGTTGATGCTCTATCTTAACCTGCTGACAAGTCAAACATTTCGAGACATAATCCGCTACATCATTCTTCATGTTGCCCCACCAGAAGTTCTGTTTCAGGTCCTTATACATCTTACTGGTGCCCGAGTGGATAGAATAGGGTGTGTTGTGAGCTTCCTTCATAATTGTCTGTTTCCGAACATCGACATTGGGAACGCAAAGTCGGTTCTGAAGTCTCAAGACTCCATCATCATGAATTACGAATCCTGGGGCCTTTCCTTTGATCACTTCATCACGTAACCGAATCATCAGAGGATCATCTACTTGCTTAGATTTGATTTTCTTCGGTTAACGATGAAGTTATTTCCATCACACACAGTTGTCCTTGGACTCTTTGCAACCATACTTCAATTCCTTCGCGAATCAATTCTCGTTGAAAGCTGGGCTGGGAGGTCAGAGTCTCCAGCATCTAAATAGAAATAGGCTTGCGACTAAGTGCATCGGCCACTACATTCACTTTGCCTGGATGATACATAATCTCCAAGTCGTAGTCTTTAATCAGTTCCAGCCATCTCCTTTGCCGCATGTTCAAATCTTTCTGACTGAAGATGTATTTGAGACTCTTGTGATCCGTAATGACAGTGAGCCCCGTACAGGTAATGTCTCCAGATTTTCAAAGCAAAAACTACTGCTGCCAACTCCAAATCATGCGTTGGGTAATTCACCTCATAAGGTTTCAGCTGTCGTGATGCATAGGCAATCACCTTCTCATTCTGCATCAATACACATCCGAGTCCTTGGTTCGAAGCATCACTGTAAACTATGAAACCTCCCATTCCCTGTGGGAGTTCTAAAATCAGTGCCATCGTCAATCTCTTCTTCAATTCATTAAAGCTATTTGGGCACATCTCATTCCACTCAAACTTTTGAGTTTTCTGCAGTAGTCGAGTAAGTGGGCGGGTAAATTTTGGAAAACCCTTCCACGAACCAACGATAATATCCAGCAAGTCCTAAGAAACTCCGGACTTCTTTCACGTTCTTAGGAGGCTTCCAATCCATAACTGCTTTGATTTTATGGGGGTCTACTCGGACTCCTTCTGTTGATACCACATGACCGAGGAACATTACTTCCTTTAGCCAGAATTCACACTTAGAAAGCTTAGCGTACAATTGCTCATTCCTCAGAAGGTCTAGAACAATCCGCAAATGTTGCGCATGTAACACCCCAAACTAGGCGGATATTACAGTGCCGTGGACCCCCGACTGGGACCCACCAGGCGAATGAAAAAGGATGATTTACACAGGGTAAATGTAGTACCGAACCACATTACAACATCAATGACTCCGATTAGGAGTTTCATACAACACACCCAGGATAAAATAGAATACATGTGTATCTTATGTGACGATAAAATACACAACACTGAATGAAACGAGTATTCAAACGGAATGTCTGCAGCGGAATAAATAAAGGAAACATAAATGACTGAATAAGTGAGAATGGCAGGGGCCCCTTTCTAGTATCACTGGACTCTCGACGTCGGCATGTTCTCCCCGTGCCTTTGCCTTGCCAAGACTGAAAAACAAAATCCCCAAACGGGGTCAGTTATACAGAACAACAATCCTCAAGAGTTGAAAATACACAATCATGATTATATATGAAATTATGAACTATCCTGTCGAAACATACGCAATCAAACATGCTATATGAATCAACTAACAGTACGGCTCAAAGGGTGGCGCCACACTACGCCCGGGATGGAAATGTATCCGTGCACAAGCCACCAACGAGTATCGATCGAATACACGTGTGGTCTTGTACCTAATCAGTCTCACGAAACAATCAATCTCGTGTGAACTGTCCAATGTGAGGCCATCAACCAACACACGACTATAATGTGCCCGACATGAAAACCCTACACATACCAACCGGCACGCCAGTATGACCCGGAATGCCACGATAACAAAAGTGACATCGAAAATGAATAATGACTCACCTAGGTGGAATGGTAATGAAATAAATGACATTTCAATGAAAAGGTTGGAACCGCTGCTCCTTATGATGAAATGATTAATTGATAACAACAAGTTTTGATACGGTTAATATAATTATGAATGAGTTATGATTATGAATGAACAACAACAAGAGGGATGAATATCCTTTTAACCGAGTAAGAATTAACTTACACAACACCGATGAAGAATGTCCGTCCACGAACAACGCCCTAAATGAAGTGTCCGCACGAACAACCTTAATTCAATACAATTACCGACAATCCGATCAATATACGAATTAAACACGAATATAACGAACTCAAAACGTCGATACGATTAAACTAAGTTCATTGGGGCATTATATCGAATACGTTGTATCCAAACTCCGATTGTTTACAATCAAACCTCGATATCCCAATATCAAAATCCCCAAGAAGTGTTTCAAACCAACAAAACATCTCCAATACGATCAATAATCCGTTATGAATATCCAAAAATGTGAATATAACAACAATTAGTCGAAAATCCCCAATTCCAACTCGATATTCAAAGTGTTCTTGAATAAACCCTCAATAATCCAATGAATCCTTATACAAACTCATAATCATATACATATCCCTTCATATATCATGATTATAACGTCCAAAACATCCTATTTCAACACAAAATCGAAGTCCAAAGTGTTGAAGGAATTACCTCTTGATGATCCAAGTGCTTTAATCCAAGAACACGCGTTAGATTGATTATCCTAAGCTTCACGATCGAAAGGAGATGAAAAAATCAAACACCCAAATGATTTGTGAAGGAAAAACCCTCCCTCAAGCCTTAACTCTCGGTTGAAGGTGAAGAAAAGGAAGAAAAATGGGTGAAATGCTGAAAAAATAAATTTATAGGAGTTGATCGTCACGGACACGGCCCGTGCCCGATCGGCACGGTCGTGTCGCATACCGGCCGACAGCTTGGCCGACAGCGACTCGACCGTGTCCTCGCCGACACGGTCGCGGCGCGAGGGCCTCCCGACAGTGACCCGTCCGACAATGACTCGGCATGACTCGGCCGTGCCGGCGACACGGTCGGGCGTCCGGGCGCCGGTTCGCTTATCCGGAAGGGTGCGACTCGCCGTGCGACGACACGGTCGGGTCTCGAGGCGACACTTCGCACTTTCCGGACGAGTACGGCACGGGCCGTGTCGACGACACGGCCGAAGTTCGTTCGGCGTTGATCGGCCAATGAGCGGTTGAGCTAAAACGACCATAACTCTCTCGTCCGGACTCCGATTGACTCACCGTTTGAACCATTGGAAAGCTAACTCGATGCTCTATAATATTGCAAAGATTTAGAATTTTTGGAGTTACCAAAAATTAATGGTGATCTAACAAAGTCGAACTCATATGAGGAAAGTTGAAACAATGAACAATAACGATACACCACTCGACGTTTTTTCGAACGGTGAACACGGTGAATGAATATGATTGGTGAATGATTATAATCGAGTGAATATACACTGGGTGACAATCACCGAATGAAATTACTGAATGATAATGACTGAATTACAACCGGGTATTACACACACCCCCCCTTAAAAGAGTTTCGTCCCCGAAACTAAGGGTCAAACAACTCGGGATAACACTCCCGCATATTCTCCTCGGTTTCCCAAGTGGCCTCTTCGACTCCGTGTCTAGACCACTGAATCTTGACCAAAGGGATCGTCTTGTTCCTCAACTGTTTGATTCGCCGCTCTAACACTCGTACAGGACGCTCCTCGTACGAATGATCATCCGCGATCTCGATTTCGTCGAACTGAAGTATGTGACTCGGGTCGGCAACATACTTCCGCAACTGAGAGACGTGAAACACATTATGAATCTGCTCAAAGCCGGAGGTAACGCCAATCGATAAGCTAACTCGCCTACTCGATCCAAAATTTCAAACGGTCCAATGAATCTTGGGCTCAACTTCCCCGTTTTCCGAAACGGAAAAATACCTCGACTCGGGGATATCTTGACCAAAACATGGTCACCGTCTCGAACTCTAGTGGTCGGCACGATTATCCGCATACGACATCGCCGACTCGAAATCAACATACGACTCTTGATCAAAGCTACCTTCTCCCGGACGGTTATAAGCATATCGGGCTCGGTGCCGATTGATTCTAACAAGTCATCCTAACACAAAGGAGATCGACAAAGACGACCGCACAAGGCCTCGTAAGGTGCCATCTTAATGGAGGCATGCCAACTATCTTGTATGTGGACTTAAACAACGGAATTGGGCTTCCCCATCGTCTACTAATCGAGGACGCATGCCCTCAACATGTCCTCTAATGTCCGAATAGTCCTCTCGATTGTCCGTCTGACCGAGGATGAAAGGCGATGCGAGATTAAGCTGAGTTCCCATAGCACGATGAACTGATTTCCAAAAATGGGAAACAATTCGTCCGTCACGATCGGAAACGATACTCTTAGGAGTACCGTGCAGTCTCACTATCTCCTTGATGAACAACTGATCCAGTCTCTCGGGACCCCACGTATACTTGATCTCAAGGAAAAGAGCTGATTTAGTTGAGCGGTCCACAATCACCCAGATCGCATTCATGCCACGACGACTCGTCGGCAAACTCGTGATGAAATCCATAGAAATGTCTTCCCACTTCCATTCCGGAATAGGGAGCGGTATCGGCATACTCGCCGGTCGCTGAGGTTCCATCTTGACTTGTTGACAGGTTAAGCATCTCGAAACAAATTCTGCGACTTCTCGCTTCATATTACTCCACCAGTAATTTTGTTTCAAGTCTTTGTAAATCTTGCTGGACCCCGGATGAACAGAATAAGGGGTAGCATGAGCTTCTCTCAAAATAGAATTTTTCAACTCGTCATTCGCCGGTACGCACAACCGGTTCTTAACCCTCAAAAGTCCATCCTCGTGGACCACGAATCCAGGGGCTTTCCCCTGAGCCACATCTTCACGAATGCGCAACAATGCTGGGTCTGAACCCTGATTCTCCCTGATTGCATCCTCAGAGATGATGAAATCTCTAACATACAAAGCTGTCCCTGAACTCGCTGAAGCCAGACCTCGATCTCGGGTCTAAGGAATTCCTGTTGAAGCTCCTTCTGAACTGTTAAACGAGCATGCATCTGCTCCGGAACGGACTTACGAGGCGAGGCGTCGGCGACAACGTTCGCCTTGCAGGTGGTAAAGGATCTCGATATCAAAATCTTTGATTAGTTCCAACCACCGTCCCTGTCGCATATTTAACTCCTTGTGAGTAAATATATAGTTCAACTCTTGTGATTGGTGAAGATCTGACAAGTGATTCCATAAAGGTAACGACGCCAAAATTCCAACGCGAAAACCACGGTTACTAGCTCCGGCCGTGGGTTGGATAATTAACCACTAATCCGAGGAAACATCGGATTTACTTAATATCTTACGGAGGTTGCAAATCTCGGATAGCCTCCGTCTTCGAGGGTCGACAAGAACTCGCAGATGAAATTACATGCCCGAGAAAGTCATTTTGGACCTCCAGAACTCACATTTGGAAAACTTTCCATAAAGTTGCTCTCGTCTCAACACGTCGAGAACTTGAAGAAAATGAACCTCGTGTTCCTCTCGGCTAAGAGAATAAATCAAAATGTCGTCGATGAAGACAACAACAACTGATCTAAAAAGTCGATGAAAACCCGATTCATTAACTCCATGAATACCACAGTGCAATAGTTAGCCCGAACGGCATAACTACGAGCTCACAATGACCATAGCGTGTATGAAACGCCGTCCTCGCGATATCCGACTCTCGAATCCGCAACTTGTGATATCCAGATCTTAAGTCGATCTTGGAAAATACGAAGCTCCCGAAGTTGATCTAAAAGATCATCAATACGAGGTAAAGGGTACTACTCTTGATCATCACCCTGTTCAACTCCTGGTAATTAATACACACACGAGACGAGCCATCCTTCTCCTTGACAGATCACACTGGTGCTCCTCACGGGACGCAATCGGTCGGAGATGACCTTTCTCGAACTACTCCTCAAGTTGAATCTTCAACTCCTGCATTCTGGTCGGGGCCATCCGATACGGGTCCTTCGATAAAGGGGACGATGTGCTCCAACTCACTCCTGAATTCCCTTACTCTATGTGAAGGCAACTAGATAACTCGCCTGGAAATACATCGTCAATCGATGACAATGATACCACGAATGATTGAACATTTCGATTGCCCTAAAATGGTCAATTGATAAAAAGAGATACCAATAATGATTGAACAACTCGATTGCCTTAGAAAGGCCAATCGATGAAGATGATACAATGAATGTTTGAATAACTCGATTGCCTTTGAAAGGACAATCGACGAAAATAATACAATTAATGATTGAATAACTCGATTGCCTTAGAAAGGCCAATCGATGAAAATGATACAATGAATGATTGAATGACTTGATTGTCTTAGAAAAGCCAATCGATGGAAATGATATAAGGAATGACTGAATAACTCGATTGCCTTAGAAAGGCCAATCGATGAAAATGATATAATGAATGATTGAATAGTTCGATTGCGGAATTTCTCTGCTTCCGCCATAATAAAAATTCTCTTTGGAACAACGGGGATTACTTCCCTGAAGCACACATTCGACAACCAACGACGGAAAGATAGCGACTAAACGCTAACAAACACTGAGGATAGTATCGAGACGATCAAACCAACTAATACCGAAAATTACATCGTCCTAAGATAAATTCACCACGATTAGATCCATCAACCAATCGCGGTCATTAAGTAGGACTATACCGAAATAAGTCAATTCAAGCATGATTCGAAAATGAATGAATGCGGTGTACCAGCATCAAAAGGTACACACAAGTTGGAATAAAATTACGAGTATACCTGAAATCGTTCGGACCACCGGATCGTCGATCCTCCTCATCATATGAATCTGGGACTTGCTGGTCCCCGAACCGTACGCTCCCGTCTGATAAATACGAGCTCCAACTCTATTTGCTTCCATTGTCTTAAACGACGATGACAAGGCAGTCTGATTCTGAAACGCTGGTTGCTTCGGGGCCTGAGATGCCGCCGGAGCCGACTTGGAGTCCTTTCGGCAAAAACGGGCCTTATGCCCAGAATTCCCACAATTATGACATGTGATAGACGGCGTCGTACACCTAGTACTGAAATGGCCCGGCGCCCCACAGTTGAAACAGATGATGGCCGAACTGGCTGCTCGGGACTGAGATCCCGTAGGATTAGGCGCCGTAGGAGATCGCTCAGAAACGATAAGACTCACACGAGGCTTCTTGAAGGTTGACTGACCGCCTTCGGATAGATTACGCTTCGTTGATTTCTGTTGACATATGCAAAGGTTGCCGCCAGCAATTTCCTTAGCAATCGCTCGTGACGGAGAGTTCGCTCGATTAATCCGGCAGTGGCGCAATGATGATTGAGCAAGCGCACATGGGTCATCATGGCTCGCATAAAAGTGAGTGGATCAACCCGTACATCTTCGATCGAACCGAGTCCTGGGCACGATTTCCCAAATGAGTGATTATTTCTGGTTTTCGCACCGCGGCCTCTCCCCATGCATCCTCGAGTTCTCTCCATACTTGGAGTAGGAAGGTCGCATAATGATTATATTTCCGCATGATTAGCACGTTATGATTATGTCATGAGATGATGAAAATGAGTATACATGCTCTAACTTAGTGATTATATGAATGATTTATGAAGTTACATGATTATCGATGAAATTCTTGAAATGATTATCTTGAATAACTTAACAAGATTGATAATATGATCATCCAGATTGACAATTGGATAATGAAATGAATTGAGTAATTAATGAGTTAACATGATCGTCCCGATTATTAATCGAGTAATGAAATGAATTAAGTGATTAATGAGTTAACATGATCGTTCTAATCACAATGAATGATGATGTTTGAGGATTGTTAATTGATGAATGATGAATGAATGACTATTGCCGAAATTATACCATGGCGTTAGAAATCTTACAGTTCTTCCGGTCGATTGGCTCGGCATTTGCACAGGTCACACGTGACGCGAAAGTCCAATGATACTAGTCGATGACGATGATTTCAAATGAGACATGACTCGGAAGGTAGTATTCAAAACCACGCTCGATACCAACTCTGTAACACCCCAAACTAGGCGGATATTACGGTCTGCCGTGGACCCCGACTGGGACCCACCGGCGAATGAAAAGGATGATTTACACAGGTAAATGTAGTACCGAACCACATTACAACATCAATTACTCCGATTAGGAGTTTCATACAACACACCCGGATAAAATAGAATACATGTGTATCTTATGTGACGATAAAATACACAACACCGAATGAAACGAGTATTCAAACGGAATGTCTGCAGCGGAATAAATAAAGGAAACATAAATGATCGAATAAGTGATGAGCAGTGGGGCCCCTTTCTAGTATCACTGGGACTCCTCGACGTCGGCATGTTCTCCCGTGCCTTTGCCTTGCCAAGACCTGAAAAACAAAATCCCCAAACGGGTCCGATTATACGTAACAACAATCCTCAAGAGTTGAAAATACACAATCATGATTATATCTGAAATTATGAAATATCCTGTCGAAACATACGCAATCAAACATGCTATATGAATCAACTAACAGTACGGCTCAAAGGGTGGCGCCACACTACGCCCGGGATGGAAATGTATCCGTGCACAAGCCACCAACGAGTATCGATCGAATACACGTGTGGTCTTGTACCTAATCAGTCTCACGAAACAATCAATCTCGTGTGCACACCCAATGTGAGGCCATCAACCAACACACGACTATAATGTGCCCGACATGAAAACCCTACACATACCAACCGCACGCCAAGATGACCCGAATGCCACGATAACAAAAGTGACATCGAAAATGAATAATGACTCACCGAGGTGGAATGGTAATGAAATAAATGACACTCAATGAAAAGGTTGGAACCGCTGCTCCTTATGACTGAAATGATTAATTGATAACAACAAGTTTTGATACGGTTAATATAATTATGAATGAGTTATGATTATGAATGAACAACAACAAGAGGGATGAATATCCTTTTAACCGAGTAAGAATTAACTTACACAACACCGATGAAGAATGTCCGTCCACGAACAACGTCCTAAATGAAGTGTCGGTCGCACGAACAACCTTAATTCAATACAATTACCGACAATCCGATCAATATACGAATTAAACACGAACATAACGAACTCAAAACGTCGATACGATTAAACTAAGTTCATTGGGGCATTATATCGAATACGTTGTATCCAAACTCCGATTGTTTACAATCAAACCTCGATATCCCAATATCAAAATCCCCAAGAAGTGTTTCAAACCAACAAAACATCTCCAATACGATCAATAATCCGTTATGAATATCCAAAAATGTGATTATAACAACAATTAGTCGAAAATCCCCAATTCCAACTCGATATTCAAAGTGTTCTTGAATAAACCCTCAATAATCCAATGAATCCTTATACAAACTCATAATCATATACATATCCCTTCATATATCATGATTATAACGTCCAAAACATCCTATTTCAACACAAAATCGAAGTCCAAAGTGTTGAAGGAATTACCTCTTGATGATCCAAGTGCTTTAATCCGAAGAACACGCGTTAGATTGATTATCCGGGCTTCACGATCGAAAGGAGATGAAAAAAAATCAAACACCCAAATGATTTGTGAAGGAAAAACCCTCCCTCAAGCCTTAACTCTCGGTTGAAGGTGAAGAAAAGGAAGAAAAATGGGCTGAAATCTTTGAAAAAAATGAATTTATAGGAGTTGATCGCCTAGGACACGGCCCGTGCCGATCGGCACGGTCGTGTCGCATACCGGGCCGACATTGGCCGATGGCTGACTCACCGTGTCCTCGCCGACACGGTCGCGGCGCGGAGGGCCTCCCGACATGACCCGTCCGACAATGACTTCGGCATGACTCGGCCGCGCTGTGCGACACGGTCGGGAGGCCGGGCGATCGGTTCGCTTATCCGGAAGGGTGCGACTCGGCCGTGCTGAGCGACACGCTCGGGACCTGAGGCAGACACTTCGGCACTATCCGGACGAGTACGGCACGGGCCGTGTCGGACGACACGGCCGAGATCGATCGGCAGTGATCGGCCAATGAGCGGTTTAGCTAAAACGACCATAACTCTCTCGTCCGGACTCCGATTGACTCACCGTTTGAACCATTGGAAAGCTAACTCGATGCTCTATAATATTGCAAAGATTTAGAATTTTTGGAGTTACCAAAAATTAATGGTGATCTAACAAAGTCGAACTCATATGAGGAAAGTTGAAACAATGAACAATAACGATACACCACTCGAAGTTTTTTCGAACGGTGAACACGGTGAATGAATATGATTGGTGAATGATTATAATCGAGTGAATATACACTGGGTGACAATCACCGAATGAAATTACTGAATGATAATGACTGAATTACAACCGGGTATTACAGCGCATGCTCTTTCGGGCTCTTAGAATACACCAGAATGTCATCAATGAACACAACCACAAACTTATCCAAATACTCTATGAACACTCGGTTTAATAATTGCATAAACACGGCAGGTGCGTTAGTAATACCAAATGGCATCACTACAGATTCATAGTGTCCGTAGCGAGTTCTGAATGCTGATTTTGGAACATCGGATTCCTTAATCCTCAACTGATGATATCCCAACCTCAGATCGATTTTGGAAAACACTGTCGCTCCTTGTAGCTGGTCAAATAAATCATCAATCCATGGAAATGGATACTTGTTCTTGATTGTCATCTTGTTCAGCTCTCGATAGTCAATACACAATCGAAGCGATCCATCCTTCTTCCGGACAAAAAGAACTGGTGCTCCCCAGGGCGAGACGCTTGGCTGGATATAGCCTTTGTCCAGTAACTCTTCCAGTTGCTTCTTCAATTCATACATCCTAGTAGGTGCCATACGATACGGCGCCTTAGAAATTGGTGTAGCTCCTGGTTCCAGCTCGATGGTGGATTCTACATCCCGTCGTGGAGGTAGTCCAGGTAATTCGTCAGGAAATACATCCGGAAATTCGTTCACAACAGGAATGGATGAGGGTTCCGCTTTTCCATCTTCTTTCTTCATTGCATAGCACCAGTATCCGGTACAGTCCTGTTTCAACAATTTGACAGTTTTCATCGCCTTGATCATCTTTCCTGAGCTTCCTGGTTTCCATCCTTCAAATAGTGTTTCGGAACCATCGTCAGCTATCACTGAGATATTTCTCTTTCGGTAGTTTACAATAGCTCCATATCGGTTGAGCCAATCATCTCCGAGTATCAGGTCGTCTCCTTGCATCTCTATCACAATTAGATTTGGGGGCCACTCTCTGCCTCCAAATGATACAGGAAAATCTCTAGTTTCTAAGTTTCCCACAATCCTTTCTCCACTCAGTAAACCCACAACATAAGGCTCACAATTATGAAAACTGGAAATATTCAAACGATTTATACAAGACAAGGATATAAATGAATGCGTAGCTCCTGTATCGAATAAAACGCTAACTGGCTGTGAAAGGATCTGAACAGTACCTGATGCGACAGCAGCATCCTAATCGTCTGTTCTCCTCATCTCGTACAGATGTGGGGGAACGGATCTGACACTCGAGGCTCCCTTGCGGTCAAATTGTCCTCTGCCTCGACCTCGACCGAAATTTTGGGGCAGTTGAACACTCTGCTGCGTCTGCTGAATACTTGCTTCCTTCTGAGTTTGCTATGATGTACGGGTTCCATTAAACTTTGTGGCATCCTTACAAAACATCGCACGGTGCCCTTTCTGTCCACAATCAAAACATGTAACTGGAGTACGGAAACAATCATGCCAAAGGTGGCCTGGGCGACCACAGTTAAAGCACTTCCTAGTTGTATCCGTCGTGAGTGATACTGCTCCTAAGTTCCTTCCACTCTTGGATGGGTGCGGAGGTTTCTTAAATGAATGAAAGGATGACTGGGCCTTGTGGGGCCCACTGCTCTTTTGCTCTGTGAAACTACCAGAGACTTTCTGCTTCTTGGATTCTGTAAACTTCTCCATTGCTGCTTCCTTGATTTCATACGCCAATGCTTCATCCTGATATTGACGAAGAGTGGTACATTCAAACCCGGACATGTACCTCTGGATTTCTGGTTTCATTCTCGTATCGAAATGGATCATCATTTCCGCATTTGTTCTGACTAGGTGTCGAACAAACGCCATCTGCTGATTAAACATTTTAATTGTCTGGGATATTGGCTCGTCTGACGGCTGTGCGGAGAAAAATTCCCGAATTTTGGCTTCCCTCACAGGACGAGGGCAGTACTGAGCTTCCATCATCAATTTAAATTCTGTCCAGTCAGCATCATGATCTACAGGCCGGATGGATTCCCACCACTCGGACGCTTCCCCTATCAGAAGCTACTGAGCAATATAGGCTCTCCGGTCGTCTGGGTAATTAATCCCGGCAAAAATCTTCTACAGTTCCTTCAACCAATGATCCCATGTGGGAGTCTCAGAAAAGCCGTCGAATTTAGGTGGTTGCATCTTTGCCAACTCCTGCAGCCATTGGTCGCCTCGATTTCCCATGTCTGGGATACCTTGCTGTCCACCTCCCTGTTGTAGTCCTACTGCCACCTGCATTTGGTCTACGACCTGGGCAAACTGAGTCATCTGGTTCACCACTTGACGAAGGATTTCAGGCACAGTAGGTTCCGGTTCATTATTAATAGATCTTTGTGGCTCGCCTGAGCTATGGCTGGCCTCATTACAAGGCGAAGCTTCCCTCTCGGCATTCCTTCGTCCGCGTCCGCGACCGCGACCACATCCACGTCCACCTCTCAACATACTATAAGCATAAATACTCAATATACAGGAAACAATATTGTTCTAATGTTCAAGTATAAGGAAGTATAACATGCAAAGGATGAGATAGAGTTTAGGAGCTTACAACCACCGCTCGCACGAAGAAGTAGGCAGTACAGTGATGTTATTCACAGCCGGTTACCTCAAAAGACATATATGACCCCTATTTAACCCAACGGCCAAGATATCCATAATCTTAGCTCCGATACCATATTCTGTAACACCCCCGATATATTCAGGAATATTACAGCGCCGTAAATCCTTTACATAAGAATTTACAAGGCTGAAGGAAAGAAAAGACAATAACAGATACCAACATATAAAAGTAACTGACCTAAAAATACAATAGTTCTGGGTCAACACCGAGAATACAAATATCCGAAGGAAGAATGTTATTACATCACCAAATTCAATCATCACAAACGACGACGTACTCGAGTACTTATTAAAAATAACACAAACAACAAATAATTAAACCCGGCTGGAACATCACTCTGCACCCTCGTCGTCATGCAGCTCCAGTGGTTGTTTTCCTGTTCTCCTGGACCCTGAACATAAACTAATGTTCACCCCCGAAGGGGTTAGCACAATGATGTTAGTATAAGTACGATAATCATGTAACAATGATTTAATAAACAATAATCATAACAAGTTTCTAAACATGACGTTTGTTTGAATAATTCATCAATGGAAACTAAATATCTGGATAACATGATCATCATATCCTTAAGAACATGAATCCAAGGTTGGAGATAGTGTTAACATACCTTAAGATGAAGAAAACACCGAGACAATAGGTAGAATCCAACTCCGGTTGCTTGTGTGCCAATCCAAAATGATTCTTCACTTCAATGATCAATATAAGTGATCTCCAATCCTCAATGACCAAGTAGAGATGGTTTAAATGTGTTTAAGGAGGTTGGGATTTCTCTGGGCATGAAGTATAATGAAGTTCAAGTGAAATAAACGAGTTGAAATGAAATGGGGGGATGTCTTATTTATAATTTTTCTGTCCTTACGTACGTTATCCTTCAAACATAACGTACGTTAGATACTTAACGTACGCTACCCTGATGACCTTAACGTACACTATCCTCAATGATAGTAAACTGTCCTCATTCTGAACTTCCTTACGTACGCTACACTTACAATGTTACGTACGTAACCAATACTATTAGCGTACGCTACATCCTTACCTTAGCGTACGTTAATACTCATTGACTTAAAAAGGTGTCCAGGTTCATCCGCGGGAATCTTATCTGGACCCATGTCTCGCTGGCGCATGTGCTAGCCACCCAGCTCAATTATTGGCCTCTTTACGTACGCTACGCTTCATTCGTAGCGTACGCTATATTTGTCAACTTAACGTACGTTAAGCTTTCCTCTTAACGTACGTTAACACGTATTTGCATGAAAATTATGTGATGGTATTATCATGCACATGGATACGTATATGAGAAAGATCATACTTTGATTATCATTATCACCTATCTGAATAATACAGGGTTCAACAACAGATGAAATACTCAACAATTAATCCGGATATTACAGAGACCGATTTAGATTTTAGAGCGTCAGGTGAAACAACTTAGGCACAAAACCATCCCTTTGGTTAAAGTGCAGTGGTCGAGACACGGATCAGAGGAATCGACTTGGGAAACGGAGGATAGTATGAAGGCGAGATACCCTGAGTTATTTACTTTGTAAGTTTCGGGACGAAACTTATTTTTAGGGGGAGAGAATGTAATATCCGCACTTTCTATTTTGAGTAATTTCTATTTTTAGTGTATTTTATTTCGGACGACTCGTTTGTTATTGTTTTGGAATTCTGAAACTATTTTGTTCTGTATCCATGACTATCCGGACAAATTTCAGAGTTGTTTTTATGAGATTATACTTATTGTGTAATTTTTTCGTGTTGAGGCTCGATTATCGTAAATCTCGTTTTATACTGACGTTTCGTTACTTCTTCAAGTTCCTTTAATAATTCTGGATATGTTACAACTTTCTGAGTTGTCATTCAGGTCTCGAGTTTAGATTTTCGAATGTTTGGGTCATTTTTGTAAATTCTTATTATCTTGGGCGTTGATGTTAATATTCGTTTATTCCGGCCTTCGGATGACCGGAGGCTTGTGATGGTTTTTATGTTTATCTCGTCTATGAAAGATCTTTGTATATCTGTGGTTTAATCCCTCGTACTTTCATTTCGGTTGTTGGCAAGTCGTTGTTTTCAAACCAGCCTCACCTGCTGCCATGGCTGAGTTACGACGAATTTACATTCTATATAATCATTGATGAAAAGTTGTTATAAATGTGCGCGTGTGTATGTTGATGTTGTTCTTCCACCTGGGGACGGTCCGACGGGACCTTTGGGGATCGCTACTAAGGGGTACGAATGCGGAAGTGGTTTCCCACCTGGGGACTGTAACACCTCCGATATATTCAGTAATATTACAGCGCCGTAAATCCTTTACATAAGAATTTACAAGGCTAAAGAAACGAAAAGACAATAACAGATACCAACTTATGCAAGTAACTAAAATAAAATACAAATAGTTCTGACCAATACTGAGAATACAAATATCCAAAGGAAAAATATTAATACATCACCAAATCCAGATCATCACAAACAACGACGTACTCAAGTACTTATTAAAACAACACAATCAACAGACAAATAAACATGGTCGGAACATCACTCTGCACCCTCATCATCATGCAGCTCCAGTGGTTGTTTCCCTACTCTCCTGGATCGTGAACATAAACAAATGTTCACCTCGGAAGGGGTTAGCACAACGATGCTAGTGCAAATACCACAACATATTATTCAACATCTCACGAAGAATAATAACAACATGAATGACAAAATACCAACGAGTCTCCTCCTACGAGAAACTCATAAATAACATATACAAATGATAATCACAACATACACATGGTAATTCCGACGATCCAGCGTTCACTGGCTAGAACCCATGATGATCCCGTCAGACCAACCCGTGGTGGAAAAACCCGTCCGATGATCCAGTGCACGCTAGCATAGATCCCCCGATGATCCCGTCGGACCAACACGAGGTGGACATACAACAACGACATATATGCACAACAATATGTATAACATCAATACATAGAACAATTAAAGTACTTGCCTCGATTCGATGACAAGAAAAATACTCCCACGAATATCAAAACGCTCGAAGGTCGCTCCCTTCGATCAATCACGTTGCTAAGCTCGAACCTTAATAAAAGAAATAATATAAAATTCATCTCAAATTGTACGAACATCTAACAATCCAAATTACGGTCAGAAGTTCATAAAATGCAACCTAGGCGACTTGCTTAACGTACGTTACGTACCTTTGGTAGCGTACGTTAAGCCTACTCGTTAGCGTACGTAAACGACAAGGTCTAGCGTACGCTAACCATATATCGACAGTTCCTCTCTGACAAGTCGACTGACTCGTCTGATGATATAACGTACGTTACGTACCAAGCGTAGCGTACGTTAACTATGCACGATAGCGTACGTTAACTACAAAGCTTAGCGTACGCTAAACATGTATGATAGTTCCTCATTGGGTAGACGACTGTTATAACTGTGATGAAGCTTACGAAATCCTCAGTGATTAATGTACGTTATCTCCATACATATCATGCTCATACAATTACGAATGATATTACGGATTCAAACATCTTCGAATTCAAGGATATGTATATCATCATGGTGATCATACTCCAATTATGATTACAATTCTCATGCGAAGTTCGGTGATCTAAGGTTGATGCTTTGGATTCTAATATCATCAGTACATTCAGATTTCACTATAAAGATGACTAACAAATCCAACTTATAAGAAAGGATACAACCTTCGATGATTCTTTCTTAAGTCCGTTTAATCAAAAGTGATATCTATTCCAAGTCTACGATCAATATGGCAACATTATTCAATACGGAATATCAATCTCAGAATATTTCTCTCATCATTTGATAGGGTTCCAACTATGATGTTTTCAACGACTATATCTTAAGCATAAACATTCCAACTTTTAAACAGGATGTTTGGTTGAATAATTCATCAATGGAACTTACTCTCTTGATAGTATGATCTTCATATCCTTAAGAATCACGAATTCAAGGTTGGAGATAGTATAACATACCTTAGGATGAAGAAAACACCGAGACAATAGGTAAAAATACAACTCCGGTTGCTTGTGTGCCAATCCAAGATGCTTCTCCACTCCAATGATCAAGCATAAGTGATATTCAATCTTCAATGATCAAGTAGAGGTGGTCTATATGTGTTTAAGGAGGCTGGGATCTCTCTGGGCACGAAGTATGTCGAAGGCTAAGTGAAATAAACGAGCTGAAATGAAATGGGGTGATGTCTTATTTATAATTTTCTGACCTTAACGTACGTTAGCCTCCACATATAACGTACGTTAGCCAATTAGCGTGCGCTACACTGACATCCTTAGCGTACGCTATCGTCACTGATAGTTAACTGTCCTCATTCTGAACTTCATTACGTACGCTACACTTACCATGTTACGTATTAGCGTACGCTACATCCTATCCTTAGCTTACGTTAATACCCGTTGACTTAAAAAGGTGTCCAGATTCATCCGCGGGAATCTTATCCGGACCCATGTCCGGCTGGCGCATGTGACAGCCGCCCAGCTCAATTATTGGCTGGTTAATGCACGCTATGCTACATTCGTATCGTACGCTAACTCAGACTGATAACGTACGTTAGGCTTCCTAGTTAACGTACGTTATCACGTATTTGCATGGGAAAATTTACATGTTTCCATACTCGTGTACAAGGATACAAATACGAGAAATATCATACTTTGATTATCGATATCACAATTCTGAATGATACAGGGTTCAAATACAGATGAAATACTCAATAATAAATTCGGATATTACAGGGACGGTCTGATGGGGCCTCTGGGGGTCGATACTAAGAGGTACTGTCATGGTTTACCAAGTATGGAATTGTGTTGGAGTAATGTGATGTTGTGATTGCTTCATTGGACATGTTTTGATGAAAATGTGATATTCCGGAATATTGTCTTTCTAGTATTTTCAAATGTATTTTTCATGTTGGATTGTAGCCATATGTAATGTTATGTAAATCTGTACTTACACTACCTATTCGAATGCTAACTCCTTAAATGGGGGAAATGCGTCTTATGCATTTCAGGTACCGGGCGAGCTGAGGAGCCGGTACGGGACACGCATGCAAAGGATGGCCCAACATGATGAGGCTCGAGTCGGTGTCATTTCTTTTACTATATCTATTCCATGATTGATTAATGATGTCGTAGAGTCCCCTACGTGGGCATTGAATACGTTTCGCTTTCTGTATTGCTGGTATTGAATTAAAATATTTTGGCCCAGGCCACGACCCTAATTATTACTATTAATATGTTTTGGGAGTCTTTTGTGGATTATGTGTCATGTGTTAGCCTGCTAGACCTTGTGAAGGTTCTACGGCGTGTAATGTCCCTTATGAGATTTGGGGTGTTACAACAACTGCTCGGATTTGGGTCGGGTTTAGCTTAATTCAAATCTAAATCCAAATATTTTTAGTTTTTAAAATTAGATCCAAATTCAAATTTATCGGGTTTTGGACCGGATCAGTATTTTTTTTTAGTATTTAATTTTTTTTTAAATAATGTAGTAAAATCCAATATATTTGGTATGAGAAAATAATACTTTTTTTTTTATCAAAGGCTATGTTATACGCAGTGTTCTAAAAAGCAGGAATCGGTATAGACAGTGAAGACACCTTCTAGTGATTAATCGGATAATCGGTGATTAATCGGAGTGATTAATCGGGACATTAATTGGAATTAATTTAATTAATAAATAAATATATTTTATATTTTATACATAGTATCTAATAATATATTATATAATATTGTAAAATAAATTATATTTTGTTAGTATTTGATAGTTTTTACATTCGAATAAATTTAAATAAAATTTTTATCTCTTGTATAATTCATTCTAGAATAATAAACTTTACAAAATAATATAGTTTGGTTTATAATCAAAAATAGTTTAAAAATAAATAATTTGTAAAAATAACAAAAAGGATAGAACGGAACTTACGGAATTTTAACAATCAAATGAGAGATTTAACCCGTATATACTAATCAATTTTTCCAAATCAAATGACTTAATATGAATTTAAAATTGAAATTGAGAGAGTTTTAAAAATTAAGGAATTAAAATCATATATTTTACTTCAATTAATTCTTATCAAAAATATTAGTAAAAAAAATCAATTTTTTTTTAAGGTTTGACTGATCTTTTTTGATTTTTGACCATTTTGACCGATTAATCACCGTCTCAATCAATTCTTGACCGATTTTTCAAAAAATCGCTCTTTGACCCAATTTCCGCTTAATCGAGATGGAGCCCACTCGATTACCGATTAATCGGATTAATCACCGAGTTTTAGAATTATACGTAGATGAATTGTATCGAAATACAATAACAAGAGCAGGGAGTTCCTTTCATTCAACAAAGTTTATCATCTAACCGTCGGGCATGCAGAGATGACCGGGGACATTTAAATAATAAAGCTTTAATGTCTGAGAAGAAAACACCCATCAGAGTATCCTACAGGCGAAACTTAACCTGCCGCGCATCCTCCTATATTCAATATTGATATATGATATATTGAAGGGCATTACTTGTGTTGATTAACAGTTCGAAGAAATGTTAAGGAAGAACTGTTGAGGCATCAATGAACCTGGATAGTTTTACAATGCTACATCTCACAACAAACACTACTAAAGCCTACCAAAGTTTACAAAACATATGGTAATGCAATCAAATATTGCATCCACCAATTTAGCTAACAAAAAACATCCTAACGCCTATAGGAGTAGGGTGCATCTGAACTGGATTGGTTCGCCTATCAAGGTTTCCGGATTCTCAACAATATAGTATCTTTCATGTTCTTGGGCTTCTTCAGGTTCTAAATTTTGGCTTGCTTCGCCACTATGATGGTTAGTTAAAATGAACCATCAAGGTGCCAGAATCTCAAGACTGAATGTCTTTCATGTTCTTGGCTTCCTGTGCTTCTATTTTTGGCTACTGAATAAATTCTGTGGAATTGGAAACTTTTTCATGTTCTTCGACTCCAGAGCTAATATTTTTGGCTCCTGTAAATGCACCATCAAGGTGTTCAGATACTGTGGAATTGGAATTTCTTTCATGTTCTTCACTTCCGGTGCAAATATTTCTGGCATTACAGTAGGCACTGCCAGGAACCTCAACGAGAAGGTCGCCTTCGACTGCATCATTTTCAGTCATCATCTGTTTTGACTCCTGCAGTTATGAAATATTACACAATGTGTTAAGTGCATGCAATATGTTCAAGGGTAAAACTACGCCTGGGATCCAACTAACATTGCATAATTTAATTTTTTTTTAAGAAGACTGACATGATAACAATAGACCTAAACTTAAATAAGATATCATCTAATGTTGTTGGTGCATTTGGCGTATGTTTATGGGAATATAACTTTGATAGAGCATATAATTTCCAAAGGGATCCTACTGCTGTATGTATTGACTTGCAAAAATAACAAAGGTTAGAGATACACATGCTCACTTGAACAAATACAAGAATGCAGGCCTTGCACGCTGCAAACTAGATTATTACAAACCTTTACACCACCAAAAGTCCAGACTCCAGACCACTTGAGCATGGCAGGATAAACAAACAAGATTATACAAACCTTTTCTTCAGAACAGTTCTGTTTCAAGTTCTGAACATTCCTCAGGTCATTCATTAATGCTTTAAGTTGTTTCTTAGCCTTTAACCTTGTAGAACGCCGTTCGGCACATTGTTCTTTTGTAACACGGGCATGACAAACAACACATAAGGTCCTCATGTTCTCTAATTTGCATTCACCTGCAAAATATATCAAAACATGCACTAAAATTCAAATCTACCAAATTGCTTGCATTATGTTAACCTTTAAGACCAAATTGCAGTACCAAAAGGGTGCTAGACAGGAAGATAAGTAATTGACTTAACATACACTGAGAAGATGAAAATTGCGAGAACAAAAAGTTCCAAACAATAAAGGATGGTTTTTAGTCCGTTGAAGTACACACCTCCACCTAAATAAACAGGTATAATGTGGTCTGCATGCCATGCATTGCCCTCACTTGGTTCACGGACAAGCTTCTCAAGTCTGCAAAATGGTACATAGAAATCAGAAGTATTTCAACCCCTTATGGGCAGAAGAGTTCAATTTATACACCAACTTTATATTTTAAGCAAAGGAACAATCAAGATCATAAGAAAAAGTGTTGTTATATCTTTGAATAATAATTTCAATCCATTAAAACATAGTACAGTATACTTTAAATTGATTACACTGTACCTAAATTAAACTTATCTTCGCTACTAGTCTGATATTGTGTACCACTTCTCAATTAAATCAAAGAAGTTAAGGTCAACACATACTTATACACTATCGCTGTCTATACAGAAAGTAGACAATATCCATTACACTGCTAGCACAAACTTACAATTTTGGTCGATTTGCCAGGTCTGGAGCAACTTTCCTAATGTACGATTCTCGATTTTCGAATGGCAAGCGTTTGGTGTGTTCCACAAGTTTATGGCAATCTAGGTGACAACTTGTGCAAATGCCATGTTCCATTTGAAAAAGCCCCTGGAAACCACATAATTTATTTGCAACAAATGAAATCCGATGCCTCAACTAATTTATCAGTATCGAATTCTACAATTAGAGAGTAATGAAGGTATAAAGGCCCAGTGTTATCAAAAATCTAACCTCGCGAAGGGATCTGTTACTAGTTCGTAATCGGAATTCTTCATAACAGCTCAAATTACAGAAAAGATCCTCGAAATATTCAGGAACTTTAGCATTCCTTCCCCTGAAAGTTCTGAATTTAATATACTATATACACATGAAGGAAAGACAAGTTAGTAAAACATACTTGCAAGGAGTTTGACACAGCTTGCAAAGAGGTTCATCTGACAAAGTCCAACCCTGCTCGTATACTTTTTCCTTTTTGCCACGACCACTACAGAGGCTGATCTTACGCCAGACGGCATCTGATGGTAACGGATAGCTAATCTCATGGAGTGATGTTATACGCTTCTTGCTTTTACCCTTTAGCAATCCCTGTAATGTTTCATACATATTGTAACTTCAACTATATTGTTAGAGGATATGCGTATAGAGAATATAGTCATATACAGGCAAACTCTCCAATAAATTCATAAAACAATACAATAGTAATGATTCAATCTACAAAACACAAGAGGATGAGACGTGATCGGTACCCCAAAATCATGATTAATGCTATTATTCAAGCAGCACAGTTCAACTGATAGAGGAAGCTGCAAAGGCTTAGCAAGCAGTTTCTTCTGTTCAATAGGTCTCAATTTGTTCCATTCTTCGATAAATTCTAGAAGAATATGCCTATATTTTGGATCGTCTTTAATGCAACTGTAAGTCAATCTCTGACTACAATTAGCAGAAGGAAGCTGAGACTCAAGTTCCTCTGGTCGAAAGTTCTGAAATAGTGGTCTTGGTCTTGAATCCACCCCTGGATTGCATGTATAGAGATGAATCCTTCCACTGTACTGGCTAACCTGAAAAAGGTAGATACAATTAAACCACTACAATAAAAAAAGCTACGGACCAGAGAATTCTATTAATTTAGCAAGGTTAAAAAATATGTACGGCAGTCTCTATTATGTTGGGACTGAGAACAAATATTAACTCAGTCATTGAGGTTATCAATTTATCAAGGTTCTACAATATGTTACACAATGAAAAGGTTAACAATTTATCAAGGTTCTACAGTATGTTAATGTTACACAATGAAAGGTAGTACATGCGTGTAAGGATTATTGATATTGATGCATAACTCATGTTTTCCCTATGGTAATCATGTATGATGCATTAAACACATTTTAAGTACATTTAACAACGCATGACTGCGCATAGCTGAAATAACTTAGGAACTCCACTTTTTTCAAGTAGGTAATGTAATAATGTGAGGTTTAACGCATTTAAAAGTTTTGAGTATCTATGGATCCAAATACTTCACTTTAAAAGCCACTTTGACTTGTTTAGTATTCAAGATTGACACATCTTCATTTGATCTCACTATCTTGCCAAAATCTGGTAATCATACTTGTATTGTTAATTCTGTCATTATTCGTGAGCTGTCAATTCCTTCACATAATGAAGGAAAAAAACGAATTTTGGTCGAACACATGTAACGTCACCATATATCAATGCATAATAACATGTCTTGTCAGAAACTGATAGCCACAGCAAGCTCAACACTGTTTCAAAGTAAATAAAATAAGAATTTCTTATCTTCAAACAAGTTGAAAGAAAGCATCAAAATAACATGATAATGTACTCAAGCATAGAACTGGCTGCCAAATATAGCTTTATGACTTGTAGGCAAATGAATTTCAAAAAAGCAGCCATATTTGTCTTCTTCCATTATATAGCTTAAAAAGCTGTCAGGTAAAAACTAATGGTCCATGCTTTACCTCAAAGCGGAGGGAATCGATTAAAGAAGCTGCTTCAACAATCTCAGCAGGTTCCGTGTTGTCTTGCATTGCAATTTCATGAAATTGATTATTCGCCTATAGTCAAATTTGGGATCCACCCAAAAAAAAAAAAAATGAAAATTTAACAAGTAAAAGTAGGATTAACACTACATGAAGAAGTAAATGTGTAGTTAGAAAGAAATGGACAATATTATTAGGTACTTATCAGCAATAACAGAAGTAATACCCTATCCGTGATACCGTTGTCTTCTTTGACATCAATTTCTGAATGTATAGAAAGTCTTGTGCAAATTTCTTTTTCAGTTTCAGGAGCATTTCCTTTCGATCCTTCATTTAGATGAAAATTGGCAGCCTGTGAACAGAACCAAGTTTTGGTTCCATGTCATAAAATAAATAAATTGGTAGAAAGCTGCAATGCAATAGTGATAGAACAAAAGAAGCACTAACTCTTGACATAAAAGCCTAATTTTCAATTACCTTCTGAGGTGAATTTCTTCCACGATAGTTTTCTTTGTCATCTCTCTTGTTTTCATCTACTTCTCCAGATGCTTGATCACAATGCAAATTCTGATCAATGCTAGTAGGGAACTCCATAAGATCGACCACAGAGTGTTCAGTAGCTGATGCTATAGGTGGAAGTTCATTTTCTCCTATGTATATTTCGCCAGTTCCTCCAAGATGAGCAACACTATCTATCTGTCAAGCCATAATATAGTGTTGAAAAGAAATGGTTATTAATAGAATTCTCAAACACTCACTATCTTTCACCTCAAAAAAGTATATGTATTATAATTCACAATAATATCCTAAATACAGTAAGACTACAAAAAATGAAGTGGTTCAGCTTCTGGCTGTGAGAAATTTAGGAATAGTGAAATCAAGAATAAAGTAGTTAACTTCTTGTTTGCACATTAAATGGGTACTAGAGAAACTATGCTGAGACTGAGACTATACGAAGTAACAAAAAAATGGAACACATACACTCACAAAAATAGCCTTGAAGTCAAACAGGTGGTGCTATAGTGTGACGTATAATGTTGGGCCAAACTCTAGTATGTTTTAGATGTACAAAAAAATATGACATATTTATATGAGTTTTAGATGTACAAAAAAATATGACATATTTAAGTTAGTCTTTTCAGTAATGCTAAATCAATAATAACTAGAGAAACTTTCCGACATAATTCAAAATTCAAAATAAAAAGATAGGCACCTCAATCTCTTGTATAGCATCATACTTCCCGTTCACAGTTGATGAAACACGATGCAAACTCTTATTTAGTTTCTGCCACCTGGACTCATCCGAAGTATCCTGAAAGAAAGATAACAATTTAATTCCTGAAAGGGTTTTCGGTAATAGTTAATAAGAAGGGTAATATAGCATAAGACTACTCACCTTTGCACAAAAGATATATATGTTGACTGCTTTTGTTTGACCCCGTCTATGGGCTCTATCTTCGGCCTTCGAAAGTAGAACAAGGTATACAGGAAGAATTTAAACAAATCACAGTAGTATACATTAAAGAAAAGTTTATACTAATCCTTTTACGAAGTCAAGTATAAATGTATATTTGGTATGGATGTTACCTGTAGCAAATGAGATGGTTCCTTTGGCAACTCTAAGAACACAACGTTATATGCTGCTGATAGATTAAGTCCAGTGCCTCCAGCAAGTATTCCAACTAGTGCTATCTTAACCTGAAGATGTGTGCATTCTTTGTTATATACCAACCAACAAAAGTAAATTAAACAATTGCACCAAAACTAGTTCAATTTTCCCCTTAATTCTATAAAAAAATAATATCTGTTTGCTAACACCAGCCTAGTATGCCTCTAAAAAACCAGCAAAGCAAATTTCAGTGGCATTTATTTAAAGATTCTTGCAGAGTTAATTAGCAAAAAAAAGTAAAAAAATATTGCAGAGTTGCAGCATTTCTGCGATATATATTAAATGAACAGCCTACTAAACTTGCAGTAGTCTTTGTTAAGGGTCTGCGTGTTCGTTATTCTTTGGGTAAATTTTTACACTAGTCATTAAATTCATTAACAAACAGGGCTTGATACTTGGTAGTTTTCTTACCCGGACTCGACTGGAAGTGTCCAACATGGATATCTATGTAGCACCGAAACGGGAACGGCAAAGGGATACGGGAACGATACGGGAACGGGAAACGGCAAAATCGAAAAATCAAGATACGGGAACGGCATAGATACGGCAATAAAAAAATATAAAAAATTAACAATATATCAAAGAAAATCCAAAATAGATATATGTTGATGTAAATTGTAAACTCCAAAAACTACTACATATTTCAAAGGTAATTAATTATCAATAATATCATTTTCAAATTCTGGTTCATCTAGTATATGCCTGTTGGTTATGTATTTATATACGATATAGAAAACCTAATGTATACGTCGCTTGGGTTCCAAGCCGTTTAAATAAAAAAAAAGCCCATTAAACATTAAAACCCAGCAGAAACTTCTTGGAATCGGCTAGTAACTTCAGAAACGTGTCCCGATACGTCTAGGAATCCAGAAACGTTTATGGAAACTTCTGAGAAACGTTTCGGAGACGTTTCCTCCGCGTTCCCGTTCCCAAGGCGTTCCCAAACGGGCACGGGAGCCTTCTGGGCGTTTCGGTGCAACATAGATGGATATGTGTACAAGTGTCAGACTCAACTATATATTTAAAATATTACATGTTTTTTAGCCTAAAATAAGTGTTTGACTGTCCATACCAATGTTTGAGGGTTAAGTGTCTGCCATGGGCCCACAGATACTCGAGGCAAAATAAAGCGTACGGGTGAAGAAACATGGTACTAGTAAGCCATTGTACATTTAGAATATTCAAATTATTTTCACTGTCTGTTGTCTTGTCCGATATAATCTAAAGACAGCAACATTATGTCGTAATTAACAAAGGCAACTAAAGATGGAGCTCAACTCAAATCAGTATACCAATACAAGTCATGAGGCTAAGAATAAAAACCTAGACATATAAAATGTAATAGATTAATACAATAGTTTTAATTAATTCTAGTATTATACGCATATAAATAGTACTAATCCCTAATAAAACTAAAAAATAAATAACCTCCACATCAAGATAGCAGACCTTATGGGTGAATTTGGAAAAAAGAGAAGGAAATCGCATAAGATAGACATCATGCATACACAAACAGAAAAAATAAAAACAACTCTTTAAACTATGTCAAAATGTGAGAATTAACAGACCTGTTTTGATGATTGAAAAGATTGAACATATAACTGCCTATCTCTTTCATGTGTATTCCCATCAATACGAACAAATACGATTCCTTTCTCACAGATAAACTCCTTCATAGAAAAAATAAAGGCGGAGAAAAATTAGACAAAATTCTATAGCTTTTTCACAGGAGAAACTCTTCCATTGGAAACTGAAAAAATTAGAAAATAGTGGACCCTGGTTGTTCCTAATACAAAAGTATATGGAACAACTAATTGACAATTATACAGCTTACATCAAAGGATCTGATTGTCATGCAAAACTTTCTGCATGAATATTTTTTTTCCTACTGATAATTGTAAATTGATAGACAAATGACACCTGGACCAAAACATTTCAAATCCGAGAAATGTACAACATTTTCTATAACAATTAACCCATGATCGACAAAGTTTCCGTCAGGAAAATTAGACATCTTGACATCATAGACTTTACTATGTTTGTGAGGCAGATTGATTGGCATAAATCTATCAACTGCGGGTATCAGTTTTGGCAAACCAGATATCTCTTACCTGTACTGCATCTAGAACTTTGTGGTGATGGCCAAAAATGATCATTTTATGAGAACTGCTGTTTCTTTCAGTATCCTCGTCTACACTTAGCTCTGCGATGACTGGATGAAGAGAAAGCCACTCACGAAACCCTGAAAGCTTTGCCATAGCAAGTTCTTGGTCTGTAATTTTCATTGAAAACTTGCGACAATCTGCATCCCCTGAAAGCAAAAAAATTAGTAACTTGAAAATTTTACAAAAATAAAGAAAATAAATTATGAGCTCAATTATCATTTTATTTCTTCTATCCAAATTGACACGCAATTCATGCTGGCAACAGTCACAGCTGGGCTTCTGCCGGATATTGCCTACCTATCTGAGAAGAAAAAATTGAGCCAATGGTGGTGGAAACAAAAGTGTGGTCTTGGCAACAGAGAGCAGACTGATACATTTAAAGGATTTGGCAGGAGAGAGAGGGTGTGTGTGTGTGTGTGTGGGGGAGGGGGCGTGTCGTAAATTATCATGTCTGAAACTCTTGTGAATAACGAGAAGGTTCTGAGCATTCTAAAGAAGGAAAGAGATCACATGTGATTATTATTATCCAGAATTGATTCTAATTTGAGCTTTCAGAGAGCAAGAGATAATTACAGGTAGCCTGCTACATATTTTTCAAAGGAACTAACAGGGGCTTTTTGTGCAATTCGAAAGACTGCTAACATCCTAGCTGCAGCATTTCATAAGTATGATGTTCGTGACATATGCAATCAAGGATTAGCTACAAAACAAAATCCATGAGCTGATGAGCACAATGGAAAAAACAATACTATGTCCACATGCTCCAATTACAAAGAGTAAATGAATAAATGAAATGAAATACTCTATACCTGCAGATTTAACATTATTAGGTTCATCAGCAATATCAAGTGATTCATCTTCGGTGTTCTTATTTGTAGAAGCATCTTCCACAATTTCAGCAACACCCCCTGCAAAGTTGAAATCAGATCTCTTCAACACCAAACTTATAATTTGTCTACGCTTAGGTGGCAACTGCATCAGCACATCTTCCTTCAAACGTCTTATCTATAGTACATGATAGAGCAATAAAAATTTAGTAAGAAAAAATCTTAAATATTAAAACAAACAAGAAAATGATAAATGAACCAGGATCCATATGTTGATGAAAATTATCAACGGAAAAACAATAATAAAAAGAATCAGACTAAGAAGAATTAGAAAATTAATAAGACCATACCATAACACTCTGCTTTAGTAATACATTCAGTTCTTCCAATCGAACTCCCCTCGAGTAATCCTGTCAAGAGGGAAATCAAAACAATAATATGTCACTTTCAAAAAATTAATAAGGGCAGCATAAACTGTAAATATACAAGTATATGGCATAGCCAAAAACACGACATATGATGCACAATAGACAAAAAACTATTTTGGTTACACATTTAATTAGAAAATTATTAAAGGGTAGAAGGGAATTCACCATAAGCACAAGATAAAGTTAGTTCTGAATAGTTATATAATTTGATGAAGGAGTAGTTTCGCTGTTAATTTATATCAATGTAACTGATTTTTTGCAAATACTCATCATTAAATAATGTGCCACTTAAGATTAATGGTTCCTTAAATAAGGAACAGCCAAGCATACAGTTCTAATATTTAAGTAACTTCTTAAATAAAAATAGTTCCACGTGTAAGATAACATAACAAAGGGGATTTTATTTTCTAATACAAAATTTAACCAGACCTCGCATAAATTATAAATAATTATATTGAATGCATATATAACGTTTGAGTGGGTCACACCGCTATCCACCTCACATAACTTAAAAATAATAATACTGAATGCATATATAATACATGTAAGTGGGTCATACCACTAACTTAAAGCTAGCTTACATTACCTTGTAGACCTTTCCTTGAATACCATGAACAGATTTAACTGAGCAGTAATTTTTGGCAAATTCATACTTGTCCTTTCCAAGTAAACCAGGCCTAATTTGAAGCAGCACAAGAACATTAAAGTATTGAACACTCAAAATAGAAACAAATGTAATTAGGAGGGGATAGAAAATAAAAGGAAAATTACCATAACATATCTATCTGATGAAATATGTCATACGGCCTATGATCACCTAGGAAAATATGCATCATAAGACAAAAATATTTTGAAATAATAAAGTAAAATCGTTGACAAAGAACAATATCAGTGTTGGATTGCTGAGAAATGTGGCAATATCATGCCTCTGCTACAACCTGGATAAGGAAGGCGTCCCTGAAAGTAGAACTGTATGCTTGGCTGTTCTTGCCACATCAAGAACAGCTTTTATCTGTTTGAATAGCAATATAACGTTCATAAATTTCATATTAATGAGGGGAAAGAGGGTAATGGGAAAAAAATACTCCCTCCGTCCACCAACCATGTGCATTGTTTTGACCGGCACGGGTTTTAATATTTCAGTTGACTTAGTTGGTTAAGAGTGTTGAGAGTGGAGTAAGGGCCCCACTTGTGGTAAAAAAAATTGCCAAAAATAAACAATGCACATAGGTTGCGGACGGACGGAAAAGGAAATTGTTGCACATGGGTGGCGGACGGAGGGAGTGGTATTCTTAGTATAATGAAGTATAAACACTAGAATAGACATCTCAGTCAATTATGATAGATATCAGGTATATAACAACTGTCGGAGGTCGGTTTATCAAGTACAAATAACTCGGTAACAAAAAGATGGCTTAAAAATTAACTTTATAGAGTACTTTCCTTTTATGTGTCTCTTCCTATTCCTTTTGAAAAAACAAGAGTGAACAATATAGCATGGTTTATATTTCAAATACTTTGGTAGATTACTAATTGTCATGCAGCGAACAGCTACCAACATAACTTTGAAATCAAGAAACCCCAACAGATTCCATTACCTCGTCCGATTCTGATATTTGCTTTGAGCACCGCACATGGTGTGATTCATCAACGATCAGAACAGCCCATTCTTGTTGTGACATGCTCTTTCGCAAGCGGTTAAGCATCGTATATGAAGTAATGACAACTTTTGGACATTTAACGAGGCGCGCAGGATTGTTTTGATGGCCAAAAACTAAAATAATAATAATGATAATGTAGTGTTAGTACAATACTGTGTATTAAGATACAGATTATACCATAAATTTCTTAATGCAGCTGCAAAAGATGTAAAACATCTCAGTAAGCAAGAAGTTAGCACACTTTCACATCAAGAGTCTGTATGTACGCCGGAAACTTTACACAACCACTTTTACTTACTTCTATTATTGCATGCATGATCACATCATCCATGCCCCTTTCAAAATATAAAATTTTAATTTGGATATTAAAAAAAAAAAAAAATTTACTTATTGCTAGGGAGGTACAAGAATAGATCATGTAGAGTCAATTGTTATCTTTGCATATTTACCATAAGTTGTACTTCAATATATAATCTATAAACACATTTCCCTAAGTGAATGAGAGCTAGAGTATACACCGTGTCGCTCAGGAAACGCTGTTAACATGTTAACAGGCATAATCTCTTTTTGTTCCTTATGAAGAATCCTTGGTTTGGTACAATTTCCTTCAAGATGAGGCCAACAGAACGAATTGACCAAGCAATTACACAGAATTACAGGAATAATACATAGAGATCATGTGTAGAGCAAAATGTTAATAGGATATACACCAAACGAATGCTGCAAGGAAACGGTAGCAACATAATAAAACCAAAAACAACTCTCATCCGTCCATCATCGAAGTAAGATTTCAAAAAGTTATTTATGACATCACAAAAGCCAAAAAGTCATCAATAGAATTTGCACTGGTGTGCTATAAAATGTCACCAAGTGGATCCTTCCTTCCTGGTAATCACAGTAAGGATGATAGTAAGTAATAATATATGCACAAACATCTAGAAGAATTACCAAGATGGATATCACAAGGCAAACAACTAGGAAGCCAGTGCTCTAATTCTTCTGCCCAAGCATATCTCAAGATAGCTGGGCAAACTACAAGAACAGGACCTTCATTCAAGAAACAGCCTGCAATTGCAATCGCCTGAAAATAAAGACAGTGACCAAATCAGCAACCCTGCCTGCACTATAAATTATATTAGTCTGTGTAATGCAATAATCGGAACCTCAACTTCGTTATATATAGAAGCGTTAAAGTTCACAACCCCTTCTGCATAACAAAATATAATTTATAGAACATGAAAAAATAATTTTGTAACAATATTTATTATTACCTGGAGTGTTTTACCTAGCCCCATTTCATCTGCAATAAGACACCTGCCACCCCTTCGTAATCCAAACCTCACGCCTTCATGTTGAAAAGGCAGTAAAGTATCAACCAAAGATTTCGGAAGCCTCCCTAACAATTCATCAACCTTCTCATCAGACAAATGTTCTGGTCTGCACGGTATCCAACGTCCAGAATTGAAAGAATCAGATAATTTCACCACAACATTAAGAGTTGACCAGGGTATCTCTTCACATTGAATACGCTTAACCTTAAAACACCTCAACACCGCATCATATTCTCTCAATTTGTAAACACATGCTTTCTCGCCACCGGTGTTCTGAGTGTAGTGTGATTGCATAATCTAATAACATGACCAAATAAATCAAAAACAGCATACATATATTAAAAAAATGCTTGAGTTCCCATATCAAAACCAAAATAAAACACCATAAGCTTAAGTGGCAATTTTAAGTTGGCTCTACCTCTATTCAACATATCCCCCCCCCCCCCCCCCCTAAAAAAAATCACATAGGTAATAACTAATTACAGTATCATTTCGAAACTCTCTCTCTCTCTCTCTCTCTCTCTCTCTCGTATTCATAATGTAGTGTAATGGCACAATCTAATAACATATCGAAACATATAAACTACAACATCCAAATAACACACTTTCAATTTCAACAACCGTAAACACATCCATACACAAACACAACAATAGTGAAGGAAATAGAAATTACAGCGGACAGACACTCTTCAATAATCTCGAGACACTTAGCTTCACCAGGAAATGGAAAATTCTCAATCGCCACCGGAGTAATCGAAAAAGAATCAGGAGAACAAATCTCAAGCCTAACACGAAACCTATCCGGCAATTGTACTGGTACTCTCGTAATTTGACCAGATAAATCAGTCCGAGGTAGATATTTAAACGGTCCAGTAAAAGTAGAATTAGAATTCAGTTCAGGCGATACTTTTCGACATTTAAAGAGTTTCCACGGGTCATGATCGGATCCGCCGCGGTCTCGCCGCTTTGCGAGCGCTGCTAATCGGTTTAATTCGGATCGTTTGCGTTGTTCTTCGGTGATTTGGTGCATTTTGGTTTTTTAGGGTTTGGGGATGAGGAAAGAGGGGTTTTGAAGAGCGCGGGGAAGTGTTTGTAAAATGATAGAAGAGAGATGAGAGAGGTGAAAAAAGTGAGGATGTGGATTGATTGTGTGGATGTGGTTTATGTATAAACTTATCGGAAGACGGTTAATGTGTGAGGATTACTGAATTGCTGTAACGGTAATAAAATTGTTTTTTGGAAAGTTGAATTTTTCAAATTTTTTAACCCTTTCTATTTTCTTTTTAAGAAAACGTTGGCGTGTTTAGCAAAATTAGCTGATAAATTAATTGGTAATTGATAAATTAATTGATAACTGATTGGGTAGCTGATAATACAACTGATTATGTAGCTATTATGTAGCTGATAAGCTACCTGATTCTAATTTAGATATTTAGCAGATTAGTTGATAAACTAGCTGACATCACTTTTATTTTTTTATTATTTTTAAACTTTCTCATTATATTTTAACAATAATTGTTATAAAATAAAATAAATGATATTTTTATTTTTTATTATTTTAATATACTACTTCTAAATTACACTATGTATTATTCAGAGTTAACTATCACTTTGAAATGTTGATAGTTTGTTTCTAATGGTTTTTTATCAAAGTTTGGTCAATTCGACCATAAAAAATCAAACAGGACAAAAGAAAGAGTTTACAACTCAATTTGATTTTAGTTTATGCTTCTCTTTATAAGAGAAAAGTGCAAAAATATTTTTTTCTTAATAATAAACAATTCCTTATCACTTGATCTAGTTCATATTAACTAACTTATCTTATCATGCTCGAAAATAACATAATTATTAATATTTAATTTTGTAATATATTTTTTAATTGAATTGAGTTTAAAAGGAGGAACTCAAAATTGATTTGCATGGGAAAAAAGGATCATAATTCAACATGTTTAAGAATATTGGTGAAATCTTCGGTCGAAAATATTAATCTTAAATAAACTAACGGGATATCCGAATTGAGTAAGAATTAGTCTCGAATTGGGGACAAGAAGTGATAATTATTTATTGAGTTAAAAATAGGTTTTCAAAATTGATTAGCACAAACAAAAAATAATGATCATAATAATTTAACATGTTTAAATATATTGATAAAGTGTTCGCTTGAAAAAATCGATCATATTAACTCCAAATTGAGAAAGAATCAATCTCGAATTTGTGAAAAGAAGGATAATCAATTAGACGATTCAAAACTAATATAAGAATGACATAAATATATTTTCTATTGTTGTATTATCCGAAATGAATACAGACTTCAAAACTAAACTAAACTCCCTCTGTAATAATTATTAAAATTCTAATTAAAGTGCAGTTTGAAAATATGATTATATGTTTCGCCGTTCAAAATAATGAGCACAATTTATGTTTTTTCCTCTCTATATGTTAATTGTTGTACTTATAACAATTTACAATTTATTTGATTATTTCGAGAAAGTTACGAGCAAATATATATATTAAATAATAAATAAAACATTTTAAATTACAGATGGCAGGTCTTAAATTACATAGAAATATTATGATCGTCACTTTCTCGCGAAGGATAAGGATAAAAACAATTTGTTTCAGGCTTTCAGCTGCTAAATCTCATAGAACAAAGAAATTGTTAAAATGTGCTCGCTGATACCTTTCTCCACCATTTGGCAATAGCTATACCTTTTAAAGAACTCTAACAATCAAGAATGTGTCATCTTTTAGAATAGTTTCCAGCACATTATCCAGAGTTTTTGTTACTCTCATTTCTTGATATGCTCTGTAGTTTGGTTTCACATATGTGTATCCACTTTATACCAGCTCAAAACCTGCATTTCAAGGAATAATAATCGCGAAAGAATAATACAATGTGATCTATATTAAAATACCGTAAAGCCTTCTCGAAAAGATGTTTTAGGCTATAATTCGATGACTTACAGCAAATGATTCCTCTTCTGCTGTTACCATAGAGAAAAAAGAGGTAGGGTGAAGACTGAAAGTTTCTTCTTTCCTTCATGCAAAGCATTATTGCACTTTGCTGCACTGTTACATGTGCAATATACTTATAATATACAACCCTGCAAAACTTGTCTGCCAGGCTTTCTACTTGTACAAATAAATCTCTAGATTCCCAATTACAAGATCATTCACCATTTGTTTAAACTAAAAGCGAGAAAGATTTGAGACGTTTCACGGTCTTGTAATAAGAGAATGGAAAACTTGATCAAACAGCAGCAGCAAAAGAGGTATTTTACACCATTCAATGCACATGACTAACTAAATAAATTGGATAATTTTTCTAATATATGCACATGAATCAACTTTTAATTTCTAACGGGGCAAGGATTTATGCAGCATTGAAAACCTTGCCATTTTTCTCACTTTTATTATTCGAACAACGAACTCACAAAATATTGAAGATGAGAATCTGTATTTTACTGAACTTATCATCAGCCATTTTGTTGATGCTTTATATTGCTTTTGTTATAAATTATATCTTTTTATCTGCTTCATGAAAGGGTGAAAACTTCTGGAGGAGGAGAAGCCAGCAAGAATATAGTGAATGCTAAAGGAACAAAGATACCATTGCAACAAACAAAATCCTTTAATAAGAGAGGTGTTCCTGTATTCTGAATATCCCGAATCTCTATCTTCATAGTTTACTGGTGTGCATGTCTGTATACCAAAAAATATACTGGATTTTAGCATCTATAAATTTGTTCTATTTTGGGTAGATAAAAGATCACAAAACTGGTTCCAGAGACAATTCTCTAACCGAATGATTCCTGACTTTGACTCTGACGAGGGTGATCATGCCACAGCAATTGCAGCAGATACATTTGCCATATATTCAAATGATGATGAATCAAGAGTAGGGTACAACCAGACAAACAATAGACAGGGTCCTAATTCCCCATTGTCTAGGGTGAACACCAGAAAAGTGTTGGGAAAAAATCAGATCCCACATTCATCCACTAGGATGAGCAGAAATAACCGAGAAATAACATGAAAAATAATAACAATCCACAACACAAGAATTTACGTGGAAACTCCAAAACTGGAGAAAAACCACGGGCCTCCAGAGAGAAAACTCCACTATATGACAAATTGTTACAATCACATAGACTAATCTCTCAAGCCAACCCCTCAATTACACCCACACTCTCCGAAGATTTAACTCACATCTTTCACGCTCTAAACACAAGAGAGAAAGAAAGAACCAAACACTTCAAGTGTATTGGTTGGGGCATTTAGAAACCTAAGTCTTGGTCTTCTTATATAGGCTTGGAGACCACCCAAACTTCCTTACTTAATCGATGTGGGATGCCTTCATAAACTCTATTTTATTATAGCCAAAATTCCAACAAACTCCACCTTGGCTAAATAAAAGAAAACTTCACCGTTTTCACCCACAATCCATTGTCTTCACCGACAATCATGATTCTTAAACCAAAGAATCATCATTCTCAAAACAGAGAATAACCTACTCCATCATATGAGTAGAACACTTAGAACAAACCCGTCTAAGAATTTTAACCACTTAGAATCAACCAGTCTAAGAATTTCCTTGGCACATATCGAAAAACCCGCTGAAATTTATGGTGCAACTCCCAACTTTTGGCCCTCCTGGAAGTCGTTCAGCTATCGACATAACACACACATTGTATTCATGCCAAACTGATACCCGTGTGTAAATTCCACCACACACCCTACATCCATGTCAAACCAATGCCCGTGTAAAATTCCACCACACCTGGCATCTTTCCATGACAAGCCAATACCCGTGCGCAAATTCGTGGACCCGCTAACATAACCACATCCTCTTTCATGACAACTCATATGCCAAAAGGACATACATTTTCTCATAAGAGAAAATCATCACTGTCACAATGTTGGCCCGGATTAGGAGTTATTTGCCAGATTAACTCCACCTCCACCTTGACAGTTCACCTTCATAGCCTTGTGTAACCCGGATTGTACCAACACATCCTTGACTTATACTTGTCATAAGTCAAACTTGATCATTTCATCAAATTTCTCCACCTGCTTGAACTACCCTAGCCTGATGAACAACCGCCTCCAAATGAGACCCCCGGACACCGCTCAAGAAATTATTTCTGATGTGGAAGGTCAGACATCGCTGCGACCACAGAGCATACTCAGAATTTCAAGAGACCCAGCCCGGGCTCCGATACCACTTGTTGGGAAAAATCAGGTCCCACATTCATCCACTAGGGATGAGCAGAAATAACCGAGAAATAACATGAAAAATAATAACAATCCACAATACAAGAATTTACGTGGAAACTCCAAAACCGGAGAAAAATCACGGGCCTCCAGAGAGAAAACTCCACTATATGACAAATTGTTACAATCACATAGACTAATCTCTCAAGCCAACCCCCAATTATACTCACACTCTCCGAAGATTTAACTCACATCTTTCACGCTCTAAACACAAGAGAGAAAGAAAGAACCAAACATTTCAAGTGTATTGGTTGGGGCATTTGGAGACCACCCAAACTTCCTTACTTAATCATGTGGGATGCCTTCAAAAACTCTATTTTATTATAGCCAAAATTCCAACAAAAAGAAGACCCCATTCGGTTTCCAGAACCAGGTAGAGTATCTAGATGACCATCAAGTAACAATACCAGAGGAAGACAAGGTAAACGTTAGTATATTTTAACCTTGCCTGAAAATATCTTGAAAACTGTAGTTATTGAGTGATAAGGAAACATTTGCAAGTCAGTTCCTCCCTGGTATGCTTTATTTAGTAGAATTAATTAGTTTGAAAAGGAAAGAAACCAGCTAGAGCCCATGTTTTTTATGTATTATTTTACCTTGTCTGTATGTGAATCCTGAAATGTTTACCAACTTTAATCTTCAGTAGTTGTTTCTGGAGGAGAGAAATAACTAAAATAGTAGATCCCACAATCCTGCAGTCAAGTAAAAAACGATATGTCAATATGCTATACATAATATTAATTTGAATTTGTAGAATCATCCGTGAGAAGGCCAGTGGGACGGGAGTCATCCAGGGCAGCAACTCCTGCTACTGGAAATGAAATATTTATCCAGAATTCTACCCAACATAGAAATGGAAACACCAGAGCGGAGGCTTGGGCAAAGATTCAAAAACGGTAAACCTTTTTGAGTTTGCAGTTAATCAGGATATACGATTGGTATGGAAAGATTAAACAATAAATACAACAACATCTAAGCCTTAGTCCCAAAATAATTTGGGGTCGGCTAACATGAATCAAACTTTGAAATCGTTAATGATCATTACATAAATAACATAAAAGGAGAAAAAGAGGGAAAAAATTAGAGAAAAAAGTAGAGAAAAAAGCAAATAAAAAAAGAGAATGAATGTTAAAAAAAAAATGAAAAATCCTGAAAAATAAATTAACAGATAACATGGAATAAAAGAAAATAGGAATAAAAATATAGAAAAAAAAAAGAATCAGATTCCATCCATCATCCGTATTCTTTCCCGCCACATTTGTCTCTCTATCGTCATACTTTCTCCAATTCCAAGAAACCGCATATCATTTTCAATCATCTTTATCCAAGTTTTCTTAGGTCTTCCTCTACCTTTCACAACATTACTTGTTCCCCAACTTTCTATTCTCCTCACTGGGGTATCAACAGGTCTTCTTCTCACATGACCAAACCATCGTAATCGATTCTCCATCATCTTGTCTTCTATACCCGCAACTCTTACCTTCTCTCTAATCACCTCATTTCTGAGCCGATCATTTTTTGTATGACCACACATCCATCGTAGCATACGCATCTCCGCCACATTCATCTTTTGAACGTGACACTGTTTTACAGCCCAACACTCAGAGCCATATAACAGCACAGGCCTAATTGTCGTGCGGTAAAATTTACCCTTTAATCTATGAGGCATGTTAGGATCACATAAAACCCCTGTGACACTCTTCCACTTCAACCACTCGGACTTTATTCTGTAAGCCACATCGCCATCTAGCTCTCCATTCTTTTGGATAATAGATCCAAGATACCGAAAGAAAGTGGATCCATGGACAACTTTCCCATCAAATGTGATCATCTCCGCCTCTCTATCACTATTTTCGCTAAACCTACACTCCATATATTCAGTCCTACTTCTGCTCAGCCTAAAGCCCCGAGCTTCCAAAGTATCCCTCCAAAGTTCCAATTTCTGTTGCACTCCAACCTTCGTTTCATCAATCAACACAATATCATCTGCGTGTTGGGTACGGGGGTCGGATATTGCGTCGTGTTGCGGAAACGTAAATATCAAGTGCGGAAATATAAAACACACAAGGATTTATAGAGGTTCGGCTATAAACGAGCCTACGTCCTCTCTCGGTATCTTTTTCAATAGGATCAAGATAAAAACCTCTACGCCTCTCTTCTATCGGTCGAGGTATAACCGTTACAATCACGTCTTCTATCGATTCGTGATAAACCGCTCGTACTTGTCTTTGCGTCGGTCCAAGTTAAACCGTTTTCCTTTTCATAGGACAAGGAATCAGCCTCTCTAGCTTTCTATCGGCACTAGATAAGCCTCACTAAGATAGTGATTGCGATTCTAATAATGCGGGATCCTTGATCCTAATAACACCGAATCCAATCGTATCTTTTCTTTTACCACTCGCGTATGATTTTGTGTATAACACTCAATCACTCAATGTAAGCTCAATATTACAACAACAATATAATGAATATCAATCTCTGATCAGGTTATAGAATGCTTTGTGTTGTTGTATTGAATCAATACCATAGACATGGTATTTATAGCCTCCATCTTCAAACTAGCCGTTAGCTGTCAGGACCTTAGTTACGTACGCTATATCCATTACATTACGTACGTAATCATCGTTACGTATGTTAACCATCACGGGTTACGTACGTAAGCCTCTTTCAGTTTCGGTCCAGGGAGTTTCGTCATTTTGAGTTACGTACGTTAGCATATACTCCATTACGTACGTTAACATTACATCACTGATGACGTCATATATCCGTTGCATGCTTTTCTGACTTTGACTCCTCCAATGTTCACTTGTTTGAACTGTGTTACGTACGTTATCTTTCTTGTATTACGTACGTTAGCTTCATCATATTACGTACGTTAACATGTTCCTGTTACGTACGTTAGCTTTGTTTTTCCAGCTTTTTGCTTCGATGCTTGCTTCGCCTCTTCGTTGTTTTATTTTGTTTAGCAACTTTAATCATCAAAACATTATTAAATTATGTATGGAACAAAATGTTCTAACAATCTCTCCCTTTTTGATGATTACAAAACAACAATACGTCAATGGGATTTACCTGCAAAAATACAAATATATGTATATCTTTACAGACCAAAGTTTTCGACTTTGTCCGTTTCGTTAGAATTTTCTCCCATTTTTTTTTTTGACTCCTTCTTTTCTTTTCTCCTATTCTTTTCTCATTTTCAAATTTTTCATCGTCTTTTTCGACGTCTCCTCATTTTTCTTTTTCCTTCATTTTCGACTTACCCTTATTTTTGTTCAACTCCTTCGTTTTTCCAATTCTTTTTGTATGCTATCGATTTTCTTCGATTTTTCTCCCCCTTTTCACGGTTAATCACATTTTCGACTTATTTCTCCATGCTCCTATCTCTCCCCCTTTTTGTATTCATCAAAAAAATGCAATAAAATACCAATAAAAAAATTCAATAAATAATGGAATATGCAAAACTAAGTACAAGGGTATTAACTCCCCCTGAAAATATTATCCGTTTAAAAAAAATTACTCCCCCTGAGTAAAATACCAAAAATCAATGTTTGGGGATCCAACCTATAGTTGGTTTTTATTTAGAAACATAGACGATATTAGAAACGATTGTTCCTTTAGGAACCCAATTTTTCTTAATTTTTATCGTCCGTCTCGGGCTTTTGCAACTTGAAATATGATGCCCGATTTTTAAACACTTTTCGCAATGGGGTATCTTGAAATTAACGGATTCATTTTTCAAACGAGTTTTGAATCCTAACCCCTCTTTATTCAAAGTAAATTTTTGAACACCAAGCATTTGTTCAAATTTCTCGTTTCCGCACGAGAATTTCTTTGTCAAAGATTTAAGCTTGGTTTGGATTTTAGCGAGATCATTCTTCAAAATATTTTCATTTTCAATACACTTTGAATGATCAATTTCAACAAATTTTCCCTTTTCGATAATTTTGGAATTTTCAATTTCCAAAGATTTAATTTTAGACTTAAGGGATTTGATTCCGATAAAGCATTTTGAAAATCTGTATGAAGTAATTCAAATGCATCAAAAAGTTCATCACGGGAGGATGTACTAACCTAGCTTTCGACGTCGCTGTCGTCGAACGAACTTCGGGCCAAGAGAGCGAGATTATTTTGTTCGATAAAATCGTCGTCTTCGTCTTCATCGCTCCATGTTGCCACGAGAACCTCTTTCTTGGGTTTAGCTCGGCAATGCTTAGCGAAGTGGCCTGGTTTTCCACATTGTCGACAAGAGTTGTCGAATTTCTTCGTTTCGCTCGAGATATCCTTCTTCCTCCGGTTTAATAAAGTTTGGAATTTATTAATATTCTTGGCATAATATGCCGCTTCTTCGTCGCTTTCCTCCACCGGGATTTCTTCTTTCTTCCTCGATATCTTAGCCTTCATGGCTAACGATCGTTCCTTCGGCTTCGGCTTGACACTACGTGATTTTAAAACAATCTCATAATTGATTAGTGAACCAACAAGGGCACTAAAATCGAGCGTGTTGGGATCTTTGGATTCCATAATCGCGGTCACGGTGCCGTCCCATTCGCTAGGTAGTGATCGTAAAATTTTCTTAACTTTTTCACTACTAGATAATGGTTTTCCGAATGACGCAAGTCCATTTGTGATGACTGAGAATCAGTCGAGCATATTGGTGATGGATTCGTCACCCTTCATTTAAATAACTCGTAGTCATGGAGAAGCATATTTATCTTCGTCTCCTTGACTTGAGTCGTCCCTTCGTGTGTGATTTCTAGAATTTTCCATATTTCTTTCGCACTCTCACACGATGAGATTCGATTGACCTCTTCCGGATTTAAGGCACAAAATAAGAGTTGAGTAGCCTTACAATTTAGATGGTCATTTTTCCAATCGGCATCGTCGTATTCTTCAAAGGATTTGAGCGTACCGTCGGATTTGATAGGAACTTTTGGGCCGAGACAAATAATCTTCCAAATCTCTATATCGTAGGCACGAATAAAGATTGACATCTTTTTCTTCCATGTCAAATAATTTGAGCCATCGAAGAAAGGTGGTCGGTTGAGAGCAAGGCCTTCGACTGGAGAGAATTGAAATGCCATTGGATCTTTTTCTCCTCGGATGTTAAGCCGCGTATTGGAGTACCGCTCCGATACCAATTGTTGGGCATGGGGGTCGGATATTGCGCCGTATTGCGGAAGCGTAAATATCAAGTGCGGAAATATAAAACACACAAGGATTTATAGAGGTTCGGCTATAAACGAGCCTACGCCCTCTCTCGGTATATCAATAGGATCAAGATAAAAACCTCTACGCCTCTCTTCTATCGGTCGAGGTATAACCGTTACAATCACGTCTTCTATCGGTCTGTGATAAACTGCTCGTACTTGTCTTTGCGTCGGTCCAAGTTAAACCGTTTTCCTTTTCGTAGGACAAGGAATCAACCTCTCTTGCTTTCTATCGGCACTAGATAAGCCTCACTAAGATAGCGATTGCGATTCTAATAATGCCGGATCCTTGATCCTAATAACACCGAATCCAATCGTATCTTTTCTTTTACCACTCGTGTATGATTTTGTGTATAACACTCAATCACTCAATGTAAGCTCAATATTACAACAACAATATAATGAATATAAATCTCTGATCAGGTTATAGAATGCTTTGTGTTGTTGTATTGAATCAATACCATAGACATGGTATTTATAGCCTCCATCTTCAAACTAGCCGTTAGCTGTCAGGACCTTAGTTACGTACGCTATATCTATTACATTACGTACGTAATCATCGTTACGTATGTTAACCATCACGGGTTACGTAAGCCTCTTTCAGTTTCAGTCCAGGGAGTTTCGTCATTTTGAGTTACGTACATTAGCATATACTCCATTACGTACGTTAACATAACATCACTGATGACGTCATATATCCGTTGCATGCTTTTTTGACTTTGACTCCTCCAACGTTCACTTGTTTGAACTGTGTTACGTACGTTATCTTTCTTGTATTACGTACGTTAGCTTCATCATATTACGTAGGTTAACATGTTACTGTTACGTACGTTAGCTTTGTTTTTCCAGCTTTTTACTTCGATGCTTGCTTCGCCTCTTCGTTGTTTTATTTTTTTAGCAACTTTAATCATCAAAACATTATTAAATTATGTATGGAACAAAATGTTCTAACACTGCGAACATCATACACCACGGAACGTCATTTTGAATTTCTCTTGTCAATTCGTCCATGACTATGGCAAAGACAAAAGGACTAAGAGCAGATCCTTGATGCACCCCAATCGTAATAGGGAATTCTTCTGTCCTCCCAACATTAGTACATACACTTGTACTAACTCCCTCATACATGTCATTTATAATGTCAATATATTTCCGCGATACACCCTTCTTTGCTAAGGCCCACCAAAGTACTTCTCTTGATACTTTATCATATGCCTTCTCTAAATCAATAAAAACCATATGTAGATCTTTCTTTTTATCTCGATAATGTTCCATCAACTGCCGGATAAGATGAATTACTTCCATGGTCGATATTCCAGGCATAAATCCAAACTGATTTTCTGTTATCTTCACACATTTCCTGATCCTTTGTTCAATCATTCGTTCTCACAACTTCATGGTATGACTCATTAGTTTAATTCCGCGATAATTAGAACAATCTTGAACATCACCTTTGTTCTTATACAAAGGGACGAGAATACTTTTCCTCCATGTTGATGGCATCTTATTGCTTCTCCAAATCTTATTGAAAAGCATAGGTACTCATTCGATCCCTCTCTCCCCCAAACACCTCCAAACTTCAATAGGTATACCATCTGGTCCTTCTGCTTTCTTTGACTCCATCTTTTTCAATGCAATTATCACTTCTCCCTTTTGAATTCTCCTCTTAAACTCTCGATTAACCATACTTGAGGGGATGTTTAAATTCCCATTATCTTGTTCTTGATGACTATTGAATAGGGTATCAAAGTATGACCTCCATCTCTCTTTTTATCTCTTTATCTTGAACCAGAACTAATATAAGATTAAACAATAAATGGTAAAAAAAAATTATATCAAGGATAATGTACGAGCTAATAGTAGCATTGATTTATTTACGCACAATTCAGGTATGAGAAGATGAGTTCCAATATTCTTGCTTGGGAGAATGAGAAGAAAAAGAAAGCTAAGCTTCAAATGGAAAGGAGAAAGGTTAATAACTAGGACTCCAGATATTTTTTGTCAGCTTACAAGAACTTTACTGACAAGTTGTTGTGTGCGACAAGAAAGTCCCTCTAAAGTTGAAGGGTAAATTCTATAGAGCGGCAATCCGACCCGCAATGTTGTTTGGCTCCGAATGTTGGGCGATGAAGAAGTCGCTTGAGAGCAAGTTGGAAGTGGCTCAAATGAGAATGTTACATTGGTCGTGTGGTCGCACAATGTTAGATAGAATTGCGAACGGGGTGTTCAGGAACGCGCTGGAAGTGGCGCCAATTTCAGCGAAAGTTAGGGAAGGGAGATTGAGATGGTTTGGCCACGTCCGCAGGAGGCAGGCATCTGCTCCGGTGAGGAGGGTCAAGAGTTTAATGGTTGTCCGGGAGAGGAGGAGAGGCAGACCGAGGAGGACGTGGGAGGAGCAAGTAAGATTAGATTTGAAGGCCTTAAACCTTTTCGAAACCATGACTGTTGATAGGTGCGCTTGGAGGCGCCAGATCAGAGTTGTAGATTCTTTTGTAGGGAGCGGTGTTGTAGTTGAGAGACTCAGGGTTGGGTTGTCTCGATTAGCTTTAACCTAGAGCATTGCATTTTTACTTTTATTGTATGTTTTATCCTATTGTCTTTGCGTTTTTTTTTTTTGACAGGGAGCTGTGCGCAGAGCCAACCTATCTTTTGTTAGAGCAGCGTTCATCGGGAGTGAAGTAGCCTAATTCCGCTTAGGTAAGTCCCATGTGGATCAAGCCAGGGGTTCAGGTATGGTCTCGAGCGTTTTCGAATCATATGTTTTCCTTTGTATTTATCACACAAGATTCTGCTGTGCACTAAGCTGGGGGTCTTCACGGAAACAGCCTCCCTACTGTAATAAGTAGAGGCATGGTCTGCGTGCATCTTACCCTCCCCAGACCCTGCTCTGAGCGGGATATACTGGGTATGTTTGGTTTGGTTTTGTTGTAATGCAGGGTGAACTAGATCGGAGAAGGGCAAGAAATTCACAGCATTACCGATTCAAGCTAGCCAAGATTGATAATATTGCTCAAGGAGCAAGACCACAACTTGAAGAGAAAAAGAAAAACGACAAGATAAAAGTACAAGAACGTGCAAAGAAGATGAAATCATCTGGGAAAGTTCATATCTCTTGCTTATGCTTCTGAACGCCCAAACTCCATGATGTATTTATGTAATATATATAAAAAAGTAAATGTCTGTAATTTAAATTTTAACAAGTAATCAATTATATTGTTATACAAGAGTGCTATTTATCATGACAAGGTCATGGTAATTTGTATGATATAAAAAAAACAGACATGTTATGTACAACATTTCTATGTCACTGGTTGGGGAAAAAGAGAAATAACAGTTCTATGCAATTGCATATATAGTACTCAAAATGTAATGTAGCTGGCTCTCTTACTATGTGGCTCATTCATATTACCCCTTCACATCAACAAACTTCAAGTACAAATACTCCTGAACATGTTAGAGAAAAATGTGGTAATGTTTTTTAACATCTAAGCATTTGTTCTGTTTTGTGGTTTGTTATTCATAGCCAGAGACGATTTTCGCTGGGAAATGAAGAATAGAATCGTGACTCGAAAATAAACTAAAAGTTTTCGATTTACTTGCAATCAAACCATTGAATACGCTAACCAAATAATAAGAAATAATAGGACAAAGGAGTTTAAAAGGATATGAAAGAGACAATTTCTTGAAAATAGTTATCATTAACCCACTTTGCCAACTAATGTGACATCCTCTAAGATGTAAAACTTGCAAGATGGGAACTACTTGCTCTTGGACATTGACCACCCAAAACCTCTTTAATACATTGAAGGGGATTGATAGACATGGACAGGGGCGGAGGGAGGGGGTCCAAGGGGTTCACGGACCCCCCGGCGGATGGAAATTCCCTTATAAAATAGGGGAAGCTATATATATATATATATATATATATTTGTCCGACCTTCGTAATTTTTATAGCTCTGAACCCTCCTGAGTAAATGCTCTGTTTCCACCACTGGACATGGATCATTTGGCATTTGGAATGATAATAAAACTAGAAGCTTGATAGGTCATATATCAAAGTAGCATGAACACATGATCTGGAAGAATTTATGTCCTTTAAACTTGACAACTACTTGGTGCTTGATACTAAGAAATTTTATACAAATCCAATTAACATTTACCTTCTTAATATGACAGATTTTTCGTAATACATATCAAATCTATTAAAAGAAAAGGTTAACTAATAAATTAACAGTTAATAGAATTCTGAAACAGAATCGAGTTGGGAACTAGATAAAACCTAAGAAAATGAAAAGAAGGAGAATCACAAGGTATGTTATAACTTCATCAACTAATAGTCTGATATATATATATATATATATTATTTATTGGTTTGTATAAATAGGAGTACACACAAAAGAAAAATAATAGATATCTATAGCAGACTTATCTACACCACAAATTCTTTTTTGTAATAGCAGACTTATCTACACCACAGAGATACTGACCAAAAAGTTTTGGTTCAAGATAAAGAGATAAAAGAGAGATGAAGGTTATACTTTGATACCCTATTCAATGGCCATCAAGAACAAGATATTGAGAATTTAAACATCCCCTCAAGTATGGTTAACCGAGAGTTTAAGAGGAGAATTCAAAAGGGTGAAGTGACAATTGCATTGAAGAAGATGGGGTCAAAGAAAGGAGAAGGACCAGATGGTATACCTATTGAAGTTTGGAGGTGTTTAGGGGAGAGATGGATCGAATGGGTAACTATGCTTTTCAATAAGATTTGGAGAAGCAATAAGATGCCATCAGCATGGAGGAAAAATATTCTCGTCCCTTTGTATAAGAACAAAGGTATATTCTCGTCCCTTTGTATAAGAACAAAGGTGATGTTCAAGATTATTCTAATTATCGCGGAATTAAACTAATGAGTCATACCATGAAGTTGGGGGAACGAGTGATTGAACAAAGGATCATGAAATGTGTGAAGATAACAGAAAATTAGTTTGGATTTGTGCCTCGAAGATCGACTGTAGAAGCAATTTATCTTATCCGGCAGTTGATGGAACATTGTCGAGATAAAAAGAAAGATCTACATATAGTTTTTATTGATTTAGAGAAGGTATATGATAAAGTACCAAGAGAAGTAATTTGGTGGACCTTAGCAAAGAAGGGTGTATCGCGGAAATATATTGACATTATAAAGAACATGTATGAGGAAGCTAGTACAAGTGTACGTACTAATGATGGGAGGACAGAAGAATTCCCTATTACGATTGGGGTGCATCACGGATCTGCTCTTAGTCCTTTTCTCTTTGCCATAGTCATGGACATATTGACAAGAGAAATTCAAAATGACGTTCCGTGGTGTCTGATGTTTGCAGATGATATTGTGTTGATTGATGAAACGAAGATTGGAGTGCAACAGAAATTGGAAATTTGGAGGGATACTTTGGAAGCTTGAGGCTTTAGGCTGAGCAGAAGTAAGATTGAATATATAGAGTGTAGGTTTAGCGAAAACAGTGATAGAGTGACGGGGATGATCACATTTGATGGGAAAGTTGTTCATGGATCTACTTTCTTTCGGTATCTTGGATCTACTATCCAAAATGATGGAGAGCTAGATGACGATGTGGCTCATAAAATAAAGGCCGGGTGGTTGAAGTGGAAGAGTGACACAAGGGTTTTATGTGATTCTGACATGCCTCATAGATTAAAGGGTAAATTATACCGCACGGCAATTAGGCATGCGCTGTTATATGGCTCCGAGTGTTGGCTGTAAAACAGTGTCACGTTCAAAAGATGAATGTGGCGGAGATGCATATGCTACGATGGATGTGTGGTCATACAAAAAAGGATCGGCTTAGAAATGAGGTGATTAGAGAGAATGTAAGAGTTGCGGCTATAGAAGACAAGATGATGGAGAATCGATTACGATGGTTTGGTCATGTGAGAAGAAGACCTATTGATGCTCCAGTGAGGAGGCTAGAAAGTTGGGGAACAAGTAATGTTGTGAAAGGTAGAGGAAGACCCAAGAAAACTTGGATAAAGATGATTGAAAGTGATATGTAGTTTCTTGGAATTGGAGAAAGTATGGCGATAGAGAGGCAAATGTGGCGGGAAAGAATACGGATGGTGGATAAAATCTGATTTTTTTTAACATTCATTCTCTTTTTTATTTGCTTTTTTCTCTACTTTTTTCCCTATTTTTCTCCTTTTATGTTATTTATGTAACGATCATTAACGGTTTCAAAACTTGATTCATGTTAGCCGACCCCAAATCATTTTGGGACTAAGGCTTAGATGATGATGATGATGATGACTCCATTAACCAAAATGCTGCATTCGAAAACAGGGACCCCTTGGACAAATAAATAAGAGAGCATCCAACTTTAAAATCAAACACAAAACTCCAAATACACATCCACTGTATTCTTCTTTTGTGTGTGTCTGGGAGAGCAACAAAGCAACACAAACATATAGATATATATATATTATATCGAGTTGAAAATATGAGTAGAATGGATTACACAGTACCAAAGGGTGATCTAAGGAGGCACTTAAGACAAGCAGAGAAAGTTGGGCAGAAACTGAGGGAAATAGAAGGTCCTCTCACGTGCACAACCATCAGAAATCCTACGACCATCTTGTCTGCATGTATGTATCCATTGCACCACCACCATTTTTACCAATCTCTTCTGCAAATTGTCTGTACGAAAATTTTCCAAGTTCGAACTCACTTGACAGTGGATTTTTTGTCATTTCTATTATATTTTATCACATATCTTCGTTCCCCTGCATCCTAGATGCACCAACATTCAAAATAAAACATTTGTCATACATAAGACCTGCTTATGTTGCCAGTTATCTTCTGTAGTCTCTCAAAAGACTGCAGTTGTACAAACCAGCAAATCTCAACCTGAGGGGAGTGTGTTGAGAAGTGAGTCTGGTGAGGGGAGGGGTGAACATCAAGTAAACCCCCAGGACAAGTAGGGAGAGGGAGTGCAAACTGTCCTGCCAAGCCACCCTATGTCCTCACAAAAGGGCACAATGGTTGAAAAGGAAATTCCCACATCCCTAGTGGCATCCTCTCAAAAGGGCGCTACAATTGAAAAGAGCTCTCAACCAGGAGCATTGAACAAAAGAAGGAGGGACACAAAAGCCCAAAGTACACCATCTAAGACATTCTATAGGATAAAGAGAACTAAATCAACTGAGGGTGCATAGGGAACACACACATCACAGCTCAAAATCACAGATTTTATGGTTATGCCTTCACAAATTCAGCTTGATGTGACTCCAGTAAATATGGAGTCACAGCTAATTTCTCACCTGCAAATCGAAACACAATCTTCCAACTCACCAACTCCATCATTGGACATTGATATGATTCAATTATCCATAGCTGATTCTCCATCTCTTACACTCATGGAGAAGCCCCCATCTACTAGTGATCATCATCTCAACGGATGAGGACTATCCGTTGAAGGTGTAACTATAACTATCAACGGTTGACTGCTATTAAGATCATCCATCAACCGGGAGACACTTATCAACGAATGAGGGATATCCATTGATGATGTAGAAGGAATAGCTTGAGAAGTAGAAATTAATGTAGAATCTGTGGAGGTTGATTTTAAATTTGGGGCACAGATTCCACATCAAAATCACCAAGAATAGGCTGGTGATCCAACAAATCAATATGCTCATTTAAATGACTTCTGCTCATGAATTTATGAACACTCAATATGCTCACTTAAATGAGCCTTCTCTATCAGGAGTAGATCATGAAGTAATTATAGAGGCACTTCTAGGTATGAGGGAAAGGAGTGCACACACTTGTGAGGAACGGCTGGCTAGGGACCAGACAAAAGGAGAGTGTGTCAATGAGGGGCATGCTATTTCTTCTAGCATGGCAAAAGAATAGGCTGAGAGTTCCACTTTAGTAGGTGAAGGTGAGGGTGGGAAGGGTGTGAGCCAAGGGGAGCCCCTGATGCAAAAAAGAGAGAGAGAAATTGAGAGAAATGCAGGTACTGGAGCAATAAGGGTGGAATTCAACATTGCAAGTGACTCAATGGAAGTCAGTGAAGCAGAGAGGGAAGAGGATTTTCAAAAATTCTACAAGGACACTATTTCACAAATTTCACTTGATGCTGAGACTTTTACTCACCCTGAGCCAGCCTATCAAGTCTTGGCAGCTCAGGGCAATATGAAGGCAGGGAGACTCCTCAATTTGCTGCAAACAGAATCCATGCTAAGGGCCAAGGATGCCATCACCAAACTGCCGCCAGTTGATGAAGTGGACTCAGACTTTGGAGAATACTCTGAAAGTGATAGTGATGCCACTGGGTCCCCTATAGACACTAGGACTAGTGAAGGAGGAGATGAAGGCCCTTCTAGCTCTAGTGATCTCCCAGATTGGCTATATAATAGACACTTATCTCAGAGTGAAGCTGACTTGGAAATTCTAAAGCAATATCAAACAGACAAGGCACTCTCCACCAGCTCAGACCCTATAAAGCAGCAAATTGCTCTGTCAACCATTGCCAACTTGAGGTTGCACAAACTCTCTATAAGTCAAACCAGAGATGTAGTAGATGACTTGAAGACTGCAATCTCTGAGGCCTCATATGGATTAGGAGTTGTTTGTCCATGTGGCTCTTACTACTATCACCACCAGGATCACCAATTCTATCTCTGAACTCAACAAGAGGGTGGATTCCTTGGAAGGTCAGTTAGTTCAAATTCTAGCCAATCAACAAACTCAAACACAGTTGCTACAACAGCTACTCCAAGCTTCTTCATATGTTCAAACCCTTGATGATAACAAAAAGGGGGAGAAAAGTGTTGAAGTTTTTGCAGGAGTTTCTCAAATTAAACCATCCACAACTGCTATAGTAACTGTAGTTCAACCTACTGCAAGGGAAGCTAGAATCGAGGGAGAGTCATAGGAGGTGCAAATTTAAGACACCATAGCTAACAGATTGGCTGCTTCTGTGGGATTATCCAGGGCAATCATTCCCACAAACACAACTATTATGAGGGTTCTCACTTCAGAAATCCAATATCCAGGCATCCCAGCCAAAGAAGAACCCTCTATCATCAATGAATGCAAGCGAATCTATAATTACTCTGTAATTTCCCCAGTCAAAGCTAAATGGAAGAATACAATGAGGATCTTTTACCCTAAGCCTAAACCTGATGACAAGAAAGTGACGGGGAAAGTAGTAGCAATGATGAAATCAACCAAGGATGCACCTAGAAGAGCAATGATGGCCATCATATATAGAGATGGGGAAGAAATATGTGTGTGTGTGCCAGTCATCCAAATTTTGTACAAGCTAAAGCTGAAGAAATTGCTAGGTTGATTGAACTAGATAACAAAAAGAAGCAAGAGCAACCAACTGTCAGTGAGCCCATGACAGAAGAAGAAATAAATCAAATGCAAGAAAGGTTGGCTCTTGAGCTTGAACAGGAGTTAGAGGAAGAAATGACCAGGGAGGCTGAAGAAGAAGGAAGCCTGCCCTTGAAAAAAAAGAAGAAGGGAAAGATGATGGCCAGAAAGAAGGCTAGGACAAAGGCCAAATCAAAAAGGAATTTGAGTCTTGATCCTGAAATTGAAAAGAAGAATAAAGATCTGCCAAATACCACAACAATAAATATACAACTTATATTTGATGTGAACTTCCATGAGGAGCTTATTATTCCAATGGAGGAGATAAACTTAGATGAATTGGAGCTGCCAGGGTACAAGAAAGTGGTAGAAGCTGCTGCAAGGAGCAAACTCAAACAGCAACAGTCATCTAAGCCTATCAAATCTACTCAAGTCAGGGAGCCTGCAAAAATAGAGGATATCTTTCAAACTGAAATCCAAGAATATTCAGACATCAACCTCTACCTTGAAGAGTTAACTGAAGTCTGAAGAGTTAACTGAAGTCAGGGGCCTAAATGCAAAGGGAAGGCTACCTGAGAGGTTGGTGTTTCATTATCATGGAGGAATAGAAGAGGACATGGCCTCTATATAGGATATCGGAAGAGGGTTATTACATCTTAACCAAGATCTACTCCAAATGACATTTGCTCATGGATTCACAGCAGATGCAAGGTCTGAGGTGTTGGGAAGGATAACATCAATAAGGAGAAGCTGGGCTCAATACGGGAGTTTGCCTAGAAACCTCATCATTCCATGTGCTGGCAAAACAATTCACCATCAGCCATACTGGATGATGGAGTTAAGAGATGAGAAGGGCTTTAGAAGATTCTTTAGGATGAAAGACCAATTGAAGAAGGCAGACAACAAAACCATAAGATACCTGCAAACTTTATTGGATCCAAATGATGAAAAAGAAGGGATTTTCTACAGAACCTTACAGAGGCAAATTGACTTCAATGAGAACATAAATCAAAAGCCATCAACTCAGAGAAGAAGGAGAAAATGATCTGCTCAGACTAGAGGAGCATCTCTGTGCAAAATTCTAAAACCCTCGTATTTTTGTACTTATCAAATTCTGTAGCTCAATATGTTGTTAACCAAAATATTATTCGGAAGGGTTTGCTGGAATGGATGAGTAACAAACAAAATGCGAGAGCACGTCCGAGGGAATGTAAGTAACACAATATTTTCCAGGTTTGTTAGGCCCAGGCTTGAATGCTCTCGCGAGATATCATTAATACGAATACTTGGGAGTACAAATATTAATGTTAGAGTATAATTACAATGACAGAAAAGCACTTAGCTTATTCTCTTGGGTGCTGATGATTGCCGGAAGAACCAGAGTTGATGCTCTGTGAGTTCTTGTAACAAAGATGAAGTGCTGTAGTCAACTGCGAGAAATCGACTGTCTCTCAGTGTGTGAATTTAGCTGAACCTCCTTCCAAATGCTGGAGGTCTCCTATTTATAGAAGAGGAGGTGGTTGGGATGGCGTGATCCCAAACGGGCGATCGCTTTTCCCATATTATAATAAGCGGGCGATCGTCTTTAGCACATGAGTTGGTCTCCTTAGAGTCCGCAACTGCTGCTGGCAGTCGGATGTGCGAACCAATGAGAAGACAATACGCGTCCTATGTCGCTGTCTTGGGAGGTCCTAACTAGGACCTTTCGGCTGGTCTATCGGTAGGTGAGGCTATCCTTGTCACCGATAGCTGTAGATGGGCTGGATTCAAACATCCTTATTCTGCGGCACCATTCACGGATCTGCACGTGGGTCTTCACTCCGAGATTCAGTCTTCGTAGACTTGACGGATGCTGGCTTTCCACGTGGCTTGATGCGATCGTCTTTAGTTGGGCACCAGAGTCGATCACTAGGTGCCAAGAGGCGATCGCCCTGGACGTTTATCGCTCGGTACCTGATCTCGGTCTTGACTCTTCACTTGGCAAGTCTGCCTTGGATTATTTAATGCTGACTAGGTCGCTCGGCCCTTATACCAATCCCCGTCGAGGCGTATAAATCGCCGCACAACAATTGCCCCCAGCTCGCTCCGATGTCAAAGACGTGGGGTGAGGTGGTTCTACTGGCGATCTCTTGACTCAGACGAGCGACTTATCATTTCGATCAACAGACGATCATCTCTCGGGAGGACTGATTTTGAATTTGGAGAACCTATTCAATCGCTGAAATGAGCGGGAAATGACAGCAGTCTTGAAACGTCATGGGATACGTGTCGCGTTTCTGTTGGGGGAGTCCGACGGTTTGTGAGACTCTGTCCTTTGGCGTGCCCTCGAAATGACGTGCACACGGGATTCGAGGGTGGCATTAAATGCTAACTTTCCTGACCTTTGCGCTTCGGCCCCCGAGATTCGGTTTATTTGCCCAGAAGCCTCCGCCCTTGCCTATAAAAGGGATTAGGGTTACAGGGTAAAAACCTTATGCATTTTCGTCTGAGAAGAAGACATAGCCGAATTCCCTTGAAGTTTCGTGTGACGATCGTCGTTCGACTCAGACTCTTTAGGTAAGAACAAAAACTTCTTCTCTCTTCCTTTTCTTTCTTCTGAAAATGTCCGGAGGAAGACCAAATGTGTATAAGGCGAGTAGTACTTCCGCCGTCGGGGTTTTGACCGCCCGGGATGAACTTTCTGCGGAGTTCCATGTGGACACTGCCGTCGAGGCTATCCGCACCGGGATTGAGCCCGTGGAGGTCGAAGAACTTTTTGATGAAGCTGATGCGGCCAAGGCGGCGGAGGCCAAACGGATCCGTTCGCTGAAACAGGAGGAGATGGATGCGAAGGTGCACTGGGAGCGGAACAGTGCATTCGGCAAAGCCTTCACAGATTTTGCCGAACTCATGGAGAGATTGGCTGGCCCACTCCCCAAATTTAGCTTTACTGAATACTCGATCGCCCATCCTTATGAACTTGTAAGGCGGACGTTGTTCTGAGTTGCTCGCCGCTCTCCGTGGACCCTTGGCCAGATTGGGAGCTCGGCGACCAGGAAGGATCTGGACCGTTGGAGGGCGAGGTTCTATGTTCCTTCTGATGTTTGCCTCCACTTGCCCGCCGAGAACGAGCGAGCCAATCAACCTCCCGAGGGCATGGTCGCCGTCAACGAGGCGATAATAGAGGCTGGGCTGCGATTCCCGTTGCCGTTTGCTGTCTCCTACCTGCTGAACGCCTGGAACGTGGTGCCGCTTCAACTAACGCCGAATGCCTGGCTGCAGATTGTCTGCACCCTTACTTTGTTCGGTGACCATCGACTGTATCGTCTTCCTTCGCCATTGGAGATGAACCACCTCTTCAAATTGACGGTTCAAAAAGGCTCTGTCGGCGGCTACCACATCCAAGGTCGCTCAGGCTGGGTGATTCTTAGGGTCCCGAACAAAGTAAGGGGCGATTCCTCGAAGTGGTTCTGGGTCGGCGGCGCGTGGAAGTAGGCAGCGAGCGACAACCCAACCGATGAGTTGGATATTCCCACCGGCTTTAGGGAGAGGAGTCCGAGTAAGGATTTAGACTCTCCCTTTGTTCGGATACATTCTGAACTGATCTAATTTGGCTCTTTTTGCAGGTGTCATTGTTCCGGCGGTAGGCGACCTCGCTTTTGATTTCGCGATCGTCTGGGAGAAGATACGCAGTCTTTATGACGACCCTATAGACCCACGCCAAATCAACAACGAAGCCTGTTGGTTGGCCGCCCGGCTATTTCGCTACCCTCGCCATCTAAGGGTTCCAAGTACGAACTTTCACGATCTTCTTTGACATGTTGATTGTCTTGAATGAGGAAGATTACTAACTTTGTCGATTGTTTTCTTTTGCAGAAATTCGCTTCCCTTTTTTCCCAGAGCCCCCTGCTGCGATCGCCATGTCTAATTCGGGGATCATGAGCCGCCTTCGTCAAGGGAAGAAGGTGAGCCGAGCTCCTGCTGCTCCGCTCCGACCGATCCCGGAGGCGAGACCTCTCGAGGAGCCGGTCGTCGAAGAACAGGAGCTTCGGGAGGAGGAGCAACTTAAGCTCATTCGCAAGAAATAGAGGACTGTGGAGCCCTCGGCCCCTGCCACTGCTGACGAGCCACCGATCTCCATGCCTCTGCTTTCCGCGATTCCTATGGTGGAGGGGTCCACGCCCTCTTCGTCTTTCCTTCAGGCCATGGCGACCGCTGAGGCCGAGACCCCGCGTGGCAGGCCGTTCTTCGGCTGTGACCCAAAGAAGGTCGAAAGGTAAGCCTGGTCGCTTTTGCCGAGTTATGTCACTTATGTAGGAAACATACTAACTCTTTTGCTCTTTGTGCAGGATCCGCCACTCCGACCCGAACTGCTCGCCGATGGTATTGGACTTCCTGACGAGCAAAGTTCCTCGCGAGGCCAGCGATGTCCCTTCTTACGTTGCTCGGGCTACTGCCTCCCTGTCGAAGGCCTGGACGACCGATCTGGATGCAATCGTGCGCCGACGATCTGCTGACGCGATGCAGGCGACCTTCGTGCTGGCCCTTCAGACGACGACGATGGCTGCTCAGGCCGTGGGGGACTATGAGGGGCGGCCGTCCACCACTCGTCTCCATGCGGACCTCGAAGCCGCATGGAAACAAAATGCTAAGTTTGTCGACAGGCTCGGGTCCATGGGGAAGAGCTCCATAGAGGCGGCTAAGCAGACGAGGTAGGATCTTGACCGGGCGCGGGCGGCGACTGACCGGACGTGGGACCAGATGACGGAAGCCCGTAGGTCGCACGCGCAGAAGGAGGTCGACCAGCTGAAGGTGACCGTCGCCCGACTGACCAGTGAGCTTGCGTCCTCGAAGGAAGAGGTGGCCGCCAAAGCTGTCGAACTCGAGGGCGTGAGCCAAATGGTTGCGGAGCTGAGGGGAAAGCTGAAGGCGACTGAGGTCGATCCCTTCCTTAACGTGGAGTACGTCAGCAAATTTGCCTACTATATGGCTTATGCTGACGCGATCCGCGCCGCTAAGAAGGGAGGGCTCGAGGTCGGCCCTCTGGCTGAAAATTTCAAAGCTTATGAGCTTGAGCACCCTCTGCAGCCAGCCTTCACCGTGCTGATCCTCGACCTTTCTGCGGATTATGGGATTGATTTGAGCTGGTACCCATTGCCGGACAACCTTGTTCATCCAGGTGCCCTGGAGGATGGGGGTTCAGAGCCTGCTGCTGGAGATGGAGCGAGCGTTGATCCCTGAGCTTTTCTCGCTTTTTACTTGTAATTTTGTAGCCTTTGTTGTATTTTGCCTTCGGGCGACCGTGCTTGTATTTATATTCCAAGTGAAATGAAATAAATATTTTCTTCTGAGTCTTTTGCATTTGACTTTGTACAAAAGCATTGAGGAGCGATCATTGTAGGTGCAGCTCCAAACGGATTGGTATACTTAAACTCTTGCTGGTGATTTTCAGAACAATGTTGATCGTTGTACATATATTCGAACAAAGACGATCGTCATATGTTGTAGCTCCGCTCTCCCCCTTGTTTTTGTTTACTTAGTGAAAGTAAGGGAACCGAAATAAATAGTTTAGCGAGCGGTCTTCAATTTTGCATATTCCTCGAGGAAGGCTGACCATCTCGGCCTAGAGGAACCGTGCACGGTTGTGGAGGTCGATGGACCGACCTCAGCGGCCGTGTCTTGTGCGCGAGCGACATTCCGTCTGATGGGCTACTTCTCGTGACTCACTTAATTGTGAGGGTCCTACGTAGGCTACGTTTTGCCTCGTAATGTAGCGATGGGGCGGACGATCTCAACCTGGAGGACTCCTTGCACGGGGCGCCGTCGGATGAATCGACTTTGCGACCGTGGCTTGTTAGCACTTTTCTGCCTGGGGCCGACATGTTAGATGGAGGGACCTTTGAGGGCATACGTTGTGACAATCGTAGGGACGCATCGTATTGTCCGGGTTCACCATGTTAGATGATGGACCTTTGAGGGCGGGCGAGCGTGTCCACAGATCTATTTTGGAGGGTCCTTTGGCTACGCTCGCCTCATATTTAAATGAAGGGCGAGCGATCTCTGCCCAAAGGAACCTTGCATGGTCGCAGAGATCGGTTCCATCGACCTCCACAACCATGTCGGCACTTTTCTACCTCGGACCATCATGTTAGATGGCGATCCTCGACGGTGTACGTTGTGTAAGGGGAGGCGATCACTTGTCTAGGTCCTTCATGTTGATGACGAACTTTAGAGGGCGAGCGAGTCATCCTCTGGTTTGTTTTGGAGGGTCCTTCGGCTATGCCCGCCTCGTATTTAAACGAAAGGCGAGCGATCTCTGCCCAAAGGAACCTTGCATGGACGGATCATCAGTTTCATCGACCTCCGCGACCATGGCGGCACTCTTCTACCTCGGACCGTCATGTTAGATGGCGATTCTCGACGGTATACATTGTGCTGGGGGTGGCGATCGCTTGCCTAGGTCCATCATGTTAGATGAAGAACTTTGGAGGGCGAGCGAGTCTTCCTCTTTTTCAAGGCATTGCTCAGGCAGTAGCCTTTGGTTTGACATGGTGGGAATCGGGGAAAGACCTCTAAAGTTCCCACATCTTGATTGAAGTATATAGATCCGGTCACCGAGGTTGATCGAGGGGGTCGACTCGCATGAGTTCTCCGGCTTGTCGCGTTCGACTCTAGCGACCGGTTCTATCATCGATCGCGGCCCTTGGTCCGTTCTGCCCGGGGCTCCGGCTAAGTTACTAAACCGTCCAGCTTGCCCTCCTCGAACAATTTTCAGAGTTGTCTAAGGAGGTCGCGGCACTGGTTGGTGTGTGGCCGGGACTCTTGTGGTAGGCACAAAATTTATCGCGGTCTAGATGATCGTTGTCCCTTATCGCCCTAGGCTTGCTTAGCCATTCACGCCCCTCGATGGCGTTGAAGATACGAGCTGGAGATAAATTGAGGTTGTGGAGGAGATGGACTTCCACATCCTCGAAGGCCTTGGAATCACCGGATGGCTTGTACTTGGCGATCGTCGTCTTTTGGATGGGAGACGGCGTCTTCCTTTCTCCGGTTGCCCCCTCGCCTAGGCGAAGGATGAGAAATCTCTGCCTGGCCAGAAAGTCGGTGGCCTTGGCACGGAAGATCGCGTAGGTCGGGGGGATGTTCTTCATGAGGTGCCTGAACATGGGTGAATGACCATAGAATCCCCCCAGGACCAAGTAGAGGGCGAGCTCTTCGCTTATGGGCTCGCCGGTGAGGACTATTTCATCCACCTGGTCGATGTAATCTGCATCGGACTCGTCTCTCCCCTGCCTGATCTTCATCATGCGGTGGGGACCTTCTGGTCGAGCAACCTTGGCTGCGAAGTACGACGTGAAGTCGCTCGCCAGTTTTTCAAAGGAATTGATGGAGCGCGGTGGCAATGAGATATACCACATATGGGCAAGATTTCCCAATGTTAATGGGAACATTCGGCATCTCGTCGCGTCTGACACCCCGCATCCAGTCATGTAGATCCGGAACTTGCTTAAATGAGTCTCGGGGTCCGATCTCCCCTCATACAAAGGCGTTTGAGGAGGAGCGATCTTTGGTTGCACGGGGGCAAGCTCGATCTGGACCGCGAGTGGCTCACTCGTTCCGGTGATCTTTATCCTGGCGCCTGCCCCAGTTTCCATGAGCGCTTTCATCTCGTCGATCTGGCATTACATAGCAGCCATCGCCGTGGCCTGGCTGCTCGCGGATCGGTGCTCGAAGCGGGAGCCAAGGCGATCAAGTACTGATCCCCTGGCTCCGCTGTAGATGATATCTTTGCTGCGGGGCTCGATTCCTCGGCGAATGGGAGCCATACGGCCGACCTGTTTTTGCTTGGGAGTTGGGTATGCCAAACTCCTGGTGACGGAATCAGATTCCATCGTCTCGTGGCTGGGGCCAGAATGCCCCGGTCGCCACGATGGATTGCTTCCTAGGAGGCTGAAGACGGAACCGTCCCGCCTCGCGAGTGCCTTTTCTCGTGAATCGGGGCTTTTTGACGATTGCTCGATAAGTAACCCCTTGAGATTCTATTTGCCCGCGCGGCGTATGACTGAGGGGGTTATAGCGGGCGCTTCGCATGCTCTCCGTCGCTCCCTTAGGATGGCCATGGCCCCCTCGATCTGTTCTGTGGTTTGGAACTGGTTGAGTGAGAGGCTGGGGCCGTCCCTTGGGGGCGGGATTGAGAGTCTCGCGTCGCCGTGGCTACCCTCCGCCGTAGGTTGGGACTCGGCTCGGGCCGGAATAAGACGTCCGGTGGATAGGAGAGTGGCTCTCTTCGATGTGGTGGTAGACGTCATTATTCTGAAGGTTTTTCTTTGAAGAACAGTGAGTGTTTCTTCAAGTATATGCTCTGGAGAACAGTGAGTGTTCTTCGAAACGGTCGGAATGAAAATGAGGGTAAAGGCCCCTTCCTCTAGAGCCAATTGTTGTTACCTAAAATATTATTCGGAAGGGTTTGCTGGAATGGATGAGTAACAAACAAGATGCGAGAGCACGTCCGAGGGAATGTAAACAACACAAGATTTGCCGGGTTTGTTAGGCCCGAGCTTGATTGCTCTCGCGAGATATCATTAATACGAATACTTGGGAGTACAAATATTAATGTTAGAGTACAATTACAATGAGTGTAAAGACCCTAGTTATCTAGCTCTTGAGTGTTGATGATTGCCGGAAGAACCAGAGTTGATGCTGTGTGAGTTCTTGTAACAAAGATGAAGTGCTGTAGTCAACTGCGAGAAATCGACTGTCTCTCACTGTGTGAATTTAGCTGAACCTCCGTCCAAATGCTGGAGGTCTCCTATTTATAGAAGAGGAGGTGGTTGGGATGGCATGATCCCAAACGGGCGATCGCCTTTCCCGCATTATAATAAGCGGGCGATCGTCTTTAGCACATGGGTTGGTCTCCTTAGAGTCCGCAGCTGCTGCTGGCAGCCGAATGTGCGAACTAATGAGAAGACAACACGCGTCCTATGTCGTTGTCTTGGGAGGTCCTACCCAGGACCTTTCGGCGGGTCTGTCGGTAGGTGAGGCTGTCCTTGTCACCGACAGCTGTAGATGGGCTGGAGTCAAAGATACTTATTTTGCGGCGCCATTCGTGGATCTGTACATGGATATTCACTCCGAGATTCGGTCTTCGTAGACTTGACGGATGCTGGCTTTCCACGTGGCATGATGCGATCGTCTTTAGTCGGGCACCAGAGTCGATCGCTAGGTGCCAAGAGGTAATCACCCTGGACGTTGATCGCTCGGTATTTGATCTCGGTCTGGACTCTTCGCTTGGCAAGTCTACCTTGGATTATTTGATGCTGACTTGGTCGCTCGGCCCTTATGCCGATCGCCATCGAGGCGTATAAATCGCCGCACAAAACAATATAATTTTATGTTCATTAAATTCTGTAAATCTTTATGATAAGTGTTTTGTAATCATCAAGGTTCTAATTTATGTCTGAAGTTCTATCCGGCATAAATTGGGGAGATTGTTAGGAATTATGTTGATCTTGATGATAACTCTTATAAACACTTAGCATAATTTTGTATTAAGTCATTTTGTAACTATCAACGGATAGCATGATTACTCAGTATCCGTTGATAGGTAGCTTATCAACGGATAATACTCAATGTTACATGTAGCTTGAACATCTGTTAGCAGTTGATAATATATCCAAGTCATGTTGACTATCAACGGATATACAAAATAGGGAGGTTAATTGTAAATAGAAAATGCCTTGCAATTTTGTATAAGTGAAGTGCATTTCAACGGATAAGGGACAACAATTATCAATGGATGAAGCTAAAGAACTATCAACGGATGACACTTCAAAGCTTAGCAGTTGAGAGTGACTTGATAGTCACATGGGTTGATAGTGATGTGCACAAGCACATGGGAGCCAAATAAAACTGGATTTCTCGAAGAACCAAAACATTCTATTTCCATGCAATACAACTTGGATGATTGAAACAAGCTATCTGTCCACGGGCAAATCATACCAAGTCTGTAGAATCACATGGAAAAGAGGATGAAGAAGCAAGTCAGACTGGACCTAGATTAGTGTGCATCTTTTGTATTCTAGTTAGACTTGTAAACTTGGGAAATATATAACCAAGTGTAGCAAAGCTTAGAAGCTAAGAAAACACAGAGCAACTTAGAAATATTTGTTAGGTTTTCTCACACTAAAGCTTTGTACTACAACTATGTTTCTTACACATATTATTGTCTTCGATATATACTCAGGTGGATCAAGTTTAATCCACCTGAAATTTTAAAAGCTTTGTGTCTTCTAATTTCTGTCTGTGCAATTATATCCTTCCTGCTGTTATTTATAATATGCAAAAATCAAGAATATTCAAAAAGTTTAACAGATTGTATTCAACCCCCCCTCTACAATCTGTTTGTTGCGTTGTTAGGGAATAACATTAAGTCTTGGCATATGGGCAATGTGGAGGCATAGCAAATGCTGAAATTGGTGCATACAACAGAGTAATTGTTGAGAGCTAAGGATGCTATCACCAAACTGCCTCCAAGTGGTGAAGATGATGTGGGTCAGACTTTAGAGACTATGAGAGTGATAGTGATGCCTCTGGATCACCCATAGACACTAGGGCTAGTCCTGGAGGAGATACATGCCCTTCTAGCACTAGTGGTATACCAGATTGGCTATATGGAAGATATTTCTCTCCTGGTGAAGCTGATGTGGCAATTATCAGACAATCTCAAACAGCTCGGGCTCTTTTATCCAGCTCTGATCCCATCAAACAACAACTTTCCATGTCCACTATGGCTTCTATAAGGCTTCACAAATTATCTTCCAATCAAACAAGGGATGCAGTAGATGAACCGAAGACTGCAATCTCAGAAGTCAAAGGGGATCATGTAGTGGAATTGACAGCCCCTGTAGCTCCTACCAAAGTCACAAAGAATCTCGACTCTGGAATCTTTGGTCTAACTCAAATGATGGACACCCAAGCCAAAATGGATCAAATCCTAGAACAACAAAAGCTGCAAATGTTACGATAAGTGCCCTAGGACATTCAATGTGTCTAGATTTGTAATTGTCACATATAAATAAAGTTACTTGATATCATTTATTTCTCGTTGATTATTATAATGTGTGCATATTTTAATATTATAATAATCGAATAATAGTTATTCACGAATAATAAGATTATTCAAATGTCACTGGTACAATCGCGTTAAGTAGAGACTCAAGTGATTAATATACTAGTATAAATTTGATTGATAATCATCGGATGATTATGCATATGGTACGGATAAATCTTATGGGTATTGGTTGGAGAACTAATACTAGATAGACCCGCATTGAGATCACTTCATGGAAATGTCATAAGTGAATCTCAAAATAACAGTATGTCAATAAATCCTTGAACCTGAGATTATCATAGAGTCCAACATGATAACTGTTATGCCTTGACGTAATCCAACATCATTTGAAACATGGTGATCATAAAGGTTAGCGATCGGGATTAATGGGAGTCATGTAGAGGACAATGAATAATCAAGATGGGGATTTGTCCTTCTCTTAAGTGAGAGAGATATCTGCTGGGCCCCTCGATAAGTAGTACTGAATGCATAGCCATGCTCAAATGAAGAGTCATTTGATTCAATCAGTCTACTTAAGATCGACAAAACATTTGAACATAAATAAGTATGACAAACTCCATGACTTAGTTCAAATATGATATCGCGTGACAAAGGGATTTGACACATTAAAAGGTTTAATGGCTTATATTATTTGGGTAATCATAATGTCTTGCTAGAGGCCGCTTATGATTTTTTATTTAATAAGGTATTAAATAATTGCCAACATAATATAAGCCTTTTGGGTCGCACGTACGACAATTATAGACAAGCCGGAATAAATATCAACTAGGAATAATAAATATAATATTAGATATTATATTTATGAGGAGATTAAATAATAAGTAATATATATAATATTGGATATTATATATATTGTATTATTTAATAAGATGAGGGGTAACTAAGTAAATACTAGGTTCTTGAATCTAGGGATTACTTAGTATAAATAAGAGATCCATGACGAGGAGTTGTCATAAGAAAAAACCTAAAAATCACCCCCTTCAAGAACAAGAGAAAATCGGCCCTCTACTTCCTACTGTAGGAGAACGAAGTCGGTCGTCTAATCCTCTTCCCTTAGTTGATCTTGATAAATAGTACAATCCTTCTAGTAAGAAATTTGTGTTGTACTATTTATCAATATTATTCGTAAGGATCTAGCAATACGACTTGTGGAATTGTTCGTGTGTGGATCACCAAAAGAGGAAGGAGATATTCATCTGCTTCTAGTCCGGATCTAGAACTGTTCAATCGGATTAAGGTAATTCGATTAATCCTTTAATCAAACAATTAAATTACTGTATGAGATCATAAATTGGATTTTCATATTTATTATTCCGCTGCGTTTTTACTCCGATTATTTTGTATTTGATGCATTGAAAACCCAACAGTGGTATCGGAGACAACTTGTAAGTAATTTAATTTTTTATGTAGAACATGTTTATGTGTAAATTATGTTCTTGATTATGTTTATAAAATTTAGATTTTATAAAATAATTTTTCTGGTTTAATCTGATTAAATCGGATCGTCAAAAATAATTTTTTGGACTGTTTTTCGCATAAACTGCTGTCTAGAACAGTACAACGATTCGGGCAGGTTCGGGCAGATTCGGGTCCGGATCGGACCAGAACCCGCGGGCCGCGGTAAAATAGCAAAATTATACCGCAGCCAAGGGGATTTAAACCCGCGTTGGCTCAAGCCGAAGGCCGCGCCCGGACCATCTTGGCTGGGCACCTTTTTGTAAATCTTGTTCACTGATTTTCTACTTAACTCCTGTTTTTAAAAAATCAAAATTAATGTTTGAAAATACATTTTGCGGCCGGCCGGATTTGAACCGGCGCGGCCTTGAGGGGAGATGCGCGCTCGACCATATGGGCTAGTGATTCAGATTGTTAATTTTTGACATAGTTTCAATTTATTGTCTCATTGTTAGACAGATTGATTATTTAGTATATTACATGCTTTATTAATTATTTGATAATTATTTATGGTATGTGTATGGTGTATGGCATGACTATAAATTGATCAATTTGATTGGATAATTTATTTCCTTATGGGTTGGTTTTATGGCCTGCGTGTCGTTTAATTATAATTGGTTTTACGGCCCGTGAGTCGTCTATTTAAATTTTTTATTATTTTATGGCTTGCGTGTCATTTGCACTTCTTGTAATTTAATTTACTAGTGTAGTATTAAATTTCATTAATGTAATGAAGACAAGAAGGATGGACTCGAGGAGCAAATTGACCGCGTATGACGTTCCAAGGAGTTGGTAAGATCAATGAAGACCATATTTAACCCTTGTGGGCTAAGATTGACCTTTGTGATTTTCATGTTGGCTCATGTAAATCTCGTTAGGATTATGGTCATGCTATACACGGTCCTATGCTTTTATTGTCATGTGAGGCGATGTATGTTTAAATTTATGCATGTATGTGATGCTATGTATGTTTAGATGTATGTTAGCAAATATAGACATTAACATAGGATAAAAATCCCTCGTTAAAATTATAAAATACCGTTAATTTGAAAAACACCTATCAAGACTTCGATCATCATGAGTGGGTCATGCCAAAGCTTGGCGCTCGGATTATCTTAGTAAGGTAGGATAGGTAATGGTGATACCTATACGTTTAATGAATTTGGAAATCAAAATAGTTTTGAACCTTAAGGCATAAGATGGGATTATAACATGCTTGGGCAAACGATGCCAAATCCCATGATATAATCTAAGAGTTACATATGATGTAATCGATAAAGAGTTATCCACCTAAAGTAGCTCAATTCTAGGCATCATGCCAAAACTGAGTTTAGGATTGTGCGAAATGGAATCTTAGCTCACTAAAATTACAAATGTTGTAAATTGAGGGTACTTTGTTTTAGTGGGAGTATTTTTCGAGAAATAAAATAATGTGACTAAATATTTTGCATATTGAATTTTGTAGAATGGCATCAAACAACACATCCACTATTTCACTGCGATCCATCCTTAAGAAGGACAAGCTCAAAGAAAACGGCAACAACTATCTGGATTGGATCCGGAGCTTAAGAATAGTTCTCAAGCAAGAAAGAAAGCTGTATATTCTTGAGGAAAAATTCCCGATGAGCCAGCTGACAATGCAAACAAAGCAACAAAAGACAAATGGAAGAAATATCGTGATGATTCTATTGATGTCAGTTGTCTTACGTTGACCACCATTTGTCTACAACTTCAGAAGAATCTGGAGGAAATGGAAGCTTATGAGCTAAATGCTCACCTCAAGGAAACTTTCTCGAAGCATGCTAGGCAAGAGAGGTATGAGACCTTTCAAGCCTTGTATGCCTGCAAGATGGTTGAGGGGACATCTTTCAGCACTCATGTGCTAAAGATGAAAGGATATATTGATCATCTTGAAAGGCTTGGTTTTCCACTTTCTTAGGAGCACTCCACGGATGTGATCCTAAACTCATTGCCCGAAAGTTTCGGTCAGTTCATTTTGAACTATAAAATGAATGAGATGGAGAAGTCCATTCCTGAGCTGCATGGGATGCTTAAAACGGCTGAGCAGAATATTAAGAAGAAACCAAGCCATGTGCTAATGGTCAGCAAAGGGAAGTCCTTTAAGAACAAAGGCAATGGCAAGGGTAAAGCAAAAGTTGCCAAATCTAAAGACTCTGCTAAGCCATCTTTCAAGGCTAAAGCTCCCAAATATGGAAATTGCCATCATTTCAATAAACCAGGACACTAGAAAATAAATTGCAAGGTTTACGTGGAAGAGCTAAAGCATACCAAGGGTAGTGGGACTACCACAAGTATATTTGTTATAGAAGTTAACTTATCTACTTCTAACTCCTAGGTATTGGATACTGGATGTGGGTCTCACACTTGTACAAATGTGCATGGGTTGAGAAGCAGTAGAGAGATGAAGAAAGGGGAAGTGGATCTAAGAGTCGGCAATGAAGCAAGAGTTGCTGCACTAGCCGTAGGAACTTATGATCTAGTTTTACCCAATGGGCATTTGTTAGTTTTGAACAATTGCTATTATGTTCCTACTATGAATAGGAATATTATTTCAGTTTCTACATTAGATTGTGAGGGTTACAGTTTTCTTATTAAGAATAAGATTATTCGTATTTTCTTTGATAACTTGCTTTATGGTACTGCAAAGTTATATACTGACCTTTACAATATTGATCTAGATGAGTCTGACACTTTGGAAGTCTATAACATTGCATCCAAGAAACCTAAACTCAATGATTCTAATCCGACTTACTTATGGCATTGTCGACTTGGTCACATAAATGAGAAACGCATTACTAAACTCCATAATGATGGACTTTTAGACTCTTTTGACTATGAATCATATGGGACATGCGAATCTAGTTTATTAGGCAAGATGACGAAGAATACTTTCACCGGTCATGGAAAAAGGGCTAGTGATCTATTAGGCCTAATACATACTGATGTATGCGGACCTCTTAGCACTCATGCCAAAGCGGATACCAATACTTCATTACATTTAGCGATGATTTTAGCCGATATGGATATATTTATCTTATGAAGTATAAACATGAATATTTTGAAATGTTCAAAATATTCCAGAATGAAGTACAGAATCAACTTGGCAAGACAACTAAAGCCCTTCAATCGTATCGAGGTGGCGAATACTTGAGCCAAGAATTCGATGATCATCTTAGGAGTTGTGGAATTATTTCGCAACTTACTCCTCCCGGAACACCTTAACATAACGGAGTGTCTGAGAGGAGGAATCGAACTTTATTAGATATGGTTCGATCCATGATGAATCGAACAGAGCTTCCATTATTATTTTGGGGCCACGCCTTAGAAACAGCAGCATTCACCCTTAACCATGTTCCATCTAAAGCAGTTGAAAAGACACCATTTGAGAAATGGGCTGGTAAGAGACCAAACTTGTCTTTTCTAAAGATCTGGGGTTGCGAAGCATTCATAAGATGCCAAGTGTTTGACAAACTGGCAGCCAGATCTGAAAGATGTTTATTTGTGGGATATCCTAAGGAAACTAAAGGGTATTACTTTTATAAGCCCGCTGAGAACAAAGTATTTGTTGCTCGAAATGCTGTATTCTTAGAAAGAGAATTTATTTCCAAAAGAGATAGTGGGAGAAGAGTGATTCTCGAGGAAACTCGAGAACCACAAGAAGACATTACTTCACCGATGGAAATCGAACAGGCTCAACAATCAGTTGAAGAACCCGTTCAAAGCACACAAGTCCCTCGCAGATCTGATAAGATGCGACATAAACCTGAGAGATATGGTTATCTCGTAACAAAGGATGATGACGCATCACTCATAGATGATGAGCCTAGTATCTATACAGAAGCTTCTTCAGGACCAGAGTCCGAGGAATGGCTAGAAGCTATCAAGTCAGAGATGCAGTCCATGTATGACAATCAAGTTTGGAACTTGATAGATCCATCTGACGGTGTTAAAACCATTGGGTGCAAATGGGTCTATAAAAAGAAGAAAGACATGGATGATAATCTGCAATCCTATAAAGCTAGACTAGTGGCAAAAGATTATAGATAGATTCACGGTGTTGACTATGATGAGACCTTTTCGCCAGTAGTCCTGCTTAAATCAACTAGAATTTTATTTGCCATTGCCGCATACTATGATTATGAAATATGGAAAATGGATGTCAAAACAGCATTCCTTAATGGAAACTTACTCGAGGATGTGTACATGACACAACCTAATGGTTTTGTTCATCCAGAAAATTCTAAAAAGCTTTGCAAGCTTCAAAGATCCATTTATGGGTTGCAGCAGGCTTCTCGGAGCTGGAATCTTCATTTTGATGAAACTGTCAAAGTGTTTGGGTTCATTCAAAATGAAGATGAACCATGTGTGTACAAGAAGGTTAGTGGGAGAATAGTTGTTTTCTTAGTCTTATATGTAGATGACATATTACTCATTGGAAATGACATTCCCACCTTGCAGACAGTCAAGACTTGGTTGGGAAGTTGTTTCTCAATGAAAGACTTAGGAGAAGCTGCTTACAGTCTTGGGATAGAGATCTATATAGATAGATCAAAGAGATTGATTGGTCTGAGTCAATGTACCAACATTAATAAAATATTGAAGAGGTTCAATATGCAAGACTCCAAGAGAGGACTCTCGCCAATGTCACATGGCATTCATCTGAGTAAGACTTAGAGTCCTTCGACTCCTGATGAGAGAGCCCGCATGAGAAAGATACCATACACTTCGGCCATTGGATCAATCATGTATGCCATGATTTGTACTCGACCAGATGTATCGTTTGCCCTTAGCATGACAAGTCGATACCAATCAAATCCAGGTGAAAGTCACTGGACAGTAGTGAAAATCATCCTAAAGTACTTGAGAAGAACTAAGGATGATTTCCTAGTTTATGGAGGGGTGGGAAACGAGCTGGATGTAAGAGGTTACGCCGACGCAAGTTTCAAAACCGACAGAGATGATTTCAAATCGCAAACTGGTTATGTGTTTGTATTGAATGGAGGTGCTGTGAGTTGGAAGAGTTCCAAGCAAAGCAAGGTTGCTGATTTTGTTACAGAAACTGAGTACCTGGTGTTGTTACCCAAAATATTATATGTAATGGTTTGCTGGATATGGCTACAGGTGAGTAACAAACAAAATGTGAGAGAAGGAATGTAAATGACACAAGATTAGTCGGGGTTGTTAGTTCCGGGCTTGAATGCTCTCGCGAGATATTATTACTACGGATGCTGCTTTAGAGTACAAGTATTAATGTTATAGTACAATTACAATGAGTGTAATGCCCCTAGTTATCTAGCTCTTGAGTGTTGTTGATTGCCGGAAGAACCAGAGTTAAAGCTCTGTGAGTTCTTGTTACAAATATGAAGTGTTCTCTGTATTGTTTTTTGTGTGTAATCGTACTTTTTATAATCCTGGAGGTCTCCTATTTATAGAAGAGGAGGTTTTTGGGATGTCTCTGTCCCAAACGGGCGATCCTCGTTCCTGCATTAAATTAAGCGGGCGATTGTCCCAGCACGTGGGGCTGTTTCCTTAAAGTCCACAGTTGCTGATGGCAGCCAGATACGCGAACTAATGAGAAGGTGACATGTGCCTCACGTTGCAGTCTTGGGAGGTCCCACATGGGACCTTTCGGCGGGTCTGTCGGTAGGTGAGGCCGTCCTTTTCACTAACAGCTCCTGACGGCCTGGAGTCAAGCCTGTTCCTGTGGCACCTTTTGCGGATCCGTACGTGGGCCTTCATCTTGAGATTCGGTCTTCGCAGACTTTGACAGATGTTGGTTTTACACGTGGCATAGGATGGTCGTCCTCGGTCGGGTACTAGAGGCGATCGCCAGGTGCCAAGAAGCGATCGCCCGGGACGTCGACTGCTAGGCACTTGACCATGATCTAGCCTCTTTGGTTGGCATGTCTGCCTTGGTCTATTTGATTCTGGATTCGGTCGCTCGGCCCTTATGCCGATCGCCTTTGAGGCGTATTAATCGATGCACAAAAATTCCCCCCCAGCTCGCTCCGATATTGAAGACCTGGGGTGAGGTGGCACTACCGGCGATCGCTTGCATTAGACGAGTGACTCCTCATTTTATGAAGCAAACGATCATCTCTCGAGCGGACTGATTTCGAATTTGGACGACCTCCCCAGTCGCTGAAAAGAGGTGAAGTGGAAATGGGCTTTGAAACATCACTGGGGCACGTATCGCGCTCCTATTGGGGGAGTCCGACGGTTCCGTCAGACTTGTTGTTTGGCGTGCCCTCGAAACGACGCACACGCGGGTTTTGAGGGCGGCATTAAATGTGACTTATCCTACGGTTGCACTTTAGTCCTAGAGATTTTGTTTATTTGCCCAGAAGTCCCCGCTCTTGCCTACAAAAGGGGCTAGGGCTTCTGGGGTTATATCCTTACGCGTTTTCGTCTGAGAAGAAGACGTAGCCGAATTTCCTTGAAGCTTTGTGTGGCGATCCTCATTCGACTCAGACTCTTTAGGTAAGAACAAAAGCTTTTCTCCCTCATTTCTCTTTGAATATGTCCGGAGGAAGACCAATCGTGTATGAGGCGGGTAGCACTTCCGCCGCTGCGACTTCGACTGCTCGGGAAGAAACCTCTGCGGATTTTCATGTAGAGACGGCCGTTGAGGCCATCCGCGCCGGGATTGAACCCGCAGAGGTTGAAGAAGTTTTCAATGAGGCTGATGCGGCCAAGTCGGCGGAGGCGGAGCGGAAGCGCTCGCTGGCCGAAGAGGAGGATGCAATAAGACTGTACTGGGAGTAGAACAGTATATTCGACAAAGCCTTTTCAGATTTTGCCGAGCATATGGAGAGATTAGCCGGCCCACGCCCTAAGTTCGACTTTCGCGCATACTCGGTTGCCCACACCCATGAACCCGTAAGGCGTACGTTGTTTCGGGCCTCGTGCCGCTCCCCGTGGACCCTTGGTCAGATTAAGAGTTCGTCTAACAAGAAGGATTTGACTCGTTGGAGGGCGGAGTTTCATGTCCCCTCTGACGTTTCACTTTATGTGCCCGCCGAGAATGAACGTGCCGACCAACCTCCCGAGGGTATGGTCGCCGTTAACGAGTTGATCATGGGGGCCGGACTGCGATTCCTACTACTATTCATCGTGTCATATTTGTTGACCGCTTGGAATGTGGCGCCGCTCCAACTGACGCCGAACGCCTGGTTGCAGATCGTCAGCACTTTCACTCTATTTGGCGGTCACCGGCTGTTCCGTCTTCCTTTTGCGCTGGAGATGAACTATCTCTTTAAGCTGACGGCGCAGAAGGGTTTCGTTGGCGGCTACCACATCCAGGGTCGCTCGGGCCGGGTGGTTCTTGGGGTGCCGAACAAGGTCCGGGGCGACATGACGAAGTGGTGTTGGGTCGGCGTTGCGTGGAAATTGACCGCGAGCGACAAACCCGCCGATGAGTTGGATATCCCCACCGGCTTCCGGGAGAGGAATCCGGGTAAGGGTTTTGACTCTCCCTTCGTTTGGATATACCTTGAACTGATCTAATTTGGTTTTCTTTTGCAGGCACCCTTGTTCCGGCAGCAGGCGACCTACCATTTGATTTTTCGATCATCTGGGAGCGTATCCGTAGTCTTCCAGATCGTTATATCGATGCTCGCCGGATCAACAACGAAGCTCATTGGTTGGCTGCTCAGTTGTTTCGCTTTCCCCGCCACTTAAGAGTCCCAGGTACAAATATTTACGATCTTCTTTTGCTTGACGATCGCCTTTGATTGAAGAAGATGACTAACTTGGTTGATTGTCTTTTTCGGTAGAGATCTACTTCCCCTGCTACTCCGAACCACCGAGAGAAGTTGCCATGTCGAACCCTGGGGTCATGAGTCATCTCCGCCAAGGAAAGAAGACGAGCCGTGCCCCTACAGCGACGAACCGTCCTATCCCGGAGGCGAGACCTCTCGCGGGGCCGATCGTCAACGATCCGGAACCTCGGGAGGAGGAACAGCTCCAGCTCAACCGCAAGAGGCTGAGGCCGGAGGAGCCTTCGCCCTCTGTTGCTGCTTAGGTGCCCACAGTGGTGTCGCCGGTCGCCGCGCCTCCAATTTCTGCAGTTCCAAGGGCGGAGGGGTCTAAGCCCTCATCGGCCTTCCTACAGGCCATGGCGACCGCTGATGCCCAGACCCCGCGTGACAAGCCTTTCTTCGGACGTGACCCAGAGAAGGTCGAAAGGTAAGCTTGGTTGTTCTGCCGAGTTATGTCAATTGTGTAGGGGACATACTAACTCTTGTTCTTGGTGCAGGGTCCGTCTCGCTGACCCGAACTGCTCGCCTATGGTGTTGGACTTCCTCGCGAGCAGATCTCCCCGCGAACCTAATGAAATCCCTCACTACGTCTCTCGGGCTATCGCCGCCCTGCCGAAGGCTTGGACGACTGATTTGGATGCGATCGCGCGCCGACGGTCTGGAGACGCAATGCAGACGACCCTTGCTCTGGCCCTTTAAACGGCGACAATGGCCGCTCAGGCCATGAAGGATTATGAGGGGCGGCCCTCCACCGCCCATCTCCATGCAGACCTCGAGGCTGCTCGGAATCAGAACGCTGCGTTTGCCGATAGGATCGTGGCAATGGAGAAGGAGTCCTTGGAGGCAGCCAAGCGGGCGAGGCAGGATCTCGACCGGGCCCGGGCGGCGATCGACCGGATGCGTGATCAAATGACGGAAGCCTACCGGTTGTATGCGGCCTCGCAGAAGGAGGCGACTGAGCTGAAGGCGGTTGTGGACCGGTTGAATGGCAAACTGGAGTCGTCGAAGGGAGAGGTTTATGCTAAGGTTGCTGAGCTCCAGGGCGCGGATCAAACGATCGCGGGGCTAAGGGAGAAGCTGAAGGCGACCGAGGCCGATCCCTTCCTCAACGTGGAGTACGTCAGTGAATTTGCCTATTACATGGCTTATGCTGACGCCATCCATGCTGCCAAGAAGGGAGGGCTCGAGGTCGGCCCTCTGATTGATAATTTCAAAGCCTATGTGCTTGAGCATCCTCTGCATACGGCTTTCTTTGTGCCGATCCTCGACCTCTCTGAACTTGGAATCGACCTGAGCTGGTATCCGTCGCCGGACAACCTCATTCACCCGGACGCCGGTGATGGGGCGCACGTCGATCCAGCGACCGGTGGCGAAGGACGGGCCGATCCAGCGGCCCGTGGTGAGGCGGGGGCATCCTGAGTTTGTCCGCTTTCATTTTTGTTTTTTCTTGTAATTTTTCAGCTTTGTTGTATTTCGCCTTTGGGCGCTTGTACATGTATTTCAGATGAAATGAAATAAATATTTGCTTCTAATTTCTTGCTTGTACGATTGTCTGTCTGAATCTTTTGCATTTGGCTTCACACAAGTGTTTGAGTAGCGATCCTCGTATGTACAGCTCCAAATGGATTGGTATACTTAAACTCATACTGGTAAATTTCAGAACGAAACCGATCGTCATATGTGTTGTTTGAACAAAGCCGATCGTATGCATGGCTCCGTTCTCCTGATCGTATGTATGGATCCGCTCTGCCCCTTGTTTTTGTTTACTTAGTGAAAGTAAGGGAACAAAAATAAATCATTTAGTAAACTCTTTAGTTTGGTTCTTGCGATCTTCAATTTTGCCGATTACTCGAGGAAGGCCGACCGTCCCGGCCTGGAAGGACCTTGCACGGTCGCGGGGTTTGATGGAACCGACCTCCACGATTATATGTTGTGTGCGAGCGACATTCCGTCTGGTGGTCAACTTCTCGCGACTCATTTAATTGTGAGGTTCCTCCGTAGGCTACGTTTTGCCTCGCAATGCAGCGATGGGGCGGACGGTCTCTGCCTGGAGGAGTCCTTGCACGGGGCGCCGTCGGATTAATCGACTCCGCGACCGTGGCTTGTTAGCACTTTTGTGCCTGGGACCAACATGTTAGATGACAGACTTAAGAGGGCATACGTTGTGATGGGGGGAGGGAATCGTCGTATTGTCCCGGTCCATCATGTTAGATGATGGACCTGAAGGCGGGCGAGCGTGTCCATAGATCTTGTTTTGGAGGGTCCTTCGGCTACGCCCGCCTCGTATTTAAATGAAAGGGCGGGAAATCTCTGCCCAAAGGAACCTTGCATGGATGGGCTGTCGGTTCTATCGACCTCCAGAACCATGGATACACTTTTGTACCTCGGATCGTCATGTTAAATGACGATCCTCGACGGTATACGTTGTGCTGGGGAGGCGATCGCTTGCCTAGGTCCATTATGTTAGATGACGAACTCTTGGAGGGCTAGCAAGTCATCCTCTTTTCTGGTTGTTTTGCCGAGGCGATCACTTAGAGAGGATCGGAAAATCTCATTAAGCTTTTTGTACATTGAATAAATGAATACAGGGTGTTTTTATTGATGATATATCTTCAAATGAATGGCGTTCCAGGGATATTGGTCCGGAGTGTCGTCTGGGTGTTGGAGCTCGTAGGATCCTTTGGTCAGCCACTTGGATATCCTGAACGGGCCCTCCCAATTCGGGCCAAATACTCCCGTGTGGGTCTGGACCTTTTTGAGGACTAGGTCGCCCACTTGGAATCACCTTTCCTTGACCTTCGAATTGAAGAATTTTTCGGATTTCCTTTTGTGGATCGTGTTCTTCATTTCCGAGGTCAGTCGTCGTTCCTCGAGCATATCCAAGTCGATCCACCGAGCTACATCGTTATCCGTCATCATCTGTTGTGCAGTTCGGTGGCTGAGGACGGCGATCTCCGATGGGATCACTGCTTCTGTTCCAAAGGCGAGGGCGAATGGGGTTTCACCGGTTGAATTTCAGGTCGTCATTCGGTAGGAGCACAAAACATCCAGGAGCTCGCTCGCCCATCGTCCTTGCTTAGATTTGAGTCTTGCTTTGATCGTGTGCTTGAGAATCTTGTTTACAGCCTCTACCTGCCCGTTTGTTTGAGGGTGGTAAGGGGCCGAGGACATCTTTTTAATTCCCCATTTTTTGCAGAATTGCATAACTTCCAAACCGTCGAACTGCTTTCCGTTGTCGGAGATGATAGCCTGAGGTAAACCGAATCGGCAGATGATGTTCTTCCAAATGAACTTGATCACTTGTTCTTGGCCGATCTTGTTGAGTGGTTCTGCCTATGCCCATTTCGTGAAATAATCGACCCCCACGATGGCGAATTTACATCCCCCTGGCGCCGTTGACATAGGACCAATGAGGTCGATGCCCCACTGGGCGAACGGCCACAGACTGTACATAGAGGTGAGTTGCTCGAGGGAGAGCTTGATGTTCGGGCCCATTATTTGACACCTGTGACAAGATCGTGCGTAGGTGATCGCGTCCTCTTGCAAGGTAGGCCAGAAAAAGCCTTGCGTGGTCATCTTGTGGATGATAGCTCGCCCTCCAGCGTGATTTCCACAGATCCCGTCATGGATTTCGGCTAAGACAAGTCGGCCTTCCTCCGGCGTAATGCGTTTGAGGAGAGGAAGGCTGAAAGCTCGCTTGTAAAGCCGGTCGTCCAATAGGGTGTATCTGGTTGCTCGGAGCTGAAGCTGGCGAGCCTTGATCCGATCTGCGGGGATCGTTCCATCCTTCAAGTACCCAACGAACGGAGTCATCCAGTTCTCTTCGGCGATGGCAACTGTGGCGACCAGGCTTTTGTCGATCGCCGATCTTGCCGACTTAGTGATTTGGATGTTAGAGAAGTCTGCCGCCCCATCTAACAATGCGAGCTTGGATAGGGCATCTGTAACACCCCCAAGTTATTCAGGGAATATTACAGCGCCGTAAGCCAACCGTGGGACCCACAAGGCTAAACATACGCGGAACTATAAATTTTGACCGGGAAGGTCTACATACCATGGAATCAAGAACAATACAAAGGGTATTCAAAACATATCCAATGTATCCAAAGACATCACAACACAAATCTATACCTCGGCAAACACAGGCCGGAACATAAAGGAAAATGAAAACCATACTCGAGTATTCAATAACGATTCCAGTACAACAACACTGAATGGAGAAACTCAAAACATAACCGGAGGGAAGACACAATATCACACTTGCCCATCATCTTCATGCCGACCCGATACCTTCCTATCCGCTCTCCTGGAACCTGAAATACATAAAAAGTATTTCCCCCATAAAGGGGTTAGCCGTCGAATAGCTAGTGCAAGTATATCAAGTACGAAACACAATACTCCTTGACAATAAAGTAAAGGTAACCGTTAATTCAACATTTTAAGACTAGTATTCCGGAATAACTAAATCTCATAGCATCACAACAATGCATACATGATCAACTATGGAACCGCACCAAAGGCTACGGAACCCTCAGGGGACCCGTCGGTCCGCCCCAGAGTGGTTAACCCAAATTATCCGTGGAATCGCACCAAAGGCTACGAAACCCTCAGGGGAACTATTAGCCAGCCCCAGAGTGGATATAAATAAACATGCCATTCATATATCTTACTTTCAAAGTCGAGAACGTACAATCATAAATATATACTTGCCTTTGAGACATCGTGAAATTGAACGGAAAAGAGTATGAGTTCGGTAGGTCCAAGAACGCGCTTCCGGCACCTAAACGATTCGTAAGGGATACGATAATTAATAATCTATATTCATAAATCATGCAGACACTCCCAAAACCCGTCTACGATTCATGAAAATACACGGATAAACAACTAGAGGTTGGAAAATTGCCCAAACTCTAACAAGTCTGAAAACGGCACAATCCAATCCAGAAAAATCGTAGGAAAGCATGAATATGGAATAGACACATCATAATCTCAAGTTTCTCAATCTTCAAAATGGATAAATCGGACGAATCTAGAAAAAACCCCAAAATTCCCAAAAATAGGGTTCTAAGGATTTTTACCTTGATTTGGACGTTAGGATGGATTAGATGTTGTGAAATCCTTGTTCTCCAACCAAATATGTTGTTGTTTGACGAAGAATCACTTCCAATCGCCCAAAATCGTCTCTCTCGAGCAACTCCCGTTAGAAATGAGTGAAGAGGATGAAAAATGACGAAATGGAAGTTAACTGTCCAATATATATCCGCCCAGTCTAGCGCACGCTACGTTTCCTTCATTAGCGTGCGCTAGCAAGGTCACCGGGTAGTCCAGTGGCTTCTGCTGGCCCCGTTAGCGTGCGCTAATCGCCTTTCTCTAGCATGCGCTAGCCAAAAAGTGGCGTCCAGTAACTGGAGTCCAGAACCTACTGTCCTCTGCCCTCCTCAAGCCTTAGCGTGTGCTACCGCTATGGCTTAGCGTGAGTTATGCAATAGCTTTAGCGTGCGCTAGCCGAAGCCTAGCGTACTTTACCTGATAGTCCAGAAAACCTGACAACCTCACTGCCTCTGCCGACCAGCCCATTAGCGTGCGCTACGGACGGATGTTAGCGTACGCTACTAACCACGAATAGCGTGTGCTAACGAACTCCTAACGCGCGTTAACCGGCAGTCCAGAGAGCAGTCTGAGTTACTGGTTTTGACCTGACTGGTCCCTTAGCGCGCGCTACGGCTCAAGGCTAGCGTGCGCTACTCAAGCAGAATTAGCGTGGATTTTTACCTTGATTTGGACGTTAGAATGGATTAGATGTTGTGAAATCCTTGTTCTACAACCAAATATGTTGTTGTTTGACGAAGAATCGCTTCCAATCGCCCAATATCATCTCTCCCGAGCTGCTCCCGTCGGAAATGAGTGGAGAGGATGAAAAATGACGAAATAGAAGTCAACTGTCCAATATATATCCGCCCAGTCTAGCGCACGCTACGTTTCCTTCATTAGCATGTGCTAACGAGGTCACCGGGTAGTCCAGTGGCTTCTGCCGGACCCGTTAGCATGCGCTAATCGCCTTTCTCTAGCGTGCGCTATCCAAAAAGTGGCGTCCAGCAACTGGAGTCCAGAACCTACTGTCCTTTGCCCTCGTCAAGCCTTAGCGTGCGCTACCGCTATGGCTTAGCGTGCGTTATGCAACAGCTTTAGCGTGCGCTAGCTGAAGCCTAGCGTACTTTACCTGATAGTCCATAAAACCTGACAACCTCACTGCCTCTGCCGACCAGCCCGTTAGCGTGCGCTACGGATGGATGTTAGCGTACGCTACTAACCACGAATAGCGTACGCTAACGAACTCCTAACGTGCGTTAACCGCCAGTCCAGAGAGCAATCTGAGTTACTGGTTTTGACCTGACTGGTCCCTTAGCGCGCGCTACGGCTCAAGGCTAGCGTGCGCTACTCAAGCAGAATTAGCGTGCGTTATCCAAGGCCTAGCGTGCGCTATTTCTCCGACCCAGGACACTTCCGCAAGGTCTAAACAACACGATTGTGATTCATACAAGATATGAAGCTCTATAACAATATCTACAACATCACCAAGAGTTTACAGAGCGACGAAATAAGAAAAACGGAAAGTCCAAACAGTCAATAAAAGTACGGGTATTACAGCATCGGCCTGGGAGTTGTGCTTTTTCGGGACTTGTTCGATCAGCACTTCTTCAAACTTTGTGCACATTTCGGTGACCAATTCTTGATATTTGACCATCTGTTCGCCGGCGCCTCATATTCCCCCTTGACTTGGTTCACGACTAAGAGGGAGTCCATGAAGATGTGAAGGCGACGAACGTCCATGGCGAGTGCTAGATCGAGCCCGCCTACCAATGCTTCGTACTCGGCTTCATTGTTGGTCCCTCGGATCTCGAAGCGCACAGCATTTGTAAAACTCTGGCCATCGGGGCTGATAAGGACAATCCCTCCTCCTGATCGTGAGCTGGTCGTCGAGCTGTTGTGCGGCGATTTATACGCCTCGATGGCGATCGGCACGATAGTTAGAAGCCAGTCAAAGAAGACGGACGCTGGATAAGCACCTAGTGATCGGCATCCAAGGCGATCGTCTCTAGGCATCTGGCGATCGCCGATGATACCTGACCGTGGACGATCGTCCCATACTGCATGTGAACCCTACACCCGTCAAAGTCTTCGAAGACCGAATCTCGGACGTGGACCCACGTGCAGATCCACAAAAGGCGCCGAAAGATAAGGCCTTTGACCCCAGCCTATCACCAGCCTTTCACCTACCGACAAGCCCGCCGAAAGGTACAAGGTGGGTCCTCCCCAGACAGCGACTCAGGACGCGTGCAGGCTTCCCATTGGCTCGCACAGCTGGCTGCCAGCAGCAGCCTTGGACTTTAAGGAAACAGCCCCACGTGATAGGACGATCGCCCACATTATTCTAATATAGAATACGGCGGTCTCCCGCGATCGCCGGAGAGGACCCAACAACCTTGTCTCCTATAAATAGCATGCCTCCAACAGTGGCCTAGGATCATCGAGAATACAGCGAAAAAACGTACAGAGAGAACTAAAAACTCATCTGACGAATTCTTACATGTACATAGTGATATTCATTCACACATATAGAACATCTAAAGCAAGAACACACAGAGCTTCATATCTGGTTCTTCCGGCAATCTTCACGCTCTACAGCTAAGATAACTAGAAGTCTTTACACTCATTGTAATAGATTCTAACATTAATATTTGTACTCCAAAGTATCCATATTAATAATATCTCACGAGAGCATTCAAGCCCGGGATTAACAACCCCGGCAAATCTTGTGTTATTTATTTTCCCACGGAAGTGTTCTCGCATTTGTTTGTTACTCAACCATTCCAGCAATATCATCTCCGGAAAATATTTTGGGTAACAACAATTGGCGCTAGAAGAAGGGCTTGAACCTTCGACCTTGTGGCTAACATTGGCGCTAGTAGGAGGGCTCCTATAACCTTCATTTTTATTCTGACCGTCTCGAAGAACACTCACTGTTCTCCGGACATATACTTGAAGAAACACTCACTGTTCTTCAAAGAAAAGCCTTCAGAGACATGATATCTGCCACGACCTCCAAAAGAGCTACCCTGCGATCTGCCGGACATCTCATTCCGGCCCAGACCGAATCCCAGCCTACGGCGGAAGGTGACCGCGGCAACGCCAGACTCTCACTCCCGCCCCTTAGGGATGGTCCGAGCCTCTCACTCGATCAGTTCCAGACCGCGAAACAGATTGAGGAGGCTATAGCCATCCTCAGGGAGCGACGGAGGGCATGCGATTCGCCCACCATTACTCCGTCAGCCATCCGCCGAGCAGGCAAGCGGAAACTCAAGGGGATATATGTTGAGAAATCGACAGAAAGCCCTGAGCTGCAGGCAAAGACTCTCGTAAGGCGGGACGACTCCGTCTTCAGCCGCCTAGGGAGTGATCCTTCTTGGCGACCCGAGCGTTCAGGCCCCAGCCGGGAGGCATCGGAATCCGAATCCGTCACCAGGAGCTCGGCATACCCGACTCCCAGCAGACGAGCCGGCCAGCGGGCCCCCGCTCGTCCAAGGACTAAGCCCGGTGGCGGAGAACTCATCATCTACCCTGGGGCCAGGGGATTAGTACATGATCGCCTTGGCTCATGCTCCGGGAGCCAATCAGCGAGCAGTCAAGCTACAACAATGGCCGTCATGCAGCGCCAACTCGACGAAATGAAGGCGCTCCTGGAAACTGGGGCAGGCACCAGGAGATCGATCGTTGGACCGAGTGAGCCACTCGCGGTCCAGATCGAGCTCGCCCAGTCCAACCAACGATCGCTCCCTCTCAAACACCTCTATATGAGGGGAGATCGGATCTTGAGACCCATTTGAGCAAATTTAGGATTTACATGACCGGATGCGGAGCATCGGACGCGACGAAATGTCGGATGTTCCTACTGACATTGGGCGACCTCGCCCACAGGTGGTACATCTCACTACCACCTCGCTCGATCAATTGATTTGAGAGACTGGCGAACGACTTCACGTCGCATTTCGCTGCCAAAGTCGCTCGGCCAGAAGGCCCCCACCGCATGATGAAGATCAGGCAATGGAAGGATGAGCCCGACAAAGACTACATCGACCAGGTGGACGAAGTAGTCCTCACTGGCGAGCCCATTAGCAACGAGCTCACTCTCTACTCGGCCCTAGGGGGATTCCATGGCTATTCGCCCATGTTCAGGCATATTACGAAGGACATCCCCCCGACCTACCCGATCTTCCGCGTCAGGGCCGCCGATTTCCTGGCTAGGCAGAGGATGCTCACCCTCTGCTTAGGCGAGGGATCTGCTGGAGAAGGGAAGGCGCCATCCCATGTCCAGAAGAAGGCGGTCGCCAAGCCCAGAAAGGCGGTCGCAAAGCCGCCTGGTGAATTCAAAGCCTTCGAGGATGTAGAGGTTCACCTCCTCCTCAACCTCAATCTATCTCCAGCCCACATCTTTAACGCCATCAAGGGGCGCGAATGGCTCAACAAACCAAAGCCGATAAGGGACAATGGTCATCTAGACCGCAACAAATTTTGTGCCTACCACAAAAGTCCCGGCCACAACACCAGCCAGTGCCGCGACCTCCTCAGACAACTCTGGCGACTGTTTGAGGAAGGGAAATTGGATAACTTGGTCACCAAGCCAGAGCCCCGAACAGAGAGGGCCGGAGGGCGCGAGCGCCGACAAAGTGATGGGATCCCTCCTAATCCGGTCGCAAGGATCGAGCAGAACGAGCCAGAGTACTCTGATGAATGGATCCCTCCGATTAACCCTGGGGGCCGGATCAATATGCTTCAGGCGGGAGGTGGAAACCTCGGTGGCCTTTCCCCGGTTTCCACTTTATCAAACAGAAAGCGGAAGGCCGAGCTGAGGGCGTTCGCCGGGGTCCATGTCGTGGTCCAACCGGAGCTGACCATCTCTAAAGACGCGCTCATCACCTTCTCCAACAAGGATAGGGAGGGGGTGCAGTGCCCCAAAGAGGATGCATTGGTGATCTCTGCATGTATCCTTGGGAAAATGGTCGATCGCATGCTGGTTGACAATGGGAGCTTTTGCAATATCATATTCAAATCTGCTGTTGACCAGCTCGGCAACCTAACCAAGTTCATCAAGCCATTCGACACCATGCTCCAAGGGTTCGGCGACAGCACAGTCCAAGCCTATGGAAGGATCAAGCTCTCTGTCGAGCTAACATGTTACTACGATCCCAAGGTTAGGATTACTAGGAACCTAAACTTTGTAATCATAGATAGGCCCAGCATCTATAATGGGTTCCTAGGTCATCCATTTCTATAGACCTTCGAGGCGGTCGCCTCCTCTTTCTTTTACTGTATCAAATTCCCCACTACCGATGGGACGGTCGGTACTGTAAAAGGAGACCAATTAATGGCTAAGAGATGTTTGAATTACTTTCGTGTCGTAACTTCTTTCAATACTTCCCATGCTGTGTGTAACATTGAAACGATCGACAATCAACCTATGGAGATCTAAGAGCCAAGCACATCGTGCCAACCCAACTCAGAGGGCGCCACCTCACATCGATTAACGGACGACATCAAGCCAAGGATCGGTTTCGAGCCAAGCCTAGACATCGATCCAAGGATCGAGTCCGGAGATCGTTCCAAACGAGAGGCGACCATCCCCATTGAAGAGTTGGAGAGCATAATGATAGATCCGGCTCGCTCGGAGCGGGAAGTACAGATCGGCACAGGCGTCGACCTCGTATTAAAGGAAGATCTGATCAATTTACTACGTAAGAACATCGGAGTCTTTGCCTGGTCGCATCAAGATATGGTTGGCATAAGTCCAAAACACGCCTGCCACTAGCTAAAGATTGACCAAGCAAGGAAGCCTGCTCACCAGAAACGTAGGAAATTCGGTCCTGAAAAGTACGCAACGCTCGACATACAAGTCAAAAAGCTACTCGATAACAAACTAATCGGAGTAGCTACAGACGAACCACAATGGGTCACCAACGCGGTACTCGTCAAAAAGCCGAACAGCTCCTGGAGGTTATGCATCGACTTCACCGACCTCAACGCGGCATGTCCAAAAGACCACTTTCCGATACCTCATATAATCACTTGGTCGATAGTACATCAGGTTGTGAAATGATGTCATTCATGGATGCCTTCGCCGGATACCATCAAATCCCAATGGCGGAGAAAGACATAAAGCACACATCGTTCCACACAGAAAAAGACGTATACTTTTGGGTCCGAATACCGGTCGGCTTGAAGAATGCAGGGGCGACCTACTAGCGACTAGTCAACGGGATGTTCGCCAATCAGATCGGCAAGACCATGGAGGTCTACATTGACGACATCTTGGTCAAAAGCCTCAAGAAGGAAGATCACCTCAATGACCTTGCTCAGACATTCGCCATCCTCGAGAAGTTCAATATGAAGCTAAACCCCAAGAAATGCAACTTCGGGGTAAGCTCAGGGAAGTTCCTGGGGCACATCGTGAGCCAAAGATGGATCGAGGCAAACCCCACCAAGATCCAGGCGATCCTCGACATGCAGGAGCGAATAAATGTCAAGCAGGTGAAACACCTCACAGGTTGTCTAGCCGCCCTCAACCGTTTCATATCTTGACTCAGGGATAAAAGCAAGCCTTTCTTCGCCACCATAAATAACAAGAAGTTCGCATGGACGAAGGAGAGTCAAACTGAGTTTGCTAAAATTAAGGAGTATCTATCTAACCCCCAGATCTTGGCAAAGCCGATCCCCGGCGAAAAGCTATTCCTTTACTTGGCGGCCTCGGAGGTCGCGCTGAGTGCTGTTTTAGTGCGCGCAGAGGGGCAAGCCCACTTGCCGATCTACTTCATTAGTCAAGCGCTCCATGATGCGGAAACGCGATACACACCTCTGTAGAAGATCGCCTACGCTCTAGTCATGAGCGTTCGCAAGCTAAGGCTTTACTTCTTCGAACATCAAGTCGAGTTTCTGACGACTCTCCCTCTAAGGAAAGTTCTACACCGGCCAGACACCAACGAGCGACTCCTTAAGTAGTCGCTGGAGATTGCCCAATATGGTGTCACGTACGCTCCTCGCACAGCGATCAAAGGCCAAACCCTGGCAGACTTCGTGGTGGAATTAACATTCCCACCCAGTCCGACCCAGATCGGTCGCCCCGCGTGGAAGTTGTACGTGGGTGGCTCGGCAACCAACTCGCGAGCAGGGGCAGGGATTGTCCTCATCAGCCCTGACGGCCAAAGTTTCACAAATGCTGTGCGTTTCGGGTTTCGGGCGACCAACAATGAAGCCGAGTACGAAGCCTTGGTAGGCGGGCTCGACCTGGCCCTTGCCCTGGATGTTCGCCGTCTCCACATCTTCATGGACTCCCTCTTGGTCGTGAACCAAGTCAAGGGAGAATATGAGGCGCGCGGCGGGCAGATGGTCAAATACCAAGAATTGGTCGCCGAAATGTGCACGAAATTTAAGGAAGTGCTAATCGAACAAGTCCCGAGAGAGCACAATTCCCAAGCCGACGCCCTATCCAAACTGGCATCATCAGATGGGGCGGCCGATTTCTCTAACATCCAAATCACAAAATCAGCAAAGCCGGCGATCGACAGAAACCTGATTACCACGGTCACCGTCACTGAGGAGAACTGGATGACACCTTTCATTAAATACTTAAAGGACGGAACAGTCCCCGATGACCCTATCAAAGCTCGCCAACTTCAGCTCCGTGCAACCAGATACACCCTACTGGACGACCGGCTTTACAAGCGAGCTTTCAGCCTTCCCCCCCTCAAGTACATTACGCCGGAGGAAGGCCAGCTCGTTTTAGCCGAGATCCATGATGGGATCTGTGGAAATCATGTTGGAGGCCGAGATCTCATCCACAAAACAACCAGGCAAGGTTTTTTCTGGCCTTCGCTTCAGAAAGATGCGATCGCCTATGCCAGATCGTGTCATAGGTGTCAAGTGATGGGCCCAAACATCAAGCTCTCCCCCGAGCTGCTCACTTCTATGTACAGCCCATGGCCGTTCGCCCAATGGGGCATCGACCTCATTGGTCCCTTGCCAATGGCACCAGGAGGATGTAAATTTGCCATCATAGGGGTCGATTACTTCACAAAATGGGCTGAGGCCGAGCCACTCAACAAGATCGGACAAGAACAAGTAATTAAGTTCATTTGGAAGAACATCATATGCCGGTTCGGGCTACCCCAGGCTATAATCTTCGATAACGGGAAACAGTTCGACGGTTTGGAAGTCATGCAATTCTACGAGAAGTGGGGAATCAGAAAGTTGTTCTGGGCCCCCTACCACCCTCAGACGAACGGGCAGGTAGAGGTTGTAAACAAGATCCTCAGACACACGATCAAAGCACGACTCAAATCCAAACAAGGACGGTGGGCGAACGTGCTCCCAGATGTTTTGTGGTCCTACCGAACGACAACCCGAAACTCAACTGGCGAAACCCCGTTCGCCCTCACTTTCGGAACAGAAGCGATGATCCCTTCGGAGATCGCCGTTCTCAGCCACCGAACCGAACAAGAGATGACAACGGACAATGATGTGGCCCGGCGGATCGACTTGGACATGCTCGAAGAGCGGCGACTGACCTCGGAAATGAAGAACACAATCCACAAAAGGAGATCCGAGAAGTTCTTCAATTCGAAGGTCAAGGAAAGACGGTTCCAAGTGGGCGACCTAGTCCTCAAAAAGGTCCACACTCACACAGGAGTCCTTGGCCCGAATTGGGAAGGCCCCTTCAGGATATCTAAGTGGATAACTAGGCGAGCCTACGAACTTGAACACCCTGATGGCACTCCGGACCAATATCCCTGGAATTCCGTACATTTGAAATTTCGTTATATTCTCAGAATGTGTTGTGTATGGCTCGTATTTGCACTTTATACTTGCACTAGCGAAACAGTGGAGTTTTGCTAACCCCCGAGTAATCGGGGGGTGGATATCTGTATTGTGTCCAGGTACATGCAGGTTTTCGGGAGCAAGACACAGGATCGGTGCGAGGGATGATGAAAGACGAATGATACTAATCACACGAAGGCCAGTTTTGACTTCAGTTAGTCGGAGTCCATTGTATTGTATTTTCCGCTGTCTTATTGTTCGTCGTTGCAAGTATTTTACCCTTGCATGTGTATGAGTCTGGATGAGTTTATGTATTTTGATTTGTAAGTCAGTGACGGAAGACCAAAGCGGTCTATTGATTCGTTATTTTGATTCGTCAGTATGTAATGTAATGTGTTGTGTTGATGTCTAGCCTGGTGGATTCTAACGGAGAGGGTCTGCGGTGTGTAATATTCCCGGTTTGATCTGGGGGTGTTACATTTATGGTATCAGAGCAAGGTTGCGGAAACCTAGGCTGTCGGGTCCAGTCGTGTATTGTTGGGTCTTGTCTTGTCAGATTGAGTCTGACTGATGTTGTGTCGCGACGATCATCAATCAACGATATTTAACCAACATAACACACATTCGGTACACAATACATTGCACAACCAAGTGTACAACCATCCCATATGTACGTCGCATTCCTGCACAAATGGCACAACGCCTAACACATATACTGATATAACACTATTATCGCAAAGCCTTCAAATTACGGAAAACACAACCAACTCAAACGGAACATAATTACGAAGGCAAGCAAAATCATCATACATCTCATACATAATTACTAGTCGCAAGATACAAGTCGTATAGTAAGATACTTGGCTTAGTAACCGCTACCAAACGCTCCGAAGAACACGGTTCGACCGGGAAGCCCAGACCCCGAAGAAGACAATGAACGGAAGGGTTCCGACTCGAGTTCTTCACAAGAATTTGACCCTAACAACATAAAATCAATAAATCATCGATCATACGAGGAAGAATAATCGTAGAACGCCCGAAAACCCCTCTATAACATTTTACCGGACACCTTCAAGGCGTCGGTCAAGAACTCGACCAAAACAACGAATCGATACGATCCAACCATGGGATAACAAGGAAAATGATACAATACATCTAAATAATCATCAATACATCACAATCCTAAGTTAAATCGGATTAAACGGACGAAATCGAACAAAATACCCAAAATCCCCAAAATTAGATTTCTAGAAAATCTGACCTGATTCGCTCGATCAAAGGAAGTTATAGGATGGATGATTGATGATATGAACTCCAAGACTTCATGGATTTATTGACCAACAACATCTCTCCATGATAGGAACAACCCCAACCGCGGAAGATAAGGAGAAGAAGGAGAAAAATGGCGAAAAAAACGACTGCTGGGCCTTAAATAGGCTGACACAGTGTGCCGCGGCCCAGCCGAAGTGTGCCGCGGCATAGGGCCAAATCTGCCGGCAGTGACTCGGCAGTGTGCCGCGACCCTGCCGGCATATGCCGCGGCACGCGGTACAGACGGGTCGGCTGAAGATTGAAATGTGTGTGTGCCGCGGCTCGGCCAGGTGTGCCGCGGCCCTTCCGGCAGGCTGCTCGGCCAAAACTGGGGCATGTGAGTGACTTAGTTATTTCGACCATAACTCCCTCGTCCGGACTCCGATTGACTCACCATTTGAACCATTGAAAATCTAACTCGATGATTTATAATATTGCAAAGATTCAGAATTTTTGGAGTTCCCCAAAATTAATGGTGATCTAACAAAGTCGAACTCATACGTGGAAAAGTCGTTTAATAATACTGAACTCACGAAAATGACATCGAAACCCGAACCTGAATACGAATCGTAGATACGGTCACGAAGTACTCGCAAAGACGAATCTAAGAGCTAGTAGAACACACGATTCTGACCACCCGAAGGCTCGAAATTCGACAACGGAAGGTAATTACCCCAAACTTTGGGAAATTACGAAAATGGCCCAAAACGTCCGAAAATCACGATACGTGATCGAATAACCAAACCGAAGTTCACAAAACGTCTAACAAAGTTAAACGGACTTACGGGAAACTCGAAACAGCAGTTTCAGACGAGATTCGCAAGAATCGAACTCAAGTGCGGAAAAGTCGCCAAAAAGCACGGAACTCAACAAAACGACACCGAAACGAGCTCGGATGACAAAAAGTGCAGAATTAATCATTCTCGGAATGATGAAACGGTCATGGGCGAGTCGTCAAAACGGAGTTTCGCCGAAAAAAAAGAAATTACCGGAAATCGAAATTACGGGTATTACATTCTACCCTCCTTAAAAGAAGTTTCGTCCCGAAACTTAAAACAAGTAGGGAGAGGAAATATACCACCAGGAATATTTCAATGAAATGCACAAGAATGCGTAACTAACGCCCAACGGTGAAACGTTACAAACAACGCAACGGAATATACGGCGTGAAAACACGCTCCACGACGACCAACACGACGCCACCGGTAGAGACATAATAAAATCAACAAGTGACAAGCGTCATCAAACAGATAATAAAATCGAGTCGATTATCTGAACAATCACAAAACACAACGAACAAAAATCAATACGATTGACCAACCCAACGGTTCATCAATCAAAACACGAGCCAAACGCTGAACAAATACGGAATTCCACCGCATAAGGGTTGGAAGATCGAAACGAGACTAATTTCTCGAACTTAAGGGAATTACGAAGGAGTCTGAACGTTCAACAATCACGAAACGAGATCAACAAAAACCGATCAATCAAACGATCGAACCACAACGATCGAGACAACAAAAATCGAACAATCACGTTCGAATCACGAACAACAATAAAATTCAAACAACAACTCCAAGGTTCACATCTCGACTCGAGACAATATATGATCCAGTGAAAACAACATGTGCCTTCACATAAGATCCACAGGAAAGGGAATAGAAATTGAAAAGTCACAACAACAAACGAGTTATTCCGAAACAATACCACGCTCGTTCGATCAACAAAAGCAAGGGGCAGGACAAGCTCAGAAAATGTCAACGAACATAAACAAGTCGACAGAGTCGAAAATACAGAAGTTCAAAATCCGATCCACTTCGAATAAAGGAACTAATAGAACCAAAAGATGTTACTTCCGAACAAGGTTCACAAGAATCGAACCGGACTCGGAAAAGTCACAACGATAACCAGATCAACCCAAAACAAGATCACAGCTTGTTCGAATGATGAAACCGAAATACAGAACAAGTTCAGAAAGTATCAACGAACACGAGCGAGTCGATAGACCTGAGAAAGAGGAAATGCAGAAGTCAAAACGATACAGGCATTACATTCGACCTCTTATAAAAGAAATGTCGTTCCCGCAACTCACAACAACTGGAGTAAGGTGACAACACAAAAAGAAAACGACATAAACATCTCCCATGGGCCTCTCAGAGCCGATCCTCATATCTGTACTGAAGTTCGCGCCCCGAAAGACTCGGAACCCAACTCGCAAAACTGGATCCTGTGTCTCTCGGGTACACACTTGAAAAGCGTTACTGACGAGAAGGACAATTTGCACGTACATGCCCCCGGCACAATACGTTCGAAATGCGTCGGCTCGGCATATCGAAAATACAGATGCTAGATACAATGGAACATAACACAGCAAAAAAACATACCGGAAATGCCAACTCAGCATAACAAAGAATCATAACACATATCATATACAACGATTACCATCGTAAAGTAATACACACACAAACACTACAACAACGACGGTATCGTTCGGCGACCTCAACGGCCGAACGATAATCAGCACATAATTACAAACATTATGAAACAATCACACATGTACACAAACGTGCAAACCCAAGCTTCAACATCTCACACTCGTGCGACAACACGCAAATCGCCACGAGGCGATAAACAGTAAACACCAGTTCACACCTCTCACAGAGGGCTAGTACAATAATTGCGTGGCAACGCCTCGACGTTCATGCCACCAATTCGATCATACTCGGGAGGAACATCAAAACGACAAAGCAAAAATCATACATACATTCCCAAACGCAAACGGGAATTGATAGGTTTAAAAAAAAAGAAATAAAAACCACCTTTTGAAAATAATTTAGAAAAACACCGGTTGATCTTGAGTATCACCTTTCAAAAAAAGTACAAACGTGAAACATCGTTATCGAGACTTTGGAAAACCATTTCGCATTTGAGAAAAATGAGGACACTTTCTCTTAGTGGAAAACTTTCAGAATATTCGACCCTCGGGTCTAAGTAAAAGTGTTTATAAAACATTGAAAAATATCTCAAAATATTTTAGTCCTCGAGGTAGAAGAATTCTGAAACATATCGTGGCACCTTGGAAGTACCACGAGAAAATAATTCATTTTAAACGTACGTCTCGAAATTTATTTCTAGGATACTCAAGGTTTTCAAAGATAATTCAATGGGCTGGAATGCCCAAAAATCTCAGGTAATTACACGGAACATTATAGCGCTGTGGGTCCCGTGCCAGAACCCACCAGGATAAAAACCATTTACAAAAACGCCAAAAGGGCCGATGACGGTAATATTTCAAAAACTCGCAAAAGCCATTTACAAAATACTAAATACCGTCATAAGAATTTCGCCAAAACGATCAAGGACATAATGCCAAAAATTCGGTTAAGGGAATCGATTTTCAAAATAAAACTCAGTCGGTAAAATACCAAAAGCCATTACAAAAGAACTCACGCAGCGGATAAAAAAATACAGTCCAACATGCACAATCCAATTGAATACGTCTCACAGCATCTAGTTTAAACATATAACAAAACCATTCCTCGGAGTTTCCCACGAACTCAATCGTCGATACCTTTTCGAAATCCATCAAGATTTACAACTTCCACACCATACCACACCACCCGGTGGTTCAAAGATAAAATAATAATGTGCCCAGTTCTATACACATACTATATGCCACAAGTACTAAACACAACTATATTACACAATACTGTAAATAAAATCATGCACCACAATTAACTCACTAAGATAAAGTCGAGATACACAGGTACTTCGCATAAAAGAGGAGACTTACATCCACAGGTCGCACGGAGGTGACGGTTGCCCACGATACTAATCTAGTCCGACAACATAACCGACACGTTGTGACTACGCACAACTCAACTTGTCACCTGATGACTCGAACGACATGACAACACATTACTCGACAAATCACGACTTGACTCGACCCGACAGCCTAGGTTTCCGCAACCTAAGCTCTGATACCATAAATGTAACACCCCCAAAACCGTATGGGAATATTACACGCCGTAGACCTTTTCCACAAGGATCTACCAGGCTAAACATCCATAAATCTCGTGGGGCTCGGCCCAACATTCCTTTCTTAAAACTTTCTTTTCAAAACTTTGATTTGAAAATAATGATACCGTGATCCACTGTCACGTGTCTCCGTAGGTTCAACAACCCGTACGGACTACACCACGCACAATTAAACAAACATAATCAATTCCGACACCGTGATCCACTGTCACGTGTCTCCGTAGGTTCAACAACCCGCACGGACTATATCAATCTCAACAATCACACACAGTCCTGACACCGTAGTCCACTGCCACGTGTCACCGTAAGCCCCGTCGAGCTCACCCGGTTGGACATACTGTGTCCGAAACTCATGGTCTACTGCCATGCGTTCTCGTAGGCCTCGTCAGACCAGCACGATTGGACCTCAGTACCTCACTAAGTTCTGACCCCGTAGTCCACTGCCACGAATCCTTGTAGGTACCGTCGAACCAACACGAGTGAACTTAGCGGTCACACACATATTCACATTCACATTACATACAACAATGAGCACAATTAATCAATCACCTTGATCACCACAAAATCGTACATTGCACGCACATAACACAACCTCAACACTCGCAACAACTATCATCAATCAACGATATTTAACCAACATAACACACATTCGGTACACAATACATTGCACAACCAAGTGTACAACCATCCCATATGTACGTCGCATTCCTGCACAAATGGCACAACGCCTAACACATATACTGATATAACACTATTATCGCAAAGCCTTCAAATTACGGAAAACCCAACCAACTCAAACGGAACATAATTACGAAGGCAAGCAAAATCATCATACATCTCATACGTAATTACTAGTCGCAATATACAAGTCGTATAGTAAGATACTTGCCTTAATAACCGCTACTAAACGCTCCGAAGAACACGGTTCGACCGGGAAGCCCGGACCCCGAAGAAGACAATGAACGGAAGAGTTCCAACTCGAGTTCTTCACAAGAATTCGACCCTAGCAACATAAAATCAATAAATCATCGATCATACGAGGAAGAATAACCGTAGAACGCCCGAAAACCCCTCTATGACATTTTACCGGACACCTTCAAGGTGTCGGTCAAGAACTCGACCAAAACAACGAATCGATACGATCCAACCATGGGATAACAAGGGAAATGATACAATACATCTAAATAATCATCAATACATCACAATCCTAAGTTAAATCGGATTAAACGGACGAAATCGAACAAAATACCCAAAATCCCCAAAATTAGATTTCTAGAAAATCTGACCTGATTCGCTCGATCAAAGGATGTTATAGGATGGATGATTGATGATATGAACTCCAAGACTTCATGGATTTATTGACCAACAACATCTCTCCATGATAGGAACAACCCCAGCCGCGGAACAGAAGGAGAAGAACGAGAAAAATGGCAAAAAAAACGACTGCTGGGCCTTAAATAGGCTGACACAGTGTGCCGCGGCCCAGCCGAAGTGTGCCGCGACATAGAGCCAAATCTGCCGGCAGTGACTAGGCAGTGTGCCGCGACCCTGCCGGCATGTGCCGCGGCACGCGGTACAGACGGGTCGGCCGAAGATTGAAATGTGTGTGTGCCGCGGCTCGGCCAGGTGTGCCGCGGCCCTTCCGGTAGGCTGCTCGGCCAAAACTGGGGCATGTGAGTGACTTAGCTATTTCGACCATAACTCCCTCGTCCGGACTCCGATTGACTCACCGTTTGAACCATTGGAAAGATAACTCGATGCTTTATAATATTGCAAAGATTCAGAATTTTTGGAGTTCCCAAAAATTAATGGTGATCTAACAAAGTCGAACTCATATGTGGAAAAGTTGTTTAATAATACTGAACTCACGAAAATGACACCGAAACCCAAACCTGGATACGAATCGAAGATACGGTCACGAAGAACTCACAAATACGAATATAAGAGCTAGTATAACACACGATTCCGACCACCCGAAGTCTCGAAATTCGACAACGGAAGGTAATTACCCCAAACTTTGGGAAATTACGAAAATGGCCCAAAACGTCCGAAAATCACGATACGTGATCGAATAACCAAACCGAAGTTCACAACACGTCTAACAAAGTTAAACGGACTTACAGGAAACTCGAAACAGCAGTTTCGGACGAGATTCGCAAGAATCGAACTCAAGTGCGGAAAAGTTGCCAAAAAGCACGGAACTCAATAAAACGACACCAAAACGAGCTCGGATCACAAAAAGTGCAGAATTAATCATTATCGGAATGACGAAATGGTCATGGGCGAGTCGTCAAAACGGACTTTCGCCAAAAAAAGAAATTACTGGAAATCGAAATTACGGGTATTACAAGCTGTTGGTCAAACTTCTCTTATGTTACTTGTCTGACCGAAACTCCTCTGATGTACTTATCTGTACTTTTTTACTTAGCTGATTTTAAGCCTAACTTAACTGGCCTATAGAAGATACTCATTTGGTTCTTCATTACATTTTGCCAACTATCTAACTTAACATAATTTGGCCTATGAAAGATACTCATTTGGTTCTTCCTTACATTTGCCAAGTACTAAACATACATTTGAATAAACAAGTATAATGATGACATCATCAAAATCTAATCAAGTATTCCTAACAAATTGCCCCTATTTTGATGATGGCAAAACTTAAGCAATTATTCAAATGAATAACAGGTCTGCACATAGTCAAGTGCAAGACATAAACTAAAATTCAGTCTTTGTTTTGAGACAACTAGTGGTTGTCATTCAATTGACTGTTATATAATTATCTGATTTATTTACAGGTACATAGACTTTAAATGATCAAACAAAATGCAGAGAAATTCTACAAAGTAAGAATTTTACAGGTAAGTTACAGAAACATTAAATTACAAAAATCTATCTACCTCTGCCTCTGCCTCTTCTGATAGGCTGCTTGGAAGGCCTAATAGGCTTTGCACCAATTGGTCTCTTCTTGACAGGTGCTAGGCCATACTTCCTTCTGATAACAAGAGAGGCAAACTCTTGTTCTTCTTTGGATGAGAATTTGTGCTCTTCACATAACTTCCTTATCTCTCTCTGCAATGCTAGCTCATCCAATTCATTATTTATTAAAGTGGGAGGATCTTCAAATATGAAGTGGGGAATCATGGGGTAAGCATCCCATTCTTTTGCATACTTTACTATGATGGCCCAGAGAGTTGGCCATGTTGATTCCATGAAATTGATGAATGTCTGCTGTGGGGAGCAGTCTTTATCCTGGAGTAACTCCCAGATATAGTATTTATCGATGAACTGCTTCCTCGCATCTCCCCATATTGGACCAGCTTCAGCAGGTAGGAATTCCTCAACATACCAAAGCTCTTTGCCTTCCCATTCAAATCTTGGCTCTTCCCCAAATATGGTTCTCCTCTTCTTGACTGCAGGTTGGTCATCATCATCAGGAGCAGCCAATTCTTTCCTTTTCAGATTAGACGACCCAGCTTCAATGAGAGGGAGATCACTTCTCTGCTTTGACTTTAGCTCCCTTCTGACTAACTCAGCAGTATCTTCTTCCCCCTGACCTCTTGTTTCCTTGCTTCTCTCTTCCCCCTTTTTGCCAGCATCAACCAATATGGCTAACTGCTGTTCTACTCGAGACATCCAATAAGACATGCCAAGTGGCATTCCGGAATTTGTAGGAGGAGGAGGTTGAGGGACATTCCTCTGCAGTAGGATATCGATTTTGGCATTGATGGTCTGTAGGTCAGGTGAGATTTCTGTTGTAATGATCTAGGCAACAGTTTCTCTGACTAGACTCTTGATCAGGTCAGCCATCTCAGCAGAGATAGGTGTTGCCTGTGGAGAGTGGTTGGAAGCTCCTTGTGCAGCTGCAGGTTGGTTGATGGACCTACCTGTGTGCAGACTCCTGTCTGCAGGAGGCTGATCATATGTGGTTTTTGCAGGAGTCCCCGATATGTCATCCTCGTCTTGGGACTTGTCTGAGCTGGGGGGTTGATTAGGTGCCCCAGTCGTATCTTCTCTGTCTCCTTCATCTTCTTTTTCTTCTTCCTTCTCCTTTTCCTCCTCTTCGTCTTCTTCTTTATTTTATTCATCCTTCTTTTCTTCCTCCTCCTCATCATCATCTTCATTATCTTTTTCTTCCTTTTCAACTTCTTATCCATCATCATCATCATCATCATCATCATCATCATCTTCTTCTTCTTCTTCTTCTTCTTCTTCTTCTTCTTCTTCTATTTCTTTTGTCTTTTCTTGTTCTTCTCCATCAGATTATTTTTCAACTCGATTATTTTCTTCTTCTTTTTCTTTCCTTTCTTCCCCCTGCCTCTCTTCTTCTCCTTGTTCTTCAACTAATATTTTTCCTTCTTTTTCAACTTCTCTGTTCTCAGACTCTTCTTCCTCTACAATTTCTTTTATTCTTATTTCCTTTTCTTCAACTTCTTCATCAATATCCTCTAGAACACCTTCCATAACAACATGGATGAACTGGTTCATGTTTGTTTTAAAATGGGACATGAACCAGTTCTCCTGGAGCATTAAAATTGTGTCTGACTCATTACAAAAATGCATGAGTACTTGCTCCGTAGCTTGGGGAAAATCCCAGCTACTCATTTCAACAAATAATTGCAGTTGAGTAAATGGAAAGGAATTTAAAGTCTTCCATTACTCAAAAAAATTTATATATGAAGTTTTAAGGGCATGATTTTTACCATTTGAAGCTGCTCTACAGATATGTTCAGAAAGTTGTTCTATAGCAGGTTGAATGAGTAATCTGCTTCAAGGATATGTATGATTAAGCCTGCTTCTTCTTCTTCAGACAAGTCTGGCAGGTTGATCCGAGGGATCTCTTCAGGAATAAGAATGGGTGAAGGAATGATCTACATCTGATCTGCAGGGGCAGGTTCAGGTGCAGACAGGTTCTCTGATTGCTCTTCCTCTTCAAAATTTAGGCGCCTTGGCCTATTGGGGGATGGTTTCGGTGAGGATTGTATCACAGATGGATCTCCAGGGGCTGGTCCCATTCTTTTGAAACGAATGGCTATTGGAGTGTCCTCTGAGTCTGAATCAGATTGTTCTACAGGTTGGTCGTGGCTTGCAGCTTGGTCTTCAGAATCGTCTGAACTGGAGGGGCATGTGTAAGGTGTAGGCTTAATGGGCATTTCCTTTAGAATTTTGCCTGCTTTCCACACACTTCGCAATCTTCTTAGAGTCTCTTGGTCTAGGTGACCAAGCCTCTTGTTGACATAGAAGGGATCTGTATTTCCCTTCGCCATGCCCAAATGCTCTAAAATCCAACTGACCTGTGTCCCATAGGCCAGTTTGGTCTTGAATCTTTTCTCGTCAGCTATCCAGTGAACTTTATTCACTTCTCGCACCAATTGTCTGTAGATATAATCATTCCAGTCAATTGGCTCATCCTGTATCAAGGTTCCCATAACTGTGAACTTAGCTGACGACAACTGATCATAGCTGCCAACCATCCCCATCACGATTTTGTTGGTAATATCCAACACATATCGATACTCTTTTCTCAGCTCGCTTCTCTTCGCAGTCCGCTTCAATTTTGCTGGCTGGTCAACCGCCTTGATCTTCAGCCAAAGGTTGGATGCATTTTGCTTCAAGGCCTCTACGGCCATGCCTCGGGATTTCATTCCGAAAGCCTTTCCGACTGTATCCGCAGTGATTTCCGCTTCCTCTCCAAAGACTGAGCTCCTGATGCCCGATTCGAGAACTCTAGCTTCCCTGTAAAACGCGATGACAGCCTCCTTGTAGAGAAATTTGGGACTGATGCTCTGGAATGGGTAGGTCCCATTCATCTTCATGGAACTGATGATGTTGTATACTTCATTGTCCAGGTTTGTTTCGAGTAGCCCCTCGAAATCGACCACCAGACTGAAAATAATCTGGTCCTTCATAGCCTTCAGATTTACTCCATCATAATACGATTCCATTTCTGCGCAAGAAAAATTTTCTGAGTGTATTGAAAGTTCGAAAGGATTTTTTTCTCTGAAAAACTAGGGTTTGTAAGCTTGAAGAAGGTAAAGTTGAAATGAATTTCCCATCTTCAAATAGAAAATTGAAACGACGTTTGGAATTTAATATTATTTATTTAAGCAGTGGTCCACCTTTTGAGATTTTAAAATTTAAATTTAAATTAATCGGTGGTTCAGCTTTTGAAAATTTGAAAAATGACGGTTGGATTTAATTAGTCATTGTGGAGGTCGTATGAACGTGTAGTTGCAACGTGTAATTAAATAATAATAAAATATTCAAGAGTCGGTCAGGGGTAGAGAATGTAGCTGGTTGACCGTTGACTCTTTGACTGATCTGCATCAGATAGGTCTCCTTGTCTGCTTCAGGTAGGATCTGATGCCTGTTTTCCGCTTCGTCTGTCCTTTGTCTTTTCATCTGGTCTGATCAGGTAACTTCCTTCGCTCGTCTGATCAGGTATTCAGGTAGCTTTCTCATCTGTACCAGGTTCCCACTCTAGTAATCCAAGTTCCCTGCTTAGCTCCAAAAACCTTTCTTCTGGTAAAGGTTTGGTGAATATGTCAGCAATCTGGTATTCTGTGCTGAATCTTTCTACTCTGACTCTCTTGTTAAGCACATGGTCTCTTATGAAATGATGTTTAACATCAATGTGCTTCGTCCTGGAGTGCAATACTGGATTGTTGGTTATTGCAATTGCACTGTTGTTGTCACACCAAATTGGGACTTCATTTGCAATGATGTTGTAGTCCCTTAGTTGTTGTCTGATCCATAAAATCTGAGCGCAACAGCTACCTACAACTAGGTATTCTGACTCTGTTGTTGAAATAGAGTTAGATATCTGCTTCTTGCTTAACCAGGATATAAGTCTGGTTCCTAGGAATTGGCATGTTCCACTGGTGATCTTCCTATTAATTTTGCATCCTGCAAAGTCTGCATCTGAGTATCCTGATAGCTCAAAATTATCATCCTCAGGATACCATAGTCCAACATTGACTGTAGACTTAAGATATCTAATTATCCTCTTAGCTGCATCCTGGTGTGACTGCTTTGGCTTGGATTGAAATCTAGCACATACTCCTACGGCATAAGATATGTCTAATCTGCTTGCAGTCAGATAAAGGAGTGATCTAATATGTCCTCTGTAGTGGGTTGGATCCACTGATATGCCTCCTTCATCTGTATCTAGATGAGTGTTTTTGCTCATAGGGATTCTTGTTGGTTTGGTTGATTCCATTCCAAATCACTTGATTAAATCTCTAGTATATTTGGCCTGGTTGATTAAAATTCCATTCTCCATCTGTTTAACTTGCAAACCTAGAAAGAAATTCAGTTTGCCCATCATACTCATCTCAAACTCTCCTTGCATGAGATTTGAGAATATCTCACACAGTTCTGGATTAGTTGAGCCAAATATGATATCATCCACATATATTTGAACTAATAATATGTGGTCTTCATGCTCCACTCTAAATAAGGTCTTGTCCACTTTTCCTTTGCTGAAACCATTCTTCTCAAGAAACACAGATAATGTTTCATACCATGCTCTTGGTGCCTGCTTGAGTCCATATAGGGCCTTTAGAAGCTTGTACACTTTGTCTCCTTTGACATATCCAAGGGGTTGCTCCACATATACTTCTTCTTCTAGAATTTCATTTAGAAAGTCACTCTTCACATCCATTTGGTAGACTACGAAATCCTTGAATGCTGCATATGCAAGGAATAGTTTGATGGCTTCTAATCTTGCAACAGGTGCATAGGTTTCATCAAAATCTATTCCTTCACATTGTGCATAGCCTTTAGCAACAAGTCTGGATTTATTCCTAACAATAGCTCCATCTTCATCATATTTGTTCTTATACACCTATTTTGTGCCAATAACCTTCTTGTGATCTGGTCTATCTATTAGTTCCCAAACATTGTTCCTTTCCATCTGGTTGAGCTCTTCTTACATTGCATTGATACATGAGTAGTCTTCCAATGCTTGTTCTGTAGTCTTGGGTTCTATTTGAGACATAAATCATGAAAACATTGCCATTCCTGCTGGTAGAGTGGACTGTCTGGTCTTGATTCCATCTGTTAGGTTTCCAATAATTTGCTGAATGGGGTGATCTTTAAGCCATTTAGGAATGTCTTCTTCTTCAGGGTCTTCCCCCCATGTAGAAATGCTCTGTTGGACTCCTTCTTTTTCTGCTTCAGCTTGGTTCTGGCTTCCTTGGTCTGCCACTAGATCATCTACGGTTTTGTCATATGTAGGTGGAGATCTAGTCTGGTCTGCATATGGGTCTTTATCAGCTACAGATGGGTCTTCATCAGCTAAATCTAGTTCACGTAGGTTTGGGGGTCCTATTTGATCTGCAGTTGGGTCTTCAGGGTAATCTGCAGATGAGTCCATCATTCCTGTATCATGAACAATGACTTCTTCCAGGGTTGCAGATTTGAGTTTATTCTCAATTAATTCCACCTGTTTCCTGTACTCAACAGTAGATTCATCAAATACCACATGAGGTGTTTCCTCCACAACTAAGGTTCTTTTGTTAAAAACTCTATATGCCTTGCTTCTTTGTGAATATCCCATAAAGATACCATCATCAGTTTTAGCATCAAAGGCATTTAGTTGGGTTTTATCATTGTTGTGGATGAAACACTTACAACCAAAAATATGAATATATGCAACAGTTGGTGTTCTGCCATTCCAAACCTCATAGGGAGTTTTGCCATGTCTCCCTACTATCATACTCCTGTTTTGAGTGTGACGTGCTGTGTTGACAGCTTCAGCCCAGAACCTCTTGGGCAGGTCTGCTTCTGCAATCATGGACCTGGCTACTTCCTTCAAGGTTCTGTTTCTTCTTTCGGCAACACCATTCTGCTGTGGAGTCTTGGTTGCAGAGAGCTCATGCTGGATTCTATTCTGATCACTATACTCAATGATTTCTCTGTTGAGAAATTCTCCTCCTCTATCTGATCAGATCTTGATGATTGAGAGGGATTTCTCATTCTGGATCCTTCTCAGCAGCTCAGGCAGCTTTGTCAAGGTTTCACTCTTCTTATACAGAAAGACAATCCATGTGTACCTTGAGTAGTCATCCACTACTACTAGAGCATGCTTTCTGCCACTTAGGGTCCTTGGCTTGATAGGACCAAATAGATCCATGGGAAGTAGATCTACGATCCTTGTTGAGAGTGGTAGGTTGGACTGGCTTGAATGATGCTATGGTTTGCAACCCTTTCTGACATGTATCACAGAGAGCTTCCTTTCTGAAAACTTCTTCTGAAAGTCCTCTGACCAGCTTCTGAAAAGTAATCTTGTTGATGGCATTGAAGTTTAGGTGACATAGTATCTTGTGCCACAACCATCCATTCTCAGCTATTGTCTTGGATAGGGAGCAGGTGTTGGGAGTTCCTGTTTTCCAATCTATCATATAGACATCTCTTCTTCAGAATCCTTGTAGCTTCACTTCTCCAGATAGAATATCTATCCCCATACATTTCCAAATAGTGAAGACTACTAGATTCTTCTCATCATAAAATTGGCTTATGCTCAAAAGGTTGTCTTTGAGCCATTTGACATAATGAACTTTTGATATAGTGATGTTTCCTCTGTGCAGCTCTCCAAAGCCTTTAGTCTGACCTTTAGAGCTATCTCCAAAGGTTACGTCTGGACCCCTTTCTTTGATATAATTTGACAGCACCTTCTTGTTCCCGGTCATGTGTCTTGAGCTTCCAGAATCTACAAACCATTTTTCACCTCCAATATTTGAATTTGTGGAGATGTGGTAGTAGTCTTTCCACCGTTTATGCAATCAAACAAGCAGAGATTTAAGTACCTAAATCTGTATGGGTCCTCGGGGGTTAGTTGGTTTCCTGGAGAACTAATTTCTCCTGGGATTGTAAAAGTTGTTATTGTTGCCCTAAGTGGTGTGTGTTGTCTGGGAATGTATCCTCTGTTAGGATTGTGTATTGGATATGCTTCATAAAATTGATGTGGGCCATTTCTAAATCTTGGGTGAGACCATTTATAAAATCTTTGGGGTTTCCACATCTGTTCATTTTGAAAATTTGGATAACCTTGAGGTTTCTATTTGCCCCTCCCATTTTGAAATCTGTTTTTGGGAAGTCTTTAATAATAATGGGCATGTTGGCTGGGCTGCTGCTTCTGCCTTGGCCATTGCCTAGTCTCATGTCTAGGTGGCTGCCTTGTATACCTTGGTTGCAGCCTAGACTTGTGACTTAGCTGCTGCATATTTTGAAACACTGGCTTGTAATTAGGCTCAGCACACGGGACAAGTGTTTCTCCCTTGATGAAAGTAGTTTTAGAACTAGAGGGGGTGTTGGGGTCATATCTAAGGCCTGATCTGGAATATAGTGGCCTTTTGTTCATACACAATTCGTCCAAAGTTAGAGACGCCTTCAGGGAGGTTATTTCCTTCGCCTGAGATTTACTTAGGTGAGTCAGTTTAGTAAACTTAGCCTTGACATGAGCAAGTGCAGCTGATTTTTCACTATTCAAAACCGTTTATCGTTTTATCTCAGCTGTAGTGATACCAGCCTTGGTTTTAAAGTTGTCTGCAGCCTGTTTTTCAAGATCAGATTTGGTTTTATTCAACTCTAGGCTGAGTTTTTCAAAATCATTTTTCAGCTGCCTATTCTCATCTTGCAGCTGGGTCTTCTCGGCTAATAAAGATAGGTGTGCAGATTTTAATTTCTCAAAGTCCTGGAGAATCTGATTTACAGATTCGTGCAAGTCCATATCTTATGACATGTCTGAACTATTATTTGATTTAGAGGGTTTAGATGTTACCTCTTCATCAGCTAGGTTGGCCATCAGACAGTCATATTCCTCCTCATCATCAGAGAAGAATCCGTTGCTTGATTCCACTTTCTCTTGATATTCTCCAATGAGGGCTTTCCTTCGGTCTTCTTTTCTGCTCACCTCCTTCTTGCTCTGGTCCTTCTTAAGATCAGGACAGTCGATTTGAATGTGTCCTGTCTTATGACAGTTATAGTATTCCACCTTCCAGCTTCCGGCTTTTTGGTTTCTCTTTGGATTCTTCTTATAATTCTTCTTATATTTGGAGTAATTCTTTCAGAAATTGCTGAATCTTTACATTATAAACGCCATCTCTTCTTCGAAATCGAGTGGATTTGGAGGTTTGACATCAGACAGGTTCTTGGCGGGGGACTCGACTGCAAATGCTATTCCCTTCTCTGTAGGCTCGTTTGATAATGAACTTGGGAGTTCGAATTTATAAGCCTTCAGGTTAGAGAATAGTTCTTGAATCTTTATTTTATTGAGGTCTTTGGATTCCCTCATGGTCACCGCCTTCATGCTCCATTCGAGGCTAAGTGATCTTAACACCTTTAAGGCCATCTCCCCGTTGCCATAAGTTTTTCCAAGGGAGTTTATTTCGTTGATGATCTCTGTGAACCTTGTGTCCACCTGGTCTATTGATTCTCCGGTCTTCATCTTGAAGTTGTCAAACTTCTGGGTAGCGATTGACAACTTGTTCTCTTTTATCAGCTCTGTACCTTCACACATCACAGCAAGGGTATCCCAAATTTCTTTGGCATTTTGGCAACTCTTGATCTTGACCATGGTTGACTTGTCAAGAGTTTGATATAGAACATCTCTAGCCCGGTTGTCAAGGTTGGCCAGCTTTCTTTCTTCTGAGCTCATCTCTGTTCTTTTCTTGGGAATTTTTGCTGGTTTCCCTGCTGCAATCTCTTCAGGTGTGTTGTCCTTCTTAAAGATGAAAGGACCATCTTCTATGATGCACCACATGTCGTCATGGATAGAAGATAAGTGTGCTTGCATACTTATCTTTCAAAGATCATACTCGGCAACTGAAAACACGGGTAGTCTAGAGTGCATGTGCTCCATTCTAAATGAGAGAAAAATATATGCAAGATATATGGATCTCGTTCTGGAAACAAATGAACCAACCTTTCTGATACCACTTGTAGGTCACAAGTCGTCAGAAATAAATCTAGAGGGGGGGGGGGGGTGAATAGAATTATTGAAACTCTTTTTCCAAGAAGGAACTAAGGAGTTTCTCAGCTGATGGTACAGATGACTTAGAGTCGTCTGTAGACAATATAAGTGCGGAAGTCAGCTGATGACGAATACAGAATATAAACAATGAACCACTAAGTATGGATGCAGCAGTTAAGTATGATGCTAAAACAATAAAGTACGCAGGTAATTTATAGTGGTCTCAGAGGTGGGGTAATCCTCTACTAATCCATTTTCTCCAAACCAGTTGGAGATGAATCCACTATAATTTTCAACTAGTGATAAATATTACATTGATTCTACAACTTAGCTACAACAACTTCCAACAAGTGGAAATCCTGTCGTTGCAACTCCTTTCAGACTGCCTAGCACCACTAGATCTTCAAATCCTTGGATGCCTATCAGTCACGAAACTTCAACCAGTGAAGTACCCCTTACTCAGGTTTTAAGACAAGAGTTTTTTATCTTCACCAACTAAGAGCTTTCTTCGAATATGAACTGATAATGCCGCTCTTTACGATGAAATAGATTTCTTGATCACTTAATTGCTTTAATTGCTTGAGGGTATAGTTCGCATCGTACTTTTCTCTTTCAAATCTTCAGGTATTTATAGCTTGTCAATACTTAAAGTCCTTCATAGCCGTTGCAAATTTGTAACAAATCCGTCCGTTGGAGAGGTAGACTTCTTTGTTTTTATTTTTGATCGTTGCAAGGCTGGATTCCCTTATTTTAATCCATTTCCGACCATTGTGAAGACTTTCACATGGAAGTGCCGAATATTTTCATTTTAATATGACTAAAGTCTTCAGAGGTGGGTCTGGATGATTTATTTAATTCATATCCTTCAGGGAATCTCTCTAATCTGTCCCTTATCGCCCGCATGTGACCTTCCATATTATTGACTTTTCAGCGCATGCTGACGTGGACAAGTTTACTTGGCTGATGACTTGTCTGATCTGCTTAAGTCAATTTGTCTGATGTGCAGTCAAACTTCTCTATCGTTGAACTTCTCTGATGATGACTTCTCTGATGTCCTTGACGAGACTTCTCTAATCTGAAGTCTTCTGACCTGGTGAACTTGACTGATCTGATGGTCAGACTTCAAATGACTTGGGCTCCGCCTGACTGCAGTCTGGTCAAAATTCTCTGATAAAAATTGTTGACCAGTACTTCTCTGATTTTCACTTGACTGTGATTCGGCTGTTGGTCAAATTTCTCTGATGTTACTTGTCTGACCGAAACTCCTCTGATGTACTTATCTGTACTTTTGTACTTAGCCAATTTTAAGCCTAACTTTACTGGCCTATAGAAGATACTCATTTGGTTCTTCTTTACATTTTCCCAAGTATATAACTTAACATAATTTGGCCTATGGAAGATACTCATTTGGTTCTTCCTTACATTTGCCAAGTACTAAACATACATTTGAAAAAACAAGTATAATGATGACATCATCAAAATCTAATCAAGTATTCCTAACACAGCTATGGAAAGCGAGTTTGCCAATTGTTTCTTACTAAACCAAGACACAAGTCTATGTCCAAGAAATTGACAAGTACCGCTTGTACTCTTCCTATCTAGCTTGCAGCCTCCGAGATCTGAGTCGCTGTAGCCAACCAAATCGAATCCGCCTTATTTAGGATACCATATTCCTGCATCGACTGTTCCTTTGATGTACTTCAGGATTCGTTTGGCTGTTGTGAAGTGTGATTCTTTAGGTGCTATTTGATACCGAGCACATACTCCTACAACAAACTGGATATCGGGCCTGCTAGCTGTTAGGTACATGAGTGAGCCTATTAGCTTCCTGTAGAGTGATTGATCAACTGGCTTTCCAACTTCATCAGCACTAATTTGCACGGAAGTGCTCATCGGGGTTGACGAAGATTTGTAGTTATTCATTCCAAACTTGTTGAGAAGCTCCTTGTTGTACTTCTCTTAGTTGATAAAGATTCCTGTAGGTAACTATATTACCTGCAATCCTAGGAAATAACTAAGTTCCCCCATCATACTCATTTCAAATTTACTTTGCATGAGATGAGAGAATGTTTTACACAAAGCAAGGTTAGTGGAACCAAATATAATATCATCTATGTATATTTGAACCATCAGTAGGTCATCACCTTCCTGTATCTTAAATAGAGACTTGTCCACAACACCTTTCTCGAATCTATTATTGTTTAGGTACAAGGATAGGGTTTCATACCATGCTCTGGGTGCTTGCTTAAGTCCATACAGTGCTTTCCGTAGCCTGTATACTAGGTCTCCACCTTCTGCATTGACAAACCCTAGTGGTTGTTCAACATAGACTTCTCCAGTGAGGTCTCCATTAAGGAATGCACTCTTTACGTCCATTTGATATACAATAAAGCTCTTATGGGCGGAAAAGGCTAAGAAAATCCTAATGGCTTCTAGTCTGGCTACAGGGGCAAATGTTTCATCGTAGTCTATGCCTTCTTCCTGTCTGTAGCCTTGTGCGACTAGGCGGGATTTGTTCCTGATAACAAGTCCGTTCTCATCCTTCTTATTTCTAAATAGCCATTTAGTTCCAATCACGACTTGATGCTCAGGCATGGGTACTAGATACCATAGTTGTTTCTTTCGAAACTATTAAGCTCTTCTTCCATAGATGTGATCTAGTGAGAATTGTCTAGAGATTCTTTGGTAGAAACATATTCGGATTGAGCTAAGAATACAGCTAGGGTGCACATATTAAGTCTTCTAAGTTCTACTTGAGATTTCCATATAGGAAATGCATATTTCTCAGATTCGGGTTCTTCTTGCACACACAGTACATTTCCTTGTGTACTCTGTATTCTCCTATGGGTAGATACTCCAGCATCAATGATTCCTATGATCAACTCCTGTGGGTGATCTCTCAACAATCTTATATCGGGTTCTAGTTCGGCATCCCGTACTATATCTTGAGTTGCTGTAGTTTCAGCTTCAGCTTGTACAACATCAGCTTCAACTACCTCTGTTCTTACAGCTGTGGGGTTGATTTCTAAGTCAACAACAGGCTCTAATGGAGTTGGAGGGTCATTAATGGAGAGTTGTTAGATATTCTGAGTAAGATCTTCTACTCCTATAGGGTCACGGTGAGGTTCTTCGAACATTATATGTACTAATTCCTCCAAATATCCCTTCATCCGATTTCTCATCGAAGGTTCTAATTTGATCCTTCTCGTTGTTCAAAACATAACACCTGCATCCGAATATGTGAAAGTAGGAAACTAATGGAGTTTTTATGTTCCATACCTCATATGCTATTTTATTCTTATGCTTGTTTACGATACATCGGTTTTGTGTATAGCACGCTGTATTTGTTGCTTCGCCCCCGAAACACTGCGGCAACTTGCTTGCGATAATCATGGTCCTTGTTGCTTCCTTGAGTGTCCTGTTCTTTCGCTCGGAAACACCATTTTGTTGAGGTGTTCGGGTAGCTGAGTATTCGTGTTGTATCCCATTGTCCGAATAATATTGCTCTATAAAGCGGTTAGTGAATTCAGTAGCTCTGTCGGAACGAATGGACATGATACTCAACCCTTTCTCATTCTGAAGATTTCTCAGGTGCTCGGGCAGCTTTGATGTGGTTTCCTTCTTCCTGCTCAGGAAGATTGTCCAAGCATACCTGGAATGATCATCAACAATAACGAGACAGTATTTCTTACCTCACAAACTTACTGGGTCTTCAGGACTGTAGAGATCCATGTGGAGCATTTCTAGAAATCTGTGAGTGGACAAGTAGGATTTGCTTTTCAGAGTGGTCTTGATTTGTTTGCCTTTCTGACAGGGTCCGCAGACGCTGTGTTTTTGGAATGACACATCGGGCAAACCTCTAACATTCACTATCTAGCGAGCTTGTTGATCGTCTTGAAGTTCACATGTGACATACTCTTGTGCCATAGCCAGCTTTGATCTGCAGTGCCTTTGGCAACAAAGAAGGAATTGTGGAGCTCATAGGAATCCAGTGAGAACAACTTCTTTGGTCAGTATGTTCTTGACATTACAATGATCTATATAGAATTTCACTGAGAACTGTTTGTCACAGAATTGGCTAATACTAAGTAGACTATAACATAAGAAACATCGGTGACTTTGAATTTTCCCACAAGCAGGGTTCCCTTCCCTCTTTTTCTTCCTTTGGATTTATCACCGAAGCGCACTTTTAGACCGCAACCTTCTACATAATATGACAACTTGCTTCTATCTCCTGTCATGTGCCGAGAACATCCGCCGTCGAAGTACCAAATGTCCTTCTCTTTGATGTCCTGTAAGCAAACAAATTAAGTAGATTTAGGTCCCCTTTGTATGTTGGGTCCATGTATGTTAGTGCCTTTAGGTACCCAGATTTGCCTGACACCAATTGGCTTGCTGTAGGTTACTTTTGGTCCATTGCTGTGATGTCTACATGGGGCAGGCACGTAGTCACTCTAACCTTGATAATTATTATGCATGCAAAATTTAGGGTTATTATTATTAGTCCAGTACGAATGCCGTCTTAGAGGTGGAGCCATTTTCTTCGGCCTTACAGCTTGCCTCCAGGGTCTCTAGTTGGATTCCCAAAGCAGTTGCTGATATTGCACCGCGACTTGCTTTCTCGATGGATAACGAGGCTCATGTATCCAATATCTAGGCGCGCTGCACTGTTGGAAGTACTGCTGTGCGGGCCTTTGATATTTGGGAACAACCTTCTTTCTGAACGGTTGTTGGCGCCTTTGATATGCTCGGGGAGCATGCTGTAGGTTACGCCTTACATGTATGTGTGGCTGAGGATTCTATTGTCTGTGATATAACTTTGGTGGCGGAATGGTAGCCTTCGCTGTACGCGGTGCGATAGGTACCTTTACTGGACTTAGGGTCTCCTCAGGTACAGTAATGGGTTCCACACCCCTGACGAACACTGTACTAGTTTTCCCTTTATTGGAGAATGAGTTGTATCCTAAGCCACTTTTATCGTGAGCATGTTGCCCGGTGCTTAGAATTTCTTCCATCCTCTTATATGATTTCTTGAAAGATTTCAAGATGGTATCTAGTTCTCCTTCTCATTTCTCGATTGTTTTTACTTTGGCTTCGAGCAGAACGAAATCATTTTTCTTGCTCTCACTATGAGACTTGGTCTCATTTAGATCGTGATCAAGTTGATGATTACTCTCCATGAGTTTTTCCATTGTGATCTTGCTATTTTCACAATCGATAGACATATTTTCGTAATTATTTCTTAGCAAGTCATTTTCATCTTTTAGCTCTAAGTTAGCAATTTCGAGCTATATGTTTTCTCGTTTTAACATCTCATTGGCCTTTTGAACGTTTTTTAATTCATTCATCATATTTTCGAAAGTATAAGATGCATTAATGGGAATATTAGATGTTGGGCTTACCTCATCATCGCTATCTTCATCGTCTTCATTAAAGCACATGTATTCTTTATCTTCGAGCTCATCATTGGATGAGTCACTATCAGTGACCGCCTGAAGACATTCCTCAATCTTGGTTAGAGCGGGAGAGGCTTCTGATTCACCGATCAGGGCCTTGAGTTTGTTCTTCCAAGCACGCCTTCTTTCGTCCTTTTCTTCTTGCTCGGCTTCGGGAAACTTTTGGACTTTAGGATGTGGACACTTTATCGCATAATGTCCCGGTTTCCTACAATTATAACATAAATTAAAATCACTGGATGGAGAAGATTCAGAACTTACCTTGTGAAAAGGCTTGGGCCTATATGCAGTCTTTCCAGGCTGTTTAATGAATTTCTTGAATTTGTGGATGAGCAGGGCCATTTCATCTTATGACAGGATATCATCGTCACTGTCATCATTCTTGTAGGTAGATTTGGATGTGCTGGGCATGCTGTGTCTCCTGTTAGATGCAGCGACTAATGCTGTAGTCCTAGCAGGTGACTCTTCAGTCTTCTCTCTCCTGTCAATGTCATACTCGAAAGCTTTTAGGTTAGAGAAGAGGTCAAAAGTAGATATGTCATTGAGATTACATGACACACGCGTAGATGTGGCTTTTATTTTGCCATCAGGCAGGGAGTGATCTAAATATTTTCAAATTTTTATCCTTTTGGGTATACACTTTACCCAATGCTTCAAGTTCACCGACAATGCCAGTGAATCTGAGGTCAAGTTCCTCAAGAGTTTTAGATGATATCATTTCGAAAGATTCAAATTGCTGAGTGAGTTTTAAATTCTTATTTTCTTTTGAGAGCTCAGTTCCCTCACAAGGCATCTTGAGTTTATCCCAGATTTCCTTGGCTGTCTTACAACTCTTTACCTTTGAGAATGTGCGTTTATCGATAGTGACAAATAGCACATTCTTAGCTACGTTGTCGAGGTTGGCGTGCTTCCGGTTATCAGTTTTCCACTGCTCGCGCTCTTTCTCGAGCATCTCGGCATGAGCTTGGCCTTCAATCCTTGCGGCGGGATTTACCTTCATTATCTTGATGGGGCCATCTTGGATGACAAAAATAATCTATTTGTGCATGGCTGCAAGATGTGCTTCCATCCTAATTCTCCAATCATCAAACTCATTAATAGAAAACATGGGTACCTTATTTATCAGTGAGGTATCCATGAGTAAGAATAGGAAAAATAAGACTATTTTCAAAAGAATGTGTGATTATGGATCTGATTCGGTAAAAAATACGACTGATTCTTTTTAGAATCAACCGCTCCGATACCACTTGTTGGCAACTAAGTATACAAAATACAACTTGGATAGAATAAGTACAACAAGCTGTATGATTTTCAAATAAGAGTTTGTAGCGGAAGTTTGTTTAAGTGAGTTGCTGTAAATACAGCAACTAAGTTTTTCTCCTGGTTGCTTGGTGTGTATAGGGTATGCAATGTATACTTATAAATAATCATAGTAATGAAAAACAATAGAGGCAGAAGGTAAATAACACAGTATTTAAAGTGGTTCTAGGTAAAACCCTCTACGTCCACTGGTCCTCCACGCAGGAATAAAATGTTTATTATAATCACTATGTACACAACTACGTGACTATAATAAAACCTATCCTTGTATCATTCACACAGATTGATACAAAGACTGTCACTTTCAACTATTCACACAGATTGGTTGATGGCATCTCTTGACTTGCTTCTTCTCAAACAGATTGAATCTTCGTCCTATTCATCCCACACAAGTCAGAATAACTTTCTTAGTCCACACAGGGCTAAGTCTTACTCAAAGGTAAAATGGTAAAGTAACAGGTCTAAAACAGCAGCTTGAACACAATGATCTTGAGCTGATGATCTGCTGTTCTTGGTGACTAAGTATATTTCTTCTCTTCAGATATAGATAGATACTTGGAGAAATATACTTGCTCTTGTAAGCTTTGATTTGACGATAATGAATATTCAGTCTTTCAATCTTAGTTTGTAATTTGTATTGTGTTCATTCGTTGTCTGCAATATCCTCTTGCATGGACTATTTATAATATTGGAATAGATCCGTTATAAATATGTCCGTTGGCTGGGTTAGTGAGCTGAGATCCATTCTGATTGGTTGATTGACTTTCAAGAACAAGATCCGGATTTTTCTCCTTGTCTGAAGATCCTTGTCGGTTGGTATTTAAATACTTTATCCATTCAGTAATTAGATAAACTTTAGCGTATAAAGTAGATTCCTTCTCAACGTTCTTCAGTTCTATTGGATGAGTGTTTATTATCTTAACACTTTCAGCCTGTATGTTGTATCCATCATAATACGTCTTATTGTTGTTAGCTGTAGACTTCACCACTGTAGGCTATCTCTCATGCTGTATGGCAGGTGCTGTATGAAGATTCAAGACAGCTTCCATACTTAGCTGTATATCGAGTCATTCGCCGTATGATGGCAAATATTCTTGAGATAGCTTGCTGTATGTTGACTAGATAACTTGTTGTATGATGACAGTGCGGAATTTGCTGGTATGTTGGCAATTATCAAAACAAGGTACAAGATTGTTTATCCCTATATATACGTTGTTCAAAGACCTGCAGAAGTTAGTGACTTCATTTTGGGCAGTCTGCCCTAGCCAATCGAGTTTCTTGCCAACTTTATAGAGTTTTGTGCAACATCCTCAATAAAAAAAATGGCCTATGTGGAAAGGGATCGTAGATGAGATTGTCATTGAGCATCTTTGATGTTGAGGAGGTGAAGAAGAAGCAACTTGTTCAGATATGACTAAAATACTCCAAGAGGGAGCTGTATCATCCTTTGTATGATCATATGGAGGCACATTGCTATCTGTAGGGAGATGAAGAGTTTGTACCTCTCTTGTTCTTCTATCGACAAGACACGAGGGACTGAATACCTCCGATTTGATCTTGCCTAATTGAGTTGGTGAAGGGTTGGCTGGTGGTTGTTTGGGAGACTTGACCTAATCTCCATGTGGCCCGGACATCCCCTAACCTTGAGCAGCTGTATCTTTGCATACTCCACTTTGAGAGCATCTTTGCGGATGATGTGGAGTCATGACTACAAATTGTCATCATTACGTTGTTCAAGGACCTGCAGAAGTTAGTGACTTTGTCCTGGGTAGTCTACCATAGACAATCGAGTTCCTTGCCAACCTTATAGAGTTCTTGTGCAACATCCTCAATAAAAAAAATGTCCTATGTGGAAGGGCTCGTATATGATATTGGCATTGAGTCTGAGGTTGAGGAAGTGGAGAAGAAGCAACTTGTTCAGATATGACTACAATACTCTCAGAGGGGGCTATATCATCTTTTGTAGGATTAGATGTAGGCACACTGGTATCTGTAGGGTTGTTGGGATAAAAAATACACTGTATCGAAAAAGCCAGGATAATCAATCCCTATATCGAATTATGATAATAAGAGGCTTTGACAATATGCCAATCCTCAATACAGTAAGGAAACTGTATTGAAGAAGATGAAGCTTCGTAACTGTGTGTGAAGAAGCAAGTCAAAGAATTAGCTCAAACCAATTTGTGTGAACGGTTGAAGCTAAGATCTTTATATCAATCTGTGTGAACGATACATTGATTGTGTGTTGTTATAATTATGTAGTTGTGTACGTAGTAATTATAATAAACTTTTTACTCATGTGTGGAGGACCAGTGGACGTACAGGGGTTTACCTCGAACCACTTTAAATATTGTGTTATTTACCTTCTGCCTTACTTGTTTTAATTACTGTGATTATTTAAGTATATACTGCATATCGAGTTGCTATATCCACAGCAACTTACTGTATTTAAGACTTCCGCTACGCACTCAGATTTAAAATCAATACAGCTTGTTGTTTAAACTACTTCCCAAGCTGTATCCTGTATACTTAATGGCCAACAAGTGGTATCGGAGCGGTTGATTCTAAAAAGAATCAGTCGTATTTTTAATCGAATCAGATCCAAAATCACTTACCCTTTAAAACAGTTTATTTCATTTCTTTACATTCACACGGATACATCTACGATCAACAAAGTGCCTATGTTCTCTATTAATGAATTTGATGATTGGAGAATTAGGATGAAGGCGCATCTTGCAGCAATGCACGAAGAGATGATTTTTATTATACAGGATGGCCCTATCAAGATCATGAAGGTAAACACGGCCGTAAGGATTGAAGGCCAAGCCCATGCTGAGATGCTCGAGAAGGAACGCGAGTAATGGACCACAGATGAAAAAAAGCAAGCCAACCTTGACAATGTGGCTAAGAACGCATTATTTGTCACTCTTGACAAAGGCACGCTCTCGAAGGTAAAGAGCTGTAAATCAGCCAAGGAAATCTGGGATAAACTCAAGATGATTTGTGAGGGAACTGAGCTCTCAAAAGAAAACAAAATTTCAAAACTGACTCAGCAATTTGAATCTTTCGAAATGAAACCAACTGAGACAGTTGAGGAACTTGACCTCAGATTCACTGGTATTGTTGGTGAACTTGAAGCTTTGGGCAAAATTTATACCCAAAAGGATAAGAACTTAAAAATTGTTAGATCTCTCCCTGCCCGATGGGATATTAAGACCACAACTATGTATGTATCTTGCAATCTTAATGAAATATCTACTTTTGATCTCTTCTCTGACCTCAAAGCTTTTGAGTATGATATTTACAGAAGAGAGAAAGCTGAAGAATCTCCTTCAAAGGTCACAACACTAGCCGCTGTATCGAATCGTCGACACATCATGCCCGTCTCGTCAAAGCCTAGTCAAAAGAATCCTGACAGTGACGACGACATCCTGTCTCAAGATGAAATGGCACTTCTCATGCGCAAATTCAAAAAGTTCATCAAGCAGTCTGGAAAGACTCCCTACAGGCCCAAACCTGTCCACAAGGTAGGTACCGAAACTTCATCCGGTGATGCTAACCTGTGCTATAATTGCAGGAAACCAGGGCATTATGCAAATAAATGTCCTCATCCCAAAGTTCAAAGGTTGCCGGAGGCTGAGCAACAAGAGAGAGATGAAAGAAGACATGCTTGGAAAAACAAGCTCAAGGCCCTGATTGGAGAATCAGAAGCCTCCCCCACACCATCCAAATCAGAAGAATGTCTTCAGGTGGTCACTGAAAGTGATTCATCTGACGATGAGTTCGATGATAAAGCATATATGTGCTTTATGGCCAAGGACATTCCGGAAAGTGAAGATAGCGATGATGAGGTAAGCTCAACCTCATCTATTCCATCAAATGCATCTCATACTTTTGAAAACATGATGAATGAGTTTAAAAACATTCAAAAGGCTCATGAGATATTTAAAAACGAGAATATACAGCTCCAACTGTCTAACCTAGAGCTGAAAGATGAAAATGACTTGCTGAAAATAAATTATGAAAATATGTCTATTGATTGTGAAACCAGCAAAGTCGATTTTGAAAAACTCATGGAGAGCAATCATCAACTTGCTCATGAACTAAGTGAGGTTAAAACTCACAACGAGAGCAAGACAAATGATTTGGTTCTACTTCAAGCCAAAGTAACAACTCTCGAAAAACGAGAAATTGAACTTGAGACGACTCTGAAATCGTTCGAGAAATCGTACAAAAGAATGGAAGAAATTCTGAGCACTGGGCAACATGCTCATGATAAAAGTGGCTTAGGATACAGCTCATGTTCAAACAAAGGGAAAATTAGTATAGTGTTTGTCAAGAGTGTGGAACACATTCCTGTTTCGAAAGAAACTTCGAGTCCCGTGAAGGAACCTGTTGCACAACGCACAGCAAAGGCTGCTATTCCGCCCCCGCAATCCTATTCCAGACAGCGGAATCACCAGCCATTCAGACCGGAAAGGCGCACTCAACATCATGCTCCCAGAGCATATCAACAGCGCCAACAGCCGTTCAGAAGGAAGGCTGTATCCAAATACCAAAGGCCCGCACGGCAGTACTATCAGTACAGCACGCCGAGGTATTGGATACAGGAGCCCCGTTATTCCTCGAGACAGCAGGTGTCCGCTCAGTATCAACAACAGCATTGGGAATCCAACTGGAGACCCAGAAGGCAAGCTGTTAGGCCAAAGAAAATGGCTCCACCTCCAAGACGGCACTCGTACTGGATTAATAATAATAACCCTGAATATTTCATGCATAATAATTATCATGTTTTTAGCGACTACGGATATGCCCCACGTAGATATCGCAACACTGTACCGAGTATGACCTACAGTAAACCAATTGCTGTCAGGAAAACTTGGGTACCTAGAGGAACTAACAATCATGGACCCAAAAATCAAAGGGGACTTAAATCTACTTAATCTCTTTGCTACAGGACATCCTAGAGGAGGATACCTGGTACTTCGATAGTGGATGCTCTCAGCACATGACCAGAGATAGAAGCAAGCTATCAGATTTCCTAGAAGGTCGCGGTCCAAAAGTTCATTTCGGTGATAAATCTAAAGGAAGAACAAGAGGGAAAGGAAACCTACTTGTAGGAAAATTCAAAGTCACCGATGTTGCATATGTTGAAGGCTTACAGGACAATCTACTTAGCATTAGCTAGTTCCGTGATAAACAGTTCTCGGTGAAATTCTATATAGATCGCTGTAGAGTCAAGAACATCCAGACCAAAGAAGTTGTGCTTAGAGGAAGCAGATCAGGTAACATGTATATTGCTGACTGGAAGCCTATGAGCTCCTTAATTCCATGCTTTGTTGCCAAAGGCACTGTAGGTCTCAGCTGGTTATGGCACAAGAAGATGTCTCACGTCAACTTCAAGATGATCAACAAGCTCTCAAGACAGGGAATGGTAAGAGGATTGCCAAATGTATCATTCAAAAAGGACAGCGTCTGCGGACCGTGTCAGAAAGGCAAGCAAATCAAGTCAACCCTGAAGAGAAAATCCTACCTTTTAACCCAAAGAGTGTTGGAAATGCTACATATGGATCTCTACGGTCTTGTAGACCCAATAAGTTCATGAGGTAAGAAATACTGTCTTGTTGTTGTTGATGATTACTCCAGGTATGCTTGGACAATTTTCCTAATCAAGAAGAAGGAAACAACATCAAAGCTGCCCGAGCTCCTGAGAAAGCTTCAAAATGAAAAGGCATTGAGTATCGTGTCCATTCGTTCCGACAGAGGTACAAAATTTACTAACCGCTTTATAGAGCAATACTGTTCGGAAAACAGGATACAACACGAATACTCAGCTGCCCGTACACCTCAACAAAATGGTGTTACCAAGCGAAAGAATAGGACGTTGAAAGAAGCAACAAGGACAATGATCGCCGCAAGCAAGTTGCCACAACATTTCTGGGGTGAAGCAACCAATACAGCATGCTACACTCAAAACCGTTGTATCGTCAACAAGCACCACAACAAAACAGCATATGAGGTATGGAAAAACAAAACTCCATTAGTTTCATATTTTTACATTTTTTGGATGCAGGTGTTATGTGTTAAATAATGGGAAGGATCAACTTAGAACCTTTGATGAGAAATCAGATGACGGAATATTTGTAGGATACTCCTCCGTCAGCAAAGCTTACAGGATCTTTAATAAAAGGAAGCTGACGATCGAGGAATCAGTTCATGTAGTGTTCGACGAACCTCACCATGACCCTACTGGAGTAGATGATATTACTCAGAACATCCAACAACTCTCTATCTTAGATCCTCCAACTCCCATAGAACCTGTTGTTGACCTAGAAATCAACCCCGCAACTGTAAGAATCGACGTAGATGAAGCCTACGCTGTACATGCTGAAGCTGTATCTACAGAAACTCTCGATACAGTACGGGACCCCAAATTAGAACCCGACCGAAGATGGTTGAGAGATCACCCGCAAGAGCTAATCATTGGAAATATATATGCTGGTGTTTCTACCCCTAGAAGAATACAGAGTACACAAGGAAATGTACTTTGTGCACAAGAAGAACTAGATACTGAGATATCACCATTTCCTGAATGGAAATCTGAATCCGAGCTTAGAAGACTCAACGTGTGCACTATCGCTGTATTCTTAGCCCAGTCCGAACCTGTTTCGACCATAGACGCTCTTAATAATTCTCATTGGATAACATCTATGGAAGAAGAGCTTAATGGTTTCGAAAGAAACAATGTATGGTATCTTGTACCCAGACCTACAAATCAATCGGTTATAGGAACTAAATGGGTGTTTCGAAACAAGAAGGATCGAAATGGACTTATTATAAGGAACAAATCAAGGGTAGTCGCACAAGGCTATAGCCAGGAAGAAGGCATAGACTATGATGAAACCTTCGCCCCTGTAGCCAGAATAGAATCCATTAGGATATTCTTAGCCTTTGCCGCCCATAAAAGCTTTATTGTATACCAAATGGACGTCAAAAGTGCATTCCTAAATGGAGACCTTGCCGAAGAAGTTTATGTTGAACAACCACTAGGGTTTGCCAACACAGACGGCATCGTCCTAGTATACAGGCTAAAGAAAGCACTGTATGGACTTAAACAAGCCCCTAGAGCATGGTATGAGACCCTGTCCCAGTATCTAACCGACAATGGGTTTGAGAAAGGTGCTGTGGACAAGACCTTGTTCAAAATACACGAAGGTGATGACCTTCTAATGGTGCAAATTTATGTAGATGATATAATTTTTGGTTCAACTAACCTTGCTTTGTGTCAAAGGTTATCTCATCTCATGCAAAGAAAATTTGAAATGAGTATGATGGGGGAACTTAGTTATTTCCTATGTTTGCAGGTAAAGCAGTTGCCTACAGGAATTTTCATCAACCAGGAAAAATACAGCAAGGAGCTTCTCAACAAATTTGGAATGAACACTTCCAAATCATCGTCAACCCCCATGAGCACTTCCGTGCAAATTAGTGCAGATGAAGCCGGAAAGCCGGTTGACCAATCACTCTGCAGGAAGCATATTGGTTCGCTCCTGTACCTAACGGCTAGCAGACCCGATATCCAGTTTGTTGTTGGAGTGTGTGCGAGGTATCAAGTAGCACCTAAGAAATCACACTTCAATACAGCTAAACGAATCCTGAAGTACATTAAAGGAACAGTCGATGTAGGACTATGGTATCCTAAAGAAGGCGGATTCGATTTAGTTGGATATAACGACTCGGATCTCGGAGGCTGCAAGCTAGATAGGAAGAGTACAAGTGGAACTTGTCACTTTCTTAGACCTAGACTCGTTTCTTGGTTCAGTAAGAAGCAATTGGCTAACTCACTTTCCACGGCTGAATCAGAATACTATGCTGCTGGTAGTTGCTGTATGCAGATCCTTTGGATGCAGCAGCAGTTGTCAGATTATGGGATTGAATCCAGAGAGACGCCAATCATGTGTGATAGCACGAGTGCAATTGCAATAACGCACAATCGTGTCCTGCACTCGCGCACTAAGCATATCAATATGAAGCATCATTTTATAAGGAATCATGTCGAGAACAAGGATGTTCGGCTCGAAAAGGTTCAAACAGACATTCAGTTGGCTGACATCATCACCAAGCCTCTCGACACAGCAAGATTCAACATGCTTAGACAAGAATTGGGAATGCTACAGCCCAACTCCCTGTAAGTAATTTATTGTTTTTACTCAATAATTGAGGGGGAATGCTGTAAGACCCAAGAATACAGTATCCACCATTAATTATATGTACACTCAGAACCGTCAATACAGCACTGTAGTGAACAAAGACATATGAATTATCCTACAGCTGACATGTGCAATAATTAAAGGGGAATACAGTATGACCCATGAATACAACATTAATCCAAAAATTTTTGTATGGAGTTAAAACCTATATGTACCTTTTAAGGGGGAACGCTGTATCGTCGCAGATACAGCACATACTATAGGATTTCGATTCAGTATATATTATAATATTTCATTTAAAATGATTTTTGTCCACGTGCCCTGTTTTCATGTCAAACGTCATTTACATTAAATGCCTTACACGACATCTGGACAACTGAATCTCAAAAGCCGCGATGCTTTCAAATTGTTTAATGTTTTAAAACCGCTGTTTCAGGAATTTAGGGTAACAACAAATGTCAGAAGTGGGACCGGCTCATATTTTAACATTTTAATGGATAAGTGTACCAGTTACACTCGGTCCATCTTGACCGTTGATTTCAAAAACCGAATCCCATCCCTTAAATATGACCATTCGTACTCTCGAAAACCCTACTTCGCCACCCAATATAAAAGGACTGATACTGCCATTAGAGACTCTTTACGCTTTCTGCAAAATTTAAGAGTACTCAAGAAAATACAGCCTACATAGTTTTCTACATTTTACTGCATTTCGTTTATTCTCTTTCATATTTTTCTTGAGAAACATCAATGGCTGGTCACACATCTTCTCCCGCACTCAAGAAAACCTCGAACATCATCGATGGATGGATCTTCTCAAGATCTATCGTCATCGAGCGTATTCTCTCTGAAACCAATCATGTCGAACCCATGGAGTTCATCATCACCCGACTCCGTCAGCAAGGTCTCTACCGCCTTGGGAGTCAAACCGCTGAGAAATACGATGGTCACTTGGTTGAGGACTTTTACCTCAACGCCGTCGTTCGCTTTTTGTCGCTGGCCCATGGAGGTCATGTTGCTGATATCACTGCTATTATTCAAGGTGTGGAGATCTGTATCATTCGAGATCTTCTTCAGAACATTTATAGGCTACCCGATGATGGCCTTACAATGGAAGAACTTGAGACTTTTGGGTCTCAAGAGCTGATAACAAAGTACTATGGGCTGTTCACCGGCTCAACTATTGTTGACGTGGTTCACACCACCTGTCACAAGAAGAACTTTTGTTTGCCATACGTGTATCTGCATGATTTTTGTTGCAGGATCATCGAGAATCGCACTGGTGCATTTTAAATGTGCACGAATCTGATATTTAGGATGATGGTTGCGATTTTGACCTATGAAAAGGTCAACTGGTGCCATATTATCTTGAAGCGCTTGCAGGAGGAAGTATCCAAACCTACCACTCAAAAGAAGTCATTTGGTTTAATTTTAAACCATATTTTGATGAAATGCGGACTTTCACAATCCGCAGATGCGAAGGAAAATAGCTCCCGTATACTTAGGAGGCGTCAAGCCTACAATGTATAACCAGAGCACTCTTGTCTGTAACCACCCTAAAATCCAAAGTATGCCAGTTTCTGAAGATCCAAGGGATGTTTCTTTGAAGTCCCAGGATGTGGAGTCTTCAAGGAAGAGGAAAAGATCTCACAGCAAGACACCTATTGCTGGTGAGAAGCCGAAAAGGAAGTTAAGGAGGCTTTCTAAAGCTAAAACCACCAAAACCTCCGAGGAAGTTTCCACCGTGGCGCAACCCACTGAAGAACTACCCCAGGGCCCAACCCTTGTGGAAGAGGTGCCCACTACTATATCGACAGTAGATCCTGAGCCCTTGGCGGCTAAGACAGATGATCGGACATCTACCAACTTAGAAGACTCTGCCGAGTCGGCTGCCCCTGCGGAGCCAAACGCTACTTCTCCTATGCGGGATTCCACACCCGTACAGGATCAATCTTCCTTTGGGGCACCATCCCTTGTAAATAATCCCACTTCCCTACAGGATCCCACACCTGTAGAGGAAACCCTCGCTACAGCAGACTCAGACGTTGTACGCAGTCCCTCCCCGGATACCATTGTCAACAAAACTCTTCTCTCTATGCAGATTGATCATACTTATGATAGATTCCTTAAATGGAAAAGCTACAGGCTAGCTCCATATGACACCTTATAAAACTGGAGCGAATGGAGCCATGAAGAGAGATTTGTATTGGAAGTGACGGACTCAACAGAGGTTGCAGCCCTGATCCAATGGGACAATCTCTACTGCAAGGAATTGATTGAAAGCCATCTATTGCAAAAATCTGACGCCAGGAGAAAAGGAAAAGATAAGTCCGAGGAATCTCCCCAAGATCCAAATGATGGCGATGACTCAGACGACGACGACGATGCTTTACAAGCAGGACTGAGAATGAGTCGTGAAGAGGCTCAACACAGAGATGCCTCTCAAGCGAAGGATGACGAAGGGCCATCAAGTCGAAGTGATCCCCCTTCGCCACAACAAGAGAATATTCCTGACGACGAGGAATCAGTCCCTCAAGTCGAGGAAGAAGAAATTGTTTTGGAACAGGCACCCGAGCCTGCTGCCGAAGAAGAAGAAGTTGTTGCTGAGAGACAACAGGAGGAATCAGTCCCTCTTGTATCCATGTCTATAGATGCACATTCGCAACAGGAGGACACAGCACCCCCTGCCGCCGAACCCGAAAATGCTGCTCCCGCCCCATCAACCATGGAATCCGAGGACGGTAATGTACCTGAGGATGTCCAACTCAATTCACGCCCTACCGTGAATCTGAGAAGGTTGAATGGATCCGAAGATTTTTCCAAGCTGGATTCTCCAAGCACTGCTGCTAGGAAAGAGCGTTTGCGTGCTCTTGGTCTTCAAACTGTCTTCATCCAGGATGCAGTTAATGCCCTGTACTCAGTGGAAAAAGCTCTTAATTGGATGCACACTTCTGCTGTCGAAGAGATGACTACATTACAGCATGAAGTATCTCGCATAGTAGAAGCCTTCACTTTATTGCGAGAAGTCTTCAAGCAAGCCCTGAAGATCATGCAAGAAAAACAAGAGCAACTCCTGAGAGAAGAGGCATCCAAAACGCGCATTTCTGAGGCCAAGACCGCAGCAGCCATGATCGAAACCACTTCTCACTTGAGAGCCCATGACAAAAGTATCAAGGATATGTCGCAGGTGCTTTCCACCCTTGTCGAGAGAATGACAAACATTGAGATGAAACAGGATGCCGCACTGGAGATCCTAGGATGTCTTGATGATGCCAAAAATGGGGAAGAAGCAAGAGAAGCTGCTGGGAGAATAAGGTTACAACACGAAAGGGAATTTAATGCTGCTCAAGACAGCATTACCGCTGAATTGAACAAGCTAGCCCCTCCCTCTCATAGTTTCTAGATTTTAGGCTCCCGACCTGAGTTTCATGATCCCAATGTCCCGTGGCAAAGCTTAATCCGAAGACCTTCTAAAATTCATCTGCCAACCAACCGCCATCCAACTGCCGAAGAGGTGAAGCAATGGAGGAAGAATGAGCTGATGAGATATTTTGTTAAACTCATCAGGGAATCTGCCATCTTCAAAAGTTATAAGACATTAGCGGAGGCTGCAGACAAATCCACGAAGTTGTTAGAAGAAGGAAAGCTTCCTCTCCAAATCGAGATGAAATCCAAGCATAGAAGAGGAGATCGGATCACCCATCCAGAAGACTGGATTCTTGCCTTCGACAGATCCTACGATGGTAGAGCAATATACCTAGATCGAGGCAACGATTCCCTACAGCACTGGTGGCGTGGAACCGAGAATGATCTAGGGAAAAAGCTATGGAGACACGCGGACTATAGGAGCTGAAATCCTTAGTATTTTAGTTTTGTTTGTAATTTTTCTTTCGAAACAGCAAACCTTGTACTGAAAGATTACAACCTTAGTTTAGTATTTTTGAATATCAATAAAAGTGTGTGCTTGTCTTGAAAGATTACAACTCGTAATCTACTGTGTTGATGTATGATTACATAACAGAAATTGTTGAAGATAACAAATCACAAGTATAGAAACTTGTTTGAAAATTAAGTTGTACGAACTTGTCTATGAACAGTTCATAATTTCAGTTGTATGCATTAAGAATACATTATAAGATTGTGCCAGCGCGCCAATCATAAGCTTAAGTTGTAAAAATTCTTAGCTGTATCGAACTCGCCTGCGAGCAGTTCATAAATTGGACTAAGTTGCTGAAAGACAGACCATTTGACAGACGACCAAGAAATCTGCCAGAAGTCATCAAAGAAGATTATTTCATGAAGAAGGTTTTGGCATCATCAAGAAGACTTGAAAGTTTTAAAGTCTTGGCAAATTGTCAAAAAGGGGGAAATTGTTGGGATAACAAATACCATGTATCGAAACAGCCAGGATAATCAATCCCTGCATCAAATTGTGATAATAAGAGGTTTTGACAATATGCCAATCCTCAATATAGTAAGGAAACTATATCGAAGAGTTGAAGTGTCAACCTATATCGAAGGCCTGTCACAGATCCAGCATACAGTGGAACCTTTCAGTACAGCAAAGAAGTCTTATAAAAGACTGAGTATGGAAGCTGTCTCGATCTGTCAATATAGTGATCTTCCATACAGCTATCAACAGGACAAAGAAGGAATCATCCGAAGTCAAGTCCCATTGATAAATAAGTATTTAAATACTAAAGGATAAAGTATTTAAATACTATCAGTCAGAAGATCTTCAAATCCCGCTGAATCCGGATCGTGCTTTTTCTTCCCATTGGAACGGAATCTTGCGCAACGGATTTATCCCAACGGATATATTTTCCAGACGACTATATATATCTCTAGTGATTGAAGACTGAAGATGACTGAACTACTGAACGATCAAGCTTACAAAGAAATACTCAGAGCAAAACATATCTCCAAAGCTTACTACAACTCAGATCTAAGAGATATACAGTGCTCAACATCTTGAACAACACTTCATCAGCTAGAAGCTCATAAAGTCAAAGCTATTGTTCATACCCTGTTCTATCCTTTGAACAAACCCAGATCAGCCCTGTGTGGACTGAGTTATCGTTGCTACTCCAGAACTATGTGTGAATGATTTGGATCGAAGAAGACGAAGCTTTATAACTGTGTGTGAAGAATCAAGTCAAAGCATTAGCTCAAACCAATCTGTGTGAACGGTTGAAGCTAAGATCTTTATATCAATCTGTGTGAATGATATATTGATTGTGTGTTGTTATAATTATGTAGTTGTGTACGTAGTAATTATAATAAACTTTTTACTCCTGTGTGGAGGACCAGTGGACGTAGAGGGGTTTACCTCGAACCACTTTAAATATTGTGTTATTTACCTTCTGCCTTACTTGTTTTAATTACTGTGATTATTTAAGTATACACTGCACATCGAGTTGCTGTATCCACAACAACTTATTGTATTTAAGACTTCCGCTACGCACTCAGATTTAAAATCAATACAGCTTGTTGTTTAAACTACTTCCCAAGCTGTATCCTGTATACTTAGTGGCCAACAAGGGTGATGAAGAGTTTGTACCTTCTCTTGTTCTTCTATCGACAGGACATGAGGGACTGACTTCCTCCTGTTCGATCTTGCCTAATTGGGTGGGCGAAGGGTTTGGTGGTGGTTGTTTGGGAGACTTGACCTATCTCCATGTGGCCCGGACATCCCCTGGCCTTGAGCGGCTGTACCTTTGCATACTCCACTTTGAGATCATACATGCGGCTGATACAGAGTCATGACACAAATTGTACTCATTTTCGTCGAAGTCAGGGTTCGGGTTATGGCTCGGAATTCAAATGATGACTGGACTTGGTTTCTTCAACTTAGCACGAGCTTTCGCTTGTTGGTACAAGTTTTAGATGATGAGATCATGGCAAAATTGATCGCCATGCTTGGTCAGGGCTTCAAAATTTTCCGTTCCAGTGGCCTGCAAAACAAGTTCTTCTTCATGATTCCATTCGGTCCAGTGGGACACACCTTCATATTCAGCAAGCTTATATCCATTCCAAATGTTGAAGCGATGAATGGCTGCTTCTGTCTCCACAGGCGACAGGGTCTCATTTATGAGCTGTATTGATGATGGACTTCTTATAAAGTTTGAGTTCCTCATAGGAATTAGACCCTAAATTGGTGTAGGTTCCTTAGGGGGAGATGGTTCCTTACATGGGTGAGCTGTTGGCTCCAAAGGGTAGCTGATTCCCTATTTCCTTCACGTTTAAGGAACAGTTGATCGCCTGTCATTGCCATGGGCGGCTCAGGATATATTGGGGCCTCAGCATGAGTAGTCTCTATCTAGAGGACCTTGAGTTTGGTACCGCCACTAGAAGGGGGTTGAATAGTGCGGATAAGAGTAATGAACACTTTTTACTTGCGGAAGTGATAGATAAGTGCAGAACATAAATGACACAGAGATTTATATAGGTTCTGCGACTTGCCTACGCCCTCTCTCCTTCACTATCTTTTTCTATAAGTTCAAGATAAACCTTTCTACATTGTCTTCAATCGGTCCGAGGTAAACTATTACAATATTGTCTTCAATCAGTCCAATATAAACCATTTTTATTTTCCTATTGGACAAGGGAACAACCTTTCTAGCTTTCTATCGGTACTAGAAAAACCTCACTAGATATAGATTATGATTCTAACAGTACCAAATCTACGATCCTAATAACACTTAATCAAATCTACAATCCGTTTTTCTCTCCTGTATGATTGAGTGAATTAAACACTCGAACTCTTATTAATTAAGCTCAGTTACAACACCAAAGATGTATATAAGTATATCAGACGTATATATATTAAGCTTGAAGTTGTTGCTTTGTTCAATACCAAATATATTGGTATTTATAGGCTTGAAGCCTCAACTGCCGTGTTACTGCTGTAACACCCCGAGATATTCGGAATAATTACAGCGCCGTAAACCCTTAAACTAAGGATTTACAAGGCTAATTAAAATAAATGAAAATATAATACAACAGTACCATAGAAGTTCAAAATACAAACCGGTTTCAACTGATCCATTGAGTCATTAATACAACCATATCGAAATAATATTATTAAGACACACGTGCTCGAGTACTGAAAGTGAACCAAGAAGACAAATCACAATAACAATAAACATCATCCACATCACTGAGCCATTTCATCATCATGCCGGTACTGTGGCTGCCTCCCCGCTCCTCGGCTACCTGAACATCAAAACAAATGTCCACCCTCGAAGGGGTTAGCAAAACGATGCTAGTACAAGTATCACAATACAAATTTCATCAATGCATTATAAAACATACAAAACGAACTTCCGTCACCAGAATCCAACGATGCGAATCCTCACGATTCCATCAACACAATACAGGGTGATCCAACGATCCAGCGCCCTCAGCATAGATCCCCATAATGATCCCGTCGGACCAACGCATGGTGGAAAACCCGTCCAACAATCCAGCGCCCTCAGCATAGATCCCCATGATGATCCCGTCGGACCAACGCATGGTGGACATTCGATCCAGCGCCCTTAGCATAGATCCTCATGACCCCCTCGGATCATTTACAATATAAACCATGCAATCATGCATACATATAAGCATTTCAATATGTCCATTAATACGAACAATTAACAACGAATACCACGAGAAATCAATAAAATTAATCTCATACTTGACAACATGAACAAAACCATATGCATGATCAAAGTTCCAATACAAACCAAACTCAACATATGATACTTGCCTCGAAAATGGCAAGAATGAAATACTCCAACAAATGTCACGCGTCCGTATGCCACCGCCCCTAGATCGTCCCCTATGCAAGGCTCGGACCTTGTTCAAAAGAAATAATAAAGAATTCATCTCATGTCGTACGAATGTCTAACAATCCGGTCCACGACCGAAAGCTCTAAAAATATAATCTGCCTGAACTACTTAGCGTACGTTACGTACTCTACGTAATGTGCGCTAAGCCTTGCTTTTTAGCGTACGTAAACAACGAAGTCTAGCGTACGCTAACTATGTACCGACAGTCCTCTCTGATCAGCCGACTGACTCGACTGATGACATAAGGTACGTTACGTACCAAACATAGCGTACATTAACTCATTCCCAATAGTGCACGTTAATATACATATCTTAGCGTGCGCTAACCGTGCATGGCAGTTTACTACTGGGTAACAGACTTGATCTAATGGTGATGAAACTCATGAAATCTTCAGTGTTAATACATGTCATCTCCATACATATCATGCTCATACGGTTTATGAATGATCGTTATGGATTAAACGACTACGAGATACAAGGATACGTATAATCATCACAACACCATAATTCATCTTGATCTTTAAGAAGATATCTTAAGTTCAATCCATTATATGTCCCAAAACGTATAATTCCATTATGTAAGTACATAAGAACTTGATAATCTCCATAAGCTGGCCACAATCGGTTTTCTAGTTACATGAATGTGCTTAGGAGTTCAAACACTAAAAGATTCAATGATCTATATGGTGAAGAAGTACCGAAACATCGAAAATATCCTTCTAACAACATGATGTTCGACTACGTATGAATTTAACTGACTAGATAATCCCAAATCATGATCAAAACATCCTTCAGAATACTACTTAAATTGGTGGAGAATCACCTACCTCAAAGTAGTGAAGAACAAGGAGGAATCTTGAAGAAATCCAACACCGAGGGCTTTAACACCAATCTCCAATGATTTACAATCTTCAAACTCATGCTAGGATGATGATATGAGCGGTTGAGGATGGAGGAAGTAACTCTCTAAGTCTAAGAATTCGGATTTGGGAAGTGAAAAAGTCTGAAAAATGAAAAAGGGTGCTGTCCTATATATAGAAAATGGTTATTAGCGCGCGCTAGTCCATATCCATAGCGTGCGCTAACGGCCATACGAAGCTTACTGACCTCACTGTACTCAACATTTAGCGTGCGCTATCCTCATATCAGTAGCGTGCTCTACCGCGTTGACTCGGCTTTTCCCGAAAGCTATCCAGGTTCATCCTGACACGATCCGAACAAGATCCGTGGCTGATCTCACCTACCACCCTGTTTAATCATGCTGACTATGTATAGCGCGCGCTAAGGTTCATATATAGCGTGCGCTACGAAACCCAAATTTAGCGTACGCTACGCCTAGTCGACAGCGTGCGCTACATGTGCAAAAATCACAATTTTGAACACATTCATAAAATCATCCGCTCAACAACATAAGATCATGAAATACGGAGAATAATACTCAGATCAAAATGCAGCAATTACATTATCATAAGGTTCAAATACACATAAGAAATCTCGGGTATTACATCCTCTCTCCATAAAAAGAAGTTTCGTCCCAAAACTTAAGATGAAAACAACTCTGGATACCTAGTCTTCATATTGTCCACTGTTTCCAAAGTGGCTTCTTCAACTCTGTGTCGTGACCATTGTACTTTAACCAAGTGTATTGGTTTATTCCTCAATTGTTTGATCCGACTCTCAAGTATCTTGATTGGTCTCTCTTCGAAGGTGCCGTCATTAGCTACCTCGATCTCGTCGAAATCAATAATATGACTGGGATCTGGTACATACTTCCACAATTGGGATACGTGAAACACATTGTTAACGTGACTCAGCGATGGCGGTAAGGCCACCCTGTATGCTAAATCCCCAACTCTCTGAAGGATCTCAAATGGTCCGATATATCTCGGACTTAGCTTACCTTTCCTCCCAAAACGGAAAATTCCTCGAGTAGGAGACACCTTCAATAGTACATGGTCCCCAATATCAAACTCCAATGGGCGACGGCGCACATCAGCATAAGACTTCTGTCGACTCTGGGCAGTCAACAGTCTTTCCCGAATCAAAGTTATCTTCTCCTGAGTCTGAACTATCAATTCCGGTTCCATCCCGATCAAGTCCGAATAATCATCCCAGCACAGGGGTGATCGGCATCTCCTCCCGTACAAAGCTTCAAATGGCGCCATCTTAATAGAAGCATGCCAGCTATTGTTGTAGGTGAATTCAATCAACGGCAAGTAAACTTCCCAATTAGTTAACCAATCTAAGGCACAAGCTCTAAGCATGTCTTCTACTGTCTGAATAGTCCTTTCGGACTGACCGTCTGTCTGAGTATGATAAGTCATGCTAAAGTTCAGCTCATTTCCCAAAGCCCTGTGAATTGCTTTCCAAAAATGTGATACGAAGCGACCATCTCGATCCGAAATAATGGTCTTCGGCGTCCCATGCAATATGACTACCTCTGCAATAAATACTCGCGCCAATCTCTCGGGTCCCCAAGTGTCTTTAATTCCTAGGAAATGAGCCGACTTGGTTAATCGATCAACTATAACCCAAATCATGTTCATTCCCGTCTTAGTCCTTGGCATATTGGTGATGAAATCTATCGAGATGTCCTCCCACTTCCACTCAGGGATCGGAAGCGGCTTTAACATTCCGACAGGTCGTTGATGTTCAATCTTAACTTGCTGACAAGTTAAACACTTCGAAACGTACTCTGCTACGTCCTTCTTCATATTTCCCCACCAGAGGTTTTGTTTTAGATCCTTATACATCTTACTGCTGCCCGGGTGAATAGAATAGGGAGCGCTGTGAGCTTCCTTCAGAATTGTCCATCTCAAATCATCATCATCGGGACCGCAAAGTCGACTCTGAAATCTCAGAACTCCATCATCTTGTATCACGAATCCTGGGGCCTTTCCTTTTTTTACTTCGTCACATAACCGAAGAATTAGAGAATCGTTCAACTGTTTAGATTTGATTTCCTCGACTAGTGACGAAGTTAGTTCCATCACATATAGTTGCCCTTGGATTCTTGGTGCCCACATTTCAATCCCTTTGCGGATCAGTTCTCGTTGAATTTTGGTTTGGAACGTAAGTGCTTCCAACACTCGAAGAGAAAAAGGTTTACGGCTCAGTGCATCAGCCACTACGTTTGCTTTACCCCGATGATAGAGGATTTCCATGTCGTAATCCTTGATCAATTCCAGCCGCCTTCTCTGCCTCATGTTTAATTCTTTCTGACTGAAAATATACTTGAGTCTCTTATGATCTGTAAAGATCTGACAATGAGTGCCGTACAAATAATGTCGCTAAATTTTCAAAGCAAAGACCACAACTGCTAACTCCAGATCATGAGTCGGGTAATTAACTTCGTATGGTTTCAACTGTCGAGAGGCATAGGCAATCACCTTATCCTTTTGCATCAACACACATCCCAGACTCTGATTTGAAGCATCGCTGTATACCATGAATCCATCAGTTCCATATGGTAACGCTAATATAGGCACTGTCGTCAGTCTCCTCTTAAGTTCATCAAAACTAGCCTGGCATTTCTCATTCCACACGAATTTTTGGGTTTTCTGTAACAGCTGAGTAAGTGGATGAGCGATTTTGGAAAATCCTTCTACAAAACGGCGATAATATCCAGCAAGTCCTAAGAAGCTTCGGACTTCTTTCACGTTATGAGGAGGTTCCCATTCCAGGATTGCTTCGACTTTCTTCGGGTCCACCTGAACTCCGTCATTTAATACCACATGCCCAAGGAAGGTTACTTCCCTAAGCCAGAACTCGCATTTGGAAAGCTTCGCATAGAGCTGTTCATTCCTCAAGGTGCTCAAAACCACACGCAAATGCTCAGCATGCTCTTCTGTGTCTTTCGAATAGATCAAGATGTCATCAATGAAAACGACCACAAACTTATCTAGGTATTCTAAGAATGCCCGATTCATCAATTGCATAAACACTTCAGGAGCATTGGTAAGTCCAAATGGCATTACCACAAATTCATAGTGTCCGTACCGGGATCTGAAGGCAGATTTTGGTATATCCAATTCCTTAATTCTCAACTGATGGTATCCTGATCGCAAGTCAATCTTTCAGAATACCCTTGCCCCTTGCAGTTGATCAAACAAGTCGTCGATTCGAGGTATAGGATACTTGTTCTTGATCGTCACCTTGTTTAGCTCCCTGTAATCGATACATAATCGTAGGGATCCATCTTTCTTCCGGACAAAGAGAACGGGCGCTCCCCAAGGAGAAACGCTAGGTTAAATGTAACCCTTCTGTAATAATTCTTCCAGTTGCTTCTTTAGTTCATACATCTGTAGGTCACAAGTCGTCCAGGAACAAGTCTGGGGGGGGGGGGGGGGGAATAGACTTGTTGAAACTCTTAAAACTCTTTTTCTCAAAGAGTGAGTTTCTTCAGCTGATAGGTAAACAAATGACTTGGAGTCGTTTGTTCTTAATATGTGCGGAAGTCAGCTGATGACGAATATAAAGCAACTAATGAAACACTTAACAATGAATGCAGCAGTTAAAATATGATGCTATAAAACAGTAAAAAACGCAGGCAATTATAGTGGTCTCAGAGGTGGGGTAATCCTCTACTAATCCACTTTTCTCCAAATCAGTTGGAGATGAATTCACTATAATTCTCAACCAGTGATAAATATTATAGTGATTCAAACAAAACTACAACAGCTTCCAACCAGTGGAAATTCGTGCCGTTGTAACACACTTGACTGCCTTGCACCTCTTGATCCTCGATCCTTGGATGCCTTTACAGTCTCTTAACTTTAATCAGTGAAGTACCCCGAACTCAGGATTATAGACAAGAGTTTTTGTCTTCTCCAACTAAGAGCTTCTTCAAGTATGAACTTTTAGAACCGCTCTTTTCACGATGCTGTATTTCGCTTTAGTTAGCTTGAATGCTTTGATCGCTTGAAAGTATGTTCGCACCGGTTGTTGCTCAACTTCAAATCTTTGGATATATATAGGTGTTGATCCATGAGCATTCCTTCATAGCCGTTGCAAATATGTAACAAATCAGTCCGTTGGAGGGAGACTTCTTTGTTTATTCTTTTCTGAACGTTGCAAGGCTAGATTCCCATATTTTAATCTATCTTCCGACCGTTGTGAAGACTTCTGCATGTGATGCGCCGAATCTTTTGAATATAAAACGATTAAAGTCTTCAAGGTGGGTCTGGATAGCTTATTTAATTCATATCTTTTACGGGAATCACTCCAATTTGTCTCTTCACATTGCATGTGACTTTCCATAATACTTGACTTTTCAACGCATGTTGACGTGGACTTGGAGTACTTGGCTGATCTCGACTAGGCTGATGAGGAGTTAACTTCTCTGCAGTCTGGACCTCTCTGATGTTCACTGTTTAGGACTTGACTGATCAGGTGACTTGTTTGAGGTACCTTGGCTGCAGTCTGGTCAAACATCCCTGATAATTTTTGTTGACCATAACTACTCTGACTTGACTTGGCTGATCCTCTCTGATGGACTTAGTTGTACTTTAGTACTTAGCCGATTTTTATCCTAACTTATTTTTGGCCTATAGAAGATACTCATTTGGTTCTTCTTTACATTTTGCCAAGTTTTATACTTAACATATTTGGCCTATGGAAGATACTCATTTGGTTCTTCCTTACACTTTTGCCAAGTAATAAACATTTGAATTTATATTAATGACATCATCAAAATCTAACAAGTATTCCTAACAAATTCCCCCTATTTTGATGATGGCAAAACTTTAAACAAGTAATCAAATGATCAAGTCTGCACTTGAGTGCAAGACACAAAATCAAAATCAGTCTTGTTTTGAGACAACTAGGAGTTGTCATTCAAATGACTGTTATATATTAGTTTTCTGTTGATTACAAGTACATGGCTTGAATAAAATAAATGCAGAAAATTAATCAATTACAAAAATTACAATTACATCCAAAAACTATCTGCCCCTTCCTCTGCGAACAGTTTGCTTGGGAGGTCTAAATAGTTTTGCACCGATCGGTCTATTATTGATGGGTGCAAGACCATATTTCCTCCTTATGACTAGGGCAGCAAAGTCTTGGTCTTCTTTTGAAGAGAACTTGTGCTCTTCACATAGCTTTCTAATTTCTCTTTGAAGTTCTAGCTCGTCAAGCTCATTATCCAAACGGGTCGGCGCTTCCTCTGCTCTGAATGGAGGAATCATAGGATAATCATCCCATTTGGCTGCATATTTAAGCAAGATCTTCCACAGAGTAGGCCATCTAGCATCCATGTAGTTGATGAATAACTTCTGGGGCGAGCATTCTTTATCTTGGAGAATCTCCAAGAGGTAGAACTGTTCTGTGAATTGTTTTTTGGCCTCCGCCCAATTGTTCAGAAATTTTGGTGGTAAGAATTCTTCAACATACCATAATTGTTTGCCTTCCCATTCGAATCTTTGTTCATCTTTCTCTCTTGTTCTTCTCTTCTTCTCCACAAACTGCTTCTCTACGGACTGCTCTTCAGGTTGGCTGGGGGCAGATATCTCATTTCTTTTCAGACTTGATGGTCCTCCTTCAATTTGGAGAATATCTTGCCTCTTCTTTGATCGTAGCTCTTTCCTTATTTTTCCTTGAGTACTTCCTTCCCCTTGTATTCTATCTTCCCCCTTTTTGCCAGCATCAACTATCGTAGTCAGCTGCTGCTCTATCCTGCTCATCCAGTCAGACATGCCAAATGGCATTCTGTTGTTGGTAGGGGGAGGAGGCGGAGGTACTTCTCTCTGCAGCAAAGTGTCTATCTTTGCATTGATGGTTTGGAGGTCAGGAGTGACCTGGGATGCCAGCAGCTCTCCAATTGTATCCTTCACTATCTGCCTGATCAGCTCAGTCACTGTAGGTGAGAACTGAGCTGGTGGAGAGTGCTCGCCTGAGCCTTCTGCAATTGAACCACCAGACTGCAGTGTCCTATCTGCAGTTGGTACTCCAGATGGGGTCTTTTCTAGGGTCCCTGATCTGGAGTCCTCAGCCAATTCTGGATCTAGGCTGGTATACCGGGCAGGCGCCCCAGTCCTATCTGCAGCCTCTTGTATTGGCTCTTGCTCCTGCTCCCGTTCTCCTTCTTCCTTCTCTTGCTCTTTCTCCTGCTCTTCCTCCTTTTCTTCTTCAATATTTTCTTTTTATTTTTCTTCATCTTTTTCTTTCTCTTTTTCAGCTCCTTGGTCTTCTCCTTCATCTTTATCATCATCCTAATCATCATCATTATTGTCATCATCCTTTTTCTCATCTTTTTCTCCTTCATCCTCATCATCTTTTTCACCTTCATCATCATTATCCTTCTCTCCTTCATCATCTTCCTGTTCTACTTCTTCCCCTTCTTCTTTTTCTTCTTCATCAATCAACTCTTCTGTTTTCTCAACTTCCTCAGATTGTTTTTCAACTAAAATCTTTTCTTCTTCTCTTCTCTCTTCCTGCTCTTCTTCTTCATCGTCTAAAACAATAACTTCTTCTTCTCCATCTACCCCTTCAATCCTAATTATTCTCTCTTCTTCCTCCACTTCTTCTTGTCCAAAAGAACCATCAAAAATACTAAACATAATGGAATGGATGAATTGGTCCATGTTGGTTTTAAAATGAGACATGAACCAATTATTTTGGAGGATTAAAACTAAGTCTGATTCTTTACAAAACTGAATCTGTACATCCTCTGTGGCCTGGGGATATCCCCAACCACTAGTTTCAATATAAGGCTGAAGATCTGTAAATGACAGAGATTTGAAAAACTTCCACTCTTCGAAAATATTGACAAAAGAGTGTTTTAATGCTTGTGGTTTAACAAGCTGTAATTGTTGGATGGATAGATTGAAAACATTATTTTCCAGTAGGTTAAAGATATAATTGGCTTCAGGGATTGAGATGATTAGACCTGCTTATTCTTCCTCTGGAATGTAAGCTGGAGTGAAGACAACCACAATCTGAGTCTCGAGGGTGCCTGGGGCAGGCTGGTCTTCCAAGTGAGTAGGTGACCTGGATGCAGGACTGGCATAGTGATCTGACTGCTTCTCCTCACAAAACTGTAGTCGCCTGGGCCTCTTGGGAGAAGGTTCTAGGGATGACTGCATGATGGAAGGTCCTTCAGGGGCTGGTCCCCTTCTCTTGAATCGGACAGCTATTGGAGTGTTGTCGGACTCGGAGTCTGACTTGACTGTAGTTGGGTTGACGGCTGCAGGTCGGTCCGACTCGCGTGATGAATGATATCTGGGGTAAGTCTGTGTGTCAGGCAGCTCCTTCAGCATCTGGGCTGCTCTCCCGTTGTTCCCTAACCTCCTCAAAGTTTCTCGATCTAGATGACCAAGTCTCTTATTGGTATGGAAGGGGTCAGTACTTCCCTTCGCCATACCTGTCTTTTCCAGAATCCAACTCAGCTGCATTCCAAAACGCCAGCTTGGATTTAAATCTTTTTTCATCAGAAAGCCATTCGGCTTTGTTGACTTCTCGAACAAGTTGCCTAAAAATGTAATCCGCCCAATCAATTTCCTCATCTTGAATTAGTGCTCCCAGCACCATGAACTTCGCCGATGACAGTTGATCGTAACTGCCGGCCATTCCCATAATGATCTTGTTGGTTATATCCAACGCAAAACGATAGACCTTTTTAATCTCACTCCTTTTAGCAGTGAGTTTCAGCTTTTCCGACAGATTCTCCACCTTGATCTTCTTCCAGGTTTGGTAATGTTGTTTGAGAGCTTCGACAGCTATACCGCGGTGTTTCATACCAAACACTGTACGAATCGACTCACGCGATATGTCGACTTGTCTTCCGCCAACTGTGCTCCGAATTCCATCCTGAATCAAATAGGCTTCGCGGTAGAACGCGATAACATCTTCCTTGTACAAATGTTAGGGGTTGATGTCCAGGAATGGGTCGATCCCATTGAGCTTCATCGTACGGATTAGGTCGAGCACGTCGTAATTCTCCAGATTTGCTTCCAATAAGCCTTCAAAATCGACGACCAGGGAGAAAATAATCTGGTCCTTGACCGCCTTCATGTTGACGCCTTCGAAGTACGATTCCATTTCTGCAAACAAAGGATTTTTTAGTGTATTTGGAGTTCAAGAATTTTTGCTCTGTAAATCTAGGGTTTCTGGCAAGCGTAAAAGGTAAAGTGAAGAGTGTCTTTCCTTATAAAGAAAATGAAAAGACGTATGGATTAATTTATTATATATTTGAAACGGTGGTATGCCTTTTGAGATTCTTTTAAATTTCAAATTTGAATCGGTGGTCCAGGTTTAGATTTTAAAATTTGACGGTTGGTTTTAATTGGCCACCGTGGAGGTCGATTTATCAAGTGATCGCCACGTGTATTTAAAATGCCACTTGTGAATCGAACATTAATATATTTAAATGCCACTTGTGAATCAAAATTAACATAATATTATTATACATATGGCAGATAATAATTAAATATTCAGAGGTCGGTTGAGTTTAGAAAACTTAGATGGTCTGACTTGTTGACTGTTGACCGCTCTGCATCAGGTGAGTTGACTTCATGGACTTCTCGCCTGAGATTCTGATCAGCTAGGTTCCTTCGTCCTCTTGTCTGCATCAGCTAGGATCTGAATTCTTTAGTCAGCTGGGTCCGTCCTTCCTCTGATATGCTTCAGCTTGCTTCTGTACTAGATTCCCAATCTAGTAATCCAAGATCTCTGCTCAGCTCCAAAAACCTTTCTTCTGGCAAAGGTTTGGTAAAGATGTCAGATATCTGATAGTCTGTGCTGACTCTTTCAACTATAACTCTTTTGTTAAGCACATGGTCTCTGATGAAGTGGTGCTTAACATCAATGTGCTTCGTCCTTGAATGCAAAACCGGATTGTTGGTTATTGCAATAACACTATTGTTGTCACACAAGATAGGAACTTCATTGGCAATGATATTATAATCCCTTAGGCTTTATCGATCCATAAGATGCATGCTGTGACTACTACTGACTAGGTATTCGACTCTGTGGTGGAGATAGAGTTAGAAACACCTTCTTGCTAAACCAGGATATCGATCTGGTTCCTAGGAATTACGTTCCTAGTGCTTTTCCTATTGATTTTGCATCTGCGAAATGCATCCGAATATCTGACTCGAAGTTATCATCCTTAGGATACCATAGACCAACATTATTTGTAGACTTAAGGTACTTTATTATCCTCTTGTTGCATCTAGGTGTGATTGCTTCGGCTTGGGTGGAATCGCGCCTGAGACTCCTACGGCATAGGATATGTCTGGCCTGCTTGCAGTGAGGTAAAGCAATGATCCAATAAGTCCTCTGTAGTGGGTTGAGTCCACTGATATGCCTCCCTCATCTGCATCTAAGTGAGTACTTGTGCTCATAGGGATTCTTGCTGGCTTGGCTGATTCCATTCCAAATCTCTTGATTAGATCTTTGGTATACTTAGCTTGGTTGATGAAAATTCCTTTTTCCATCTGCTTAACTTGTAGTCCGAGAAAGAAGTTAAGCTTTCCCATCATACTCATCTCAAATTCTCCTTGCATGAGGTTGGAGAATTTCTCACATAGCTCTAGATTGGTTGAACCGAATATGATGTCATCCACATATATCTGGACTATTAATATGTGGCCTTCGTGCTCCACTCTGAATAGGGTCTTGTCCACCTTCCCTTTGCAAAAACCACTCTTCTCAAGAAACACAGACAATGTTTCATACCACGCTCTTGGTGCTTGCTTAAGTCCATAGAGAGCCTTCAACAGCTTATAGACTTTGTCTCCTTTGACAAAACCAGGGGGTTGCTTTACTTAGACTTCTTCTTCTAGGATGCCATTTAGAAAAGCACTCTTTACATACATTTGATAGACTTCAAAATCTTTGAATGCAACATATGCGAGGAATAGTCTGATGGTTTCTAATCTTGCAACAGGTGCATAGGTTTCATCAAAATCTATTCCTTCACACTGTGCATAACCTTTTGCTACAAGTCTGGCCTTATTCCTAACAACAGCTCCGTCTTCATCACTCTTATTTTTGTACACTCATTTGGTGCCAATAACCTTCTTGTGATCTGGTCTGTCTGTTAGTTCCCAAACCTTGTTTCTTTCCATCTGCTCCAGTTCTTCTTGCATGGCATTTATCCAAGAATAATCTTCCAAAGCTTGTTCTATTGTTTTAAGTTCTATCTGTGACATAAAGCATGAGAACATAGCCATTCCTGTGGGTAGAGTTGACTGTCTTGTCTTAACTCCATCAGTCAGCTTCCCGATGATTTGCTGGATTGGACGATCTTTCAGCCACTTGGGGATATTGTCTTCTCCTGGGTCTGTTCCCCCTGTTGGATTGCTCTGGTGGATTTCTGCATCAGCTGGGTTCTGGTCTGCAACTGGATCAGCTACCGTCTTGTCATCTGCAGGTTGGGTCTGATCTGCAGGTGAGTCTTTATCAGCTACAGCTGGGTCTTCATCAGCAGCAACTGGATCAGATAGGCTTGGTGATCCTGTCTGATCTGTAGTTGGGTCTTCAGCAGCTACAGTTGGGTCTTCAGGCTGGTCTGCAGGTGAGTCCACCATTCCTGTTTTGAGCTTGTTCTCAATTAACTCAACTTGCTTCCTGTACTCAACAGTAGATTCATCAAAAACAACATAAGGTGTTTCCTCCACAACTAAGGTTCTTTTGTTAAATACTCTATATGCCTTGCTTCTTTGTGAGTATCCCATAAAGAGACCGTCATTAGTTTTAGCATCAAAGGCATTTAGTTGTGTTTTACCGTTGTTGTGGATGAAACACTTACAACCAAAAACATGAAAATAAGCAACAGTAGGAGTTCTATTATTCCAAACCTCACAGGGAGTTTTGCCATGTCTCCCTAATATCATACTCCTGTTCTGAGTATGGCAAGCTGTGTTCACAGCTTCAGCCCAGAACCTCTTGGGTAGGTCCGCTTCTGCAATCATGGACCTGGCTGCTTCCTTCAGGGTTCTGTTTCTTCTTTCAGTAACACCATTATGCTGGGGAGTCCTGGTTGCAGGGAGCTCATGCTGGATCTCATTCTGATCGCTGTAATCAGTGATCGCCTTGTTGAGAAACTCTCCTCCTCTATCTGATCTGATCTTGATGATGGATAAGGATTTCTCATTCTGGATCCTTCTCAGCAGCTCAGGTAGCTTGGTCAAGGTTTCACTTTTCTTTTACAAGAAGATAATCCAAGTGTACCTTGAATAATCATCTACTATAACAAGTGCATGCTTTCGGCCGCTTAGAGTCTTTGGCTTGATAGGACCAAACAGATCCATGTGAAGTAGATCTAATATCCTTGTTGTGAGAGTTGTAGGCTGGACTGGCTTGAATGATGCTCTGGTCTGCTTTCCTTTCTGACATGCATCGCAAAGCGCTTCCTTCTTGAATGTTTTATCTGGAAGTCCTCTGACCAGCTTCTGAGAACTAATCTTGTTGATGGCTTTGAAGTTCAGGTGACATAATATTTTGTGCCACAGCCATCCATTCTCAGCTACTGTCTTGGATAGAAAACAGGAGTTAGGTGTTCCTGTGTTCCAATCTATCATGTAGACATCTCTTCTTTTGAATCCTTGTAGCTTCACTTCTCCAGAAAGGATATCTATCACCATACATTTCCATATGGTGAAGACTACTAGGTTCTTCTCGTCGCAAAATTGTCTTATGCTCAGGATGTTGTATTTTAGCCCTTTGACATAATGAACTTTGGATATTACAATATTTCCTCGGTGCAGCTCTCCAAAGCCCTTTGTTTGTCCTCTAGATCTATCTCCAAAAGTTACATCAGGACCTTTTTCTTTGGTGTGTTTGGACATCATCTTCTTGTTCCCGGTCATGTGCCTCGAGCATCCAGAATCTACAAACCATTCTTCACCTCCAAATTTTGAATTTGTGGAGATGTGGTTGTAGTCCGTCCACCTTTTCTGCAATCAGACAAGCAGAGATTTAGGTACCCAAATCTGTGTGGGTCCTTTGGGGTTAGCTGGTTTCCTGGAGAATTGATTTATTCTTGGATTGTGACAGTTGTTATTATTATAACCCTCATAAGGTGTGTAAGGTCGAGGTCTGAATCTCCTGTTGGGATTGTATACTGGATATTCCTCAAAATATTGATAGTGTGGGCCATTTCTAAATCTTGGCTGAGACCATTTATTAAATGTTTGTGGTCTCCACATTCATTTTGGTAATTAGGATAACCTTGAGGTTTCCATCTGCCCCTCCCATTTTGAAATCTGTTTTTAGGGAGTTGTTGGTAATAGTGGGCATGTTATGCAGCCGCTTACGCTGGGCCATTGCCTAGTCGCTTGTCTAGGTGGTGCCTTGTGTAACACGGATGCGGCTAGACATGTGACTTGGTTGTTACTGTTTTTAAATATCGGTTTATATGTAGGCTCAGCAGTCGAGACAATTGTTTCTCCCTTGATAAACTTTCTTTTAGAACTAGAGGGAGTGTGAGGATCATATCTAAGGCCTGATTTGGAATATAGTGACCTTTTATTGGTACACAATTCTTCCAGAGGTGAAGACGCCTTCAGGGAGGTTATTTCCTGCGCCTGAGTCTTATTTACCTGAGTCAGCTTAGTAAATTCAGCTTTGACATGAGCAAGTGCAGCTGATTTTTCTTTAAGTAAAACAGTTAATCGATTTATCCCAGCTCTATTAACATCAGCCTGGTTTTTAAAGTCAGATTCAATTATCTCAACCTTATTCAGTTCTAGGCTGAGTTTTTCGAAATCATTTTTCAGCTGCCTATTCTCATCTTGCAGCTGAGTCTTCTCTGCTGATACAGTTTGGTGTGCAGATTTGAGTGTTTCAAAATCTTTAAATAGCTGATTTATAGATTCGTGCAGATCCATATCTTGTGACATGGCTGAACTATTATTCGAACCAGAGGGTTTAGATGTTACCTCTTCATCAGCTAGGTTGGCCATCAGGCAGTCATACTCTTCATCATCATCAGAGAAGAATCCGCTGCTTGATTCTACATGCTCCTGGTCTTCTCCGATGAGGGCCTTTCTTCTATCTTCTTTTCTGCCCACCTCCTTCTTGCTCTCGTCCTTCTTGAGATCAGGACAGTCGATTTGGATATGTCCTGTCTTGTGACAATTGTAGCACTCCACCTTCCAGCTCCCATCTTTCTGATTTCTCCTGGGATTCTCCTTATAATTTTTCTTGTATTTGGAGTAGTTCTTTCTAAAGTTGCTGAACCTTTGCATTATAAACGCCATTTCTTCCTCAAAATCTAATGTATTTGGAGGCTTTACATCAGATAGGCTCTTGGCGGGGGACTCGGCTGCAAATGCTATTCCCTTCTCTCGAGCTCGATTGAGGATGAACTTGGAAGCTCGAACTCATAAGCCTTCAGATCATAGAACAGCTCTTGAATTTTTATTTTATTCAGGTCCTTGGACTCTCTCATGGCCACGGCCTTCATGCTCCATTCAGGGTTGAGAGATCTGAGAACCTTTAGTGCCATCTCCCTGTTGCCATAGGTTTTGCCGAGGGAGTTGATTTCATTGATAATCTCAGTGAACCTTGTGTCCACTTGGTCTATGGATTCGCCATTCTTCATTTTGAAGTTGTCAAATTTTTGAATAGCAATTGACAACTTGTTTTCCTTGATCAGCTCCGTTCCTTCACACATTAAGGCTAATATGTCCCAGATTTCTTTGGCATTCTTGCACTTCTTGATCTTGACCATGGTGGATTTGTCAAGAGTTTGATATAACACATCTCTGGCCCGGTTATCAAGATTGGCCAGCTTTCTTTCTCCGGGAGTCAGCTCTGTCCTCTTCTTTGGAATCTTCTCTAGCTTCCCTGCTGCAATCTCCTCTGCTGTGTTGTCCTTCTCGAAGATGAATGGACCATCCTCTATGATGCACCACATGTCATCATGGATCGAAGATAAGTGTGCCTGCATCCTTATCTTCCAAAAATCATACTCGTCAACTGAAAACACAGGGAGTCTAGAATGCATGTGTTCCATTATAAAATGAGAGTAAAGATATATCTCTGATATAGATCTGGTTCGTGAAATAAATGAACCAACCGCTCCGATATCACTTGTAGGTCACAAGTCGTCCAGGAACAAGTCTAGAGGGGGGGGGGGGGGAATAGACTTGTTGAAACTCTTAAACTCTTTTTGTCAATGAGTGAGTTTCTTCAGCTGATAGGTAAACGAATGACTTAGAGTTGTTTGTTCTTAATATGTGCGGAAGTCAGCTAATGACGAATATAAAGCAACTAATGAAACACTTAACAATGAATGCAGCAGTTAAAATATGATGCTATAAAACAGTAAAAAACGCAGGCAGTTATAGTGGTCTCAGAGGTGGGGTAATCCTCTACTAATCCATTTTTCTCCAAACCAGTTGGAGATGAATTCACTATAATTCTCAACCAGTGATAAATATTACAGTGATTCAAACAAAACTACAACAACTTCCAACCAGTGGAGATTCATGCCGTTGTAACACACTTGACTGCCTTGCACCTCTTGATCCTCGACCCTTGGATGCCTTTACAGTCTCTTAACTTTAATCAGTGAAGTACCCCGAACTCAGGATTATAGACTAAGAGTTTTTGTCTTCTCCAACTAAGAGCTTCTCCAACTAACTGCTCATCTTTTACGGGAATCACTCCAATTTGTCTCTTCACGTTGCATGTGACTTTCCGTAATACTTGACTTTTCAACGCATGCTGACGTGGACTTGGAGTACTTGGCTGATCTCGACTAGGCTGATGAGCAGTTAACTTCTCTACAGTCTGGACCTCTCTGATGTTCACTGTTTAGGACTTGACTGATCAGGTGACTTGTCTGAGGTACCTTGGCTGCAGTCTGGTCAAACATCCCTGATAATTTTTGTTGACCAGAACTACTCTGACTTGACTCGGCTGATCCTCTTTGATGGACTTAGCTGTACTTTAGTACTTAGACGATTTTTAGCCTAACTTATTTTTGGCCTATAGAAGATACTCATTTGGTTCTTCTTTATATTTTGCCAAGTTTTATACTTAATATATTTGGCCTATGGAAGATACTCATTTGGTTCTTCCTTACACTTTTGCCAAGTAATAAACATTTGAATTTATATTAATGACATCATCAAAATCTAACAAGTATTCCTAACAACATCTCGGTTGGCGCCATACGGTATGGTGCTCTGGAAATAGGAGCGGCTCCAGGTTCTAATTCGAAAGTGAACTCCACTTCTATCTGTGGAGGTAACCCAGGTAGTTCGTCAGGGAATACATCTGAGAATTCCTTCACAACTGGAATAGATGAGAGCTCTACTCCTCCTTTTTTCCTCATGGCGTAGCACCAAAATCCGTGACAACCCTGTTTCAGTAATTTCACCACTTTCATAGCCTTGATCAATTTTCCCGAGATTCCCGGTCTCCACCGTTTGAATAAATGTTCAGATCCATCAACGACAATGATAGAAATAACTCTCTTTCGGTAATTCAAAATAGCTCCATAACGGTTGAGCCAATCGTCTCCGAGAATTAGATCGTCACCATGAATGTCGACTACAATAAGATTTGATGGCCAATCTTTCCCTCCTATAGTCACTGGAAAATCTCTAGTTTCTAGGGTTCCCACGAGTTTCTCTCCACTCGGTAACCCCATAACATAAGGTTCACAATCATATAAGCACGAGATTTTCAAACGATTAACACAGTTCAAAGATATGAAAGAATGCGTAGCTCCTGAATCGAATAAGACACTAACTGGTTGCAAAAGGATCTGAATCGTACCTGATGCAACAACCATGTTCTGATCGTCTGACTTTTTCATCTCGTAAATACGCGGAGGAATGGATCCAGCGCTGGATGCTTCTCTTATCCCAACATTCTGCTGCTGGAAACCACTTTGCTGTGTCTGGTTTACGCTGGTGTCCTTCAGAACCGGTGCAGGAGTGCGAGTACCAAAAGGCCGAGTCGAATTTCCACAAAATGTTGCGGGATGTCCTTCCTATACACACTCGAAACAGGTCACAGCAGGTGCGAAACAATCACGTCGAACATGCCCCGTTTTGCCACAGTTATAACATTTCTTCCCTGCGTCTGAAACGGTTGGTGCTGCTCGGAACTTCTTTCCACCTCGAGAAGGATGCGGAGGCCTCCTGGATGAATGAAATGAGGACTGGCCCTTGCATGGCCCACTACTCTTATTCTCCATGAAGTTGCCAGATACTTTCTGCTTCTTTTCTTCCGTTGACTTTTCTACTGCCGCCTCTTTCATATCATAGGCCAGTGCCTTGTCCTGATACTGTCGCAAGGTGGTACATTCAAATCCGGACATATACTGCTGAATTTCCGGATTCATCCGCATGTCAAAATGGAAAATCCTCTCCGCCTCGGTCCTGACCAAGTGGGTCGCATAAGTCAGCTGGTGATTAAAAGTCTTAATCACGTCTGTCACAAATGCCTCTAAATTTTGTGGTGAGAAAAACTCCCGGACTCGGGCCTCTCTAACTGGGCGAGGACAATATTGCGCTTCCATCATTAATTTGAACTACGTCCAGTCAGTATTATGATTCTCAGGTCGAATGGCCTCCCACCAGTCGAAAGCCTCCCCAGTCAGGAGATACTGGGCTATCGGAACCTTTCGGTCGTCAGGGCAGTTAATCCCTGCAAAGATCTTTTCTAACTCCTTCAGCCAGTGGTCCCATGTAATTGTCTCAGCAGAACCGTCAAATTTTGGAGGGTGCAATTTGACCACCTCAGTAAGTCATTTGTCCCCCCGATTATCCTCGTCATGATGCTGTCCCATCGCCATCTGCATGCGATCAACAACCTGAGGAAACTGGTTTATCTGAGCAATCACCTGTTGAAGCACTCCCGGCACGTTAGGATCTGCATTATTATTTGCCGATCCCTACTGTCCTCCAGAATGGGAATCGGCTCGACTACCGGTTAATTCTGGGGTAGACGTCGAATCTTCCTGTCTCGCATTTCCACGTCCGCGTCCACGACCACATCCGCATCCACGACCTCCCCTCAACATACTGTAAACACAAATACTCAATATCCAGGGCAACTTTTCTAAAAGAAAGTCCATCAATATTCATAAAAAGGAATTAAATAAAACGGTAGTAATTGAGATTAGGAGACTTACAACCATGGTCCACACAACGATCTTTGGCTCATCAGTAATGTTACAAATGACCCGTAATCAAATAACATAAACAGACCCAACTAAAACCCAATTGCCAAGATATCCATGAATCTTAGCTCCGATACCATATTCTGTAACACCCCGAGATATTCGGAATAATTACAGCGCCGTAAACCCATAAAGTAAGGATTTACAAGGCTAATTAAAAGAAATGAAAATATAATACAACACTACCATAGAAGTTCAAAATACAAACCGGTTTCAACTGATCTATTGAGTCATTAATACAACCATATCGAAATAATATTATTAAGACACACGTACTCGAGTACTGAAAGTGAACCAAGAAGACAAATCACAATAACAATAAACATCATCCACATCACTGAGCCATTTCATCGTCATGCCGGTACTGTGGCTGCCTCCCCGCTCCTCGGCTACCTGAACATCAAAATAAATGTCCACCCCCGAAGGGGTTAGCAAAACGATGCTAGTACAAGTATCACAATACAAATTTCATCAATGCATTATAAAACATACTAAACGGACTTCCGTCACCGGAATCCAATGATGCGAATCCTCACGATTCCATCAACACAATACAGGGTGATCCAACGATCCAGCGCCCTCAGCATAGATCCCCATGATGATCCCGTCGGACCAACGCATGGTGGAAAACCCATCTAACGATCCAGCGCCCTCAGCATAGATCCCTATGATGATCCCGTCGGACCAACGCATGGTGGAAAACCCGTCCAACAATCCAGCGCCCTCAGCATAGATCCCCATGATCATCCCGTCGGACCAACGCATGGTGGACATTCGATCCAGCGCCCTCAGCATAGATCCTCATGACCCCCTCGGATGATTTACAATATAAACCATGCAATCATGCATACATATATGCATTTCAATATGTCCATTAATACGAACAATTAACAACGAATACCACGAGAAATCAAAGAAATTAATCTCATACTCGACAACATGAACAAAACCATATGCATGATCAAAGTTCCAATACAAACCAAACTCAACATATGATACTTGCCTCGAAAATGGCAAGAATGAAATACTCCAACAAATGTCACGCGTCCGTATGCCACCGCCCCTCGATCATCCCCTATGCAAGGCTCGGCCTTGTTCAAAAGAAATAATAAAGAATTCATCTCATGTCGTACGAATGTCTAACAATCCGGTCTACAGCTGAAAGCTCTAAAAATCTGATCTGCCGGAACTACTTAGCGTATGCTACGTACTCTACGTAACGTGCGCTAAGCCTTTCTTGTTAGCGTACGTAAATGACGAAGTTTAGCGTACGCTAACTATGTACCGATAGTCCTCTATGATCAGCCGACTGACTCGACTGATGACATAACGTACGTTACATACCAAATATAGCGTACGTTAACTCATTCCCGATAGCGCACGTTAATATACATATCTTAGCGTTCGCTAACCGTGCATGGCATTTTACTACTGGGTAGCAGACTTGATCTAATGGTGATGAAACTCATGAAATCTTTAGTGTTAATACATGTCATCTCCATGCATATCATGCTCATACGGTTTATGAATGATCGTTACGGATTAAACGTCTTCGAGATACAAGGATACATATAATCATCACAACACCATTATTCATCTTGATCTTCAAGAAGATATCCTAAGTTCAATCCATTATATGTCCAAAATGTATAATTCCATTATGTAAGTACATAAGAACTTGATAATCTCCATAAGCTGGCCACAATCGGTTTTGTAGTTACATGAATGTGCTTAGGAGTTCAAACACTAAAAGGTTCAATGATCTATACGGTGAAGAAGTACCGAAACATCGAAAATATCCTTCTAACAACATGATGTTCTACTACGTACGAATTTAACTGACTAGATAATCCCAAATCATGATCAAAACATCCTTCAGAATACTACTTAAATTAGTGAAGAATCACCTACCTCAAAGTAGTGAAGAACAAGGAGGAATATTGAAGAAATCCAACACCGAGTGCTTTAACACCAATCTCCAATGATCTACAATCTTCAAACTCATGCTAGGATGATTATATGAGAGGTTGAGGATGGAGGAAGTAACTCTCTAAGTCTAAGAATTCGGATTTGGGAAGTGAAAAAATCTGAAAAATGAAAAAGGGTGATGTCCTATATATAGAAAATTGTTATTAGCGCGCTAGTCCATATCCATAGCGTGTGATAACGGCCATATGAAGCTTATCGACCTCACTTGTACTCAATATTTAGCGTGCGCTATCCTCATATCGATGGCGTGTGCTACCGCGTTGACTCGGCTTTTCCCGAAAGCCGTCTGGTTCATCCCGACACGATCCGACCAAGATCCGTGGCTGATCTCACCTACCACCCTGTCTTAATCATGCTGACTACGTATAGCGCACGCTAAGGTTCATATATAGCGTGCGCTACGAAACCCAAATTTAGCGTACGCTATGTTTAGTCGATAGCGTGCGCTACATGTGCAAAAATCACAATTTTGAACACATTCATAAAATCGTCCGCTCAACAACATAAGATCATGAAATACGGAGAATAATACTCAGATCAAAATGCAACAATTACATTATCATAAGGTTCAAATACACATCAGAAATCTCGGGTATTACAACTGCATGTCCACTCTAGCATGTGCTAATATACCCTTTAGCATGTGCTATATGCTTCTGTTAATTATGGCGGTTGCGTTGATGAACTCATCCAACGGTAATAATTCGAACTTTAGCGTGCGTCATTAAGCACCATAATGTGCATTAATTATTGTCAACTTGAAAGTCCAGATTCGGATAGATACTCATGATTTATCAACGGTATAAATTTGACTTTAGCATAGGGTATTTATATCAGTTAGTGTGCACTAACTGTGCAGTTTAAACAATTGTCAGATCTTCATTTTGTAATGAAGTTGCATTTAATCGAAATATTACAGTGCCATGGGCCCCGAGCTGGAACCCACAATGCTAAAAGAATTTTTCGCAAACATTTACAAATGCTCAAGAGGCCAACAACGGTACTATCTTTAAAAATGCACAAAGGTTTATAAAATCCATTTAACAAAAACCGTCGTAAAAACTCATTTGAAATCGCAAGGCCAAACAGCCGACACAAAAGTTTAGAAAACAATTTCCAAAGTAATCTCAGTTACCAGATACCGAAAGAGCACTTCAAAATACTCACGCAATGAAAAAGACCAACCATAAAGATACTCTAGCAATGAATACAAGAACCAATCAAGAAACTCAAAGCACAAAACACGTCCTAGCCAGTATCCTCCGGGAAGCTCATCTCTTCACGACCGCTACAAGCTCGATACTCCAAGAACCTAAAAAGAAATCCCATGACGGGGTCAGCCATAATATCCAACAATGATAACCGTCACAATACATTAATAATTACATACCAATGAGAATACAACATAAGAATACGACCAACGTAATCTTACCGTCATAACTTTACTTACTCGAGTAATTCTCATCAGAATAATCATTATCACAGTTCGCATCTCGGACTCGATTAACCAATAAACTCGAACATAATATCTATATTTTACCTCAAACAATGCTCAAGATTCTCAAACTATCATCATCAACTCACGATACGGAAATATACAATTTCTGACCAATACGATCCATCGAATAACATCATCAAATCCCAAGACGATAACCGATTGTCCATCAAAGATAAATACCAAGGAAATACGGAACATACCTCGAGATATGATGTGCCACGACAATCATATCAGTCTAATCCGAGATCAGATCAATGCAATACGGACACGGACCTAACACAAGACCTACAAATGCATACTCATATGACCACGTCAATATGCTCACAACTATAACAATGATGTATACTCAATGGAAATCCGACGATCCAGCACCCTCAGCATAGATCCCCTTGGTGATCCTATCAGATCATCATAAGATGGATAACCAACAATACACATGTGAATAACAACACATGATAAAATCAATGATGCAAATTCACAAGATTTCATCAACACAATACTGGTAATCCAACGATCCAGCGCCCTCAAAGATAGATCCCCATGATGATCCCGTCGAACCAACGCATGGTGGAAAACCTGTCCAACGATCCAGCGCCCTCAGCATAGATCCCCATGATGATCTCGTCGAACCAACGCATGGTAGATATTCGATCCAGCGCCCTCAGCATAGATACTCATAATCCCATCGGATTATTTACACAACATAAACAACACAATATGCATACACATATGCAAATCAACACGTTCATCAGCATGAACAACATAACATGCACGACAACATGACAATTTACTAGGACGACTCCATGTTCAACAACATGAAAGAAAATGTAAGAGACCAAAATAAATAACACTAAACCATAATCAATATGGAATACTTGCCCCGAGTCCTTCGGGAGCAACCTCGATGTCCATTCATCATCGACGATTATCCACAACGCTGGACGATCCAAACATATCATGAACCAAAAATACTCGAATCCTCATCTTTATCACAATGTATCCTCGATACCCAAATATACCAATAACCGAAATAAATCATGTACATTATGATTTAACTCCCAGAATCGGAAGGACGATATCCAATCCAAATACCCAGAGTTCACAATAATAATCATCGTTATATACATTATAAACGAAATAAAACTGAAATCATTCATTAAATATTATAACTGAGCAAGTAATAACTTGCCTCGATACCGATACCACGAAGCTGCTACCGAACACATTGCCTTTGTCTACGAGCTCCTCAGCCCCGATCAAAAGCAATACAATGGACATACTCGAACACGACCGCAACATCCGGTTATAATCACCGATCAATAATCTCAACCTATCGAAGTAATCAAATAACACATATCCGATAACAATCAACAACCGACAAAACTAACCAATCGAACTCAACGGTTCAACAAAAACCTCGAATAAACACAGTCAGAACAAACCAAATCAAACCATCACGAATCCATAATCAAAATACGAAAATACTGCACTGACTGCCTATTTAGCGCACGTTAAACGCATAACGTAGCATGCGCTAAATTGCTCCCATTAGCGTGCGCTAGCTAGTAAGCTTAGCGTGCGCTAATGCTGTGCAGTGGCATGCATTACAGGCATCGTCTTAACACTTCTATCATATCAATGATCAACTCATCTCGATATTAAGGATTTCATAACATATTCGATTCCAACTTTTATCTTTAAACACGAATCAACAAGATTCCTTCTTGTTCATATTTGGTAACTTCATAGAACAATTTACCGGTTATTATCATGAATAATCATATTCCAAAGTCATCCGTAACCTTTCCAATTTCCAGTTCTTATTCATAACAATCATGACATATATAATTCAATAGTTCTTCAAGAACACGAATTATCCGAATTCACGTTCATGATCCATAAAATGACAAAATCCGATGTGTTCTAACATCTAAAAATTCTTATTCATCATGTTCTTCGACATACAATTCATATAACTTCAAGAATCACAATAGCACCACCATAATCGTCACCATACGAAGTAACCAACAAAAAAACATCAAAAATCCGAATTGAAGAAGGGAATTACATTACCATATCTCTTGAATTCCTTCCAAAACCATACGAAACATAACACACTAACTTAGCACGGTAATCCAACTCGTTATCGTGCTCATCAACTCGAATATATGATTATCATCAACTCAAGAACATCAATAATCAATCCAAACGAAATCCAAAAGTGAAGAACTATTACCTTGTATAGACGAACCATGAAGGAGAACAATCAACTTCATTCCAAGAATCATCAATAATTTCAAGAAAAAGACTTTAATCCATGTTCCTCAGATTAATCTTTGTTAAAGATTATCATCTCTCAGTGTTTGGGACCTCAAACTTCTCTCTAAAAAATTTCTCTCTCGGTTGCAAGGAAGGAATGGACGAAATGCTTCATAACACCCTTCTGTCCCTTTTTATAAAGTATATTACTAGCATGCGCTAAACCTTATGTTTAGCGTGCGCAACAGCCTTAGCGTGCGCTAACTGACTTTGTTAGCGTGCGCTATCGCAGTCTAGAGGCTACTGTCTGGCTTCGTACATGTGCTTATGTACGTAATGCCCATGCATTAGCGTACGTAACTTACACTGTCTAGCGTACGCAAGTCCTTACATTTAGCGTGCGCTAATACCAGTTGACTTGCTACAGTCTACACCTACCACGAAGATCCTCGTGACCCCACATGCCGAAAGCAACCAATAAAGCCAAGATTTCCTGTTGACCGATATACAGTTAGCGTGCGCTAATCAACATGCATTAGTGTGCGCTAACACTACATTACAACATCCGTTGACTTATCGGAACGTGCGCCGAAAGTGGCCTGGTCCACGCGTAGATTCCTTCCGATCGGACTGCATTAGCATGCGTTATCTTATATCCGTAGCGTGCGCTAAACCTGCACGATAGCGTGTGTAACACCCCCAGACCACTCGGGAATACTACAGCGCCGTAGACCCTCTCCGTGAGGATCTACCAGGCTAAATGCAGAAACACCACAATACAATACGATACATTACATACCGACATGGGTAATTAACGGACCATTAGACCGATTTGGTCTGTACCACAACATACACATCAACCCTACATTACTCTTTCTCATAACTCATACCCACATAGGGGTTAAAATATATCAACATTCCCGTAAAACGGAAATAATAGACACAACGGAAGGACAAAACAACAAGACATCGCCAAAAGACTCAGCACCGGTCTTCATGTGATTAGTATCGTCGTCTTCCATCATCCTTCATAACAATCCTGTGAATTGCTCCCCAGCAACCTGCAAATACCTGGACGCAATACAGACATCCACCCCCCGAATACTCGGGAGTTAGCAAAACTCCACTCTTTTGCTAGTGCAATTATAAATACAAAGGCAAGCCATACATATCATACTCCAAGAACATAGAAATCGTGAATATACTTCCCGAGATAATTCACTTGCTCAAAACAGTTTGAATTATGAAAGATAGGAATAAAACCATTTTACATCTTACAAGACATTTTACGATCTCGGGAGTTTTTGAAAGCATTTGGAGTTTAAGAATTTTCAAGCCTTTCGAAACACTTAGGGACACAGCCCAAAAATCATTATTTCAAAATACGATTCCGATAACAAAATACGGGGTCCACGACCCAATCGTAACATTCCAACCACAAGCACGGGGGTCCGTGAATCAAATTATTCATAGCACATACTCACAAGAATAACCCGGCATAAACTACACCGTGTTAAACATTACCAGGACAACAGTCTCACAGAACGACAACAGAAAGCACAACTTTGCAACTTGACCATACGGTCGAACTCAACACACCACAGAGTTACAATACACAGAGCAACCACAGGACTCACGTACCCTTACCAAATTATCACAGTCAAGGGACAAATCACACACGACACATTTATCGATGCCATTCCAGCCAAGTACGATACCATTTGGACTGCCATTCTAATCAGACGAAATATGAGCCAAAAATCACAGTTCTCCAACAAAAAATTTCAAAGTTAACCTTGGTACGAGACTCACGTCCACCGTACCCCGCAGAGCCCCGTCGGACATCCCTGGGTGGTTAATGTAATACCCGGCTATAATTCATTCTGTACCACTCAGTAATTATCAGTCTGTAATTATCACTCAGTAATTTTCACTCATTAATAATCACTCATCATTCATGAATCACTCTTTTGCGTTCAATGTTGGCATGTTGTAATCGTATATCAGTTACCGATCGTCATTTTATCTCCGCTTTTAGATCGAGACGGGAGTATGATCATTTTCATTGTGATTGATAGCCTTGTACTGGGAGTATCATCTTTGGATCGTGTTAGACTTGTTCACTTCCACATTCGTATGATATGTCGGATCATTCATCAGTCGTAGCGAGGAATCGGAATTGTCGGATTGATTCACCTTGGCCAGCATCGAGTTACGGCCGTAAGGTTCTGGGCTACGGCCGTAAGTCAGCGGGTACGGCCGTAAGGTGGCGATTACGGCCGTAAGTGATCCAGCAGGCTACCCAGGCATTTTGGCCGAAGGTGAGTTACGGCCGTAAGGAAGATGAGATACGGCCGTAAGTGGTGTTCATATATTTCGGGTGTTGTCGACCAAGGGTGACTTACGGCCGTAAGGGTTGCGGCATACGGCCGTAAGTCGAGGCAGGTATGGCCGTAAGACTTGGCCGGATACGGTGACGTTCTTTGGAAGGATGTCTGGCCATTTTTTTGACGAAGGCGGGTTACGCCTGTAAGGTTGGCCGGATACGACCGTATCATCCGAGTTACGGCCGTAAGGTGTGCGGTACGGCCGTAAGGCTGTCGACGGGTGTTTTTGACGAAGGCGGGTTACGCCCGTAACTCAGGAGCGGTTACGGCCGTAAGTCTGTCGGCAGGCTTTCGGACGAAGCCGAGTTACGGCCGTACGAGTTGGCCGGTTACGGCCGTAAGGCCGTTGACTTGGAAAGTTACGGCCGTAAGAGGACCGAGTTACGGCCGTAACTTCCGGCAGTATTTATAGTTTGGCCGGGACACTTTTTCCTCATTTTCTTCATTTTCACTTTCTTCTTCCTTTTTGTCCGAGAGAGAGCTTGGGGAAAGGGATTCTTCCTTCATCAAACACTTGTGTACTTGAGTTTCTTCATTTCCATTCGATCATATAGCTCGGATACTCGTTTTAACTCGTGTTCTTCGGATCGAAGTGGTTGGATCTTCTAGAGGTAATTTCTTCAACATCTTGGATTTCGATTTTGTGTTGAGATATGATGTTTTGGACGTTATAATCATGTTATATGAAGGGATATGTGTATGATTATGAGTTTGTATAAGGATTCATTGGATTATTGAGGGATTATTCAAGAACACTTTGAATATCGAGTTGGATTTGGAGATTTTCGACTAATTGTTGTTATCATCACGGTTTTGGATATTCGTTGTGGATAATTAATCGTATTGAAGATGTTTTGTTGGTTTGAAACACTTCTTGGGGGATTTGGTATTGGTATATTGAGGTTTGATTGTAAACAATCGGAGTTTGGACGCAACGTGTTTGATTTAATGCCTCAATGGACTTGGTTTAGTCGTATCGACGTGTTGAGTTCGTTATATTCATGTTTGTACGTATATTAATCGGATTGTTGGTTATTGAATTGTTCAAGGTTGTTCGAGCGACCGATATCTCAATTAGGACATTGTTCGTGGAAGGATAATTGTCACCGGTGTTGAGTAAGTTAATTCTTACTCGGTTAAAAGGATATTCATACCTTTTGTTGTTGATCATTCATAATCATAACTCATTCATCATTGTATTAATCATATTAAACCTTGTTATTGTCAATTAATCACTTGACCATAAGGAGCAGCGGTTCCAATCTTTTCGTTGAGCTATCATTCATTTCATTATTACTCTCATCTCGGTGAGTCATTCTTGGCCTTGTCTAATTATTATTCATTGATATTCATTATGGTCATTCTCGTTCATATGACCTTCTGGGTTCATATTGCGCGGCCGGGTGTGGCTGTGTGGAATTTTTAGTCGGGCACACGATGGTTATTGTATTGGGTTCACCGATACATTAGACCGTGCACACGGGAAAGCGTTACACCGTGAGACTAATTAGGTACACGGACGGATGTTGTACACTTGCACAGAACATTACGGGCGTACTATGATACTCCTCTTCAGCGTAATTCATAATTAAGAATATTTCATAACTTCAGTTAATCATAATTGTGTATTTTCAACCCTTGAGGATTGTTGTTCTGTTTAATCGACTTTGATCGGGATTTTGTTTTTCAGGTCGTGGCAAGGCAAACGCACGGGAATAGCAGGTTGATGTCGAGGAGTCCCAGTGATACTAGTAGGGGCCCCGATCTTTCAGTTATTCATGTTATTGTCCTTTATTTTCCGCTGCAGATTTTCATTTGAATACTCCGTTTCATCCAGTGTGGTGTATTTTATCTTCATATAAAATACACTAGTATTCGGTATTGTCTGGTGTGTTGTATCTAAACTCCTCATCGGAGTAATTATTGTTGTAATGTAGTTCGGTACTACATTTATCCTGTATAATTCATTCATTTTCAATTGCCTGGTGGGTCCCAGTTGGGGATCTACGGCACTGTATTATCCTCCTAGTTTGGGGTGTTACAGAGTTGGTATCGGAGCGTGGTTTTGAATACTACCTTCCGAGTCATGTCTCATTTGAAATCATCGTCATCAGACTAGTATCATTGGACTTTCGCGTCACGTGTGACTGTGCAAATGTCGAGCCAATCAGATCTAAGAATCGTAAGATTTCTAACGCCATGGTATAATTTCTGGCAATAGTTATTCATTCATCATTCATCATTTAACAATCCTCAAACATCATCATTCATTGTGATTAGGGCGATCATGTTAACTCATTAATCACTTAATTCATTTCATTACTCAGTTAATGATCAGGACGATCTTGTTAATTCATTTATTACTCAATTCATTTCATTACTCAGTTGTCGATCTGGATGATCATATTTTTAATCTTGTTAAGTTATTCAGGATAATCATTTCAAGAATTTCCTCAGATAATCATGTCACTTCAGTAAATCATTCATATAATCACTAAGTTAGAGCATGTATACTCATTTTCATCATCTCATGACGTAATCATAACATGATAATCATGCGGGAAATATAATCATTTTGCGACCTTCCTACTTCAGTATGGACAGAGCTATCAGGGGATGCACGGGAAGAGGCCGCGGTGTGGGCCGAAACCCGAGGAATAATCACTGTTGCCGGAAATCGTGCCTGTGACTCGCTCGATCAGAAGATGTTCGGGTTGATCCACTCACTTTTATGCAGGCCATGATGACCCATGTGCAGTTGCTCAATCATCATTGCGCCACTCTGGCCGGATTAATCGAGAGAACTCTCCCGTATGAGCCAGCTGCTAAGGAAAGTGCTGAACAACAACCTTCATTTGTCAGCAGGAAATCAACGAAGCGTAATCGGTCCGAGAGCGGTCGGTCAACCTCCAAGAAACCTCGTGGTCCTATCGTTTCGAGCGACCTCCTACGGCACCTAATCTGCGGATCTCCCCCGACATCGATTCGACCATCATCTGTTTCAACCGTGGGGCGCCGAGCCATTTCAAGGTACTAGGTGCACGACGCCGTCTATCACATGTCATAATTGTGGGAATTTCGGGCATAAGGCCCGCTTTTGCCGAAAGGACTCCAAGTCGGCCCGGCGGCATCTCGTGCCCCAAGCAATCGGCGTTTGAATCGGACTACTTTGTCAACGTCGTTTAAGACAATGGAAGCAAATAGAGTTGGAGCTCGTATTTATCGACGGGAGCGTCCGGTTCGGGGCCGGCAAGTCCCAGATTCATATGATGGGGAGGATCGACGATCCGGTGGACCGAATGATTTCAGGTATACTCGTAATTTTATTTCAACTTGTGTGTACCTTTTGATTCTGGTACACCGCATTCATTCATTTTCGAATCATGTTGTAATAGACTTATTTTGGGATAGTCCTATTGCTTGTGGACCTCATACCATCGGTCTACCTGGCGATGGAAGAATTTTCGGAATCATACCGAAGTAAGCTTAGTGACCGTGATTGATTGATGGACCTAATCGTGGTGAATTTTATCTTAGGACGATGTAATTTTCGGTGTTAGTTGGGTTGATCGTTTTGATTCTATCCTTAATGTTGTTAGCGTTTGGTCGCTATCTTTCCGTCGTTGGTTGTCGAATGTGTACTTCAAGGGAGTAATCCCCGTTGTTCCAGTAGAATTATTATTAGGGCGGAAGCAGAGAGATTCCGCAATCGATCTATTCAATCATTCATTATATCATTTTCATCGATTGGCCTTTCTAAGGCAATCGAGTCATTCAATCATTCATTGTTTCATTTTCATCGATTGGCCTTTCTAAGACAATCGAGTTATTCAATCATTCATTGTATCATTTTCATCGATTGGCCTTTCTAAGGCAATCGAGTCATTCAATCATTCATTGTTTCATTTTCATCGATTGGCCTTTCTAAGACAATCGAGTCATTCAATCATTCATTGTATCATTTTCATCGATTGACCTTTCTAAGGCAATCGAGTTATTCAATCATTCATTTGCGTCATTTTCATCGATTGACCTTTCTAAGGCAATCGAGCTATTAAATCATTCATTGTGTCATTTTCATCGATTGGCCTTTCTAAGGCAATCGAATTATTCAAACATTCATTGTATCACTTTTTATCGATTGACCATTCTAGGAAAATCGAAATGTTCGATCATTTGTGGTATCATTGTCATCGATTGACGACGTATTTCCAGACGAGTTATTTGGTTGTCTTCACATAGAGTAGTGGAGTTCAGGAGTGAGTTGGAGCCAGACGCCCTTAATCGAAGGCACCGTATCGGATGGCCCCGACCAGAATGCAGGAGTGGAAGACTCAACTTGAGGAGTAGTTCGAGAAAGATAATCGCCGACCGTTTGCGTCCCCGTGAGGAGCACCAGTGTGATCTGTCAAGGAGAAGGATGGCTTGTCTCGTGTGTGTATAAATTATCAAGAGTTGAACAGGGCGATGATCAAGATTAGTACCCTTACCCGTAATGATAATCTTTTAGATTAACTTCAGGGAGCTTCAGTATCTTCCAGGATCGACTTAAGATCTGAATATCACCAGTTGCGGATTCGAGAGTCGGATATCGCGAGGACGGCGTTCGAACACGCTATGGTCATTATGGGTTCGTAGTTATGTCGTTCGGGCTAACTAATGCACCTGCGTTATTCATGGAGTTAATGAATCGGGTTTTCATCGACTTTTTGGATCAGTTTGTTGTTGTCTTCATCGACGACATTTGGATTTATTCTCGTAGCCGAGAGGAACACGAGGTTCATCTTCATCAGGTTCTCGACGTGATGAGACGAGAGCAACTTTATGGAAAGTTTTCCAAGTGTGAGTTCTGGAGGTCCGAAATGACTTTCTCGGGCATGTAATTTCATCCGATGAGTTCGTGTCGACCCTCGAAGACGGAGGCTGTCCGAGATTGGCAACCTCCGAAAGATGTTAAGTAAATCCGAAGTTTCCTCGGATTAGTTGATTAATTATTCAACCCACGACTGTAGCTAGCAACCGTGGTTTTCGCGTTGGAAATTTGGCGTCATTACCTTTATGGCGTCACCTGTCAGTTATTCACCAATCACAAGAGATGAAGTATATATTTACTCACAAGGAGTTAAATATGTGACAGAGGCGGTGGTTGGAACTAATCAAAGATTATGATATCGAGGTCCTTTGCCACCCGGGCAAGGTGAATGTTGTCGCCGACGCCTTGAGTCGTAAGTCCGTTCTGGAGCAGATGCTTTCTCGTTTAACAGTTCAGAAGGAACTTCAGCAGGAATTCCTTAGACCCGAGATCGAGGTCCGGCTTCAGCGAGTTCAGGAACAGCTTGTATGTTAGAGATTTCATCATCTCTTGAGAAGGAAATCAGGGAGAATCAGGGTTCAGATTCATTTTGTTGATCATCCGCGAGGATGTGGTACAGGGGAAAGCCCCTGGATTTGTGGTCCACGAAGATGGACTCTTGAGATTTGAGAATCGGTTGTGCGTACCGGTGAATGATGAGTTGAAAAACTCGATCTTGAGAGAAGCTCATGCTACCCCATATCCGGTTCATCCGGGGTCTAGTAAGATGTACAAGGACTTGAAACGAAATTTCTGGTGGAGTAATATGAAGCGAGAAGTCGCGGAATTTGTTTCGAGATGTTTAGCCTATCAGCAAGTCAATATGGAACATCAGCGACCGGCGAGTATGCTGATACCGCTCCCTATTCCAGAAGGGAAGTGGGAAGACATTTCTATGGAATTCATCACGAGTTGCCGACGAGTCGTCGTGGCATGAATACGATCTGAGCGATCGCGGACTACTTTACTAATTAGCTCATTTCCTTGAAATCAAGAATATGTGGGGTCCCGAGAGACTGGCCAGTTGTTCATCAAGGAAATAATGAGACTTCACGGTACCCCTAACAGTATCGTTTCTGATCGTGACGGACGATTCGTGTCCCATTTTGGAAATCAGTTCATCGTGCTATGGGAACTCAGCTGAATCTCATTACTGTTTTTTCATCCTCAGTCCGACGGACAATCAGAGAGGACTTTTCAGACATTGGAGGACATGTTGAGGGCATGCGTCCTCGATTAGTAGAGGATTGGGAAACCCAATTACTGTTGTTTGTGTCCACGTACAGTTTAGTTAGCATGCTGCGCTGAAGGTAGCACCTTACGAGGCCTGGTACGGTCGTCGTTGTCGATCTCCCTTGTGTTGGGACGGCCCATCAGAATCAATCAGCACCGAGCCCGATATGCTTATTAGCCGCCCGTGAGAAGGTAGCTTTGATCAGGAGACGTCTGTTAACTGCTCAGAGTCGACAGAAATCATATGCAGGTAATCGTCATCGACCACTAGAGTTCGAGACGGGTGATTCCGTTTTGGTCAAGGTATCCCCGAGTCGAGGTATTCTCCGTTTCGGAAAACGGGGAAAGTTGAGTTCGAGATTCATTGGACCGTGTGAGATTTTGAATCGAGTAAGCGAGTTAACTTATCGTTTGGCCCTATCTCTGTTGTTGGGCCGAATTCATAATGTGTTTCACGTCTCGCACATACTTCAGTTCGACGGAATCGAGATCGCAGATGATCATTCGTATGAGAAGAGCCCCATACGAGTGTTGGAGCGGCAAATCAAACAGTTGAGGAATAAGGCGATTCCTTTGGTTAAGTTTCAGTGGTCTAGACACGGAGTCGAAGAGGCCACTTGGGAAACCGAGGAGAGTATGCGGAGAAGTTATCCCGAGTTGTTTGACCCTTAGTTTCGGGGACGAAACTCTTTTAAGGGGGGAGTATGTAATACCCGGCTATAATTCATTCTGTACCACTCAGTAATTATCAGTCTGTAATTATCACTCAGTAATTTTCACTCATTAATAATCACTCATCATTCATGAATCACTCTTTTGCGTTCAATGTTGGCATGTTGTAATCGTATATCAGTTACCGATCGTCATTTTATCTCCGCTTTTAGATCGAGTCGGGAGTATGATCATTTTCATTGTGATTGATAGCCTTGTACTGGGAGTATCATCTTTGGATCGTGTTAGACTTGTTCACTTCCACATTCGTATGATATGTCGGATCATTCATCAGTCGTAGCGAGGAATCGGAATTGTCGGATTGATTCATCTTGGCCAGCATCGAGTTACGGCCGTAAGGTTCTGGGCTACGGCCGTAAGTCAGCGGGTACGGCCGTAAGGCTGGCCGGTTACGGCCATAAGTGATCCAGCAGGCTACCCAGGCATTTTGGCCGAAGGTGAGTTACGGCCGTAAGGAAGATGAGATACGGCCGTAAGTGGTGTTCGTATATTTCGGGTGTTTTCGACCAAGGGTGACTTACGGCCGTAAGGGTTGCGGCATACGGCCGTAAGTCGAGGCAGGTATGGCCGTAAGACTTGGCCGGATACGGCCGTACGTTGCAGGAAGGATGTCTGGCCATTTTTGACGAAGGCGGGTTACGCCCGTAAGGTTGGCCGGATACGGCCGTATCATCCGAGTTACGGCCGTAAGGTGTGCGGTACGGCCGTAAGGCTGTCGACGGGTGTTTTTGACGAAGGCGGGTTACGCCCGTAACTCAGGAGCGGTTACGGCCGTAAGTCTGTCGGCAGGCTTTCGGACGAAGCCGAGTTACGGCCGTATGAGTTGGCCGGTTACGGCCGTAAGGCCGTTGACTTGGAAAGTTACGGCCGTAAGAGGGCCGAGTTACGGCCGTAACTTCCGGCAGATTTATAGTTTGGCCGGACACTTTTTCCTCATTTTCTTCATTTTCACTTTCTTCTTCCTTTTGTCCGAGAGAGAGCTTGGGGAAAGGGATTCTTCCTTCATCAAACACTTGTGTACTTGAGTTTCTTCATTTCCATTCGATCATATAGCTCGGATACTGCTTTTAACTCGTGTTCTTCGGATCGAAGTGGTTGGATCTTCTAGAGGTAATTTCTTCAACATCTTGGATTTCGATTTTGTGTTGAGATATGATGTTTTGGACGTTATAATCATGTTATATGAAGGGATATGTGTATGATTATGAGTTTGTATAAGGATTCATTGGATTATTGAGGGATTATTCAAGAACACTTTGAATATCGAGTTGGATTTGGAGATTTTCGACTAATTGTTGTTATCATCACGGTTTTGGATATTCGTTGTGGATAATTAATCGTATTGAAGATGTTTTGTTGGTTTGAAACACTTCTTGGGGGATTTGGTATTGGTATATTGAGGTTTGATTGTAAACAATCGGAGTTTGGACGCAACGTGTTTGATTTAATGCCTCAATGGACTTGGTTTAGTCGTATCGACGTGTTGAGTTCGTTATATTCATGTTTGTACGTATATTAATCGGATTGTTGGTTATTGAATTGTTCAAGGTTGTTCGAGCGACCGATATCTCAATTAGGACATTGTTCGTGGAAGGATAATTGTCACCGGTGTTGAGTAAGTTAATTCTTACTCGGTTAAAAGGATATTCATACCTTTTGTTGTTGATCATTCATAATCATAACTCATTCATCATTGTATTAATCATATTAAACCTTGTTATTGTCAATTAATCACTTCAGTCATAAGGAACGACGGTTCCAATCTTTTCGTTGAGCTATCATTCATTTCATTATTACTCTCATCTCGGTGAGTCATTCTTGGCCTTGTCTAATTATTATTCATTGATATTCATTATGGTCATTCTCGTTCATATGACCTTCTGGGTTCATATTGCGCGGCCGGGTGTGGCTGTGTGGAATTTTTAGTCGGGCACACGATGGTTATTGTATTGGGTTCACCGATACATTAGACCGTGCACACGGGAAAGCGTTACACCGTGAGACTAATTAGGTACACGGACGGATGTTGTACACTTGCACAGAACATTACGGGCGTACTATGATACTCCTCTTCAGCGTAATTCATAATTAAGAATATTTCATAACTTGATTAATCATAATTGTGTATTTTCAACCCTTGAGGATTGTTGTTCTGTTAATCGACTTTACCGGGATTTTGTTTTTCAGGTCGTGGCAAGGCAAACGCACGGGAATAGCAGGTTGATGTCGAGGAGTCCCAGTGATACTAGTAGGGGCCCCGATCTTTCAGTTATTCATGTTATTGTCCTTTATTTTCCGCTGCAGATTTTCATTTGAATACTCCGTTTCATCCAGTGTGGTGTATTTTATCTTCATATAAAATACACTAGTATTCGGTATTGTCCTGGTGTGTTGTAACTAAACTCCTCATCGGAGTAATTATTGTTGTAATGTAGTTCGGTACTACATTTATCCTGTATAATTCATTCATTTTCAATTGCCTGGTGGGTCCCAGTTGGGGATCTACGGCACTGTATTATCCTCCTAGTTTGGGGTGTTACAGTTAACCCTAGTTCGCGATACGCACACACACGGCAATACGTATCCCTAGAGGCCCCGTCAGACCGTCCCTATGTGAACATACACATATCATCCACAACGCCACAAGAAGCCATAATTCGAATACTAGAATATGCATACAAATGCTAGGTACTTCGCTAGAATGGCCACTTTAACCGACATATACTCACAATCAATGCCACACAAAAACAAGCAAATACCAATGCCAAATAACACCAAGTGTCCCAACCTCCTTACGAAGGAGTAACAACTAATATCACACAACGTCACATATTCACCGTATAATTACACATCTCAATACACAATACTCAGCAAATAATTGCGGCCTACTAAATTCACTATAATATGTTCGATATCTTCCATCACACAACACTGATATACATAATCAGGAAAACACATTTATTCATAAAGCCTATGAGTTATCTTCGAAGGAAAACCTTTATAAAAAATATACCGATCCTTTTTTAAAGTTCATTAAAACATTAAAATTCCACATATAATCAATTACCAATTATCACGTCTATGAAACACGAAATGTATGGGCAAGATACTTGCCTGGGTACCGCGAGCAACGAAACAACGAACGAACACGGTCGGATAGCCCTCGAACTTCTGAAAACGACCAAGAATTCGACAACCTCACCATCGCTACGAAAATAACATCACCACGGATAAATAACATTAAACGGAATCCGAATCAACCGGAAAAACAACAAGGATCCGAGGGTTCCTTCGAAGAAATCGGAAATCAAGTCCCGGGTGATAAAATCGATATATGAGTTACAAAATCTGAAGATCATGGCCAAGACAACAAGAATACCATAATAAATTCATCCACCACGGATTAAATCGAAGAATCACAAAGAAACCCCCAAAATTACATAACTAGGGTTCTACGGAAGAATTACCTCGATCCGACGAAGAACAAGGATTGGATGATGATATAATTGACAAGGATATTCCAAAACGTCTTGGAATTGAGTAGAATCGACCAAGAACCCTATTTCGCCGCACCCGTCCGATAGCCGCAAGAAAAGTGAAGAAAATGAGTAAAACGGTGCCAGGCCTTATATAGCCGGACACTGCCGGACGCTTACGGCCAGAATCGCAGCGTTTTACGGCCGTAACTCGCCCTTATGGCCGATTTCGCAGCCTTACGGCCGTAGAATCAGCATTCGCCAAAAATCGCCAAAGAATCGCCGGACACTTACGGCCGTAACTGGCACACATTACGGCCGTAACCGGCCTTCGTCCGGAAAATGCCCAGTGCCCGTACGGCCGTACCCGATCACGCCTTACAGCCATAACTGGCACACATTACGGCCGTAACCGGCACCTTACGGCCGTAACTCGGCCAGTCCAGGCCCTGCTCCGGCAGTGACTCGGCCGTGGCCATTCCGACGGCCCGGACGACCCCGAAACCCAAACCTGAGTAAAAACTGGAGATACGGTTACGAAGTACTCGCAAAGACGAATCCAAGTGCTAAGAGAACACACGATTCCGACCACCCGAAGTGTCGGAATTCGACGACGGAAGTAATTACCCCAAACTTTGGGAAATTACAAAAATGGCCCAAAACGTCCGAAAATCACGATACGTGATCGAATAACCAAACCGAAGTTCACAACACGTCTAACAAAGTTAAACGGACTTACGGGAAACTCGAAACATCAGTTTCTAACGAGATTCGCAAGAATCGAACTCAAGTGCGGAAAAGTCGCCAAAAAGCACGGAACTCAACAAAATGACACCGAAACGAACTCGGATGACAAAAAGTGCAGAATTAATCATTCTCAGAATGACGAAACGGTCATGAGCGAGTCGTCAAAACGGACTTTCGCCGAAAAAAAAGAAATTACCGGAAATCGAAATTACGGGTATTACATTCTACCCTCCTTAAAAGAAGTTTCGTCCCGAAACTTAAAACAAGTAGGGAGAAGCAATATCCCCACCAGGAAAACTCGACGAGATACACAAAAACCGAGAACTTGCACCCAACGGCGAAATGGTGCAAGAAACGCAAAGACACATACAGCGTGAAAACATGCTCCACGACGACCAACACAACGCCACCGATAGAGACATAATAAAACCAACAAGTGACAAGCGTCATCAAACTGATAATATGGTCAAGTCAATTATCCGAACAATCATAAAACACAACGAACGAAAATCGATATGATTGACCAACCCAACGGTACATCAATCAAAATGCGAGCCAGTCGCTAAACAGATACGGAATTCCACCGCCCAAGGGTTGGAAGATTGTAAACGAGACTAATTTCCCGAACTTAAGGGAATTACGACTGAGTCTGAACATTCAACAATCACGGAAAAAGATCAACAGAAACCGAACAATCAAACAATTGAATTGCAACGATCGAGACAATGATAGTCGATCAATCATGTATTAATCATAACGAATAACGAAAATCGAATAGCATCCCCATAGTTCACAGCTCGACTCAAGACAATATATACGATCCGGTGAAAACGACAAGATATGAATTCATATAAAATTCACAAGAGCGGAACCGAATTCGGAAAAAGTCACAACGGCAATTGGATTAACCCAAACCGCAACTTATTCAAACAACAAAAAGTGAAGAGTAGAAAAAGTCCAGAAAATACCGACGAACGCAAACGAGTCGATAGAGTCGAATAAAACGAAAGCGAAAAATATGGGTATTACACCATATCACCTTTAAAAGAGGTTTCGTCCCCGAAACATAAACAACGAGAGCGAAGTGCTAGAATAGCAACCTTCCCGAAAATTCTTCTCTTGGTCCCGCATCTAATCTCCATGACTGCCTGTACCGTGGTCACGACCGCGCCCTTTGCCCCTCGGCATATTAAGCGGATACTCTCTCAATACAATGGTACAACATCGCAAAATAATGTACCAAATTGCCAACTTGGCTTGACATATCACATAAGACAACTAATAGCAACTCGATAAGAAGGTCCACGAGGTATCCTTTTAAATGATGTCATTTGGAAATCTTTGGATTTGCATGATCATTCAAAATAAAACTTTGAGAGTATTTTTGGTACCTCGGTTTGAAATTGACTTTGTCAAAACTTTATGAATTTTAATTTTCCACAACTTGTTCAAGTTATAAAATTTTCAGAAAAGCGTTTTCGAACACACCCACAACAGATATAATTTATCACTATATCAGAATACGATCCATTACCATCAAATCCGATCACACTTCAACATCATCTGTCCACGTAATTACAGTATCACACAAGCGACCGTCATAAGATAATTAACATCTAAAACTGAAATCCTACCTCTCAGTAATGAGGACTCTCACAACAAGTGCATTTAGGATGACTTAACGTTCACACCACAAACTTAATCACAATTTTGAGCATTATTGACCAAATAATAATGCCGACATCACTACATACCCCCGAATCGACGATCATGAAATCAAAAAGTCGAAAGCAAGAGCCACGTTTCGAGTAAATTTTTGGTAGACCTCATTTGAGTTTTTAAAATCAAATTTTGAAAACTTGCAATGCAAGATGAAAATAAAATATAAGTAGTTAAGTTCTAAAAAAAAAAAATTCCGGTCTCGAGGTCATCATACGAAATCAAAAATTTTCCTTTCTTGAAGGATGTTTAAAAATAAAATTTACGTGACTCTTCAAAATAATTAAACTTTGAAATATCACATTGACAAACTTTCCTCATGGATCACACTAAGCCATTACTTCAATAAAACGATTCACACAATATATACACACATTTATACACCGGTATCACTTTTTATTCTAGCACAATACGAGAATCAAACAAGTATGGAGTACGTATTTACCAGGCACATTTAAACTCCACATAATAACATATAATCATACAAGCTCGTATATCACGAGACGCAACAAAGTAGGGAGACTTACATCCACAGATCCCACGAATATGATGGCTGTACCTCGATACTAATCACGACCGACACCTCAGACGACGCGTCGCGACACGACTCAGTCAGACAAAATCTGACAAGACAAGACAAGACAAGACCCGAAAACACACAACTCGACCCGACAGCCTAGGTTTCCGCAACCTAAGCTCCGATACCATATTCTGTAACACCCTGCACCACTCGGGAATATTACAGTGCCGTAGACCCTCTCCGTGAGGATCTACCAGGCTAAATGCAGAAGCACCACAATACAATACGATACATTACATACCGACATGGGTAATTAACGGACCATTAGACCGATTTGGTCTATACCACAACATACACATCAACCCTACATTACTCTTTCTCGTAACTCATACCCACACAGGGGTTAACATAAATCAACATTCCCGTAAAACGGAAATAATAGACACAACGGAAGGACAAAACAACAAGACATCGCCAAAAGACTCAACACCGGTCTTCATGTGATTAGTATCGTCGTCTTCCATCATCCTTCATAACGATCCTGTGAATTGCTCCCCAGCAACCTGCAAATACCTGGACGCAATACAGACATCCACCCCCCGAATACTCGGGGGTTAGCAAAACTCCACTGTTTTGCTAGTGCAAGTATAAATACAAAGGCAAGCCATATATATCATACTCCAAGAACATAGAAATCGTGAATATACTTCCCGAGATAATTCGCTTGCTCAAAACAGTTTGAATTATGAAAGATAGAAATAAAACCATTTTACATCTTACAAGACATTTTACGATCTCGGGAGTTTTTGAAAGCATTTGGAGTTTAAGAATTTTCAAGCCTTTCGAAACACTTAGGGACACAGCCCAAAAATCATTTATTTCAAAATACGATTCCGATAACAAAATACGGGGTCCACGACCCAATCGTAACATTCCAACCACAAGCACGGGGGTCCGTGAATCAACTTATTCACAGCACATACTCACAAGAATAACCCGGCATAAACTACACCGTGTGAAACATTACCAGGACAATAGTCTCACAGAACGACAACAGAGAGCACAACTTTGCAACTTGACCATACGGTCGAACTCAACACACCACAGAGCTACAATACACAGAGCAACCAGAGGACTCACGTACCCTTACCAAATTATCACAGTCAAGGGACAAATCACACATAACACATTTATCGATGCCATTCCAGCCAAGTACGATACCATTTGGACTGCCATTCTAATCAGACAAAATATGCGCCAAAAATCACAGTTCTCCAACAAAACATTTCAAAGTTAACCTTGGTATGAGACTCACGGCCACCGTACCCCGCAGAGCCCCATCGGACATCCCTGGGTGGTTAACCCTATTTCGCGATACGCACACACACGGAAATACGTATCCCTAGAGGCCCCGTCAGACCGTCCCTAGGTGAATATACACATATCATCCACAACGCCACAGGAAGCCATAATTCGAATACTAGAATATACATACAAATGCTAGGTACTTCGCTAGAATGGCCACTTTAACCGACATATACTCACAATCAATGTCACACAAAAACAAGCAAATACCAATGCCAAATAACACCAAGTGTCCCAACCTCCTTACGAAGGAGTAACAACTAATATCACACAACGTCACATATTCACCGTATAATTACACATCTCAATACACAATACTCGGCAAATAATTGTGGCCTACTAAATTCACTATAATATGTTCGATATCTTCCATCACGCAACACTGATATACATAATCAGGAAAACACATTTATTCATAAAGCCTATGAGTTATCTTCGAAGGAAAACCATTATAAAAAATATACCGATCCTTTTTGAAAGTTCATTAAAACATTAAAATTCCACATATAATCAATTACCAATTATCACGTCTATGAAACACGAAATGTATGGGCAAGATACTTGCCTCGGTACCGCGAGCAACGAAACAACGAACGAACACGGTCGGATAGCCCTCGAACTTCCGAAAATGACCAAGAATTCGACAACCTCACGATCGCTATGAAAATAACATCACCACGGATAAATAACGTTAAATAGAATCCGAATCAACCGGAAAAACAACAAGGATCCGAGGGTTCCTTCGAAGAAATTGGAAATCAAGTCCCGGGTGATAAAATCGATATATGAGTTACAAAATCTGAAGATCATGGCCAAGACAACAAGAATACCATAATAAATTCATCCACCACGGATTAAATCGAAGAATCACGAAGAAACCCCCAAAATTACATAACTAGGGTGCTACGGAAGAATTACCTCGATCCGACGAAGAACAAGGATTGGATGATGATATAATTGACAAGGATCTTCCAAAACGTCTTGGAATTGAGTATAATCGACCAAGAACCCTATTTCTCGTCGCACCCGTCCGATAGCCGCAAGAAAAGTGAAGAAAATGAGTAAAACGGCCGCTGTGCCTTATATAGCCGGACATTGCCGGACGCTTACGGCCGTATTTCGGCAGCCTTATGGCCGTGAATCGCATTCGCCAAAAATCGCCAAAGAATCGCCGGACACTTACGGCCAGAATCGCACACATTACGGCCAGAATCGCCTTCGTCCTAAGATGCCTGGCCAGACGGCCGCATTCGATCACGCCTTACGGCCAGAATCGCACATTACGGACGAATCGCACCTTACGCCGTAACTCGCCAAAGCCAGCTGCCCCGGCCGTGACTGCCGTGGCCATTCCGACGGCCCTGACGACCGAAACCCGAACTCGAGTAAAAACCGAGATACGGTTACGAAGTACTCGCAAAGACGAATCCAAGTGCTAAGAGAACACACGATTCGACCACTCAAGTGTCGGAATTGACGACTAAGTAATTACCCCAAACTTTGGGAAATTACAAAAATGGCCCAAAACGTCCGAAAATCACGATACGTGATCGAATAACCAAACCGAAGTTCACAACACGTCTAACAAAGTTAAACGGACTTACGGAAAAATCGAAACAGCAGTTTCCAATGAGATTCGCATGAATCGAACTCAAGTGCGGAAAAGTCGCCAAAAAGCACGGAACTCAACAAAACGACACCGAAACGAACTCGAATGACAAAAAGTGCAGAATTAATCATTCTCAGAATGATGAAACGGTCATGAGCGAGTCGTCAAAACGGACTTTCGCCGAAAAAAAGAAATTACCGGAAATCGAAATTACGGGTATTACAGCGTGCGCTAATCATGATTATTAACGTGCGCTAATAATGTTACACTTAGCCAATTTCAGCTATTCTTGTCCAACGTCTCGACATACCAAAAACGAACATAAGACACACTGAACACAAGCACTGAATCCAATAATATTCTTAAATACAATTGTCCACCAAATACAACAATTATACCAATACTGACATCTAAGTCCTTCATTATTTTATCCATACTGTACAGATTCCACGCTGTACAACATAACTCGGATAAAATAATATTAAACATCAGTAGTAGAAATTCTGGATATTACACATTTAGCATGCGCTATCCTCATGCCTTAGCGTGCATTAACATCTTCTATGAAGTACTCTGCTTTGTGAATTAGCGTGTGCTAGACTTCGTACTAGCGTGCGTTATTTGCTTCGATGCAGAATGTGCAGAACTCTTTGTCTTGATTACTTAGCGTGTGTTAATATACATGTTAGTGTAACACCCCAATCCACAACTGGGACATTACACGTCGTAGAATCCTAGTGAGGTCTACCAGGCTAACACATGACATATGAACCACAACGTAATCCCAAATGATGCACTCAAAAGTAAATAAGGTCGTGGCCTCGGCCAAAACATTTTAACGGAGTACATGAGTAGAAGTTAAATATCAATTCATTGCCCACGCAGGGGACTTAAACCAAGTTTCAAAAATAACCAGTCTGACTCCATTACTCGACAATGCAAAGACAAAACATAAAAATGCAGACTCGAGCCACATCATCAAGCCAGCCCATCCTTTGCGTGCATGTCCCGTGCCTGCTCCTCAGCCTCCTGCACTAAAATGCATAAGACGATTTCCCATTTAATGGGTTAGCATTCGAATAGCTAGTTCAAGTACACAATTAAACTAAATTATATACAAATATTGTTTTTAAACAATCATCTCAATCAGAAATCATTTGCCATAAATATTACGGAATACTAAATTTGCAAAAAAATCATTTCAAATCATCACGATATAACAAAATCACAATCGTATCCCGTGGCCGCATTCCCTTAGTATCGACCCCCAGACATCCCGTCGAACACTCCGGGTGGGATACCACTTCCGCGGCCGTACCCCTTAGTATCGACCCCCAGACATCCCATCGGACACTCCGGGTGGAAGTTCAATCACACACGCACCCAAGTTCCCTTCCGCGGCCGTACACCTTAGTATCGACCCCCAGACATCCCGTCGGACACTCCGGGTGGAAGGAACACAACTCACGCACCCAAAATCACAATTCATCATTCCTTTCGAAAATCACAACATACGTAACGAAATGTAATACATGTACTTGCCTCGAACAAGACGAAACGAAGGAAACAACGAAGGAATAGGTTTTGGTCCGAACAATCCTCCCAAATCCGCTCCTAACACAATAACGGTATACAACAAGTCTCAATAATGCGGAAAGGTAAGAATTAATCCTAATTCTACCCGTTGGGGCAATTCATCGGACACCAAGAGTGCATAAGGAAATGAAATCGGTCAACGGTGTAATATCGGGATTTCATCCCAACCAATAACAAGAAAACCAAGGGTCACGAGTATACTATCAAATCTAATAACAACATCGGTTAACTCGGATTAAAATACAAGATCACCACCAAACCTCCCCAAAATCATACTAGGGTTAAAGGAGTTCTTACCTCTTGAAGATTCAAGCACTATAATCCGAAGAACACGTGTTAGATCCACAATCCGAGCTACACGATCGAAAGGAGATGAAGAAAATCACACGATCAAGTGGTAGATGGAGAAAATCCCCCTCTCATACTTCTCTCTCTCGTACGGTGGAAGGAAGGAAGGAAATGAGGGACTCACGCTGAATAAAAACGCAGGTATAGCGCTGACCGCATTGTGTGCCGCGGCTCAGCTGAAGTGTGCCGCGGCACAGGGCCAAAAATTGCGCCCAGTGATCGGCAGGCCGCTCGATGTGCCGCGGCCCAGTCGAAGTTTGCTGCGGCAGTGACTCGGCATTGTGCCGCGGCTCTTCCGGCATGTGCCGCGGCACACGGTACAGTAGGTTCGGCCGAATAAGTGCAACACGAGTGTGTCGCGGCCCGGACGAGTGTGCCGCGGCAGTGACTCGGCAGTGTGCCGCGGCCCTGCCGGCATGTGCCGCGGCACACCGTACAGTCTGCTCGGCCAAAAACTGGGCAATGTGTGTGCCGCGGCGCACAATCCTTGTGTCGCGGCCCACATCCCCCCTTGGGTCCCAAAATGATGAAAAATGAACCGGGAAGAGAATAAAAGCAATAGGAATCGATATTTGGGCAACAATAACATGAAATGGAAGTACGGAAACCCCAAACGATCCGAGGTATGCCACCACAATCGAACAAAGAACAAATTCCCTAAACTTATAGAAAATTACAAAAACGGCCCAAACATCCGAAAATCACGATACAACGTCGGATTAACAATCCGAAGCTCACAACAAGCTCTACTCCACCATACGAACTCATGGAAATAAGAAAAAAATGATAAAATCGGACGAGTTTAACGAGAATCGAATACACATGCGATAGAATATAACTCAAGGTGAAATTACGCAAAAACATCATCGAGACTCATCCCAACGGAGAAACTCCAAGAATAAAATAGATTCAGAATTCTAAAACAGTGCCAAGCGAGTTTTCCGAAACGAATATATACCGAAAATAGAAATGACCAAAAGTAGAAAACACGGATATTACATTATCTCCCCCTAAAAATAAGTTTCGTCCCGAAACTTACAACACGAATAACTCGGGGTATCTCGATCTCATACTCTCTTCCGTCTCCCACGTGGCTTCCTCGGACCCATGCCTCGACCATTGCACTTTAACCAAAGTAATGGTTTTGTGCCTGAGTTGCTCCACCCGACGCTCTAAGATCTGAATCGGCCTCTCCTCAAAGGTAATGTCGGGCCCCCACTCGATCTCTCCAAAATCAATAATATGGCTAGGGTCCGGTATGTACTTCCTAAGCTGGGAAACATGAAATACATTATGCACGTGGCTCAGGGTCGGCGGCAAACCTAACCGATATGCAAGCTCTCCAACTCTCTCTATAATCTCGAACGGCCCAATAAATCTCGGACTAAGTTTACCCTTCCGACCGAAGCGGTAAACTCCCCGTGTCGGCGACACCTTAAGCAAGACGTGATCTCCCACCTCAAACTCCAACGGTCGGTGACGTGTATCGGCATAAGACTTCTGCCGGCTCTGGGCCGTCACCAATCTATCGCGAATTAAGGCAATCTTCTCTCTCGTCTCAACTACCATATCGAGATCGGTACCAATTAGCTCGGACGCTTCATACCAACACAACAGCGATCTGCACCTCCTTCCATACAACGCCTCGAATGGTGCCATTTTGATCGAGGCATGCCAACTATTGTTGTACGTGAACTCGATCAACGGCAAGTGCGTCTCCCAATCATCCTTCCAATCTAAGGCACAGGCTCTCAACCTATCCTCCAACGTCTGGATCGTCCGCTCCGACTGTCCGTCAGTCTGAGGGTGGTAAGACGTACTGAGTCTTAACTCAGTCCCCAAATCTCGATGAACCGCCTGCCAAAAATGTGATACAAATCGGCCATCAAGATCTGAAACAATACTCTTAGGAGTCCCATGCAATCTCACGATCTCCGCAATAAACACTCGCGCCAGCCTCTCCGGTCCCCAAGTATCCTTAATACTCAGAAAGTGAGCTGATTTGGTTAGTCGATCAACAATAACCCAAATCATGTTCATTCCAGTCCGAGTCCTGGGCATCCCGGTAATGAAATCCATAGAGATGTCTTCCAATTTCCATTCCGGAATGGGAAGTGGTCGTAGCAACCCCGCAGGTCGCTGATGCTCAATCTTAACCTGCTGACAGGTTAAACACTTCGCCACAAACTCGCTAACGTCCGATTTCAAATTACTCCACCAGTAGTTACTCCTCACATCCTTGTACATTTTGCTCGTACCAGGATGTATGGAATAAGGTGTAGCATGAGCCTCACTCAAAATCCTCTATCTCAACTCAATGTCATTCGGTACACATAATCTGCCGCGAAATCTCAGAACGCCACCTGAACCACAAATCCAGGGGCTTTCCCCTTCCTCACATCCTCCCTCAGCTGGACTAAAAACGGATCATCACACTGTTTCGCCTTGATATCATCGGTCAAGGACGAAGTGATCTCCAACGTACATAACTGACCCTGAACTCTCTGAACCCAAACCTCGATATTCTGACAGATAAAATCCCACTGGATCCTACTCTGTGGTGTAAGTACCTCTAGCATCTGTAATGCCATCGGTTTCCGGCTTAACGCATCAGCCACTACGTTAGCCTTACCCGGATGGTAAAGTTTCTCGAGGTCGTAATCTTTAATTAGCTCCAACCACCTACGCTGTCTCATATTCAAATCTTTCTGACTGAAGATATACTTCAGACTCTTGTGGTCCGTAAAAATCTTACACGACGATCCATAGAGATAATGTTTCCATATCTTTAAGGTGAAAACGACCGCGGCTAACTCCAAATCGTGCGTCGGGTAATTCGCCTCATATGGTTTCAACTGGCGGGACGCATAAGCAATCACCCTGTCTCTCTGCATCAAAACACATCTGAGCCCGAGGCCCGAAGCATCACTATATACCACGAAGTCCTCGTTCCCCTGAGGCAATGCTAACACGGGTGCAGTAGTTAGTCGCCTCTTCAACTCGCCAAAACTACTCGTCTATCTCGCGGTTCACTCGAACTTCTGGGTTTTCTGGAGCAACTGAGTGAGTGGTCTAGCGATCTTAGAAAATCCCTCAACAAATCTACGGTAATAGCCTGCAAGTCCCAGAAAACTCCTCACTTCCTTCACGTTTTTGGGCGGTTCCCAAGCCATGACCGCCTCTATTTTCTGTGGATCTACCCGAACACCTTCTGCTAAATCACATGCCCGAGGAACATCACTTTCTTGAGCCAAAACTCACACTTAGAGAACTTCGCATACAACTGCTCAGTTCTCAAAATGTCTAATACAATTCGGAGATGTAAGGCGTGCTCCTCCCGACTCCGTGAGTAGATCAGAATGTCATCGATAAAGATGACTACGAATTTGTCTAGATACTCAATAAAAACTTTGTTCATTAACTGCATGAACACTGCTGGGGCATTGGTTAGCCCGAAAGGCATAACCACAAACTTGTAATGGCCGTATCTCATCCGAAAGGCAGCTTTCGGTATATCGATGTCCCGAATCCTCAACTCGTAGTAGCCCGATCGCAAATCAATCTTCGAAAAGACTATCGCCCCTTGAAGCTGATCAAACAAATCGTCGATCCGGGGCAAAGGGTATTTATTTTTGATGGTCAACTTGTTTAATTCTCGATAATCGATGCATAAGCGAAGCGATCCATCCTTCTTCTTAACAAAAAGTACGGGCGCACCCCAAGGCGATGCGCTCGGTCGAATATACCCCTTATCTAACAATTCTCCCTACTGATTCTTCAACTCTAACATCTCCGACGATGCCATACGGTACGGCGCTCGAGAAATGGGGGATGCATTCGGCTCAAGATCGATAGGAAACTCCACCTCTCGCTGTGGTGGTAACCCCGGCAAGTCGTCTGGGAAAACGTCGGGATACTCACTAACAACTGGAATTGACGACATGTCAACCCCACCATCCTCCGCCTGCAGGGCATAACACCAATAGCCGACACAACCCTGGTTCAGAAGTTTCATCGCCTTTAAGGCGCTAATCACACTCCCCGATCTCCCCGGCTTACGACCGATGAGGGTATGCTTGGTGCCGTCCTCGGCTACTATCGAGATGGTACGGGTCCGATAGTTCATGATAGCACCGTGACGCTCCAACCAATCGTCCCCGAGGATTAAATCCTCACCCTTAAGGTCTATAACAATGAGATTCGAGGGCCAATCTCGGCTCCCGATCCTCACAGGGCAATCCCTAACTTCCCGGTCCCCAACCATACGATCCCCGCTAGGCGTACCCACCACAAACGGTTCACACTCAAACAAGCAGTTAAAGCCAATACGATTCACACAATCCGATGCAATAAAGGAATGGGTAGCACCCGAATCAAAAAGCACGGAAACTGGATGAGTAAGGATCTGAGTGGTACTTGACGCCACCGGAACGTGTGCCTCCTCTGTGCGCCTCAGCTGATACAATCGGGGGTGAACTGAACCCGAACTCGAGGCTGCGCGGCGATCCGGCTGACCCCGATCCCTACCACGACCCGAACCCTGCGGAACATGAGTAGCTGGAATACCGTGATCCTTCTGATCGGTAGTGGTAGTCAGAACTCTAATAGACCTGGTGGCCCTCTCACAATGAGTTGCCCGATGCCCGGTCTGCCCTCAAGTAAAGCAAGTGACTCGAGGAAAAGGGCAATCCTTCATCAAATGCTCATATTGGTTGCAGTTAAAACAAACCCTGCCACCAGAAGCAACGGACTGGACTGAACGATTACCCTGAGATCCACCGGCCTGATGAAATGGCCTTTTCCCCAGTATAGGAGCAGAACGAGACCTCGAAAACTGACCACCCTTACCGGTCGAGAATCCGCCGGTAGTCTTCTGCTTCTTAGCTTCCGAAACCGACTCTGATTCCGGGACGGCCATCTCGATCGCTAGAGCGCGATCTTGGTATTCCTTCAAAGTGGCACACATGAGCGGCGCCATACTCTGCCTAATATGCGGCTTCATGCGCATATTGAATTAACGGATTTTATCAGCTTCCGTTCTCACTTGATCTCTCACGAAACCCAACTGCTGATTGTAAGAGATGATGGCCTGAGAAATAGGCACATCCTGAGGTGTAGCGGTGAAGAACTCCACAATTCTGCGCTCCTTGACTGGCGGCGGACAATACTCTGCTTCCATAGCAGCCTTGAATTCCTCCCAAGTAGCTCGACGGTCTCTGGGCACAATGGCCTCCCACCATTCCGCAGCTTCCTTATCCAGGAGGTACTGGGCAATATGTACCCTCTTGTCTTCAGGACAAGCTACGGCATCAAAGGTCTTGGACAACTGAAAGAGCCAATTCTCCCAACCGAGGGAGTCAGAAGATTCGGAGAAACGAGGAGGGTGCATCTTAGTCACCGTCTGAAGCCACTTACTAGCTTCCTCTTCAGGTGTCGGAGGCAGATTCTGGCGTCCACCCTGAGCTATCTGAGCAAGCTGGGCTACTAACTGCTGAAGTACGGCAGTAGCCCCGGCGTCGGCATTATTACCCAACGGCACTGAGTGAGAGGCTGAGTCCGCAGATGACTGAGAAAGTGAGCCCTCTTCATTATCAGCACCCCGACCACGGCCTCGCCCGCGTCCCCTAGATGGTCTACCACGACCTCTCAACATACTAAAGGAAGAATGAAAAGGACAAGGTCAGAAAGATTCACAATTGACAACGTTGGCATCACAATTCATAATTCCAAGCAACGCAAGAAAACGAATTACAGAAATATGAGAGTTCGAGGAGACTTACAGCCACGGGTCGCACGAAAAGACGGTAGCATGATGATATTAGGCTCAACGACTGACTCTAATGATGCAATTGACAGACCCAAAATTTACCGACAGCCTAGGTATTCAAAACCTAAGCTCCGATACCATAAATGTAACACCCCAATCCACAACTGGGACATTACACGCCGTAGAATCCTAGTGAGGTCTACCAGGCTAACACATGACATATGAACCACAATGTAATCCCAAATGATGCACTCAAAAGTAAATAAGGTCGTGGCCTCGGCCAAAACATTTTAACGGAGTACATGAGCAGAAGTTAAATATCAATTCATTGCCCACGCAGGGGACTTAAACCAAGTTTCAAAAATAACCAGTCTGACTCCATTACTCGACAATGCAAAGACAAAACATAAAAATGCAGACTCGAGCCACATCATCAAGCCAGCCCATCCTTTGCGTGCATGTCCCGTGCCTGCTCCTCAGCCCTCCCGGTACCTGAAATGCATAAGACGCATTTCCCCCATTTAAGGGGTTAGCATTCGAATAGCTAGTGCAAGTACACAATTACACTACATTATATACAAATACGGTTTTTACACAATCATCTCAATCAGAAATCATTTGCCATAAATATTCCGGAATACTACATTGGCAATCAAATCGGCCCAATCATCACGATATCACAAAATCACAACTGGTATCCCGTGGCCGTACCCCTTAGTATCGACCCCCAGACATCCCGTCGAACACTCCGGGTGGGATACCACTTCCGCGGCCGTACCCCTTAGTATCGACCCCCAGACATCCCGTCGGACACTCCGGGTGGAAGTTCAATCACACACGCACCCAAGTTCCCTTCCGTGGCCGTACCCCTTAGTATCGACCCCCAGACATCCCATCGGACACTCCGGGTGGAAGGAACACAACTCACGCACCCAAAATCACAATTCATCATTCCTTTCGAAAATCACAACATACGTAACGAAATGTAATACATTTACTTGCCTCGAACAAGACGAAACGAAGGAAACAACGAAGGAATAGGTTTTGGTCCGAACAATCCTCCCAAATCCGCTCCTAACACAATAACGGTATACAACAAGTCTCAATAATGCGGAAAGGTAAGAATTAATCCTAATTATACCCGTTGGGGCAATTCATCGGACACCAAGAGTGCATAAGGAAATGTAATCGGTCAACGGTGTAATATCGGGATTTCATCCCAACCAATAACAAGAAAACCAAGGGTCGCGAGTATACTATCAAAATCTAATAACAACATTGGTTAACTCGGATTAAAATACAAGATCACCACCAAACCCTCCCCAAAATCATACTAGGGTTAAATGAGTTCTTACCTCTTGAAGATTCAAGCACTATAATCCGAAGAACACGTGTCAGATCCACAATCCGAGCTACACGATCGAAAGGAGATGAAGAAAATCACACGATCAAGTGGTAGATGGAGAAAAATCCCCCTCTCAAACTTCTCTCTCTCGTACGGTGGAAGGAAGGAAGGAAATGAGGGACTCACGCTGAATAAAAACGCAGGTATAGCGCTGACCGCATTGTGTGCCGCGGCTCAGCTGAAGTGTGCCGCGGCACAGGGCCAAAAATTGCGCCCAGTGATCGGCAGGCCGCTCGATGTGCCGCGGCGCAGTCAAAGTGTGCCGCGGCAGTGACTCGGCATTGTGCCGCGGCCCTTCCGGCATGTGCCGCGGCACACGGTACAGTAGGTTCGGCCGAATAAGTGCAACACGAGTGTGCCGCGGCCCAGACGAGTGTGCCGCGGCACACCGTACAGTCTGCTCGGCCAAAAACTGGGCAATGTGTGTGCCGCGGCGCACAATCCTTGTGTCGCGGCCCACACACCCCCTTGGGTCCCAAAATGATGAAAAATGAACCGGGAAGAGAATAAAAGCAATAGGAATCGATATTTGGGCAACAATAACATGAAATGGAAGTACGGAAACCCCAAACGATCCGAGGTACGCCACCACAATCGAACAAGGAACAAATTCCCTAAACTTATAGGAAATTACAAAAACGGCCCAAACATCCGAAAATCACGATACAACGTCGGATTAACAATCCGAAGCTCACAACATGCTCTACTCCACCATACGAACTCATGGAAATAAGAAAAAATGATAAAATCGGACGAGTTTAACGAGAATCGAATACACATGCGATAGAATATAACTCAAGGTGAAATTACGCAAAAACATCATCGAGACTCATCCCAATGGAGAAACTCCAAGAATAAAATAGATTCAGAATTCTAAAACAGTGCCAAGCGAGTTGTCCGAAATGAATATATACCGAAAATAGAAATTACCAAAAGTAGAAAACACGGATATTACAGTTAGCGTGCGCTAACTATCTAGTTCCTGGCCAACTTCTTGCACCTTCGTCTGTCATTGAGTTATTTTTGTTTTTCTTTGATTCATCAACTTATCATAAAAATCCTTTTATAATTATATAGAATAGAATATTCCAACAATCCCCCCTTTTTATGATGACAAAACAACAAGGCTAGATGAGATTTATACCTATAAAATACAATAAAAATATACAGATCAAAGTATTTGGCTTTGTCCGTTTATGTTAGTTTTCTTCTCCCAGTCATTCCTTCTTATCCCCATCAGTCCTTCTCCCCCTTTTTGTCATTAGCAAAAAGTACATATAATCATTAAATCGGTAAAAACAGTTTGACAAAAAATAGGTATACTCCCCCTGAATATAATAACTCATCCTGAGTTAAATATGAATTTGTTTGAATAATTAATTTTGAATTTGGAGGATCCAACAGACTCTGGGTCGTTCTTGATTTGGCAAATAAACGATATTTGCACTATGGTTCCTTTTGAAATCCATATTTTCTTAATTTTAATCGTCCGTCTTAGTGTAACACCCCCAAATCCCATTGAGTCATTACAGTGCCGTGGACCCCACACCAGGTGATCCACCAGGCGAACACGACTAAAATACAACAAACTGACCAAAATAGGAAATCACAGACCCTACTATGATGTCCGACATACTATTCCGATATGGAATTTCAACGACAAGGATGGGCCTACATGGCCAAAATAAAATACAACAACATACACGAGCCTTGCTCGGATAACGACAACGACTGAACAAAAATGGAGTACTCCAACTGTCTGACCAACATGAACACCAAAATATCTCGGACTAGTATCGTTCGAATGCCTCGTCGCCATCGTCATGCCCCTGTGTCTCAACTCTCTCCTCGCAAGTACCTAAAACATGAAAACATGTTCCGCCCCCACGGGTTCAGCCATCCAGTATAATGAATATCAAGTACATGCACAACATGATATGCATCCAAAGGCAGAATAAATAGTACAACAATGGTAGTACGAGATGCTCACAAACCAAAGTAAGAATCGAGCATTCGTGGAATATTATGCCCATGGCATACGATCAATACCTGCTCAATAGGTTAGAACATAAGTGCCCAACGGCGAAACATCAATATAGAACACAACGATACATTACCCGAAGGTAAATCAATCCAACGCTGAAATAAATAAGGATCACAATGCCCGAAGGCTAAAACGGAAATACCGATATATCACAATGGCCTGAAAGCCCTCACCAAGCCGCCAAAATATCACGATGGCTCGAAAGCCGAACAGCCCGAAGTCAGTAAATCATCACAATACAGATCTCAAAGAAACAAACTCGATCGAACATACCTGGGCGTATGAACTCTTAATCACAAAACGTCGAACACGTCCACACATTTAAATGGACTATGAACGAACAAAATTGTATGGCTCAATGATGGACATCACAGTACGCCCGATCCGAATATGTGTCAGTGCACATGTCCACCCCGTATACGGAATCCAGGATATACGTGGGACAATGTACCTAATTAGCCTCAACGAACTACGTCTCGTGTGCACAACCCTTCACGGAAAATATTCACGCATGACTATATATGTGCCCGGCTAAAAATCCTACACAATATCCAATCGGAACGTAGATATGATTCCGGATATGTCACGATACGACATGACAACGAAACTCAAAGGATAACACATCCAATACATATCATACGACTCACCAAGTGAACGATGACACACGAATAATGAAAGATCGACACGACCAACGATATTCGAAACAACCATCCTGGGATCAAAATCCCTAAGGACCGATTAACACGAGCAACGATCACAACACAATGATTCGGAAAATCCTCAACCTTCAACGATCACAAAATTACCGAGTTCACAAGAATAATAGTGTGCTGCCTTGAATCGGTCAACACGACAATAATAATTCAACGGATGGGAATTATCGTTGATAATCCCAATTCAATACTTCGATTACCGTAGAATGGCCAATCGATAACAATTATACAACAGATGGGAATTATCTTTTTGACAACGGGTGGAAATTATATTTGATAATCCCAATTCAATATATCGATTACCGTTAGAGCGGACAATCGATAATAATTATACAACGGATGGGAATTATCTTTGATAATCCCAATTCAATATATCGATAACCTTCAGAACGGTTAACCGATAACAATTGTTCTACGGTTGTCTCGGCTCCTTTAATCGGTGTGCGATATCGAAGATGATAATCGAATACGCCAATGCCTTCAATCGCCAAAACGACATCAATAGAAAAACACGATATCAATAACGATTTATTCACAAAAAATATCTTGATGGAACGTCAATCAATAATAACAATCGATATGTCGATGCCGCGAACCGCTATCGACAACAATATCTCAAGAAACATCAATCAACAATAACAATCGATATGTCGATACCGCGAACCGCTATCGACAACAATATTACCAACAAGTATCGCAATGCCTTGGATCGGCCATTTACGAACAACAATAACATTTGGCATAACTTGCCGAAGGGTATCGTATCAAACAATCCCCTGATATCAACAAAATCACAAAGAGACCAAGTCTCGAAATGATACACACATTCATACACATACATGATAACATTAATCTCATTGACCAGTACAAGTATAAAACTTGCCTCAAACCGAAGGCGAGAAAGTCCTTCCACGATCAACGTCCTACCACGAATCGATCAACGCGTCCTCCGACAATCACAAGCACTCGAACAACCTTGAATGAAATACAATTCATTCGATAACACAATATCGACCGAAAACAACACAATAGATAATTCCGATTCCAACATGAACACATACTATACTCGTATTTATCCGTATACATACATATATATATAATATATATATATATTACATATATATATATATATATACAACTCATATATATATACAAATACATATGCTCACTGCACACTAAACACATATATATATATAACAGCTTTATTATATATATACATATACATAAAACACACAACACACACACATACAACTCACGCTGCACACACTAACACACACACATCTATTACATATATATATAATATACATAACACATCTGCACATCACAACACACACACACATCACGCCATATATATATACATATTACGACTTACACATGTATATATATATAACACACACAACACACAACACAAAGGCTTACCGGAAAAGTCGATCGGCCGGCAACCTTCACGGGAAAATGTCAAACCTCCGTTCCGCCGTCCGTTCTGCATAAAAACCACCTCTGGTCGCCGGAAATCAACGGAACCGCATCAATGGCCGGAAACCATGAAGACTCCGGACGCCCGAGCTCCGCCTCGCCGGAAGAAAAATGTCGGAACAGTTCAAATCGACCGGATTATAATGCCACCCGATCCAGAAATTACGATCGGCCGCCGCCGAGCTCCAGTCGCCGCCAGAGACGTCGGCTCTACCTCCGGTCGCCGGAAAAAAATGGAGAAGCCGGTGCCTGCTCCGTCTCGCCGGAAGACGAGAGAAATGCCGAACACGCCGACCGGGTTTGCAGCCTTCCATTCGGAAATTCCGACTGTGCCTCCGCCGAGCTCCGGCCGTGAGCCGCCCGCCCGCCGAACTCAAGCTCGCCGGAAAAAATGGAGAAACCGGCCCGTCCTCAAGCTTCCGCCTTGCCGAAAAGAAAATGACGGAGAGAAGGATGGAGAGAAGAGAGGGAGCTGGCGAGGTGAGGGATGATGAGGGAAGAAGAAGAAAAAGAAAAGAGAGAGGGAGGAGAAGTCGCGAGAGGGGGAGAGAGATGGTGAGTGTATATGTATATATATTATACATAAAGTGATAGGTGAGAGATGATTGATAGTATATTTATATAGCATGAGAACGTGAGGGATGAGGTGGGAATCTCATGTTGACAATATATATATATATATATATATATATATATATAAATGATAGTCCAAAGATACCCTCGTCCCGAAAGTTGACCACGAGGAAAGTTCCCACCACTTACCATGCATTACGTACGTAACCTCAGGGCGTAACGTACGCAATCGCAACAAATTAGCGTACGTAATGCTACACAGGTAGCGTACGCTATGGGTATAAGCTTAGCCAAAATTCCAAACTCGCCAAACAACACCCAAACGACGAAACCAAACCGACGACCAATAAAAATATTTCGATCCCAAAATATTTTAATACAATATAAATTGTATCGGTCCAAACAACAACACTTGTACAATTCCAAATGAATACGTACAACTCAACAGTAACACGAAAAAAAAAAATTACCCCCGGATATTACATACTCCCCCCCTTAAAAAGAGTTTCGTCCCCGAAACTCAGGGCGCACAAGTCGGGGCACGGACTATCCATCAGGATAAGAAAACAACATCTCCAGGAATACTCCTCAATACGAGCAATTCCGCCTAAGCAACTGGGCCGACCCCACGGGTCCCCACGTCTCATCTGCCTGAACAAGGCGGAAAAAAATCAAGTGATAAAGACACTCAATCAAATGCGAGATTAGCCGAATCATGACTCCTCAGCCAGAGACCAGCCAGGAAGTCGCACCACAAAAGATAATAACAACACACGAATAGTCCTCAGGACCATATCGAACGCACGCCCAAGTCCTCATGACTTGACGTCTCGAATCACAATGAACGATTACCCAGATCATCACAAAAATCTCGGGTACAGGACCAAAAGGAAAGAAAATCACATCAAATGACTCAAGTGTCAAGATTCTCAGATACAATGATAACAAGATAGATCAGTAATAAACGGTTCACAACCGCAATATTAAAATACAGACCGAGTCAAACATCGATCCGGAAGATAAAGAAAATATAAATCAAGGCTACATCTCAAATGTACCCGGAATCCACATCCTCCAGATCGTTGAGTTCCTCGATCCCATCGACTCGAGGAAAACACAAATCTGAACTCGCTACTTCCCCTCGGGTGTCCATACCTCTGGCTCCCGAAGCCCGACATGACCCCTTGGATGAAGTACGGACTGAAGTGACAAAATCTCTCGAGGCCCATGAGCTCTCTCGAGACCTACTGGCACTAGAACTCATGCAGTATTCTGAAGGTGTCCCCACCTCCGACACAGAAAATAAATAATAGCTGGCACCGTACATCGAGTACTCATATGCCCCGCTGAATCACAATTAAAACAAATAACTCGTCCGCCCGAGAAGAAAATACTTTCCCGACGAAGCCGACTAGAAAATGACCTCTTCGACGCCGGAGCTCGATGTCCCTCCGAACGAATCGGCATCCTAGTCCTCTCACGTAAGAAACCGAAAGATCCTTCGAGTAAGCTCCTCGATCGAGAGTTCCGCTCCAAGAGCCTTCTCGATGAGTTCGCCAAGTGAGTTACAATTGTGATTGAACAATCGTATTCTCAACCGCGGGTTCAACATCTTGTTAAAATACTCGATCTTATCCGCCTCAAGACGGATAATGATGAAGTAAATCAAAAGTCCTTGAAACTTCTCAGCAATAACAATAACACCCTCGTTCTTGACGGATTCGGGGTTCAAAACCTCCGACAACTTGGCTTCACGAAGTGGAGCCAGATAATACCTCTCTAACATGAGAGTCTTGAACTCGATCCGAACACAATCACGATCGGTGGGTTCTCGAGCACAACTCCGAAAATGATTCGTCAGCCACCAAATCATTGGTACGAGGTTTCGGGTGTCGGCCCACTCTGCGGCCTCTACCCCCTCTGTCACGTCCTCTTTCCAGACTGAAAGAATAACGTTCAATCATGACCACAGCTCAAATACGCCTCAACAGCCAGAATGCTAGGTCAACGCAAAACACGAGAATACATACTCAACAGATAAACGATCACATCGATCACGCTAATCATAGCCGATATAGAGACCACACGCTCCAAAGCAAATAATCATAAATCAATCGCACCCGATCGTCACATACAAGTGTCAACGAAACATGTATAATCAATGACATAATGAATGTATGCACACAAAAGAGAATAGAGTCCTTACACAGGTCATACGAAGCTTCGAGGTCTTGCGATACTAGTCTTCACTGACGAAGACTCGATGAAAGAATGACTCATACAGTCGTCCAACTATCACGACTCACAAAACCCGACTGTCCAGATTGTCATAACCTGACAGCCCCGCTACTACCGCCTTGGTAGAGCCACATAACACACAAGCCAGGGTATCTCACAACCCAATACTCTGATACCATCTTCTGTAACACCCCCAAATCCCATTGGGTCATTACATTGCCGTGGACCCCACACCAGGTGATCCACCAGGCGAACACGACTAAAATACAACAAACTGACCAAAATAGGAAATCACAGACCCTACTATGATGTCCGACATACTATTCCGATATGGAATTTCAACGACAAGGATGGGCCTACATGGCCAAAATAAAATACAACAACATACACGAGCCTTGCTCGGATAACGACAACGACTGAACAAAAATGGAGTACTCCAACTGTCTGACCAACATGAACACCAAAATATCTCGGACTAGTATCGTTCGAATGCCTCGTCGCCATCGTCATGCCCCTGTGTCTCAACTCTCTCCTCGCAAGTACCTAAAACATGAAAACATGTTCCGCCACGGGTCAGCCATCCAGTATAATGAATATCAAGTACATGCACAACATGATATGCATCCAAAGGCAGAATAAATAGTACAACAATGGTAGTACGAGATGCTCACAAACCAAAGTAAGAATCGAGCATTCGTGGAATATTATGCCCATGGCATACGATCAATACCTGCTCAATAGGTTAGAACATAAGTGCCCAACGGCGAAACATCAATATAGAACACAACGATACATTACCCGAAGGTAAATCAATCCAACGCTGAAATAAATAAGGATCACAATGCCCGAAGGCTCAAACGGAAATACCGATATATCACAATGGCCTGAAAGCCCTCAGCCGAAGCTGCCAAAATATCACGATGGCCTGAAAGCCGAACACCAAGTCGTAAATCATCACAATACAGATCTCAAAGAAACAAACTCGATCGCCGAACATACCCCTCTGGCGTATGAACTCTTAATCACAAAACGTCGAACACGTCCACACATTTAAATGGACTATGAACGAACAAAATTGTATGGCTCAATGATGGACATCACAGTACGCCCGATCCGAATATGTGTCAGTGCACATGTCCACCCCGTATACGGAATCCAGGATATACGTGGGACAATGTACCTAATTAGCCTCAACGAACTACGTCTCGTGTGCACATCCCTTCACGGAAAATATTCACGCATGACTATATATGTGCCCGGCTAAAAATCCTACACAATATCCAATCGGAACGTAGATATGATTCCGGATATGTCACGATACGACATGACAACGAAACTCAAAGGATAACACATCCAATACAGATCATACGACTCACCAAGTGAACGATGACACGCGAATAATGAAAGATCGACACGACCAACGATATTCGAAACAACCATCCTGGGATCAAAATCCCTAAGGACCGATTAACACGAGCAACGATCACAACACAACAGTTCGGGAAAATCCTCAACCTTCAACGATCACAAAATTACCGAGTTCACAAGAATAATAGTGTGCTGCCTTGAATCGGTCAACACGACAATAATAATTCAACGGATGGGAATTATCGTTGATAATCCCAATTCAATACTTCGATTACCGTAGAATGGCCAATCGATAACAATTATACAACAGATGGGAATTATCTTTTTGACAACGGGTGGAAATTATATTTGATAATCCCAATTCAATATATCGATTACCGTTAGAGCGGACAATCGATAATAATTATACAACGGATGGGAATTATCTTTGATAATCCCAATTCAATATATCGATAACCTTCAGAACGGTTAACCGATAACAATTGTACAACGGATGTCTCGGCACCTTTAATCGGTTACCGATAACGAAGATGATAATCGAATACGTCAATGCCTTCAATCGGCCAAAACGACATCAATAGAAAAACACTGATATCAATAACGCATTCACAAAAAAATATCTTGATGGAACGCCAATCAATAATAACATCGATATGTCGATGACGCGATCCGGCTATCGACTACAATATCTCGAAGTTACATCAATTAACATTAACAATCGATATGTCGATACCGCGAACCGCTATCGACAACAATATTACCAACAAGTATCGCAATGCCTTGGATCGCCATTTACGAACAACAATAACATTTGGCATAACTTGTCAAGGGTATCGTATCAAACAATCCCCGATATCAACAAAATCACAAAGAGACCAAGTCTCGAAATGATACACACATTCATACACATACATGATAACATTAATCTCATTGACCAGTACAAGTATAAAACTTGCCTCAAACCGAAGGCGAGAAAGTCCTTCCACGATCAACGTCCTACCACGAATCGATCAACGCGTCCTCCGACAATCACAAGCACTCGAACAACCTTGAATGAAATACAATTCATTCGATAACACGATATCGACCGAAAACAACACAATAGATAATTCCGATTCCAACATGAACACATACTATACTCGTATTTATCCGTATACATACGTATATATATAATATATATATTACATATATATATATACAACTCATATATATATACAAATACATATGCTCACTGCACACTAAACACACATATATATATATATATATATAACAGCTTTATTATATATATACATATACATAAAACACACAACACACACACATACAACTCACGCTGCACACACTAACACACACACATCTATTACATATATATAATATACATAACACATCTGCACATCACAACACACACACATCACGCCATATATATATATATACATATTACAGCTTACACACAGTATATATATAACACACACAACACACAACACAAAGACTTACCCGGAAAAGTCGATCGGCCGGGCAACCTTCGCCGGAAAATATCAAACCTCCGTTCCGCCGTCCGTTCCAGAAAAAAACCACCTCCGGTCGCCGGAAATCAACGGAACCGCATCAATGGCCGGAAACCATGAAGACTCCGGGCGCCCGAGCTCCGCCTCGCCGGAAGAAAAATGTCGAAACAGTTCAAATCGACCGGATTATAATACCACCCGATCCAGAAATTACGATCGGCCGCCGCCGAGATCCAGTCGCCGCCAGAGACGTCGGCTCTACCTCCGGTCGCCGGAAAAAAAATGGAGAAGCCGGTGCCTGCTCCGTCTCGCCGGAAGAAGAGAAAAATGCCGGAACACGTCGACCGGGTTTGCAGCCTTCCGGTTCGGAAATTCCGACTGTGCCTCCGCCGAGCTCCGGCCGTGAGCCGCCCGCCCGCCGAACTCAAGCTCGCGGAAAAATGGAGAAACCGCCCGTCCTCAAGCTTCCGCCTTGCCGAAAAGAAAATGACGGAGAGAAGGATGGAGAGAAGAGAGGGAGTCGCGAGGTGAGGGATGATGAGGGAAGAAGAAGAAAAAGAAAAGAGAGAGGGAGGAGAAGTCCGAGAGGGGGAGAGAGATGGTGAGTGTATATGTATATATATTATACATAAAGTGATAGGTGAGAGATGATTGATAGTATATTTATATAGCATGAGAACGTGAGGGATGAGGTGGGAATCTCATGTTGACAATATATATATATATATATATATAAATGATAGTCCAAAGATACCCTCGTCCCGAAAGTTGACCACGAGGAAAGTTCCCACCACTTACCATGCATTACGTACGTAACCTCAGGGCGTAACGTACGCAATCGCAACAAATTAGCGTACGTAATGCTACACAGGTAGCGTACGCTATGGCTATAAGCTTAGCCAAAATTCCAAATTCGCCAAACAACACCCAAACGACGAAACCAAACCGACGACCAATAAAAATATTTCGATCCCGAAATATTTTAATACAATATAAATTGTATCGGTCCAAACAACAACACTTGTACAATTCCAAATGAATACGTACAACTCAACAGTAACACAAAAAAAAAAATTACCCCCGGATATTACACTTAGTGTCACGCCCCCAGACATCGGGAAGGACGAGGGCGCTGCGCATCATCCGATCAATCAATTTATGGAGATAAATACACGACAATAAATAGCGGAAGCTAAATATCAACAAGATAAAGTTTAAAGAAACAGTCTTAGCCCGATGATCCTAAGATCCGCTGATACACAGAAAGTAATCTTTGAATTATATGGATTACAAGTTGCAGCGGAATAACAAAACGATCTAATGTACGGTGTACAAACTTATTTATTACAAATCATAATAACGACAGTAATTCGTGGCTTGGCAGCAGAGCGATCTAGACAGTCCCCTTTCCGAGGTATTCTTTGTCTGCTTCTATCTGCTCATATTCTAGTTTAAAAGGGAAAACGGTGGGTTGAGACAGAAGGTCTGAATGATGGGTCAACGTGTGCGATGTGGCTTACTTTATCTTTCAAAAACTTTGTGTCTTTGTAAACCTATTAAATAAAGTGAGAAGAAGTTACAAAAGTATGCCTAGTATTTTATGAAATCAATCTGTTAGTCGATTAGTCATTCAATCAATCTAGCTTCAGATCATATCGATATGGACTTTGGAACCTGGGCTCTCCTTATGACTCCCAATTGCATAGGTCCTTGCCCCTGTATTTGGACCGTCGCCCCAGTAGTTGAGCTTTCGATCTCACCCTTAGCGTGTGCTTCCTCAGATCCTGCCGATATAGACTTTGGAACCTAGGCTCTCCTTATGTCTTCCAATGATATAGCCGTCGCCCAAGATTTGGACCGTTGCCCGCAAGAGTTGAGCTTTCGCTCTCACACTTAGCATGTGCTTCCTTATCTCTTATCTGGACTCGGTATGTCCTTAACTATGAGTTGATACCCGGATCACACCATAATCGCGATTAACCCAAATTCTACGACCAGTCCCTCGTAACACTGCTCTTTCTGCTATGAGAATAGGCAACAACGATAGCCTCGTTCATGAACTGCAACCACGCTGCTCGATCCAGAACTCGGTCAAACCGTCCTGACTCGATTTGGGATTCTAGAGGTGGCTTCTACAGTTTAAGAGGTGGCCCCCAGATTATGGGGCAGACGCTTCTTCTCATAGGTTTCAAAAGTGCACCAATCCGTCGATGAGGCACTCTGATCCAGCAGAGTTCGAGGGTCGTCCCGTCGGTGGCAGTATTTGTATAGCACTTAGTTCTTGACCAACCATATTTTATTAGTTAGTCACTACACAATATATGTGCATAAGTGCACGTTTTCAATCACACAATCCATTTATGTTAACACTTAGTATTTTTATTATATGCCAATGTCTGAGTATCTAATGTGTGGCACGAGCATTAGGAACTTAAGGACTCAGAGGATAACCTCATATTTTCGTTGACTGATAAGTACGTATGAATCAAATAGGAATCAAATAGATGAACAGGATTTAAAATTTGTCATTTCACATGTTTCGGAATTTTGGAATGTTCACAAATGACTATTTTGCTCTTACTTTAATTCCTTACGTTTCTGGGGAACACCAAAATGAGTTTGAATTCGGGTGACTTTTAAATTTTTGGGGAAGGTCGGGTATATTTAGAAGAGTCCAGAATTGGAATGTAGTTATAGAAATTCAGTTTTGGGGCTGAATTTTCTGAATTTACGATTTTACCCCGAAACTTTACGAAGTTCATCCCGAGAGCTATAAAGCTTCGAGGTTAACTCGAATGGCAATGGAATTCCAGATTTATGAAAATTTCAAAAAAAACAAAATCGGACTTGGTCCATAAATTTTATTTCTTTCATTCTGACCCCAAATTATTAAAAATGATATTTTGACCCCTAGGTTTAGAAAATCAATTCCGATTCCTATGAAACTTTTTGGGCAGAGTACTCATACTTTAATAAAATTTGTTCTGAGTCCATAAATGTGAAATTCTTCTTGAATCCCAAAACTTTTATAGAATTTATAATTTGACCTCGAAATTTTTCAAAATAACATTTTTAGTCCCTTGGGCCTCGGGAACGAGTTCCTATCCTTGTAAAATTTTACGGGAGGTATATAGGCAAATATCTAAGGTTTTTTTTTGTCCAGAAACATAATTTAAGGTTAAATCCTGAAAATTTTGTAAAATTATGGTTTGACCCCAAAATTATAAGGAATTTGCATTCTGACTCCTAGACTTATAAAATGATTCCCAAACTCTCCAAATATTACGAGAAGGATATTTATATCCAAAAAAATATTATTTTCATTCCATAACCAAAGGTTTCTCATGATTTGCATTTTGGTCCTTAAATTTTCAATCAATTGCATTTTTAGCATTTTATGCTCGTTTCCTTTGCTTCAAGTCTCGTTTACCCTTAATTAAATTGGTCAAACACCATAAACAATCACATAACACATGATTTTCATATTTGTTTACCATGTATCATAAAATTTTGATTAAAAGCATGTAGCACGCATAAATTTCACATAAAACATGTCTTCGTTTATGACGAAATAACTTTTTGTTCATGGAATGATAGCATTTCAAAATATCTCACTTAGAACATGTCCCTCCATATATTTACAATAATTTTTAGAAAACTAACATGCATCAAATTCAAAACTTAAAGTGTTTTGAAAGAGTTTTTCACCCACCTCGACTTCTTGATGTTAAAGGTTCGTTCTAAGTCTTTAGCTCCTCCTTGCCTCTCCTATTCAGCCGAGACATCACCATCATGGATGTTTATTTTTTTGGTTACATGGTAAATTTAAGTTAGAATAAGAAGAGAAGATAGGATGGAAACTAAGGCTTGAAAGTAGTTCTTACCTTTTTTCTTCTTCTTTCTTCTTCTTCTTCTTCTTCTTCTTCTTCTTCTTTCTCCTCTTTTTTTTTTTTCTTCTCTCTTCCTCACCAAATTCGGCCCTTTCTCTCTAGTAGTGCAGATTTTTGCTTGAGAAAATGAGGAAAAATGGTGCTTTAAAGTGTTTAAAACAAGGTGGTTAAGGAATGGGGAATGGATGCCTATATGTTTGTGATACACAAGTCACAATATGTCTCCACCTCATTTCACGCCTTGGTGGCTAATTTTGTCCCCTTTTTTATTATTATATATTATTATTAATTTTATTTTTTGGTTATATATAGTTGATATATTTATAAGTTGGTTAAAAGTGTGTAGGTTAGATCATGGGTTGGGTTAGTGGTTAGCTTAAGCCAAGCATGTTGGGTCAAATCACATATTGGGTAAGTTAGGTTTTGACACATTAGGTGATTCAACACCTTACGTTAACTAATTAGGTGTTTTAGCATTTTATTTTTAGTAATCATATGTGCCAAATTCACATATATACACTAGTACAAAATGTCACATAGGCCACGATTAAAAACTGTGGCCGTAGGTCTTTAGCCACGGTTATTTTCTTCACCAAAATCGTAGCCTATCCTCCCGTAATTTTTGACACCCTTACGAGTACATTTAAATTATGCGACTATATTACACGAAAAACTGTAGCCAAAGATAAAAAACCGTGGCTATAAGAGTATCAAATTTTTATTGATATTTAAACATTTTCCTAAAACTGTGGCCAGAACCTACTTATGGCCTCAAGTATTTAATATTAACCGTGAAAAATGAATGACATTTGGTCACGTTAAATTGTTAAAACCATGGTTATTGACTACCTTTTGGTACACGGAACGACCAAAACAGTGGTCGTAAATGACTTATGGTCACACAAATTACATATTAACCGTGATAAATGCATGATATATGGTTCTACTAAATAGTTAAAATTGTGGCTATTGGTTACCTTTTGGTCACGCAGATTAACCAAAATTGTGACCATAAACTACTTATGACCATGTAAAGTTCATATCAACCGCGGTTAATGCATGACATGTGGTTACACTATTTTTTAAACCAGTGGCAATTAGTTACCTTTTAGTAACACAAAAATAAGATTTATGGCCTTTAGTTAAATTATGGCAACCCGAAATAATTTGGACTGTAGCCATAAACTACTTATGACCATGAAAATTTGATTAGACGTGGTTAATGAATAACATTTGCTTACCCAAAATTTTAGAAAACTGTGACCATAAACAACTTATGACCATACAAATTTCATATTAATTGTAGCAAATGAATGGCATATGATTACGCTAAATTGAAAAATTCGTGGCTTATTGCTTATCTTTTAGTCACATTGAATGACGAACCGTGGTCATAAAGTACTTATGGCCACTAAAACTGCATAATAACTGTGGAAAATACATGATATTGGTCACACTTATTTTTTAGAATTGTGGTTATTAATTATTTTTTAACCATATTTATTTAATTTAACTGTTGTCTTTGCTATACTTATAGATACATAAATTTTATATTAATCGTGACTAATTCATGACATATAGTTACACTTAATTTTTAAAAACTGTGACCATTGGTTATTTTTTATCACACAAAATAATAAAAATCGTGGCTAATGCATGCTACATGGTTACGCGAAATTGTAACAACCGTGGCTATTGAATATCTTTTGATCACACAAATTTCATATTAACTGTGGCAAGTGCATGGCATCTGGTTACGCTATTTTTTTAAAACAGTGGCCATTAGCTACCTTTTAGTAACACGAAAATAAGATTCGTGGTCTTTAGTTAAATTATGGCCACATGAAATAATTCGGATTGTAGCCATAAACTACTTATGACCATGAAAATTTGATTAGACGTGGTCAATGCATAACATTTGATTATACAAAATTTTAGAAAACTGTGACCATAAACAACTTATGACCATACAAATTTCGAATTTATTGTAGCAAATGCATGACATATGATTACGCTAAATTGAAAAAGTCGTAGCTTATTGCTTATCTTTTAGTCACATTGAATGACGAACCATGGTCATAAACTACTTATGGCCACTAAAACTGCTTAATAAATGTGGCAGATATGCATGACATTGGTTACACTTAATTTTTAGAATTGTGTCTATTAATTATTTGTTAACCACATTTATTTAATTTAACTGTTGTTTTTGCTATACTTATAGATACACAAATTTTATATTAATCGTGACTAATTCATGACATATAGTTACACTTAATTTTTAAAAACTGTGACTATTTGTTATCTTTTTTGTCACACAAAATAATAAAAATCGTGGCTAATGCATGCTATATGGTTACATGAAATTGTAACCGTGGCTATTAAGTATCTTTTGATCACAAAAATTTCATATTAACTGTGGCAAGTGCATGACATCTGGTTATGCTAAATTGTAAAAATCTTTGTTGATTATCTATTGATCATATCGATAAAAACCGAGACCAAAAACTACTTATGGCTACACAAGTTTCGTAATAAATGTGTCTATTAATTACCTTTTAACCACATTCTAATAGGGTACAAAAATGGTTAAAAATTAAAAAAATCTAAAATAACAATCAAATCAGAAACATCAAATTAATATTAATAATAATAATCAGTGATAAATCTATGAATATTGTATAAGAACTTCAGTGGTAAATCCACCATCACTAATTCTCTAAAACATTACTTCTACTTATTAAAGCTACTCCTCGTATGCTTCGGCCTCAGTATCTCGTTAATAGTTGTGTAATTCTTTTTTATCTTCTTAGATTTTGGCTTCTCATTATGTTCGTCAGAAATTGGTGCATGTACTGCAATCAATTGTTCAATACTATGTCAAACCAAGCGGTGCCTTAGAACATAAAAATGTTAAAATATCGACTGTAAACACAAAACATTAGTAGCACCCAAACATATTACCCTACCTAAACAACATTAATCAGAACCAAGATAATAATAGAACTCAAGCATATTATTTTAAGCATATTATGTAACTGCCGTTTGATTCTAAACTGGATAGATTTTTCTCAAGTACAAGAAGGATGAGGTGAGGTAGAGATAATTCAAGATTCTTATTAGTTTGACACATCACAAACAAAAGACTTCCGCTGGAAGATTCTTGCATTTACCCATCAAAAAGCGATAACAATAAACACTGACAAGAAACGAAATGTTCAAGAGTAAGTTGGCTTGCCACTGAGCCGTTAGAGTGTCCAGACAGATTGACACCTGGGACGTATTTCATCCTTCTGTACAAGATGCTTCACTATACTTCCTATGACCATGACCATGACAATGATAAAGTAATCTACCCCAAAAATTTGGGTAATTACAAAATAACCCAAAAAAGTTTCAAAGAGTAAATAATCTCTCAGTTTTATGATTCAGATATCACATTAAATTGCCTCCACTTGGTATGACCATGACCATGACCATTTCAACACAAGGTATCATCATAGAATTTACCTCAGAAATTTGGGTAGTTACAAAATAACCCCAAAAAATCTTCAAAGTTAAAATGACCCCTCAACTTTTGGTGCCAAGTATCACATTAAACTATCTATAACCATGACCATTCAAACATAAGGTCTCAGTACACAATCTACCCTTAAATTTAGGTAATTATAAAATAACCCAAAAAAGTTTCAAAGTACAAATAACCCATCAAATTTTGGTGTCAGATATCCAGCAAACTATATTCTTGCAGAAAGATGAAACTTACCATGCACATGCTAAGGAGTTGGGTTTTGGTAATTAATCGTTAGCGATATATAAAATCAAATAAGAAGCTAACCTTCGAATCAGGGATCACAAGGTTTTTTGGCCAAGCCACAAAACTACGATGAGCATCCCCTACTGTTTTGTGATCACCAACTTGGATGGGTAAAAAGGCAACCGGCTTTTTTAAATCGTCAATGGAAACTTTATAGCAATCACCCTTCAATGGAACTCCATGTACTGTCTGTTTTTCTGATGAGTAGTAGATAGTACCGTGTGCTACTATGTTTCTCAAATCTGGATGTGACAGTTTGCATTTTATAGTCTGCAAAAATATATGGTGCATGAACATCATAAAGTTCAATCTAAAATAAAATAATTTCATATACCTTAAAAAACTTACTACTAAGCCTTCATTTGGCAATAATTGAGATGCCGTAGTCTTAAGTTCTTGTGACTTAATAGCATGAGAAGAGTCCTGCATAAATCCAGGTCTACAATCGAGCTGTGGAGATTTCCGAACTATTGTTGAAGATTTTTTAATAGTACGGTCCATCAGAGATCCATTGGAGCTGTTGCTAGTTGCATGAGTTCCTTGCTGAGATGGCAAACAACTTTTCGAAGAATTCTGAAGAGTACAGTTATTACACCACGTTAGTTAATCATAATTAACTGTCATTAGTTATGGTTAATTTTGTCAAAACAAAAATTCATTAATTAGTGTGCAATACTCAAAGACAACATGTATGTAAAGTAGGAGGGAGTATATCCTGTTTCTTACTCATCCATCGAAACTGGTATTTTTGGCTTGAAGTTGTGACACACTTCCTTGAGATGTTGGTAGTGGTGGTATTCCTATTCCTTGAGAGGCTAGATGAGCTAATAATAAATTTAATTGTTTGCCTTGTTCTCCCATCTTTATCTTCAAATACTTAACTTCCTCATTCTTCAACTCACGTTCGCGTCTTTCATTATCTAACTGCGTCTGTAGCTGCGTGATTAATTCTTTTGACGATCTTCTATGTGGGGGAATGTACCAGTATTTGGATGGAGTGACTCCCCTGCCAATCCCTCTTACACGCCCACCATGCTCTTTGCCAAATACAAGTGTGAGGGCATCAGTGCCGTGATCAGGTTTTATACATCCATCTTGAATCTCTTTTTCATGGTCGACCTATACAAATCATATATGAATAGTATATAAGGACAAAATGGAATACATTCCAACAAAATAAATAGATGAGTGAGTTATTACAATTTTATTTGCAATAATCATAAGATCATTATCTTTGTAATCTCCGTCTTTTCTCATACGTGCCTTTCTCCACATGAAAGACCGCGATGGAAGTTCATCTTCAAGAAGTTCTTTATCTTTGACCTAGTAAATATCAAATACATATAATATGTACATCTAAACACAAAGATGACCAATATAGTATATGTGCTTATTTTGTTAATCATTCCATGTCAACCATAATTACACAAATGTAAGAAAATAAAATTTTTGGTTTTTTAGCTATATTTCAATTTCCAGTGGCCTATATATACCAAATATTTTTGCTGCTGGCATATGTAGGTATCTGGGGTGTGCAAAAACATAACCTAACTTACTAATATTTCTCTTAGTCCCGAGTAGCCTGATCGTCCCAACCGATGTGGGTACTTGATCTTTGCACGCGCTTCTTTTGCCGCTTCGGACATACACTTGCAACAGAGTTAAAAACAATTTCATCAATATTTTGGATAGAAAATAAACATCAGTCGACGAGTATAAGTATATATAATGCATAACCTTGAATTCATCTGAAAGTCTACAGTTTACGAACTCATCCCAATGTTCTTGATCCACATACGCATGATATTGTCTTGGAACAACTTTAAGTTTCGCAGGATTACCATATTGGGCAGTATATACTTTTTATATAATCGTCTTCTAAAGTCGCGCAAATGATCACAAAGATGAGACATTGTGTATTCCATCCTCGATGCATCTATTTTATAAAAATGTTACCATAATATATAATGGAATGTTAGTATCAGCTCGTACTCAATAGAAATGAAAAATAAAGATGAAATTTATTTTGCATATAGAATCAGTAGATGCATACCAGTACTTGCTCCCATAACTTATCCTTCACCTCATTTGTCACCTTCTTCCATTTCATGTACCTAAGTCCAACATCTCGCCGTACCAAGTCACCCAAAAAACTAGCAAATTCTGATCTATATTTCCCAGTAACTACCTAATGCATCAAAGTCTACTTCGTGCTTCTCGTTGGAATCTTCAAAATCTCTATGTAGCTTTACTAATCTTGTCAAGCCCTGACCCTTTTCCTTGTAGACGTTATTGATTTTCCTATTTCTTCTTGTGCATTCAATCTATCTTGTTGTTGATTCACCATGTCTTGCTCAGGATTCTCTGTATATGAAAATAGCATAAATGGAGACAATGATTTATCAACTGGTATGGTGAAAATAGAGTGATTAAAATTATAGTATAAATATCTATGAACATTGATATGCCAGTGATAAAGAAAAAGAGAAGGATAAATGTGAAATCTTCCTAAACATCCTCCTAAAAATATTTGAAGAAATGTAAAGTGAGTATATTTTTTTTGTTCAAGAATTGACGTATCAAACACCTGCATTTTTGTCCAAATGTTCATTTCAAAGGTCATACTATGCTCTTATACGTATTAGAGTTTTTTTTATATTAATACGGCTAAACTATCTAATAAAATAAACAAGATTCCAGAAATTACCAAGTTGTTGATCGGTACTTCTAATGGATTCATCAGAAGAGTCAGCAGAACTGTTATCATAGACCTCATCCTTCTCGAAATTCTCATTGTTTTCTTCAGCCTCAAATTCTACCTCATCCCCATTGTATGTAATACCCGAGATTCTGATGTGTATCTGAACCTTGTGATATTGTATTTATTCCATTTTGATCTACGTATTATTCTACGTATTTCATGATCCAATGATGTTGAGCGTATGATTTCATGAATGTAATCAAAATTGTGATTCTGCGCATGTAGCGCATGCTATCGACTAAGTGTAGCGCATGCTAATTTGGATCCGTAGCGCACGCTGTGCAGGAACCTTAGCGCATGCTATACGTGGTCAATATGATTGAGACAGGGTGGTAGGTGAGATCGGCCACGGATCTTGGTCGGATTATGTCGGGATGAACCTGGACGGCTTTCGGGAAAAGCCAAGTCAACGCGGTAGCGCACGCTACTCATATGCGGATAGCGCACGCTAAATGCTGAGTACAGTGAAGTCAGTAAGCTTCGTATGGACGTTAGCGCACGCTATGGATATGAGCTAGCGCACGCTAATAACCCTTTTCTATATATAGGACAACACACTTTTTCATTTTTTCAGCTTTCATCACTTCCCAAACCCGAATTCTGAGACATAGAGAGTCACTCTCTCCATCCTAAACCCCTCATATCATTATCCTAGCACGAGTGGGGTGTAAAAGCCCAAAAACAGTGGCTATTACAGTGCCTTGGATCCCTCCTGGGACCCACCAGGCGATATCACAATATACACTTAAAATCTGACAACGTGGCACCGTACCACAATATTTATCAAAACCCCGGTGTGGAGTATGAGTTATTCATGTTTTTAAATACGAGCAAACATACACAGGATCCAAACTCTGTACAGACCATATGACGATGGGCAGTACCTAACAAATTTTAGTACATTCATCCGACACAAAAATAAACCGAAAGTCACAATTAAAACATAACCGAACAACCAAAAGACTCGGGGCCCCCGAAATAGCATACATTAGAATCCTCCGTCGCCATTGTGCTCCTCCTGTGCCTTGCCCTTTCCTCGCCCTGAAATACAAGTATTTCGCCCCAAACCACAGGGTCAGTTATAAATGATAATAATTCTCATGACATTATACAATTCATATATACTGATCTCAAAGAAATCCACCGACTACTGAATATACCCCGAAGGCGTATAAACAATCAGTCCCAACTGTCGAACATAACCAAATATACGAACGACCATATACTATGGCTCAAGACGGACGTCACAGTACGCCCGATTCGGTAATGTGTCCGTGCACATGTCCACCCCGTATACGGAATCCAGAATATACGTGGGACGATGTACCTAATTAGCCTCACGAACTACGTCTCGTGTGCACGATCTAAATGCGGAAAACATCCATGCATGATCATCAAGTGCCCGGCTAAAAATCCTACACATAACCAATCGGCACGCAGATATGGCTCCAGAGATGTCACGATACAATATGACAACAAAACTCAACGAATTACACTTTTACCAAGGAATCGAACAACTCACCGAAGTGTCAACAAAGCTCAACAATATCAAGGGTCCAAAAGTAACGAACTTGGGAATGCAATCCCACGATGAAAATGGGACATCATTAAGAACAACCTCAAGTCACAAGACACAAGTTTATAGGTGTTTCATATACACGAAATGCATAATCATCATAAGAATCCACACATCATTATAACCAAGCAAGATAACTTGCCTCAATTCCGTAGACGAATAATCCTTCCTTGAATAGTCAAGCGAACGGTATCCTCGTCTAACAATACTCACGTGAACAAGCAACCTTGAATGAAATATAATTCATTCAACAACACATTCGTACGATAATGGTATTATCGCATAAACAATATTCGTAAATTTACTTGAATAAATCGATTATCCTATTGATCATTTTAATGTTCTTATTACAAATCATCGTATGTTTATCATGTTCATTACATATTCTAACCTTAATGTCAAATTCTTGATGTCTAGTTTATCATCAATGCAATATCGTGAAAATATCTTTTCAAATCATCGACACTTCCAATTACGATATAAGTTGTGTTTAATTACATTCTTCATTATTTTACCAACGATTTCATTCAAAACTTGATTACTATATGAAACATAAGTTTAAGTTTTTAGTGAGTTAAGAACATCATCTTAATTTACGCCTCTTGACACGCACGGATTAATGAAATGGAATTCGGCTACTTATCTACCGCATTTGTATCATCATATTCAACACAATCCTCTTAAGAACATTATCAATCTATTAATGTAGTGATTAACACCCTTTAATGAAATCGATAGTTTCGAACATATGAAGATTACAACTTCCTTCTATCAATATTCATTGTTTTACTTTGAAGAATTTATTAAAAGCCTAGTTATATCATTGGATACTTGAAATTTTGGAAGTAACTTCAACAATTTTATTACAAAGGTTTTAGAGGCCAAAAATCATGGTTCCATACTACCTTCAAGAATCAATAGAATGTTCAAAACAAATTTAACATTTCTCACTTTTAATCATTAAGGATATTATCCCTAACATGTTCCTAGTGTTGAGGCTAAAATCAACTTCCGATTATCATGCTATACCTCAGGTTTTATGTATATCATTATCAACACAATCACATTATGAAGTTATTTACATCAAGAAGTAACACTAATACCTTCAAAGTTAATCTTCACTTAGTTTGAGCATGATTCAATTAACTTATCATGTTTGCACTAGTTTAAACTAACATTATGTGAAGTATTTATCTACTAACATCATCATAAGCATGGAATTGATATGAGTTAAAGAAAGACTAACCTTAAAATGAAGAACAACACCAACACTTCAAGGGATACACTTCAATCTCTAGCTCTCCAAGTCACCAATCAAGTGTTGAAGCTCCAACACAAGTTAGGAAGGCTTAGAAATGAAGTTGGAGGGGAAAGGAATCGTTCCTCAGTTGGGAGGTTGAAAAGGGTCGAGTAGGAAGTGAATGGCAAGTCATACATTTATAATCTGAACTTGACATTACGTACGTTAACGAATGTGGTTAACGTACGTTATAGCCTTTACGTACGTAATCCTATGATCATTACGTACGTAACCAATTTCATCAAATCTCCCTGCCTAAAAACACGCAGTTCATTACGTACGTAACCAGGCAGCTATTACGTACGTAATAGCCGTTGACTTGGCTGTCGCGATCGACTCCCGACCACCTACCCCTGCTCGGCCCCACCCGCCGAAAGGCGGACTGCTGGAGGATCTTCCGCATTACGTACGTCAACGTATTGATGTTACGTACGTAAGGCGGCCTACATAGCATACGTTAAGAATACATGTTAACGTACGTTAAGTACTATAACAAGCATAAATGGAATTCTCGCAATATCACCCAACAACTAATATAGTATGAATGACCATGAATCCAACTTACCATAATTCGTCGGTACTTGCTACAACATCACAGATATGGTGTGAAAATACTTAACTTAAATCATGAAATACAATATTAAAGGCGAGGGTATTACATACTTCCCCCCTTAAAAGGAGTTTCGTCCCCGAAACTAAGGGGTAAACAGTTCGGGGTATTTCTCTCGCATGCTATCTTCAGTCTCCCACGTAGCTTCCTCGACTCCATGTCTTTACCACTGAATTTTTAATAAGGGAATCGTCTTGTTCCTCAGCTGTTTAATTCTTCTCTCGAGTATCTGCACAGGCTGTTCTTCATACGAATGGTCGTCGGCTATTTCGACCTCGTCGAATTGAATAACGTGACTTGGATCAGCAACATACTTCCTTAACTGAGATACATGTAATACGTTGTGAATCCGGCTCAAAGCTGGTGGTAATGCTAAACGATAGGCTATGTCGCCTACTCGTTCTAGGATCTCAAACGGACCAATGTACCTTGGGCTCAATTTGCCTCTCTTCCCGAATCGGAAAACACCTCTAGTAGGAGATACTTTGACTAGTACATGGTCACCAACCTCAAACTCGAGTGGTCGTCGACGATTATCTGCATATGATTTATGGCGGCTTTGGGCTGTTAATAGACAGCTCTTGATCAGGGAAATCTTCTCGCGGGCTGCTAATAACATATCAGGTTCCGTACCAATCGATTCAGACAATTCGTCCCAGCACAAGGGGGACCTACAACGACGACCATACAATGCTTCATAAGGTGCCATCCTGATCGAGGCATGCCAGCTATTATTGTATGTGAATTCTACCAACGGCAGTTGGGCTTCCCAGTCAGGCTTCCAATCGAGAGCACATGCCCTCAACATATCCTCTAGAGTTTGAATTGTCCTCTCAGATCGACTAGTCTCGAGGATAAAAGCCGATCAAGTTCAACTGTGTACCCATAGCACGATGAACTGCCTTCCAGAAGTGCGACACGAACCGTCCGTCCCGATCTGATACAATACTCTTAGGGGTGCCATGCAGTCTCACAATCTCTTTGATGAATAATTGGGCCAATCTCTCAGGGCCCCAAGTGTCCTTGATCTCCAAGAAGTGGGCTGATTTAGTCAATCGATCCACAACCACCCAAATCGTATTCATGCCTCGACGGCTCGTTGGCAAACTAGTAATAAAATCCATCGATATGTCTTCCCACTTCCACTCGGGAATCGGAAGCGGTTTCATCATGCCTGCTGGTCGTTGATGCTCAATCTTGAACTGCTGACAGGTCAAACATTTCGAAACGAATTCGGCAACCTCCCGTTTCATGTTACCCCACCAATAATACGGCTTCAAATCCTTATACATTTTGTTCGATCCCGGGTGTATTGAATACGGGGTAGCATGAGCCTCCTTTAGAATAGTATTCCTCAACTCTTCGTCTGCTGGTACACATACTCGATTTTTAAAGCGTAACAGTCCATCCTCGTGAACCACAAATGGGGGCCTTCCCGATCGATTTCTCCTCGAACTCTGGATAAGAATGGGTCCGTCATCTGTTTCGTCCTGATCGTCTCATCAAGGGACGGTGAAATCTCAAGCATGCACAGTTGTCCCTGAATGCGTTGTATCCAGACCTCAATCTCTGGTTTCATGAACTCTAATTGCAACTCCATCTGGGCGGTCAAACGAGCTAGTATCTGCTCCTGCAAAGTCTTGCGGCTCAAGGCATCGGCAACCACATTTGCCTTGCCTGGATGATAAAGGATCTCGATATCATAGTCTTTGATTAGCTCTAACCACCTCCTTTGTCTCATATTCAACTCCTTCTGGGTAAAAATATACTTCAGGCTCTTGTGGTCCGTAAAAATCTGGCAGGTAACTCCATACAGATAGTGGCGCCAGATTTTTAAAGCAAACACTACGGCTGCTAACTCCAAGTCATGAGTCGGGTAGTTGGCCTCGTAAGGACGCAATTGTCTGGATGCATAGGCGATCACTTTCCCATCCTGCATTAACACGCAGCCAAGGCCCTGCCTCGATGCATCGCTGTATACCGCGAATCCTTCCGTTCCTCTAGGTAGTACCAAAGCAAAATGAAATTAATCGACCTTTGAGTTCATCAAAACTTTCCGACATGCTTCCGACCACAAGTACTTCTTATCTTTTCTCAATGATTAGTCATCGGTTGAGCAATTTTGGAAAATCCTTCCACGAATCGTCTGTAATAGCCTGCTAGACCTTAAAACTACGAACTTCCTTCACGTTCTTCGGGGGTAGCCAGTCTCGGATAGCTTCCGTCTTTTGTGGGTCTACTCTAACTCCCTCCGCTGATATCACATGACCTAGAAAAATAACTTTAGACATCCAGAATTCACACTTAGAAAATTTTCCATAGAGTTGCTCTCGCCTTAACGCATCGAGAACCTGGCGGAGGTGACACTCATGCTCCTCATGATCACGAGAGTAGACCAAGATATCGTCAATAAAAACGACTACAAAACGATCCAGATAATTAATAAAAACCCGATTCATCAATTCCATGAATACTGCAGGCGCATTAGTCAGTCCGAATGGCATGACAACGAACTCATAATGCCCATAGCGAGTGCGAAAAGCTGTCTTCGGGACGTCAGACTCTCGAATCCGCAATTGGTGGTACCCGGACCTCAAGTCGATCTTGGAAAATACAGCGGCTCCCTGGAGCTGATCCAATAGATCATGGATGCGAGGTAAAGGATATTTGTTCTTAATTGTTACCTTGTTCAGCTCCCGGTAATCAATACACAAACGCAGCGATCCAATCACGTCGAACATGCCCCGTTTTGCCACAGTTATAACATTTCTTCCCTGCGTCTGAAACGGTTGGTGCTGCTCGGAACTTCTTTCCACCTCGAGAAGGATGCGGAGGCCTCCTGGATGAATGAAATGAGGACTGGCCCTTGCATGGCCCACTACTCTTATTCTCCATGAAGTTGCCAGATACTTTCTGCTTCTTTTCTTCCGTTGACTTTTCTACTGCCGCCTCTTTCATATCATAGGCCAGTGCCTTGTCCTGATACTGTCGCAAGGTGGTACATTCAAATCCGGACATATACTGCTGAATTTCCGGATTCATCCGCATGTCAAAATGGAAAATCCTCTCCGCCTCGGTCCTGACCAAGTGGGTCGCATAAGTCAGCTGGTGATTAAAAGTCTTAATCACGTCTGTCACAAATGCCTCTAAATTTTGTGGTGAGAAAAACTCCCGGACTCGGGCCTCTCTAACTGGGCGAGGACAATATTGCGCTTCCATCATTAATTTGAACTACGTCCGTCAAGATTATGATTCTCGTGTCGAATGGCCTCCCACCGCCGAAAGCCTCCCGGTCGGGAGATCTTGGGCTATCGGAACCTTTCGGTCGTCAGGCGCTTAATCCTCGCAAAGATCTTTTCTAACTCCTTCAGCCGGGTCCCATGTAATTGTCTCAAGCAGAATCACAAATTTTGGAGGGTGCAATTTGACCACCTCAGTAAGCCATTTGTCCCCCCGATTATCCTCGTCATGATGCTGTCCCATCGCCATCTGCATGCGATCAACAACCTGAGGAAACTGGTTTATCTGAGCAATCACCTGTTGAAGCACTCCCGGCACGTTAGGATCTGCATTATTATTTGCCGATCCCTACTGTCCTCCAGAATGGGAATCGGCTCGACTACCGGTTAATTCTGGGGTAGACGTCGAATCTTCCTGTCTCGCATTTCCACGTCCGCGTCCACGACCACATCCGCATCCACGACCTCCCCTCAACATACTGTAAACACAAATACTCAATATCCAGGGCAACTTTTCTAAAAGAAAGTCCATCAATATTCACAAAAAGGAATTAAATAAAACGGTAGTAATTGAGATTAGGAGACTTACAACCATGGTCCACACAACGATGCTGGCTCATCAGTAATGTTACAAATGACCCGTAATCAAATAACATAAACAGACCCAACTAAAACCCAATTGCCAAGATATCCATGAATCTTAGCTCCGATACCATATTCTGTAACACCCCGAGATATTCGGAATAATTACAGCGCCGTAAACCCATAAAGTAAGGATTTACAAGGCTAATTAAAAGAAATGAAAATATAATACAACAGTACCATAGAAGTTCAAAATACAAACCGGTTTCAACTGATCTATTGAGTCATTAATACAACCATATCGAAATAATATTATTAAGACACACGTACTCGAGTACTGAAAGTGAACCAAGAAGACAAATCACAATAACAATAAACATCATCCACAACACAGAGCCATTACATCGTCATGCCGGTACTGTGGCTGCCTCCCCGCTCCTCGGCTACCTGAACATCAAAATAAATGTCCACCCCCGAAGGGGTTAGCAAAACGATGCTAGTACAAGTATCACAATACAAATTTCATCAATGCATTATAAAACATACTAAACGGACTTCCGTCACCGGAATCCAATGATGCGAATCCTCACGATTCCATCAACACAATACAGGGTGATCCAACGATCCAGCGCCCTCAGCATAGATCCCCATGATGATCCCGTCGGACCAACGCATGGTGGAAAACCCATCTAACGATCCAGCGCCCTCAGCATAGATCCCTATGATGATCCCGTCGGACCAACGCATGGTGGAAAACCCGTCCAACAATCCAGCGCCCTCAGCATAGATCCCCATGATCATCCCGTCGGACCAACGCATGGTGGACATTCGATCCAGCGCCCTCAGCATAGATCCTCATGACCCCCTCGGATCATTTACAATATAAACCATGCAATCATGCATACATATATGCATTTCAATATGTCCATTAATACGAACAATTAACAACGAATACCACGAGAAATCAAAGAAATTAATCTCATACTCAACAACATGAACAAAACCATATGCATGATCAAAGTTCCAATACAAACCAAACTCAACATATGATACTTGCCTCGAAAATGGCAAGAATGAAATACTCCAACAAATGTCACGCGTCTGTATGCCACCGCCCCTCGATCATCCCCTATGCAAGGCTCGGCCTTGTTCAAAAGAAATAATAAAGAATTCATCTCATGTCGTACGAATGTCTAACAATCCGGTCTACAGCTGAAAGCTCTAAAAATCTGATCTGCCGGAACTACTTAGCGTATGCTACGTACTCTACGTAACGTGCGCTAAGCCTTTCTTGTTAGCGTACGTAAACGACGAAGTTTAGCGTACGCTAACTATGTACCGATAGTCCTCTATGATCAGCCGACTGACTCGACTGATGACATAACGTACGTTACACACCAAATATAGCGTACGTTAACTCATTCCCGATAGCGCACGTTAATATACATATCTTAGCGTGCGCTAACCGTGCATGGCAGTTTACTACTGGGTAGCAGACTTGATCTAATGGTGATGAAACTCATGAAATCTTTAGTGTTAATACATGTCATCTCCATGCATATCATGCTCATACGGTTTATGAATGATCGTTACGGATTAAACGACTTCGAGATACAAGGATACATATAATCATCACAACACCATTATTCATCTTGATCTTCAAGAAGATATCCTAAGTTCAATCCATTATATGTCCAAAATGTATAATTCCATTATGTAAGTACATAAGAACTTGATAATCTCCATAAGCTGGCCACAATCGGTTTTGTAGTTACATGAATGTGCTTAGGAGTTCAAACACTAAAAGGTTCAATGATCTATACGGTGAAGAAGTACCGAAACATCGAAAATATCCTTCTAACAACATGATGTTCTACTACGTACGAATTTAACTGACTAGATAATCCCAAATCATGATCAAAACATCCTTCAGAATACTACTTAAATTAGTGAAGAATCACCTACCTCAAAGTAGTGAAGAACAAGGAGGAATATTGAAGAAATCCAACACCGAGTGCTTTAACACCAATCTCCAATGATCTACAATCTTCAAACTCATGCTAGGATGATTATATGAGAGGTTGAGGATGGAGGAAGTAACTCTCTAAGTCTAAGAATTCGGATTTGGGAAGTGAAAAAATCTGAAAAATGAAAAAGGGTGCTGTCCTATATATAGAAAATGGTTATTAGCGCGCGCTAGTCCATATCCATAGCGTGTGATAACGGCCATATGAAGCTTACTGACCTCACTGTACTCAATATTTAGCGTGCGCTATCCTCATATCAGTAGCGTGTGCTACCGCGTTGACTCGGCTTTTCCCGAAAGCCGTCCAGGTTCATCCCGACACGATCCGACCAAGATCCGTGGCTGATCTCACCTACCACCCTGTCTTAATCATGCTGACTACGTATAGCGCACGCTAAGGTTCATATATAGCGTGCGCTACGAAACCCAAATTTAGCGTACGCTATGTTTAGTCGATAGCGTGCGCTACATGTGCAAAAATCACAATTTTGAACACATTCATAAAATCGTCCGCTCAACAACATAAGATCATGAAATACGGAGAATAATACTCAGATCAAAATGCAACAATTACATTATCATAAGGTTCAAATACACATCAGAAATCTCGGGTATTACAACTGCATGTCCACTCTAGCATGTGCTAATATACCCTTTAGCATGTGCTATATGCTTCTGTTAATTATGGCGGTTGCGTTGATGAACTCATCCAACGGTAATAATTCGAACTTTAGCGTGCGTCATTAAGCACCATAATGTGCATTAATTATTGTCAACTTGAAAGTCCAGATTCGGATAGATACTCATGATTTATCAACGGTATAAATTTGACTTTAGCATAGGGTATTTATATCAGTTAGTGTGCACTAACTGTGCAGTTTAAACAATTGTCAGATCTTCATTTTGTAACAGCCCCAGATTTAACTGGAAATATTACAGTGCCATGGGCCCCGAGCTGGAACCCACAAGGCTAAAAGAATTTTTCGCAAACATTTACAAGTGCTCAAGAGGCCAACAACGGTACTATCTTTAAAAATGCACAAAGGTTTATAAAATCCATTTAACAAAAACCGTCGTAAAAACTAATTTGAAATCGCAAGGCCAAACAGCCGACACAAAAGTTTAGAAAACAATTTCCAAAGTAATCTCAGTTACCAGATACCGAAAGAGCACTTCAAAATACTCACGCAGCGGAAAAAGACCAACCATAAAGATACTCTAGCAGCGGAATACAAGAACCAATCAAGAAACTCAAAGCACAAAACACGTCCTAGCCAGTATCCTCCGGGAAGCTCATCTCTTCACGACCGCTACAAGCTCGATACTCCAAGAACCTAAAAAGAAATCCCATGACGGGGTCAGCCATAATATCCAACAATGATAACCGTCACAATACATTAATAATTACATACCAATGAGAATACAACATAAGAATACGACCAACGTAATCTTACCGCCATAACTTTACTTACTCGAGTAATTCTCATCAGAATAATCATTATCACAGTTCGCATCTCGGACTCGATTAACCAATAAACTCGAACATAATATCTATATTTTACCTCAAACAATGCTCAAGATTCTCAAACTATCATCATCAACTCACGATACGGAAATATACAATTTCTGACCAATACGATCCATCGAATAACATCATAAAATCCCAAGACGATAACCGATTGTCCATCAAAGATAAATACCAAGGAAATACGGAACATACCTCGAGATATGATGTGCCACGACAATCATATCAGTCTAATCCGAGATCAGATCAATGCAATACGGACACGGTCCTAACACAAGACCTACAAATGCATACTCATATGACCACGTCAATATGCTCACAACTATAACAATGATGTATACTCAATGGAAATCCGACGATCCAGCACCCTCAGCATAGATCCCCTTGGTGATCCTATCAGATCATCATAAGATGGATAACCAACAATACACATGTGAATAACAACACATGATAAAATCAATGATGCAAATTCACAAGATTTCATCAACACAATACTGGTAATCCAACGATCCAGCGCCCTCAGCATAGATCCCCATGATGATCCCGTCGAACCAACGCATGGTGGAAAACCTGTCCAACGATCCAGCGCCCTCAGCATAGATCCCCATGATGATCTCGTCGAACCAACGCATGGTAGATATTCGATCCAGCGCCCTCAGCATAGATACTCATAATCCCATCGGATTATTTACACAACATAAACAACACAATATGCATACACATATGCAAATCAACACGTTCATCAGCATGAACAACATAACATGCACGACAACATGACAATTTACTAGGACGACTCCATGTTCAACAACATGAAAGAAAATGTAAGAGACCAAAATAAATAACACTAAACCATAATCAATATGGAATACTTGCCCCGAGTCCTTCGGGAGCAACCTCGATGTCCATTCATCATCGACGATTATCCACAACGCTGGACGATCCAAACATATCATGAACCAAAAATACTCGAATCATCATCTTTATCACAATGTATCCTCGATACCCAAATATACCAATAACCGAAATAAATCATGTACATTATGATTTAACTCCCAGAATCGGAAGGACGATATCCAATCCAAATACCCAGAGTTCACAATAATAATCATCGTTATATACATTATAAACGAAATAAAACTGAAATCATTCATTAAATATTATAACTGAGCAAGTAATAACTTGCCTCGATACCGATACCACGAAGCTGCTACCGAACACATTGCCTTTGTCTACGAGCTCCTCAGCCCCGATCAAAAGCAATACAATGGACATACTCGAACACGACCGCAACATCCGGTTATAATCACCGATCAATAATCTCAACCTATCGAAGTAATCAAATAACACATATCCGATAACAATCAACAACCGACAAAACTAACCAATCGAACTCAACGGTTCAACAAAAACCTCGAATAAACACAGTCGAACAAACCAAATCAAACCATCACGAATCCATAATCAAAATACGAAAATCCGCACCGATCGCCTATTTAGCGCACGTTAAACGCATAACGTAGCATGCGCTAAATTGCTCCCATTAGCGTGCGCTAGCTAGTAAGCTTAGCGTGCGCTAATGTCTTGGCGATGGCATGCACATGTGCATCGTCTTAACACTTCCATCATATCAATGATCAACTCATCTCGATATTAAGGATTTCATAACATATTCGATTCCAACTTTTATCTTTAAACACGAATCAACAAGATTCCTTCTTGTTCATATTTGGTAACTTCATAGAACAATTTACCGGTTATTATCATGAATAATCATATTCCAAAGTCATCCGTAACCTTTCCAATTTCCAGTTCTTATTCATAACAATCATGACATATATAATTCAATAGTTCTTCAAGAACACGAATTATCCGAATTCACGTTCATGATCCATAAAATGACAAAATCCGATGTGTTCTAACATCTAAAAATTCTTATTCATCATGTTCTTCGACATACAATTCATATAACTTCAAGAATCACAATAGCACCACCATAATCGTCACCATACGAAGTAACCAACAAAAAAACATCAAAAATCCGAATTGAAGAAGGGAATTACATTACCATATCTCTTGAATTCCTTCCAAAACCATACGAAACATAACACACTAACTTAGCACGGTAATCCAACTCGTTATCGTGCTCATCAACTCGAATATATGATTATCATCAACTCAAGAACATCAATAATCAATCCAAACGAAATCCAAAAGTGAAGAACTATTACCTTGTATAGACGAACCATGAAGGAGAACAATCAACTTCATTCCAAGAATCATCAATAATTTCAAGAAAAAGACTTTAATCCATGTTCCTCAGATTAATCTTTGTTAAAGATTATCATCTCTCAGTGTTTGGGACCTCAAACTTCTCTCTAAAAAATTTCTCTCTCGGTTGCAAGGAAGGAATGGACGAAATGCTTCATAACACCCTTCTGTCCCTTTTTATAAAGTATATTACTAGCATGCGCTAAACCTTATGTTTAGCGTGCGCAACAGCCTTAGCGTGCGCTAACTGACTTTGTTAGCGTGCGCTATCGCAGTCTAGAGGCTACTGTCTGGCTTCGTACATGTGCTTATGTACGTAATGCCCATGCATTAGCGTACGTAACTTACACTGTCTAGCGTACGCAAGTCCTTACATTTAGCGTGCGCTAATACCAGTTGACTTGCTACAGTCTACACCTACTACGAAGATGCTCGTGACCCCACATGCCGAAAGCAACCAATAAAGCCAAGATTTCCTGTTGACCGATATACAGTTAGCGTGCGCTAATCAACATGCATTAGCGTGCGCTAACACTACATTACAACATCCGTTGACTTATCGGAACGTGCGCCGAAAGTGGCCTGGTCCACGCGTAGATTCCTTCCGATCGGACTGCATTAGCATGCGTTATCTTATATCCGTAGCGTGCGCTAAACCTGCACGATAGCGTGTGTAACACCCCCAGACCACTCGGGAATACTACAGCGCCGTAGACCCTCTCCGTGAGGATCTACCAGGCTAAATGCAGAAACACCACAATACAATACGATACATTACATACCGACATGGGTAATTAACGGACCATTAGACCGATTTTGTCTGTACCACAACATACACATCAACCCTACATTACTCTTTCTCGTAACTCATACCCACATAGGGGTTAAAATATATCAACATTCCCGTAAAACGGAAATAATAGACACAACGGAAGGACAAAACAACAAGACATCGCCAAAAGACTCAGCACCGGTCTTCATGTGATTAGTATCGTCGTCTTCCATCATCCTTCATAACGATCCAGTGAATTGCTCCCCAGCAACCTGCAAATACCTGGACGCAATACAGACATCCACCCCCCGAATACTCGGGGGTTAGCAAAACTCCACTCTTTTGCTAGTGCAATTATAAATACAAAGGCAAGCCATACATATCATACTCCAAAAACATAGAAATCGTGAATATACTTCCCGAGATAATTCACTTGCTCAAAACAGTTTGAATTATGAAAGATAGGAATAAAACCATTTTACATCTTACAAGACATTTTACGATCTCGGGAGTTTTTGAAAGCATTTGGAGTTTAAGAATTTTCAAGCCTTTCGAAACACTTAGGGACACAGCCCAAAAATCATTATTTCAAAATACGATTCCGATAACAAAATACGGGGTCCACGACCCAATCGTAACATTCCAACCACAAGCACGGGGGTCCGTGAATCAAATTATTCACAGCACATACTCACAAGAATAACCCGGCATAAACTACACCGTGTTAAACATTACCAGGACAACAGTCTCACAGAACGACAACAGAAAGCACAACTTTGCAACTTAACCATACGGTCGAACTCAACACACCACAGAGCTACAATACACAGAGCAACCGCAGGACTCACGTACCCTTACCAAATTATCACAGTCAAGGGACAAATCACACACGACACATTTATCGATGCCATTCCAGCCAAGTACGATACCATTTGGACTGCCATTCCAATCAGACGAAATATGAGCCAAAAATCACAGTTCTCCAACAAAACATTTCAAAGTTAACCTTGGTACGAGACTCACGTCCACCGTACCCCGCAGAGCCCCATCGGACATCCCTGGGTGGTTAATGTAATACCCGGCTATAATTCATTCTGTACCACTCAGTAATTATCAGTCTGTAATTATCACTCAGTAATTTTCACTCATTAATAATCACTCATCATTCATGAATCACTCTTTTGCGTTCAATGTTGGCATGTTGTAATCGTATATCAGTTACCGATCGTCATTTTATCTCCGCTTTTAGATCGAGACGGGAGTATGATCATTTTCATTGTGATTGATAGCCTTGTACTGGGAGTATCATCTTTGGATCGTGTTAGACTTGTTCACTTCCACATTCGTATGATATGTCGGATCATTCATCAGTCGTAGCGAGGAATCGGAATTGTCGGATTGATTCACCTTGGCGGCATCGAGTTACGGCCGTAAGGTTAAGGGCTACGGCCGTAAGTCGGCGGGTACGGCCGTAAGGCCGGCTTCTGGCCGTAAGTGATCCAAAGAGCTACCTGCATTTTGGCCGAAGGTGAGTTACGGCCGTAAGGAAGATGAGATACGGCCGTAAGTGGTGTTCGTATATTTCGGGTGTTGTCGACCAAGGGTGACTTACGGCCGTAAGGGTTGCGGCATACGGCCGTAAGTCGAGGCAGGTATGGCCGTAAGACTTGGCCGGATACGGCCGTACGTTGCTGGAAGGATGTCTGGCCATTTTTGACGAAGGCGGGTTACGCCCGTAAGGTTGGCCGGATACGGCCGTATCATCCGAGTTACGGCCGTAAGGTGTGCGGTACGGCCGTAAGGCTGTCGACGGGTGTTTTTGACGAAGGCGGGTTACGCCGTAACTCAGAGCGATTCGGCCGTAAGTCTGCCGGTAGGCTTTGACGAAGCCGAGTTACGGCCGTATGAGTTGGCGGTTACGCCGTAAGGCCGTTGACTTGGAAAGTTACGGCCGTAAGAGGGCCGAGTTACGGCCGTAACTTCCGGCAGATTTATAGTTTGGCAGGACACTTTTTCCTCATTTTCTTCATTTTCACTTTCTTCTTCCTTTTTGTCCGAGAGAGAGCTTGGGGAAAGGGATTCTTCCTTCATCAAACACTTGTGTACTTGAGTTTCTTCATTTCCATTCGATCATATAGCTCGGATACTCGTTTTAACTCGTGTTCTTCGGATCGAAGTGGTTGGATCTTCTAGAGGTAATTTCTTCAACATCTTGGATTTCGATTTTGTGTTGAGATATGATGTTTTGGACGTTATAATCATGTTATATGAAGGGATATGTGTATGATTATGAGTTTGTATAAGGATTCATTGGATTATTGAGGGATTATTCAAGAACACTTTGAATATCGAGTTGGATTTGGAGATTTTCGACTAATTGTTGTTATCATCACGTTTTTGGATATTCGTTGTGGATAATTAATCGTATTGAAGATGTTTTGTTGGTTTGAAACACTTCTTGGGGGATTTGGTATTGGTATATTGAGGTTTGATTGTAAACAATCGGAGTTTGGACGCAACGTGTTTGATTTAATGCCTCAATGGACTTGGTTTAGTCGTATCGACGTGTTGAGTTCGTTATATTCATGTTTGTACGTATATTAATCGGATTGTTGGTTATTGAATTGTTCAAGGTTGTTCGAGCGACCGATATCTCAATTAGGACATTGTTCGTGGAAGGATAATTGTCACCGGTGTTGAGTAAGTTAATTCTTACTCGGTTAAAAGGATATTCATACCTTTTGTTGTTGATCATTCATAATCATAACTCATTCATCATTATATTAATCATATTAAACCTTGTTATTGTCAATTAATCACTTCAGTCATAAGGAACGACGGTTCCAATCTTTTCGTTGAGCTATCATTCATTTCATTATTACTCTCATCTCGGTGAGTCATTCTTGGCCTTGTCTAATTATTATTCATTGATATTCATTATGGTCATTCTCGTTCATATGACCTTAAGGGTTCATATTGCGCGGCCGGGTGTGGTGTGTGGAATTTTTAGTCGGGCACACGATGGTTATTGTATTGGGTTCACCGATACATTAGGCCGCACACGGAAAGCGTTACACCGTGAGACTAATTAGGTACACGGACGGATGTTGTACACTTGCACGAGAACATTACGGGCGTACTATGATACTCCTCTTGAGCGTAATTCATAATTAAGAATATTTCATAACTTGATTAATCATAATTGTGTATTTTCAACCCTTGAGGATTGTTGTTACATTTAGCCGACCCATCGGGATTTTGTTTTTAGTCGTGGCAAGGCAAACGCACGGAATAGCGAGTTGATGTCGAGGAGTCCCGGTGATACTAGTAGGGGCCCCGATCTTTGATTATTCATGTTATTGTCTTTTATTTTCAGCATGATTTTCATTTGAATACTCCGTTTCATCGAGGTGGTGTATTTTATCTTCATATAAAATACACTAGTATTGATATTGTCTGGTGTGTTGTAACTAAACTCCTCATCGGAGTAATTATTGTTGTAATGTAGTTCGGTACTACATTTATCTGTATAATTCATTCATTTTCAATTGCTGGTGGGTCCCATTGGGGATCTACGGACCTTGTATTATCCTCCTAGTTTGGGGTGTTACGAGTTGGTATCGGAGCGTGGTTTTGAATACTACCTTCCGAGTCATGTCTCATTTGAAATCATCGTCATCGACTAGTATCATTGGACTTTCCCGTCACGTGTGACTGTGCAAATGCCGAGCCAATCGAATAGGAAGAAGCGTAAGATTTCTAACGCCATGGTATAATTTACGGCAATAGTTATTCATTCATCATTCATCATTTAACAATCCTCAAACATCATCATTCATTGTGATTAGGGCGATCATGTTAACTCATTAATCACTTAATTCATTTCATTACTCGATTAATGATCGGGACGATCTTGTTAATTCATTTATTACTCAATTCATTTCATTACTCGGTTGTCGATCCGGATGATCATATTTTTAATCTTGTTAAGTTATTCGGGATAATCATTTCAAGAATTTCCTCGAGATAATCATGTCACTTGATAAATCATTCATATAATCACTAAGTTAGAGCATGTATACTCATTTTCATCATCTCATGACGTAATCATAACATGATAATCATGCGGGAAATATAATCATTTTGCGACCTTCCTACTTCAGTATGGACAGAGCTATCAGGGGATGCACGGGAAGAGGCCGCGGTGCGGGCCGAAACCCGAGGAATAATCACTCGCTGCCGGGAAATCGTGCCCAGGACTCGGCTCGATCAGAAGATGTTCGGGTTGATCCAATCACTTTTATGCAGGCCATGATGACCCATGTGCAGTTGCTCAATCATCATTGCGCCACTCTGGCCGGATTAATTGAGAGAACTCTCCCGTATGAGCCAGCTGCTAAGGAAAGTGCTGAACAACAACCTTCATTTGTCAGCAGGAAATCAACGAAGCGTAATCGGTCCGAGAGCGGTCGGTCAACCTCCAAGAAACCTCGTGCGGGTCCTATCGTTTTTGAGCGACCTCCTACGGCACCTAATCCTGCGGGATCTCAGTCCCGAACAGTCAGTTCGACCATCATTTGTTTCAACTGTGGGGCGCCGGGCCATTTCAGTACTAGGTGTACGACACCGTCTATCACATGTCATAATTGTGGGAATTCTGGGCATAAGGCCCGTTTTTGCCGAAAGGACTCCAAGTCGGCCCCGGCGGCATCTCAGGCCCCGAAGCAATCAGCGTTTCAGAATCAGACTACTTTGTCAACGTCGTTTAAGACAATGGAAGCAAATAGAGTTGGAGCTCGTATTTATCAGACGGGAGCGTCCGGTTCGGGGGCCGGCAAGTCCCAGATTCATATGATGGGGAGGATCGACGATCCGGTGGACCGAATGATTTCAGGTATACTCGTAATTTTATTTCAACTTGTTTGTACCTTTTGATTCTGGTACACCGCATTCATTCATTTTCGAATCATGTTGTAATAGACTTATTTTGGGATAGTCCTATTGCTTGTGGACCTCATACCATCGGTCTACCTGGCGATGGAAGAATTTTCGGAATCATACCGAAGTAAGCTTAGTGACCGCGATTGATTGATGGACCTAATCGTGGTGAATTTTATCTTAGGACGATGTAATTTTCGGTGTTAGTTGGGTTGATCGTTTTGATTCTATCCTTAATGTTGTTAGCGTTTGGTCGCTATCTTTCCGTCGTTGGTTGTCGAATGTGTACTTCAAGGGAGTAATCCCCGTTGTTCGAAAGAGAATTATTATTAGGGCGGAAGCAGAGAGATTCCGCAATCGATCTATTCAATCATTCATTATATCATTTTCATCGATTGGCCTTTCTAAGTCAATCGAGTCATTCAATCATTCATTGTTTCATTTTCATCGATTGGCCTTTCTAAGACAATCGAGTCATTCAATCATTCATTGTATCATTTTCATCGATTGGCCTTTCTAAGGCAATCGAGTCATTCAATCATTCATTGTTTCATTTTCATCGATTGGCCTTTCTAAGACAATCGAGTCATTCAATCATTCATTGTATCATTTTCATCGATTGACCTTTCTAAGGCAATCGAGTTATTCAATCATTCATTTGCGTCATTTTCATCGATTGACCTTTCTAAGGCAATCGAGCTATTCAATCATTCATTGTGTCATTTTCATCGATTGGCCTTTCTAAGGCAATCGAATTATTCAAACATTCATTGTATCACTTTTTATCGATTGACCATTCTAGGAAAATCGAAATATTCGATCATTTGTGGTATCATTGTCATCGATTGACGACGTATTTCCAGACGAGTTATTTGGTTGTCTTCACATAGAGTAGTGGAGTTCAGGAGTGAGTTGGGCAGTCGTCCCCTTAATCGAAGGCACCGTATCGGATGGCCCGACCGGAATGCGGGAGTAGAAGACTCAACTTGAGGAGTAGTTCGAGAAAGGTTATCGCCGACCGTTTGCGTCCCAGTGAGGAGCACCGGTGTGATCTGTCAAGGAGAAGGATGGCTTGTCTCGTGTGTGTATAAATTATCAAGAGTTGAGCAGGCGATGATCAAGATTAGTACCCTTACCCGTAATGATAATCTTTTAGATCAACTTGAGGGAGCTTGATATCTTCCAGGATCGACTTAAGATCGAATATCACCGATTGCGGATTCGAGAGTCGGATATCGCGAGGACGGCGTTCGAACACGCTATGGTCATTATGGGTTCGTAGTTATGTCGTTCGGGCTAACTAATGCACTGCGTTATTCATGGAGTTAATGAATCGGGTTTTCATCGACTTTTTGGATCGGTTTGTTGTTGTGTTCATCGGCGACATTTGGATTTATTCTCGTAGCGAGAGGAACACGAGGTTTATCTTCATCGGAGTTCTCGACGTGATGAGGCGAGAGCAACTTTATGGAAAGTTTTCCAAGTGTGAGTTACGGAGGTCGAAATGACTTTCTCGGGCATGTAATTTCATCGACGAGTTCGTGTCGACCCTCGGAAGACGGAGGTTGTCGAGATTGGCAACCTCCGAAAGATGTTAAGTAAATCCGAAGTTTCCTCGGATTAGTTGATTAATTATTTAACCCACATGTAGCTAGCAAGTGGTTTCGCGTTGGAAATTTGGCGTCATTACCTTTATGGCGTCACTGTCGATTATTCACCAATCACAAGAGATGAAGTATATATTTACTCACAAGGAGTTAAATATGTGACAGAGGCGGTGGTTGGAACTAATCAAAGATTATGATATCGAGGTCCTTTGCCACCGGGCAAGGCGAATGTTGTCGCCGACGCCTTGAGTCGTAAGTCCGTTACGGAGCGGATGCTTTCGTTTAACGATTCGGAAGGAACTTCGGGAATTCCTTAGACCCGAGATCGAGTCCGGCTTCAGCGAGTTCGGGAGCAGCTTGTATGTTAGAGATTTCATCATCTCTTGAGAAGGAAATCGGGGAGAATCGGGGTTGATTCATTTTGTTGATCATCCGCGAGGATGTGGTACAGAGGAAAGCCCCTGGATTTGTGGTCCACGAAGATGGACTCTTGAGATTTGAGAATCGGTTGTGCGTGCGGTGAATGATGAGTTGAAAAACTCGATCTTGAGAGAAGCTCATGCTACCCCATATCCGGTTCATCCGGGGTCTAGTAAGATGTACAAGGACTTGAAGCGAAATTTACGGTGGAGTAATATGAAGCGAGAAGTCGCGGAATTTGTTTCGAGATGTTTAGCCTATCGGCAAGTCAATATGGAACATCGGCGACCGGCGAGTATGCGATACCGCTCCTATTCCGAAGGGAAGTGGGAATACATTTCTATGGAATTCATCACGAGTTGCCGGCGAGTCGTCGTGGCATGAATACGATCTGAGCGATCGCGGACTACTTTACTAATTAGCTCATTTCCTTGAAATCAAGAATATGTGGGGTCCCGAGAGCGGCGATTGTTCATCAAGGAAATAATGAGACTTCACGGTACCCCTAACGATATCGTTTACGATCGTGACGGACGATTCGTGTCCCATTTTGGAAATCAGTTCATCGTCTATGGGAACTCAGTGAATCTCATTACCGTTTTTTCATCCTCGGTCCGACGGACAATCGGAGAGGACTTTTCGGACATTGGAGGACATGTTGAGGGCATGCGTCCTCGATTAGTAGAGGATTGGGAAACCCGATTCTGTTGTTTGTGTCCACGTACGGTTTAGTTAGCATCTTTGCGATGAAGGTAGCACCTTACGAGGCTGGTACGGTCGTCGTTGTCGATCTCCCTTGTGTTGGGACGGCCCATCAGAATCAATCAGCACCGAGCCCGATATGCTTATTAGCCGCCCGTGAGAAGGTAGCTTTGATCAGGAGACGTCATTAGCGCTCAGAGTCGACAGAAATCATATGCAGGTAATCGTCATCGACCACTAGAGTTCGAGACGGGTGATCCCGTTTTGGTCAAGGTATCCCCGAGTCGAGGTATTCTCCGTTTCGTAAAATGGGGAAAGTTGAGTTCGAGATTCATTGGACCGTGTGAGATTTTGAATCGAGTAAGCGAGTTAACTTATCGTTTGGCCCTATCTCTGTTGTTGGGCCGAATTCATAATGTGTTTCACGTCTCGCACATACTTCAGTTCGACGGAATCGAGATCGCAGATGATCATTCGTATGAGAAGAGCCCCATACGAGTGTTGGAGCGGCAAATCAAACAGTTGAGGAATAAGGCGATTCCTTTGGTTAAGTTTCAGTGGTCTAGACACGGAGTCGAAGAGGCCACTTGGGAAACCGAGGAGAGTATGCGGGGAAGTTATCCCGAGTTGTTTGACCCTTAGTTTCGGGGACGAAACTCTTTTAAGGGGGGAGTATGTAATACCCGACTATAATTCATTCTGTACCACTCAGTAATTATCAGTTTGTAATTATCACTCAGTAATTTTCACTCATTAATAATCACTCATCATTCATGAATCACTCTTTTGCGTTCAATGTTGGCATGTTGTAATCGTATATCAGTTACCGATCGTCATTTTATCTCCGCTTTTAGATCGAGTCGGGAGTATGATCATTTTCATTGTGATTGATAGCCTTGTACTGGGAGTATCATCTTTGGATCGTGTTAGACTTGTTCACTTCCACATTCGTATGATATGTCGGATCATTCATCAGTCGTAGCGAGGAATCGGAATTGTCGGATTGATTCATCTTGGCCAGCATCGAGTTACGGCCGTAAGGTTCTGGGCTACGGCCGTAAGTCGGTAGTGCGCCGTAAGGTGGCGATTCTGACCATAAGTGATCAATGAGGCTACCGGGCATTTTGGCGAAGGTGAGTTACGGCCGTAAGGAAGATGAGATACGGCCGTAAGTGGTGTTCGTATATTTCGGGTGTTTTCGACCTAGGGTGACTTACGGCCGTAAGGGTTGCGGCATACGGCCGTAAGTCGAGGCAGGTATGGCCGTAAGACTTGGCGGATACGGCCGTACGTTGCGGGAAGGATGTCGGCCATTTTTGACGAAGGCGGGTTACGCCGTAAGGTTGGCGGATACGGCCGTATCATCCGAGTTACGGCCGTAAGGTGTGCGATACGGCCGTAAGGCTGTCGGCGGGTGTTTTTGACGAAGGCGGAGTTACGCCGTAACTCGGAGCGATACGGCCGTAAGTCTGCCGGCAGGCTTTCGGACGAAGCAGTTACGACCGTATGAGTTGGCGATTACGGCCGTAAGGCCGTTGACTTGGAAAGTTACGGCCGTAAGAGGGCCGAGTTACGGCCGTAACCCGGCGATTTATAGTTTGGCGGGACACTTTTTCCTCATTTTCTTAATTTTCACTTTCTTATTCCTTTTTGTCAGAGAGAGCTTGGGGAAAGGGATTCTTCCTTCATAAAACACTTGTGTACTTGAGTTTCTTCATTTCCATTCGATCATATAGCTCGGATACTCGTTTTAACTCGTGTTCTTCGGATCGAAGTGGTTGGATCTTCTAGAGGTAATTTCTTCAACATCTTGGATTTCGATTTTGTGTTGAGATATGATGTTTTGGACGTTATAATCATGTTATATGAAGGGATATGTGTATGATTATGAGTTTGTATAAGGATTCATTGGATTATTGAGGGATTATTCAAGAACACTTTGAATATCGACTTGGATTTGGAGATTTTCGACTAATTGTTGTTATCATCACGTTTTTGGATATTCGTTGTGGATAATTAATCGTATTGAAGATGTTTTGTTGGTTTGAAACACTTCTTGGGGGATTTGGTATTGGTATATTGAGGTTTGATTGTAAACAATCGGAGTTTGGGCGCAGCGTGTTTGATTTAATGCCTCAATGGACTTGGTTTAGTCGTATCGGCGTGTTGAGTTCGTTATATTCATGTTTGTACGTATATTAATCGGATTGTTGGTTATTGAATTGTTCAAGGTTGTTCGGCGACCGATATCTCAATTAGGACATTGTTCGTGGAAGGATAATTGTCACCGGTGTTGAGTAAGTTAATTCTTACTCGGTTAAAAGGATATTCATACCTTTTGTTGTTGATCATTCATAATCATAACTCATTCATCATTGTATTAATCATATTAAACCTTGTTATTGTCAATTAATCACTTGATCATAAGGAGCAGCGGTTCCAATCTTTTCGTTGAGCTATCATTCATTTCATTATTACTCTCATCTCGGTGAGTCATTCTTGCCTTGTCTAATTATTATTCATTGATATTCATTATGGTCATTCTCGTTCATATGACCTTACGGGTTCATATTGCGCGGCGGGTGTGTTGTGTGGAATTTTTAGTCGGGCACACGATGGTTATTGTATTGGGTTCACCGATACATTAGGCCGTGCACACGGAAAGCGTTACACCGTGAGACTAATTAGGTACACGGACGGATGTTGTACACTTGCACGAGAACATTACGGGTGTACTATGATACTCCTCTTGACGTAATTCATAATTAAGAATATTTCATAACTTGATTAATCATAATTGTGTATTTTCAACCCTTGAGGATTGTTGTTACATTTAGCGACCCGGGGATTTTGTTTTTCAGGTCGTGGCAAGGCAAACGCACGGGAATAGCAGGTTGATGTCGAGGAGTCCCAGTGATACTAGTAGGGGCCCCGATCTTTCAGTTATTCATGTTATTGTCCTTTATTTTCCGCTACAGATTTTCATTTGAATACTCCGTTTCATCCAGTGTGTTGTATTTTATCTTCATATAAAATACACTAGTATTCGGTATTGTCCTGGTGTGTTGTAACTAAACTCCTCATCGGAGTAATTATTGTTGTAATGTAGTTCGGTACTACATTTATCCTGTATAATTCATTCATTTTCAATTGCCTGGTGGGTCCCAGTTGGGGATCTACGACACTGTATTATCCTCCTAGTTTGGGGTGTTACAGTTAACCCTAGTTCGCGATACGCACACACACGGCAATACGTATCCCTAGAGGCCCCGTCAGACCGTCCCTATGTGAACATACACATATCATCCACAACGCCACAAGAAGCCATAATTCGAATACTAGAATATGCATACAAATGCTAGGTACTTCGCTAGAATGGCCACTTTAACCGACATATACTCACAATTAATGTCACACAAAAACAAGCAAATACCAATGCCAAATAACACCAAGTGTCCCAACCTCCTTACGAAGGAGTAACAACTAATATCACACAACGTCACATATTCACCGTATAATTACACATCTCAATACACAATACTCAGCAAATAATTGCGGCCTACTAAATTCACTATAATATGTTCGATATCTTCCATCACACAACGTGATATACATAATCGGAAAACACATTTATTCATAAAGCCTATGAGTTATCTTGAAGGAAAACCTTTATAAAAATATACCGATCCTTTTTTAAAGTTCATTAAAACATTAAAATTCCACATATAATCAATTACCAATTATCACGTCTATGAAACCACGAAATGTATGGGCAAGATACTTGCACGGGTACGCGAGCAACGAAACAACGAGCGAACACGGTCGGATAGCCCTCGAACTTCGAAAGCGACCAAGAATTCGACAACCTCACCATCGCTACGAAAATAACATCACCACGGATAAATAACATTAAGCGGAATCCGAATCAGCGGAAAAACAACAAGGATCCGAGGGTTCCTTCGAAGAAATCGGAAATCAAGTCCCGGGTGATAAAATCGATATATGAGTTACAAAATCTGAAGATCATGGCCAAGACAACAAGAATACCATAATAAATTCATCCACCACGGATTAAATCGAAGAATCACGAAGAAACCCCCAAAATTACATAACTAGGGTTCTACGGAAGAATTACCTCGATCCGACGAAGAACAAGGATTGGATGATGATATAATTGACAAGGATCTTCCAAAACGTCTTGGAATTGAGTAGAATCGACCAAGAACCCTATTTCCCGTCGCACCCGTCCGATAGCCGCAAGAAAAGTGAAGAAAATGAGTAAAAGCGAGTGCCGAGGCCTTATATAGCCGGACAACTGCCGGACGCTTACGGCCGTAACCGGCAGTGCCTTACGGCCGTAACTCGGCCCTTATGGCCGTACTCGGCGAGCCTTACGGCCGTAACGGCATTCGTCAAAAATCGCCCGAAGCGCCGGACACTTACGGCCGTAAGCGCACACATTACGGCCAGAACCGCCTTCGTCCGAAAATGCCCGGCCCGCACGGCCGTACCGATCACGCCTTACAGCCATAAGCGCACACATTACGGCGTAACGGCACCTTACGGCCGTAACTCGGCGATCAGGCCCCGCTCGTGATGACTTCCGTGGCCATTCAAACGGCAGACGACCGAAACCCAAACACGAGTAAAAGCGGAATACGGTTACGAAGTACTCGCAAAGACGAATCCAAGTGCTAAGAGAACACACGATTCCGACCACCGAAGTGTCGGAATTGGCAACAGAGTAATTACCCCAAACTTTGGGAAATTACAAAAATGGCCCAAAGCGTCAGAAAATCACGATACGTGATCGAATAACCAAACCGAAGTTCACAACACGTCTAACAAAGTTAAACGGACTTACGGGAAACTCGAAACATCAGTTTCTAACGAGATTCGCAAGAATCGAACTCAAGTGCGGAAAAGTCGCCAAAAAGCACGGAACTCAACAAAATGACACCGAAACGAACTCGGATGACAAAAAGTGCAGAATTAATCATTCTCAGAATGACGAAACGGTCATGAGCGAGTCGTCAAACGGACTTTCGCGAAAAAAGAAATTACCGGAAATCGAAATTACGGGTATTACATTCTACCCTCCTTAAAAGAAGTTTCGTCCCGAAACTTAAAACAAGTAGGGAGAAGCAATATCCCCACCAGGAAAACTCGACGAGATACACAAAAACCGAGAACTTGCACCCAACGGCGAAATGGTGCAAGAAACGCAAAGACACATACAGCGTGAAAACATGCTCCACGACGACCATCACAACGCCACCGATAGAGACATAATCAAACCACCCAGTGACACGCGTCATCAAGCGATAATATGGTCAAGTCAATTATCCGAACAATCATAAAACACAACGAACGAAAATCGATATGATTGACCAACCCAACGGTACATCAATCAAAATGCGAGCCAGTCGCTATACAGATACGGAATTCCACCGCCCAAGGGTTGGAAGATTGTAAGCGAGACTAATTTCCCGAACTTAAGGGAATTACAGTGAGTCTGAACATTCAACAATCACGGAAAAAGATCAACAGAAACCGAACAATCAAACAATTGAATTGCAACGATCGAGACAATGATAGTCGATCAATCATGTATTAATCATAACGAATAACGAAAATCGAATAGCATCCCCATAGTTCACAGCTCGACTCAAGACAATATATACGATCCGGTGAAAACGACAAGATATGAATTCATATAAAATTCACAAGAGCGGAACCGAATTCGGAAAAAGTCACAACGGCAATTGGATTAACCCAAACCGCAACTTATTCAAACAACAAAAAGTGAAGAGTAGAAAAGTCGAGAAAATACCGAATGACATAAGCGAGTCGATAGTCGAATAAAGCAGCGAAAAATATGGGTATTACACCATATCACCTTTAAAAGAGGTTTCGTCCCAGAAACATAAACAACGAGAGCGAAGTGCTAGAATAGCAACCTTCGAAAATTCTTCTCTTGGTCCCGCATCTAATCTCCATGTTGCTGTACCGTGGTCACGACCGCGCCCTTTGCCCTCGGCATATTAGCGGATACTCTCTCAATACAATGGTACAACATCGCAAAATAATGTACCAAATTGCCAACTTGGCTTGACATATCACATAAGACAACTAATAGCAACTCGATAAGAAGGTCCACGAGGTATCCTTTTAAATGATGTCATTTGGAAATCTTTGGATTTGCATGATCATTCAAAATAAAACTTTGAGAGTATTTTTGGTACCTCGGTTTGAAATTGACTTTGTCAAAACTTTATGAATTTTAATTTTCCACAACTTGTTCAAGTTATAAAATTTTGAAAAGCGTTTTGAACACACCCACAGATATAATTTATCACTATATCGAATACGATCCATTACCATCAAATCCGATCACACTTCAACATCATCATCCCACGTAATTACGGTATCACACAAGCGACCGTCATAAGATAATTAACATCTAAAGCGAAATCCTACCTCTCAGTAATGAGGACTCTCACAACAAGTGCATTTAGGATGACTTAACGTTCACACCACAAACTTAATCACAATTTTGAGCATTATTGACCAAATAATAATGCCGACATCACTACATACCCCCGAATCGACGATCATGAAATCAAAAAGTCGAAAGCAAGAGCCACGTTTCGAGTAAATTTTTGGTAGACCTCATTTGAGTTTTTAAAATCAAATTTTGAAAACTTGCAATGCAAGATGAAAATAAAATATAAGTAGTTAAGTTCTAAAAAAAAAAAATTCCGGTCTCGAGGTCATCATACGAAATCAAAAATTTTCCTTTCTTGAAGGATGTTTAAAAATAAAATTTACGTGACTCTTCAAAATAATTAAACTTTGAAATATCACATTGACAAACTTTCCTTGCGGGATCACACCAAGCCATTACTTCAATAAAACGATTCACACAATATATACACACATTTATACACCGGTATCACTTTTTATTCTAGCACAATACGAGAATCAAACAAGTATGGAGTACGTATTTACCAGGCACATTTAAACTCCACATAATAACATATAATCATACAAGCTCGTATATCACGAGACGCAACAAAGTAGGGAGATTACATCCACAGATCCCACGAATATGATGGCTGTACCTCGATACTAATCACGACCGACACCTCAGACGACGCGTCGCGACACGACTCAGTCAGACAAAATCTGACAAGACAAGACAAGACAAGACCCGAAAACACACAACTCGACCCGACAGCCTAGGTTTCCGCAACCTAAGCTCCGATACCATATTCTGTAACACCCCCAGACCACTCGGGAATATTACAGTGCCGTAGACCCTCTCCGTGAGGATCTACCAGGCTAAATGCAGAAGCACCACAATACAATACGATACATTACATACCGACATGGGTAATTAACGGACCATTAGACCGATTTGGTCTATACCACAACATACACATCAACCCTACATTACTCTTTCTCGTAACTCATACCCACACAGGGGTTAACATAAATCAACATTCCCGTAACTAGGAAATAATATACACAACGGAAGGACAAAACAACAAGACATCGCCAAAAGACTCAACAGGTCTTCATGTGATTAGTATCGTCGTCTTCCATCATCCTTCATAACGATCCTGTGAATTGCTCCCGACAACCTACAAATACAGGGCCTTGTCTGAGACATCCACCCCGAATACTCGGGGTTAGCAAAACTCCTTTGTTTTGCTAGTGCAAATATAAATACAAAGGCAAGCCATATATATCATACTCGAGAACATAGAAATCGTGAATATACTTCCCGAGATAATTCGCTTGCTCAAAGCAGTTTGAATTATGAAAGATAGAAATAAAACCATTTTACATCTTACAAGACATTTTACGATCTCGGGAGTTTTGAAATCATTTGGAGTTTAAGAATTTTCAAGCCTTTGAAACACTTAGGGACACGACCCAAAAATCATTTATTTCAAAATACGATTCCGATAACAAAATACGGGGTCCACGACCCAATCGTAACATTCCAACCACAAGCACGGGGGTCCGTGAATCAACTTATTCACAGCACATACTCACAAGAATAACCCGGCATAAACTACACCGTGTGAAACATTACCAGGACAATAGTCTCACAGAACGACAACAGAGAGCACAACTTTGCAACTTGACCATACGGTCGAACTCAACACACCACGGAGCTACAATACAGAGCAACAACAGGACTCACGTACCCTAAAAAAATTATCACAGTCAATGTAAAAATAACACATAACACATTTATCGATGCCATTCCAGCCAAGTACGATACCATTTGGACTGCCATTCTAATCAGACAAAATATGCGCCAAAAATCACAGTTCTCCAACAAAACATTTCAAAGTTAACCTTGGTATGAGACTCACGGCCACCGTACCCCGCAGAGCCCCATCGGACATCCCTGGGTGGTTAACCCTATTTCGCGATACGCACACACACGGAAATACGTATCCCTAGAGGCCCCGTCAGACCGTCCCTAGGTGAATATACACATATCATCCACAACGCCACAGGAAGCCATAATTCGAATACTAGAATATACATACAAATGCTAGGTACTTCGCTAGAATGGCCACTTTAACCGACATATACTCACAATCAATGTCACACAAAAACAAGCAAATACCAATGCCAAATAACACCAAGTGTCCCAACCTCCTTACGAAGGAGTAACAACTAATATCACACAACGTCACATATTCACCGTATAATTACACATCTCAATACACAATACTCGGCAAATAATTGTGGCCTACTAAATTCACTATAATATGTTCGATATCTTCCATCACGCAACACTGATATACATAATCAGGAAAACACATTTATTCATAAAGCCTATGAGTTATCTTCGAAGGAAAACCATTATAAAAAATATACCGATCCTTTTTGAAAGTTCATTAAAACATTAAAATTCCACATATAATCAATTACCAATTATCACGTCTATGAAACACGAAATGTATGGGCAAGATACTTGCCTCGGTACCGCGAGCAACGAAACAACGAACGAACACGGTCGGATAGCCCTCGAACTTCCGAAAATGACCAAGAATTCGACAACCTCACGATCGCTATGAAAATAACATCACCACGGATAAATAACGTTAAATAGAATCCGAATCAACCGGAAAAACAACAAGGATCCGAGGGTTCCTTCGAAGAAATTGGAAATCAAGTCCCGGGTGATAAAATCGATATATGAGTTACAAAATCTGAAGATCATGGCCAAGACAACAAGAATACCATAATAAATTCATCCACCACGGATTAAATCGAAGAATCACGAAGAAACCCCCAAAATTACATAACTAGGGTTCTACGGAAGAATTACCTCGATCCGACGAAGAACAAGGATTGGATGATGATATAATTGACAAGGATCTTCCAAAACGTCTTGGAATTGAGTATAATCGACCAAGAACCCTATTTCTCGTCGCACCCGTCCGATAGCCGCAAGAAAAGTGAAGAAAATGAGTAAAAACGGGCTGCCAGGCCTTATATAGCCGGACATTGCCGGACGCTTACGGCCGTAACTCGGCCCTTACGGCCGTACTCGGCAGGCCTTATGGCCGTAACCGGCATTCGTCAAAAAATCTGCCCAGCAACTGTCGGACACTTACGGCCGTAACTGGCACACATTACGGCCGTAACCGGCCTTCGTCCGGAAGATGCCCAGCGCCCGTACGGCCGTACCCGATCACGCCTTACGGCCGTGGCGCACACATTACGGGCGTAACGGCACCTTACGGCCGTAACTCGGCGAGCCGAGCCTGCTCGCCGTGACTCGGCCGTGGCCATTCAAACGGCGGACGACCGAAACCGAACTGAGTAAAAACGGAGATACGGTTACGAAGTACTCGCAAAGACGAATCCAAGTGCTAAGAGAACACACGATTCCGACCACCGAAGTGTCGGAATTGACGGCGAGTAATTACCCCAAACTTTGGGAAATTACAAAAATGGCCCAAAGCGTCCGAAAATCACGATCTGTGATCGAATAACCAAACCGAAGTTCACAACACGTCTAACAAAGTTAAACGGACTTACGGAAAAATCGAAACAGCAGTTTCCAATGAGATTCGCATGAATCGAACTCAAGTGCGGAAAAGTCGCCAAAAAGCACGGAACTCAACAAAGCGACACGAAGCGAACTCGAATGACAAAAGTGCGAATTAATCATTCTCGAGAATGATGAAGCGGTCATGGCGAGTCGTCAAAACGGACTTTCGCCGAAAAAAAGAAATTACCGGAAATCGAAATTACGGGTATTACAGCGTGCGCTAATCATGATTATTAACGTGCGCTAATAATGTTACACTTAGCCAATTTCAGCTATTCTTGTCCAACGTCTCGACATACCAAAAACGAACATAAGACACACTGAACACAAGCCTTGAATCGATAATATTCTTAAATACGATTGTCCACCAAATACAACAATTATACAATACTGACATCTAAGTCCTTCATTATTTTATCCATACTGTACAGATCCCACGCTGTACAACATAACTCGGATAAAATAATATTAAACATCAGTAGTAGAAATTCTGGATATTACACATTTAGCATGCGCTATCCTCATGCCTTAGCGTGCATTAACATCTTCTATGAAGTACTCTGCTTTGTGAATTAGCGTGTGCTAGACTTCGTACTAGCGTGCGTTATTTGCTTCGATGCAGAATGTGCAGAACTCTTTGTCTTGATTACTTAGCGTGTGTTAATATACATGTTAGTGTAACACCCCAATCCACAACTGGGACATTACACGTCGTAGAATCCTAGTGAGGTCTACCAGGCTAACACATGACATATGAACCACAATGTAATCCCAAATGATGCACTCAAAAGTAAATAAGGTCGTGGCCTCGTCCAAAACATTTTAACGGAGTACATGAGCAGAAGTTAAATATCAATTCATTGCCCACGCAGGGGACTTAAACCAAGTTTCAAAAATAACGATCGACTCCATTACTCGACAATGCAAAGACAAAACATAAAAATGCGGACTCGAGTCACATCATCAAGCCCCATCCTTTGCGTGCATGTCCGTGCTGCTCCTCGGCCCTCCGTACAGAAATGCATAAGACGCATTTCCCCATTTAAGGGGTTAGCATTCGAATAGCTAGTGCAAGTACACAATTACACTACATTATATACAAATACGGTTTTTACACAATCATCTCAATCGAAATCATTTGCCATAAATATTAGGAATACTACATTGGCAATCAAATCAGTTCAATCATCACGATATCACAAAATCACTGCTGGTATCCGTGGCGTACCCCTTAGTATCGACCCCGGACATCCGTCGAACACTCCGGGTGGGATACCACTTCAGCGGCCGTACCCCTTAGTATCGACCCCGGACATCCCATCGGACACTCGGTGGAAGTTGATCACACACGCACCCAAGTTCCCTTGCGGCCGTACACCTTAGTATCGACCCCGGACATCCCGTCGGACACTCGGGTGGAAGGAACACAACTCACGCACCCAAAATCACAATTCATCATTCCTTTGAAAATCACAACATACGTAACGAAATGTAATACATGTACTTGCCTCGAACAAGGCGAAGCAGAAACAACGAAGGAATAGGTTTTGGTCCGAACAATCCTCCCAAATCCGCTCCTAACACAATAACGGTATACAACAAGTCTCAATAATGCGGAAAGGTAAGAATTAATCCTAATTCTACCCGTTGGGGCAATTCATCGGACACCAAGAGTGCATAAGGAAATGAAATCGGTCAACGGTGTAATATCGGGATTTCATCCCAACCAATAACAAGAAAACCAAGGGTCACGAGTATACTATCAAATCTAATAACAACATCGGTTAACTCGGATTAAAATACAAGATCACCACCAAACCTCCCCAAAATCATACTAGGGTTAAAGGAGTTCTTACCTCTTGAAGATTCAAGCACTATAATCCGAAGAACACGTGTTAGATCCACAATCCGAGCTACACGATCGAAAGGAGATGAAGAAAATCACACGATCAAGTGGTAGATGGAGAAAATCCCCCTCTCAAACTTCTCTCTCTCGTACGGTGGAAGGAAGGAAGGAAATGAGGGACTCACGCTGAATAAAAACGCAGGTATAGCGCTGACCGCATTGTGTGCCGCGGCTCGGTGAAGTGTGCCGCACGGGGCCAAAAAGTGCGCCCGGTGATCGGCGAGCCGCTCGATGTGCCGCGGCCCGATCGAAGTTTGCAGCGGATGACTCGGCATTGTGCCGCGGCTCTTAGGCATGTGCCGCGGCACACGGTACGATAGGTTCGGCCGAATAAGTGCAACACGAGTGTGTCGCGGCCCGGACGAGTGTGCCGCGGCAGTGACTCGGCTGTGTGCCGCGGCCCTGCCGGCATGTGCCGCGGCACACCGTACAGTCTGCTCGGCCAAAAACTGGGCAATGTGTGTGCCGCGGCGCACAATCCTTGTGTCGCGGCCCACATCCCCCCTTGGGTCCCAAAATGATGAAAAATGAACCGGGAAGAGAATAAAAGCAATAGGAATCGATATTTGGGCAACAATAACATGAAATGGAAGTACGGAAACCCCAAACGATCCGAGGTATGCCACCACAATCGAACAAAGAACAAATTCCCTAAACTTATAGAAAATTACAAAAACGGCCCAAACATCCGAAAATCACGATACAACGTCGGATTAACAATCCGAAGCTCACAACAAGCTCTACTCCACCATACGAACTCATGGAAATAAGAAAAAAATGATAAAATCGGACGAGTTTAACGAGAATCGAATACACATGCGATAGAATATAACTCAAGGTGAAATTACGCAAAAACATCATCGAGACTCATCCCAACGGAGAAACTCCAAGAATAAAATAGATTAGAATTCTAAAAGCAGTGCCAAGCGAGTTTTAGAAGCGAATATATACGAAAATAGAAATGACCAAAAGTAGAAAACACGGATATTACATTATCTCCCCCTAAAAATAAGTTTCGTCCCGAAACTTACAACACGAATAACTCGGGGTATCTCGATCTCATACTCTCTTCCGTCTCCCACGTGGCTTCCTCGGACCCATGCCTCGACCATTGCACTTTAACCAAAGGAATGATTTTGTGCCTGAGTTGCTCCACCCGACGCTCTAAGATCTGAATCGGCCTCTCCTCGAAGGTAATGTCGGGCCCCCACTCGATCTCTCCAAAATCAATAATATGGCTAGGGTCCGGTATGTACTTCCTAAGCTGGGAAACATGAAATACATTATGCACGTGGCTCAGGGTCGGCGGCAAACCTAACCGATATGCAAGCTCTCCAACTCTCTCTAGAATCTCGAACGGCCCAATAAATCTCGGACTAAGTTTACCCTTCCGACCGAAGCGGTAAACTCCCCGTGTCGGCGACACCTTAAGCAAGACGTGATCTCCCACCTCAAACTCCAACGGTCGGCGACGTGTATCGGCATAAGACTTCTGCCGGCTCTGGGCCGTCACCAATCTATCGCGAATTAAGGCAATCTTCTCTCTCGTCTCAACTACCATATCGAGATCGGTACCAATTAGCTCGGACGCTTCATACCAACACAACAGCGATCTGCACCTCCTTCCATACAACGCCTCGAATGGTGCCATTTTGATCGAGGCATGCCAACTATTGTTGTACGTGAACTCGATCAACGGCAAGTGCGTCTCCCAATCATCCTTCCAATCTAAGGCACAGGCTCTCAACCTATCCTCCAACGTCTGGATCGTCGCTCCATTGTCCGTCGATCGAGGGTGGTAAGACGTACTGAGTCTTAACTCAGTCCCCAAATCTCGATGAACCGCCTGCCAAAAATGTGATACAAATCGGCCATCAAGATCTGAAACAATACTCTTAGGAGTCCCATGCAATCTCACGATCTCCGCAATAAACACTCGCGCCAGCCTCTCCGGTCCCCAAGTATCCTTAATACTCGGAAAGTGAGCTGATTTGGTTAGTCGATCAACAATAACCCAAATCATGTTCATTCGATCCAGTCACAGGCATCCCGGTAATGAAATCCATAGAGATGTCTTCCAATTTCCATTCCGGAATGGGAAGTGGTCGTAGCAACCCCGCAGGTCGCTGATGCTCAATCTTAACCTGCTGACAGGTTAAACACTTCGCCACAAACTCGCTAACGTCCGATTTCAAATTACTCCACCAGTAGTTACTCCTCACATCCTTGTACATTTTGCTCGTACCAGGATGTATGGAATAAGGTGTAGCATGAGCCTCACTCAAAATCCTCTATCTCAACTCAATGTCATTCGGTACACATAATGCGCGAAATCTCGAACGCCACGAACCACAAATCGAGGGCTTTCCCCTTCCTCACATCCTCCCTCAATTGGACTAAACGGATCATCACCTTTGTTTCGCCTTGATATCATCGGTCGAGGCGAAGTGATCTCAACGTACATAGCCGACCACTGAACTCTACGAACCCAAACCTCGATATTGACGGATAAAATCCCACTGGATCCTACTCTGTGGTGTAAGTACCTCTAGCATCTGTAATGCCATCGGTTTCCGGCTTAACGCATCAGCCACTACGTTAGCCTTACCCGGATGGTAAAGTATCTCGAGGTCGTAATCTTTAATTTGCTCCAACCACCTACGCTGTCTCATATTCAACTCTTTCTGACTGAAGATATACTTCAGACTCTTGTGGTCCGTAAAAATCTTACACGATGATCCATAGAGATAATGTTTCCATATCTTTAAGGTGAAAACGACCGCGGCTAACTCCAAATCGTGCGTCGGGTAATTCGCCTCATATGGTTTCAACTGGCGGGACGCATAAGCAATCACCCTGTCTCTCTGCATCAAAACACATCCGAGCCCGAGGCCCGAAGCATCACTATATACCACGAAGTCCTCGTTCCCCTGAGGCAATGCTAACACGGGTGCAGTAGTTAGTCGCCTCTTCAACTCGTCAAAACTACTCTGTCTATCTGCGGTCCACTCGAACTTCTGGGTTTTCTGGAGCAACTGAGTGAGTGGTCTAGCGATCTTAGAAAATCCCTCAACAAATCTACGGTAATAGCCTGCAAGTCCCAGAAAACTCCTCACTTCCTTCACGTTTTTGGGCGGTTCCCAAGCCATCACCGCCTCTATTTTCTGTGGATCTACCCGAACACCTTCTGCTAAATCACATGCCCGAGGAACATCACTTCCTTGAGTCAAAACTCACACTTTGAGAACTTCGCATACAACTGCTCAGTTCTCAAAATGTCTAATACAATTCGGAGATGTAAGGCGTGCTCCTCCCGACTCCGTGAGTAGATCAGAATGTCATCGATAAAGATGACTACGAATTTGTCTAGATACTCAATAAAAACTTTGTTCATTAAGCGCATGAACAACTGCAGGGCATTAGTTGGCGAAAGGCATAACCACAAACTTGTAATGGCCGTATCTCATCCGAAAGGCGACTTTCGGTATATCGATGTCCCGAATCCTCAACTCGTAGTAGCGATCGCAAATCAATCTTCGAAAAGACTATCGCCCCTTGAAGCTGATCAAACAAATCGTCGATCCGGGGCAAAGGGTATTTATTTTTGATGGTCAACTTGTTTAATTCTCGATAATCGATGCATAAGCGAAGCGATCCATCCTTCTTCTTAACAAAAAGTACGGGCGCACCCCAAGGCGATGCGCTCGGTCGAATATACCCCTTATCTAACAATTCTCCCTACTGATTCTTCAACTCTAACATCTCCGACGATGCCATACGGTACGGCGCTCGAGAAATGGGGGATGCATTCGGCTCAAGATCGATAGGAAACTCCACCTCTCGCTGTGGTGGTAACCCCGGCAAGTCGTGCAGGAAAGCGTCGGGATACTCACTAACAAGCTGGAATTGACGACATGTCAACCCCACCATCCTCCGCTGCGAGGCATAACACCAATAGCCGACACAACCTGGTTCGGAAGTTTCATCGCCTTTAAGGCGCTAATCACACTCCCGATCTCCCGACTACGGCCAGATGAGGGTATGCTTGGTGCCGTCCTCGGCTACTATCGAGATAGTACGGGTCCGATAGTTCATGATAGCACCGTGGCGCTCCAACCAATCGTCCCGAGGATTAAATCCTCACCCTTAAGGTCTATAACAATGAGATTCGAGGCGATCTCGGCTCCCGATCCTCACGGGCAATCCCTAACTTCCCGGTCCCCAACCATACGATCCCGCTAGCGTACCCACCACAAGCAGTTCACACTCAAACAAGCGATTAAAGCCAATCGATTCACACAATCCGATGCAATAAAGGAATGGGTAGCACGAATCAAAAGCACGAGCTGGATGAGTAAGGATCGAGTGGTACTTGACGCCACCGGGCGTGTGCCTCCTCTGTGCGCCTCGGTGATACAATCGGGGTGGGCGAACCCGAACTCGAGGCTGGCCGATCCGGTGACCGATCCTACCACGACCCGAACCTGCGGAACATGAGTATTGGAATACCGTGATCCTTCGATCGGTAGTGGTAGTCGAACTCTAATAGACACAGTGGCCCTCTCACAATGAGTTGCCCGATGCGGTCTGCCCTCAAGTAAAGCAAGTGACTCGAGGAAAAGGGCAATCCTTCATCAAATGCTCATATTGGTTGCGGTTAAAACAAACCACCCACGAAGCAATTTGGGTGAGCGATTACCACGAGATCCACGGCACGATGAAATGGCCTTTTCCCGAGTATAGGAGCGAGCGAGACCTCGGCCGACCACCCTTACCGGTCGAGAATCCGCGGTAGTCTTACGCTTCTTAGCTTAGAAACCGACTACGATTAGGGCGGCCATCTCGATCGCTAGAGCGCGATCTTGGTATTCCTTCAAAGTGGCACACATGAGCGGCGCCATACTCTGCCTAATATGCGGCTTCATGCGCATATTGAATTAGCAGTTTTATCGGCTTCCGTTCTCACTTGATCTCTCACGAAACCCAGCTGCTGATTGTAAGAGATGATGGCACGAGAAATAGGCACATCTGAGGTGTAGCGGTGAAGAACTCCACAGTCTGCGCTCCTTGGTGGCGGCGGACAATACTCTGCTTCCATAGCGGCCTTGAATTCCTCCCAGTAGCTCGACGGTCTCTGGGCACAATGGCCTCCCACCATTCATGACTTCCTTATCCGGAGAGTCTTGGGCAATATGTACCCTCTTGTCTTGGGACAAGCTACGGCATCAAAGGTCTTGGACAAGCTGAAAGAGCGATTCTCCCAACCGAGGGAGTCGGAAGATTCGGAGAAGCGAGGAGGGTGCATCTTAGTCACCGTCTGAAGCCACTTACTAGCTTCCTCTTCGGTGTCGGAGGCGGATTAAGCGTCCACCAGAGCTATCGAGCAAGGTGGGCTACTAGCTGGAAATCTGGCGGTAGCCGGCGTCGGCATTATTACCCAACGGCTTGAGTGAGAGGTGAGTCAGCGGATGGTGAGAAAGTGAGCCCTCTTCATTATCGGCACCCCGACCACGGCCTCGCCCGCGTCCCTAGATGGTCTACCACGACCTCTCAACATACTAAAGGAAGAATGAAAAGGACAAGGTCAGAAAGATTCACAATTGACAACGTTGGCATCACAATTCATAATTCCAAGCAACGCAAGAAAACGAATTACAGAAATATGAGAGTTCGAGGAGACTTATAGCCACGGGTCGCACGAAAAGACGGTAGCATGATGATATTAGGCTCAGCAGTGACTCTAATGATGCGGTGTGAGACCCAAAATTTCTGACGGCTAGGTATTCAAAACCTAAGCTCAGATACCATAAATGTAACACCCCGATCCACAAGCCAGGACATTACACGCCGTAGAATCCTAGTGAGGTCTACCGAGGCTAACACATGACATATGAACCACAATGTAATCCCAAATGATGCACTCAAAAGTAAATAAGGTTGTGGCCTCGGCCAAAACATTTTAACGAGTACATGAGCGAAGTTAAATATCAATTCATTGCCCACGCAGACTTAAACCAAGTTTCAAAAATAACGGTCGACTCCATTACTCGACAATGCAAAGACAAAACATAAAAATGGACTCGAGCCACATCATCAAGCCACCCATCCTTTGCGTGCATGTCCGTGCTGCTCCTCGGCCCTCCGGTGCAGAAATGCATAAGACGCATTTCCCCATTTAAGGGTTAACATTCGAATAGCTAGTGCAAGTACACAATTACACTACATTATATACAAATACGGTTTTACACAATCATCTCAATCGAAATCATTTGCCATAAATATTAGGAATACTACATTGGCAATCAAATCGGTTCAATCATCACGATATCACAAAATCACTGGTATCCGTGGCGTACCCCTTAGTATCGACCCCGGACATCGTCGAACACTCGGGTGGGATACCACTTCAGCGGCCGTACCCCTTAGTATCGACCCCGGACATCCCGTCGGACACTCCGGGTGGAAGTTCAATCACACACGCACCCAAGTTCCCTTAGTGGCCGTACCCCTTAGTATCGACCCCCAGACATCCCATCGGACACTCCGGGTGGAAGGAACACAACTCACGCACCCAAAATCACAATTCATCATTCCTTTCGAAAATCACAACATACGTAACGAAATGTAATACATTTACTTGCCTCGAACAAGGCGAAGCAGAAGGAAACAACGAAGGAATAGGTTTTGGTCCGAACAATCCTCCCAAATCCGCTCCTAACACAATAACGGTATACAACAAGTCTCAATAATGCGGAAAGGTAAGAATTAATCCTAATTATACCCGTTGGGGCAATTCATCGGACACCAAGAGTGCATAAGGAAATGTAATCGGTCAGCGGTGTAATATCGGGATTTCATCCCAACCAATAACAAGAAAACCAAGGGTCGCGAGTATCTTATCAAAATCTAATAACAACATTGGTTAACTCGGTTAAAATACAAGATCACCACCAAACCCTCCCCAAAATCATACTAGGGTTAAATGAGTTCTTACCTCTTGAAGATTCAAGCACTATAATCCGAAGAACACGTGTCGATCCACAATCCGAGCTACGATCGAAAGGAGATGAAGAAAATCACACGATCAAGTAGTAGATGGAGAAAATCCCCTCTCAAACTTCTCTCTCTCGTACGGTGGAAGGAAGGAAGGAAATGAGGGACTCACGCTGAATAAAAACGGGTATAGCGGCCGCGCATTGTGTGCCGCGGCTCGGGTGAAGTGTGCCGCGGCACGGGGCCAAAAATTGCGCCCGGTGATCGGCGAGCCGCTCGATGTGCGCGGCGCGATCAAAGTGTGCCTTGGCGATGACTCGGCATTGTGCGCGGCCCTTCCGGCATGTGCCGCGGCACACGGTACAGTAGGTTCGGCCGAATAAGTGCAACACGAGTGTGCCGCGGCCCAGACGAGTGTGCCGCGGCACACCGTACAGTCTGCTCGGCCAAAAACTGGGCAATGTGTGTGCCGCGGCGCACAATCCTTGTGTCGCGGCCCACACACCCCCTTGGGTCCCAAAATGATGAAAAATGAACCGGGAAGAGAATAAAAGCAATAGGAATCGATATTTGGGCAACAATAACATGAAATGGAAGTACGGAAACCCCAAACGATCAGTACGCCACCACAATCGAACAAGGAACAAATTCCCTAAACTTATAGGAAATTACAAAAACGGCCCAAACATCCGAAAATCACGATACAACGTCGGATTAACAATCCGAAGCTCACAACATGCTCTACTCCACCATACGAACTCATGGAAATAAGAAAAAATGATAAAATCGGACGAGTTTAACGAGAATCGAATACACATGCGATAGAATATAACTCAAGGTGAAATTACGCAAAAACATCATCGAGACTCATCCCAATGGAGAAACTCCAAGAATAAAATAGATTCAGAATTCTAAAGCAGTGCCAAGCGAGTTGTCAGAAATGAATATATACCGAAAATAGAAATTACCAAAAGTAGAAAACACGGATATTACAGTTAGCGTGCGCTAACTATCTAGTTCCTGGCCAACTTCTTGCACCTTCGTCTGTCATTGAGTTATTTTTGTTTTTCTTTGATTCATCAACTTATCATAAAAATCCTTTTATAATTATATAGAATAGAATATTCCAACAATCCCCCTTTTTATGATGACAAAACAACAAGGCTAGATGAGATTTATACCTATAAAATACAATAAAAATATACGAGATCAAAGTATTTGGCTTTGTCCGTTTATGTTAGTTTTCTTCTCCCAGTCATTCCTTCTTATCCCCATCGGTCCTTCTCCCCCTTTTTGTCATTAGCAAAAGTACATATAATCATTAAATCGGTAAAAACAGTTTGACAAAAAATAGGTATACTCCCCCTGAATATAATAACTCATCCTGAGTTAAATATGAATTTGTTTGAATAATTAATTTTGAATTTGGAGGATCCAACAGACTCTGGGTCGTTCTTGATTTGGCAAATAAACGATATTTGCACTATGGTTCCTTTTGAAATCCATATTTTCTTAATTTTAATCGTCCGTCTTAGTGTAACACCCCAAATCCCATTGAGTCATTACGGCCGTGGACCCCACACCGGGTGATCCACCGGGCGAACACGACTAAAATACAACAAGCCCGACCAAAATAGGAAATCACAGACCCTACTATGATGTCAGACATACTATTAGATATGGAATTTCAGCGACAAGGATGGGCCTACATGGCCAAAATAAAATACAACAACATACACGAGCCTTGCTCGGATAACGACAACGAAATAACAAAAATGGAGTACTCCAACTGTCTGACCAAAATGAACACCAAAATATCTCGGACTATTATCGTTCGAAAGCCTCGTCGCCATCGTCATGCCACTGTGTCTCAACTCTCTCCTCGCAAGTACCTAAAACATGAAAACATGTTCCGCCCCACAGTTGACCATCCAGTATAATGAATATCAAGTACATGCACAACATGATATGCATCCAAAGGCGAATAAATAGTACAACAATGGTAGTACGAGATGCTCACAAACCAAAGTAAGAATCGAGCATTCGTGGAATATTATGCCCATGGCATACGATCAATACCTGCTCGATAGGTTAGAACATAAGTGCCCAACGGCGAAACATCAATATAGAACACAACGATACATTGCAGAAGGTAAATCAATCCAGCTGAAATAAATAAGGATCACAATGCCAGAAGGCTAAAGCGGAAATACCGATATATCACAATGGCACGAAAGCCCTCGGTAAAAGCTGCCAAAATATCACGATGGCACGAAAGCGAACGGCCAGAAGTGTAAATCATCACAATCAGATCTCAAAGAAACAAACACGTATCGAACATACCCCTGGCGTATGAACTCTTAATCACAAAGCGTCGAACACGTCCACACATTTAAATGGACTATGAGCGAACAAAATTGTATGGCTCAATGATGGACATCACGACGCCCGATCCGAATATGTGTCGGTGCACATGTCCACCCCGTATACGGAATCCGGGATATACGTGGGACAATGTACCTAATTAGCCTCAACGAACTCGTCTCGTGTGCACCCTTCACGGAAAATATTCACGCATGACTATATATGTGCGGCTAAAAATCCTACACAATATCGAATCGGAGCGTAGATATGATTCGGATATGTCACGATCGACATGACAATGAAACTCAAAGGATAACACATCGATACATATCATCGACTCACCAAGTGAGCGATGACACACGAATAATGAAAGATCGACACGACCAGCGATATTGAAACAACCATCACGGGATCAAAATCCTAAGGACCGATTAACACGAGCAACGATCACAACACAATGATTGGGAAAATCCTCAACCTTCAACGATCACAAAATTACGAGTTCACAAGAATAATAGTGTCTTGCCTTGAATCGGTCAACACGACAATAATAATTAAGCGGATGGGAATTATCGTTGATAATCCCAATTCAATACTTCGATTACCGTAGAATGGCCAATCGATAACAATTATACAATGATGGGAATTATCTTTTTGACAACGGGTGGAAATTATATTTGATAATCCCAATTCAATATATCGATTACCGTTAGGCGGACAATCGATAATAATTATACAACGGATGGGAATTATCTTTGATAATCCCAATTGAATATATCGATAACCTTGAGCGGTTAACCGATAACAATTGTACAACGGATGTCTCGGCACCTTTAATCGGTTCACGATAACGAAGATGATAATCGAATCGTCAATGCCTTCAATCGCCAAAACGACATCAATAGAAAAACACTGATATCAATAACGACGATTCACAAAAAATATCTTGATGGAACGTCAATCAATAATAACAATCGATATGTCGATGCCGCGAACCGGCTATCGACAACAATATCTCGAAGAAACATCAATCAACAATAACAATCGATATGTCGATACCGCGAACCGGCTATCGACAACAATATTACCAACAAGTATCGCAATGCCTTGGATCGGCCATTTACGAACAACAATAACATTTGGCATAACTTGCCGAAGGGTATCGTATCAAACAATCCCCTGATATCAACAAAATCACAAAGAGACCAAGTCTCGAAATGATACACACATTCATACACATACATGATAACATTAATCTCATTGACCAGTACAAGTATAAAACTTGCCTCAAACCGAAGGCGAGAAAGTCCTTCCACGATCAACGTCCTACCACGAATCGATCAACGCGTCCTCCGACAATCACAAGCACTCGAACAACCTTGAATGAAATACAATTCATTCGATAACACAATATCGACCGAAAACAACACAATAGATAATTCCGATTCCAACATGAACACATACTATACTCGTATTTATCCGTATACATACGTATATATATAATATATATATATTACATATATATATATATACAACTCAGATATATATACAAATACATATGCTCACTGCACACTAAACACATATATATATATATATAACAGCTTTATTATATATATACATATACATAAAATACACAACACACACACATACAACTCACGCTGCACACACTAACACACACACATCTATTACATATATATATATAATATACATAACACATCTGCACATCACAACACACACACACATCACGCCATATATATATATATATATATACATATTACAGCTTACACACAGTATATATATATAACACACACAACACACAACACAAAGGCTTACCCGGAAAAGTCGATCGGCTGGGCAACCTTCGCCGGAAAATGTCAAACCTCCGTTCCGCCGTCCGTTCCAGACAAAAACCACCTCCGGTCGCCGGAAATCAACGGAACCGCATCAATGGCCGGAAACCATGAAGACTCCGGGCGCCCGAGCTCCGCCTCGCCGGAAGAAAAATGTCGGAGCAGTTCAAATCGGCCGGATTATAATGCCACCCGATCCGAAATTACGATCGGCGCCGCCGAGCTCGATCGCCGCCAGAGACGTCGGCTCTACCTCGGTCGCCGGAAAAAAATGGAGAAGCCGGTGCCTGCTCCGTCTCGCGGAAGAAGAGAAAAATGCCGGAACACGTCGGCCGGGTTTGCGGCCTTCGATTCGGAAATTCCGACCGAGGCCTCGCCGAGCTCCGGTCGTGGTGCTGCCCGCGAACTCAAGCTCGCCGGAAAAAATGGAGAAACCGGCCCGTCCTCAAGCTTCCGCCTTGCCGAAAAGAAAATGACGGAGAGAAGGATGGAGAGAAGAGAGGGAGCTGGCGAGGTGAGGGATGATGAGGGAAGAAGAAGAAAAAGAAAAGAGAGAGGGAGGAGAAGCTGCCGAGAGGGGGAGAGAGATGGTGAGTGTATATGTATATATATTATACATAAAGTGATAGGTGAGAGATGATTGATAGTATATTTATATAGCATGAGAACGTGAGGGATGAGGTGGGAATCTCATGTTGACAATATATATATATATATATATATATATAAATGATAGTCCAAAGATACCCTCGTCCCGAAAGTTGACCACGAGGAAAGTTCCCACCACTTACCATGCATTACGTACGTAACCTCAGGGCGTAACGTACGCAATCGCAACAAATTAGCGTACGTAATGCTACACAGGTAGCGTACGCTATGGCTATAAGCTTAGCCAAAATTCCAAACTCGCCAAACAACACCCAAACGACGAAACCAAACCGACGACCAATAAAAATATTTCGATCCCAAAATATTTTAATACAATATAAATTGTATCGGTCCAAACAACAACACTTGTACAATTCCAAATGAATACGTACAACTCAACAGTAACACGAAAAAAAAAATTACCCCCGGATATTACATACTCCCCCCCTTAAAAAGAGTTTCGTCCCCGAAACTCAGGGCGCACAAGTCGGGGCACGGACTATCCATCAGGATAAGAAAACAACATCTCCAGGAATACTCCTCAATACGAGCAATTCCTCCTAAGCAACTGGGCCGACCCCACGGGTCCCCACGTCTCATCTGCCTGAACAAGGCGGAAAAAAATCAAGTGATAAAGACACTCAATCAAATGCGAGATTAGCCGAATCATGACTCCTCAGCCAGAGACCAGCCAGGAAGTCGCACCACAAAAGATAATAACAATGCACGAATAGTCCTCGGGACCATATCGAACGCACGCCCAAGTCCTCACGACTTGACGTCTCGAATCACAATGAACGATTACCCAGATCATCACAAAAATCTCGGGTACAGGACCAAAAGGAAAGAAAATCACATCAAATGACTCAAGTGTCAAGATTCTCAGATACAATGATAACAAGATAGATCAGTAATAAACGGTTCACAACCGCAATATTAAAATACAGACCGAGTCAAACATCGATCCGGAAGATAAAGAAAATATAAATCAAGGCTACATCTCAAATGTACCCGGAATCCACATCCTCCAGATCGTTGAGTTCCTCGATCCCATCGACTCGAGGAAAACACAAATCTGAACTCGCTACTTCCCCTCGGGTGTCCATACCTCTGGCTCCCGAAGCCCGACATGACCCCTTGGATGAAGTACGGACTGAAGTGACAAAATCTCTCGAGGCCCATGAGCTCTCTCGAGACCTACTGGCACTAGAACTCATGCAGTATTCTGAAGGTGTCCCCACCTCCGACACAGAAAATAAATAATAGCTGGCACCGTACATCGAGTACTCATATGCCCATTGAATCACAATTAAAACAAATAACGATCGAACTCGTCGCTGAGAAGAAAATACTTTCCCGATCTGAAGCCGACTAGAAAATGACCTCTTGGACGTCGGAGCTCGATGTCCCTCTGAACGAATCGGCATCCTAGTCCTCTCACAGAAGAAACTGAAAGATCCTTCTGAGTAAGCTCCTCGATCGAGAGTTCTGCTCCAAGAGCCTTCTCGATGAGTTCGCCAAGTGAGTTACAATTGTGATTGAACAACTGTATTCTCAACCGCGGGTTCAACATCTTGTTAAAATACTCGATCTTATCCGCCTCAGTACGGATAACAGATGAAGTAAACTGAAAAAGTCCTTGAAACTTCTCAGCAATAACAATAACACCCTCGTTCTTGACGGATTCGGGGTTCAAAACCTCCGACAACTTGGCTTCACGAAGTGGAGCCAGATAATATCTCTCTAACATGAGAGTCTTGAACTCGATCCGAACACAATCACGATCGGTGGGTTCTCGAGCACAACTCCGAAAATGATTCGTCAGCCACCAAATCATTGGTACGAGGTTTCGGGTGTCGGCCCACTCTGCGGCCTCTACCCCCTCTGTCACGTCCTCTTTCCAGACTGAAAGAATA